>OY751116.1:15000-4815000 GCA_963564075.1 Eupithecia subfuscata | reverse complement strand
TCACTAGAAAGCAAAAATCTGCACAAAAACTTAACTTTGAGTAAAATAAAGAAAGACAAATCGTTCGAAATTATTAACTAGACCAACGCTTATCTGCATGACGGGTAAATCCAACGTATTTCACTTTTTTACTTCGTTTTCCGGGTCGTATGTCTCACGGAATTTTATAGCTTAACCAAGTTATAAGCTTTTAAGCTAAGGGATACTAAACTTTTTGGCAGTACATTTTTGTTTCTTATATGCAGTCTTTTTTTAAAAAAGCTTTCGCAATAATATTAACTTTTAGCCAGATCTATCAAATTACAAAAAACTCAACTGTTCCTACTTTCTATGTAACACACTAATATTATAAATGCGAAAGTTTTGATGGATGGATGGATGTTTGTTACCTCTTCACGCCAAAACTACTGAACGGATCGGGCTGAAATTTTGTATACAGATAATTATAATCCTGGAATCAAACATAGGCTACTTTTTATCCCATAAATCAGTTCCCATGGGATAGAAATCACCTTTTAACGTTTTCATAGAAACAACGCGTGCGAAGCCGCGGGCGGCAGCTAGTAGTTTATAAATACAAAACGGATATAGCAATAGAAAAGCCAAAAAAGACCTACAACCTGTGTCCCAACCAATCACGATTTTTCTTCCTTACTCACAATGATCTTCATTTGCTACCCTTACCTACGGTATATTACCTACCCGAAATATACTATCCCGTACCCCAACCAAATTGAGTAGGAAAATTCACTATCAAATACCATAGTGATACCTCAAGAAATCCAGTCCCTTTTGGGGACCGATTATTTATATGCTAAGGAGGGTTAGTGGGGAATGGGGTATGACATAGTGAAAGTTTATCTTGGACTAAAGCTTGATAACTTTGGGATGGCAAGTAGTACTTACGAGTACGTAAGAGTTTACCTAGGTACTCGTACAATACAAGATTTGATTAAATTACGAAATAGGACTGTTTGATTGTCTTAAATAGTTAGGTACATTTATGGTGTATTTTCTTAGTTGAAGTTATTGGGAGTGATTGAAATTTATTTGCTTTGATTTTCTAAAAATTTATATAATTCGTATGTGTCAGGGCAAAACATTTCCATTGTGTAATTTATGTTATACTTTGTTTGATTTCGACCATGTACATCTCAGAAATATATTTTATCAACCTAACTGTACAGTTGTTCTATCTCACGAAGTCCATTATCTTACCTCACTACGAACAAGTTTGCGCTTAGTTGTCATCCTGACGGTACTCACTACCAAAATCTAACTTGAATACAATGAGCACTAGTGACCCGGACCGCGTCTCGGCCAGTCTCGGGCGAGACTGATTGCTTCTGAGTTTACGCACACTAAAACAATGTGTACTTGCATTCACTATGACATACATAGTCCACTTTGTGAAATAGAATATCTGTACCATATTATGACACATAAACTCATACATAATATGAAAAAAAAAACATATATTCCTCCCGTATGAAGAATTGGAAGAAATGGAAAAGTGGCAACCGCGAGAGTCAACCGCTAATTTGTTCTACAGCTCTTAAGGCTTGGCCAAACCAACGCGTTCAATTCGCGTCCGCGGTGGAGTGCACGGTGGCGATACTGTGCGTGCAAAAGTTGTATACACCGTCGCGTTTGTTCTTGCGTTCACCAGGCTGGAGTCACGTCATTGACTACAATGCTCTCTGATACAGATAGTGAAATCGAAGAAGTATTACAACAACTCAACAAATAAATAGCTGCGTGCAGCGTCCTAACGTAACAAGTACGATCTGATCGCCACCGCCGCGTGCAGACGCTGCACCGGACGCCGCGACCAATCAGAGGACGCATCGATGTGAACACGTCGCTACAAGTTCGTACACAACAACAAACCGCCACCGCGCACGCCACCGCGGACGCGAGCTGAACGCGTTGGTTTGGCCAAGCCTTTACACGTGGCTCTGTTAGATAATTTAATGAAACCAATGACCGAATAATAAATAACTAGTTAGGTACAATATAACATGGAAACTTTGTGGGTAATAAAACAAACACAAATCAGAATTTGTGTTTGGATTTCACCACACTTTTGACCGTGTTTGCTTATGCATAGAATAATTTAGAACTAAGCTGGCTTATAGAATATTCAGCTTATCTAGTTTTGGGATTTGATTGTAGTCGGTCGGGTCGGCCAATAAAGAAGTGCCCCAGCAAGGAGTCTGTTATCTCGGTACCTTTGTAATTAACCTCAAACTTATTAATTACAAGCACAATGTTGGTCCGTTAATGAACGTTAGTGCGGTCCCAAGTTTGATTTTCGCCTGACCTTGTTTTGGATATCTTAAGTGACACGCTTTGCGGTAGGGTGTTTATGTACCTACTTTGAGCGAAATTGTTATAGGACCTTATAGCTTTCCATGTGGAGTCATCTATTCAAAACGCAAAACGAGATAAAATAATAAGTACCTAGTTTGACTAGATATGGATATGAAATAATCTCAAAAGCATCTAGAATAAAAAAAAGATCGTAACGGATGAATCGACTTGTATTTGATAGTGTTCTTTTCAAATTTTATAATGCTCGGAATTCAGAATGTCGGAGCCGACCCGACCCGACACCGTCGTCGGGTCGGGTCGGCCAATAAAGAAGTGCCCCAGCAAGGAGTCTGTCATCTCGGTACCTTTGTAATTAACCTCAAACTTATTAATTACAAGCACAATGTTGGTCCGTTAGTGAACGTTAGTGCGGTCCCAAGTTTGATTATCGCCTGACCTTGTTTTGGGTATCTTAAGTGACACGCTTTGCGGTAGGGTGTTTATGTACCTACCTTCAGCGAAATTGTTATGGAAGCCGCAGTTTGAGCTAACCAAGTAGAATTAGTAGACATAATTAAGAAGAGTAAAACCTCTTCTAGAAATCATGGTCTTAAAGTGTGATTTTGCATTTTTACGAGCTTTTCTGACGATCTAAAAGGTTTAGTACAAGACAGTAGGTATCTACGAATTGAAACGACACACAAAATTAACCTAACTACATATTTTATTAAGCAATAGATTGTAAGTATCTTCATTGTAAACCCATGTCTGAGAATAAATATTTTTATTATTATTATTGGTGGTGCAAATTCTAAGCCGGCACCACACAGCCAGTAGTATCTAGTAGGTCCGTTTATAATCCAGTTATCAAGTTAACTTGAAAACAATACCAAGACAATCTGTGCGCCCACTAAATTATTTATAACATTTTCACTCGGTAGGAATTTCGATCAGCAACCAGTACACTGTAAGTTATGTGCGGTCGAGATAGGGTTTAAGGATAATAACGATAGTAACCCTGAATACCTGAGTAAGGGTGCTGCTCTTACACCAGAGTGCTACGTAGCTAAGCGGAATTGTTTAAACTGCGGAATAATTCTATTCTCTTTTCGAAGATCATCTTCTACTATATAAAAATAAGTCGGGTTTTCCTTCCTGACGCTATATCTCCAGAACGCACGAACAGATTTCCACGGTTTTGCATTCGTTGAAAAGGTCTCGGGCTCCGTGAGGTTTATAGCAAAGAAAATTCTGGAATTACCTTTGAACGTGTCCGTAGATGCGTAGCGGGTGTCGTAAGAGGCGACTAAGGGATATCCACCGGGGGCGGGCAGCAGCGCCCCCTGCAGAACATTCTACCACCGAACTGCGATCCCCAACCCGCACGCCCAGCGTGGGGATTATGGGCATTACCCCCCATGAGATAAAAGCCAATAAGGCGTTTATCAGGGGGAGGCCTGCGTCCAGCAGTGGACCAACACAGGCTGTTGAGGTTGAGGTTGAGGTGTCCGTAGAAATAACGCGTGCAGAAAAGCCGCGGGCAGAAGTTAGTTATTCATATAATTTATTGTGATTTTATGCATACAGGTATTGTTCTTAGGTGTAGGTAGTCTAAGTGGGTACACAATGCATAAAAACGCTGTCAGAGCGATACAATTATTTTCGGTTCGCTCATGTTAGATTAATCACTTTGATACTTCTTAATTAAGGAAATAATTAATTCAGGAATGTCATTTTTGAATAAGTACCTAGTGGTTATAAAAGGTAAGAATAAATAATAATTGAATTGAGTAAGATTAAGTTTTCAATTCAATAGAGCGATCGCAAATTAACGTCAGATTAGGAATAGTCAAATTATATCAATAATTTATATAATTTGACTGTTCCTCGAATACGCATCTACACAAAAAGCATGCCTACTTTTGTGACACTTTTTATTACCTTGCTAGACATACATAGATTAAATAATTTGATCTAACAAACAAAAAAAAGGAGGCATGCTTATTGTGTAGGTACTACTTGACAATGGCATGTGTCATGTCTAAAATTTATTTTAGTTTATCAACGTGTCATTGACTCGCAAATGTTTTGTTAGGTACCTTTTATAAAATTTTACTAAATAGGTAATATGATAAGTAGTTGGACACCAAACATTATTGTATAGAGTGTGTCCATAGCCAGTGACGCGCTCTACGCTAAGGTGCCACGGAAGACCAGCGCGCTGCAGCTGCTCCCCGAGCTCCTGCAGCACACGCTGAGTGGCAACCTTTTGGTCTCACGTTGTTTTTATTTTTCTCTTTGTAATTCTTATTTATCGATGTGTGTATTTACTTGTGAACCAATAAAATTTATCTTATATTATCTTACAACGTCAAATAAATTTCAAAAAAATAGTTCTATGTCGTGATTAGGTAGGTACTTACTAACTTAATCTGAAGGTGATAGTATGTCATCATTGGGTGCACACGACGCGGTAGCGCACTCCTCCCCGGGTCGCACCGCCGCCCGGTCTGGGCAGTAAAAGCATTATCAAATACCTTCAGTACTTTATAAAATAATAACAAAGGCCATTTCTCTAATCCAAAGTAATTAAGCCGTGGTCACACTGGACACTAAAACTCTCATTGACGTGAACTTAAGCCATTTGGCAAACGACAGTAATCCCGCCAAAAATTGCACCAATTATGGCCACAAATCCAAAATGGCGGCGCTGGAAGTGACTTAGAGATGGAAAATAATATTTGAAAACTATTCTGTCTGATTAAATTAAATAAGCTTGTTTAGCTTTTTAGCCACCTAGTTTCGCTCAGGTGTAATTATAAAATAGTTCTTTTGTCTCTAAAGAAAAAGAGACATCTTTAAAATTACAGGTTTGAAGAAAATGATATTTTTTACTCTTAGTACCTATACAGTGTTCATTCATTCATTCATAATTTAGGTACTTGAATAGTAGTCAATTCCCACGTCAAATGCCTACTGAACGTTTTTTTCATTTTATACTATGATTTTGAACAAAACTGGTGGTTTTTTTTGGTTACCAGTCTGTCAAATCATAGAACAAAGTCTCACGTCACAGGTAAAAAATGCACAATTTTGACCAATCAATTCGATTTAAATGGACTAGAACGACTTGGTCAAGGTTAGTGACTGTGAAGCAAGGAGATATAGGTAATTTTGTAGTCACAAGTCAGAAGGTAATCTTAATATCAAATCAGTTTAAATAAATGAAAATAAATAAATAATGCTGAACAATCCACACAGCATCATCTAGCCCCAACCTAAGCTGAGCTTGCGTACTGATAAGCCCAATAAAACAATACGTAACAACTATACAATAATAAAACAATTATAATACAAAGATATTTTAAACACAGAAAATACCCAGAACACCTGGAACAGATCGTACAAACGTAAAAAGTTTGTACGATGTGAAAATATTTGTTCCGGGTTGTCCCAAGGCGGGAATCGAACCCACAACCTTCTGCATCGCAATGGGATCTTCGCTCGCTGCGCCTCATCGGTCGTCAGTTATGTTAATATTCGATCGTTAATTATGTTTAATTTGTAAAATTAATTATCAGTGAATATCTATCTATGTTTTGTCGCACGAATTATAGCAATTTGCGACCATCTCAAATTGGTCGCAGATTGTTATTACTGTGGAACTTAGTTCCAAATCTAGTTTCGCTTCCCTAAACTTCCAAGTCCTAAAATTGGAACCTTGTTTAATTCAGTTACAGCTTGGTACCTAGTTTAACGGTCCCCGATCGGATAACTATCGGAACTTGTAACTAAGAAGGCGTGCAGCCTTAGGTGTTAAACACTCTCTGTCCAAGTTGTTACCACAAAATTTTGGAAAACAAGTGGTTTTGAGGTTATTTGCTCTGCGCAGCGGTCTGCGAAATTATTAGTATGAAATCGCCATGGAGCACGCGCTATGGCCAGTGGCTACACCGCGGCAGTAAACAAGATCGATGTCACGCTGTATTTACAACTGACGATTGTGGCCGCGGTTTTGGCCGCGACCCTTGTGGCCAAAACTCTTGTGGCCATGGTCGCACGGCCTGGCCGCTAGTGCGTTATTGCCCTAAGGTTCTTGCTTTTGGGAAGAAATTAAAAAAGTAAATGTCAGAAGAACAGAGAGTAGGTATCTGCTGGATTCAGTGGATGGTTGGCGGTTTGGAATTCACACACAACACTGTCTCAGACAGACAGACAGACAACAAAATGATCCTTTAAGGGTTTCTTTTTTCCATTTGAGTTGAATTTTACAAGGAAATCACATGCACACAAAACCTATAGGGTACTTCCCATAGACCTAGAATTATGAAATTTGGCAAGAAGCAAGGTCTTATAACACAAATAATGGTAAAAACCGAAATCCGTAAATTTGTAGTTTATTAACAAAAAATAACTTAATTTCTCTCCCTGGACCAAAATTGCTACTAATGTCAACATAATAGACTAACTAGATTATTACTTTAATTAGGTATGTACCAACTTAGTTCTTCTTTAATATATTGTTAGTTCTTTTAGTATACTACCTATGCATGCAGGTTTATATAGGTATATAAGCTGTTGAATAATTCAGGCAATAAATGATTTTATTATTATTATTATTAAAATATACAGGGTACCTACTTCCCGTTGACCTGTATTCATGATACTTAGCAAGAAAAAAGGTCTTACAATTAAACGGAACCCTTAGTTCACGAGTCCGACTCTAACTTGACGTTATATTAAAATATATTTTTCCCTTGTTCTATGATCACCTCTGAAAGTGGTCAAATAGAGGTCTAATTCTATAAAAATGTCTAATCTAGCATCTGTATGAGAGTAACAAATAGTGATAATTATTGTTTGAAGGAGCACCACACACGCCAAACAGCCATTGCGGCTTTAGAATAAATTTGTTAGCGGTTAACTACATTACTTACTAGTCCAAAATGTTGGTCCAATTTGCGTGAAAATTGTATAAATTTACGGCGTTTATTGGGTTACAGTAGCTGAGAAAACGTTGCGGAATCTGTTGTGGCTTCACGGTTATGATGATGTTAATAATTACCTACCACGACACAGAGGATAACATAAATTATGTAGGTAGGTACCTATTGGGTTCAGATAACAGAGAAATGGCCAGGCTGTCAGCGTTCGTTTTGAAATGAAATATTTATTCATATTATCCTAACTTTACAGACTTAACTTACTACTGTATCTAGTAACTTACTACCCAACTCTATTTAAAACTTAGAAAACTGTAGACTGTTTGCAACAGTCGGCAGTTAGCTCAATTGTTTCAATTGTAAATCTTACTATAAGTATATAATTCTTCTGTGAGTGTGAATGTCACTGAACTTCTCTCAAACGACTGGACCGATTTTGATGAAATTTTTTGTGTGTGTTTAAGGGGATCTGGGAATGGTTTAGATTCACATTTTTTTTTTTCACAATATAAAAATATGAAGGTTTAAAAGGCGAGAGCGGTACGAAGTTCGCCAGGTCAACTAGTACTAGTATAATTTTCTTTGTGAATAAATGTATATTTCTAGAAAACTTAGATTAGGATCAATAAGTCATATGTCATTATGTTTATTATGATTAAGTTGTAAATTACAAGGGCAGAAGTAGAGGTCAGGGAGTCACGCTCTTGCACTTTGCTTGTTCACCCATGGGGTTTATAACCTCAACCTTAACAGCCTATATTGGTCCACTGCTGGACGCAGGCCTCCCCCCTGATAAGCACCTTATTGGCTTTTATCTCATGGGTGCCCATTATCTCCACGCTGGGCATGCGGGTTGGGGATCGCAGTTAGGTGGTACTATTGTTGCAGGAGGCGCTGCTGCCCGGCCCCCGGTGTAAATCTCTCGCCTCTTACCATACCCGCAGGAAGAGTTGGAGTGGTGCAAATGCGAAGCCGGCGCCACACGGCGGGTTTGTAACATAATATAATAATCATATTTTTTATTTTAGTAGTAGATGCATAAGTTCATAATTATTATTACTGTTCAAGTTCAAGTTTTTTAATTATATAACATAAATTAGCTTAAAATTGACCCTAGTGCTTGCCCACAAGTCACTGGATATGCGGAAAACGTACAAAAAGCTTGTTTAATTATGTATTTACATTATTATACATGCTTTTTGTACATAGATAGATAGGTACGTACTATGGGATAAAAGCCAATAAGGCGCATATCAGGCGGAGGCCTGCGTCCAGCAGTGGATAAATATGGGCTGTTGAGGTGAGATGGTGTAAGGAGGTACGTACTTGCCGCCTGAAATTATTTTCTGCCTGAAATAACAATTTAGTGTTTATTAATTCAGATATCAAGTCTGTTAAATTACTAACATAGTTTCTAAATACAATCAGATATTTCAGTTGAACGAAATTAATTAGAAAAGGGCACGCCTAATTAATTCGTAGCAAAATAACTAATTTAACTTACTTGTAATTTAAGTTTACTCAGAAACTTTTACAAGCTAACTAAATAATATTCTACAATCAGCTTACGAAATCAGAAAGAGAAATATCGCAAAATTATTCGAAATCCGGACTAAGTAATTCAACCAATATTAGTAGCTTATTAGCGAAGGGACAAATTAGAAGCATAGGCAAAATAACGAAGATAATGAATTTAAATGTAAAATATTTACAAAACACGTGCCTATTATAAAAGAGATACAGTGCCAGTGGCACTCAAATAAATATTAAAATGATTTAGCAGAAAAAGGCTAGACTCGATTGATAAACACACAGCATGAAACTGTAAAATAAAAGCCAATAAAGCATTTATCAGTGGAGGCATATGTCCTCCGACCGTCTCCGTCCTATATCGGCCGTGCAGTGCTGATTTGAATACGCACAACCCAACTATTTCTGCAGGTGTCGCAAGAGGCGACTAAAGGATATCCACCGGGGGCGGGCAGCAGCGCCTCCTGCCAAACAATTATAACTAAACTGTGATCGCCAACCCGCATACCCAGCGTGGGTATTATGGCCATTACCACCCATGAGATAAAAGCCAATAAGGCGCTTATCAAGGGGAGGCCAGCAGCACTGCGTCCAGCAGTGATACATTATAGACTGTTGAGGTGAGGTTGAGGTCTATACCCAGTTGTGGACTAGTGTAGGCTGATGATTAAGAAGTGAAGTGTGAAAAGATAAGTAAAATTAGCTTTGCCCTGCAATAGAATTCATTTTTTTTTTATTATGTTTTTTAAGATCTTTAAAATAATAAAAATAACAGCCCTGATTACAAAGTTTTTTAAGAAGCTACATATCTAAATCTTACTCGGGCATGGACTTCCAAAAGAGAAGTGTCCAAACTTACAACTAAATTGGATAACTGGAACATCCAACCTATATTTTGCATTGGAGAGCATCTGCGTCAAGTCCCTAAATAATTGAGCTCACGAAATCGCCCAGCAAAATGTATAGTATGTATTTCAGAGAAATAGACTGTAGGTATACTGAGTTAGTCATTATGGCTCAGTGAGCTCAAGTCTAGCCCAAATTCTGCGAACCAATCGCTTTACTATGACTATGGTGTTGTAACAGAAGAGAGTTATTTGTCGGCACGTTAGGCATCATAAGAGGTTGCCACGTTCAAACGCTGGCTCCTCAGTATGAATCTCCACATGAGAGCCACCCGCTAGCTAGACCGTTTTTCTATCTAAAATATATAGCATATCTTGTCGACATCCGTACTCATATTATAAAGTAGCTGCAGCCCGCGGCTGCTCACGCATTGTTTCTATGAAAAGGTGTAAAGGTGGTTTCAATTCTATGGGAACTGGTAGGCTTAGGCTACTTTTTATCCTGGAAAGACGAGAGCGAAGCCGCGGGCAGAAGCTAGTTTACATATATTTGTCAAGAGTTGTCAGGTAGGCCTACATTACTTATGATACTATTTTCAAGGGAACGATACCCGCCGCGTGCGTTGTTTTTTCCAATCAATTTAACCAAAAATTTGCTCGCTGCTGTCTAAAAAGCTCCACTTTGTAAATATGCAGTCTCCTCTCGCAGCAAACTTTCAGACGGACATTTGTCTACTCTCCAAGCACCACACGATCCTGATTTTGGCGCTTCACCGGTTTCGTTTCTGCATGAATAAATTGTAACATTGAGGAGCCATATGGTCTAACTACAGCCAAATCTGTGGGCATAGTGCTTTACGGTCGAGTTAAATTCGTAAGTTTTGGACGAAGAAACCTTTTTGCCGGTCAAGTGGAGAAAATGAGAAAAGGCAAGAGTCAGGACCTTGAAATTTGTGATTAGGTTGAAGCAGCTTGGAATGAATTATGTGTGAAAGTTGTAGAGTTAAATGAAAATGCTATTTTCATAAGTTTACTGCTTCTATACAAGCCACATTTTGTATCTTTCTCTTAATTTTTAACAATGGAGTTCTATTATTCGTAAAAGCAGAGTGGCAAAGAAATCCTTTATCAGGAACGAAGTAAAAATTATTTAAAACTACTTTTTGCCCGCGGCCGCGCACGCGTTGTTTCTATAGAAACGATTAAAGGTTATTTCGATCCCATGGGAACTGTTTTTTTGCACATAAATCTATACAAAATTCCAGCCATTAGTTGTTATGGCGTAAAGAGGTAACAAACATCCATCCAAACATATATACATCCAAGCCAAGTATGATGACTAAACTTCATCTAATTTACAAAGCCACGTGTCCCAGCCGCACTTTTCAAATTGCATATCGTATGGTATTTTGTGTAAAAGCGAATCATCGTCAATTGAAATTCCTCTCACAGAATTTCCGCATAGAGCTCGAATAAAAGTTCAAAAATTGATACCGCAATTGGAAAATTCAGACTGTAATTTTCATCCGGGCCATTTTGGCGCAGGGAATTCAATAGAAAAGTTTAAAAACTAATTTCGAAGGCAACAACAGTGAAATAGATTTCTATTCAGCCTCCGCAAGGCTGGATTAGCCACTCGAAAAGTCAGCTCATATCTTCGTTTGGGAGGTGCTGGCTTTTCGCCAGTGCCCACAGCTCAAGACTGCTGTAGCTTGAACACACCTTTAATTACAAATCTATACTCATTCCACGCATTTATTACCTTTGTGACACATGCCCATGAAGTTCCCTTATGGGTGATAGGTGAGTGAACTAAGACTAAATGAGAGAATGAAATATTTCACAGACAGTTGGCCTTCTTTTATTCATCGTTTCATTCATGTGTCATCATCAAACTAAATAAGACTCGAATTTTAACTAAATATCGCCACTAGAAGAATTTGAAGTCCGTTTATAGTTTTTTAAAACCCGCAAAATTATTAATGCAAAATGAATCTCTTAATTTTGTTGGCCCGTACACGTGTTACGAGTTTCGTAGGTCCGTAGAAGTGCTACGCATTTCGTAGGCTCGTAGAAGTGCTACGAATATAGTGATGAAGAACGCTATGCATTTTACGTTTTCATACATGTTCAAAATAGAGATGCGCATGCGTCGGCTCGAAAATTATTGGGAATTACGCAAAGTTCGATTTTTATCGAGCATGTTTGTTTAAGTTGATTTTACCATGAAAGAAACAAAAATGTGCAAATGTGAAAAAGTAATATGGGCCTTTTTACAAAATGAGTATATTAATGGATAGTTGCCATCGATAGGTATCCATCGCTATAGCGCTCATTAGGAGAGGCATTTGTCCGGCACTAAACTAATTCTGGAATTCTTCTGTAATATTACTTATTTTATTATTATTGTAAGTTGGATTCTCCTTCGTATAACTGGACTCGTCATCTGAATTGTCATTAATATTTCTTGAGAGCACAAATTATCAAACGCATTATCGCTTTCCCGATCAGACCAAATTTTTTTTTTTACGTCTTTGCGACGACACTCGCCTAGTTTTCAGGCGTCACATTAGCAAAGCGCATTATTTGCGTCCGTTACGACTGAGGGAATTATCATCATCAGCATATATTCGTTCACAGCTAGACATAAGCCTCCCCTAATGAGCGCCATTATTTAATAGATCCAATATTTTCTTTGCCGTGAACAGAGGAGCTGTGTTGTTTCCAGCGGCGGCGGCGGCGGTGTGTCCTTTGACTTGTGACTTGGCGCATAATAATGGCAGTGGTATGAGGGAATCCAGACGAAATTCATTAAATTGCGAACTCTCTAACCGGTAAACCTGCAGTACTTACATATTTGTTGACAAACGTTCGAAACCCATCGGCGCGCGAGTTACACTCGCAGTTGACGGGACTGTTTTTTTTTTGCTGCTTTGTTTTAATATGTCTAGATACTCGTGGTAATTCCGATTCTTAGACCCTTGCACATCGTCTTCACTGACACGGAGCCATTTTATGATTTCATATTTGGCTTGCTTTGGCGTTCACATCTAATTTGCTTCAACCATTTCCACAGGACTGTGTAACGAACTGGGTAGTTCGTTCCATTGGGAGATATGACAGTATGTGCAATCCAGGGTTAGTTAGTAGAGTCCATTTTAAATTATTCTTTATCGGTGAAGTGGAAAGATAACTTAGGGACTGTATGCCCGCAGAACAACCCTCTTTGTTCTGCGGGCATACAGAGGCGATAAATGGAAGTGTTCATTGAGAATTTTTCTCTTTACTTTTAAGTTACCACACATTTTTGATATTTTCAACGGATGGGCTGAAAGAGAACTTGAGCTTGGCTACGAAACATTGCAATGTTGTTATTTTTATTGTATGTTTCTGTGTTTGATCATCATCCAATTATTTATTTTAGGCCAGTGGATCTTTTTTGTATAAAATGTAATTTAAGATGGTTCACCGCGTGAGCCCTGCGGCGGTCAAAATCTTTCCAGTTTTTTGTAATTTCTGAGTTCTACAAGTAATTTGGCTAGGTAATAAGTGTAATAAATTAATTATTAAAATCTACGTATTGTCGAGAGACTACAAAACGACTATCGATTCAAAGTTTTTTTAGTATGGGTTACAAATGACCTACAATGGCTGCAAATATTACCAAAAGCTAAATAGCTTGTAAAGCCTTAGAATTTTATACAAAAATCCCATTTTTAATTATGCGCGTGACGTTCCCCCAACGTAACTTCTTTTTTCAAATTTCATTTATTAACAGGAATTTAATAATGTCTACATCAAAAGACTGTCTTCAATTAGATTATAATAGAAACTTTTTATAAAATTGTACAATGACTCGTGTTATATGAAAAAATATCTCGACATAATTATTCCTCGTTATAAACTTCCAAGACGAATCTAAAAGAAGAGGCAGAAATAATGATTTTACAACTTTTTCGTAGGGCCTGATCATTTTACTGCGTTATTTATGATCCCAATCAATTTTCCCGCTTTTCTCTTTTGCCCCAAGGAGTTAAAACGTTTTTTCTGAAAATAAGACTGAGGAAAAACTCATACACCATTAGTCATAACAATTTACCTGATATAACTTATCAGGACTTTGTGTAAAATCAATATCTAAAATCATCCTTAGCCCTTATTGTGTTTGAAGTACACCAAAGTTTCATCCTTTGACGTTGGTGTTCTTCCAACACAAATAAGGTACGTAACTACCCCTCTTACATTACTCAGTATATTTATTTTTGTCATTACATTGGTAGGTAGGTATTATCTATAAGTAAGTATCACAATGCGAACCCTGTTGGGCGTAACAACAAGTGGAAGGCAGACCGAGGTTGTTTTTTTTTAAATATGTAGGTGAGTAGTACCTACTTGTCTAGTCTGAATAAATAAAAATTATAAAATTGGCAAGTAAAACAGTTATTATTAGTAAGACTAAGACAACACATGTACTGTTAAAAAAAATATGGTTATGTTACATTCGTAACGAATCGTCATACTACAATAGTTTTATAGTAAAATCTTCCATGACCTTTACATCCTCGAAGAATGGTATAAGTAGCCTTTGTTAATCGACACTTACGTAGTTGACTTGAAAATCTAAAAGTCAATGTTGTGTTGTAACAAAGTGAAAGATAGCACTCGTCAAAGCACAGAAGTCAGATAAAGAAAATTAATGTTTGATAAAAGACATGGGGAAGACCGTGGTTACGATTTCAATTAGCCTGACATTTCCCACTTTTGGACAAAGGATTTTATATTCCACTATGGTTGGAGCAAGGGTAGCCCCTGAGTGAAATGTACCTAGTCAAAGTACCATTTATCAGTACCTTTTATCTAAATTAACTAAAGCTTTCTTCAATTAAGAAAGAACAAATAGTCGAACTTACTTACAAATCTAAAAAAGCAATAACACTACTTACAAAAGGATGATGGTTCGAGAGGCGATCGAGATCAAGAAACACCCGAATTTTAATCGAAAAGATGGTTTTCGTCTCTCTGATTAATATGTACTTATGTGCATCGTGATCCGACTGTACAGCAATCGGAAACGGTCAGTGTAATGTGTCATAATGTGAACTTGGACATTCCTGATTCTAAGACGAATTGAAGGTAGTTGTGGATACTGCCGTCCATTCTCAACTGTAACTCCAAGTACGTCTAGTCGCCCCGTGACCACGATTTGCTGTAACGCAGTAGAAACGTACCTACGCGAAATAATAACAAAACCCGATAAAAGCAAAATCACTCATGCTCCCATCGAATAGATTGATTATTCACTGTATCATTTCGATAAATTACTGAGCCAATTTTTGCAACTGTGCTATCATAATATATATCTATGTAGTGTAGTATAGTATTAAGTATATCAGTTATCTAGTACCTACCCATAATATCTATGTAGTGTATAGTATTAAGTACCTATATCAATTATCTAGTACCCATAACACAAGCTCTGCTTAGCTTGGGGCTGTGTGAATTGTCCAGCATTATTTATTTATTTATTTATAAGTACCAAACCAGTTCCACCACTGCACTTAAAAAGGCCTTGTTGTCAATTGCGATCCAGCGGTGGTCCAATTAAGCTGCACACATTAATTACGCCTAAAATAAGCTGAGAGGGAAATGTAGTTCCTAATGAGAAAACTATTTAGGGGTCCCTGGCGCTAAATTATTACCTTGGAGGATAGTAAATACAAACCAAGTTGTGATCAAAACGATCATAATATTTTTCATTCATTACGGCTTGCGGGCATTTTTATTTGCGGACTATTTGATATCTACAGTGAGGTCTTAATTAGAGGATTAGGCACTTACCTAGTATATTATATGACCCCAGGGTAGATAGCAAAACCAGAGAAATGTCCTCAGATGCAATTACCTCTGAGGACATTTTGCTCTGAGAACCAACGTTGATAAATCTTGTAAGTGTTTCGGTCTTCCTCGTGGTTTAATTGGTCAAAAACAAATGATTTAAATAAGAAGGTTTTATTTCATTAAAGAAATAATTTTAGAATGCTAGTTTTGCAAGTAGTGTACGTCTTGTTCATGATCATTTGTCCATTTTATTGACAACTAAGAGCGAGTACGCATTAGGCGTTTTTAAAAGCGCGCTTACGAGCATTCTAGGCAAAATCTGACGCGGGCTATAGGAGCGCGTACTTCGTTGCGTAGGTATCAGTGGTCCAAATGGTTGAAACATGCGTTACTAAAGAGCACGTTTCAAAACGCCTAATGTGTACATGATCATGAGTTTACCCAACAAAGCAGCAAATACCTAATTTATTATTCTTCTCATAAACAAGCGTTAGAGATTTGCGCCCGTCCATCGATTTCCACGAATACAGGCGACCGACGCGCAGTGTAGTCCATCACGATATCGTAGTCGACACCTACCACTTCGACGTTCTTTCGGTTTTCAGATATCATCTGAAAAGGAGCAAAGGATCAATAACGTTTTATCACATGTAAATTCAATACTAAGAAAAAGCATTCACTAGGTAGGAACTGTTAGTATAATGTGTCTCGCTAATTTCATGGACTCAACTGGGGCATGCAGAACCGTACCTGGTTCCAGATTTCTAAAACCCGGTTCCTTTACGATGTCAGAACCGGCGGAACCATCTCCCATGGTCCCTGCTAATACGACTCAAGATTTTGTAACGATTAGAATAAATCATAGATCATTTAAAAGAATATGTGATTTTCTGAAAGCAGGTGGATCACTGGAATTGAAAGTCCTTCGAAAACAATGTCGAAGGACAAACGCAAGAGGCTTGGAACATGAATATGATACCACCACATTCCGTACCGTAGTTCGTTATGCAAATATCATAAGATATCAATTCTAACAATCGCGATGCAAAAAAAGTTCTACGTATTTGTGTTGATGTTAACGCCCGTAGCACACGTCCGCTGCGGAATACGAGTAGCGGAACCGCTGGATGAATTCCGCTGCGATCAAGTGCGGAACTGGGCGTCGGAACGTCACGCGAGTCAGTTGAGTCCAGTCAGAGGAGGAAGCAATATTATTGGGTTTTTCCAGTTTTCCCTCTTGAAGATTTGTGGACTTTAACTTTGAAAAGGATAAGAAAGTTACTCTTGGATTAATTATTTTGTAAAATCGACGTCCATATTATGGAAAAATGAAGTTTCGCTTTTTATTGTTGTCAACTTCCACAAACACGTGCGAAAACGACGCGGCACCGCAAAAAATAGCGGCCGGACCGCGGAAGTGTGGCCGACGTCGGTGCAGATCGACGGAACCGCGCGGGGAAAGAGATAGAATTAATAGTCAAACCTATGCGTTAGAACAGGCAGTTTCGCTAGTGTTCCGCTTCTCCTACATACGGACAAGACATGGCGAAATTACTGCGGTTCCGCTGTTATGGTTTCGCAGCGGAGGTGTGCTACAGGCGTAAGGGCTCGGCGCGCGGTGTTTGGTCTCACGATATCTCGCAATGTATTTCTATTTCTGCACTCAACTTCCTACACTGCACTCAAGGGAGGGATCACCCACTGCGGATTTAATTTGGTCGGTCTCTCTCATGGGTGATCTTCCGCGCGGTCGAGTGCCCTCTACTCTTAGAAGTCAAGACGTTTACTATGCCGGGCCTATACAAACACGTTACCTGATTGCCTACGTTATAATTTGATCAAAGCATTTTCTTTCACATGTTTTTATTGTATACTAGCTACTAGCCCGCGGCTTCGCACGCGTATTTTCGGTATAATAAGTAGCCTATTATCTAAATAAGGCGTTATTCTAAATGTACACCAAATTTTGTCATGTAGTTTTGGAGATCCTAGCTAACAAAATAAAATTGACAAACTTTCGGCTTTATAATATTAAATACTAGCTTCTGTCCGCGGCTTCGCACGCATATTTTCGGTATAATAAGTAGCCTATTATCTAAGTTAGGCTTTGCTATAATATTCTATATTATGCATCTTGATCTGTGTTTTGGAGATCATAGGTAACAAAAATTTAGTTTTCACAAACTTTCGACTTTATAATATTAGTACCTAGGATAAGTATGTTGAATATATTAAGTAAGGAGTAGAATATTAGGAGGATAGGAACAGAGTCACATAAAATTGTATTCAACCTAGTACGAGGCCCACCAATGGGTAATCTATTTCTATTTTCCGTGTACCTTCACTGCACTGTGAGGGACACACCGTGGATTTAATTTGGTCGAGCTGTGTAAAATAGGTTTTCCTAGTAATAAATGAATTTTGTAGAAGAAAGTAGGACGGTTTACCGTCCCATTTGATTATTGGAGTGGGGGAGTTGAAAGTGCACCTGTGTGCACTATAATAGTCGTGCGTCCAAGTCTAGTCTCCGTTGGGACTGGCCGCCGTGGGCGAAAATTCGTCAAGGCGGATATCATCAGGTATGATCCATAGTTTCAAAAAGTGTACTAAGTATATTTATAATTTGACATCATCATCATTATTACAAAGGATGTTTTATGTACTTACGAGTTCATTTTTGGCACTTGCGTAATACACACGTACCTAGATAATGGTATTTAACTCACAGTGTACTCTGCTCCACCGTTGCCTATGAAATCAATCGACACAACTTTGTACATCTTGTCTAGCTGAAGCGGCACGTATCTTGGTACGTCACAGTCTATACACCGTATCGTGACGTTCAACACACGCTCGCCTAAAGGCCGGGCGCCATCAAACACGGTACGAATTCCTGGAAAGTACGGAGTTGGAGAGAATTTGATAGAAAGCGGGCTACAAGCAGCTTTTATATGTAAGGGGAAACATAAAACAATGAAAACGTAAATTTACTATCAAACGGTTTTCTATGCTGCTTCATGACCAAAAGGTAGGGCAGTTAAATTATGGCTTGAAAACAAAAAATATGTTATAAGTTACATAAACGCAAATTAGTAAAAAGCGAGAGTGGAAAACCGTTCTCGAAATATTAGTCAACTAAGTTGAAGTTATCCTAATAAAACAGAAAACATTATGATAGTCCGTATGCCTGCCATCTTATAAATAAATAACCTCTCCTTTGATAGCTAAGAAAAAGTGAAAGAACAATATAAAAAGAGAAAATCTTGCAAACAGAAAAGAAAAAGAAAAGCCTACTTTACCTAACCTGTTTTCTAAGTAAATCCAGGAAGAGACAATCTCGGTAATTGTGCTCGAAGGACGCTATGTGTCGGGACGATTCGATAGCTGATATTAAATGGAAGCGAAAATGAAATGATTCCCAGAAATGAGGACCGGCTTTAGTTACCTATTTATTTTATGATATTATTTTGATTTGTGTTATTAAATGCATTAGCAAAGTAATCCGATATTCGCGTTCAAACAAGTTCGTAATCGTTCGGTCTGAAGTTTATCGAAGTTGTGTAATTTAGGTTTTTTGTTATTTCGGTTCATGTGATTACTGTATTTCGTTATGCGGGTTCGTGTACTTTCTAGATACTCTTCACCGGTAGTTCGAGTTTCAGTATCCGCAGTACAGTCATGGAAGAGGTTGACACAGGATATTTACCTTTTCTGAAAAATCAGACAGAACCCATACTCTATAGTGGCACAAATAGTAAAGAGGCCAAATAATAAAACTTGAAGAACGTGCTGTTGACCTGAGTGTAAGATAAAAAGAAAAAGTATTTTTTCCGTTCTAGGTTTATGAAAATTTGGGTAGATATAGTAAACCGGCAAAATGTAAATAGAGTCACAAATTAAAAAGGTAAGGAACGGAAGCAACAGTTGTATTTACTATTGTTTGCAGCTGTGTGGTGCCGGCTTAGAATTTTCACCACCCCAACTCTTACCGCGGGTATAGTAAGAGGCGACTAAGGGATAATAGGCAGTACCCCCCATGAGATAAAAGCCAATACGGCGCTTATCAGGGGGAGGCATGCGTCCAGCAGTGGACCAATACAGGCTGTTGAGGAGGTTGTATTTCTATTGCAAGTGGATATGACTTTGCAACAACCAAAACGAAGCAGTAAATAAAGAAGACCAAAATGTACGGTCCGCTGTTGTGTACATAATCCTTTAGAAGTCGGCTTAGACTGGCGCTCAGCTCCATAACGCCTATAGATATTTGTTACAGCCTGTATTGGACATTATGGATACAATATTATGCTAATACAAGCCGTAGGTGTCGATATTGCTTTGTTTAGGGGCAGAATACCCTCGCGTTTATAATGTAACAAATTTTAAGAACTTTTACGATTAAGGTTAGAGACCGAGCGGGCACTTTGAGTTTCAAGGTTGGCATTTTTACTTTGTTTTATTGAAGCAAATGTTTTTTATTATAATGTAAGGCAGTTTGGGCACTGTGCTGCCCTGGAGATAATCTTGATACATCAAACAATGCGACCCCAGCATGCTAGTACACGACTCTTTTTACCGTCAGAGGGTAAAGAAAGAAAGAAAATATATTTTTTTACCTTCAATTTACTACAAGTAACTACAAAACTAAAAAAATTTATCTTAGATTAAATTTTTGTGCGTAGCAGGATAAGGGCAAATATGGCCTACTCAGCATTGTGCTGGGTAGACCTGGTGTGTCTACCCTGCGCTGGTTTTCAGTGCAGGCCAACAGGTCACGTCACAACCATCTGTGGTTACGTTCCTACGAGTATGTGCAAGGCTCAAAAAGTGATCCTTCGTTTTTATTGACTTCTCATAAAGTAGGTCATCTGCTTCTTCGGTCATGGT
Organism: Eupithecia subfuscata; assembly: GCA_963564075.1. Classification (NCBI taxonomy): domain Eukaryota; kingdom Metazoa; phylum Arthropoda; class Insecta; order Lepidoptera; family Geometridae; genus Eupithecia; species Eupithecia subfuscata. The sequence continues at coordinate 4,794,647 of OY751116.1, read as the reverse complement.
AGGGTTAAGAAGACAACACATTCTTATTACTCTGAGTCATGTTAACGAGAGTTTAAGACATAACTCAGCTTTTTAATGATAGAGGCCAGTGGAGCGATTTTTATAACAAATATCCTATCTTAATAACCAGTGAATAGAAAATGCTTTGATCGGTTTTTGATTCGCGCTATGCAATCACCAGTCGGATATTCCGTGTAAAAAACTATTTTAATCTGCATACATTTTTATTTGCGTACAATTTTGTACAATTTATAAGTAATAAAATACTATGGCGTAAAACTGAAAACTAAAATCGTTCCAATAGAACTCAAAAATGGCTTACTGAAATATATGTCGTATTTCTACGAAATGATTTTAAAATGCATATTCGTTACGCCTATCAGCATATAACGAGGGCGAAACATTGCTACATCCGCTTTTCTTTCATTCGATGAATTCACATTTACTTTAATATAAGTACACTAGCTTGTTAGTCCACTAGGGTTCATTCACTTGGGACTTACAAAATATAAAACGCACTCAAGGATGCTGCAGCTATCTATGTATATTTGTGTAAGAATTAAGATAATCGGACTAAGTTTTGGAGACTATTAATTACATAATGATATAAACTTTCTTACCTTGTGATAAATTTATAAACGCTGACGCGATTGTCTTTTGTTTTTTCATACAATTATCCACGCTGACGTCACAAATGTATACAAAAAACAGAAGAGGAACGCTCCAGCATTTATACCTACATGAAAATTATTATTGTCCTGGCGCGAAAGCTCGTTATGATCTTCTGCATTACGGCGAGAAGGTTGCATGAAAAAATACTGGCTGCCTAGAAAAAGCAAGTCAGCCAGTACTTCTTTCACTTTCTCTTCCCGCTAGCATACCTTTTAAGCAAGGAGGTGAATCCAGCCATGGATACTCTGTTCAAGAATCCTAGAATTTGTTTGTATACAAAACACCAGAGAAATATTTTGCGACACTGGGGCCATCGGAGCAATTATCGAAAACGTTCGAAATAATATTTGGTTTTGAAAACTTTCATTATTCTCTTCGTTTTTGAACTCGAATTAGAACCTTTTTCGCTGCGTGTGTGCAATTATGCGTTGTTGAAGTTTGTGTTTTGGTTTTTAGTGTTATTGTTTTCTGTAATTGCTATCAGTTTTAGTTTAGTTTTTATTTATAGGTCTTTGTTGACATAAAATATCATAATTCTAAAACCAAGTATAGCTCTCGTGCGAGTACTAGAGTATTACATAGCTAGGGTTGCCACTCACAGTGTATCCATCTCCTCCTTCTCCCATGAAATTCTGCGAGACGACTTTGTAATACTTGTCAAGTTGCAGTGGGAGGTACCTAGGGACGTCACAGTCGATGCAGCGCACCGACGCGCTGACAACCCTGGCGTTTACGGGCAGGGAGCCGTCGTATACAGCACGCAGCCCTGGATTTAAATAATTATCATCAGTGAAAGACGTCCACGGCTGGACATAGGCCTCCCCCACGACTGGTTATTGTGGATTATCAGATTTCGTTTCATAAAGCAGCTTTTGTGACCTTCGAAACATGATTAGATAATTTTGTAAGCTGCTCTTAGCACTTTAGATCATTTTCATACTAAATAGCATACTTTTAGTAGGTTATCTTATTAATAATTTTTTTTTGCAATTTAACCTTTCTTTCATTTCGACCGCTTAATACTTTAATTGCTAACCCTACTTTTTAAAATAATTATGTAAAGTGAGAATTTGGGACTACAATAACTCCACTTGTTTTTTTAACGCATGTGACGAATTTACTTTCAATGTATGGAGTGTACAAAAATGTGACGTATTTACTTTGTGACAAATGTACAACAACCCCGTATATTGGCATAGAGAACACGTCCGTCAAGCTTAGATTCCTATGGTATGTTGTCTCCTCATTCATTTTCAAGCTGGTGCCGACTAGCCCTAGCTTTGGTTTCTTTATAATAATATAATAATATATAATAATAATTAATATTTTGTATTGCTTCAGCAATTTAACATTAAATAGGAAGATAATAGATAACGTTCTCACTGGAGGTAATCATAATAAAAGTAATATTAACAATTCCCTTCCTTCTGCAATACCCAACTGCAGCTTAAGGTTTTAACAAACTTATTAAGCTCATGCATAAAAGATGAAATATGAGATGAGTGAGGTGTACCCAAAGCAAGTTCGTATTAAGTCTATCAGTTACCTAGTACCCATAACACAAGTACTTAGCTTGCATCATCATCTTAGCAAGCATCTACTTAGCTTGGGGTAGATAATGCCGTGTGTTTTGTGAAGCATGATTTAAAATATTATTTTATATTTTGAATGTACCTGAAACTTGGACCATCCTAGCTCCCGGAAAGGGGACGTTGGCGACGGAAAACTCCAATAGCTCTAGAACATGGTCTCCTCTTAGGTCAAACACCTCCACGTTGTTCTCAAATGGAACTGCTAGGATTGTGGACTCGTAGGTTATATCTGAAAGAAGTAGGTATAGCTTTAAGCAAGAAAAGTCAGCTAAAATATATTTGGTCAGCAAAAGTGATTATCTGGTCAGAAAGATTCCAATCGGTAAGCATAAAAATGAACATTATTTATTTAAACAGAGAAGTTAATAGATGACAAAAGGTTAAAGTTTGCAACACAGAAGCTAGATATTGACAGTAGGCTGCCAATATCACATTGCTTGCTGACCAGTTTAGTTATTTTAGTGGACCAACAGATACAGCCCAATCCACGTTGTTTGCTGACAAATAGATTTTCTAGCTGTCTAAACCTCTTTAATGAGCTGACCGTTCAATATTAGGATGAAACAATATTTAGTAACAATTCCGCGCAATACCTTTTCTGATAAGATCCAATAAAATGTAATTCGTGAGTTTTTTCATTTACAAATTAAGTTTTATTCGTACTTAAAGGTAGGAAGGTAATTTACTCAGTCAATTTTATATTAAGTAAATCTGTTTTTTACCTTCTCTAATTGTAAGTAGGATTAATTTGTGGGAGGGCCGGCGGTACACACGAATTACATTTTGTTGGATCTTATCAGAAAAGGTTTTGCGCGGAATTGTTACTAATTACTGTTTTATCTTAATATTATACAATGGATTTCCGCAAAGTAACGCCTGAATCTGCTATTTATCTGACCGTTCAAGTAATCGCTAAAAACTTTCGGTTTTGTACTTTGTGGTTTGGACATGTTACTATGTTGCTAGCATTATCAGAGTTATTTCAGAAAAAAATCTGTAAGCATCAGACTTCTAGTATTGAACGTGTTCAAAGCATCGTTTTTCTTACTTCCTGGTTCGATGCCAGCTCTGATGCCTCCATTATTTATGACGCAGAAGTGAGCATAATGCCAGTTGTCTCCTTGAGCCCAGTCAAGTACCTGTACAAGTCAATTTTAATTATATTATCCAAGTAAACCAAGTCCAAAAATGACTTAACCGTCAAAATATACCCAACCTAGTAGGTACACTGATAGGCTTATTCAAGTAGCTTTGCTTATGGTGTCGATTCTGTTACAGTAAAGTGCACTTAATTTTATTATGACCTCATAGAAAGGGATAACGACATTTAAGTGCTGTCATTATTATTTTAGTTTTTGTAACCAGAACGTCACCATTGCGATTACTACTCACTCGCTAGAAAAATTTCTCGACAAATATGTATGTACTGACAGTAATCGCAATACTTCCCGAATTGAACATGGCTCGATTCTGATTTCAAAATCATTCTTCTTATTAACATTTTATACCATTTAATGTATTGAAAATTGAAGTAGCCAACTTTTATTTTTATTTTTATTGTTAACCAAAATCAACAGCCCTTATGTATAAACAGTTCTAACCTTAATAATCTAATATACTGTCAATAAGAGATACATTTTATAATACAGGTGTGAATAAATTATTGAGTATACTCACACTGTCCAAGAACGCATCACAAATAAAGTTTCCCATAGTGCACTCACTGCAGGCGCAGTTAGCGGCTAGTTCCACCAAGGATGAACCAATTTTCTGCGATCCGAGCTCATCGATCATTGGAAGGTACACGTTTATCATTTCGAGGACATCAGCAGCTGAAACACATTTTTTTTGTTTAATTTCGTAGGTTCACTTACTAAAAGCAGCAGTTGAAGATAATTAAAGAATAGAAACAAAATAGAACTAGTAAATACAGTCGAAACAGTTGAGGTTATTGCAGACTGTTGCAAACAATCTAGAGGGAGCTCAACTGATCCATTTGAATACCAATCGAAAGCGTCCACAAGACGCTGGCTGCATTGTCCCGCTGTATGACAATACCTATGTATGGCGCTCATTAGGGGATGCCTATGCCTAGCAGTGGACTAATATAGGCTGATGATGATGATGATGATGATGACAATATCGCTGCGCTGCGCCAGATCCTCACCAGATATCGGATCACAAGTCGCTTTGACCAGACGCTGTACCAGCAGTAGTTGTATTAACAATGTCAATTTGCCTGTAACGCACTGTTGGGCAAAGGCTTGCCCCGGAATCCTGATAGAGATAGAGATCCCATAGAGAGCTATGTATGAAGATAAATAAATAAATAATGCTGGACAATTCACACAGCATTATCTAGCCCCAAGCTAAGCAGAGCTTGTGTTATGGGTACTAGATAACTGATATACAATACACTACATAGATAGATAGATAGATAGATAGATAGATTATATCTTTATTGCACCATCAATACACAGAACAATTTAATAAGAACTTAATAGGTACTAACTATATAGAATATGGCACAATCGGCGGCCTTATCGCTAACAGCGATCTCTTCCAGGCAACCTTTGGATGGATAGGATCGGTACGTATTGAAGCTGACGGTGGCGTTATTGACGATGTACTAAGTATTAAACAATCAAGTAGGAGCTATAGAAAGCAGAAATGAAATCGTTTATTAATAATAGAGAGATAAAAGAGAGCAAACAGACACAAAAAAAAAAGGAATAAATAACAAAATAAATAAAGAATATCAGGAAGACTTATCAAGAGTGGACAGATAGTGTTGATGAACCATACTTTTGAAGACGGGAAGGGATTTAGCTTGTCGGATAGAAACAGGAAGGGCGTTCCAGAGTCTGGTGGCCTGCAACGTGAAGGAATCACCATAAAACTGGGAAGTGTGCGAAGGAATTTTTAAAAGAAGATTATCAGAAGAACGGAGGGATCGTGAATGGGACAGATGGAGAAATTCAAAACGGTTTTTTAGATAAGAAGGTGTTGATGGAACAAAAAGAACGGAGTAAAGGAGCTGAAGGACATGAGCATTCCGGCGAAGACGAATGGGCAGCCACATGAGCCTGTTGCGGTACTCTGAGATTTGGTCAAATTTACGCAGGCCGAATATAAATCTAATGGATATATTTTTATTATACATAGAAAACATCCAGAACGCCCTGAACATATGTCTGCAGATCGTACAAACATTTGTCCCGAGGCGGGAATCGAACCCGCAACCTCCTGCGTCGCAGGCAGACCTTCGCCCGCTGCGCCACAGAGGTCGTCTGCCAGTCTGCCGTGAAGATCATGAGCCAGTTAGACCCATTTATCAACGTTGCCCAATAGGAGCATAACAACTATAGAAATAAACAACCATCGCACAAAGGTTTAAAAATCTTTGCCGTTGCCTCCATACAAAAAGATACGCTAATTTGTTTTGTTCATCAGAACGAAACATTTTACGTGTCCGCTAATACGTTAATAATAACCGAATACCAGGTTTATTTGTATGTACATATTATGTAAAATCACACTAATCACATCACACTAATAACTCTTCATGACACTCATATAAATGCGAAAGTTTGGATGGATTTATTTATTTATTTATTTAAATCTTATATTTTATAGGGCTTTTAGCCAAACACTGACTACGTCAGCCCTGTTAGTACATTCAATTAGTTGCTAATCTTATAAAATATCATAAACCATTTTATAGAGAATCCTGGCCGCCGTGCAAAGCGGTGCGGCTAAGATGCTTTGAAAAATGCCAATATTTAACAAATTTAATTCAAAGTGCGTTTCCATATGTGATCTTAAAGACTGGCTCCGTACACACTCAGTCAGAAGATGGTGTACATCTTCTATGACTCCACAAAGCTCAGAATTGATGTTTGTTGCCTCTTCACGCCAAAACTACTGAACGGATCGGGCTGAAATTTAGCATACAGGTTATTCTAATCCTGGAATCAAACATAGACTACTCTTTATCCCATAAATCAGTTCCCATGAGATATAAATAACCTCAAAACGTTTCCATAGAAACAAGGCGTTCGAAGCCGCGGGCAGAAGCAAGTATTATAAATGCGAAAGTTTGTATAGATAGATGGATGGATGTTTGTTACCTCTTCACGCAAAAACTACTGAACAGATCGGGCCAAAATTTTGAAGACAAAGTTCTAGGTCTGGAATAAAACATAGGCTAATTTTTATCCCATAAATCAGTTCCCATGGGATAGAAATCACCTATAAACGTTTATAGAAACAACGCGTGCGAAGCCGCGGGCATAAACTAGTGTAAAATAAACTGACCTACTGCAATAGGTACATAACATTATTATGAAATTCATTCAGTAAAAAGACAACTTATTATTTTGGTGAAGGCCTGTGTTGCCTGTGTTTTCAGGTTTCGAAGTACAACATGTCCGATCTCAAACAAATAAAGTGTTGTGATGTATATGTACTTACCTTGTTCAACTTCAGTGCCAATATAGTGTGGGTGTCCCTCCCAGTCGAGAAGGGTTCCAGCTTCATCGAAGAACAGCTTTATTTCTCCAAGATACTGCGTGTGAGCGGCTGCTTGGACTATCAATACCTTGAATAAAGAAACGTTTGATAAAGTGATGTACAGTTGCGGTCGTAATTGGAGATTTACCTTAAAGATCAGAGTCGCTTGAAGGTTACTACGATATATAATAGTAAATTTTCATCAAATTCTAAATTTTATCCCAACATTATTTCTGTAAAAATTATAATGGCTAGTAAATTGTTTTGTAAGCTACACGGTATGGATAAGTGAAATATTATATGATGCTTATGTGTTATGACAAATATTGTTTTATTTTAATAAAGATAGAATTTTTATTGGTGTTAAAATAAATTATGTTATATATTTTTTATAATCTATTTCCGAATGAAATAGATACTTAATAAAAATTAAGCATCAAAATTAGGGTAATTATTAAATGTAGATGACTTTGTGGATTTGAACCTAGGACCCAATTAATAATAAATTTTAAAAATGTCGTAAGCACCACAAGACAATGTCTTTAGAATCTAGGTCACCACTTCTGACCGCCACTGTACATTGATATGTCATTTACCATAGACGTATCTAAAACTTCAACGACAAGTAAACTAAATCATAGGAGTCGAATAGAAACAATTGAATTCTGGAGAAGTGCTCAGTTGATGAAAACTGGCGCGGTCGTATTTCGTTTTTTGTATACGTCGTTACGAAATATCGTTACGCTCCCTTTTCATTTTTGAATGATGAAAGTATATTTTTGATTCTATTTGACACTGAACATACAAAACAAGGGAAAGATTTGTGTGAGGGATGTGTCCTAGGGACGGACGCGGACAAAAGAATAGCAGTCAACAGACATAGACATAGACATACCATTTATTTGCCACCACACACACATTTACATACACATTCAAAATAAAATATTTAGTCTTAAATTAATTAAACTAATAAGAACACATACAGTACGTACATTTAACAAACTATGTTAACAATAAAATTAATCAATGTGTGCTGCAGTAGCAAATGGGCCTAGGCTCAGCATAATGCCAACTGTTGTGAACAGAGGGCACTGGTATTCTGCCCAGACCAAAACTAGAACAATCACAAGACCCTGCGATTACAAAATAATTTGAACAGAAAATCAAATATACTCGCTCAGTTATAATAATGGTGCCTTAGTAAGAAAATATGTGCATAATTTATAGATGAATAGATAGATAAAAAAATATAAAGAGTTCATACCTATGTGGGTGCATCTGTAATCAATATTATTATACTCACATGGAAATAATATTAAGAAAACATAAATAATAATTATACCGTTTATCTAACATGTAAAAGAGGCATCGAAACCAAGCAAACCAGACTTTTGTTGATCCAAAATAACACTTTTTAGCCGTTTTCTAAAAGTGAATTTGGATTTTAACAGCCGAATGGGTGGTGGAATGTTATTCCAACACTTGGTTGCTTGGTACCTAAAACTGCCCCGGAACCTAGTTGTTTTGTGATTTGAGTAATGCAACAAATTTCTAGTTGGCCTAGTGCTATATTTAGAACGTGATTGATCAAGTTTGGAGAACAGGTGGTTCCGAATGTCAGAACACCATGAAGCAGTGTGGCCATATGCAAAGCCCGACGCGAAGCCATGTTTAGTGTTGATGAGTTGTTTAGGTATGGCGTGACGTGTGTTCGCGGCGGGATATGATAGCAGAATCTACAGCATGCGTTTTGGATTCTTTGTATAAGGCGGATAGTTTTGTGTGTAAGACGCGGACCGTATACTAAATCCCCATAGTTAAGTTTAGACGGTATAAGAGTTTCACAGACTTTTACACGAACCTCTTCCTTAAGATAATGCCTGATTTTGTAAAGCAATTTAAGTCTGAAGAAACAGTTCTGTACTAAACTCAAAATGTGGCGCTCAAACCTAAGTGCACAATCAAACACTATTCCAAGGTTTCTAGCTTCGTTCACCTGCTCTATGCTTTGACCTAATATATTTAGGCTGAGGGTAATATTAGCTAGATTTTTATCTGATTTTTTGTGTCTTGCACTAAAAACTTTGATTTATTGCGGGTTAAGGACAAGAGCATTATTTTGAGACCATAAAGCTATACGACCTAAATCCTCGTTGAGTTTCTTCATTTGGACGGTGACGTCACTCGGGGTTATGGTTATGGTTACAGACTGCTTTTCTATTAACCGCTTATCTTAAAAGAGCCCGCTACTCATCCTAGCACCAGTCAGCCTGCTCGCTCATATCTGGTGGAAACACTCACGTCGTTACTCAGCCTCGCACCGCTTAGCTACCTCGCACATTTCTAGTAGAAACGCAGCATTTGCATTAGCGTGGATATTGTATGAAAAAACAAAAGACAATCGTTCCAGCTTTAAACAGTCGAGCGAAATTTGATTATGTTTGTTTCCTCGCAGCGATCAGCTCGAAAATATGCGTTCATTTTAACTAATTGGGTTTATCATCATCGTCTACACTGCTTCCTAGAGGCCTCTTTTGACTTCTTGTGTGCATATTGCATCCAGTGCACCCAACGATTGCTACAATACCGCTATATCGAGTTGTTAAATTACATATGACGTCGTATGTTTACCTTTCTCTCCTCCTGATCCACCACCACTGGGTATGGTCCTTCGGGTACAAAAGCGCTATGTGCTGGAGGTTCTTCATTGTACAGGAGAGTGTGGCTGTGTCCACCCACGATGATATCGATGTAGGGACCTCCATGAAGGGCAATTTCTCTGAAATATAATAGTTGGTATGTAGCTTTTTAAATCTATATTTAAAGAGCTTAATCACATCGCGATTATGTCGCTCTGACTAATTAATATAAAAGAAAAACAAACAAAAAAGAGAAAAAAGGACACAGCTTAAAATTAAATCTACAAAACTATTTTAATAAATAAGACACAAGGTCATGGTATGTAGCTTTATGTTGGCCAAATTGCGTTTTTCTCTAGCAAAGTATTTATATTTTATTTTACTTACCTACCTTGTCCCACTGCTGGAAAAGGAGTACCCAAGTTTTTTTAATGACTCACACTCGCCAGCTACCTCTGGGCCGCATAGTTTAATTTGGGTTTTTTAAAGGGAGGATTGAATATAATTTATTTAATTGCTGGGCTAAGAGGGATTCTAACCAACAGATTGTGTCCTTCATATTAGGAGGCTTGCAAATCATGCAAATACCTGTCCCGCGTCGAAAATAGAGCGAACAACCATAATAATATGCTTGTCTTGACTCTGACCTTCGCTTGAAATTCAATAATAAGCATTAATCTTTATGCAGATTAATGTAAATACGCCCCAAATTTAGGTTCCTTATGACTCCATCCAGTAAATAAACACAACCTCATAATTGTTTTAATATTTAGCCTATTTCGTCCCACTGCTGGGCAAAGGCCTCCCTCGCACCGTTCCAAACTTCTCGGTCTTTTGCAGATTCCCACCACTCCGGGTCAAAAGCTACTAGATCGTCCCGCCACCGTTTACGTTAACCTCATCATATTCAATATAAAAAGCTTTACACTACTTTTCTGTTGTATCAAGTTTAGATTACCTGTCAGTATCCAGTCCGCAATGTGATAGTACAATGATGATGTTCACTCCGTCCGCGTGCAGTTTCTCGGCTTCTAATTTCACCGCCTCTATCTCATTAGTAAATTTTAGCTCCCCGGTTGAAGCTAGCGTCTGTAATGATATCTTTTGTTAGTAATAAAAGTCTCTTAGGAAGTCTGGCTTAGGATGAGGGTCTTATGACAATTTCCTACCCAATCCTTAAAACAGAAATGTGAAAAGAGTTTTGTCTAGTAGTGGGGCCCTAGATAAGCAAACCCAAATACAAGATAAAAGATACAAGATTTTATTGATAAACATAAATTTACATATACCTACATTTACCCAGAGTTAGTAGGATTCATGATATCAGTTATATTTAAAAACCATACTCACGTCAGTACTTGCTATGATGACCCCAATAATACCAATCTTCCGTCCTTGTCTTTCCACCACAATGCTGGGCTTGTACAGACCCTGGATGGTGGGTTCATCATCATCGATGATGTTGGCTGTGACCACCGGATCTTTCAAATGTTCTAGGTATGGAACCACCCCCTCGATACCGTTGTCAAACTCGTGGTTGCCCAAGACCTGAAAAAACACCCATGGATTATATCATACAACATTTTGGGAATCCAACTTTCGAAATAAATTCTGATTTGTTCAACTCAGAGGATACATGATTTAGCAACGTATTTTAAGCCCGTATTATGAAACTATGCTCAGTCATCAATATATGCTTGAGTAACGCATTTGGCATAGAAAATCGTATTTATGTCTGCAAGTTTACTAACTCATCATAACACATTAAACTTACATGAGCATCATGAGGCAATATATTCATGAACTCCTGAGTCACGTTCCACCTCAGGATATTGTACCAGATGGTTCCTTGGAAGCTGTCTCCTCCGTTCAGGAGTAGAGAGTCTGGTTCCGCCGCCCGTCGCTCCCTGACCTTCGTCGTCAGGCGCGCAAAGCCTCCTATACATGGCGCTGCCACTGGGTTGCAGACTCCACCCCAGGGGCTGGTTTCCACGAACCTGATAACGAGGTATTTTGAAGACTATTATAATATTGGCGTAAAAGTAACTTTCTACGAAAAGTGGAGTCGATGAAGCGGTTCTTTTCACATTTGCTCACTATTTGTTATACAAAGTGATAAACAATCTGTGGTCGCCGAAAAAAATAACTACGCCAGCAGAATTCATTTTAGCGAAACGGAGGAGGTTTTAACAGCGTTCAACCGTCATCAATAAATATGATTAAGTTCGGTCATGGCCTCAAAGAGGTTTAAGGCATTCACCTTGGTTGTTAACCAAAAAGTTTCTTACCATTCGGCTATTTTGAGGTGAAAAGTTGTGACTCATACATGTTTTATGCAAATACGAGGCCACGGCAATTATAAAAAAATATAATTCAATAAATTTCATTAAAAAAACCCTATATAATAATTTTGTGCAGTGGTATTTCAACATTTTTGTTTGTAATTTTTTAATTATTTCAACTTATTAGAATGGCAGATTGGTAAGATTTGACAACGCGTTGGGAAAGTAATTCGTATTGATTCATTTTTCTGTATGATGAATACCCTGAATGCTGAATACCCTCGTGATTATAATAATCCTGGCTGCAGCATCAGAATATTTTTATCAATTAAGTGTATTGTCGCCAAAACTGCTTATGCACGCGAAATTTTAATGTCGTAAATTGAAAGGTTGAAATTATGCTTTCTACATTTGACCAAAACATCGTTTGTATAAGAGCTATGTGCGATGATGAAATTATTTGATTAAAACAGAATACTAGTTTTAACAGAATGTTGACTTACCTTGCATGAAAATCATTGTAATGCAAGATATTGACCGGAAACCTTTCTTGCCCACCAACAATCACAGCAAAATAAACACAGAAAAACAATCGTAACATTGTAATTAACTTAAGACACGCATTTCACGGGAATGCATTAATTAACTGATTATATCGTATTCCCAAACGTGTGAGAAATGATAAGATATCGAAATCTACCGGCCTTGATACCACCTATCTGATAAAATGCAATTATCTTTATTCTGATACCTACGTAATATTATATTGCCATGTAAGTACTTAGATAGTTGGAACGCAAATATTAGATACTTATCAAATGATATTAATTTAACAGTGGAAGGCACAGGCAGTGCACATGGAAAGACGAACTGGACGCTTAAAATTACAAGTGGCAACCACTGGCCGACAATAAAGGAAAATAGAAGGTGGAAAGGGAGGCCTTTGCCCTGCTGTGGGATCATGCAGGTTTTTTATAATACTAACAATATTTTTGTTTGTGTGTTTTAACAAAGCAACTGTGATCACCAATTCGTGCATATAAGCCGTTTCAATGAAAAAGTTGAAATTTGAGTTGATGACCCAATACTTCGTATAAAACGATGCTAAGAGATGAATGTACAAAGTTGAAAAATAACGAAGCCCGTCCCACCCCCGCGAAGCGGGGTTAGGACAGTGTTAGCTAACGTTTTCCCAAAAAAGGTCGGTGACCTTGAGGTCAAAGGTTATTGACTTTGACCTCAAAACTCGATAATTAACTTTCGGTCATCGACCCTAGCAAAATTCAATTATTGGTTTGCAACTGGATGCGAAACATGAATAGAAAATCTTTTTTGGGTAATACGAGTAAGTTGCCCAGCAAGATAAATACTTCTTTTTTAACAACTGGTTATGAAATTTAGTTGCCAAAGCGGCCGGAGCGAAAGAAACCTGTTGTAGCGATTTGTATTTATTACATTGCAGTAACCTATAACCCTTCTTTTGTTGCGGCCTTTTGCATGAATGCGGACACCTGTGGAGGCAATTCTGAAGCTACGCGCGAGAACGGCACGTGTGATTAAAATGACGATATCTCTAAAGTTTTGTAGGGAGCTATATTTATAAATTATATCGCTGGAATCGTTATGAAAGAAAACACATGAAAAATGTTTAAGTCCTGTATGATGAAGAAGAAAAAGATGGTGAATAATTTAATCCGAATTAAAATAAATAAAAGATTCAGGCGTTACTTTGCGGAAATCCATTGTATAATATTATACAATGTAGGTAATTTAATTAGGTTATTTTATATTACATATGTCTAGTGATTACCTTTTCTAATTTTAAGTAGGATCAATTTGTGGGAGGGCGATCGGTACACACGGATTACATTTTGTAGGATCTTGTCAGATAAGGTTTTGCGTGGAATTGTTACTAAATATTGTTTTATCATAATATTAATCCGAATTTTTATTAAAATCTGCAGTTAGCTCAATTGTTTCAATTGTAAATACTAGTTGTAATTTATTTCTACGATTTGATTGTAATTTTCTTTGTATATTATAGGTGGTAGGTGTACTAATTCTAATTCTAATTCTGTTTGGGGGGGAACTGAGATCTGCACGGACATCTCACATGGGAGTGTATTGTGCATTATCCCCCTGCCTAAACAGGCCCTAACCAGCCCAGCTCCTTGAAGTACCGGACCAGGACTTTTGGTGACTGACAGCTTCGTTTCAGCTTCTCTGTGGGTGTAGACGAGGTTGACTCCTCAATGAGACCCTTCAGCCCCGTCTTGCGTCTGGTGCGGTGGTAGGTGTAGGTACGCTAACAAACTGTCATGCAATAAGCTGCATGACCAATAATATATTAAAAAAGGTTTAGTTAAATTATAATATACCTTTATGTAAACGCATTAAAATGCATCAAAAAGCCTGCAACTTCATTATAATTACCGTATAATGCATCCATTAACGAGTTCTGTTACATTAAAACTGCAATTTATGCGATACCCGACGTCGAAACTTTGCGTATTGCCCCAACGAATATTAAAGTGAGGAACGTGCTTGAGGAGTCGGGGATCTACACTCGTGCAGGCTTTAAGCCGAGCTTCCATGGCTAAAGGATATTAATGATGCATTTTAATGCGTTTACTGTTTTTTTTCACTGCGTTAGGTAGGTACACCATTTGCTGAAGTGGAAATTTGCTGGAAGAGGCCTTTTCTCTGATACAAATCATTGAATAAGGAAAACACGGTTTTGATTTTAAGCGACACGCGATACCAGCTCACGGATCAAAGCTGATGCTTTGTCATACAGCGGGGATATGCAGCCAGCGTATTGGGGAAGTTTCCGACTTGTATTGACATGGATCAGTTGTGCGACCTGTAGATTGTTTACAACAGTCTGTAGTTAGCTCAATGAGGATCAGTAAAGTTATAGCAATTTCAAGAGGACTAGTATTCACGTTATTCTTAATGACATAAGAATGATATATCTTTTTGAATTATCCCAATCGGACCATTACTTATGAAATAAATACGTAATAAACATTACGCCGTTACTGCTGGTAAAATCGGGCGCGTGCGACGTCAGTGACTCGGCAGAGCGAACCGAGTGGAGCGCAGCTGACACTTTTACTTAAAAAAGGTGAAATAAACACAAATCGAACACTTTATTTGTTTCAAAGTCACAAATAACCAAACACACGGCTACGGCTAGCTGGCAGCGACCGAGGCAGTGACGTCACAGCGACCGCGGCGGTCACTCAGTGAAGTTCGCTACCAATTTGGTCATAACTTTTTTCAACATAAATTTTTGCACTGTGTGTTAAGGATTTCTTAGCTCTATACAAATACAAAATACAAAAATACAAAATAATTTATTTAGAATAAGGTACGTAATAGGTAAATTACGAATGAACGATGAGAAAGCAAAAGTTTAAAACTGTGGAGCTGCCGCATTCTTCTCTTCTATAAATCTGCATTCTCAACTAAAACGTTACAGATCCTCATTGTTCTCCTCCAAAACTACTGAACAGATCAAGATGAAATTTGGCGTACGTTTAGAACAAAGCCTAACTTAGATACTAGGTTACTTATTATATCGAAAATACGCGTGCGAAGCCGCGGGCAGAAGCTATAAATACAAATTCTAATTAATACTATGTAGTTGTATTTTATTTCTATTAGTTGATAATAATTTTCATTGTTTTTGATATAAAAAAATATGGTTGTTAGTACTTAGAAAAAATATGGTAAAGCTCTGGAAAGTCCTATAGCGTGGAAAAGCCGAAAGCTTAAAGATTCATCCAATAAAAGAAAATGATATGGTCTCGCCGTCAGTCGGGAAGCAGCTTCAAAAGTAGAAAACAGTAGTTTGCAACTTTCTCATAGAATACTGCTTTTTATTGGACCACGATAGTAATGAAAGTTTTAAAGAAGAGATTGTACTATTTAATATAAACAAAAGCATAGTTGCAACTTCGGTTGAAAAAGTTTTTTCTTTCACGGTGAAAGATATATTTTTTTAACTCAAAACATACAACAGTACGAGAGTCGACATTGTAACAAAGAAAGAAAGAAAGACATTTATTTATAACAACAAAGTGGAGCAACAAAAGCACAACACAGCATGCTTGAGTTACAAAACAATCCCTTTCTCACCACGAGTTATTTGAATCTCACACAACCAACGCTGGAGGCCTATTTTTAACCCCCGCACAAAGAGAGGGGTGTTATAAGTTTAACGTGTCTGTCCGTGAATCTGTGTATCTGTCTGTGGTATCGTAGCTCCCAAACGGATCAACCGATTTTCGTTTAGTGTTTTTTTGTGATATAAAAATAATTTTATCCCGAGTGTCCTTAGCCATGTTTCATGAAAATCTTTTCGACCAATAAACGTCGGCGGGTTTTTAAAATTTTTAATTTTGTCTTGTATAATCTAATATGCAATTGTTTGTCCGTTTCGGCCAAGTTGGTACTTTAAAGCTGAGTACTGACTGGCATTACGAGACGTAATGTAAAGGCGGGTCCAGATATGTATCACTTGCCCGATCCGATCACCGTATCACGTATCAAGCCCCGTATCAAATTGTGGACGCCTCGATTTGCTCCGTACCCGTATCTTCCGTTCTGTATGACGCCCGTATCTGTATCACCTTTGAAGGACAAGAACCGACACGACATGGGACGGGCCGTATCATAACGGCGTATCGAGATCGCGTATCATCACCCGTCCACATATGCGATCATGATACGCGTCGGCGATATGGATACGGTGATCGGATCGGGCAAGTGATACATATCTGGGCCCGCCTTTACGTGTTACACAGCGAGCGTTCGTGCAATCAGTACGGGGAAAGAAGGCGCTCGCAACGAGCAACGAGATGAATTTTAGCACACGGTGGCGTAATATTCACTGCGAATGGTACATACGCCTCGTAACACCGGCCAGTACCCGACTTAATACACCGAATTAGAGTATCAATTCGCACAAAAAAATAGAAACCGCACACGCATTTGCATTTTCGAGAGTTAAAACGAGGCCTCCAGGAAGACCTGGAGATATATAAAGATATACAGTCATTTGGTGACGTCACGAAAGATGACTTTACTTCAAAGACTAACTATACATACTTTGGTAATTTCCTGAATATAAATCCAAATAAATTTACGGTACTAAAAACTTGTAGTGTAGATAATGTAATGCCCGTTAAATTGCTTCAGGCTATCCTTTCGAGCTACAACTACACACAGAGGTTAACAAGTTTTTCTTTGTTGCAAACAAGCACATTGTTTACCAATTTTTCTACCATATCAAGTTTTTTTGTGCGTTTTCCAGGCTTTATTAGCCTCAGTTACCTTTAGAAATTAGAAATTAGCCAGAGTGCACGGCTTACGCACTCTAATAACAAAAACCTTACATTTTGACCTTGTTGACAGTAAAGAAAGCTGCTACGTTTCCGTTCCTTTGTCGACTCACAACACATCCATGGGCGTGAGTTGCAGGCGTTGATTCTTATGCTGTGACTGCCATAGCTAGAGAGATGGATTTAAGTAAGGGGGCTCTGATGTCTGCCAATAACTTAACAGAAGTTTCTAGTTTGACTAATTTTGTTCCCAATAGTTGGATCAACAGAATGCGATGGGTAAATTGTACCCAATATCAGTTACATTGTGATAGTTACTGATTGGTTTGCAACCGAAACTAATTGGGAGCTTCCCAATTGAGGTTGGGATAATAGATTCTGAGACTTTGAAATGTGAGTGGGATAATTAGACACGTATTTGGAAAGCCATCTAGTTATGGTGAGTATAACTTTATTAATATTTAGTTATGTCACACTTATGGTGTATTAAACAACGAAAATATTAAATAGTAAGATTAAGAAATTCATCTCTGAAACTCATTTTCATGCTAATTTACCTGCGAGCAATTCTTCAGCAGGACTTCGGCCAGATCCATGTCTTCCAAAAGTTGTCTGTGTGTGTAGAAGAAAAAACCCCCATTTAAACTCAGAACTCAATTAAGAGCAGAGAACTTTCTTGGAAGAAAAAGGTTCGTTAGGATGTCATGTCCAACTATGCAAAGCCTATGCTTTTATATTCTATCTGTATCTCTATCTGCGTTACCGGCGTTACCGGCGTTCCATGTAAGGCTTGAAGTGCAAGCGAGAGCGGTGAGCGAAGCGAACGATATGTGACCCCCCTCGCCCCCTGTCCCCTGCCCTCCTCAACCCCCTTCCCCATAAAAAATTTGATATGGGTATCGTTTTCGACTAACATAGGGGCGAGGATTACGAATTTGATGACGGCTGTGACCCTCGTGTGCCCCCCCCCCGGAACCCCCTTCCCCATAAAAAAATCTGATATGGGTATCGTTTCGACTAACATAGGGGCGAGGATTACGAATTTGACGACGGCTGTGACCCTCGTGTGCCCTCCCCCCCCCCCCCCCCCCCCCGAACCCCCTTCCCCATAAAAAATCTGATATGGGTATCGTTTTCGACTAACATGGGGGGCGAGGATTACGAATTTGATGACGGCAACACGACACACGTCACACAGCAAGGCGAGCGAAGCGAGCCTTGCTTTGTGACACCACACATACTTATATGGGTATCGTTTTCGACTAACTCGAACTCGTAGATTACGAAAAAGATGTCCATTTCAAAATCCAAGATGGCTGACATTTTTGACGTGACAACGTCTTATAATTCGATAGAGCCGGCTGCACGCACGAAAAAACATGACGTCATGCGGCGTTACCTCATGCGGCGTTACCTCGCTCTAAGACGTTGTCACGATAAACTATCGTGAGTAAACCGACTTTACAGACAACCAATTTTTTTACAGACAACCAATTTTTAAAATTGTTCAAAAATTCAAATCATAGATTAAGATAACATTCTGTACCTAGATACGTACTACTGGTAAGTAATACGTTCTCCCAGCGCTAACTCAAGAAATGGCCTGTGTTGTGTTACAAGTCAAAAATCAAAATCAAAAACTCTTTATTTCCATAAATACAATAAATGTACACTTAGAAAAGGTCAAATTATAAAACTAAACACTGACACGGAAATAAAGTGATATTTTTTGATTTCTGTCGCTTCGGTATGTAGACTAAAGTAAAGGCGAAGACACTTATTGAACAACAAATATGGATAACGGTACCTAGACCGAAGTGCAACCGAGACTACAATACGCATGCGAAACACGAACGCCGGCGGCGCCGGTCGGCGACTATGACCGAGGTGAGTGGACCTAATAAGACCTAATTTGAGCCTATCACTTTCGAGAAGTAGTAAGTACCCAATCTTTCGAATTTTACTTACATCAATGGACCAAACATTATCTAACTGACACATAGAATAGAATATAATTATTTTGTCAGGTAAAAAAAAATTACGTTTCGGTAAAAAGTGCCTTAAAGCTTATGTTAGGTTTAACTAGATACAGAGTTCTCACCTGGTTCAATAAGAGGTATTATTATGTAAGTTTAAGTACTTAGGTTACAATCATTCAAGCTATTTTTAGAATAATTACAATAAAAACTAAGACAAGCCGATGAATATCGGCATGTATGCAATACATGGCAAAATGTTCTTCTACGTTCTACACACCACCATAGAACATCAAATAATATGACACTACGCGATTGCGATTACTCACGAGCGAATTTCATGGGTCAACGACGGCCAATTAGTAACTGAATGTGGGGGCTTTGATCATTCCCAAGAACATGACGTCACAAAGAAGGTAGTACATTGGGAAGTTCTTACTCTATTAACTAACAACCCGTACAAGAACGCACTTGTAGTCTATGGCACAGGTAAATGATCAAAGGTTTTCGTTCTGAATATTTACATCGGAATGTTTTGCCCAATTATTCTTGTAGGGTCTTTTAGATAAGTAAGAGACCTTTATGGTCTATATATTACGGTTACGGCAGATGCGTGCTTTGTGATCACAGTCTTGTCCCATTTTTTCCCGTGACTCGTGTGTTAAGTAAATAATAACTGTCAACCATAACTGGGTAAAATTTTGTATCAGCCTGGCAACACAGTGGTCTCCCAATTGGTGACGCACGATGAGCCAGGCAACTCTCGACCAACGGCTGCCGGCTTTATTCTATCGCCGACGGCCGTCCTGAGCAAACTTAATACTTTTGAGCTAGATCTGAATAGTTGTTACTCAATCTTTACTTGTAAAACGATTGTCTGTAACAATTTATGACCGAATAAAAGTGAAGTCAGTTGAAACATGCTGTTTTTTGTATACCATCCAACACGTGTTACATACTCGGGATACATGAATACTTAAAATACATTTTTGACGTGACAACGTCTTATAATTCGATAGAGCCGGCTGCACGCACGAAAAAACATGACGTCATGCGGCGTTACCTCAACATGACGTCATGCGGCGTTACCTCACTCTGAGGCGTTCCATGTAAGGCTTGAAGTGCAAGCGAGAGCGCTCGACATCCGTCTCTCTCCTACTTGAGTGAGCGATGCGTCTGCGTTGTCACGTTCAACTATCGTCAGTAAACCGACTTTACAGACAACCAATTTGTTTTTTTTTTTAATCCTAAAAATATCTCCCCCGGAATAATGGAGACACCAGGACTGAAAAATCCTGATGTCTCCCCGAAGGGAGCAATCAGGAGACCATTCTGTCACCACTTTTTTATTGTTGGCTGAATGGCGGATCTCCTAGTCATTATTAGGTCTGTGATAACCTCGGCTACTCAGTAACAGTAAGTATCTAACCATTACATTGGTTGTAAATATTACAACCAATCGTCGTTCGTTTTGATTCGGTTGTCCGGACCGCGGCCGGTTTCTTTTAATTGCATATTATAAACTAGCTGTAACCCGCAACTTCGTTAGCGTGGCAGTTATAGTACTTATCCTACAAAATACAATACATGGCAATAAAATATCACTTTCATCTTTTTTTTCAATTCAATTAACTTTATTTTTAATGCAAAGCCTCCTGTTTTTCTTCCTTACAGGGACTTTATCCTCCCAACTCCCAAGCCCCCTGATTGCTAGTTGATCTCTCTAATCTAAAACTGTCTGTGTAAACTTACTACCTGTCAAAACTTTTTCAACTTTCGCGATTTGGTAACACGATATAAAGATTATTTTATAATAACAGAAAGTATACGATAAATACCCGATAAATAATCATTAATTACTTCCTGTTGTATAAATTAGTGGACTTGGTCCAACAAAAAAAATCTTTTGTCGGGCTCCGCCCCTCACCCTCCGTTTTTCTTCGTTACAGGGACTACGCCCTCCCACCATTACATTAGTTGTAATTATTACAACCAATGTAATGGTGACCAATCGTCGTTCGTTTCGATTCGGTTGCCCGGAACACGGCCTGTAGATCGTTCTCTCAAAACTGAGTAGGTATATTTGGTTTTGTAATTTTTTTTCCTATATTTATAGTTTCGGAGTAAATCACTAAAAACTGATATCTGCCTACGGTTAACGGGCGGCGACCAGTGACGTCACACGCATCCGCGACGGTCACTCAGTGAACTTCGCTAGTAATTTAGTCATAACTTCGTACGTAATGGTCTTACTTGGATAATTTAAAAAGATATATCATTCTTATGTCATAAGGAATAATGTGGATACTAGTTCTATTGAAATTGCTATAACGTTACGGTTAAGTTTATCCTTATTATAAAACTCTGAGCGTTGTATACTAACCAGCCTACGTTCAGAGCAGGTTGGTTTGCGTCCTAAATTCAAATTAAAATCATGTCGTTTGTTTATTTTAAGATATTTCCGTGTCGCACCTTTTGATTTATTTCATCCTCCCGTAAACAGTTTATATACTTCGAGTATTATAGCAAACACTAACAATTATTCGGAAGGACGAAAAAAATTCAAAAGGAAGTTTAAATTCTATGAAACAAATGCACGTTTGAATTAGAATCGAATATCGATTTTTAGTTGTACAAAATGAACTGTAGGAAAATTAATTATTATGAGGTTTTCTTATCGGGTTTGTTAAATCATGAAATCATGTTGCGTATTTTTATGTGTTTGTGCAACGTTTGTTGGTGCTCAGGAGAGATTTCAACTTAATATTTTGCATTACAATGACTTTCATGCGAGGTTGGTGATACTCTATCGTTACGTTTCCGACGTTAAGTCGTTGGTGCTGCGCCTGACCTCTCCCCGGTCGTGTCAATCTGTCGTTCCATCCGATTATGATAGTGAGGGAATATAGAGTGCACCTGTGTTTGCTCACACACTTGTGCACTTATAATATGTCCTGCGCATCTGGCTAGTGTCCGACGAGACTGGCCGCCGTGGTCGAAATTCAGCTAGGAGGACATTACCATCAACCATATAATTAATGAGGACGGTACCTAAACATCAACTTCCATCTATAATCGTTTTAGAGTCTAAGATAGTTTATGTATACAAATATTTAAGTATGGAAACATAACAAAAACTGACATTAGAAAACAACATAGGCACCTTTGCCTTGTTGCTTTCTGCAAGGTCTAAAAGTCTCAAAGTCACTGCTCACGCGCACCGAAAAAAGTGCAATACAAGTTCGGAAACGAATGAGAGACGAATAAAATGATGAAAGAAAGCTGCCAAAATTAATATTGAGAACTTCTGAGATTTGCTTAGGTGACACTTAGTAGTGTTGTAATATATTTTCCACAACCTTTTTTATTGCTTTCAAGAAATATCTAGGAATCTCGAACCGAGTAAAGCTTGAATGACCATTCCCAAAATTAACACCAATACGCAAAAAGTGGTACGAGTATATCACGATCTACTCAATAAAGTAATGTAAATACCAAGATCTTCTCCATACTTCTATGGCCAAATTCTGCTAACCAATCGCTTTACTATCATAATGTCGCAGAATCTTTCATAGACGAAAGAAACGCCCTAAGCACACTCGTAGCACCACCGCTGCGAAACCTTAACAGCGGAACCGTGGTAATTTTGCCATGTCTTGTATGTAGAAGAAGCGGAACACTAGCGAGACTGCCTGTTCTAACGCATAGATTTGACTATAATTCTATCTCTTTCCCCGCCGTCGATCTGCTCCGGCACCGCGGCACCGCAACAGAATCGCGGCTAGAGCGCGAAAGTGTGGCTGACGCTATTCTGAGACGATACTGTTGTTATGGTGAAGCAATTAATTTAGTGGAATTGGGCCCTGCTCTGCGACTACTCCCAAATACACTCGCAAAAGACAATCTTTAAAAAATAGTCGACTAAACGTAGATACCGTTCAAGAACTACTTTTACAACTATAGTTGGGCAACTAATTCGTTGCTCATTGTTCGCGACTGTGCATCTGCGTCTTGGGCCATGATTGTGGTCACGAGTGATGTTGCGCTTATTCCACCAGGTTCGTCGAAACCAGCCCAGTCGGTGGAGTCTGCAAGCCCGAAACACCACCATGTATAGGAGGCTTTGCGCGCTTAACGACGAAGGTCAGGGAGCGGCTGGCCGCGGAACCAGACTCCCTACTCCTGAACGGAGGAGACAGTTTCCAAGGAACTATCTGGTACAATATCCTGAGGTGGAACGTGACTCAGGAGTTCATGAATATCTTGCCTCATGATGCTCATGTAAGTGGAGTTGTTCTATACGATTTCGGCCCGTTTATGGTTACTCACCAAGTACCGAGTAAACCGAGTTAGAGTTTTCGAAAACAGTAAATCTTCTCTCTTTTTTCCGTATGAATTTTTTTCGATTCGAAATCCCGCATCTACCATGCGGAATTTCGAATCGGAGAAAATTTCGCGTGTATTCGGAATGCCGCGCGGAAAAGCCCGCTAGCGTCTCTCAAACTGCGAAACGGAAATAAACGTATGTGTGTGATGTTTTTACGGAATCCCGATTCCCGACATACCACAGTGTCGAACCAAAAAATTCTGCTCTACTTTTATAATAAGCACGGCCAAAGAGTGGAATGAGCTTCCTGCGTCTGTTTTCCCGCTAGAGTACAATCTTGGAGTCTTCAAATCCAGGGTAAATAAGTTCCTTCTGGGAAGCGTGCTCCATCTTAGGCCACATCTTCACTTACTTTAAGTGAGTTGGTGGCCAATATTATTATTTATTAATTATTTATTATTATTTATTATTATGTAGCCGCCCTTAGTCACACATGTCCACAGCTGCGCATGCCTTCTCAAAGAAGGGCGTTTTGCCCTAGTCACCACGCTTGTCAAACGCATTGATGATGGCTGTGAAGATGTTGAATTTAACACAAAAAGAAGCTTTTTTCCTCTGGTAGGTTCCTTTAATTGGCTAATAACGTCTGCTAAGGCCAAATTACATTACTTCTTCTTAATCATTTTGTTATGGTGGTTTGTTATGGGTTGCAAAAAACGGCTCAGTAGTTCGGTTCAATCAAGCAACCGAACTACTGAGACGTCGAGCGACTCAGAAGTCCGATCCACTTCATTGTAACCGGACTACTGAGATTCTTATTGAGGGTCTGAAGTGCAACACCGAATTGCGATATATCTATTTACCTACTAATGTCTTTTGAAATATCTCTGATTTGTTATGTATTTTTGTTGGAGTACAATAATAATAAATTAATTAATAATACTCAACAATCCACCAGCATTATCTAGCCCCAAGCTAAGGAGAGCTTAGCAACAATAAAGTATTGTTGTAATCTATTAATGATAATATTTTCCAGGTCTTGGGAAACCACGATTTTGACAATGGTGTTGCCGGCCTGGTTCCGTACCTGCAGCATTTGAAGCAACCAATGGTTGCCGCCAACATCATCGATACTGATGAACCTACGCTCCAGGGTTTGTACCAGCCCAGCATTGTGGTGGAGAGGCAGGGAAGGAAGATTGGCATCATTGGAGTCATTTTAACGAGGACTAATGTAAGTATTTAAATGCCTGGTTTCACCTGGTAGTTTGGAATACAACAAAATGGAAATCACGTTCCATTAATACTCGAAACAAAAATGCAAAGTTTGGATGTTTGTTACCTAATCCCGTCAAAGCGACTGATAGTATCGGTTTGAAATTTTGCATAGATTGAGTTAACAATAAAGGCTACTTATTATCCGGAAAATAAGTATGCGAATCCGTGTGAAGAAGCTACTGAAAACATAAAGTGCTCGAATTTCTACTCCCGCACCAATGCCTTTTGTACAAGGGCATCGGTACGGGAGTAAAACCAATAAGTATAATTAAAAATCACAAACAAAAAAATTAAATGCAACTTCTCATGTTTAAATTCAGTACATTTATTTACTACAGTTGATCTCTAATACGGGTAAAGTGAAATTCACTGATGAGGCGACCGCAGTGAAGATTGAAGCTGAAAAATTGAACGCAGAAGGAGTTCAAATAATCATCGTACTGTCGCATTGTGGACTTGATATTGACAAGTAAGATTCCCAAACATTGCTATTTATATTTATTTATATTTATCAGCTTTAAAATAATAAGTGCGGGAAATTAGGCTTCTCTTTTTATTTTTTAGTGATCGATGAGCAAGTTCTTAGAACTATGAAGGATGCTATTGCAAGTTTTAATAGTAATAAAATAAGTAAGTAATGAAATAATTTCATTACTTAGTTATTTTATTATTATTTATGTTAGACGTGTGGTGCTGGTTTAGAATAAGCACAATCTCAACTCTTCTCGCTGGTTTCGTCAGTGGTGACTAAGGGTTATCCACCGGGTGCGGGCTGCAGCGCCTCCTGCAGAACGATTTTACCACCGAACTGCGATACCCAGCCCGCATGCACAGCGTGAGAATTAGGGGCATTACCCCCATTAGATATAATTAAGTCAATGAGGCGTTTATCAAGGAGAGGTCAGCGTCTAACAGTAGACCAGTAGGTATAGGATGTAGATGTAGAAATGCTCCAAACGTAGAAAGTCAAGAGAATCTTATTTCAGAATCGCAAGAAACCGAATCACATAATTTAATCATTGAGCATCAAGTCAAGCGAATCATCGCAATTCATTTGTTTCTAATCTTGTTTGTTTCGACCCCGTAGTTTTTGAATCCTAATTCGAATAGATGAGCAATCGCTTAAATTGGCAAACCCGCCATTCACACCATTCACCGACAAATAATGCCTTATCGAATGCACTAATTGTCGAAGTTCATTTTTAACAAAATAACTTGTCGGTTTCAGGACTATAGCTCTCGACGGAGGTCCATACGTAGACATTATCGTAGGTGGACACAGCCACACTCTGCTAACCAACAAACCAGCTCCGAATCACACCTTGTTTGAACCGCTGGGACCTTATCCCGTGTTGGTTGAACAAGGAGAGCGAAAGGTAAGTACATACCTAATCAATGACTTCCATTGTTAGTTTTCTAGACCATCTTACGGCCTGCCCTAATGGTCATTCCACATGTTGCCCGAGTACCTAAACCACCTTTGTGATGACACATGAACAGCCCAATACTACGGAATGGATCGGGCTGCAATTTCTCACACTTTCAGATCTGGACCTTTCTGAAATAACATATAGGCTACATTTTATTCCAAGAAATGCGTGCGAAAGTGCGAGTAAAAGCAAGTAACGCAAAAAATAGAGAGCTAGTGGCCTGGACTGACGAGTCAAAAATCTCTGTTCCAGGTGTTGATAGTTCAAGCTGCAGCCCTAACACAGTTTCTCGGAGAAATCAAACTGTACTTTGACGACGCCGGAAACGTTCTGGAATGGGAGGGAGAACCTCATTTCCTTGGCCCTGAAGTTGAACAAGGTTTTATAGTAATCTTACTTACGAAAGTGGTGCCCTAAGAGACTGGAGAAAGGGGCGGTAAGGAAAATATTGCGAGGCCCTCCTCCCAAAAAAATAGAACAACAGATATAGATGATGATTATGATGATGATATTGAACGTTATCCCGACGCGGCTGACAACGAGAGCGGAGATCCTATCCTACTAATATTTTATAGGCGAGAGTTTGTATCGCTGTGTGTTGTTATGTTAGGCTGAAAACAACGCCAAAACTACTGAATATATAGGGCTGAAATCTTGCACACATAAAGATCTGAACCTGGAATAACATATTATAGCCTACTTTTTATTCCAAAAAACGCGTGTGAAACTGCGGGCAGAACCACTAGGTTCAGCTAGTCTCTTCTATTTTCATAATATAAGTACTAACTTATATTATGAAAATAGAAGAGACTAGCTGCATTCTTACTACCTGTTGTCCTATTACCAGTTTTCCCGTAGGAATGAAGCATTTCCCCGCGGTAAAAAGTAGCCTATGTTCATCTTGAATAATGTGGGTTTCTAATGGTAAAAGAATTTTTTAAATCGGTAAAATAGTTTCGGAGCCTATTCAATACAAACAAACAAACAATCAAATTTTCCTTTTCATAATACTAGTGTCTCTGTACGCAACGCATTATGAGACGCTGGAATTTGTATGAAAACATATAGCCTAGAGACACACTTATCGTACGCCACGCCAACCGACGATTCCTTCAATTCGTCGCGTACGTTACGTGGCCTGTGCTCAGTCTGTTTCTACTTTCATTGTGGCGATCTTTCGGAAGGACTTATGTCCATCGAGTAGTAAATGTTTTGAGTCTGATATGACGATGGTCATCATAGAAGTGACATGTTTTTTTCAGCAGCAGATATCCTGACCCTAATAGACAGCTACTACACTGTAGTTACAGAGAAGGGTTTGCGAGTGGTTGGCACAACATTGACAGAACTGAGCCATAAATGCCGATGCGTTGAATGTAATCTAGGAAATCTGATTTGCGACGCGTTTTTGGATAGCGTAAGAAGTTTACAATCATAATATACTAAGCCCCCTGTAAATCATTATGCTTCGGCCAAATCTACGTGTCAAACACGCGGGACGCGAAGCGGGAGCACCAACAACGCGAAACTTTTCCCTTTAAAAGTTCCAGCGTCTCAGTCACGTACGTGTGCAAGGCTCCATTGAGGCACCATTGCAGTGTCCGCTGACGCTCCCGCTATCGGAAGCGTCAGCTCGAGTCCCGTTCCCCGTGTTTGACGCACAGGTTTGGCCGAAGCTTTAAATGGAATGTTGCAATCAACACATTGAGAAAGTTTTGAAAGTCTTTTCTACCTTGAATAACTATGTCCCGCCGTAGATATCCCTTAGGGCTCTTGTTTACGACACGGTTTCTTAACCGTACAGCGTGCTAGGCGTACGGTTCAGAAACCGTGCCGTGAACAAGTGGTCTAGGCTAGCACGCCATAGGGATAAGAAACCCTGCCGTAGAGCCACACCACGCCGCCGTATGTCAACAAGCTTCCACAGTGTGTGTAGAACACTGGTGATATGGCAAGTTAACCGTAGATTTTTTTCGGCGAAAACCCGGGTGCGGACAGAACCCGTAGTTGACTCTTACGAGACCCGCGGGGAAATAGATATATAGATAGGAGTGGTGAAAATTTAAAGCCGGCATCACATGATATTCTTCTACCTTTATTTTATTCAATCAGGTTCGCAGTCGGGCAACTGGTGCAAACTGGCACTATGCTCATCTGTGTGTCATCAATTCAGCAAGTATCAGAGCTGCTATTGCAGCTGGAGGTAATGTATTTTATACCATACCATCGCAGGAGACCTGTACTTTGCAATTTTGAAATATGATTCATCTCAAACCGATCCGTTTCTAACGTGCATACTAAAAATTACATATTCGAATGCGTTATTATTCGAACGAAATGCTAAAATTTCACAATATACTCCAAATCGTATTGACATCGGCAAAGAATATACGAAAGACGGTGATGTGGCAGTTACCAGTCAAACTATCTTGTTTCCAATTTGCGTTTTTCAGGGTCAAGGCACATTTCAGGGTTTTTATACGCGTTTGAGGGTCAACGCGACTTTTTGTGCTTTATAGGTGCTGGTCTCAAAAACTAAAAAAAAAACCTTTCGAATTCCTTTCAGTGTACCTTGACCCGACTAACAAAATCAACTTTGTTATTAAAATGCCTAAGCCCTCACTCAGGGCGATTTCTAAGAAATCAAATAATATTCCAAAAGAATTTCAACGTCGACGGGAACGGCGATAGAGTCCGAAGGAAGTCCCTGAGTTTTTTGACTCCTACGTCACTCACTTGACCTCGTGGTGTTGTTGGTAACCAACTGTTGGTTAGCACGTTCCCGTACCGAGGAAAGGATGCGGGTTCAAGTCCCTTGGAAGTGAAACATTTTTGGAATATTATTTGATTTCTTAAAATTAACATTGTTGGTTTTCAGTAATATCATTCGCATCAGTGCTGATGGTCCAGCCATTTGAGAACAACGTAGAGGTGTTTGACCTGAGAGGCGACTTTATTCTGAAAGTATTAGAGTACGCCGTCGCAAACGTGAAAGTTCGATATCCTGGGAGTTTAATGGTTCAGATCTCCGGTTTGTGCTGTTTCTGTTTTAAGACTAGGATCCGGTAATGTAGTACCTATGTAGCAGAAGTAAAGCGGCGTTTAAAGGGTAGTTTTGGTTTAAAAATAGGATACATATTTTCACCTCTAAGCTAACAAGATGATGATTAAGAGGGGTAGGCATGGATGTAATTTGTTTCATTCGGCAGAAAAGTATCATTAATAATTAATCATTAGTGATTAATTTAATATAAAACTTTATTTACGAAGAAAATTACAATCAAATAATAGAAATTAATTAACACTAGTATTTACAATAATAATTGACTGTTGCAAACAATCTACAGGTAGCTCAACTGATCCATATCAATACCAGTCGGAAGCGTCCCCAAGACGCGCTGGCTGCAGTGCCCCGCTGTATGGCAATGCTGATGCGCTGCGCCAGATACTCACCAGCTTTCGGGTTCCGCGTCGCTTCGACCAGACGCTCAGATAATTTCTTAAAAAACCCGAAGTACCTCGGTATCCCACGGACCTACTAGGATCTCGACTCAAAAAGGAGGAAATGTGTAGGCTCCGTCGAGACCTGCATATTTGCGCCTCTTAAGATCCTCGGCCAAATCTGACGCTGCCATTAATTTAATTATGGGATCTCACAGGCATTCGTGTGGTAATCGACGGCGCCCTACCTGTAAACGCCAGGGTTGTCAACGCGTCGGTGCGCTGCATCGACTGTGACGTCCCTAGATACTTCCCGCTGCAACACAACAAGTATTACAAAGTAGTCTCGCAGTCGTTTTTGGGTAACGGAGGTGACGGATTCAGTGTGAGTGACAACCCTATGTTTATTTCGGTTTTTTAGTATGAGGTATTTTGTTACGATGTATTTAATTAAATACAGAACGAAGTCGTAATATGCCAGCCGCCTAATGTCAGGGCTTGTTTGTTAGTAGCCTACGTACAGGGCACATTTTTTTTTTTATTTACAACCGGTTGTTCTTACTAAGAACAAATAAATAAATAAATAAACCAACTACACCACGAGGTCAAGTGACGTAAGAGTCGAAAATCCTTGGGACTTCCTACAGTCTCTAGCGCCGTTAGCTCCACCTACAGGGGAAACATTGAAGTTTATCCAATCCTGTTCAAAGATGTAGGAAAGACATTTATTCACAAAGAAAATTATACTAGTATTTACAATTGAAACAATTGAGCTAACTGCCGACTGTTGCAAACAGTCTACAGATAGCTCAACTGATCCATATCAACACCAGTCGGTTCAAAGATTAAAGATACATTTAGTTCGTTTGACGAGAGGTGTCGCGTAGCTTAATTCTAAGGTTTTTTGTTATTATAGTGCGTAACCCCACACCCAGGGTAATTTCTAAGAAATCAAATAATATCGCAAAAATTATCGACTTCGACGGGACTTGGGGGGTTGTTCTTACGCCGATCATGTTTTTAGGGTTTCGAGATCGGTTTCGTAACCCTTATGGTCTTGCTTTGTCTGTCCTTTTTTGCCTCTTTAATATCTCAGCAACTACCGCAGCTATCACATTGAAATTCAAATTAATCATACATTTCGTGCGCCTGTACAGACTTGGAAAACAAAATTACAAAAAAAAAATATAAACATTTTCCGTACATATTGTGATGTCGAAATGCCTACAGACAGTGTCATGTGAGAAAATCAAATGAAAGGTATTGGTTTGTACATTTCAAAATAGTTTTTAAATTTTTGTAGGTTTCATATTTTTTGAAGTAAGTATTTTGCAACAAGTCGAAATTTTAACAAAGCGAGTTGTGCATAAAATGAATATGTATAAACGATAACAAAGCATTGGGAAATATATGGAAAACATTGTCACATCACTAACAATCGTCTGCCACCAAACTGTTTTTCTATCTCACGAAGTCCGTTTAGCCCTGGTTGTAGTAGTGACTTTGCGCTTAGTTGTCATGCTGACGGTACTCGCTACCAAAATCTGACGCGAATACAATGAGCACTAGTGACTCGGACCGCGTCTCAGGCGAGACTGATTACTTCTGAGCTTACGCACACTAAAACAATGTGTACATGCATTCACTATGACATACATAACCCAACGGACTTCGTGAGATAGAACAACTATACGTAAATAACGGGGTCTAGTGATGATGCCGATGATTACCCAGTTTTTTTTTTCTTCCAGATGATAAATGACAACCGTCAGAACGTAGAAATTGTCGGTATAGACTACGAGGTGTTAATAGACTACATCCAACGCCGTTCTCCCATACTAGCGTTTTCAGATGGACGACTACAGTACAGTAACCCTTGCATTGTTACTGGTAATACTAGCAATAAACATCCCCTTTTAACCTGATGTTCTTTTTTCTATTTAACCCCCAATAAAATATTCACGGGTATTTATCGCTTTTATTTACCTAGTCTACCATCAGTCATCCCGTAACCACGACAGAGTGTAGACCTGTTGAAACGTCGGGAAAAATAGGTAAATTAACGCGATAAATACCTGTGAATATCTATAACTAGTTTATGCCCGCGGCTTCGCACGCGTTGTTTCTATGGAAACGTTTAAATGTGATTTCTATCCCATGGGAACCAATTTATGGGATAAAAAGTACATATAATTCCACTGAAGTATGTATAAGTATGTTTGATTCCAGGATTAGAATTACCGGTGTGCAAAATTTTAGCCCGATCCGTTCAGTAGTTTATTTATTTATTTATTGAGGAATAACTAACGACTACATTAAACTTATTGCACACTAGATGATCGCCTCGCGGTTTCACCCGCGTAGTTCCCGTTCCCGTGGGAATTCCGGGATAAAACATAGCCTATGTCACTCCCTGAAAAGTAAGCTTCCTAAGGGTGAAAGAATTTTTCAAATTAGTCCAGTAGTTTCGGAGCCTATTCAATACAAACAAACAATCAAATCTTTCCTCTTTATAATATTAGTATAGATTTGTGTTAGTACTTTTCTAGTAAAGATGAGTGATATTATCAATGTAGCCCACAGCGCTATCCACATATGCGTTACATACATAGAGAAATAAAAACATTCAACTAGAAGGCCTAACTAATACATGAAAATAGTAAGTAGGTAGCTAGGTGAGAGCTGGACTCCTCTTAAAGAACTAAGAACTAGAAATGCTAGTTTTAGCGTGAAGAGGTAACAAACATCCATCCATCCATCCAAACTTTCGCATTTATAATATTAGATGAGCCTATTTGACGTTAGTAAACGAGACGTGATTGTAACGTCTCGTTTTTGTATGAGGATTTGCGTAGTTCCCTGTTAGCATGACAGAGATGCTGTACCAAATTGTATTAAAAAAAGGAGACATCACGATCACGTCCGGCTACCAACTTCAAATGGACTTAGGATGATTTTCAGTGGCACAAATTAAGATAACCCTGAAAGTGGAAGGATATACTAAGGGATGTTTTTTTTGACGTGACAACGTCTTATAATTCGATAGAGCCGGCTGCACGCACGAAAAAACATGACGTCATGCGGCGTTACCTCGCTCTGAGGCGTTCCATGTAAGGCTTGAAGTGCAAGCGAGAGCGCTCGACATCCGTCTCTCTCCTACTTGAGTGAGCGATGCGTCTGCGTGGACAGCTGCTATACTATAGTACATTTACATGTTTTGATCGAGTATCAAATGCTACCATTCCATCAGTATTTTCTTAAGACGTTGTCACGTTCAACTATCGTCAGTAAACCGACTTTACAGACAACCAATTTTTATCATTTATTTAGTTTGTTAAATTATTTGAACCTTGAAAAATTTTACCCTTGAAAAATACACAAATTATAATACAAAAGACACCAGAAAAAGCAGTTAAAGAAACAAATTAAACTAAGTAAGGTAAAAAAGGGAAACATGGTACAAAAAGG
The DNA here is from genome assembly GCA_963564075.1 of Eupithecia subfuscata. Lineage (NCBI taxonomy): Eukaryota > Metazoa > Arthropoda > Insecta > Lepidoptera > Geometridae > Eupithecia > Eupithecia subfuscata. The sequence continues at coordinate 4,761,682 of OY751116.1, read as the reverse complement.
GATGGTACTGAAGATGATTACATATATTTTCGACTGTCTTCTAAAGCGGTGCAAGCATTTAAACTCAGATAGAGCTGGAAGATCAGCCCAAGACTAACTCATATAAGTGGCAGAAATCGGAGGAAAAGCATGAAATATCTTTACGACAACATCTAAATGTCGCGTTCATCTCAACATCTAACAATCATCATCAACATCTAAAAGGCGTTAAAAGTCTTTAATCATCATTCGTTTTATATTCGAACTTGGATTGGCAGGTACTTAAGAAATTAACGAGATATATATTATGTATATCCCTAGTCATTACTGTCGAAAATAATATTACCTACCATCGTGGTCATATCCATCGCGCAGCAACCTCCTGAAACTACGCTTGATTTGTCTTGGACTCGGGCTGAAATGCTTCCAGAGTCCACTTTCATCGGGCATGAAAAGCTAAATGTCCTCATTAGTGGCATGAACTACATTTCCACCTCTCAGAGAATTTTAGGCGAAATTAAAGCATGCAGCTTAATTAAACCGCAACTGGACCGCAAATTTGGGCGTAAAGGGCTTTTGAGCGCAGTGCTTCAACGGGTTTATGTTTTGGACCACTGCATAATTTGAACTGGCTTTTACGACCGACTTCAATACTCAATCCACGATCGTATTACCTATATTTCATACTTGTTTTCATAATAGCTTTGTAAATTTGAGTTTTTACTACTTATTACTACATATTATAATTTTACTGTAACAAGGGGCCCTATAATTAAATTATATGATTTAATTTTAATGTCTCTAAATTTTATATAAAAACTACTGGTTCTTTCTGATAAAATATGTCGCTATCTTGGATTGTCAATCCCTTATATTCAAGAACCCTATTCTGCTTAACGGATTGCTTCACTAAGACATTGGTATCGTCGCAAAATGACACAATTTGGTACCTATTCTACCTTCGATGAAAAAAACTACAGATGGAGGGACGCACGTCCAAAGTGTCAAGATTGAAACTATTCCATCAATCTCTCCGAGCACGCACTCTAGATTCTAGAGTTTTTTCATCTATGGATGCTACGTGACGATTTGCGACTGTCGTAGAATGTGATAGGTTAGCAGAATTGAGCGCCTTGAGTAGGCACCTACCGTAGAGTCTTCGATGAAGACATGTGAATTTGGCTCTTGGATTAGTTTGGGTGCCGTACCTTATCACACGTTCACAAATAAATAATTATATAATAGAATTAAGTTCCAATTATGCAACAAAACTGTAAAATGTGTCTTGTTGGGCACAGCTAAAAGCGGCTTGATAATGGATATGTTCTCAATTTGGTAAATATTTTCGCATTCAAGGAAGAAAGATAAATCTTTCCCAATGCGTGGAGCAGGGTGATCATGTCTGGCTCGTGTAGAGGTTATTGTTTAAGCTTGCCCCACGTTTGTTTTCCTAAAGTACAGTCCTAAACACACATAATTAAAATTTGAATGTTCGTACAACCTTTCAGAGCGTTTAAGTGTCGAATTATATGCGCCCTTTACCGCCTTAGCGCAAAATCATGCTAATTTGGGAAATTCATTACTGTTAGGTATTTTTATGCTAACTACAGTAGCCTCTGTACGCAGCTTTGCCTAAGTACTTTTAGAAGTATGTTTATTTTAATCCGTTGTCATTCAGAAGTATTACGACTTAATCCGAATCGTTGGATTCTCCAATAATTTTACTATGAAAATCGTTTATTTAAAAAAGTACACTTTATGTAATTGTAATCTGAGGCGGGCATTTTGACCCCCTCCTAATAGACATTTCATACTTACTACATCATAAATGTTTTAATTAAAAAAGTTATTGCGTGATAATCTGCTAAAATCTATAACATTGACGTTCTCATATTTTTTTTTTATCATTCTTGTCTACATAATTTCCGTCAAAAGTAAAAGGTTTAAAAAAAACTAAATATGCAGTTATGGTTTTTTTATAAGTCGAAGGCATGACTCCTTTCACGACTTTTCTTTAACTCGCGTATTTTCACACGTGGCCAACATCGCCCTTCTCAAAAAACCACCCTGTATATGTATTTATTTATAGTTATCGTTATTACACAGCTCATTCAGGGCTCAATCGAGCGTTGTGCTATGGATTAGTGGTATTGTGGTACAGTACCTATCCATTGTGTAACTCAGCGACTTGATTGCATTGCTGGTTGGTTGGCGGTAAATGACCGTGGCGGCGGCTGTTGGTTCTCTTATTAATAACTAGCTTCTGCCCGCGGCTTCCCACGCGTTGTTTCTATGAAAACGTTTTGTGGTTATTTCTATCCCACGGGAACTGATTTTTGGGATAAAAAGTCGCCTATGTTTGATTCCAGGATTAGAATTACCGGAATGCAATTTCAGCCTGATCCGTTCAGTAGTTTTGGCGTGAAGAGGTAACAAACATCCATCCATCTATACATCCATCCATCCAAACTTTCGCATTTATAATACTAGCTTCTGACCGCGGCTTCGCACGCGTTGTTTCTATGAAAACGTTTAAAGGTGATTTCTTTCCCACGGGAACTGATTTATGGGATAAAAAAATTGGTTGTCTGTAAAGTCGGTTTACTGACGATAGTTGAACGTGACAACGTCTTACGAAAATACTGATGGAATGGTAGCATTTGATACTCGATCAAAACATGTAAATGTACTATAGTATAGCAGCTGTCCACGCAGACGCATCGCTCACTCAAGTAGGAGAGAGACGGATGTCGAGCGCTCTCGCTTGCACTTCAAGCCTTACATGGAACGCCTCAGAGCGAGGTAACGCCTCAGAGCGAGGTAACGCCTCAGAGCGAGGTAACGCCTCAGAGCGAGGTAACGCCGAATGAGTCAGGTTTTTTCGTGCGTGCAGCCGGCTCTATCGAATTATAAGACGTTGTCACGTCAAAAGTAGCGTATGTTTTATTCTAGGCCTAGAATTATCTGTATGCAAAATTTCAGCCCGATCCGTTCAGTAGTTTTGGCGTGAAGAGGTAACAAACATCCATCCATCTATACATCCATCCTAACTTTCGCATTTATAATATTAGTGTGATCAGTGTGATTAGCTCCTGCCCGTGGCTTGGCTCATGTAGTAACTGAATAAAACATAGATTCTGTTCTGCTTTCGTACGCGCTTTTTCTTACTAAATATACGTACAGTAAATAAAGAAAGAAAAGACATTGCATTGGAGAGAGATAAGTGGAGGAAATTGCAGCATTACACCGACAAGAGCTAGGTTTTTCAATTTATGATAATAAATAAATAGAATGTTATCAATATTTATAAAAATAATAATATGACACAGTAAATAGATATTATTTGCATGCCTGCCGTGAAAATATTATATAGGTTGAATTCAATTACTTTAATAGTTATAAGATCACATATTGTATATTTATTGACGCAAAAGGTAGCTATTCCGGAGCTAGTTCAGGTCCAAATTTATCGCTATACCTAATTTCATTCAGATTTTCACTCAGGAGAGACTGTACCAGACAGACTTATTTACTTACGCATTTTTTTTATTAGAATAGATGGATAGGTAACTACGGATAACCCTCAAAAAATTACGCTACCATCAGTAAAAGGATTTTTGAATCGGACCGGTAATTCCGGATAGATTTAATCATCTATTCACTAGAAAACTAGACAACCGCTCGATTGATTTGCCAGATAAGATACAAATAGAAGTTCGTATTATAAATTAATTAACCCTTAATCAAATAAGGGGAGATTATTTCCCACTTAGTCCTTTGTATCTAATCAAGTAATCACCGATCTCAAAATTACTTGCAACACGAAACACAAATTAAGAAATTTAAAACACGATACTTTCGCTTGGCCGCCCAATCCGCCCGCCTACCTTTTTCATTCAAATTACGATTTCATACGCACTGATAAAACGTAGCGTACGTAACGTCGTACGTAGCTTACGTAATGTCCGCGTAGCCCTCACGTACACGTAGAGCATAGGCACGTAGCGGCCCGCCCGTAACGGTCCCACGTGTCCGGCCAGTGCATTTGGGTAGGGATGGGACAATGGGGAAATATTTTCATATTTTTTTTTTTTTTTTTTTAGAAACATGTAATAAATTTATTCACAAAGAAAACTATACTAGTATTTACAATTGAAACAATTGAGCTAACTGCCGACTGTTGCAAACAGTCTACAGATAGCTCAACTGATCCATATCAACACCAGTCGGAAGCGTCTCCAAGACGCTGGCTGCATTGCCACGCTGTATGGCAATGCTGATACGCTGTGCCAGATATTCACCAGTTCTCGGGTCACGCGTCGGTTCGACCAGACGCTCAGATAGTTTTTTGAAAACCCAAAGAGCCTCGGTACCCCACGGACCTAGGGTCTCGACTCCAAGGTGAGCAAATGTGTAGGCTCTGTCGAGACCTGCACAATTGCGTATTTTTAAATTTATTTAATTTACTATAACAACTTTCGTAGTTTGACGAATTCATTATGAATGTAAGCGGGTTAACAACGAACCTAGTTTGTATTGGAAGAACACCGTTTCATCCCTTAACGAGGGACTTCATCAGGGTGAGTGCGGTCCGCGTCCCGCCTGTACTGCGTCCTTGCGCGCACTACGGGCTTATTGTTTATTTAACTGTTATCAAAACCTATTACAATAATTAAATAAATTACGTATCTGGAATGAATAGTTCATTAGATTCCTCATAAGCATGACTCTAACTCTGGATTTGTTTTTTTTTTATGGTTAGCACGAATTGCGACCATAGACAATCATCATGAATACACTTCTATTACTTTCTAATTTTCACATCTACAGTACAATTGAAGTGAAAGCAAGAATTACATCAAAATCGGCTCAGAGGGTGTATATAAGCTACGAAGCCACACACCTAGTAGTCAGTAACAATAGTAATTTTCATGTTTTAAGCCTATAGGAAACAACGTTGAAAATTGTTTAAAATCACTCCGGAACCGTGGTCCCCACTGCGATGTCCCACTGGTGGGACAAAACTTTTTCGTGGTCCCACCAAACACGCACTTGACCGTCAGAGTCGCCACGAACTTTTGTCCCACCAGTGGGACATCGCAGTGGGACCACGGTTCCGTCACTTTTAAAATATGTGTAAAACGCTTTTAAACATTATTTTCCCACCTCTAGTGGGAGAATGTGAGGGACATTACAACGAGACGATCTAGCCCGACACTGGCAAATGTCATTAGATTGTTTTAAGAAAATAGCCTTTCCCTCCTTTCAATTGAATTGAGTAATAAAAAGATAAGAACAAAAAATTTCATCAATTCAAAAAGGAATAGGTCGTAATGTCGAAAACTCGCGCAAGAATTGCCTTACCTATTTCGAGATTATCAAACCGTAGCGTAGGTATAATGTTCGCGTATTTTCCGAACGTGTTTCCTACGAACCTATATAAAATGCAGTCGGTTAACGGATTTCTCTCAGTGTAACCTTGACAGATGGAGTTCCTATGTAAATTTGGGACTATGTCACGGGCGTAACTGAGTTCTACAATATCCTATCGAGATGTTTGCAGGGCCCCAATTCTAAGCAACGATTACAATGTAGTTAGAACGACTAAAAACTCAAAGTTCATTATTTCTTTTTCTCTTTACAACTTACAGGTCTCTTGGATACGTCAATTATCAAATTACCTACATAAATAAAACTTGGACTGGATACACAAATATATCAAGGTCTATACTGTACATTTTTTCGTGCTGTCATCTCCGAATGCTTCAAAAGAATCCAAAGGCAGGGACTTACGTAACAACTCAACTTTCATGACTCAATAACAACTCTGAAACATCATCACGGCATGAACTCGAGTCGTTCAGTTTGTATGATATTCTCTAATCAGCATCGTTACGGCATAATTATTATGACAGAAGCTATACGTTTCTGCTATCTGATTTCATAAGTGTTAACTACATTCGATACCGTACGATAACCTCTAATTGTATTTGCACACACACTTGTGCACTTTAATAATGATTGCTGCGTGCCTGGCTACTCTCTCGTTATGACTGGCCGCCATGGTCGAAAATTCGGATAGGAAGATCATAACCTCTATTCTTCAAAATTATTCGTTTCAAATATAAAATAACTGCCTGCCACAGAGTAGGGAACCAGACCCATTTTCAGCATGAAATGTCTCCAACTAGAAATAGAAAATACATTGTCGAACTGTCTTTCAGTCTGGCTATTTATATGAAAGCTTTTAAAGTTAGTAGGGGCGGCAGATACGTGGCCAGATAGAAGTGGTTCTTTGTCAGAGGCTCGTGTCAATCAAAGCGAGTAAAGATGTGATTTAGGTAAAAGATAAAAAATATTTTAGCCAGGGATAGTAACTAAGAATCAAAGTTATCGACATAGTTCAAGGAATTAACAAGCTGAAGTGGGCTGGCAGTGAAACGCGAAGAACCGTCTACCGCTGAGGTAAACGTGTTCTTGAGTGTAGACCGCGATACGGCACACGTTGTTTAGGATCCCAAAATCCACCTGACCAGAGAAAGCCCTTCGGCCAGGTTGGATGACGATCTGCGAAAGCCTGCAGGTAGATGCTTAGGTTGCAGCAAGCTGTAGACAGGGTGCTAAGGAGGGCATTAGGGGAGGCCTATGTCCAGCAGTGGACAGTATAGGCTGATGATTATTTATAAAAAACTAAGAAACGTAATGTTTTTATTTTAGGTTACATAACATGGCTAGATCAGGTACCTAATTTCAGAGAGAAAATTAAATTTGTATGCATTCATAAAAATTACGCATGACGTAATGTTTTAATTTATTACGCGTGTACATCGATGTAAGTAAAATTCCTGAGATTTGTTACTGGCTTCTCGAAAGTGGAACGCTTAAATTAGGTCCAATGAGGTCCACCCACCTCAGTCATAGTCAGGCTGGGGCGCCGCCAGTCGACGTTCGTGTTTTGCGTGCGTATTGTGGTCTCGGTCGCACTTCGGTCTAGGTACGTCTTTCCATCTTTGTTGTTCATTCGGTAGGTATATTGCAAAAGATTAGAAAAAGCGTGTATTTGCATTTAGTTGTAACACAACACAGGCTATTTGTTATGCTAGCGCTGGGACGTACCAGATCTGCAGAATTTTACTTAAATCCATGCGCGTGTAGTAAACTTTCTTGACAATGGCCTTAACTCTACTTTTACTGTTAAATCTAGCCCAACTACACCTACACTGAGTTCCTATACCTTTAATATAAAAGTTTCCAATACATTCCCGATACTTTACACCGGTTTAACATTCAGTACAAAGCCAGTGAGCTGACACACGCAACTCTTTTCAAACCAAACCGAACTCAATTGAAAAAGTTGAACAGAAAAGTCGCCTTCTTTCTTTAAGATAAGTTACTATGCTCTTTGAAAGTTGAATACAAAAGTGTTATCAGACCTTTTCTCATTTCATTTGATATCTTTCGACTTCCGATGAGGAAGTTAGATTCGTTTGATTCCTTTTCACGTTTTGTTGACTTATTTGAGAGTTCAGCTCAATCATGCTGAAGTACAATGTACTCGTAAAATGAAATTTGAGGCTGGGCTTCGACAAAAGCTTTGTTTAGAGAAAAATAATACTTTCTTTTCAAAAAGTGCTTTAATTAAATTTTAATCATTGAATTCCTATCAATTATTAGAAACAATTTAGAACTAGTATTTACAATTGAAACAATGAGACTAACTGCAGTCTGTTGCAAACAATATACAGGTAGCTCAATTGATCCATATCAATACCAGTCGGAAGCGTCCCCAAGACGCTGGCTGCATTGTCCTGCTGTATGGCAATGCTGATGCGCTGCGCTAGATACTCACCAGCTTTCGGGTCACGCGTCGCTTCGACCAGACACTAAAATTTTTTTTTTAAATTTTTTTTTATTACTTTCTTGCTTCATTTTGTAACTTATGTAGTGTGTAGATTAAGTAGTTTTATTCGCAAATTTTGATAGATAATAATAATAATAATAATAAATAATGATGGACAATCCACACAGCATCATCTAGCCCCAAGCTAAGCTGAGCTTGTGTTAAGGGTACTAGATGACTATATTTATTATAACGCTCATAGATATAAATTTATTCACAAAGAAAATTATACTAGTATTTACAATTGAAACAATTGATTTATTATAATACATTACATAGATATTTTTTTTTAATTATACTTAGAAACGACCAGAACACCCGGAACAAATATTTGTAGATCGTACAAACATTCGTCCCAAGGCGGGAATCGAACCCGCAACCTCCTGCGCCGGAAAAAACGCGGCGAAAAAAAGGCGGAACTTCGCCCGCCGCGCCACCGAGGTCGGAAGACTGATAAATTTATGGGTTGTTGTTTATTTGCCTCACTAGCTACCATGCATGCAAAATTTCAGCCCTATCCATAGTAGTCCAGTAGTTTTGGGGAGAAGAGATTCAAAGATTCAAAGATATTTATTGCGTCAAACATGGTATAAAGGTGGTAAGTATAAATAATGCACTATGTCTCACTATATTTTAGCATGCAATAATTATTACTAATTAGGTAGGTACTTATGATCTAGCATTAAAAAAGTCATCTATATCATAAAAATTCCGGTCATTCAGCCACCTACTACAAAAGAGGTCATATCTAAACATCCAAATTTACGCATTTATAATATTAGTGAGGGTGTACCAAGTCATTTCATTCATAATGTGACTCTATTTCTAGTAGTACCTAGTAGTAGCACTTAGATTTTTTTCTAGTTTTTCTCCTACCAATTTATGCCACAGTTCTGACATTCTAATCTATCAGAACTGACCCAACTCAACTAATTCCCTTAGAACAGGTGCTAGTCCATAATTTATAAAATTCGAGTCACAAAGTCGGTGAATAATTCTTAACCAACGACACACTGATTTATGTTGGGTCAGGAAGCCTCCTATTTCCTCATGGGATTCGCACTTATTATGTTTTAGAAATGACTAAAATACTTAGAAGCTAATTACCACATGGTATCTAGATAGGTAGATCTGTAAAATTACTATTTTGCTAATCAACAAGTACTATGAAACACTAGCGGCGGAAGGGCGGTCCGCTTCGGGGACCAAGCTCCGAGGGGTGTCATCTAGGCACCCATTGGGGTGACAACAACAACTCACACACAGCCAGTAGATAATAAAAAATGTCGTGACTCGCTTCGCTCGTCGTTGATTTCATAGAGTATGATTTGTTGTCCTTCTGTTTTGGATTTAACGCCAAAAAACGTAAATGTTCATTATCTTAGCTTCCTTGTCTTATTATGCATACTTCACCAAATTTGGAAAAGGTTTACTCCACTTGCCGGTATTTATTTTGTATTTATTTTAGTTTCTTAACCATTTTCTCAGCCGCCGCAAACTCTCCTAAATATTCAGGACTCGCTCTGCTTGCTGTTATTAATTTTTTGTACAGTTTTTGATTATACAGTACCCAAATAATGTATAAATTGCATATAAAAAGATGCGGTAACAGAATGAATTTTAGGTTAAGTGTGGGTGATTTGTTTAATAACATTCCACATCGATTTTGGCTAGTGTATGACGTATGATGTAGTGGTGACGACCCAAAAACGTAACAAAAATTTCACAGCTCGCGTTATGTTTTTTGGTGCCTTTGCATTCCTAACTTTTGGTTTATTGCCCAAAAAATCGCAAATATGCTGCGGCTATCTCCTCTCGCCGCAGTTTTAGCTTTCTTGTCTTTGTTGCTTACCCGTCATCACCAAACTCTAAAATTACCGCAGCTCGCTCCGCTTACCATTATTTATATTTATAGCTTTTTATCTACCACAGCAGTCTTAAAAGTTTTCAGCGCTCGCTTCGCTCCCTGTTATTTATTTTATAATACTCTCAAAGTCAGCCTGCGACGCAGCAGGTTGCGGGTTTGATTCCCGCCTCGGGACAAATATTTGAACGATCTGCAGATTCAGGGTGTTCTGGATGTTTTTCTATGAATAATTAAAAAAAATTATCAATGTAGTGTATTGTATTATGAATATTATCAGTTATCTAGTACCCATAACACAAGCTCTACTTAGCTTGGGGCTAGATAATGCTGTGTGAATTGTCCAGCATTATTTATTTATGCTGTCCTGATCGAGTAAAGGGTGTGTACATGTCTTGATAATGCAGTCTAACATTCAAGTAGACGATTTAGGACCAGCATCAAAATGTTTACTAAAGGTAAAGCCTCAGTATATTTTGTGACCAAGATTTAGAGTTTACTAGAACTACGTAATTCAAAAAAGCATTATATTTACGTTCGGTAGCGTCGGCTAACATATTTTTCAAGTGAATGAGAATGGGCTGGAAAAACTTTTTCGTGAACTTCTATTCCCTTTGTAAGCTCTATGGCGCGTGTACATATATATGATTGGAAAATGTATGAGATAGGGAAAGCTGATGAATTTATTATTATGAATTCGTTTATTTAGTCTTCTTTGCCGCAGTCTGTCGCCAGTGTTGCCGTCGTAAGTAAATAAATAAAGGTTTTTTATACGGCAAGTTTGTATTCAATCATTGGAATGAAGAAAAATCGTTTACATTGCAGAATAAATATGAACTCAATCAGGAGGTATGAAAAGAATAAATTCGGCTTAAGTATGATTTGATAGTTAGAAACATGTTCGAAAAATACCTATGAGATATTTGTACAGTACCTACCTACCTATCCAATCAAAACTTTGAACGTTTATGTCTGTAACATTATTTTTAATGAGTTGGTACGAGGGTCCTTTCCTATTATCAAAGTTATTGTCAGAGAGAGAAAAACGTTTATTTTCCTAATTTGGCCTCATGGTTGACTTTATTTTGTAAAATTTATTTGTCCTCATTATTTTTAAATTGGCACCTACCAGACATACCTAGTATTTATCTTTCTATTAGCGTTAATTCATTCACTTTTAGCATTAATTCGTTCATCATTTGCGTCAATTTACTTACTATCACAGTTAAATTTACAAGCGTAAATATATTCATCATTAGCGTTAATTCATCCACTAATAGCGTTAATTCATCCGCTGTTAGCGTTAATTCATTCACTGTTAGCGTTACTTAATTCACTATTAGCGTTTATTCATTTGGCAGTGGAATTATGTGTGCTCTTTCAGAATAATCTAAGGACTAGAGAGAGTACTCTGGTACTCAATCAAGTAGAATTGTTCTAGGGCCAGGTAATATCATGATAGCTGGTGCTCTAATGGAGGACCATGACAGGAACAAACAAGACGTCCAGATCAGCCAAATGCGCGATTCGTTGACGATTCAGTAAATTTAGCCTAAAAATGTCCACTAGCAAGTAACTTCCGCAATTTACTTGCTAGTGGATTTCTAGCAGGAGTCAATTGACGATCTTTCCATTGACGGCGATTGTTCAACAACCGTACACACGTGGGACTTGCAGCAAGTTTGGCAAATCACTAAAACTGGCAGAGGTCCACTTGCGCGAGCGTTTACGTGTTGGAAGGCGCTTGCGCAAGCAAGTCAACTCCGCTAAGGCGATGGCCCTTACATCGGTCACATTTTGCTTTTTCAAACACGCCGCGCACAATAAAATTGATACATCTGGATAGAAAACACAAGAACAAATAAAAAATGTCACATAAAATAATGTCGTAGGCTGTCACGTTTCTGAGATATTCACAGAAGAAAAACAATTTTTTTTCTTCATAAGTCAATATCTCAGAGGCCTTGGGAAATTATTTTACAGCATTTATTTATTTTAGTGTCTCCTAATGGAAATATACAACTTTTATTGTGATTTTTGCATGGAAGGTGGCGTCCCTAACATCGGTCTCGATTTTTTTATTTTTTTCAATTTCGAGGCGGACAATAAAAGTTAAATATTTGTTTAGAGAACACTAAAACAAATAATAAATATTGTACAACATAATTTCCTTAAAGCCAGGTTTCTGAGATATTCACATATTACACACAAACAAACAATTTAGTTATTTTCAACTGTGAATATCTCAGGAACCTGGCTTTAAGACATTATAATTCTTTTAGAAAGCCATTTTTTATTTGTTTTAGTGTTATCTTTCTAACTATTAAATTTTTATAAAAAAGTCATATCAAAGTAAATCTTCAAACTCCTTTATTGCTAGTGGGCATTTCACAGGCAGGACCAAGAAAGTGATATGCCCACTCCCAATTATTATTGTGGGATATTCCGATATGCCCTTAGACGATGATTAATAAATGAACCGATTTTAATTTCCAATACCGCGTTACTTTGAATTCTCCAGCACTTACCCTTATTTACTCTTTATAGCGATAATGATTCCTTTACTGCCCGTTTTATTGAAAAAGGTTGGATGGCCACGCACAAATTGCTATTACAAAACGGTACACCTGGGGCGCTGAGGAGTAGGACTGAGTAGTCTCTGGACATGATTCCTAATTGAATGCTCAGGATCTTCTAGGCAAATGTATGAACCTTTGTACTAATAAACGGAACCAGCAGATACTTCCTGCACCGGTAGCTGGACAACCTTTTTAGGGTTTCGAGATCGGTTTGGGAACCCTTATGGTTTCGCTCTGTCTGTCCTTTTTCCCTCTTTAATAACTTAGTCAAAATCGCAGCTATGAACTTGAAATTCTAAATAATAGTTCATTTTGTGCGCCTGTACAGATTTAAAGAAAAAATCAATATTTTCTATACAAATTGTGATGTCGAAATTGACCTACAAAGTCAAAAGGGGTATCAAATGAAAGGTATTGGTTTTTACATTTCAAAACAGTATTTGAAATTTCTGTAAATTACGTACTTTTTGAAATATCTTCCAAAAAATCGGTAAATTTCCTTTAACCCCTAATCAATCCGAAGTATGCAGAGCGATCCATTTGAAATGTGGCGACTATTATTCATCATCATTATCATCAGCCTATATTAGTCCACTGCTGGACATAGGCCTCCCCTAATGAGCGCCATAGCGCCCTGTCTTCAGCTTGCCGCATCCAGCATCTGCCTGCAGTCTTTCACAGATCGTCATCCCATCTGGCCGGAGGGCGTCCTACACTACTATTTTTAGGTATACATTAAATAGCGAAGTCTCTAACCGGTACCTTTAGTACATATTTCTATAATTGACAAACAAACAAACGTTCGAAACCCTCAGCGCGAGAGTTACACTCGCATTTGACGGATCTTGTTTTGACAGACGGACAGACAGACTGACGGGCAACAAATTGATAAGGGTTCCTTTTTTCCTTTTGAGGTGCGGAACCCTAAAATAAATAAGGATAAATTGCTTAAAAACTAACATCGCCTGAGTTAATATTGTTTTAGTTTGGCCGTGTGTGATGATCAGTGTACGGTCCGTACACCACGTATAGTAACTAAGATGGATATATCAGAAAATCCAAGAGATAAATTTTAACTGATATTTTTAACGATAAACTGTAGTTACTAATGAAATGATAGTGAGACGCGTGTGTCGAATGACAGGTGATCGCGAACTGAATATAATAAAAAGTATTGCTAAAATTGATGACTGGCGTTGGGGCGGTTGGCATTAATTAAGGCAATGCACAATGTACAGTCAGCTGCACAGACATGTATACACTTCCAAGGTTCAACTTTTATTTTACTCGGAACTTTTTAAATAAAAAGACATGCACACGTTTTTCGTACAAAGTAGTCATCGTACTTCGTCAGAATGCGGTAGATAAATTATCACAATTACTAGGTATACACTTACTATTTAGTCAAATTGAAAACTTGGGTGCATACATATTTTTGCAGCCGACTGTACGTGCTCGTACAATCAGTGCCGTGCGCTTGCGATATCACAAGAGGAGTGTGCACAGTGCTATGTTAATATCTAGTCCAGTAGTTGATAGTTCAACGTGAAGGTGTAGACGGGAATTTTCCCAAAGTCTAGGCGGGGGATTTAGGTTTAAAAGTATTATAGGGCTTTGTGTTTTAGTCTGACCTGCTTTGTACTACTTAGGAAAAGGAATCTCGTTTATCTTACTCAGGTTAAATTGCTGCTATCATCATTAGTGGGGTAAACGTAAATGAGCATTGAATTTTATTCGAGTAGAATTTTTAAACGCAGAGAACATGTAGACAGATAGAACAATGCATTTCATTATCTAGAGGATATACAAAAGCTTGGGATGAGTTCTGCTCCAGCTCGAATACTAACGCCCTAACAAGGTAAAGGTTTCTTGTTCGCTTCTTAAATTTACCATAAAAAGATTGAAGTGACCAAAAAATCAAAGTGATCACTTTATTTCCTAGTTCTACATAAGTGATTTGAATTTTTGTGACGTGTTTAAGATTCCTGTAAGGTGTAAAGGAAATAAAGCATTCTGATATTTGATCGCAATACAGTCATTGCAATGATAGTGTTTTCTACTGGTAGAGTCTCTGTAGATGTAAAACCAAACTTCTAATGATTAAAAAAGTTTTTTTGTTTTATGAATAATTTGGTGAACAATTATTAGTACCTAGATAATAATTACTAGACGATCGCCTCGCGGTTTCATCCGCGTAGTTCCCGTTCCCGTGGGAATCCAGGATAAAATATAGCCTATGTCACTCCCTGAAAAGTAAGCTTTCTAATGGTGAAAGAATTTTTCAAATCGGTCCAGTAGTTTCAGAGCCTATTCAATACAAACAAACAAACAATCAAATTATAATATACTTAAATATTATAAAGAGGAAAGATTTCCTCTTTATAATATTAAGTATATTATCCTCTCAAGTGGCACTCCCCGCACCCCGCTACCGCCGTTGTGTGGCAGGTACTTCCGCAAAAATCCGCGGAAATGCATCGCAATGCATTATTTCGATTTCTTGATTAATAATGTAATTCGTTCATGTCGCATGAAGTTGAACGGGCGTTAAAAGAATGAAATATTGTAAAAACTTTCATGAAAACCCATTTGATTTTAACAGGCAGTCATTGCAATAAATTTGTGTTCAAATCAAATGGTCATGATTTATTATCATGACCACCTGATTTGATTTGAGCCCAATCGTTAAGACCCAGTAAAAATACTAACTTGACAAAGTTTAAAACAGATAATAGGAGTTTTCGATAGCTGTCAGTTTCAACGAGTCTGGCCTGTGGGCTAGCATGGGTTATCCCAACATTTCGCGTGAGACTTTCCTGTACCCAAATTGTCACGAAAAGTATTAAAATAAATAAATAAATAAATAATGCTGGACAATTCACACAGCATTATCTAGCCCCAAGGTAAGCAAAGCTTGTGTTATGGGTACTAGATAACTGATATACATAATAATAAACGAGTACATAGATAGATATTTTTTATTATACATAGAAAACGACCAGAACACCCTGAACAAATATCTGCAGATCGTACAAATATTTGTCCCGAGGCGGGAATCGAACCCGCAACCTCCTGCGTCGCAGGCGGACCTTCGCCCACCGCGCCACAGAGATATTCCAAACACAGAGGTATTCCCAACGTATCACGTGAGACGTTGGCTAATCTTAGCGTCGCGCGAAAAATCAGAGAGCTTCTTATTACAACGTCTATTGATCATGTTTTTCAAGAATGCCCGTAAACAATAAATAAGTTGAGCTACCTCTAGCGGAAGAAAAATTCTTTTATGTTCATCGTAAGAAATTTTTTAAAACAACATAGATCTTATGGTGACGCGAGATTTTTTTCAGATTGTTTTTACTATCAAAAAACTCTCTAATATTTTCAGATAATTATATACAATTTGAACAATACTGCAATACTGAAAGAACTACTGAATTATCTCTGACATAAAATTTTGTTCTTACGTAATAAAGAAGTAAGTTGAGTTAACTTTTTCAAATTATTTCCGTTTCATACCATACTAATATTTTATTCCTAAACAATCTAATTAACCCATGCTAACTCCAACAAAATTAGTTTGTTCCAAATTGCTGATTGTTTGTTCCGGCCCAGTCCGACTTAATTAACAAGGGCATACATACAGACAAACATACCAAACATTCTGAATTCGGTATTGGGCGTTTCATAATCGCAAACGAAAATACACCTTTCAACTTTCGAATCTGGATTTGAATTAGGCTGTTGTGCGTGGAAAATCGAAAAAGTTTTGTGTATCAGAAAGGAAAGATTCGTTTTTAGGCACAATATAAAACAACTTTTATTTTATATAGTACGGTGTCAATTTAAAAAATCGTATTTTTTATATATTAGGTTTTACAAGTAGGTACAGACACCGTCAGAGTTTAGTAACCCCCTGCATAACACAATGCAGGTAGAAACCGATTTTTTATTTTATTTATCTATTCGTTTTGTTTTATGTTACCTAAATAAAACTTTAATTGATTTTCAACTTCTAAAACTCCTACGATATACAGGTTTGGATTAAAACCGGCATGTGCTATGAAAGGGGGTTACTTACTTCTGACTCTGTCCGTACCTAATATAGTAAAAAAAATTTTTTTTTTATTAATTTCACATCATTGACACTTTTTGCTTTCTACACTTTTTGCTATAGTTGTAAGCCGTGCGGCGTGCACGTGTTTCTCTGTATGTCTCTCTCTCTCTCTTATAGAAAGCAAGCCAGTTATTTTCGTTTCGTCTTTCTATATCGAATTGAACAGTGTGGTGTCGCGACGATTACAATTCCTTCACTAATTAATCGAAAGGAACTTCGTTCCATCCGGGTGTCCCTTGAAACCTCTCAAGTTTTTTTAATTCAAACATGGAACCAATTCTGGAAAAAAATGCCTTCAGAATCGACAATCACCCTTACCTACTCAAAACTAAACCTAGCTTATGAATAAATCATTCCGCAACAAAATCTGCGAAATAAGTTTCGGGGTTTCTCAAAACTTTAGTAAAGAGATTCGTTTATAAAAGACGGTGATAAAGTTATAGCTTGAATTTTCCGTCACAAAAGTAAAGAAGTGGTATTAAAGTTTGAGGTCTCAAAATTAAATAATGCTGTCATAGTCTAGGGATTTAAGACCCAATCCAGGCTTTAATTTTTCCCAAAAGTGTAATAAAAAAGCTGAAGAAATAAAGAGCTCTCTTTCATTCCGCGAGAAAGTGGCGAGAAAGGAATGAAATCACACTGATATTATAAATGCGAAAGTTTCGGTATGTATGTCTACTTCTTCACTCCAGAACTGCTAAACGAATCGGGCTGTAATTTTACATAGATGCTTACCTGGAAAAACACTTATTAACACTATTCATTTTATCCCATAAATCAGTTCCCATGGGATAGAACAAATTATAGACGTGTCCATAGAAACAACGCATGCGAAGCCGCGGGGAAACTAATATCAAAATAAAGACTTTCCTTCTGTTGGATAGAAAAGCATGAAAGATATTTTCTGATTTCATAATCTACTCGTCTTCGACGCTGAAAATGTTACCGCGTCTGCCCGCTTATAAAAATGCATCGCATTTCCTGGCATTTCTTTGATTTATATAGGAGCTACATCACTTCACAAGGTGACTTTATACAAAATTTGCAATTGAGAAACGCCTCATAGTCAAATGATCTAGCAGTTAATAATGCAGCCGGTGTCTTGGGGACGCTTCTGACTGGTATTGTATGGTTCAGCTGAGCGACCTGTACATTGTTTGCAACGGTCTGCAGTTAGCTCAATTGTACAATTGTAAATACTAGTTCTAATTTGTTTCTATTATTTGATTGTAATTTTTTTATTAATAACGAATAATCTAGCTAGTCTAAATAGAGATAATAAAGAGAGACCAAACAATGGGAATGCTGGCTTTGCGGCTTTGTGAAGAAAAGAAAGCAACCAATCCAACATCTGGACAGCAATCATCATCATCATCATCGCGGCCTGTCATGGATCCATTTCTGGACGTATGCCTCCTCCAACCACTTCCACTCGAGACGTTCTTGGACCTTCGACATCCAATCATGGCCTGCGTGCAATCTAACTCTACTGACGCAATAACTTAAAATAAATAAAACTGGTCGTAACACAAAATAAACCCTCAAAGAAAATGATTAAAAAAAAACTTTTTATTCCTCCTTGACCTTAAGTAATATTAATCAATCGTTAAAAATAATAATTACTAATTCACAAAGAAAATTATAATCAAATAATAGATATAAATTAGAACTAGTACCTATTTACAATTTATTTATAATTCTAAGAAATCAAATAATATCGCAAAAAATTTTCGACTCCGACGGGACTTGAACCCGGATCCTTCTCTCTGTACGGGAATGTGCTAACCAACTACACTACGAGGTAAAGATATTATTTGATTTCTTAGAAATTAGCCAGAGTGCGAGGCTTACGCACTATATTAACAAAACAAAACCTTATTTATAATTGTTTGTAATAAATTAAAAAACATATGTCAAAATATAATAGAATTAATGTCAGAGTTTAGATTTGATAAATGAATTTGAATAGTTAATTATTGATTTCAATATTTATTTTTCGTCAATTGTTAGATTAGGACCCCTATCGGGTAAAGGCCTGAAGAAAATTATACAACAGTGAAACTATGGCAGTATTCGCCTCTGCTTTTATGCAAAACAATTTGCAACTCGAGCCTTTTACCACGGGGAAATAAATATGGCATTACTTTCTGGAATCTTCTTTCTAGAGATTTGTAGTTTTGTGGTTTTCTGTGTGGTTTTTTCTGATTACGGTTTTGAGTAGTATTCACATGATTCCGGAAGTGCTTAACTCTATTTCAAAGGTTAAGATATGTTTTCGTTCAGGGGGGTGAGTCTAATTGACGTTAGTAGGTGAGGAGACGTGATTTTGACGTCGTCTCCTTTTTTAACCCCCGACGCAAAAAGAGGGGTGTTATAAGTTTGACGTGTCTGTCTTTGTATCTGTTTGTGGTATCGTAGCTCCCAAACGGATGAACCGATTTTTTTTTTTTTTTTTGTATCATTGATAATTTTATTCCGAGTGTTCTTAGCCATGTTTCATGAAAATCTATTCGGCCAATAAATAGTTATGGTTTTTTAATATTTTTCACTCATGTTCCAGGCTTTTCATACTGGTGTCAAAATACCACATTTAATCTTAGAAAGTTATTTATTTTGGTAGATACAACAGGTATTAGTAAAACACAAATTCCTTAAAATTTATTAGAAATGGATCTCCTAAGACTGAAAACTCTGGAATATGCGTATAGATTATTATTCTACGTATTAAGCTTTGCGCCATTTTGACGTAACACATTTACACGTTTGGAAGTTAAAGCAGAGAATTATAATACTAACATATAGAATGGACACTTCACCCCCACCTGACCGAGCTTCACCTCACCCCGCCGACCTCTAGTCGAGTTTGGATTGTGTTTAAAATGCGCGGGATGTACGGCTCACTAACGGGACGCAGACGGCATGTAATGATTTTGACAGACGATGCCGATGGTGTTCGATGCTTTTGTTTGTTTGATCATGGGCACATGAAATTTGGTCTGTTTGGACGTTTATTTCACTTTTTGTGACAGGAAAATAAAACATAACATCTCTTTGATTTTTCGCAACTGCCTCACTCGCAACTGTCGCACTCGCGTAAAGCGCCCTACTCACACATCTGCCGCAGGGGCAATCTAGGGTGCATGGCGGTTGTGGCGATATCGGGAGTATCTCTACACACTTGTCTGCCGTGCAGTGTTTCCGAGTAAGCTGAGCTGAGCACACGTATTGAGACGTATTATCGACCAATCAAAAGATTGGAGTAGCATTGGCGCTTTCTGTGGTGCTACCTCAAAAAAAAAAAGGAAAAGGAGATACTGGGTGAAGAAATGGATACAGATACTGACAAACTGACTGAGAAATTGCCCCAATCGCGCTACACACGCAGCGACGGCAGGGACGACTTAGGGATCAAGGATGGTCTCGCGCCCCTGCCGCCCTGCCGCAGGGCCAGTCCTCCAAATTGCCCCTGCATGCCTACACACATCACAATTAAGGATGCAATTAAGGGTCATCCCCACTCCTACACCCTAGATTGCCCCTGCGGCAGATGTGTGAGTAGGGCGCTTAAATATTCAGTAAGCGACCCTAGACGTCACCTCTCCTCCGTAGACCCGTTCTCGGTGACCCCGTTGACCCGTATAGCGCCGCTAACCCGGAGGTGATGATAACAAGTACCGATTCGCTTCCGCACACCACACAACTGACAAAAAACCGACCCCGCCGGATGCAGGGTCGAAGAATTCCCTGCTTCCGCCCATAGGTGCATTCGTGCTCCTAGACGAAACCTCCATTTCCTCTTATAGCATCTGGCCCTTTTGCGTGTTGCTCCAACCTAACTTTACCGCCAAGGCGCCCTCTGCTCCGCCAAACGTTCGGTAACCTTCACAGATTTGACAC
The DNA here is from genome assembly GCA_963564075.1 of Eupithecia subfuscata. Taxonomy (NCBI): domain Eukaryota; kingdom Metazoa; phylum Arthropoda; class Insecta; order Lepidoptera; family Geometridae; genus Eupithecia; species Eupithecia subfuscata. The sequence goes on along the minus strand of OY751116.1, from coordinate 4,741,349 downwards.
GTCTGTGTCCTGCATTCCGTTACATGGTACCTACCTACCTACAAAGTGAATATACCTGACCTTTGCTATTAGCTTTAATAGGTTGTCAATTAATTTGTTCTTGTCCTGTTGTGCCTTTCTTTCTCTAGTTCCGTTCGTTTAGCCCTTTATGTGAGTGGGTGGGTAGGTACGTACCTACTCGTTCTAATATTATTTTTTATGTAATAAGTACTGTATTGCAGGTTTCATTTATTGTTTGTATTGTAAGTTATGTAGGTACCTAGTATTTCTGTTCTGTGCTGTATCAGAGTTGTGTTTGTCAATAAATGTCTCTCTATCTAACGAGTCATGGCTATCGGTGCGGTCAACAGCATTATAGTCCTTTTGGAAAAAAGAAAAAAGAAACCTAGACGTCACACACGTGTAGCGCAATACAGTTGCGAATATAATTTATAATATGTCCCGAGACGCGACTTTTGTACAGCGAGTGTCCGGGTGTGGTTTCAGTTCAGTCTGTTAAGCGAATTTTGTCCTTCACTCTGCGTAGATATTTATGTTTTCTTCTCCTCGCAAGCCATCTTTCACATACCACCATCCATCAGCGTTAGATATAATAATTCCATTTGTGTATCTTTTTCTGAAAGCAATTTCCAAAAAGTCGCTCGTGACATAAATGTCTACAGAGGTGATACCAAATTGATGTCGCCCTTATTGCGAGGGCATAAAGCTCATTGCTAGACAATGTTGACACAGATTTATTGCAGATGAAATCAATCAAAATAGGACATTTATCACCTTGAAGGCTGACTTCAAAGTGAATTACTAGCTTTTGTCAGCAGCTTTAGTTCTTCATATGTAGGCAGAGTTACCTATCTAGGCTAAAATTCCTTTTTTTAAGTACCTAAGAAGGAACTTTTTGCGAAGGAAATGACCCTTTTTGCGATGGACCGAAATGGCGGTAAATTAGGAAGATGTCTTTGCTATAAACTCTACAATGTGGCTGTTCAAGTTGAAATAAATAGGATGAGTTAGGCATTTTTTTTACATATAAGTCATAGTCCCAGCAATCATTTATCTACCTCAACCTCAACAGCCTATATTGGTTCACTGGCTTATTGACTTTTATCTTATTGGGGGTAATGCTCATAACCATAATCATGCGAGTTGGGGATCGCAGTTCGGTTGTAGAATTGTTCTGCAGGGGGCGCCGCTGCCCGCCCCCGTTGGATATCCCTTAGTCGCCTCTTACGACTCCCGCGCAAAGAGTTGGGGTGGTGTAAATTATAAGCCACACGGCATCTATCTACCTACTCCAGGTAAAAAGTGTAAATTTCCAAAATATCAGTAGACTAAAAAAAATATCTAACTTCTATGTCACACTATTAAAAAATATCACTCAAATAAAACGTTTACACCAAAAGATTAAATTAAAACAAGTGGATTTTGAGACACCTTTATAAATGAGAAAAAGTAATTTCAGTAATCGTTTTGTGTCAACACCCTTAGAATAAAATTCTAGGTCTTTTTGTGCCATCAATCTTGAGTACCTAGATCCTAAAGCGGGGTTCACACTAGTATTAACAATCGGGTGTTGATTTATTAGATTAACTATCAGAGCGTCTGGTCAGGTCTGGTCGAAGCGACGCGTGACCCGAGAGCTGGTGAGTATCTGGCGCAGCGCATCAGCATAGCCATACAGCGTGGCAATGCAACCAGCGTTTTGTAGACGCTTCCAATTGGTTCAGGCTCCGAATATGGATTAGTGGAGCTACCTCTAGATAGTTAGCAACAGTCTGCAGATATAACCCAACTATTTGAATTGTAATACTAGTTCTAATTTGTTTCCATTCTTTATTTTAAATTTTTTTTGTTAATCAATGATCAAATCTCCCGATATCCGGGGTGCCACGGAAAGGGTATAAAGCCGAAAGGGGGTAATTCTGAACATCGACGGGATCAGCGTTTGTTCTACCATTTTTAGAATAAACACTCTTTTTATTTTTGAAAACAAAATAGAGGCGTTTTAGCCTCATATTTGTGTTCTTAACGTGTATTCTGACATTATTATTATGGATTTCAAATTTTTAAAAGGTTTACATCATATTTTGTAATAATTTCGTAACAAAACACTGGTTTTGCTGAAAAAACCAGAAAAAACACAATTGTGAAATAATTGTAATGTTAAATACTTAATGCAAGAGTGCGTGTAAAATAATACGAACAATACAAACAAATTTTTTTTTTGCAAAAAAAAATATTCGAAATAATAAAAATCGTTATTCACAAGTTGATCTCCTTGGGGGTCCAGAATCCACTCCCTTTCGGTTTTCCGCGGCAACCTGTATAATATCAATTAAACAAGTGAAATTTTTTTTTGACAAGATACAGGAACCGCTATAAGGCGTCGTTTGACCTATGTTCAGTACAGCTGAAATAATGATTATGACAGATTTGTGTTTTTTAAAGTGCTAATGTGAAACTCGTAAATCGTTGAAATTGAGCCTTAGGCTGTGTCCCCAGTAGGCAAATTGTTAGCGGCTACTAAACTGAGACAGTCGGCGCACGTAACGTTGCAAGTGAGCGCAAACTAGTAAACTGTGGACACTCCATCTATATATTATATCTTTATATATATAATTCTTCTGTGAGTGTGTATGTCACTGAACTTCTCTCAAACGACTGGACCGATTTTGATGAAATTTTTTGTGTGTGTTCAAGGGGATCTGGGAATGGTTTTGATTCACAATTTTGTCCGCTGGACAATGATTTTTTTATTAATTTTTAATATTCTATAGAATAGCAATCTCCTTTAAACGTTTCCATAGAAACAACGCGTGCGAAGCCGCGGGCATAAACTAGTCTTTATATATAAAAATGAAACCCGTTTTCCTTGGTCACGGCATCATGCGTGAACGGCTGGACCGATTTCGCTAATTCTTTCGTTGTTGTGTTTGTTATTGTCAGGAGAAGGTTCTTATGAAAGAAAAAATTAAGAAAGTTGGAAACATAAATTTCCACGGGGGCGAAGCCGCGGGGCGCAGCTAGTTTCAAATATATGGAAGGGCGTACTAAACCGATACGTCGCAAACTCAGTCGGCCGCTAACAGTTTGCCTACTGGGGACACAGCCTTAGACGATGGAAATGACAGGCTAGTAAAGTTCAAAAACATTTCTACTCTTGATAAGTATTGCTACGCCCTTGGGGTTTGATTTATAGAAGTTTGCACTTTAGAAACATTTATTATTGGGTCGACATAAAAGTTTGAGGCTAAAGTTATACCCGAGGGGTACTTGCTACTTTTAAAATTACTTTTATCTGGAAAAAATAATGCCTTAATTTGGATTAATGCTCACTTTATCAAAAATTACGTGAGTGAATGACACGTTCTAAAACTTGTTTTAGAGTTTGCTTACATTATGTTTTTTTTTTCCTGGAAAAATAGTGCTTAATTTTGGATTATGCTCATGTTATAGAAAATTACGTGAGTGAATGCCACGTTTCCCAAAACATGTTATCTAACAACAAAACTTGATTTTTAAGGTGTACTTACATCATGTGTGTCAAGTGTAGGTACCTACATTGTGTGTATACGGAAATAAAGAATTTTCATTTTTAGTTTGAAACCATTCGGTCTAAAAACTTAAAATTTTACTCTTTTCTCCTATCCTAGACAATGCTAAAAACCACATCACGCGGATAAAGTCGCGGGCAACAGGTACATCTACACCCTAAACCGGTCCACTGCTGAACGCAGACCTACCCCTGGTAAACTGAGACCTAGGGGGCGCGGCGGGCGAAGGTCCGCCTGCGGCGCGGGAGGTTGCGTGTTCGATTCCCGCCTTGGGACAAATGTTTGTACAATCTACAAATATTTGTTCCGGGTGTTCTGGTCGTTTCTATGTATAATAAAAAATATCTATCTATGTAATGTATTATATTATGTTTAACAGTCATCTAGTACCCATAACTTAAGCTCTGCTTAGCTTGGGGCTAGATGACGCGGTGCGGATTGTCCAGCATTATTTATTTATTTATTTAAACGCCTTATTGGCCGTTGTATGGCGGGTAGTTCCCATAATCCCCACGCTGGGCATGCGGGTTGGGGATCAGAGTTTGGTGATAAAATTGTTCTGCAGGGGGCGCTGCTGCCCGCCCCGGGTGGATATCCCTTAGTCGCCTCTTACGACAGCCGCGGGAAGAGTTGAGGTGATGCAAATTCATAATTCATAATTCTTTTTTGCACAAAAAAAAAATTTGGGCAACAGCTAGTCTATACTATATTTAATATTATAAGGAGGAAAGATTTGATTGTTTGTTTGTATTGAATAGGCTCCGAAACTACTGGACCGATTTGAAAAATTCTTTCACCGTTAGGAAGCTTACTTTTCAGGAATTGACATAGGCTTTATTTTATCCCGGAATTCCCACGGACACGGGAACTACGCGGGTGAAACCGCGAGGCGATCGTCTAGTGTTAACTAAGCCAGCAGGCTATTCAGCGTCTCCGATACCGAGCGTCATCTGCGTTCTGCAAGGAACCATACTACCAGAAAAGAAGTTTCACACTAATCGTAGACCATTTTCTATGATGGGTACATAGAAAATGTTCTACGATTAGTGTGAAACTGCTTCGAAAAAAGTACTTATGATAAATCTTAAATAATTTACTTAAGGAAATAAACTACTTTTCTGGCAGTATAATATTAAAAATTATCTATCCATGCAATGTATTTGTATATCAGTCATCTAGTACCCAAAACACAAGCTCTGCTTAGCTTGGAGCTAGATGATGTGGTGTGTCTTTTCCAGCATTTTTTTAATTTTGTTACATAAATTCACCACCACAAAAATTAGTATTTTAGCAAGCCATGCTATTGTGCTCTCTCGACACGCTACTCCTCTAAAATTTTGGTATTCACACCACTACTACTCGTCTAATCTACTAACCAATTTTCTCTCAAGTGCAAACTAAGCTTTACCGTTATTATACGTGTTAGGTTAACTGGTACACTTCACACCCTTGTCCGAAATTCATTTGAGGTGCGCCGTGACCTCCACACTAATTAATTTACCTGATAATCCTGTACGCTACTTACGGAGAAGCTAATAATGTGGAGTGTAGATGGGAAACTCCGGTTGTTGATTCATGATAGAAATAAAGAAATGAAAGAAAATTAATTTATTTGAACCCAGAAACACGATATTAGTCTTTGTGAGATCAAGTTCACATCGTAATCAAGTTGATAGTTATCAAAGATGGCTCAAAATCAAAAAATCAAAATCAAAAACTCTTTATTTCCATAAATACAATAAATGTACACTTCGAAAAGGTCAAAATATAAAACTAAACACTGACACGGAAATAAAGTGATATTTTTTTATTTCTGTCGCTTCGGTATGTAGACTAAAGTAAAGAAGCGACGAAGAAACCTTTAGCCTGTTAGTTGCTGGAATAGCAGGCCAGACTCCAGCTTGAGGGACTTTGGAATTTTTCTTCTTTTTCTTTTCTTGTGTCTGTGATTGTCGCAAATAGTGAACTGCGGGTTGCTTGGTTGTAAGTGTACAACCCAAATTGACAGATCTTACTGTCACCATATAGGTAGCAACAGCAAGTCCGAATGAAAAGTCTATTTGGGTCATTTTTAACTCGCTACCTAGCCACTGCAGCGTTTTTTTGGTCTAAGCTTTAGAAAAAGGCTCAAAAGTCCGGTTCAATTAAGCAACCGAACTACTGAGTCGTCGAGCAGCTCAGAAGTCCGGTCCACTTAATTGTAACCGAACTACTGAGACTACACCCGTAGCTTTCTTATCTTAGGTGAAACGAAACTCAGGAATTACTAAAACTAAGACTTGTATCATAACCAATTAATCAAACCAAAGACGACCTCTGTGACGCAGCGGGCGAAGGTCTGCCTGCGACGCAGGAGGTTGCGGGTTCGATTCCCGCCTCGGGACAAATGTTTGTACTATCTGCAGACATTTGTCCAGGGCGTTCTGGATGTTTTCTATGTATAATAAAAAATATCTATCTATGTAGTGTATTTTATTAAGTATATCAGTTATCTAGTACCCATAACACAAGCTCTGCTTAGCTTGAGGCTAGATAATGCTGTGTGAATTGTCCAGCATTATTTATTTATTTTATTTTATTAAAATTATAGTTTGGTTAGATATGGTTTAATAAGTCATAAAGTTCTACGTATGTATTGAATTTATAACATAAAAATTAGTCATTAAGAAACCGCCCCAGACCATTCTCGGTGCAAAGGTGGAGTGATAATGCTTGCATTGCAGCATTACCTCGCTGAATAGTGAAGGCAATCCTTTGCACCAAGAACGACCCGGAGCGGGAGTCTCCTGTCACTTCGTTAAGTTTACGACCTAATTCTCCAAACTTATATTATTTTGAATGGGGTAAGAATGTTGGGAAATTAACGTTAGATTTAGTTTCAAATCTACACGCATCTACCGACAAAATAATGCGAAGGAGCTTAGTTAAACCGGTTAAACTTATTAACTTTATAATGGGCAGCCGGCTACCTGTGGCCTCTGCTAATTTACATAGGCCTGATTTATGTAGAGGCGACCATATTTACATAGTTCCGGAGAGATTAGCTTCACGCACTTTATACGATTTATACTATGTTATTTTTAAAATATGTTGTGTAGAATGGTATGTCTTGACCTAAATTTCACTGCAAACCTGCTGTAATGCGGTATGAGTTAGCAAGTATTTTACGAGTATATAAAGCCCAACACACGTCTTTCCAAGCCGAACGCGCTGAGGGTAGCGCATGAAATGGTTTGCGAGGTTTTATACAATTTTATACAATACCTTCTAAATGTATCCTGGCTGAATTGGCGCGTTTACTTAGAAAACGAGTGCGTCAACCATTCCTCAACAGCCTGTATTGGTCCACTGCTGAACACAGGCCTCCCCCTGATAAGCGCCTTATTAGCTGTTATCTCTTGGGGGTTAATGCCCGCTATCCCCACGCTGGGCATGCGGGTTGGGGATCGCATTTAGGTGGTAGAATTGTTCTGCGAGAGGCGCTGCTGCACGCCCCCGGTGGATATCCCTTAGTCGCCTCTTACGACACCCGCGGGAAGAGTTGGGGTGGTGCTTATTCTAAGCCGGCACCACACGGCGTTAACCATTCATAAATGTATATATTCCTCGAAAAAATAAAAGCTGCATGTAGTACTCAGTCAGAAAAAGCTTTAATGTTATTTCGCTGCCATACAATCGAAAGCTTATTCAGTTCGGTCATAACGACATTTTTATCCAATCAACTATATAAATCATAATTATTTTTCCAATTAAACTCATTGAGTTGGATATAATTGAAATAACACGAAGCAGAACGAAAGTACTGAAACAGGAGCTGAAAAAGAAGCTTTTAATAATAAAAGGCGAGAACCTATTGGAATGGCACACAGTAAAGTGTTGAATGAAATACTCCTCTCTTCAAATAACAATACGCACTGGGATAGTAGATGCGGCGTTTTTTCGGACTGCTTCAATTTAGTATCGATATTTTGAAATACAAAAGCAGGAGTTTACATAATTAGAGCCGACAATGTTTTTTTCTTCCTACATACAGAAGTTACAAGTAAAATTTTGAGGCCGAAGGGAGTATATTTTGTGACATGTGAATAACGATTTTCCTTTGTTATTTTTATTTGAGAACTAAGTGAATTTTTAAATCATGTTCGTGTTATCTCCTCCTCAACCTCAACAGCCTGCATTCGTCCAATGCTGGACGCTAGCCTCCCCCTGATAAGCGCCGTATTAGCTTTTATGTTCCGGTTAAGCCATTATTAATTTACAATTTTTTTCAAACTCGTAAAAACTGAGATCATAGCAAACACTATTTTTAAAACTTCTCTACAAAAACAAAGCAACCTAACTTCATCAACAAAAAGTAGAGTATTTTTGCAATGCTTGTCCCTATGAGCTTCACGGAGTTCCGTCGTCCCATCACGGATGACCCGACAGTTTGTCTGTGGGTCACGTACGACCAGCAGTTACGTACCAACTACTGGCCTACTGTCTTACTGGGTAGTAGGTACATACTACACTAGAGGTGTAACAGAAGCTTTTCGGAAAGTTCGACTAAAACAATTCGTCTAAAACAATTTGACTAAAACAACTCGACTTAAAACATTTCAACTCGTAACAATTTGACGATTGAGAGGCCTACAAGTCGGGTCAAATCAAGGTCGAATTGCTATAATCGAATTGTCATTAGTCGAAATGTTTTTAGTCAAATTGTGTTTTAGTCTAACTGTTTTAGACGAATTGTTTTAGTCGATTTTTCCGTAGACGAGTCTCTTATGTTAGTTTATGGATCAGTTGAGCTATCTGTAGACTGTTTGCAACAGTCGGCAGTTAGCTCAATTGTTTCAATTGTAAATACTAGTATAATTTTCTTTGTGAATAAATGTTGAGTTTATTACCTATTTTTAACTTACCTCAGTATAAATAAATAATTGTTGTGTGGTTTTTATCTCACATCTAACTAACGTTTATATAGCTATTAACTACTAAAACTTTTTAATTCTAAAATTTCCTTCACAGTTACTAGTTAGATACTTGGAAAAGTAAATTCTGGTAACCGGGGAGAAAAATCGTTTTAACTATGATATTTTCAAACATCATCAATCGTTAAAGAGATTTATATAGTTTAGACCGTACATGACACAAATGTTACATTATCTTCTCATCATGAGTCCATCCCTTATTTGTGTAACAAAACGCAAGTCTAACAAACCGTTTGTAAAAACCGTACCATTCCAACCAGAGGATTCAAACCAGCAAAACATGTAGCAAACAAATGGAAATAAAAACAGTTTGAGAGAAATGATGATTGTATTCAAGCACGCAGAACGTTCTCCTGAGACCGACCGTACGGCCCTTTTGTTGCGAACAGCGTGTTTTTCTGAGTTATATAGACCAATATATTTATCATATCGTTCATCATCACCATTATAACTCTTTTAAGCTGTGCGTCCACCAGATCGGAAGCTAGTCGTACTCGCTGGTATTTACAATATAATAATCATTAATTTACAATATGGCATCGGTATCGGCAGATATGTCCATTGGACGCTGTAGCTTAGAAATTAATGCAAAGCAACAAACAAATCCTTAGGCCCCGCTCACTTAGGATCCGAATTTGTTCGCACGTAAACGATCGAGTACTGTTCGTAAGAATTGAGTGCGCACACTGAATACGTTAGTATTTCTTTGTCAAACAAGCAGTGCCCCAGTGATATTGCGTTCATCTTTGTTGCGATGAATAATCTTTATCTTCATAAGATAATTTTCTATTCTACATCGGAGATTGCGACGGCGTCATTGTTATCGTAGATCTGAATGTGAGCGCGAAATATTTTTATTAAATAGAGATTAAAGTTAAAGTGAGCACGGGCTTATGCTGCGTACGCTCCGATTCCGATCTAGTGGACGCACAGCTTTAGGGGTCAACTGAACCAAGGTAATATTATCCTATAAGTAATCCGACTTCATACAAACGGGCGAAACGCGAGCTATACCTACGCGCCTCGATCTCGGCATGCGCTCAGCATGCAGACAGTCGCGGCTGTGCCGCAGTGACGAACGGATGGTGTGATGTTTTTTTAACAATAACCGCGCGATTTTTTCTCTAAAAATAAGTTCAGGTACATATTTAATAAAGTAGCTGCAGCTATCTATAACCAAGTAAAAGATATTCCTTTTTCTCCAAAAAAATCTCCTAAAATTTAATAATAAAGCATTTTGTAGGTACGTCTCAGTCGAGGCGCAAATATTTTTCGGTCGCAAATTTATAAGACCGATTTGTTATTCAAACATAAACAGGTTTTTTAATTAAATCTACCAATCAAAAAACAACACGCATTTTTATTGAACACTTCCCATTCAATTCACAAAGTATTTTATTTGTTTATATAAAAAAAGTACCTTCCTATATTTACAATCACAAAACTAAATGGAAACACAAAGTAGGCAAATGTAATTAAAATGGTGGAGGCGGGCAGCCCTATCGCATGTTTACCTACCGCGCGGCTGTAGGCATTTATTTCAAAGATACGGCCGAGTCCAAATACTGTTGGATAATATTACCGTGACTGAACCACGGGGGCCCTATTCTGCTAAAATATTCACTTCACTATGACGATGGAATCGTCCAGACCGCCACCATAGACACGTGTTGGCTTATATGGAAGAAACTACAGGGACGCACGTCAAAAGCGTCAAGGTTGAAACCTCGACATATTTGACAAATGTGGAAATAGAACCGCACGCACGTGATGTTTCTTTCATCTAAGGATTCTACTTGGCGATTTTGCGACGATAATACTATCATAGTGAAACGATTGGTTTAATTAGGCCCGTGGTTTGTTGACAAAAGCTTTAACGAAAGAACTCGTAGTAGGCTTCGTTTTCATTAAAACGGAAACGGGGCGAATTTTGATAGTTTTCAACAATGAAGTAGGTACCTATCTATTGTAGTTGATTCGAAGAAATTTTGACATAAAGAATTCAAAGATTTTATCAAAAAAATGCACGCGTGAGTGAAATTCGAATCCATCTACCGACTAAATCTAAATTACAAAAATTACTTAACAAGTTTTAATTTACCAAATGGGAATGTCCACTTATTAATCAATCCATCATCCTGAAGTTAGATTCGAATCGTAAAAAACAATCAGCATATTCATGAGGCAGTGCGTACGATGTCCACGTTCATTACGAAATTAATTTGTTCGCGGTTTCTCGATGAGCACGCGAGGTCGTTATAAACGAAATGCTTATTTTGATAAAACTTTATATGAACGGATACGGATATGACAAGTGTAGCCATATCATAGGTAGGACGATCCTCTCAGTATCATCCAGCCACAAACAAAGCATAGCTTGTATTATGTGTACAAAAGGTATTTTGAACAAATATCTGCAGATCGTATTAACATTTGTCCCGTGGCGGGAATCGAACCAAGAACAACAACAACCAGCAACCTCTTGTGTCTCGAACGGAGCTTCGCCCGGTGTGCCACTAAAATCGGCACTCTAGTACGTAAACAGTTCCAATCTCACTTATATCACTAAGCTATTTCTCAACAATTGCTTTAAAAAAATACAGATTTTTTTCAATTTTTCCTGAACATCAACAGAAACCGACCCCTTGTGTGTGCTCGGAGTTTCCCAGAAGGATAGGATTCGTAACGAATACATCCGACAGGGAACCAAAGTTATCGACATAGCCCAAAGAATTAGCAAGCTGAAGTAGCAGTGGGCCAGCCATGTCTTGCGAAGAACAACGTTTGCCCTATCGGTAAACGTGTTTTTGAGTGGAGACCGCGAATAGGCAAACGTAGTGTCGGACTCCCTCTGGCCAGGTGGAATGACGACCTGCGAAAGACTGCAGGCAGATGCGGCAAGCTGAAGACAGGGTGGTATGACGCTCATTAGGGGAGGCCTATGTCCAGCAGTGGACTAATATAGGTTGATGATGATGAGAATTTGCGTAGCTCCATGTCTCTCTACTCGATACCATCGTCAAACGGAACGCACGGCTGATCAACCTCAACCTCAACAGCCTATATTGGTCCACTACTGGATGCAGGCCGCCCCCTGATAAGCGCCCTATTGGCTTTCATCACATGGGGGGGTAATGGCAATGCGGGTTGGGGATCGTAGTTCGATGGTAGAATTGTTCTGCAGGAGGCGCTGCTGCCCGCCCCTGGCGGATATCCCTTATTCGCCTCTTACGACACCTGCGGGAAATGTTGGGGTGGTGAAAATTCTAAGCCGGCACCACACAGCACGGGTCTACGGTTAGTTAATTTTGCAACCAAACGGATAAAACTAAATTCCCACAATACCTGCTCCTCACGACTTCTCAATTTAATGTCATAAAGACATACCAGTCATACCAACACCGACCTGGTTTATAATTGGATAACCAACATTGTCTTTGAAATGATTCGATAAAGCGGGGTGTCCAATCTCGGTCAGTTGGTGTCCGCTGGTCTAATGCAGGTGGCGGCACTGAGTTGTGGTGCAAGGGATAAGATTCATTGACTATAATGTGAGGCAAGTTCAAAAAGGTTATTTCGTAATTCCAAGGGCATGTCAGTACGTATGGTATTTTTCGGTGGATAACGATAGCGAAGTTTCTTAATTTATTAGTTTTTCGTCGTTACAGCAAGATTTTTCTTGAAAACTGTGGAAATCTAAGGCCACGGCCGCACTGTGATGCAACTAGGTTTTTTAAAATCCGAAAACAGAAATTTGACAGATATAGCGTTTTAGTAAAATTGGTACACCAAACTGAAGAAGTCATTTATCTGCTACCAGAGATTCATATTCAAAGAACAAACCAAGCCGCAAAGCATTCGTGTTTTACAGATTTTTTTTAATTCCTTACTAGCTTGTCTTATTAGTGTTTTAAGCCATCCCAAATTTGACGACCTCTTCGATGCGCCTCCCCTTCTTGCCCCACATGACGGCGACACAAGCTACCATCGAAGCAATCCACTAAGCTATCATCGTCGAAGCAACCCGCCAACCAAGCTGTAGGCGCCTAGACGCTCGCGTGTGGCCGTGGCCGTAAAAATTTCGTGTGTTCGAGTGTTCGTAGCACTTCGTAGACCCTCTACAAAATCTTGCTCGTAGCACTTCGTAGATGTGCTATAAATATCTAAAAGTGCGAAAGCTACCTACAAAATGAAATAATGTGTATGAATATTATGCCTTATCAATTATCTACTACCCATAAAACAAACTCTGCTTAGCTTGGGGCTAGATAATGCTGTGTGAATTGTCCAGCATTATCTATTTATTTGGAGCACTCATATAGCAGTTAGTGTTCTCTTGTCTCCAAAACAGGCTCGAAGCTCGTCATAGTGAGCTGGTGTTAGTTATAGTCCTAGATCTTTTATTTCCTTTGAAGAATTTACCGAAACCATAATGGTAAACTAGCTTCTGCCCGCGGCTTCGCACGCGTTGTTTAAATATTTTTTGGTTTTGTAAATAAATAATGCTGGACAATTCACACAGCGTTATCTAGGGCCAAGCTAAGCAGAGCTTGGATGAATATGGAAACGTATAATCGTTATTCCTATCCCATGGCAACTGATTGGGCTGGCATTAAGCCCCAAATATTCAAATTCGAAGGTTTTTGTTATTAGAGTGCGTAAGCTTTCACATACTCATAAACATCCTCGAAGAGTTAAATTTCTTGATTGGATTCCACTTGTGCTCCAGAGTAGTAGATCCGATTTTTCTGAACTAAAAGTCTTCTGTCATCATCACATTATCAGATTGCGAAATCCTTTTGTAACTTGAGGTGGCAGAAATGAGAACAGATAAGCTGTCGAGCCACAGTCTTGAGTCCCGGGGCTTGCGAGACGGTTACTAAGCACCTTGTGTTATAATTAAAGGGACCCGAAATACGGGGAACTGAGTAAAATATTGTTACATTCGTGTTGTACTATGAGTTTTTGAAGCTGTGCACAGAGATTTTCGTAATAAACTAGCCTTGTAGGGATGAGTCATAATATCACACTATAACGAATAAACTGGTCTGGGGGGGACCAGAATTATGTGGGACTCGACGTCCTGAGAAGGACGTAATACCCACTAAAACCTCTCCAGTGTCCCTCTCTCGCCATTTTCGCCGAACCACGGGAACATTTCAAACCTCCGCGGCCCAACAGGAGTCCACTCTTCCTCCTATACATGACCGGCGAGCTCACCGATCCACACACTCGCCGACCCCATACTTCCGCACCTTTCCTCCCCCGGATTAAGACACAGACCCTACTAATATAATAAAAGCAAAAGCTGCGGGCAGAAGCTAGACCGACTGAGTTGTTGTCAGTTTTAAAGAAAATCGTGCCAGTAGCAAGAAACGTGCGTTTTGAAAAAACCACCAAGTTTCCAGTCCAGCAATCCCAATTCTTCTCAATCCCAAAGCTACCAGTATGCTCTCAGTAGTCCCATTATCTGGTCCATATTTCCGCAAGATTTACGGGACAACTTGTAGCAACCGCGGTCATTAATAACGCCGACCGACATGGGTTGACAAATTACAATAAAAGGGTTCCATAGTTTTATAGTGATCTCCGAATCGCATAAATCCATTGGAGCCTTAGATATGGGTGACAAAAGGTTTGGGAAGACTTTCTCTACTGTCATGACAAATTAGGATATATAATTTTTATTTTAAAGGCTTGTAAAGTTTTTATTTAACTTTACATGTACCTCATCATCATCATCATCATCAGCCTATGTTAGTCCACTGCTGGACATAGGCCTCCCCTAATGAGCGCCATAGCGCCCTGTCTTCAGCTTGCCGCATCCAGCATCTGCCTGCAGTCTTTCGCAGATCGTCATCCCATCTGGCCGGAGGGCGTCGTGGTCTCCACTCAGGAACCCGTTTACCCCAGCGGTTGTCGGTTCTTCGCGAGATATGGCCGGCCCACTGCCACTTCTAATTCTAATTCTTTGAGCTATGTCGATAACTTTGGTTCTCTGTCGGATGTATTCGTTACGAATTCTATCCTTCACAGAGACTCCGAGCATAGCTCTTTCCATAGCTCGCTGAGCGACTTTGAACTGGTGGACCAGCCCTACTTACATGTACCTACGTAGGGTTATTCCTCTCGTTTTACCTACAATGTAGGTACTTTAAAATATTCCTGATGACATACAATAAAATGTGAGAAATAATCTGAGCCCTGAGTTTGGATTCTCGATAGTGTCGAGACGTCATCGAAACGTCCCATTTTTGTATGGAATTTGTGTAGTTACATTTCCGCACGCTAGAATCGTGCCCATAGAAAAATGGCACTTCTTGATGATGAGTATTGAGTATCGAGAAACTAAACATGGCGTTAAAGAACAATAATTTTATTTAGTAACATACTACGTATGGTCTTTTATATTCGAGGGCGTTTTGCTTCCATGACTATTTTAAACAGCGGTAGTTTGACAGAAAAGTCATTTCGCGTTATAAAGACAGCACATTTTCAATAGAGGACATTTAGCTCCCATGACGAATCGAGTTGCGAACGTTTTTCTACAGAGAGCCTTTTGCTCTAAGGATGAACCATTCCGTATTTATACTTAGGACTGTGATGTTGCAGCCAGAACTGTCTCCCTAAGAACGAAGCGACGTAAAACTACAACACGTACGTAACAACGTACGTACGTACAACGTTAGCAAACGTTACTTCCACGTTAAATTGCAAGACACGTGACCTCGTAAAAGATAATGAAATCCGTTATTAACTAGTTATGGTCGTCAACGTTACTGCGATAATAACGTGTTATATCCGTTTTATTGGTGGGGATAAAGCTAAGGTGTAGACATAATGAAAAGGAGAAAAGCTGTCTTACTATGTAGAGAACAGCTTAGTTGAATGCAAGATGAAAGCGTAGCATGAATGCATTTTATGCTTCCTTGTTTTATGACTGAATCTAGTCTTGGGGACGCTTCCGACTGGTATCGATATGGATCAATTGAGCTACCTGTAGATTGTTTGCAAGATCCTGCAGTTAGCACAATTGTTTCAATTGTAAATACTTACTAATTCTAATTTATTTCTATTATTTGAAAGTAATTTTTTGTGTCAATAAAGTCTTAATTTGAAATCTAAATAATTTTAAATGATGATTTGTTAATTTAAAATCATCGTTTAAAATGATTAAGATTCATTCATCTTGAAACTTCAATATATCATCTTCTTGAATAGCTTCAAAGCGATGAAAATTCCGCGCATTCTCAATCTAAACATAATGATTGAAATAGATAGATAACATTTCTTATTTATGATTATGAATGTAGTACCTAAGCGGTTAACTACGATCCAACTTTACGTGTTAACTCAAATCTTTAAATTATAACGTAAATAAATATTCCAGTATTTGCATTTTGTAGACGGCGGCGCTTAAATCTTAAAACTCTTTTTAAATTTAAAGTAAAACATGCATTTTTAATGTCATTTAAGCCAGCTGCAATCATGGTAATCGAGTTTCAAAACTTCGTAGTCCACCACACTTAATTAGTTTTACTTAGAAGCCACTTTTGATGAAAATGCATCTAAAATTCAAAGTTGATAAAATAGCGCCGAAGAACAACTATAAAACGGAATAATGTGCACAAGCAACGGAAAGTGACAACAAGTAAATGATTCCAAAGTGGTCCCATAAAAAAAAATATTCTTGGGATTAGTATTTGTGCCATAAAACTTGAAATCAGTGTAAAATTAAAGGATTCGAAGTTGATAATTAGTTTAAAAAAAATTTTTTAGACAGAACGATTAAGTGTCGATAATCCATGGCTGGGATGCAGTCTCGACATAGCGGTTGTAAAGTGATGTCGAATTAAGTGACACAATGACGATGGGTGGACAGATGAGAGTGGAGTCTCCCAGCACTAGCAAATTTTGCTTATAGGGTGACCCTAGAAACTGTTTGTACAGTTTTTAAGTACTTATTTGCAATAAACATTTATCTATACATCTATACAAATATTATAAAGAGGAAAGATTTGATTGTTTGTTTATATTGAATAGGCTCCGAAACTACTGGACCGATTTGAAAAATTATTTCACCGTTAGGAAGCTTACTTTTGAGGGAATGACATAGGCTATATTTTATCCCGGAATTCCCACGGGAACGGGAACTACGCGGGTGAAACCGCGAGGGGATCGTCTAGTTCTTCTATTTATTTTTTTTAATGACAATTTCGCAGTCAAGTGAGCAGCGGACGAAAAACAATATTTTTTCCAACAAAATCCGCTGACACTACATACAATCAAAGAAAAAGTTAAATTAATTTAATACCCACTGTAGCAGTTGACAGTTGCTGGAAACTTCGAGACAATTGTTAGTGTCGGGAAGTTACTCAACCTCTCAGGCTGCTGGCTTGAATCAGTTGCGCCAGAGTTATTGTAGATAACAAATTAGTTAGGTACGTTTTTTGTTCTTCATTTGTAGCAGGTTTTATTTTTGTACTAGCTTCTGCCCGCGGCTTCGCACGCGTTGTTTCTGTGGAAACTTTTTGAGGTTATTTCTATCGCATGAGAACTGATTCATGTGATAAAAACTCGCCTTTGTTTGATTCCAGGGTTAGGCTTACCTGTATGCAAAATTTCAGCCTGATCCGTTCAGTAGTTTTGGTGTGCAAAAGGTAACAAACATCCATCCATCTATTCATCTATCCATCCAAACTTTCGCATTTATAATATTAGTGTGATAGACTTCACAAAGGCAACAGTACATTTAAGCGAGAAAGTGCCCGGTTCCTATCGAGTGTGTCACATACTAACACATTCGTTGCCCAAGACGCAGATGCCAGTCTTCTCCCCCGTGTCGCGGCAGCGGGAAGCTGGGCAGTGAATGCGTTAAAACACACGAGGTAATCTCACTTTCTCCCTTGTGATACATAGTGCTTTATACTACACTTTCGAGGAAAATCATCGTTTTAGAATGTTCAAAATCACTCGAGTAAATTCAAATTTTAAACTCAAATAGCGCACGTGCGATTAAACGTCAAACGGTTCTTTTTTTGAATTATTATTTTTCCGAATACGGAAGAGGCCGATATCATAAGGCGAATTCAGAGTAAAAACTTTTTATCAAAAAATAACACGTTTGAAATGGATTTCCATACACTTTTCTCTCCCGCTAAATGCGTGACAAATTAAAGAGTTTTCCCTCCTGCATTTCAGTACGTCCACAATGACGTTCCATAGGTTTGGAAAATAAATAAGCAACTTTCTGAGCAGGTGTAGTATAAACCTATTATTTGTCCCTAAATGTCCCTCACACGGAGACTGGCCGCTGTGACAGAAATTCGGCTAGCAGGACTTATGTACGTATAATGCCCTACATGCCCTATGCCGTCTTATTCTTTTCATGGACCTCAGCTGCACTTCTGGTGAATAGTTTGGGGTGACTTTTGGACATTTTTAAAGTTTATATTTTAATTAACCTTCTCCTAAAGGCCCTCGAGTGGCGGCCACGTATTACTAGAAAGCGCATTGTCACTAGGTTTTTCGGTCCACCTCGTGGCCTAAAAATAAATATACGGATACTTTTCTACATTAATAGAGAATACGTAAAAAGAATTCGCTTTTTTGAAGTCACGTGCATATACCCTATTCTTAAGAACTGACTGCATCACTTCACTATAAACAAGACAAAATTAAAAATTTTAAATTTCCGCCGACGTTTAATGGCTAAACAGATTTTCATGAAACATGGCTAAGAACACTCGGGATAAAATTATCTATGACACAAAAAAAAACTTAACGAAAATCTGTTTAGGAGCTACGATACCACAGACAGACACACAGATACACAGACAGACACGTTAAACTTATGACACCCGAGAGGGGTGTCATAAGTTTTTGCGTCGGGGGTTAAAAAGGTTACGAGATGGGAAGGAACCGATGCGGGCAACGCAAGATCGGTCATTGAGGAGATCTTTGGTGGCCTTTGTCCAGCCGTGGACGTCGTTCAACTGAGATGATGATATTGATACCTGGTAACAAAAAGACAAAAATCCGATCTTGCTGTCTACAAAAACAAGACCCGTCAAGTGCGAGTGTAACTCGCGTGCCGAGGGTTTCGAACGTTTGTCAACAAATAGGTATGTACTAAAAGTACCGGTTAGAGACTTTGAAATTGAATGAATACCTAAAACTAGTAGGTACCTACATTTCAGATGGATCTCTCTGCATGCTTCGGTGAAAAATTTATCGCTACCCCCGTAGCGGTAAATTTTTCGACTTTTTTCAAAATATATCGAAAAGTATGAAACTTACAGAAATTTCAAAAACTTTTTTGAAATTTACAAACCAATACCTTTTATATGATACCCCACATGATCCTGTAGGTATCTTTTAAAATTTCGACATCTTAATTTGTATGGAAAATGTTCATTTCCATTTTTCTTTTTTATCTTTTTTTTTTAATTTCAAGTTGATAGCTGTGGTAGTTGCCGAGTTATTAAGGAGGGAGAAAAGGACAGACAAAGCGAGACCATAAGGGTTTCAAAACCGATCTTCAAAACCCTAAAAACGTATGCTATGAATACGCATCAAACGATGGTAGAATAATTTTCTTCACGCAGCAAAGTTAAACCACTGCTTACATTATAAGCGATCCCTAGTGTCTGTTTTACTTACAGACACTGGGGATCACTTAAAAAGGGTCGTATTGAGTACACCGGTCCAATTAATCAAGATCTTATCCCGAACATTGGCTCACGTGACTTATAGGTTAAATCGCAGCTCTTAGCCGAAATACAGGCCCTTGACTCTTTTTGCGTGAGACTTGATAAATTACCCAACTTAATGTTCGCACACGAGTGCTCGGAGATTATAAAAAACAGAATGAGCTTTTAATGCCGTTTGTGAAAATCAAAAGGTTATACGAATATTGACGACCTCTGTGGCGCAGCGGGCGAAGGTCCGCTTGCAAGCAGGAGGTTGCGTAGGTACTAATTTAAATACATGACAAACTATCTAGCTTCCAAATAAGACTTTGAATGAAATACACCGTATACTTAAAAAGAAACGAAAAATAAACAAAATGATCTAGTTGCCTATTTTCATTCATAAATGTTTTTGTTTACATAAAATATCGTGAATTCAAGAAATTAGTTTAGGTGCTTATATTTTTTCTAATTATTCTGACTAGATTCTGTCTTGCTACAAGATTAATTTAATTTTTCATCTAAAGACTTGTTAGAGCTTTTTATAGTTATGAGTTATGTAGGTAATTTACCTATTTTATTTAAATAAGCTCGTACATCGTAGTAAGTGTTATCACTGAGAAATCAAACAATATCCCGAAAATCATCCAGTGAGAGGGCTTACTAACTATAATAACTTTAAGTGTTAACTGGTACCCAATAACACCAGTTCTTTGGAGCTAGATGATATTGTGTGACAGTCTTAAATTCTTTGTGTTTTAGGTTTTTATACCCATTTTTCAAATAACCCGTTAGAGTTTATCATATCGATGAAGAATGACAAATTGGCTTTCGTGTTCAATGGCTTGAAAAGTCAGAAAATAAAAGTTTATCTCCGAGAAAGATTTATCGTCAGAATAAATGAATGATGCGTCAGATTATTTTTATAAGGTTAGTAAGAGTACGTACCTAATCAAAATGGAATAAAACGTAAAATGAATAAACATTTATTCACAAAGAAAATTATACTAGTATTTACAATTGAAACAATTGAGCTAACTGCCGACTGTTGCAAACAGTCTACAGATAGCTCATCTGATCCATATCAACACCAGTCGGAAGCGTCCCCAAGACGCTGGCTGCATTGCCACGCTGTATGGCAATGCTGATACGCTGTGCCAGATATTCACCAGCTCTCGGGTCACGCGTCGCTTCGACCAGACGCTCAGATAGTTTTTTGAAAACCCGAAGAGCCTCGGTTACCCACGGACCTAGGGTCTCGACTCCAAGGGGAGCAAATGTGTAGGCTCTGTCGAGACCTGCATATTTGCGCCTCTTGAGATCTTCGGCCAAATCTGCCGCCGCACCCGCCCTAAAATGAATAAGTATAAGATTAACAAATCTATGACACAAAGTCGGGCTAGTTACACCATAATAGGTATAACTCAAGAACGGCTGGCAGAATAACTTTCAAACAATTAGGGTTGAGGGCAAAAAAAATATTCTACGCGAGCGAAACCATAGGCACAGAACATCACATCATCACATCACACTAATATTATAAATGCGAAAGTTTGGATGGATGTATGGATGGATAGATGGATGAATGGATGTATGTTTGTTACTTCTTCACGCCAAAACTACTGAACGGATCGGGCTGAAATTTTGCTTACCTACATATAATTCTTGGCCTGGAATAATACATGGGCTAGGCATAGGCTTTTTATCCCAGTAGTCGATTACTTACTTCAGTAAATTCACTGTAGCAGTTCAACTTACTAAGCCCAGTTTTATAGCTCCTTTACTTCACTGTAATAAGACAGACGATCAGCTGAGATTTCTTGAAACTATATCTTTTCGAGTTACAGGTAAAGATAACAAACCTTTAAAATTTTGCAAGAGAGTTTTAGGGTGATTTTCTTGGACAACGGAAGCGGCAGCGTAAGCTGATTTTTACAGTTTTTGTACAGTTTCCCCGCCGCGCGAGATTTCCTTCAAAACCAAAAATCAGCCCCATATAACGCAGCCTATAAAATTTTCGGCACCGCTCAGTCGTCTCTGTGTGTATCTAACTTGTACAAGCTCCTACATGATTATCACTGCATCCGGCCATTGCCTATTATTATACCTACTGGTGCTGTCCTTGTACCATTTCAATGTTTTTTTTTCTATTTAATTTACTCTATTAGCAACAGAAGAAAGTAGAAAGAAAACATAGTTTGCTTTATAGTGTTAAGAAACTTGAATGGTGTTGAATGTATACAAATAACTTTTACAACAGCAGTGGAACTAGACCACTGGGTCTCAAGCATTTTAATGAAATCATCTATGAAACTGAGCTGCTCAGTAAAGGTACAGGCGGCAGTAAAAAGAGAAGTGCTTCGGCTCGTTATCTGCCTCTTTAAACTTAGCTAGAAGATACTACAAGTTCTCGAATCGAACTAGAATTTATAATTAGGAAAATAACGAAAGAAAGAAACAAAATTAATTAGTTTTAACAACAATCACACTGAATTTCCGTGTCGTTGTTCCCTTAATACGTAATTTATGTTAGTTGCGAACCAACCCATATTGTAAAGAGTGTGTCCATAGCCAGTGACGCGCTCTACGCTAAGATGCCACGGAAGAACAGCGCTGCAGCTGCTCCCGGAGCTCCTGCAGCACACGCTGTGTTGCAGCCTTCTGGTCTCACATTGTTTTTTCTCTTTAATTATTTTTATCATTGTATCATTTTGTGTGCCTGGAACCAATAAAACATATCTTATCTAAATATCTAAATATCGATGTTACTGTAGTCGGTATACATGGACAGCTAAGGAAGAGTTCTAATTCTCGCCTCGGGACTTGTTTTTGCATCCAGTGCAAACAAGATATCTGCAATTTTTCAGTGAAGATTCCCTATTCGTAACGTAGGAGAAGATTTGCTCTGAATAAAATGTTAACAATTCGTGGCGACTCTGTGACTGAAAGGGTGTGCATTTTTTTGTTGTAGAAACGAATTGTTTTAGTCGTTAGTCGAATTGTTACTAGTCGAAATGTTTTTAGTCGAATTGTTTTAGACGAATTGTTTTAGTCGAATTTCTGCAAAGCTCGGAAATGACGTGCAAAACATTAGTAAGGGCTTCTCTCGTAGGTAAATAGCATCAGCTTTGCGAGCTAAGCTAAAACAACTTTACACCATGTCACCTGCTCGCAGTGATAGGTAGTCAGTTGTATCTCGCATTTCAGGTTTTTCATCATTGTTTATTAAAGGTAAACTTCAATGGGTACTATCGAAGAGACTCGCCTCTGCAGCTGCAATAAATACGTTGGTCATTGCAGACGTGGATTCATGTTAACTTAACACTTCACTGCCAAACCTCTGCGGTGCGACCCTGAAGCTGTAGGAGGGATACGTCCGTCGGTGGCAATAATACTTCTAAAGTGTTATGTCATAAGATGTACTGATGTAAGAAATTTCGGGATCAGTTAAATAAGCCATGATTTTGTTTGTAATAAATCTAATAATCTCGCAAAAAATTTCGACTTCGATGGGACTTGAAGCCGCATCCTTCCCTCAGCACGGAATGTGCTAACCAACTACACCACGAGGTCAAGGGACGTGGGAGTCGAAAATCTCTGGGACTTCCTACGGACTCTAGGATTTGATTTCTTAGAAATTACCCTGAGTGTGAGGGCTTACGCACTATAATAACAAAGAACCTTATGATTTTTTTTGGTCTAGAATGTAAGTAAAAGTAAAAAAAGTAAAACGTATTTATTTTGTGTCACAAAAATTACATGGAAAGTTGGTACAAATAAATAAAAGTTAAAACAGTGACATCAAAAAAGGTTGTCACTCAGCATGATGCACAGTAACGATGGCGCTACTGTGCGCTGGTTTTATGCGACACCTAGAGGGCGCAGCGGCAGCAGCTGACACACGCGTAAGACAAACAAAGACAAAGAAGGTATACAAAAAATTTAAATATTTACAATATGAAAAGAAAATAAAGGAAAATATAATTAACCTAATCTAACCAAATACGTATAAAAGTGAGATCAATATTTAATTAAAAGAATATGAAGACATTTATATAGTTCTTAGTTAATATGACGCTATCATATATAAAATTGACGCCCAGAACGACTGCCCATTGGTGGAATGTCTTGTGATTCTAAAACAATTTTTTTAAGGATTTTTTAAATGAATAAATTGATTTAGCATTTCTTATAGGAGGAGGTAAGTTGTTCCAGCATTTCGTGGCAGCATACCATTGCAATGCAATGTATTTTCGGTTCTCTGTGCTTTCAATATGTGTTAGGTACATCGATGTAAGTAAAATTCGGGAGATTGGGTACTAGCTTCTCGAAAGCGGAACGCTCAAATTAGGTCCAATTAAGTCAACCCACCTCAGTCATAGTCGACCGGTTCCGCCGGCGTTTGTGTTTCGCGTGCGTATTGTTGTCTCGGTCGCATTTTGGTCTAGGTAAAGAAAGAAGAAAGAAAATCCATTTATTTGGCCCTAACGTATTTTTTTTTTTTTTTTTTTTTTTTTTCATCCATTACTGTCCCACTGCTGGGCAAAAGCCTCTCTTTTCTCCTTCCACTCCTCGCGATTTAACGCTGTCACAGGCCATGATGGATATTGTGCGTCAAGCTCGTCTCGCCATCTCATCCTGGGTCTTCCACGTCGCCTCCTAGCGTTGGGTGGGCTCCACTCTGTCGTGGTCTTTGCCCACAAGTCGCTGGACATTCGGCAGACATGTCCGGCCCAGTTCCACTTCAGGCTTCCGGCTTTTTGAGCAACGTCAACGATGCGTGTTTTGGAGCGCAGTATGCTGTTCCGCATAACGTATAATAACGTATAATAACGTATAATAACGTATAATAATAAAATAATAAAAGGCATAAAAAATTACATAAGGGGGCCAAAAAGGTACGTCTTTCCATATCTGTTCTGTTGTTCATTAGGTAGGTACCTATTATAGATCTACCTATAATAACTAACTGGATGACAAAGGCCAGAAATAGAAAAGTTTGGAAGGAGCTGGGGGAGGCCTACGCCAAAAAAGACGACTACTAACTTGGCCCAAGTTTGTAAATAGATAGTTATATAAGTAGTTACATAAGAAGTAGGAAATAAAGGCTAATTTTATTTTATTTTGTTACGGGGCGACATTGGACAAAAGTGACACAACTAGTGTTAGGTAATTAATAACCGTCAAACATAACTGGGTAAAATCGTATATCAGCCTGGCAACACAGTGGGTGACGCACGATGAGCCAGGCAACTCTCGACCAACGGCTGCCGGCTTCATTCTATCGCCAACAGCCGTCCTGAGCAGACTTGGTACTTTTGAGCTACGTCTGAATAGTTGTTACTCAGTCTTTGCTTGCAAAACGATTGTCTGTACCAGTTTATGACCGAACGGAAGTGGAGTCGGTTGAAAAATGCTGTTTTTTTTATATACCGTCCAACACTAGGTACCTACCAATCTTCTGCAATATATTGTAGAAGATCGGAAATAGTGTCTTTGCGTTTCGTTGTCTCACAACACAGGCCATTTGTTGAGTACCCACCTTATCTACAGAATTTTACTTACATCTATGGGTAGGTACTATTTATTTGGTGCTAAACCATTAAGCCATTGGCCCCGCAGCTGACCTCTCACCGGTCCTGTTGGTCTGCCGTCTCATCGGATTATAAGAGAGAGGAAATAGAGAGTGCACCTGTGTTAGCGCAAACACTGGTGCACTATAATTATGTCCTGCGCACATGGCTACTAATCTCTATTGAGACTGGCCGCCATGGCAGGAAATTTGGCAAGGACATCTTGGAATTTGGAAAAAAATTGTACAAAAATGTTTTTTTACTCCCATATTGCAAGCTTCCTGATTACCTACCGAGGAAAAGCCAATGAAAGTTACGGAATAGCTATGAAAAAGTTGCATAAATATTCCGGTTTTATAGACACACGAACGCCAATGTACCGGCACAATTTAGTCATGTATTCCATACTCATTCACGTTCAGAGCAAAAGTGAACTCGTATGGTTCATGCTCAGGCTAATAAAAATACATTTTGTTATTCAATATACACAAAAAAGCAGCCGTTGCACGAATTATAGCCACAAACTTCGATTAAACGAGAAAAGTTATAACAAGGAAAGTTTTTTGAAACTAAGATCGTAAGTTATACTGTACAGTACAGGGCCCTGTGGTGGTAATCAGCTTGTTAACTAGCTACCTTTGTTAACTTGATCTGCTTGGAATGGAACGCTTGAGTTTCTTTTTGAGTTATGACGCTAAGTTTCAACTGTACTACGGAATACCGGAAGTCGAAATACCGGAGAACGGTATCCCGAAAGAACAGGAAACCGCAGAACGAAATACCGATGAAATTACTTGTATTTTGTACTAATCTTTGTACTTTTGTATTTAGATTTAGTAATGTTTTTATTGTATGTTTATAAGTAAAGTATGGATTTTTGTATCTGGAATAAAGAGTTATTTATTAATTTATTTTATTACGAGACTACGACTGCTTTGATGAAATTAGACAAGAAATAAATAATGCTGGACAAACCACACAGCATCATCTAGGCCCAAGCTAAGCAGAGCTTGTGTTATGGGTACTAGATGGCTGATATACATACATAACATGTACATTACATAGATAGATATTTTTTATTATACATACATAGAAACGACTAGAACACCCGGAACTAATATTTGTAGATCGTACAAACATTTGTCCCAAGGCCGGAATCGAACCCGCAATCTCCTAAGCCACAGGCGGATCTTCGCCCGCCGCGCCACATCGGTCATCGGGCAGTACCACCCATGAGATAAAAGTCAATAAGCTGCTTATCAGGGAGGCGTGCGTCCAGCAGTGGACCAATACAGGCTGTTAGTTGTAGTTGAGGTGGTGAGGTGAGGTGAGGACAAGAAATGTAGCTGAATTGAAGCTTTTTAGTCCACAGCTGGTAAAAGGGTGCGTTTGTAGCAGACGGGGCTTCTAATCAATCGAGATGACGCCTAATCTAGATACATTTTACAGTGTCAAAATGGCTTACCACAAGCTTTAAGCAACTGGCCCGCGAGTTATCGGTTATCTGATGCCGTCAATATAAAATGTATCTAAATATGAAGAGTTAAAGCCCATAATTATTGCATAATCTATGCAGATATTTGTTCAGGGTGTTCTGGTCGTTTTCTATGTATAATAAAAAATATCTATCTATGTACTCGTATATTATTATGTATATCAGTTATCTAGTACCCATAACACAAGCTCTGCTTACCTTGGGGCTAGAAAATGCTGTGTGAATTGTCCAAGCATTATTTATTTATTTATTTATTATAATTGTATAAAAATTTATGTGCTGTGTGGCAGTGTCTAGACAGCAGGTCCAGATCTGCGACAACTGTGAATAGCGTCTCCAAGTTTGAATGCTCGTGTTTATTCTTAACATTCTTCACTTCGCTTAGACGGAAACCAGCCCAAAATCCCCTAAATAATCGTTTCCTGCACCAAAATTACTTACTTTACAAGACCTCACCGCCATTCAAGTTATACAATTAGTCGTCTAGTAATGAGTTTATCGGAACCCGGCATTCCGGTCACGCTGCTTGAACGTGGAAATTACCGGATTCCACTGCCTTACCTCTTAATAAGAACAGGCGATTCTGTGCAAGTGCCTTTTGAGAAGTTTCGGAGTCGACTTTGTAGTTTAATTTCCGAAAATTGTGAAGGTTGGTTGGAAGTTAAGAATTAACCTAGTTAATTAATCAAGTTCTTCTTTGAAGTTTACCTGGTTATTTTTTTTTAGTGGACGTTTGACAATGTTGTTTCTTAATTAACAAATTAAGAAACAACATTGTCAATGGTAATAAAATGAGAAACATCTCATTTTATTACCATGGAACTGTAAATTGGCTAACTTACTCAAGGATCCAAGATTCAGTCTGCACTGCGATGTAGATACAAGGTTTCTGGTAATTCACACTGCGTAAACTACAGGTTCTGCCCATCATCACAAACACGGCTGTGAAGACGCCCGCCAGGTCTTACTTTTATAATCTATAAATATACTTAATCACACTAATATTATAAATGCGAAAGTTTGGATGGATGTATAGATGGATGGATGTTTGTTACCTCTTCACGCCAAAACTACTAAACGGAGGCTGAAATTTTGCATTCAGGTAATTCTAATCCTGGAATCAAACATAGGATACTTTTTATCCCATAAATCAGTTCCCATTGGATAGAAATAACCTCGAAACGTTTCCATAGAAACAACGCGTGCGAAGCCGCGGGCAGAAGCTAGTACTTAATATTATAAAGAGGAAAGATTTGATCGTTTGTTTGATTGTATTGAAGCTCCGAAACTAATGGACCGATTTGAAAAATTCTTTTACCATTAGAAGCCCACATTATTCCTGATGAACATAGGCTAGTTTTTACCGCGGGAAAATGCTTCATTCCTACGGGAAAACGGGTAATAGGACAACGGGTAGTAAGAATGCAACGGGTAGTTATATTATGTAAATCACCCCCCATACAAAATGTAAAAACACGTTTGTCCGGAACCCAATTAAGCAATTAATTACCAAAGGCCTATCTCCCACACTCACTGTTAATTCAGGGCACAGCCGATTTTAAGTTAAGTTTCAAATAAAGCTATAATGAACTATTATGAATGGAGTACATACCTATCTATTTGCGCGAATGGAGCACATACCTATCTAAAAACGCTACGTCTTCATTCTTAAGCTTGGTATGTGACCAAGCTTAAGAATTAAGACGTATCATCTTCACGAACGTGTTCTTGATGATCGACAGAACATTGCAGAACAGGCGTCAGTGCATTATCAATGGATTAGTTGCATTTCGTGCGTCGACATTTTGGAGTAAACAACCAAGTAAGTCGCGTTTCGTGCGTTCTGCTACCTGGCGAAAAAAATAGCTAAACCTTTTGTCGCATTTCGTGCGTCGAGTACATTATAATTATGTTCAACTAAGATTTAACCATAGAGCAGCAAAACTTCAAAAGTCTCATTATAATAAAATTATTAGAGGTACCAATCGTGTATACGTGTGTAGGTTTCCTTATGATAACAAGTAAGATAGACGATGTTTTGGGATAAAAAGAAAGTGATGGCGTACCTAGTTAACTTTACTGGTCTATCTTTAACATTATTAATTTATACGAAAGATTAACAACAAAGTGTTGTTCCTACTCATACCTTTGCATTTAAGTAGGTATTAACCCTTTATACTATGCATAGGTATACATCATACGTTGTGCATGCGACTGTACAATTTTCCTGGTCGATTCGACTTGTGATTCTACTCGCTTAATATGTAGCTAGGTAAAGATAAATATCAGACAGAGAGAGAGAGAGAGAGTGGGTAACACTTTCCACTATGAATTAGATAGGTATAGACACCAAGAATAAAAAATAAAAATGATAATAATATACTTGTTTACCTAAATAAAATTAGTAACGGTACACCTCATCACCAATCTTAATAACTAACTCTATAAAACCAATAACCAAATCTATAAATTTAAACAAAGAGATATAAATAGGTAAGTATCTACAGATAGATATAAAATATCAATCAGCAGAGATCACTTAGTTAACAACACTTCGACAGATACCAGAACCTGATCCTACATCGTCTGTTAATCTCCAATCGATGGCAATTAGAGATCAAAGTACCAGAACTAAAATTACCATAACAGATGGTAGACTATTTAATACCTACTCCTCCCTATCCTAGTCAACTTCACCTTATCATTATGATAATTGATTCGTACTAAGCCTATATGTCCCAATGTCGCAATCAATTTATTGGAGCAAGCCGTAACCCGTTTAAGATAAAGGCCGTGTAGATCTTATTGGCGCAGACGTTCAGACCCTTTGAGCTCGTTACTAACTAATTTGAATAATAGAACAGAGCTCGGGTTAGAACTGCGGAATATTTGGTAGGAAATGGAACATGCTGGACACTTCAACCGAATTCTATGTCTAACATAGAATTCGGTTGAAGTGTCAATGGGTGCTCGCGGAACATGCTGGACACTTCAACCGAATTCTGTCTAACATAGAATTCGGTTGAAGTGTCAATGGGTGCTCGCCGAATTCGGTGAATTCGGCAAGCTTCCAATTAGGCGTTTTGGAGCATATTTTGGTATACATATGTATTTGGGATTCATCAGAACGCGCGTCTTAATACCTAGAAGAACGCCTTTGGATATATTGGATGTATCAGACCAGATGGTTTCAAAAACGCACCTTTACAAAGCGTTTTCAAACACTAATGTGTACTGGGTCTTAGGATGTTACGGCAAAGATTAAGTAATGTTACTTCGTAAGTTACGGTCTGTGTGTTCCTATGTTGAGAGAGCTTCACGGAGCACTCATTTGAAATCATCTCATGAAAAAGTTTCGAGTATGTAATATGCTCCCGTGATTAAGGGATGCGGCTTTGGAGAGATCCGCATTCGAGTTCCATCGGAAAAACTTTTAATGAGCATTTTTATTTTAAGAAATACATGCCTGTACTTGCATGTTTAGCTATCATTAAGTAGTCAGGGTATTAACAGATGGTTGACTATAATAACAATCATTTCAAACAATTTTAAGCCAAATATCAAGTTTCAGTAAGAATCTTGACAAAACGACATGTATAATATTTAGATTTCTTCACTGTCCTGACCAAGTTAAGAGCTTCAAAAAGTTACTACTGTAAACCTACAAAATGTCCGCTCTGAACGTAGGATTCTTAACCTCTTCTCTGGTTAATGGTATCGTTTTCATCTTCACCCTTTAACGAACCGGCTCGGGCTACGATTCTTGAGCACCTCGTTTGTATTGTGATTGATGTTTCTTTTGAGGCAAGAATTCCAATTTTCTGGATTAAGCAGGAATACTAAACCTTAGTGGAGTCAGTATTATAATATCTGTGGTGGAGTATTGAAGATTATTAATCGGGTATTTATCGCGTACCTTTTGTTTTATTTTCTCCTACGTTTCCATCGCGTTGCAGCGGTCGTGGTCACGGGGCGACTGCGGATGTTCTCGGAGTTACCTTAGTGGTGTGTCAGACAAATCCACCTCCCTTTTAATAAAATTACAAACTCTACATTTTGGTAGACTTGCACTAGTGTTAAAGATACATACCAAATGTGATCTTTGCCTACCTAAATAATTATTTCTCTTTGGCTCTAGAAATTTTAAATTTTATCATTTCATGTCTATTATTCGCTTTACATAATCACAATTTGAAAGCGATACATAATATGTTTAGAACCGTAAATCGGCTACTGATTCCCTATAGAATCAGTTCATTCATTGGAATGCAGTCGTAACTTTAATTGCATTCACTATACAAGTCTACTTAGAGGTCAACTATAACGTTATGTGATGGGTGAGACTGCCTCGTTGGTCCAGCGGTCAGCTTGTTCAACCGGTGATTATGAGGTCCTGGGTTCGAATCCCGGGTTGGGCCAATAGTTGTTATTGGGATTTTACTAGCAAGAAAAATTCACAGTAGCAGCCCGGAGTCAGGAAGTTGGCGGTGTTACACCCCCGTGCCTCGGAAATCACGTTAAGCCGTTGGTCCTGCGCTTGAACTCTCCCCGGTCGTGTCGGTCTGCCATCCCATCGGATTATGAGAGTGAGGGAATAGAAAGTGCACTTGTTTGCTCCCACACTTGTGCACTATGAAATGTCCTGCGCATCTGGCTAGTCTTCAATGAGACTGAAATTTGGCTTGGAAGACATTATTAATATGTGATGGGTAAGCTTATTTATATAATGGAAAGGTCAAATCTCGCAGCCTTGATCCTGCGTCGAAATGAGTCTTATACATCTAAATCGTCAACCCTAGACCCTCTAAATTGTATGCTAAGTCCAACATTCTCTGTAATAATGGATGTTCAGCTCGGCTGCCAATTTGGCTGAGACAGGCCATTCATTAAAGGAACCGAGTGGCATGTAGGATTCTACCAAGGTATGGTATGAGTAAACTAGCAACTCAGTATTTCAGTATTTTATTTACTGCATTCATACAATCAGGTCTTAGTGATTAGGTGAGTTTAAGTTAAGTTCGCAGTATGTACCCATTTAGGGTGTTGCAATGGAAAACTGGCAGGTTTCGTGACTCAACCGGGATATGATAAATTCGTTTCTGGCCGCAGTTTCGCACTGAAACTCATTGATGTCACAAAAAGTATCCTATGTTTTATTCCAGGGTTACCTTCATTTCAGCAAAATTTCAGTTCAATCCGTTTAGTAATTTTGGTGTGAAGAAGTAACAAACATTCACCTATTCATTCATCCATCTATCCATCCATCCAAACTCTCGCATTTATTATGGGGTCAGTGTACAAATATAAAATATCTCCCTCCCCTCATCAGCAAACATAATTATGTCCACAGCTGAATATGTTACCTCCAAAGAAGTAGAAATTTGGCCAATAATTACCTTGGCAGTCGGATTAGTGAATAATGCATACGTGATACGTGTCTCATTTTTCTGATTTGTTAGGAGTAGGTACGTCCATAATGCGATTCGTCCAAATTGCGTTCCATCCAATAAGCGGTTCGTCTAATCAAATAGGACGCAAGCTAATTATGACGATGAAAATTTTCCTCTTTCTTCAAACATAGCTTTCAAGTAAATTTATGTGAGTATATAATCATAATGCCAGAGTATAAACCACGGAAAGGCTGTACCTAAGCCGAAAGGGACATAAACGGGTCAACGTTTAATTTGATCTTTTTTATGTATACATTTATTGTGTTTATGGAAATAAAGAGTTCTTGATTTGATTTTAGACACGTATTAAACATATAACACCAGCAACAGTTAGTCGAATACGGAAATGTACATCATGGGCACTGAAAGAGATGATGACGTCCTCCAAGCAGAATTTATACCAGGGCGCGTCTCAACGTAGCCTAACCATGTGCACAGAAAATATTATACTCTTACACACCTAGTGCAATTGTGTGCACAAACACTGGTACTCTCTATTCTCTCATTCTCTGAAACAAACAAAAAATTGCCCATAAAGGGCAAATTACTTTGTTTTGTTACGTATTTTGTAGGTATCATATTTTTCACATGTAATTGCAATAATTGTACTTTTACTTTTCTCATAATCTAATGGAACGGTAGACTTACACGACCGGAGAGTGGTCAAAGGCGCAGGACCAAAGCCTTAACGTGCACTCTGAGGCACGAAAGAATTAATTCAAATTGATGCTTCATTGGAATTCGTAAACACAGAATTCAGCTTTTCAAAATGACTGAAGTGGCCAGTTTGCGCAGCCTTATATAGGTGTATGTGGTCCAAATCCCTAAGGTCAGCTGGTCTGCCCTGATTAACTGGGATGCTTTATGCCTTGCGAATGACTGATTCTAGAATACTATGCATTGTACAGGTTGTAGTTATGATAATAGATAGATATACTATTCTGCTTTAAGAAATATATAAGATGCATGTATGTAAGTACATATAATGCTTATTCACTTTAATTTGTAATTTAATTTAAGTAATTTGGTTAATTTATATGGAGTTTTAATTTTATTTTTAATTGTTGGACGTTTTAACCGATTGTAAAGTTATTATTATTATTATTTTAATTTTTTGTAAGGAATTTGTATTTGTTTACATAATTACTAGCTTATTCAAATTCAAATTCAATGTTTTATTTCGGACAACTAGAATCCATAATTTGTTAGTAAAGGTAGAACTTATAATTAGGGTTAGTTATAACTAATATCTACTAAAAATGAATACAAAATTAAATCAAATCAATTTAAATACAAAATTATATCACTCTCCCCATGAAGCATTTCCACAGGGGTGAGGTGATTCTACCAGCTATAGTTTTTAGGATGGTGTTGGAGCTGTCCCGTACCCTGCGCATCAGGGATGCCGTCTTTTTACGGAGGATGGCAGCAAAGCCATCCGTCTGGTATTCCGCAAACATCCCCGATGCACTACAAAATCGAGGCAGTCCCAACATCATCCTAAATATATTATTATACTTAACACGTAGGGTCTCCAGCGGCCGTTTGGTGTAGTTGATCCATAGGTTCCCGGTGTAGAATCCTTGACAATAGGCTTTAAAAAGCGTTATTTTGACTTCCTCTGAACACCGGAAAAACCTACGA
Source organism: Eupithecia subfuscata (assembly GCA_963564075.1). Lineage (NCBI taxonomy): Eukaryota > Metazoa > Arthropoda > Insecta > Lepidoptera > Geometridae > Eupithecia > Eupithecia subfuscata. Next base: position 4,707,972 of record OY751116.1, on the reverse strand, counting down.
ATCAACATGTTACCCCTCACCGCTAGAGCCCTACGCGCCTTAAGGTCGTCGGTGATATAATGCCCCAAATATTTAAAAGATTTTACTTTGTTTATTATAATGCCGTTCAGGGTTATCTCTGGGAAGTCTTTGAGATTATTTCCGGCGGCCTTAAAGACAATGACGTGTAAGAAAATTTTCTTATAAATAAATAACTGAACTGAACTGAACTGAAATGTATTCACATTTTTTAACATTATAGCACAGGCCATGGGAAGCAGCGTAGTGAGCACAGACCTTCAGCATCTCGTCGACAGATCTCGCTGTCGGGCCCAACAGCACCATGTCGTCCGAGTAGCTGATGTTGTTTATTTATACAAACACCATCAACTCGACAGCCGACACGCATGCTGCTAAGCCCAACAATGAGATCATTAACATACAGGTTGATGAGCGACGGAGAGCTTACCCCCCCTGTCTCACTCCGCACTCCAACCCGTATGCGTCAGAGAAGGCATTGGACCACTTAACAATATTTCTTTGGTGCCCATACCAATATTGAAATATTTTAAGCACCTCCGGCGGTACGCCCCTGTCCCTCAACTTCTCCCATAGCACGTCATAGCAAACAAGATCAAATGCCTTGGATAGATCGAGAAAGCAGGCGTACACCGGCGTTCTGCGACTGGTGTAGTATTGGACAGTATGCTTGAGTGCTAATATTGCGCTTTCTGTGGATAGTCCGGGTCTAAACCCGAACTGTGCGTCATGTAGGTTAAGGTATTTTTGTAGCATAGATTCAAGCATACTGTCCAACACTTTCACTATTGTTGTAGCAAGAGAAATTGGACGGTAGTTCCCTTTGTCCGATATGTCCCCCGTCCTGTTCTTCACAATTGGAACTACTACAGTCTTCATAAGGTCAGCCGGTAAGTACGCGTGACTAAGACACATTGTGCAGAACATGGAGAGGAGACCGGGCAAGTGGTTCCCCGCGTGTTTAAGGTGTTCGATGCTGAGCCCAGCGTGACCGGGAGACTTGCCTCGCGTCATACCTTTGATTGTGGCACGGACTTGGTCCGCAGACACATGCAGTAGAGGTTCGTCACCCGGCGTGCCGGACCCAACATCGATTGCTCCTGTGGAAGGACCAAGGGCGGAGTGAACTTTAAAATGCTCCATAAACAATTGCGCTATCTCCCTTTGATCACTCTTCCCCTCCACGCTCACGGGGGAGCCAGGCCTAATATTCAGTTTGCTCGTATATTTCCAGAAAGTCTTAAAATCCTTCGCGGCACGCACTTTAGCAATCTTGTCCATTATAAGCTGGTCCTGGTTTTTCTGACACCACTTCAGGTGGCTTTTAAAGATTTTGCGAGATTCGCACATCCGTTCATAAGTATCGCCTGAATTGGGTCTGTTACTCAGAACCCAGCTTATGCCCGCGGCTTCACACGCGTCTGTTCAGTAGTTTTGGAGATCCTAGGTAACAAAAATTCAGATTTCACAAACTTTCGGCTTTATAATATCAGTAGGGTAGGATTTTGCTGGTAATCGTCTTCATTTGAATTTTATTGCTTTTAATTAATAGTTTCTTCAGTACTGTTTTAAATGAATTTCGATTTGTGCCTATAATTGAGGTGGCACATAGATGTATTTTTTGTAAGAAATGGCCCACAATCCATGTTTAGGTGTACACTGCGTTGGTGCAATTTTTTAAATAAAAAAATAATTAACTCCCACGTCACTTGACTTCGTGGTGTAGTTGGTTATCACATCCCCGTACTGAGGGGAGGACGCGGGTTCAAGTCCCGTCGAAGTCGAAAATTTTTGCGATATTATTTGATTTCTTAAAAAAATAATTAAATATCACTATATTGTGCAAAATTAGGGGAGGTCCTATGTCCAGCAGTGGACTAATATAGGCTGATGATGATGATGATGATATTGTGCACAAGTACACCGGTGATATCCATACTAATCCATATCCATGCTCAACCTCAATAGCGCAGTTGGGTGGTAGAATTGTTCTGCAGGGGCGCTGCTGCCCGCCCCGGTGGATATCACATAGTCGCCTCTTACGATACCCGCGGGAAGACATGGGGTGGTCCAAATTCTAAGCCGGCGCCACACAGCGAGGCAGAGATGTCGAAAGTACAAGGTTTTGTGGAGGAGGCGTGCATTTTTAGAATGGTTTATCTCTACTATTATAGACTCTACACACCAAAGTTTCCGGAATCGGTCGTTCAGCTATGGACGAGCTCCGTACAGCTATGGAGAAAAGCCTCATTCTAAAACTAATCTAGATACTGTCTAAGGTACCTCACGTATTTTGCGGTATTCCGGAACGCGATTATCCGTCCGGTTGGCCGCAATCAAAAATAACGTACGAGAAAATAGTTTGCATACGCACTGCGATCCGGATGGCGACCAACCGCCTCTCGGAGTGCTGCGGCGCGGCGGCCCACCGTTAGTTACACCTAGCTGGTTAACCGTATCTCCGTAAGGTTAGCCGAATCAACCGGACCGATGACCGCATACCGGCTAACTGCAAAATACGTAAGGTACCTTAGACAGCATTTAGATTCGTTTCAGAATGTGACCTTTCTCCATAGCTGTATAGAGCTCGTCTCAAACACTACCATTATACCAAACACCAAATATCAATTACTAATGCATGTACCTAGGTATTACAGTAGGTATATTAGTAGGTAAATGACGGTGTCTCGCCTCTGCTGGTTATTGGCAATATTAACCGCAATTGCCTGCTTGATGTGCCTACAGAGGGATATTACAATAGAACAAAGGCAATAGAATAGTAGGATGGCGTTTGTATTATCTTTAACCAGGAATCGATGTAAGGTGAGGTAGCTATACCAAACATATATCTAATCTAATCTAATCTATACATATACCGTTCTAGAATCGACACGTCAAATATTTCAAGTAACCTTTTTCACAAGTGGTAACGAAAATTACACGGTTGACGAATATTTCTAGGATGGCGTTTGTATTATCTTTAATCAGAAATCGATGTAAAGTGAGCTAGCTATACATACACCCGGTTCTAGAATCGACACGTCAAATATTTCAAGTAACCTTTTTCACAAGTGGTAACAAAAATTACACGGTTGATGAATATTTATATGAACAATATGAAATAGGTATGCAAACGAGTAAAATATTCCTAACCAGTAACCAATGACGTCCTCCTCTCTCTCCATACATGTCATATTGTGTAGGGTCTACAGTGATATATGAATAAGATTATGAAACATTTAATGTTCAAACTGTTTATATTAATAATAATAATAACTCTTTATTGCAGACACAATGATCCATATTTTAACTGCAGAACGTACAAAAATACACACAGTCTACATAGTTGGTCTTAAGAACTACTTGTAATTGTCCAACAGTTTGTCCTTTCGGACATACAATAATAAAATTATTATTAACATCAGTTAAATAACAGTGTTATAGGAATTGCACATTTTCTTTATACTTAATTTAGGTTAACAATAGAAGTTAAATAACAATGATTACTATCTAAATTGTTTCGATACGATATTTTCTTAATTTTTATTTGAATATCTTATCTGCTATTTCTTTTATTTCTAACGGTAAATTGTGTTGTATAATTTAATAGCATGATACTTAATTATAAAAATTATAAATACCTCTGCACACCTATCGAATACAAGAATTGATTGAGTAGGTACTGAGTATTGAAAAAGTGGAAGTGAAGAGAAAATCGATAAAAAAATAAATTATATTAATTTATGGTTTACAATTTGACTTGTAAGCATTAAGAATCAGCTTATGTTCTAAGCATAAAGAAATAAAAGTGGTTGATTTCTGAATTTGTTAAATACCTGGCGATTCTAGAATCAAAAAACTGGCCATTTGGCTGTCGTAAGAACTAAACCTAAATTTCTTATCATGATAGATGGCATCATTTCTAGTGCTGTCAAATTAGTTTGGTTTAGTTTTAGTGACCTCTTCAGTTCAGATGAATTGACAAAATTGTTAAAGAAGGGTGTTTCAATAAAACATTACCTTTGAACAAATAGATAATAATAAATAAATAAATAAGGGCGCTATGGCGCTCATTAGGTGAGGCATATGTCCAGCAGTGGACTAATATAGGCTGATGATGGTGATGAAATAAATAAATAATATAGATCTCTCGCTAATAAGGCAATGGGATGCTTTGTCAAAAGAAATACGGTTTATACCACTTTAATTTGACTGCCCCAAGAAAAAAAAGCGCCCTCTTTCTGTCTGGACGAAGTTTTTTTTATGGACGTTTAACTGTATTCTACAACTTAGCCGTTACTACTCTACTAGCACACATAGGTTGGTAGGTATAGGTACTATGTTAACCGTACCTAGATGCCTTGATAACAGCAAACGCAATGCTATCAAGGCAATAATAGCTAGGCCTTCGCAGCAATAAGAGAATGCCTAGCTAATTTGGGAATTCCTGAAATTGCAACTATCGGGGAGTAATGTAGGTAAATTATGCCAGCCTGTATTCTTATCATTGGCGATAGTAGGTAGGTACTACAATAATGGTCATTCTGTGTCATTGGTGATAAATTGGTCAGCGTATACCCGAGCTACGAGAAATATCAGGTTATTGGTAGGTATCATTTATTCACAAAGAAAATTATACTAGTATTTACAATTGAAACAATTGAGCTAACTGCCGACTGTTGCAAACAGTCTACAGATAGCTCAACTGATCCATATCAACACCAGTCGGAAGCGTCCCCAAGACGCTGGCTGCATTGCCACGCTGTATGGCAATGCTGATACGCTGGGCCAGATATTCACCAGCTCTCGGGTCACGCGTCGCTTCGACCAGACGCTCAGATAGTTTTTTGAAAATAGTTTTTTGGTAGGTATACAAACAGGGGCAAAATATTACGTTTTTGAGGGCTGGTAGGTAGGTTATTTAACTGACTTCGGAAAACGGGGTTATTCCAGTTTTTCCTCATGAAATCCCCCTAAAGATTATCCTTAAGAGGAAAAAAAGGAGGAGGTCCTGTGTTCGGCTGTATTTTTTAAGTATGTTCATCAGTTTTTGTATAGAGAACGATTCTGTGATGGTCCCATAAAAAAAATTCTTTGAGAGATAATTATATTTCTCCCGCAAATATTAAACAAATCAGTGTGAGCTCGCAGTCAGTTTTATTTTTTATTTATCTGTTTAGTTTATTAGGAGAAAAAGGAAATCATCCGTATTATTAGAATTTAAAAAAATGTAGGTACGGTCTGTGTCCCGGTTGTAAAAAATCCGGTTCAGTAAGTTCCGGTTTTTCCGGTTTCCGGAACACGGGGGTACCTGAACTTGGCTTCACATTGTACAAATTAAAGACACGTTTAATAAATAAGAATTTTAATTATTAATGGTCAGGTAGTGAGCCAGAAGGGCTATGACGTTAATTAGTGTCACTAACTCGGCCAGAGGGGCTAGAAAGTGGGTCCGTTAGGTCCTACAGAAGGCTGATTCTACTAGGTTACGATGAGCGTCTTCTCCTTCTTCCACCGTACTCTCCTTTTAGTGCGCCGCGAGTGTAGCAGAGACCCGACGGCGAAAGGTCCAGGTGTAGGAGGTCCAGATCCAAAAAGGGGGCAGCTCGTGAGAAGTCCGGCCGGAGACGAAGACTGCCCTAGGGTGGACTTTGAACCCTGGAATGCGCATAAAGCTAGGCATTACAGCCAGGCCTAGTAGGGTGAAGGGCTCCCACGGCAGCACAAAAAGCAGAAGCACTAAGTGTTCATGATGCCGTGGAAGTCACAATCAGAACGGGAGATGAATTTACAAGATGAAGATAGAATTTGTTAAAAATGTTACAGAGAAAAATGTAAATGAAATAAAAGAGAATAACTAGATGTACATAATAAAAAGCCTTAGCCCGTGAAAAGTATGAAGAGATGACATGGCGAGGTGAAGGAAAGCCCACGTCATTCTTCAAGCATTGGGATGAATGTTTACAGCCTACATTAAAAATCTGTGCAAGACTTACCCAACAGGGGTTTATAATATTTCACGGTAGTAGTTAAAATATACGCTAAAACATAGGTTGCAGTAAGGCAAACCGAGAAAAAGATTGATCGCCAACGAGAGAAAAAATATGGCGTCTAGCTCGCCTCCTGCGCAGTGAAAGTGACACGTCCAATTTCAAGGCCATAGACAATGCCTCGGAAACGACATGAAGTTAGCGGCGTGTTGACAAACTTATCTATGGGCCGTCATTCTAGACTAATACTATTAGTCGAGTTGAATTAATCGATTGAAATAGTAATTGGATATTAAAATTTATTATAAAGACGAACGTATGTAACGATTTACGTTACATCTGTCAAGAAATTACTCGTCAAAAAAACAAGTCCGTTCATATCAAATGTATCAGGAATACATTTCCCAAATCAAATCGTAAGATTCCGTCTCACCTTTGTAATTTCGTTCTCTCAACCCGATAACAGTGTGGGGCTTGAACAGTAAAAAACAAAAATAAAATAAAGTATTTACCATAGATCCAACAAAATTATCCGACACGCGCTTGCCGAATTCATTTATTCATGATAACGCTGATCCTCAGTGACTCCGACTGGAATATAAAATCCATCCTCTTTTAAAATGCAAACACTACCTCTCAGCGCCTACTGAGACGATTAAAGGCTCCTATACACTGCTGCATTAAGTGCGAAAACATAAGTGCTTTCTCCTCACCTCAATAGCTTATATCGGTCCATTGCTGAACGCAGGCCTTTCTATTTATGCGCCTTATTGACTTTTATCTCATGGGAGGTAATGGCCATAATCAGTGACGACCTCTGTGGCGCAGCGGGCAAAGGCCTGCCTGCGACGCAGGAGGTTGCGGGTTCGATTCCCGCCTCGGGACAATTGTTTGTACGATCTGCAGACATTTGTTCAGGGCGTTCTGGATGTTTTCTATGTATAATAAAAAATATCTATCTATGTAGTGTATTGTATTAAGTATATCAGTTATCTAGTACCCATAACACAAGCTCTGCTTAGCTTGGGGCTAGATAAAGCTGTGTGAATTGTCCAGAAAAAAAAATTTAAAAAAAATCCCCACGCTGGGCATGCGGATTGGGGATAGCAGTTTGGTGGTATAATTTTTTCTGCATAAGGCGCTGCTGCCCGCTTCCGATTGATATCCCTTAGTCGCCTCTTACGACACCCGCGGTATGTTTTTTAAACATAGCTAAACTCGATATATCTAAAAAAGAATCCGTCCGTGTTCGTGTTTATATTCAAAAATATAGCAATGTATGAACATTGCCATAATTTTATATACAAACCCACAAATAATTCTCGTTCTAATAGGTATAAAGATAATATTTTTTTTTGCTAATTCTGCATATACCTGTGTAGGATTTGTCATCAACTATTATTATACAGCAAATCCGACAGCAACCCTTACCTGCGTATAATAATTATGTCCTTGAGGCAAATAAGCGCCGATCAGTTTAGAAAGCAAATAGGTCTATAGGTACCTACTCGGTTTTAGAATCATAGATATTTTTTATAAACAAAGGGAGTACAAAACCAAATAAATATTGGGAGAATGCATTTCAGGACTCGGATATCATCGAAGTGAATCGCAGAACTTATCGGTTTTGAGAGTTTTCATTCATTATTTCATTTTGTCTCATCCGTTTTTGAACTCAAAATAGCATATTTTTTGAAGCGCCTGTGCAAGTGTGAGTTCTGAAAGATTTTATTCTTATTTTTTTGTGATTCCCTTGCTGTAACCTTTTTGTTTTCTGTTATTGTTCTAAGTTTTTGTTTAGTTTTCATACACAAATGTCTTTGTTGACATAGAATATCTAAGATTCTAAATCGGGGTATAGACGCGTACATCCAACCGCAGTGTGTGGGTACCTTTAGGTACACTACCCGCGTCCCCAGCTGTGCCAGAGCTCTATAAAGCTTCATAAAGCTCTCTTGGAACTCTAGATTTATACAAATAGAAACGGATATGAAATTACGTAAAAGATCGCGAAGATAATTTTATATTTCTTATTATTTATTTTATTTGACTTCACTCAGGGAATGCGGTAGGTACAATATGCTTAATAATAATGTGCTCTGAAGTATGATGATGTATTTTAGTGCCGAAGTGACTCTATAAAGGAATATTATTGAACATACGTAGCCTTCATTATGAATGTAAGCGGGTTAACTACGAACCTATTTTGTGTTGGAAGAACACCATACAATACGTAGCCTTTACTAGCGTGATCCAGGCATCATGCAGATAATCTTTATTAATTATTGTTTTTATTTTGTATTAAAAATGGTATGTATATTATCTATTTTACGTAGTCTTTGGTACAACCCCTTTATTAAATTCACATAATTCTTTCCATCCAAAGGTTGCCTGGAAAAGATCGCTTCTAAGCGATAAGGCCGCCCATTGTACTAGTCTTATGTAATGTCTCCTTGTAGATATTGTTTGTTATTTTTATGGTGTACAATAAAGCATTTTTGTATTGTATAATCTTAGTAAAGTTAGTAGATAAAAGGACAGACAGTAATCTGGCAAGAAGAAAGACTATAATGTATACAGTGTACTCTAATAAATGATTTCATAGTCCATGTAGACATATCAAGAAAGATGCTGATTTAAAATACTCATTGCCGTATTTCTTTATGCAAAGCTTCAAATAATTCCATATCAGTCTACCGAGCAAATAAGCTGGCATATGTCTCGTATTTCCCAGTAGACAGCATAACAATTTACGGGCTGGAGCTATTTTAAAACAAGCGTATGAACTGTAAAGCATAATTAAGGTATGATGCATATAAGCTTACCTAAGCTCACATGCATAAGTTGCTCATATACTTTGGTGAGGTGAAGTTGAAGGTGAAAGTCTAAAACCTCGCCACGTAGGCGAGGTTTTAGACTTTCAAAGCTACCTAGCTTTGGTAGACTAAAATTTCACCACATATCACCAAGGGGAGGGGCTAAAAAGTAGTTAAAAAAGCATCATGTTATAAATGGACGACCCCTATGCTCTAACTAAAAGATTTACCTTTTCTTACATTTTCGTGTCGAGTCAGTTTTGTTTCAATTATTGCAAAAAACCACACCCTAATCATTGATAGAAATAAATAATTTTAGGACGTTTATGGCGTATACGAAAATACACCTCTTTTTGTCTTGAAACAGAGTCGAGATCCATTTGCCCGAGGGGAACAAACAATATCTTCCGATTTGTTATTGATTTTCCAAATGATACAAACAACTATTGTACAATCTATTTCAGTTTCTCTGTAAGTTATAATGTTTTAGTTATAAACATCGATGTAAGTTAAATTCGGGAGATTGGTCCAATTAGGTCCACCCAGCTGAGTCATAGTCGGACCGATTCCGCCGCCGTTCGTGTTTCGCGTGCGCTTCTTGTCTCGGTCGCACATCGGTCTAGACCGAAGTGGGACCGAGACAAGAATACGTACCTACGAAAGACGTACCCAGGTGACGTACCTAGGTACGTCTTTCGTAGGTACGTATTCTTTCCGTCTTTGTTGTTTAATAAGTAGGTATATTGCAAAACCTTGGAATTAGCGTGTCTTTGCGGTTAGTTGTAACACAACACAGGCCATTTGTTGAGTTAGCGTTTCGAGAACATACCATATCTACAGAATGTACTTATATTTTTGGAACGAAGTTCCTTATCGCGCGTTGTGAAAGGGGGCTAGACGGAAAAAAATGTATCGAAAATTGGAGCGACACTTTTTGCCAAAGAACAAATATAATGCCACAGAACAAATATAATCCTAACATTTGTTGGAAAGTAAACACAATATTAAGTCAGTGTCAAAGTGTAGAACGGTCACTGTAGCGTTTATGATAGGCAGCTGTCATCGCGAATGACATTAGGTTTGCACAAAAATTAGAATCGCTCTCCCTCCGAACAATCTTATCAAAACTGCAAGAATAATATTTAGGCGATTACAAAGTCTTTACACCCACTATTAATCAAAAGGAACTTCGTTCCATCCGGGTGTCCCTTGACACCTCTCAAGTTTTTTTGACGTGATAACGTCTTTAAAATCGTTTTAGTCGGGTGACATGTTCAGAAACTTGTGTCACACCAAAACCTCACGAGCGCGATCGCAGGTATAACGAGAGAGAGACGGACCGATCTCCCGTCTCATCTCGAGCGCTGCCAGTCATTCCGTGAAACTTGTCACGCGGAATCCTCACGAGCGGAGGCTGGCATAGCGTTCGAGTGAGTGGACCGATCTTCCGTCTCTCTCACTCTAGCGGCATAAAAACTTATATCACCAATAAGACGTTATCACGTAAACATCTCGATCGTAAACCTACTTTACAAACAACCAATTTTTGACGTGATAACGTCTTTAAAATCGTTTTAGTCGGGTGACATGTTCAGAAACTTGTGTCACACCAAAACCTCACGAGCGCGATCGCAAGTATAACGAGAGAGAGACGGACCGATCTCCCGTCTCATCTCGAGCGCATGACGTCATGCAATAAGACGTTATCACGTAAACATCTCGATCGTAAACCTACTTTACAAACAACCAATTTTTTATTTATTTATAATATTGGACCATCCAGCCTCAAAGTAAAAAGAATTAGTAGCTCTAAGGTTTGTGAATAAGGTTCGTCTCAAATTTATATTATTAGTTGATTCATCTTTCATCGGAGAAAATCTCAATATTATCTACTAAATTTTGACTTGGCTTGTTAAAAATTGAAAAGGGGCCTTTAAAATCATATTTACCCGAAAATATATTTATTATCTTATAAATTTTCTTAGCTAAGTAAATATTGTGAAAACATGAGAACGTTCTAATAAGTGGATATTTGTCTGGGTTCTTCGTTTTTGTGTGGATAATTTCCATGAAATATAGGTACATTTATAGAACTGGCTATGAATAGTAAAGATTAGAGAAAACAGACAAGCCAACCTATAGGTTAGACCGTCTCGTCTGGTATACCAGAGTAAAGGGACAGAATAACTACATAGTTGGTAAAAGCCCTAACGCCGGGTACTGGTTCGGGGCGTAATACTTTTACTATTTATTGAGTTTAACTACGAATGGAAACAGTTCCTGTAGATCATATATATATATTTTTTTCAATTAGTTCCATTTGCTTAGTGTTACAATTTATTTGAATACGTGTGTATGTGTACCTATTTGATTTGTATTTTATTGATTTTTTATTAGTGTGCTTTGGTTCAATTATATTATTGTGAGTAATTTATCCGTAACGCCAACAAGTGGTTCTGACGGAAGACCAGCGTTGGATGCTAGCTCGCTAGTCATTCAACTCATGCTGAGTCAGGACCAATTTTGTAAACTGACCTAAGTACACATTTTTTCTCGTTAAATTAAGTTTTATGTATATGTATTATTGAGTACTTGTCCTGTTTATAAAATAAAGATATTTTATTCTGTTATTTATTCTAAATATTTGGCGTAATGTATTCGCAGGGAGCATCCGTTACGCTAACGCCGTGTGATACTCCCTAGCAGTACCACGGTCTGAATCAATGGTTTGTTACACATGAAAATACTGTACGTTTTAGGTACTAAATTGTACGTCTAAAATAAAATTAGGTACTGCAAGTTTTCATACTAAACTTGAAGTCGGCCTGGTACAATGCTTGGGAGCATGCTCCCTAGCAGTGTACCATGTTTCAGCTTGTACCTAAGAAACTAGGCACGCTAGGAGATGACTGTTTAGTATAAATTTTATCCTATGATGATAAATATTGAAATTTTGAAAGACCTGTAAGGGCTGTTTATACGTAAGATAATATTTGTAAACATATTATATTGTAACTGTTGGTCTTTAGATAAAATTTATAGATAGTTACTAGCTGCGCCCCGCGGCTACGCCCGCGTGGAAATTTAAAATTATCACTTAGGGGTATGAAAAATAATGTTGGCCGATTCTCAGACCCACTCAATATTCTCACAAAATTTCATGAGAATCGGTCAAGCCGTTTCCGAGGAGTACGGGAACGAACATTGTGACACGAGAATTTTATATAATAATATAAGATAAATACATTTTTGTACGAAATTTGTACTTGTGGTACACCAAAGATCTGATGCTGTACGTCAAGTTTTCATTGAATTTTTTTTATTGAATTTTGCCATGAGCATCACACCTTACGCCGTGTAGTAAGATCTGACTCGTTGCTTGTTGCGAGCGCCTTTCTCTGTACTCCACGAACGCTCGCTGTGTAACACGTTACATTACAGCCCATTTTAAGATGTGTAAACCGGCGGTCTTACCTTAACGCATTCACTGCCCAGCCTCGGCGGCGCTGCGACCCGCAGGGCGCCCGCCCCGCGCCGCGACACGGATGAGTAGACTGACAACTGCGTCTTGGGCCATGATTATGTTAGAAGCAGCAAATCAGTACATTACTAAAATTCAAGACTAATATCTGTCAAGTTACGAAATAAAAGAAGTTGATGAGATGTTGACAGGAAGTTTATTGTCAACCACGTTTATATATACAAGTGTCAAGTTAAAGTAAATTAAATATCTATACCTAGAGGTACAATTGAGGCTAGAGGTCTATGACCCTTATTACAGCTAGGGCCTTAATAAATACTAAAAAACCCTAAAAAATGGGCGGTCGATGTGAAGCACCGACCTTAAATGGGACGCGTGAGAAGCGCTCCCGATTATTGAAATGCCTCTAGGCTAGAGGTCTATGACCCTTATTACAGCTAGGGCCTTAATAAATACTAAAGAACCCTAAAAAATGGGCGGTCGATGTGAAGCACCGACCTTAAATGGGACGCGTGAGAAGCGCTCCCGATTATTGAAATGCCTCTAGGCTAGAGGTCTATGACCCTTATTACAGCTAGGGCCTTAATAAATACTAAAGAATCGTCCTTATATTCTCGGCGTGAGGCGCCCTAATAATGGCCTTAAACTAACTAATCTACAAATCAAGTCCTTCCTACCTAACAGGGGAAGAGAGAACACGGGGAATCTTGTAATTTATTGTAGAAGGAGCAACAAAGGAGGAACACAACACAACCAGCCACTGTACGGAATCCTAAACACCAGGTCAGGTTAAACAGGTCGTCGTCGCCGGGAGAGGGCCGCGGATCACGAAACGCCCGCTCGCATCAGCTCGCACCAGAAGAAGAAGGGGTCCAGGTATCCACCTCAGGTCTCGGGACGCACACGGGACGCAGATGGGGAGGTCCGCTCGTGTGACGAAGAAGATTGGAAGAACCTTCGGCCGGCCCACGGCCCACGGTCACATACTGCTTTTGTTGTAGGTACACACCAATGGATTTACAGCTGAGAAATACACGGAAGTTATAGGTAGGGTTATGGTATCAAATTAATTTCACTCCTTTCTTCTAAAAACGATAAAACTTTTTGGTGGAAAAATAAAACGTTTTGCTCTCTGACTTTTCCAAAACTGAATCCCTTTCTTTTCCTTCCATTCGCTGTCATCCTTGAAAGACCACTCGCCTTTAAAATAATGTCATAAAAACAAGAAAATAGGTTCGATAATGAGGAATGAAACCTTTTCTCGAAGCGAACCCTACATTATCACCTCAATTAGGGCAAAAAAATAATAATAAATAATAACTAAATTATTATTATTATTATTTTTTTATTAATCATAACAAGATTGTAGTTCATTGAAAGTGAAAAACAATAATAACAAGTGTAAATCCACCGTTTAACAAGTGCCACCGACACATAGTGTAAAAGTGCATGAAACAAACGGTGAAAGATTAATAATTATAACTAAATAGAAAAGACAAGACATGAAGTCCTGTAAGACGACGTTAAATTATAGTAGTCATTACCGACTACAACATGTCACAAATCGAAAGCACAATAGAAAGTACCGATGGTGTAGAGAATGAAGTAGTAACTTAAGCGTAATCTTCATAAAGTGATAGAAAATATTGGGAAGGGAGAAAATGAAGAGACAACAGTAGTTCCACGAGTTAGAGAATACACAGGTCCAACTTACAAACGTCACACATCAAATACAATAATAAGGATACGAATATATATTTTTTTATAAAACTTCCATTCATCCACAGACATTCTAACCTAATGTGTAAACAGAACCAAGTGCTATGAACTATAACCCAGAAAACCCAACCCAGAATTAATATAGTGACGAATAAATACAACAAAGGTCTATAAGATTGAAATTATAGTTGGAGTAGTTGCTCGAGTTAGAGGATAGCAGGCTTTAATTGAACCCTAATGCGCACCAAAACCAAGATAGGCTACTTCATATAATTATATTATTAATTAAGATATTTAAATTACATTTAATAACAACGGACGGATTACCGAAACCGTATGAAAATCTAAGACAACCATAATGTTGCGAACATAACATGATGAATGGTTAACTGTAAACCAACAGAAATTAATATAAAACTTATAAAAAAAAAGTAAGACAATTTCACTACAACATTAAAAATGTTAAATTTACTACAGACTTAGATTATTTAGAAAATATGTACCAAAACAATAAAATTAGATCATGATTTAAAATCCTTGACATGCCATTTGCCTTTTAAGCCATTTTGGTCTTCTAATATAAAAACAAGAGGAGACAATTTCTTAATAATAGTACATTTTATAAATTTAGGGGCTAATTTAGAGCTAAAGTATGTTCCAGCATTACTTTGTGCAAAATTTCTCCTCCAAACAGTATCGCCTACATTAAACGCCTTAAAAGGGTGTCTAGTATCGTAGCGTGATGCGTTTTTAGAATGGGCTATGAACAAGGCAGTCTGAACTTTATCGAAGATCGCTGATAATTCACCAATATTGTTGGCGTAAATATCTCTAGGCAGATAACATATTTCATCCAAATTTGTAGTTTTAGTATAAAGAGAACCGCAAGTTATGATTTCATGACCGAAAACAAGAAAGGAAGGGGTAAACCCAGTTACCACGTTAACTGAATTATTCATAACAAATTGAATTTTTCGCAAATGAACATCCCAAGTACGATGATCCTCCCCAACCAAAGAGGCGAGTGCAGAACCAATAGTTTTATTATACCTTTCTGTCGGATTTGCTTGCGGAGTATAAAATGGAGTGAAAAACTTAAATGGAATATTATATTTATCCAATAAATTATGGAATTCGTGACTTTGAAATTGTACACCATTATCCATAATTACCGACTGTGGTATACCATGAACTAAAAAGACTTCATTTTCCAAAATATATACTATATTTTTAGCCGTTGCTCTTTTTAAAGGAAAAATTAAAGTATATTTAGAAAAACCACAATTTACTACTAGAATAAACTGATTACGTTGACGAGTCATAGGTAATGGACCCATTAAGTCCAGAGAGATAGACTGAAAAGGTCTATAAAGGCCCCACGTTGGGCGCCAAATGTCAAGTTACGAAATAAAAGAAGTTGATGAGATGTTGACAGGAAGTTTATTGTCAACCACGTTTATATATACAAGTGTCAAGTTAAAGTAAATTAAATATCTATACCTAGAGGTACAATTGAGGCTAGAGGTCTATGACCCTTATTACAGCTAGGGCCTTAATAAATACTAAAAAACCCTAAAAAATGGGCGGTCGATGTGAAGCACCGACCTTAAATGGGACGCGTGAGAAGCGCTCCCGATTATTGAAATGCCTCTAGGCTAGAGGTCTATGACCCTTATTACAGCTAGGGCCTTAATAAATACTAAAGAACCCTAAAAAATGGGCGGTCGATGTGAAGCACCGACCTTAAATGGGACGCGTGAGAAGCGCTCCCGATTATTGAAATGCCTCTAGGCTAGAGGTCTATGACCCTTATTACAGCTAGGGCCTTAATAAATACTAAAGAATCGGGCCTTATATTCTCGGCGTGAGGCGCCCTAATAATGGCCTTAAACTAACTAATCTACAAATCAAGTCCTTCCTACCTAACAGGGGAAGAGAGAACACGGGGAATCTTGTAATTTATTGTAGAAGGAGCAACAAAGGAGGAACACAACACAACCAGCCACTGTACGGAATCCTAAACACCAGGTCAGGTTAAACAGGTCGTCGTCGCCGGGAGAGGGCCGCGGATCACGAAACGCCCGCTCGCATCAGCTCGCACCAGAAGAAGAAGGGGTCCAGGTATCCACCTCAGGTCTCGGGACGCACACGGGACGCAGATGGGGAGGTCCGCTCGTGTGACGAAGAAGATTGGAAGAACCTTCGGCCGGCCCACGGCCCACGGTCACATACTGCTTTTGTTGTAGGTACACACCAATGGATTTACAGCTGAGAAATACACGGAAGTTATAGGTAGGGTTATGGTATCAAATTAATTTCACTCCTTTCTTCTAAAAACGATAAAACTTTTTGGTGGAAAAATAAAACGTTTTGCTCTCTGACTTTTCCAAAACTGAATCCCTTTCTTTTCCTTCCATTCGCTGTCATCCTTGAAAGACCACTCGCCTTTAAAATAATGTCATAAAAACAAGAAAATAGGTTCGATAATGAGGAATGAAACCTTTTCTCGAAGCGAACCCTACATATCATCATCATCATCATCCTTTATTAGTCCACAGCTGGACATAGGCCTCCCCTAAGACTAATATAATTAGGTAATCAAAATTGGCGTAAAAAAGTTACTTTGCGTAAAGGTACCCACTTTTATAGTGTAGCTATTTTAAAGTGGAGAAGAAATACCGTTAAAATGAATAATAAATAGTTCTATAGCAAAATAACCAATAAGGCTAGTAAAATAATGTTCGACCACTTTCGTGAAAAAGTTGTAAATTCAGTGAAACTGCCGAAATATTGGTGCTGTAAAATTTAACGAGTGCTGCTATAGGTAACTTATTTTAATAAAAGTGCAGATAATAAAAGTTTATATGTTCGCAAAGTGAGGATTTAATATTGAGTCTGGATTTTACAGAGTTTGTTACAGTCAACTATGAAATCGTTTTCAATGTTGTTGAAGTAGGTTGCATTTTTAGTTCTACCAATATGCCGTGTGCCATTTCCATGGCTTTCGGTTGTTTTTTTTTTTTTATTCAACCTATTCCGTCCCACTGCTGGGCAAGGCCTCCCCCAAATGTTTCCACTCCGTGCGATCTAGCGCGATTTCCCACCTTTTGCTTTCGATTGTTATTGAAACAAAATGCTAAGATTAGTATTGTGTTTTGTTTGTATTACCTTAGACCAAATAAATAAGATTTGTTGATAAATAAGTACCTACCTAGATATAACATCGCCTTAGGGCATAATAAAAAAACCTGTAATTATGTTAGTCTCTCAATAAATAAAATTTTAGAATGAGTTTAAGTACAAAGGAATCAATGCTTTTGTTATCAGTGGTTGCTACCGAAAGGAAGAGATTATTTTATTTCAATAAAATTGCAACTACACTTGCGAGCTTTAAACTGGAATCGCTTCAAGGGTTGTTCAAGACTAATTTTTACAATTTCTTTGCAGTGAACTATGAGTTATGTTATGTTTTCCCTTACGCAGGATTTATTGGCTACGATAAATTTTGATTTAATGCACGATAATGTCCGCTGCCACACCGCAGCAGTGACTAGACAGTACCGACAGACGTCTTCCATGTCGGCATTCCCACACTAGACTGGCCAGCCCTTATTCCTGACTTGAACCCAATCTGGCATATGTGGGACGAGCTAAAACAGCGGATACGAGGGAGAAATCCAGCTCATCCAGCTCCGGCGCCGATAGAAGCCGATAGATGCAACTTCGACCTATTGCAATAATTCCCAAAATTTAGGTAGCCAATTTAATTAATTTCAAATCTTCTTGATATCACTTGAAAGGTAACAAAATTACCTTTCAAATGATATACCACAATCTATAGTTCATTGTACATAAATTGTAAAAAAATTGTTTTGATCAACTCGCGATGAAAGCGATTCCATTTTAAAGCTCGCAAGTGTAGTATTTACACTCAATTTCCTACAAATCCAAGGCAGAGTGCCCAGAATGCTGGCAGCATTGCCCCGTTGAATATAGCAATTATAATTAGTCCGCCAGTATTCCAATCACCAGTGGACTCTATAAGAAGTTAGATAAATGTAGAAATAAAATTGACACGGTACAGGGTGTCTACTTAGCAAAACGATATCTATCGATATATGGACATCTTCTCTATCATGAACCAAGATATCAATCGAAGTTAAGGCCTGTCTAGGGGTGTCTGCTCCGGCCCATGAGGTTCTTGAGTGGTGTCAAAGGTCCCAGGGTACGTAGCGTACGTCTTTCGGCAGAAATGATGATGATAACAAAGCGGCCCCAGCTCGACAGAGAAAATTAAACCCCACGAAATGAACGATGTTGTGATAGCTTTTTTTAATTTCAAAATACAGCTGTCATGTTGTTCCATATCGCAATTGTTTTGCGGAGTAGACGCCCACAATAGCAGCTTCATTTTAAAATTTAAAGTGTTCAATTCAATGTACCTTTACTTCAGAAATGTTGAGTCGAGTGTTGAAGGTGTTGAGTTGCGGCGTTTCAAGCGTACAACTTATCCGGACTGAGTTTCAAGTGATTGTAGAGTGGAAGCTGATAATATAAGTTTTGTAGACTAGGAACTTCTTTATTTAGAAAGAAGCTTACAACTTATGCCTTGTGGTGCCAGCTTAGAATTTACACCACACCAACTGTTCCCGCGGGTGACGTAAGAGGCGACTAAGAGTTTCCATCGGGGGTGGGCAGCGCCTCCTGCAGAACAACTTTAGGTACCATCGAACTGCGATCCTCAACCCGCATGCCCAGCGTGGGGATTATTAGCATTACCCCCATGGGATAGAAGCCAATAGGATGCTTATCAGGGGAGGCCTGCGTCCTGCGACCAATCCCGCGGGTGACGTAAGAGGCGACTAAGAGTTTCCATCGGGGGTGGGCAGCGCCTCCTGCAGAACAACTTTAGGAACCATCGAACTGCGATCCTCAACCCGCATGCCCAGCGTGGGGATTATTAGCATTACCCCCATGGGATAGAAGTCAATAGGATGCTTATCAGGGGGAGGCTTGCGTCCAGCAGTGGACGAATATAGGCTGTTGAGGTTGAGGTTACAACTTATAGGTATGAGTATTAACAAAAAGTACCAAATACAAATTAAACAGTTTAGCTAACTGCAGATTGTTGTAAGTTATCTCCAGAAAGGTCAACTGATCCAAATTAATATCAAACTGAAGCGTCCATAAGGCTTACGGAATCACACCGCGCGGTTTTTTCCGCAGGATTCTCAAACATGTGGAAATTCCTGAGAAAAAGATCTTTACAGACAGACAGACGGACAACAAAGTAATCTTAAGGTTCCTTTTCCTTTTGAGGTGAGTGATTTTAGCGCCATGTTTTGGTAAAATAAAGAACTTCACCGTCTAGGTAACCATCCTGGGGGGTAGTTGTTGTGCTTTACCAAAAGATGACGTTTGGGTCGTTATCGTGTAAAAATATTTTATATTAGCTGCGCCCCGCGGCTTCTCACGCGTTGTTTCTATGGAAACGTTTAAAGGTGATTTCTATCCCATGGGAACTGATTTATGGGATAAAATGTAGCCTTTGTTTGATTCCAGGATTACAATTATTACAACCTGTATGCAAAATTTCAGCCTGATCCATTCAGTACTTTTGGCGTGAAGAGGTAACAAACATCCATCCATCCATTCATCCAAACTTTCGCATTTTTAATATTAGTGTAATTCCTTTATACCTACAAATTTATTTAATTGTGTATATACGTGTATTTAATAGTATAATTTTCATAAACTTACCGAAATTTTAGTGATAAATGGACAAAATTTGGTGAAAAATTACATTACGAAAATGGAAAGGTAGCTCTGTAGTCACTGCTGCAAATCGACATTTGATCCGGAAAATAATACTATCACATTCAATGTTTCGTTCGTACATTTTGCCCTTAAGAGTAGTGGTGCCCGTCGCAAAAGCCGTCACTTCAAACTTCGTCCCGTAGCTTCGAAATTTGGTGAATTAGTATCAATTGCACGTAACGATGCACACAATTGTCAATTTCGAAAAATTAAAAAAGACCTCCAGTTACGCGGATTATATAGACGTTTATAATCAGCGGAAAAAAAAAAACGTGGATTATATCCGCAGTGCGGTTGCCTTAAGGCTCCTCCTCCCCGAACACTAGCGCCGCCACATATTTTATCTTATTATTACGTCGAAGAAAGGAAATTCCAAAAATTACGTTGGGTAATTTGTGATACCTATCATAAGCATTTTTTTAATGTTTCTATAAATTTTTTTAGTTTGTATAGTGTAGGCAGAGATGCGAAGTTGCTCTTTTGACGTGACAACGTCTTATAATTAGATAGAGCCGGCTGCACGCACGAAAAAACATGACGTCATGCGGCGTTACCTCGTCATGCGGCGTTACCTCGCTCTGAGTTGTCACGTTCAACTATCGTCAGTAAACCGACTTTACAGACAACCAATTTTTTTGCCACCATGGTGGCCAAAAACAGCAACTTCGCAACTCTGCTTTGAAGTATACAAAATAAAAGAATTACAGATGCATTAAAAAAAAGCTTATGATAGGATTCACAAATTGCCCAACGTAATTTTTGGAATTTCCTTTCTTCTACGTAATAATAAGATATAAAATATGTGGCGGCGCTAGTGTTCGGGGAGGAGGAGCCTTAAGTTGCTGGCTGCAATGTCCCACTGAATGGCAATGCTGCAAAACATGACTACCCGGCAATGTAGCGCTGTTTCACACCAAAAGCTAAAAGTAATAATAATTGTTTCGTTTCTCACCGGTAGTTTTTAAGATTTTCGTTTTAACCCACAAATTAATAAAATAGCCTAGTGAAGTAAAAGTTTGGAAAGCAGAAGAGAAAAGAAAGGTACAGTCAACGACAAAAAATTACACTGCTGTTGCTAGAACATGGTTCTAGAATATGGCCCTAACAGGACTCAGAGCTAGCTGTTAGGTTTTAGTTGATTCTAGCGTGCCTACATTTCCATAACTACACGGCTACTAGGCTACTAGTGGTTATTAGATTAGGGGATGGGTGTTTGGATTAGACTACGACGTGGTCAAAGTACATTTGTACTCTACAATACAATACAAAAGATACAAGTACAATGGGTGACCTTATCGCTTAGAAGCGGTCTCTTCCAGGTTTGGTGCTGTGTTGGTCATAAATTAAAATTGCATGGGATTTAGTATTTTAGATGAATAGAATACATATTTACCTTAAATTTTATTCAAATTTAACTTGAAAAAAGACAGGTTTAATTTTTTACCTTTCGAAAAATTGAAAATCGAAACCAAAAATTACGACCGGTGTCTTCATCGACAATTTTAAACCCCCGACTATACGGGTGTTATAAGTTTGACGTTTGGTAGGTTATGTTGAAGCAGTTACAAACATACATTCATCCATCCAACATAAACTTTCTCATCACATCACACTAATATTATAAATGCGAAAGTTTGGATGGATGGATGGATGGAGGTTTGTTACCTTTTCACGCCAAAACCTCTGAACAGATCAGGCTGAAATTTTGAATACATGTAAGTCTTGCCCTGGAATCAAACACTTTTTATCCCATAAATCAGTTCCCATGGAATATAAGTAACCTCAAAACGTTTCTTTATAAACAACGCGTGCGAAGCCGCGGGCAGAAGCTAGTTTATAATAATAGCAATAGCAGTGTGGTATTAAGTACTAAAAGCACCCCCAGGCTCCTGGACTACCAGTGAGCAGCTGTCCCAGGCAGCTATTTAATTAGTCCACTGTTGACACTGGCACTGCTCTCTGACGCATTTCCGCGAACTTCTATTACAACGGCGTGTTTTATTTAATTTAACTCTAGCTCTTTGACTTTAACTAGGTTAGTTTCACGGAGATAAATCGCTATTTTTAGTGTTTTTCAGGGTTCCGTACCTCAAAAGGAAAAAAGGAACCCTTATAGGATCACTTTGTTGTCCGTCTGTCTGTCTGTCTGACAACCTCCTTTTCTCAGGAACGCGAGGAGGTATCGAGTTGAAATTAACGTCAAATAGAGAAATACTCCGTAACCTCTTGGAGCCGCGATATAAATAAAACTTCTAAGTCAACTCACTCAAATTTTTGTCGTTTATGTCCGAATATTTTGAAATTTCCAAGGGAATCACATGAACAGAAAACCTATAGGGTACTTCCCGTAAACCTAGAATCATGAAATTTGGTCAAGGTCTAATAGCACAAGTAAAGGGAAAAATCCAAAAACAGTAAATTTGTAGTTTATACACAAAAAAAACATTTTTGTTTCTCTCCATGGACCAAAACCTACAGGGTAGGCCTACTTCCCGGTGACCTAGAATCATGATAATTTGGCAAGACACAAGGTCTTACGTGCGTAATGCAGCCTCCACCGCTGCGTTTAAGAGTCGTCGTCTGAAGACATGGTTAGTGGAGAGGGTTTTCTATAGCATGGATGAATTCCTCCGAACTGTAGAGAACCCCCACTACTAATCATAAGAGGTTAGGTACGTAACACATAATATTCAACATTTAAAATATAATTGGTAATGTTTCACAAGATGAATCACAATATTAATAAATTATTAATTGTAATATTGGTTAATTACGAAACAATTTGACGTGTAAAATATGATTTTATTAATAAATTCTTGTATTCTTGTATTCTTACGGAACCCTTAGTGCGCGAGTCCGACTCGCACTTGACGTTTTTGAAGAAATTGTTCCTAGTCTTCAATATCTTTGGGACTTGTTAAACTAATTGCAAGGCTTTTTCGAAAAACACTTAACTTTTAAATGCTTATCTAAAAAGAAGAGTGTCTTTCGGGATCACGGCTGAATCATTTAGTTTAATATTTGTTTTTAAGAGCTTTGCAATTAGATAATTATCAACGTTTAAAACTGAAAGCTTAGCTGGATTAATCAATGATAAGATTTTCAAGACAGGGGCCAAATTCCACTTAATTAATCGTTTTACCATAGCAATGGTAAATCGTCTCAGAATGACACAGTTTGGATTTTTACCTTTGATGATAGAAACCAGCCGTGTGGTGCCGGCTTAGAATTTGCACCACCCGAAGTCTTCCCGCGGGTGTCGTAAGAGGCGACTATGGGATATCCACCGGGGGCGGGCAGTAGCGCCCCCTGCGAGCGCCTTGTTGGCTTTTATCACATGTGGGTAATGCCCATAATCCCCACGCTGGGCATGCGGGTTGCGGATCGCAGTTCGGTGGTAGAATTGTTCTGCAGTGGGCAAAATAAAGAAAGTGACCTATTTGCTACCGAACCTGCTCATTTCTAATCAAACACATCGATTCCCATTCCCAGAGAATCTAATCGAATTTGCCCATGGCCAGTAAATCCAGGGGAGTTTAAAGGAGCGGTTTGTACTGCGGCTGCGGATTGGTTAGAGGCAAACACGTCTACTGCCGTCTCCAATGGGTTAGCGGTAAACACGTCTACTGCCGTCTCTGATTGGTTAACAAACATGTCTCATGCAGTCCGAGTGCGACTGCGGTCGAAACGGAATTGGCAAGCAGCATAGGTACGAAAGGGGTACACTGGGTGAAACTTTATGACCGTCGACTCCGTAGAAATTAAATACTAAATAACCACTTGACAGTTCATGGTGATTACAATCACCAAAACAAAACTAGCCTTATCGGTTTGTGGGGAGTACAGTCACCAGCCGATGCTTACTTCAATTTTATTTAAATTTTCAACATACGCAGCCCCAATTAGTTCTGCGCCAGTTACTAGATGGCTCCTTAATAATTTATTCATCTCTGGGACTAATTCTTTTCTTCAGTGGCAACACAAAGTGTCAACACATATATAAAAAAGGTTCATTCGTCAAACCGAGAATATTGGTGCACGTTGTGTTCATCTAAAATGTGATAAATACAGTGTTTAAAAAACTTATTTGTAAGATTATTGTAGGTATATCAAATTATATAAAACTTCCAGTGCGAGTCGAACTCGCACACTAAGGGTTCCGTAAGACCTTGCTCCTTGCCAAATTTTATGATTCTACGTCAACGGGAAGTACTCTATAGGTTTTGGTCAATGGCGAGAACCAAAAAAATTTTTTTTTTAATTTTTAATAGGTATCAATATTTACGACCATGGCGGGACATGAACCGCACTGAGTGGTAGGTTGCAGGTTCAAGTCCCGTCTTGGTCGTAAATTTATGCAATATTATTAAAATTGTTATAATTCTCCTATGCGTGAGCACTCTATAAGCAAAACACTCTCGTAGATATTTAAAGAAAATGAAACGAAAAGGAAAGGATTTTAGGATCACCTCAACTGACCGATAATTCTGTCTCTCCAGCTTTCTTTTTGTCTGACCATCCGTAGGTATATCCGTCCGTATGTCTGTCTTTCTGTTAGTCTGTCCCCCATTTATTTATAGGCTACGTCTTTTCAGGTATTGCTAAAACACTGTCTCCTAAGCCTGCCAAAACTTCAGAAAAACCAAACGATAGAAAAATGCCCCGAGAATTATATAAATCGCTATTTAGAAGGACAGATAGATAAAGCATTTACTTGCTATTGTAATACACAAAGGTAAGTCGCTATAAAAAGGTACACCATTAAACAGAAAGTAGGGAATTTTGCTCTCATTGTACCTCGGGCAGCAAATCTAAGTCCAGGCTAGAACAAGGTTAGAACTATACGATTCTGTGCCCTCGCCTCATTCTAAACTGAACCTACCTCACCTGAAGAATGGAGAGGCAGTCTAGATCAGAAAAAGATTCAACAAAAGGTATTTGCTACCAACCAAACAAAAATACACACTACACAAATTAATTTCTCAAAAACTTTTAAATCCCTCATGGTTATTAACACTAAAATCATTTACAACGGGATATTGTTATTCCGTGATCATGGCGCATGAAACTGTGCCGATATATTGGAAAACCCAAAACTCAAATCATGGTAAATATCCCGTTGTAAATGATTTTAACTTCTCAAATATTCTAAACTCCGGTGACGTTTCCCTTTATGACTTTTATTAATCGTAGCTAATCACACTAATATTATAAATGCGAAAGTTTGGATGGATGGATGGATGTTTGTTACCTTTTCACGCCAAAATTACTGGACGGATCAGGCTGAAATTTTGCATACATTTATTTTATCCCATAAATCAGTTCCTATGGGATAGAAATAACCTTTTAACGTTTCTATAGAAAACAACGCGTGCGAAGCCGCGGGCGGAAACTAGTGACACTATGAATTCCACTTTGAAATATATTGCTTTTTTATTCAAAATCGGTTCGTTTGTTTGGGACTGATCCATGATACAGATTCATAAATCATAAGTCTTATTTCCTAAAACTTAACGCAAGGGCCGAACCGTATTACGGATGTCCCTGTATTTTAATCTTGTGGGGCTTCACAGGACCTAGCCTGGGACAAAATAAAGAAGAGATAGTTATTTTGTGGCCGGGGGTTAAAAATTAAATCAAAACTTAATAGATCACGATCAAGTAAAAATAACAATTCGTAGGTAGATAAGCGCCCCGGAGGTGTGGTCGTAACCAAAAATAGTCATTATTCGACCTTTTCCCAGCAATTTGTATTTAAAGGTACCCTTTTGTATTTTATTTATCAACATTAAAGCCCAATCTGTACACGGCTTTAGTAAACAAGGCACGGGCGCCCTCATTTGAAATGCAGGGCGGCGGGCATCGAACGTTTTAATTTAAACGAGATTGCCCGTTTGCGGAAGACTTGGCGAATTGTTTCGTCCCCAAACAGGGTGTGGGCAGTGGGTAGGGTGGAATATTGAGGGCAGAATCGAATCTAGTCGTTAAATTCTCGTAAAACTGAATTTCCATTGTGAAATTCACTGTTTTCGTTTACGAATACTAGCAAAAATCACTGAATAACAGCATGTCCAGAGACCTCTTTCGGTTTGACGGTAGTATCCAGACGTCAACGTAACGTCTGATTTTTAACCGAATTCGAAAAAAAGAGGAGGTTCTATGTATGTTTTTACAGATGTATGATCGTCGATTTCTCCGTCATTACGGACGAATATTGAAAATTATTTCCCTATTGTATACACAAATAGCTTCGGCCCACCGCTTCGCACGCGTATTTTTGGTATAATAAGAAGCCTATTGTTTAAGTTAAGTGTACGCCAAATTTCATCTTGATCTGTTCAGTAATATTGGAGATCCTGGTAAAACAAAATCACATTTCACAAACTTTCGCATTTATAATATTATAGTAGGATGTCTATTAAATATAGCAGGATGTAATGTATCTAAAGATAATGTATATAAGCCCTTATGCATATAGGTATTGGATTAAGGGTATCATTTAAACGATCAGCAGATTATAGAGGTTTTGGGCAGCCGAAAAATTGATTTTGCAAGCAGAAAATATATTTTGAGCCGCAGCTAGTGGTCAGCCAAAATGACTGAATTGATCAGCAGCTAATGTGACATTGGGCAGCCTAAAAATTTATGTCACAGTAAATTAAATATTTGTGCAGCAATATACTACTGAAGCAGCAGCAAATTGTGATTCAGATTTAATGAAATTTTGGCATGCCTTTAAAATGATATTGCAGCAATTTAAGAATGAAAATGATCAGCAAATCCTGGTTCGAATTTTATAATGTTTTGGCGAGCTGTCAAATTAATTTTGGTTTGCTAATCTTAATACACTCTTTATTATTATTAATCTTCTGTAGCTATCTATCTACATGTATATGTCTCTGAGCTCCTACTCAACGGCTGGACCGATTTTGATGACATTTAATTTAATGGTGTGTTTGAGTGGGTCACTGGATGGTCTAGATTTACAATTTGATTCGGGAGGTGGCGCTGTACCCGGCCGGGTTCTAGGATTTTTGAGTGGGAAATATCTGTCGGAAAAACGTAGGTCATAGATAATGTTCCTAACGGCTCTGCTCGCTGCTAGAGGCGGCTCGCTCAAAACCGCCCTGCTACCTCTGCAGTCCCCTGGCCGCCGCCGCGCCGCCGCCCCGCCGCGCCGCCGCCGCCGCCGCGTCGCGGAATCGTTAGGAAGGAGAAGGTTGTGGGTTCGATTCCCGCCAAGAGACAAATGTTTGTACGATTTATCAAGGTATGTAGTGTATTGTATTAATATAATTATAGTATTAATACAATACACTACATAGCTAGATAAATGGTACTTAGGTATAAATAGGACATAGGTATCTTAAACGATTTTAATCTTTGGGAGTAGGTACTTACTTAACTCGTTAAAAACTGGTTATAGAAATGAAATGGAAAGAAATAAAAACCTACCTACCCAGGGTTAGGTAGGTATCTACCTCTATGTACCTTCCTAATGCTGGACAATTCACACAGCATTATCTAGCACCAAGCAAAGCAGAGCAGAGCTTGTATTATAGGTAGGTAGGTACGGTAGGTACGGCTAGATAACTGATATAAGTACCTACTTACTTAATTGAGTAAGTAAGTACGTACTGATATACTTACTTACTTAATTAAATATGTACGAACTTTTGTGAAAAACAAATGTAGGGGGAAGTGGGGCAGATTGATACACAAAAATTTAAAGTTCCATAAAATTTGGATATACATAATATTTTCATAAATTTTGCATTAAACGTATAGCTAAACTATTAAATATTATAATGTCATAGTTTAAAATGGTTTAAGTCATCAAAGAAAAGAAATAAATGATGTTTAGTAAAAAATGGCTTTTGTCTCAATCTGCCCCACTAGCGGGGTACTTTGATACACCACGTGGGGCACTTTCATACAGGGTCAAAAATCAATGAAGATTATCAAATTAAAACACTTTTACATTGATTCTACTTGTTTATTGTGATTAGATCATAATCAGCCTTCAGTCAGTCTCAAACAATCAATAAATCAAACTATCAAACTTAATGTTATTTGAAAAAGCAATATAAATCTTTTTATTATTTTATTGCACATTATATGCACTCAAATTAATAGAAAAAGTTTACATAGATGAGGTTCGAGTTGTGTCTTACGTAAAATTTGGTGTAGGCGGATGTAAACCAACAATTCGAAAATCAGCACTTGCTTTGTCTTCGACATCTGGAAAGACAAAAATGTAGGACTTGGCACTTTTTTTTCTCAAGTATAACAAGTTATACTCAGTCAAATTGTATTAAGGAATGACTTTAGCAACATAGAGGAGCATCGGTCTTATTTTTTTCAAATTTAATGAGAAGAAAATCCCTTACATTTTTATATTAATACAGAGACGGGGCACAATGATACACATCAATGTGCCCCGCACTTTGTTGAATCAAAGTGCCCCAAACGACATTTTTAGAAATTCGAATTATCATATTAAAACTATATTTCATTTAAAGTAAAATTTACAAAAATCATAATTATTGATAGTTTAACTTACCTTTAGTATATATAGATCCTCGTTAGATGTTATCGAAGAGCGTCGAAACACTTTCACATATTGCGACAGAATTTACTTCATGACGGTCAAAACATGTTTCCACATGTCCAAAGCCAACCGTTGGCAGACGGTCGGTGCGGTTACAATGGATGCGTTCGAAAGTTTTTCCGAACGTTTTGGAGATAGCGAAACTCAAATCCATTCACTCAATTATTAGATAAGGCTAGTGTATCAATGTGCCCCTTGTATCAATGCACCCCACCTCCCCCTACTAATAGGTAGGTAGGTACCCTGAAATCCAGAATGTCTGAATGAGTGAGTCAAAATGCCGACGACACCCGCAAACTACCTACCTACCCAATGAGTCGTGAAAAATAGTGTTATTGCTTGCCAAATTGTTTTATGTAGGTAAGTACTGATGGTGCAATAAAGTATAGTAATCAATCTATCTAATTGTTATTATATTCAGTTATTGTGCAATCAAATTGAATTGACTTTTGTGAAAAATTAAAGGCCTATAATCGAAAATGTGTCCAGGCAATTCTATAAAGTGTATACCTAATTTGTGACAACAAGGCTACCGAGAAAAAAGTGTTAAGTAGGTACCTAGGTATCTCTTTTTCTGCCACGTTAGTTGCAAACACTACTTTCGGTAGTACCTATAGATAATCAAAGAAACAAAGGATCCTCTGTTAAATCCTCTGAAAATTGCTATTGTCTACTTTGTAGGTAGGTACAGTTCATGAGATACAGTCATAGGTAAGTGTAAGTAAAATTCAAGAGATTGGGCCTAGATGTAAGTGTAAGTAAAATTCAAGAGATTGGGTCCAATTAGGTCCATCCACCTCAGTCATAGATAGACCGGCGCGCCACCGCCGCCGGCGTTCGTGTTCCACTCCACGTGCATATTGTTGTCTCGGTCGCACTTTGGTCTAGCTAGCTACGTCTTTCCATCTTTGTTGTTCATTAGGTATGTAGGTATTTCGTGTAGGAAGGAACGACCACACCACTGCGCGGCGACGAGCACTCACACTAACTCACGGCAAACGAAAGTAAGTGTGAGTACTCGTCGCCTGCGCCTGCGCACCCTTCCGCGTCCCTTTGACCCATTAAAATAAGGTACCTACACTGCGCAGCCACGCGCGTACTTCCGAGAGTTCATTTATATAGATTTGCGCGTAGGTAATAGGTATGTAGGTAAGGTAAGGTACCTTACCTACATACCTATTACCTATCTCATACGTTCGTTTGTACGTACCTATGCCACTACCGGTGTCACACACGGACATACATGACCAATGACAATCAAGGGTTCCTTCAATTGCTAACAACAACGCGAGGTAAGGTAGGTACCTACCTACCTACCTATCTCCTACGTGCGTTTGTATGTCCCTGTCGTGCCGGTGTTACAAATACGGGACAGACATGACCACAGAAATCTGAATAAATTCAGATTTCTGTGGACATGACCAACAACGAACAAGGGTCCTCAGCACCTTGATACCTTCTTACAAAAACAACAATGCTAGGTAAGGTAGAAATAGGTAAGTACCTTACCTACCTACCTCCTACGTGCCTCTGTATCGACTCGACTATCAAAACCTCACCTTCTTTAATGTATTGTATCGCATTCACTGCCCAGCCTCGGCGGTGCAACCCGCAGGGGCGCGCCCCGCCGCCACACGAGGGTCGAGAGGCTCGTCTGCGTCTTGGGCCATGAAAGTGTTAGTGTATTGTATCGCATTCACTGCCCAGCCTCGGCGGTGCGACCCGCATGGGCGCGCCGCCGCCACACGAGGGTCGAGAGGCTCGTCTGCGTCTTGGGCTATGAAAGTGTTAACCGACTAATGCTCTTTTTCAATAAAATCGCAGTAATTAGTTGACCATACATCTAAAAGCATACCCATTGATTATGGCTTATACCTATTTTTTTTCAACTTAACGATTTTTTATTCGGCTGACCAAAACATTAATTTTGCTGCTCAAAAAATCACTTTTTGGCTGATCAAAAATAATTGTATAATCTTGCAGATCATTTAATTAATTCTGCTGATCAAAACATTAATTTCGCCGATCAAAAAGCTATATATTTTCTGACCAAAAATAATTTAGTGGCCGACCAAGTGTTGCTGGCGGTTTTTATTTTACAGCCGATCAAAACTTAAAATGCTGCTCAAGTAGTTTTTAAGCTGACTTTTCCAGCTGATCAAATATTTAAAATAAATACCAATAAATTTACTCCCTTGGATTAATAAGCGCAGACCTTAAAAGAGGTATTACTAACGTTTTTGTTATTATAGTGCGTAAGCCTCGCACTCTGGATAATTTCTAATTTCTAAGAAATCAAATAATATCGCAAAAATTTCAAATTTTTTATCACATTCCCGTACTGAGGGGAGGACGCGGGTTCAAGTCCCGTCGAAGTCGAAAATTTTTGCGATATTATTTGATTTCTTAGAAATTAGAAGTATTACTCTTTGAGATGCTTGCTGCTAAACTGTCAACGTCATAAATTTTCACAGTAAACATAGTTCAAGGGAATTTCCGTTCTATATTACCACTAGCATCCCTTATCTATCGGAAGGGGGCAGTGGTAGGTAATTCCGGCGCAAATTGCCGACAAAAAGGAAGTCACGGTAGTTAGCTTTGGGCATAATAATATGATGGTGAAACTGACAAGGCTAAGGAAAACATTTAGATTGTATTTTAAATGTACAGCGATTTTATTGCCATGTTATTTGCATAAATTCTAATTCATTTATTTTCATATTACCTATTATGATCCATAATTTATTCACAAAGAAAATTATACTTACTTGTATTTACAATTGAAACAATTGAGCTAACTGCCGACTGTTGCAAACATAATTTGATAGTAGCAGAAAGATTTATATGTTAATATTCTTAGCCTAATGTAGTAGACATTGAATTTAATGAATTAAATCATATAAAGAAAGAAAGAAGTTTCTATGGCAAATACAACACACCAAAACAAACTTTAAGGAAACGCCTACTATTATTATTATGAGCGTGTACTGTCCCATAGCTGGGCAAAGGCTTTCCTTCCAAACTATTATTTAATAACCTTGCACTGTCAGTATTCTACACATTCACACTAGCAGCCCAGAGGCAGGAAGTTGGCAATGTAACGCTCCCGTGCCTCGGAAAGCACGTTAATCCGTTGGTCCTGCACCTGACCTCTCCGGTCGTGCCGGTCTGCCGTCCCATCGGATTATGACATTGACGAAATAAATAAATAAATAATGCTGGACAATTCACCCAGCATTATCTAGCCCCAAGCTAAGCAGAGCTTGTGTTATGGGTACTAGATAACTGGTATACATAATACAATACACTACATAATAAGTATACTCGTGTGTTTCAAATCAAATCAAATTTTCTATTGTAATTAGATAAGCTGATGGCAATCCGAATTAAATAAATAAATAAATAAATCAAAAACTCTTCATTTCCATACATACAATAAATGTAGGTACACTAAGAAAAGGTCAAATTATAAAACTAAACACTGATACGGAAATATAGTGATATTTTTCATTTCTGTCGCTTCGGTATGTAGACTAAAGTAAAGAAGCGAAGAAGAAACCTTTAGCCTGTTAGTTGTTATTTTTCGAGCTGGAGCAAAACCCGTCCCAAGGATTTTATTCAGGTTTGCGCACTCACTTGGGCCACCTTGGGCACTATAATATATCCTGAGCACCTCGATAGTCTCCGTTGAGACGTGGCCGAAGATTCCATTTCCATTTTTTTTTTCTTTATTGGCATAATATATAAATAATAAATAAGTAAAACAGTTTTTATTTCTCACACTTAAATACTAAAATACATATTATTCTCTCTCATATTATGTGAGTACCGCTTTCAGCGGTGAAAGCCTCCTCCAGCTCCTTCCATCTTCCTCGATCTCTAGCTACTCTACTCCATGTCTTCCCTGCTATTTTTACGATGTCATCGTCCCATCGTTTTACTGGTCTTCCTTTTCTTCGTTTCTTGTTTACTGGGTACCAATTCATTATAGCTTTAGATTTTATTGGCATACAAAACAGAAAACAATCGACACATGACATTTAAGTAAAAATTATAACTAAGGTTATTATGCTAGATTGAATTCCTAAACATGCATGCTCAACTTGATTTAAACATAGAGCAGTAAAAGCAACGAAGAAGAACTAATGAAGTTAAGATGTTGAAAACTTAATAAAACGTGTAATATAATACCTAATAATAATAATAATAAGCCTTTATTTTCCAAATCTTACTAAACATGTGTGAGTAAATATAAATTTTAACTAAATTAGTACCTAAAATAAATTATAATTGTAATGTCATGCATAATTTTTATATATTATTCTGATTAGGCCACCCATCTTTGGGTGAAGGCCTCCTCCATCCATTTCCATAATGTACGGTCTGCGGCGTGTCGTGACCACGTGTCCCAATATAATACCTACTACAATGATAAATATAACAAGTACAGTAATTTTACAATAATAAAATAAATTTTTAAAGAACTTGGAAGTCGTAGAGTCAAAATTGAGCAGACAATATTAACAACAAAAAAGAAAAACTATACTGCACAGTACCTACCTAAAAATTAACATACCTAAATTATTACTTAGACTAACTTTATTATGACTTAGATTATTAATTAGACGCAGGAGGTTGCGGGTTCGATTCCCGCCTCGGGACAAATGTTTGTACGATCTGCAGACATTTGTCCAGGGCGTTCTGGATGTTTTGTATGTATAATAAAAAATATCTATCTATGTAGTGTATTGTATTAAGTATATCAGTTATCTAGTACCCATAACACAAGCTCTGCTTACCTTGGGGCTAGATAATGCTGTGTGAATTGTCTAACATTATTTTTTTTTTTTTTTTTTATTTTTTATTCTGAATCGAAATCTCTATCACATCCCCGTACTGAGGGGAGGACGCGGGTTCAAGTCCCGTCGAAGTCGAAAATTTTTGCGATGTTATTTGATTTCTTATCTCTATCACACTCTGCTCGCAGAGCAGATTGAGCTAGTTTTTTAAATTTGGGCAGACTACTGACAAAAATGTCCAAGGTTTCATAGTGGTTATTTATTTATTTATTTTATTTTAATTTATTTGGGAAACATACAGTTAATATAGACTAAAAAAATATATACTTAACTAACACTTAAACCAGCAAAGTTTCCACAATTAAATGAACAATACCCAAAAACAGACAGTTCAGAGATCAATGTGCAACTAAGAAATAAAAAAAAAGCTATCTCAAATATAAGAAGAAGAACTAATCTAAGTAACATAAAAGGGCAAGAAAAATTAAAATTACTTATGAACATAACAATAAAGGACAAAAAAAATACACAGTAACTTCAACAGTTATAAATAAATAAATAAATAATGCTGGACAATTCACACAGCATTATCTAGCCCCATTAGTTAACCAGTAAATCATTGAAAAGGCGACACATTCTGACGACGGGGACGAACTGACGACGATTCCGCTACAAGGACATCACTGTCAGTCTCTATACCCGTGGCAATAGTAGCTCTAACTACTTTTTATACCATAACGCCCATAACATATCGTTATGACAAAACTGGTGCTATTCCAGTAAATGCAATATTCGCACTGAGTCGGCAGGAACGACACGACATCGACACGACATACGACACGACAGTCGGTGTTGAAACGTGAATCCTGTGCTGTCTGCTCGCTCATCAATAGCGAGATAACAGGTCAGATACACACAAACTGCAAAAATAACAAACATTAAAAAGATATTCTGAAAAACTTTTTCTATAAAAAAATCATATATTTTTACGAACTCCATTTTACAATAAATATTTATATTCACGGTTTTTGAGTTTAGGGTGAGTTATTCTCATGTGCTTTGATGGAATCTGAATCACCCCTGAAAGTTTGGATCTCACTTTTTGTTGCATACTAATATTATAAAGCTGAATGTTCGTGAAATCTGAATTTTTGTTAACTAGGATCTCCAAAACTACTAAACAGGTCATGATTAAATTTGGCATACGTTTAGAGCAAGGCCCAACTTAGATAATAGGCTACTTATTATACCGAAAATACGCGTGCGAGGCCGCGGGCAGAAGCTAGTAATATATTTAGCATCTCAGACCTTTAAATGGTCTAGCTAGAGGTTACCATCTAGACTGGTATCTGCCCGTAGCTTTGCTCACGATACACTCTCTAACCAGCATTTATTTGTCTTATTTAACAAACAGTTTTACTCACTTTATACATAGATAAACGTTAAGTAGTACGTTAGTTAACTTTATAAGCTCTCTTCCGTTTTCACCGACAACATTTTTTTTTTCTCTCGGTTGTAGGTTTTTTGGAGAAGTTAATTACATCTTGTTGAGCTCGAATTAGATATCGAAATCGTTTAATTTCCAGTTGCGAGTTTTTTGTAATTATGGTTGTGGTAGAAGTTTTGTTTCTTTCTTACCATTATCTAAGCCAATGCTTCAAGTTAAAGAACTATAGCAGTTTATCATAAGTAGCGCAAATTGTTGTCGACATGATTTGTTTACCCAACGATGCTTGCGAAATACAGTAGAGAACACGCGCATGTGCGTCCGTCATCTACGTCCGATTTGATTGTTTGTTTGTTTGTATTGAATAGACTCCGAAACTACTGGATTCGGTTCAGTTCTCTCACCGTCAGGAAGCTTACTTTTCAGGGAGTGACATAGGCTATATTTTATCCCGGTATTCCCACGGGAACAGGAACTAAGCGGGTGAAACCGCGAGGCAGTCGACTAGTGGGCAATAAAAGTGTTAAAAGAAATCGTCTTCAATCTTTATTCACAAAATTGAAGTACCGTGTGTCACATACAAGCTACACTACACATTCGATGGCGTGACTTCCGGACAAGTGGAGATAAGTAACTATCTTTCAACTACCTATGTTGTACGTATCTTTGACTTCTTTGAATAGTGTTTGTTATAGGGTAACGAGTTCTTGAGTGGAGACCACGACTCGGCAAACGTAGTGAGGACACCCTCCGGCCAGGTGGGATGACGATCTGCGAAAGACTGCAGGCAGATGCTGGATGCGGCAAGCTGAAGACAGGGCGCTATGGCGCTCATTAGGGGAGGCCTATGTCCAGCAGTGGACGAATATGGGCTGATGATGATGATGATGATAGGGTAGGTCACTTCTGCTCCCCATTCTTGACTACGCCGACGCCAGCTATCCTGATCTAACCCAAGTACAGCTTGATAAGCTTGAGCGGCTTCAAAACTTCTGCATACGCTTCATATTCGGTCTGCGCAAGTATGATCACATCACAGAGTACCGCAATAAGCTAAAATGGTTACCAATCCGTCTTCGCCGGGACGCACACTTCCTCTCCCTCCTGTATTCCATTCTCTTCGTCCCAAATACTCCTCGGTATCTCAAAGAACGATTCAGGTACCTGCACCAAACCCATACCCGCTCCCTTCGCTCCACTGAAACCCTTGCGCTGCAAACTCCCCGCCCCTTCCTAGCTTACAGTTCATCGTTCACCGTAATTGCCACCAAACTATGGAATGCCTTACCTACCCCAATAAGACAAGCTAAATCTCTCCCCATATTTAAGCATATGGTCTATGAACACTTTCTTACTTCAATTCCAAATATCAATTATATTATAATATTCAATTCCAGATTTATGGGATAAAGAGTAGCTTAAGCTTTATTTCAGGTCATAACCTACATACATTTATGCAAAATTACAACCCCATCCGTTCGGTAGGTTTCAGGAAGAAGTAACAAACATCCGTCTATCCATCAATCCATCCATCCATCCAAACTTTCGCATATAAAATACAACTACAACAATAGTGTGATCGTTTTTTAATAACACAAACTGGGAAAGAGGAGGTATTTGGCTGCTGTGGTACTGGTAAATACCAAGTCTCAAAGTAATAAACAAGACCCGTCAAGTGCGAGTGTAACTCGCGCGCCGAGGGTTTCGAACGTTTGTCAACAAGTAGATATTTATGTACTATAGGTACCGATTAGAGACTTAGAAATTTAATGAATACTTACCTTAAACAAGTAGGTACAAACCTACATTTCAGATGGATCTCTCTGCATGCTTCGGTGATAGCGGTGATAGGGGGTAAAGGTAAATTTTTCGACTTTTTTCAAAATATTACGAAAAGTATGAGAACCACAGAAATTTCAAAAACTGTTTGGAATTTCAAACCGATACCTTTCATATGATACCCCACTCAGCGGGGTAGCCCCCCTTTTGAAATATAGCCCCCCCCCTTTACCATTTTTCAAAAAATGTTCTTTTTACAGACTCTTCTATATTTTTCCTGTAAAATATAGATCCATATCTACAAACGCTCCATACATTTTGAATGGATCGCTCTGCAATCTTAGGGAGATAGGGGGGTATTTGGGTGGGTATTTTTTCGACTATTTTCAAAATATTTCAAAAAGTATGAAACCTAAGGAAATTTTAAAAACTGTTTTGAAATGTACAAACTGGTACCTTTCATATGATATCCCACTCAGTGAAGTAGCCCCTCTTTTGAAAATTATCCCCCCTCCCCCTTTTTGACCATTTTTCAAAAAGTGTTCTTTTTACAGACTTTTCTATATTTTTCCTGCAAAATATAGATCCAAATCTACAAACGCTTCATACATTCAAATGGATCGCTCAGCAAACTTCGCTACAAACATGCACACTTTCTGATAGTCTTCCTGTAAAAAGAAAATTCCAAAAAGATGCAACATTCACCATGGTCCGTACAGAACGTAGTCATCTTGTACGGACCAACTTATATATGTTATAACTACTATTTTACGGTAGGTACAGCTTTTTGCTTGTTGTACTAAATAGTACATTTCCAGATAGTCTATGTATAAAAAAAATTATATAAAGAAACGTTTAAATATATGCAAAATGCGCCATGGTCCGTACAGAACGACACGTTTCATACGGACCAATTTAAATTGAATATACTTAACTCTAAAATTACACTATGCACAATTATTTTACTTGGCTAAATAGTACATTTATTTGAAATAAAATTTAATCAAAAATAAGATAACTTCCGTACGCAACGTATCACACGAATGAAAATAAGGTAAGTAACTACCTACTTAATAAGTATATCATAGGTACCCTAGTATTTCCAGGATTTTATGCAACGCGAGCCACAAAAAAACTTTCCAAAATCTAAACTTTCATCCCCGTTATAGATGCAATTTCCAAGACAATAAAAACTCTTGAAAACTTCATAAAACGTCCATGGAGATCTGGGCATTACTATTCATTATTCAGCCCATAATATCAATGGATCCACCTCAATATTCCAAAAAACACAAAGGGAAGATTATATCTGGCCGTGCCGTTCTCTGCATAAATCTACAGAAGTAAGGCTAGAGGCAGATGGGTGGATATTACGATAAAATAAATAACGCTGGACAATTCACACAGCATTATCTAGTCCCAAGCTAAGCAGAGCTTGTGTTATGGGTACCAGATTTTTTTTTTTTTTTTTATTTATTCATTACAGTAACAATAACAATTTATCTTATTATTTGTACCATATAAACCTTGTGAGGTTTGTCTTGGTACTCACATTCGTTTTCATTTTATTTGTAATCTAAGTGTAAGTAATAATAATAAAACAACTAACTAATAATAGGCCTACTGTAAATTATTATAGGTCTACTGTACCTGCTGCATCGGTTATCGTGATCACTCTCTCTCGCTCGCTCAGGGTTAGCGCTAGCCTCATCGTGCATTGTGGGAGATAACTGATAACTGATATACT
This sequence comes from Eupithecia subfuscata, assembly GCA_963564075.1. Lineage (NCBI taxonomy): Eukaryota > Metazoa > Arthropoda > Insecta > Lepidoptera > Geometridae > Eupithecia > Eupithecia subfuscata. The sequence goes on along the minus strand of OY751116.1, from coordinate 4,669,748 downwards.
TACTTAATTCAATACACTACATAGATAGATATTTTTTATTATTCATAGAAAACATCCAGAACTCCCTGAACAAATGTCTGCAGATCGTACAAACATTTTTTAGATTTTTGTCAAACCCGTACTTGCCTCTCATAGTAGACGTCCGTGGCGCGGCGGGCGAAGGTCCGCCTGCGACGCAGGAGGTTGCGGGTTCGATTCTCGCCTTGGGACAAATGTTGTGGACGTTCTGCAGATATTTGTTCCAGGTGGTTTGGATGTTGCCTATGTATATTAAAAAATATCTATCTAGGCATGTTATATATCTAGGAATGTTATATTTTATTAAGTATATCAATCATCTAGTACCCATAACACAAGCTCTGCTTAGCTTGATGCTGTGTGGATTGTCCAGCATTATTTATTATTTATTGTAATTACTTATTAAGGTCCGCCGACAAGTTGACAAAATATTCGGCTGCCTACAATATCCGTATTTGACTGGTTGTGTCGCCGACTTTACTGTATAGACTCCATTATGCTATAAGTTAAGTTTTTTCTTACAAGTTTCTTAGGTAAGGTACCTACCAAAGAGTTTAATCTTAAATTCTCTACCACTCCTGCAAGTTTATCGCGTAGTATTTTCTAAAGCCTCCTGAGGCTATTGGCACATCGAGAACAGTTTTTAGCTCCTTTACTGTGAGTAAAATGGATAAAACTGTTTTTCAGACCACGTTTACTTACCCCTACTATTGGTTTTACTTCAAAAAAAAACTTAAAGCTCGACGAATGGCTAAAAATCAACGAAAATAACATCAAAAGCGCATAATGGCAAATCAAAATTCACGTAATAGCATTTTTTTTGATTACATCGTGCCCTTTACCGCAAATTACTTAATATAAATACTTAATATTCGATATTGCAGCACAGTGGCAAAATTTGACTTAGGAACGCTTCCTGGCCCAAATAAGAATTCATTCTAAAGCTTGTTTCTGTTTTCGTAGAACCGAAATATTTAAAACTAACTAAGTACTGTCAGAGTTGCTCGACACGGATTATCGCACTATTGCGTATAATCGTAGTGCGGTTTTGACGTGACAACGTCTTATAATTCGATAGAGCCGGCTGCACGCACGAAAAAACATGACGTCATGCGGCGTTACCTCGCTATGACGTCATGCGGCGTTACTTCGCTCTGAGGCGTTCCATGTAAGGCTTGAAGTGCAAGCGAGAGCGCTCGACATCCGTCTCTCTCCTACTTGAGTGAGCGATGCGTCTGCGTGGACAGCTGCTATACATTGCTGTACATTTACATGTTTTGATCGAGTATCAAATGCTACCATTCCATCAGTATTTTCTTAAGACGTTGTCACGTTCAACTATTGTCAGTAAACCGACTTTACAGACAACCAATTTTTTTAGTATTGCGTTATTCTATGTTTCATGTCCATAAAGTATTTTGTAAATTATTTTAGCTCCTGAACTTTTCAGCAAAAGTATGAGATCCTAGTAGCGGTAGAAATTGCTATGTGAGAGGCATCAGGCGTTCAAATAGCTTCTAGCAGCAAATGGACGTACACACAGCGCTGGTCTGTCTTTGGATGCAAATCGAAATGGGGATCTCGGTTTCTCAATTCCAATCATTTACTGTAAAATGTAGATGAAGCCAAAGATTTACGATTTACCTCTTTGGGGGAAACTATAACATTGTATTGTGCTGGCGCGAGAGCTAAAAATTATTTTACTCGGTTTTAATAATATATTTTATGTCAGAAGAGGTATTTGAGAATAAAATTTTTACAAATACTTTTAATAAAACAGAAAATAACAAGGTACTAACAAGACGAAATTATTTTTTTTTTAAATCGGGACGTTTATTAACTGAACATTTTCATGAAGCATGCAGAACACTCGGGATAAAATTGTCTATGACACAAAAAAAATCGGTTCATCCGTTTGGGAGCTACGATACCACAGACAGATGCACAGATTCACAGACAGACACGTCAAACTTTTATCACCCCTTTCTTTTTGCGTCGGGGGTTAAAAACTAAATACCAAACTTCAACAACGCATATTTGCATACCTACACGCAGCGATTTGGTTCCGTGATTGTTTCCGAAATCAGACGAATTCGGCAAAAATCGATGTCATTCAGTTTCACCCAAATCCAATCAAGTGGGCTAGCATTCAAAAGTGCCAAATTCTACAAAATTTAGTTTTGCCATGAAAAAATATTTTTATCCTCAAAATACTGGAACTGTTTTCGAAACTAAGCACCAAGGTCTAGCTTTTGTCGGGACATGGTGTAAGTCTTGAACTGGTATTGTTTTGTAGTTTAATAAGTTCAAAGATAGGTTTACTTATTATTAAGTTTTCCTTAACTGTGTGGTGTGAGTCAGTTCCTCGCAGAAACAGCAGGTTATTACCCCATAACATAACCTGCTTGAAGGTACTGTACTGTAAAGAAGCATACACATGTACCTACGTTACCAAGGTGCTTAAAGTAACTCCGACGTTTCTGCAATAAGCAGTTTAACAAGCAATGTGTACCTTAAATCACACAATTAAGTGATCATTTTCCACACGTGCCTGTGGGTTAGGTACGAATTTGTGGCAAAAAATAATAACTTAAGTAGGTACCTACCATTGTGAAAAAAACAGCAACTGATTTATATTTAGAGATCAGTTAACAAATTTAAATCAGTTGCTATTTTTTCGTTAGCTAAATAATAAATACGAGCCGATGTAGGTATGTGGTAAGCAAGAAGTTTATCAATAAGGTTATACGTCACGGTCAGGCGGGAAATTCAAAATTCAGTCCCCGCGACATACCCCAAAGGGAATTTTAATCAAATTTCATCTTAGAAAGAAAGAAAGAAAGAAAGACATTTATTTATTAACACAGTAAGTACAAAAAAGAAAACACACTTATGGGGTATACACATAGGTAACATGGGTTCTTAGAACATGGTTTACAATAATACTCCAAAGGATATTTTATTCTAAATTTATCCTATGTAGCATGGGTTCTTGTAAAATGACTTACAATGTAAGCAAAAATATTTGCATAAATATTAGCTACTTACTAGACGATCGCCTCGTGGTTTCACCCGCGTAGTTCCCGTTCCCGTGGGAATTCCGGGATAAAATATAACCTATGTCACTCCCTGAAAAGTAAGCTTCCTAACAGTGAAATAATTTTTTTAATCGGTGCAGTAGTTTCGGAGCCTAGGTAATTATCTATTGTGGCCTAGGTACCTCTTCGATACAAACAAACGATCAAATCTTTCCTCTTTATAATATTAGTATAGGTACGTATCGTACGTATCGACGTAATAACATTGTACAATGTTAAAACGTCGATATCAGTGTACCTAATTGTAATTACCTAGGTTACCACTTACCACAGATCTTATAATACTACACTTCTACTTACCTACAAAGTTTGTAGGTAGGTACGTTACTACAATGTTAATGTTTAATATCGATAATTATCTCTACATATAACATTAATTTTTCGCCTTATTGCACACTGGACATATCTACGAGTACGAGTATATTATAGTAAGTTTCAATGACTCTTCTTTCTACAAAATGTATATCACTCACTACCATACCACAATGAAATAAGAAACAGAATAGCTTAATTAGCAATGCGAGCATATAAAAAACTTATTTTAGAGTATTTTTTATATGCTCTACATCGGCAGCCGAATTTGACCCGCAGCTGGGTATAGGTACGCCTCCTAAAGTCAGTGCTATAGAATTATACTCTCGAAATAGGTACATGTCTTATCCCTCCTTCATAAGTAGTCGGGTAAAGACGAGTTCCATACAATTTTTTTTACTATTTTGTCCGGTGCGTACCATCAGTATGTTTTCATTATACTAACTGTTAATATTTCGTTGCTCTGAACTAGAATGTGCATTGTGGATACTCCCTTATAAGTTAAGGGACTTCACTATTTTGTAGTGGATGTGATCAGTGCATATCTGTGGTGACAGGAAAATACTCGTGTTGCATCTTGCAGCATCCTTGTACCTTGTCTATTAAAAGTTAAAGTACGTTGTAACAATTCCATTAAAAATGTGAGTAACTTCTATTATTCATAATTACACGTTTATTGCTCCTTGCTTAATATTCAACCACGGCGGCCAGACTTAAACCATATGCGCGGTTTTATTTGAAGCGCTCTTATCGATAGTGTTCATAAATTATCTATATTAATATTTTCGGACCGGTCTACGGTAGACTCGAACGAAATGCACATCAAATTGAAGAGCGTAAAAAATTAGTCGATCCGAGTCGACAACTTATAGGCGGAAAATTCAGATTATCGAGTAGTTTCAATATGAAAATGAATAAATTGCAAAAAAAAATTGTAACGGCGTTGCAAAGTAAACATGTCAATTAAGTATAAACATGTTTATGGTTCGGTCTTGGTACCGTGGACGGAAGAAATCGCTCCCCAGGGTATATAAATACTCCTTGATCGTAGCTTGGTACATATATAGTGATCTGTGGTTCAGTCTAATTTCTTTGAATGAAAACTCTTTGCTCTTTGATTGAGAAATCATAATATGTATAATAATAGTAATAGTAGTATTTTATTGCACCCGTGCGAAGCCGGGGCGGGTCGCTAGTTGTTTAAATAAAGACGGCGCAGCCTTCAAATGTTATCATGGTTCATACTTTATTTTTTTTACTCTGTGGCACAGCGGGCGAAGGTCTGCCTGCGACCCAGGAGGTTGCGAGTTGCAAGTTCCGTTACCGCCTTGAAATAAATGTTTGTAAACTGCAGATTATTTATTTTGGGAGTTCTTGGTATTTTCTACGTATCATAAAAAATATCTATGCATGAAATGTATTGTATCAAGTTGTATGTCAGGTACTTATTACCCATAATAAGCTCTGCTTAGCTTGGGGCTAGATGAGTGAGAATTGTCCTACATTATTTATTTAGTATTCTTGTTATAATTACCGAAATGTTCCAGATGGCCACCAAACTCCTACTCCTGCTGTACTCCCTGACAGCAGCAGATACCCTGAGGATCCTGGTGATGTTCCCAATAGCAGCCAAGAGCCACAACATCCTGGGACAGGGAGTTGTTAAGCTGCTGCATGATGCTGGACATGAGGTGCGTAGTCAATTCAGTTCCAGATATTTCTTTACTATTTTGTTTGCATTGCACAAAGTTCTTTCTTTCTTTACTATTTTGTTTGCATTGCAGTTTGTCAGACACAATACGCACCTATTTTGTCGGCAATCTGACGCCGTGCAACGCAATAGGCGAGACCAGTTTAAAATTTGTACTTACTCTTAAATGTAAAAAAGAGGTTTTGCGCAAAAGTTTTTATGCTATGGCAACATCGGTCTATAACAAAATTCCGCTTCTGATAAGAGAACTGCCTACTACGAAGTTTCAGAGAAAGCTTAAAACCTTACTACATGATAAATGTTACTATACAATAGAAGATTTTATAAATGACAAAAATATTGATAAATAACCAAATTAATTCCTATTATCTATTGACTATTATCCGTATTTCTTTAATTTGCAAGATCTAATAGTAGAACTGCCTAAGTATTCCAATTATCGATTCCTTACCCTCTAATTATTACGAAATAGATTTCAAGTTTTTATAAATATAGGTGGTGTATGTGACATCATTTCCGAGGGCAAGCCTTCCTACGAGAATAAAAGAAGTTGATGTGTCGTCCATACATGAAGAACTGAAGAAGTATCAAAGTGAAAAATGTGAGTACCTACCTACGTTGCTGCTGTTCTGTGAGGATTGCTTATTCGATTTGGCATATAAATTCGTTAATTATTTAACAGATGTACCATATGTTATACATCTATTAAATAATCTACGAATTTTAGTATCAATTCGAACTATTATAGCTCGATAGATAGAAGGCGTAAATTACTACTAGCGATTTCCAAATAAAGGAAAAATCCCTATTTACCTTCGAGCTCAATAGATGCGATGGGGATGTAATGGCCAACTATGCACAGTCTATGAATGGTCTATCCTAAGGGTCTATCTCTATGCCATTATAATTTGATAGGCCTAAACACAGCGCCCTCTCTTCTGTCCGGTCGAACTGATTTTGACAATGAAATGAAATGAACTGAACAATGATTGAAATGAGGCGTTTTCTTTCAAAAAATAGTTCGACCGTAGATTCGACCAGACTGAAAAAATTGCGCTTTGTTGACATTTATAGATATATATATATAGAATCGTTGACATAAGACGCCATCTAATGAGCAAAAAATCGTTTTAGGCAATACAAATATCCTACCCTATCCAACTAATATTTTAAAACAGCCAAAAGTTTGTGAAATCTTGAAGTTGATTTTTTGTTAAAAAGGTACCTATAGGTAGGTAACTAGAATCTCCAAAACTACTGAACAGATCAAGATGAAATTTGGCGTACGTTTAGAACAAAGCCTAACTTATATAATAGGCTACTTATTATACCGAAAATACGCGCAGAAGAGCGGCATTAGAATCTATACTAATATTATAAAGAGGAAAGATTTGATCGTTTGTTTGTATTGAATAGACTCCGAAACTAATGGACCGTTTAGAAAATTATTTTCACCGTTATGAAGCTTACTTTTCAGGGAGTGACATAGGCTATATTTTATCCCGGAATTCCCACGGAAACGGGAACTACGCGGGTGAAACCGCGAGGCGATCGTCTAGTCCTAATATATATAAATCACGTGTCACGTTGTTTGTCCGCAATGGACTCCTAAACTACTTAACTGATTTTAAATTATATTTGCACACCGTGTGCAATTTGATTCAACTTGAAAGATAGGGTAGCTCATTTAGGGATGGTTTAAAAGGTGAGAGCGGTACGAAGTTCGCCGAGTCAGCTAGTATAATATAAAATACAAATTTAAACTCGTTTTAGGTACTTAATCGGGTCCATCACAGAAATATATTTCTATGGGGTCTTCATTGATCTTATTAGCTAGATTATAAATAAATACGTAGGTATGTAAAAATATAGAATACAATAAATTATTGACTATTGATATGCCCTCGCTCGATAGCTGTATATAAAAAAAATATTCCGGCTCAGTAACTGCATTATCTGTTAATTTTAATGTGTAGTTGTTTGTTATTACTGAGTTATCATATATTCATTATCGGGTTAGTATTATACAGACACATATGTATGCATATACTTTTCCTCTTTGATAGCATTTGACTTAGGTGTTTAATAATTACATGACCTACGTCCATATTATATTACCTACTAGGTTCCATCCGTGGCTCCGCACGCATTTTCCAGGATAAAACTCAAACAACTGATATGTGACAAATTCTTTATTTCTACTCTTAGCTTAAGACTAAGTACTTACCTACTTTATTTTTTAATAGTTTTAAAGTGTGTGCAATGTGTCTTTCAAATTATGTTTCTTTTTGTGTATCAATTAAGTTAAATAAAGTCATTTTTTTGTCGTCCATTACCACTGAAAAAATGTCTAACTATAATGAATTTTGCTACCAGTGGAAACTTCATAAATAGCCCTCAGTTAAGTGAATGTAATTTTCATGTATATGTACTAATATTTCATATATTGTAATTTTCTAATTGTAAGTTTTCCAAAAATTCGAAAATAAAATAAAAAGTAGATAGGTATGTTCTTAATACGCGTTGACAACCAAAACTACCTTCAAAATATTTTATAAGTAGTAGTTAACCACTAAAAGATAAATATTGTTAGTATGAAATAGGTAGGTAAGCAAATCAGGAAGTACTGAAGTCTTTAAAAGTGGGAAATTTACTATGTATACTTGAGTTTAATATAAAATGTTGCATGCCAACTTAATGTTGGTGGTAGAACATAGTGAACTTATATCTAGATTGAGACCTCATTTGGTATGCACATATGTTTCTGGCCAATAAATATAATGACTATGACTTGACCTCAAGATTCTCATGTTTCAGTGGAGGAATTCAAGTTAAAGAACCTCATATCAAGCAAGGTCAACATCGCTGACTCGCCAGACTTCTTTCTCATGGTTCACGATTTGCACAGACGGTTCCTGGAGCACCAGCACGTAAGGGATCTCCTCAATGATCCGAGGGAAACGTTCGACGTCGCAATCATTGAGTGGTTCTTCTCTGAAATCTTTGCAGGGTAAGCGTAAATGTTTGTAGTAAATTGACAACAATTTAAAAAAAAAGTAAATTGACACAGAATTAGCAAGCTGAAGTGGCAGTGGGCCGGCCATATCTCGCGAAGAACCGACAACCACTGGGGTAAACGTGTTCTTGAGTGGAAGCCACGACTCGGCAAACGTAGTGTAGAACGCCCTCCGGCCAGGTGGGATGACGATCTGCGAAAGACTGTAGGCAGATGCTGGATGCGGCGAGCTGAAGACAGGGCGCTATGGCGCTCATTAGGGGAGGCCTATGTAGTGGACTAATATAGGCTGATGATGATAATAATGAAATTGACAACATGTTTCTTGGCAGTCACTTAGGACACCTTGAAGTCAAAGTGTTCATAGTATGGCCACATGGCGCACCACGCCAGAGGAATATTAGGTGCACGGAACAAATACTTTATGGATGAACTTACACTTAGGATAAGACGTGCATTTGTTTTGATTTTAGGCGAGAAGCTCCACCTAAAAATAACTTACAACTAAATTACATTCATGCCCAATTTTGCTGCCAAAGTTTCGTCATAGATTAGGTAATGTTACTTCATAAATTCCTTTAGTAAAGTAAATAAAATCAATGGTGAAGGCATTATCCCTGAGGTGCTAGAGACTTAAATCAGGATTCCTTTAGTAGTGAGGACAATTACACACACAGCTTTTCAAGAAATTCTCACGAAATCTCGGAAACGAAGTCTTAAGGCCTAGAATGCACGGGCAGCTTGAAGCAGTCATTCAAGCTACGACTGCTTCATTGTGTGTATCTAGGCCCTTAGCGTCAATTTGTTATAAGTCCGGTAGGTAATTTGGCCGTATGTTTTAGAATAAATTTGGCATATTTATAAATTTGTGTAAATAAATAAACGTTACCTATTAAAATAAAAATAAAATTTTCAGAATTCCAGCAGTTCTGCAATGCCCACTCATCTGGATGGGGACCACGGAGGCCCACGGTCCCTTGCTGAGGGTTATCGACGAGATCTCGAATCCTGCTTACAACGCTGATCTGTTCTCCAGCAGAACGCCCCCTTTCACCTTCGTGGAGCGAGGAATGGAGCTCTGGACGGCTGTCAAACGACTTTGGTATACAAAGTAAGAATACAAAAACTTTAAAATAATTTATTGTTCTACTCGTGGCTTATAAAAGTTGAGGGGGATTATTCTTTGCCTCTTCAATTGCCTACCTATGCAAGAAAAATCCTAATAACAACTACAGCCCTACCCAGGATTTGAACCCGGTACCAACCCCATTATCAAGGGTTGAACACGCGACCTCTAACGAGACACAAAATTCACAGCCCGGAGTCAGGAAGTTGGCTGTGTTATGTCCCCGAGCCTAGGAAAGCACATTAAGCTGTTGGTCCTGCGCCTGACCTGTCCCCGGTCGTGTCGGTCCACCGTCCCATCGAATTATGAGAGTGCGTGGGAATAGAGAGTGGACCTGCGTTTGCGCACACACTTGTGCACTCTAATATGTCCAGGGCACATGGCTAGTCTCCGTTGAGACTGGCCGCCGTGCCCTAAAATTTGGTTAAGAGGATCATCATCATCACAAACATAAACCTATTGTAGCTCTGCTAGCTTGCTGGTGATGCTGTGTGGATTGTCCAGCATCATTAATTTTAGTTTTAGTGAACATTTTGAACGTTGACTAAAATATCCGGGAAGTACTCGTTTAAACTGCTCATGCCTAATACACAGCTTTTCCTTTTCAGCTACCACATAGTTCCATTAGAAAAGGCTCTGTACAACACTGTCTTCTCACAAATAGCAGCCAATCGCGGTGTCTTCTTACCCTCATACGAAGATATAGCATACAACGCGTCGTTCTTGTTCCTAAATTCACATCCCTCGGTGGGCACTCCGTTTAGGTTGCCGCAAAACGTGAAGTATGTTGCTGGTTACCATATTGACACGGAGGTCAAAGCTCTTTCTCAGGTTAGTAGTATATCGCTGCTACTGGATACATTATCTTCTATGAGCCAATCTATTCCTCAATGAGGCGTTTCCAAAAAAGAAAAAAATTCTATTTACGTTAGACCTCAATAGATGGTAGAGATCTTTCGCGGAAGAATAAAGGTCGTGATAGAGTGTCAAGTCATTTAGAGTGTACAATTTAATTTCAAACTAAAAGCGCCATCTTTTCAATATTAGGCATCAGCCCATCATCATCAGATGATGACTGAATTTATGTTACATAATTAATAAATATTTATCAAAGTTACATATAAATTGTCTTTAGTAGGTTTACCTACCTAGCCCATGTCAGTCATTCTAGCTAGTCAAAAACAGGGATTTTTTCGAAAATGTTCTATCTCTTTCCAGGATTTGCAGAAGCTGTTTGAAGAGTCTAAAGACGGAATCATTTACTTCAGCATGGGCTCGAATCTACAAAGCAATGACATGTCTAAGGACATGAAAGAATCTCTTTTAAAAATGTTCGGGACGCTGAAGCAAACTATTCTATGGAAGTTTGAAGGAGATCTTGAAAATGTGCCGAACAATGTGCATCTGGTAAAATGGGCTCCTCAACAAAGTATTTTAGGTAAAAAAATTAAACTTATGTGACCTAGAATATTACTATAAATCCAATCCTATGGCTAGATCTGTTTCTGGCGTATTAATTAAATAAGTCGTGACCCGAGAGCTGGTGAGTATCTGGCACAGCGCATCAGCATTGCCATACAGCGGGCAATGCAGCCAGTGTCTTGGGGACGCTTCCGACTGGTATTGATATGGATCAGTTGCGCTACCTGTAGACTGTTTGCAACAGTCTGCAGTTAGCTCAATTGTTTTAATTGTAAATACTGGTATAATTTTCTTTGTGAAGAAATATTAACATTTTTGACAAAGTTTTCCCTCATTAAATAAGTCACCAGAGCTTTGAATTCGGTTTGACGATGGTATCGAGACATCATCATGATTTCTCAGTCTTGTATGGTGTAGGGGTTCCGATGACCGATAGTATATACGATAAAGGACATCATCTCGCCACAAGGCATTATGCTCCACCTCACTCTCCAATAGGCATCCGTTCGCCTGTCCACCGGGATTCCCGCTCTCTCGGCTATGTCCGTCTGACAAGTAACAGTGACAGCTTATGGGCAACACCTCGATCTACGAGATGACGTATGTAGACCATGGTTTATATTATATTTATTACCTGGACATACGCTTATAAAAAATACACAAAAAGAGCCCGTGTACAGAATTGATGAACTCCTGAAAGCCAATGGACATACTGTTCTACGATTACCGCCGTACCATCCGGATTTGAATCCCATAGAGTTAGTCTGGGCTGATATTAAAAACAATATAGCCCATAATCATATTAACTCTTCTCTAGATGAAAAGATAAACTTATTGAATAAAATGGCAGAAATGTGATGATCATGTCCAAAAAAATGAAAACAATTACTGGGATCGCGATAGTAGATTTGATATTATTATCGATCCATTAATTATAAATTTGCAGAACGACTCTGATTCAAATTCCGATGGCGAAACGGAAGATGAAGTTGAAGCAGAAGCTCTGTCAGAATATCTGTAGATAATTTAGTTATAGAAAAATATAAACATATCGATATAATATATAAAACAAAAATATTGTTTATATTGGTACGATATCGTAAGATATATCCGACAATATCGATCTCATGTGTATTCTTGCTCTTTTTTCCTCGGCCCCCACTTCGCCGCACTTTCTTAGGGAGCGGTACAGCGGTTTCGGTCGAACTATACGGTACATGGGATTTGAGTAGTTCCATGTCCGCACGATAGATGCGCTGCTGTACCAAATCCCAAAGAAAAATGAGACGTCACGATGACTTTTTGATACTCAAAGGCGTATGTTTACGTAAAAATGTTCGCTGTCTCGCCACTAGCAAACCAAAGGAGTTGAATCGAATGTACTAACATAGTTGTTCTATCTCACGAAGTTCGTCCTCCTCACTCCACCTCACTACGAACAACTTTGCGCTTAGTTGTCATGCTGACGGTACTCGCTACCAAAATCTGACGTGAATACAATGAGCACTAGTGACCCGGACCGCGTCTCGGGCGAGACTGATTGCTTCTGAGCTTACGCACACTAAAACAATGTCTACATGCATTCACTATGACATACATAGCCCAACGGACTTCGTGAGATAGAACGACTATTACTTACCAGTAAAATTTACTTCTAGCTCACCCAAACCTGAAGTTCTTTATCACCCACGGAGGTCAGCTGTCGACCACCGAGGCCATTCATTTCGGAGTCCCAGTGATAGGACTGCCCGTTTATGGAGACCAGTACGTCAACATGAGGGCAGTTGAGAGAAAAGGCTTCGGTATATTGGTACATATGACAGAGGATGTGGCTGATAGTCTGAGCATTGCTATTGATGAGATGCTTCAAGATCCAACGTGAGTATCTTCTTTCACCGCTCTCATAAATAAAAATGTGATCTGTTCAACAGGGTAGCTTTTGAGATGGGAGTGGAAGGCCAAATCCGAAACCATGACCATTTTTTGAAAAATCAATCGGTTTGATTTCCTACAAAACAAAAAAAAAAATACATACACTTTTATTTTTTCATATGACCATATTTTTTGCCCATGACTCGCACGGCTCTTTTCTAACTCTCATGGTTTCTAATTTGGCCATACACTCAGGTCATTTGAGATGGGAATCTCAAAAAGCCACCATACGTAGAGTATCCACTCGCATAGCTCCCGTCAAATCGAAGAAAACACGGACGCTTTTAACACAGACTCGGCAGATTATCAGCATTACAAACTCGGCCAACTGGTCAACGAACCGTTAATTTTAAACTCAAACATTTATTTTGTAGCCGATGTTTTTAAATCACATAATGTAAATGAGAGAGCATAGACATTGTAAACATTACATTCAAAAACTCTTTCACGCTCACACGAATATTATAAATTCGAAGGTGGATGTTTGGATGGATGGATGTTTGTTACTTCTTCATACCTAAACTACTGACCGGATCGGGCTGAAATTTTACATAGATTCTAGGCTTGGAATAAAACATAGACTATGTTTTGTCCCATAAATCAGTTCCCATGGAATATAAATAACCTTTAAACGTTTCCTTATGAATAACGCGTGCGAAGACACGGGCAGAAACTAGTTTAAAATAAAATCATCACTTCCATTCCTATCGTACCTACTTTATTTTTCAAGTAATAAACTTTGGCTTGCCCCTCCTACTGATGCCGCTTACAACTGGCAATAATTTATTCGCAATGTCTTCAGGTACACCGCTTCAGCAAAACGCCTATCGACCATCTACCACCACCGACCCATATCACCAGGAGCAGAAGTCGTCCATTGGACAGAACACGTGGTAAAGACTCATGGGGCACCACATCTACGCTCTCCGGCCCTTCTGCTGTCCTGGTATGAGAAGATTTATTTGGACTATATTGTATTATTTAATATTCTTTTTGTTTATTTGCTTAGACAAGTTAAATCTTATTGGTTCCGGAGGATAGGGAGTGGTAAATTATATAAGAGGAGGAAAAATAAAAAGTGGTAGGTAGGCAATCATTGTAAAAGTACTTGTAGATAATGATATTAAAAATTTTGTAATTCAAGAATTTATTCACTCACAAGTATAGTATAAATTGAACTGTAAGTAAGTATTTAGAAAATTACAATAACAGAATAAAAAAATTACAACACAGTATAAGATTGATATTATTTTATTTGACTTTTAATGCCTTAGGTGATTTATTGTGTGATGACACCGAAACTGTGATTTTTAATGTTAGTATTAATGTAAGTATTAACGTTCTCTAATAATTTTTGTGATCCAAGAAAAAATCCTGATTTATCTCTATACATTTGTCTTTTTATTTCATGAAGAAACAAATATTTGTACTATCTTATCGAAGCTTTTATTGCTAACTGTACCAAACAATGCCATGGAACCTTTGGGAAAGGAAACATTATTTATTTTAAAATGTCGTGGACGCGTTGGGAATCAATGTATGAACCTAAGTTTTTTGTAAACAATGGACTCGTGGACCGCTGGAAATAAGCCACTAAAACGCTATGAAACGTTATCACAAAATTTTCTGTCTTTTACTTTTTACTGTAGACCCTTTCAAAAGGTATCTCAAAACTAAAGCTGCAGCAATTACAGCGACCAAAATCAAAGCAAGAAGGTCGAGATAAAATTTCTGGTACCAGGGCATCAGACGTGCTGCGGAGCGAAGATGTGCGGCGCCACCGGTCTTGATAACGTGTTCCGTCCAATGAACGAGTTCCTTACCTGGAGAGACTGGTCGGTCGTGATAAATAAACGACCACTCCTTGGCTTTCTGAGCGTAACTGCAACAAGAAGATAATTGATTCATAACATAGTTGTATGGTGGTTAAAGCAGTATCTTCACGTCACGGATTAAATGTATTTTGAATCCTGGCATAATAGACGGCGGCCAATCGGCGGCGGCGGGCCAATAACTAACCCGCCGCGATCCACCAGAATCACCAAATGTCAGCTAATTGTGTGCGGAGAATGCAAGATTTTTTCACTTTCTGCAAGACAGTAAATATGGAGGCCGATCACTCACCTTGAATTTCCAAGAACTTCGTCAATCTTTACTTTTAAGTCTACATCCATGGTATAAGACAGCTCCACCTTCTGCCCAAAACCTTTGTCCATAGCTCTTTTGACATTCACGAACTGGTCAGCGAAGACTGGCATTCCTATCAAGGGTTTCCCATAATGTATAGCTTCAGTCGTGGATAGTAGACCACCTTGGGTTATGAACAGAATGCAATTTGGATGAGCTAAAAAACAAACAAAACGTGAGAAAGTTTTCAAATCTAAAATCAAAGTCAGGGGTATATGAACACAAAATGCTGAGTTGGTGAGATATTTAAAAAAGATGTTGAAACCACTCTCAAGGAGAGTGGTCCTTAATTCAGTAATTTTCTTTTTATTAATGATTTATCTTGTATTAATGTTTATGTAATTCTCGTAATTTTATTTAGTAATGCATGCTTATTATATTACTCATAAATTAATTTATAATAGGTACCTATCTACTTACATAGAACTGTTTTTTAATCATGCTGTGTACACATATTTAGGGATACAGTCTAGCTCTTATTATTGTGTTCTTCTATTTGTATAATATTTGATTGTATTCTGTTTTGTGTGCCAAATAAATAAATAAATAAGGTTTAGATAAGTAATATAAAAAAAGTAATTTATTCCTTATCCATAATAACAAAAATCATGCTAAAAAAAATTGATTGAGTCTAATATAAAAAAAATTATGTATAAATATTTGAATAATGATTGATTTATAAAAATATTTGACGCATTAATTTTGTGCCTAGTAATAAACTACTAATATTGATTTTTATAAAATAATAATTTTGATTGAATTTTTGTCGTGAGTTGGTGAGTTCACTAACCTAAAATGCCAGTTTGAGGTGCCCATTTCAAAATATGAACATTCTTAGGCAGATCAGGCAGTACCTCCTCGAACTTCCATAAGACAATCTGCTTCAGACCGCCAAAGACCTTCAGGAAACCTTTCTTCAAGTTTTCGGGGATATCCTTACTCTTCAGGTTGGATCCCATGCTGAAGTAAATCACACCGTGCTTTGCATTGTCCAAAAGGTTTTGTAGATCCTGAAAATTGAGCAAAATATTTTGTCCTGAGCCATACATTTTTGGGATATGAATTCTAAGAATTAGAAACATGTATTGCTTAAACGCTCTGGGTATGCAATATCAGGTTCAGTCAGGCATGAATAATACTTGAATATCTTGTTTATACTCGTAGAAATATACAGGGGGGAAACTTACTTCTGGCAATGGACTAGGTCTTGAGTCAATGTGGTATCCACCGACAGGCTTGTAATTCTGCGGCAACCTTGGAGCCAGACCCAACGACACGTGAGAACACCCAAGCACCAAAGAAACCCTAGCCGCGACCTCTTCATACGATGGTACCGGCTTTCCTCTCGCTCTAATGATGGGAGCAATGCTGGATTGGTAAACTTGTTTCTCTTGTTCAAAATAGCTTCTGCGAATACATTATAGTCAAATCAGTATAATTACCTACAACATTTTAAAACATCGTTCTTCTACTAGCTTGTTCTCAAGGAAGACACAGGCAATTTGCATTGAAAGCTGAGCAACTATCTTTCATTTATGAAGACAGCACAATACCATGGTCCGGCCCCCTGTTATCAGAGGCTTGCAAAGAGAAAAAATCACTACGTACGGTTCGCCAAGTCAGGATGAGCACTGACCATAAACAAGTATAATGAAGGTCAGTGGGATGAGCCTACACTCGCATAGGCTTTGTTACAAACTGCCAAATCACACTATATAAACGTCTATTGGGATGACTAATGGGTGACTCGACCACCATGGAGGTTGACCATTAGATACCTCTTTTTTCTGGACAAAAGCCGTCATGGGTAATCTTCTATCCCCAGGTTGAAGATTATGTCGGACTCCTACTGATTAAAACCTCACGGTGCCCTCCGGGCACATGTGCTAACCTCAACTTCCAAGATATCTTCATCTGCGTCCACAATTCTCCAACTCTCTCTAGGAAAGTGTATGGTGGAGTCACGTCACTCATAATGTCGGCGTTATATGCTGGATGTAGAGCCTCGTCTATGATCCTTGTGATCATCCAGTGAGTATCCATGGACGATAGCCAGATGAACGGACAATCGAATACTGCTGCCAAGCTGCAACATAGATAAAGTTGTATAATAAACTTACATAGGAGATACTTATTCAAAACATTTTGTCTTTTATTCTATACATTCTATTCAACTTCATTCGCGTACAGCAATTGCGGGCTTGCTATTGTTATTTTTATTTCTCCTATCCTAATTTCGGCCACGGCGCGGCCAGTCCGCAAGTGTGTGCAAACACAGGTGCAATCTCTATTCCCTCACTCTCATAGTCTGATGGGACGGCACACCGACACGACTATGGAGAGGTCAGGCGGAGGTCGTTGGTCCTGCGCTTGACCTCTCCACAGTCGTGGACTCTCTCCCCTTCCTTCGCCTTTTTTTATGTAGAAGTTGTCACCATTAACAGCAGACGACTCGAACCCTGGCATGGTAGGTAGGTACTTACGACCAACATACTGCGCCTAACCTCTCCACAGTCGTGGACTCCCTCTCTTTCCTCCGCCTTTCCGATGCACGGGGTTGTGACTCCGTCAACTTGCTATTATTTGGTTTGATGTAGCAGTTGTCACCATTGATAGCAGACGACACGAACCCTGGCATGGTAGGTAGGTACTTACGCAGTATATATTTCACAGTACATAAACTCTGCAATAACCAAATCGAAGGTCTTCGTCGGATCCCGCAGCAGCTTTTGCACCTCTTCATCGAGCACAGCATCTACAGCGATTGCCTGCGCCAAATTTAAGAAGACGTCGTAGTCTTTCAAGTTTAACTCTTTGTCCATTAACGCTTTTATTTTTAGGGTGTTTTCTGTAAACAAAAAGGCATTTCTCAGAGTGAATACATTTTGAATATCATCTTAATATATATAAATCACGTGTCACGTTGTTTGTACGCGATGGACTCCTAAACTACTTAACCGATTTTAAATTAAATTTGCACACCGTGTGCAATTTGATCCAACTTGTAAGATAGGGTAGCTTATTTACGGAAGGTTTAAAAGGTGAGAGCGGTACGAAGTTCGCCGAGTCAGCTAGTAAAACTATATATCTTTCGTATAATAAGTAAGTACTAATAATTTTTAGGACCAAATTTTTGCCGGGATGTTTTGGCGAAGAAAACGTAAAAACTACTGTTGGGATCGCGCTAAAACGAAGCCCTTGACCATATAGCTTAAGATTCTTTTGTACCGTAAAATTGTGCAAAACCGTGGGATGAAGCTAGGGTATTAAAAGTGCGAAATCAACTGACTCTGGTCTGTCTGTTTATTAATTACGGTAAAGACTAAAACTGACTGACTAACTGACTAACTGAACGGATCTTAAAGAAAACCTACTTATTTACCTGAATAAGCTTTGGAATGCTTAAACGGGACGTGCGTTAAGTTCTGGTGAGGCTTACTAGGAAACGCCTGGATTCCAGTTACCTGCAAGTAGTCAAAGCTGTTTTTTCATTGGATTGTAAAATATGGCGTCCCCCAGGGGAGTGTGCTAGGCCTCTACTGTTTATTATTTATATCAATGATCTACCAAGAGCGACCAATCACCCAATATCACTATTCGCCGACGATAGCACGGTTACCGTAGCTTCTAAGAACACTGACACTTTTAAAAATGACATTAATTTAGCTTTGACATCAATTATAGACTGGTTAAATAATAATAATCTTAAAATTTACATAAATAAGACAAAGATCATACATTTTAGACAACGCGATAATGCAGCTTCAAAACCAATTGACATTTATTACAACAATAACGTAATCGAAGAGGTGGAGAGTACAAAATTTCTGGGGGTAAATATTGATAAGAAACTTAATTGGAAATCACACATCCACACAATCACACAAGCTCTTTGTAAGAAAATCAACAGCTCAGCATATGTCCTATACAAATTAGCACCAATAGTGGACATAGATACCTTACATAATGCGTATCATGGTATAATTGCATCTAATATTAGATATGCAGTAATGTTCTGGGGTAATTCGACAGATGTTTTAAAAGTTTTTAAATATCAGAAGCGTTGCATTAGAATTATGTTCCACCTTAAAGTAACCGACTCCTGTAAATCCTTTTTCCTTAAGTATAAAATTTTGACTCTCCCATCACTGTATATTTTAGAGACAGCTATGTTTGTCAGGAATAATCAAAATCTCTTCGGTCGACCTTCGGATGTCGTGGTCCGCAATAGACGTGACAACAATAAAGTCTGTCATATAAATAGAAAAACTACAATGATGGGTAAGAGTGTCTTTGCTATGGCACCCTCCATATATAATAAATTACCACAATCTATAAGACTACTGCCGAATATGGAGTTTCAGAGAAAGTTAAAAACGATTCTTTCTAATAAATGTTATTATGCTATAAATGAATTTTTATCTGACAAAGATTTTTCTGCTTCATGACATTCGTTTTTTTTTTAATTTGCTTTCATCCAACATTAGTTTCTAGATCAGTTTTAATTTATTTTACTGTTAAGCTTAATAAGTTGTTATTATTTGTACACAGACATTGCACACCGTAAAACCGGTAGGAATACATTGACTCGCATAATCGACATAAAAACACTTGTACCCACATGTATTTCATGCAATAAACGATACTTTACTTTACTTTACTTTACTTCATGGTGACAAAGTTATAAAGAAACTAAAATTCCATTTATACGTTGCATTTTTTTAGAGATCTAGATTACTGTACCTACTACCGTAGTGGCACGAAATTCAAATATTTTCTTTCTGGTTACGATACTGGCCGATTTGCAGGCCGATGGCAGGAGAAACAAACATAAAATAAGTGACAGAATAAAGTCTACTATTTATTTGTTTTACAAAACCTTGCTTCGTAATTTTTTCACTAACCTCATGTCCAGAATTCAGCAAATGCCTGACCACCCCATCTCCCAGGATTCCATGACTCCTCCCTGCTATAGGAAATACCACCAAAATCCTGTACGCATCACCAGCACATAGAAACAGCAGTGATACTACTAGATTACGAAAAAACATTGTTTTACTAGGATATGGAGATCTCTAGGGGCTGACTTTGAATTTAGCAAGTTGCCGCTACGGCAGATTTGATATGTATCTGACAGAAGCTAAAACCAAACTGATGAGTATTTACAGGTTAACATAGCAACTAGCGTCAGGAAGAGTCTTATCTATGAAGCTTTTATAATTTTACCGCATAATTGTCAATCTTATCATGTATGATAATAAGAGTGCCTTATTTTATGCAATATCATGCCATGTTATGTTTTATCATTGTTTGTGTGCCTAAATAATGTTATAATGTTGTTTGTATTATAGCTATCATAAAGAATAACTATTTCAAAAAAATAGCTGTCCGTCAAGTTGGCAGCCCCGCCATGGAATTTGGTGGTTTCAACCAAGCCAATAAATGTATCCTGAAATAGTGCCCCCGATGCCCTAAGTAAAATAAAACAGTGTCCCAGTACTTTAGGAGATATTTAGGTATTTCAATGTGGCTGCTATCTTGACGTCAAGGTGGCAGCCCCTTCGCTTTTGTACTCGTCTGTACTTTAAAATGTATGTAGATGTTCAGAGTCTGATATATGTATGTAGATGTTCAGATCTTTTAAACCGCAGGAGATCTATTTCTAAGCTTTTCAAGAGAACTAGATACCGTAAGGTACAGTTAATTGGCTTAGTTCATGATTCATATCTCGCTATAGATACGTCGAAATCAGCGGGGCTGCCAGCTTGACGCCAAGATAGCAGCCACAGTGAAAGACCTAAAGACCTAATATCTTCTAAAGTACTGGGGCACTATTTATTTTACGTAGAGCATAGGGGGCACTATTTTAGGACAATATTATTGGCATAGTTGAAACCACCAAATTCCATGGCGGGGCTGCTAACTTGACGGACACAAAAATATCATCTTGCGTGTAGGTAGAGTTTTGCTCCATTATGTATTTTATTTTTTCTAATAAGTAAAAAAACATTTCCAGTGATATATTAAACTTTTATTCATAAAACGAATATCACATTCAAACTTTCAACTTCATTGAGTTAAATAACAGTAGGTAACTTCATCAATAAATTTCCTATAGTTTCTTCTGTTTCTTATCCTTAACCATGACCCCTTTCAAAACGTTACCCAAAATTATAGCCACAGCTATAACGGCTACTAAAACCAAAGCAAGAAGGTCAAGGTATAATTTCTGGTACCAGGGCACCAGAAGTGCCGCGGAGCGCAGATGTGCGGCGCCACCAGTCTTGATGACGTGTTCCGTCCAATGAACGATCTCCCCACCTGGAGAGACCGGTCGGTCGTGGTAGATTAACGACCACTCCTTGGCTTTCTGAGCGTAACTGCAACAAGAAGATAATAAGAGGTTATTATTATTAATCCAGAGCTTCAAGCACTCTCCTATCTCACGGGTGTTGTATTAATTACGTAGGTTGATAAAGCAAAGCTAATGCAAGGTCCTAGTTAACTCACGAGTGGGGTGAAGGAGTTCCCAAAATTCTGAGTGTACAGAGGGATTACAGTACGTCCAAAATAAAGGCAAAAAAAGAATTGGCTAGTAAACTATCTTTTACAGAAAGGGAAAGCGAGTTAGTTACGAATGGTGTGGATATTTCCACACCATAAATAAGTAGCCAAGACAACTAATTGTCTTGGGTACTTTTAGCTCCTTTGCTCACCTTGGATTTCCAAGAACTTCGTCAATCTGAACTTTTAGGTCTACATCCATTGTATAAGACAGTTCCACCTTCTGCCCAAAACCTTTCTCCGTGGCTCTTTTGACATTCATGAACTGGTCAGCGAAGACAGGGATTCCTATCAAAGGTTTCCCGTAGTGGACAGCTTCAGTCGTAGAGAGTAGACCTCCGTGGGTTATAAACAAAATGCAGTTTGGATGGGCTAAAACAATCCAAAGTTATTAAAAATGCATAATGACTGTGATTAATAAATAATAATAAATAAAAAATGCTGGACAATTCACACAGCATTATCTAGCCCCAAGCTAAGCAGAGCTTGTGTTATAAAGACGTAGGCTATGTTCCAAATATGATAACGAACATATTTGAAGCCGAAACCGGGCCGTGTGGTGCCGGCTTAGAATTTGCACCACCCCAACTCTTCCCGCGGGAGTGTAAGAGGTGACTAAAGGATAAGCACCAGGGGGCGGGCAGCAGCGCCTCCTGCAATATAATTTTACCACCAAACTACGATCCTCAACCCGCATACCCAGCGTGGGGACTATGAGCATTACCCCCCCATGTTACAAAGGCCAATGAGGCGTATATCAGATCTTTATAGAGGTCTGCGTCCGGCAGTGGACCGGTTAGGCTGTGGATGTGATATTTAAAGGATCAACAAGAGTTTACCTAAAATGCTGGGCTGAGGTGCCCACTTCAGAATATGAACATTCTTCGGCAGATCAGGCAGGACCTCCTCGAACTTCCATAAGACAGTCTGCTTCAAACCGCTGAAGATCTTCAGGAATCCTTTCTTCAGGTTTTCGGGGATATCCTTACTCTTTAGATTGGATCCCATGCTAAAGTAAATCACACCGTGCTTTGAATTATCCAAGAGTTTCTGGAGATCCTGCAAATTTTATTTGAGCATTGCAAAGTTTTGACAAAGACTTTTCTGAAAACAAGTGAAAAAACTCAAAGGTAATAAATATGTTCTCTTCCCGCGGGTGTCGTAAGACGCGAGTAAGGGATATCCACCAGGGGACGGGCAGCAACGATTCCATCAGTGAACTGCGATTCCCAACTCGCTTGCCCAGCGTGAGTATTAGGGCATTACCCCCATGAGATAAAAGCCATTAAGACGCTTAGCTGGGGGAGGCCAGCGTACAGCAGTGGACCAATATAGCTTGTTGAGGAATAAATAATAACAATAATAATAATGCTGGACAATTCACACAGCATTATCTAGCCCCAAGCTAAGCAGAGCTTGTGTTATGGGATAACTGATATACTTAATACAATACACTACATAGATAGATATTTTTTATTATACATAGAAAACATCCAGAACGCCCTGGACAAATGTCTGCAGATCGTGCAAACATTTGTCCCGAGGCGGGAATCGAACCCGCAACCTCCTGCGTCGCAGGCAGACCTTCGCCCGCTGCGCCACAGAGGTCGTAAAAAAATATGTAAGTAAGTACCTCTGGTAATGGGCTAAGTTTGGTTTCAATGTGAAAACCTGCAATAGGTTTGTAATTCTGCGGCAATCTCGGAGCCAGGCCCAAGGATACGTGAGAGTTGCCCAGCACCAGAGAAACCTTTGCCACGACGTCTTCATACGATGGTGCCGCCTTTCCTTTCGCTTTGATGATAGGAACAATGCTGGACTGGTAAACTTGTTTTTCAAGCTCGAAAAAGTGCCTGAAATAATAGCATTTTAGAGGAATATACCTCAGTACGGAAAATAAGACTAATTAAATGATTTGATTTTTATGAAAACTAAGAATTATTATTGTTTTATACATAATATATGTCATTAAATTAGCTTATTATTTTAATTCTAATTGTAGTATACCTATAACATTAGCTATTATTTATATTAAACTTAAATCCTTTGTAAAAAGGCTCACTATAAAATATATTATAAGATTATCTAGGGGATAAAAATGCTTGGGACGAGTTTTGCTCCAGCTCGAAAAATAACAACTAACAGGCGGTTTCTTCGTAGCTTCTTTACTTTAGTCTGTTATATTTAGGTATTTTGGTCAAGGGAGAGAATCAAAAATTATTATTTTCTTGTTAATAAACTACAAATTTATGGTTTTCAGCTTTATGACCTTGCTTCTTACCAAATTTTATGATTCTAGGTAAACGGGAAGTACCCTATAGGTTTTGTGTGCATGTGATTCCCTTGGAAATTTCAAAATGTTCGGACACAAACGGCTGTAACTTTCGAGTGCGTTGACTTAGAAGTTTAATTTATATCACGGCTCTTCGGACTTGAGTATTTGACGTAAACTTCAACTCGATACGTCCACGCGTTCCTGAGAAAAGAGGGTTGACAGACGAACAGACAGACAGACAGACAGACGGACAACAAAGTGATCCTATAAGGTTCCTTTTTTCCTTTTGAGGTACGGAACCCTAAAAAACATCTATGCAAACGAACATAGAACCTCCTCCTTTTTTCGAAGTTGGCTAAAAAGGTATGTATCTACCACGTAGGTACTATGCACGTACCTACGTGGTAGATACATACCTTTTTAGCTTATATAAGACCGCTTGGAAACTAAATAGCTAAAGTGACGAGTGATCAACGCAACCCGTATTATAATAACAAAGCTTGCTTTCATCAATCTATGCTTAAGTAACGCTTCTGTATGGCATGAACGTTACTTAAGCATAGATCGTTAACCGAGCAAGCTTTTATAATAGATACGGGCCTTAGACATGAGTGAGATAGAGATAGCGGCTGATTGAAGCTTGTGGTCGAGAAAATTGTAGGTACAGATGCATTGGTGGGAATAGGATAAGAAAATGATGATAATTAATGTCCTCCTAGCCGAATTTCGGCCACGGCGGCCAGTCTCATCGGAGACTAGCCAGATCCAGAGCCAGATCTCCGATGAGACTGGCACACACTTGTGCACTATAATATTATTAAAGTGCACAAGTGTGTGCGCAAACACTGGCGCACTCTTTATTCCCTCACTGTCATAATCCGATGATGATAATATAATGATGATATAGGTAAATAGCCTTTAATTGTTACAAAATAATCACATTAGGTAAGTATTTTTTCAAAATTGACATTAAATTCTATACAAGGAAAACATGACCCAAGTATTTTTAGATTGTGTAAGACGTAAAACTACATTGAAATATCCTCTGCATTCTGTTGGTGCGACAAAAAATGCTTCCTACATTTTTTGTATTGATTACTAAAATCATTTGATCTACCTGCTATAGGCAACATAACAAGATCAGATGATTACATTTGCCTTGTACACTAAGTACCTACTCGTTCATAGTACGTATGCAGGTTATAATAGGTAAACATGTCATTTAGTACCATGACACAAAGCCAGTTCTATAAATCCGCTGCCCCACCCCGGCGCATGTTGTGCACGGTCACGCGGTGCGTTTTAGCTGCGTGGCCGCAGGTTCGTTTGTTTGACAACAAGAGTCTGCGTTTCCACAGCACACACAGAAGCTACGCACGCGTGTACCGCGTGCATAGCGTTGGCAGCGTTGAGCTGCGTGGGTGCCATATTCGAGCAAGCCACGCGTGAAGCAGTGACGTCTTTAATACGTTCATGGCCCAAGACGCAGATGATCTCTCCCAGCACGCGGCGCGGTGGAGGCCGGGCAGTAAATGGGTTAATCTCGTATTCATGCGTAGCGTGTTCGTGGGTTGCAGTGGACGTTCTCACCTAGATTGTCTTGCAAAGTGAAGCTAGAAGTGACGGAACCGTGGTCCCACTGCGATGTTCCACTGGTGGAACAAAACTTTTTCGTGGTCCCACCAAACACACACTTGACCGGCGGGTTCGTGGCGACTCTGTGACTGAAAGGGTGTGTATATATATAATTGCACCCAGAGCCATATGTTGAACGTTCAAGTGTTTGTTTGGTGGGACCACGAAAAAGTTTTGTCCCACCGGACATCGCAGTGGGACCACGGTTCCGGAGTGAAGCTAGAGACGCGTTCCACACCATCCATAATTTTAAGATTTATTATCTTTGTTAGTTTTAAAATAAGTGGCCGAGACTTTATAAATAATACTGTTCGATGTAGAGGCAAGGAACTGGTACTATCCCTAGCTTTTTAAACAGCGGTACGCAAGGATCCATTTTAAATGCCCTATAAATTGGCCTTATGATTTTTTTTAACAATGAAAGCCCTATTGCTTTCGGTTGAGTTGCCCCAAAGCAATAAACCTTAACGAGCTTCATCAGGGTCAGTGCGGCTTGCGTTGCTCCCGTACTGCGTCCTTGCGGTCTACGGGCTAAATGGGCGATGAGACGTTGGTATTCCTCCAACACAAACTAGGTTCGTAGTTAACCCGCTTACATTTATAATGAACTAGCTGCGCCCCGCGGCTTCGCCCCCGTGGAAATTTATGTTTCCAACTTTCTTAATTTTTTCTTTCATAAGAACCTTCTCCTGACAATAACAAACACAACAAAGAAAGAATTAGCGAAATCGGTCCAGGCGTTGTTGAGTTATGCGCTTACCAACACATTTTGCGATTCATTTTTATATTATAGAAGACTAGTTGACCTGGCGAACTTCGTACCGCTCTCGCCTTTTAAACCTTCATATTTTTATATTGTGAAAAAAAAAATTGTAAATCTAAACCATTCCCAGATCCCCTTGAACACACACAAAAAATTTCATCAAAATCGGTCCAGTCGTTTGAGACAAGTTCAGTGACATACACACTCACAGAAGAATTATATATATAAAGATAGATCACATCACATCACACTAATATTATAAATGCGATAGTTTGGATGGACGGATGGATAGAAGGATGGATGGATGGATGGATGGATAGATGGATGGATGTTTGTTACGTCATCACACTAAAACTACTGAACATATTGAGCTAAAATTGCATTGGTGTTGCTCTAATCCTGGAATCAAACATAGGCTACTTTTTATCCCATAAATCAGTTCCCATAGGATAGAAATAACCTCAAAACGTTTCATAGAAACAACGCGTGCGAAGCCGCGGGCAGAAGCTAGTACTACAAATATATCTGAAATACAAGTTCTAATTTATTTCTATTATTTGATTGTAATTTTCTTTGTCAATAAAAATAAATACTAACAAAGTAAAATCTTTATTCACAAAGAAAATTAAACTAGTATTTACAATTGAAACAATTGAGCTAACTGCAGACTGTTGCAAACAGTCTACAGGTAGCTCGACTGATCCATATCAATACCAATCGGAAGCGTCTTCAAGACGCTGGCTGCATTGCCACGTATACTAACATAATATTTTACTATATAAAAATAAGTCGGGTTTTCCTTCCTAACTCCAGAACGCACGAACCGATTTCCACGATTTTGCATTCGTTGGAAAGGTCTCGGGCTCCGTGAGGTTTATAGCAGAAAAAATTAAGAACGACATAAATAAACATAAATTTCCACGCGAGCGAAGCCGCGGGGCGCAGCTAGTATTTATATTGAATTTATAACTGTCTGATAACGCGGTACATGTGACCGTATAACTGAATAAATAGGCACCTTGAGAATGACTACACAAAATCTCAACAAACACAGTGATGTTTATTATGATTAGTTGATTGTGTCTGAGTATAAACTCGATAATAACTGATAGATAATGAGAACCGATGTCAATGTCAGCAGGAATTACAATTAAAGCCAATGACAAAGAATTATTAAGCGCACCGTAGGCACGTAGTATAATAAATAGGGTTATTCCAGTTTTCCCCCTTGAAAAATCCCCCTTAAGAAGGCTACGAACCTCTCCCAAATCTCAGCGGCCGGCCCATGCGGATTTGTTGTAGTTTCCAAATAAATCGAAAAGTACGTTTGTATGGGGGCTAAGGTATCCGCACCGTTCTTAAGGGGGAAAACTGGAATTCATTTTTTTGGTGTCCAGTTTTCCCCCTTGGGAATTTTTTTTAAGGGGTTTCTCCCCGGACTGAATATACTGGACTGGAATAATTTTTTTCAAATTCCATTTTTCCCCCTCGATGATTTTTCGCGTTCCAGTTTTCCCCCTTGAGAGAAGGAAGCCAAAGAGAACAATAAAAACTACACTACTCAACAGTTATCTCTTACTACCTAACTCCTCGGATAAGACAAAAAATGACTGATGGATGACTAAAGCAGGTAGGAACTTACTTGAAAAGTAAGTACGTTTAATTTAGTAGGTAATTTGCCAACCACGGCGCGTAGTGTACCTAGTTATCTCAATTATGATAAGTTGATAACATATTTAAGTACCTACTTAAAAACATCTTATGCATTCAGTAGCAGCGAACCAGTTAAATTCCTAACACTGACGACCTCTGTGGCGCAGCGGGCGAAGGTCTGCCTGCGACGCAGGAGGTTGCGAGTTCGATTCCCGCCTCGGGACAAATGTTTGTACGATCTGCAGACATTTTTCCAGGGCGTTGTGGATGTTTTCTATGAATAATAAAAAATATCTATTTATGTAGTGTATTGTATTATATATAAGTATATCAGTTATCTAGTACCCTTATCACAAGCTCTGCTTAGCTTGGGGCTAGATAATGCTGTGTGAATTGTCCAGCATTATTTATTTATTTTATTACTACCAACCATTTTCAAGACATTTTATTATAGTTCAAAAAAGTTGCACACCTAGTCATAGTCACCTAGCCCCATTGAAGTACTATAACTAGCGTACAACTCACTGCCTAGCCCACATTTTAGTCCAAACCTAGGCAGCCTAGACAAACGCCGTTTAGCGGCCTAACGGTAAGTATATCAGTTATCTAGTACCCATAACACTATACGTGTAATTATACTGGATTCTGTTATTTACTGGACGACTTGATCCAGATTGTAGTGTCAAAACCGAATGACAAATTTGAACGGATCGGTTTTTTGCAGGGTACCAACAGGATACTCGTGTGACTGCTAGTATTGAAACACATACTCTACTAAACGGGATCCTGCGAAAAACCGTACCTGTAAAAAACGGTATGTTGCCGGGATGGGCTTTACAACCCGGAAAAACACGTTTGGTGCCAAGGATAGGAGCCAGTTTCCTATAAACAAACATTTTTTATGATTCTATTAACGAATGGCTATTAATTCCTTTCTATGTCTATTCTATTTTAAATTCTTTTGTAATTAGTTAAGCTGAAGGCAATCCGAATTAAATAAATATAATAGATAATCTTCCAGTTTTATGTAATTTATGGTCAGTAAATAAAGTACCTAATAACAAGTATCTGGCGCAGCACATCAGCATTGCCATACAGCGGGGCAATGCAGCCAGCGTCTTAGGGACGCTTCCGACTGGTATTGGTATGGATCTGTTGAGCTACCTGTAGATTATTTGCAAAAGTCTGCAGTTAGCTCAATTGTTTCAATTGTAAACACTTGTTAATTTATTTTTATTATTTGATTGAATAAAGATCCTACTAATATTATAAAGCCAAAAGTTTGTGAAATCTGAATTTTTGTTACCTAGGATCTCCAAAACTACTGAACAGATCAAGATGAAATTTGGCTTACGTTTAGAGCTAAGCCTAACTTAGATAAAAGGCTACTTACTGTCAAAAATAGAAGCAGAAGCTAGTCTATACTAATATTATAAAGAGGAAAGATTTGATTGTTTGTTTGTTTGTATTGAATAGGCTCCGAAACCAATAGACCAATTTGAAAAATTGTTTCACCGTTAGGAAGATTACTTTTCAGTGAGTGACATAGGCTATATTTTATCCCGGAATTCCCACGGGAACGGGAACTACGCGGGTGAAACCGCGAGGCGATCGTCTAGTATTAAATAAATAAATAACACTGACCTGTATCTCATGAACCCCTTTATCTGTATCCAAAGTTCTTGAACTCGCTCCAGGAATGTGAAAGGTGGGCTTGCATCGCTGGTCAGGTCAGCGTTATAAGCCGGGTTCAAAGGTTCGTCTATCATCCTCGTAATCATCCAGTGAGGCTCAAGGGTAGAGAACCAGATGAACGGGCAGTCGTATACTGCTGCTAGGCTGGAAATGAAGGCGGCAATTTCGGTGGAGAACAGTAGCGAGTTTCAACAGTTTATAAAGGAAATCATTCGGCCTTCTGGTGTAGCGGTGTTTCGCACCGCAGGTTCTCAGCACAAATTCATTTTCGGCGTTTCATGCCAAAAAATGTCAGCGTTTCAACCCACATCAAAAAAAAAATATTTTTTCGGCGTTTCTACCCAAAATTCGTTGCCGTTTCGCACCACAAAGAGATCAAAAGATTTTGTACAGTCTGATCAACATTAGCAAACTATAGATTATTTTAAAGCGTAGGTTTATTAGAAAGAAAACAAATTAAGTAGCCTTTAAGTATTCATTAAGTATTTACCGAGCTACTATATATTTGTGGGTTGAAACGACAATCTTAAAAACAGCTGGCTTAAAAACGACACAATTATTATTACTTTTGGCTTGTGTTGCGAACAATTTGGTGCGAAACACCGCTACATCGGCCTTCTAGTTGGAAAACATGACTGTTATTTTTTGTTTAAATAACAATTTGAGGGGTTATTTCGTTACTGACTTTGCTACCACTTAACACCATAATCCCAGGACGCACTAGTTGAACTATGCGATCCCGCGGCGTGACGTGCAGATTGCAGATAACACCGTTTGAGCAGAAAATTGTATGTGGCTG
This sequence comes from Eupithecia subfuscata, assembly GCA_963564075.1. Lineage (NCBI taxonomy): Eukaryota > Metazoa > Arthropoda > Insecta > Lepidoptera > Geometridae > Eupithecia > Eupithecia subfuscata. The sequence goes on along the minus strand of OY751116.1, from coordinate 4,639,542 downwards.
ATAAGAAGACCGTAGATGAAAAATACTTCTCTAGGCCTTTTGAAGTATGTAGGTACTACTACATTTTTTATCCGATCTGCATAATTAAACCCCAGCGAGCCCAAGTTAGCCTGTGTAGTGCTGTCTGGTCCTGGCTTAGAATTTGTACTTTTTGTATTGTATTTCTTTATTAATCAAAAACTTAGTATATTCCTATTTCTACGACACTTTAAACCATATAGGGTTTGTCTAGCGTCGACAGTTACAGCGTGTTGCCACACATTTGGCATGAAGTTAAACTTAAATAAACATTATCATATAATATACCTACTAAGTCTACCTAACATTATCAGAGATTGACTTGCACCACCCCAACTCTTTCTACGGTCGCGTCGTCTTAAGAGGTGACTAAGGGATATCCACCGTGGTCGGGTAGCAGCGCCCCTTGTAGAAAATTCTTCCACCGAACTGCGATCTCCAACCCGCATGCCAGCGTGGGGATTATGGGCACTACCCCCCAAGAAATAAGAGCCATTAAGGCACTTATCAAGACAAGGCCAGCGTCCAATAGTGGACCAATATAGACTGTTGAGGTTGATTGAGGTGCCTACATCAGAAGAATTTGGAATTAACACTTACGATGCATATAACTCAGAAAACATCCACTCCCCGATCACCAAATCGAAGGTCTGAGTTGGATCCTTCAGGACTTTCTGAACACTCTCATCCCTGATGGCATCGGAGGCGATCGTCATCATCATGTGCTGGAGGAAGTCGTAGTCTTTCATGTCGATCTTTTTGTCCATCAACGCTTTTATGTTGAGGGTGTCTTCTGCAGTAATTAAGATAATTTTTAAGCCTTTTATCGTTTAATGATAAATCAATTAATGCATCGTGTAATTAATTAATTAATTATACTAAATTAGAACATTAATTAATTAATTTGATTGAGTGTCGCTTATCATATCACACTAATATTATAAATTTATAATATTAGCGTTATGCGAAAGTTTGGATGTTTAGTTTAGATGCATACATGTAAAGACAGAAACAAACATCCTGATGTTTGTTGCCACTTCACCTCAAAACTACTTAACAGATCGGGCTGAAATTGTATACGAGTTTAATCCTGGAATAAAACATAGGCTACTTCTTATCCCATAAATGAATTCCCATGGGATTGCAAACGTTACCATACAAACAACGCGTGCAAAACCGCGGGCAGAAACTAGTTAATAACCCACACTTTATCTGACGTATTAATACTATTAACGAAGAAAATTACAATTAATTATAGAAACAAATTAGAATTCTTATTACTTCTGGTATATTATTAGTTATACCTAGTCATCCCACAGATGGTGTCAGAGGTTATCTTATAATCTTGTTTATATTTTTTGTGTAAGTATATATTTCGCTGTGTCACGATTAGACAAGACGTTTTTAAATGGTCTCAAGTCACGATACATAAAAAGTAATGACTGCGATTTGTGTGGATTTGTGTTTTGTTATAATAAGTATCTATTCAATGCAAATCCAGAGATAATAAGTTTAGACTTACCGGAAAAAGCTTTAGAAGGTGCTGGTTGAATATGTGTCAAATTCGGATGGGGTTTATGTGGAAACGCCATTATTCGGGTGACCTGAAAGTTGACCATAATTGAATATGTCATACCATACACGGTACCAATTAAGTAAAATAATTCATTTTGTCAAGTACAGTTGTTCTATTTCACGAAGTTCGTTACCATACCTCACTACGAATAACTTTGCGCTTAGTTGTCATGCTGACGGTACTCGCTACCAAAATCTGACGTGAATACAATGAACACTAGTGACCCGGACCGCGTCTCAGGCGAGACCTGCTACTCTAGCCAAGTTGCAAATCTATGATCGCTAACGCTATAGAAAACTAAAATAATGTATGGGAATCACATTTCTATAACGCAAAGTCACGTGGTCAACACAAACGAATCGAGAAACCGTAGCCAAGTTTACAAGTTAGCGTTTCGTCAAAAAGGTGACTTTGACATCGTTTTGACATTTAAGAACGCTAACCATCGACAAAATTATTAATGTATTCTATCCGTGTTGTAGACTAAGCGATACGAACAGTCGCGTCAACTTGGCTAGCAACATTTCGTTTTCTACAATCGTTTTCGCTAAAGCGTTAGCAATTGTAGAAAGAGATTAGATATGATAGTGTGCAGTCTGCAGTCAAAGTCTCAATTGTTTCAATTGTAAATACTAGTTTTATTTGATTTATATTATTTGACTGTAATTTTCTTTGTGAATATCGAGTCGTATCTCACAGGTAGCTCAACTGAACCATATCAATACCTTTTTTTTTTGGGGTGAGAAAATGCCCTGTGTGTGGGGCCACTAAAAACCCACCCGTGAACAGTCCTTCGCCGTGGTGGGGCAAGATCAGGTCGCGCTAGCATTCACAATATTTCCCCAGCGGAATGCCCGTAGTTTCATGGGCCTAGGCCTATGGAGGGATAGCCCCGTTCACTAGAGTTATCCCTCAGACATATGGAGACGCGCAAGCGACCGAGAGTCCCCCGACTCTCGACCAGCGACCCCACTACGGAGAACGAAGGAGACGGGCGAATCGCCTCCTCCGTCCTCCCGGTCTTCTGCGCCGGATTGGGTGAGATTGGGCGTCATCCTCCTTAACAATACTTGTCGGAAGCGTCCCGAAAACAATGCATACTGGTGTTATTCATAATCATCAGCCTAAATTAGTCCACTTTTGGGGAGGCCTATGTCCACTAGCTGGACATAGGCCTCCCCAAATGAGTGCCATAGCGCCCTGTCTTCAGCTTGCCGCATCCATCATCTGCCTGCAGTGTTTCGCAGATCGTCATCCCACCTGGTCTACACTACATTTGCCGAGTCGCAGTCTCCGCTCAAGAACACGTTTACCCCAGAGGTTGTCAGTTCTTCGCGAGATCTTGCCGACCCACTGCCACTTCAGCTTGCTAATTCTTTGAGCTATGTCGATAACTTTGGTGTTATTCCACCTTCCCATACCTACTCTTCTCATCATTTCAATTTTCTAGCACATCATGTTATATTAAGTAATTGCCTGCTAAAAGCACGGAAGTTCCTACGTAACTGGGTACTTTATCGTAGGGTCAATGTATCCCATTCGTTCAAAGTTCTTTATTGATAACTGAGAAGTAGAGTTGTTTCGTGCTAAAGAATTATAAAGGCGAAAGTTTTGAACGATATTGTTTTATTATTTATTTTCAGCTTGTATTATCTCACTGAAGGAAAAAGGCCTCCCTCCCTTTCATTCCAGCTTTCAATAAATAAAATATTTATTTTTAATATAACAGGGTGAGTTTTTTTTTCAGGGCTACTGGGTCTGAAACCGTGAGAGTTTTCGAAAAGTTATGTTAGAAATTACGTGCTCGATTTAAAAAAAAGTTCTGCATTAAATTAACTTATTAGTCAACGATTAACTTATTAATCAACGATTTTTACTTATAGTTCTTTTTAAAAAAACATTGTTTTTTTTTACATTTGGGTTTTTTGTCCTATAATCAAGAAATAAATGTAAAACGACTATGTGCTCAAAGTTGTTTGAACACCATCAAAATTGTTTTTTTTTTTTTATTCTACTTTATGAATTCAGTAAAGGTTACACATTCAGAAATGCTTTCCTTGCGTATAATCTAAACGTATGTAATTCGAAGTAAGATTTATAAATTTTCAATTTTGAAGGGGTTCCAACAACTTTACGAATTCAGTACCTAAAGGATTGTTTGTAACACTCTGCCGCTAGCTTAATCGTCTCAATTGAAAATAGCAGTTCTAATTAGTAAATATTATCTCTTTTTTGCCAACCTCATGACCAGCGTTCAGCAGATGCCTGACTAGGCCATCGCCCAGGATGCCGTGACTCTTCCCAGCTATGGGAAGCATGATCAGAATCTTGTATGCATCGCATGCGCATACAGACAGCAGAACTGCCGTGACTAGAATCTTTAGCATTGTCCCTGAAACAAAATCAAAGTAGCAAAGTATCTACTATATAAATACATACAATACATATAGAATGAAACAAAGAAAATAAATTTATTTGTACCCAAAAACACAATAAGTAACACACATAAAAAAATACATAAAAATTATACCTACTATACAAAAAACATTAACAAGCAAGGAGAATGTTGCAGGGTAATTTATATATTTCATATACCTACGTATATATTTATATACATTATTATCAGGTATAATACACTATCACACTAATATTATAAATGCGAAAGTTTGGATGGATGGATGGATTGATAGATGGATGGATGAATAGATGTTTGTTACCTCTTCACGCCAAAACTGCAGAACGGATCGGGCTGAAAATTTGCATATTCTAATCCTGGAATCAAACATAGGCTACTTTTTATCCCATAAATCAGTTCCCATGGGATCTATCCTATTGAGGTGACTTCTAAATCACCTCAAATCCATCCATCCATCCATCCAAACTTTCGCATATATAATATTATTGTGATTGGTTCATCAATGTCACTAAGAACCACAAAGAAGCTCAGACGAGTATTTTGATACCTCATTAATCAAAATCGCTTTAACCAATAGGCAATAATGAGTGTCAGAAAACCACATAGATACACTCGGTAAAAAGGTCGCGGGTGAATAGGTACCATTAAGTGTTTAATTGTACGAGAGTAAAATAAAAAAAAATTGCACTTACCCAAATCTAAATAAGCCAACACAGTACACTTCTATCAACTGAGGAAAACAAACAAAACCCGATCTTAGTACGTCTGTAAGTTATTACGTAACGTCCTCACGCAGCGATGGCTTAAAAACTTATGATTTGTTCAATTTACATTTTACATACATATGTACGAGTATGTACATCGAGACGCGTGATAAAGCGTCAGCCAAGTTTGGTTGTATACACACCCAAGTAGATACTTAACACATGCACAGCAAACATATAACTTAAGGTACATGGAGCTAGGTGATGCTGTGTGATTGTCCAGCATTATTAATTTATTTATTTATGACATACCTACATAAAGACAGATTTGTTTTTACATTTTTGTCTGTGTAGAGTAGGTAGGTACTACATTAATGCAGCAGGGCGGAAATCGAACTTTGTCAGAAAAAATTAAGTACCTACTAAACATTATTTATTAATGTGTGTTATCCAGCTTAGTACATAATGTCTATGTCATTAGTACCTACATGCATCCATCAGATAGGGCATCATCATCATCATCATCTGCAACCCGATTTCACTCACTGCTGGGTATAGGCCTTCAAACTTTGGTGCCACTCCACATGGTCCTTCGCCAATCACATCCAGGTTCGCCCTGCGGTGTCAGAGATCTGAGATGACTCAAGATGGGCCCTTGTCACTGGACGTCCAATGCTTCTGTACCCAGTTCTTGGGCGCCATTCAGTAAGCGCCTTGCTCCACCTGTCGTCTTGTCTCCGTGCAAGGTGTCCTGCCCAGGTCCATTTTAGTTCCATAATGCGATTTCCAACGTCTTTCACCTTTGTTCGACTTCGGATCTGGACATTGGGAACACGGCTCTATAAGCTTGATGCCGAGCATGGCTCCCTCCATCCATGGCTCTGTGCATCTCTCATCTTGTACACAGCCTCATGAGTGAGCGTCCATGTCTCGGCACCGTAAGTCATGGTAGGCAGAACACACTGGTTGTACAGACTGGATTTCAAACATTGTGGAGTTTCGGCGGACTTAAGAATGTCATCGAATTTACTAAAGGCTGCCCACCCGAGCTGAATTCTTCGTGCGATCTCCTTCAGTTGATGCTCTTTACCAAATGAGAGAATATAAATAAATAATAAATAATGCTGGACAATCCACACAGCATCATCTAGCCCCAAGCTAAGCAGAGCTTGTGTTATGGGTACTAGATGACTGATATACATAATAATAATACATTAGATAGATAGATATTTTTTGTTATACATAGAAACGACCAGAACACCCGGAACAAATATTTGTAGATCGTACAAACATTTGTCCCAAGGCGGGAATCGAACCCGCAACATCCCGCGCCGCAGGCGGACCTTCGCCCGCCGCGCCACCGAGGTCGTCATAATGCCAGAATATCAGGTAGGGCACTGCAAAAGAATTTATAAAAATGACAAAATGGAGTTTCAATTTTTTTTTTTTTACATAAATTTAGGACATTTATTCACAAAAAAAATTATACTAGTATTTACAATTTGAGCTAACTGCCGACTGTTGCAAACAGTCTACAGATAGCTCAACTACTAGTTTAAATTAAAATATATAGTATTAAATAATTATTTGAAGGTCATGCATGTCAATCTTAATCTTAAAATCATGCATGTCAATTTTAATTAAAATTAAATAATCCTAAAGTCATTTACAACGGGATATTTACCATGATTTAAGTTTTTAGCTTTCCGTGGTAATATCCCGTTGTAAATTACTTTATTGTTAATAACTGTCATGGATTTTAAAGTTTAAAATGATCCTCGTTATAATTGTAAAACAAAAACGAAGGTTTAATTTCTTATGGCGTCTAGCGTCGTACCTGAGCAAAATAAAAAATTATTATTGGTAAGTACTAGTTTTTAGAGCATTGTTTTAAACAATTGTCACAAAATATCATCGTTTAATTTTTTTCGTAAAATAAGTAGGTCCCATCTACTTATTGAATTTGTGAAGAATTTTTTTCTAATTTTGCATAAATAATGAAGACTTGACTTGCCGAGACTCTACTCAAGCTAGTTCTGCTGCATTAGAAGAACTTGCTAGAGTTCATGAAAGTCTTCTGTACGTAATCGACTCACCTGAAATTATTGGCTTGTCTACATTGATATTTCTGGACCTGAAAACAAAACGTTTTAGATTCTAGCTGCAACGCAAAAAAGGTCATTTCAGTACCTCTCCGTCAGATAGCTAACAACATCGACGTAAGTAAAATTCGGTGGATTATATGATATATAATCTCAAGATACTAGCTGCTCGAAAGTGGAACGCTTAAATTAGGTCCAATTAGGTTCACCCATCTCAGTCATATTCGGACCGGCGGCGATCGTATTTCGCGTGCGTATTGTTGTCTTGGTCACACTTCGGTCTAGGTACGTCTTTCCATCTTTGTTGTTCATTAGGTAGGTATACCTATTGTAAAAGATTGGAAATAGCGTCTTTGCGTTTAGTGTAACACAACACGGCCCATTTGTTGAGTTAGCGTTGGGAGAACGTCGATCTACAGAATGTTACATAAAAATATGTCTAACAACTGTCTCTCGTCGAAACGAAAAATCGTACAGGGCTCTTTTTCTTCTAATTTAGCTACATTAAAACCCACTTAGCTAGCTGATGCGCTAAGTCTATATAAATCCACTATAAATTTAATATTGCCTTACTCACCCAACGGGCCATGATAGAGCGTCGTATCTGAGCAGTTGAGCATCGTTAACGTTAGTCATAAAGCCGGAAAGGGAACCTAAAGTGGAACTGGGCCGGACAGGTCTCCACAGACAGGAAGATCAGGGACCTCCACAGAGTGGAGCCCATCCAACGACGTGGCGACGTGGAAGGCCCAAATATGATGGCGTGACGATATCAAGGCACATCTTCCATCGTGGCCTGTTGCAGCGTTGGATCGCGAGGAGTAAGGAGAAAAGGGAGGTCTTTGTCTAGCAGTGGGACAGCAATGGCTAAAAATAAAATTTATAAACCTCCTCACCTCAACAGTCTATATTTGGCCCACTGCTGGACGCAGGCCTGCCCCTGATAAACGCCTTATTGACATTTATATCACGGGGGGGTATAGCGCCTATAATTCCCATGCTGCGCGGGTTGGGGATCGCAGTTCGGTGATAGAATTGTTCTACAGGGGGCGCTGCTGCCCGGCCCCGGTGTAGGTATATCCCTTAGTGGCCTCTACGACACCCTCGGGAAGAGTTGGGGTGGTGAAAATTCTAAGACTGCACACAGCTAATAAACATAAATAAACCTAACCTTGTGTTAAATAAACTGGTTTTGCATTCACGATGGACTCAAACGCATTAATAACTTTATATCGATTTTATTTTTAGTGTGCTAATTTCCGTGTTTAGCTCACACTGACGCACACAGTGTGTGACATCATGAGACTTATGTACCTGTCATACAAATTGTATGTATGGATCGCCCTTGGAAGATATTAAGCTGAACATTTAATCAGCGACTGACAATAATTGAAGGTCGATATTATTATTGTGAATACTGTGATACATAAAGCTAAGCTCCCAATGCAAGCCATTGCTTTGAAAACTAATCCTTTAGTAATTAATTTATCAATGCAAAAAATAAGTGTATAAGTTGCGTAGATAATGATTTGAACAGCAAATGACTATTTCATGCTGCCCGTTTAGATCATATAAGATCTGTAGGCGACCTCTAGGCGACAACGGCCAAACTACAAGGCTAACGTGTCATAGAGGCGCTTACGCCGGATAACTGAAGCTAGTAAAAACCTACCTTAGCGCTTCAATGAACACCAGTTTGGGGGTAAAGGTAGATTCCCCCCAAATAGGAACAGAGGGAGATCTCCTGTGAACCGAGCCCGACCCATCTGGTCCACTGAGCCCGGTGGTCGGTAAGCAGCAGGGAACGTGCTCTAAACCCCAGGGTATTTGAGTACTTATTTTTTAAAATGTCGGTTATCGTTTACCCGGAAAGGAAAAATGTAAATTTCTATAGTAACGAAATAGTAACATTATTTCCAAATTTATGGTGGGTAATTTTATACAATACGTTGTTACATACCTAAAATTAAGTAAATAATTATAAATTCCAGTTATGTATCATGTATGAATTTACTGTGTTACTGTTTCATTCAAAGGAACAAACAATACAAATGATAAAAATAGATAACAATAGCCCATTGTAAGTTCAACGTTTTTTCATTAGAATTTTAGTGCCTCTAATCTTATTGGGCTGAATCTTTCTTGCCTGATAGGTTAATTTAGATTAGGTACCTATCTAGCACTACTATGTTTCTGCGACGCAGAAGGTTTGATTCCCGCTTTGACACAATTTTTTATACGATCTCCAGATAGCTCTGGGTGTACCGAGTGTTTTCTAAGTATTAGTTTAGTCAATTTAAAATATATATCTGATCTATGGAGCCAAAACACAAGATCTGCTTAGCTTGGGGTTAGATGATGCGGTGTGAATTGTTCAGCATTATTTATTTATTTATTTTTGCACGGTGCAAACATTCGGAGTTTTTGATGGACCACGGAAAATAAGTTTTCCCGTGGTCCACCAAGGTGGAGAGGTGGGCCACGGGCAATGGACGTTAGAATTGGTACCATCGCTACTTTTTATCACGAGAAACTCTTTCGAAGCTGCTAGCTAAAGCTATTACAATAAGTAGCCATTTTCATTGGTAGGTAGATCATAGGTACATTGAAAACACCTATACCCGAAACAATACACAACAAATTTATTTCCAAAATCAAGAGATAATGTCGGCTTTGTACCTACGTACTAGACCGAAAAAATTTAAAAGTAGAAAGAGTATTCGTTACAAACATACAAAAATATAAATCTTTCCTCTTTATTAGATTAGTGTAAATAGTGTAGATTTTAAGGGTTTCTCTTATTATATATGTTTGGAACAATGTCATATTGGTTCTTAAAGTAGTCAGAATTAGTTTTAACAAACATAAGTCACTCCCCTATGTACTATGCTAGGCTAGGGAGAATGTGAAGTTCTTTGAACAGTGGCTTGCAACTCTCCATGTCTGCATTCGAAAACTGTGGTCATTATGTTTTAATTTTGCAGGTAAATAAATGAATGTGTTATTTGAGTTTGTAATACAAAAATAAAAATCACAATATTGATATCTGTAGTCACAGCAGCATGGAAATGTTTGAAGCCGGATAGATAATTTATGATTTCCCATCCCATTGAAGACAACATTAGACCCATGATTTTGTGTTTTTTCTAGGTCTCGTCTTGAACTCACCTGTCCTCCATTTTCGGCTTGACGTTGAGTTTCAGGACACCCTATTATGGGTCAGTGTATTATGAAATTGGCTCATAGAATTGGTTCTGTATGAAATCAATGAAATTTAGAACTTACCTTTATTATTCATGCATAATTGCATAATTCTTTATTGCACAAAATTGGTACAAGTAAGGTCAACCGGGGCAAATGCGTCATATTTCTCGATCACTTCAAGTTATCGCCTCATTGTGATCAAATGTATGGCATTATCCACTTTTTGAAACTGTAGTCCAATATTATGGCTATTTCTGCACAAAGTTCAAGCAGCGATATCTTCGCCGGAGCTTTACAGATGTTTCAAATTGGCTATTTATTTTAAATTGGAATTTTAGATGCATTTGCCCCGCTTGGGGTAAATGCGTCTTTATTGAATAAAAACTTAATTGGTAAGATTTTCGTGATAATAACTAGGTATTACTTTTTGGTTCAAATTTATTTGCAATAGTATGATAGTTAAACTAGTCAAAAAGAATAATTGACGCATTTAGAGACAATTGACTAAAAATGGGGCAAATGCGCCTATATTTTGATAGACGCATTAGCCTCTTATCAAATGCAGATGCTGTCAACATTTTACTTGGGTGGCTCGCGCTTACTACCTAAACTGTACTAGTAAACAGGTATTGTACCTGTTATAGTTATATAGTTATGTATATAGTTATTAGTGGTGATAGTTGTGAAAAAAAATCTGGAAAGTAATATAAATCTTTATTAAAATTAAATGAGCCATGAGCCAGTGAGTTTCAGTTCCATTATATTTTATCAAACAATGCACCAAACACCCTGTATTATATTACATATAACCTGTATATATCCATCTATATAGTGAATTGTATTAAGTATATTAGTCTACATGACTGACCCATTAACACAAGCTCTACTTAGATTAGGGCTAGATGATGCGGTGTGGATTGTGCAGCATTATTAAATTAAATTACGGATTTATCTGAAACATTGATATGAGCATTTGATTTTCGTATTAAAATGTGCCGACATAAAAAGGTTGATGATATATGTTTTGGGGGCAAATGCGTCCCATAGTCACAATTGCCCCATAACAGCAGACGCATTTACCCCAAGAAATTAATCCTAACCTTATAAATGGAGACATTATTATTTCTTTAAATAGAACTATTTCACTAAAAATAACTGTCTGTGTAGGTAGCCCATAGGCTATTCCTTACAATTATTATTGAATAAAATCAGTTAATTGAAGAAAACTAATGATTAACATGGATTTAGTAACTCACCTCCCGCAGTCACAAGTTGCCACGTGCAATTTTCAAAATGGCCAAATACTCGAATATGTGAACTGCAACGCCATCCGCACGAACTACATGTTCAGTATTTAGTTCCAACAAATGTAACTAGATGGCAGAAGTCAACGTATGTTGAACAGTTTTCGAATAAATTCAAAGAGACGCATTTTCCCCATAGACGCATTTAGACTGGTTGACCTTATAACATTTTCCAGGAAAAATCATGGCAAAGGCGAGCTTAACCCTATAAAGAGTTCTCTTCCAGCAAACCTTATTGGGAGAGAGAGACAAATTTGTAAAAGTGGGTACATGTATTATAATAATAATATTATTTTTATACCTAATTGAATGTCATGTATTATGAATAAAATCTGTATCAATGCAAAGTTTCAGCCCGATCGTTTAATAGTTGTGCCCGCGACTTCTTCCGCATGCATTTCGGTTTTGTACCTCCATGCTTTTACATTTCAAGATTAGAACCTACTACGGTTTGGGCTTGTTAATTTATGCGAATTCTTTGCATAAATGAAGCCCTCGGAATGTTCGAGTCTTATCTTGCTAACCGATTCCAAACGGTAAAGATAAATGACGCGAAAAGTAGTTCCCTGCTAGTCACGTGCGGTATACCGCAGGGCTCCGTCTTAGGCCCACTGCTCTTTCTAGTTTATATTAATAATGTCGTCAAGATTGGCCTGCGAGGGCAAATATCACTTAACGCGGACGATACGTGCATATTATATTTTGGATTGTCTATTACCGAAATGATAGAAGAAGCACAACAGGATCTTATTACATGGTTTAGATGGTTTCAGTACAACCTCTTGACCATACATATAATTATCTCAAAAATCTGCTATATATCATACTCACCTCTGACAATCAATGGAACAGTTTTATAGGAAAAGCATGATGAGCAATATTTGGGGTTAAGATTGGATACAAACCTCAACTGGCATGTCCAAATAGATAGACCACATTAAATCAAAGCACATTAAATCTTGCTGGATCGCTTCAAAGGAGCGTTAGATGTTTTCCAAGGCGGATTCGCTTAAGGGGGTACCTACACTCAAATTGCTTATTTTCAACTCCGTCGGACCTCCATATCTTCCAAACTACTGAATATTTAACTTTGAAATTTATATATGGTAAAGTTCAGGATTTATTCTATCGATCATATATTTCGAAAACACGATTCCATAAAATTTTCTCGATAGAAAAAAATCGCAAAGTTACCTCTAATTTTTTACTAAAACCCTAATTTCTCAATAAATACAGATGATACGATCTTGAGATTAAGCATAGTAATTGAGCTAAGTATAAAGAACATTTTATATGTTGCCTTTTTTTCAATTAACTATTCTAATGTTTGTGGGGAGCAAATAACTACTAAAAACTTGATTTTTGGGCTTACGCCGCTTTGCTCTGTCCCGCTCCTGTGAACGCAAAATCCTATGCCTATCCTCTTCACACATTAACGAGGTAGGGTACCGCCTTAAACAATTACAACTTTTTGGTAAAATCACACCTAACGTACCATATAGAAATGTGGGTGAACGCACTGAACTATAAACTAAATGAGTTACAACGACTACAGAACAAAATTATTAAAATTGTATTTCACTATCCTTATCTAACACCTACAGCTAAACTCTATAAATAAACTAAACTAATGAACATTAAACAATTATATATCCATACAACCTGTTTACTTATTCGTAGAATCCTAAATAAAACCATTCATACAAATATCACTTCCTTCAAAAAGAGCCAACAACATAGTAAATACAGTAGACGAAGAGGTGACCATCGTGTTTTGCCTACGATTAGAACTCAACAGGGTAAAAAGACTACTTTCGAAGGGGTCCAATTCTATAACGAGCTACCTGAAGACAATAAAGGTGCTAGAACGTTTGGCGTGTTTAAAATCAAATTACTTGTATATCCGAGGATGTACAACACTACTAGAATAAACTCAGAAAGACGAAAAAGAACATAATACTGTTTCTTATGTACGTAAAATGTTTGTTGAAAATGAGAAATAATGTTTGAACTGATTTTAAAAGTCTTTGCCAATGTCGGTGTCACTTATACAGAGTGTTAGGCAGACTGTGCCGTATGGGGACTGAGGGTAGGTGGAAGTAAGCAATTACTATCGCAAATGATTTCAATGTAAGACGTATCGGTCGATCAACATATAGATTTTGTGGATGGACCATATCAGTGCCAAAACTTACAATATCGATGTTAGAAACATAGAAACAATCGATTTGCTGGCCAAGAGCCTATAAATTGCAAAAAAACAGGTCATTATGTCACGGTGCCGATAATCATTATCGATTAAACCCATGCAGTATTATTTAATAATACAGTAATCTGACCGACTTTGCAATAAGTATGTACAATCAGAATAAAAATTCAGGATTCATTCCACCTATTAGTAAATAGTGATTGAAAAGCTACTTACGTTCCTTACACAAATGTTCGTACAGGTACCTGTACGAACATTTGTGTTTTTAAATACCTAGGGGGAGACTCTAGTTTATTAACTAGAGTACCCACCTACGTTGATGTCGATAAAAGCAATTAATACTTAATATTCAGAGATAAAAATACATGTTCTCCATTGACATATTGAGGAAGCAAAGGGCTTTTCCATTACATTTTTATCGAGGCTTTAGGTCAGTCTAGTAGTTGAAGCAATCATGGCTCGTCAAATAGAAGTTTTACCTAAAAAATCTGTGAAATGCAAAGATGCGGTTGTTCTGAAGATATTCTACAAAGTAGTTCTTATTCTCTGCTGCTTGGACTTTGGTTTTTATGAGCATGAATCAGTAAGGAGAAGAGTTTTTTGGAAAACAATAACGATTCTTCAGTCAGTTTTTTTAATTAGTGTGGCTTTTTATTTTAGTTGGCCATATGACGATGAGTATTTTTATGAGACCGTTATATATTTTTGTTACTATTTTATCGTTGTCCTTAAATTAATCTCTCTCAGTCCAAACAAGACATTTTGTCAGCTCCACCGGGACTTAATAACTATAGATAGTAATCTGCAAATAAGCAGCGATTCATTTATATTAGAAATAAAAATAATATTTCGGAGTACTGTGCTCGCAGTATTGTGTCTTATACTTTATACTTATACCTGTGTTACTACAAGTGGCTGTGTGGTTTCAATTATAAAAACAATTATCTTTCAATGGCTAACCAATTCCATTTTCATTGTGGATTCATCTTGTGCCTTCGTCTTCTATTCAATATATTGTCGATTGAAATATTTTTCTATAATATTGAAAAATGAAGATCGAGATAATTTGTCAATGCAGCGTATTTACCAATCGATTGTTAACTTGACGGAAATGCACAAATCTGCTCTCGATCCATTGGTAAGTGCAATATGGGAACTTAAGTTTGTCACATAGCAAAAAAATGTGTATTCTAATATAGGCTTTAACTACATTTAGATGAATTTTATACTGACGGCTACAGATGACGGACAGCCCATGGGTTATGGGAAGCCACTGTATAATGTAGGTACCTATCTTAAGATGTAAACCAGTTTAATCCTGTATTTGACGTATTTAAATGCAAATTTTTGTGCTGTGTGATAGCAGTAGTGGATTAATGAGCGCAGAGCTTTCTATGAGCTTGATTGTTCAGTGATTAGCAATAACACCAATTTCCAATTGAAAAGAATGCTTTCGTTTCAGTTTTTGCTAACGATTTTGTCTACGATTTACGACGTCATGGCCAATATTCTTATCGCAGTTAAGGAAATGAGATTGACAAATAGTGTAAGTATGAGGGCACTTTGTTTATTTTTAAACAGCCGTATTAAATACTGGGACAGAATGAAAATAACTAAATCTGTCTTTGCAGATCGTACCTCGAGTAGAACTTTTATTTGTTGCTATATCTTTGATGAGCATCTCTATACTGGCACTTGCCGCCGAGTTTCTCTCTGAAGAACAGAAAAGAATTATATTTATACTTCACGAGAAACTAGTATACCAAAGAGGTAATTTTTTTTCTTTCTTCCTTAATGTAGTGAACGCAAAGTTGGTCGTTGATCTTAATTTAGAAAATGTACTTTCAAAATAAATTATTCAGTTTTCCTTAACCGATTCGCTGAAATTTGAAATATTTATGTAAGTTCTGTGAAAATGCAATCTCATGGTACCATCGAGCTGTTCTGATGATGGAGACAAAGTCAAAAACTCTTTATTTCCATAAATACATTAAATGTACGCTTAGAAAAGGTCAAATTATAAAACTAAACACTGACATGGAAATAAAGTGATATTTTTTATTTCTGTCGCTTTGATATGTAGACTAAAGTAAACAAGCGACGAAGAAACCTATAGCCTGTTATTTGTTATTTTTCGAGTTTCGAGCAAAATCCGTCCCAAGCTTTTTATTTTCTAGTCTAGATAATCTGATATTTTATAGTAAGTAAGCCTTTTTGCACAGCAAGGTTTTGACAATTTGTTTGAATTTATTTACTGATAATTTTTGCAACTCACTAGGAGTTTTGTTTGACAGAAGGCGGCCATAGGAACTCCTAAATGAGGGGGTGAATCTAGCGGGTTTGGATGTGAAACTAGGCCTAGATCTCAGTACTCGCGGGATCCCCGTGGTAAAAAAACTATAATTACATAAAAATCAACATTTTTTCTTCGGTTCCCCAATAGTGAAAACACGAAGACGAAAAAAAATTACGATTATAAAAAATGATGAAAGTGTTTTGCACCTAATTTGGTCGAGATCTCAGGAACCCTGCATCTATAGAATCCTGCATCTATAGAAAAGATTCTTGTCTTGATTCGTAACCTACTAATTCTTTGGTTCCTTAAGCTCCTTATTCCTATTTCTTCATAAGTTGTGTAGTTTTCTTGTAAATAAGCCAAAACATCATTTTTGCGCTTACGCCGTTACGAAAACGTATGCTCTGTCCCGCTTCTATGAACGCGAAATCCTGTGCCTATCCTTATTACAAAATAGCGTGCAATGGACCCTCTTAATCACGTCGAATTTGAGTCCGTTGATTTGTCTTCCGAAGCACTTTGGTCCTAGATGATAAAAAAGTTTATTTTTAAAAAGATTTCTGTAGATTTTAAAAATTTATTACAGATTCTAATCGTCAGCCTGAGTTGGAGCTGTTCATCCAGTACGTAGAGGCGCGCCCGCTCCGGTTCCGTCTATACAGGGTGATCCCTCTTGACGCCAACCTGCTTGGCATAGTGCTCAAGTTTTCCGTCACTTATCTCATCGTCATTATACAATTTACATACAACTAATTTGGTCACACTCTTTATGAATAATCGATAATTATTGAATCGAGACCGTAGGTCCGGAAGGTACCGAGGCTCTCCGGGTTTTTTTTATTATCTGAGCGGCTGGTCGAAGCGACGCGTGACCCGAGAGATGGTGATTATCTGGCGCAGCGCATCAGTATTGCCATACAGCGGGGCAATGCAGCCAGCGTCTTGGGGACGCTTCCAACTGGTATTGATATCGAACAGTTGAGCTAGGTACCTGTAGATTGTTTGCAAAAGTCTGCAGTTAGCTCAATTGTTTCAATTGTAAGTAATAGTTCGAAGTTGTTTCTGTTATTTGATTGCAGTTTTCTTTATTAATAAAGGCCAATCAAGGAAGGTACTTAAAATGTACTTAATATTCTGAATAATCAAAAGAGCTTGCTCTGTAGACCAAATTTTACATATACATACATAATATACAACCATGTGATTCATAATTTTCTGAAATTTTCCTGAGCTGACTTTTATATTAGTATAGTTAAGGGGATTGAAGTGTAATTATAATACTAGAAACATCTCATTTGTTTTTGGTCCATTTGCTGGGATGGGCTTACGATTAAAACATTAAGCTCACGTAAGTTGTTATCCCCAGGAATGTTATTGTAATGGTAGTTTATAAATAATGTATTTTCATTTCATTTTTTCAAACAGTTTCCTGGAAAGTGCTGGATGAGGCGCGTAAAGACCCAATAAGTGACGTATGAGAAGGCTGAGACCAGCAGTGGCTGACACTTGGAAGCATCATGATTATCAATGTACATATTTATCTCTATTTCCCATACAGGGCGCCACATAACACGTGTACTAAGCCGAAAAGGGGTGATTCTAGACCCCGAGGGAATCAACCATTACTATATACACGATTTTATGAAAATAAATAAGACTTTTTTCTTCCCATTCGTGTTCTTTTACACGCACTCTTGCATTATAAAATATTATAAAATACATTATAATAATTAATAATTATCATAAGTTCTAGTTCGCGAAAACGGCCGTGCCACGCACGCTCTATTGGGCCGATCTATCATTACAGACAGGACTATTCTGGCGAATAAACCTTGTCAGCATGTGGGAGGTCGATTCAGCGATTATCGTCCCGATAGTCGTTTCGGATATCGGCGTAATAGCGAAGAGCCTCGATCAACATCTCAAGAGAGTCTCACTAGGAAGTTGAACCATTCATACAAATATCACTTTCATCAAAACGAGCCAATTACACAGTAAATATAGTAGACGAAGATGTGATCATCTTGTTTTGCCTACAATTAGAACTCGACAGGATAAAAAGATGATTACTTTCGAAGGGACCCAGTTCTATAACAGGCTACCTGAAGACATTAAAGGTGCTGGAACGTTTGGCGTGTTTAAAACCAAATTGCAAAGATAAATACATACGAGTAGGTATGTAAGTACTGTATATCCGAGGATTTAACACTACTAGAATAAACTTAGAAAGACGAAAAAGAACATATAATACTGTTTCTTATGTACGTAAAATGTTTGTTGTAAATGAAAAATAAAGATTTTTGAACTGATAAATTTACAAGTATTTTCTAATGTCAGTGTCACTTACTACAGAGTGTTTGGCAAACCGTGTGCCGTATGGTAACTGGGAGTAGGAACTAAGTAATTATTATCGCAAATGATTTCAATGTAAGACATATCGGTCGATCAACATGTAGATTTTGTGGATGGACCATATCAGTGAACTTACAACATATCGATGTTAGAAACATAGAAACAATCAATTTGCTGGCCAAGAGCCTCTAAATTGCAAAAAAACACGTCATTATGTCACGGCGCCGATAGTCATTATCGATTAAATCCATGCAGTATACCTATCGGATAACCTTCGGTTAGTAGGTCACAAAGAAATAAACTCAAACAAATCAACAAACATTTAATTTAAACTAATACCTAGTAGAACCTTAAATCCCTGATCCAACAAGAATAATATATTACTTGACTAATTAAAAAAAAAAAATGATTAAGAAATTATAAGACTAAACATGTAGGTAAATAATCATTGTTAGTATATTATTATGTCAAGCCAATGATAGTAGAGGAAGTAATTGAAGTAAGTGCGTGCTAGGATTGTGTCGTTCATGAACGAACGGCTCATATGATCCGGATCACGGGCCGCTCGTGATTGTTCCGAACAGTCTCGACGAAAAGACCCGTTCATTTCTACGTTCGGTTCATTGTGAACGACTGAGACGCGCGCCGCGACATAACGCAAAGATCCGCTGCGTCTTTCTCTCGCGAGGCCGTAAGTGGGGCGTGCGAGTAGGATAGGACACATTCTGTGGCTTGTATCATCTACTCACAGCCTGATTAAAAGTAGATACCTTAAGCTAACGTAATAGAGTCTGTTGTCGCAGTATGGTACTTAGGTATCCATTCCTTTATTCCTTACCAAACATTACGTAGGTATAACACGCAGAAGTTAACTAGGCACCTCGTGCCTAGAAGTTTACTTGGCACCAGGTGCCAAGATGATTTCTGCGTGTTGTACACAACTGTTTTCTTCCTATAATAGTAAAAATATTACTACTGATACTTGATACTTTTGTTCCAATTTACTTGAAACTTTAAAGACCTTCCTTACAAATAAATGTTTTAACTATTTACCAAAATACCTATTTACATTCCATACGAAAACCAGTTAGCAACCAAATCGATTTTATACTGACAGACGAATAATAATCATAATCGATTTACCCGATAGCCCGAGAGAGGAGGCTATTATTTTTCGAGTAGGTAGGTACATGTAAGTACTTGGGCATCTAAGTAGGTATGTAGGTAGGTACCTACTGTACGTACCTACTACCTAGGTAGGTTAGGTAAGTTGGTACCTCTATGTAAATTATTTACCAACAAGGAAACCCGCTTGCACAAGTTCATAAAAATATCAAGCATAGGTAGGTAGGTATTAAATCAAAGTGAAATGAAAGCTGATTGAAATGGTCTAGCAATAGTCGGATAAGCTTTGTAAAGTTTTGGTAAGTACCTACCTAGGTAGGTAGGTAGTCCTTAGGTATTATTTCTAAAGTAGCTTTCCTCAAAGTCGTCGCATCAATCAATCCATTTTTTAGTAGGTAGCCTTGGGATCCTTTAGGAAGGTAAAATTTATAAGAAAAGCATCAGACGAACGAAGGTGTTATTGTAGGTACCTAGGTAGGTAACTAGGTATTAGAATTCGACACAGACAAACCTCACCTCAAATTAATAAGCTTAGCTACTACCTATTCAATTGCCTAAATTAAATTCTCATTCAATTCAATAGGTAGTAGCCGTGGTAGTAGGTAGGTACCCAGGTACCTAATTGAGTAGGTACCTACCTAAGGAGTTATATATTTTTCTGTCGGACAACATTACCTACTTGCTTGAGTTTTTTTATAGCTCAGTATCTAGTACCTACCTACCTAGTAGGTATCTCGCAATTTGACCATTTTAGACGCACCTACCTAGGTATAATAAAACGACGGTTGTTGGAGGCACGCAAGATAGGTAGGTAACGGCGCAGGGGGGGGGGAGCGAGGGAGCGGGGCGACACACTCTTATTAGCGCCGAGTACTTCACTGTTTGTTATAATATTTATTATTATTCTACTATTAAAGATAACTACTTTATGTGTAAAGCTTTATGAGATGAGTCATTGCGGTGATTATTGTATTTGCTTTTTGAAATTTTAATTTTAAATTTTAAATTAAAATTAAAAACAACAACTATTTACACATCTTTCTACCTCCTGTGAGGAAGATATACTAACGAAGATATAGGTACCTACCTACTAGAAGAATCTAACTTGAGACGTTATAAGTAGGTAAGTACCTATCTCAATTCAGGTCAATAAATATCTACCTACCCAGCAGCAAGTTTTTACTCTATGTACCTACATACCATAATTTAATGATAATTGGATCATGAATGATATACCTAGACCGAGAATTCGAAAAGATCCACCACAGAACCAAATCAGTCAGTAACGAAACGACGCGACGACACGCAACGAAACGAACCGATCTCGCACAGGCTCAGATCAGTCAGTCACAAAATCGAAAAGATCCGCCGGCAAAAACAATCATTCAAATGAACGGATCATATGAACCGGATCATTTTCTTAACGGGTCGTGACTGATATGGATCTTTGTGAATGAACGAACGACACACGCCTAGTGCGTGCAAATGCAAACAGTACAATTAAGCCCTCACACAAAGCCGCGATTTTGAAGCGCTTCTTGTGTCGTGCGACTACGTGCGCAGTACATTTTGTAAGCGCTACACTACTATTAATTGTACAGTTTGCACGCATTCACTTCAATTACCTCTTCTCTACCTTTACTATCATTGACTTCACATATACTAATAATGATAACTTACCTACTTAAATAGTTTTATAATTTCTAATAAGGTTGCACTAGCTAGCGACTCATATTGTTCTTTCGGTCTCACTTCGGTCTTCGGTACCTACGTCTTTCTATCGTTGTTGTTATTTATATTGCACAGGACTCGAAATGTAACTGTGAGCGTATGTGTTTGCGCGTAGTTGTAACTCAGGCCAATTGTTAAGTAAACGCTGAGAGAACGTAACACATCTTCCCTTTTCTACATCAATGAATGTAACCAATAAAATATGTTCTGCGACTGAATAATTCGTTTAGAAATTTTAATCAATCAAAAAACCGATAGTTTAGACAAACACCGATTAGGCTCCGGTACTTACCCTAACCGGTGATTATCCGGTTTTTTGAGAACCGGTGCACACCACTAGTGGGTACTCTAGTTAATTAACTAGAGTAGGTACCCACCTACGTTGATGTCAATAAAAGCAATTAATACTTAATATTCAGAGATAAAAATACATGTTCTCCCTTAGCACAATGAGGAAGCAAAGGGCTTTTCCATTACATTTTTATCAAGGCTTTTTAGGTCAGTATAGTAGTTGAAGCAATCATGGCTCGTCAAATAGAAGTTTTACCTAAAAAATCTGTGAAATGCAAAGATGCTGTTGTTCTGAAGATATTCTACAAAGTAGTTCTTATTCTCTGCTGCTTGGACTTTGGTTTTTATGAGCATGAATCAGTAAAGAGAAGAGTTTTTTGGAAAACAATAACGATTCTTCAGTCAGTTTTTTTAATTAGTGTGGCTTTTTATTTTAGTTGGCCATATGACGATGAGTATTTTTATGAGACCGTTATATATTTTTGTTACTATTTTATCGTTGTCCTTAAATTAATCTCTCTCAGTCCAAACAAGACATTTTGTCAGCTCCACCGGGACTTAATAACTATAGATAGTAATCTGCAAATAAGCAGCGATTCATTTATATTAGAAATAATAATAATATTTTGGAGTACTGTGCTCGCAGTATTGTGTCTTATACTTTATACTTATACCTGTGTTACTACAAGTGGCTGTGTGGTTTCAATTATAAAAACAATTATCTTTCAATGGCTAACCAATTCCATTTTCATTGTGGATTCATCTTGTGCCTTCGTCTTCTATTCAATATATTGTCGATTGAAATCTTTTTCATCCATATTGAAAAATGAAGATCGAGATAATTTGTCAATGCAGCGTATTTACCAAACGATTGTTAACTTGACGGAAATGCACAAATCTGCTCTCGATCCATTGGTAAGTGCAATATGGGAACTTAAGTTTGTCACATATCAAAAAAATGTGTATTCTAACTGGCTTTAACTACATTTAGATGAATTTTATACTGACGGCTACAGATGACGGACAGCCCATGGGTTATGGGAAGCCACTGTATAATGTAGGTACCTATCTTAAGATGTAAACCAGTTTAATCCTGTATTTGACGTATTTAAATGCAAATTTTTGTGCTGTGTGATAGCAGTAGTGGATTAATGAGCGCAGAGCTTTATATGAGCTTGATTGTTCGGTGATTAGCAATAACACCAATTACCAATTGAAAAGAATGCTCTCGTTTCAGTTTTTGCTAACGATTTTGTCTACGATTTATGACGTCATGGCAAATATTCTTATCGCAGTTAAGGAAATGAGATTGACAAATAGTGTAAGTATGAGGGCACTTTGTTTATTTTTAAACAGCCGTATTAGATCCTGTGACAGAATTAATATAACTAAATCTGTCTTTGCAGATCGCACCTCGAGTAGAACTTTTATTTGTTGCTATATCTTTGATGAGCATCTCTATACTGGCACTTGCCGCCGAGTTTCTCTCTGAAGAACAGAAAAGAATTATATTTATACTTCACGAGAAACTAGTATACCAAAGAGGTAATTTTTTTTCTTTCTTCCTTAATGTAGTGTACGCAAAGTTGGTCGTTGATCTTATTTTAGAAAATGTATAAGTATGTACTTTCAAAATTAATTATTCAGTTTTCCTCAACCGATTCGCTGAAATTTGAAATATTTATGTAAGTTCTGTGAAAATGCAATCTCATGGTGCCATCGAGCTGTTCTGATGATGGAGACAAAATCAAAAATTCTTTATTTCCATAAATACATTAAATGTACACTTAGAAAAGGTCAAATTATAAAACTAAACACTGACATGGAAATAAAGTGATATTTTTGATTTCTGTCGCTTTGATATGTAGACTAAAGTAAACAAGCGACGAAGAAACCTATAGCCTGTTATTTGTTATTTTTCGAGTTTCGAGCAAAATCCGTCCCAAGCTTTTTTATTTTCTAGTCTAGATAATCTGATATTTTATAGTAAGTAAGCCTTTTTGCACAGCAAGGTTTTGACAATTTGTTTGAATTTATTTACTGATAATTTTTGCAACTCACTAGGAGTTTTGTTTGACAGAAGGCGGCATAGGAACTCCTAAACGAGGGGGTGAATCTAGCTGGTTTGGATGTGAAACTAGGCCTAGATCTCAGTACTCACGGAATCCCCGTGGTAAAAAACTCGAATTACATAAAAATCAACATTTTTTCTTCGGTTTCATAATAGTGAAAACACGCATACGATAAAAAATTACGATAATAAAAAATGATGAAAGTGTTTTGCACCTAATTTGGTCGAGATCTCAGGAACCCTGCATCTATAGAATCCTGCGTCTATAGAAAAGATTCTTGTCTTGATTCGTAACCTACTAATTCTTTGGTTCCTTATGCTCCTTATTCCTATTTCTTCATAAGTTGTGTAGTTTACTTGTAGGTAAATAGGCCAAAACATCATTTTTACGCTTACGCCGTTCCGAAAACGTATGCTCTGTCCCGCTTCTATGAACGCGAAATCCTATGCCTATCCTTATTACAAAATAGCGTGCAATGCGCCCTCTTAATCACGTCGAATTTGAGTCCGTTGATTTGTCTTCCGAAGCACTTTGGTCCTAGATGATAAAAAAGTTTATTTTTAAAAAGATTTCTTTAGATTTTAAATTTTTTTTACAGATTCTAATCGTCAGCGTGAGTTGGAGCTGTTCATCCAGTACGTAGAGGCGCGCCCGCTCCGGTTCCGTCTATACAGGGTGATCCCTCTTGACGCCAACCTACTTGGCGTAGTGCTCAAGTTTTCCGTCACTTATCTCATCGTCATTATACAATTTACATACAACTAATTTGGTCACACTCTTTATGAATAATCGAGAGAGGCTCTCCGGGTTTTTTTATTATCTGAGCGGCTGGTCGAAGCGACGCGTGACCCGAGAGATGGTGATTATCTGGCGCAGCGCATCAGTATTGCCATACAGCGGGGCAATGCAGCCAGCGTCTTGGGGACGCTTCCAACTGGTATTGATATCGAACAGTTGAGCTAGGTACCTGTAGATTGTTTGCAAAAGTCTGCAGTTAGCTCAATTGTTTCAATTGTAAGTAATAGTTCGAAGTTGTTTCTGTTATTTGATTGCAGTTTTCTTTATAAATAAAGGCCAATCGAGGAAGGTACTTAAAATGTACTTAATATTCTGAATAATCAAAAGAGCTTGCTCTGTAGACCAAATTTTACATATACATACATATTATACAACCATGTGATTCATAATTTTCTGAAATTTTCCTGAGCTGACTTTTATATTAGTATAGTTAAGGGGATTGAAGTGTAGATAATACTAGAAACATTTGATCTGTGTTTGGACCATTTGCTGGGATGGGCTAACGATTGAAACATTAAGCTCACGTAAGTTGTTATCCCCAGGAATGTTATTGTAATGGTAGTTTATAAATAATGTATTTTCATTTCATTTTTTCAAACAGTTTCATGGAAAGCGCTGGATGAGGCGCTTAAAGGCCCAATAAGTAGACGTATGAGAAGACTAAGCCCAGCAGTGGCTGACACTTGAAAGCATCATGATTATAAATGTACATATCTCTATTTCCCATACAGGGTGCCACATAACACGTGTACTAAGCCGAAAAGGGGTGATTCTA
Organism: Eupithecia subfuscata; assembly: GCA_963564075.1. Lineage (NCBI taxonomy): Eukaryota > Metazoa > Arthropoda > Insecta > Lepidoptera > Geometridae > Eupithecia > Eupithecia subfuscata. Next base: position 4,614,569 of record OY751116.1, on the reverse strand, counting down.
GACCCCGAGGGAATCAACCATTACTATATACACGATTTTATGAAAATAAATACGACTTTTTTCTTCCCATTCGTGTTCTTTTACACGCACTCTTGCAATATAAAATATTATAAAATACATTATAATAATTAATAATTATCATAAGTTCTAGTTCGCGAAAGCGGCCGTGCCACGCAAGCTCTATTGGGACCGATCTATCATTACAGACAAGACTATTCTGGCGAATAAACCTTGTCAGCATGTGGGAGGTCGATTATCGTCCCGATAGTCGTTTCGGATATCGGCGTAATAGCGAAGAGCCTCGATCAACATCTCAAGAGACTCTCACTAGGAAGTTGAACCATTCATACAAATATCACTTTCATCAAAACGAGCCAACTACACAGTAAATACAGTAGACGAAGATGTGATCATCTTGTTTTGCCTACAATTAGAACTCAACAGGATAAAAAGATGATTACTTTCGAAGGGACCCAGTTCTATAACAGGCTACCTGAAGACATTAAAGGTGCTGGAACGTTTGGCGTGTTTAAAATCAAATTGCAAAGATATACATAATGTATATCCGAGGATGTACAACACTACTAGAATAAACTTAGAAAGACGAAAAAGAACATTATAATACTGTTTCTTATGTACGTAAAATGATTGTTGTAAATGAAAAATAAAGATTTTTGAACTGATTAATTTACAAGTATTTGCTAATGTCAGTGTCACTTACTACAGTGTTCGGCAAACCGTGTGCCGTATGGTAGCTGGGGGTAGGAGCTAATTAATTACTATCGCAAATGATTTCAATGTAAGACGTATCGGTCGATCAACATGTAGATTTTGTGGATGGACCATATCAGTGAACTTTCAACATATCGATGTTAGAAACCTAGAAACAATCAATTTGCTGGCCAAGAGCCTATAAATTGCATAAAAACACGTCATTATGTCACGGCGCCGATAATCATTATCAATTAAATCCATGCAGTATACCTATCGGATAACCTTCGGTAAGTAGGTCACAAAGAGATGAACTCAAACAAATCAACAAACATTTAATTTAAACTAATACCTAGTAGAACCATAAATCCCTTATCCAACAAGAATAATATATTACTTGACTAATTTAAATAAAGATAAATTATTGATTAAGAAATTATAAAACTAATTAAGTAGGTAAATAATCATTGAAGTAAGTACCTACATACTATATTTTTATTTTATTAGTACAATGCCCTAGTCATAGAATAACAGTAGGTACGTGACCTGTTACTTCGTGCCCAGCACTAGTGTAGATTACATTAAATAAGTCATAACGACAACAAATGCAAACTTTTCACTAATGTGTGAGTAAGCCGTATGTAACTACGCTTACGGCTTAATTTGGTTCGTACTGCATTTTTGGATGGGCGTAGGCGTAATTCCGTAGTTATTGTCTGTGTATGTAGTGGTAACTGGTAAGGTAGTAGAGGGGGCGAGCCGGCGACATGCTTTCCCGATAGATCGGGTGGTACTCAGGACTTCTAGTACGTTATCTAATCTGTGCTTCTAGTGCCTTGTTATTTAGATTTCTATGTAACTTACCTACTTAATTAGTTTTATAATTTCTAATAAGGTAGCACTAGCGACTCATATTGTTCTTTCGGTCTCACTTCGGTCTTAGGTACCTACGTCTTTCCATCTTTGTTGTTATTTATATTGCACAGGACTCGAAATGTAACTGTGAGCGTATGTGTTTGCGCGTAGTTGTAACTCAGGCCAATTGTTAAGTAAGCGCTGAGAGAACGTAACACATCTTCCCTTTTCTACATCAATGAATGTAGCCAATAAAATATGTTCTGCGACTGAATAATTCGTTTAGAAATTTTAATCAATCAAAAAACCGATAGTTTAGACAAACACCGATTAGGCTCCGGTACTTACCCTAACCGGTGATTATCCGGTTTTTTGAGAACCGGTGCACACCACTAGTGGGTACTCTAGTTAATTAACTAGAGTAGGTACCCACCTACGTTGATGTCAATAAAAGCAATTAATACTTAATATTCAGAGATAAAAATACATGTTCTCCCTTAACACAATGAGGAAGCAAAGGGCTTTTCCATTACATTTTTATCAAGGCTTTTTTAGGTCAGTATAGTAGTTGAAGCAATCATGGCTCGTCAAATAGAAGTTTTACCTAAAAAATCTGTGAAATGCAAAGATGCTATTGGTCTGACGATATTCTACAAAGTAGTTCTTATTCTCTGCTGCTTGGACTTTGGTTTTTATGAGCATGAATCAGTCAAGAGAAAAGTTTTTTGGAAAACAATAACGATTCTTCAGTCAGTTTTTTTAATTAGTGTGGCTTTTTATTTTAGTAGGCCATATGACGATGAGTATTTTTATGAGATCGTTATATATTTTTGTTACTATTTTATCGTTGTCCTTAAATTAATCTCTCTCAGTCCAAACAAGACATTTTGTCAACTCCACCGGGACTTAAAAACTATAGACAGTGATCTGAAAATAAGCAGCGATTCATTCATATTAGATATAAAAATTATATTTTGTACTACTTTGCTCACAGTATTGTGTCTTATACTTTATACTTATACCTGTGTTACTACAAGTGGCTGTGTGGTTTCAATTATAACAACAATTATCTTTCAATGGCTAACGAATTCCATTTTCATTGTGGATTCATCTTGTGCTTTCGTGTTCTATTCAATATATTGTCGATTGAAATCTTTTTCATCCATATTGAAAAATGAAGATCGAGATAATTTGTCAATGCAGCGTATTTACCAATCGATTGTTAACTTGACGGAAATGCACAAATCAGCTCTCGATCCATTGGTAAGTGCAATATGGGAACTTAAGTTTGTCACATAGCACAGCACAGCACGAAAATTTGTGTTCAAATATGGGCTTTAACTACTTAATAACATTTAGATGAATTTTATACTGACGGCTCAGATGACTGATTTGGTGCAAGTTTTTGTGCTGTGTGGTAGCGGTAGTGGATTAATGAGCGCAGAGCTTTATATGAGTTTGATTGTTCAGTGATTAGCAATAACACCAATTTCCAATTAAAAAGAATGCTCTCGTTTCAGTTTTTGCTGACGATTTTGTCTACCATTTACGACGTCATGGCTAGTATTCTTAACGCAGTTAAGGAAATGAGATTGACAAATAGTGTAAGTATGAGGTCGCTTGGTTTATTTTTCAAACAGCCACATTAAGTTCTGTGAAAGAATTAAAATGACTAAATCTGTCTTTGCAGATCGCACCTCGAGTAGAACTTTTATTTGTTGCTATAGCTTTGATGACCATCTCTACACTGGCATTTGCGGCCGAGTTTCTCTCTGAAGAACAGAAAAGAATTATATTTATACTTCAAGAAAAACTACTATACCAAAGAGGTAATTTTTTTTCTTCATTACTTAATGTAGTGTACTTAAAGTTGGTAGCTATTATAATTTTGAAAATGTATACTTTCAAAATTTATTTATTTAGTTTTCCTCAACCGATTTACTGAAATTTGTCATTTTTATGTAAGTTCAGTGCAATGCAATCTCATGGTACCATCGAGCTGGTCTAATGATGGAGACAATATCAAAACATCAAAAACTCTTTATTTCCATAAATACAATAAATGTATACTCAGAAAAGGTCAAATTATAAAACTAAACACTGACATGGAAATAAAGTGATATTTTTTATTTCTGTCGCTTCTATATGTAGACGCAATGAAGCGACGAAGAAACCTTTATCCTGTTATTTGTTATTTTTCGAGTTTCGAGCAAAATCCGTCCCAAGCTTTTTTATCCTCTAGTCTAGATAATCTAATATTTTATAGTGAGCCTTTTTGCACAGCAAGGTTTTGACAAATTGGTTTGAATTTATTTACTGATAATTTTTGCAGGACTTTTGTTTGACAGAAGGCGGCATAGGAACTCCTAAACGAAGGGTCGAATCTAGCGGGTTTGAATGTGAAAGTAGGCCTAGATCTCAGTACTCACGGGATCCCCGTGGTAAAAAACTAGAATTACATAAAAATCAACATTGTTTCTTCGGATCCTTAATTGTGAAAACACGATCGCGAAAAAAAATTACGATAATAAAAACGAGATCACAGGAACCCTGCAGTCTATAGAAAAAAATTTTGTTTTGATTCGTATCCTACTAATTCTTGGGTTCCTTCATACAGTTTCTTCATAAGTTGTGCAGTATTCTTGTAAATAAGCAAAAACATCATTTTTACGCCGTTTTCCGAAAACGTATGCTCTGTCCCGCTTCTATGAACGCTAAAACCTATGGTTATCCTTATTACAAAATAGCGTGCAATACGCCCTCTTAATCACGTCGAATTTGAGTCCGTTGATTTGTCTTCCGAAGCACTTTGGTCCTAAATGATAAAAAAGGTTATTTAAAAAAAAAACTTTAGATTTGAAAAATTTATTACAGATTCTAATCGTCAGCGTGAGTTGGAGCTGTTCATCCAGTACGTAGAGGCGCGCCCGCTCCGGTTCCGTCTATACAGGGTGATCCCTCTTGACGCCAACCTGCTTGGCGTAGTGCTCAAGTTTTCCGTCACTTATCTCATCGTCATTATACAATTTACATACAACTAATTTGGTCACACTCTTTATGAATAATCGATAATTATTGAATCGAGACCGTAGGTCCGGAAAGTACCGAGGCTCTCCGGGTTTTTTTATTATCTGAGCGGCTGGTCGAATCGACGCGTGACCCGAGAGATGGTGATTATCTGGCGCAGCGCATCAGTATTGCCATACAGCAATGCAGCCAGCGTCTTGGGGCCGTATTCACGTCACTGGTATTGATATCGAACAGTTGAGCTAGGTACCTGTAGATTGTTTGCAAAAGTCTGCAGTTAGCTCAATTGTTTCAATTGTAAATAATAATTCGAAGTTGTTTCTGTTATTTGATTGCAGTTTTCTTTATTAATAAATAAAGGCCAATCGAGTAAGGTAGGTACTTAAAATGTATTAAAATTCTAAATAATCAAAAGAACTTGCTCTGTAGACCAAATTTTACATATACATACTTATACAACCATTCATAATTTTCTGAAATTATCCTGAGCTGACTTTTATGTTTTATATCGGTATATTTAAGGGGATTGAAGTGTAATTATAATACAAGAAACATCTCATCTGTGTTTGGACCATTTGCTGGGATGGGCTACCGATTGAAACATTAAGCTCACGTAAGTTGTTATCCCCATGAATGTTATTTTAATGGTAGTTTATAAATAATTTATTTTCATTTCATTTTTTAAAACAGTTATCGTGGAAAGCGCTGGATGAGGCGCGTAAAGACCCAATAAGTTCTTTGGAAGCTTCATGATTATAAAATATCTCTATTTCCCATACAGAGTACCACATAACACGTGTACTGAACCGAAAAGGGGTGATTCTAGACCCCGAGGGGATCAACTATTACTATACACGATTTTATGAAAATAATAAGATTTTTACTTCCCATTCGTGTTCTTTTACACGCACTCTTGCATTATAAAATATTATAAAATATATTATAGTAATTAAAAATAATAACAAAGTTCTAGTTCGCGAAAACTGCCGTGCCACGCAAGCTCTATTGGGCCGATCTATCATTACATTACAGACAAGACTATTCTGGGGAATAAACCTGATATTGTTGTATATTGATCCTGTACTGTATTGATACAGTACTGATATTGTACTGATAGATCGGTTAGAACGGAGGGCGGTGCTCGCTGATGTCACCATACCACATGATATTAACCTCGTTACAGCTGAGAATGATAAAGTTAGCAAATATCTTGATTTGGCTAACGAGGTTGTCAGCATGTGGGATGTTGATTCAGCGACTATCGTCCCGATAGTCGTTTCGGATACCGGCGTAATAGCGAAGAGCCTCGATCAACATCTCAAGAGACTCTCGCTAGGAAGTTGGATCAAGGGCCAGATTCAAGAGGCGGTACTCCTGGACTCAGCGCGCATCGTCAGGAAGTTCCTCTCTCTGCAGCCCTAGTCACCGACCGCTTGAGCCTAGCTTCGCGGCCGGTGATTTACCGTTTTGATATATTTTTTACTGTAGAATACTTTTATAAATTTTATTTTCTATGGTAAAAAATGTAGGCGACCGACTAACCACCACACTGTCTGTCACACTAGTGTGAAGGTTAGGATTTTAGACGACCTCTGTGGCGCAGCGGGCGAAGGTCTGCCTGCGACGCAGGAGGTTGCGGGTTCGATTCCCGCCTCGGGACAAATGTTTGTACGATCTGCAGTTATTTGTTCAGGGGTTCTGGATGTTTTTCTATGTATAATAAAAAATATCTATCTATGTAGTGTATCAGTTATCTAGTACCCGTAACACAAGCTCTGCTTACCTTGGGGCTAGATAATGCTGTGTGAATTGTCCAGCATTATTTATTTATTTATTTTTATTCTTATCCTTCACACCGTACACGATTTTTCGCCCTAGTGTGAAGGTTAAGAATAAAAATTCCTAACCTTCACACCGTACCGTGCTCTGTCCCCAGTGTGAAGGTAAGGAAGAAAATTTCCGCTGCATAGGTGACACTACAATAGTCTTTTTATAACGAGATATAAAAATAAATAAGTGTATAATAATAATAAAGTAATATTATAATTAATAATAATATTATTAAGTATAATTACATTATAAAATATTTTACAAATGTATTTTGCTACTTTCTATAGAAATACCAGTGTTTTGTCTTGAAATTACTGTCTGCATAGCGCTTTAAGGTACTTGTACTGTACGGTCGTTTGTGTTTCTAAAAACGTAGGTAGGCAGGTACTCTAGTAAATAATATTGATGTCATTAAAAGCAATGAATGCTTAATATTCGAAAGTAAAAGTGAAAAAGAAAGCGTGCTCCATCTTAGGCCACATCTTCACTTACTTTAAGTGAGTTGGTGGCCAAACGCTTAACTTTTATCAATAAATTTTTTTTGAAATGCCCATAATCCCCACGCTGGGCATGCGGGTTGGAGACCGCAGTTCGGTAGTAAAATTGTTCTGCAGGAGGCGCTGCTGCCCGCCCCCGTCGGATATCCATTAGTCGCCTCTTACGACACCCGCAGGAAGAGTTGGGGTGGTGCAAATTCTAAGCCGGCACCACCCGGCACCAACGTACTAACCATTCAAAACTCCACAAATTAAGGACCATGACTAAATTCAACAGAAAATATAATTCAATTTCCTAGCGATAAATATCTTGGTTCATTAAATCGGATTATCTCAAGTGCCTCTCGAATTTGATGACAACCCCAAATTAAACCCTCAAGTACCCTGGGGCCTTATAAAAGCATCAAAAGTAGCCCAAAAAATTCATTCATTGAATTATTGTTGGAAGAGAAAAGTTGTTTTCGCAAAATGAAGGCAGTTATTGTGCTCTTGAGTGTAATATCAATTGTTTATGGCAAGACTTTGGCGCACCCTAAGCATAGTAAGTGAAAAAAAGTAATGTAAAAAGTTAAAAGTATTTATTACAGCAAAAGACATAGATAAATAATTACATCAGATGCACATTCTTAACTATGTATAAAACAAAATAGGTAGGTATCTTAGGAAATGTCACAATTAATTAACACGAAAAAAGAGCTTAAAGTATCTAACTAAAGTCATTTGCAGACAGCTATCAACACCTAGCATTGTATTTATCGGTTGATTTATTCACTAGGCTAAGCCTGTATCGAAGAAATAATGAGTACGAAAATTAAGATTATTCGATACTTAATTACGGAAAATTTACTGTGAAAATTATTTTAGTATGTATCATATAAGTCACTTTATACTAGAACTAATAAACTAGGTACTTTTTGACTCTACGGCACAGGGTATCCTAGTAATCAAAGCGAGATCATGACTAGTCTAAATATATTTAGCAAAAATAAGAATAATTCTAGGTTAATGTGATTGTTGTTTAATGTATACATGTATTTGTGATGAATTAAGCTTACTTTACTTTAAACAGACAAAATATGAAACAAAACCCAAGACTTGAATGAAACCTTTAAACTTTTTTATTTTACAGCAAGTTTTGCGTATTAGAATATTAGGCGATAATATTATTATTATAATTATTTAATATTAGGCCAGCGTCTTGGGGACGCTTCCGACTGGTATTGATATGTATCAGTTGAACTACCTGTAGATTATTTGCAACAGTCTGCAGTTCGCTCAATAATTGTAAATACTAGTTGTAATTTATTTCTATTAGTTGATTGTAACTTTTTTTGTGAATAAAGGATGGTATATTTAAAAAAAAGAATATTAGGAATAGAATAATAATAAGAATTATTATTATTATTATAGGTAAATTTCATCTTCACGACATAGAAGCTTCCCAGAAGCGTTTGCGCGATGTATATGTAGGTCCTCCTCACGTACATCCACTGCTGAAAAAGCTGAAGGTGCCTTCCCCAAAGAAGGGGGAGTTTTTTCATAACCACCACGCTTATATATATTTCATAGTTTTTCTTTATATTTTACATATTGTTTATTTTGTGTATTTTTGACATTTAATATTTCCATTTTATGATATTTTGTGTATTGTACTCATTTTAATTTCATACCTTACATTCAAAATATATTAATTCGTATAAACTAAAACAATATGCACCTAATATTAATGAAAATTCCGACACAAGTGTATTAATTGTTTGAGAATAAATAAAAATTCAAAAAAATGAAATGCTTGGTGGGCGGATATTTATTTTATTTATTTATTTTTGCTTGCATGTACATTCATTCTTAGGCCTAAGTGAATGATTAGTTATAGGCTTATCACTAGCTAGGTACATGCACCCTGGAAGGGCACTGCAAAACTGACGTTCGTCCTACTTTATAAATTTACATCATGTCAAATTGAGTTAAAAATACTTAATTTAAACAATAACATTAATGTCACTCAGAAAATAAGTTTACTAATAGAGTTGAGTAAATTGAATCTAGAAGCCAGAATTCTTAAACTAAGTCATTGTTTCATCATAGGTTAGTGTCATTTTAGTCTGTCCGTAGCGAATTGGTCAACAGAATAATAGCATTTTTCAAATAAAAACAATTTTATCTTTTTACAATTTGGATTTGGATTGGTGATCATGATCACAGTGGAGATGGTAAAAAACACAGAAGGAAACTATTGCTCTGCCTCTCTGGTAGGTTCCCTTATACGACATCCATAGGTGAGTTGAAGGGTTCGATTCTTACGCCACGGCCGCAATGGCTATGTATTGGTACTCATAATAAATAAATAAATAATGCTGGATTATTCACACAGCATTATCTAGCCCCAAGCTAAGCAGAGCTTGTGTTATGGGTACTAGATGACTGATATCACACTAATATTATAAATGCGAAAGTTTGGATGTATGTATAGATGGATGGATGTTTGTTACCTCTTCACGCCAAAACTACTGAACGGATCGGACTGAAATTTTGCATACAGGTAAGTCTAACCCTGGAATCAAACGTAAGCGAGTTTTTATCCTATAAATCAGTTCCCATGGGATATAAATTACCTTTGAACTTTTTCATAGAAACAACGCGTGCGAAGCCGCGGGCAGAAGCTAGTACAATAATAATAATATAATAATGCTGGACAATTCACACAGCAATATCTAGCCCCATGCTAAGCAGAGCTTGTGTTATGGGTGCTAGACGACTGATATACTTAATACAATACAATATTTGCAGATCGTACTGATATTTCTCCCAGGGCGGGAATCGAACCTGCAACCTCCTGCGTCGCAGGCGGACCTTTCCCCCACTGCGCCACATCGATCGTCGATAATGTATCTAGGACTTTGCGTCTTCTACACGGTGTTTATAAGCTTCTATGAGAGATCAACAAAATGTCGACGTCACTTGTACGAAACAAAATTGGGTAACCTCTACTAATTTCTAAGCAATATCTACCTTAGTACAAACTCTACGCGACCCTAACGAAACGACTACGCGCCGCCGCCGCCGTCTACGCAACCTCTACGTTCTGAAACGGCTACGTTCTGCCACGAAACTTACGTTCGTTCACCGTGGTACCATTAGATAGTACCACTGATGGTACTGTGGTAATTTTTTTTTGCCGTGGTACCATTGATGGTACTGTGGTATTTTTTATTTACAGCTGTACCATCACCACAAAGTCAATGCACTTATTATTTTAATACAGGAGATCTAACAAGAGGTGAAAGAAAAAAAATATTCTAAGATATTCCTATTTTTTGATTAAGTGGAACTCTTTGGTACATTCTTTACTGGCAGTTTGAAATTAAAACTCTAATATAAAATTTATTTGACTTTTTTTTTTTATTTGATTTCTATACGACACAGCCTACGCGCCTTCTACACAATGTGTAGACAGGATAGTCATCCCCTCCGAAACCTGACGCAGAAGCCATCAAACAAGAAGTTGAAGTTGAAACGGCTACGCTCTGCTACGAAACTTCAACGAAACGGCTACGCGCCGTCTACGCAACCTTTATACAGCTTCTACAAAACGGCTACGCTACTCTACGCGCTGTAAAAACTTGTGAATTTATAGTGAACAGTCTGAAAAATATTGTATTTATTACTTATTTATAAGAAATTAACATACCTGCTAAGCTGTTTTGCTGTATTGTGTCTATCTATAAGTGTGCAATAAATAATTTTCTATCTATCTACCTACATAATATTAAACTAAATTACTAAATAGGTAGGTACCTACGTAGGCGTTTCAATTGGTTTTATTTTAATTTATTCCTTAGAATAATAGGCCAAAATAACAATGGCTCTATAAAGCTATCAAAATGTCTAGATTGTGGGAAACACAAAACAATTATATAGGTAAAACTTTTAAATCCATCATGGTTATTAACACTAAAGTCATATCCCGTTGTTAATGACTTTAATTATATAGGTGCCTATATGATTTCGGTACATTCTACATATTTTGTTATATTATATGATTTCTAATGTATTTTTTTTATATTTCAGGGTCACAAAGATGCGTGAACATGTGGGATGAAGGCTGTATCAATGGTCAATTGGGTGGTGCAGGTAATAAATAGCTTCTTTACTAGTATGAAACTAACAGAAGAACGTTTCCCCTGTTATGGAAAATGGAAATGTATTTTCTATTAGTTTTAAGTTTCAGGATCGCCACCAATGATGACGACAAGAAATGTTTTTCTCGTTTACACCACCACACTGGTGGTAAATGTCCGACTGGGAATATACAATTTTCAGTTGCCGCCTCTGGTGGCAATAGCGATTTTTTTCTCGATTGATATCAGTGGAGTCAGATATGGTGGAGGCAATTGGGAATAGACGATACAAATTACTCATAATAAATCATTTGAAAACAATACAAAATTACGTAATTGAGTTCCGGATGGAGAGCTATTGGATCGTTGTCATTCTACCACGGTGTAGTGTAGCCGTACCGTATAAAACATTCCGATTCAGAACCCACAAAAAGTAACGACGAAATTCGGACGAGATGTACCCCTACTCAAAAGTGAAGTGGACATCTCGTCCGCGGACGAGTTTTATATTCGGACGAGATACACCCACCTAGTTCCAATAGCGCTACAAGGCGCTAAATATATGGAATATCTAAGGAAATTATATAAAGATTTGAAAACTTATACCTATAATTAGGTCGTAAACTTCACGAATCTCAATCTAAGGTCTCTGTTTTCTTATAGGTAGTGACGATGGGTACTTGAACGGTGGCTTCAACCCCGGCAAGCGTTGCGTCAACATGTGGGACGAGGGCTGCATCAACGGACAACTGGGAGGAGCTGGTGAGAGACATAGTTGCTTCGTTTACTGCCAGGTCTGCCAGCCAAGCAAGAACTGAGTTCAGGGAACGTAGGCTACTAGAATCTTTGGTTTGACTATAGTATGAAGACGTCATCGTTTAGGCTCATTTTTTGTAAGGTGTTTGCGGGATTTTTGTATGAGAGTTCCGTGTCCATAGAGGCGCCCGGTGGTAAAAGTGGTGACAACTGGGAATATAAAATTTACAGTTGCTGCCACACTGGTGGCAACAGCCATTATTATTTCATTGCCATCAGTGGTGTCGGAGATGGTGGCGGCAATTGGGAAAAAAAATAGGTCAAAATAAATCATTCGAAAACAATATGTAAGTAATCGAGTTCGTATGAAAATTGGATCGCTGTCATACACACACGGTGTAGTCTAGTCGTATCGTACCTAGGTAGTTCCAATAGCGCTGCAAGGCGCTAGATGCATGGAAGAAATTGAAAACTTATACCTACACTTAGGTCGTAAACTTCACGAATCTCAATCTAAGGCCTCTGTTTTCTTATAGGTAGTGACGATGGGTACTTGAACGGAGGCTTCAACCCCGGCAAGCGTTGCGTCAACATGTGGGACGAGGGCTGCATCAACGGACAACTGGGAGGCGCAGGTGAGAGACATAGTTGCTTGGTTTACTGCCAGGTCTGCCAGCCTAATCAAGAACTGAGTTCAGGGAACGTAGGCTACTAGAATCTTTAGTTTGATCATAATATCAAGACGTCATCATAAAGACTCATTTTTTGTAAGGGGTTTGCGGGATTTTTGTATGAGGGTTCCGTGTCCATAGAGGCGCTATACCAAATCCAATATGTACACACACGGTCTACCGTCCACCGTAGCCGCTCAAATCGCATACAAATATAGGGCTCTAACCCCTGAGTAAAAGTATTTTGGACGTACCTAGTTCCAAACGATGAAGTATTATTGGTACGGTCATAACTTCTAAACTATCTTACTTAGGGCTAAGATGCAAGACTTATTTTGAAGCACACATTCTGAACTATCGTTCAAAAACAAAAAACATGTAGCTTGACAGTTTCGATTTTATGAAAAAGCAAATAATTACAAAAAAAAATTAAGTTTTTTTTTTTTTTGTTTTATAAATTCTCTTTTCTTCTATTATGAAATAGAAATTGCAACAATGCTAACATTGCTTTGTTGTCTACATTATTGGCTATCAAATGAGTCCTCTATCGTCTTCCTAAGACCTCTACATGGGTAGCTATATCTTAATCAGTACAAACACCCGTGCTTCGAGGCAACAGAAAACAAAATGGCTGCCAATTTATCATGGAGAGAGAAAAACAAAATAGGGATAGTGATTTGTCGATAAATTTACCGTATTTCACCCCCCCCAAAGTCTCCGACACCGGTGACCGGACACATTGTAATATTGTATTAAGTAAGTACATATATTTATCTACTGTGCTTGGGGCTAGATAATGCTGTGTGAATTGTCCAGCATTATTTTATCTTTTTTTTATTTTATTTACTTAGGTACTATAGGGTCCGGGTCCAAACATTCGGGTAAAAGTACCTATTCTTGAGTAGAGACCTCGACTAAAGACATCTGCAAATTCTGCATTAGACTGCAGGCAGATGTTGGATGTAGCCAGTTGAAGTCAGGTCGCTTTGGCGCTCATTAGAGGAGGCCTAGGGATGTCCAGCAGGGGCCAGGCTGATGATGATGATGATGTTTCAGGTAGTGACGATGGGTACTTGAACGGAGGCTTCAACCCCGGCAAGCGTTGCGTCAACATGTGGGATGAGGGCTGCATCAACGGACAACTGGGAGGCGCAGGTGAGAGTCTAGTCTAGAGAATAGGTACCTTTATAAGCTGTCTGCCTGTCTACATACTGTAGGTACATACCTAGCCAAGTAAGTTCTGTCCGTAGGCTTCGCTCACATAGTACCTACCTAGACATTACTTACGTAGCCTCCAGCTAGCTAGAATCTCTCTCTCTCTCTCTGCTTTATAGTTGACGATATCCCTCTACTCTCGTAAGGCCTGCAGGATTATTCAGACTCTCCGCTACCGAGTCATCGACTCGGAATCTGACACAGATTCGCGCGAAATTCATCTTTAAGTGGTTTTTAATATTTTCTGCGTTCTACGAGAAATTGAACTAACAGACAAGTAGTTTTCCATTTATAATAAAACATTTCCTATGAACCCATGTTTTAACGAATTTCGATTTAGTGCTACTTGTGGAATTATTAATAACTAGCTGCGCCCCGCGGCTTCGCCCCCGTGGGAATGATGCCGTGACCAAGGAAAACGGGTTTCATTTTTATATTATATAGATTATACCTAAGAGCTTTATTACTAAAAAATCAACATACCTATTACCCAAAGCTACAATATATCATACTTTATTATAAACATGGGTTCATGGAAAATGGTCTACAATTTGTGGGAAACTACTTTTCTGGTAGTTTCATTAATTTCAGAACGCAGACAATAATAAAAACCTCTAAAATTTGAATTTCTCGCGAATCTGTGTTAGATTCCGAGTTGATGTCTCAGTAGTGGTAAGTCTGAATAGGACTACCAGATCAGGCATTTTCTGTCATCATTTTCCGCGCATGCGCCTGCGAGTGTCGTCTATTTATTGTCAAGTGGGAGCATATCTACTCGTAGCCGTGGTGCCGCCGAATTAGAATATGCACCACCCCAACTCATCCCGCGGGTGTCGTACGTAAGAGGCGATTAAGAGACGTCTACCGGGGGACGGGCAGCAGCGCCTCAGCGTGGGGATTATGGGCATTACCCCCCATGTGATAAAACCAATAAGGCGCTTATCAGGGGGAGGCCTGCGTCCAGTAGTGGACTAATACAGGCTGTTGAGGTACCTACCTACCATTGACCTACCTTGTGACGTGTTTTTATTTTTTTAAGGTAGTGACGATGGGTACCTGAACGGCGGTTTCAACCCTGGCAAGAGATCTCTTCGTGAATATCTCATGAAGCTGCAAAACCACAACGCTATGTGACAACTGCAACTTAAGGATTACCTTCATTCATAGGTACCTGAACTTAAGTGCTAGTCCATGTTTAGGTACCTATTTCATTTAAGTAATTTGTGGAAGATCAAAGACAACTTTTTTATTCATGCTAGTCTCATCTCTTGGATTGAATAAACTAAAACTAAAAAGCTATTTATTTCTATCTCTCCCACTTTAGGCGGTTAACACACTGCCACGTACCACGCTGCATGTTGCGTGTCGACGCACCTACGCGCGTACTTGCGGGAGTGCAGATCTGCATCATCATCGTGCGGATTTTTCACGCACTCACACGCGTAGTTGCGTTTTGACATACCTTACGTCTCGCCCCGCACCTACGCCCGTGGGTGCATGTTTCTCTGCGCTTGAGCGCGTGATCTGCACGAACGCGCGTGGATGCATTTTCTGTGTGTTTTCTATACAAACGGAGATACTTACAAGCAATGTTAGAATTAGAACACGTAAGTATTCACGCAAGATGCAGCGTGGTGCGTGGCAGTGTGTTTATCGCCTTATATCTCGTTCTAGCCGAACCCTAATTTACCTACCTAGGTACCTAATTTATTTGATTCCTACATCTGTTGACGTGTTTGTTTAGTGAATTTTGCCCTAAATCTGTATTTGTTGATCTTGGAGAGAGTTAGTTGGTGATAATACAGGTTCATCATCATCATTAGGCACATAAGCCCACTGCTGGACATGGGCCTCCCCAATACGACGCCACAGATAGCAGTCCTCCATCCATCGACCCCTTGCGACCGCTACGTCGTTATTTGTCGATGTAGAATACTACCCACTACTTATCTATCCAAAATAAAGCTATTCAAGCTTCGTATAAAATCTTTATTGTAAGTTACATATGCATTAGGTACATAAAAATTGTGCCTCCAGCACGTTAGGTAAATCATTTACCATACTTGTTCGAAAAAATAATTTTCTAATTTTAGCCGATTGACATCTTATTTTGATGATAGGTACCTAAAGGTAACTATTTTATTTGCGATAAGTTTAATGATGTTTGCAAATCTATAATTACAAAATTCAAGTCGAAAAATACATCTTAAGTTATATAATTTTACAAGCTAATTTAGAAGTTAACACCTAGGCTAAATGCTACATTTTGTAAATGGACGTTACTATTATAGGCACAGTTAGGCTCAAAGTTGCTTGGCAAGTTTATCTAAGTCTTTTAGTACAATATTGATTAGTGATATATAAAAAGTCCAAATCCCTGCCTTAAAATATCACATTATCACACAGAAAGGCAATTTGATTTGTTTAGAGCTAAAAGAGAGCTAGATGATACTTTGTACTACAGAAATATTAAAATGGAGTGTTGTCTTTCATGCAAATGAGAAGCAAACATAATGCACTCAAAAGTAATATGCAGATTTTGCGGGAGAAGAAAAGAAGATTTAAAACATAATTACAGAAATTAGGTTTGCATAGAAATTATTTGGTGTAAAAGTAAAAGCTAAGTAGGTGGGTAGATGGAATTTGCAGTGCCATTAAGCATAACTATAAAAAATTGGCATTTTAAGACTTATCTTAATTTAAAATTTCATCAACATCATAATGTAAGTTATGATGACCCAAAGTAATAATTATTGCATTTTGTCTTTACTACAATATACTTCTGTCTATAAAAGTTCCAACTGGAAATATATCCATATAAATCCAGTTAGAAAAATAAGTACATTCTATGAGCTACGAGTAGGTAATGAATGCAAAAGAAATAAGGCATCATGCTCCGACACTTATTCTCAACTTTGTGACGCATGGTAAAACAAATCATGTTTATAATTTCATTATACCATAAAAACTAATAAATGTGAACAGGTTAACTATGAACCTAGATTGTGTTGGAAGAACATGAATGTTTCATCCCTTAACAAGGGACTTCATCAGAGTGGGTAATGTCCATCATAAAGGAATGAAACGGTTTCTTCCAACACAATACTAGGACTACATTACGGATGTAAGCAGGTTAACTATGAACCTTATTTGTGTTGGAAGAACACCAATGTTTCATCCCTTAACGAGGGACATCTTCAGGGTGAGTGCGGTTCTAGATGCGGAACCCACTTACATCTGTAATGAATTCGTCAAACTACGATAGTTTTTATAGTAAAACTAGGACTAGTTTTCCTGCTCACATTTATCATGTGTACAATTTTCAGTCATCTAAGCATTCCTCAACTTGAGAAACATCAGGGCTAGCCCTAAGAAACATTGTTTCTTCTTAAGATCAATTAATAAATATTTTAAAACTAAAACTAATATTATTATGATGCAATAAGGCATGTCAACAATTCTGTACTGGCTTAAGTTAGCATATTACATCTTATTCTGGTAATTCCAGTGGTCTTGAGCATACTGGGGCAATTCCTTGGGCAGTTTATTGTATGGATTCATGCTAGGCCCTGGATTAACTGGCTTCGGAGGCTGTCTGAACTTAGTCGAGTATTTATAAAAGTCTGACATCTCAAAAGGTTTCGTTTCCTCTCTATATGGTATACATTTCCCCTGTTCAATAACTGTTAGGTTTTTTGGAGAGTCAAGTGATACTCCACTTGGTGAAGTCACATGACTTTGGGGCATTTGGCGAGGGCTGTGTGGGCTCTGTGGCACTTGGTGGCTTGGACTATGCAGTACTTGATGCTGGCTATGTGATACTTGATGCGGACTATGTGATACTTGATGCGGACTAAGCACCTGATTGGGACTTTGCATTGCTGAATGTCGTCCAGAAGATACCATCACTTCGTAAGCTTGGGAGTTGCCAATACTTGATGTACGTTTCAAGCCTGAGCCAGAGCAACTCTTCACAGGCGCTTCAGATTTTGTCGGTGAATCTAACGAGGTCTCATACCATTGTTTCTCTTTCATTTTCATATCATTCTGAGAGAGTGGGGAGAACTTATTCATGCTAACAGAGTCGAAATTTGAGTATCCCGACTTCATGCTGACAGGACTCATGGCATCAGGGTATCCCCTCCGCTCATGGCTGTAATCATCAGTAGATACTTGGAGTTGCAGATGCATTGGATGTCTTATACTGTTGTGTTCTCGTAAAGGCACAGCCCTTTCTACAATATGAGGAGGTTCTTGAATATCTGTTTGTGACCGATGTTGATACACTGGTAGCTGAGGCCTATAGCCATCACCCATGTTCTCTAAATGCTGATTATAGTCACTGTGTGACGTCAAGTGATATGTTTGTGTCCTCTGAAGAGTATGTCGCCGAACACTGTCCGGCCTTCGTTTGGGTTGAGCTGGCATTTGTTGGTGGTGAGTAATGCCACCTAAATGCTGGCTTTGTGCTTTCAAATGTGACGCATACTGGTATAATAGAGGCGTGTTTCTTACTCCATTCTGTGGCGGAGGAGGACCAGCACTGCCATGGGTGTAGTTAGTAGTAATATCTGGGTGACTTGAGCTAAAATGAGTCTCGCGCAGTCTAGACACATGCTGAGCTTCTGGGGCATTATTGCTGTAATAAATCTTGTTCATATACTCTGTTGTCATGGTATGATGCCTAGCATAGGTGCCAGGATGGGGATCAGTAGGAGCATTTTCACTGACAGTCTCATGTCGACCTGCGAGGGCGGGATACGTGTGTGATGTGTGCATAGAGAATGTATCAGTGTTGCGTTCTTGAGGTGGCGAGGGGAAGAAGTTTGAGCAACTTGTTTCTGGTCGACGGACAAATCTTGGATGGCTTTTTGTTGACATGCCTGATATTGATGGCGTGGAAAGCCTATGAGACAAATTTCTGCGTAGATTTTGGTCTGAGTCATGTGTCCCAGCTCGAAAGCGCCTGGAGGAGTTGTCGGAACCATCGTGGACATCATTGCCGTCTGTAGACCTGTTTTCACTGCGCACGCTACCCAGTCTTTCTCTTTGCGGCACTTCTGGGCTAAGAGGTGCCTCTGGTGGCATAATCCCTGTAAGCTGAACTTCCTGAACGCATAGTTTATAAAGCTCCTCGTTCTTATTTGCGAGCATCAATTCTAATTCTTTCTTTCGAGCTTGCAACTTTAGAAGTTTGTCTTGTTTGTCAGAATGTAAATCGCTTCCCATAGTGCTGGTCCCCATCGTCAAAACATAAGATATAAAACAAAAGATGGACCAGATCACCAGACGAAAATAAACACAGAAACTCAAAAGAACTAGCGAAAAAACAAAGAAAGAAAGATTGAAATTGCAAAATAAATAGTTTTCTTGACTACTCGTATCTATTCCACCTAGACCTACTGCCATAGACATTTTTTTTCTTTCTTTGTTTTGTTTTTGTTTGTCCAACGCATGACATGCATGGTCCATGTTTTATTAATTAATATAGTACCATGGGTAGGTTAGGTATACTCGCAAATTTTTCTACCGGTAGGTATATTTCAAGACAAAAAATCAATGGTCTGGAAAACATCTGGAAGACTGGCTGCGGTTCCGGGAACGAAAGCTTCTTTTTTGGGTTATTTCGTTCGTCCATGGTCGTACTTGCTTGACACTAAAACGAAAATGTCAAAGAAAGAACTGAAATCAATGTCAGAATCATCACAATACAATCACAAATTCACAAATTACATTTACATTTCATTCAAATAAAATCGCAACTGTGTGGGTCAGCAGCGGCTGTAATAAAATAAGTATTGGCTTCTTCTATGTCGGGATAAGTACGAATAAAAAATCGCAGCGCTCGATCAACCGTAAAATTTCAAAATGTCGTCTAAACTTTACAAAGCAATTATCAGCGCCGCTGACAAATTCGTGCCTAAGGGTATGCGACCACTTTGGGAACATCCAGCTGGTAAGTGTTACTTAAGTACCTACTAGGTAAGTAGGTACCTACCTGCTTGTTGTAGATATCGAATTTATGAGAAAACAATTTTCTTTCTTGTAGGACCTAAAACGGTTTTCTTCTGGGCACCTGCATTCAAATGGGTACGTATGTACATGATTACGGACATGTTTAGCTGCCAAGGCCACATTATTTATACTCTCACCTCGTTTGAGGCCAATGTTATCAATAGACTGCGCACTTTCCGTATTAGAAGTAGATACTAACTCATACATACTCTTGCTATAGACAACTTCTTACTTCTCTAAATTGCCATCTAAGCTTAGATGTTCTGTCCACACACAAAAGGTTATATGTGCATGCTTATAAAATAACTTCACTCAAAGGTTTTTGGGTTTCAATTTGAATGCTATTCATTGGGAATAAGATGCATTTTCATGTACAGTTTAGTATATCATATTCATAGCGATTTGTCATAATCTCCTGATAAAGTAGGAAATTAATGTCTTAGACTTGACCTTTTGATGTTGATATTAAAGTCAAGTCGAGGAATATCAAACCTTGAGCCTACTCCCCATAGCCACAACACAATTAACGTAAATAAATAGGCAATGGCATCAATTCTGTTGGTAAACTGTTAAACTACTTTGACAGCATTAAAATAATGCAGTCTATTTCTTTATAATTGAAATACAAATATAAAAATGCTGCCAGCATTCTGGGCACTCTGCCTTCTGGTGACGGCTTAGATTTTTAAGAAATAGATAATACTTGTATATACTAGTTGTTATTGTTTTATTCTGTTAATGTAATTTATCAAAGAAATAATAAAATTAATACAAAAAGTCAATAAGAACCACTTGAATATTAACACAGTTAGGTTAGTTGGACACGTACGTTTAGTTAGAGCAAAGCCTAACTTAGATAATGGGCTTTCTTATCATACCAAAAGTATGCGTGCGTAGCCACGGGCAGAAGCTAGTAAAGAATAAATAAACATAGCTATCGAAACAAAAAAAATGAGCAGAATATGTAAGACAAATGAAAATGTTTCAATCTTAGGGTCTTCTTTCTGCCAGTACTTCGTGTAAGTCCCTTTGAACAGTTTGAACCTACCTTTTGTACCTACATGGTACCTAACCTACGTGGTATAAAAACCTTAAAACTGGATAAACCAAAGCGATTATCATGAAAATAAAAAATAAACTGATTTAAATCATTAATCGGATTCATTTTTATATTTATATTATTTTTTTAAATAAACCTTTTCAACTCAACTATTAGGTCATAAAGAGTGCCAGTGGGAAAATGGAAAGGCAGGCAACACATAATGAGTGCGTCTTTGTGGATGAAATAAAAGGACATCAACCTTTTAGTGCTGTCAAATTAGTTTTTGTTGCTTACCAAACAACCAAGGCCATTGTTTATCTGTAATAGCTCACATGCTAACATAATTTCTGTATTATTGATGTCCTTAAGTTGTTGTCTTGAATACACAATAAAACCATTAATTATTTTTTCATACATGCCAGGTGATGGCAAGGTAGATAATTAAAAAAAAATTGTAATATCATTAAAGTATAATCAAAATCAACATTAAAAATCCTCCGCCTCACCATCCAGATGAAATTATTCATTAAACAGTAGTGGTGCATTCATAAATTAATAACCACTTGCAGAGTTTGGTGATTGCTGGGTTTGGAGATATGTACAATAGACCTATCGAAACCTTGTCAGTATATCAAAGTGCATCCCTTGCTTTAACTGGAGTCATATGGTCCCGTTACTCCGTTGTGATAATACCGAAAAACATGAGTCTTCTAACTGTCAATTTATTTGTCGCTCTTACTAACATAGTTCAACTATTGCGAGCTCTTCAATACCAACAGAATAAGCAAAAGAACGCCTTAAAGTCACCCAAAAAATAAAACTTATGTTCCTAAAATTATTTTGTTATTAATTTTATCTGTCTGTTCTATTTATCACCTTCCGTAAATATGGAAAAAATTCAATTGCAAGGAGCATTAGTGTATAAATGCAGAACAAAGAAAATAATGTCAATCATTCAAACTAGTTTAATTTGTTGTTTAAATGCTTTATGATTTGTAAACCCCTCAAAGATTCTAAGCCATTTTCTTAAAAGAAAGTTATGATTTGTAATGTTATTAGTTTTATAAGAATATTTTAGAACTATAGGAATTGGCTTCAAACATAACTGGAGGGAGCTACATATTTGTTAAGTTATTTTTGAATATGTTTTTATATTTTCTATGTAAACTGAGATTCTACCAGTAAATATTTAATTTTTTTTGTTTAAATTTAATTTATTTTCTTATTACATTTTTTTAATGATTTTGTACATAGAATTTATAAACATGAGGAAATAATAATGAATTGTAACAGATGTTAGTTATATTATTTTCTAAAAGTAACTTCCAGTATCGATGCACTCGTGAGAACGAATACTTTACACAAGGTTAATATTCACAGTCGTATTTTTATGTAACGTAGTATGTAATTGCTTCATGGACGTTCGTAGCATTAATGCATGGGGAACATTTCAAATCAAATGCAACAAAAAATCGATGGAAAAAGATAGCGCTACTTAGTCACGCAATAGCGTAACATAATCTTGGGGATCGGCGCCACTTAGTCACGCAATAGCGTAACATAATCTTGGGAATCAGCGCCACTTAGTCGCACAACGGCGTAACATAATCTTGGGGATCAGCGCCACTTATTCACGCAATAGCGTAACATAATCTTGGGGATCAGCGCCACTTATTCACGCAATAGCGTGACATAATCTTGGAAATCAGCGCCACTTAGTCGCACAACGGCGTAACATAATCTTGGGGATCAGCGTCACTTACTTATTCACGCAATAGCGTAACATAATCTTGGGGATCAGCGCCACTTATTCACGCAATAGCGTTACATAATCTTGGGAATCAGCGCCGCTTAGTTGCACAACGGCGTAACATAATCTTGGGAATCAGCGCCGCTTAGTCGCACAATGGCGTAACATAATCTTGGGGATCAATTACTTGCTATCGATTTACCGCACGACAGTCGTGAGGTTATACTTTCATTGAAAAGTTCCTCATTGTCATCATTGTAACCTTATGCATTGTGTTCATAATAAACATTGGTGTCGATTCTGTTCACTCCACTAGAGTTCTTTGATATTATGTGTCTGGTTCACCACTTTCTCTGCCAGTGTCCAGTTCATGGAAAAAAAGTCATTTAGGATTTAACAAGTGGCATACTTCAGTTTATTTTGATGCAATGACAAAATCGACACCATTATCAGTGCCATCATGCATTCGTTCCGCATTCTCAAATACATAACATTTTTCAGGGTTTGGTGTTGGCTGGTATAGGTGACTTGAGTCGGTCTGCTGATTCTCTGTCTGTACCGCAATCTATGTCACTGGCCGCTACTGGCACCGTTTGGTGTCGTTACTCCCTTGTGGTCATCCCGAAAAACTACAGCTTGTTTGCGGTCAATGTATTCGTTGCTCTAACTAGTCTGTACCAGATATCGAGAGCTATCAGATACCAGCAAAGCCTAAAAAAGGAGAGTCAGTGATAAAGAATTTAGAAATTAATTGTTAGCGCGTTGACTGCGGTAAATGTAGATAAAGATAAGTTTAACAGCGAATGGGCTTCCAGCCGCGGTTGACACTGTGGATCGGGAGCCTTATACTTAAAAGTTTTAAAAAAGTCCGCAGTCAAAACGATTAATAGCTCAATTTCGCTAAATCACTCTATAAGGATTCCAGCAGAATTTCAAAACAGTAACGGGTTTATTACCTACCCAGTAAGAAATAAGTAAAATGTAGCATAAGCACAGTCTCAGTTGGGTATAAATTATTTATTTATTGAAAATTTTTGCCATGCCGCATGACTGCATCTTCGGATTAACAGAATCAGATCTCTGATTTGCATGCAACACGTTTAGTTCAAAGCGTGTTTTAACGACGCGCAAGGACGGTTATTTGTAGTTGTTGCTAAACAAAGACCTCACCTAATTTTATTTTAAAATACATAAAATAAATGAATAGTGGTGGACAATTTACACAACACTGCGTTGCCTCAAGCTACGCAGTTCAAGTAAAACGGTCAGGATAAGCCTAGGGGTAAGCGTATGTATGAACACTAACGTATAAAGGGCTTACGCTAACGTTTAAGGGCTTAAAAATTTGTTTCGTTGCAGTTTAAAGGCACATCGAGATAACAACAGTTTAATCAGACATAAGAACAACAATCTTTCGTATCAGTTGGTACTTATTCACTGTCTGAAGATAAAGTCTTGCGTTGGCTTATGTAATTGTAGGTATAATTTTTATGACAGTGTATTTACGACACGTGATAATTATGGGTTTAATGGGATTAGAGGAATCTTCTAATTTAAATGGGTGTTAAGTTTAGAGAATTGTTAAGTCTTACATATACATACGTTTGGAAATTGATATTCGGTGGAATTACTTAGGTAGATATGCTACCTTTTCTGAATTACTTGATTTCTTGTCCATTTTAGACTTGGATTATGTACAAAAATTGCCAAATTCATTTTCCTGTGTCGTTTTTGCGTATGTGACCTTTTTGGTAAGTCGCTGGCGACTTGCTACTTCGTTATCATTCATTGTTAGCGTTAAACGTTTTAAAATAAGTAGTTGAAAATATATTTATTTGTAAAAGATGACGTCTATTTTTGTAAAACCTTTTGGTGGAAAATATATTTTTTGTCTCGTACCGTTTCTATTATTTCTGTCATGTATGACTAACAAGTTTCAGATTTCATACTTCTAATATCTGTGTTAAAACTTCTAGTCATAATACCTACCTTACTCGGTTATGGGCTTCTTGGTTACGGGCCACCTAACCTACCTACTTGCTAGAATCTATTCGATGGAGTAACTGCCTACAAGTAAGTATCTATACTTTACCTACTATTTAGCTCTGGTAAAAAAAGGACATATAATATTTCCTTGTTCGGTTTAGGACAGATTCTGGTAACGACAGATTCATAATATTGACTGCCTGGCCCTACCGGATCGCCACAAGTTTGACCTATAAATGAAGCATGTCTCGGTGCACGTCAGGATTGGAATGCACGACCGGGATTGCGTACCCTGAGGGTACATCACACTGCTTTTAAAGTTGTCGCACACATTAACTTAGAAACTGACCCTCGCCGTCTCAACTCGAGTGAAGTGAACGGCTCCTTTGTTGCTTTTGATTTTTCTTTAGCTTAAAACTCACAAAGGTGTCAATTCTGATGTCGCCATAACTAAAGTAGTTTGGCAGCACTAAAAAAGTTACCGGGCCTTTTTTTAAGATTATCATTTGATTTTACATAAGTATTTGCGTAGTGATTATTTTACGATAAATGTTATTGACCATAAACCAGTACTTGATTTGCTCAAATGAGTTGGCTTTTTTATTTCCGACTATTCCTATCCTACTTATACTCAATTATGTAAATAATTATAAAATAATTAAAAAGTCAGTGGGGTGGTTTAGTTTAATCAAGTCAAAGGGGTGAAAATTCCCATCCACCCCATTGACTTCATTAATGGGTAAATAGTGGATGGGAATATATATTCATAACGATCGAAATAAAAAGGATGACATTATTTTAAGTAGTTTAGTTTTGGCGACATCTGAATTGACACCTATGTGTGATTGTAACTTAATGACTTACTTTTTATTCCTGAGACAAAAAACTGGTCAAGGAGTTGGTTCTGGTGAACTGATAAGTTCGCCAGAACCAGTGATAGCAACTCCTCAATCAGTAATAGCAACTTTACAGCAATTAACGGAGATCCCGGCAAAGCAGGTCCATTTCAGAGTCGATACGTGTGCAACAACCTTAAGGGTTGCTACCAGTGCATCTTGAATAACCGAATGTTTTCAACCCTGCCTGTATTTATCTGATCTTTTAAAACCTCCTTCATGGATGTTAGAGGCCGATGATGATGATGACTTCAACATTTCTTGAACATCCTGCATTGACAACAGGACTTTAATTTGCGCTTTTTCCAGGCCTTGGTTCTAGTTTGTCTCGATGATTGGCGACGCCCGATAGAGACGGTATCCTCGTCGCAATCGGCTTCTCTATCCGCAACTGGCTTTATTTGGACGAGATACTGCCTAGTTATTAAACCTGTCAACTACGCTCTGTCTTTTTGTAACTTTGCACTGGGAAGTGCTAATGGATTCCAGTGCTTTAGAGCTATACGTTACAGTGCTTCTTTGCCGAAAGAAGTTGAGAACAAAAACTAAGTTGCTACAGCTAGCGGCTTATAAGATAACTGGGGCCCTATTTTGCTAAACCAACTTCGCGATGACAGCGGCATAATCCATAGACAATTTTGTAAATCTGCGACGATAACATTGCCATAGTGAAGTGATTGTGTTTGCAGAATTGGGCCCCTGTTATATGTAGGTATGTATACAAATTACAAGTGTTCTAAGTATTTTACAACTAACGAACAAGTATCCGTAGGGTAGTTTTAGTCACATATTCGAAGGTGCCATTTGCATGAGATTAGAGAAATTCAAAATCTTGCCACTATTCCAAAGAATGCCATATTATTGTTTTTTTTTGTTATAATTTTGTAGATAATTGTAAATTAATAATCTAGGCACGTACTACTAGTTTTAGCAGTTGTTTTAAAAATGACTACATACCTACTTACTAACCTATAGATTACTCGCAGTGTAGTTAGACTAAGCTAGTACCTCAACGAATAATACCTACCTACTAACATCTAAAAAAAATACTTCTAATTTATGTAACACATTGTCCACGAAGCACATGTGCATCTAGCTGTCCTAGCTGCAGCCCCAAGCCCTGGGCAGTGAAAGCGTTAAGGAAATTGTTGTTTTCATAGAACTTGAGAAAAATTACCAAATATTTATAAAAATAAACGAATTTATTGTACTTGTACTAACTAACATACATGCGAATATTAGTTTAGAAAGTAGTATTTCAGTTGCATGTTTGCATGCTGTAGTTGTAGTGTGTTTTGTTTGCTAGTGAAATAAATATTGTTTCATGTTTTATTTTCAAAGCTTTTTTACATTGCACTATTTATTTCTAGGATCCTTTATCTGAGAGCTTTTTAACTTTCCCTACTCGCACCGTTATAACTATTAAAATAGTAAAGCTTGCATAAAATCTATCTTCTATGCAAAATAATAACCTGTAAATCTATTATACATTTTGCCTCATTAGTATGTCTTTGAGACTGATTTTAAAAACTTTCTAAAGCATAGCTGCATAACACCTGAACACTAAAGCGTCGTTTCACTGCTGCGCGCTCACGCCAGCGGCTAGAGCCGCAGCGTGCGCAGCGGTGGGACAGCGGCTTTAGGCTACGTTACATCCGTGAGCGAAGCCGCGATAAGAATCTACTTGTGATAAAGTCGGTCAAACGATCAACAATCACAGAAAATAAAGAATCTAGAATTTTCAACATTCCCATTTATTCCTCAACCAAACTCAGCAATCTCTCCATACTAATAGGTCCAAAATTCCTCCCATCGTCAGAATACATAACAACGTTCCTTATAACATAACACTGCTTATCTCCTATCTTATAAATAGGCCGCCCTTCCCTATTCTTTCCCACTATTGGCACGAAGGTAATACCTTTATCAATGCATCTAGATTCTAGAAGTTCTGAGAAGGATTTCTGTTGCGTGGAGACTAAAGCATCGGCTATTCTAGAAGATTCTTTGGGGTCTACGGGGGTGTATCGCGGCGGGGGCGGTGGATCAACGGCGGTGAAGCGAGGTGGGGGCGGTGCTTCTACAGAGTCGATGTCGGTGCTTCGGTTCATCATGTCAAGGGCTTTGCGGAACGCGTCGCGAACTGCCGGCTCTTTTAGAACTTCTTCGGGGAATAGTTTCTGTGGAAGAACAGATTTGTCAGACATAGTTTATTGGCAAATGTTACTGTCAAAACGGAGTCCACATCGGGTAGACCAGTTTTCACTAGTACCCTGGCTACACAAGTTGTCGGCGCGAACTCATCAGTGGGCCCTAAATATATGCAATCTCACCTGAAATAATAGTCATACCTACCCCGGTCGCTAGGATTAAATGCACAACGATTTATTCGTAAAACGGCCGCATAAAAAAATGGGAACAAACTTTTAGCACAAGGGTTATTTATTATTGAAAAACGATTGATAGTATCTTTTCAAAATAATTTATTTCAACTTTTGTAAAACTATGTGTCGGTACGGGCTTAATTTTAGAGTTTTCTTTCTCCGTATTTATTTTCGCCCAAATAATCAGGCTAAAATCAGTGTTGAAATACGAAAGTTTAAAAGCTTGTATTTTTCAAATGTAGGTATACTTTTTTCTGGTTTCGGGTGTATACAAACATGGATAATGACGAGATAAATTGATATTATCCTTAGTTTTGGATGATCAACATCAAACAGCGTAGTAGTAACCCTTCGACGTTTGTATGGAAAGATGAGAGACTCTTTTAGCCTTAAGCACAACTGAGATAATAACTTTAATATATCGGTCAAAACTATAGCTTTAACTGTTGAATTTACAGATTGATTGTAGCCACTATTTGACCTAGAAGCACTATTGGAGTGTAGGTGCACGACGAAGGCGAAAGTTTGTGAAAATGACCTAAGTTCTCCAAAACTACAGAACAAATCAATATGATGAGGGGAGGCTTTTGTTCAGTAGTGGACTAACATGGGCTGATAATGATATACGTTGAACTTTGTGTATGAGTTGAGCACGGTCGCGTGCGGTGGGTTAGCGTTGAGCCACGCGGCCAGGCCTGCTAACCAACGCGGCAGTAACGCTCGGTCAGCCAACGCGCAACGCAGCCACGGTGGCCGCGCCTAGTAGCTCCAGACTCCAGCCGTTCCAATCAGCTGGGAAATAAATAAGATACACGTACCTTGAACTCCGTGTAAGAGTTGAGCACGGTCGCGTGCGGTGGGTTAGCATTGAGCCAAGCGGCCAGGGCTGCTAGCCAACGCGGCAGTAACGCTCGGCCAGCCAATGCAGCCACGGTGGCCGCGCCTAGTAGCTCCAGCCATTCCACGCACCACAGCCAGGCAGCTGGAAACACAGATGAGATTTAAATAAACCAGATAAATACGAGCCTAGTTTTATTCAACTGAAAGCAGGGCTTGATTACCCTTGCGGGTTTTCCCCTATCTACTTCGTGGCTGCAAGTTCTGTGCCCAGCATTGTAACTGTCGGACAAATGTAATGTAGAAGAGGTAAATTTTTGGTGGTAAATAAGAACGCAACATTTTGTGTGTTGATACATTACCTTTTGATAAGATATTGGCTACACTGAGCTGTATATTCATGTGTCAATTAAAACAAAACTGTTTGCATTTCCAAGTAGTTTAAATATTTATTTCTCAACATAAATTTACAGTTTTGCTTGTACTAAGTAATCCCAGGAACTACCGGTCTACTTTCAAAAAACATTGTTAGTATAGGAAGCTCATTATCCCTGGGTGCTAACATAGGCAATGTTTTACCTAGGTAAAAAAAATCTAGGCAGGTACCACAAGAGCTAATGTGCAAGGCCGGTCACACTAACATTATAAATGTGAAAGTGGATGGATGGTTTTCCCCCTTCTCTAATGAACGAATTGGGTTGAAATGCATAAATTTAATTCTAATCCTGAAATAACATACATACGTTTTCTTAGAAAAAGCGAAAGGCATAGCCGCGGGAAGTTGCTAGTATTCTATAGAAAATGTATGATAACTCACTGTTCTCGCCGCCAACCAACTGTATCTGCGAGTGATGCAGACAATGCTCCAGCTTGGGCACTATATGGTGGTGTAGCAGCGCCGTTAGGGCTCCACCCCAGGCGCCCTGCCAGGCCGCTAGGACGCCGCGCGCGGATCCGTCCGCGGGGTGCCAGGCGGAGAGGGCACTGGCTAGGCGGGACCGGATGAGAGGGTATATGCCGGTTGAGAGAGCTGGTCCTGGAAGAGATACGAGATGTGTGTTAGGTAAGTTAGCTGATCCTACAAATACCGTCCTGTCAAAAAAATTGGTTGTCTGTAAAGTCGGTTTACTGACGATAGTTGAACGTGACAACGTCTAAAGAAAATACTGATGGAATGGTAGCATTTGATACTCGATCAAAACATGTAAATGTACTATAGTATAGCAGCTGTCCACGCAGACGCATCGCTCACTCAAGTAGGAGAGCGACGGATGTCGAGCGCTCTCGCTTGCACTTCAAGCCTTACATGGAACGCCTCAGAGCGAGGTAACGCCGCATGACGTCATGTTTTTTCGTGCGTGCAGCCGGCTCTATCGAATTATAAGACGTTGTCACGTCAAAAATTTGTTGACCTAAAGTCTGCTATTAAATCCAAGTCAGTGGTAAATGCTTTCGTAACTCTCAGGGTAATCTATCTCTGATCAACCAGAGACAGATTGAATATTACGCAAGAGCCTATTTTGTTTAACTTTCGACACCAAAATTCTCCTGTAAGTACTTACATAAACGATGGATCGATTGAAACGATGATATTGAGAATAAGACTCACAATCAACATATCATCAGTATTCATTTATTTATTTCGGAACACCGTCAGCTAGAATATTGTAATACTTTAAATAATATTGTAATACTTTAAATAACAACAGAGAGCTACTAATAGGTATTCACTGATAGAAACTAAATAAGCTATTTAAATGTGAACACTAACATCATAGTAACAAAAACTAATCATACTTTGTGAAATCATAAGGTGCTGGTACTTAAAACCTGCAATAATGCATTATGTAAAAACTGCAATAATGTCTTTTCACGCTTATACAGGGTGGAATTTTGTAATGCCACCTGGAGGGAAAGTACTCTTAATACTGTAGATAGAAAATTTTACTCAAAGAAAACATTCCTTTAATTTTGAAAAGAAAGAAAACTGCATTCAAAGATTTTCGAAAATTCGCTTGCCACACCCGGGAATCGAACCGACTAAAATCTGTAAAAATTACACCCTGTGATTTTATTGCATAGATCGGTCGGGTCAATTATAAGGATGAAATCTCTCTAACAAACTTTATAAATTAAATGAAAGGAAAACCATGAAATCTTAAATTATAAATTGAATGGGTCAAGTTAAGCAGTTAAACTTAAAGTGTACTTGTGTCAGTAATTAATAATTATCATTGACGTCATTTATCCATTAA
Source organism: Eupithecia subfuscata (assembly GCA_963564075.1). Classification (NCBI taxonomy): domain Eukaryota; kingdom Metazoa; phylum Arthropoda; class Insecta; order Lepidoptera; family Geometridae; genus Eupithecia; species Eupithecia subfuscata. The sequence goes on along the minus strand of OY751116.1, from coordinate 4,583,721 downwards.
AATGACAAATTAATATTTAGATAAGACGATTGAAATTTGCACGTGTTTGTACCTAATGCAGACTCTTCTATCTTAAAATACTGGATCTCTTAAGAAATGAGTTAAATGGTTTCCCCGAGGCAGAGCGAAACCAAATAATTCTACAGCAAGATGGTGCTCCAGCCCATAACAGCAGAATCACTACTGCCTACATTAATAACCATTTTAATACCTGGATTAGTACCAACGGAACTATCAGATGGCCTGCGAGATCATCAGATTTCACCCCTTTAGATTTTGTTTTGTGGGGATATGTAAAAAATCTAATGAGAGTTGAAGTTCAGAATACGATTTATAATGGTGAATATTATAAATCGTATTCTGAACTTCAACTCTCAATTCTGAACAACACGTTATTAAAAGTTACTAGAAATGAATTCATTAGAAGAATAAATATGTGTATCCAAGAAAATGTAGCCCATTTTGAGCAACCAATTATTAGTTAGTTGACTTTTTACTGTAAATAATTAAAATAATTTAAGATTTCATGGTTTTCCTTTCATTTAATTTATTAAGTTTGTTAGAGAGATTTCATCCTTATAATTGACCCGACCGATCTATGCAATAAAATCACAGGGTGTAATTTTTACAGATTTTAGTCGGTTCGATTCCCGGGTGTGGCAAGCGAATTTTCGAAAATCTTTGAATGCAGTTTTCTTTCTTTTCAAAATTAAAGGAATGTTTTCTTTGAGTAAAATTTTCTATCTACAGTATTAAGAGTACTTTCCCTCCAGGTGGCATTACAAAATTCCACCCTGTATAGTGTCGGTTCTTCATAATGGACTCGTAATATGGGGCAATAGTACTGATAGGAACAGAGCATTTATAGCGCAAAAGAAATGTATAAGAGCGATTTGTGGACTCCCGCCTGATGAGTCATGCAAACCCTTAACGAGTGGGAAGTTTGCGCAGGTACACTCACGCATATAATTCACATGCCGCTGACAACGAAAGAGATAGGTACAGCTTCTTATAGCTCTGTCTAGCACTTTCATTCTTTGAAACAAACACTCCAGTCAATAATCGACGCGGCTCTCCAGAAGGAACCGCCCACCAATTTGTCCTAAGAATTGCGTTCTGCGATCTTTGTCACGTGTGGTTCGCCAGAGGACAAGAAGTTTGACGATTATTATACCACGTATGTCACCAAGAGACTGTCATGTTCTGCTTACCGCACACCCTTAAATAGGGAGTGCGGCGAGCGAGGCCGGCCGCAAACCCGCACACATCCCGGCGAGCAAAGCAAACCGCACATCTTCAAACAGCGCGGCGAGCGAAGTGAGCCACGCTGTTTACTGCTCTTTAGCACACAAAGGCATACGCTTCACGTACTCCACTGCGGCAGCGTTCCTGACAGTCTACCCGATTGTTGTATGGTGGTAGATATGTTACCTGCCAGTTCGTGCCACGGCAGCACCCAGCAGTGGACGGGCTGCGTGTCGTGCGTGGGGTCCCAGTTCCGCACGGCGGCCAGCACGCGCGGCACCACGCAGCGAGTCAGCATCTCGCCTGCTATCCAGGCGGGACAGGCTTCTTTCCAAGCCTTTACTGCACGGAGCATCGGGTCGGGGATGCGTGGGTTCCATACTCTGTTGATGAAATTAACGATATCAGGAAAATAACAACAACCAAGCGAGTTACAAGCGGAGGACTAACGGGAAATACCTGTTGCAGTTTGCCGCCAGTCAATCAGTAATTTTGGTCTCAAAATGGCGACTTCTATTATTGGAGGTCAAGACATTTCCGGTCGCTGAGCTATAAAATGCAATGAGTCTGACAAAAAAATCCATAGAAGATTCTTGCCACAAAGCAATTAAATTAATTTCTTCATTCTTCGGTATAAGCACAGATATTATAATACTATACGTATAAGCATTCATAATTTCAATAATGCTGAGACCAGGCATTTACAAATAATTTACTCTGAAGCCTAGTAAGATGCGGTATAAAGTGCTGCCAGAGAAGGCTGGCCTCCTCAGTCAGCAGTTTATTCCACTTTAGGAAAGTAGGTATGGGCTACTCTAGACCTTTCAGCGAATGCCACGGCGCGAGTAGCAGTTACTTACTCTGAAGCCGTAGTAAGATGCGGTATAAAGTGCTGCCAGAGAAGGCTGGAGTAGGCCTCCTCAGTCAGCAGTTTTCTCCACTTTAGTAAGGTAGGTATGGGTTCTTCTGGAGCTTCCAATGGCTGCCACGGCGCTAGTAGCGCGCTGAGGAGCGGACTGGCGATGCTACCCGCTATGCCGCCTAAGCCGAACATCTCGTATTCTGTTGGGTATGATTCCTGCAAATATAGTAATTTATAATTAATGTGACATGTGATTCAATAATGTAGTTATCATTTTAGAACATAAAACTACTCCACCCAAAGGTATTTTTGATTCCATTAGATTTCGTTTTATAAGACCATTGTGACGCAGGGCTTTAAAGTCCAATTGAAACGCAGAAGCACAACGCGTTTGATTCACGCCTCGGGGCAAATTTTGTTGTACAATCTGCAAATATCGGAACAAAACAAAATTTGCCGATCGATCTCGGTGTTTTCTGTTTTCGATACTAGATGGCATAAAATAGGGGTATTAAGCCGAAATGATGGTTGGCCTACGGGGGCAACTTTTTAACTTTCTTCTATAAATGGCATCTACTCCCGCAAGTTGATACAACACTCATTTTTTTCTGTATCTCTTTCTCTCTCACATAAATATAGTAATATAAACCTACCTGTAACTCAGCTAACACTTCATAAGCCGCCTCCAGCGATATATCAGATCGATTCAGCGCTTCAACACGCGTCAATATCGCTTGAACCTTAGCGATGATTGCGTCCTGTTCTTGCATGTTGATATCGCACTCTTGTAGGTCTCTTTCTAACACAACTATCTCGTCTTCGGCTGCGTTTAGTTCTCGCGCGTTTTGGATTATGTCCTGGAAAAAGAAAAAGTATTACTTTTTACGAACAATCAAATCCTAATTCAGTATGAAAACAAGCAAATAGTCTCGCAATTCTCCATGCCCCGAGCGTGCGCCGTACATCCCTTGCATTTGACGACCCCTGTGGCGCAGCAGGCGAAGGTATGCCCGCGAAGCAGGAGGTTGCGGGTTCGATTCCCGCCTCGGGACAAATGTTTGTACGATCTGCAGACATTTGTCCAGGGCGTTCTGGATGTTTTCTATGTATAATAAAAATATCTATCTATTTAGTGTATTGTATTCAGTATATCAGTTATCTAGTACCCATAACACAAGCTCTGCTTACCTTGGGGCTAGATAATGCTGTGTGAATTGTCCAGCATTATTTATTTATTTGGAACGTAAACCACACTTAGCTAGGACGCGACGGTGTGCAGCTCGGTCAGATGATGTAATAGGTACCTGTTCGCAACAGTCTAGCACGAGTGTCAAGTTGTGCGCTAGCTCTGGCGCTGCAAAGTTCTCGCATTTCCGTCGGGGCTCGTGCTCGAATCGAGGCGCGGCCGCTCGTAACGCGTGGTAGCCGCTTAGTACTCGCTTCTCTTTCCCCGTCATGTCGATTACTGGCACGCGAGATAGTTCGGAACTGGAAGGAGAATTTTATTGGATGCTAGTTTATGCCCGCGGCTTCGCACGCGTTGTTTCTATGGAAACGTTTAAAGGTGATTTCTATCCCATGGGAACTGATTTATGGGATAAGCGTACCTGTCCTGCGCTACACGTGCATCTGTGTGTGTGACATCTAGGGTCATTTGATGTATATATCGTGCGAGTGATACAGTCGCGAAATAACTCAGGCTTTTTATTTTTTATTTTCCTCTCACCAAAGGTTAAATTAAACTTCAAAACGGAAGAAATTTCGTATGTCCATGATCAGACAAACAAAACATCGAACACCATCAGCGTCGTCTGTCCAAATCATTACACATGCCATCTGCGCCCCGAGCGTGCGCCGTATATCCCGTGCATTTGGAACGCAAACCGCACTCGCTAGGACGCGGCGGGGTGCGGAAGCTCGGTCAGATAGGAGGCGAAGAGTGTCCATTCTATACGTTCGTATTATTACCTATACATATGTACATAATACTTATTCTCTGCCGATACACAAACTTATAACAGCCTGCTTTTAGTCAGTCACAGGTTTAAAAAAGATGACGCGTTAAGAAGTTGGTAAAAAATCTGAGTATTCTAGAAATTCTAAATCAAAAGTGAATCCTCATGAATAAAATGTTTTACAAGCTTGAAAATAAGGTTCAATCTAGTCCTACCTGGCGATCGTATGCATTGTAGGTTTACCCTCTTGTATGAGATCGGCCGCATCCTTGTAGAAATAGCGGCCTTTGTGCGATTTCTTCCAGTTGTATGACTTTTCCCCAGCTGTCCCCTTCTCTAGTTCCTCTTTCTCTTTCAAGCGTTTCTCCTCTTCTCTTTTCGCTTTTTGCTGTAGAAATCAACGATTTAAAAAGGGAAAACAGGTTCTGAACAGTTTAAAATTAAGATTGATAAGAAGAGCGTAACGCACTAACTGTCGCTTTGCACCAATTTTGACGAATTAATTCAATATATATTTCTACAGCAGCTGGTGTTCTTCAAACAACGCCTCATGTTTTTGCTACACAAGCGATTATTTAAGGCGAATAGTACGGTGGATAGTGGCGCCACTACATATTTAATTTTATAATTACGTTATACAAAGGAATTATCAAAAATCGGACCACGCGTAGACGATATCTATCATAAGCTTTTTTTAAATGTATCTTTAATAGTTTTGTACTGTATTATTTAGGCAGATACTTTTTTCACGAGTTTAGTTCCTATTGGTGGCCACCAAGCTCTCCAAACAAGGTTTTTGATTGAATAACACAAAACAAAACTATTACAGATACATTAAATAAAAGCTTATGATAGATATCGTCTACGCGCGGTCCGATTTTTTGATAATTCCTTTGTATAACGTAATTATAAAATTAAATATGTAGTGGCGCCACTATCCACCCTACTATTCGCCTTAAGACTCACTCGGAGGAAGTGTGGTGCCACCTTTGATGGAACGAGGGAGTGTTTTTTATATCTTTTCAAATGAGGCGCTGTAATATTTCTGTCGGTCTGAAGCTCAGCTAAGGGCTGTTCCACCAAAGCTAATTTTGAAGCATATTTTTACAACTGAGGTGTGTAAAAATAATTGCTTAATATACAGTGGATAGAGTCCATAGAAAGCACTACATTATAATATAAACTTAGCTCTCGTTTTTAATGAAAATTAAAACCGAAATACAGTTTTATTAAAGTGTGAGTTTACGTGGCAATGTATATTAATCACTTTACTAATTTACAAAACATAACTAAATGAAAAAAACAAGGAACTTACCGCAGCTTTCTCAGGACCATAGGCACCGATTGCGCCTCTTCCCTTCCTGACCGTGGCTTCAACGGGTGCTGATATACCCTGCAGGCTTTTACCCAGACCTTTGCCTGGCTGGTAGCCCATCTACAAGCAAACAACAGAGCAGTTAGATATAGTGACTGGAGTCTAATTCAAATGCATAGAAATTCATGTAGGTAGTTGTAGATAAATTTAAATTTTAAACTATCTTGATGTGCTGTGATCTGTATCTTGTTGTAATACTGTTGATTACAATAGAAAGCCATGGGCTCTCCATGTGCTTTTTTGATCTGTATCTTGTTGTAATACTGTTGATTACAATAGAAAGCCATGGGATCTCCATGTGCTTTTTTGTTTGTCCATTCAAAATTTCAGTCTGATTTGTTGAGTAGTTTAGACAAACACTTGGGCAGTCGCGCCCTGTTTTGATACGCTAAGAGTCGCTACCGTGTCCACCGGACCCAGTTTAATATTGCCGGATTTTTCTAAAACTGCTGAATTTAATGTTATTGTGTATTTGCTAACAGTAATTATATTCTAATATAAAATTACAAATGGTATTAAACATTTGTATTTATTACTTTTATTCATAAAAAACGCTATTTAAAAACATACTAAAATTCAACTTACTTTAACGAGACATTTTAACTTTTATCTTATATCTTATTAAATAAAGATAATAACATTAAGTTTCTTTATTTTTCTAATACTACTATAATGTACTTATTCAAAATCACAAACAGAGATTAATCATTATTTCGTAAAAAAAACTATAAAACTTCTCTAAAAATCAACTTAACTTCTTTGGAACTTAACTATAAGTCGGCACTATTTTGTCACTTTGCAGATTTGCAAGTCAAATATTATTATTGCAGTTCACACATATTGCTTTAGTGTGTTCTCCACAAATTGGGATATTGCATTTAACGCGAGAAATTTTAGTTTTTCTGTATTTTTTCGAATTGCAAAGACCACAACGCACCTTTTGTCCATTAATTGGCGAGCTCATTTATTTTTAAAAAGTTTTCTATTTCTTCGTTCAAGCATTCTTCAATATCCCATAAACTATTGGTTGCCATTTTTTATAATGAAAGCAATTTAAAATAATTAATTAGGTAGGTTTATAAAGTTATGGAAAATCACTTACGTATTTAGTCGCTACCGGGTCCAAAGAACCCATACGCACCTTTTTCGTCCTTAGCACTCGAGCGCAGCGCGTCAGTCAACTGACCGTTATTCGCTGTCTCACTCTAACGTCGGAAGGTACTAAGAGCGGCAAAGTCGCAATCCTTAAGATTCAGTAGTTACCATGCAAAATATGGACGACTGGGTCTGATAGACCCATTAGCGACTGCTTAACTGTTAGTGAGTAACAAACATAATTATTTTTTCATCCAAAGTTTCACGTCGTACTTTTATAAAATGAGGTAATTTTTTTTTAGGTTTTGTTTAGGGGTAATGGAACAACTGATAAACTGTAAGCCTGCCAAGTGCGGATTATGGCTAATCCCCCCATTGTACTTTGGGGAAAGGCCCATGTACTGCAGTGGACTTTTTCGGGCTGTTATGATGATGATGAATGGAACAACGGATCCGATTTTATTTCACTAATAGAAAGCTAAATTATCCCTGGGTGGTATATGGCATGTTTTATTCAGGTAGGTATGTTTGAACCGAAGCAGTGGGTAGAAGCTACTAAATGATGTAAATGTGATCTTACCTGCAGAAGTAGCTTAGCTCCAATACCCTTCGTATGTTTTTCCCAAGTCCCGACATTTCCTCCAAGGTTTGCCGTCCTCATGCCCTGTCCCTTTCTCCTGATGCCAGCTGTCTCCGACTCAGATGGTAAACTGGGCTCTTCTTCATCAGAACTGTCTGGAGCAAACTTGGGGCGGGATGTTGAGGCCTCGGTTGATTCAAGCTCTAGAAATTAGAGATTCAATGAGTTTTTGGGTGATATATGAGGATTGTGAGTCTTAAACTAGTAGTTCTAGGAACAGTAGACCTCGTGAACACTAACTTTTCAACAACTAATTTACTTATTACTTAAGTGATATTTGGGTAGGTAGGTGTTTTTGTAATTCCTGTTTGTAGGTAAGACCTGCAAATTGCTAGTGGGTTTCATACTTTTTAAATATTTAGAAAAAAAATTAATAAACGAAATTTTACCCATTCCCCATCTCCGAAGATTGCAGGAGCTATCCACCTGAAATGTATGTAGCGTTTGTGAAGAAGAAGAAGAAGAAGAAGAAGAAGAAGAAGAAGAAGAAGAAGAAGAAGAAGGAAGAAGAAGAAGAAGGAAGAAGAAGAAGAAGAAGAAGAAGAAGAAGAAGAAGAAGAAGAAGAAGAAGAAGAAGAAGAAGAAGAAGAAGAAGAAGAAGAAGAAGAAGAAGAGAAGAAGAAGAAGAAGAAGAAGAAGAAGAAGAAGAAGAAGAAGAAGAAGAAGAAGAAGAAGAGAAGAAGAAGAAGAAGAAGAAGAAGAAGAAGAAGAAGAAGAAGAAGAAGAAGAGAAGAAGAAGAAGGAAGAAGGAAGAAGAAGAAGAAGAAGAAGAAGAAGAAGAGAAGAGAAGAAGAAGAGAAGGAAGAAGAAGAAGAAGAAGAAGAAGAAGAAGAAGAAGAAGAAGAGAAGAAGAAGAAGAAGAAGAAGAAGAAGAAGAAGAAGAAGAAGAGAAGAAGAAGAAGAAGAAGAAGAAGAAGAAGAAGAAGAAGAAGAAGAAGAAGAAGAAGAAGAAGAAGAAGAAGAAGAGAGAAGAAGAAGAAGAAGAAGAAGAAGAAGAAGAAGAAGAAGAAGAAGAAGAAGAAGGAAGAAAGAAGAAGAAGAAGGAAGAAGAAGAAGAAGAAGAAGAAGAAGAAGAAGAAGAAGAAGAAGAAGAAGAAGAAGAAGAAGAAGAAGAAGAAGAAGAAGAAGAAGAAGAAGAAGAAGAAGAAGAAGAAGAAGAAGAAGAAGAAGAAGAAGAAGAAGAAGAAGAAGAAGAAGAAGAAGAAGAAGAAGAAGAAGAAGAAGAAGAAGAAGAAGAAGAAGACGAAGAAGAAGAAAGAAGAAGAAGAAGAAGAGAAGAAGAAGAATATAAAATCGTTTAATCTGTACACCAAGTTCTCTGTTTTACCAAAATATTATTTGTATCACACAGTTGATCTTTGAAGAAATATAAAAATGTTTTTGTTTATGTGAACTCTATTTGGGATTCTTATGTAATTCTTCCCTTACTAAAAGGTAGTTATGGGAAGAATTACATGCTCTTTTAGAATGCGTGGAATTTTTTATTTATGATACCAAATTGACCTTTACTTATATTGTAAGGAACACACTAAAGATGTTTTAATATGACGATAAGTACCTTTTTTCTCTTCTTTCTTCTTGCCAGCCTGCTGTACCGCCTCCCATAAACAAAACCAATGGGTGCCGAGTAGTCTTTGGGTTTCCGAGTTCTTTTTCTGACATTATCTTCATTGTCTTCTTCATCGCTGTCCTTGGCCCACATGCCTAGAATTATTATAATTCACAATTTCGAATCTAAGAAATGCATAGTGTTGCGGCTTCTCAAATAATAAGGTAATAGCATTCATTATTCACTTTAAAGTTTAGTTATACCGATTTTTGAGTGAATCGAACCAAGGAATAATAATTTTCCATAGGAACCATCCCATCTTCCGAGGACTTCCGTGAGGGCGGGTGCGGCGGCAGATTTGGCCGAAGATCTCAAGAGGCACAAATATGCAGGTTTCCACAGAGCCTACACATTTGCTCTCCTTGGAGTCGAGACCCTAGGTCCGTGGGGTACCGAGGCTCTTCAGGTTATTAATTTTTTTTTCCGGAGATACGTGGTAACAAACATTCACATAAACTTTCGCATTTATAATATTACTAGGATATGAAGGAAGTAGGATAGGATTTATGGGGGAATAGGTACCGTAAATCTGATGCTCCTTTTTGTTTTTCCCGCGGGGTCTGTTGAAATTGAATTCATTGTCCAAATCATGGTCGGTGATCTCAAAGCGAATAACCTCATCGTCCGACATTATTTTTGGATTGTTGGTGGTTTCGGTCTGGAAAACTTTTCGGAATCACAAATCAAACACACAAACACAAACTTTCCACTGATACAAAGTACTTCGTGGTTCCACTTCCACTTGTCTTCTTCCGAAGTTCCGAGCGAGCGAGATGGTTCAGAGCATAGCATAGATCACACTAGCACTACACTAACAATTACGAGGCATAGACATTAGACATAGTTTAACTTTCTATGGAGTGAGAGAGTTCTTCTCCAAATTCTTCGCAATCGCAAATCGCATCGAAATGACCACAACAAAATAAAATTCTTCTTCATTCAATCAGCTTCCACCAGGGTTGCCAGATAAAAGCTAACTCAATTCGCCTAATTTTGCCTACCGAGTAGCCTAAATCGCCTAATATATTTTTTCGTACAAGTAGCCTAATTCGCCTAAGATTTTGAGCTATGGATATTTATCCCAAACTAAGAAGACACGTAAAAAAAACGTAAAACAAAAAAAAAATGTAGGAACTTCTGCAGCAAGATATGGTTTTATTCCTCTTGTAATAAAACAATGACTTCCTGTAGAAGTTCACCATCAATTTAAGCGGGAGAATCTTCATTCCTCGAAGTGGTGGCGGAAGTAGATGATTCAGCTGAATCAATCGGTCTTCTTTGATACATTTTTGAGTTGTACATTTTAATCATTTCGTCCGCAGGGCGAAATTTAGTGCAGCATATTTTTCGCACACTAAAATACAAACGAATGCGAGTTATCGTTTGCATCATCGGCAGCTGCATACGGTTCCGCATTTTGGATTTTACAACAACAATGATGAAACAAGCAATCCAAAAATTCGCGTGCGGCCAGCTTGTGAGCGATTTTATGAGTTGAGTTAGTTGCATTTCACTTTCTTGTATAGATTTTGAACTCTGTCTCTGTCATACAGCGAGTTAGAATCATTAGAATGAGTTACTACTCGGGCGATTTAAATTGCCACCTGGATTCATGACATCTCATAGCGGCGCTCTAGGCTATGGCCGGGTAGTAGAATGGGGAAAGAACCGAAGAACAGTGGACGTTCATATTACGTTTCGTTACAAGCATACCTACAATTATCAAGAAATTATTTAATTAAATTGCGGTAATCCTGAAGTAGCCTAAATCGCCCGTTCTTTTTTTTCTAGGTAGCCTAAATGGCTACTGGTAGCCGATTGGATTTTTTGTCGCCATTTGACCCCCCAAGGTAGCCTAAATGGCGATAATTCGCCTAATCTGGCACTGGCTTCCACTTCTTTTATAATGGCGGCGCTGCTTGGTTTTCGTTCGTTTCGCCGCTCTATTTCGCTACGACTGACTCTGCTTGCCAGGGACCAGTCTTGCCACCTTGCAGAAAAAAATATCACTAGATTTGGTCTCAAAACTCACTAGATTTCGGGATATTTTGGACAAAAATCACTAGATAGTCTAAAATGAAATTACACGCTAGGTTAGTCACTACAAAATAATGTATTTGTGAAAAAAAGAAACTAAAAACACAACATACTGATATCTAATAGCAAAATTTTTTGACACTAAGCTAGATAGATATTTGTTTTTGTGTTTTTTTTATACACACAACTCTGTGTTTATTAATGTCACCAATTCTTGTAAATATTTCTTTTTATAAAAATTGGTTGCCTGTAAAGTCGGTATACGGGCGAAAGTTTTACGTGACAACGACCGTAACGCAGTTTCTTGAAGTGAGCGGAGCGTAACGCAGTTTCTTGAAGTGTCACCCGGCAAACCAATTTATAAGACGTTGTCACGTCAAAAATTACAAAAGGCTAGTAGTATCGTTTGCTACAGGCCGTAACCACATCTTTATTTTTTAGGTTTCCCATTCTTGTCGATATTTTTGTGAATAAGTCTTTTTTTTTACTGGCACGTCCATAGTAAATGCGAAATAACTAAAAAATACTTCACAAATCTTACGCGAATGATTTTGATGTGATCACTTACCTACTTTCCCGAACGAAATTTAGCAAGAACCTAGCAACAGTACAGTAGCAAGCACCTAACTAAATAAATACTCAAATAAACTAGTTTAGTAGGTACGTGATAGGTTCTCATCAGTAGTCGGGGATTCCCCAAGGTAGGTTTGCATAACCAAACAAAAACGTTTAATTCATGAACCTATAAATTATATTACTTATATATAATATTAGTCATGGTTTAATTACGTTTCGGCTGTCTAAGAAAAGGATTGTGTTATTTTCACATAAATTGGGGAATTCGTTGCTAATAATGTATGTATTTTCAAAAATTTTCGAGATTCGATAAATATCACTAAAAATTATCAGATATTTTTTGACGTCGTGAACGTTAGTAAACGAAAGTCTTCGTTTCAGGTCTGGCCAAAATGGCCTTTTTGTCAGTATGTCCGTACTCCTCTACAGGTCGTATTTTACAACCGATCGGTATGAAACTTTGTGTACAGATTCTATGATTTTATAGAATTTTATTGTTATATGCTCTCTTGCGTAATACTGCATTTTGCGAAGCTGTTCTGCTCGTCATGCCGAAAATCCTCATCAGATCTTTACCAAATTTTTATAAGAACAGTATAAAGTTATTATCTTTCAATTAAAAATACAATCATCAAAATCAGATCTCTTAAAGCGGAGATATTCCAAATCCGCCTTTTTGCCTTATTGTGGAAGAAGTACGCCTTTAATCAAAAAATCCCGACGACAATAAAATTCTATAAAATCATAGAATCTGTACACAAAGTTTCATACCGATCGGTTGTAAAATACGACCTGTAGAGGAGTACGGACATACTGACAAAAACGCCATTTTCGCCAGACCTGAAACGAAGACTTTCGTTCACTAACGTTCACGACGTCAATTACTCTTACCTACTTACCTACCACCTAAGGTTGGTAAGTTGCCCAATGCACACCACACTAGCGTAAACCAATATTTAGGTAGGTACCCATAGGATTTTTCTTACAACGCGTCCAAAAGTAAGAGGCACCGATAATTACATAGATATTAGGTACCTATAATACTTATGACAAGTTTAGCGCCATTAAAGGAAGGCTGGCGCCTACCTATGCTGGTGCTTATTATGATAAGAGGGCACTTTTGCTCCGTGATAAGATGCTTTCACACTGGCATGGCGATTTGCAAGGAGTCACCGCCTAAAAACATGGTAGCTACATATACCTAAGTACCTAAATATCCCGTTTTATATAACTTTAGTACCTAATATAATATAAGTTACTAATATGTTCAAAAAAAGGTAGTGCTTGCGAGGTCTACTGTTCGTAGAACTGCTAGAATATCATTGAACTACTAGAACATGTACAAGATCTCTTGAAAAGGTGTTAGTTTTACAAACTTCTCAAAGTATATTTTTCCTGTAAATAATAGATCCATATCCACAAACGCTACATAAGTAGGTACCTAGGTACATTTCAGATGGGTCGCTATGCAATCTTCGGAAATGGGGGGGGGGGGGGTAAAGTATGAACCCCACAGAAGTTCTCATTATATAGGTACCTAAATATCCCGTTTTAAATAATATTTAAATTAATTGTTGAAAAAAGTTAGTGTTCGCGACGTCTACTGTTCGTAGAACTACTAGTTTAGTGATTTTTTCCTCAGAATATCACTAACGTACTCCAAAAAATCACTAGATCTAGTGATAAAATCACCAAGGTGGCAACGCTGCCAGGGAGAGGTGAGGAGTGTCGTTCTTTTGTCTTTGGCTCTGCATCATGGTATGACAGAGGGTATGACACAATTCTGCCAATGTCAGTTTTCAATTTAACCCCTCCTACAGTATAATATGTCATGTGAATCTGTCAATGTCACGCCCAAGCAAGTGTCTATGTCATGTCATGAGTTGATTCAACTTGTCAGTTGTCTCACTTCACTTGTCTGTGTCTGTGTGTGTGCGCAGTTTTTGGTTTTTTGATAAATTGGGTTATTTTTCTACATAGATTAAGATAAACAATTGCTTACTCAATAAATAAAATGTTGATGTGATTAGCAATCAATAATAACTGTCCAGATTTAAGCCTGTGAATTACATAATTTTATACCATACAATTACGTATCATGTGTGTTTCTTTTGGTTTATTTTGCAAGCTCCCGTATCTATTTTCGACCAGTGAACCTTTTTATGTGAGTATTGCATCCTGTTTTATCTCTACTTATTTAATCATGCAAGCATAACTTGAAAGAGAAGGTGTTTGTGAATCTTAGAAGATGGTTGTTGAAACCTTCTGTTGAAACTCAAGAAAATTGTAATGTCAAGGTTCATGATGAATCTTGCTTTGAAATCGATATGGTGCGTTGTTCCGTGGCTACACACACCACCCTTCCTTGGTATCACATTACCACTGCTACTTGATGTACAATCCAGTATGTAAAAGTCATTGAATGCATTCATTACATATTTTTATCAGCAAGTATTTCCTGAATCGTATTTCCCTCTTTTAAACTATATAACTTATATAAAGCACAGCTGGTATCTACATGAATCCCCTATTTGATGGTTTATTATTTTCTTTAAGAACACTGTTCAATTGAGTGTGAATAGCCTAAATTTAGGCTAATTAGTACATAATGTACAATCAACAACACTCTTAGAAATGAACTTAGCAGCATTATGCAATTAAACACTTGTTATGCCTTTATCACACTTCCGCAATTTGCAATTCAAACTAACACTCCTATATTCTTATTCTAAGCTTTATGTAAATTACAAAGAAAAGTAGCCATTTGATGTTTAAATTTTTCATATACTTTCCTGTTTCACTTTTTTCTGTTTAACTCGTCTCATTAATGTCCGAGACTAAAAGTTGTTTACATTAAAATTTGACTGAACATTTCCTAAATTTAGCTGCTTACCTCAATAACCTATATTGGTGCACTGCTGGATACAAGCCTCCCCTGATAAGTGTCTTATTGACTTATATATCATGGGGGGGTAATGCTCATAATCCCCGCTCTGGACATGCAGGTTGGGGATCACAGTTTGGTGGTAGATTTGCCCCGCTGCCCTCTCCCAGTTTGATATCTCTTAGTCATCTCTTATGATGACCGCGGGAAGAATTGGGGTGGCGTAAATTCTAAGCCGCCGCCACACATAATGTACATGTACAGCTGTAATTAAAATAGCTAAATTACATTGGCCATAATGTTGCTTAACTAAGAACAACTTTGCCTGTTTTTGATAAGATTTTGATCTTATCAAGAACTGACAAAATTTTATGAGGTTTGCTCTGATATCTACCTCTAGTTCAATTCTAATAAGTAGTTATAATGAATTATATATTTTTACTAGTTTATAGCTTCTGCCATTTATTATTTTTCAGCTTATAAATTCACTGGCATCCTTTATTCCAAGTAGATTTTTGTCATTTATTATGCAATCTCTATTAAATCTTTACAACTTATAATGTGACAGACAGACAGGCTAGCTATTGTTTATTTATTCCCACAATGCAATAGGTTTTTACTGCTTATGGTTTTTGTGAAAGTGAGAGTTGTGCATAGAAAATCAACACAGCATTGTGATTCTATTGTGCTTTTGATGTTATGGCATTTGTTGTTTAGTTCTATACCTTTACTGTACTCATTCATATTCTTGTGATATTGAATAGAGCTAGGTACTGTCCATGGGTTGGTTAGTAAAATTGTCTATAAATATATCGACACTACGTCTTAATGTTAATAGATTCCAAAATGACAATTGATTTGTAGTTTGTTTTAGCGTAAGTAACTTCTTATCTGCAATCTAAATTGCCTGTATAAACTAAAAAAATATTTTAAACCAAATTTTTTCTATGCGTGACCTTACTACCTTAATTTGTATGGTAGTTCTGGAGATCACAAACATATCACATCTTTATGAACTTTCACCTTTTGCTTTTTGATGACCTCTTTGGTTGGCGGCCTGAGACGCAGAATGTTGCGGGTTATATTCCCGCCATGAGACAAATTTTAATGATCGTAGCAGGTATTTTTTGTATTGTGGCCTTCGTAATTTGCAGTTGTCTGAATCTGACATTTGAAATGGCTTTTAAATGTCAATTATAGGATGGGTTTTGCGTAATCGCACAGCTGGTCTGGGTGTATAAGTAGGTATATATTATGTATATCACTGACCCATAACACATGCTCTGCTTACATTGGTCATATCAACGATGTAATAATTTTAAGTCATAAATCTTTTTCAATAAACGTTATTCAATCATACAATTTAATTCAGATGCCATACCGGTGCCAGATGTGCTGTGTTAAAAATGTCTATTGTTTATTCTCTTTCAGATGACACAACCATAAACAGCCACAATGAGTTGGCTGCGCAACACGTCCCTCTCATTCGCGCGACAGCTGTCTCGCTCGCTCGATCCGCGGCACGACTACGAGCCTCAGGCGTGCTATAGTTCTTTTTGCAAACACTGGCAGCAGGCTCACGACATCATCGACAAGTCGCATGTAATTATTCTCACTTCCTTCACGGTTATGTTACCCTGGTACTTAGAGGTAAAACTTATGGCGGAAAATGTTACTAGGACAGCTTTACAGCCTACGGACAGGGAGATTGGTTTCGTCCATGCTTAGCTCCAGCCGTAGCCAGAATTAGGGCCGGGAGTGAGGTGGGTCGGTAGTGCACAAAAAAGGCCTGCATGATTCCCTGCAATCCCCACAATATCGCCACTATCGATGGGAGTGGGAGGTCTTCCAACACTTCGAGCCTTATCCCCAGCCATATATCTGAAGACAATCAGTCCTCCACTCGAACTTGGCTGAGGCTTCCTCAAAGCCACGATATATTAACTCCTAATCACTTCTCTGTGCAAGTTTTCACTGTCACTTTAAGCCAATCCTGACTAAAAGCCACCCAAGAAACAACCTTAAACTTCAGTAATAACTCTCGATTTCCCTTCCAGCCGTCCCACCTCCACGACGACGTTCTCGGCGTAGTGAACCACCTAGAACAACTGACTACACTTCTCTCTCTCGAGGCGCGAGCGAGAGAGATTCACTCTGCGACCAGTCCGGCCGAATGTCTTGAGTTTCTGCTAAGCGAAAACCTACTGGATAAGCTGTATGAATGGGCTACGCTTACTGGCAAGTGAGTATTGGAAATTTGATCTTAGCTCAGTGAAATAGAGCTTGCTTAAGAACCATTACCTGCCGCATTCCGGGATAAAAAGTAGCTTTTATTTTGTTACAAATCTAGAGCTACATTATATGTCAAATTTCAGCCCCTTCTGCTATGTAGTTTTGGCGTTGTCTTTGCCCAAAGATGTCATAATTGTTCATTTTCGTAAACTTTCACCTTTTTAATATAGGATAGGATTAACAGGATGATATTTTGCTTTAAATTTATAGTTAAAAAATTAATAGTTCATAGTTAATAGTATTTGTGTTGTAGGTACGTAATAATTTACTAAGGATATACCTAGTTAGATAGAAAAATGGCAGACCTATCCCTAAAGACTTAGCAATCCGAAGCTAAGAACAACATTTGTTTTGTTGTTTAAAAATAACATCAGAAATCAACACGATCAAAGCGACGCGCAATCGCTAGTCCTGTTCAAAAGCCAGATAAACTTTATTGTTTAAAAATAACATCAGAAATCAACACGATCAAAGCGACGCGCAATCGCTAGTCCTGTTCAAAAGCCAGATAAACTTTATTGATAAGAAATAGTCTTAAAATAAAATACTCACTAGGGAAAATTTGAAGTCAAACGCACAGTTACATACCAAATAATATTTTACTTTATACGAATAATATAACACTGTGAGTCATGCTTATCAAAGTACGTACTAGGTTACTGGTACAATGCGTCAGTTTCCAATCCAATTAAGAGCTGTTATAATTATTTGTTACAACATTTTGTTATGTATAAATTTGATATAAAACCAAAATAAAGCTGGCCTCTGACCTACCCTCTGTCTGACCCTCGTCGGTATAGCTGCATTTTCTTACGCCCAATTTCAACATAGATATCAAATAGAATCTCAAATACCTTTCGTGGCAGGACATTGTCTCTTACAATTATCTCGTATGATCTTTCATAGTCTGTCTATGGCGTCCATATTTCTTTCGCATTTCGCACTACTACTAATAATATTATAAATTCCAAAGATATTCTCTCTGTCTCTTCCTTTCTCTGTTTTATGGCTGAACGGATTCTTCTGAAATTTGGCAAAGAAATAGGTTTATACTTTATGCTTTTTATCCAGGGAAAATGCATGCGAAGTCGCGGACTGAAGCTGGTATTGTACTTAATATTATATAAACTATTTTAGTTGCCCGACATGCAAAACAAATTAT
Source organism: Eupithecia subfuscata (assembly GCA_963564075.1). Lineage (NCBI taxonomy): Eukaryota > Metazoa > Arthropoda > Insecta > Lepidoptera > Geometridae > Eupithecia > Eupithecia subfuscata. The sequence continues at coordinate 4,565,989 of OY751116.1, read as the reverse complement.
TGTTATTATAAATTAAAGAGCCTAGCTCTATCGGTGCAATGATAAAATTTCTTCTACTTTCCTCTTTCCATGCGGTCTCTTTTACTAGAAGGAAAAGTAGAAGAAAGACGAGGAAGAGGAAGACCAAGAATACGCTATATGAATCAGATCAAATAGAAAGTTGCTGTCATGTCATGTCATCTACTAATATTATAAAGAGGAAAGATTTTATTGTTTGTTTGTATTGAATAGGCTCCGAAACTACTGTACCGATTTGAAAAACTCTTTCACCGTTATGAAGCTTACATTTCAGGGAGTGACATAGGCTATATTTTACCCCGGAATTCCCACGGGAACGGGAAATACGCGGGTGAAACCGCGAGGCGATCGTCTAGTGTCATATAAAGAAGGAAAAAAAACCGCACTGTAAATTCTTACACGTAATATAAATTTATGTCCTTTTGATTCGACTGTATAACAACACATTTTTATTTAGTGCTGAACAAATAATTAAAGTTCTCTGAACTCAATTGTATTTATCGCCCTAGAGTCTAATCAGTTAATTGAGTACGTGCCTGATAAGAGTTTAATTTGCTACTGTGATATTTCGAACTCTGATGAAAACTTATTGATATTTTTCTATCACTGTACTGATATTGGTTCCTGGTATTGACTCAAGTAGATTTGAGTCCTCGCTGCGTAGTTATAAGACTTTTTTGAATAGTTAGAAAGATTGATATAATAGGTTAGAATGGACATGATCTGGCCATGCTGTTAACTCAGTAACGCAGTGGCCGAAGGTCCGCCTACGCAGAAAATTGCGGGATCGATTCTCGCCACGGGATTAATATTAGCTATTATCTGCAGGTATTGGTTCCGAATTGGTCCGAATGTAAATGTTTCCAATGATCTATTCTGGGTTTATGTATATAAACGAAAAATAAAAATAAATAAATAAAATGTAGGTACATATTTTGTTAGTTTATCAGTCATCTGGGAAGTGCCCATAACACAAACTCTTCTTACTTTAAGATCAGTTAATGCAGTTGTCTCAATGAGGATCCGTAACGTTTTTAGCTGAGAATGCAGATTTATAGAACTAAAAAATCCATAACACACAGTGCAAAAATTATTGTTCTACGACAAAAATTGACGAACTTATGACCAAATTACTAGCGAGGTTCACTGAGTGACCGCCGCGGGCGCGTGTGACGTCACTGGGTCGCTCGCCGCCCTGTAACCGTAGGCAGATATCAGTTTTTAGTGATTTACTCCGAAACTATAAGTTTGGGAAAAAAATGGCAGAACCAAAAAGACTCAGTTTTGAGAGACCATTGATGGGTCTCTCAAAACTAAGTCTATTTGGTCATAACTTCGTACGTAATGGTCCGATTTGGATAATTTAAAAAGATATATCATTCTAATGTCATAAAGAATAACGTGGATACTAGTTCTATTTAAATTGCTATAATGTTACGGATCCTCATTGTAAATACTAGTTCTAATTCGTTTCTATTATTTGATAGTAAATTTCTTTGTTAATAAAGGCAATCTAATCTATTTTACAGATATGAAAACGCAGTACGATTGGAACAGCTTAAGCTTTTCGGGAACCTTATCAGCCATTACAGCACACAGGTATAAGCTTCATTCGTAATCCTCAGATTTCTTCTCGATTTCTCTGTTTCTCGATTACCAAATAAATAAACCTTTCAGATTACCAAATAAATAAACCTTTCTCGAAAATATCACACACTTTTGTGATGTGATTTACTGGTTCCGATGGCTGTATGCTTGCCCAATCATACAGCCACAGAAATGGGCTCAGACATCATTGATGTCGATTCTGTGGTTTTAGAATCAGCTAAAATTAGGATTTAGGAATGTCAAATAGACGAAAGCGATTCTATGTGTGAAAAATTAGACTGACAGGTTTAAAATTAGGATGATAGCCCTAAATTAGGTTGACAGGTCTAAAACAACTCAACTTAGTTAAAATAGCTAAATTCCTATTCTTTGCATTACATTTTAGCTATGATTAGAAACACCTAATTTTAGGAGGCATCTAACTTGGTCATGATTAAAATTTAAAGGCGAAATGGTAAAAGTCTCCAAAAACCTATAGATAACTACTCAACTCAGAGAAGTTATGCAATTTTCAAACACGTTCTAATTAGATATCTTTAGGATGTGTACAGAGACAGAGATAACCATAATTTTTAGATCAACCTGACTTAGAAAATTTAGAAATCGTAAAATTTAAGTTAGGAATCCTAAAACAACAGAATCGACATCATTATCATTAACTAGCTACTCCCCGCTGCTTCGCACGCGTTTTTTTTTAAATGAAAAGTAACCTATATGTTATTGCATGTTCAGATGTGTGCAAAATTTCAGCTCGATCCATTAAGGCGGTACCCTACCTCGTTATTGTGTGAAGAGGATAGGCATAGGATTTCGCGTTCACAGGAGCGGGACAGAGCAAAGCGGCGTAAGCCCAAAAATCAAGTTTTTAGTAGTTATTTGCTCACCACAAACATTAGAATAGTTAATTGAAAAAAAGGCAACATATAAAATGTTCTTTATATTTAGCTCAATTACTATGCTTAATCTCAAGATCAAGGATCAAGATCTGTATTTATTGAGAAATTAGGGTTTTAGTAAAAAATTAGAGGTAACTTTGCGATTTTTTTCTATCGAGAAAATTTTATGGAATCGTGTTTTCGAAACATATGATCGATAGAATAAGTCCTGAACTTTACCATATATAAATTTCAAAGTTAAATATTCAGTAGTTTGGAAGATATGGAGGTCCGACGGAGTTGAAAATAAGCAATTTGAGGTTGTATACGCCCTTAAGTAGTTTTGGTGTTGTCTTCAGCCAAACTTCACAACGGCACAAACTATCGTCATTATAATGTTAGTAGAATAATTATACATTTGTATTTACAGGTTATCGCAGCTGAACCATTCTTAAGGCCACTCTTGAAACTGCTTAGCAGCTTCAGAAATGAGCTGCCACCGCCTAATTTGGAAAGTAAGTACAACACAACACGTGCTACAAAACATCTGTCGTCAAAATGTAATTCTCAGGGTTGAAGCACTGCAAGATGTCGGAAAAAATATGATGAACCTATGTGTTTGCGGCATGTCTTAGCTGTCTTATAATATTTAAACAAAGAATAAATGGACATTGGACATAGTAGTAATCAATATTGAAAAGAAAAAAACATGTAAGACCTGAATGAAAATGTGTCAATCTTGTTGTTTTCTCTTTCTCCTAGTAAATACTTTTTGGAATTAAACCTTTAAACTTACCTTTCATACCTACTGATAAAAATCTTAAAACTGGATAGTCCCAAAAATATTATTTAAATCAAATAAATCCGATTTAAATCAAATTAATCAGTATTTTTTATGAAAAAAAAATTTTTTTCAACCCTGGTGAATAAACGATTTATTATTATTATTTACCCATACATTAAAACTATCGCATTTATAATATGAGTGTGAAGTGATTTCGTCAGTAGACAAAATTTTGGCCATTTCGTCAAAAGGTTCGAAGAAATCGGAAAAACTTACATTGAAACAAAAATCTGATGATGACAATTTATCATTTTCTCGTTATTTCAGGTCAATTAGTAACCGTGTTGAATCAGATATGCGTGGCGCTGATGCAAAATATGAAGTTTGTGGATCTCTTCTTCCTGACCACGCATGCGCAGAACGGGTCGCATTCTGAGTAAGGTTTATTTTAATAAATCTAATGCTATAATGCTAGCCTAAAGCGGAGATAGGCAAGACACGTTGCACGGCGGGATGACGACCGACAGGCCAAGGCGGTGGTACCCGGTAGGGGCAAAGTGTCCTCGAGGTTGACCACCTGCTAGATGGTCCGACGACATCGTCAGGGTGGCCATATCAGTGGGTGTCAGTGGTCTGATGAAGATTATGTTTGTCTATGGTTCAAATTCAAACTCAAATCGTTTGTTCGCTTAGAACATGGGTAGGAAATAAATATACAGTTGGTCGTAAGATACAATCACCATTTCTGCTTTTTGAGCATTCGAATGTCACGGGTTCGGACGTAAGAATGAGGCTCGCACAGGACAGACCGTTTTGAGGAGGCATGTTCAGCTGTGGGCAGTAGACGGATGTGTGCTCTTGCTGTGTGGTGCCGGCTTAGAATTTGCACTATCCCAACTCTTCCCGCGGGTGTCGTAAGAGGCGACTAAAGGATATTCACCGGGGGCGAGCAGCAGCACCCCCTGCAGAACAGATCCACCACCAACTGATATCCCCAACCCGCATGCCTAGCGTGGGGATTATGGGTATTACCCCCTATGGTATGAAAGCTAATAAGGCGCTTATCAGAGGGTGGTCTGAGTCCAGCAGTGGACCAACGTAGGGTGTTGAGCTGAGGTGTGTATTGTGTACGTTAAATGGAAGCTTCCCACTGACCTGGCAGATAATCTGCGCTTTTCAGTATTATAAGTTTGACGTGTGTTTATGACTTTTGTCTGAACCGATTTAGACAAATATTTTGAGAGGTTACTTGATCTTGGGTGATCTTAGCTGATTTTAGAAAATCGGTGCTGCCGTTCAAATGTTCAAAGAGTAAATATTCGTCTCAGGTTTTCGAATTTTGTGAAATTAGCTTAACGTCTACTGAAAGCAACATTAGAGATCAGTTTTCATCCCTATAGAGAATTCTCAGGAGGAATTTGTGGAATAAGCCAAAAAACACTTTAATCCTTTTTTTTCTAGGTTCATAATCGTCCGCCTACTCCTAAGTTCAGTCCACCGAGAAGGCTCCTGCGGTTCGACTGCTAGAGATGCGCTACTGCTCTGCGCTACTATGTCGCCGCGCAGTAACCAACTACAAGAGTACATGCTGTCTGGAAACACATGCCCTGTGCTAGCTACAGGTGAGTCTTATTGCAACGTACGAAAGTTTATATTAGTATCTACTGAGAGTCAGTATAGGTTTGACTAGAGATCCGCTACTGCTCTGCGCTACTATGTCGCCGCGCAGTAACCCACTACAACGATACATGCTGTCTGGAAACACATGCCCCGTGCTGGCTACTGGTGAGTCTTATTGCAACGTACGAAAGTTTATACTAGTATCTACTGAGAGTCAGTATAGGTTTGACTAGAGATGCGCTACTGCTCCGCGCTACTATGTCGCCGCGCAGTAACCCACTACAACAATACATGCTGTCTGGAAACACATGCCCCGTGCTGGCTACTGGTGAGTCTTATTGCAACGTACGAAGGTTTATATTAGTATCTACTGAGAGTCAGTATAGGTTTGACTAATAATCTACTATCTTATTCCAACGTCGCATCGTCATCGAATGCGTAATATGTATGAAACTCATTCCTTCACCTTCAAAAATTTACACAATGTATGACAATGCGATGTCACTCTTGATTCTCAATTCTGCCTTAGACAACTATTCCCGTGCTAGGCCTACTGTCGCTCGGCGTATCAACCCTGAGCCCGTACTCTTAACAACGAAATCGAAGTTTCTGATTCGTTTTCGTGCAAACGCTATTCTTATGCAAGCGACATAAGAGTTGGTTTTGCACGACAACGAAAACGAAAGTTCGGTTTTCCTTTTCCGAGTATGCTCCCTGAAGTGGGCCTTCGATACAGGCCGCCAGAGTGGTCAACGGCGCTCCTAGGAAAGCCCGTTTTGAATTAGTTTCCTGTCCGCACTATAGAGGCGCTGTTCCAAGACGTGGTCATGGCGTCTCCATCCTACTAATATTATAAAGCCGAAAGTTTGTGAAATGTGAATTTTTGTTACCATCTCCAAAATTACTGGACAGGTCATAATGAAATTTGGCGTACGAGTGTGGCCTCTGAAATGGGCCTTCGATGCAGGCCGCCAGAGTGGTCAACGGCGCTCCTAGGAAAGCCCGTTTTGAAGTCAGAGGAGTCTATTTGAGGTCTCCTTTTAGTTTGGGTTTGCGTAGTTTCCTGTCCGCACCATAGAGGCGCTGTTCCGAGACGTGGTCATGGCGTCTCCATCCTACTAATATTATAAAGCCGAAAGTTTGTGACATGTGAATTTTTGTTACCATCTCCAAAACTACTGGACAGGTCATAATGATATTTGGCGTACATTTACAACATAGCTTAACTGAGATAATAGGGTACTTTTTACACCGAAAATATGCGTGCGAAGCCGCGGGCAGAAGATAGTTTTCTATACAATTGAAAATGGAGACATCACGATCATGTCTCGTTACTAACTTCAAATAGACTCACTCTCTGATCATCCTCCGTTCGTATAACATGGCTGACCCAGCGCAGCCTATGTGATTTGCAATCATTTCTAAACTCTATTCCAGTCACAAAAGCCTCATTATTCCAGGTCTCAGCGGGCTATACTCGCTTCTCACAATATTGTAATCAATTCTGAACTCTATTCCACTCACATAAGCCTCATTATTCCAGGTCTCAGCGGGCTATACTCGCTTCTCCCTCGCACTCTGAGCCCGTCGATCCATCGCCTGACGCCAGACGATGTAAATCACGTGAACAAGTTGACGTTGTTTATTGATTCGCTGGAGTTCTGCAATGCTGTGGCACAGGTAAATACATATTATATTTATATTACACCTGCTCAGAAAGTTGCTTAATTCCCTTGCCAAATATAAGGTAGAAAGTACGACATTGCAGGCGTAGTAAAATGCAGGACGGAAAACTATGGAGTTTCATTTCTCACGCGTTTATCGAGAGAAAAGTGTATGGAAATCCATTTCAAACGTTTTATTTTTTTTTAATTTTCTGAAATTACAGCCGGTACCTACCGGCTGATATTGGTGGTTTATTATTGGATATTGAATGGTGATTTTAACCTACCTCTTTATAAAAAGTCCCATCCACTCAGTACCTAGTATTCGCGTGATGATGATTGGTTGAAATTATAAATTGGATGGACGTAACTTGTGAGAAAGCCAATTTGAAAAATTTTAAACGGGGGAATCATTCAAAGTTTTTCAAATTGGCTTTTTCAATTTGATCTCAAATCTCCTTTATAATTGGTGTTTCCTTATCGGTTAACTAGATTTTTTAAATATATTTTTCAGGTGGCCCACGCGTCAATTCGCAAGCACCTACTGGACCTACTATACCAAGGATTCCTAGTCCCAGTAATGGGCCCAGCTTTGCTACAGGTAAAAAGTTCAACTTGGGAGGTTGTGGAGAGTGATATAAATGTTGTTTGATTGTGGCAGGTCTGTGGTATCCTACGTACTTAAAGAATGAAATAGAAAATAAAGTTATCACGCATGCTGTCTCTGGAGGTCAATTCTGAGTATCACGTGATATTTTATCGAGTGATACGCAGTATCACGGTTTAAAATATCATGTGATAAATATCACAAATATATCGGGTCCTGCCAAAAACTGCATTCTCGTGCGACTTATCGAAGAAAAACCCTTGATAAATATCGAATTGCAGATTTTGAGAATACGCAAGTTTGCTACGAAGCAATCACTCGACATTTTGACAGTTCTTGTCTAGCCCTCCAGTAGGCCAAGCACGGGGATTGTGCTCTAGGATAGAATAGACAATAATGACGTGTCATCGTCATACATTGCGTACATTATTCAAGTTAAGGAATAAATTTCAAATAATTTACGCATTCGATGCCAAAGTGACGTAATTTTTGCTAGGCCTACAGATCGGATTTATAACTTATGACAGTATGAGAGCTGACGTCATTCTTAATCTCATTCTGTACGCAGTGAATACAATTAACCCCATTACTTTTAATCTGTTACGTTGACACAATGATTTGCATTGTTTTTGTCTCGTTCTGAATTTGACAGGTTTATAAATAAAGGGGATAATGGTGCAAAACTGCTCAGTATGTCGGTATGTTTCTATGGGAAGCTGAATGAATACACGGTAAAAAAAAACACTATCGTACAAGACTCAATTTGTATCGAAAATGTTCATTTTCATTTTTTTTCTAAAATCTGTACAGGCGCACGAAATGTATCATTATTTTAAATTTCAAGTTGATAGCTGCGGTAGTTGCTGAGTTATTAAGGAGGGAAAATAGGACAAACAAAGCGAGACCATAAGGGTTTCGAAACCGATCTTCGAAACCCTAAAAACACTATAGTACAAGACTCGAATACCTCACATCAACAGCCTATGTTGGTGCACTGCTTCTAGACCTTCGTGATACACCATGACCACATCTTCACTTTCCATCAAGTGAGATTACGATCACGAAAATAAATCCTACTAATATTATAAAGCCGAAAATTTGTGAAATCTGAATTTACGTTACCTAGGATCTCGCTGTGCTGTGTGGTGCCCGCTTAGAATTTCCACCACCCCAACTCTTCCCGCGGGTGTCGTAAGAGGCGACTAAGGGATATCCACCGGGGGCGGGCAGCAGCGTCCCCTGCAGAACAATTCTACCACCGAACTGATCGCAGTTGGGTTGGTTTGGGTTGGTGCGGGTTGGGGATCGCTCCAACCCGCATGTCCAGCGTGGGGATTATGGGCACTACCCCCATGAGATAAAAGCCAATAAGGCGCTTATCAGAGGGAGGCCTGCGTCCAGCAGTGGACCAATACAGGTTGTTGAGGTGAGGATCTCCAAAACTACTGAATGGTTTAAGATGAAGCCGCGGACATAAGCTAGTTGCCTATATCACAGATTTATAATACTATACTAGTACCTATATGAAAAGGTATATAGGTACTCAGGATATCTTTTTTTGGAACATGCTTCGTTACTGTTTTGTTCAGGGTTTCGGAGCAAGGTACAAAATGTCTCTGAACAATAATTAGACTAATAAAGAGTGCCATTACAATGTAAACTAACATTTTTATGCAAATTAATATGTAACGTAGGTACTTAATTTAACAATACCAATATTTGATAACATAATTTATTTCAGTTGTGGCAGGTGAGACAACTAACAATTGGATGTTCAGAAAGTATATTTTCTGTATATTTCCACTTTGCACAAACTACACTTTTATACAGGGTGTTAGTTAAATTACTGCACCATACTGAAAGAGGTCATTCATCTGTTACCACAGATTAATATTCAGTGAATAAACCAAGCCGCAAACGATTTTTCTTTGCAGAATTTTTTATTTTATTACAAACTAGCTGCGCCCCGCGGCTTCGCCCCCGTTTAAATTAATGTTTCCAACTTTATTAATTTTTTCTTTCATAAGAACCTTCTCCTGACAATAACAAACACAACAAAAAAAGAATTAGCGAAATCGGTCCAGCCATTCACGCGTGATGCCGTGACCAAGGAAAACGGGTTTCATTTATATATATACTAGCTGCGCCCCGCGGCTTCGCCCCCGTGGAAATTTATGTTTCCAACTTTCTTAATTTTTTCTTTCATAAGAACCTTCTCCTGACAATAACAAACACAACAAAGAAAGAATTAGCGAAATCGGTCCAGCCGTTCACGCGTGATGCGATGACAACGGAAAACGGGTTTCATTTTTATATATAAGAAGATAGATATTGCCTTATGCCGGTGCGGTCATTGACTGCGGTCACCTAGTATCGCAGCCAGGTCGGGCGAGAAGGGGAGGCGCGCATCGAAAAGGTCGCCAAGTTTGGGACGGCTTAAAACATTATTGAGGCATAGCTAGTAAGGAAATTAAAGAAATTGCAAATAATAGAATCGTTTGCGGCTTGGTTTGTTAACTGAATATTAATCTGTGGTAGCAGATGAATGACCTCTTTCAGTATGGTGCAGTAATTTGACTAGCCTATATTTATTGTGTTCTTTATTTCTTATTTTTCTATACTTAAAACAAAATACTTTTCTAATATTATTTATTTGTGTTTTATCTTTATTCTTTATCTTGTGTTTTGTGTGACTTTGTTTGATTTTGTTGTGTGATGTCCATTTTATTTTCTGCTTTCGTGTTTTCATTTATCTATTCTCCTCAATATTGATTTACGAGATTATAGTCAGAAAATTATATTCATGATTCTTTTCATAGCAATATAATTCTGGTGTTATTTTTTTTAAATGTTCAGAAACGACTGTGTTTATGAAAACTTACCTTGAATTCTCAGATGTATCCGCATTAGTTCAAATTTTTACCCTTAAATCGTAAATCAAAAGGTTGAAAGTCGTAAAACACAATCTTTTCACAATAAATTCATCAACGGTTGTGACGTCACGTCAAGGCTTCTTTGCACGCACGGGATTGGTCAGCACTGGTATGGGAACATTCGCCAAGCGGTTTAGTGACGGATTTGCTTTATAAATAGAGTTGAAATTACATTGGCAAGTTTTGATTGGCTTCTCATACTAACTCATGGGATAATTATTGTGTTTGTTGTTTTAATTTTAACTAAATCGCTATAATAATATTCATCTCCACTCATACATATTAATCATAATAATTTTACTCATAAAATCATGGAAAATAGAATAATGTACTGGCAAGAATTATCATTGAATGTTTTTAGTGAATATTAATAGCTGTAATTAAGCTGCCTAATTAGCCTATATTTAGCCCATTTTAAAGTGTATTAGCTATATCTGTAGTAATGGATAAAAATGCGCCTAAAATATAAATTCAGTAATATTACTTTTTTTGCGCCGTCTATTTACTTACATTTTTCGACTGTCACTATCATTTAATTATGTTATTTTTTGTGGAAACTTTTAATTAGCCGTTAGTTACCCACAATTTCTGTAATTATAGTTACCTAGCTGTTAGTTTCCCTAAAATTGTGATATAAAATAAAATAAATTATATTTTGTCACCGAAGTTCATCTACATTTTGTATCTCTGTAAGCTTAAAATCGCCATTTTGGGAACCATGTACAATATCCTTCCTAATCCGTTTCAACAGCTTTGAAATAAACTTCAGTTCACGTAGCAAAAACTAACATGAACTCTAAAACGGCACATATTACTGCCGGTTTCTCGAACGCACACCAAACTAACCAGCAGCGGTCAAAACTCTTGACAAGCACTTGTGCTTACCGGAATTATTTCAAACTTGGGTTGGCCTGTCAATCAAACCATAATCTCTGATCGACTCTAAGTATCTATGTAAGTGTAAGACTATGTAAGTATCTATGTATATTCTATCGCTCACAATGGATTTTTCTTTTCCCAAGCGCTTGTGCGTTGGTCAACTGGCAAGCGTTCGAGAAACCCGCTGTTGGTCATAAAAGCGAAATAGATTTCCTTACAGTCCATAATCCAACGTGTAGCCAAAATTAATGCCTAAAGCCAGTCCATAAAGTTGAAAACGTCACTCAACCGCCCACCAACCGTACATACGAAGCCTACTAACGTACGAACAACCGTAGACGCGAGCGGCGCCCTTGCAGAGTGGCGCGGCGGAGCAAGCAGCGGCGACTGCGTATCTGGAGCTGATCCTGCGATGTGTCACCGAGAGGGGTCTGCTGAAAGCTGTCCTGCACTTTCTGTTCGTCTACGAGTATGATGGCATCAAGGTCGTTGATGTTATGCTGAGGAGACTGGACGGTATTTCGCAGGTTAGTGAGAGAAAGATTGGGGCAAGTACCAGGAGAAAAGGAACTTGCAAGAGTTGATGTATATGGGAGCAAGGTCAACAACGCCATGCTACGAAAACCAAATAATATCTCGCTGGTAAGTAGCTAAAACTAGTAAATTCCTTTGCAAAGTACCAGGGGGTAAGGAGGTAGCAAGAGGTCGAGCGGCGCCCTTGCAGTGGCGCGGCGGAGCAAGCAGCGGCGACTGCGTATCTTGAGCTGATCCTCCGATGTCACCGAAACAGGACTGTTGAAAGCTGTCCAGCACTTTCTGTTCGTCGAGAAGATAATGAGCTTGTAAGAGTTGATAGGAAGATGTCTCTATGATTAAGGCGACCAACATCATACTACGAAAACTAAATGGTATCTCGCTGGTCAAGCTAAAGCTAGCAAATTCCTTGGCAAAGTACCAGGGGGTAAGGAGTTAGCAAGAGGTCGCTTTCTGTTCGTCAAGTACGATGGGATCAAGGTCGTCGACGTTATGCTCAAAAGAAGGACAAAGCTTGGGAAGGTACCAGGAGATAAGGAGTTTGTAAGAGATTACAAGGCTAGATAAACACCCATACTGACCGTGTGTGGGATCAAGGGCATCACCGTTATGAGACGAATTCTAATCAGAATCATGCAAATGAGTTGCTAATTTCTGGGTACTCTTGAGCTTATTGCCTATTTATCATTAATATCTAAACTCCAATTACAAACTCACAAAATGTTTAAAAGAGCTTGAAGTTTGGTGGTTCTAAATCAATATGATCAAAAGTCAATTTTATTCTCAAAATTCCCAATAGCATTCTAAGAGTGCCTACAACACAAGCTGAACTGTTGAAATTCAAACTGAAACGGTTTTCCAGAGCAAGCTGTTTAGCACAACCCGGTAGTAACTAGCGCTTACTCTAACTCGTCATGTTTTTATATTCCAGCTGTCCATGGTGTCCCTCTCACTGATGGAGACCCTAATCTGCCTGAACTGCGAGGACGTGCTTCTAGAACTCACCTACAAGTATCTACTGACGGGCCAGCATTTGAATCCAGCTTATCGACACAGGATCGCAGAGCCGGAATTTTACAGGAACGCCGCGTTTGCTTTCCTAGGTAGATTCACAATCTAAAAATAAACATTCAACAGTAAAATATAAACTCAATCTTTTGAGATAATCGAAAGCGCCAAAATGCTTTAGCTTACCAGATCTTATTCATCATCATCAATCTATATTAGTCCACTGCTGGACTTGGGCCTCCCTAGTGAGTCTGTCTTCAGCTTGCCGAATCCACCACCAGCCTGTCTTTCGCACGTAGTCATTCCACTTGGCTGGAGGGCGTCCTACACTACGTTTGCAGACCTTATTACTAACTCCAAATAAGTTGCTGCGTCTATCAAGTTCAATATCAGACCAATCCTTACCCAACTTTTTCATCTAATAACTTTCCTTGTTACCTCCAGAACTAAGTCCAAAATGCTGCGAACGACCGCTAGACAAAACCCGGCGATGGATAGAAGAGTTATCAATGACCGGACATAGAGTTCTGGACTACAGACCCGAGGACAGGCGAGCGGGTCTCAACGAAATCGCTATGAGTCCTCTAGTGCACGATCTTAGCTACTATTACGGGGTAAGTTTAGTAAATAGTTACTAATACAACTCTACGAAGGGTAGAAGAGTTATCAATGACCGGACATAGAGTGCTGGACTACAGACCCGAGGACAGGCGAGCGGGACTCGATGGCATCGCTATGAGTCCTCTAGTGCACGATCTTAGCTACTATTACGGGGTAAGTTAAGTAAATACTTACTAATATAAGACTGCAATGGGTAGACGTTTTCAATACGTCCCCAGTTTTAAACCAGTTCATAGAACACAGTATCTGAAGAAACCATTAAGGTGCATCACCGATTATTTATACAGATATAAGAATAAATAGATGGCGATGCTAGTAGCGCCTGAATTGCCTTTGACGATGATATTATTTTCTTTACCGATAAGATCGGAAATCTGTTGGTGTACATATTTTGCGTCTATTAGACCAATAAGGTCTGATAATACCTCCTGATTCAGCAAATATCATTAACTAAGTTGTGTGTAACTGTGCTTTTCAGAATCCCAACGAATCACTAATCGGTAACTACCACGCCTATCTCTGTGACGCCCGCTTCGAAATAGTCTCCAGAACGATCGCCTGCACAAACTGGACTTCGAAATACGACCACATCACACTCAAACGAGAAACAAACAACAATAAAGAGACACGAGATATAACAGAAACTACGAAAGAGCAGGACAGTCTTATTTCTGTCTGCACTAGCGAATACGACACTCTAAAAACAAGTGACAGTTCGGAGAAAGAACAACATAGTTTGACTTCTTTGACCGAAGTTGTCGAGAATGAGATAAAAGATGAAAGTCATGATAGCCTGATTTCCGGGGGTGATAGCAGCGATTATGAGAGCTTTAAAAATTATGACGATGTCTTCGCTGAGGAGATGTTTAGGAAGAAAATTAGTAGAGTGGAAGAGACGAGGGAGTATGACGAGGTACCGCCTAGGAGTTGGAGAATCAGCGTCGAAAGTATAATCGGTATGTATTGTAAATGTTTTGTTTTGGTCACATAATTCATATGTGTATATAATTACCTCTACTTTAATTACGCGACCGTGATCTCAAAAGTGAAGGCGTTTGTTCTGTTTTTTGCCACGGCTAACGCCTTGATTTTTGAGATTTTTAAAACACTAATAGTTTTGGTCTGAGGTTCAGTACCTCCGATTTCCATGCGTGTTATGCATCATATTCTAACGTAAATTCTCTAATATTATGAAGACAAGATTTGTGTTTTGCTGAGATGTTTGAGCGAATACTATTTATGCCAAAACTACTGATTGGATCGGACTGTAGCGCGTATTATACTCCTTTTACGCTCTTTCACAAATTACCTACCCTAGGTTTTTGTGTTAGAGCAACAAGCTGAGTCAGGACCTGTTAGACCTACACACACGAGCTCGTTGCTTAGGTTCTTGTTGGCTGTGTTTTTGTACAGTCGGCTGCAAAAATATGTATACACTCCCAAGTTTTCAATTTGACTAAATAGTAAGTGTATAGTAATTGTGATAATTTATGTACTGCATTCTAACGAAGTACGATGACTACTTTGTACGAAAAGCGTGTGCATGTCCTTTTATTTCAAAAGTTTCGAGTAAAATAAAAGTTAAACCTTGGAAGTGTATACATGTCTGTGCAGCTGACTGTACGTGTTACTAAGTAGTCTTTTATTTTATTAGTAGTGTAGTGATAAATAATTTTCTTTCTTTCTTCCTAAGTTCTAAGTTCTATACCTACAGGGCTGTTCAGACTCTTTGTTACCGAGTCATTCACACGGATATAGATTCGCGCATAATTCAAACGCATATTTTAGCAGTTTTTAATATTTTCTGCGTTCTGCAAGTAATTAAACTACCAGAATAGTACATTGTACATCTAGGGCCTAGATGTACAATGTACTATTCTGGTAGTTAGTAAGAAAGTGCGATTCCTACCTCGTGTAAACAACACGAGGTAGGAATCGCACTTTCTCCCGAGTGATACATAGGGCTTTATAATACTACACTTTAGAGGAAAATCATCATTTTAGAATCTTCAAAATAAATAAATACGCGCACGTGTGATTTTCACATGGTTCTTTTTTGAAATATTGTTCCGAATACGGAAGAGGCCGATAACAGATGGCGGATTCGGAGTAAAAACTTTTTGTCGTTTAACCTATTATGAAAATAACCATAGGATATATCAGAAAATTAAAAAAAATTACACGTCGGAAATGGATTTCCATACACTTTTTCCTCCCGCTAAACGCATGCAAAATTAAATTACATAGTGTTTTCCGTCCCGCATTTTAGTACGCCTGCAATGACGTACTTGCTACCTTATGTTTGGAAAAGGAATAAGCAACTTTCTGAGCAGCTGTTGTATAAAAGTAGTTTTCCACTACCAATAACTAAACACTAAGTACTACTGACAACTTATCTTATGAGGCGTGCCTCCGACCCTTCTCCGTTGGCAGTTGGTTCAAAATTAAGAAACCTTTACTTACCTTGCAGGCCCACTAATAAGCAGTCTCCTGAAGAAGACGGCGCTGCTCCTAGAATCCGAGGTGACCATCAACGCGCGAGTCACCAGCATCATATCTAAGCTCGCGTCACTGCCCACGCCGTTGTTGACGTCATTGCTTCTGTGTCCTGATGATGTACTGCATCCGAACGTGCCTTCGTTATTTCAGGTAATATCCTCATCATCATTGTCTTAGCCAAAAGAGGTCCACTGCTGGCTCTTGTACACACACGTTTGTTGGGGTTTAGCCTGCACGCCTAGATCGCTACACAACTAAATCTCGATTGGACTAGTTATCTTGAGGTCTACATCTCGAAACGACAGTGTAGTTTTGATTATGTAGTAATTGGATTAGAAAGCAATATGACCAAATAGCGATATGACCACATAGTGTCATCATCATCATCAGCCTATATTAGTTCACTGCTGGACATAGGCCTCCCCTAATGAGCGCCATAGCGCCCTGTCTTCATCTTGCCGCATCCCGCATCTGCCTGCAGTCTTTCTCAGATCGTCATCCCACCTGGCCGGAGGGCGTCCTACACTACGTTTGCCGAGTCGTGGTCTCCAGTCAAGAACACGTTTACCCCAGCGGTTGTCGGTTCTTCGCGAGATATGGCCGGCCCGCTGCCACTTCAGCTTGCTAATTCTTTGAGCTAAGTCGATAACTTTGGTTCTCTGTCGGATGTATTCGTTACGAATAGAAACTCCTTCAGAGAAACTCCGAGCATTGCTCGCTGAGTGACTTTGAACTGGTGGACCAGCGCTACCGTGAGTGTCCACGTCTCAGCTCCGTAAGTCATGACGGGTAGGACGCATTAATTGAAAACTTTCGTTTTCAAGCATTGCGGTATGGATGACGAGAAGACTCGACGTAGTTTCCCAAACGCTGCCCAGCCTAGCTGGATCCTCCTCTTGGCCTCCTTCTCAAATTGTTTTTACCTAACTGCAGAATCTGCCCGAGGTAAGTGTACTCGGAAACGATTTCGAGAAGGTGACCATGTATGACCACCGGTCTTGGATCAATGTGGCCATTTATCATGATTTTGGTTTTATCCAAATTCATGCCAAGACCGATGCATTGCGAGGCTGAAGCTAGACCGTCCAACATCTGGTTCAGCTCCTCTAGTGACTCCGCCATTAAAACTATGTCATCAGCAAATCGCAGGTGTGAGATGTAATTACCTTAATGCCATTGCTTTTCCAGTCCAGCGTCTTAAACATATCTTCCAACGCGCTTGTAAACAGTTTCGGGGATATGACATCCCCCTGTCTCACTCTTCTACACAATTGGATGGGTTTAGACTGATGGCCCTGTAGTTGGACACTCATGGTGGCGGCCTCGTAGAGACATCTCAGCACCTCGATATAACGGCAGTCTACTTGGCATCGCTGTAAGGATTCCAGAACAGCCCAGGTTTCGACGGAATCAAAGGCCTTCTCATAATCCACAAAAGCCAGACACAGGGGTTGATTATACTTTTCGGACTTCTGTATAATCTGCCTCACTTTGTGTATGTGGTCTATGGTGCCATATATCCGCGAAACCCGGCCTGTTCCGGTGGCTGGAACTCGTCGAGTCTCCTGGCGAGACGGTTCGTGACCACTCGTGAGAACAGATTATAGACGTGGCTTAAGAGTGAGATGGGTCTGTAGTTTTTAAGAAGGGTTTTATCTCCCTTCTTATAAAAGTTGCGTTGTTGCGACCTGACGGGGTTTTTATGTATTGTATGACAAACAAATTTTCTTTCTTCCAATGCCTGTACGCATAAAATCACAATAAATGATAATATGATATGATGAGTGTATTCATTATGTAGATATCCTTTGTTACAGATCCTAAGCAAGTTGAAGGATGAAGTAGACATCTTAACAGATCAGCTCAGCAATTCTTCCGAGCTGGTCGATCAAGCGCGAGCGTTTCTAATGCAGCGGGAGCTTACGCGGCTTAATGCGCGAGCACACAACGATGACAGTAAGATTGATGTGTTTATTGAATAGTGTATTGAATAATGCAGGTCTCGACAGAGCTACACAGGTGCTCACCTTGAAGTCTAGACCCGTGGGTTACCGAGGCTCTCCGGGTTGTAAAAAAGTGATCTGAGCGTCTGGTCGAAGCGACGCGTGACCCGAGAGCTGGTGAGTATCTGGCGCAGCGCATCAGCATTGCCATACAGCGGGGCAATGCAGCCAGCGTCTTGGGGACGCGACGACTGGTATTGATGTGGATCAGTTGAGCTACCTGTAGATTATATGCGACAGTATGCAGTTAGCTCAACTGTAAGTTCTAGTTCTAATTGGTTTCTTTTATATTATTATTATTTTCTTTGTTGATGAATGTTACATGAATAGTTGTACTCGGATTTAGAAGCAAGACATTTTTGTACACAAAGAAATGTACAGACAACAACGAGGCAACAACTCACAATAATAACTTCTTCGGTGTATTATTGCACGCGCGTAGCGAAAACGAAGAAAATTCTAAAACGGACGTGGAAATGCAAGACAAAAATTTCGAAAGCTGTAAAAACCAAAATTTGTGATCTTATGCCATTTGCTGCGATGATACCCAGTGTCGCAAAATTGCCAACTACTTTTATTTGGTTTAGTATCTCTTTGTTCACATAAACTGCCTTAGATTCAAGATCAAATATAAAAGTGCTTCATTTCCTTTAGAGCTTACTATAATAAAAAATATATATCTATGTAGTGTATTGTATTAAGTATATCAGTTATCTAGTACCCATAACCCAAGCTCTGCTTAGCTTGGGGCTAGATAATGCTGTGTGAATTGTCCAGCATTATTTCTTATTTTTTTATTTGCGTCGGGTTAGCGCCTTAAAGATTATTATATTACAGATTATTATACAAAAGATTATGTCGTGCGCAGGTCCAGCTCGTAAATCAACGCAAGGCGATGGCTCGCCGTTCGGAAGGGTGGAGCCGAAACGACGGAGTATTTCCTTATCCACGAGTATTTCCAACATGTTCCATAGAAGACCTTCTGGTTAGTACCTTCTATCTGTTAACGTCGTTCGCAGAGTAATCTGTACTTTGTCGAAATCATGTCTTGGCTTGGACTTGGCAATGAGGATCAGTAAAATTATAGCAATTTCAATAGAACTCTTACGTCATAAAGAATATCCACGTTTTTCGTTATGACGTAAGAATGATATATCTTTTTGAATTATCCAAATCGGACCATTACTTACGAAGATAATTAAGTTATAAACATTACGCCGTTACTGCTGGTAAATTCAAGTTACGCGGATGCGTGTGACGTCACGACTTGGCCGAGCGAACCGAGCGGAGCGCAGCCGACACTCTTACTTCACGATTCGACGGTTAAAAAGGTGAATCAGACACAAATCGGACACTTAATGAGTTTCAAAGCCACAAATAACCAATCAAACGGCTACGGCTAACTGGCGGCGACCGAGGGAGAGACGTCACAGCGACCGCGGCGGTCACTCAGTGAACTTCGCTAGTAATTTGGTCATAACTTCATCAATTTTTGTCGTAGAACAAAATTTTTTGCACTGTGTGTTAGGAATTTCTTAGCTCTATAAATCTGCATTCTCAACTAAAAACGTTACGTATCCTCATTCTATTAAAACGGTAAAGTATATCAGAAACACCAAACAATGTAATCCACACCAATTTTTGTTACAGCCTCATCCCCCCAACAAAACCACCAACAAAACCACTTGCCCATCCCACAGAAGCAGGCCGCATTCACACAGGACAGCTACTGGACTCGGTCCATCACTATCCGGTCCATACTAAACGCAGTGCTACTCGACGAGTGGCTCAAGGAACTGGCGGCGTTGTGCGAAGAACACGCGCTGAGGTTGTCGGCTGATTACGAAGATGATAACTATATCAGGACAGTGGCGTTATGACAGGATAGAATTAGACGGTTGAGAAGACAGAGAGTGAAGTGAACGAAGCCTAAATTCTGGGTTGAAGAGACGAAGTGTCTTGTAGTGGATTTTTAGGGGAGTACTGTTAAAGATTCTATACGAATGACAGCAAAAGAGAGTATTGGGCATCCTTTTCTAAGGCTTGGCGCAAACGCACCGCGACAATAGGCAAGTGTCTGAAAAAATTCAAATTATCCCGTCGGTTAGATCAGAAGATATTGAACACGTTTTTTTTTTTTGTCGATTAAACAAAAAATGATGAAGATATAGCCAGTTAAAGTTCCGCGTGACGTCACACCTTACGACACTTTTTAGGAGGGTGTGACGTGACTCGCAAACTTTGACGCGCTTTATTTTTGTCATTTTTTGTTTGATTGACAAAAAAATATATGTGTCCAATATCTTCTGATAATCAAACTGGCTAAATACAATAATATTTTTTATCTAGGACACTACCCTATTGCAGCAGTCGCGGAAGCACGCGACAGCCACTGGTGTTCGGAAGCTACCACATTTTATGCGTACGTGAAATGCGTAGGACGCCTAGCGATTAACTGAGTGAGGGTGAGCGGGGGGCGGGGCGGTGCGACAGTGGCGAGCGTCGGCGTCTTGCGTGGCGCGCTTGCGCAGCGGCGGCGTCAAGTGGCGAGTCGCGGACACTGCTGTAGCGAGTGGCCGCCGCCGGCGACGCGTGTGCGGCTAGTTCGTACAAAATGTATATGAAAAAGCGTGTAAACAGCTTGTCGCTCGCCACCGCTGGCTGTGGTCGGTGGTCCGTTTGCACCTAGCCTTAGGGTAGTATTCTTTGAAAGATAATTAGAAGCTTTGTTAACTTTATAAAATGTATTAATACTTCTGTCAAAACGTCAATTTTAATGTAACTCTATTCGATTATCTTTTCTAAGAACACATGCCTAAACACTTTTGAAGTCCCTAGCTATACTAGCCAAACTCGATGTGGAATGTTGGTAAATAAGCCACGACACAAAAACTAAAACTCACTTGCTTGGCGTCGAGTTTCAGATATAATTTAAAGCAATATTTATTGAAGGGAGGATCACAAATCGTCAAGTTATGTAAATTCTGTATAAAAAAACGCAGGAACAGAGTGTATTTTAGGTTAGGTATGGGCGGTTTGCTTAAAAACATTCTGCATCGAGTTTGGCTAGTGTATAGATCCCTCTTCAAGTAGTGGAGGACAAACAAACAAGAAGCTGTTATAAGCTTGGCCCCAGTTATTTTACGGCTAGGCTCCATACATGGAAAATGAAAGAAAAACAAAGTTTTTTGTATAAAGCCTAAAACCAACATGAAGGGTGAAAACGAAATGTTCGTTGTAAAAAGCCTAAAACGAAGGCGTATGTAATGTAATTACATGGACAGGGAATTTTATTCCGTCCTTTGCCTCACAATAATGGTCATCGTCCACCAGCTGTGATGGATAAATTAATATTTAAACGATGCACATGTCGGTTCAAAATTTATCTACGGATAGGCAAAATCTCCTCACCGGACATAATAATGCTGGACAATCCACACAGCATCATCTAGCCCCAAGCTAAGCAGAGCTCCTGTTATGGGTACTAGATGACTGATATACATAATACAATACAGACAGATATTTTTTTATTATATATAGAAAATACCCAGAACACCCGGAACAAATATTTGCAGATCGTGCAAACATTTGTCCCAAGGCGGAAATCGAACCCGCAACCTCCTGCGTCGCAGGCGGACCTTCGCCCGCCGCGCCACATCAGTCGTCTACGACATAGATTGAATAAAGGAAACGGCTGTAAAAATATAATAATAAACATTTATTTCAGACAATATTAGAACAAGAATATATATTATTTATCTTATTCTACGGTCCATATTAGTATATACCTGTGCATCAGCATTGCCATACAGCAGGGCAATGCAGCCAGCGTCTTAGGGACGCTTCCGACTGGTATTGATATAGATCAGTTGAGCTACCTGTAGATTGTTTGCAACAGTCTGCAGTTAGATCAATTGTTTCAATTGTAAATGCTAGTTCTAATTTGTTTCTATTAATTTGATTGTAATTTTCTTTGTTATTAAATGTATCATATAGGTACCTTAAATTTAACAGGTACTTATAACTATAAAAACTTATTTTTACTAAAACTGTACACGTTATAATTGCGGCGGGGCGACGTGTATGACGCAATCATGATGTCAGCTGACGACGGTACACGGCGTAGTAGGTAGCCTATAGTTCTGGATGATTTCTATGGATGGTTGGTGGACGTTGACCATTGATAATGGCGTGAGTTATATTATAGTTGAATTTTACTTGTAGAACTTAAAGTTATTTAAAAGATAGAACAAAATGGTGTCAATTCAGATGTCGCAAAAACTTAAGTAACTTAACAGCACTAAAAATTATTCATCCTTTTTATTTTGATTTTCGTGAAAGGGACGCCAACATTTTTAGTGAGTTTTGAGCACATCTGAATTGATACCACGATTAGATTGTATAGTTATCGGCACAGATATTGAGACTCGGGGGAGTAGCGTAGCTATTCTATGGCTATGTATAGTAGGATCGATTGAACCTAACTGTCTTGTGCACGAGTTTAGCGTCTACCCCACAGCCGCGATTTTGAAGCGCGTCTTGTGTCGCGCGATTTGTTGACATTTTGTAGCGCGATTTCTTACACACAGCTGCATATTTGTAAGCGCGATTTCTAGACACCCCCCCACATAAATCGCAAGACGCAGTTCTGTGTAAGATCGCATGCGTCCTAATACAAAATGTTCTGTGAACGCGTCGTCAAACTTCTATCGCGTCGATAAAATCGCAGCAGTGTGTAAGATACGCGTCGTACTACAAAATGTACTGCAAACAAATCGCGCGACACAAGAAGCGCTGCAAAATCGCGGCTTTGGGGTAGAGGCTTTAATTAAAAATGTCCGATTAATTATCATGTGCCGCAATTAAGTCAAAACTTGTAAACAACTGTAAAAATAGTTATAAGAGATTCAGAATTTAAGTAAACAGTGAAAATTAGCATAAACTGACATATAACTTTAGTGCATTAATGATAATGTTTTTTCTATTATTATGTGGTTTCCCTTGAACAAATATCACTTAAAAGCCACATTAGATGTGTAAATATTAATTTACCTACGAAATAAAATAATTTTCGTATATTTTAACCCAGTATCTTCAGTCAACAATACAACGAGTGCATTAAAATTACCTACATACAAAAATAGTTTTAATACACGACTTTTACTTAAGCATATGTACCTAATATTAGTTTTTAATTAGCGAATTTAATTTTAAATGCAATGCCATCAATAACAACGTTGATCTGTGATTTTTGGTATGTTTAAAATTTTTACTAAATTATACCTACTTATTAACCTCCTTATTAGTAAGTACATACTTTTTGAATGCAGTTTTAAAACTAATACTTCTGAAAATATTAACATCACTTCAATTGACAATTCTGTGTTATAACTGTTTCAAAAAAACTTCGCAAAAACATTTTTTTTATATTTGACTTGTTATTTTCGTAAAACGATTATTTTGTATACTTTGATGATTTGAATTTAATTATTGTATTTACTAATGCTTCCTTATTATTCTTAATCTTATTTTAATATTATTATGTAACATTTATTTTAAATTATATAATTTTAAGGTATCGCAAAGTTTTAATGTTATAATAATTATTTATGATCGTGTGAAACCACCTGTAGCTCAATATTTGTTTAAATTTCGTCCATTTCCGTCCTGAAAGGAAATGTTTATTTTAAATACTTGTATATTTTTATCATGATTTATTAATAACGCAAACAAAATATTATTTCCAAGATAAAAATATTGCATATCTCAATGTAATATACAACCTGGAAGGGTATGACGGCACGGTAGATATTAGTTCTATCTAGAAAACGAACTGTAGAGCGCTCTGTTTGATTTTAACACCACACAGTTTTATAAACTTGTAACCATATTTTTGGAACCATTGTCGAAGCCTGGAGCGAGAGCACGGTTCTCGATAAGGACCGATAAGAACCGACTTTGTAACTTTATTCATAATTTTATCGATACCAGAGACAAAATCGGACATTATCGATTCTAAAGTTACGCGTCCACTGGATCGGTATCGGAGCGTGCGGAGCGAAAGGATTTGTTGCTTTGTATTGGTTTGTATAGTACAGCGTACACTGGATCGGCATATTTTCTTTCTTTCTATACCGATGCCAGAGAGACCGGTATTTCTGCGGATGACGTCGTCAGAAACAACCTATACTGCTTTGAAAATAACTGAATTGCCGATGCAAAATCCGAAAGCAGTAGATGCACCTTACCGAAATATTGTAAATACCGACGCCTCGTACGTTGCGTACGCTCCGATTCCGATGCAGTGGACGCGAAACTTTATAGAGAACCATAATCTTGTTCCTGTAACTGTAACAGTAGTCATGACAGCAACTTAAAACAGATAAGAGCCATAGGTGTCAATTAAGATATCTCCAAAACTAAACTAAAATATGATTTGACGGCATTCCGAAGTTATGCAATCCTTTTTATTTCGATCGTTATGAAAGGTACCGCAACATTTAGTGATGTTAAATTAGGTGAGTTTTCGCGAAATCTGAATGTAGTTCCATTTTCGGTTGTATAATATTTTAGTAGAACTTAGTTACAGCAAAACGTTCTTATGATTGTTATCTGTAAAATTTGGAGATATTTGAGTCCGCATTTTAAATTTTTACTAAAGCCTCATATGTTCCCCATTGTGAATGCCTGTACTGTTGGGGTCAATCTTCTATATAGTATTTCTGTAAACAGGCATAACACAAAATGTACCTATACCTAATAACAGTTTTAATTCTTGATACCAGCTTTCTACTTAACAATGTTTTTGTGAACCCCTTGCCATTTAAACAGTTTTTGTTACCTATTCGAATTTGAGAATGAATATTGCACAATTTAATGTGATTTTATACTAAAATTGAAATTAATAAAATGTTTGAAATATGTAGTATTTTCAATTATATTCTCCAACAGAGGGAGCTAATGATTGTCAACACTTGCTTAGTGATTCTGTTGGCTCAGAAACTTTTAGCCTAAAAATATTGCCATCCCTGTTTTACGATCGAAAAATAAGGCTCGGCAATATTTTTAGAACGCTTAGTAAGTTTAGGTTTTGGTGCCAACAGAATCAACACCGATGCCTGTAGCTAGATCTTATTAATATTATGAAAACCAGATGGTCTTATTAGTAGCTTAGGTACCCATCTGCGTTTTTCTTTGAACTCGGTTTCAGGTTTTCCATTTATTTAATTTTCATGTTTGCATAGAACATAACATCAGTAAAGTAACTGTATAATGATTTTTTTTATCATAAATAACCGGATCCTCGAATACTCGCCCGTTAAAAATGTTGTCCACAGATTCTATTTCAGAGACACGGAGTAGTATGACCAGTTTTTCAGGGTCAGTAAAGGAGAAACCCGGGAGTCAGGAGATCAAGATGGTGGAAGCCACGCTGCGTGTCTCGGAGCTATGTTTTTCAGAACCCTGCGAATCTTCAACATCTGTCAATGGTCAAAGTGAGGTAAAAATTGGTTCTACTGATATTTTCTTTGTTTGTTTTGTTCCTTTTTGATGATGATCAAATTATGTTGGTTGGTTCTTAGGAATAATTAAGCGGTACATAAGCCTAGGTCATAAAGTCTACCATAATTATGACCTACGGCTACGGCTCGTACCTACCATACGCAAAAATAGTGCGGGATTGGTTTCCCTAAACTAAGTAAATAACAATAAAACATAATACCTACTGGACAGTTTACACAACATTATCTGGCCCCAAGCTAAGCAGAACTTGTGTTATGGGTAATAAAGAAAATAAATGTATTTTCTGTCTGAACTTCGAACTCGAAACTGAGCTTCTAATTTCGTAAGCCAATTTCGAAATTGAAAAATATCGTAACTGCACCCCCTAGTCCCTCGTAAAACAATCTACTATTGCTCTTCGATCTTTTTGAAATAGGCCTTAACATAGAGTAACTAACTTAAGTATATCTATTCCATGAAATTACGAAAATAATTTCATGGAATAGGTAAAAAAAGCTATAGAGTTATCCTACCTAGTTCTCCGCTAGTTCTCCGCTTTTTGTCGGTTGTTTGACGCGAAACAAAGAGCGCGAGAACGCGAGAACATGTGAATCGGTTCCACACTCACGTTTCTCGTGTTGTTCTCGCCTTCTCGCGAGAATGTGGAGCGCGCAAATGACTTTAAATATCTTTGACAATTCGACTGACAATCAAATCAAATAGTCATGTCCTAACCATGGAGTAGGTAAACTGGATCGCGCATGAACGGCTGGACCGATTTCGCTAATTCTTTGTTGTGTTTGTTATTGTCAGGAGAAGGTTCTTATGAAAGAAAAAATTAAGAAAGTTGGAAACATAAATTTCCACGGGGGCGAAGTCGCGGGGCGCAGCTAGTATAGCAATAAAAACAATCTACTATTACTCGGACGGTTTTGAAATAGACCTTAATTATCATAGTTATCCTATTCCATGAAACTATTTTCCTTTTGATAGTTCGACTGACAATAATACACATGTCCTACCTAACAAAATAGACATGTCCTACCTGACCCCCCGCTTCACCGAATCGATTTTGTTTATGAAGTTGTTATCGATTTTGTTATTGTTGCTCAAAATTTTGTATTATTTTAAAGGCTGTAAGGCATCTAGATTACGTAATTTTTGAAATCAATAAAGTAATTTAGACGCCTCAGTACAGCCTGTAAATTAATACAACATTTTGAGCAACAATTATAAGATTATTAGTTTATGCCCGCGGTTTCGCACGCATTGTTTCTATGTTTAAAGGTGATTTCTATCCCATGGGAACTGATTTATAGGATAAAAGAAGCTAATGTTTGATTCCAGGATAAGAATTACGTGTATGCAAAATTTCAGCCCGATCCATTCAGTAGTTTTGGCGTGAAGAGGTAACAAACATCCATCCATCCATCTATACATCCATCCAAACTTTCGCATTTATAATATTAGTGTGATTAATAGAATAAAATAGTAGGTACTTATTATTCTTCAATGCGGATCGATCCTTACTAGTTAGTAGTTTATGCTCGCGACTTCGCACGCGTTTTTTCTATGGAAACGTTTAAAGGTAATTTCCATCCCATGGAAACTGATTTATTGGATAAAAAGTATCCAACCATCCAAACTTTCGCATTTATAACATCGATGTGAGTAAAATTCGGGAGATTGGGCACTAGCTGCTCGAAAGTGGAACGCTCAAATTGAGTCTAATTAGGTCCACCTACCTCAGTCGGACCGGCGCTGCCGGCGGCGTACGTGTTCGCGTGTATTGTTGCCTCAATCGCACTTCGGTCTAGATAGGTACGTCTTTTCATCATTATTGTTCATTAGGTAGGTAATTGCAATAGATTGGAACTAGCGTGTCTTTGCGTTTAGTTGTAAGTAACATAATACAAGCCATTTGTTGAGATAGCGCTGGGAGAACGTATCGTACCTATCATATCTACAGAATTTTACTTAAATCAATGATTTATAATATTCGTGTGATTAGTTAATTCGCTTACATCCGTAATTAACTGGTCAAACTTATTCGCTACTTGCTCCTACCCACGCGGCATTACGTACCTACACGCGTTTTTCCATGACAAAAAGTAAGACTAAATTAATATTGCGTATTCTAGCTTTGGTTGTGAGCTAAGAGTAACTACGGAACGGATATTACAAACTCTATGCACCTAGGAAGTTTGTAGGAACCTACTTATATTCATCTTTCTACTCTGTTCTACAAAGCACGCGAATTCGCCAAAGACAACAACTATGCCTTTTGCTGGACTTCCAACGGGCAGGTACAACTGCGTGAAAAGGAGGGTACTAAAAACATCTGGATCCGAGACGAAGAACATCTTATATCTATGGCACAGAAGATATGACTACAGGACATTATGTACATACATCTTACAGAAAGTAGATATCAGTTATATATGTTAAACTGCTTTGTTTTAGAATTAGGAAAGTTAAATAGTATTTTATTATCATTTAAAATTAGGTTAGCCAGCCAAAAATCACATACATCCACACCTACACTACTTCCAAACAAACATACACACTCACAGATACATACACATACAGCTATTTGCACTGGGACAACATACAATACATCTAAAAAACTTAAAAGCATAAGTAAATCGAAGCCGTTACCATTACTCTATGAAATAATACCTACTACAAAAAATACGAGTGTTTTGAGTAAACACTCAAAATACATAAAATACATTTATTATGTCTAGCATTATAGAAGATATATATACTAACATAGATAATGTTACAGTTTCGGATGCATACCACACTGACGCTCAAAACTGTCCCTCGTTAGTTCCCAAATCAAATAAGCACTTGCAAATAATAACACAAAATATTCGGAGTATAGCAAAGAACTTTTACGACTACACTATTTTGACTAAAAGGGCAAAAATAAATCCAGATATAATAATCTTTACTGAATGTTGGTTAAAGAAAAACCATAATATCCCATCACTGCATGGATATGACTTTGCCTACACTTCTAATAATAACCTCCAAAATGACGGTGTAGTAATATACATAAAAAATTATATTAAATTTAATCATGTAGAGCCAACCTTTACTGAAGGCAACTGCTTACTCACATTCATAAATAATAACTTAGTCATAATATCAATATACCGATCTCCAGCTTATAAAAATTTAGATAGATTTTTGAACGCATTAAACACACTATTGACCTCGTTGTCTAAATACAAGAATATTATAATGGTAGGAGATATTAACATAAATATCGCAAATAAGTTACCTGATCGCAAAACATCTGAATACCTTGACCTCATGGCTTTCCACGGTTTACTACCATCCCATACTTTTCCAACTAGACAAGAAAACTGCCTTGATCATTGCTTCTTAAAAACAAATCTATCAGCTACAACTATTGTATTGGAAAATAGCGTAACTGACCACGACTCTGTTCTTTTGATCCTGAAAAACCACACAAATGATTCGGTGAAACAAACCCATAACAATATAATTACGAGAATAAACTACACAGATATAACAAAGGAGTTGTATGCGACGGATTTGAGTACAATAACCGATAACACAAACTGCGATTCAGCTACAGAAGAGTTCGTCAATATTATAAAAAATATAATCAAAAGAAACACAACTTATATCAATCGACCTTTTCGACAAGCACCACTCAAGCCCTGGATAACACCCGGTCTCATACGTTGCATGAAGCATAGAGACAATCTACATACTAAACTCCGAAAATCACCAAAAAATGAAAATCTAAAAATTACATATAAAAGGTATCGAAATTTTTGCAAGAAATTATTAAAAAATCTTAAACAAACTTATGAAAAAGAACAGCTTAATAAAACTGGGATGAACATGAAAAAGACATGGCAAGTAATTAATGACATCACAAACTTTAAACCAAAACCAAACTTACCTCAAGATCTTATAAAAAACAAAGATCCGCTTACGACATTAAATACTGTCAATGAAACATTTGCAAAAGTCGGCCAATCCCTGGCGGAGAAAATTATACCAAATCAAACTTGTGCTGAAAAAATAGATAATAGTTCGGAAATATTAAATTCGTTTGGTTTAACCGACGTAACTGAAGAGGAAGTAAACTCTATAATAAATTCATTAAAGATAGATTGTTGTGTTGGGTGGGATGAAATATCAGCGCGTGTAATAAAAGAAAACAAAAATATACTGATAAAACCCATCACTTATTTATGCAATTTAAGCTTCTCGACAGCAGTTTTCCCGACGGTATTTAAAACGTCAATTATAATACCAATTCATAAAAACGGAGACAAAACTATTACCACCAATTATAGACCTATATCCATACTACCTGCTCTCTCCAAAATTCTAGAGAAAGCCATCAATGACCGCTTAGTAAATTACTTCGAGAAATACAATTTGC
Source organism: Eupithecia subfuscata (assembly GCA_963564075.1). Taxonomy (NCBI): domain Eukaryota; kingdom Metazoa; phylum Arthropoda; class Insecta; order Lepidoptera; family Geometridae; genus Eupithecia; species Eupithecia subfuscata. The sequence goes on along the minus strand of OY751116.1, from coordinate 4,536,401 downwards.
TTTCTAACAATCAACATGGATTTAGAAAAGGTAGATCAACTGCAGACGCTGTGTTGGAACTTAATAATTTTGTCATTGACTCACTTGACAAACGTAAAAAATGTCTTGCCATTTTCCTTGATCTGGCAAAGGCGTTTGACACCGTGTCCATACCACTCCTTTTAAGGAAACTTAATGATCTTGGAATACGTGGTAAACAACTAGACTTATTGAATAGCTACCTAGAAGACCGCTACCAGTGTGTAAAAATAGGAAATTATATGTCTAGCAAATGTAGAGTCACTTTTGGCATCCCACAAGGAAGTATCTTGGGTCCGACGCTATTCCTTGCGTATATCAATAAAATCTGCCAAACAGAAATGTCATCTGGTAAGATAATCTCATTTGCGGATGATACAGTACTTTTGTTTCAAGATGAAGATTGGGAAAAGGTATACAAAGAGGCCCAACAGGGATTTGATATGATCAGCCGAAAACTCTACAACAACATACTTACCCTGAACTCCGAAAAAACCAAATACTTAGCTTTCTACTTGAATAAATCTAGCAAACCTAACCCTACAAACACAGCTTACCAAATTAAAGCTCATAACACACTTTGCTTATCATCAAATGCAACAAACTGTAGAGACTGCCCATCTCTTGAATGCTGCGACACTATAAAATACCTGGGTATAATTATAGACTCTAGGATGACATACGGACCACACATAAATCTTTTGAAAACCCGATTAAGAAAACTAATTGCTGTTTTCAAAAAAATCAAGCATGCTGCGACTGAATCCCATATTTTACAAATATATTACGCTCTCTGTCAGTCCATAACGACATATTGCTCTACATCGTGGGGTGGCGCTGCAAAAACTCTCTTACTACCGCTACAGAGAGCACAAAGAGCAATTCTCAAGGTAGCATACTCAAAACCATACCGGTTCCCAACAACACAACTATATGCTGACACTCAATTACTTACAGTGAGACAACTTTGTATCCAACAAATACTATTAAAACAACACAGTATGACCTCCAACCAAAACTCACAAATAGAAAGCAAACGACGAAAAGACCGAATATATAAAATACCTAGCTGTAACACGTCGCTTGCACATAGACATCTTCTTTTCTTAGGTCCATACATGTATAATAATATCAGCAAATATATAGATATAATAGACTTATACCACAACCAATGCAAAAATAAGATAAAATCATATTTATTAAACCTTAATTATGAAAATACAGAAAGCCTATTAAAAACAGTTAGTTAGTCACGCAGTCGACTCATACTCCACTCACTCGCACACACATAACCACACTTTTACACTCACACCTACTCACTGTACTTTTGGCTTAACTTTAATGTAGTATTAAATGTAAGTTTGTAGTAGTATTTTAAGTATAGTACAGTGTTCTTAAAGTTTTATATACATTATGAAAGTCTTATAATAGTGTAAACCTAATAACTCACCGAGGTAGAGAACCCTCGCGTCTACATCACAAGTCTTGAACTTAGTTAGAGCGAGGTGTCGAAACTAAGAAGTGAAATAGGTCCACAGTACACATTACTTTGTTTTGTTTTTTGTTGTCTATAGACCTTAGCTTGAATAAATAAATAAATAAAATAAATAAATAAAAATAAAATCTTTGGCAATAGACACTACATAATTTAGGTACCTTTATTACTTACTAGCTGCATTCTTACTACCCGTTGTCCTATTACCCGTTTCCCCGTAGGAATGAAGCATTTTCCCGCGGTAAAAAGTAGTCTATGTTCATCAGGAATAATGTGGGCTTCTAATAGTAAAATACTTTTTCAAATCGGCCAATTCAATACAAACAAACAATCAAATCTTTCCTCATTATAATAAAAATATAGATGTATCTACCTACCTATTTGTTTTTTTATAATTTGAATTATTATTCTAGGTAACTATGCCAAAGACAGAATAAGAGTAAACTATTTTATTTAAGGATTTATAGGCTTTTTTAAAAAAAATGGGAAATGATTCACTGTTCCACAGGCCCGGGGTAACTTGGATCATAGGCCGGGGTAGGGTGAATATATGGGGTAGGTGAAAACATGACAAATTAAATGTATTTTTTTATTATGAAATATGTTTGAGTTGCCTTATTATAATCTACTAAGTACATAACAAACATGATATGCACTTTTCTATGAGTACTATTATTCTTAAATCACAAATTTAGGCATTAATCACCCTTCCCCATCGGCCGTTAATTTATATTTATAGAAAAATATGGAATTCTAGCACATATTTATCAGAACGGATATGGTACATACAATATACGATAGTTGCCGATTCCTATTTATCAGTATTTAATTCTAAATAACAAGCAAATACAGTCTAAAAACATATTTCAAAAACTCGTAAATATTTACTGAGGTACTCAATTTTGGCTCAGACCGCAATGACGCGACCACCTCCTGTTACAGCGGCGAGCGGACTGGATTGACCGAACCGTATATCGCGCGGCACTCTTCTGTCAATTTCGCGTGTGTGTGTGTTAAACACAGACAGAGTTGTTTACGATTAACCTCTGCTCCCCGTTAACCACCGTTACCCTGCTTCCCCTACTTATAATTCAGGGTGGATTTATTGGAGGGGGCAGTATGGGGCTGGTGTAGCTACAAAAAAATGATCTTGGGAATCTCTCCTTATTAGGTACATTCTCAGATTTACGAAAAAATGTACCTATCGTTAGCAAAAAATTGTCATTGTCATAGCAAATGTTTATGTGAAATATAAACTTTTTTTGATGCTATCAATCTTGTTTCTTAAACTGATACAAAACTTCTATCAGACCAACTGAGGTTGGAGTAAGTACGATGAAGATGAAGATTTCTCTTAAAATTAGGGAATGTCTCATAAGCTATTTCCCTGTAGCTAAACGGTTGAGGTGTCCCTAATGCCCTATCGAAAAAACCACCTGTACCTATTATCTATGTAGTAAAATGTATTAAGTAGGTACCCATAACACAAGCCCTTTTTTTTATCCTGAGGGATTTGCGCACGCATATCGTACTGCCACGGGGAGACAGTACGATGATGTGGGACTCTAACACCACTAAAACCCTCAGGGTGCATCCTCCTCTGCCGCTTGTGGTAGGAACGTGGGGACGTTTACACTCATCCACGAACCCACCGCGGCTGCCCGATATCGGGCCCCTCACCGGGGGTCTGCAGCACCCCCTCTTCGCGACGCGCCAGAAACACATGACGCGCCACGACCACCTCGGGGACCTTAACCGCCGGACGACCCCGTGTCCGAACGCCCAAGGTCCCCCTGCGACGGGTCAGTCGAGTGGCCCCGCCGCCTGCCACACGGTCGCAGCGGATAGGGAGAGCGGCCATCGTCCTACCGACAAACCTCCTCCCCTGCGACCCCACCGCGTTCGCCATCAAACGGTGGCGACCCCACGGCCACAGGCCACAAGGCCGCGGAATGCAGGGAGAGCGGCGTACCTCAATACCGGCACTCCTCTCCCGCCGCGGCCTCTACCTGTCTGCGGCCATGCTGCTGCCCATACGGCACAGCCGCCCGCCTCAGTTGCGGTGCCTCCCATACGACACCGCAACCTACTACCGCTCCAACTGGGCTTAGAGCGCAAAACCCAGAGGAGCGGTCCGTCCTGGGGCCAGCCGTGTCGCCGTCTGCGTTGGCACGGCCCCAGGGGTTCCTCTTAGCTTCATCGCGGATGACTAGACCGCGATTACTAAGCCCCCCCGCCTCGACAAGGCGGGAACCCTTCGGGCGGGATAACACAAGCCCTGGTTAGCTTAAGGCTAGATGATGCTGTGCGAATTGTCCAGCATTATTTATTATTATAAATAAAGCCGCAGCTGTAGCTCCTCCACGTCAGTCTTGATTGCTTGCCGCCCAATAAATAATCACAGACGATAATATGGATGCTTGCGCGATGATGTGACGATTACCTTGCCGATGACAGACGATACTAGTAGGTACAAACGATCATCGGCGATGATGAAGAGGAGGCATAATCAATGAATAAATACATGTCATGCTTGATAAACAGAAAATAAGTATTCTCAGATGTGATCTTTTCTTTTTGATTAGGTACAAACCTCTTTGTTTTTTTTTTGCACCTTTTGAAAGTCAAAGCCATTTTCCCTCGTCCATGGCCATGTGCTATTCTCTCCATTCTCTTTTGTTTTCTCTCGTCAAAGCTAACAGATAAATTATATACTTACAAATCTGTAAATTGTATAAGTATTGATAAGTACCTAGTCCTAAAGATAAAATACTTTATTCATTAGCTAAAAGTCGTGGACATCGTTTTGGATTCTTTTTATATTACCTGTATGTAAGATCGAATCCCACTCATTGCAGGCCTTTAATAGGTACCGCAAAACCATAACAATTTTACGTTTCCTTAGTTCGGGAGGATGGAAAGAGCCAAGAGTCACATCAGCGTGCTTAACATAGGGACGTATGGTAGTTCCGAAGCTGTTATTGCACATACACCAGATGATGCCTCTACATCTTCCAAATTGACTCGAACGACTCCTTTGGACTTCGCCAAATTTCTTCCCTGGCTCTGTTCGGAGTGGCAGTCACCGCAAAACGTAACTGTTATCAGTACAATTCAAGGTATGTATATTATGTAGGATACACAGCAAACATTGTAAAGGAAATAAATAACATCATTACAGGTTTTATTGTTAAGTCCTAAGGCGATGTTATATCTAGGTACATACAAGCAATACACATACTAATAAAATATACTAATATCTACTAAATACTACCTAATCTAAACATTTTTTATTATAACGATAATATCCCACTATTTCGGCCTGTAAGGTAAGCTGCTGGAGCTGCGGCCCAAAAAAAACTTCCTTTTGTGTTATTCTAAATTAACTTACCTATCATAAAATGGGTACAAACACAAAATTCTTGCCCGGTCTGTTTAGTAGTTTTGTCGATGTCTTCTTCGGCCACGTTGCGACATCTCGCAATCTCAAACTTTTGCCATTTTGATGTGTAGGCTTGGCAGCAGGCAGATATGTAGGTACGTAAAGCAAGGTGTAGGTGAAACTTGGCATGTGGCTGATTATTTCTGTGAGCTGGCCGTCCAGCATCCGGTTCAGCTCCTTTAGCGACTCAGCCGTTAGAAAAACAAAAAATCTAAATAAAACATCTATGTGTTCAGCGTATCATAGGGCGCTTGAGGACAGTTTCGGGATATGATAACCCGCTGTCCCACTCCTCTGCACATTTGGATGGGCTTAGCCTACTGGCTATTATACTCGGACATAATCAAAACACCTCGATAAAACGATAGTCTAAGTACTCAGTATCGTGGTTGATTGTGGGTTGGTCATTCCTAGCACCCCATGGCCCGCCGTTACCATGGCTGCTGGCCGCTACTATGGCCAGGAATAGCGAGGTGGGAACTGGGGGCCATTAAATTTCTTTCTATTTTGTATCATGGGGGTAATACCTGTATTTTCTAATATTACGCTGGGCATGCGGTTTTGGGATCGCAGTTTTTTTTCAAATTGTTCTTTAGGTATTGCCGCCCGCCCCCGGTTAGTCGCCTATTACTCTACCCACGGGAAGAGTTGGGGTGGTGCTTATAATATTCTATGCAGGCACCATAATACCTACGGCAACCATCTACCAGAAGGATACCAAGTGTACCACAACAGCGGTTGTCTTTTATTATTTAATGCTCAAACTCCGTAACGTAATGTTAAAACCTTAGGTAGGTAGGTACCTACTAGATGCCTCATTTCTTTTTTGTTTTTTATAAAGATCTTTTTTACAGAGGAATATGTAAGCGTAATCCAAGATCATCAACGTTCACCGTACGCGTCAAAGGCATCAAGAGCCAATTTAAGACCTAAAAGTAAGCGTATGGTAGTGCCGAAGCTAAATGAAGAAATTAGCAGCAAATTATCGACTGCTTCCCTTGTAGATGTGCCCCTTGTGATAAAAGCTACCTTCGACTGTAAGTCACATCTCGTCGAAGTAGCAATCACAGAACGCAATATAAATATACACAGAAAAACTATCCAAGCTATTAGTGTATGTATACCTTTTCATTGCTTGCTAACTAGACTGAATCTGCGATGGACAAAACTTGATAATAGTCTCATCTACGAAATCGCAAAATTTCTGCCGAATTCATATCTAACAGACATTATTCTTGACGACACCCGTGGCCGACCCAACTACGACGTGCTTTTGTCTAAGGAGTCTCCCCTCAAATATCTGTCTTTAAATAGGTGCTTAATAGACGACGATCTGTGCAAGAAGATAGCAGCTAACATTGATTTGGGGTCTGGCGGTGTAACCCTAAACGTTCTGGAACTGGGTTCTAACTTCATCACAGATGTGGGAGCTCTAGCTATAGCTGAAAGTTTGAGACGAAATCGTAATCTGATGCACTTAAATTTATCAGGAAACATGCTTACTGACGACGGAGCGATACCGCTTCTATCCCACCTCATGAAATTTCCAGTGAGACAAGACGAATTGATGGAAACAAAAAAAAGAAAAGTACAATATTTAAAAAAGAAACTGATGACATACGAATCTTGCTACAAGAAAGTGGTGTTAAGACGACAGCGAGATGAAGTCGCAACAAGGGTTAGAGGTCAGAAACTTGATTTTAAACTTAGCCAAAAGAAACGTAAAGTGAAAACAACAACACCTGAAGAACCCTTAGAGAATAATTTTTCTGATGAAGCTACAGAACTAACTTTGGAAATAGTTGGAGAATTTCTCGATACTTTCGATGACAGATCTACAATCATAGAAAACGAGAGGATCTACTGTACTGGTAACGTGGTTTTATGCTCACTAAACTTAGCCTACAACAATTTGAATCATTATTCATTGCAAAAGATTTACGAGGTGTTAAAGTACCAAAATGAAATGATGACATTCGAAGGGCTGAAAAGGATTGTTTTTGTCGGGAATAAATTCCCAATGGATAGCGAGCTTTACCCTGACATAGCAAATTATTTGCTGAATAGTGTGAATGTGGGCTTATCTAAGAATTTGCCAAAAAAAGAAAAGTCAGCACATCTCAAAAAATTTTCCAGAATGAAGATTGCCTGATATTTTCTTCTGTTTGGCGGCCAGGTCGAGAGCCTGAATTTAGAATAGTTGAATAATGCGATGACGATATAGTGGCATTTATGCATATCTAATGTATGTTCTACGTGTATGTTACTATCATCAGTTTGATAAACTTAAATACATACGCCTGAAATAACCAGGGCAACTCCTGCGGAGTAGGTATCTTTGGTTCATAACAGCCAAGCCACATGTTAGTCAGCAGATGATGCTGACCAAGACCCGTAGACCCCTGGTCAGAACCCTTTGGCCGTACAATATATGTTAGCACCAGTAGTACCTACTTTACCTTACTGTATTTACTTAGGGCTAGATAAGAATATTATTTTCGAGTCATAGAAGAATATGACAATATAGGAAGATTTTGTTTAATAAATACCTTCCATAAATAAAGATTGAGATGATGTTAATTTTAGTTTTCAGTAAATACCTACTAAGTTTAGTTTAGTTTTCAGGATTTTCGAATTCTTCTAAGGATCTATTTATTTCTAAGAGGACTAGAAGTGGATTGGGTAGATTTTAAGTTTTCCGAATATTTAGTTACCTACCTACGTAGGTTATCTTATCAAGAATGTTAAATGTTAAGTTTGTTTGGAAGCCAGTTGTTAAAATTTTATATTTTGTTTATTTTCGAATTATTTTAAGGATATGTTTACTTCTAAGAGGAGACTAGCTAGATTTTAAGTTTTCCGAAGATTAAGGTAGGGTTATGTAGAATGTTTATTTGGTTATAATATAAGTGAAGTTCATTTTCGTAATTTGAAGCCTGTTGTTTTTATTTATAAAGTTGTTCTTATTTTGACCTATAGAGTTTTATGTTTAAAAACGATTTTCGCTTTTGTGTTTTTGATTCCCCCTGTCGCTACTCGGTACCGCCAGACTGGAAAGTCTTTGAAATTTCATTTTCGGGTTATTTACGATGATTCGAGATCAATAAATTAGGTAGGTACCTATTTATTTATTTATAAATAATAAAATAAATAAGAAATAAATAATAAATTATTTATATTATTTATTAAAATTATTTACTTATTATAAATAATAATTTATTAAAAAAATCTCAAGGCACATGCTTAACATAAGAATAATAATAACTTAAATTCTATAGATTACGTGTGCCTAGGGATTGCAAAATCCGGATAATTTTATTATTCGGATAATATGGATTTCATCATTCACAAATCCAGATAATCTGAATAATATGTAAAATTGCAAATAACATATTTTAACTAGCCGCAGCGTAGCGAAACCACAAATAAGTTGCGGTTTCGCTCGCAATTTTCCAGGGTAAAAGTATGGTTTTAAACTACAATATGTAAAGTTGTTAACGTCCTCACCCAACGTCCACTTCCCGAGACCACCTGGGTGAACAGTTGAAAGTTTTTTTTTACTACCGTTCACCTTTGTCCACCGCGAAAAGACTTCCTAACGCTCACCCCGCGAAGCGGGGGGGTGCGACATGCCGGGGGGGGGGGGGTCCCTCATTTTTAACGACGGAAAACAGCGAAGCCAAGCGGGGGGGGGGGGGGCGGAAGGTCAAGGCTTTAGAAAACAAGGGTATGTGACTGAAACTGAGGTGTACCGTCACCAACATAAAGTTAGGCGCGTTCAAGTCTAATCTGAGAGGTGAACCAATATGATATGTCGGCGCGAAGGCGTTATTTCAATAGGAAAATCTAGTTTTGAGAGTTATTTAATATTTAAATTGTTAAACAATCTAATCACAGAATTGAGTTAGGTTACAAAACATTGTAAAAATTGAAAGTATTAGCTTTGCGACGGCGATTTTCGCTCGCGTTCGTAATCGTTCGACGCGGGGCCAAGCTTTGCTATAAATACGGCCGTCGGCCGGGCTACGGCTAGGTCGGCTAGAATTCACTCGAGTCGTCGGACGGAACGGACATCTGCTATGGAATAAATCTACTGCCACAACAACTTCGTGTTTTCCTTCCAATGGATCCCGGCGTGACGAGGATGCCAGTGACGTCAGCGCTGCTGACGTCGCCCTCTTCAAAAAGCGTACGGAGGGTACTTCTCCGTCAGATACAATTAGGAAATGCAAACTATTTTGGATAATTCTAAAGTACCGTCTTAGTAAGAATTGGACGAACTGCACATGGACTTTATTTATCATTATATATATGACACTTTACAACAGGCGTTTTTTAAAATATAATGTTATAATTTTTTGTTTCTCGAATAAAATAAGTTTGACGAAAAATTTCTCACTAGTTCAATAATCGATCGAACTTATGAATCGAACTAGTGAGAACAAACGTTAATAAATTGGCAACTAGGTACCGCAGTTAGTTGAACTTGAAATTTGTAACAATAATCCATCTGAAATGTATGAAGTGTTTCTAGATATGGGTCTATATTTTACAGGAAAATATAAAGAAGTAGGTATGTGTGTAGTACACTTTTTGAAGAATGGTCATAAAAGAGGGGTAATTTTGAAAAGGGGGGCTACCCCACGTAGGGTATCAAATGAAAGGTATCGTTTTGTACATTTCAAAACAGTTTCAGTCAAATTTCTGTAGGTTTTATACTTTTTAAAATATTTTGAAAATAGTCGAAAGAAACCCATTTCTCCCTCCTATCTCCGAAGTTTGCAGAGAGATCCATCTGAAATGTGTGAAGTGTTTGTAGATGTGGGTTTATATTTTACAGGAAAAAAAGGAGAAGTCTGTGTGTAGAACACATTCCGTTTACAGAATTTATTCTCATTAAAAACTTAAACAGTTACTTATAATCAGATTATTTATGGTTTCCTACTTATTTCTAGTTTCTCTATGGCTAGCGCTCAAGCTTTATTAATACAATATTAACATTTTTTAACACTAAAGCCGCGTCCGCTGCGCCGTGTTTTGAACAGAACATTGTTCGAATTTTTAATTATGTCCCCCCTACAACTGATCACCATTGGGGTCTGAACCCCCCCCTTCGGCATAGTACACATATTATGATACACGTTGTATACAGTTTCTGGGTTTTCCCTTTATTTGTGCTATAAGACTTTGTTTCTTACTGAATTTTGTGATTTTACGTCAACGGAAAGTGGTCCATAGAATCAAAAGTTTTTTTTTTGTGAATAAACTAAAAATTTACTGTTTTTGGATTTTGACTTTATTTGCGCTATAAGGCCCATCCGGAAGTCAACGAGCGACAGCATGAATGCGACGACGACGCAGGAGGTTATGGGATCAATTCCTTGCTCAAATGCTTGTACGATCTGCAGATATTTGTTCCGGATGTTCTGGGTGTTTTTTATGTATAATATCTGGTATTTGCTTTTTCTATGCAAATGTTTTTTCGGTTCACTGTGTCCTTAGTAAGGTAGGTAGGTACCCTACCTACCACGCTAACGAAGTTGCAGGTAACATCTAGTAAATAATAACGGAGGTAGTGTGGATGCTTGCACGATGATCGTGACGATTACTTGCCGATAAAAGTCGATCTTACGAGTAACGATCATCGGGGATAGTGGAAAGGAGGCATAATCATCGATATAAAAAGGGCATAATAGATAAAAGAATTAGCAAGTTGAAGTGGCAGTGGGCCGGCCATATCTTGCGAAGAACCGACAACCGCTGGGGTAAACGAGTTCTTGAGTGGAGACCACGACTCGGCAAACGTAGTGTAGGACGCCCTCCGGCCAGGTGGGATGACGATCTGCGAAAGACTGCAGGCAGATGCTGGATGCGGCAAGCTAAAGACAGGGCGCTATGGCGCTCATTAGGGGAGGCCTATGTCCAGCAGTGGATTAATATAGGCTGATGATGATGATGTGGATGATGAATAGATAAACAGAAAATAAGTGTTCTCTGAAGTGATATTTTCTCTTTGATTGGTACGTATCACTTTGTTTTTTTGCACTTTATGAAAGTCATAGCCGTAGAGGGCGTTATAGAAAATGATGTACCTACGCGACTTTCACGTAAAACAAAAATAATCTCATATATCCAGGGAATAAAAATTGTTGGCGAAGGATACATAACATGTAGGTAAGTTTTTGTGTCAAGTTGCGCGCATATTTTCCTAGAAGGAAAGCTTCCATGTTTTTTCCGTTCACTGGACGTGGCCATGGGGTGTGTTTTCTTTCGATTCTCTTTTGCATTCGCTCTCGTCAAAGCTAAAAGCTATTGTATTCTCTTTGGCTAAAAGTATTATTACTTTACTCTTTGGCTCAAAGTCATTTAGTTTAAAATTGTTTTGTTCAGTCACTTAATTTTAGATTGTTTTGATATCATCTATAAGTAAGATAAAATTCCAGTTATTGTACTTCCTGTACTAGGTAGGCTATCTAATTATTATTTCGCAAAACCTTTTCTTATTTTACATTTCCTTAGTCCTGGAGGATGCAGAGAGCCATTAGTCGCGCCAGCGTGTTCCAGATTCCAACGAATGATAGTTCCGATAATGTGGCTGGCAAAGCAACGAGTAAGATTGTGCATGGCGTGCATGCCTCTCCATCTAGCAAATTGATTCGACCGAGTCCTTTGGATTTCGCTAATTTCCTTCCCTGGCTGTGTACGGAATGTCAGTCACCGCAATTCGTAGCTGTAACGAGTATATTTCAAGGTAGGTGTTGCATCCTACATAATAAATAAATAAATAAATAATGCCGGACAATTCACACAGCATTATCTAGCCCCATGGTAAGCAGAGCTTGTGTTATGGGTACTAGATAACTGATATACATAATAATATACGAGTACATAGATAGATATTTTTTATTATACATAGAAAACGACCAGAACACCCTGAACAAATATCTGCAGACCGTACAAATATTTGTCCCGAGGCGGGAATCGAACCCGCAACCTCCTGCGTCGCAGGCGGACCTTCGCCCACCGTGCCACAATAGTCTTCTATATAATACATACCATATGTAGGATACACAGCAAAAATGTAAAGTAATGAAACCTCTACTTAAAACATATTACATTAACTAAAGGCCGATTTACACTTCGATAAGTACAGTAGCGAGTTAACTTGCGTCATTGGCGAGTTAAACTGATAATAACGTTTGAACGGCAATAGCGAGTTAACACATTCATGGCCCAAGACGCAGATGCCAGTCTCATGTGGCGGCGGCGGCACGCCCTTACCGGTAGCACCACCGAGAGTGGGCAGTGAATGCGTTAAGTAGTCAGCAGCTGTTGATTAAGCGATCCTATTTTCCGGCTAGTCCAAGTGCGAAGTAGCCCCCTCGCGTCTACCGCACCCCGCTAACTTAACTGGCCGGCATGTAGACGGGCGAATTTAGTACAGTCCATTAAGTTTGCACACAGCGGCCGCGTGCTCTTGTTTTTAGTGTAAAAATGAAGTGGTCTTACTACCTCTGCATTTGTACAAGAATATCTTAAACATTATGGTCTACTCATTTCTATGAATATTTTATTTTCTAAATTGTATACAAGTATAGACACATTATATATAGTACTTATAGATTATTATACAGGGTGATTGGTAGCGGGGTGCAAAGCTTGAAGGTGAAGCTAGCGCAGACCATTTGGAACCATTTGAGCCATGGTTGTCTAAGACGATGTCTGACCATTAATTTTTTACCTAATTTTGAAGGATTTTCCAAAAAAAAACAAAACTCTACAGTTAATTGATAATATCGGCGAATTGGAATAATAAATGGGTTCTTTTTTACTTTATTTCAATAAAGTAAAGTGTAAACCATCTAACAAAACATGTTTTGGTGATCTGTATCAGACTCTTTTTTTACAGACATTTAAAGTTTACGAATATTTTCAAAGATTTTAAAAAGCCATTTCTTGGTGGCATTTTAAAATAAACGGAGCATCTTTACTGAGACATTTTTAAAAACATGCCTAGTAATTGTTACTTTCTCTTGAGGTATCATTTACACGGATTTTCATACAAATTATTGAAATTAGGACCCACAAACCAAATTGAAGAGAAAATTATAATTTTTTGGCAGACCATTTAAATAATCCTGTAGTATCTGATAACCGGCAATGGCCTCCTTTATTGTGTGCAAGGTCTGGAAGAACAAGATCCCCACAGAAGGACTCAATATGTCGTTTCCTCCTCCACGGAGATATTGAAGATACGATCTTCCTAAAATCAATCTAATCTTGACTCTCTCCTTAACAACACCGCACATGTGGACCTTTATACAGCAAATGCCATAATTTTCCCTTCTTAAAATGCTCTTGTTCAGCTTACTCGTATAGATACATATAATGAAAGTTGACTAGAAGAGTAATTTGATCCTTTCATAACACCAATAGTTACCTAATAGGCAATTTTACAAACCTATACATGCCTTAAACAGGTTTATGTGGATTTGTTCTCTTTAATACAGCTAATGAACCACTTGTGGCCAATGGTAACGCTTAGATATCACCAGTGAACGGTTTGGTGAAACGGCGTCTTTGTTTGTGATGATGCATTCCCGTGCGTATGGCTTGGATCTCCTTTTTCCCGGCTGGTCTGGTGGTCTGGCGTGCTGCGGGACGATCTCTCTAACATGATGGTGTTCGGAAGCGTCTGCTTTTCCAAACATGTTAGAGAGTAGTCGGCTTATATACTCTCCCGTTCTCTCCATCTTGAGGTCCCTAAGTATGGTTGCATTTCTAACGTACCGCGACGAGTCGGTTTCTGTTGGTTACGCTCAGATCAACAAGTAAAGATTTTATCACTTATTACGGAGTTTCCGTCATTGATTTTGTGGTTAATGATCAAATCTAATGATTTGAATGCATAAAAACACAAATGTTTAAAAATGCTTTGAGCGTCTCTGCTTTAGAAATGTTTTTGATAAAAAAGCATTATACACGAGGCGCGTGAAAATTTTAACTGACAAAATGTGGTACTCGACTGATTATTTGGAGAATAGCGGCTTAACAAGTTGATTTTAGAGTACACTTGTGAGCGTTAATTACTATCGAGGTTGTATAATTGTTCTATTGTTATAACCTTTTTGTCTATATGAAGAACCACATGGAAATTATTATAATGCCATTGATCAGCCTGTTCTCTCTTAAACAACCATTGAAGAGCTATTATTCAGCTACTGTGTACCTTTTGTGAACTCAAGGCTGAATAATTTGTGCCCAAACCGGTGGTAAAAGGACTGTATAGCGTGCTATGGAGCTCATAAATAGCTTACTTAGACAGCTTAATGATTAAATGTGCACCATTAGTCAACCGCTATAGAACTCCCAATGCTACTTCGGAGCGGGGGGAGAATAATTATCAAAAGGAGGGGTTACCTAACCGAGTGGGGTATCAAATGACAGGTATCGGTTTGTACATTTCAAAACAGTTTTGAAATTTCTGTAGGTCTCAAACTTGTTGAAATATTGAGAAAAAAGTCGAAATTTTACTCATTCCCCTCCCCCTATCTCCGAAGATTGCAGAGCGATCTATCCAAAATGTATGTGGCGTTTGTAGATATCTTTATTTTACAGGAAGAATATAGAGAAGTTTGTAAAACTAACGCTTTTTGAAAAATGGTCAAATAGATTCCGAACAAAGCACGCGCCCAATTTATCCAATTCGAGAAAAAAAAAGTTTTCCTCCATACAAAAATTTATTGATTATTTTATCTTCCTAATTACGGATCCTATAGATTTGCTTTAAAAATTAAATGGATAGGATAGCTGAGACTAGTTTTGTAAAAAAATCAGGTCAATATTCCGACTTTCGACCCTATGTCCGCTTTTATTTTCAATCATTCGGAACCACTGCCAGCGAGCAACAGTATCGGTGCCTGGCTGCAAGACAATATCTTTAGTATTTAGGTCACCACTTCTGACCGCTGTACTAGGTATTTAACTACCTCATGTTTTTGATAAAGATCTTTTTTGCAGAGTCAAGAACATCAAAGGCTCTTTGTAAAAGTAAGCGCAAAGGAGATGTTGTAAAGCTAAATGAAGATAATGTTTCGGAAACTAAAAGCAAATCATTATCGAGCTCTTCCCTTGTAGAGGTACCCCTTTTGGTAACAGCTACCTTCGACTCCAAGTCACATCTCGTCGAAGTAGCGATCACAGAACGCAAAATAAGCATACACAGAAAAACTGTCCAAGCTATTAGTGTATGTATACCTTATCATTCCATGCTAACTAGACTGACTCTGCGATGGAAAAAACTTGATGATATTCTCATTTACGAAATCGCAAAATTTCTGCCGAATTCATATCTCACAGACATTATTCTTGATGACACCCGTGGCCGACCCAACTACGACGTGCTTTTGTCTGAGGAGTCTCCTCTCAAATATCTGTCTTTAAATAGGTGCCTAATAGACGACGATCAATGCAAGAAGATAGCAGCTTACATCGATTCGGGGTCTAGCGGCGCAACCCTAAACGTTCTGGAACTGGGTTCTAACTTGATCACAGATGTGGGAGCTCTAGCTATAGCTGAAAGTTTGAGACGAAATCGTAATTTGATGCACTTAAATTTATCAGGAAACATGCTTACTGACGAAGGAGCGATACCGCTTCTATCCTACCTCATGAAATTTCCAGTGAGACAAAATGAATTGATGGAAACAAAAAAGAGAAAACGAATATATGTAATAAAGAAACTGAAGACATACGAACAATGCTTCAAGGAAGTGATGTTAAAACGACAACGAGAGATGAAGAGAGATGAAGAACTAAGAAGAGGCAGTAAAGTTCAGAAAACTGATAATAAAGTTAATAAGAATCAGGAAGGGAAAAGTTCAACATCCTGTGATCGTGATTTAGCTACAGAAATGACTTTGAGAAGAGTTGGAGAATTTACCGATCCTTTTGATGAAAGTTCTACTATCTTAGAAAACGAGTGTATCTACTGTACTGGTAACGTGGTTTTGTGCTCTCTTAACTTAGCCTACAACAATTTGATGTATAGTTCATTCCAAAAGATTTATGAGGTGTTGAAGTACCAAAATGAGAGGATGGCATCCGAAGGGCTGAAGAGGATTGTTTTTATCGGAAATCAACTGCCAGTGGATACCGAGCTTTACGCTGAAATAACAAATTATTTGCTGATTAGTCTAAATGTAGGCTCACAGAAGAATCGCCCAACAAAGGACAGGCCAACAAAACCAAGAAAATCTAAAATGAGGTTTTGATATTATATTTGGAGGCCAGGTCGAGAGCCTGAATTTAGAATAGTTATTTACGGCTATAACGATATAGTTACATTAATGCAAATGTAATGTAATGATATCTTGGTTATCATCGGTTTGAAAAACCATACGCCTGAAATAACCAGGGCAACTCCTTAAAGTAGCTGAGTGGGTATCTTTGTTTCATAACAGCCATGTCAGCCAGCAGATGATGCTGACTAAGACCCGGAGACCCCTGGTCAGAACTCTTTGGCCGTACAATAATTTTAAGGTAGCAGTAGTACATTAACTAACTGTCTTTACTTAGGGCTAGTTAGAATATTATTTTCGAGTCATAAAAGAAAATGATGACTATTAAGTTGATTTTGTTTAGTAAATACCATTAATAATGAATGACTGTGGTGAACGTTATCTAAATTTTGGTATTCAGTAAATACTTACTTACGTACTAACTTAAGTATTCAGGATTTTCGAATTCTTCTAAGGATATATTTCTTTCATAGAAGATAAGAAATGGACTAGCTAGATTCTAAGTTTTCCGAAGATTTAGTTAGGTACGTACCTACCACAGACCAGTTTATATCAAGATATAAACTGGTCTGTGGTACCTACCTACGCAGGTTATCAAGGTGTTCATTTAGTTTAATTTTATGTTAAGTTGGTTTTAGTAGTTTGAAGCCTGTTCTTTTAATTTTTATAAATTGTCTGTTTATTAATCTAAGAATTTATTTACTTCTAAAACTGGCTAGATTTTAATAGGAAGTTTAAGGTAGGTGTACCAACGTAGGTTACACAGGGTGTTATTTGAATTAGTGCTCAATATATTCACCTGCTGCTACAGATTAATATTAACAAGTCACTGTTTGTAGGTTGTTTTGTTATTCCTTTAATATGTACTACTACTCTGGAGCTGAGACGTGGACACTCACGGTAGGGCTGGTCCACCAGTTCAAAGTCGCTCAGCGAGCTATGGAAAGAGCTATGCTCGGAGTCTCTTTGAAGGATAGAATTTGTAAAGAATACATCCGAGTTATCGACATAGCTCAAAGAATTAGCAAGCTGAAGTGGCAGTGGGCCGGCCATATCTCGCGAAGAACCGACAAACGCTGGGGTAAACGAGTTCTTGAGTGGAGACCACGACTCGGCAAACGTAGTGTAGGACGCCCTCCGGCCAGGTGGGATGACGATCTGCGAAAGACTGCAGGCAGATGCTGGATGCGGTAAGCTAAAGACAGGGCGCTATGGCGCTCATTAGGGGAGGCATACCTATGTCCAGCAGTCGCGAGATATGGCCGGCCCACTGCCACTTCAGCTTGCTAATTCTAGTAGTACATCTAGTTAAAATTCAAGTCTGATTTAGTTTGATGATACATCGAATTATCCAATAAAAAAGCCACAAAAGTAAAAAAAAAAACAAAAAGCCACCCTATCCAATAAAAAAAGAATTATCAAAATCGGACTACTCTGTAAAAAGTTATGCATGGTCAAACATTACAATTAGTGTGTGAACAATCAATAATCCCGTTTTCCTACCCTTAGGATTGGATTTTTTTTTTTCAAATTTCATTGGGACCATCTTCGGGTATACCCTTTCCAATAAAAAAAGAATTATCGAAATCGGACTACTCTGTAAAAAGTTATGCGTCATACATAAAAAAAATATACGCGTCGACTTGAGAACTTTCTCCGGTTTTCGTCGGTTGAAAAGGTAATTATAACTACAGTATTTATAATTATACCTAACACCTAATTTTTATTTGATAATGATTTAATGTATAAAATTAATCTTCAAAGTGCTTGTTTTATAGTGTCTGCTGTGAACAAGGGTCCACATTCGAATTTCATAATTCTGAATACCTACCCACACTATTCATTAGTAAATCTTCTGAAATATTTGTTATTACAATCTCAATTTGTTGTAAAAGTTTCAACCAGTTATAGGTTCATCAGACGACAGATCATACAAAACTTTTGAGTTCATTAAGCATTAAACTTTTGACGTGACAACGTCTTATAATTCGATAGAGCCGGCTGCACGCACGAAAAAACATGACGTCATGCGGCGTTACCTCGCTATGACGTCATGCGGCGTTACCTCGCTCTGAGGCGTTCCATGTAAGGCTTGAAGTGCAAGCGAGAGCGCTCGACATCCGTCTCTCTCCTACTTGAGTGAGCGATGCGTCTGCGTGGACAGCTGCTATACTATAGTACATTTACATGTTTTGATCGAGTATCAAATGCTACCATTCCATCAGTATTTTCTGAAGACGTTGTCACGTTCAACTATCGTCAGTAAACCGACTTTACAGTCAACCAATTTTTTTTACAGGTTTCGTAATTATTTTTCCTAAACTTATAGTTTCGGAGTAAATCACTAAAAACTGATATCTGCCTACGGTTAACGGGCGGCGACTGAACCAGTGACGTCACACGCAGTCGCGGCGGTCACTCAGTGAACTTCGCTAGTAATTTGGTCATAACTTCGTCAATTTTTGTCAAAAATTTTTGCATTGTGTTATGGATTTCTTAGCTCTATAAATCTGCATTCTTAACTAAAAACGTTACGAATCCTCAATGAGGATTGGTACTTGGTTGTATTTTTAAATATACCTACTTAAATTCTAAACTGTCAAGTCAAAAAAGATTTTAATGAATAAAAAGTACCTACCATTAATATATCCAATTATAAACAGACATAATTTATCTTTTGTATTTATATTATAATGTCTATGGATATGGTGGGTTAGTTGGAATAAAAGCACAATAGATATATTTATCTACTGTGCTAATACCTATTATAAATGTGAAAGTTTGGATGGATGGATGGACAAGTAAATCTAACCCTGGAATCAAACATAGGCGACTTTTATCCCATACATCAGTTCCCATGGGATTGAAATAACCTCAAAACGTTTCCATAGAAACAACGCGTGCGAAGCCGCGGGCAGAAGCATATTATGAGTATATTATGAGTTGAAAAATAAGTTAGTTGTAAAATCTTTGGGTAGATATAATAATGAGTTAGAACACTACTCGACAGTTTCTTTAATTTGTCACTATCGTCAACTGGTCACTTTTGATTTTCGTCAAGTTCCTGTAAATCGCTAATTCGTCAGTAGGTATCCCTAATTCGACACTTGTGATTGACCTTGACCTGTTTCTTAATTTTATAATATTCTGTGGCACCAGTAGAACGCCATATTGTGCACTAAAATGACTAACACCCTATTTAGAATATTTGTTTGGGTAAGGTTAAGTTTAGTACCCGTGGTTTTAATTTGAACAAAGTTGTTCCTATTTTTTTTAAGTAACTAAAATATTTACTAAACTCTATAGTGTGTTTTTATGACTTTCGTCATTCGCTTGCCTACAATCATTGGCCTGTTGACATCTAGAGATGATAGATAGCATTAGTTTAGTTGATGCTCAGTTTAGTTTATTAGTAAAAAGCTATTCGAGAGCGGCATTCTCAAATAGGTGTAAATCTATAATACCTAATTTAATACATTAGGTTATGTTATGATCTCAAATCTAGTAGGCCAGTAGGTATGTGAAGCCTTTTCTATTCTCACACCCTCCCTGATTTAATTGCATTATCTCTAAGTAAGTACCAAATATATTTCGCACTTTGATTGACTGAAGTTGAATTTTACAATTATACCACGATTTTACTATTGCAAGTATTTCAGATAAGTTTAGTTTGTAGCAGTTTAGTTTTTTGTTATTTCATTTGAAATGGATAATTTAAATCAAATGAGATCAATGTCGACGAGGTCTCTTCGTAGTGAGGTGAAGAACGGATCCTCGCGATCACGGTCTACGGGAAAACCCTTGGAGTTTGATCAGTTTATAGAACTTGCCAGCCAGAAGTTTAACTGTCCCTGCAAGTTTGTAGTGAAGAAGTTTGCTCAGTCTGGTAAGTAACTCGTTACTAACCTACTAGTCTGTGGTATCGTAGCTCCCAAACGGATGAACCGATTTTCGTATACTTTCTTTTATGTCATAGGAAATTTTATCATGAGTGTTCTTAGCCATGTTTCATAAAAATCTATTCAGCCAATAAACGTCGGCAGGTTTTTAATTTT
The DNA here is from genome assembly GCA_963564075.1 of Eupithecia subfuscata. NCBI lineage: Eukaryota > Metazoa > Arthropoda > Insecta > Lepidoptera > Geometridae > Eupithecia > Eupithecia subfuscata. The sequence goes on along the minus strand of OY751116.1, from coordinate 4,516,091 downwards.
TTTTATTTTGTCTTGTTTGACTTATGAAGTTATGAACTAAGTATTTCACAATATTGCCGCTTTTATTAGTAAGTACCAATAGTAATTTGGTGCCACTAAAAAATTAAATTTTACCAACAGATGATCACACAAAACTCTTCAAGTCAAAGGCAAGTAGCCAAGACAAACCAAAGAAGCCTCTAACGCCGCAGAAGCGGGATGTACAAGAACCTGTCACGCTACCTGTCACGCCTGTCACACCTGCAACGCCCGAACCAACAGTGATTGAGCTAACGGAAATTGAAGAATCTTTAACCATTGCGGCATTCTACGACACTGTGAACAGACTAGCAGAAATCGTGCTACAAAAAGAAAACGTACCGACTGTCCTCATTCAATTCTTTGGCATCATACTGCCTCTTCAACCTCTGTTATACAGGCTGACGTTTAAGAGATGTCGACTCAGTGGCTATTGCGTCTACGAAATAAGCAAGTTCCTACCAAAGACGTCCATCACTGAAATATGCCTCGACGGCACGCGGATACCTGAAGGCAATTACGCTTTATTACTTCAGAAGCCATCGTCACTGGCAAGCCTGTCGCTCTGTAGATGTTACATCACCGACGAGGTCTGCGAACAAATCGCATCAACATTACAAATCGCGGAACCCGCGGAAGCTAAACTTGCTTCTCTAAATCTATCGTCTAACCACATAACGGATATAGGCGCGAAATATTTTGGAGGAGCTCTGAGAACTAATAGACATTTGCGGCATTTAAACCTAGCCGACAATCGAATAACTGATGAAGGCGCTGACCACATTTTCCGAGCGCTTAAAGATTTCCCTCTAACTTATGACGAAATAATAAGCAAACGGAGGAGGCGTTTCGAGTTTTTGAAAGCGAGAAACTCCATGTACAAAAAGTTTTACAGAAATGAATCCAAATCGTTGGAAGATCTTAACAGTGATACCATAAAAGAAAAGAAAAACAACGCTGTGCACATGTTCATGAAGTCAAGAGGAGAAAAAGGAAAGAGAGCAAGCGCTGATGACAGCTACTACTGTAAATCTGAATTGATAGCTGCTAATGAGCTTATGGACCCCTTCATTGATCCCTTCGATCAGGACTACATCAGAACTGTTGACGGGTACTCTTGGTGCGTTGGCAACATGGTGCTCTGTTTTTTGAATCTTTCATACAATAATCTTACTTACGAGAGCCTGAAAAAACTCTTAGCGGTTCTGGAACACCAAAGCAATCACAAAAAACACCACGAAACAGGTTTGCTGCGAGTCGTGGTTGAAGGTAATATTTTGCCCAGTTCTTGTACAGAAATGGAAAAAGTAAAGGAAATATTGAAACGAAATGTAATAAATTGGACTCCCAGATTTTCATCTATGCTCAAAAAAAGAAGAAGCAGTGCTAGAACTGACAAAAAATAAAGTATGGTAGAGAGAAACTACTTGTACGTAAAGATAGTGAGTATATTTACATTAGAGTGTTACATGATTTAATTGCTATATCCATATTAAAACTAGTTAATTATTTGATTTTTGTCGTTTCATTTAATACGAACACTAGTTTTGGTAACTCTCTTACAATGATGTGCTCAAAGAAATGCAAAACAAAAAAAATGAAATTCTAAACAAAACTTTATATAAAATGCAAAAAAAGACAGCACCAACTTTTCGTCTTGTCAAACGTTATGCATTACTTACTACATTTTGGTTATTATCTACAATACTGGCTAACTTAATTACTATCTTTTTATCACACATTTTTGTCTTGCTCGGTTCTGCTTAATATAAAATCTAACGTTGGGGCTCCCAAGTAAAATACTGGCGTCATCTAGAATTATCTTGCTACAGTCCCGCATCTCAGTTTCTCGGTGGCAGGTACTCTCTGTTAGGTTGCTGCGGTCGTCCATTTCCTCTAGATGGGAAGCTTGGTCCGTTCGGCTTTCCTGACGGGTAGCCTTGTCCTTGGTTGCCGGAGTAATTCTGTCCTGATCCTTCATAGGCTGCGTTGGGTCTGGTGCCAGGATAGTTTGTCGTCGGGCCCGCGTTTCCCGTGTAAGGTGATCCTTGAGGTGAGCTGCTGGGATAAGGAGTTGACGGTCCTGAGCTTGGATAACCAGATGGTCCCTGTGAGCTGTAACCATTGATACCTGGATAAGATTGTCCACTGGTAGGAAATCGAGTAGAGCTGCCTGGGTAGTTAGAAGGCACTGTCCCGGGGAAGTTAGATGGGTTCTGCCCGGCGTCTCCAGGGTAGTTTGATGGCCCTTGTGGACCGGAACTGGGGAAATTTAACTGCCCTTGTGGTCCAGAGCCGGGGAAGTTTTGTTGCCCTTGTGGCCTTTCAGACCCGGGGTACGCTTGTCCGTTGCTGCTAGGTCTTCGTGAGCCCTGAGTGTAATCGCCAAAGTTGGAAATACCTCCTTGATTTGACACGCTGTTCGAAGCATCGTAGATGGCAGCATTGATCCTGTATAGCTCAGGAGCGGCACTGCAATCAAACTGGTTCCACCAGACGCATACAAAGTCTTGCTGAGAGAAAACTGTTCCATTTGGACAGAGAAAGTCGTAAGTTCTGTTGTTTGCGCAAACGTGGAAGACCTGGCAACGAGTCTCTACATCTGCGTAATATCCTGGATACTGCTGGGCGTCACATCTGAAGTTTGTCTGCGGTATCTCGGTCAGGATCGGGTAGTCAACGTCGGGTGTCCCAGGAATAGCTGAATAGTCACCGCCTTCGTAAGCCCCGGTGTCATCGTCACCGAAACCGGGACCTCCGGGTCCGAATCCTGGTTGACTCGGGTAATTAGCCCCAGGTTGGCCAGGGAACCCACCAGACAGAGGCACGCGACCGCCCTGTCCAGGTTCCTGTCCGGGGTAAGAAGGTCCACTTCCAGGGAAAGTGCCTGAGGTTCCACTTGGTCCCTGACCGGGATAATTTGAAGGTCTATTTGGCCCGCTAGGTCCTTGTCCAGGGTAGCTCGGGGGTCCATTTGGTCCGCTCGGTCCTTGTCCTGGATAACCCGGTCCAGATGGGCCTTTTGTTCCACTAGCGCCTGAATAACCTGCGTTAGGTCCACTGGGGTAGTCAGTAGGTCCAGATGGGTAACCTGATGTGGTTCCAGGGAAGCCTGACCCAGTTCCTGGAAAGCCTGGAGTAGATCCTGGGTAACCTGGTGTAGATACAGGGTATCCTGGTGGAGAACCAGGATAACCTGGTGTCGAGCCAGGTCCTGTGTAGTCGTTGCGAAGGGAGTAGGGGGTTGTGGACGGGTATCCACCTGGTCCAGATGGTCCAGAGGGGCCCGAAGGGCCGGATGGGTAGCCTGACCCGGGACGGTCGGATGAAGGTCCCGGATATTCTGATCCCGGGCGGTTTGAAGATGGCCCTTGACCTGGACCTGGATAACCAGAACCCGGACGATTTGGAGGCCCTTGCTGCTGACCTTGGCTGAAGGGTTTCCCCGGTTTACTGTAGTCGTATCCACTTTGGGCGACTGCTATTGCTAGTAGCACTGCAACAAAAAAATTTAGTTATCAGAAGTTTAGTCTTGCAAAAAGAGTGGGTTTTTTTATTGAGTGACCCAATCATTTTCACTAACATGTGAAAAGTAGTCGGACCATAGAAACTAAAGTTTAATTTTTACTGATGTTTTTGACAAAAGTTTGTCAAAGGTAGCTGCTTAGATATTTTGATAATCGGACAATTTTCTCTCAGAAGAAAACCATACCAACTTAAAGAATTCAAAAATCATTCGGCCTTGGCCTGGCCCTACGCATAAACCACTTAAAACTGCATTACATTGCCCTCGAGTCTCTCAGTCACCCATTTCTGAATGACGTCTTGCGTGACCCCAGTGTAGTTAAGCTTCTCCTCAGAAGAGTACTCTAGATAACCAAGGCCTTGACTTTGGATGAATGATGTCACAGAAATAATTGTGACGATACATTGGTGTATCAACGAAAGTTTCGGTGCCGGAAGTTTTATGATATGTAGAGGTATGTATTATATTGAGTTTAAGTTATGAATATTGGCAAACTCTGCAAAAATCCTGCAAGATTTTATCGAACAATAAAATACCTACCTGATTTGATTTGACGAATGTTCAAACGGGTATGCTTATGAAAACTCTAGGATAAATTCATTATAAATCACTGAAAAGTTCACTTTCAAATTATTAAAACTGTTAAAACTTGACATTTACATGTTCTGGCAAATAGCAAATGTCCCGCTAACCTAAGGTATGTAATGTTACTCATAGATACATAAGAGTATCTTTAGTATTGATACATATACATTTTTCGAGTACAAAACTCAATCCACAGAGTCGAGGCCCAATCCATTGCTCAACAACGGATGCGATGCTACAATACGCAGAAATAGTTGAACAAGCCAAATTGAATGTGATCCCACAATAAAACCTATTCAGTGATGTATCTCTTACAATCTGATAACCCGTTTAATTTCCTCATTACATTACGTACCAAAAGCTACGTTGCAAAAGTGTCTCACAGAATGTACTCTCACGTGATTGGAAGCATTTACACTAAAACCAGCTCGACGGAAGATGAGTGTGCTTTTAGGACCTCGGTACCCAGGTAGCTTGAAGCAGTCAGTATCGACTGCTTTAAGCTGGCGACGGCATAGTGAACTACAGTTTTCTATTTACAGACACACACGGAACTGCTCGAGCAGTTGCATAGTTCGCTATGCAGTCGGAGCTTGAAGCAGTCTATCCTGACTACTATAAGCTTCTCCCGTATAAGCTAAAGACATCTAATCGCTAGACCTAAGCCGTATCTAAAGAAGCCACTGGTAGCTAATTATAACCTAAAATCATTTGTTATTCGACATTCCACTACTTTACACGATTGCATAAAAAAAACCCCTTCTTGCACAATCGGGTAACGAAGATGAAGTCCTCCTACTCTTAGCCGATTTTCTGCCAGTCTCAACTCAACGGCGTTTAGCTATGTGCTCAGGACATTATTACCTACAGCTCACAAGTGTATGCGCAAACACGGGTACATTTAAATGAAAAACTTTATTAATAACAAAAGTTGGTGACAGTGGCTTGGCGCAAACAGACCACCAGCCACCGCCACCGGTGGCTATCGCGCCCTACCGCCACAATTGCAGCAGTCGTGGAAGCGCGCGACAGCCACCGGTCTTCGGAAGCGACCCCTATTAAGCGTCCGTGGGATGCGTTGCGCTTAGCGGTTGACTGAGTGAAGGTGAGCGGAGGCAGCGCTGCAGCGGGGCGACGCGACAGTGGCGAGAGTCGGTGTCCTGCGTGGCGCGCTCGCGCAGCAGCGGCGTCAAACGTATCAAAAAGCGTGTAAACAGCTTGTCGCTCGCCACCGGTGAATGTGGTCGGTGGTCCGTTTGCACCTAGCCTTGGAGAACACTGAACGGTTTGGTGAGGTGGTCGGCGATGCGATGATTTGACTTCGAGATGATATGATATTTTGTGAGAACCATAGAATGCCTATGTCAATGGTGTAGTTTTCCAGGCAGCGGGGCCGCCCTGATCCCACCGGTGAGGATGGGCAGTGAATACATCGAACAAGGAACTCCACGCAAACTTGCAAACCCGGCATTCTACATAACTGTGTGTGCCTTGGCGAGGTCCCACGCGATGTCATCTCGACCCATTGTGCCTGGGGTGTGATGTGGAGCAAAACGATTGGTCAAACACTCAGACAAACAGGTTAATTAGATTCGTAACATCTTTAATCTGAATGGTACACTGACCTTTATTTTTAGAACACTAACTTCTCAGTGTACCTGCGTCGTTTTGAAAATCAGTACAAAAGATATCAACGCGCTCTTTTGAAAGTTTTAGTGATTTACATTGAATTCATTCTAGAGCTATTTTCTGAAACTGATGCACTTTTCACACACGTGCACGTCCTTACACTGACCTTTATTTTTGGCGTCAAATATTGCAAAAAAAGATTCTATACAAAAGATTTCAACGCGCTCATGTTCTTTTGCAAGTTCAGAAATTAAACCGGACAAGTGCGACTCCACTTTTCCGTTGTTATTTCTGATAGTATGTATTTTCTGACCGGCTGAACTAAGATCGGCTTAGTAAGATAAGTGTAACAATAACAATCGCACTCAGGTAACATGTAAGATCTATTCTTACCAAAACTTAGTTTACCTTTACCGTTAGGTTGCGGGTTCAATTCCCGCCTCGGGCGCGACAAATGTTTGTGCGATCTGCAGATTCAGGGGTTCTGGATGTTTTTCTATGTATAACTAGCTGCGCCCCGCGGCTTCGCTCGCGTGGAAATTTATGTTTCCCGCTTTCATAATTTTTTCTTTGCTATAAACCTCACGGAGCCCGAGACCTTTCCAACGAATGCAAAACCGTGGAAATCGGTTCGTGCGTTCTGGAGTTATAGCGTCAGGAAGGAAAACCCAACTTATTTTTATATAGTACCTAGATAAAAAATATATCTATCTATGTAGTGTATTGTATTATGTATATCAGTTATCTAGTACCCATAACACAAGCTCTGCTTAGCTTGGGGCTAGATAATGCTGTGTGAATTGTCCAGCATTATTTATTATTATTATTTTACCGATCGATTTTACCGACCGTATTAGCGATCGAAGTAAACTTTTGTATTGAAGTAATTTTGATGCTATGTAATAACAATCCAACGGCTGAAGCTTAATCAAATATGTGGGTCGTGTCTTTTGACTGTGACGGCAGAAATACACCTAAAATTATGATTTGAATACTGTAAACTCCTTGTAAACTCTGACCTTATGGTCCACCGAAGGACATATTAAATTGCCTGCGAAACGAGAGATTGTACACGCAAACGGTATTTATCTTGACAACTGATGGCCCCTGTTTCGCCACCATAGGCATAGGCTGTATAGTCATTTCTGATAGCAGAAGTATCATCATTATTGATGATTTTCCGTTACATGCTTGGCTGTGTAGGCAGAGATGCGAAGTTGCTCTTTTTCGCCACGATCAACGGTGAGCAAAACGAGCAACTTCGCATCTCTGCCTACACTATCCTATTATCCTATTAATATTATAAAGCCGAAAGTTTGTGAAATCTGAATTTTTGTTACCTAGGATCTCCAAAAGTACTGAACAGATCAAGATGAAATTTGGCGTACGCTTAGAGCAAAGCCTAACTTAAATAATACGCTACTATATCGAAAATACGCGTGCGAAGCCGCGGGCAGAAGCTAGTACAAAATAAAACTTTAACAGAGGCATTAAAAAGCTTATGTTAATGTGAAAATTCCTTTGTTTTACAATGTTAAGATAAATTAGGTGGTGGCGCTAATTTGGGTCGGGTATGCGTCTTAGTACACTACTTTTCATAAGCACTACTACTTTTTACAAGCACTTAAAGAACCGACTGTACCCACGAGCTGTGCAATAAACCATTAGGCCACTATTCAGATGATTAGTTCGGTTTATTGCCACTTTTTATGGGCAAGTGCATGTACAAAATGCAGATTCACACTGCCATTAGTGCAATGTTTTTAATAGGTACCTTATTAGACGAGAAATGTGATACTTTAGGTTAAAAGCTCAGACACGAGATGCCGTTTTATCTATTTGAATAGGTAATTTACAATTAAGAACATATTATTCAAAGTCGTATTTTTAAACTTTTACTTTGATTTCGCAATCTCAGTCTCCATTAAATTAATTAAAATAAATGTGAGAAATTCAATACACCATCAATATCATCAGCCCTTTACGACCCACTGCTGGGCATAGCCAGCATTCGCCTTGGTCCTGCGCTAATTTGGTCAGATTGGCAAAATCTATAAATATGGCGAAAGCGGCTTATGTATGTATTTTATATCGATAAATTCCCACATTCCCAGACGTTCGGTGCTGCACAGAACTAGAAAACTACTTTCAATGGAGCTTTTACTAAATTTCCCGTTATCATTATCAAACTATCTATTTTTATTCGGCGAGGAAATTCGTTTACGATTAAACTAGTCGGAGGTGGGGTCAGAATTATCTGGGACTCGACGCCCTGAGAAGGACGTAATTTATTTATTTATTTAATAATACCCACTAAAACCTCTCCAGTGTCCCTCTCTCGCCATTTTCGCCGAACCACGGGAACATTTGAAACCTCCGCGGCCCGTCGGCATCCCCTCATCCTCCTATACATGGCCGGCGAGCCCACCATTCCACACACTCGCCGACCCCATTCTTCCGTCACCTTTCCTCTGCCCGATTAGGACCAGCCTATACCTACTAGTCCACAGCTGACTGCTGGACATAGGCCTCACCTTATGACCGCCTTAGTACCCTGTCTTCAGCTTGCCGCATCCAGCATCTGCCATGCCAGCACTCTTAAGCAGATTTGTAACTCACAAGCAACTCGCCTGTCCACACTAGTACATATTTGTTTTTCAGAAAATATCCGCTCCCGATCTCTACCGCAACACACTTTTAGAAGACCTTAGGTTCTTGGTGCTCGTCAGAGACGAACACAAGAAATTACATGATTTCCTAAATATCTATAATCACATAACCGCACTGCGCCGCGGTATTGCAGAGGGTTATTATTCAGATGACGGGTCCTTATCCCTTCGAGGTTTCAAAACACTAGTTAAGACTTTAAGAGAATCACTAAGATTAATGATATACAAATGGCATTGAGTCAGCTCTGCAAAGTAATTCCATGAGTATGGTTGTTACTGTTATTAGGGGGTCACCTCAAAATATTTTCTTCGGCGTATTTCGTTGAGTGCACACTAGTCAAATTCCAGTTTAGCGCATTCACTGCCCAGCCTTTATGCCACTAGGCGCTGCAGATAGATACGTAATGTCTTGGGTCATGTAAGTGTTATTTAATGCAGAAAAAAAACTCGAAGAACCAATTTCGGATGAATGCAGAAATAAGTTCGGATATTTCTACGTTTTATTACAGTTTCCATGTTTTCTAAGGAAAATAATGTTTGGTTTCATGTTTTAATGGTTTCGAGATCGGTTTCGAAACCCTATGGTCTCGCTTTATCGGTCCTTTTTTCCCTCTTTAATAACTCGGCAACTACCGCTGCGGTAGTTGCATCAACTTGAATTTTAAAATATTTATACATTTCGTGCGCCTCTACAGATTTAAAGAAATAAATTAAAAATGATAATTTTCCATACAAACGGTGATGCTGAAATTTTAAAATAAGACCTACTAGGTTAAGTGGGGTATCAAATGAAAGGAATTTAGGTTTGCACATTTGAAGACAGTTTTTAAATTTTCTGTAGGTTTTATACTTTTTGAAATATTTTGAAAAAAGTCAAAAAATTTACCATTACGCATAGAGATCCATCTGAAATGTAGGTCGGTACCTAGCTTTAGTACATATCTATATCTATACTAATATTATAAAGAGATTTGATTGTTTGTTTGTATTGAATAGGCTCCGAAAATACTGGACCGATTTGAAAAATTCTTTCACCGTTAGGAAGCTTACTTTTCAGGGAGTGACATAGGCTATATTTTATCCCGGAATTCCCACGGGAACGGGAACTACGCGGGTGAAACCGCGAGGCCATAGTCTAGTTATGTATAAATTTACAAACATTCGAAACCCTCGGCGCGCGAGTTTACATTCGCACTGTTTGTATGTGGGATGAATATTACCACAGGTATTCATAGTCGGGTTCAACATAGCGAATAAACGGTGTGAAATATTGCAACCAGTTGCTATAGGCTACCAAGACTGAAATTAAATAACCTACACCTGCAACCACAGGCTTACTCGTCTTGCGTTATTTCACGAATTTCTCGTCAATTGTGGACCGATTCCGATGATTATTTTAGTATTTTTGTTTTGGATAGAGAATTATCACGGGGTATATAAATTTTATTCCCGAGGGATTACAATTTGTCTCGATAAACCTAAAAAACAGTCTAAATTTGTAGAATCTCGAAGTCGGTCTATAGTTTTAGTAAAAAACATCTAATTATTTACAATCAGGTCGAACATTTATTTTCTTTTAAGGCGAATAGTAGGGTGGATAGTGGCGCCACCACATATTTAATTTTATAATTACGTTATACAAAGGAATTATCAAAAAATCGGACCGCGCGTAGACGATATCTATCATAAGCTTTTTTTAAATGTATCTTTAATAGTTTTGTACTGTATTATTCAGGCAGATACTTGTTTCAAGAGTTTAGTTCCTATTGGTGGCCACCAAGCTCTCCAAACAAGGTTTTTGATTGAATAACACAAAACAAAACTATTACAGATACATTAAATAAAAGCTTGTGATAGGTATCGTCTACCAGCGGTCCGATTTTTTGATAATTCCTTTGTTTAACATAATGATTAAATTAAATATGTAGTGGCGCCACTGTCACCCCTACTATTCGCCTTAAATCGGGAAGTGTTCCATTCATTACCGAACCACAAGATCACTTCTCACCGTCTCGGCGTCGCCTGCGCATCGTGGTTAGTCGTCACGACTCAGAAATAGAACAATGAAACAAGGAAGCTTCCCTCCTAACTAAAACTGTGCTCTACTTTCACAGGACTTTAGCCTTTACTAACAGTTGCGTAGAGGCGAATGTCACGTCGTGATTGTTTCGTTTGTGACACTTTTCTTCAATTGGGAGATTGCAGAAGGAAAAATGTGTTTAAAAGTGGGAACGTTTTGAAACAGCATTTAAACTTGTGACCGTTCGTAAACTAGAGCTTTATCAGTTATCACACTGGCGACTGGCGAGCGATTTCAAAGCGATGCGATTGCGCAGCGAGCACGCCGCGATTAGCGCCGTCGAAACCAATGATATCAATGTTTAAAACGCAGCGATCGTGGCGTGCGCGGTGCTTCGTCGTTGCGGCGGCGCGACGGCGGCGTGCTCGCTGCGCAATCGCATCGCTTTGAAATCTCCGATGTGGCGCAGTGAGCGAAGGTGGCTGCGACGCAGGAAGTTGCGGATTGGATTCCCGCCTTGAGACAAATGTTTGTACGAGCTGGAAATATTTATTCCGGGTGTTCTGGGTATTTTGTACATATCCATAATAAAAAAATATCTATCTATGTAATTTATTGTATGAAGTACTTATATCAGTTATCTAGTACCCATAACACAAGCTTTTTAAGCAACACAGCATTTTGACATGACAACGTCTTATAATTCGATAGAGCCGGCTGCACGCACGAAAAAACATGACGTCATTCGGCGTTACCTCGCTATGACGTCATGCGGCGTTACCTCGCTCTGAGGCGTTCCATGTAAGGCTTGAACTGCAAGCGAGAGCGCTCGACATCCGTCTCTCTCATACCTACTTGAGTGAGCGAGCGATGCGTCTGCGTGGACAGCTGCTATACTATAGTATATTTACATGTTTTGATCGAGTATCAAATGCTACCATTTCATCAGTATTTTCTTAAGAAGTTGTCACGTTTAACTATCGTCAGAAAACCGACTTTACAGAGAACCAATTTTTTTTTTAATTAATTAAAGCTCCTCTGAGCTCCTCCCATCCATCATCATACCTAACCCAATATAAACAAACTACCTCTACTTACAAACAAATTAAGTACTACTAAGTAGATATAAGTAGATTTTACTTAATTATACCTACCCTGCTTCGTTCCAGTAATTTAATATGCAAGCTCATCTTGCCTCGTTAAGTTAATTTGCTAACAGGTTATGTCGAAATAAGTGTAATAGTCAGGACTATTATATTCATGTGCTTCATTGTTTATAGATAATTGGTTATTTAAATTGTAGATACCTACTTTAAATTGGTCACGATAACAACAAAAGGATCTAGGGTTATTAGAAAATTCTTTAATGTAATTGTATGCAAGTTGATTAGAACAGTCAATATTGTGGTTATATATAATTATAGTTGTGTGTGTACCCACACACAACAGTTGTGTGTGGGTACACACACAACTATATCTTACTCTATATAATTCTTCTGTGAGTGTGTATGTCACTGAACTTCTCTCAAACGACTGGACCGATTTTGATGAAATTTTTTGTGTGTGTTCAAGGGGATCTGGGAATGGTTTAGATTCACAATTTTAACGACTGGACCGATTTTGATGAAATTTTTTGTGTGTGTTCAAGGGGATCTGGGAATGGTTTAGATTCACAATTTTAACGACTGGACCGATTTTGATGAAATTTTTTGTGTGTGTTCAAGGGGATCTGGGAATGGTTTAGATTCACAATTTTAACGACTGGACCGATTTTGATGAAATTTCTTGTGTGTGTTCAAGGGGATCTGGGAATGGTTTAGATTCACAATTTTAACGACTGGACCGATTTTGATGAAATTTTTTGTGTGTGTTCAAGGGGATCTGGGAATGGTTTAGATTCACAATTTTGTATAATTAACGCGTGCGAAGCCGCGGGCAGAATCTAGTACCTATATAGAAACTGGCTACGAACATTGCGAACTGTGTAGCTTTTCTAGAGTTTCGACATCGGTTTTGAAACCCTTATGGTCTCGCTTTATCTGTCCTTTTTCCCTCTTTAATATCTCAGCAACTATCACAACTATTACCTTGAAATTGAAAATACCTACACTTTGGAAGCTTGTACAGATTTATAGTAATAAAAATGTAAATCAAAATTTTCTGTACAAACTGTGATGTTGAAATTCGGGAAAAAACTCTACCACCAAACTGCGATGAAGGCCAATAAGGAGCTTATCAGGGGAAGGCCTGCGTCCAGCAGTGGACCAATACAGGCTGTTGAGGTTGAGGTTGAGGATGTGATATTAGAATGGATGGAGGGATTAATATGGATGGAAAAGCACAATCTAAAGCTTGAAATGCATAATTACAATGAAATTAGTCAGAAATGAGAAGGCATTCTGTCATTTTGTCTATTGATGCGCACACGCACCGGTAAGGTCGAATACGTGCGCCGAGGCGTGTTGAAACTGACAGCTCTTCCGTGTCATTAACGACCGACGGGTCAAATTATTTGGACTTTTTGTATGTAGAGTCGGCTACGAAATTTTCTGAACACGTATTTATCGTGTATAGCTTAAGCCAAATACCGTTTAAGAAAAGTTAAAGTTTTTTTAAGTTTTTGGCGTGTTTCGTTACAGTCATCTTGTTCCAAATAATATGGTCATTTTATAGTGGAGAGAAATATCTACTGTTCAGACAGTTAATATTAAAATCATTTCGCGCTCAACGACATAAATATTCTTTCAAAGATTCAAATATTTATTTACGTCAAACAACAGGTGGTATAATTACAAATAATGTGCTCATGCGCTGGTAACGCATATAATTTAAGGCTAAAAATTCAATACAATTATAATATAAGTAAAAACCATCTTTGTTGACGGTTAAAAAAATATTAGGCACACGTCTACCTTATTTTTAGGCCAAGGGTTTTTCAGGAAGGCACACGCCTGTGACACCGTATCTATTTCGTGGTAGTTCCCAAGCGGACGAACCGTTTTGATTTTTTTTGACGTGACAACGTCTTATAATTCGATAGAGCCGGCTGCACGCACGAAAAAACATGACGTCATGCGGCGTTACCTCGTCATGCGGCGTTACCTCGCTCTGAGGCGTTACCTCGCTCTGAGGCGTTCCATGTAAGGCTTGAAGTGCAAGCGAGAGCGCTCGACATCCGTCTCTCTCCTACTTGAGTGAGCGATGCGTCTGCGTTGTCACGTTCAACTATCGTCAGTAAACCGACTTTACAGACAACCAATTTTTTATTTTTATTTGAAAAGTGACTTGGTTGATTATGCTGCGTGCATTGACAGAAAATCGGTGCATCTCTTTAAATGTTAAGAGGGGTAAAAGTTAAATTTTCGTCGGTAGCATTTGAGTTTTTATAAAATTAGATTCTTGAAAGTTTAATCAGTACTTACTGCAAAACGTTGACAAACGCAGCATGGTGTTGGTGCTGCTGAAGTCCTAACTAATCTGAAACAAAAAATACAGAATTTAAATAACAAACACAAACTTTATTAACAAAGAAAATTACAATCAAATAATAGAAACAAACTAGAACTAGTATTTACAATTGAAATAATTGAGCTAACTGTAAACTGCTGCAAACAATCTACAGGTAGCTGAACTGATCCATATCAATATCAGTCGAAAACCTCTCCAAGATGCTGGCTGCATTGCCCCGCTGTATGGCAATGCTGATGCGCTGCGCCAGATACTCACCACCTCTCGGGTCACGCGTCGCTTCGACCAGACGCTCAGATAATTTTTTAAATACCCGGAGAGCCTCGGTAACCCGGGTATAATATACCTACCTAACTTCACACAACAATACAAACAGATCTTCATAAGTAATTGTAAGTAGGTACCTACTTATACTAATCCAATATTTAAGACCGATGAAACAGATGGAAAAACCAAAACAACTAGCCTTTTTATGGATAAAATATTTTAATAACTGTCTCTACCTTTTTATAAAATAAGTTGGTAAGTATCTCAAGTCGGGTTTTTTTTGTATTTGTTGAAATTGTGTCAAAATGCCTTTTGATAAATTTAATAATTAACAAACACATTACACACATATTGACATTTATTTGATTAATAACTTTCAGGGGGCTTTAAAGGTACCTTACCCACTGGCTTGGGGAACAAAACATTGTTAGCTGTGAACCAACGCAACGTTTGAGTCCATATGATTGTAAAATAGGCAACCATTTTTTAAGAAATCAAATAATATCCCGAAAAATTTAAGTCTAAAGTGGAAGTCCCACGAGATTTTCGACTCCTTTACTTGACCTCGTGGTGTAGTTGGTTAGCACATTCCCGTACTTAGGAATGGATGCGGGTTCAAGCCCCGTCCAAGTCGATTTTTTTTGAAATTATTTGTTTTCTTAATGTATCCTGAGTTTAAGCTTACGCACTATAATAGCAAAAACCCCTTTTTTTACGACCAAGACCATGTCTGTCACGAAATTAGTGGCGAAGGTACGTGTTTCATGGTGCATAGAGGTAGGTTAGTTACCTACTGACCTAACCTATGGTCTTGGCTGTAGAATTGAGCAAGTCACCTCCGGCCACGTCTGAAGAGCTAGGAACCATCCTACCTCGCGTGACCACGGCTCGCTGCGGGCGTTTACAACCGGCGTCCCATTAGGCCTTCTAAGGGCACCTGGTTCTCACCATGGGATGAACCTTACGTAACAGCTAATGTTACGTAAGGTTCGATTGAAATTTTCAGAAAATTCATTAGGTCTGTCACTACGACAAGAATGATTTCAAGTTCGTCTGAACACCAGATTGTCGACCGATCTCAATCGGGACGAAAAATCTAAGAAATAACAAAAAAAACTCATTTAAGTAGGTACAACGACATACCACAGTGTCGAACCAAAAAATTCTGCTCTACTTTTATAATAAGCACGGCCAAAGAGTGATATGAGCTTCCTGCGTCTGTTTACCCGCTAGAGTACAATCTTCAAGTCCAGGGTAAATAAGTTCCTTGTGGGAAAGCGTGCTCCATTAGGCTACATCTTCATATTTATATTTATTTATTGCAATCATTGTGTACATTTTTAGGTTTTAGTATCTAAGTAATGTGAGACGCAATGGTACCCTAGCAGGGCGTGGCAATAGGTACTGAGAGTGGAGGTGGACCGGGTTTCTATAAGAATCTCTAGTTAGGTTTTAGCAGGAAAATATAATTCAATACCTACCTTATGTTTTTAGTGAATATGTACTATTTTATAAAATATTGTATAGGTTGCAATGTATATAAGTATTGATAACGCATTTTTATTAGTAAGTATTTTTATTTCATATTTTAATTTGTCGCTGAAAAACTCATTTAAATCATCAATAGCATTTATGTAAAAGGTATTGTTTTAACTTAGTTTCAAATATTTCATCATTTTCCTCGTCTTTTAGTATATCCGGTATTTTATTATACATTTTAGATGCCATGGCATCTTCACTTACTTGAAGTGAGTTGGTGGCCAAACGCTTGACCACTACCAATTTAAAAAAAATGTATCCCGAAACACATAAAAGTTAACCTTCTAAAATATTCAACTGAATTCTGTTACCCAAAAAATCCGATTAGAATCTTGAATCTTGATTTTGTAATCCGGTATTCGCTACATAACATTATTTTGTGTTGCAATCGTGTTACAGTTACACTTACAGCATATGTGAAATAATCGAAAAGGTTTCTAAACTGTTCTAAAATCTGAGCAATATTATTGTAAAAAGCGAAACTTGGCTTTTTATTTTCAACGGCTTTTTGATTTGTTGTTACAGAATTACTTATTGACAATTAATGTACTTACTTCAGCATCAAGCATCAGATACGCAATTTTCTCATCAGCTAGTTCTGTCTAACTACCAATAGTCAGAAAAAGAAATAGGTAGCTATTTCTTGATTAAAGTTTCTAATAATAACTTAGAAATTGGTCAAACATTTTCATTTGCCGAACCAGCAATGTATCGTGAAAATTTTACTCAATGAACGATATGAAACTATTTTTAATATTGTTCCAGCCATCAATGGACAAAAATTATGGGCGAAAAGACACTACACCTTATTCAGCTGGTATGAACGACATCAAGCTAAGTTACGCACCCTTTATTTCAATCTCCAGCAAGATCATCAAACCTAGGTGTGGAAATAACGCATTACTTTGTGAACAAGCAATAATAGATCTGATAAAATCTCCATTGTTCTATCTTACCAGCTAAAAACCTGTTATTTTGGACAAAACGTTTAGTTATCTCATGATTTATCGGTTGATTCTAGTTTTCGGTGTGAAAACTCTCTGAAAATATATTTTTAAATCAAGATTGTGGTAATAAATTTAGTGTGGGATTGTTGCTCCATTTTTTGGTGGGAGTTCCGTATCTAACGAAATTTTAAGGGGGCGGGCAGTAGCGCCCCCTGCAGAACAATTCTACCACCTAACTGCGATCCCCAACCCGCATGCCAAGCGTGGTGTAAATAGGCATTACCCCCATGAGATAAAAGCCAATAAGGCGCTTATCTAATAATAACTCTTTGCCTAGACAAACCTAACATAGGCCTTAAGGCATTACTAACCAACCTATGTAATGTTTCTTCTTTATGAATAAATGATATATCTATCTATCTATCTATCTATCTATCTATCAGGGGGAGGCCTACGTCCAGCAGTGGAACAAATAGGCTGTTGAGGAGGTGAGGATTCACCTGCTCAGCTGGCGGGGTGGAACCTTTCAGGAAACAAAACCCATTCTACATATGAAAATCAGCCCATTATAGGACACTTGATCCATTAAAAGTGGTCCTTCTTTCGGTTTGTTTTTTGACCACTGTCCAAAGTAATTCACAGTAATTTATTTAGTAAGGAATTAAATGGTTGTAATAACTATTGGAATTCGATGATGCCCGCAGTAGTTTTTAGTAAAATTGTGTCGCAGACGCTATCGCCCATTACATAATTTTTATATAACAATATACTATTAGACTAGGTATGATTACTGTCCGGCTTGCTATCGTAAAATATTTTGTAAGCCACGGAAGTAAAACAATATCAACAAAATTCAATACCTACTCACTAAACAAACAGCCGGCTACTGATATACACGATTGTTCATAGATAAGTACTTCGAAAAAAGTACGCATTGTCAAGAAACTTGTGGAAAAACTCGCGTCTTAACGAGTGTGTAAAAATCTTAGCTCATGTCAATAGATTAATCGTATCGTAAGCAGATATAGGTGGTGGGTATGAACTTGTACAGTAGACAACAACTTTGAATTACATACGAGAATTATTATGAGCTTCTAATAGCCTAGAAATCTGTTGCCCTTTATTATATTATTACCCTTCTAAGAATGGTGTACTTACTAATAATGGCTCCCTTAAACTAAACAAAAAAAAAATGAAATTTCATAACAAAACAAGAACAATAACTAAAACATTACAAGCTTAAAGTAAGTTAACAGAGATGCAAAATGCTTAAATGTGTAAAATGCTCTATCATTTTACACATTAAGGCGAATAGTAGGGGTGATAGTGGCGCCACTACATATTTAATTTTATAATTACGTTATACAAAGGAATTATCAAAAAATGGGACCGCGCGTAGACGATATCTATCATAAGCTTTTTTTAAATGTATCTTTAGTAGTTTTGTACTGTACTATTTAGGCAGATACTTGTTTCAAGAGTTTAGTTCCTATTGGTGGCCACCAAGCTCTTCAAACAAGGTTTTTGATTGAATAACACAAAACAAAACTATTACAGATACATTAAATAAAAGCTTGCGATAGGTATCGTCTACCAGCTGTCCGATTTTTTGATAATTCCTTTGTATAACTTAATGATTAAATTAAATATGTAGTGGCGCCACTATCACCCCTACTATTCGCCTTAAGGCATTTTGCACCTTAAAAAAATCTATTATGCCAAAAGATTTTTTCTTTCGTCGAAAGTTTTCCACGAGTCTAACATTAGCTTTCACGTTTTTTTCTTACTTGTAGGTATGCGTACCAGCTTATGTTTGAGAGGCACTAAGGCGCTATAGCTAAGTGAATAAATTACTCTAGACAAATTATTTAACAGTCGACATTGTCTCTTGGAGCTTGAAAAGCGTTTTTAGTTGTTCGGTAATTATATTCAGCATGACTAAGCCTTGGTTACCACGGTCAAATAATAGATAGTTAGGTATTGTGGTGGTCTAGGTATTTGAAATAGTAATTGAGAGGTTTTTTACTGAAAGTAGTAAAAATCTGATACCTAAGTAGTAGTGTAGTACCCACTTCCTACAGTTCGCTGCGGAAGAAATATTGTGGTTTGTCCACATGTTGGCCAAGTCGTAACCGCCGTTCGTTTAATTTGATTTGACAGCCTGGACGGGTTTAACCCTTTCAGGCATGCCATATATAACCGTGCACATTCTCGCCACGACTCGGCCACTAAGAGGATGTGCTAATTACCAAATTTCAAAAGGTCAGGCAGTAAAATAATTTCTAGTCATGGTGCAAAAAACGATATCTACACAATGTGGTGGTTTTCTCGTGGTGTAAGTAAGTTGTAGCTATTACATTGATTTCGAGAGGACAGGACGAAACAAGATTTTTGAGTTAGTTCTAGAGGGCGGGTGGAGAACCTAAGGGCGGAAAAATTGGGCGGACTCGGACTAAGTATATTCTTTGTTATGGTTTATGTATAACTCATGCATGAATTTTAGTCCGACAATCTAATAAAATTAAAATAAATACCACTAAGATTGCATATCGACAGCTGTGGGTCATCGATACCTAGCGAAAATCTTATTCATAGTATAATGATTACATTATTTTTTATTTTTTGATAGTGATAATACATGGATATTGTTATATTTCGATACAAAAACTGATTATAAAGCACCACAAGTCCTTTTTTAGCTTTTTCAGGTCTTTTCACAATCCATTGTCCTACTTTATCACATAAAAAACAATCAAACTAGTTTAAACCTCGTTTAATTCTGAACAAACTGAACTAAACTAAGAGTTCCTGGTTTTAGGCGATGATAGTAAAATCGGCACTAAATTTTTCTCACTAGTTGTCTGCTCCAAACTTCACTCGCTTTGAACTGTTTAACTTTAAACTCACCGGTACGTTCGCTGCGCTCGCTTGGATCCGCGGACTGCGACCCGGTATGCGCACGCGTCGTTTTATGAACGTTCAACCACCACCAAGGGTGACTAGCGATTTGCAAAATTTGGCGAATGGATTAGATGAGTTTTGGTAAAGATTTGGGGTTGGAGAAGGTAAGTAGGTAAATAAGTAGTAGTTGGAACTTACATAATTGGAGGATGAAAAGTGGGCAATGCAGACAGCGTCTTGGGAGCGCTTCCGGTTGGTATTGATATGGATCAGTTGAGCTACCTGTAAATTGCTTGCAACAGTCTGCAGCTAGCTCAATTATTACAATTGTAATCACTAGTTCTAATTTATTTCTAATATTCGATTGTAATTTTATTTCTCAAAAGTTGGATGGTAAAACAACATATTATTGTATACTATTGTGCTATTGATTGACTCTACCAAATTTTATTTTTTAGATTCGTGCGCTTATTTTATTGATAGTAACTTTGGCTTATTTCATTGATAATTTCTCATTTGCTGTAAGCCAATGGTAGACTAGAGATACTATAGACTGACATCAGACCAATGTACACATTACCACCTTGTTCACAGCAAAAAAATCATTTATCTTTTATCATTTGAAAATGAAATAACAAAGACTTAACTTTGTGAACGAAGATCATAATAACAGTTGATAGGTACCTACATAAAAGCTTTTCCCCTATAAAACGTTAAAGTGCTTTAACTAAATAGTAATATTTCTTTAAATTACCAAATAAATTGAACAAATATATAATCAAACCCAGATGATGAGCTAAATTTTACCCACTACAGTCTTATTTCAATTTCAGTGTCGAATACTAAAGCGATATTGTTTATGCCAGTAGCGGTCAGTTTGCACAACAAACAGAAGCTTTTTGGTTTTACCAATTATTTACATTTCAGTACATTTACAATGTAACCGCAGAGCTTTGTAACTCTAACTAATAAGCGGTTACCAAAGACTGAATGTGTTTTTTACAATTGAAAGGGTACATTACATACACGTTTTATGTAAGTTGAAGATGGGCAAAGATAAATCATTGTTAGCAGTAAAAAGTTTGACCTGGGGTTCAAAACACCCAAAACATTATTGCAGGTGATGAATGATTCTAATTAATGCACTATGTTAAACATTTTTTGAAACTCCATAATTTTAAATAAAACATTGTAAACTTCTGCCAACGGCTTCGCACGCATTTTTTCGCGATAAAGTTATTCCAGGTACCTACGAGGGTGGATTGAAAAGTACTCGGCCTAACCAAGAAAATAAACACATACTAAATCAGTTATATTTTTATTTTTCTACATAATCACCATCAAGTTCAATACACTTTTGCCACCTCCCCTTCCAAGCATTTAGACCGTTGAAAAAAAAATGATTCTTCCTTAGAGTCAAAATATGCGTCTACAGCTGAGTCAAAATATGCGTCAAAATATGCGTCTACCTCGTCGTTTGTCGAAAATCTTTGACCTCCCAAGTGATTTTTTAGGTTAGGGAACAGAAAGAAGTCTGATGGTGCCAGATCAGGTGAATATGGCGGATGCGGTAACAGTTCAAAGCCACAGTTGTGAATTTCAGACATTGACTGTACTGACGTCTGAACACGGGCGTTATCTTGATGAAACAGGACTTTTCTTCTGAGCCTTCCTCGACGTTTTTCTTTTATTTCCTCTCGTAAACGACGTAGTAAGGTGCAGTAGTAATCAGAGTTTATAGTTTATACCTTTCAAGATAATCAATCATAATCACACCTTTCGAGTCCCAGAATGCTGAAGCCATCACCTTATTTGCCGACAAAATCGACATAGCCTTTTTAGGGGGTGGTGAACCAGGTCTTCTCCACTGTTTTGATTGTTGTTTTGTTTCCGGTGTACAGTAATGAACCCATGTTTCGTCCATAGTTACAAAACGATTCAAGAAATCATCTGCATCGGCTTCAAATAACTCCAAACAGTCGCGCGAAATAGTCAATCGCGTCCTTTTTTGTTCAACTGAAAGCAGTTGCGGAACCCACCTCGCAGACACCTTGTGGAAACCCAACTCGTTGACTATGATGTTTTGAGTTCGTTCATAAGAGATGCCTATAATCTCGGCTATCTCTCTAATTTTTAATCTGCGGTCTCCCATTATTAAATCAAGTACTTTTTTAATATTTTCGTCAGTAGTGGACGTCGAAGGCCTTCCAGAGTGGGGTTCATCTTTTACACTCTCTCTACCACGCTAAAATTCTGCTATCCATTTTTTGACGGATGAATATGACAGAGCACAATCGCCTAATGTACTGACCATGTCATCATGGATGGCTTTTGATGATAGCCCCTTCTTATGGAGGTACTTAATGACGACACGCTGCTCGATTTGCTCCATTTGCGGAAATTATGTCCGATTGCTTTGTTAATAAATTTATAAAATCACAACTAATTATCGCATACGTTTCGAACTTCACACAATGAACTAGTCTGAACTGAACTAAATAATGTGGGTAGATTTGATTTTTAGAATTGAATGGATCTGTGTTAGGCCGAGTACTTTTCAATCCACCCAGGTATATCTATATTAACTAGGTATGTATGAAAAAATTTGCCCGACCCATTCACTAGTTGCACC
Source organism: Eupithecia subfuscata (assembly GCA_963564075.1). Classification (NCBI taxonomy): domain Eukaryota; kingdom Metazoa; phylum Arthropoda; class Insecta; order Lepidoptera; family Geometridae; genus Eupithecia; species Eupithecia subfuscata. Next base: position 4,493,890 of record OY751116.1, on the reverse strand, counting down.
TTGACCTAATTTGATTTTATTCAGTTTCCAGTTTCCTTTTATTTCATTCAATATTTTATATAATAATTTGATTTAAGTGTAGTAGGTATACTAACATTAATTTATGAGATATTTATACTGCTACTATTTAATTACGGATCAAGTAATCCGAAACTTAAGAATTTTATTTATTTACTTTTATAAGTCACAAACTTTCGCCCACATATTAGTAGGAAGAAAACTGAGTTTTTCGGTAAAAATGTAAGTTTTTCGAGAACTCTTCAACAAACAAGAAAATAGAACTGTATGTAATATGAAAGAGTATGTAGTGTAGGACGCCCTCTGGCGAGGTGTGAAAGACTATAGGCAGATGCTGAATGCGGCAAGCTGGGTGCTGTGGTTAATTTCGTTTATCAGGCGGAGGTTATGTCCAGCAGTGGACTAATATAGGTTGATGATGATAATGATGAATTCGAATGAAATGTTAGTTATACACTGTATAGCTGTAACGGTTTCAAAAACTTTCTATGCCTAAATGCGTATAATGAGTCGGCAGTTCTGCCCTGTCATTCAAGTCGTCCGGAAAGGAATCGATCTGCAATCGGAATGTATCGATAATTCGCAGATGCTCAGATGAATAGTAGGTAGGTATAAGTCGTGCAGATAAAGATTGTGATCGAAAATGTTATGCTGTCCCACTTATAATGATATAAGCGGGATACACATATCAACGTTGGTACAACTTCACTAGGAAATCTTTCAGCGCCAAAGGGTACAGTATAATAATATATACCGGCCCCGGGAGGGTTTCTTTCAGCGCCAAAGGGTACAGTATAATAATATATACCGGCCCCGGGCGGGTTTTTTTAAAGTCGCGTCTCATTCACGCAACCGCGCCCGGCATGTAAAGTTCGCAATATCTTTATTTTTGTGAATTGAAGTTGTGATGTGTTGTGTTTCGATAAATAAGCATGTGTAGGTAAGGAATAAATAGTTTTTAGTTCATAGATTGTGTATTTGATCAAGATTTTGGACCTAAATAATTATTTTAACAAAAATCGTTCGACACTTCGTGGCATTTTTTTTGTTTTTTCGTTTTCAATTGTGTTAGCTTACCTCATAACTATTCCAACGGTATAAACTATACATAGGAACTCCATACAAAACTTTAGAGATATCGTCATTTTAATATCACAAGCGCCATTCTCTCGCCGGACTTCTGGAGGTTGCACCTCAGATGTGCGATTACTAGTGCAAAACGAACGTCCACATGCGATGGGTTATGTTAAGAGGCTGCCCAAGTCTATTTCCATTTTTTTACGCGGCCGTTTTACGAATAAATTTATATGCATTTCATCAAGCGCGTGGGAATGTCTATTATGTCAGGTGAGATGGCATACATTTAGGACACGCCCACTGATGAGTTAGACCGGACGACTTGTGCAGCCTTATGACTAAATTAATTAATACTACCAAATAGTTACAAAAAAAAAATTGTTTTGTGCGTAGCAGTGTTTATGGTAAATATGGCCTTTTACTCAGCGTAGTGCTTGATGCACACTGATGTGTCCACCCAGCGCTGATTTTCAGTGAAGACCAGAGGGATTGTGTCAACTGGTGGCCTTCCTCTTGAAGGTTCCCGTGGTCGTCTCTTACGATGTCTACGGGTTGAGTTAAAGTGGTCGATTCTCAAGCAGCAACCGCCACGGGGCGGCGCCGTGTCTTTTTGTATAAAGGTATATTACTAGCGTTGCCCGCGGCTTCGCACGCGTCGTTTCTATGGAGATGTTTTATGGTTATTTCTATCCCATGGTATTTATGGGATAAAACAGTAGCCTATGTTTTATTATAATAAATAAATAATAAATAAATAATGCTGGACAATTCACACAGCATTATCTAGCCCCAAGCTAAGCAGAGCTTGTGTTATGGGTACTAGATAACTGATATACTTAATACAATACACTATTTAGATATATATTTTTTATTATACATAGAAAACATCCAGAACGCCCTGGACAAATGTCTGCAGATCGTACAAACATTTGTCCCGAGGCGGGAATCGAACCCGCAACCTCCTGCGTCGCAGGCAGACCTTCGCCCGCTGCGCCACAGAGGCCGTCAAGTATTCCAGGTCTAAAACTACCTGTATGCAAAATTTCAGCCCGATCCGTTCAGTAGTTTTTTTTTTTCGGCGTGACGAGGTAACAAACATCCATCCATACATACATCCAAACATCCACACTTTCATATTTATAATTTACTAGCTGCGCCCCGCGGCTTCGTATGCATTTTTTCTATGGAAACGCTTAAAGGTGATTTCTATCCCACGGGAACTGATTTTTGGGATAAAAAGTCGCCTATGTTTGATTCCAGGGTTAGATTTACCTGTATGCAAAATTTCAGCCTGATCCGTTCAGTAGTTTTGGCGTGAAGAGGTAACAAACATCCATCCATCTATACATCCATCCATCCAAACTTTTGCATTTATAATATTAGTGTGATTAGTGTGATGTGATGTGATGGATGATAATAATAAAGTCTTTATCTCAGACTAGCTGCATTCTTACTACCCGTTGTCCTATTACCCGTTTTCCCGTAGGAATGAAGCATTTTCCCGCGGTAAAAAGTAGCCTATGTTCATCAGGAATAATGTGGGCTTCTAATGGTAAAAGAATTTTTCAAATCGCTCGAGTAGTTTCGGAGCCTATTCAATACAAACAAACAAACAATCAAATCATTCCTCATTAAGTCATTATAGTAATTTTAGTATAGATAGTTAAAATGATCCATATATACAATCTACACAATGATCCATAGTTTAGGTTACAAACAAATTACCTAACAGATAAAGTACTAATGTAGTAGGTACATAGACTAACACTAAATCTAGTCACGTTACTCATCTTTAGGTGGCAATATCCAACCAAACATCATCGGCTAAATGTTATTGTGTGTGTCTCTCTGCCACACTCTTGATAATCATAAAGAATATCGAAACATAATGGTCTATTTCTGTTCAATTTCTATGAAACCCTGTTGTTAAACTTCAATTAATTGACGCTAAATGCTCCAAAAGTTGAAATAAATAAATGAAACCAAGTTAGATCATGGGCTCATTCATAGATGATATAAGATGTGCGGCAAATTACTTTTCCCATAGAACGCAGAAAAAATTATAATCCGAAAAACAATTTGCATCTTCCGCTCAAAGTAAATCGATCCATCTTAAGACACGACATCCTTAGGAATGAACCTATGCATACCAGGGAGGTAAACCATTATTTTTAAGTCAAAATTGTAAAGACCACAGGTACAGCTGTGATCATTAAAATTGGCTTCTAACCTGACCTCTTCTATTCAAAAACTTCAAATAAACTAAGTTTAACTAAAGCCTGGTTGTAATTCAGGACCATGATTTAGTATTTCCTTTGCGGCTACGGCCTTCATCAAACACAACGAAGGATGTGTAGATTGTCACAGGAATTTTTTTTAAACGTTTACAAATAATGTCTTACATTTAAACGGCTCTTTGAGGATCCGTAACGTTTTTCGTTGAGCATGCTTGCATGGATTTGTAGATCTAAGAAATCCATAAAACACAGTGCAAAAAATTTTGTTCTACGACAAAAATTGACGAAGTTATGACCAAATTACTAGCGAAGTTCACTGAGTGACCGCTGCGGGGGCGTGTGACGTCACTTGCTCGGTCGCCGCCTGTTAACCGTAGGCAGATATTAGTTTTTCGTGATTTACTCCGAAACTATAAGTTTAGGAAAAAAATTACAGTACCAAATAGACTCAGTTTTGAGAGACCCATGATTTTTTTTGGTTTTTTTTATTTTTTTTTCGATTGGTCTCAGAAGTTCAGAACTGCTCAAATTACAGCTCTCAAACTCGGTTTAGCGCTTGAACTGGTTCAACCCATGGTACAAATAAACAAGGTATGCTACTCCGAGATCTTCCCAAGCCTACGTCACTGTCCAATTGCCACAAAAATGGGAGGTTATGTTCATTTGCCGGTGACTATCAAACTTTTATTGACGCCGCTGAATCACTCGCGTTTTTGATCGGATAAGTCTTTAAAATAAAATGGGCGGTTACTCTATCCGTAACTGTAAGTGTGAAGGGCGGTAAAATAAGGTTCTATAAATTCCCGAAAAGAGAATCTGTGGCAACTTTTAGTCGGTTAAAAAGAATGAGTTTATCTTTTATTGAACGGGTTCAATTGTAACAGTGAAATTGGACCTTCATATTTTTACAAGTTTATGTAACTATGTTTGTACGGTTAAAATCTTGCAACTCAATTTTGAAGCATATATCTTCAACCGATTGAGCTGAAATGTCGTATACACGTTTAGTTTGGATGACAATGCGGTAAAAGCTGGTTTTAAAAAAGGGTTTTTTAAAATATTACAACTTATTTTACCAAGGAGCAGAATTCTGTAGCTCGACCAGGCGGGACAAAATACAACTGTAATAGGAACATAAACAACATAAAAATCATTTCATATAGAAAATTACAGTATAACAGTATACATATTAAATCCGTAGCTGGGTCCTAAACTAGAAATGAACAAAATGTGCGAAACATAATGTGATACAACTTTTACATCAACCGAATTTCCACATAAAGCGACGATTCAGAACCCTAAATAAATAAATATTGCTGGACAATTTACACAGCGCGTATAAATGCGTTTATAAAACTTTACAAAATTTAATTCGTTAAATTTATTTCTATCATAGAGATAAGATCCCGCATTGCGATCAACTCGAAAACTGCATCACGGAGGTCGTATAAATAATGAAACATCTTCATCTGTCGACCGGCGCAAGCGCATCCAGCTCAACCTAATGAGCAGTTAACTGGATCGGGGTCACGCCTCATTGCAGCAACCTCGAGGAGGTCTGAAACAGGGACTTTTGCAATCGGACCACATTCTTGTGATTTGTGTGTCATCGCTGGTTAGATGCTTGAATACTATTAAAAGAGCTTTTTGTTGGATACCTAAACATAAACAGCGATACTACAAAAACCAACGTAAACACTGGTTTAACAAGCGTTTACCTAAACAGTGTCTAAACAGTTAGACAGGGGTTTAGCAAGAGTTTAACTCTCGTTTAAACTATGTCTAAGCGGTGTCTAACTGTAAACCGTCGCAAAAGTTGTGTGGTAGGTAACGCTTTTGTTAAACACGCGCTCAACATACATAATGTCTAACTTTTTGTAGTACCACTGCTGTTACAGAACAAGCTATAATTAGTGAAAAAGAGCCCAAACCTAGAGCTACAAAATAACTTCACATAGAGGATAAGCTTCAAGTTCTACTTATTAGTTTAAGCTTGTCGCAGGCGTGGAAAGCATCGCTGCAGCATAGCATAAAAATGTGCATTCAAATCTGGGCTTAAACTCGTAACATTTAGATGAATTTTACATTGGCGGCATCAGATGACAGACGGCACGCGGTCTCTTTAGAAGCTTGTGGGAAGCCATTTTGTCACTGTAAAATGTATCTAAGGACAACGAGTTTAAGCCCAGATTTGGTTCGTTACCACTAGTACCATTAACAGTTCCATGATGAAGCTACTGATGATTTTTTTAATCACTAGTTCCATTTTAAAAGATTCTGAAAATAATGGAACTAATGTTGAATTTTGTTATCACTAGTTCCAAATATTTATTTTTGAAAATAATGGAACTAATGTTCAATTTTGTGATCACTAGTTCCATTAAGGGTGTAAAACACTAAAGGTAACACTTAGTTTTATAATAATTTATATTCAAAAAAATCAACAAATATTTATTTTTTCATCTCCTATTCGGATTCAGTGAATTAATTATCATATTTGTGAAGAAGGATGGAAAGTAAATCCCAGGATGCCCGAAACCGAATGGATTTTATCGAAAATCAAAGCTGTCACTTTGACATTTGCTGTCACTTTGACATAAATGCTGTCACTTCGACATACTTTGATTTTCGATAAAATTCATTATTCCATTGCCTTATACCATGCATTATACCATTAACAGTTCCATCATGGAACTGTTCCATCATGGAACTGTTAATGGTAGGTACTAGTGGCAACGAACCCCAGATATGAATGCACATTTTTGGTTGTGTGGTAGCGGTATTGGATTAATGAGCGCAGAGCTTTAGTGTCACATTTACAAACGTTCTAATCATGGAGTTTAGATAATTATTGTTTCGTGATCAAAATGTATAATCAATAGATGGCGTAGCTACGACGTGAGCCACGTGTGCGACTTTTCACGTAGGTGGGCTCAAATCAAAGTGGGTGGGCTCCAAGCTAAGCCATCTTAATTCAACTTTTATTATTTAAAGCAGTGGTGGGTCTCACACGTACACAAAATTACAAACACGACATTGAGTGTGCAATGAAAATAACCGCTATTAGATCAAAGCAAGTGTGTATGGCACGATTTGTTCGTAATTACATGAATTACGAATTACCAGCACTTGCCTAATGATGGGCAGATCCGTTCTGAGGTCAAGTTCAGATATAAGGGTATTATGATATTTTGTGGTAATTATGTGACCTTTGGTTGGTAAGGTAAGCTGGCCAAAAGCTCACTCACTTGATTCTAGATTCCTATATATTTTTTTGTAAACAAAACAAAATAAATATTGGTGGAAAATATTTAAGGACAAGGTATCATTGGAGGAAATCGCAAAGCTCGAAATAAGTTTTGATTTTGACAGTTTTCATTTATTATTTTATTCGTCTGGTAACGAACCTAACCACTAAAAACAAAAACTTCAACAATGCACACAGATCCGTTTTGGAACTCGAATTCGCACCTTTCGGTGCGTGTGTGCATTGCTGAAGTTTTTGTTTTTAGTGGTTAGGAGCCTTGCTGTTATATAGTTTTTTTTGTTTTAAGTTTTAGTTAATTTTTCATACATGTCTTATGTCTGTGTTTGCATAGGTACCTACTGTTTTACCACCAATAAGATTACTGCTATTCGACCTCTGTTTGCGAAATCCACCTGAGATGCAGAAAAAGGTGGGTTCGATTCCGGCCGCGGGACAAATGTTCGTATGATCTGCAAATATGGTTCCGCCCCGGCCTGGATGATGTCTTCAGTCATTCCAATGACAAGAAAGTCCTTCAAAGGGTGAAAACGGTTATTATAACAACCGCCTGCCAAGAAATACCATAGTAGTTCTTGGCAGGGGGTTGTTGGCGTAGTGATTAGCTGGTTAAGACGATAAACGCCGTGGGATTGATTTCTGTACCCGGGCGTGCTGCCTAAAACCATCTTTGACGACCTCTGTGGCGCAGCGGGCGAAGGCCTGCGACGCAGGAGTTTGCGGGTTCGATTCCCGCCTCGGGACAAATTTTTGTACGATCTGCAGACATTTGTCCAGGGCGTTCTGGATGTTTTCTATGTATGTTATAAAAAAAAACATCTATCTATGTAGTGTATTGTATTAAGTATATCAGTTATCTAGTACCCATAACACAAGCTCTGCTTAGCTTGGGGCTAGACGCTGTGTGAATTGTCCAGCATTATTTATTTATCATATTTATTTATTTATCTCTGATCTCATGTATGAACAGAGCCCAGATTAAAATTTTGAATGATCGAGATTCTATCTTGGGATTTAAAGTCGGACTTCTACCCACTAGGCAGGCACCGTACCTAACGCGCATAAACAATACATCGTTGAAAGAGTTTTTATTAAGCTTTGCTTTGCTCAGGTTGAAACTTATATTTTGAGTGACAATATGATAAACTCACGTTTTTTGTTAGTATTTGGTATAAAGCAGTCGCTGCCGTTATTGAATACCTACATAATAGCCAATTAACGTCAAAGTGTTAAAATAAAGCCCTTTGTTTGTGGTTTTAACGAGATAACTACCGCAAACCAAATTCTTCTTAAATATTATGAATGATCTAAGGTTTTTGTTATTATAGTGCGTAAGCCTCGCACTCTGGCTAATTTCTAATTTCTAAGAAATCAAATAATATCGCAAACAAACGTAGTTCCCGTTCCCGTGGGAATTCCGGGATAAAATATAGCCTATGTCACTCCCTAAAAAGTAAGCTTCTAACGGTGAAAGAATTTTTCAAATCGGTCCCGTAGTTTCGGAGCCTACCGTCAATACAAACAAACAAACAATCTAAAACTTTCCTCTTTATAATATTAGTATAGAAAATGGTGTATTGTAAAATGTATCTAAACATAACACGAGAACGAGTTTAAGCACAAATTTGAATGCACGTTTTGGAGGTGTGTGGTAGCGGTATTGGATTAATCAAATCAAATCATATGAAAAACTCTTTATTTCAATAAATACAATAAATGTACCTACACTTAGAAATGGTCAAATTATAAAACTTAACACTGACACGGAAATAAAGTGATATTTTTGATTTATGTCGCTTCGGTATGTAGACTAAGTAAAGAAGCGACGAAGAAACCTTTAGTTGTTATTTTCCGAGTTGGAGCCAAACCCGTCCCAAGCTTTTTTATCCTCTAGATAATCTGATATTTTATAGTAAGCCTTTTCTCACAGCAAGGCTTTGACAATTTGTTTGAATTTATTTATTTAGGTAATAGAAATAACTTTATTCACAAAGAAAATTATACTAGTATTTACAATTGACACAATTGAGCTAACTGCTGACTGTTGCAAACAGTCTACAGATAGCTCAACTGATCCATATCAACACCAGTCGGAAGCGTCCCCAAGACGCTGGCTGCATTGCCACGCTGTATGGCAATGCTGATACGCTGTGCCAGATATTCACCAGCTCTCGGGTCACGCGTCGCTTCGACCAGACGCTCAGATAGTTTTTTGAATTTATTGACCGCAGAGCCTAAGGTAAGTACTTTATTTTTGGTAAAATTATAATTAAAACAACATTTATTGTTAACTGTACGGTTAAATGTAGAAGGGCGGGCAAGCTCTCTTATTGAAAGTACTCTCGGTAAGACTCGGAGATGACTAATCGTGGTACAATGATCTAGATAAAGTACCTATAGGTAGTCATAACTCATAAATAGTCATAATTTGTTCCTAATAGCTAAAGGGCACAACACCAATTACGCCTGTCTACGTCATCACGCCTGTAGCTATATGATTTAATTTTGACCTATGAGGTACTACGGGACGGGATATTAGAGAAACCGTGACTCACACAGGTATTCATAAACATGTCTCTGTTGAAATTATTTAAGACTAGCTGCTGGCCGCGGCTTTGCACGCATTTTGAAGTAGCCTATGTCCGTCTCCGAGAAACTACCTACCTGCCAAATTTCATTGATTTCGGTTCAGTCGTTTAGGCGTGGAAACGTAACAGACAGACAGAGGTACTTTAGAATTTAAAATATTATTATGGATAGATTTGAAACCATTTGGTATTTTCTTGCATCTTGACATGGATGTTCTTAGAGTCTCTGGTAAACTAATAAAACAACTTACAACTGGCAGTATGATATCAAACACCGTTGTAGATTAGAGAGATTAACTAGCAATCAGGGGGTTTTAGAGGGTAAAGTCCCTGTCAAGTAGAAAATTAAGGGAAAGGAGGGGCAAAGCCTCCCAAAATAAAAGTTTACTTACCCGTACCGTGGTTTGGAGGAGACACGGGTGGTTTTTTCATTATTATTACTTTGAAATTTAAAAGGATATAAAAATGTTTGTTTTGTAATAATTTTATGGCAAAACTTGGTTTTGTTGAAAACAAGCAAAAACATTTGTGAAATATTTTGTTATGATAAATACTGCAAGAGTGCGTGTTGAAGAACACGAATAGAAAGAAAAATAAACTTTATTTTATGAAAAAAAGTATTCGAGATATAAAAAAGTCTTAATTCACAAGGTGATCCCTGTGGAGTCCACGATCACCCCTTTTCGGCTTATTTACAGCCTTTCCGTGGCACCCTGTATAGTAGAGATACGTGTCATGAAAAAGAAAGGCGGGTGCGTTTAACTAATAACACTCCCTTACAAACCTCTGTGGTTTACTCAGTGTTATAATAATAAACTTCATGTAATATTAGTTTAAGTTGGTAAATAAATAAATAAATAAATAAAATAAACTGTTTTGTATGAAAAGCGCTCAGATACAAAAGACATCAACGCGCTTCTGAAACACGCAGTTCACCGTTTTTTTATTTATCTTAGTCAGTCTATTTGGTTACCAACCTATTTACATAATATAATAAACCCTTTGGTTCAAAAATTCGAATATCATGCTGGTTCTAATTTACTTTTCGTGCGTTGTCGGAATTTATGGCGCATAGGTATTTGCCACACGTGCAAAATGCGAATATGCTCCAAAAATCTGGTAGCATTCTTGGGATTTCTGGGGTTTCCTTACGAATAAAGCATTTATCTATGTAGTGTATTGTATTATATCAGTTATCTAGTACCCATAACTCAAGCGCTGCTTAGCTAGATAGTGCTGTGTGTATTGTCCAGCATTATTTATTTTATAAAGCCAATAAAGTCGTTAAAGGGGGTCAACTTTTCAGTAATATTTTTGGAACATAATAGAGGTACAAAGAGAATCAAAAGAGTCACAGAGATTTTTTGAAAACATATTTTGACGTGACAACGTCTTATAAATTGGTTTGCCGGGTGACACTTCAAGAAACTGCGTTACGCGTTACGCTCCGCTCACGTTATGCGCTCACAAAGTCGTTGTCACGTAAAACTTTCGCCCGTATACCGACTTTACAGGCAACCAATTTTTTTTACTTTTAATTATAGCTCCACCTACCGATGTACAGACAGCCACGTAATTAAGTAACCCCCTAAATAAGCGACAAATTCCTTCGTTAAAATAATAAAAAAAAAAACACAATGCAGGTTAGAATCCGATTTTTGATTTTTTTTTTATCAGTTCGTTCTATTTTTACGTTACCTAAATAAAATATTATTTTTTTTCAACTTTTAAAAGTCCTACGATTAACAGCTTTGGATTTAAAAGGCTATCTAGAGGATAACAAAACTTGGGACGGGTTTTGCTTCAACTCGAAAAATAACAACCAACAGGCTAAAGGTTTCTTCGTCGCTTCTTTACTTAGTCTACATACCGAAGTGACAGAAATCAAAAATATCACTTTATTTCCGTGTCAGTGTTTAGTTTTATAATTTCACCTTTTCTAAGTGTACATTTATTGTATTTATGGAAATAAAGAGTTTATGATTTGATTTGATTTAACCGGCATAATGAGAGGCAGATTTGGGGTCAGTATAAAAACGATTTGATGATGATGATGATGATTTCCTCCTAGCTGAATTTCGGCCATGGCGTCGCCCAGTCACAACGACACCAGCCATGTGCACAGAATATTATTAGAGTGCACAAAAATATTTATTTGTATTTTAAATTAGGTAAGTCGAAAGTGTTTAATCGAAGTATACCATAACATCATTTGACCTTCTAAAATTTCAAAGTAAAGCGAGTTATTTCTAACTTGACATTGATAAATTCCATAATTTCCAAGAATCCGGTATAAAATCCACGTTTCGCCACAATAATTGAATCATAATCATTGATTGTCTGAACACAATGGGTCGATATCAGCAGAATCTACTTTTTGCATGGTTTTACCTAATCCTAAGTTTTCAATAGTCAATGCCGCGTGTGACTTAATATTTATTATGTTGGAATTATCATACAACTAGCTTATGAACGCGGCCTCATACGAGTTTTTCATTAATTAAACGTAGCTTCGCTGTTGTTAATCGCTGTTTTTAGTCCAGTTAATTTTATTTTATATAGTCATTTATTTTATTATTATTTAGTTTATTTATTATATATTTTATTATTATTATAGTTTTATTCTATTCAGTCCAGTTAATTTTATTTTATTTTTGGATTTTTAGTCCAGATAAGCGTGTGTCCAGAATGTTAGTCTTCCTAACTAACATTCTGGACATGTTTAATTAATTCCTACCTTGTCAATTCAAAGCATCGGATTAGAATACCTTATCCCCAATTTATTTGGTACTGACAAATCCCAGCGCGGGGATTATAGCATTAATCTGATATAAACGCTAATAAGGCGCTTGATCCTTCCTTCAATATTGCTTACAATTATATGTGAAAACTCAACGCCAAGCAAGTGAGTCTTAGTTTTTTGTGTCGTGGTTTGATAATAAACATTTTACATTTAGTTTGGCTAGTGTACAGTTCAGTATTATAGACTGCCTCGTCGGTTGGTCTAGCGGTCAGATTGTGCAACCGCTGATTATGAGTTCCTGGGTTCGAATTCCGGGTCGGGTCAATAGTTGTTAATAAGGATTTTTCTAGGAAGGAAAAATTCACAGTAGCAGCCCGGAGTCAGGTAGTTGGCGGTGTTAAACCACCGTGCATCGGAAAGCATGTTAAGCCGTTGGTCCTCCGCCTGACCTCTCCACGGTCGTGTCGGTGTTTCGTCCCATCGGATTATGAGAGTGAGGGAATAGTGAGTGCACCTGTGTTTGCGGACGTGTGAGCTCTAATGTGTCCTGCGCATCTGGCTAGTCTCCGGTGAGACTGGCCGCCATGGTCGAAATTCGGCTAGGAGGACATATTACATTACAGTTTGGTTTTGAAGTTCACACCTGGCACAGGAACTCTCACATTAAACTTGCATTAGTAAACTTATATAATTTATCAATTACCTACGTAGACATCCGCAAAAAGTTTTTCGGACCAGTAGGGTTGTGCTAAAAGCAAAACTTCAATCGAGAGTTTCGTCGATTGGTCGCGTAACTCGATTAAAGTTTTTATAAGTCTTTAATTTAATGAATAAAGAACCCATTTTTTAACCTTAATAATTGATAGAACAAGTCCCTGAGTGGCCCTGCTGCGGGTCATATCGCAGCGCAGGGAGCCGAAGCCATCATGTCCATCATGGGTAGTGAAAGTTTTAAGATAAGTAGGAATATAGGGACGGCCTGTATACAGGCTGCTATGGGAAGGATGTTAGCCGAAAGGAGGCGAGTCTGTTTTAAGGTAGGAATATAGGGACGGCCTGTATACAGGGTGCTATGGAAAGGATGTAAGCCGAAAGGAGGCGAGTCTGGGTGGACATCTAGGAGGTCAACGTTTGTTCTAGATTTTATGAATTTCGAACCTTTTTTAACTTTTTTTGAAAAATATTAGATGTTTTTTTTTTCATTTTCCTGCGTGTTCTTTTACTTATTATTATTGCTTTTTTTTTGTAATGTCGTCAAGCTCATCCATGATGATACGTATCTTACCGACTAAATAATCTGATCTTACTGCTAAATTCATCAACATTATCATCATCACTATTCACTGTTTTATATTGTAACTTCGCCAACCATAAACATAATGATAGACACAATTTCCACGAGTGGACCTACCAGATACCTAATAACTCTGTATAACAAACTCTATGCTGCTGTAATACGACTTATTATATCACATCAGTATAATTAAGGTAGGTCAGTAGCACTGTAAAATATTTGTTTGCGTAAATAATAACAGGTCAAAGTTGCAAACATAGCAATCAGTTTAAATCAAAGATAAAATTAGTATTGTAAAAGCGTTTCACAATATTTTCACAATATCTAGGCATGTGTTCGTCCTGCAAAGTTGATTATAGAAAGAAATATTTATAACAAGATTAGAATCATGACAATTTTGACAATGCAATGTGGCAATGCAGCCAGCGTCTTGGGGACGCTTCCGACTGGTATTGATTGGATCAGTTGAGCTACCTGTAGATTGTTTGCAACATCTGCAGTTAGCTCAGTGTATACTACTGTAATTTTCTTTGTGAATAAAAGGTTCTGCCAAGTAAAATTTTATTTTTTAACATAATTTCATTGTGTTAAATTTATGTGTACTAAACTTATTTCATACTTAATGTGTTTTGCATTTCCCCTATAATTGACAACTAGCTGCATTCTTACTACCCGTTGTCCTAGTACCCGTTTTCCCGTAGGAATGAAGCATTTTCCCGCGGTAAAAAGTAGTCTATGTTCATCAGGAATAATGTGGGCTTCTAATGGTAAAAGAATTTTTCAAATGGGTCCAGTAGTTTCGGAGCCTATTCAATACAAACAAACAATCAAATCTTTCCTCTTCATAATATTATAATTTACAATAAGATCCCTTTGTCAATATGAAGGGCACAGGGGAAAAATATGCGATGTCACATTTTTATCTTTTTTAAACTGGCAATGCCATTGTATAGTTCAAATGTGATAGAACAAAACGCCAAAACACATTTTGTAGTAACATGCCCAGTCGAGGCGCAATCTTCGTTCAAAAATATTGACACAGTGCAATAACAAGCAATGTCAACGTCATACAGCAGAAAAATATGCTATGTCCATGGTTGTCATGTCAGTTTAACGTTTGTTTTCTGTTGGTTTTGGTTGGACTTTGAGGTTATTTCGTTTGTTGTGTTTTGTAGCGAGTAATTGCAATAAAAAAGTACATAATTCTTGAAAATGTCCTCGGAAGAGGAAAGTGAGGTTCATCTAGAGCAATTATTATTATTATTTAGATAAACAAAGTTAACAATTTTTTTTAAATATATATTCTTTATAAATAAATATGTTGTCTTTTATTTCGATCCTTAATGTACCTTCTTTTTAAGGATCAAAAAAATTATTTAGGAATTACTAAGTCATTATCTAGGAGATTGCATATTTTTTCCCTGTTTTTCATGGACATTGCTTGTTTTTTACCTGTGTTTTCCGACTTTGTTCAGTTTTTTTTAGCTAACTCAATAAATATAAGAAAGAAAAGGCATATTTGTATTACATACCTAAAACAAGTATATTTTCTTGATAAATTCATTTTATTTTTATTTCAACTTTCAATGTTTATTTTTTTGTATGGATTCAAAGTTTAATTTGCCATTTTCTCAGTTCTTTGTCTTTGTGAGATGACATATTTTCCCCCTGTACCCTTCATATGCTCCGAAAGTAATTTGAACGGATTTAAAGTGTAATTAAATAAACTACCTACTCGAAGAAAAGGCTTACCTATTAAAGAATTAACGATTTCCTTAATGATTTTTAATTCTATAATGTATATTATTTCATTCACAATTTCTTTTTAACGTTTTTTAAACGAAGTTCAAAACAAAATCAACACAGCTTGATCTGTCGTTCGTTGCATAGAATTTCTAGAGGAAGAACAAAGGTAACTATTACATTATGTTACAAGGAACCTTATAATCATTAAACAAACTAGTACAGTACCCGTATTGTATATACATTATAATTATTGTGAATCGCCTGAAGAATTTTAAACCTACATCAATCACAAGGTGAAGACAGGTGTAAGTAGGAACTTAAAATTAACCAATATACCTACTTATGTACAACTTGACAAGGTAATTAAGTAATTTGGGTTACATTTTAAAATCCGTACGATGACTTTTGACCTCCGAGCAATCTGATAAATGCGTTGCACACTAATACACTACACGACTTAATAAAAGGAATTGGTTACGCTGACCATGCCGACTCTATAGACTTGCTCTTCATAATTTTTCATAATTCTATATTGCACGAAATTACATAGAAAACCAGGAACAATGATGGCCAAGGTGAGATTAACCCTAAAAAGAGTTCTCTTCCAGCAAACCTTATTGGGAGAGAGAGACAAAGTTGTAAAAATGAGTACTTACATGTTCCTAAACCGAGGATATAAGATTTCATTCTCTTGTAATTCAGTAAGCCTAGGTAAGTAGCCCAATAACAGAAGGAGTGAGAAAACTGGAAGAATGGATGGGAGAGGGACAATGCAGTAACTCTTTCTAAAAAAAAATTGTATAGGCCGCCCGAAGTTTGTACCATCCACTACGGTCCTGAGCTAACCGCCTCCATTGACGCCCTCCGACGCGTATTATGTCGCGCCCGCTTGCACTTGTACCACACTACATAACACTGCGAATGAAGTTCACTTATACCTACCCTCTACTAATTTGTTAAAAATAGTTCAACATTGATTTATAATTGTTCTCCTTACTTGATTTTACGCACTGTAAAATGTTTTTTTGGTAAGAAACTTTAAGAATATTAAAGATAAAGATAAAGATAGTTTCTTTGCTTGAACACAATGTGGGTAAAACAGATGTTAATAATTTTTTAGTTTCAATTATGTTCTACTAAGATTAGCATGCAAATGTTACAGTAGGTTCAGTTAATACTCGATAAATAGTGTTTCTGTACCTACTATTAGGTAATGTTTGTTAAGGAAGAGCGTTACCTCCTAATAAAGGTATTTAATACTTAAAAAGAGGTTCCGCGCACGGTCATAGTACCTATGTTGTAATATTTGGTTAATGAAATAAACATTTTGTATTTTTTTGTATGTAAATTGTAATTTGATGTGGCGATCTCGGTTGAGGAGCCAGCCAACCCGACCCTAGAGCTCGATTGCGGTTCTCAGGTAAACACCAATTTTCTCTCAAGTAAATATACGGAATAAGAGGTTTTGCTTTAGATTGGTAGATTGGTTGAAAAGCTACCTGACTGGGCGGAAACAGGACGAGGAAGTTAAAAACTTAAAAAATAATAAAATGTTATGAACTACCTTTAAATCTCTAGGTATATAATAAGTAGGTTATATAATAAGTAGGTTAAAATTAAATCTTGTTTCCTTTGTTTAAGCACATAGTATGTACCCACTTTTACAAATTTGTCTCTCTCTCCCAATAAGGTTTGCTGGAAGAGAACTCTTTATAGGGTTAGGTAAGCTCGCCTTTGCCATTATTTTTCTAAATAATTTTGGTGTGCCGCAGGGCAGGATTTTATAAAATTCGAAAGAAACTATTAAGTACTTTTCTTTATCGAGAACCGTTATCGCGCTCTAGGAGCTGTTGTGGACATCGAGAAGTCGTAGCATATCACATCACATCACATTAATATTATAAATAAGAAAGTTTGGATGGATGGATAGATAGATGGATGGATGGATGTTTGTTACCTCTTCACGCCAAAACTACAGAACGGATCGGGCTGAAATTTTGCATTCAGGTAATTCTAATCCTGGAATCAAACATAGGCAACTTCTTACCCCATAAATCAGTTCCCATGGGATAGAAATCACCTTTAAAAGTTTCCATAGAAACAACGCATGCGAAGCCGCGGGCATAAACTAGTAAACCATACATCTTCAAGAGAGTAGGTACCTACCTATAGCGTATGCCTCTCAATGTCTCGTGGTCGTGCTTCTTTATTGTAACTATACATAATGAGTGTGTGGAACACGGAGAGCATGGAGCTGCTATGGGAGCGTCGAACAGACTGCAAACATACTAGATCAATATTCCCCTCCAAAGATAGAAAAACCACAAACACGCTGCTCAAGATGAGCCGCGAGGACCTACGAACAATGGTGGGCATCATCACAGGTCACTGCGAACTGAACCATCATCTGCTCAAGACTGGAGCCACAGACAGCAGCCTATGTCGCGGCTGCTTCCAGGAAGAAGAGACTGTGGAACATGTAGTGGTTCACTGCACGGCCACAGAGGAGGCCAGACGGGTAACGGGATTGAAGACTCTCATAGAGGGATCTAACCCGTCCTCACCCACAGAAAAGCTGAAACGAAGCTGTCAATCGCCAAAAGTCCTGCTCCGGTACTTCAAGGAGCTGGGCTGGTTAGGGCCTGGTTAGGCAGGGGGACAATGCACAATACACTCCAAAACGAGATGTCAGTGCAGATCCCAGTTCCCCCACTCAGAATTAGAATTAGAATTAGACACGGAGAGCAAACCCGACACGCGCCCGCCAAGGAATGTGCGTTGAGATGTGATTAATTCGAAATTCCTTAGCTTGAACACCTCAGTACTTAACCTTTCTCAAGAGAATGATATACGCACTTTACTAACAATACACGGCAAATTATTGACCGCTTGGTAACGTCTGCAACTTCGCTTGCAGTCAACTTTAAGATTTTGACTAAATTTGCATACACTAGCCCAACTGATGTGGAATGTTTGTAAACCAACCATCCATACTTAACCTATAAAGCTCACTCTGCTGTTGTGGTTTTTTAAACGGAATTTACATTGCCTATTGTCGATTTGTGATCCTTCCTTCAATAAATATTGCCTACAATCGACGCCAAGTGAATTTTAGTTTTTGTGTCGTGGTTTGTTTACAAACATTGCACATCGAGTTTGGCTATTGTATAGGTATCCTAGGTACCTAAGTAGGTTCTAAGTATTGATTGGAATACTTGCAATGCATGCACATTTTCATAAATAATGTTGTAAAACTTAATAAACTTTTAACTTGATGTACAGACAGACAAACGTTCATATATTTTAGGAACAAGATCGTGATGACAGCCAGACGAATCTCTATAATAAATTTCAACTCGTTAGTAGAGATCAGAAAAGACTTTTGATGTTTTGATATAACCCTCATAACTAACTCAATTACAAGCATGGGTAACATTCGATAGCTAGAATTATGCAACAGTCGTCTATGGACTAAGTTTGACGCATGTAGCATGACATGTGTAATCAATACTTAGGGTTCTAAGTACCTTAGTAGGTTTACTAAGGTACCTAAGTAGGTTCTAAGTACCTATTAAATAAATAAATAAATAAATAAATAAATAAATAAATAATGCTGGACAATTCACACAGCATTATCTAGCCCCAAGCTAAGCAGAGCTTGTGTTATGGGTACTAGATAACTGATATACTTAATACAATACACTACATAGATAGATATTTTTTTTTTATTATACATAGAAAACATCCAGAACGCCCTGGACAAATGTCTGTAGATCGTACAAACATTTGTCCCGAGGCGGGAATCGAACCCGCAACCTCCTGCGTCGCAGGCAGACCTTCGCCCGCTGCGCCACAGAGGTCGTCAAACTGAACCTATTGATTTAAGTTTGACGCATTTACTGCCCAGACTGCATGCCGACTTGCAAGGGCACTGCACTATAGACGCTCTACTTCATTACATGCGACATGTCATGTCAAGGCTCTGTATACCTTATTTATTATACATACGACGACCTCTGTGGCGCGGCGGGCGAAGGTACGCATGCGAGGCAGGAGGTAGCGGGTTCGATTCCCGCCCCGAGTCAAATTGTTGGAATTAATTTGTTGGAAAGGCCGTCGGATTCGATACAGGAAACTTTTTACGAAGAAAATGCTAGATAGGGGCTAGATAATGCTGTGTGAATGGTCCAGCGGTAATTATTATTATTATTATACAGGGTGTTCGGTAGACCGTGTGCCATTATGGTACTGGGGGTATATGGAATCTCAGTTTTTAATTTTCAACTTTGCATGCCCAGCTCACAGCTGCTTTATTTACCTAAATATATTTTAATAGCACGAGCTAACATGCCAAATGTAATAAAAATAAACTGTGAGCCATGTAATTCCGTACAATAAAAAATTACTTCACTAAGACCCCAAGTCCACCAAAAGATGGTAAAATTTTAAACAGTTGTTTTGCAGTTTTTGTATTAACTTTGACGTTTAATGTACGAAAACTCGTGGTTTTCGTACATTAAACGTCTACTTACATAATCTTTGTTAAAAACAGAGTAGTTCACATTCTAACGTACGTTTCTATTTTGACGATCGATGTGGCGCAGTGGGCGAAGGTCCGCCTGCGACTAAGGAGGTTGCGGGTTCGATTTGGGGGACAAATATTCTGGGTATTTTCTATGCACAATAAAAAAATATCTATCTATGGTATTCTATTAAGTAAGTATATCAGTTATCTAGAACCATAACACAGGCTCTGCTTAACTTGGGGCTAGATGATGCTGTGTCGGTTGTCCAGCATTATTTATTTATTATTTGAAACCATCAGTTCGCCTGGCCCTGGGAAAATAAGAAGTCTCTGATATTTTCTACATCAACAGTCTCGAGGCTGTAGGTTTTGAGTCAAACCTATCTATCTCGCCGCAAGCCTATTTCCGATCTTGCCTCACTTAGACCCAGTTTTAAACTCCTTACCGCAGTCAAATCAACACGAACTAAACTGTGGAAATACTGCATGTTTCAGGTCATCGGAAAACTAAGTGCAGGCAAGATGACACCGATTGTGAAACCGAAGCGACACGAAATCATTCGTAGCTCTACCTCCTTTAATAACCAACCGAGCTGCGATACCATACAGTCCTTCACTAAGGTACAAATAAGCAAACAAGTGATTTGTTATAAATTTCATACCTATTCTTTAATTTTTTAAAGACGTAGGTAGGTGGATGCGGCAACACCATGGCTAGAAACAGGGTGATTGATAGATAAATTAAGTAGGTATTTACTTATACTACAAATAAAAAACACACGTAAGATATATTTTCGGGTCATACAAACACTTGTCCGGGGCCCTATTACAATTCTCCGCAACCGACACTGTCGATGCCGATGACATGCGGCCGACGCACGCAAGCGATAGCTATTCTGTTTCTCTGTCGGGTGGGCATTTTTCATTCGGGCGAGATCCGGGCACACCCAACTACCTTCGTGAACGATCATGTGAATGAAACCACCAGAGAGCATAGAAACCTTGGACAGATTAAATAAAAACAAGTCAAGTACGAGTAGGACTTGTGCGAGGGTTCCGAACAAACTTATATTTACCCTAATGAGGACTTCATTATACCTTGTTAAGGGATGAAGCGTTGGTGTTCTTCCAACACAAACTAGGTTCAAAGTTAACCCGCTTACATTTATACTGGAAATATATATTTGTGAGCCGAATAATTTACACAGACACACTGCGTTTTTTTTGGTGATTTTGCTAAAATGAACGGTTTTCGGTTATTTCTCTTTACTTAAAGATAAAAATACATTTCCTTGTGCTGTAAGACCTTGCTTCTTGCCAAATTTCGTGATTCTAGATCAACGGGAAGTACTTTAAAGGCTTACGTATAGGTTTTATTGCGAACATCAAAAAATAATTTTTGTAATTACCTATATAACTTTAAATAATTTAAGGTTTTCAGATATTCCTCTTTATTTGCGCTAGGTCTTTGCTAAGTTTAAACGTAAAAGGCTGTCACGAGTGATTCTATAATCTATAATATCCCGTGTAGACTCTTTCAATGCCATCCAAAGAAAGAGAATTGCGTCATTAACGTCCAGAGGTTGACATGTGTAAAAATGACACTATTGTAAGCCCATCTGACCGTCTGATGTTATCGGACCCTTACATACAGACGGAGGGTGAATATTGCCACCTGACATACTAAGTACTCAACCTAGTACCTTGAATTTTATATTTAATATATTATGATTTTTATTTAACTTTCCTTTTTTATCACCTCAAAAATGGATCTTGTGTTTGAAATTAAGAATTAATATTATAGGCGTTCCTTTTTCCATTCGAGGTGCGGAACCCTCAAAAGAGCGGTTTTAGCGCCAAGTTTTGGTAAAATTAAGAACTTCGTCGTCAGCTGGGGGAAGTTGTTAGTTGTAGGCTTTGCTAAGAGATGGCGGGAGAGCCGCTTTTCTGAAAATTATGAAACGGAGAGTGATCTTCAAATAGCATGAGTAAATTTCAATAATTTAGGACGCTACGTGTATAAAATATTTTAACAATCATAAATCTACTGAAATTTTAGTGATAAATGGACAAAATATGGTGAAAAAACACCTTACGATAATGAAAAGGTAGCTTTGTAGCTACCGTGCAAATTGAGTGGTTCTTGAAAAAATGCTGTCAAATTTAATGTTTCGTTCGTACATTTTACCCATTAGAATAGAGGTGGCCGCCGCAAAAGCCGCCATTTCAAGCTTCGTGCCGTAGCTTCGAGTTTTGATGAATTAGAATAGCAATTTGACAAAACGCAGCACGCAACTGTCGATTTCGTCGAAAGCGAATAGACCCCCTGCGCCGAGAATGGAACCTGATATCTACTCTATTTCTAAGACGGACCTTCGCCCACCGCGATAAAGGTCGTTCATGTCTCATATAATTATGTATCCAGCCTGTGAGTGTTTCAACCATTGCACATTGCTGGTCAAACCTCGCTTTCCATCATAAGGGCCCGGCGACGGATGAATTTCCCATACAAACGTAGTACCAAAATGATTTGTAATTTGAGCAATTTTCACCATGTTCTGCTATTATTTGTATTAAAATAGTAGTTATCTAGGTTCCTGACACAATTTTTTTCAAAATACCTTTCTGTAATGAAATTAAACCGAATCGCACTTTTACATCAAAGAATGAATGTTTTCTTAGTATTTTTCTAGATAAGTGAGTATTTTGAAAAAGCTTCTGGCAGAAACCTAAATAAATATTATTCTAATACAAAATAGCAAACCATGGTGAAAGTATTCTCAAATTACAAAATAATCATTTTGGTACTACGTTTGTATGGGAAATTCATCCGTCGCCGGACCCTTCTGGTAGACGTCTATCCCCAATGAGTTTATATACTATAACATCTCTTTATCAAGCACAGGTCCGGTCCGGTTTGGAGTATTGCTGCCATGTTTGCGGCTCGGTAAAGTACCAGCTTGCAGCCTTGGACTCGATAGAACGAAGAGCCTTCAGACTCATTGACGAGCAGTACCTCACAGAGACTAAGCTCCAAAGTCTCGAACACCGCCGCAAAGTTGCTTGTCTCTCGATCTTTTATAGGATACATTTCGGAGAATGCTCTCAGAAACTACATGACCTGATCCCACCATCCCCTTTCCACTCCAGGACGAGCCGACGCACAGCGCAATATCATCCCTACTTGGTGAATATACCTTCACTCGCACCAAGCGGTTTTCCTCCACCTTCATTATTCGCACCGCTAAGGAATGGAACTCGCTTCCTGCTTCTGTTTTACTAAAATTACAACCTGGGATATCTTCAAGACACCGTCGGCCACATATTCACGTTCCATCATGTGAGATTGAGGTCAAACGAAAGTCTACTATAAAAAAGTACCATTCTTTCGTCCAAAACAAGCAAAATATTGCTACAGCCAAAATACCTAGTTACCTAGTAATGTTTATTTATTACAAGTACATATATAATGCATAGTAGGTACATACATACAAATGCAATCTTAGCTTAAATTGCCTTACGAAAAACCTAGCTAAAAGAAACCCTCTTTACTGCTTTAATGGCAATCAAGCACTTTGTCCGCGACTGTAGGTGAGGCGCACTGCTCTTGTGCCATCTTCTGCCCTGCATTATTAGCGTACGATTGATGCTGCAGTTCATTGGTGCAGTAATAACTACGTATTCCTTGTACTTAGTCGTCTTTTATCTCCGGCCTTTGTCGATTTCAAAGGACTTTTGTCAATAGATGTTATTATTGTCATTGACAAATTGTGCTGGTTTGTTCGTAGAGATAAAAGATCCACGTGGGTTGCAATTATCAATAAATAAATTTAAACAAATTATCGAACATTATCCTTTGTAAGAAGGCAATATCAGATTATCTAGAGGATAAAAAAGCTTGGGACGAGTATTGCTCCTGCTCGAAAACTAACACCCTAACAAGGTAAAGGTTTTTTGTTCACTTTTTAACAATTGAAGTGAACAATAGATCATTTTATTTCCTAGTTTTACTTACGTTATTTGAAATTTTGTGAAGCGTCCAAGAGTCCTGTAAGGTCTAAAAGAAATAAAGCACTTTGATATTTGATAAACCGAGGGACAGTGTTCAAAATAGCTCCCTGTGTATTAAATCAAAATCAAAAACTCTGTAATTCCATAAATACTATAGATGTACACTTAGAAAAGGTCAAAATATAAAACTAAACACTGACACGGAAATAAAGTGATATTTTTTTATTTCTGTCGCTTAGGTATGTAGACTAAAGTAAGACTAAAGTAAAGTATATAGACTAAAGTAAAGTAAGAAGCGACGAAGAAACCTTTAGCCTGTTAGTTGTTATTTTTCGAGTTGGAGCAAAACCCGTCCCAAGCTTTTTTATCCTCAAGCTAGATAATCTGATATTTTATAGTAAGCCTTTTTGCACAGCAAGGTTTGATAATTTGTTTGAATTTATTTACTGATAATTTTAATTTATTTACTGATAATTTGAATTTACTTACTGATAATTTTAAGCTTGTGCATTCAAATATGGGCTGTAACTCGTAACCTATATAGATGAATTTCATATTGACAGCATCAAGACAGCTCGCGGACCACTCGTTTGAAGCTTGTGGGAAGCCTTTTAGTCACTGGAAAATGTATCTAAAGATCCCCCATACAAACGTACTTTCCGATTCATTTGGAAACTACATGTCCGGCTTAAATGAAATTTTGTATACATAACCGGATAAGAAATTGTAGCTATGTTTGTAGCGTTTTAGTTTTTCAAAAAACATTATAATCTTTAAATGAGAGCGAAACTAATTCGCCATATTTTGAGCAACAAATCGAGGCATTTTCAAGCTATTTTTTTATGCATGATAGACACCTTTATTCGAAAATCTGTCGCGCTGCAAACATCCTAAATATACCTATTCAACATTAGAAGTAGTCAAAAATATTTCTGAAATCAGTCGTTTATTCAAAATGAATCGGAAGTTACGAAAAAATATTAAAAATGGTGAAATTCCTTCTAGTTTCTGCAACCGCTTGCTCACACGCGGGGGGCGATGAGACGATGAGAGGGGCATTTGATGGTTAGATGCGCTTTCTCACTCATAAATAACGCGCCCCATTTCATTCGACATGAAACAACAACAAATCCGCATGGGCCGGCCGCTGAGATTTGGGAGTGGTTCGTAGCCTTCTTAAGGGGCGAACCGAACGGGGTTACCCGTATTTAGATGCACGTTTTTGTGCTGTATGGTAGCGGTATTGGATTAATGAGCGCAGAGCTTTAGGCTTGACACTGAAGAGAGGCAAATAATTTTAGTCTCAAAGGCCTATCTTTTATTCGATCATCAAAAAAAACCTTCAAGTCCTTCATGGCCTTACAATTCAATACCGGGTATATTCTATCCAACTAAGTACTAAATAATAAGTACTGGTAGGTAATCAAGGGCCACAAACTCTGCGAGTAATTTAGATTAGTTATTCATGATCGTAACTACCTAAGTGAATGTATGAGAACATCATTAGGACGGGTATCATCCCATCAAATTGCGAAATTATATGCACGTATAAAATTACAATTTGATGTCAATTCAGTTTAAACGATTTTGATGATCTCTTTCATCATTCAAGGCTTTAAATTGTTATACCTAACTTTATTTGCCACTAGCTTGGAGAGGTTTTGAAAGCAGAAAATTCGTTTCAGTAGATAAAAAATTTAATCATTGAATCTTTACTAGATTCTTGCATCTAATAACAATAAAATATACAGTTACTCGTATGAATATGACTTTAAGTATACATGATTGAAAAAGACTTACAATTTAATTTCATACAATGATAGTTTTTTCATTAACTACTAGGTACCTACTGTATAAGGAAGCCAAATTACAATGTTAAAACATTCCGATCAAATGAAAATTGCTTGTTAAATAAGTTTAAAATTAATAAAGTTTTAAACATAAAATAACTAACTATCCTACGTTATGGTAAGTCATACTTAAAACTAGGAATATCAGGGTATAGTTAGCTTACTTTAAATCATTCTAAATGTTTTATATTAATCCATACAAAACAAGGTCATACATTTAAATCCAACATTCAGTCGTTCGTCAAGCCTATCTATTTAAAACATATTTTCAAATTCATGACATATCACTAAAAAGCTCTCTCCCGAGATTCCTAATCGTATATTTAGCACCACTACTCAAAGAAGGCAATTTCATTGGTGGGAAATTAAAAAAAATATATTTATATTTTACGAAAACTGACGTAACAATTATTTCAAAACTTTTTTAGAGAACATTCAACATTATTATTTTAACAGCTACAGATAAAACGAGTAGATAGATTTATATAAAAGTGATAATGTCCTACATATTTGCATATTCAGAAAGCTTATCTTAAAAATGATCTACTTTAACTGCGACCGTGTTCAAAGTGGTAGTGGTAGGTAGGTGTATCTGGTCCCAGTCAGTGCTCAAGTGTGCTTCAGTGTCAGTGGCCTTTATAGTGAGGCCTAGTGAGGGGACCGCGTTGGCGCAATGCGGCAGGCGGAGCGTCACAGGCCTTAGGAACACTAGGCCTTGTGGACCGCACATCACTAGCGGAGACAGCATCGCTTCACCTGTCGTTGAAGTGAAGGTTAGATATGGTAATGATGGTAGAAAAGCATTGATGTCTAACTAAGAAACAGAAACAGACTCAACTGTAGGTGGTAATGATCAAGACAGTAAAGATTCAGATATTTTTTAACTCAATGCTTTTCCTTGTCAAATCAAGTGACGATAAGTGCAAAAGGGTGTAGTAAATATCTTAAGGTGATTAAAGTAGTAGTGGGGAAGTTAAAAAAGACTCGAACACACAAACACAAATCGCAACACACGTTAATGCAAATTGCAAGCAAGCAAACTAAATACAATGCAGAAGCAGATGCAAACGACGATAAAACTAACATTTACAAAGAATACATCCCATAAACAAAAATAGTATCCAACCCAAATATCTACGAAACTGACTATAGAGATACAAAAATTGAAAACAAGAATCGCACTTGTGTACAGTGCCCAAAATTAAAACACAAACATACTATCCACTGGAATGCAGGTAGCCAAACTGTTGTCGTCTTCTTTCCTCTACTTCTAAGTAGGAGTGTATTGTGTTGTAGTAACTGCGTAAATATAAATGAAGTATGTTTTATATGATCAGGGTTAGTAGATTAATGATACGTGGTATGATTGCGGAGAGTGACTTGTTTGTTTTGCTGGTTAGCGGAAAATGCAAGTGTGCGAATTTAATGTGATATTGACTATTCCGTAGTGGATAATGTATATTGCAGCTTTATGTTGCAGTTAGGTTAAGAAGATATATATTATTGCTTAAAGTATAGAACCCAAGCAACGCAAACATGCTGGTCAACAAACTACACGAGTACTATTCAAACTTCCAAACGTGCCAGTTTTCTAGTCAACATTCCCAAAAATGTAATCCTCGTAACTAAAGGCTAATTAGTATGTGCAGTCTATTTCTACATATCGCGTGCGTCGTTACACAAGCATTACCGTTGTTTGTGTCGATCGGGGGCCCGCCAACGCGTTGACTCAGCCGCGGGTCTGACACCGTAAAGTAGATCTTTTGTTTGATCCCTGGAGCTATTGCTTTTGGGGGGATTATGAGAGAAACACCCCATTGTCTATCCTCCAACATGCCTCCTTCGCTATCAAATATCCCCCAAGTCGTGTGCGGTCCATCAGGTTCAACTGTATCGGGTTTGCTATCGCTACCCGACGATTCTGCGGACACTGCTTGTAAAACTGTATTCTGATTGTTGATTATGGTAGATTCATTTTGAGTGGAAGACAAGCTTTGTGAGTTTTCTTGACTTGTCTCACTCTTTTCCAATATCTGTTCACAGAACGTAACAGTACGGTTATTTTTCAGAGTTTTGTCTTGTAAATCTTGTGAGGTGTAAGGAGTGCTCTGTGGTTTATTTTCGAAGTTCATGCTACATTCAGATGCGTAGTGAGTCTCCATGGATGTTGTGGATTCGTAGGGAACAGGAGCAGTAGTAGCTTTTAATGCATTAGATATATGTTCCGCCTTTCCATGCAATCGTGGTGCGTAGATCGGCTCTCCTTTTAGTACGCTACATTCCATGCCCAGAGATTGCTCTTTCTCCGCATCTGTTTTGGAATCAGTTAATCTAAGTTTAGAAAAATCGATCTCTTGAAATGTTTCTATTTCTTTGCCAGATTGTGCTTCTGCTTTTGTTTGATACACAGGTTCTCTTCGAGACAAGTGGTTAGCATCACTTAGTTCATACGGGCTGCTTCGAGAACTACAACTGTCAGGAGCATCTGCACTTGAAATGCTCCCTCCTTTAGATTCCACTGGTGGTACCTCTTTAGTCTCCTGGTGTGATTCATAAATCACACTCCCTTTGAGTTCCCTCTTAGACACGTATAGAGGCTCTCTAATTTTAGCGGAGTCACTTTCATTTATTTCCTTTCTTGTGTGATATATCATTTCCTTTTTAGCTTGATTTCTCTGTTTTATTATTTCAAGCTTCTCTTCTAACCTGATGCCGTAACTCGACTCTTTACTTGCCAAGAGAGCTGCTTTTTGGGAAAGTATTTCCTGCTTAGATACGTAAGTACATTCAGCAGAAGCTGGTCTGGCGTCCATAACTTCTTTTCGTATGTTGTACTGATCAGAGCAACTGGACTGAACTTCGGAACGAGTCGAGTATGGGGATTCTGTTTGTCCGATTCTGTTCATCATCTCGCTTCTAGTTGCATAAGGAGGTTCACTCATGGATTTACTCATAGGAGAGACTCTTCCGGGGAAGTTGACTGGCGTCTGTAGCCTTCTATCTGGTCTGATTGCGTAAGGGTTTTCAGTCCACGGTGTGTTTGGTGGAGGATCATAAGTTCTTTTACCATAAATAGGTTCTTTAGGAAGTTCCATTCTCTGTTTCAACATTTCTTCCTTCGTATTGTAGGGCGATTCAGAAAACCTTTGCCGCAACATTTCTTCTTTAGTTGCGTATGAGCTGTCAGGAGTCATTCTCGGTTTGAGTATATGTTCTTTGCTGGAATATGGTGACTCACTGTACATTGAATCAGATTTATTAATTTCTTGTTTGTTTGCGTATGGGCTTTCAAACATCTCTTTTCTAGTTGCATAAGGATTCTCCCTGGCACATTCTGATCTTGTCGCGTATGGGCTTTCTTTGATGCAATCAGACCTTGAAGCATAAGGGCTTTCCCTAATGCTGCCTGATCGTGACTCATACGGACTTTCTCGTACACATTCAGATCTTGTGGCATAAGGGGTTTCTCGTATGCACTCAGATCGCGTAGCATATGGGCTTTCTCGTATACACTCCGATCTAGTGGCGTACGGACTTTCCCTTACACACTCAGATCTTGTGGCATAGGGACTTTCCTTTATACACTCAGATCTTGTAGCATATGGATTTTCTCTGAAACAATCAGATCTACTAGCATAGGGATTCTCTCTAAAACATTCAGCTCTGGTAGCATATGGAGGCTCCATTATCGGCATTGGAAGAGTAGGAGTCTGATTATTGCCGTAGGGATTCTCGTAATTGGGAACTTCCGATCGACTTGCGTAGGGGTTTTCGCTTGAGGTACCGTAGATTGAGGTATATGTGCGTCGTGGCTTAGGTATAGGATCGTAAACTATATGATCTTTGCTTTGGTAAACGGGTTCTGGAGGTAGAGGTTGAGTAGGACGGAACGGTTCATGTTTATTCTGTTGCTGTCTTTGGTAGATTGGATCTATTTTGGTTATCATGTTAAAGCTGCTTGTCTGTCCATATATGCCTCGTCTGTTGTGTTCAATCAAAGAGTTCTGTCTACGTAACAGAGGGGTAACTTTCGGTTCGGTTTCGAAGTCGCACATGGAGTTCTGTCTCCTTAGGTTCTTGAAGACAGGTTTAGCGTCGTAGTCTCTGACTGTGCAGATAGATCCGCTTTCGTCACAGAACGAGCTTTGTCGTTTCAGTATCGGTTTTAACACGGGCTTTTCACATGAAGACGAGTTGCTTCTTTGCAATATCTGGTTCCTGATTTGCGTGTTTCGTATGTGTGTGTTCATATCGCTGAGGTCTGATTTCTCGCGTCTGAGCATAGGCACTGGTCTCTGCTGCAAGTCACTTTCGCAGAGTGACTTCTGCCGAGAGACTTTCTGGGAGTTTTTAGTTTTCGAACGAAATAGATCGAGTACTGCATTTTTAATGAAGGATGGTTTTTTCGATAATTTCTTTTTAGTTTTTGGTGAAAACGTCTCGTCGCGCTCCACGCTCGAGTTCATGGCATCGGATGAACTGCGGAAACCCAGAACCAAATACCCACTTAGTCTTACTCGATGGAAACAAGCCGGACTCTGACTCTTGGATATTATTCTAAACCTCGCTTCAATCAAGTAAAACTTGATCACATTTTTTTCTGACCGATTGACTAAACATAGACAGAAATCAGAGTTCAAATTTACTTGAGCAGAGTTCTAGAGTAAGAAAACAAGAGTTGGAGAATTTGGCTTGGTTAATGAACATGGCAATTTTCAAGAGGTGAATTTTGCGATTCTGTGCAAAAGCATATTGAATTTACACAGAAATACTCAAATTACTATAATCTTACTCAGTTATATACACTACAAAAGCTACTGTGATTGATTACTCTAAAAGTGTTGGCTTCTAAGGAAAAGGAGGATTGCACATAGAAAAATATAATGAAAATTAGAATCTACTAGTTAAATCAAAAATTCAATATGCTTTTACGAAACAAGTTGCACTAAAATGCAGACACGCACTGCCAATCAAAATCTATATACTAAATGTTATTACAATTTACAGACTTGCGCCCCGAAATATATGTTACATACGTTTAACCACATAACAAACCGTAGCAATACTGTGGCCCGTCAAGACTTTGTTAGTTCATATGTGAAGCGATCGGTGTTTGCATGTTAGGGCAAATTGTACAGGGGCTGTATAAAACAAGATATGAAAATCTGTTGAATTTGAAACATGCATTAAAGGTAAATGTTTAAAATGGAGACCTATAGAGTAATCTCAATTATTTGAGTATAAAATATGTCAAAGGGTCTTAGAATGTTTTAGTTTATGATGTTTCACGATTTAGGACATGATTCTCTTGACTTTTCAATGGCTTGGGATATAGTAGAGATGTGTGGTGACTGTGTTTACCTCAAGTTGTGCATGTGTTGAGGTTTTCTGTAGAGTTCGAAGGCGGAACCGCGTTGCTCTCTGCTGCCGGCTAAATCTGAAATAATGTTTTGCTGTTGTTGGTCGGATTTATCTGTGGGTGTTGCTTCGGGGGTGAGTCTTCGGTTCATAATTATTTCTTGTTTATGTGAAAGATTTCAACATAAATTTTATAGTGTTTCTAGAGATTACTTATTACAAACAAGTGCTCTGTTTTGTAAGAATATCAGTATAGATGTAGATGTCTAGGTATACCTAAATGTGGGTTGTGTGGGAGATGGATCGCGCGGTGGTGTGACGGCGGGCCGGAGTACGGCGGCGACTGAGGCGGCATCTGACCGCTGTACATGTTGCCCTGAGAACAAATAAATAACTAAATAATGCTCGACAATAGGGTACTTATATTCATTATTTATTTTTTATTTTATTTTATCGATTATTTAAGTTAATTTAACCTAACCTAAAACACAAAACAATCGCGAAATAATACAAAAAGATATTCCGTCAAATGTTAAGTGTGACGTCACTTTCGCTCTTGCCAAAGGCGTTGCGTTAAGAAATTTTGCGATACAGATAACAACAAAGAATACGTAAAAAAAATATTAGCTTTGTTGAAGTCACATGCATATACTCTATTCACACAACATCATCTAGCCCCAAACCTAAGTTAAGCAGAGCTGTGTTACGGGTGCTAGCTTATTATTGTTTTAGAATCTGCCAAAGAACGACCTCTGTGGCGAAGGTCAGACTGAAATGCAAGCTGACGAAGAAAATCCAAACGTAATGAAAACAAAGCTTGAAAAACGAATTCCATGTCATTAATCAAATGCTTTAGAAATTAGAACTCCCAGCCAATGCAGACAAATACAATTGGAATTTGAGGTTCCATAAAATAAAATGTATAGAAATAGGACAGGCAACGAATACTCAAAAAAAAGTATGGAGAGAAATGCTTAGAACACGATTTGTGACTTCGTAACTTTGATTGGACTTGTTAGGTGAACATATCAAAAGTCCCCGCCGTTTAAAGCTCCATTTTTCAGTTTTTGGAAACTATGCGTCCTAGCGACATGACCACTCTATACAAAATAAAAGCTGATTAAATTTGCTACAAGTTGTCCTTCGGCTACGGGCGGGGACTTTTGATACTTTTACCTCCTGTCCAAACAGAGTTGTCAAAAATTGTGTTACAAACATTTCCCTCCATAGGTACCTTTTCGTTGCCTGGCCTAAAAAGCAATTACCGAAGTTCTATTACTAGTGTAATCAACGCTCTGAACCATCGTTTATTTATTTGTTTATTTGCTTCAGGCAATAGAAGCCTAAAGTTTAGGTAAACCCCATAGAGAAGCGTTACCTGCTGGTAGTTATTGTGGTGGGCGCGATGGGAAGGCGGATGGGACGGCTGAGACATCGAGTGCTGGTGGGAATACTGCGGGGCGGGTGGGAATCCGCCGCGGCCGGGAGACTGCATCATGTTTGGCGCTGGAGGAGGGGGCTCCATGTTCTGTTAAACAGTAATTGTTAAGAAATAAGAAATGCAATAACACTAATATTATAAATGCGAAACTTTGGATGGATAGATGGATGGATGGATGGATGGATGTTTGTTACCTCGCCAAAACTACTGAAAGGATCGGGCTGAAATTTTGCATATGGGTAATTCTAAATCTGGACTGAGAGGCATTTAAAAAATATTATAATGGGTATCACAAACTGCCTAAACTATACGAAAAAAAAATATTACAGCTGCATTAAAAAAGCTTATAATACGTAGGTATCACAAACTGCTAAACGTAATTTTGTTTGTAAATAAACTCAAATCATGTTTACGCTCTAAATAAATTAAAATGAAATTACTTTTATTTCTTTAGTTTAGACTTACAAAATAAGATCATTGAGTAATGACTAAAGTGTTTTTTAATTCTGTTCACCTATTTATTTTATCCAGTAGGTGTAAAAGTCAAAAAGAAGAAAATTGTTGTGTTGATTACATACCCCGTTCCTATGCGGATGGTTGTCGGGCGGACGGTAGTGCTTGGGCTTGGGCGGGGGCACCGGCTTGTAGGGCGGCACGGCGCCGCGCGCGGAGTAATCCGCCGTAGAGGCCGAATTGGTGCGGCCACTGCTGGGGAAATAACGAAGCTTTTAGTACAAATTATACAAAAGTTATTTTTACAAACAAACATTCACACCGATGATGATTAAACTTTAAAGTAGGTACTATTGGAACATTAGAAAAGCTGCAATGATTTGGTTTGACAAATAAAATGAGGTTGCAACCAGAATGTGGGCGACCTCTAGGCGACATCAGCCGAACTACAAGACTAACATCAATAGAGGCGCCAAAGAAAGTAGGTAACACCGAAAAACTGAAGCTTACTAAGCCTACCGCGCTTCAATGAATGTCCGCTAGTTTTTTTTAAATTATTTTATCAACCTTTATTGCACTGAGGTACAAAGGGTGGGCTTAATACCGAGGCATTTTCTACGTGCTGACCAAAAACACATGTTTTACAGGGGGTTGACTTTACGACTATAACTGTAATTATAGACTATAACTCTAATTACATACATATACCAAGATTGTTCTTGTAGATATAAGTTTGTATGAACATAGCGTTATCTATCTATGTACCTGTACTTGGCATGTTCGTTGGAAGGCACGCTAGGCAGCGAGGGGCCCCGCGCGTGCATGGGCCCGGGCACGGGGCCCGTGCCGTTGATTGCCGGACGACCGTTCTGTTGCGGACTGCGATAGGCCTCCGCTGATCTACAGAAAGGAAAGAGAAAGGTTTTATGATGATAATGGGTCCCTCGGTCTACAACAGGCTGCCGGACACAATTAAAGATGCAACTTACACAATGGTTTTCAAAAATCGACTGAAGAAATGGCTTCTGGACAGTATTTTTTGTTCTGTAGCAGAGTTCTACGAATTACCTATTATTTAAATAAATTAAATCTTCTTATTATTATGATATATTATTAATTATACTTATTTTTACCGTTACATTTAGTCAATCTATTAACTGTTACCTTGCACTTTTTCTGACCTGTAACCTGGAGTTATCAATAAATGATTTGTATTTTGCATTTGTTTGTTATTTATTTACAGCCAAACTAATCTGCCATCTTACACTGCTGAGATGCAAAAATTAGAAATTAAAACTCATCTAAAAAATTAAAATTTTCGTGACTTCTGTCCCCCAAGTCATGACTTGGAGATAAACGTCCCACTAAGATGTATTAAAAAGCTGACGCATTTTAGGTTACGTTCTCCTAATAAATGCTATTCGCTATTCCGACATTCACCGTAAATGTTTCGATCGACGTCTGAACGTTAGGCACAGCGTCAGTGTACGTATTTTGGGACGTCTATCTCGACGTTACTCTTTGCTTTTAAACCTGAATTTTTAAACGTTGTTAGTATATGGTTTTGACGTCAGCTTGACACTGTCAGTCAACTTTTAAGACATTAACATGGCTCAAAAGTTGACTCTACGTACATAAATTCGACGAAACAAAAAACAACAAAAGAAAAGCTGAAAATCGGACAGAATATGGTCGCTTGCCACGCAATGGTTTTACATGACAGGCCATATTATGGTCTCTTGCCACCGGAGCGGTGAGAGAGAGAGAGAGAGAGAAGTAATTTATTTTACCCAAAAAACACAGTACATAATTTTAGGCAGAAGACAACAACACAGTTATCTATTAAGGCATTAGGGGAGACTTATATCTACTGCCCAACAGTGGACTAGCCAACAGACTAGTCTCCAACAGTTTTTAGTTCAAACTTATGCAGTTTTTACCTGTAGTTGCTCTCCGCACTCCGGTTATAGTCTAGAGAATTATGCTCGTGCGAGTTGGAATTCCGCTGGGGGCTCTGCGCCGACATCGCGCTCGGGTTGGGAGGAGGCGGCGGTTCCATTTTACTGGAACAACGGGAAATATTTACTAAAAGGTACAGTGACTTCATCGATCGGTAATAAATAAAAGTAATTTTTTTAAACCTTTCGCAATTTGATAACATGTTTAAGATTTCTAATTTCTAAGAAATCAAATAAAATCGCAAAAAATTTCGACTTCGACGGGACTTGAACCCGCGTCCTTCCCTCAGTACGGGAATGTGATAACCAACTACACCACGAAGTCAAGTGACGTGGGAGTCGAAAATCTTTGCGACTTTCTACGGACTCAAGCGCCGTTAGCTCCACCTACAGGGAAATTATCCAGAGTGCGAGGCTTACGCACTATAATAACAAAAACGTTATGTTAAAGACTGTTTATCGCGTACCGTTTTTATCCTATAAATCAGTTTCCTTAGGATAATCCCATCGTTTCAATAGGTATTTAAGATCCTTTTGTAAAAATGTTCTGAATAAATATTTATTATTTTTATTATTATAATTATAACCATATACATTTCCATGAAACAGTTAATGAATCTTTGTAGACTTGAAGTAACGTATCTTTGATCTACTTTGTATCCAGGAAACAACATGTGCGTGTGCTATTTATCAAGTTTGTTAGAGAGTTTTCATCCTTATAGTACGAGATCCCACGACCAAAACTATGTCTCATAGCAATACGGCAAAAACCCTATAAAATCGTTAGATTGTATGATTCTGAACCCGACTAGGTGTGTAGTAACGGTCGAAAGTGTAGCAACTGCGTGGGAGGCCATTTCTGCTGTGTCAAAAAAAAAGGCAGTCGGTATTATAGCAATACGTCTGATAGTGAAAATGTACATAGATTTTATAATTGTATTACGAAAAAGTTTGTTTTCAGACATTTTGCGCGTAGCACATAGCCTGAGCGCATTTTTGAAAATGTCACCAAATTTAGCCGACCTGTATCATAGCAATACGGATAATTTTTTTTTTAACTTTTCGTATTGCTGCCATGATTACCAAAAACCTGTTTTCAGACACTTTAAGTGTAGCATATACTCCCAAAAACGAAAATAACGTTTCGGAGTCGCCTGGCCGACGCCTCTGTTAAATGTTTTTTTAAATTTACAGCCTTCATAGATATTCAAGAATCTCCCTTGTCTATTATATGTACTTTGACAGGTGACAGATGTCATTACTTATTTTTTTTGTAAAAGTTACTCAAGTGTGCTTTAAATAAAACCAAAACTATCAAATCAATCAGTATTTAATTTCAACAGCCTCAG
This sequence comes from Eupithecia subfuscata, assembly GCA_963564075.1. Classification (NCBI taxonomy): domain Eukaryota; kingdom Metazoa; phylum Arthropoda; class Insecta; order Lepidoptera; family Geometridae; genus Eupithecia; species Eupithecia subfuscata. The sequence goes on along the minus strand of OY751116.1, from coordinate 4,457,977 downwards.
CGCTTGTTACGCTCCTGCCCCTTTCTTACTATTATACAGCTCACTCGGCAGCTGCTCCAAACGTTGGAACGACGCTCACTTATATATCTGATATCTGAGTATCGAAAAGTTGTCTGATAGAGAATGTGCTACACTTAATTTGTCTGATATAAATTTTTTGCACATGTGGACAACTTATTTTATCATGTCCAACAATTTTCAGACATATTGCTATGATACCGATCGGTAAAATTTGTTAACATTTTCAAAACGGTCTCAAAATTTAATGCGTTCACATTTCCGTCTGAAAATTGTTTTGTTCGCATCAAATAACTAAAATTTACTAATAAAAAAGATTTTCAGACGTATTGCTATGAGACATTTTTTTTTGTCTCATTTTTAATTTTTTTAAGTGATTTTACGGGTTTGCGCTACACCACTAACGTCTGAAAAATATGTTTCCGGTATCTCAGAACTATCATTCAACTACAGTCTGCAAATCAGACATATTGCTATGATGCAGTTCGGTAAAATTCTTTGACAATTTTGAAAATTCGGTCAGATCAAACGCTACGCGGAAAATGTCTGATATTGGTATTTTCGAGTTCAGGATAATCGTATCTATCGATTTGATGCGGTTTTGGCTGTATTGCTATGAGACAAAAATTTTGGTCGTGGGCTCTCGTACTATTATCCTAACGATCGATGTAATAAAAGTACAGAGTGTAATTTTTATAGATTTTAGTCGGTTCGATTCCCGGGTGTGGCAAGCGAATTTCGAAAATTTTAGAATGCAGTTTTCTTTCTTTTCAAAAATAAAGCAATGTTTTATTTGAGTATAATTTTCTATGTACAGTATTAAGAAAACTTTCCCTTCAGGTGGCATTACAAAGTTCTACCCTGTATATACTAACAATTCTATTAAAAAATTGCACGACTAATAAGTCAAATATAGTGATACTATATTCTTAAACCATCATTGTTCACCTTTATTTAAGCAAATAAATACTATTTAGTTTCATTTTAACACTTTCATGGCCCTGGACGCGCTCGCTAGCCGCACCGGAGCCCGGGTGTAGCGGCGGCGCGCCCCTGCGGGTTGCACCGCCGAGACTGGGCAGTGGTTGCGTTAAAGGGTGGTAGTGTGGTAGCTTACATAGGCGGCGGTGCTACTTTGAGGTCATCGGGAGCGTTCGGGGGAAGTCGCGACCCCATCGGGTTGCCGTTGTTGGTGGCACTGTACTCGTACGGAGATGTGCCGTCGTAGGAGTTCTGCTGGGGACGAAATAGCAGGTTTTAAATACGTATTGTATTGTCTGTACAGTGACTGTTCATTCTGCCTGTAGTAAGTTAAACAACCCACCAAAAATACAAATTTGAAAACGTTTCGGTAAAAAAAATTGAGGTGAAGAGAAAATCAAATACCTACTTACACCTTATTTTTTATTTGATTATAATTTATGGTAAGTATAAATTTTGACTTCTCTAAGCGCTTGTTTTGAAAGCCTAAAGAAATAAGGTTATTGAAATCTGAAATCTAAATCAAGTTCGGTCGAAGTTGTTATAAGTATTGTTGGACTAAATCTTGTGCCCCGCGCGCAGAGACTAATATTGTGACAAAAGGATTGTTCCATAAAAGCTTATAAGTACATATATATCAAGACAGTACAGTAGGTTTGAGTTAGAAACAAGCCAATGTCCGCGAAACGCCTTCTAAAGGCTGTCCAATATCACATTACTTGCTGACCAATTAAGTTATTTTTGCTGACCACTACATGCAGTACAAATCACTTTAAGAAATACATTTTCTATCTGACTAAATACTCTGTTTAAGGGTTCTGTACCTCAAAAGGAAAAAAGGAACCCTTATAGGATCACTTTGCTGTCCGTCTGTCTGTCTGTCCGTCTGTCAACCCCCTTTTCTCTGGAACGCGTGGACATATCGAGTAGAAATTAACGTTAAATACTCAAGTCCGTAACCTCTTGAAGGCGCGATATAAATAAAACTTCTAAGTCAACGCACTCAAAAGTTACAGCCGTTTATTTCCAAGGGAATCACATGCACACAAAACCTATAGGGTACTTCCCGCTGACGTAGAATCATAAAATTTTGCAAGAAGCAAGGTCTTATAGCACAAGTAAAGGAAAAAATCCTAAAACTATAAATTTGTAGTTTATTCACAAAAAAAAATACTTTTATTCTTGCTATAGACCAAAACCTATAGGTTACTTCCCGTTGACCTAGAAACATAAAATTTAGTAAGAAAAAAGGTCTTATAGCACAAATAAAGGGGAAATCCAGAAACCGTAAATTTGTAGTTCTATCACAAAAAAAAATTCGAATCTCTCCATGGACCAAAACCTACAGGTTACCTGTACCAACTTCCCGTTGACCTAGAATCATGATAATTTGGCAAGACACAAGGTCTTACGGAACCCTTAGTGCGCGAGTCCTTTTAATATTATTTGCGAGGCCCGAACAGACGCACACAGCACACTATAATCACTATAGCTAGAGACAAGATGGTACTTACAGCGTTAGGATGTCGATGCCTGTCCAAGGAGCCCTGGCTCTGAGCCGGCTGTATGACCATACTGGTGGGCCGCGCTGTGTACGTCGCCGTCTCCTCAGTCTCTTTGGGAGGCCCGAACAACCGCTCTTGGGCACTCGGACGGTTGTTTGTCTGTTTTTGGAAATATAAACATAAATATTGATCGTAGAGTGACGACAGGCTTGGGGACAATGGAGCTAAACTCGTATTATAATATGATGTCACATCACATGTGTTGTTAGAATGGTTTGTTCCGCCCAGACAACCAAACTTGACAATTGGTTGTCTACGCGGAAGAAATTTTCCGCGGGGACAACCAGTTACATGGGCGGAATTTTATTTCCATCTACACAACTGCTTGGTAACTAGTTGTCTCGGCGGAAAATTATCTTCCGCGGAGACAACCGTTACCTGGACGGAATTTTATTTCCGTCTACACAACTGTTTGGTGACTAGTTGTCTCGATGGAAAATTATCTTCTGCGGAGACCACCAGTTTCTTGCACGGAAATTTATTTATATCTACACATCTGTGCTCGATAATAATAATAAAAAAAAATGCTGGACAATTCACACAGCATTATCTAGCCCCAAGCTAAGCACTGCTTGTGTTATGGGTACTAGATAACTGATATACATAATACAATACACTACATAGATAGATATTTTTTATTATACATAGAAAAACATCCAGAACTCCCTGAATATCTGCAGATCGTACAAACATTTGCCCCGAGGCGGGAATCGAACCCGCTACCTCCTGCGTCGCAGGCGGACCTTCGCCCGCTGCTCCACTGAGGTCGTCAATAGTCTTCCAATGTAACTTCGGTGGAAGTGTGTCCAGCTATCTGGGCACCGCTATTTACGCCAGTGTAGAATAACGTACATAGATAGATATTTTTTATTATACATAGAAAACGACCAGAACACCCTGAACAAATATCTGCAGATATTTGTTCATACTGAGGAGGTTCATACGCGTACTGAGGGGAGGACGCGGGTTCAAGTCCCGTCGAAGTCGAAAATTTTTGCGATATTATTTGATTTCTTTATCTGCAGATCGTACAAATATTTAATTACGTAATTGTCAAGTTGTTTCCGTTTTATTTGCTGTCATCCCTATCATCTCACAATAATAAGAATGATCGCGATAGGTGGGACAGGGATTTATGATGCCAGTCCGGGTGGATAAATTGTTACCTGCAGTTATTTTAATTCATTCAATTCGTATCCGAATCGATTCTGACGGATCTATAAAACGCTATTTTAATTTCGCCTAGGGTTGATGATCGAAATAAGGAGCTCCTCATTGATACGGCCATTAGTCAACAGATTCGCTTCGGATTTTCGATCATCAGATTATCGATCATTCGAATCCGTCGGATTCGATTCGGAAACGACACGAATGAATTAAAAAACCCCTACTGTACGCGCTTAAGGCTAAACGAGTCGCTCATCTTTCCATACAAACGTGGAAGGGAACTACGTTGTTTAATGTTAACTATACAAAACTAAGGATAATATCAATTTATCTCGTGGACACCCGAAACCGTAAAAAAAGTAAAAATTAAATAAATACAAGGTTCTAAACTTTCGCCCAACTTTGGGCGAAAATAAATAACATACGGAGAAAGAAAACTCTAAAATAAAGCCCGTACCGACATGGCATTACTTTTTTCTACTTATAATATTTAAGAATTGTGTACTTATGTGCTAACTTAAGTGTCATCGGACGACTCCATTGTATTGTGCCGCGCACTAAGTTTTATATGGACAATTTTGCTGTAGCTCTTTACTTTGGACAATAAATGATATTCTATTCATAGTTTAGTTATTCAAATATTGAAATAAATTTATTTTGAAAAGGTACTATCAATAGTTTTTCTATAATAACCCTTGTGCTAAAAGTCTGTTCCCATTTTTTTACGCGGCCGTTTTACGAATAAATTTATGCGCATTTCATCAAGCGCGTGGAAATGTCTATTATATCAGGTGAGATGGCATACATTTAGGCCGCGCTCACTGATGAGATGGACCGGACGACTTGTGCAGCCTTAAAGTACCGATTTGATATTCCTAAAATTTTGCTTTAGTATAGATCTAGATCTGGAATAACATATGTGCTATTATCCCGGAAAAGTACGTGCGAAGCTGAGGATTCTGACCGGAACTGCTAGTAGCAAATAAAGGCACAAACCTATATGTATAATTACATATTATTTAAAACCTAATACTTAAATAAGAAGGAAGATTCTCAACTTACCGTGGTGTTGTGTCTCAAGTTATGCGGCGGTCGGCCGGGCGGCGGTGCGGGTAACAGAACGCCCCCCACAGGTCTGGTCACTGGGCCTCCTCTAGGAGGTAACTCCGGCACTGTATAAACATACATTTTATATGAAAACCGCTAAGTATAAGTACAGCTTAAGGTTTTATTTTGTATACTTTAAGCATAGATGCGAAGTTGCACTTTTTTGGCACTATGGTGGCCAAACTCTGCCTACACTATGCAAACTAAAACAGATATTATAGAGGCATTAAAAAAAAGCTTATGATAGGTTTCACAAACAGGCCAAACGATTTTTGAAAATTCCTTCATTTAATAGAATAAGATAAAATAGGCGGTGGCGCTGTTTTGGGTCGGGGTTGCTCCTTAGACATTAAGAGAACTACAAATAAAACGGACATCGCGATCACCAAAATATAACCAATGAAAATCTAAAAGAAAGTAGGTACCTACCTTCCCGAATCTTCTAACAATCAGGTGATTTGGGTAGTCCTTAATTCCTATACATTTTGTGTTAACCATTCTAATCAAGCCTTCAAACTGTTTTGATTTGTTCTTGATAGTTTTATAAAGGTAGATGTTTGGTCGTAAGTATGAATGTGTTTATAAAACCACAAGTAGGTAATGTACCACTGTAGGTAAATAAATCCGATCGTAATCGATATTATCCATCTGCTAAGGATGCATGTGCAAACAATATATATTTTAACAGCCTTCGAAAGACTGAGGAGGTTCTTATAATGTTGTATGTGTTTTCTGACAATTTCTTCGTCAATTATGGACCGATTTTGAACAATATTTTCGCAATATTTTTTATTTATTGCATAGAAAAACAGCAGCACATAAATACAAATTATATACAAGACAAAATTAAAATATTAAAAAACCCGCCGACACGTTTATTGGCAGAATAGATTTTCATGAAACATGGCTAAGAAAACTCGGGATAAAATTATCTATGACATAAAAAAAAATGTAACGAAAATCGGTTCATCCGTTTGGGAGCTACGATACCACAGACAGATACACAGATAAACAGACAGACACGTCAAACTTATAATATAACACCCCTCTTTTTGCGTCGGGGGTTAAATAGATGTCGAAGCAGGAGGCTATTATGAGGTTTTCACGGTTAAAATAATATTAGTTACATAAAAAGTGTGAACAAGCCGAGTAAACTGAAAAACTACTAAAAACTACAAACAATGGTTTACATTAAACAAATAGAATAAATGAGATAATACAAATAATCAAACTTCATCAGCATCACCTTGGTGGCGATGAATATAAGAACATAACCAAAAAAAAGAGCCAGCGTCTTGAGGACGCTTCCGACTGGTATTGATATGGATCAGTTGAGCTACCTGTAGACTGTTTGCAACAGTCTGCAGTTAGCTCAATTGTTTCAATTGTAAATACTAATATAATTTTCTTTGTGAATAAAGGCTTTTAGCCCAAAAAAAGGTAAAAATTGGTTGTCTGAAAAGTCGGTTTACTGACGATAGTTGAACGTGACAACGTCTTAAGAAAATACTGATGGAATGGTAGCATTTGATACTCGATCAAAACATGTAAATGTACTATAGTATAGCAGCTGTCCACGCAGACGCATCGCTCACTCAAGTAGGAGAGAGACGGATGTCGAGCGCTCTCGCTTGCACTTCAAACCTTACATGGAACGCCTCAGAGCGAGGTAACGCCGCATGACGTCATGTTTAGTCGTGCGTGCAGCCGGCTCTATCGAATTATAAGACGTTGTCACGTCAAAAAAAAGAGAAATTAAATGCAAACCAAAAAACCATGCGCATCGTCCTCACGGGAGGGCGAGAAAAAGTCGGAGCGGAGCTTTATATCAATGATCCCGAGATGTGGTCCCATAAACATTTTATTCCCGAGGGATTAGTAGTTTGTCCCGAAAACTTTAAAATAGTGAAATAAATAATGCTGGACAATTCACACAGCATTATCTAGCCCCAAGCTAAGCAGAGCTTGTATTATGGGTACTAAATAACTGATATATGTATAACATAGCAAGTTGTTGATCCAAAATACTGTACCTGGTAATTCAAACCGTACACAGAGGTCAAAATCAGACAGGCTCTATTAGAATCACAAGGACAAAAGCGCGTAGGTATTTGTCATCACCTAACAGATTGAACAAATTAAAATCAAAAATTTATTCACGATCCAAAATAACTGCAAAAAGCACACGTCCTCGCTTCACGATGTTCAAAACCGGACTAAGCTCTCTACCTGCTTAAACCTTAAACATGACATTGAATAGGATTATACGATGGGATACCTGTAAAGTTTTGGCGAACTTTTTGCAGTCCTTTCTTTGGAACGAGCATTGATCCTTTGAATTTGAATAAATAAACTGGTTTTGTAAGGAACTGACAGAAGGTCATATCGGGAATAAAGTCCTTGATTTTTATTTATTTTATTTACTCATTTATTTCAGATTGGTAATCCATAGATACAACATTAAAAAATTCACAATAAAATCAAATTACATAAAATATTAGTACAATAATAATGATTAAAATTAGATAGGTATACAATAATTATTTCATGATTACATTACAATTACATAATAAATAACATAATTACCTACTTACTAACTTAAATTAAATCTAAATGGAATTATTCCCCAACATTATCCTCATCCACTTATTTTGAATGGGACAGTCCAGGCGAGACATAATCATTTGCAGGATGCTGTTGCTGCTGGCTCGCGCTCGCTGAGATAGGGAAGCGACTTTTTTGCGAATAATCGCGTAAAAGTCGTCCGTGCGCGCCTCCGCGAACATACCAGATGCGCTGCAAAAGCGAGGCAGCCGCATCAGCATCCTGAAAATGTTGTTATACTGAACGCGTAGAGCGCTGGCTGCGCGGCGGGTACAGTTAAGCCAGAGGCTGCTCGAGTAGAACGACTGGCAGTACGCCTTAAATAGCGTCACTTTCACTTCTCTCGAGCAGCGTGCGAACCTACGCGCGATCATGTTCCCCCGTACAGCCAGAGCTCTACGCTCCCTCTCAACATCTAAATCATCACATAGGGAGTCGTTGACGACATGTCCTAAATATCTAAACTTACTAACTACCTTCAGAGCCGCACCATTGAGAACTATGGGCGGAACATAGGCTGGCCTTACATTTCCACTTTTAAAAACAAGGATTTCACTCTTTTTGGGGTTGTATGCGAGTCCATGTTCAGCCGCGTAGTTCTCACAAATATTAACAAGCTTTTGAATGGAACCCACCGATGGACCCAGCAACACCATATCGTCAGCGTAACTTATGTTGTTCACACAAACATTATCAACAAAACAGCCTGTATGGGTATTGCTGAGTTCAACGATAAGTTCATTAATATACAAATTAAATAACAACCCCGAAGTACTTCCACCCTGCCGAACTCCGCACTCCAAGGCATACTCCTCAGATAGAGCGCTCGCCCATCTCACCTGGTTTTTTTGACAGTTGTACCAGTACCTCATGATGGAAACAACTTCACCCGGTACACCCTCGCTTACCAGTTTTTCCCAAAGCCTGTGATACAAAACTGTATCAAAGGCCTTGGACAAATCCAGGAAACAGGCGTAAACAGGAGTCTTCCTCTCCGTATAGTACCTGACAGCTTGCTTAAGAGACAAAATCGCACTCTCTGTAGATAGCCCGGCCCTAAAACCAAACTGAGCATCGTGAAGCTTGACATGTTGCAAGAGAATGCTATTAAGCAAGCTGTCAAGCACCTTTGCGATGATGGTTGCTAGAGAAATGGGCCGGTAGTTGTTCTTATCTGACACATCTCCCGTTTTACATTTCACAATAGGTACAACAATGGTTTTGGTCAACGTGTCAGGTAAGTAGCCATGGCATAGGCATAAGTTAAAGAACATGGAGAGCACATTGGGAAGGTGAACACCCGCAAACCTCAGATGTTCGATACTGAGGCCGTCATGCCCAGGAGACTTACCCCTTTGCATGGTCTCAATGACTTTTCGTACATCTCTCGCTGTAAAACATACCGATCTCCTTTGCATGACAACCCCAGCCTTGACCTGCTCACGCACAGACGAGTCCGGCTTGGGTACCACCTTAAAATGTTCCCTGAAGAGATCGGCGATAGAGCTTGGATTACCTGCTTCATTTACTGTCACAGGGAGGCCAGGCTTAGCGTTCATTTTATTTGTGTTCTTCCAAAAATGCTTGAAGTCTCTGGCGTCATGTTGACTAGCAAGAGCATCCATCTTTATTTGCTCTTGTTGGTCTTGACACCACTTCAACTTTGCTTTGAATATCTTCCTGCTTTCGCACATATCAACATAGGTTGGACCACGTTTTGGTTTACCGCACTCAACCCACTCCATAAACTTAAGCCTGGCCTTCCTGTGGTAACATGCTACGTGTTTATTCCACCCAGCAATGTAACCCTTTCTCCTCCGCGGCTTAGCTCGTGTATAGGTAGTTTGTGCGGCTTCTGTTAGTATATCTACAATGTTGTTAAACATATTACTTAACACTACTTTATGTCCTTCGTCAACACATGTTCCGTCACAACAATGGGCGAACTCTACTGGAAAATTAATTTCCCTTAACTTAGAATGACAAAGCTGTTGATATTGCTCAATTTGGCTACTTGAACGTTCGCCCCAGATAGTCAAGTTGTGTATTAAATTTAAATCTGCGTCAATTCTAGAAATTACTCTACCTAGGTCACATTCAATAATCAAAGGGTAATGGTCAGACCACTGCACATCATGCTCTACCCACACACGTATTACTGTCGATAAAGCTGATCTAGTGACTAAGCAGTGATCTAACCACCGTGCGCATCCGTGCACTTCACTCACGAAAGTAAAAGTACCAGAATCCGCACCTAAGATGTCCATATCAACACACGTCCAGTCTTGATCCGCACAAAACTCTAAAAGTTCACCACAAAATCTCTCACTCGGATGCGCATTATAGTCTCCTAGCATATAAACCGCGTCAATGTCTATGTTGTCCTCAATAATCGAGTTTATTGTGCCCAAACATTGCGTGAACTCAGGCAAATTCTCCGCACAGTCAGTAGGCATATAAACACTGAATATCAACATAGATTTATCACATAGGTTAACCTTAATGCCTGCTATACGCACGTCATAACACTGCAACACTTTTACCGAGCTGAAGACGGTTTTCCTCCAAAGTAGGGCGACTCCTCCGTGGGGCCTTCCTCGCAGTAGGCCTGCCGAAGTGTCGACCGCAGAGGTTCCCGTGCTTCCGAAGTCGTCATCGATTGTAGCCAGCATCGTCAAGTCATGAGGCAATAACCATGTTTCTTGGAGCGCCACAATATCTGCCATCTTACAGAGACCTCTCACACCTTCAAGAGACCGCTTCAGTGACTTACAGTTGAAAGAGAGTAGTTTTTTGTAGGGTGTACTAACCATTTTGGTTTTTAGGAGGTTGCCTCTCAATTTCAGTTCCATAGTGCTCTCTCAGGTTAATGAAACGCCTGAAAGACACTCCTTGTGGCCATAAATAGTTATCCAGAAAAGTGGAGAGGCTGCTCTTGCTCACAAAAATTTTAAAGGCGTTATAATTTCGCCTTCTAGCCATCTTCAGTTTAATGGGCTTAACATGCTCTCGGGTTTTTGTGAGAATGTACTCTGCTATGTCCGCCTCAGACACCCCCTCGTCTACGTTGGTGATAAGAAGAGGAACTTTGGTTTCAGCCGCTTTAAATTTACAACTTTCTACATGCTCAGCTTTGCCTCTGTTCATTGTAAATTTATTGCTAAGACGCTTTCTCTGAACAAGTTTCCATTCATTTTCTTTCTCTGGAGTAGCAAACCATAGGCCTTTCTTCCTGCCTACATCCGCATAACTAGGCTGAGATGTTGATGTATTTTCAATCTCGTTCTGACCTAAAACAGTTCGGCTTTCAGTCGGATGGTTGACGCTGCCTGATTGAATAAGCTGCGGTAAAGACCCACGCTCATGCTCTACGTGCGCGGCTGTTATCGGCGCAGGCGCATGAACAGGCGGCGGCGATGAAGCAGAGAGGCATGCGCTCTCCGCCGTGGCAGGAGCCGGACTGATGCGCACCGGCCGTGGCATAGTAGGTGAGCGCTCTGCGCGCGCGCTACTGGGGGCGGGGTCAAAGAGCCGCGCTGCGGGGGGCGGTGACAATGGACTGGTTTGATGCGTCAGAGAGGTGATTGCCATCGGTCCGCTATTTAAAAGATTTGCGCCTCGTGTGCGGGTATTCACAAAATGATCGTACCTTTTTGCCATCGGTGTATTCAGGATAGAATCGTATTTACTTGAATACATTCTTGCCTCCAATTCTTCAAGTTGCGAGGTAGTCGCATAGGTATTCGTGATACTCTCCACTTGAGTTTTTAATAAAGTGATATCTCTCAGTAGCGATGTGACATCTAGATGATCGAAAGTCACCGGGGGTAGTTTACCAAGATCTCTCGCAACAAAAATGGGTATCTTTTCGGGGTGCAGACTTTTTAGGACATTAATAATGTCATCCAAATCTCTTTGAATTTTGCCTTCACTCTTTTTCTTTCTTTTTATATTCCTCACGTCCGTTGTTATGGAATCAAAGAGCAAATTCTTTGCTTTCTCTATTTCTTCCATTTGAAAAGCTGATCCACATATACGCATCAGGCTTTCTTGATCCATAACATCCATTTTATTCGTTATATATGCCAACACTTCATCAATCACTATATTGCAACTGGCGCACTTAACCGTGCTCGACGTCATATTTACGGTCTTAGATACGCGCGACCGACTCTCTACACACGTCCGCGATGTAGCGCAGCGGGCGCGAGACTGATTTTACCTTGATGGGAGAGGCTAAACTTGAATTTCCCTTTTTGGGATGTCCATGTCCCTTGATATGTCTAAAGCTTTCGTTATTCTTATAGTTATAGGAAAATACAGGGTGTCCTATAATATTTTTTATATTCATTTAAAATTAAGTACTTAAAGCAGTTATCTAGTACCTATCTTTGCGACTAGATTTTTTATTAAAGCATTTTAATTTTTTAATAGGTGTGAAAAAGATTTAATGAACATAAATGGATTGCGCTGTTTTTGAATAGCAAAGACCGTTTTCGAGCGAGTGTGGTGAAAAAATATGATTATTGATGTGTTTGCATATTTTTATTTTTAGTTAGTATAGCGTTTTTAACTATTAATAGTCATAATCTCAGTAATTTACTGTATTAAATACCATATTTTATTACTATTTCAGAATCCTTTTCAAATGGACATGTTTTTAACGTACATTCCGAAAAAACTTACGAAACTGTTTAAATTGTAGCCTAAAAATATCTCCAAGTTTGAAAAAAAATCAGTCCCAAACCGGTCAATTTTTTTTTGTTTTGGATTGGCCTGGCTCTGACCGCACAACCACCTTCAAGGTTATCCACTCATTATGGGACACCCTGTATAAGTTTGAATAAGTGCCTTTTGAAATGGTAGTTAAGAACGAATTGCCTAGTTTTTTTTCTTGGTTGCAAATATTAAATAAGATGTTTTTATAAAGATAGGATTGATTGAACTATTAATTTTGCCGATATTATTTATGCAAATAATTTTGGATTAATGCTTCAAAAATATCAGGGGGATTTCCTATCGAAGACACAACTAGACTCAACATGAACTAGATACAGGTTACACAACCGGTGACTAAAGACCTACAAAACCCAAGTCACTGTCACCATTAAATTCAGGGTAATACACTCAGCAACGGTAAAATGACCACTTACCAGTTCCATACAACGGCGAGTGCGGCGGAGAATGCGTCATATTCCCAGCGTGGTAAGGCGGAACATCGTTTGGAGCGCTGTGACCGTTCATGGGGGCACCGTTTGTGTTGGATGAGAAACCGTACTTACTGTCCCCATAGCCTCCTTGCTGTTAGGATGGAAAATATCTTATTAATTAACGATGGGCAAAAAACATTAAATTGAGAAGAAACATAAAGAAAAACAAAAGGTTGACGTTTTTGTAAGAATTATCAGCTTGGACCTCACGATACAGGCACCGCCTAGTGTGAGATCTATCGGTAAAATCAATTTTCTGAGGCCTCAGCAATAACTTTTTTACCAGTTTTATGGCCATAACTAATTGGCCTTATTTTAGAATAAGTAAGTCTTATAGTACTGTTTTATGTAAAATATACCGCTGTCGGATAAATTATTAAATGAAAAATAAAATAAATAGATGTCCTACTCACACATACATAACTATAATGTATCTTAAATGGGTCATAATTATAATGTTAACTCTACCTATTGTTTTTGCTGCAAATAAATTTATTTTCTGTTTATTAAAAACAGACTTTTTCAGTTATATTTGTAAAGGTTACGATACAATTTACAGACAATGAATGTACGAAAGAATGCATGAGTAATGGAAGCAATAAGCAAAGTTAAATTCTAGTGATTGCGGGGAACCGCTTTGAGTACATATATGTATTTTGTAAATTTTATTAATCACTTGAATATAATGATTCCCATATGTCTAGTACTTTCGTAACTATAATAATGGTGGTGTTGGAAGTAAAATCTAATTGTAATAAATTGCTTTGAGGTAGAAGACAGAGAAATGTTTGTAAGATTGGTGTAGCGAGTAGCGCAGCACTTATCACCCGGCACCGCTGAAAACCAGCGCTGCTATGGCCCTTGTGCCATAGCAGCACTAAGCTGAGCTGGTGACCTTTTTGTGTTTAATTAAGTTTAATTTTATTAGTTATAAGTAATTTCATTATGTCACAAATAAAAATCTTCTATTCTATTTTATTAACTTCAAATAAACAAACCGTATACGGAGGCGGGACGGAATCGGGCATGTGGTTGAGGTCATCATCCCGATCCATGTTGTCCTGAGTCGTGGCGATGGACGGGTCCGAAGAGGACTTGACGAGCCGAGGCGCGGGCGGCGGGCTAACTTCCAAGTCGCTCTCAGGACTTGACGCGTACGAGAGACGATTCTCGGTACTCGAAGACATTGAGAACAAGAAGTCGTCGGATAACGGCTCCGGTCTCTGTTTTCCGCCATTTTGATAGCCCCGCCATTTTGTTGAAGTCGGCCATTTTGTAGCAGCGGCGTCCGGGAGGGTAGGTTATGGAATGGGGTGATAAGACAAGACAAATGAATGAATGCATAGAACACGTTAAATTAAAACGTAGCTGTGGGTGATTATGGGGCACACGTGGATGGTAACATTCAAAACTTTATTATAGTTAATTGAAATTAATATTTGAACAGCTTTGATATTATTATTGAATGTTAGCATCCGTATTTAGTGGTATTTTACACTGGTAATTGATTTGATACACACGTTGGGATATCTATCTTTGGCAAAAATAATTTAGGAGCAAAAATCTTTATCAATACACTATCAACTTAAAACTAATCATGCACTAAAAGCAGTGCGTTTAAAGCAAACAAAAACCAATATACAAACAATATTAGTGAGCAAATTAAAAACTAATTGGTAACTGGTGAATCTACCTGCGGTTCCAGACAATCTAGACATACCCTAAATGCTGTTCTGATATAGGCTTAGCTAAACCCAAGTCTTTTTCAGCTTGTTCCGAATTCTCAGCCTTTACAAGTTCATCAAACTTGAGGGTAGGCAGAGATAAGTTCCTGATCTTATTCAAAGATCGTTCATTCACAATAGGAAGTGTACGAACTTCGCTGTACCTAATCGGTTCAAGCTTAGCGCTACACTTGCAGTTTTGGATCCTGCAAACCTGGCGTAAAGACTTCTCCTGTTTTAGGAAGGGCTTCGGAAATTCTTTTTGAAGTCTCGCTTTCCATTCGGGAACCTCGTTCGTCTTTCTAATATCATTGTCTTTTATGAAGAAAGATGCGGGTTTGTATTGATCTGACATAGGAATTACAGAGGATGGTCTTTGTATATTCTGTACTGGGGATCGACAAGTGGACTCCATGACGCTATAAGGTCTGAAAGTGTTTTGTAAACCCATCCTATAACCTGGTGGAGTGTTTAGTTCAGCTTTGGTTCTTAGCTTACGTTCGTAATACATTTGCCTTTCTTCGTAGGGGTTTATTGCAAGGGTATGTCTGTTTTTGTTGCCGTAGTTATTTGGCATGCATGGAGTTAGTGTTTCTGAGTAGTAGTATGGAACTACGTGATTTCTGTTAGCGTCATACAGATGGTCTGGTTTAGATGGTGATGGAAGCATAGCCTGGGGTGAGCTAAAAGGCCGGGCGGGGTAATTCGGGATGGGGTAAGAAATAGGGTAGAATGCTGGGTAAGGCGAAGGTGGGATGGGGAAGTATATATCCGACACCATTTCAACGTGCTATACCAAGATAGAACAGAAACGAAAAATGTTAATAATAATTAAATACACCATAAGAATGTGAGTACAACATTTTCTTCTCAAAGTAAAGTTAATGACGGCGAAGTCACAGACAGCGTTTGTGATGACTGATTTGACAGTCTATACAAACCTGATGATTGACTCCGACAACATGCAAGTGCATGTTGTCGGCGTCATATTAAGGGTGCATTCCGAATTACGCTAAAATCGATATGATCGCGTTCACACGCGTTCCGTATTACCGTGAGCGCGACTTGAGCGCGACGATGACGTCCCGTGTGACATCATAGATGACGTCATTACAAACGCCATTTGCGATATTACCGACCATGATACAAACTGAATGAACGCACAAGACATGTATGGAGTTAGTGTTTCTGAGTAGTAGTATGGAACTACGTGATTTCTGTTAGCGTCATACAGATGTCAGACAAATGTCATAATCGTGATTTCTAACTCGGAACGCAAATATTTTGTGATCGCTATCAGCGCTGTAATCGTATTTCGGAACGCACCCTAACTAGGTACATTATAACCGTTTTATGGAAGAGTAGTTATTATATTAGACTAACAAACTTCTAGATGTTGTATTCACATTTCGGAGCGCATATTAAACGAAGACAGATGACAGCACACAGTTTACCAAATGCACCGATATTCCTTTACCAAGCGACCGCCTGAAGCAATGCGTACTGTTGAAATGTTTACATAGAAGATAGAACAACAACTTATATGCAGGTAAATCTTTAGGAAATGTGCCCTTTCCAAATTAATCTATTCCGTAATTTGAACAACCTAATGGTGTCAATTGAGTTGTTTTAAGATCAGATAATTTTAGTAAATTTAAGCGAAAGAGAAATAAGCTAATCCTAAAACAACAGCACCGATATTCCTTTACCAAGCGACCGCCTGAAGCAATGCGTACTGTTGAAATGTTTACATAGAAGATAGAACAACAACTTATATGCAGGTAAATCTTTAGGAAATGTGCCCTTTCCAAATTAATCTATTCCGTAATTTGAACAACCTAATGGTGTCAATTGAGTTGTTTTAAGATCAGATAATTTTAGTAAATTTAAGCGAAAGAGAAATAAGCTAATCCTAAAACAACAGAATCGACACCAATGCCGACTTAAAGATAAATTAAACCTAAATTTGCCTACAGTGTGGAGCAATATTTTACTACATGGGCAGCTAAAAAGGAAACGGTTGCTGCCCTCAAATTCACCCCACCCTGCAGATTTACGACACTGTAACTTAAAGTAAAATCTTCAACTTGACTCTACGTTACTTCTTGTTCTTTGTCAGTTTGATGATCTTGTCTTCGGACACCCAAAGCGGCTATCAGTCTTTGAGATGAAATCTAGCAGGTTTCTGACTCTAGGACTTACTTGAAGACCATGCTAAGGTTCAGACTCCAGCTGTTCCTACAACCTTTTTTTTTGAGGATGGCAAAGCATTTGACCATCACACATAAGAAAGTGACGAGTATCCTTATTTGTTAAATAATTTCTGGAACGTGTAGTGTAGTGGTGTATACCTTGGTCTCTGAGACCCAGAGCTGCTGCTGCTGCGTCCGCTGCACGAGGTCCAGCAGCTTACTGAGCCACGTGCCGAGAGTGGCCTCGCTGAGCGAGATCGTGTGAGTAAACACGTGGCCCCATACTCGCTCCATGTGCTGGCATTGTTCTAGGACCTTCTTTGATGACTTGTGGGCGGATCTAGAAGGGAAACAGATACCCAGTGTTGAGAATAGTCACAAGATTGAAGATTGCAGATATTTTCTTCTATTTATATTTGTGTTGCGGGTTTCTTTCTTTATTTTTCTTGATTTTTGACTTTACTTGATGGCGGCGGCGGCGTAATGGAGAAGAATGACATTTTTTGAAGGCTTGGAGTGAATGGTTATTGAACGAACTGGCTTTGTCTCTTTTTACGTTCGGATATTTGTTTCCCTAAACACCCAGTTGTTGTGGAGTACGCACAACGTCTTGTGAGTCGCACAATCACACACACCACATCACACTAATATTATATGCGAAAGTTTGGATGGATAGATGGATGGACGGATGTTTGTTACCTCTTCACGCCAAAACTACTGAACGGATCAGGCTGAAATTTTGCATACAGATAAGTCTAACCCTGGAATCAAACATAGACTTTTTATCCCATAAATCAGTTCCCATGCGATAGAAATAACCTCAAAACGTTTCCATAGAAACAACGCGTGCGAAGCCGCGGGCAGAATGGGCTACTATAAAGTTCATCTACTCACTTAGGCATCCCAGCTCTCAACTGCTTGATAATCTGCTTGTTATCAGCCTTCATGAATATCACAATGGGGTAGAACTGCGCGTAGTTGAGCCGGTCGATCGCGTTGGGCGTGATGTCCAGCAGCGCGTGCTTGCCGCGCTCGATCACGGACCGGATGCTGGACAGGCGGATGATGCCGCTGGACTTGGACTTGCTGTCTTCTAGGGAGCTGTCCATTTCTGGGGGAAGAATATTTGGTTAGAGAGAAGAATTTGATTGACTATGATGATGATGTTAGCGTATTGCTACCTCTCTTATTGGGTAAGTGAGGGCAAGTTAAGATTTTTTTTTTAATATATTTTGTCTCAATTCAGATATCGCCAAATACAAGGTGGCTTTTTGATATGGGAGTGGATGGGAAAGTCGTGAAAGGAGTCATGGGCTCAATTTAATACTGCATACTTACTTATACATACTGCATACTTTACTATTATTATTTTTTAACGAGTTTTTCTTTAGTGCTACCAAATCAGTTCAGTTTTAGCGATCTGAATTGACACCATTAGGTCAGCAGAAAAATTGCTATAGAAATGAGCCAACAGCCGCGCGCGTGCCGCCCAGTACTGAGGGCCACACGACTCCCTCCTGTACCTACCTCAATGTTGGGCTGTAGTGGTGTGTACTTACTGGGTTCAGCGAAGGTGTCTGGATGGTCTTGCAGCAGCCGCGCGCGCGCCAGGTCCGCGCCCGCACCCAGCACGATGACGGGCCGCACGAACCCCCCGGCGCGCAGCACGCAGCGCTCGTATGCGGGAAACTTGCTGATGCTGTCTGATAGAACTACTTCGTCCCAGTGTTCCTGAGGATAGTATATTTAATGTAGCAATTATAGAGGCGCATTCATTTCTTGCAACGAAATTCCAGGGGTATACTTCTAAGAGTACCTAAATCCTAAGAGCGCGTCTCAAAGAATGCAATACTAGAAGCAAGCAAGAATCAAGGATGCTGTTCTATTCTAGGTACAGATTCAAGGTGAGTAATCCTTTCGGAATTTTAAGGCATCCGTACATGTACGGATGCGAAGCATGGACGCTAACACTAAAAGAAGGGCACAAACTATTGGTAGCCGAAAGGAAGATCTACCGAAAAATTCTGGGACCCACCCAGCGGGAAGATAGCAGCTGGAGACTTCGAAAAAATAATGAAATGGAAGATTTAGTGTCCCAGCCGAACATCATAGGAGAAACCAAAGCCTCGAGACTCCGATGGCTCGGGCATGTAGTCCAAAAGAGGAGGATCGGGCAGCCAGCAGAGCGTACATGGGTCGCCCAAGTGGCCAAAGACCTATTGGTCGACCGAGGTACCACTGGAGTGACGAAGTTGAGAAAGATTTGTATGAACTTCGTGCCGTCAACTGTACTGAAACGGCAAAGGACCGGGACAACTGGCGATCTACTAGAGATCGCCCGTTGTCCCGGTCGGAGGCCAAGATAGATAGATAGACAAATCTTTATTTGCATCTTCAGACACACACATTGTCACACACAGACTACAGCAATTGTATAGTACACTAATACAAATAAACATAATAAAATACAGTTGACATATAAAACAAACAATAGCATTATTAACATCTAAGCAAACTGTCAGTGTGTGCTGCAGTGTTTCAAAAAGGCCATGGAAAAGATCCACTTCGGGTCACTGCGCCACGCCACAAGAACAGAACAATTAAGGTTGTTCACACATATCAGTGAAGCCACAGTTCCGGTAACGTGTTCGCTCAGTTCAGTATCAGTGCTACAGTGTTGCGTCAGTGATTCAATTCACACATGTCTCAGCTCACAGAGCTTTAGTGAAAACGGGTCCAATTCTATCAATCGCTCGTTTATTTTATTTTTGAAACCGTGGCGTTCGTGATCCGACAAAAAATATCGTCGTCAACGAATACGTCCGTGATTGCCGGTGTCGGCACTGACACTGAGAGCACTGTGTCGTCACTGACACTGACAAGTGGGGATGCGTTCATAGAGAATGTATGAAAGAATATTTCGCACTGTGCCGGTACTGTGTCGGAACTGTGACTTCACTGATCACTGTTTTAGTGGGTTTTAATGACTACATTTTTGGCGGTAAGCAAGTAATTTTCAGGCGTAATTGTAACAAAGATATTTATGCTATTAAAGCTTTACCTTGCCCAAGCTCTTGCTCCTCCGATGCGTGGACCGTCGTCGCCTGAAGAAGTTGTGTTTCCCGTCGTTTCCGGACATTTCCTTCTTGGTCGCGTTAAACTGCGCTGTCGCTAGTTCTTCCGCGCGCGCCTTGTTTGGAATCTGCCCTTTTTGCACCTCTTGATTGTTGCGACCTGGGAAATTGAAATATTTAGCCAATGTTTATACTAAAACGTAGCGGTGATTTGCAAAATAATCAACAGTGTCAAAATAGCGTCACATTACACTTGTTTTGTTGTTGTTTTGAAATATGTAAAAAAATAACCCGACTTGGTCTTAGCTTTTGCAGTTTTTTTTTGCCAAATGAGTAATTCAGTAATTCAGTAGTTCAGTAGCATTTATTCACACAAGACATGGTACATAAAAATTGGTGGAATAATATAGTAGAGCTGCATATCTCGCCCGAGTACAGGCACGTGAATATTTAAGGAGTAAAGAGTACTTAACTAGTTACACAAATTATAAACATTAAAATTAGATGTCATTGAAATAATTGGATTAAATAAATTGTCTACTATACACACTAGGTCAAAACTTAAATTTAAGGTAATCTTCCACAGAATAGAAACAATGCTCAATAAATAAATTGACCAACTTTCTGTTGAATAAGGGACCCTTCAGTTCTTTTACATTGTTTGGCAATTTGTTGTAAATTTTGATAGCCATGTTGTAACAGTTGCGACTGTACAATTGTGTTTTTTTTGCAGGTATTGCTAATCGGTCTTTATGCCTACAATTAAATTTATAAACCTGTTCAAAAGTTTCAAATAATTCTTTATGTGATTTGACAAATTTACACATTTCTAAAATATACAAGCACGGCAAGGTCAGGATCTTATGTTTTTTAAATATTGGTGTACAAGGTTCCCACGGGGGTCTGTGAAATATTGCGCGAAGGCATTTTTTTTGCGCTATAAATAAGGCCTTGACATTAACTGCGTTACCCCATATAATAACATTGTATCTAAGGAGGGATGCTA
The DNA here is from genome assembly GCA_963564075.1 of Eupithecia subfuscata. Lineage (NCBI taxonomy): Eukaryota > Metazoa > Arthropoda > Insecta > Lepidoptera > Geometridae > Eupithecia > Eupithecia subfuscata. Next base: position 4,437,329 of record OY751116.1, on the reverse strand, counting down.
CATAACCGTGATACGCTAGTAGGGCAGTTTTGTGATCAGTTATGTTTGCAATATTCCATAAAGCGTAAATGAAACTATTTACTTTAGATTTAATATGCTCGATGTGCGGTACCCATGAACATACATTGTCTAATTTCAGACCAAGGAATAGGATCGTATCACTTTCTTGTATCTCTTCATTTTGATAAGTTATCTTAAATGCATTTCCTTTTGGTTTACGATTATAAAATTTAATGAACTTTGTTTTTGTTACGTTTACTTTTAAGTTATTTTTACTTAACCAGTCAATACAACATCCTACTGTGTTATTTAAGTCATGTATGTGTTCTGGTTCATTGTCATTTTTAACTACTATGGATACATCGTCGGCAAACAGTGTACAATGGTTTTTAGTGATGTCTGGTAAATCATTAATGTACAGTAAAAACAAGAGTGGCCCAAGAACGCTGCCTTGAGGCACACCGAGTGCATTATGTCTAAAAGGTGACCTGAATTCAGTAAGCTCATTTTTGTCATTCAATTTTCTTACTTCTACGCATTGTGTCCGCTTTTCTAGGTAGCTTTTAATCCAATCATAAGCAAGCCCACGAATACCACACAGCTCACACTTTGCTAAGAGTCTTTCATGACAAACATAGTCAAACGCCTTGCTCATATCAAAGAACACTGCAGAGACAAACTTATTACGGTCAACATTCTCAAGTATGGCTTTAATTAGATTGAAAGCTGCCAAAGTAGTCGATTTGCCTTTCTGAAATCCGTTCTGGTTACTTTTTATTATATTATATTTATTTAGATAATTAGTGATCCTGTAGTGCATAGCTCTTTCAAAGATTTTAGAGAATATCGGTATAAGTGTTATAGGGCGATAGTTATTTATGTCAGTTGGGTCATTTTTTTTAAAAATGGGTTTTACAATTGAGTTTTTCAGTTTTATTGGGAATTGTCCTACTTGAAAAGATAAATTTATTAAATAAGTTAAAACTTCTTCAGTTTCTACGGAGCAAGTTTTAATGATTTTGGTGGATATACCATCGTACCCTACGGATTCAGTCATTTTTAGCGATTTTATAATTTTTTGTATTTCTATATTGTCACAAGGGTTAAGAAACATAGATTTAATTTGTGAAGGGATTTTTATATCATTTGTATTTGAATTATTAGATGTCAAGCTAGTGTAGAATTTATTGAAAATGTCAGCGATACTGTTTGGCTCATGAATAAAGTTACCGTTATATTTAATTTTGATGTCAGAGTTTATGGGATTAAAAAGATTTTTATTATTTTTTATTAAATTCCATGAAGCCTTACATTTATTTTTAGAGTTCGCTATATAATCTGAATTAACTAGTTTTTGTGACTGAGAAATTACTTTTTTAAGTAACTTACTGTAATTTGCATATTTAGATTTTTCTATGTCATTTCTTTTTTTATAATACGAGAATCTCAACTGTCTTTTTGTCACACATGATCTTTTTATACCATTTGTTATCCATTTACTTTTTCTCGGCCTGTTATTTACCTTGATTTTGTTTCGAGGAAAGCATAATTCATATAACAGAACGTACATGTCATAAAAACTATTAAATGCGCAATTAAATTCCACCTCTTCGTACACTTCAGCCCATGTCAAATTACGTAGACATTCTCTAAATTTCCTTACGTTGTCCATATTGTAATCACGCTTCCATACGTACCAGCTTTTTAATGGGATTTTTTTACCGTCAATATTCAAGTGAAGCGTCTGACCCGTGTCGTGGTCTGAGAGACCTAGCTTATGGACTATTCCTACTGCGGATTTTACATTACTAGCTATAAGGTCCAAACAAGATTTTTGTCTTGTAGGTTCATTTATATGCATAAAATAATCATAACTTTGAAATGTTTCTTTTAGTCTGTCTGTAGCAGAGCTTTTCTTGATTATATTTATATTAAAATCACCCAGTATGACTATCTTCTTATTTCTTTTGTTTCGCAGCATATATAACAAGTTGTCAAGTTTTGATAAAAAAATATTAACATTAGAAGTAGGCGTACGATATATGCAGATTACTATTAGTTTATATCTTGGAATCTCTATACCGCAGCATTCAAACACAAACTCTTGAGCAAGATCCTTTATGTACGTTAGATCTATAAATTGGAGATAGTCTCTACATAGGATGCACACGCCTCCACGTCTTTGTGTTTTTCTAGATAGAAAGGATGCCAGTTGAAAATGTTTCAACAGAATATTCCGTTCATCACCAGATTTAATAAATGTTTCACATAAACATATAAAGTCCAAGTAAGTACCACTGTCAGTAAATTGTTCGAAACATACTTCCAATAATTCCTTCTTAGATAGAAGGCCACTAATATTTTGGTGAAATATAGTTACCTTAGTTTCGAAAGGAACAATTTTGCCCCGTATCAGAGGTTTCTTTGGTGGAAAGAACTGTATTTCGAGAGGCATTCGATTTTGGCGCTAGTGTGATCTTACTAGACGGATAATAGTCTAACAATGTTCTTTGTGTGTAAAATTTTACATCTGTGGCCTTTTTAAGGCGTATAACCTTAGAAATACCCTTTTTTACTAGCTTGTTTTTTATAAAGTTAAGGTATTTACAATCATAATCAGTAGAGTCAATCGTAAAATTAAGTTTACTACAAACATAATCCGAATAAAAATAATTATGAGGCTCAAGTTCTAGCTTTATGTAGCTGCAGTTTCTGAAATTATTACATATGGTTTTTATTCTTTTATTCAACATCACCGTATTAAGGTAGATATTATTTATAACACTGAAAACAATAACCGTGGTATTTTCGGGTTATTCCAGTTTTCCCCCTTGACAAATCCCCCTTAAGGGGGAAAACTGGAATTCATTTTTTTTGCGTTCCAGTTTTCCCCCTTGAGAAAAATTTTTCAAGGGGGAAAACTGGAATAATTTTTTTCAAATTCCAGTTTTCCCCCTCGACGATTTTTCGCGTTCCAGTTTTCCCCCTTGAGAAAAATTTTTCAAGGGGGAAAACTGGAACGCGAAAAAAATGAATTCCAGTTTTCCCCCTTGAGAGAAGGAAACCAAAGAGAACAATAAAAACTACAGTACTCGACAGTAAACTCACTTTTTATTTTGTACTTTGACAGCAATGACAGACTTTATAAAAAATGACACTAAATGTCAAAAAGACACCAAAGTCAAAAATGACATCCATTGTCGAAAATGACACCAAATGTCAAAAATGACGTAATTTATCAAAAAAACACACAATGTCAGAAATGACACTTAATGTCAAAAATGACACTTAATGTCAAAAATAACACTTAATGTCAAAAATGACACTTAATGTCAAAAATGACACTTAATGTCAAAAATGACACTTAATGTCAAAAATTACAATTAATGTCAAAAATTACACTTAATGTCAAAAATGACACTTAATGTCAAAAATGACACTTAATGTCAAAAATGACACTTAATGTCAAAAATGACACTTAATGTCAAAAATGACACTTAATGTCAAAAATTACACTTAATGTCAAAAATTACACTTAATGTCAAAAATTACACTTAATGTCAAAAATTACACTTAATGTCAAAAATGACACTTAATGTCAAAAATGACACTTAATGTCAAAAATTACACTTAATGTCAAAAATTGCACAAAATGTGAAAACCACATCAAAAAACCCTGAAACAACAAAAGTACGACGCTGACTTCTTAGACCGAGGTAGGTACTTTATCAGTCTCATTTGTGGGCATAATTGGGTATTGCCAGTTGAAAATAGGGCTCTGAAACACAGACACAACGCTAGGGCCTCTGACTGCATGAATTGCGAGACTGCTTCTACATGGTTTTTATGACTGAAACTTTACAAAGTTTTACGACGTGTTCTCACTGAGGACGGATTTTGATAAATTATCATTTTAAGGAATTTGTAAAATTTACCTAATAGGATAAAAAGTTTGTTCTCCATAATGCCCCATTTTTCCTGCAGTGTCTGATTAAGAAAGAGCAACACTCAAAGATGCACATTTTCTATTGTTTCAAAAACATCAAGTCTACTCGTACAGCTGCTAATGTAGATAAAAGTTATTTGTTGAACAAGTGGACAAAACAATTTTTTGATGAACGTGCCGATATTAAATCCCCAGCTAGCGAAGCAGCCAAGAACAGAGTCACGAGCGTAGAAAGTGGCTCCAAAGTAGACTGCTGAGGTTGCAAGAGATTTAAAAGGCACGAAACTAAAAATACTTGATTTCGAGTTAATAACTACTACTAGCGAGAGACTAGCCAGAAAAAGAAAAGCAGCAAAGTCACCGTTTTCGGTGAGAGTGGTGACAAAGAAATAGTTGACAAGTAACCGATATTATAGTTCCACCAAAGAATTAAACGTTTTTGGAAGACTAGAATGGTGGGAAGTACGCCTATTAGTATTTTGTTCAGAAGATTCTCGCACCATAATAGAGAATATTTTAGTATCTTTTTGAAAAATAATTATAACGTCTTTATAAAATAAGGTAAAATAAAAATCAAAACAACAACCTGTTGTTGTTTGTGTAATGAAAACTAAACTACATTTAAGATAGATCGTTCTGCATAGGTACTTCGGAGATTAGATTTATTTTTAGACTTTTTTCAAAATATTTCAACAAGTATGAAACCTAGAGAGATTTCAAAAACTGTTTAGAAATGTACAAACTGATACGTTTCATTTGATATCCCACACGACCCTGTAGGTATCTTTTCATCATCAATAGCGATAAACATAATTTAATTATCAGAAATAAACATAAACTTGCTGTGCCTACAACTAGGCTACACGAACGAAAAGTAACTTTTAAAGGGCAATGTATACGCTTCTGGAAAAAAGGACAGACAAAGCGAGACCATAAAGGTTCTGAAACCGATCTTCGATCTCGAAACCCTAAACACCACACACATTACCTAGTCCTAGTTTTCAGTTGACTAACATTGTGCTGAACACCCTGTATATTGGTAAATATTCACGGATATATATCGCATTTATTCAGGTGTATGCCATCCATGGCGATCTAGGCAGCACAAACGATAGCACTAACACCGTGCCGTTGGTATACATTTTAGTGAGCCATAAAACGGAGAAAACGTATACCATCCTTTTTGAACTTATAAAAGCGCAAATTCCAGAATGGCCACTACAATCGTATATATGCGATTTTGAAATCGCAACAATGAACGGCATTCGGATTTTTTTTTTTAAAGTTGTAGTGAAAGGATGCTATTTTCACTTCACTCAAGCGATTTGGAAAAAAGCTCGTTCATTAAATTTAACAAAAACGAAGATCCAGAGGAGACAAGTAGCACTATCTGCTGTGCTGCCTCTCTTACCAGAAAAAAGAATTTCGAAGAACGTTGAAATCTTTCAACGTCACAGAACAACCAACCTCTTAGAAGCATGGCATAAAAAAGTAAGTGGAATTGTTGCAAAATGATAAAACAATGATAACCTAAGGGATACCTGGTAATATGGGTTGGCTGTGTTACCCTGATCTTTCAACCTCTTAGAAGCATGGAAAAGTCCGCCCACAGCCTTTGAATGTTTTGTCAGAAAATGCACCTTTGAAATAAGAACCTACATGCCGACAAACTGTCCCTTGAATAAAGTTTTGAAAAAAACAAAAATGAATTTGCTTAGATACTTTGAAAATTTAAAATAAGGTGTAGGTGTGCACTTCCTTGAAAGATTAAAATAAATACTAGGTACTATTTATTTTAATTTTTCAAGGAAGTGTCCAGTGGTTATCAATCCGCTCACTAATTCGAGTTGCGTCTCTCTAATAAATGCGTCCATCTCCAAACTTTTTTTAGTTCTGCTCTTTGTTTGAACATTCTTGGACAGTTTGTTGGCTTGAACTTTATTCAAAGATGCATCTTCTAACAAAACATTCAATAGCTGAGTAAGGTTAGGCTTTTTCTTAATAGGTAATCGACTTTAAGTTCACTGGTAATCGGTTTCGAATTAGACAATAATGCTGCAGGAAAGATTTTCTCCGTCCGCGCACTAAATTTATTTGCTGTAAACAAAACATTACTTCAGTATGTAGTTGCTTTAGTCACACCTTACACGGTAGTTTACAACTAAGAAACTAATTTAATAGATTATCCATAAGGGGGAAAACTGGAATCGATAAAAAAACAATTCCAGTTTTCCCCCTTGAAGATCCCCCTTGAGGGGGAAAACTGGAATCGATAAAAAAATAATTCCAGTTTTCCCCCTTAAAAATTATCACTAAGGGGGAAAACTGGACTTTTTAAAAAATGAATTCCAGTTTTCCCCCTTGAAAATTATCACTAAGGGGGAAAACTGGACTTTAAAAAAATGGAATTCCAGTTTTCCCCCTTGAAAATTATCACTAAGGGGGAAAACTGGACTTTTAAAAAATGGAATTCCAGTTTTCCCCCTTGAAAATAAACACTAAGGGGGAAAACTGGACTCTAAAAAAAATGAATTCCAGTTTTCCCCCTTGAAAACTATCACTAAGGGGGAAAACTGGACTCTGAAAAAAATGAATTCCAGTTTTCCCCCTTCAAGATTTGGCTTAAGGGGGAAAACTGGAATCACAAAAATAACAATTCCAGTTTTCCCCCTTGAAGGAAATGTTTAAGGGGGAAAACTGGAACGACAAAAAAAGAAAATTCCAGTTTTCCCCCTTAAGGGGGAAAACTGGAATTATTATTTTTGCAATTCCAGTTTTCCCCCTTAGACGTATTTTGTATAGCAATCATATATTACGAACCAAATTAGAGGAAACAAATTAGAACTAGTATCTGAGTATATATACAAGTATATAAAGAATAGAATAGAACTCAAATAGGCCACAGGCTCGGCATGAAACACTCCATATCTCAGAAACTACTCGTGCTAGACTTTCAGTTTCTGGTTTAAATGAAAGGCAAGGTCAATATCTTCATTTTTGATGACAGCTGTCAAAACTGAAACGGCCATATCTCGGAAACTGATCGTGCTAGACTTTCAGCTAATAGCTCAAATGAAAGGCAGGAACAAAATCTACATTTTCGATGACAGCTGTCAAAACTGAAACGGCCATATCTCGGGAACTACTAGTGCTAGACTTTCAGTTAATAGCTCAAATGAAAGGTGGGAACAAAATCTAAATTTTCGATGACAGCTGTCAAAACTGAAACGGCCATATCTCGGGAACTACTAGTGCTAGACTTTCAGTTAATAGCTCAAATGAAAGGTGGGAACAAAATCTACATTTTCGATGACAGCTGTCAAAACTGAAACGGCCATATCTCGGGAACTACTAGTGCTAGACTTTCAGTTAATAGCTCAAATGAAAGGTGGGAACAAAATCTACATTTTCGATGACAGCTGTCAAAACTGAAACGGCCATATCTCCGTAGCTACTCGTGCTAGACTCTCAGTTAATAACTCAAATGAAAGGTGGGAGCAAAATCTTCATTTTTAATGACAGCTATCAAAACCGAAACGGCCATAGCTCGGGAACTACTAGTGCTAGACTTTCAGCTAATAGCTCAAATAAAAGGTGGAAACAATGTCTACATTTTCGATGACAGCTGTCAAAACTGAAACGGCCGTGACTCCGGAGTTACGCGTGAATACGCAGTTAATAGCTCAAATGAAAGGCGGGAACAAAATCTATATTTGAATGACAGCTGTCAAAACTGACGGCCAGAACTACTCGTGCTAGATTAAATTAGCTGTCAAATATAGATATTGTTTCCACCTTTTATTTGAGCTATTAGCTGAAAGTCTAGCACTAGTAGTTCCCGAGCTATGGCCGTTTCGGTTTTGACAGCTGTCATTAAAAATGAAGATTTTGCTCCCACCTTTCATTTGAGTTATTAACTGAGAGTCTAGCACGAGTAGCTACGGAGATATGGCCGTTTCAGTTTTGACAGCTGTCATCGAAAATGTAGATTTTGTTCCCACCTTTCATTTGAGCTATTAACTGAAAGTCTAGCACTAGTAGTTCCCGAGATATGGCCGTTTCAGTTTTGACAGCTGTCATCGAAAATTTAGATTTTGTTCCCACCTTTCATTTGAGCTATTAACTGAAAGTCTAGCACTAGTAGTTCCCGAGATATGGCCGTTTCAGTTTTGACAGCTGTCATCGAAAATGTAGATTTTGTTCCCACCTTTCATTTGAGCTATTAACTGAAAGTCTAGCACTAGTAGTTCCCGAGATATGGCCGTTTCAGTTTTGACAGCTGTCATCAAAAATGTAGATTTTGTTCCTGCCTTTCATTTGAGCTATTAACTGAAAGTCTAGCACTAGTAGTTCCCGAGATATGGCCGTTTCAGTTTTGACAGCTGTCATCGAAAATTTAGATTTTGTTCCCACCTTTCATTTGAGCTATTAACTGAAAGTCTAGCACTAGTAGTTCCCGAGATATGGCCGTTTCAGTTTTGACAGCTGTCATCGAAAATGTAGATTTTGTTCCCACCTTTCATTTGAGCTATTAACTGAAAGTCTAGCACTAGTAGTTCCCGAGATATGGCCGTTTCAGTTTTGACAGCTGTCATCGAAAATGTAGATTTTGTTCCCACCTTTCATTTGAGCTATTAACTGAAAGTCTAGCACTAGTAGTTCCCGAGATATGGCCGTTTCAGTTTTGACAGCTGTCATCAAAAATGTAGATTTTGTTCCTGCCTTTCATTTGAGCTATTAACTGAAAGTCTAGCACGATCAGTTTCCGAGATATGGCCGTTTCAGTTTTGACAGCTGTCATCAGATATGAAGATATTACCTTGCCTTTCATTTAAACCAGAAACTGAAAGTCTAGCACGAGTAGTTTCTGAGATATGGAGTGTTTCATGCCGAGCCTGTGGCCTATTTGAGTTCTATTCTATTCTTTATATACTTGTATAATATACTCGAATACTAGTTCTAATTTGTTTCCTCTAATTTGTTTCGTAATATATGATTGCTATACAAAATACGTCTAAGGGGGAAAACTGGAATTGCAAAAATAATAATTCCAGTTTTCCCCCTTAAGGGGGATTCGCAAGGGGGAAAACTGGAAGTCAAAAAAATGAATTCCAGTTTTCCCCCTTGAGGCTAATCTTCAAGGGGGAAAACTGGAACTCTTTTTTTTGACTTCCAGTTTTCCCCCTCAAGGGGGATTTCAAGGGGGAAAACTGGAATAACCCGTATTTTCAAACCTCTTTAAAAACGCTCCTAACTCTATCAACATCTTTATTGGGTTACGATCGTTTTCCCCAACAAAAAGCACAATTTTATCATTTTTCTTCACATCTAGGTTCCAGCCGCTCTTCAAAACTACTTCAGTCTGCGCAGATGGTTTTGTGAAGCCACTTATTTGATATTTTTCGTACGAGGTATTCAGTCTTGATTTTATTAGTTTTTGGGCTAGACCAGTTCCCTGTTGCGTACCGAGTATGAATAGTTGTCTCCCATGATACTCGGGTTGATGTAGAGGTGTAGGTATTTTGTCTTTTCCTGGTAGAACTTGGATCCCTTCTTCATGTTTTTGCTGAGGAGTGGGTAGGAGTTCAGCAGAAGGCATTGGTTGTAAGGGTGGTAGCTCATCCAAGTGTAATTTAGGATTATCGCTGATTACCTCTACTATTTCTTCACCAGTCTTTCCTTGCATGCTATTTTGTTGTAGAGGAGAATTTCTGAAGCTTTCTGATATTCGGCGTCTCACGTTTTTTCTAGTACAAGAAAGATTAGCAGTCGATTTAGGACTTCTGGTACAGAGTTGTTTAAGTGTGCTTAGCTCTTGTTTTTGTAGCGTGATTTGCTTGGTAAGTTCTATGTTTTCAAGTATTTTGTTCTCTAGCTCACTTTGAGTTATTTCTAAGCAATTTTTCAACTGATTAATTTCTTGTTTCATGTCATCCATTCTGGTTGAATACATATTTGTGGACAAATCAAGGCTTTGCTGTAGATATTCCTCACTAGACATATGACCTAATGAGTCAGTCTGGTCAAGCGATTCGAGTGATTTTGATTTAGCGATAACTTGGCGCTTTCTATGCGTAATATTTGTTAGTTCTTCCATTGTAGTTTCGAAGAAAATACAAGATGAAATAAAGAACAAAAAGTCAAAGTGGCGAAGGATCGATCCAAGGTTCGCTCGCTTGCGAGTCGGGCATCCTACCACTGCACCATTGAAGCATGCAGTGCAATGACGAAAATAGGTCTCATAAACTTTGCTCGTTGTGAAGTCTCGGTTCTCTTATTTCCAATAGATGTCACTACTACCTCTTATTATTATGGAATGCTGCTTTACCGACAGAGCTCAAGTATCTGTCACAGGCAACTGTTTTGTTTACATCTCTGTAGTAATTTGAACGGCTAACGATGTAATCTCAGGAATTTTCGTTCAATGTATTGTTTAGTGTTTTGGTTCAGTACAAATGTTTTACTCACAGGTGTCTTAGTTATCGGTGCCCGTTTTTGACGATCTTGGTGTAGTTTTTGTGTTACAGGAACAATTTTTTTTCTCAATATGAATGCTGTTGTACATATCACTGTATCTGGTCCAAAACTTGATATTTTATTTGGAAAACTCTTGAGCGTAAGTTTTCAATAGTGCATTTCACTTTTACTTTGCAATAATCGTCGAAGAGCTTTATATATAATTTTAAGATTTAATTTAACACAGAGCCAATGTTCTTTAGACGACTAGCGCCATCTCCCCTCTGAGAAAGAGAAGGCCTGCAAAATGTAGCTTAAAACCATAAAGGAGACCAGGCGAGTATTTTGATACCGCATTTATCAAAATCGCTTCAGCTGTTTTGATGTTTGGAGGTAATAAGGAGGTCCGCGCCAGGCTCCGCTAGATGGCTCCACTAGCCATACCCCTAGTGGTAGTGGGTTTGCAAAGATTGCCAAAAAGACTTAATTTCTCATAAAGACTTACGGATCTATGCGCATATAAAGTGCGATAATGGAGATGTCAAAGTCGTGAAAGTCGTAATAGCAAAATCTATTTTTGTCAGGAAAAATAAAGAGAGGTACCTACCTTTTAACTTTATTTACTTTACGACTTTGTTCCCCGGGGCAAGCGATGTGTCTCTACGTACATAGATATAACAGCTAGATCTGTGTGACTCACCTATCCTATAGACTTGCCAGGCGCCCAGTCTCGTTCTGTAGAATATCGACCAAGTAGAAGACGTCTCCGCAGCGAAACGACATCTCGCCGTCAATTGGCTTTACGTAGTGGAGATGTCGCTTGCCCCGGGGAATAAAGTCGTAATACCAAAATCGATTTTTGTAAGGAAAAATACAAGAAGGTTATTTTAAAAAACTAATATTTGCTTTACGACTTTGTTCCCCGGGGCAAGCGATGTGTCTCTATGTACATAGATATAAGAGCTAGATCTGTGTGACTCACCTATCCTATAGACTTGCCAAGCGCCCACAGTCCCGTTGCGCCGTTGCGCAGAGTATCGACCACGTGGAAGACGTCTCCGCAGCGAAACGACATTTCGCCGTCAGTTGGCTCTACGTAGTGGAGATGTGTCTCTATGTACATAGATATAAGAGCTAGATCTGTGTAACTCACCTATCCTATAGACTTGCCAGGCGCCCACAGTCCCGTTGTGCAGAGTATCGACCACGTGGAAGACGTCTCCGCAGCGAAACGACATCTCGCCGTCAGTTGGCTCTACGTAGTGGAGATGTGTCTCTATGTGCATAAATGTAAGAGCTAGATCTGTGTAACTCACCTATCCTATAGACTTGCCAGGCGCCCACAGTCCCGTTGTGCAGAGTATCGACCACGTGGAAGACGTCTCCGCAGCGAAACGACATCTCGCCATCAGTTGGCTCTACGTAGTGGAGATGTGTCTCTATGTGCATAGATATAAGAGCTAGATCTGTGTGACTCACCTATCCTATAGACTTGCCAGGCGCCCACAGTCCCGTTGTGCAGAGTATCGACCACGTGGAAGACGTCTCCGCAGCGAAACGACATCTCGCCATCAGTTGGCTCTACGTAGTGGAGATGTGTCTCTATGTGCATAGATATAAGAGCTAGATCTGTGTGACTCACCTATCCTATAGACTTGCCAGGCGCCCACAGTCCCGTTGTGCAGAGTATCGACCACGTGGAAGACGTCTCCGCAGCGAAACGACATCTCGCCATCAGTTGGCTCTACGTAGTGGAAATGTGTCTTTATGTGGAAAGAATCGCCCGCTGAAAAAGAAGTAAATATAAATCTTAACTAGAACCAAAACATTAACTTTTACTTAGATTTTTTTATTTATAAGACTTTGCACTAGTTATGAAGCTACACAGTCAACACAAACTTCCCTTTTTCTTCCCTCCCGCTAAACGCGTGAGAGAAAAGTGTTTCGAAATCCATTTCTAACGTGTTATTTTTTTTCTGTAATATCAGCCGGTAGCTATGGTTATTTTCATAATAGGTCAAACGACAACCGCCATATGATATCGGCCTCTTCCACATTCAGAACAATAATTCAAAAAAGATCACCACGTGAAAATCGCGTATTTATTGGTATACTAGTCTACTATAAGCCCGCGGCTTCGCACGCGTTGTTTCTATAAACGTTTATAATTGACTTTTATCCCATGGGAACTGATTTATGGGATAAAAAGTATCCTATGTTTGATTCCAGGATTCGAATTACCTGTATGTAAAATTTCAGCCCAATCAGTTCAGTAGTTTTGGCATGAAGAGGTAACAAACATCCACCCATCCATCTATCCATCCATGCATCTATCCATCCATCCAAACTTTCGCTTTTTAATATTACTTTATAATATTAAGTGTGATTTAAGTATTCAATTTGAATTGACTCGAGTGATTTTGAAGATTCTAAAACGATGATTTTCCTCGAAGGTATAGTATAAAGCACTATGTATCACTCGGGAGAAAGTGCGATTCCTACCTCGTGTGTTTTAAGAAATGACACACTCGATACGAATTGGTCACTTTCTCGCCTGAATATACAATACACTATTTATTAATTTATATTTATTGATATGCAAAACGGAAAACAATCATAACATCAATTTTGCAAAAAATTATAACTAAGGTTCTTAGACTAGATTGTTATCCAAAATATGCATACACAACATGATTAGATAGGTAATAGAACAGTAAACGCATACAATTTAAAAACTATAAAATGTTGAAAGGCAAATCTACAATAATAAAATATCTGTTTAAAAACTAATCTAAATAAATGAAAATATTCTTTCTTTCTTTCTAGTGATTAAATACATACGTGTTTGTCCGCTAGCCACTGCGTTGTATTCATCTGGAGAATGCTGCACTATAAGGTCGATTCGTTCCTGTAAGCTCAGGAGATACAGGACCGCTTCTTCTCGGGTCACGCCTTTCATTTCCATTTCGTTAACCTGCAACCAAATTATATGAAATTATATGCTAACGGCGCTTGAGTCCGTAGAAAGTCGCAAAGATATTCGACTCCCACGTCACTTGACTTCGTGGTGTAGTTGGTTATCACATTCCCGTACTGAGGGGAGGACGCGGGTTCAAGTCCCGTCGAAGTCGAAAATGTTTGCGATATTATTTGATTTCTTAGAAATTAGAAATTATATATGAAGTTTATATCAATTAATTATTAACATAACCTCGTACTTGGATGCTTCGAGAACTTGGGCTGGAAGCATCGATGTAAGTAAAATTCGGAAGATTGGGCACTGGCTTCTCGAAAGTGGAACGCTCAAATTGAGTCCAATTAGGTCCACCCACCTCAGTCACAGTCGGACCGGCGCTGCCGGCGTACGTGTTTTGCGTGATTGTTGTCTCGATCGCACTTCGGTCTAGATACGTCTTTCCATCATTGTTGTACAACAGGTAGGTACCTATATTGCAATAGATTGGAAATAGCGTGTCTTTGCGTTTAGTTGTAGGTAACACAACACAGGCCATTTGTTGTGATAGCGCTGGGAGGAGGTACCATATCTACAGAATTTTACTTATATCAATGGGTGGAAGCAATAACATGAAAGATTTTACGTGAAACGTAATTTAAACGTCTAATGTAACTCGCAAGAATTAAAATATAAATTAAGATGGATGGAAGCCATTGATCGCTGTAATCACGCTCCACGATATAATCCGACCAAAACTAAAACCAAAAGATTTTAGATTCGGACGAGATGTACCCCTAATCAAAAGTGAAGTGGACATCTCGTCCGCGGATGAGTTTGAGATTCGGACCAGATGTACCCTAACCCAATTTAATCATCGTGCGCTGTGTTTATTAATGATTAGGTAGGACCTACTTCGCAAAATATTTTGCACAACTTAATAGGTAGATTGTAATTTAATATTAAGACCTTTTGTATATATATTTTGGCAAATAAATGATTATGATTATGAGCAGTATTATTGTCAATTGGAGCGGGATTGGTCACGTTCACAGAAATCTGAAAAGGCACTAGAAATCGTAAGCGCGCGTGACCTTGTCGCCGCCCAGGTGACTCTCACGCCACCAGTGCGTTCGTTGCTGTTCAGTTGCTCTCGAAACGTGCGTGTGTAAAATGGTGTGTTGCAGCATTTCCCATTGCGGAAATTCTTCCACAAGTTGTAATTATATTAATAAAGGAATAACTTTTCATCGGTAAGTATTGTTTTTTCTAAATAATGCCGTTTTTCCTTAAAATTATAGAATCTTTAAAAGTAATACGAACGTCACAGTCGAACGTTCTTATTATCACGTTTAACTATACATTGCCTCTTATTTTTGTCAACATCGGGCAGGTACCTCATTACAAAAAGCAATGTACTGCACAGTGAACGATAACGTTGCGCGCTCGATTTCCTATCGTGGTACGGCCGCAGAACTCGGTCGCGAGCTAGTGTTGTGACACGGTAATATTATCCTTAATATTACCTTGGTTGTGATTTGTAAAACAACTTTGCATAATTTAACATAGTATTTTAGGAATACGATGTTATATTAAAATTGTTTATTTATGATTTATTATCATAATAACTAACTATCTATAAAGCTCGATTACCACTGACTGACTGACTGACTGACATAATTGTTCTCCTTGATGGTGGAGGGGGAGGTATGTTTTTTTTGCAGAATCATGTAGGGGGTGTCCGGGGGACCTAGGAAAAATTCCGACTTTTTGAGATTTGCCCCCCGGAATCACCGCCCCCCAGGGGGGCGCCAAGCAGAGTCACACTGATGAAAAATTTTTAGGGGGTTGTATAGAGGGGGTCATATGATTTCGATTCCAAAAAAAAATTTACCCCCCCGTTCCTCCCAAGACCCCCCTTTTTGAGAGTGCTACCGGATGCCGACGTGATAGAGGAGTTTTGATTGCGGGATCGTATAGAGGGTTTCTTCTCAAATTGAAAAAAAATAAAAATTCACCCCCCCTAAAAATACTGTCTTTGACAAATCATTTATTGCAAGTAAAACATTTAAATGTCAATTTATTGCAAAAACTATGCGGCAATTTCTCGGACTTAAACTATTTGATCATATAAATTTCCATCAATATGATCAGTCTCCAATGGATAACCACGTAGTACAATTAATTAAATGCGTATTGGAAAAGTACATGGATATCCGCATTAATCATTACGCAAAAAACTTCATCAAAATAGTCCCAAAGAGACAGTTTTTAAATAAGTTTCTTCATTTTACCGGACAGTAAATGGAAAGTTATTTAACATTAATTTTATCACTATCACTACATAGTATAAAACAAAGTCACTTTCTCTGTCCCTATATCCCTATGTATGCTTAAATCTCTAAAACTACGCAACGGATTTCGATGCGGTTTTTTTTCATAGATTTTTCATAGAGTGATTCAAGGTTTATATGTATAACTAGCTGCGCCCCGCGGCTTCGCCCCCGTGGAAATTTATGTTTCCAACTTTCTTATTTTTTTCTTTCAAAAGAACCTTCTCCTGACAATAACAAACACAACAAAGAAAGAATTAGCGAAATCGGTCCAGCCGTTCACGCGTGATGCCGTGACCAAGGAAAACGGGTTTCATTTTATATATATAGATACATGCATAATATAGGAGAGAAGCACTGATAGTTTTAGAGGTTTCTAATGTGATGTCTTAAATAAACACATTTTTTTGCGCTTACATTGCAAACGCTGGCTGAACCCTACGAGATAGATCAGAATAATGTACTACAGTATTTTACAACTTAAAAAGGTCTACAAAAAAAGTCTACGATAGTATATGTCTATCTGTTATGTCAATTCTGCAGTAGGTATATTTAGTATAAGCATTGCACCCGTGCGAAGCCGGGGCGGGTCGCTAGTTAATAATAAATGAATATTGAAGTACAAACTATATTTTTATTTTATTAGTACAATGCCCTAGTCATAGAATAACAGTACGATAGGTACGTGACCTGATATTTCGTGCCCAGCACTAGGGTAGATTACATTAAAATGACGTCATAACGACAACAAATGCAAACTTGTCACTAATGTGTGAGTAAGCGAACGTATGCAACTACGCATAAGGCTTAATTTGGTTTGCACTGCATTTTTGGATGGGCGTAGCCGTAATTCCGTAGTTATTGTCTGTGTATGTAGTGGTAAGGTAGTAGAGGGGGCGAGCCGGCGACACGCATTCCCGATAGATCGGATGGTACTCAGCATTTCTAGTGCCTTGTTATTAAGATTTCTGTGGTCACGTTCGACAAAGCTCACAACGAGCAAAGCGAGTCGTATACCTTTGCACAGAACTACGTACGAGAGAAGCGAGCTGCACTGTGTAATAATAACAACATGCCATCCTATTGCGGCGAGCGAAACGTGAAGCACTGGGATCGAAATTCTCACATTGTGGCGAGCAAAGCGTGCTGGCATTCCTCACATCGCACGATGTATGTATTGGCCTCCACACTCTCACCGTGTGGCGCCGCGCTGTGTGTAGCTCTCTAGCACTACCTCAACCTCAACCTCAACAGCCTGTATTGGTCCACTGCTGGACGCAGACCTCCCCCTGATAAGCGCATAATTGACTATTATCACATGGGGGGTAATGCCCATCATCATTACGCTGCTGGGCATGCGGGTTGCTTTCGCAGTTTGGTGGTAGAATTGTTCTGCAGGGGGCGCTGCTGCCCGCCCCAGATGGATATCCCTTATAGTCACCTCTTACGACACCCGCGGGAAGAGTTGAGGTGATGCAATAAGCCACACTGCTCTCTAGCACTACACCGCGGCCTAATCCAGACTATCCGTTTGTTTGTACCTTGAGTATCTTGTCGGCGGGCTGCAGGCCCTGCAGCGCGGCGGGGCTGGCCGGCTGCACGCCCGACACGAAGACTCCCGAGTGGTTCCCGCCGCACAGCCGCAACCCTACCGAACCTTCCTTCTGGAAGCTTATCAGTCGGGGCTCCGTTCTGGAAAAAAGAGCACTGTATTTAATGTTTTTACGTTGTTGAGCTGTCCGTTTAGGAGATCCAGTTTAACAAACATGTCCAATTATTCACATTCGCTCTTCACTCACAAACTTTCGTCTTTATAACATTTTCAGTAGCATAAAACTCTGCGTATTAGAGGTACTTACCTATTACGTATTACGAGGTAGATAGATAAAAAATTATTTGGTACTACAGACACATACAATTAACAAAGATAATACCTATACAATTTTAAACACAAATACAATAGGTTTAATTAGCCAAACGACTTTAAAAAGTTGTGTAAGTTGTTGGCTAATTAAACCTATTGTATTTGTGTTTAAAATTGTATATTATCTTTGTTAATTGTATGTGTCTGTAGATAATAGTACAAATATGGGCTTTAACTCGATTTCTTTATACATTTTTCTGCCCTTTCTATCCCTTGAAGTATCCAACATTATTCGTTTTGGGTATGGTTGGATACAACAAGTTGGAAATCAGAAGGGATATGGCGCTTGCGCTGTATGTGGTTAGGGTGTTCCGGGGGATTATATCCAACCCGACCATCTTGGAGATGATGAAGCTGTGCGCACCGGACGAGTACGTAGGGCGGCGCAGGCGGCCGCCTCTGTTCGCAGTGCCTCGCGGAAGGACTAACCTGCTGAACAAGGCACCACTGACGCGCACCATAAAAGCACTAAATCTGGTAGCGTTGACCATTGACGTATTCCACTGTTCTCAGAACGAGTTTGTAAGGGCTATATTGTTTAATTTGTGCTATGGTAAATATAATTATTTTTTAAGCTACAAATCAAATAATAACTTATGAAATAATTATAACTTACTTATATTTTTTGCTCACTAATTATTGAATTGTTTTGCTTATTGACTTTTGTATTGAATTACTTTGCTTATAATTATTTAGATGACTACTCTGTTGTATTAGGTCTGACCTGATAATAGATGTAATGTTTTAAATAATACAAATACAAATTTTACAGTGATAACTTGCCAGCTGAAGCCAAGCTTCAAAAGTAGTCCGCGAGCTGTGTGTTGTCTGATGCCGTCAATATGAAATTCATCTAAATATTACGAGTTAAGGGCCATAATGGAATGCACATTTTTGTGTTGTGCTGCAGCGGTGATTCCGAGGTGTGCAACAAGCTTAAAGTTTTCTTGCTTCGCCATGGATGCAGTAATGATACAAATGACTTACGGTGGTTTCCTTTGATTCACCATCCCTTCTTCTTCGTAAAGCTGTCGTCTACTGCTGTAGTAATCTGAAAAAATATAAACAAAACAATGTAAACACATGGTTTTATATCTTCGAAAAATATTTGGGGCGTCTTTTGACGGCAGCACAAGCAGTAAGGAACAAAAAATGGTAAGGATAATCCTTACCATTTTTAGGCACTTTTTTTTTAGTTGAACAGTCTCAGGAAAGATTCATCATTCAGTCAAATTATGTATGTTACCGCCCGATCGTAAAATAAGTCCGTTTGTAGAATAGCTAGGCGGATTGCAAGACAGCGCAATTCAATTTTTTTTTTTTTATTTTAATTTTGACTCGCAAAACATAAATATAATATACCAAACTTAAATAATATGGGTTTAGAGCTTGATTATTTCACAAATTATGTGCATACAGAGAATCATACGAGCAAAACTAATAACCAATTAATTGCCTGTGCCGTTTGTTGAACGATCAACGGTGTCTGAACGTTACTTAGCTAGCAATCTCGTCTAATGAAATTAATACTAGTAAGGTATTCCCAAAACAACACCGAAACGTCACACGGAACAATCTGGCGATTCTTCGACTCAGCGGCGACATATAAAAAAACATTTACTCGGGACAATATACATACATATTTTCTGGTCTCTCAGACCAAAGAATTGTTTCATCACATTTTCTTTCTTGAATATTCTCTTTCAGAAGTTTTCGTAGGCTAATACGTGTACTAAACCAGGTCCGACTTGGTCTGTCAAAACCTCTAACAAATTTTTCGCATAACCTTAATCTACCACTTTACCTTCATTCCTAGGCGGCGGCGGTCTGGGAGGCTGCTCCTGGTCCATGGGACCTCGCCTGATGTCTCCGGGACCGCCCCTGACGGGCGCGGCTACATACAGATTCTGTCCACTACTGGAGTAGCCTGATGATACGGCTTCTGATGTTGGGTAGGTCGTATTTGTTTGAGGGGTGGTGGCTTCTGTAAATAAATTTAGGAATAATATATTACAGGACTAGTTAATGCTCGCGGCTTCGCACGCGTTATTTTTCTGGACACGTTTAAAGGTTTCGCCTGTTTACGAAAAATAAAGTTTTGAGGTTTCTAGGTCCTAAAAAATATGGTATTTTTTCCCCTCTAATCGGAATCTATAGTCAGTTTTTTTTTTAAAGAAATTACAATCCAGGTTACTTTACCATCGGCCTCCGCAGCGCTCTAGGCAAAGCCTGTATTTCGGGGACAAAAGCTTGGAAGAGGCAAGTTCATCAGTGGTTGTTGACGCGCTGGTGAGGTATACCATTAATGTTTACGTCACCAAGAAGACATACCTAAACTAATTTCTAAGAAATCAAATAATATCGCCAAAATTTTCGACTTCGACGGAACTTGAACCCGCATCCTTCCCTCAGTACGGGAATGTGATAACCAACTACACCACGAAGTCAAGTGACGTAGGAGCCGAAAATCTTTGCAACTTTCTACGGGCTCAAGCGCCGTTAGAGAAAAAAAAATTTGCGATATTATTTGATTTCTTAGAAATTAGAAATTAGCCAGAGTGCGAGGCTTACGCACTATAATAACAAAAACTTACCTAAACTGTTATAATTATTCTGATAATTTCCATTGGTGACTGTCTCCTCTCGAACTAGCTCCCTCGTCACGACGAGATTCAGTCGATCCTTGCAAGACTCCACAAGTTTCCTGGCTTCCTTCAGGGTCATGAGATCAGAGACTGGTGTGTTGTTGATCTTGGTTATGACGTCGCCTTCACAGAGACCCTGGCCAGCTTGGTTTAGCTGTTCTCGAGCTCGCATGGTCAGTTCTTTGACGTAAATCTTGCAGCCGAGGACTAGGCCGAAATCTGAGGAAAGATAAAATTGCTATGTTATTCAAAAAGTCAAACCATACTAATGGTTCAGTAGTCTTCTTTCGTATAAGTAGTATTAAAAAGTTTTTAATCTTTATTTTTTGCAGAAACTTACGATTCGATTTGGGAATTAGTTTAACACTAACAGGAAATAGAGTCGAATACGACCAAGTTATACGACGGGCTATTATTGATTATTATCTGTGGTGTGGAGTATTTAATAGGCTGATGTGTTATGTGTAGTGTAGTGGATGCCGTCCACGGAGGCTATTCTGGCGTTTCCTCTGTATGTATTATGAAGAGCAACCTTAAGTGTAGGGTCTTGCCTTCCTTCTTCCCATTGCTAGACAACGCTAGCTTGACAATAGTGTGAGGGTGTAGGACGCCGCGGGCACTGGTCTCCTCAGCACGAGGAAAACTGTGTGCCTATTCTGTCATTGACTCCTGTATTGTAATAGCAATCTAAGGTGTAGGGTCTTACCTTCCTTCTTCCCATTCCTAGACAACGCTAGCTTGACAGTGGTATGAGCAGTGTGCGACGCCGCGGGCGCCCGTCTCCTCACCACGAGGGAAACTGTGGCGCCGGAATCTCGTAGCACCTGGACCGCTCGTGCGTACTCCACGTTTTCCAGCGGTATACCGTTCACGGAGACTATTCTGTCGTTTACTCTGTGGAAGATCAGTTTGGGTGAGCGAAAATGTTGCTCAAATAACTACAGCGGTTATTCAAAGCTAATGCGGTCTTCTTTTGTTTTTGGTACCGTGCCGTTACTGACATCGGCGTAGTAACCTTGATGAAAAAACAAAAGACGATGGCTCCATCAGCTCGGTTGCTGTCATGTTGCTGCAGAGAATTTGGGTTCGTGGCTTAGGCCCCCAGTGGTCAACGCACTTGTGGGTGACTCCCCCGATTCTAATTTCGCTATAGATGAATTAAATTTTAATATTATAGAATTCAATTAACACTTGCTACTGCTTACTGTAGTTTATCCTCCGCCGGTCCACCTCGCAACACATCACAGACCGCAATCGACGGGTCTCCGCTCGCGAAGTGCGGGTTATCCCGGCCACCAGACACAGCGATCCATAATCTGTAACTACCCTTGCACCCGGTGCGCCTTCCACCTTACACAGTAGGCTGACTTCTAAAACACTTGCATTAGGTACGTACTGTAGTTTATCTTCAGCTGGTCCACCTCGCAACACATCGGACACCGCTATCGACGGGTCTCCGCTTGCGAAGTGCGGGTTATCCCGGCCACCAGACACGGCTATCCCGAATCTGTACCTACCCTTGCACCCGGCGTGCCTTCCACCTTACACAGTAGGCTGACTTCTAAAACACTTGCGGTACACGTACTGTAGTTTATCTTCAGCTGGTCCACCTCGCAACACATCGGACACCGCTATCGACGGGTCTCCGCTTGCGAAGTGCGGGTTATCCCGGCCTCCAGACACGGCGATCCCAAAGCCGTACCCTTGCACTCGGTTCAGGCGCACCCGGTGTGTCTCCCATCCTGCACTGCGGTCTGCTGTCTGTAAAGATGGGAAATATGCGATTTAATAATCGGTTGTGAGTTGTCTGTGATTTTGTTGACATTTACCAACAGCACATATCAGTGCATGAAAGTCCATTGTCCGACATGAGATTTAAGAAACAGGGAGTTTTGTCTTTCAGATGGGGTAATCTGGTTTCTTAGGTCAGAAGGTTTTGTCATTATACTCAGTCCACGTAATTATTTTCTTTGACTTAATGAAAGAATACATTTGTTTTTACAAACTTAACCTGTCAACTCGATAAATATCGAAGTTTTCGTAAGCCCCGGTATTTTTCGATTCGCATCCACTATTTTTGATAATTTGATTGTTTTGAAAAAATATAAACAGGCTTCGAAACCCTTACTTTAAACTGTTTCATAAGTTTTACGGGATAAACACCAAGCCCTCGGAATTCATGTTTATGGGTCCACCACGGAATCATTTTCTATACAACTGCAAAAAAATCTTCCAAACCAGTCCATAAATGACGGAGAAATCGACGAACATACATAAAAAACATACATAAGAACAGCCGAACATAGAACCTCATCATTTTTTCGAAGTCGGTTAAAAATAAGCAGTCTATGAAATATTGAATTCTTTCATTCAGTCAAAGAAAATATATGCGTGGACGGAGCATTGATAGGCGGTTTGGGGAACTGCAGGACGTAAATACAAAAAATAGAATCGCTGTAATTCACCCACAGATTCTTTAATCCTTAGTGAGATAGAATGCCCTTACTCAGAAATTGCAATTATCAGTATTATCACCATAGCTGTGCGCTAAGTGGTATACTATTTTAATATCTCTAGGAATGCGAACCTTTCGTAGGTTAGTGGTCTTCTAAGCCGGATCAATTACAAAACCGACTTGTAATATACCTTTACTTCTTTAGATTAAGCACACGTTCTATTCATTGAAGTGGTCAGTAGCTAAGTGGGTATAGGATTAGCTCAATAGCTGGAAAATACCCTTGACCTAAAGGAACAGTCTTAGCAGTTCCAAAGTTATAAATAGCCGTTACTTGACAGAATTTATGCGTCCACAACGAGGTTGCAGATCGCTAACTCTACGTGCATGTCTTGTGCGAGATGCTTGTTTGAGGTCGTTGTCTCAGAAATATAGTGCTTATTTTATTACTTGGTTCTAGCACGCTACAAAGCTGGGTAAAATATAGCCTCAATATTTTTCGAGTTTAATATACCGGTGGCAGTTATAGTCAGTAATCAATCAATAAGGTAGTCAATTAGTGAGAATGACAAGATTTGCTAATGGCAAAAAACTTATTGATTAAGTATTTTCAGTAGATCCAAAATTATCTGAACGTCTGGTCGAAGCGACGCTTGACCCGGAGCTCGTGAATATCAATGCCACACAGTGGGGCAATGGATATGGATCAGTTGAGCTATCTATAGATCGTTTGCTACAATCTGCAGTTAGCTCAATTGTTTCTATCATATCATCATATCAGTTGAGCTATCTGTAGACTGTTTGCAACAGTCGGCAGTTAGCTCAATTGTTTCAATTGTAAATACTAGTATAATTTTCTTTGTGAATAAATGGTATATAGTACTTTTATTCAAAATTGTTTCTATTGCAAATACTAGTTCTAATTGCTTTCTATTATTTGATTGTAATTTCTTGTTATTAAAGATCATCACATCAATGTTAAATTTAACTTATAATTATTATAACTCTGAAATTCGCAAAGCGCTTGCACTGGCACGCTTTTGTATTTAAAATATGAGTCACCCGTGTCCACTGTGTCAGGTAGTATGTTTTCCATCTATGCGATGGGCACTGAAAGTGTTATACGTGGTGATTCCGCTGTCCACCGAAAACCGAAGCCGTGTCCACATAATTAGGAAACAATGAAATTCCGCTTGGTTTATTTTTAGATACCGAAATAAGAATATGCATCGACACAGCAGATGCATCGCATACTAATATTTTAAGACGCACCTACGACGAAATCGTAAAGAATCCATCTTGAAAGCAAGCCACGACATCAGCGATCTATCGAAGTTGAAAGCCACGGGCATTAGCATAGCCAGCTGAGTTGCTTGTTAAATTTACACTGTGTTCACGTGATATGAATTTTAAACTTGGGTTTTCAATACTATTTTAGAATGCCTATACCTACTTGGGAACTAGCAAGAACACCGCATCTGTGTTTGCGCACACACGTGCACTTTCCTGCGTACATGGGTTCTACCGTTGATACTGGCAGCGCCGCCGAGGTCGAAATTCGGCTAGGAGGACATCACCACTACAAGGAGCGAATGGTGGTAGTGCTGCATAACATAACGGTTTTGGATTTTTTTTTTTTTTTTTTCAGCCTTTACTGTCCCACTGCTGGGCAAAAGCCTCTCTTTTCTCCTTCCACTCCTCGCGATTTAACTTTTATTTTTATTAATTTTATTTATTTATTATTGATTTAATTTTTGGAAATATTATATTACTATATTTTACTATGTACCTATATGATTAAAAGTACTTAATTATTGGATCGCACATTAATATCTTCATTCATAATTTCTCTATTTATCTACTACTAGCTTCTGCCCGCGGCTTCGCACGCGTTGTTTCTATGGAAACGTTAAAAGGTGATTTCTATCCCATGGGAACTGATTTATGGGATAAAATAGCCTATGTTTGATTCCAGGATTATAATTATCTGTATACAAAATTTCAGCTCGATCCGTTCAGTAGTTTTGGCGTGAAGAGGTAACAAACATCCATCCATACATACAAACTTTCGCATTTATAATATTAGTGTGATAGTGTGATAGCCCAACATCACACACACATACGGTACACCATCGATGTAAAATTCGGGAGATTGGATACTAGCTTCTCGAAAGTGGACCGCTCAAATTAGGTCCAATTAGGTTCGACAGATGGGTCGACATTGTCTCGGTGGCCGCACTTTGGTTTATGTACGTCTTTGTTTGTTGTTAATTAGTTAAGTATACGAGTATTGCGAAAGATTGGAAATAGCGTGTCTTTGCATTAATTTGTAACACAACGCAGGGCATTTCTTGAGTTAGCGCTAGAGGAACGTACCATATCTAGGTACAGAATTTGACTTATATCTATGCGGTACAGTGTTTTCTTTGTCCAACCTCTGATCCGTAAATTACCCATTTAACAACCAAAAATCTAAGTACTCTACAATTTAAGTACTAACTTTTACAAATTGCTGTTCTGGCATTCATTTGGACTTGTGTTATTTTTACACAAATCAATTATCCATCCTGTCCATCCGAATAATTTTCAAGTATTGCAATGAAATCAGCGGATATTAAATCAGGAGCCGCTCCTGCTTGCGTGAGAACCAAGAATTAACGATTTTCTTGCTGCCCTTTAGCAATTTATCGACTAGCGAAGCTTGCAAAGCAAAGTTTACATAAACTTAATGACCGGTGTCCGTAATAAATAATTTATAGAGTAAAAGAAAGAAATTAGCTACTGATCTGTAGCATTAAAATATGATCTAGAGGATATAACTTTATTCACAAAGAAAATTACAATCAAATAATAGAAAGAAATTAGAACTAGCATTTACAATTGAAACAATTGAGCTAACTGCAGACTTTTGCAAGCAATGTACTGGTAGCTCAACTGATCCATATCAATACCAGTCGCAAGCGTGCCCAAGACCCTGGCTGCATTGCCCCGCTGGCTGTATAGCAATGCTGATGAGCTCTCGGGTCACGCGTCGCTTCGACCGCTCTCATAATTTTTTAAAACCCGAAGAGCCTCGGTACCCCACGGACCTAGGGTCTCGACTCCAAGGGGAGCAAATGTGTAGGCTCTGTCGAGACCTGCATATTTGCGCCTCTTAAGATCTTCGGCCAAATCTGCCGCCGTACCCGCCCTCACGGATGTCGTCGGAAGATGGGAAGGCGCAAGTCTAGATAAAATTACCGTTTATAAAACACTAGAGATGTTTAAATTCCATTCGGTAGAAATAAAGCGGTATGTGGCTTGAAAATGTTTATACTTATATAAGGTATTTTCACATAGTGTTATCTACGTAGATACGTCTTACGTTATGCTTTGTTTAAAAAGTAACTAAAAAAGGTACACTGTATAAAAAGATAAGTAAGCTATCGCCGAGGTAGAGATCCTTCGCGTCTACATTACAAGTTTCGAACTTAGGTAGAGCGAGGTGTTTAAACTAAGACTGGTTAACTAGGTCTAAAACACTGCTCTGTTACTGTTATCTTATGCCTTTTTGAAATAAACTTTTATTGAATGATTTATTTATCTGTACCACTTAAATGGAAGAGGGGTGTAGACCTACAGAACGTTAAACCTATAGTCTAGTCAGCTGAGGAAATTTATACACACTTCTAAGTTTCCATTTGACAAAATTGTATACAAATGTGTAGTCATTGTGATAATTTATATACTTACCGCATTTCACACGATGACTACTTTCTACAAAAATGTGTGCGTAGACTTTTATACGAAAAATTCAAAGTAAAATAAAAGTGATAACTAAACAGTGTTCAATGAATAAATAAATAAATAATGCTGGACAATTCACACAGCATTATCTAGCCCCAAACTAAGCAGAGCTTGTGTTATGGGTACTAGATAACTGATATACCTACGTAATACAATACACTACATAGATAGATTTTATTATACATAGAAAACATCCAGAACGCCCTGAACAAATGCCTGCAGATCGTACACACAATTGTCCCGAGGCGGGAATCGAACCCGCAACCTCCTGCGTCGCAGGCAGACCGTCGCCCGCTGCGCCACAGAGGTCGTCTTTGATTTGAATGAATGACTTGTTTTGTATACTTAATTTTGAAATTAATGAAGTTGTATTTGTATTAAGGTCATAGCTGTAAGGCATACAAGAACTATGACCAGCAAGTCTCAAAAAACAATCAATGTTGCGCATACAGAAGCTAATGATCCTACCTAGTAGAATCTAAGCAAATACGCTGTAGACGGACGGTCCTTAATTGATAATGTCAAATCTATCTGTAGACTGTGTTTTCTGTGTTTTCTTTTTCTTTATTAATGTTTTCTTTGTTTAAAAAGAATCTAAAAAACTTGCACTGTATAAAAGATAAGTTAGCTATTGCCGAGGTAGAGATCCCTCGCGTCTACATTACAAGTTTCGAACTTAGTTAGAGCGAGGTGTTGAAACTAAGACTGGGTAACTAAGTCTAAAACAATGTTATGTTAGTTTTAAGACTTTTCTGAAATAAACGTTTATTATTATTATTATTATTTATTAACAGTCGGCAGTTAGCTCAATTGTTTCAATTGTAAATACTAGTTTAATTTTCTTTGTGAATAAATTTAATAATGTCAAAACATCCCAGTCTATTAATTTAATGTAAAACAAGACATCAAGCCTAGATTATCTAATGATTAGTAATGTATATTTAAGATTCTACTAATAAGGCGAGTAGTATAAATAAACCATTTAAAATCGTTGTTTTCTAATTAATCTATTAGAGCACTACAATCTTCTTTTTAGGTTGAAAACATGAGACAGGTTAATATTCAGTTTTGCAATGAATAGCTGCCCATATTTAGTACCTACCAATGTATCGTATAGGTAGATAGGTACACCATGAATAATACAATAGTCAGAATTAAGCAACACAGGTCAGAGTACCACGAGGCTGCGCCCTGCTAGGCGCCTACGCAGATCTAAGCCATGTTTATGTAATACTGTACAGAAATGGTGATGAATATAAAAACAACATGATAAACCTATCATTCCGATTCTGATGTAAGATAGAGAAATCATGTTTTGGAATAAAGTAACAGCAGATCCGCAGTTTTCACGAAAACTCAGTGAAGTAGAACGAGAGCTTGGGATAAACTGACTAGGATTTCTGTTTAACCTAGTTATTCAAGATACTTAAACAGTTTTGATAATATTTAAGGATCTGATAAAAGATCTGATAAAAATAATAAGCATTGCTCTACATTTGTTACACAGGTCATATCCCACTAAGATCAATGATAGCTTTCGGCACCTACCTATAACTTGTACACTTTACAGGTATTAGGTAGTTGTGGGTCGTTGACTGTTTTTGCGTTAACGAAACGAAACCGTTTTCTATAAACGGTCAACCGGTTAAAAAACCGGTTGACGTTTTTAACAGGTTTGTCGAAACGTTAACTGTATTGCACTAGTAGTGTTGACGCGTTAACGTCTAAAACGGTCAACTTGTGGCAAATCCTGTTGACGTTTTTAACCGGTTTGTCGAAACGTAAACTGTAGTGCCTTGTCATTCCGGCATTTTGCAAATTGTTTTTTACTTTTTTTACATTTGAACTACTTAGTATTATTTATTTACAATAAAACACTGTCCTTATTTGCCATAAATATCCTAAATTATCACTAACTTTCACTACCTATACATAATAAAATAATTATTAAACTTGCGCGCAAAAAAAGCGTTGACCTCAACGTGTCACATAAACAAACTAATTAAACGAATGAAAATAATTTCCCTGTTTTTCTTGGTCAGTCAGAAGGCCGGCGCGCGGCGCACGGAGCGCTTAGCTCTCGGAATGAACAAACATACATTCATCTCTTTCACTCTCCAACAATCTTAAGCTGTCGACTACTGCGGCGTCTCGCTCGCTCGTGTACAACGTGTTTTACTTTTACCTAGCGGTTCGAAGCTCGTTCGTTCATTTTCGGATGGTGTTCCTTCGTAAGGTGTTTTTAAAGTTCAATCTTCCATGTAACTTGTCCGTCAACGAACGAGATAGTATGTCAACGTCATAGTATGTCGTTGAATGAAATAATAAGTTGATTGAATCAACTTGTTTCGCGGAAAAGAGAAGACGGTTGATTCGTTTTGTCCGTCAACGAACGAGAATGTGTCAACGTCATAGTATGTCGTTCGTTGAATGAAATAATAAGTTGATTGAATCAACCTGTTTCGCGGAAAAGAGAAAACGGTTGATTCGTTAAATGTAGAAAAGCTGTTTTTTATAACAGTTCGTTGATTCAACGCTCACTCCTAGTATTAGGTACGATATGATATTCCTATCTAACTAGTATAGGACGACCGTAACGATGAAGTCCCGATCTGACCATAGAGCGACTCTTGGCAAGACTGTAATACCTAGGTACTCCAGGCGCGGACACAGCCCAATACTTTGGGGGGGTCACACTGGTCACCTGGTCAGGGCTGTAGAAAAGAATTCACTTCGGGAGGAGGTGTAGGCCCCGCCGAAAACTACGAAAACCTAAACGTTATCGGCGAGCGGAGCGAGCAGCGAAAAATGTGCGTTTTTGTTTATTTTCCGCCGTGGCCGCGTGTTGAGAAAAGCGATTGTAAGCGCGCGCCTGAGGTACTTCTAGGTACATGGTGGAAAATATTTAAGCATTGCCATTCAACGTGGCAAATATTATTGTAACGCTGGAGGCATTCTGGCTCTTCTGGCTTGGACGACCTTAGTTTTTTGGAAACTGATTTTAATGTATCATACTCTATTATCAACTTCATAGAGAGTTCACAGGTGATCGGAATGTGGCTTCTATTTTGATCAAAGAATCAGCATTGCGATTCAACGTGGAAATGCTGGCAGCATTCTGGGCACTCTGCTTTCTGGTGACGGTTTAGATTTTTAGGCAATTGTTATAAGTGTAAATGCTAGTTATAATTTGTAGTTTTTTGTCTTTGTTGAAATAATATATTTAACGTAAACTAAACTAAGCATTGTAGTGTCTTGTTTGTAAATGTTGTAAATGTGAGATTAATATCACGTACCTACTAGATTAAATCTGCCTAGCCGGATCATCATAGACACATTACAAGAGAGGACAGTTAATGCCCACCGGCCATGGAACGGACAATCAAAGTTTCGCAACAAGCCATTAGGCTGGCCATATCTACCTCTTAGAGCTACTGTTGATGCAAACCACCTAGGCTCCTACCTACTTACATAGCCAGCTATTACGAAGAAACGTTTACGTTCGCAAATTATTTACAAACACTTGGTTATGTTATAAACTCTGGTGGCGCTGCCTAAGTAAGTAAGTAGTAATAAGTACGTGCACTCTGCAGTCATCCAAGGTTGATGAACAGTCCCTTCACAGTTTTCAAAATCTCGTTGGCACAGGTACTCTATGCAGACGTAGGGTAAAATCTCGTCTCGCCCGTCTCTGATATGTGAAATACTTCAAACAGGCAGATGCTGGATGCAGCAAGCTGAAGACAGAGCGCTGTGGCGCTCATTAGGGGTGGTCTTTATTCAGCAGTGGACTAATGGCTGATGATGTTATTCCTAAAATATTTTTGGAACATTACCCTATTGGCTATCGTTGTCATCAATTGTACAGCTGTGGACTAACATACTCTATAACAACTTCATAAAGAGTCCACAGGTGATTGAAATACTGGCTTCTATTTTGGTAAACGAATTAGCATTGCGTGCGATTCAACGTGGCAATGCTGGCTGATGATGATGATTAATTCAGGCAAACAGTTATCTTAGTTCAAGAATGTGAGATATATTTTCTGCCACCTAAGTTTAGATTTGTCACTAATCTGCAATGCGTAGTGCGCGCAAGGACACAGGCGCGACGCGAACCGCACTCACCCTGATGAAGTCCCTCGATAAGGGATGAAACGTTGGTGTTCTTCCAACACAAACTAGGTTCGTAGTAAACCCGCTTACATACATAATGAATTCGTCATACTACGAAAGTTTTTATAGTAAAACTAGCTGACTGGGCGAACTTCGTACCGCTCTCACCTTTCAAACCTTCCCTGAACAAACTATCCTATCTTTCAAGTTGGAACAAACGGCACACGGTGTGCAAATTTAATTTAAAATCGGTTAAGTAGTTTAGGAGTCCATCGCGGACAAACAACGTGACACGTGATTTTTTTATATATTAAGATCTACAATACCCTATTTATTATATCTATTCACATCAGATACGTTACGCTGCGAGTCAAGCGTCTCAGTCTGGCCTCCACGGAAGACCAGGGGCCCGATTCCCTATGACCCAAGAGATAACATGCCCAAAACGTGTGACGTCACAACGCGTTCTAAACACAAACGCGTTTCAAACGAGCTTATGTGTGGAATCGAAAAATGGTATTCTGCATGCCACAAGACTGGTTGTCTATGCCCCGTGTTTTGTTTTACGATTATTTCACACGCTTCGTTCAAAATCTTACATCCGGTCTATTCGGAAATGTTACGGTTTTATTAAAAATTATTTTTTGTTTCCAATAATAAATATTTTGAATTATAAGCTTGCTCAACCATTAAATTGTTGAGCTTACATTACTATAATGTGATTTGAAAATTTAGAGCCCAAAAATAATGATTTGTATAAACATTCAAGTCACTCATTACTAGTTTCGGAACGAATAAGTAGTTTTCATTGATTGTTTGTTTTGAACAACATAACCTAAAAATCTATCAATTATTCTAATAAATAAAGCTAGATTACCACTGACTGACTAACTCATTCTATTATATAAGGATATTATTATAAGGAGACGACGCGAAAGACGCTGGCACCAGCAAAGTACGACTATAAACAGGAGGTTACCCAGGGGTTCTGCGGACCCTCTTTCAATGGACCCTAAATTGTTTGTGCGGTGCTAAAGGGTTAGCAAAGAACTGTATTCTTTTCTATGTGGGATCCTTAAAAGCAGAGATGGAGTGACTCCTCAAAGGTTCACAAGTATACCTAACACCAGAAATCAAAGTAAGTGCATCATTAAAATTAGTAATAGGTACTGGTACTTAGGTACATGAGATAAAAACCAATAAGGTGCTTATCACGGGGAGGCCTGCGTCCAGCTATGGACTGTTGTTAAAGTTCCTTATAGGCTGTTCGGGGAGGTGGCTGTACTTACCTACCTACACTGTAATACTACCTTTATTCTAACCCTACTTTTTAATACAAAGAATTACTTTTATTTTTTTAGATACAACACTCAATTTCCTGGCCACCGGTAGCTATCAAAAGCCAGTGGGGCAGGACTGGTTAGAGCCCCTCAGCCAGCCGTCTGTAAGTCGCTGTGTAGAGGAAGTTGTTCATGCCCTCAATGAACTGCTTCCAAGCTATGTGAAATTTCCTACCACAAAACAAGAGAGGAATGTAATCAAACAAAGGGTACGTAACGTATACATTATATTTATTAAATTTTGTTTGAAATCTCCACAAGGGCATTGCAAACTTGTAAAAAATTGATTTGTTTTAACATTGTGTGGATAAAGTCCCGAATTTTGACACAATAGTAACACAAAATGCTATGCAACGGCACTACAAAAGTCGCACACCTTTTTGCGCTACCGTAACACGATGGTGTTACAAAGTGGTAGCGCAAAACTATAAAGTTGAGGTTACATGAAAAGCTAAAATAACACATGAAATGAACGAAAATAACATGATTTTATTTTTACATTGTGAGAAGACCAACACATATCAGTGCATAGTTGCATTTCACCAATAATGATGTCTGCAAAATCCTCCAAGGGAGGAAGATGGTACCTACCTATTTATTCCTATTTGAAATAATAAAAAATATTTCTGCCTTGTTTCAGATATGCGACAGCGATTAAAAATTATAGGTGTATGTGCAACATTTGGAGGGGCTGCTCATGATAGCTATATTTGGAGATCATGGTCCCTGAGCCGGTTCATAGAAGATGAACACAGAAGTGGAAAAATTGAGTGGCTACTAGGGGACTCTGGCTATCCCCAAAAACCATGGCTTATGTCGCCTGTGCTCCACGCAGCTGATTATACTCCAGAAGCCTACTACTACACTAATATGCAATATAATAAACAATCAATGCCTCATTATGCGAGTCTATTGTGATGAATTATTGAATGATTACCCTTCCCTAAAGTTTTTCACGCCTATAAAAACACCATGTAATTATTTATTTGTTTATTTATTTATTAAAGACGAGCAGCCTGTGGCTGATGTGTCTTTAACACACAGTGTTGAATAAGTCATTGCATCACTTTTTTTAGTTCGTTTTTGTCGTCTGGTAACCAGTTGTCAAGTTTATTCTTGAAGGTGTTTGTTTGTTGTGAACCACTCTATTGCTTATAAAATGGTGCGCTGCAAGGGCTTGAGTAGAGTCACGGGCCAATCTAAGGTGGTGTCCACGGGTTGAACGTCCTTCTTTCTTTATGTAGATGTCTTGTAGGGATGGCAGGTTGTATTGGTGAGTATCTTGTAGGTTTCAATGAGGTCACTTCGAAGACGTCGTTCTTCTAGAGTAGTGAGGCGTAGTGCGCGTAACCTATCTTCATAGGATTTCCGTCGTCCTATGGAATAATTCCGTCATAGGGAATAGCCGCCCAGGGCGGCTATTCCCTATGACCAATGCAAGCGTGTTACACACCTACGACACGACAACGGCGTGGAATCGGACAAAACCGTATTCCGCATGCCCTAGCAGTCATTCCATAACACGGCACGGCACGATTTGAACTGTCAACTAAACGAGCTCGTTCATAGCGTGTTAAGGCACAGATTAGCGTGTTCCTGCAATAGTTAGTACGGCTCGTTTCGTCGTTCGTCTTTGGAGGTTATACTAAAATAATAACAAACATTCTGTAAATAAAATCATTTCTTTTATAGGAACCCGTAAGTTACCTATAAATAAATTAAAATATCTACTACGGTTACGGTTCCCGCTCTAGATGTGACAGTTATATTACCCGTAGGTACCTTGAAAGATTGTGTTTTACAAATAGAATTCCTACATTATGCAGTGGAAGTCTTCCGGAAGATATACAATACCAGACCACTGCTCGAATATGGATTCCAAGCTGCCAAGCGGTGCCCCTACTTTCATAAAGACATAAACCTGCTTGAAAGTTTTCAGAGAAAGGCTACCAAGATCCCATGGTCTTTACGACGGAAATCCTATGAAGATAGGTTACGCGCACTACGCCTCACTACTCTAGAAGAACGACGTCTTCGAGGTGACCTCATTGAAACCTACAAGATACTCACCAATACAACCTGCCATCCCTACAAGACATCTACATAAAGAAAGAAGGACGTTCAACCCGTGGACACCACCTTAGATTGGCCCGTGACTCTACTCAAGCCCTTGCAGCGCACCATTTTATAAGCAATAGAGTGGTTCACAACAAACAAACACCTTCAAGAATAAACTTGACAACTGATTACCAGACGACAAAAACAAACTAAAAAAAGTGACGCAATGACTTATTCAACACTGTGTGTTAAAGACACATCAGCCACAGGCTGCTCGTCTTTAATAAATAAATAAATAAATAAATAATTACATGGTGTTTTTATAGGCGTGAAAAACGTTAGGGAAGGGTAATCATTCAATAATTCATCACAATAGACTCGCATAATGAGGCATTGATTGTTTATTATATTGCATATTAGTGTAGTAGGCTTCTGGAGTATGATCAGCTGCGTGGAGCACAGGCGACATAAGCCATGGTTTTTGGGGATAGCCAGAGTCCCCTAGTAGCCACTCAATTTTTCCACTTCTGTGTTCATCTTCTATGAACCGGCTCAGGGACCACGATCTCCAAATATAGCTATCATGAGCAGCCCCTCCAAATGTTGCACATACACCTATAATTTTTAATCGCTGTCGCATATCTGAAACAAGGCAGAAATATTTTTTATTATTTCAAATAGGAATAAATAGGTAGGTACCATCTTCCTCCCTTGGAGGATTTTGCAGACATCATTATTGGTGAAATGCAACTATGCACTGATATGTGTTGGTCTTCTCACAATGTAAAAATAAAATCATGTTATTTTCGTTCATTTCATGTGTTATTTTAGCTTTTCATGTAACCTCAACTTTATAGTTTTGCGCTACCACTTTGTAACACCATCGTGTTACGGTAGCGCAAAAAGGTGTGCGACTTTTGTAGTGCCGTTGCATAACATTTTGTGTTACTATTGTGTCAAAATTCTGGACTTTATCCACACAATGTTGAAACAAATCAATTTTTTACAAGTTTGCAATGCCCTTGTGGAGATTTCAAACAAAATTTAATAAATATAATGTATACATACCCTTTGTTTGATTTGATTACATTCCTCTCTTGTTTTGTGGTAGGAAATTTCACATAGCTTGGAAGCAGTTCATTGAGGACATGAACAACTTCCTCTACACAGCGACTTACAGACCGCTGGCTGAGGGGCTCTAACCAGTCCTGCCCCACTGGCTTTTGATAGCTACCGGTGGCCAGGAAATTGAGTGTTGTATCTAAAAAAATAAAAGTAATTCTTTGTATTAAAAAGTAGGGTTAGAATAAAAGTAGTATTACAGTGTAGGTAGGTAAGTACAGCCACCTCCCCGAACAGCCTATAAGGAACTTTAACAACAGTCCATAGCTGGACGCAGGCCTCCCCGTGATAAGCACCTTATTGGTTTTTATCTCATGTACCTAAGTACCAGTACCTATTACTAATTTTAATGATGCACTTACTTTGATTTCTGGTGTTATACTTGTGCACCTTTGAGGAGTCACTCCATCTCTGCTTTTAAGGATCCCACATAGATAAGAATACAGTTCTTTGCTAACCCTTTAGCACCGCACAAACAATTTAGGGTCCATTGAAAGAGGGTCCGCAGAACCCCTGGGTAACCTCCTGTTTATAGTCGTACTTTGCTGGTGCCAGCGTCTTACGCGTCGTCTCCTTAGAATAATATCCTTATATAATAGAATGAGTCAGTCAGTCAGTGGTAATCTAGCTTTATTTATTAGAATAATTGATAGATTTTTAGGTTATGTTGTTCAAAACAAACAATCAATGAAAACTACATATTCGTTCCGAAACTAGTAATGAGTGACTTGAATGTTTATACAAATCATTATTTTTGGGCTTTAAATTTTCAAATCACATTATAGTAGTGTAAGCTCAACAATTTAATGGTTGAGCAAGCTTATAATTCAAAATATTTATTATTGGAAACAAAAAATAATTTTTAATAAAACCGTAAATTTCCGAATAGACCGGATGTAAGATTTTGAACGAAGCGTGTGAAATAATCGTAAAACAAAACACGGGGCATAGACAACCAGTCTTGTGGCATGCAGAATACCATTTTTCGATTCCACACATAGGCTCGTTTGAAACGCGTTTGTGTTTAGAACGCGTTGTGACGTCACACGTTTTGGGCATGTTATCTCTTGGGTCATAGGGAATCGGGCCCCAGCACTATGGCAGGATACATCCTGCCATAGCATCTGCTGAGTGTTGGCCATTTTTGTTAAGTACCTATATCTTGTTACTTTTATTTTAACCTTTACCTTTTGTATGTGCTATGTATGTTATGGTTACAAAATAAACGCATTTTTACTTACTTCTACTTTACTTTAGATATAAAAATAACACGCCAAAACAAACTTTAAACCTCAGGATAAGCAATGCTCTTAAGTTTCCCTCTGAGGAAACTTAATCTTCTTATTCAATGAGCTAATAAAATGTCACTAATGCCGGTTAACTAGTTTATAGCAGGTTGCCATCATGTCTTACGAAAGCAAAACCTAAGGTGGTTATTAATGGACTTATTAGGCTATGAATCATCTCTCACGCAAGTAACCTCTGCTGGTTTTTAATACCTCAAATTAATAATTATTTTATACGACAGCTGTGATGTGTTTGACATGCGATCCGATATCCTGATGTCATCGAAATAAAACGATTAAGTAGGTACCTACAATTAGCTAAAATTCCATGGACTAACGATGAATTAAACCTACGCCGTCGTTTTATGACAAGCTAAACGAGTACAAGGGCCACCCTTGTACTTTTACTCTCGCTTGTCAAAACAAGCTAAGCGTTTTTTAAGCTGGTCGGAAAAAGTAGCTACTAAAATTAAAAGAAAAGTAAAATTGATAAGGTGAGGGAATACATAATTTTATCAAACGCTTATGACTAAAATTATACTTAAGTACAATATAAAAATTAAAAATCTACTTACAATGAAATCTTTATACCTATATTTATAGTTCACTTAGCTTGTCATAAAACAAGCTAAGCGAGCACAAGGGTCACCCTTGCCCAACCTAAACCCGGAAATTGAATTTTGGCCAAGCAAGATGATGACGATGAAACTCAGTAGAGAAGAAATCTTCACACTTTATGTATTTTTGTGCCTGTTAGACGGCTTATCATATTCATCATCGACGTTTCAGTTGATAAAATTAACTATTATATGTACTTATTGGGTAATCTCAAGTCCAAAGCTATAGAATAGGTAGGTATGGTATCTAATAAATTATCTCCGGAGTGTTATAATTTATTTCCATAATTTCCAGGCATAAACGAAGCCGTTGGCAGAATTTGTAGTCCAACCTATATAGGTTGGACTACAAATTCTGTCCGCATATGCAATGTAGATCAAACTAACTTAGCGGTCTTCTAAGTCTTCAGGCAACCTATAAAGAATGACCAAGACAGTATCAACACGACGACGGGTAACGCAAGCACCACTACCTATTTCCTTGCATGCGCATTCCACGCTTTCTCAAGAGAGATGGTAAATTATTCATTGACATGGTAACACTTAGTCATAGCAGTTGCCATACAAGTCTTTATTATTAACTAGTTTCCGCCCGCGGCTTCGCACGCGTTGTTTCTATGGAGACGTTTAAAGCTTATTTCTATCCCTAGTACCTATAGTGGGATGAAAAGAGCCTATGTTTGATTCCAGGCGTAGAGCTACATCTATGCAAATTTCAGATCGATCGGTTCAGTCGTTTTGGCGTGAAGTGGTAACAAACATCCATACATTCATACATCTAAACATCCAAAGTTTCGCAGTTATTATAATATTAGTGTGAGGTCCTCAAACGTTAATTATAAAAATACAATAGGTACCTATTTGCACAGGTGACACAGGCAGGTCACCTGTATTATTTACTTCCTTAAATTTTATTTTGGGGGTAAATCTAGAAATGCTGGAGCTTATATGGGTATGCCTGATTAAAATAGGTACCTACCTAGGTACTTACCTACTAACATTGAACTTGGCCGCTTGCGAATTTTCTCGAGGAGTAGAGAAGTAGACTTCGACGCAATGATTGATTATGCAACGCTATAGTATTTTACTATAAATCTCATTGTTATTGTACTTCAACTACTAATATAGTTATAAAGATTTCATTGTAAGTATATTTTTAATTTTAATATTGTACCTAATTTTAATCAGGAGCATTTGTTAAAATTGAATATTCCCTTACCTTTTGAATTTTACTTTACCTTTAATTTTTGTAGCTACTTTTTCCGACCAGTTTAAATAAAAATTGTTATTTGTTGATTGATTGATGTATTCTTTTATTGTGCATTCTGAGACGTCCTTTATTATAAAGACATAGGTTTTAGAACCTTGTTACTAACTTGCGTTGTGCGATCGCATGTAGGATGTCCTTTATTCAAATAATTTAAAAAAATGCTCATATCGTAGTAGAAGGTAGGTAGAGTAGGTACCTGTAATTTCTCAAATCCAAAGTTATCCAGCTTCATAATGCAGTTGTTCATTACACAAATACCAAGATATTATTTTTCATTCACACACAACACAACACAATGCATTCCGAACTGATTCCGAACATTCAATTTCGGTCGGGTCCAAAATTTTTCAAATTTTTCCCCGCGTTTCTGCAGTTTTGAATTTAGAATGATATCTTTTTAAAAATAAACACGGCAAAGGTTGTATCGTAGGCGTCCACCGGTGACGCGATCTCGCGCCTTATGACTTCGGACAACCTTGCCAAAGTCTTCAAAGTTCTAAATATCACAGAGTTCAAAATGTGTTTTCGTTTGAGGCGCTATGTAGTAGGTACGTCTTGGAATGATGCACTGTTATGCAAATTAAGGTTCTATTTGCCCGGAATTTAGCGGACGGTAGCAGTACGGTTACTCAAGAATATCTAGTAGGGACAAGAAAGTATTGACCAAACACAAACAAGAACGCAGCTGTTTTACACAAAGACACGATGGTAGTCAAGGTGCCTACCTACTTAAAGAGCTGCCTGCGTGCATGTTGTATTTAGGTAGGCGAGATTCCTACCTACATACCTACCTAACGCATAGCCTCATTTCTCGTAAACTAAACTAATGCTGTTCCACCCTGTTCCTACCGTTTTGACTTAAACCACAGCTTAAACGTTCAAAATAAATAGGTGGTGGCGCTAGTTTCGCTCAGGGTGGCACCTTTCATCGTACCTATTTTTTTCTTCTAAAAACAGGTTCCTTATCGTTCACTAATAGATGGCAGCAGCAAATCGTGCCTAAAACATACATACTTACTTATAGCTAGTCTACTTACTAATAGTCTAGTTACTAATAGTACTTATAGCTAGTGTACTTAAAATACTTACTAATAGTCTAGTGGCTAAAATAGTTTAGAATGGTTTATCTCTACCTATCTAAGCGCAAAAACGTCTAGGTATGATAGACAATATTACATTTTGTCATTCAAAAGCTCATGTTCGCGATTGGTATGCGACCGCATTATTATTCACCATTCACGCACGTTGAAGACCTGACAGCTTTATAACAAAGGCATAGGGTTGTGAATGGAATCATAATTTGCACAATTGCTTCATTATCATTTTGGTTAAGTTTTAAATGGACATTCTATCGGTATTGATGTGTAGGTGCTAAGTGTCAGCCAGAACATCAATCTATACCTAGTAAGTATTCCAACTTATTTAAATAGATTAAAAGTTTTAGTTACATATTGTAATGTAGGTATGCAATTTACACAATTAGATAAAAAGCTTCCAAGGACTATCCTAATCATTTCAACAGAAGGACTCCACTGCTATAGTCACAAGCCTCTCCCAAGGAGCGCCAAAATGGCTGGTACGACTCTAGTTTACAAACAGAGAGCAATGGAGGGCTATGGTCAGTGCCTGCGAGATTTAATCTGCTTTTATTCTTGACTCAAGTACTGTTATGTGAATAGGTAATTTAGCACTAAAATTATTCAAAGTGATTGCTTACTTACCTACACCTTGATCTCATACATTACACAAGTGCACTGAATAAATCTAGGTATCTACAAACATTCATTAGGGTAGGCTTTTGTCCAGTAGTGGACTAATAAAGGCTGATGATGACCTAAGAACATACCAACTTCGATGCATTATTGAAAACAAAGCTTTTAGGTTCTGAAAATAAGTTTATTAGTACCTTAAAAATTAATATAAAACGTAACCAGACAAACTGGATAAATTACTGCCTTTAAATTCAATTATCTCATCCATATTGGTTTTCAGCTTATCTATTAGAAACTGTTTGTTATATCTTATTTCATTGGCAAATTCTTGTCTTATCGACTTCATTTTGTGTATGACTTGATTCCGATACGTTATTTCTAAGCTCGTGTCCTGCAATATTACTTTTAACTTATGAAGACTGTCAGGTAAATCAATTTGTTCATTGCTGTAATCTACAAGTACACTGTTACTTGGCTGTGTTGTTTGCGATTGAGAATATCGAGCTTTTTTAGGACAAATATGCTCCAAAGGCATTGAATCAACTGCAATTTCGGTTCCATCTTCATCAAATACAATTTTTTTATTCAGTGTACATTGACACTCATGTTTTTCGTCATCTGTTTCATTCTTCGCTTTCTGTCTTCGATAGTAGTTTTCATCCAAGTCCAACAAGTGGCCGTACTTTGTTTCAATCTTTTTGATAACTGATTTGCACTTTTTATAAACAGTTCTAAGTTCTTCCACGTCTTCGGTGCTTATTGTATTGCTGCCACTATCACAATTTTCAGATGGTTGCTTGGACTTTTTCCTCTTTCTGGAAATTCTAACCTCATTAGATTCGTTTTCTGGTGTCTCCCGCAACTTTTTGAAAGGCACGCTCGTTTGGGGCTCGTTTTCGTTCATATCCTCGTTATTTTGGCTGTGAACAACATGAGATTTCGATTCGAAAAGTGGTTTTTTTATCACAGAAGGAAAATTGAGTACACCGCTGTCTTCTTGAATGACCATGATAAAACTTTGAAGTCTTCGTCACAGCACAAGTTTATATGAAGAAT
The DNA here is from genome assembly GCA_963564075.1 of Eupithecia subfuscata. Taxonomy (NCBI): domain Eukaryota; kingdom Metazoa; phylum Arthropoda; class Insecta; order Lepidoptera; family Geometridae; genus Eupithecia; species Eupithecia subfuscata. The sequence goes on along the minus strand of OY751116.1, from coordinate 4,396,254 downwards.
ATAATTACATTTCTGTAGTACAATAGTGCAAAAAATAGTAAAACACCACGCTGCTGGGTAAACACAATGTGGGTGGACTGGATGCCGTGAATGAATGGCTCGCGTCGCGGCTCGATCGATTATATGAATGGCAAGGCAAGCAAACATGACTTTGACTGCCCTGACAGAAAACTGGCTCAGCGAACGAATGATTGTTCGTTCTACTAGTGGTGTGCCTAATAAATTAATAATCGACTACGCGAAATCGATTTTTATATACTCTAAGAATCTTGTGGTTTTTATTTTTACTGTGTTCTACAAAGAATAACTAGCGAAAAAATCATTTGCCGTTAGTTTTATTCCTTGTAGAATGCAAAAAAAAAGTTAAAAACAAAAAATGTAATCTCACCCTTTTGGCAAGATAAATTGGTCAGGCTAAAAAATCAAGACAATTACATTTCATAATTTTTATTTTTCCTTTTTTTCTTCTTTTTAGGCACATGGGCTACTTCATCTACTGATTCTTCAAAAAGTTGATGATCTTCAACATTTTTATTTTTAGATTTTTTCTTTTTTGTAACCTCTTCATGTATTTCAGGTTCAACTACTATTTTCTTTTTTTTCTTTTTGGATTTTTTCTTAATTGGTTCAGATTCTTCATTATTTGCATCAGATACAGGTTCGATTTCATTGTTTGGACTTGTATTTTCATAACTTTCTGATTCCTCCAATTTCTTAGATTTCTTGTTTTTCTTTGATTTCTTTTTAGGTGGTTCATCTTCAATAGGTTCTTCTGGGGTTTGATCATCATTTGAAACATTAATCGAAAACCCTTGAAAAGCCACATCAGTTTCTACCTCCCCAGGAGCTGCTTCACTTTCCTCTGTGTATGTTCCTGCAAACCCTCTGAAGGTATAATCTGCATCACCATCATCATAATTGTTGCGGAAAGCGACCTTATTTTTGCCTTTCAAAGCAGCCAATTTATTTTTAAAATAATCTTCCATGCTTCCTTTTTCAGTGAAAATAACTTCAGTAGACTTCAATTCATCAAGTTTTACAATCTCAGGTATTTTTTCTTCACCTTTCAATGTTTTTTTACCAAATATGTTGGCCAGATCTTTTTCACTGTAGCGGGTCAAGTCTTTACCCCGAGTGAACTTGTGATAATGTACACGGGCTTTGCTTTTCTTTGATTTTGCTTCTAAGGATACACCACTGTGCAGTTTTTCCGCCTTTGTATCTCCTAAAATTAAGAGTAACGATGATTAGCTACGTTAAATTGTATCAAGGGCACAATGAGTAAATAATATAAATTCCTGCTACTAAAGCAAGAATAGCGTTCAGAGGTTACACTTACCATTAGATAAATTGGCAAGCAACGAGTTGAAATCATCTTCATGCTTCGTCCACTGGTCGTTTCGGTCCTCAAAGCCTAAGCCTTTGTCATCATTCTTATATTTGGCGATAACATGTTCCACAATTCCATTTTCGTTAGCGCCAAGACCTTTGCCGGAGGACCAACCCATTCTCTCCAGCATACGCTGCCCAAACTTTGAACTGTCATTGCTCCACGCATTGTTCTTCGCCCGTAGATTTATTATCCTTTGCTTTCGACGAGGCTCCGCTAACATAGCCATTTTATCCCACAAAACTTATTTCTAAATCATTGAAAACAACCACGTGTTGACATCGAAATGTCAAAACCACAAATGAACTGAACGAAATGAACGGAGTGAACTCGTACGTTGTCATGTCATGAGTGAATGAAATTGTTCCTCGATAGCAAGCAACTATGATTGGTCGTTTGGATATAAATGTTGGCAGTACATCCAAGGTCGTAGCGCCAAGCTGCCTTCCAAAAGCAATGAACGACGAACGCGCGAAAAATTAAAATAGAAGAATGGAAAAACATTGTGTAATTAGGTAATTCTTTTAGATCTATCTATCGAACCTGGGATTTGGGCTAACATTTACATTAGGTACCCATAATAGAATAAAACATTTGTATAAGAAGTAGAAAGACATAATTGCTTACCTACTTTTTAAACATATACATAAGTAGGTAAATGTTTTGAGCTATTACTGCTACTACGTCAGGTTATTGCAAATTGCCAAAGATTTAAAATCTTTGGCTAATGCTCGTACGTGACTTTTATCTGAACATTTGAGTGTTATTATATTAGTAATCTTATGACCATTTAATGGTCGAAAGTGAACAGTTTTTGGTTTCATATTTTTTTTGTCGAGCACGCAATACGCTTGTTACGTTACGATATATTAATTTTATCGTCCGTCACACGGGTAGGTAATTCAAGAGTCGACTAACTAAGGAATTTCGATTGTATAAGAAAAAATATTGCGAATCCGAAGGGTAATGAACAGAATCGATCATGATGTTTATTGACTGAAATGTTTAAAGATTCATCTACAGTCCGCTATTTTTCAATCTTAGAGTAGGTACCTATGACGTACCTAGTTGGAATGGAACCTAACAATGTCGTACATAGGTGGGTACCTGGGTACTGACTGGTGTTACGGGGACCATTCGCAGCAAGCATGAAATACTAAGCCACCCGTGTGCTAACATCTCTCGTTGGCAACGAGACGGATTTTCGGGGAAAGAAGACGCTTACAATGAGCAACGACAACGACTCGTTACAGTGGTACACTGCAAGATATCTGTGAGTCTGAAGTCTCACTCAGTTTGCATGGTGTAGAAAGAGATGCCCTCTATTATAAAATGGCTTAACAGCGGTCTTTCTGCATTATAATTTATAATGCAGAAAGACCGGTGTTAATCCATTTAGTGCTCGGACCTTCGGCTCGGACGGAGAAGTACAAGCTGAAATGATTTTTATTGCTTTGGTTTTAGAATCTGTAATATATTTTTTACAGGCCTAGGAAGACAGGCCCGAAAACCTATTGTTTATTGGCCATTACTGACTGCACGAACGCTCGCTATGTAACATACCTAGCACTTTACATTACGCCCCGTAACGCCGCCTGGAGTGGTCACACTTTCTCTGTCTTCCTGCTTTTTATGTAACATAGAGTCCACTCCTACATAAAAAATAATTTCCAGTAGGTATAAAACCTGATCAAATAGGTTCCGATCACTTACATTACAACTTTATAAGATAAAACGTTAGTGAAAGTCATTGATGAAAATCTTGTCATGTCGATGTGTTCTAAACTCGTTCTTTCTTTTTAACATTTAGGTTAGTATAGGTAGTACCTACGTACGTACCGACTACCGACCGACCGACTGCCTCGGACCGGTTAAAAAGTCGCTATTTTCCTAACACATTATGTACCTACAATCTGAAGACCTTGCCCTCGGAAATACTAGGTAAGAAAGTTCATAGTCAAGGTACCTACCTAATAATCGGAAGGTCCAAAAAGCAAATCACAAACAAAAGTGTAAGTAAGTGGTACCTAATTAATCCTTTATAGTAAGTTTTTTTTATTGTCTTGTACTTATGCACATTTTTAATTAATGTTAAATAAAATACACTAGTAGAGTACCTATAATTAGAATCTTGCCATAGAATTGGCTAATTTGTAATTTCGTTTTAACTCATTTTTGTAACATAGGTACCTATTAAGTACCTTACCTACTAAGAACGACTTGACGATTTGTCATTTTTTTATAGTGTCCATAGTTAAGGTGAAGACACTTTGTTTTTTTTTCTTAATCAGTAGGTACCTACTTATGTACATGAGGTAATCTTTTTGGCTTTCTCTTATTTTAACATTGATAGATTATGATATTTTGGACTCGTAGGCCTGATTTACCTAATGATTTGACGATAATAACTTTCGAACCCATCAATATTCTAAATTCAAATTAATTCGAATTTCTATTCCACATAGCGCGCCGCGCCGCCAGTAGAATGCTGTGATCAACATGAGCCATGTTGTTTATGGTCAGTGAAAACGCGGGAAAACGGACGAGATGCAACCGCGCGTGAGGTGAGCACTCAATTCAATTCAATCAAACACCAGTGGCGGTAAATTGAGGGTGTTGGTTGTTACTTGTTTACATAAATAAAACAAGCAATTTATTTTCTTCAGAAAAATATTGCTTGTTTAGAAGCGCCGATTTGTGTAGTCCGTATATGAGTTTGCATCATGAGTTTATGAGCCACACTATAGCTGACATATCGCAACACATGGCCCGGCCATAGATTGCTCGGACATCAGTGTACCAGCAATATTTTTGTAATTAGTTGTCGGCCGGGCAATTAGTTGCCAATAGTGCAGCCACAAATTGCAGAAAAGTGTAGCTCGTTTAGAAGCAGCTTAAGGGTTAAAACTATCTCTAGTTTTATTTTGACCTACCTACGATATATTTATTAATTAGACCTATGACTTATTCATTATATGGAAGGTACCGTACCGACCGACCAAAAGCTCTGGTAGGTACCTAATGAACTTGTGTAATTATCATTACCATTAGGGGTGTTCGATTTACATTGCTTGTGAGATACTTAGGTACAATTTTTTTGGGGTTTTTAATATTTTCTGTGTTCTAATAGGTACTTAAATGTATAAAACTAGCGGAAAATCGTTTGCTGCAAATCATAAACCATTATCTATGAATGAACCCATCATAAAACTTCGATTCATAGGAACTTTTGGAACATAGGTATTAGAGATTTGATTTTTCACCAAAAATCAACATTACTTAGGTATCACAAAATACTCCAAAGATACAGTTACCTACGTAATGGACGAAGTTTGTAACAACATGGTTTCATAGAAAATGATTAACGATTTGCGGCAAACTATTTTCTTGCTAGTTTTATTTTATTCCTAGTCGAAACCATATTAAAAAAATGTTAAAAACCACAAAAAAAATTGCGGGCAATGTAAATCAATCCACCTCTAGGTGTACCTACATACTTTACGAGACATTAAAATAGACGGTATAGGTACCTGATGCTTAAACGTACCTCTAAAAGCACTTAGTAAAGTGCTGTAAAATACGAACTTAGGGCACGGAATATCTATACAGGTGGAGTTTTTGGACGGGGTACTAAAGAGAGGTACCTTAGCCGGCTACAGGAAATGGTTTTAGAAGACTATCCATATCTTTTAGATACATTTTCATTTACAAGTAAGTACCTATTAAAAAAAAAGTTGCAAGAAAATGGGCGTTTTACTGTAAACCATTTTTTGATACCATTCGATCCTGTTTCTTATAAGTACAGATCAAAAACTTATGATAATGATAAATGATAAATTGATAAATGAATTTATTGCTGTGTAACTAGGTGGTAATGTGTACATTGGTCTCATGTCAATCTATAGTATCTCTAGCCTACCATGGTCAGGTTTACAGCATTAACATGCAAAATGAGAAATTATCAGGAAAATAGAATAAGCTAAAGTTAAACAAGTCCGAAACAGTAAATTTTTCAATATCGGTAGAGTCAATGACTAGCATAATAGTATACCATTAATTATAATTTCATTAATGTATTTGAATGAATGTCAATGATAAATTTTGTTAAAGAAATAAGTTGATGTCAAAAGTAAATAATAATAAAATATATCATTACAATTGAATTAAACAAAAAAAATATATTAAATTATATAATTAAAATATATCTCATCCATCGTATAATATGCTTTTTCCTCCATTAGTTTGTTTTATTTATATATGCAATCAAATTACCTTCGGAGCGTAGGTATATATCGGACCAGTTGAGGTAGGAGTACTAAAAACTCAGAAATCGCAAAAAAGCATTTCCCAGAAGGAGTCCATGAGTAAATTTTTACTCAAAAAAACTTTTCGTAAGCCCTCAGTGCCCCGTCTAAAAAATCGTAGCACTATACAGGATAGTACTACGTACTTAGGACTACCGTTTTGTTTTTCATGCAGGAGTTATTTTGACTTTAGACGGAAGCATTGCAGACGACCTATATGAGTAACTTGTAGAGTTGAATGGGCATAACTGAACGCCTGTGTGAATCATCTCGTATTCATGAACAAACTAAACTATCAAGTCAATGATGTTTCAAATTGGTGTTTTGCTTTAGAACGGGAAGGGAAATACCTACTAAGACTATATAGGGGATATTAAATAAAACGAAAGCTCTCTTCCTACTTGTTTTGAACTACCTACCCCATATTACGCATGTAATGTAACGACGACGTGACCTCACAAAGTTAGGATTAAAGTGAGGGTATCCTTAGCCGAATAACTTGAATAAGCGAGTTTTGCCATGTTTTTATTGACGTTTCCCTAAATCTAGGTATTGTATTGATTGACCACACCACAATAGTAAACCTTCCGCCACACACAATTTATCTGTACCGTTTGTGGTACAGATAAATTGTGTGTGGCGGAATGCTAAAGTGGTTTATAAACCAATTTATTATCAGGAGGCACAAAGACGAGTTATACTTACCCACTCTACCCTCGCTCAAATCAAAATCAAAAACTCTTTATTTCCATAAATACAATAAATGTACACTTAGAAAAGGTCAAATTATAAAACTCAACACTGACACGGAAATAAAGTGATATTTTTGATTTCTGTCGCTTCGATATGTAGACTAAAGTAAAGAAGCGACGAAGAAACCTTTAGCCTGTTATTTGTTATTTTTCGAGTTGGAGCAAAACCCGCCCCAATCTTTTTTATCCTCTAGAATTAGATAAGTAATCTGATATTTTATAATAAGCGTTTTTGCACAGCAAGGTTTTGATAATTTGTTTGAACTCTACGAAGTTCTATTCTAATCTCAAAGTAAAAAGGTAAGTTCTACGCCCCAACAACCTTTGTTGCAACTTGCAACAAAGCCTAAATGTTTGCATTATGCGTCATGCCAAAGTGCAATAAACCCAGGTTTTTCTGCGGAATGCCTGGCCTGCCTCTATTCACTCGTCGATTGACGAGCCTTTGTCCATTTGTTATTATGTATTCTAACTAGGTTTGCTGGAGCAACAAACGTTCATTGGTTCATTTAAAAGCGTTCAATCAGATAGACATTTTGAGATAATTATTTAACATGTGTACATAATCGGGTAGGTACTTATTTTATTCGCCATGGCAGAAGGATACTTCTATAGCACCGGAGAATGCAGCAAGTAGGTACCCCAGCAAGAAATTAGGAGTCTTCTCTCATAAAAGCCTTTTCCATATCTTCAGGAGAGGGAAAGTTAAAATTATCTACGGACTCTGTAGAAGCACTTTACCTACTAAAAGGTTTACCATTAGAAGAAGACTCCCACAGACTCTACCGATGCGAAATAGGTAACAATTACCAACGAAACCTATACTTACCTATTTAGTAGGTAGAGACCTAATAACGTAGGTTGAACACCCTAAGTAGGAGGTATTATTTGTTAGGTATGGGTATTCAGTAAAGGAAACGGTGTGGGCAAAGAACCTGTCGAAGGTCTCATCTGTGGGAGACGCAACATTATGTATGACTCACTTAAACCTTCACAAGTGTATTTTTACTGGCTATAATCCTGCGCAAGATTTTGTTCGTCCTTTTTCTAGAAATTCTGTTTATGGACAAACAATTTTACATAAAGGTTCTGTTGATTTTGTTAAATGTAGAGTTGGACTGGCCAATATAATTTTATATTAGTAGGTATGTATGTATAAAATTAGTTCTGTCTCGTTTGTTTCAATAACTGTTGAAAAAAGTCTATAGGTACCCATCGGCATGGACTTTGTATATAGGGTTGCCACCCGTACTATATAATATAGTATTGTACTATATTTCGGGCTATCGTACTATATACTTTATGAGCACAATAAAGTACGCAAAAATACTATATTTGGCTTTTCAACTTTGTGAACAAATCCAATTATGTTTTGATAAAATAACCGGGCTAAGTGCTGACAATACTAATGCCAATTTTGGAATCAACCATTCTTTATTTACAAATACATATTAGATTTATGATCAAGGGAAATTGTCATGCTCATATAGTGCATAATTGCATGAAACATGATATTGAGAATGATATTCTCAAAATTTACGCCCAGTTTTCACATTCAGCTGTGACAGAGAAGAATTAAAAAAATTTATAGAATCAGTTGATGGACATTTTCATAAACTCAAGCGCCATGTAGGAACTAGATGGCTCTCTCTGTTGCCATGTGTTGATACAATACTGATTAATTGGAATCCCATAAAATGTTATTTTCTCAGCTTAGAAGAAGACTGCCCGATGGTTTTAAAAAACCTGTTATTGCTGAACAATGGCGATAATAACTATGACTTAATTGAAATTTTTTACAATTTTGCAGGTACATTTTGACTGTCTTCAATAAAACGGTTAAATTATTAGAAGGGAATACAATAACAGTTTTGGATGTATACAGTGTTATGAATAACTTCAAAAACGATTTAACCAAATGAAAACAAGATCTCTTCTTTGGATATCAAACAAGTAAAAAAATTCAAGAAATTGATCTTTCTGCACCGGAAGTAAGTAATAAAATTAATAGAAATTTCACATTACTTCTGGAAAAGGCCTTAGTATACTTGGATAAATGGTTTGATTACAGTGAGACCAATTGGCTCTATCCATTAAGTTATATAAATTTAAAAGACAGTGTTAAATATGATAATTTTGTTCATATAGTTGAAAATTTCAAACTGCAGAAACTAAATGTAAACATGAATAACCTATATGAAGAAATAAATTATGTAAATGAGATACTTGCACATTTCAGAAACTGTAACGAATTTTCTATATTGTCAACGTCACAGAAATGGCAAAAAATACTTAGTACTAATCGATGGTACTAATGAGTTTACCAATGTATATAAAGTTGTCTCATTTTTACTTTCCGTTCCTGCCACTTCAGCATTTACAGAGCGAGTATTTTCTCTGATGAATGCCGAACTTATGATATACCTTAATCTGGACATAGATTGCTCAGATGCTTTGAAAGTATTCAGCACTGATAAATATTAAAATTTGCTAAATATTGCAAAAAGCAATAAAAAATATGTATATAAAAAAGTTAGTAAATTGTACTATATATTTATATGCTGTCCTTTTTTTTTACCCCTTGCAAGGTAAATGTACTCTATTTGCTCAAAAAAAAGGTGGCAACCCTATTTGTATACCTATTAGTTAAAATATCTTTATTCAAAAAGAAAATTACAATCAACTAATTAAAATTACAATCATCTGCAGTTAGCTCAATTGTTCCCATTGTAAATACTACCTAGTTGTAATTTATTTCTATTAGTTGAATGTAATTTTTATTATGAGATTCAAGAGTTTATCAACTAATAGAAATAAATTACAACTAGGTAGTAGGTATTTACAATTTTTTAAATGGTCTAAGGTCTACTTATATAATATGATGTCATACCTATCTATCTTTTTTAGTTTTTGTAGTCATCATTCTGTTTTGAATGATGTAAGTACAAAACTAAAAAAGTTTTTTTAATTTTGTAGAAAGAATAAAAACTGAAAAAGATTTTTTTAGTTTGTTGAGGAAGAATGATTTGACAAACTAAACTTTTAGGAGGATATTACATCATTACACTGACAAAGCTAGGTTTTCGTTTATAGTAATAAAAAGGTGGAAAGCATCACCATACACAACTTTACCTTTGGAAACTATTGTAGGTATTGTAGAACCTCAAACTGGTAGAGATACCATTTTGAGGTTAATAAAATTAACGTAAAATAAAGGGGGTAACCCCTTTATTTTACGCTCAGAAGAGCTAACGGTATGGTACGGGTACCAAACTGAACAAAAGTGGCTCGCTTGAGGGCGTAAAATATTAAAAGTAAATAATTTGCAACCGAACCACTTTACCCACGACAGCTGCGAATTGGCGCGAAACAGGTTTTCAGTTCGCCGTAGTCGCTCTGTAATCTGGGGTTAAGTGACGTCACGCGATGCCATGTGCTGCCTTTTGTTGTACAAAAAATCGCTTTCATCAAAAAGATTCGTTCGACTTTACGGCCTTTGATTTTATATTTGGTTTGATCAGGTGGTTTTCTTTTAGCTTTTGTTTCAATGAAATTAGTACTTCAGCTTCTTATTTCATGGCTCGCTGTGTCTGTAAAGGGACAGATGTTTGTATTGTACGATCTGCAAATATTTGTTCTGGGTGTTCTGGGTATTTTATATTATGTTAAGTAAAAATATTTATGTATGTAATGTATATCATCCATCTAGTACCCATAACACAAGCTCTTATCTTGGGGCTGTGATGCAGTGTGTATTGTCCAGCATTATTTATTTATTTATTAGTCAAGTTATTCGAATAAGGGTTTAAATTGAAGTATGAACATCACTGACAAGACAAATTATGTTGTCTTGTCAGTGATGTAGGCATCTTTAAAACTGTGTTATAGGATGATTGATAATAATAGTATAATATTTTGGATAAGTAGGAAACCGTTTCCTACCAAAACCAACGGACTTCTAGCGACGAACAGTTAGTATGTACTACAGTAAGGACAACTGTAGGTTTCTAGCCACTAACTGGCTAGAACCCAAGCAGACAACAAATGACCTTAATCTACAAATGACCTATGAAGACTAACTAGGTAAACTAAAAGTTGCAAAGTTAGTCATAGCAAAGCAAAGCAAAATCTGTCATGCAATGTTATGCCTTGCCAGTTTTTAAAGCTCAAGGAGTTATTCCTTTCAGAAAAGTGTATATTGGTACTTTACTTAGTATTTATTTATTTATGTATCTAAGAAGTATATTTTTTGTACGTTTATATATTTAATTAGGTTCCTATTGATTATATTTATTAATGTGTTATTATTTATTTTAGACCATCTTAGGTACAGCTTTTCTTAAATTCATAATTCTTTCCATCCAAAGGTTGCCTGGTAGAGATTGCTTCCAAGTAAGAAGGCCGCCCTTTGTAGTTGTCCTAGGTAATGTCTCTTTGTAATGTTGTCTTTTTGGTGTACAATAAATCATTATTATAGTATTGTATTGTAATGTACATAACAGACGACGACGTTTGGTGCATATTGTCTTGTTTGTAGATATAGTAAGGTAATTAATTTATATATAGTTGTTATGCGTTGAGATAATCTCATTTAACAATGGTAGGAATATTTCGTAACACTAGAGAAATATTTTCTGATATTGTAATTTGCTTACTATTTTTATGTACCTTGTTTGACTTTTTAAATAACTTATTCATGTTTATTTAATTACATTCTTTTATTGTATTTATGAGTAATTCGAATTATTAAAAACTTGTAGTATACTTAGGTATATACAGAGGTGATTGACATGTAAATTGCCTTTATGAATAAATTGTTTTTCTGTATTTCTGACTTTATTGCCAGGCTGCTGACTACCAGTTAGTTGAGGAGGAATGAGGAGACTTTGCCAATAAGGCCAATAAGCCAATAAGGCGCTCAGGGGGAGCCCTGCGTCCAGAAGTGGACTAATACAGGATGTTGAGGTAGGGAGAGGTCTGCGTCCAGTAGTGGACTAATACAGGCTGTTGAGGTTGATGAGGAAACTTTATGAGTGTATAAGTTTATGACATAGACACTATGTACGATAGCGTCAGAATTAAGTAACCCCCGTGTATAACAATGCAGGTTAGAATCTGATGTTTTTTTTAAATTCTTTTTATGTTACGTACATAAGCAAAAATATAATTTATTTTCTACTTTTAAAACTCTTACGATTAACAGGGTTAAGATTTACTTAAACCTGCATATGTTATGCAAGGGGGTTACTTAATTGTGACACTGTCTGTACATAATGGACCAGTAATCTGTTTTGTAAGGCAGCTCAAAAAGCTGGCATATGTATAAATAGTAGAAAACTGACAGTGACATTTTCAGGACACATTCGTCCAGTAAATCCACTGCTGAACGTGCTAGTGGTGCGATTTTGGAGGAGTCGATTCTTACGCCACGATGGCCATGGGTAGAAAATGGAATAGAACAAGAATAGAATAGAAAAAACATTTATTTGGACACAGGTACTAAACAATTTAAAAAAATAAACAAACGGAAAACAAAAGCAGGAAGTAATAACATGGAGGTAAGCATGAATGGACTAGTCCAAACACCTAGGTATTCGCTGAACTTAATCGTTTTGTCCTGTCAACTGACCCTTTGAAGAAGATTTTGTATAATTTCGATTTAAATTATGTAGGTACTAGGTACCTACTTATACTTACTTATGGTAGAAAATTGCCTGAACACTGAAGAAAACTAACCGATATATAAGAAAGCACCCATTGAGGTTTTCAAAACAAACTAAAGAAATTTTCTATAATCTATAAGTTAACTACTATTACTATAACATTATTATAGGTACTATTTTCTATGAGTAAACCAACCTCAAGTATTACCTACAGGGTGGTCACTAGCCTATTTCAAACTTTTTTTATCATATTTTCTGGTTGGACTTTTACTTTTACAAAGTATCTCAGTCCTATCATATCCTCTTTTAAAACTTGTAGAGACATGTTTTGGGACTAAAATAGCATGCGCATGCAATAAGAAATGAACACATCTACAGGTGAAGTAGGTACAAAAAAAACTTACCTAGGCAAGCCGTTTTTGTCAAGAAACTTTTGGATGTAGTCCTTGATGTGTGGACGACATCGCCCAGCAATTAAATTTACGATGCAAATACAAAACGTTTATTTCAAAAATTTGTAACAATGGACTTGAACACCGTCTCCTGTGGTACATGGTTACAATGTCAATAGCCACAGCAATCGATCGTGAATAAGCCCTAGGAACATATTGATATGGACCTTGAAATTTTGTCGATACCACATTATAGAAGGACAGAAGAAAGAAAATAGAATAGGTAGTAAGTACTTATTTTTTAGAAAATATTACGAAATAGGCTACCTACTACACCGACGTTTTCGCTGGTCGATGGTTTTTCGATGGACTTTGAAGAAGAATGGAAATGGATGGACTTTGAGACCAAGGTCACATTCCAAGGCAAGATTATAAAAGAAGAAGAAGTTCTTTTTTACTTAATTTGTAACTTAGGTTTTTTTTTATACCTAAGTTACAAATTAAGTTAAAAGAACTTAGCATCTTTTAGACACTAGCATCCTCAAGATCCCAGGAGCGCAATCCTGATTATCACGTGATATTTTGTCGAGTGATACGCAGTAATACGGGATAAAATATCATGTGATGATCACAAATATATCGAGTCCCGCCAAAAACTGCATTCTGGTGCGACTTATCAAGCAACTTATTGAAGAAAAGGCCTACCTACTTATAAATCGATTTTCCAATTTTGAGAACACGCATGTCTGCTACGAAGCAATTAAGTACTCGATATTTTGACAGTTATTGCCATATCTATCGAGTAGATACATTGCCAGAATTGTCCTCCAGCTATTTTCTTCGAAAATCATGCAAAAAGTCTCGTTTAACGTGTCCAATGATATTGAGCAACATTTATAACGACTGCTAAGGATTTAAGTTACGTCTTATCATGTCTTATGATTATGAAACATCTCGCAGCTAGAATTTCGACGGCATGCAATATGAAATTTGACTCTAGTTAAGTAAGTGCTATACAGGTTTGTATTTAACGGTGTACGTACACGTATTAGTATAGAAGAAACTAACTGCTGCCTGCGGCTTTCTTCATATTTTTGTGGGATAAAACGTAGCCTCTATGTTATTCCAGATGATAAGTATGTCTGTATAAAATTTCAGCCAAATTCGTTCAGTAATTTTGGAATTATTCGTACCTACACAAACTTATCTATTCGAGGCTTTCTATCTTCAGAACTTTCTCATATAGAATATGATCACTTAATGATTGATTAGGTACCTAATACTTTGTGAACTCTCTTTTACGTACTTAATTTACGACTAAAGATATAACTTTACGAAATATATCGAAATTGTAGAGTCGTTGCACTATTCAGTCAGCACAGCATCATAGGTACGGCCATGCAAGAAACGTGTTTTGCCCCATCGATAGGTAGGTAGGTACCTCGCCGCTTACCTGAGACAGAGACTCGCTCCGGACGTGGTTCAAATTATTCACCACTAATCCGTTGTCAGTTGTCATGGGATCCATAGCTGCTCACATTCCACACCCCAACTTTAACAACACCACATTTTCACAACACTAAACTTTCAATCCCTGTTTTCTAGCACAACAGTCAACCACCGACACATAAGGCTTCACTGCTTCTAAACAAACTCGCTACACCTTGAATCAATAGACAGTAATGACATTACGTTGCAAACAAAGTTCAACCAGGAACTGTCGGCTAAAGTTTTGTAAAGCACCCGGTCGTAAGGACGCCAGGCGGCGAAAACTTAACCGTGCGTGATTTCTGGACACACTCAAAACCGAATGGTCCTAAAGGCTATCAATCTTTGCATACCAGAGTGGTGTGGTGAAACGGAGGCTCGCTTTTTGTGGGTATCGCCGCACGAGTGAAAGGGACGACGCTCGAAGCAGGTAGCCGTCTTGAAGTGAACGAACAGTATCTACAGGTTTTGCTCTCCCACTACTCGGGGGCACGGCGCGGACTGAGAACCTCGACGGATCGGAGCTTGAAAGTTTAGTTCGAGACCACATCTAGAAACTACCGCACGAATGACCAAAGCTCCCCCTTTTTGTGTGAATTTTGGATAACGTTTCAGTCTAATCATAACATTTTACCGTTGTGTTCCACTATCAGTCAACTTGATAACGTTGGTAAAGTACTACGTTCTGTTATCGGGTATATAAACGTCGAACGTTCAAAAATATTTCTGAACTCAGCTTGATTGAAAGTTTTCAATCTGAATTCAATGATCGAAAGGAGCGGGGATCGATAAATCAAACGGACCCACCCAATGCATCTCTGGTGAAGGCCACTAGAGTTAACCTCTACATGGGACTCCTGCGCCAGGACCCACGCACACAAAGGAACCTGTATCAATAGATACTGAGACCACATTGTAAAGACCCGCCAAAGAAGCGCCAGCGGTTGTGTGCAGGGTTCGGGCTTACCTGGTGTTTGTGCTCCAATGTAATTGGCTTTTTTTGATGCTATTTCTATAAATGTTGTGTTATGCCTTGCCTCATGGACAGGTGTGGTCATTCATCTCTTAATCGTTAATTTGAGCCAGACCCTATAAAACCTCTTCGGTAAAACCAACTCTTCGGATGCCTAATACCAACGATCCAACCTCATTACGGAAGTCTACATATTTTACGGTGCATTTATCAAAACGGTTCAAAGAGTTTAGGAAAAGTTATGATGGCTTAAAACCTTCGCTAAAACCAAAGACAATGCGTCAAGTCATCATGTCAAAAGTATAAAAATATCGGGCTATGACAGTTTAGTAACAAAACCTGCAAAAAGCAGTAAAAAATTATCTGGACGAAAGTTTTTCAGATTCCATAATGCGTAGATAATGCAAACAAAATGATATGAAGAAACAAGAATTATTATTTATCGTCACTGCATCAGCTGTCGTTTCATTTGTGGGAACAGTGGCCGAAAAATTGAGCCGCAAAGGACGATGGCCATAATGGTAGGTAAACCACCTTCTCATCAGCTGTGCGATTACGGTAAAATATCCCATTCAATTCAATGGATCGCCATCCGGGGAGAAATAGGCTCATCCTAGGTTTTGGATTGGGACAGCCGAATGGGTATAAACATTTCGGTTTACATCACATGGTAAAAAACCAAATACATACAATTTTCAGACATGATAATGCAGACCGACGACGAAGCTGACACCTTCAATTGTAATGTTTTATTTTATTTATTAACTTAGTACTTATGTTACTTATCGTTAAAATTCATATTTCTGTTACTCACCCTGGATCTTGTTTCTCGACTACATTTTATTACTGTAAAGTATTTAATGTTTGTTACTTTGAATCAGAATTACCTACTGCAATCGAGAAAAAAAGTCAAGTGTGAGTAATACGACTATTGACTTTGACTTAGGTTATATCTTGACGGTGACCACGGAAACTTACTTTCTTTATTCCGTGACGGTGACGGTGTATATTTTTAGTACCAGCTCTCGCATTTACCAGAGACAGAATAAAGGTGCACATAATATCCCTACATTTGACAACCTCAGTGGCGCAGCGGGCGAAGGTCCGCCTGCGACGCAGGAGGTTGCGGGTTCGATTCCCGCCTCGGGACAAATGTTTGTACGATCTGCAGATATTTGTTCAGGGTTTTCTGGGTGTTTTCAATGTATAATAAAGAAATATCTATCTATGTAGTGTATTTAAGTATATCAATTATCTAGTACCCATAACACAAGCTCTGCTTAGCTTGGGGCTAGATAATGATGTGTGAATTGTCCAGCATTATTTATTATTTATATGTGTAACCGGAAGTTCGCGAAATGGAGACTTATGTAGGCAAGCACCATTAATGGAGAAACACTTCATCAAATCAAAGTAGCTATCGAGTAACACTTAACAAATAATGTTTTCTTTGTTTCAGAATTTAAAACTATGATAGTTCAAAAACAATGAACACCGAAACATAACCAGGAAAAACAGTCTACAAAATGCAAGCTCAATCACTCTCTTTAATATTACAAATTTATAGTCGCCGGAACTAGCTACAGGCAACACTTCTAGAACATAGAAACAATTTTGAATTGGATATAAATCCCAAAGTTTTAAACATTGGTAGAAAATTGGGGAATTTCACCAAAATGGTTGGTGTGCTTAAGAGTGCCAAGCTCTGGGGCTGGACAGGAAGGAAGCATGTCCTTTATTTATTAAAAGAAAGGATTACAGCAAGAGCGCCGTTGGATGCACGCCACCCTCGCGAACATATTCGGTTCTTCTTGATCGCCTTTACATTTTTTATGGGTTCAGGATATTCTTTAGGATACGCAGGGCAGAAGAAGCCGAAAATAAAATGCCCACCCGAACCAGAGCGGCCGCGGGAAAAGAAAACGAAAGTCCAGCCCGAATGTAAAGTTAAAGAGGATTTCAAGCCTTGTCCCGAACATGACCCGGTTTCAAAAATTTTACCGTGTACATGACGATAAATAATAAAAGAACAATAAAACTAAGATCATACTGTGGTGTTTTTATTCCCGCGGTTACGTTTGCACCATTGATTTGCCCCATTAATGGTGCAGACGTAACTGGTTAGTTATGTTTGCACCATTCAAATTGATACAACTACTAAACCTTGCTTTACTCGCCGTAGATAAAATCAATAAAAAAATTGTTTTGACATGGGTTTTTTGAATAGAATGTTCACCAGAAATGTAACAGTTACGCTCATTTCTTTGAGTGAAATGAAACTTTTTAGGGTACCTCAAAAGGAACCCTTATAGGATCACTTTGTTGTCCGACTGTTTGTCTGTCTGTCCGTCTGTCAACCCCCTTTTCTCAGGGACGCGGAATTGTTACCTTCACGCCGATTCCCCCCATGTCGATTCCCTTAGCGACGATTCTTGTGAAGGCGACTCCCTCCACGGTGATCGCTTTTTTCGGTGTGTACAGTCGGTTGCGGCATCGACAAAAGAAAACTTCTACGTCAACGCAATCAAAAGTTACAGCCAAACGGCTGTAACTTTTGATTGCGATGTCCGAATATTTTGAAATTTCCAAGGGAAACACATGCACACAAAACTTATAGGGTACCTACTTCCCGTAGAAATAGAATCATGAAATTTGACGATTTAAGGTCTTGTAGCACACGTAAATAAAGGAAAAAATCCGAAAACCGTAAATTTGTAGTTTATTCACCAAAAAAATACTTTTGATTTTCGCTATGGACCAAATCTAAAAGGTACTTTCCGTTGACCTAGAATCGTAAAAATTTGGTAAGAAGCAAGTTCATAAAGCACAAATAAAAGAATAAAAAAAAGTATTAACGCCATGGACCAAAACCTACAGGGTACCCACTTCCCGATGTCCTGGAATCATGATATTGGCAAGAATCAAGGTTAATTGTACGAAACCCTTAGTGCGCGGGTTCGACTCGCACTTGACGTTTTATTTTATGGACTACCTTTTATATAAAAAAAATTGGTTGTCTGTAAAGTCGGTTTACTGACGATAGTTGAACGTGACAACGTCTTAAGAAAAGAGGGTACGAGGTAACGCCGCATGAGGTAACGCCGCATGACGTCATGTTTTTTCGTGCGTGCAGCCGGCTCTATCGAATTATAAGACGTTGTCACGTCAAAAAATGCCGAAGTGCGACAGAGACAACAATACGCACGCGAATCACGAACGCCGGCGCGGGGCGGTCCGACTATGACTGAGGTGGATGGACCCAGTTGGACCTAATTTGAGCGTTCCATTTTCGAGAAGCTCGTATCCAATCTCCCAAATTTTGTATGATGGATCATAATGTCTAATAAAATATTTTTGGTTAACTGTTGAGCATTTTTTTTTACAGTACTTATGAGGCGTTTTCCAAATAAAGAAAAAATCCTATTTACCTTATGCTACGGCCACATTACAAGGCGAAGATTCGTCTTCACGTTGTCGTGAAAAAACTTCGTGTTCGTTCGAAAACGCCTAATTAATGTGTTTAGAAAACGTATCAAGAACATTTTTTAATCGAAAAATTTAGGGTGTTCATATAACTCGATAGTGGCACCTGCATTCTCTAGATTTATTTGCCGAGCTACTCTGTCGACAAATAAAAAAAAATTCGACAATAAAACATTCTCTCCTATTTTAACCTCTTTAGTCTGAGCATAACAAAGAAAAATGTCGGAAAAAGTCAGTTGAATGTCATTTTTTTCTTCGATGACATATCCGAATGACATAATTGAACACAAGGAAACATCACAAAATATATTTTATTTATTCTTTCTTCTAAAATTTCCAATAGTATTTTTTATTTTCAATTCCAGTATAATTGTTATGGATCTAACCAGACACATCAAGGATTGAAATGGACCGAAAAGAACAACTAAAATTTCTCTTTATGGCGTTGTCTATGTCGTCATGTGTGGCGTATTCATATGGATTATTCGATTTCTCAACATTTTCACTCATTCCGCACAACCGGCACAAGTCTATAGAAGCAAATCCAACAGAATCGCATGCGCATGTTCACAGAAGCGACGGAGGTACGACAAAGTCTGTACCTAAAATAATAGTGGAAAAGTTAAATGAGGAACATTGAGTTTGCGGTAACAATTTGTTGGATTTAGAATAAGTGCTCTCGCGTCGTTATGCAATTAGTAGGGTCAGGGCGACAGTTGCTCTGCTCAAAGTTTTGTGTTGTATTTCTAGCTCGTAAAAATATATAAGTTCTAAAATATAGTTCTAATTGTGTGATTTGATTTTAGTGCTTATTTCTTGATATAATTCGTTTAGTAAAGTAAAATGTAAATAAAGCCGGACAGTAAGTACACAACAGCAGATATTTTTACAAGGGATTAAATTAAACCATTCCATAATATACGATGTTGTTATAAAAAAAATTCTCGCATTCGAAGTGTGTGTTTCACACGGGGCCAAAACCACCCATTATAACTCGGTTTTGTCACCCCTCACTGCGCTCGGGAGTTATATACTCCCGAGCGCAGTGAGGGGTGACAAAACTCGTATAAATGGGATCGTTCCCTTGTAAAACAATCTTACTTCCTACTAATATTAATAATAATTATAAAGCCGAAAGTTTGTGAAATCTGAATTTTTGTTACCTAGGATCTCTAAAACTACTGAACAGATCAACATGAAATTTGGCGTACGTTTAGAGCAAAACCTGACTTAGATAATAGGCTACTTATTAGACCGAAAGTACGCGTGTAGTCTACTATATCTCAGCCTCAAAGCAAGCAGACTGATTTTTCTCGCACTGAGAATTGAACCTACAACCTGCGTCCTAAGCGGACCTTCGACCGCTGCGCCACAGACGTCGTCTCTAGCTCGTTAGTTATAGATAGAACATGAAATTTAAATAGCAATCAATTCTGGTCATTCCTTCAGTTTCGTTTCGATGTTCGATTTTTGTATGGGATTTACGTGGTTCGAAGTGTGTTGCGGGATGCAGACCGAAAGCTGAGCTAACTTAGTTTAGCTTAGCTCGCATAGGTTACGCAGTTATCCATACTACATAGCTAAGTTTTCTGTAGTTTGCAGTCTGCACACATGTATGAAAAACTGCGTCAGCTATGCAAGCTAAGTCAAAACTAAGTTAGCTTAGCTTTCGGTCTGCAACCCGCATGTACGGTAACGTCGCTGTACCATATTCCAGGTAAAGCTCAGCTAAGCTAGCATAGCTTTGGTCTGCAACGCGAGCAAGAGGCTTAATAAGACTCCCACTCCAAAACGGCATTCTTTTCATCGCAACCTACCTAGAGAAAGCAGACCACTATGGTGGGAACCGGGAACGTAGCCCTTGATCCCCAGAATACTGACTTTAGTGACCTGTTTTCAAAAAACCTGACTTTTACTGACCTTGGCCAAAAAAGTACTGACTTTGCTGACCATTTTCCACCCATGAGTTTGTGATACCTATCATAAGCTTATTTTTAATGCCTCAAGTTTTATTTTGTATAGTGTAGGCAGAGATGCGAAGTTGCTCTTTTTGGCCACGATGGTGAGCAAAAAGAGCAACTTCGTGAGCAAAATCGTTTTTCTAAAATTCCTTCGTTTAACATTAAGATAGGATAAAATAGGTGGTGGCGCTGATTTAGGTCGGGTATGCACCTTGAACCGGAGCTTCTCCCGCCCCATATCATTGATAATATTACTTTGATAGTTTCCATAGTGAGAATATAAAATTGCACGTAAGAAGTTATAGATGTTTGTCGCTGGTGATGTAACTTCCCTCACAAGGGTCAACATAACACCAGCGCTGAGTAGATACTTTTTTATTTATCTACTCAGCAACATGCTGAGTTGATTCCTTTTTGACTCGACACTCGGTGGTTTACCAAGCAGGTTGTGGAGGTTGCTAGATTTTAATATTAAGGTTTCCAACAATCTGGTGATTTTTGTTTTGCACTGAATTCATTTCTAGTTAAGTTTTTTTTTTCCACAAATGTTTAGTTTATGTACTGTGTCGTGTCAAATAAACTATTTCATTTCATTTCATTTAGTTCCCTATTGTAGAAATATTGAAATCCGATCAAGAGCGAAACAGCCCTGTAGAAAGAGATTCATACAACATCTTAATTATTACATAATTGGGGAATAGGATCAATATAATTATACTGTTTCAAAATGCCATTCTAAAAAAAATTATATAAATCTTATTCTTTGAAATTTGCACATGAATAGCACTGGGAGCTTCGTTTCTCAAAAATAACATCAGATATTAAAATATGTTAATAAATAAAAATAACAAAACCAAACAATGTTTATTTGTTAAATAAAATTCCATGTTTGCTTAACTTTAATATTTTTTCCATAAATGTTGTTTACCATTAAAAGAACTACTTATATTAGGTAGTTCACTAACACCACCCCATAGAAATCTAAATAATTTAGATTTCTATGCACCACCCCTTTCGTTCCTTTGTAACTTGTGGATAACGGGGCTGGTCATACTTTTAGTACCTATTTAGTTTACTTAAGATAATCTGTTAATATTTAAATATGATTGTTTGTTATCCCTAAGACGTAAAACTAAAATAAATTAGGTACCTACAATCAATTTACTTTTTAAGAACAAATACGCTAGAAACTATGACGAAGCACATCACACACCACTCTGTGATAATCGCGCTGATCTGTTGGCAATAAAATCAGCGTTAGGTTTACGCCCCCAAGTTAAAATACCTACACATACACAATGCCAAGCACTGATCGATATAAATATTTTAAAACTTTTCTAACTGATGGTACGAAACAGCTTCAATATTAATTTGGTGTCCGACATAAATTAATTATAATCAGAAGTGTCATTTCGGACAAAGTTTCCCAAAATATTGTGTCCGAAACGTCAGCAAGCCTAATCTTTCAGACTGTGAATGTGCAGGTCATGGACGAGGGAAAATGTGCAGGTCTATCCAATCGAGAAGTGGCGCTGAAGCTTTACACTACGGTAACATAGGTGATTTGACGACTCCAGTCACCCAGAGCAGCACATAGAGCATAGCGTTGACGATCAAGCAAACAGTGTTCATGAACCTCCTCAACAGCCTGTATTGGTCCACTACTGGACGCAGATTTGTAAACATTTATCCAGCGGCGGAAATAGAACGCGCAACCAAAGATCCTATGACTACGTTCATACTCGTACAACTGTCTTTTCCCGCAACCTTCTGCATCTCTGGGCTTGGCCTAATCCAATGAAAAACCCCTTGCTAATCTGTCCACCCACACCATAGAGTTCTACAATAGGACCTATGAGTTGTAGAATAGGACCTATTCTCTTTGGTCTAGTTCTGCAGTGAGGTTTTTCTCTTTAGCTTCTGCCAAAGAGAATAAAACCACTCCGATTTATTGTACGTGCTGAAGGTACCATCGATCACGAAATAGCTGATCGAAGATGGGTACTCTTTGTTTTGCAGAAAAAATCTGTATCATGTCTGTCATAGAGAATGTACGCTACGCTAAATGTCTGTCACCAGTTCACCACAGACCTCCACAGACCATTATGAGATACATACGTATTCTGTCACAGATTTATACGTATCTAATAAAATGTTTGGCTAGATAACACAAATTATACCAAAACACAGATATTGTTTCTAAATTATTGTCTAAATTAAAAGTAATCGCAGTAAAATGAATGTCAAAAAAATTGCCGCCGAAGCAGCAATATTCGGTATATCGTTTTATGTGTCTTATCACGCCATGTCAGCGTTTATTAATTCTCGCCGGGCGAAGGAAACACCAGCCAGGGAGGCTCTAGTCAAATAGTAAGACGAATATTTACGACTTTTGAGCAGGTAGTAAATAGCCGTCGCAGAAGAGGCCTTTAAAATGATAGGCCTACTGTAACGTACTGTGAAAAAAAGCGTCATGATCACGTCTCTATACCCACTATCGTCAACCGTACTCAGATATTCGCCATAGATGATGAGCACTGATGACGATGATGTGCAAACGCAAGAGTAGACCCTTATTCTGAAACAGGTCACCTACTCTCTCCATTCATTTCCACTGCAATAGCAACCACTCTTAATGCATATCAGTCAAGTAGTACCCATAACACAAGCTCTGCTTAGGGGGCTAGATGATGCTGTGTGGATTGTCCAGCACTATTTATTTATATGTACCCACGCAGCCAACTCGTTCCTACATCTCTGCCTGGGCCTTCCGTACGGCCTTTGCCCATACAGAACCCCTTCCGTGCTGGATTTCGTACACATGTTTGTGCCCAGCCCAGTTCCATTTCAACGCCTATTTCTACAAATTTTGAACGCCCAAACTCACCCTTTTCCGTCGTTTCCTTCCAGGGAAGGTGTTCAAGGGCTGCGGCGGTGGTATATGGTAGAAATAAGGGGGCGTGAACAGCATATCTTCCATGGAAGCAATGGGCGTCCCTCTCGATGCCATCGGTACCATAGACCGCACGGTCCCGTACATGTTTCTGTTTCTCGTATTACCGACCGTACTGTACATGTTTAACATTGCACTTGCACCACCACTAAGTTCAAACTGTGTTCTTATTCATTAAAAATAAGCTACAAAGTTCTAGTTTTGTTCGAGGAGGTATTTGTTTGAGAATCGCGGTATGGCCAGGCCGACGCGTGTGGTGCGCGCGCTCGTGTAGTCTGTTGTACCTACTCGGGCACAATCATACAATTATCATAGACATCTGCTTTTTCCAATGAGGTACATGGACCGAGACGTATCGACATAGCAATGTCTATGTGCTTTGGAAATGAGAGAAAAACATGCGCGCACGCATTTTCTTAGCGCTTGAATGATTTTAAAAAGTTCTCATTATGTATTAGATGTTCACGTGACAGATTCTAGTAAGTTGTTTGCGAAGAATGTTTGATGATTGGTTATTTTCTTAGATAATAATACACCTCGATAGTTTAAACCTAAATACGAGGGGCGAGGATACTCTACATCATACACGATAAGACTTGCGAAAATAAGTATCTCGTCAGCGAGACTCGATGATACGGGTATCCCGTATCATCGAGTCTCGGGGGGACGTCTCTCCTCGCAAAGATCCACTTGAGCATCAGCCATCAAAGCTGGATTTATTAGGGACCTCACCACTAGTAAACAAAAGCGGTTGTAGAGTTGACTTGCTCAAAATTTACTCTCCATCGCTAACCCGACGGCAATAATTTTCAGTTAATATTATTTTTGTAGTTATCCAATGCAACTTTTGATAGCTAAGATATGGGACTTTGGATAGGATAGCTCCTGGAACTTGGTAACTAAAAGAATCCACGAATAGGTACCTACGGGAAAAATCTTCAACGAAGTAGTACCTATTATATTGTCTGTGACGAAGTTAATAAAAATTTGTCGAAAGTAACTATGCTTTTGGTGGTATAATTTCGCCCCTGCTTACCCCCAGGGGTAGGCCTGGAGGTAGGGCGGATACGATGTTCACCCACATCCTTACCCAAAAATTAAATGCAAAAGCTTTTAGCTGCCAAGGAGCGCCATCTCTACATAACTTTATGAAACGCTAGACTACCGTGGTGCTACGAAGCTACGAAGGTGCTACGGACGCTACGTTACATTCAAGCTTGCTACGAAATACTATTACCAGCTGATAGATGGCGTTAGCGTATTACATTCATCGTTAAGAAAACTTCTTATAAACAAACTTTTTGGTTTGAAGTAGCGTCGAATCCAAAGACAACCTCAACTAATCTACGTAAAATGTCAAATCATTATAAAATCTTGAAGTAGGTAATGTTTCTATACTTTTTGGTCCAAATTGTCAAGATGGCCGAAACCGAGAAAATCGATGCAAAATTTCTAAAATATAAATAGCTCCGTAAGGAGTTTTTTTGTTTTTTGTGGCTATGTCCCCGTATTTCAGACAATAGTTTTTATATCCACTTCAAAATTATGTCGGCTGGAAGTCTGGTGAAAACCTTATTCGGTTTGCTGTTCGACGATGCCCAGTGCAGGGCTACCAAAGGAAAGGACAACGGGTTTGGAAGTAACTACGTATGGGCAGGCTCTTTAGAGTCAGGGTTGCAGATAGCATCAAACCACAGAAAGCCAGTGATGGTGATCATCCACAAGTCATGGTGTACGGCTTGCAAGAAACTGAAGCCAAAATTTGCAGATTCCTCGGACATCCAGAGATTGAGCAGACACTTCGTGATGGTAAATCTGGCTGACGAAGATGAGCCTCCTAGTGTCACGTACCAACCTGATGGGAACTACATACCTCGGTAAGATCTTACACCAATCATAGAGGTTATAGGAGTAAAATTGTGTAGGAACCTTCGATAACACACACCATTGAACTGATAGAACTTAAAATAAAATCGGAATCTGAATCAGAAATATATTTATTGTTAACTGTTGTACAAAAAAGATCTCAATTCATAAAATTAAGATTGAATCAAGGGTCACCAAGAACATGGTGTCTAAATACCGTTCCATGACCATCACGACATACAGGGTGCTTGTTATTGGAACCAGCGTATTTTTTGGGGGAATTGAGGCTACATAATATATGCGGTAGACTCAAATCTGCTATGTATCACGGTTGCGGAGGTAATATCTCAGCAACCGTGATATTCGGATTTATTTAGTTCTT
Organism: Eupithecia subfuscata; assembly: GCA_963564075.1. Lineage (NCBI taxonomy): Eukaryota > Metazoa > Arthropoda > Insecta > Lepidoptera > Geometridae > Eupithecia > Eupithecia subfuscata. Next base: position 4,370,647 of record OY751116.1, on the reverse strand, counting down.
GTTTAGTTCTTGATAATTTTGAAAAGGGGGGGTTACCCCCGCTGAGTGGGGTATCAAATGAAAGGTATCGGTTTGGACATTTCAAAACAGTTTTTGAAATTTCTGTTTGTCATACATTTTGAAATATTTTGAAAATAGTCGAAAAATTTACCGCTACCCCCTATCACCAAAGCATGCAGAGAGATCCATCTAAAATTTAGGTTGGTAACCTACTAGTTTTAGGTATTCATTAAATTGCGAAGTCTCTAACCGGTACCTTTACATACTTACCTACTTGTTGACAAACGTTCGAAACCGGGAGTTACACTCGCACTTGACGGGTCTTGTTTATTTATTTATCTCTCCTCTCTAACTAGTCCTCCTAGCTGCGCAGTCTGCCCGTGCGGGGCACGCCTCATGGTGTCAACCATACTGCGAGACTAGGACGGGCGCGAAGTATCAAACATATGAAACCGCCGCTTGCGTTCAAACTGAAAGCGCTTAGCGTGACGGGCTTGGGCGAGTACGCGTAATTTTGAAACGCCCGCACTCGTCTCGCAATATGAATATAGCCAGAGGCCGGGCAGTGAATTCATTAATTCGCTACCCCGACCCAAATCAGCGCCCCCACCTATTTTATCTTATTATTCTGTTCAACGAAGGAATTTTCAATAATCGATTGGTCAGTTTGTGATACCTATCATAAGCTTATTGTTAAGTAGGTATCACAAACTGGCCAATCAATTTTTGAAAATTCTTTCGTTGAACAGAATAATAAGATAAAATAGGTGGGGGCGCTGATTTGGGTCGGGGTAGGGCCATAAGTTGTTTGAGTATAAGATATTTTTGTAGAATTCTCTTCTTATCTCCGGACGGTTTTGTGGACTACTCAATGTTCAATGAGGAGGGATCCAGACAACACAAATATTTCTACAGTCGACCAGACCAGATCGCCAGGTCGATGAAAAAAGCGCTGGAGAAATATACCGCACTAATATAACTAAAACATCTATAGAGGCATTAAAAAAATGCTTATGATAGGTATCACAAACTGGCCAATCAATTTTTGAAAATTCTTTCGTTGAACAGAATAATAAGATAAAATAGGTGGGGGCGCTTATTGGGTCGGGGTAGCGCCTTAAGTTGTTTGAGTATAAGATATTTTTGTAGAATTCTCTTCTTATCTCCGGACGGTTTTGTGGACTACTCAATGTTCAATGAGGAGGGTTCCAGACAGCACAAATATTTCTACAGTCGACCAGACCAGATCGCCAGGTCGATGAGAAAAGCGCTGGAGAAATATAACGCGGAAAAATTCGATGTATGAAGATTTACATGTAATAAACTTTTTATTATATATTTTTAGGTCTTAGAACCTAGTAACTAGGTTAAGGGTCCGGCAACGGATGAATTTCCCATACAAATTTAATAGTATTACCAAAATTATTTGTAATTTGAGCATATTTTCACCATGAATGTTTTCTTAGTATTTTTGTAGATGAGTATTTTGAAAAAAGATTGTGGCAGGAACCTAAATAAATACTATTCTAATACAAATAATAGCAAACCATGGTGAAAATATTCTCAAATTACAAATCATTTTGGTACTTACTACGTTTGTAAGTATGGGAAATTCATCCGTCGCTGGACCCCTAATAAGGAGGATCGAGGGCCAATTCTGTCTCAATCGTTGTTGATTGATGAAAGGTAGAAACTATATTCTTGAAACTCCGGCTCTTAAAAAGTTTTGACAAAAAAATCCTATGAATGTAGTCTCGTTCGGTAATCTCGAATATCTTTAGAGCCAGACTCCACCAAAGCGGAGAAGAGATGTGTTTGAACAACCAATGAAACCTCCGCTTCAGTGGATACCACCGCGGAGATGTATCATATTTGTATGCGAAGAAAACAAAGAAAGATAGAAGCGGAGATGTGAGCTGTGCCTTGCAAGCTGGCGATGGCGACTCACAGGACACTGTCCACTAAATAAACATCTCTTTCACCATCGGAGCAACAGACAGCCCTCTCTGCAGGGGGTGTCTCAGTGACGAAGAATCAGCTGCCCTCGTAGTCCTGGAATGCGAGGGAGTAACAGCGCAACGACACGAAATCCTCCACCACTCGAGGTCACTCCGCGAAGCCTGTGAAGATCCTCAGAAGATTCTGCGCTTCTGGACGGAGTTAGGCTGGTTACACTAGCAAAACAAACACGCACAATGGACCAAACCGAGTCTAAGTGCGGACAATAGAGTACACACACCACAATCATAACCATAAGGGAGACGAGGAGAGATGTGATCGGCGTGCAGTGAGCGGCGCCGCTAGTGCATTCATCTCAATAACAAACATCCGACGCTCGCCGCACCCAGCTCAGTTCCACTTTAGCCAGCACAGCACAAATCCTCTCTTTATTATATCATATCATTTATTGTGATTTTATGCATACAGATGTTGTTCTTAGGTGGAGGTAGTCTTAGCACACAGTGCATAAAAACCCTGTCAGGGCGCTACAATTAGGTAGGTATTTTTGATTCGCTCTTGTTACATTAATAACTTTGACACTTAATATTTATGGAATTAGATAATTTAGGAATGTCATTTTTAAAATAAGTAGTATTTATAAAAGGCAAGAATAGATAATAATTGAATGAAAATTTAGCCAGCACACACCTCCGCTCCAGTCTAGCCATTTAGCATCTCTGCTAGCTTCGGTGGGGACAGCCTAGCTGAAAAATCTCTTGTCTCCGCTTCGGACATCTCCCGCACATCTACGCTTTGGTGGAGCTTGGGCCTCAGTGATGTTACAGTCTTATAGATTCAAGATTATTGATGACTATCTTCTGCCCGCGGCTTCGCACGCGTTGTTTCGGTCTACTATTTATATTGTTATGTTTAGTAAAGATGAAGATGTTCTGATGCAGGTACTTATTTTTCACTCAGTGCCTTAATTTAAAAACTAAGTAGAAAATTAAAATTATCGCAAAATGAGCCTTTACCATTTGCTAACTTCAGAAAATGCCTACTAGCTCCGCTTTGAAGTATATATATATATGAACAAAATGGATGACACATTATTTCCCTAACAAATTCGTGAAAGGAAACAAATCGCCCGTAGCAATCGGATGTCCTGCCCATTAGGCGCGATGGGTTTTCCCAAGTGATAGATTGTAGAAAATTGCTGTCTGAAAATGTCTAATCGATTTCCTTTTTCGTTTCAGGATTAGGAACAATCCGTTGGAATTATAATATTTTGTGCGTAGGCGGAATGGAATCAATATAATATTTTAAACCCTCAATAATTTTATATTTTAGTAGCTTAGCTAGCTAGAGGTAGTGATAGGCTTCAATTTTATGCAAGCTGTTAAAACATGTAGACAATAATACATATGTGATCAAAAAAAAAGTTTTGACTGACGACAGCGTTAAAATATAGATATCTTAGTTTTTGGCTGATCTCTCATCGGTTCACCACCGGTCCAATTTTTTTTAAACTTGATGATCTAATAAATGTAAAGTGCTTGGCTCACTGACTGCCAAACTCACAACCTCACCTAATATACCAGCTAAATCATCTTTCGTAGTCAACAGAACAAAGATTTTGGAGGGATTAATTGGTTGAGGAGTATTTTACCAGGTGAGTAAGGTCACCAGAATTCCCCAGCATAATCCCCTGAATGATCTCCATGATCCCTGAGTTCATCAGAATCCCCCGAGGCTGAAAAAGTAGCTATTCTATTCTTGGTCTCCCGTAAATAAATAAGTAATGCTGGACAATTCACACAGCATATCTAGCCCCAAGCTAAGCAGAGCTTGTGTTATGGGTACTAGATAACTAATATACTTAATACAATACACTACATAGATAGATATTTTTTATTATACATAGAAAACATCCAGAAAGCCCTGGACAAATGTCTGCAGAAACATTTGTCCTGAGGCGGGATCGAACCCGCAACCTACTGCATCGATCGCAAGCAGACCTTCGCCCGCTGCGCCACAGAGGTCGTTAATATGGTAACACCACGTAGAGGGCATATAATCTTATTTTAGTAGCTAGCATGCTCTAGCCTAGCCCCTTGTTCGGTTTAGGTCACTAACATTCTGTTCACGACAGATTCTAGCTACTAGTTGTAGTATTTATATCCTCGACGGCCGCCTCGACGTACATCTCCACCGTGTTGTTGAGTGGAGGTAGCGGCAGAGGCGAGGCTGCGGAATTAGTTCAACTCGTTGAACTTTGAGTTGAACTAATTGGAATAGAACGCGGCCGAGGAGCGCCGACGACGGGAGCGGGCAGATTCATACTATCTAGTAGTAGGTAAGTACTTACATCCTCGACGACCGGCTCGACGTACATCTCCACCGTGTTGTTGAGTGGAGGTAGCGGCAGAGGCGAGGCCGCGGCCGAGGAGCGTCGAGACGCGCTGCCGCACGAGCATTGCGATACGGACCGACGGGAGCGGGGAGATTCTCTGAGAAAGAAAGAATTGTTTAACACTACAACTAAGACCATCATGTTCACAACGACTCTTGTGAACATGAGCCAGCCTCATGTTCACAACTGCCCCTGTTGTGAACATGAGGCTGTTGGAGTTGGCTGGCTGGAGAATACCATAACCGAATAATAGACAGCACTGTAATAAGGTTGACGTTAGTATAGTTGACCTCTTTGCCGCAATGGACAGCGAAGTGTAAGTATGGAACCGAAGCGGAGTCATCAGCTTGAGACGCAGAAGGTTGCGCGTTTGATTTCTTTAATTCCCAGGACTTAGTTCATTATGTTATGAATGAAAGCGGGTTAACTACGAACCTTGTTTGTTGGAAGAACACCTAATAATTAATTCGTCAAACTACGATAGATTTATAGTAAATGACATTGTCTTCTGCATGTAAGGAATAAGGATAGAATTCGCTGAGAATTAGTCCTAAATATGCATCATGTGAAACAGCCTCAACAAAAGGTTTGTTTGACTTCGAAGCCCTATCTATGATAGATCTCTGATAGGTACCTACTCCACAGGTGTTAGAAAACTTGTTATCCTCAAAAAAATCCTGTATACGTTACCTTCTGTTTCTCCGACACGCATGTCGCGTCGACCGTTCACATGCAGAGGATCTGCATCTAACAGGCAGGAAGTAGCCCAGCTGTGGCAGCGGCGCTGGTTCTAACGAATCACTAGAGTCACTCCACTCCGGCTGGCTGAAAGGCCCTGTGTCCAGAACCGCCGGCATTTTGAGTCACACGCTGTTCCTTTTTATATTCGAACTCTTTTCGGCCAGTGGTTTGGTTTGCATTTCACTTCTTCTATATTTTAAACTTGGAACTACCGGTTATGGTGTTTTTTTTTTGCGTTTCACTTGTTCTTAATTTGAACTTAGTACCTATCTATATCACTTCATTGAACAGAGTTAATTTTGTAAGAATATTTTTTATTAGCGTTGATTCGATTTGTTTTGTACACAACAGTTTGTGGCTTGATTTTGAAAGTTTTCTCTACAGTAGAGTTTCAAGGCTCTTGAGATTAGGTTAAGTTGGGAATTATTAGGAAATCACATTTTCACAAGCAAAATAACTGAGCCCGTCTAGACTCGATCCAAACTGCGGTTAAATAACCTGATTTCTGAATAATTGTCAATAGAGTGATTAGGAGATAGTGTGAAGGCGCGACTACCGGCTATTAGAAACCAATTTTCTTTGATAAGGCGATTAGATAAGATTTCTAGGGCGAGACTAGGTTTAGTTCAAAATTAATTTTCTTTCTTTCTTTCTTTAGTTGATTTAGTATGTCGTGTAGGTTTTTATTTTATAATTATTGTAATAACTAGCGTCCATTCCACGTAGAAAGCGTTTCAAAAATATCAGTTATGTTTTATATCAGACATTACCTAAATATGTACTTGTATGAAGAAAAAATCCATTTATGTAAGATGTGCCATCTTACATAAATGGTAGATACTTAATTTTTTTCTTAAACTTGTTGTTCCAAAATGATTTTAGTACTAATACTAACTAACCAGTCGATTTTAAATGCGTGATAATATAAGTAAAGTAAAATCGCTTTCTGGGACAATAGGACTATATATAATGCATAGATATAAATAATACGATATAAATCTATGATATAATGGTACATACCTACCTAGCTGTTTTTGATAAATTAGCAGGTTACCTAAGTAAAATATTACCAGCTGCAGCTGAGTAAAGTCGAGTTAAATAGGTATCATTTTATCAACGAAAGGCGTGCCTATAGCATACTGAATTAGGTTGGTAGTACTGTGGCGTGCAATGGACGGACAAAAAAAGGAACCATGTCCTACGAAATCCTAATCAATAATTCGAGTCATCAAGGACAATGTCAATGTTACCAAACCCTCAAAGAAATAAGAATCTTTGTTCTAATTTCGAAGTTCGATCCCCAATAGGCATCCCCTATTGTTTTTGTAACAAACGAATCCCTCTAACGGTTTTGTCCTACCCGGGACGTGAGAGAATGCACATTCCATTTTTTGAAGCAATTCAAATCTTTAGGGTTGCCAGCCGTGTTTTTTGTCCCGAAATCTGATATGGTAGGTGGTCTATTCTACGATAGCGGCAAAGCCGAGTGCAAAACGCGAAGGAAATTTTTCTCGATTTGCTGAAGATTTATGCTAATAGGTTTGTTGTAGTTTTAATAGGTTTGTTGTAGTTTCTATAGGTTTGTTGTAGTTTCATTAGGTTTTTTGTAGTTTCATTAGGTTTTTTGTAAAGAAGTTACCCTAGGTATTGTCATGTTCCCGATGGCTTGGGAGGTTTTTATTGAAATTTTTACTCAGGTTTAGCCCGTGTTTGGTATCCTTGGTTAGTGATGTATGGGACCCGTTTATATTTTTTACTAACTTCTAAAATGGTTCTATATTCGACTGTATGTAAGTATGTTTTTTTATGCGTGTTCGTCGATTTCTCCGTCAATTATGAACTGATTCATATGATTCTTTTGCAATTGTATAGTATAGCAAAAGATCCCAAGAAGGTAAAAAAAAAAACATTACCGAGGGATTAGTACTTATTTGTCCCACGAAACTTAAAAAACTGTTTGCAATTGAGGGATTCTAATTCGGATTTTAGTTTTTTTATTAAAACAATCAAATTATTAAGAGTAGGTAAGTACCTACCTATCAACTTACATTTTTTTGCTCTGACCGCTGTATTAGCTTCCGCTTCGGTTGGTAGGTAGCCCTATTCGTAGAAAACTTTTTTCGTGGGTAAAAATGATTGAGCTCGTGACTCACAAAAGGACCGCGCCGTAATATGATTATGATTTGAACATCAATTCCACGTTTTTTTTTGTTTGTTGGTAGACTTGGTAGCAAGAGAGAATTTAACCTACCTTCTTTCTAGTTTCTTTATTATCTGTAAAACGTTTGTGATACCTTGGGTGTAGTAACATTAGCTAGGTATTCTGAGCTTTGATCTGTGAAGTTAGCTTTGAATTTTATTAGTGGTCGATAACTTCCGAAATTGAACTTTCTCTACATAGACTCAACGTCGTTTATCAACTACCACTCGACTCGATCAGCTTGATATCCATGTGTATAAAATACGGTAATAGTAGAGAAATTGAAAAGCTTCCAATGCCAAGAAATGCACAAAACAAGCCAACAAAACCTAACAGAGACAATCAAAGAAATGCTTTGTATTCCGTGCCACAGTATCTACGTAAACAGAATGTCACTGTGTGCTGCCGTTGTCATAGATCTAAGTAAAATCTGTTGATATGTTTCGTTCTCCTAGCGCTTACTCTACAAATGGCCCACGTTCCAACTACATGCAAATACTAGCTCACTGATAAATTTCCAATCTTGTGCAATCACACTAAGTATATATAATATTATAAATGCGAAAGTTTGGATGGATGGATAGATGGATGGATGGATGTTTGTTACCTCTTCACGCCAAAACTACTGAACGGATCGGGCTGAAATTTTGCATACAGGTAATTCTAATACTGGAATCAAACGTAGGATACTTTTTATCCCATAAATCAGTTCCCATGGGATAAAAACCACCTTTAAACGTTTATAGAAACAAAAACGCGTGTGAAGCCGCGGGCATAAACTAGTAATTATAATAAACGAACACGAGGGCATTGTCTTTTAGTCAATAAATCACAGTAAAGTACGTCATAGCGTAGCAAGCACGCGTAACACGAACGCCGCCCGTCCGACTATGACTGAGGTGGGTGGACCTAATTGCACCTAATTTGAGTCTGCCACTTTCGAGAAGCTAGTACGTCATCTCCCCTTGTTTACTTAGATCGATGGCCGTAGTAAACGGAATGCCAGTAGGTAATGTGCATTGACCTATTTCTCATGCCCATCTAAAATTCAATTCTGTTCTATGAATGTGCTTAATTGCGTGTTCTAATGATGAATCTAAGAGAAGTTGTGACGCTAGAGGGGTCCCACTCGGCAGAACAAAATAAACCAGCTTATACACAAAGGGTTCTGTAGGTAGACGTACAGTAATAAATAAAGTAAATCATTTAGGTATTAGTCACATAAAAGAGAGAAAGAGATAATTTATTTTACCCAAAAAACATAAGTACAAGTAAGTATATATTTTTAGGCAGATAACAACATTAAAACAATCTTCGCCTATGTTTGATTCCAGGGTTAGACTTACCTATATGCAAAATTTCAGCCTGATCCGTTCAGTAGTTTTGGCGTGGAGAGGTAACATCCATCCATCTATACATCCATCCATCCAAACTTTCGCATTTATAATATTAGTGTGGAGTGTGATGATAGTGTGATGTGATTGTTTTATGTGTGATGTGCAATTAAGTGTATATCTATCTAAAGGTGGTAGTACTTTTTATTTCTTTTATAGTAGGACGAAGAGAAACTGGTTTCCCTCGTGGTCCTACCAGTAGGACAAAATAGTAGGACCACGAGAAAACGGCGGAGTTAAACACCCCCCCATCTCTTCCCGCGGGGGTCGTAAGAGAAGACTTGGGGATATCCACCGGGGACGGGGTTACCATCAGGATGATGAGTCACCTGTCGTATTTAACGTTGCAATGCTATCCAAAAATTGCTTCCCATTTGCTTCTATTTACTTCCTACAATAAGAGAATTGCTTCCTTTATATTTTAGACTAGCTGCATTCTTACGACCCGTTGTCCTATTACCCGTTTTCTCGTAGGAATTAAGCATTTTCCCGTGGTAAAAAGTAGCCTATGTTCATCAAGAACAATGTGGGCTTCTAATGGTAAAATAATTTTTAAAGCGGTCCAGTAGTTTCGGAGCCTATGCAATACAAATAAACAAATAAACAAACAAACAATCAAATCTTTCCTCTTTATAAATATTATAAAGAGGAAAGATTTGAGTATAGTAGAAACTCAAAATTTCAAGGTGACCGTTCATTCTGACGTCAGAATGACCGGTCACCTGGCCCGTAGACTGTATGCGGTGTGGAATCGCTGAAATTTACATATGTATACCAGTAATTGCTTCCTATTTGCTTCCTTCAAAGCTTTCAACCTAGATCCTGTACCTATAAAGGAAAACAAGAATGGGTAAGCCCAGTGCCTGTAAAAAAATGGAGAGCAAAGGTGCAGATATCTTTGCCAACCCGCATGCCCAGTGATAAGTTGGTTCTTACGACATCAACGTGCTGAGTTGGAAAAATTCTTCATCAAAGTACCTACCTAATATTTTGGTTACTACTTTGGCGCACTAGAGAATTAACAATTAAGAAGCTGCTCTATTTAAGAAGTTGACTAAATAAATGAATCAAATGACAAATTAATTATTTCCGTAGATCCGTGCTCGTAGTTCTCAGACAGAATAACTTATTAGATCAGGGAGTGGCCTTCTATAAATAATTGAGCTATTTCAAGAGCTAATTCTATCTAATAACTTTGATCTTAGTTAGTTTATATAGCTTTTAATAGTCTATTCTAAGTTACTATTTAGATTCAGTTGTACTACATACTTACAATTTATGGAATGTTTTTTCTTACAGTTTCTAATTTATTGATTTTATTTGTGACTTCAATACAATTCGTAGGGATTTCTTTTGTAAAATTTACATGTAGGTACCTACATGTAGAGCAGTACCTAAATTGGTTTTATCAATAAATTAACTAACAAAGACAATTACAATTTAAGAATAAGTAGAAACACATAAGAACTAGGTACATGGTAAGTACATATTTACAATTGAAACAATTGAGCTAACTATAGACTGTTACCAACAATCTACAAGGAGCTCAACTGTCGGAAGCGTCCCATAGAGCAAGTACATGCTCTATGGAAGCGTCCACAAGACGCTGGCTGCATTGCCCCGCTGTATGGCAATGCTTACAATAAATTGTAAGTATTCCTGTTTCTTACTTTGAATTCAATTTGAAAATCTTTAGCCTGTTTTACCAAACTCTAAACGCGATTAACGTCCCTGAACTTTCGAAGGTTTAAAAGCGTTAAACTTACAGCTGCGAACGAAATCAAAGATTAACCTTTTTAATGTACCCCACATAATTTCAGAGCAATGAGAGGAAATTCCGGTACCTAATCGAGTGAATACAAACGGCTGCCTTATCGCTTCGATCATTATCTCATAGAAATTTTAAACTTGTTAAAGCTTTACTTATCTATGTTTAGTGAAAGTACAAAAATAAATCATCTCAAACTTTCAAAGGTCATCAGTCAAAATCACCACAATACAAAAAGCCTCGACTCTTTACAGCTAAAAGTCTACATTCTATTCTCTATGACAGCCCTGTCTTTTTTCTCTATGGTCATTCTATTATTTGTCGTCTAGTCTAGATCTTACATAGTGTTGTCCAAGCGCAAAGACATGTCTTGCATACAGATGAGACAGACGGACAACCCGACAGAACCGACTGTCAATGTGTTTTACTAAACAGATTGAGTCCTGTTTTACGGGCGTGGACGATGATGTCATTATTTCTAAAAATAGGGGGTCGAAAAGCTCGAAATAGGCTTTTGGATTCTGCTAGTAATCGCGAGTTGCCTAGTTATTTTAGAAATCGTAACTCGTAAGTATTCTACAGAGTCGAAATCTCAGATCAATAGACAACTGACCTATGTTTATGTAGGCATACATCAATAACAGGTAACTCTGCAAAACCAATTTCAGAAATGGGTTTGAAGATTTGAACTTTAACCCTAGAATCGGGCAGCACTTTTTTTAAACAAAGTAGTGGCCGAAATTAGCTCCACCTTCATAGAAATCTAAATAACAAGCTATTTAGATTTCTATGTCCACCCTCCATACACAACCTTCTAACCTCTTTGAATACCTACGTAGAAAACAGAATATTCAGTAGTTTGAAGTTGGTGTTCCCTTTCCAATTCTTTTAAAAAGTAGGTAAGTACTAGTTTATAATAATTTGTATGATAAAAACGTAAGTTTTATTCTTATTGCCCTAAACGCGTGCGGTCCCATACAAACAAACATGCTTCCTGGAATTATTTGTTCGAAGTCGAAGGCAGAATGCACTTCACTTCCTTGCCATGTGGTAGAATGCAGTGTAGGCGTTGTCCAAATTGAGATGTTTGGTTTACGAGTACCAACATGATGGGGTGAAATTTGAATTTCGAAATGTGGAATGGCTGCTCTTCTATACGGTTTAATTATCCCCTTGCTTACTTACATTATTTGATGGTTTAAAAAAAACTAAAGTTTTTATGTTTTGCGGAATACTTAAGTAAGTAGGTACTTACTTCGTACTTTCGTAATTCGGGAATAAAAAATTTATGAGAGCACCTCGGAATCGATTTTAAAAATTCTTCCGCAATTGTATAATTCTCTACTTATACAATTGCGGAAGAATTTTCAAAATCGATCCACGAGAAATCGACGTAAGTACATAATGTACATACAGCACCCCGGACATTCTTTTTTCAAAGTCGTTATAAAATCTGTTAACCTTAAACAGTTGCGAAGCAGTATTTTTCTCACTCTTGTCATCAGAAAAAAACAAACTGGACTCGCATAAGGTTAAGAGAGTTTTATTTGTACGAGGTTAGTTAATTGCAGAAAGAAGTAGAAATTTAGTTCTTTGTTATTATAGCAAATCATAAGCCTTTAAATTTAACTATGTATTCTTTTCCTTCATTATAACAACTCTTGGTTGTCGTTAAACTCTTCTAGGACTTTGAGAAGGTAGGTAAGTACAAATGATGAATGACAACGGTATTGAAGTTTTAGAGGATGTATAAAATTACACCACATCAATTCCATGATACTAACATTACATTAAGCCATAACGACTGTGATTATGGATAATCATCCAATTATCGGACATCATGATCTTGCTTGATAATCATCTAAATAAGCCATAAGCTTCAAGGGTTAAGTTATTCTTAGGGCGAGTTAGTTTAGTTAGACGATTGCGTTTTTATGTTACTTTGCTTCGTTAGACTTTGTAATGTAACAGCTCCTTTAACGCGAATAGTAGGGTGGATAGTGGCGCCACTACATATTTAATTTTATAATTACGTTATACAAAGGAATTATCAAAAAATCGGACCGCGCGTAGACGATATCTATCATTCATCTAGCTTTTTTTAAATGTATCTTGAATAGTTTTGTACTGTATTATTTAGGCAGATACTTGTTTCAAGAGTTTAGTTCCTATTGGTGGCCACCAAGCTCTCCAAACAAGGTTTTTGATTGAATAACACAAAACAAAACTATTACAGATACATTTAAAAAAAGCTTATGATAGATATCGTCTACGCGCGGTCCGATTTCTTGATAATTCTTTTGTATAACGTAATTATAAAAGTAAATATGTAGTGGCGCCACTATCCACCTTATTATTCGCCTTAAAGAGTTGTAAGTACCTATGTGTATTGTAGGTTTGAAATTTGAATATTGAATTGTCCGAGATTTTAGCACCTCATAAAACTATTTAACCAAGAATACCAAGAAATCAATACCAAGCTCGCAAGGTGGATAGTGGCGCCATTACATATTTAATTTTATAATTACGTTATACAAAGGAATTATCAAAAAATCGGACCGCGCGTAGACGATATCTATCATAAGCTTTTTTTTAATGTATCTGTTATAGTTTTGTTTTGTGTTATTCAATCGAAAACCTTGTTTGGAGAGCTTGGTGGCCACCAATAGGAACTAAACTCTTGAAACAAGTATCTGCCTAAATAATACAGTACAAAACTATTAAAGATACATTTAAAAAAAAGCTTATGATAGATATCGTCTACGCGCGGTCCGATTTTTTGATAATTCCTTTTTATAACGTAATTATAAAATTAAATAATGTAGTGGCGCCACTATCCACCCTACTCCTTACTATTCGCCTTAAAGCTCAAATTCCCTTGTAATAGTTTCCAAAATTACTAGATCCACAGCCACCACCAGATTAAGGTTTAAAACAAGTGCTACTACGTAAGTAAGCAGTAAAGCTTGTGTTGTAAGTCATAAAGACAATTTAACTCTTACTACATTGTAATACGCGTGGATATGGATTGTTAACGTTAAAATAGCCTGAGAGTATGAATCACCGTACGGCGTACATTGACTTGTTTCAGTGGCACACTTCTGTTCTGTTATTTCTTGTGAAGAGGCCGGATTACAATAGTTTTCGCGCGGATGTTGAATTGAAAGTAACAAGGAACGGTATAGTCACAATAGATAAAATAGATAGAAATATATATACTGTGGTATAGTTAGTAAGGCACTAGAGCAAGAGGCAGACCAACTACAAGATGGGATGAGGAAATCGCAAAAATAACGAGCAAAGACTGGATGGCAGTAGCTATCGACAGAGACAAATGGAGTAGTCTGGAGGAGGCCTTCACCCTTTCATGAGGGGTTCTTGGGTGACAACAATACGCACGCGAAAACGAGTTCCACCGGCGGCGCTGGTCCGACTAAGACTGAGAAGGGTGGACCTAATTAGACCTAATTTGAGCGTTCCATTTTCGAGAAACTAGTACCCCATCCCACAAATTTTACTTACATCGAGGGCCACGGTATTAGCCTTGCCAAGTCGAGTCAACCGCCACCGGGAAACCTTTTCGAAACCATCTCGAGTCACATTTAAAGTTAGCTACCTTATAATACCTAATTATAATTACCTACATGCAAAGATCCTATGACTACGTTCCGCAGGGTAGATATAACGTAATTTGTTTTTGTAAAAAATTAACAAATCATTGTCATACCTTTCGTTTTTTCTTATGACAATGGTCCCTGTAAAAGAAAGCGACGACAAGCTAATGTCAATGTTATCTAAAATGACAATGTGCAGATTTTTAAGAATGTTTTGGTTTTGTTTGTTACCAGCAAAGATCCTATGACTAGGTTCCGTAGGGCCTACATGTAATTCGCCAACTTCATATTTGAAGGTAATAAAATGGCTGACTTGACTCTTCTCGGGATATAAACACATTTACGGCGGAGCTATTGCGAAACGAGACCTGGCATAATTGTTTTTTGTGAAGCTTCCATTGCAGTTCCTATTCTTTTCCTCATTTATCTCACTTTTTGCTCATTAATTTTGGGCTTAGAAGGTGTGAGATACAGTGTAATATTAAAGGGATTACACCCGAGGTACCCTCACGTCGCGGCAGTCCGCACGCGGCGATGTGCGCGTGCGGTGGTCTCGAGAGCGATCCATTAAAACATATTCGCGTGTTTCTGTTCCCAGTTCCCTCCCTATAGGAGTGACTGAATCCCACATTGGCGACGAGGACAAAAACAGTATGTACTAAGTAGTTACCAAATCGAAGTTCTCCCACCAACTTATTTTCGTAAAAGGGGAAGGGTAGACGCGTGATTGAGGTAAGTTTGCTGGAAAAAGTACTCCTTGCGTTAGGATTTCGCTAACGATGTTATTTAGGTATTGTTTTAGTTCAAGTACAATTGATTTTGTTTAGTGCTAGGGTAGAAAGATAAACTATCTCCATACCTTATCCTACACTTTTAAGAAATTGAATACTCTTTCACTAATTGCCTACGATTACGTGTCTACCGCAACCTTAGCATTTTCTCGTGGTGGTTATTACAATCGAGCTCGAGGGGTAACGAAAACGACATAATATGTTGAAGATAAAAGGCATAATGTACCTGTCCATAGCAATAATTTACAAACTGTAAAAATATTTCTGGTAGCTGTACTTATGACGGAATAAGTATAAACTGTATCATTGCTATGGACCAACTCCAGGGAATGGACACAAGTTTTTACACGCCTTGATAATTATGTTCCCCAATGAGTCAAAAACAAAGTCGGGTAAATTATTTAGATACACATACAATGTATGTTAAGTATCTAAGTACCTACCTACTTATGAAGTCTGTCGGTTCCTACTCATTGTAACTGTGCCACGTATTACTATACGTTACTTTGCCATATTCCAAAGATTCATTGGGAAAATAATCTACATTACCAAGGTACGTAAGTATCTAATCTATTGGTTTCTTCTCATTTAAATTTTGCCAGGTATTTAATCAAATAAAGACTCTCTACTTTGCCGTATTCCGATGTTATAAAGCTAATAAGACCTATAAAATATTTGGGTGCTGATTGCACCTACATACCTAACTTGGTGGTAAGTAGGCGCTATAGGTGAGTGAGTACTCCACCACCGAAGTCCCGTCTCAAAGCCGATCTCTGTTCATTAGAGACATCGGGTCGGGACAAGAATAAAAAGGGCTATAGAGATTTTTGTTGGTTTAAAGTGTAAAATGTATATATAAAACAACGAGCTACCTTACAACATTTCCGTGTCAGTGTTTAGTTTCACATTTTGACCTTTTTTAAGTGTACATTTGTTGCATTTGTGGAAATGAAGAGTTTTTTGATTTTGATTTTGAACACTGAAGTGGGCTAAAACTACAGAAATATATTGCAATATTCCGGGTTCACTTTGAGCCTCAGTACCAAGCTACTGATAAACGGAATATTTTTCGTGGAAAGTAACGCGTAGTGGTCCTCCAGGCGGCGGCGACGGCGCGCCCTGCGGGTTGCATTGCACCGCCGCCGAGGCTGGCCAGTTGCGTTAAGCTCATAAAACAAGATCGATAAAAAAAAAACGATAAGTTTGTATTTAGACTGCGGCATCAAAGTAGCAAATGCAACTTTTCAAATGAGAATGAGAACCAAATAGACCAAATAATCGAAAATGTACTTCGACAAAACTATCTTACAGAAATTCTGTATGGTTGACAATGTTGACCTAGACAAAATTTTAACGAAAAAGTGAAAAGATTTAAGCGAACGCGCTTGAAGTTGTTGAAAAAATTACTTAAGTACCTTTTTCAAAGGCAAATCAATGGGCTGCAACCCAAGTGAAATTGAGGTCAAAAAGAAGAAATCAAACTGATTTAATTGCAATAGTTGATTGCAATAAATATGGTAGCAAAAATCGTAAGTCTGATTCTAATCCAAAGCTTGCCCCGCTTTAGATAGAATGTTGGAAATTGATGTGGCTACCGGAGACATTTCCATAGACACTGTCTACTAGATTATTATCTAAGAAAAATACTTTGGTTTCATATCAAACGAAAACTGTAATAAACTAAAACTTAAACTTAAAAACCTAATTCGAATTTTAGTACCTATCAAAGGGTGAAAATATAATTATAGTAAGTAGGTACTTATTCCATTTCAAATGTTAGCACTGAAAATTCAGTAGAAAAACCTAAAACTTTGGTGGTTTATTTATTTTTCATCTAGACTATTCTAGACGATGACGCTGTGCCGAAGTAAACTGAGATTGATCGAGGGTCTCTAAAAATGCTCAGATTCGGGAAGTTTATTCAAAAGTTCTTGATAGTGTGTTTATTTGACGTACGTGTTCAAATTGGATCAGAATGGCAAACTGCCATATTCAATTTTGTTGGATATGGTGTACTTACGAAATTAGGTAAGTACCTACAAAATTAATGATTAGGTATAATGTGCATAAATAATTGGTAAAAACATGACTGGCTTTGAATGTCTTGAAATAACTGTGTTACCGGTACCTCTAAATATTCCAAGGAGAAGATGTTCTCACCATGTGAGGGTGTTGTAAATTTTTAGTTATTTCTGGGAAAATGACGAAAAACAGCGCGCACAACTTAAACAGGTATCAAGTCCAAGTTTTAGAAGATAATGACGTTCTTCTGTTATTCTTAAAGATAATAAATGTATTTTTCACGCTAAACAGGTCCAATTTCTTGGACATGATCAGTCAACAATGGCGTTTAGCTCATCATCAAAATTATTGATGGAATTAAGTCGTTCCTAGAACTGTAGATAAAGTTCAGAGATTCTTAGAACTACCGACTAATATTGGCAATTGAGCCCCAAATCTATCAACTTTGACCAAATTTAACAGAAAAGTAGACAATTCGCACGCTGATTCGAGTTATTGAGCAGAGTGTAGCAGTCTGCGTGGATCGGTGGCAGTCAAAGTGTTAAACCTAAATAACATCAACTAAGAGATGTTAAGGCCCTGGGCCATAACGATCCGGGTTATAAAACAATGGCTGATTCAGAGTAGACAGATCGTCCGATAGTAATTTTATTGGTAAAATTGAATTATGTTAGGATGCACCTACCCTTGCGGCGAAGATTTCGAAATAATCGCGGACCACAAACCTTAAAATTCATAATAAACCTTAAAATACCTTAAAAGTCATAATATTGGGCCCACGATCAAAAGCCCCAGTAAATTGACCGGTGAGTAGTTGGCTCCAAGGTTATAAACCGATTTAAGCTGGTACCGTGCCGAGGGCAAAATATTAGGCCGGTCATCTATCTGAACTGTGTGAAAGTGAAAACTGAAGATGGCTGTGACGCAAATCATTATATTACTTAAAATATCCTCGAGCAGTCACGGTAGGTAACTACGACTCTAAACTAATGAAGATCAAGTAAATAATAATTGTTTTAAAGGAATCGTTTCAAAATGATTGTTTTCACTATAAATTGTTTGAGCAAGAACTCCAAAATCGTGGTAAAATTCCTGTAAAATTACGACACAGAATTTTATGAACTGCTCACGAAGGCCATCCCGAATTTGGTCGGCATGAAATCTTGACTAGGGACTCTTGTATGGCTTTCAAGTTTAGTGGCCCAAAATTGATGAGGAATATCGGGTCCATCTAGCTTAGTAAAAAGGTCCATATTTTCATCACAATTTGGGTGGATATTGCGATGCATTTTCTTGGTCTACCTACACTACCAAGTAACCCTGTTGGTGGCTCTCTGTTGGTTCCTAGTTGTTAGTAGTTAATATAGTAGATTTTATTAAATAAAATCATGAAATGAACATTTAAGCAAACTTAACCACAGAATTAAAGAAAATACTTTCAAGACTGAGAATTCCTACCAACACCACGCTCATAATGGAAGATAATTTGGATGAGTTAAAATAATTTTGTCTAATCTGCATTAGGCACAGCAGAACGGAAAAGTAGAACGTCAGAACCAAGAAAACTGACTGGAAAAACTAAAAGCTACCTACTAGAATATTTAAATATCTAAAATAGCAATTTAACAAATTCTCCAGGCAAACTACTCTTCAACAAACCATTTAGGACAAAGATACAAGCAGTTGCTAAAAAGGAAAAAATAAAAACAGAAGAATAAGGTCGTGGATAGAGACTGTGTTATGAATACCTAGGAGAGAAAAAGGAAAATACATGAACATAAAAAAGAAAAGCAAAAGAACCTGAATTAAGGGTCGAAGAGAAGGTTTATAACACGATTAGAGAAACTAAAGTCGGAATATCGTTAAAACGTTAAACGGTAAAAGGCCATCATCATCATCAGCCTATGTAAGTCCACTGCTGGACATAGGCCTCCCCTAATGAGCACCATAGAGCTTCAGCTTGCCGCATCCAGCATCTGCCTGCAGTTTTTCGCAGGTCGTCGTCCCACCTAGCCGGAAGGCGTCCTACACTACGTTTGCCGAGTCGTGATCTCCACTCAAGAACACGATTTCGCGAGATATGGCGAAACATTCCATGATAGTTGAATGTAATTGAATTCCTAAATGCATTCCTAAAAGCAGAAGAAGAGATGGTATTAACTTAATATAAGATTAATTTGACTAAATTATGTATGACCGGTTAGATTGATTTTGTGATAATCTATGAGATTATAGCTAGCCACTTTAGCCAGTCTATTTTATTTTGTAGCAATTCGATTTGGTTTGGAACTTAGAGCCTACTGTTTAAGTAACATATATATACTACATATATTTATTGAAATATATAACATATGTACTTCAATAAAATTGCAACTAATAGAGACGAATTACGTCTAGTAAGTATTCACACTTATGTAACTTTATATCCTACTTACTTACAATTATTGTAAAACTATTTACTTCGGGTGAATCGTTTACGTTTTCATTCAATTTTGTAAAAGGAAGAGATGTGAGATACAGTGTAATATTAAAGGGATTACACCCGAGGTACCCTCACGTCGCGGCAGTCCGCACGCGGCGATGTGCGCGTGCGGTGGTCTCGAGAGCGATCCATTAAAACATATTCGCGTGTTTCTGTTCCCAGTTCCCTCCCTATAGGAGTGACTGAATCCCACAGAAGGTTATATCATGTATCACACTATTATTATAAATGCGAAAGTTTGGATGGATGATGGATGGATGTTTGTTACCTCTTCACGCCCAAACTACTGAACGGATCAGGCTGAAATTTTGCATACAGGTAAGTCTAAGCCTGGAATCAAACATAGGAGACTTTTTATCCCATAAATTAGTTCCCATGGGATATAAATAACCTTAAAACTTTTCAATAGAAACAACGCGTGCGAAGCCGCGGGCAGAAGCTAGTTTATTTATATTATAACCTTCAAGAGCACACAGATCCCCTTGCTATTCAATGATCCTATCCATCCACGGTTGTCTGGTAGAGATCGCTCTTGAGCGATAAGACCGCCGCTTGTCACTTAGTTTTTAAGCTGTTTTGTTGTATTGTTTCTATCTTTAAGTGTGCAATAAAGAATTTTCTATCAATCTATCTAAGTATCTATATTATAAGCTTTTATACCGCTATCTATAGGGCTGGACAGCGACCGATTAGCGCATTCACTGCCCAACCTCGGCGATACGACCCGCAAGAGGGCGCGATTCCGCGCCGCCGACGCTATATGGAGGTGGACCTGACTATCTGCGTCTTGGGCCATGATAGTGTTAACCAAGTCAGTCGCAAAAAATTATCGAGTGGGAAGGAGGCATCACCTCAATCACCTCAAGGCAGACGACCTGCTTCACGGTCAGACGAGAAGTTGTGTTCACTCGTAAGTTTTCGTGGCGACTCTGTGACTGAAAGGGTGTGTATATATATAATTGCACCCAGAGCCATATGGTGAACGGTCAAGTGTGTGTTTGGTGGGACCACGAAAAAGTTTTGTCCCACCAGTGGGACATCGCAGTGGGACCACGGTTCCGGAGTGTTAAAAAGGGGTAACTTAAGGATTTTTTTCGATCGAGTGAAGTTCATTAGATCTTGTAAACACCAAACCGAACAGTGATAGGAGACTACCGCTCCGGGTCGTTCTTGGTGCAAAGGATTTCCTTCGCTATTCAGCGAGGTAATGCTGCTGCAAGCATCATGGGCACCTTTGCACCGGGACTGGTTAGGGGCGGGTTATTTAATGACTAATTTTTAAGTTCAATACATAATGTATAACTTTATGAAGCTTAATAAATAATAATAAAAAAATTCTTAAATAAAAACAATAATAAAAAAATATAAGTACACTATTTTCTAAGTCACAGATGATTTTAAAAATCACAAAAGTGTGGCCTCTGCTGAACTACCAAGCCTTAATGCCCATATTTCCAATAACATTTTTAAGCTGTGCGACAGTGGCCGAGATGATGATCTGTACCTAGACGGTAGGTCTTCATCTATGCCTTTGACTTACGGGCACAAAAAGCATAATAATTCGCTATTTAGTTTAAACTGGTGTCAATTTATTATGCTGCCCACGCACGAAGGTACATAACCTTGGATTTGATTAGTCACAAAATTACAAGACAACTTTATTGTACCTGCCTAACAAAAAAGTGAGGTAGGTGTACGTGTGTCATACAAAAATATTAGAATAAGTCATATACATATACATCTAAACATCTATATAAATAAAACAAAGTCGTGTTAGTTACACCATTTATAACTCAAGAACGGCTGAAGCGATTTCAAAGATCTTAGTTTTGTTGAATTTGTCCGGGATAGCAGAATAACCAAACAATTAGGGTACCGCCCAAAAATTTAAATGCTACGCGGGGTAAGCCGCGGGCACAGCTAGTAAAAATATTTAAGTAAAATTCTGTAGATTATGGTACGCTCTCCCAGCGCTAACTCAACAAATGGCCAGTGTTGTCCAATCTTTTGCAATATACCTACTAAAACAACAAATAAATAAATGATGCTGGACAATTCACACAGCATTATCTAGCCCCAAGCTAAGCAGAGCTTGTGTTATGGATACTAGATAACTGATATAGGTACTTAATACAATACACTACTTAGATAGATAAGTTTTTTTTATTATAGTTACATAGAAAACATCCAGAACGCCCTGGACAAATGTCTGCAGATCGCACAAATATTTGTCCCGAGGCGGGAATCGAACCCGCAACCTCCTGCGTCGCAGGCAGACCTTCGCCCGCTGCGTCATAGAGGTCGTCAAACAAAGATAGTACCTAAGACTTCCCTATACCGAAGTGCGATCGAGACATAAGCAGATGAAACACGAACGCCGGCGGCGGTACCGCCGCCGGTCCGACTATGACTGAAGTGGGTGGACCTAATTGTAACTAATTTAAGCCTTCCACTTTTTGGACGCTAGTACCCGATCTCTCGATTTTTATTTAGACCGATGGAATAAGTAGGTACTCCATGTCGGTACATTGTACGTAAGTTCGCCGACATCGAAACCTGCGATTAGCTTACTTGACTAAATATAACTTGGTTTGGTTTATAACGGCTTAGGTAAAACCTTTTATGCTATACCTACCTCATTGTCAATAAAAAAAAAATGTTTAAAACCTACGGACTCGAGGTTACTTCGGTAGCAAGCACAGCACTTAATAAAGTAAACAAGTTATAATATTTTTAAAAACCTTTTTTAAAAACAAGTTTTTGATGCATTGTCATCCAAAAAATAAAAGTGTATACCAAATTTCAGCTCAATCGGTTTGAAGATATCTGCTTCAAAATTGAGTTGCAAGATTCCACCCGTACAAAAATAGTTAAATAAGTACATTGCAAGTTAATTAAAGGCTTGTAGTAGAATGGAATAGAAAAATCATTTACTTAAACACAAGTACAAAATAAAGTAGGAAATAAACAAAAGGAAACAAAAACAGTATGGTAACTTCTTACTAATTGCCGTAACTTCTTAACCAATTTGGTATGTAGATAGTTAAGGTTAAAACATAACACAGGATAATTTTCAAAAATTAACCTCTGAGGGGGTTAAAAAGGGTGGTAAAGTTTCTATGAAAAATTATTATTCCTTGGTTTGAGTCATTTAAAACTCGGTATAAATCACTACATCGTATAAAACAAAGTCGCTTTCTCTGTCCCTATGTATGCTTAAATCTTGAAAACTACGCAACGAATTTTGATGCGGTTTTTTTTAATAGATTGAAGAGGAAGGTTTATATGTATAATAATAGTATTTTATTGCACCCGTGCGAAGCCGGGGCGGGTCGCTAGTAAGCTATAAAGTAAAGAATTAATCACGTATTTTTTATCATAACAAAACTATCCCTAGAGGTTGTGCAATAAATTTCTGAAATTTGTATGATTTCCACGCGGGCGCAACCGCGGGCGCAACCGCGGAGCGCAGCTAGTTTAAAATAAGTGGATCTCAAAGCATCGCATACAGAAATCAGCCCTGAGTCGGGCCCATTTGATTATTAAAAAGCTTCATAAATCCGCACTGAAGTTGAATCGCATACCCAAACCTTCAAAGATATCTCAATCAACAGTCTCATTAAACAACAAAACAAATTAAAACAGTTACACCACATTCCTTCATTTCCCCAAAAAAGAATAAAAACAGAAATGTCTGATATATCCCCAAAGCTGTCGGTTTGTAGAGGTTCGCTATCAGTTCGCCATGACAATAGGTTAACCGTATTTTTAGGTTTACGGTTTTTTAAGGCGCTAACCTGACCCAAATCAGCGCCACCACATATTTTATCTTATTATGTATTTTGTTAAACGAACGAATTAAAAAAAACCGATTTTGCAGTTTGTGTTACCTATCATTAGCTTATTTTCAATGCCTCTGTAAAAGTTTTATTTTGTATAGTGTAGGTAGAGATGCGAAGTTGCTCTTTTTGCTCACCGTGGCCAAAAAGAGCAACTTCGCATATCTGCCTATAATAGGTCAACTGATCCATATCAATACCAGTCGGAAGATAATTGGTTTAGCCGTTCTCAAATCATAATGATTTAAGTAAAATGGCATCAATGGTTTACTCTTTATTAAAATTAGCTAAATTAGTTAATACCGAAGTATTATTTTTTCAATACATGATATTCCTCCATTTATCTTTATTGTATTCTTATTTTCTCCCAATTGCAGCGCATTGTCAAAATACCCGAGTACCCGCATGTCACTGCAATAAATCTTCACAATTGATGTCACTTGCTCCCGTCTGATCAGAGAGATTGTGAAATGTAGAGTTTAGGGAAGGATCGCTTTGGATGATGTTTTTAAGTTTCTACTGAAATGTTTGTGATAGGTACATTTAGGTAGATATTGGTGAATCTTTATTCACAAAGAAAATTACAATGAAATAATAGAAATAAATTAGAACTAGTAGGTATTTATTTACAATTGAAACAATTGAGCTAGCTGCAGAATGTTGCTAACAATCTACAGGTAACTCAACTGATCCATATCAATAAATAAATAAATAAATAATGCTAGACAATTCACACAGCATTATCTAGCCCCAAGGTAAGCAGAGCTTGTGTTATGGGTACTAGATAACTGATATACATAATAATATACGAGTAGATAGATATATACTTTTTATTATACATAGAAAACGACCAGAACACCCTGAACAAATATCTGCAGATCGTACAAATATTTGTCCCGAGGCGGGAATCGAACCCGCAACCTCCTGCGTCGGCAGGCAGACCTTCGCCCACCGCGCCACAGAGGTCGTCATCAATACCAGTCGGAAGCATCCCCAAGACGCTGGCTGCATTGCCACGCTGTATGGCAATGCTGATGCGCCAGATACTCACCAGCTCTCAGGTCACACGTCGCTTGATGGACTCGTGTTTCTTCTTGAAAATATTGATGTGAATCTGTCGAAAAAGATAGTTACTAACGCGAGCTTCGATATTTATCGAGTTGACAGGTTACGTGTCTATGAAATACAGCATTCTTTCATTCAGTGAAGAAAATAAACGCATGGACGGTGAACAGTCATAGTCAATGAAAGAAAGCATGAAAAGGTCAGATCTACACGAGCGATGATAGCCCTATTTCTCGCAGACGCCTGCGCCCACGCCGCCGCCGCCGGTCTATTTCCGGAACTGTCTGCTGCCACTTGACGATTTACGGTCGTGTGTACCGACCGTACCCTTATACCGTACCTAATCATTTCACATGTAGTAGAGCACCCTTTTTTTGGGGTTCCGTACCTCAAAAGGAAAAAAGGAACCCTTATAGGATCACTTTGTTGTCCGTCTGTCTGTCTGTCCGTCTGTCAACCCTCGATCGTATCGAGTTGAAATTAACGTCAAATACTCAAATCCGTAACCTCTTGAAGCCGTGATATAAATAAAACTTCTAAGTCAACGCACTCAAAAGTTACAGTCGTTTATGTCCAAATATTTTGAAATTTAAAAGGGAATCACATTCACACAAAACCTATATGGTACTTCCCGTACACCTAGAATCATGAAATTTGGTAGGCAGCAAGGTCTTATAGTACACAAGTAAAGGAAAAAATCCGATAATTATTAAGTTTTAGTTTATTCACAAAAAAAATTGAACCAAAACCTACAGGGTAGGTATCTACTTCCCGTTGACCCTGATAATTAATTGAATCATGATAATTTTGAAAGACACAAGGTCTTACGGAACCCTTAGTGCGTGAGTCCGACTCGCACTTAACGTTTTGTTTACTATATTCTAGCATACTACATAATTTAAATACACTAGAATGACATTACAAAATTTACAAACTAGCCATAGATTTAACTAATGGGTAACTTTGTTTTAACTTTATTTTATAAAACTCCCTTTATTGACACAAAAATTATAATCAAATAAAAGAAACAAATTAGAACAAGTATTTAAAATTGAAACAATTGAACTAACTGCAGACTGTTGCAAACAATCTACAGGTAGCTCAACTGATTCATATCAATACCAGTCGGAAGCGTCCCCAAGACGCTGGCTGCATTGCCCCGCTGTATGGCAATGCTGATGCGCTGTGCCAGATACTCACCAGCTCTCGGGTCATGCGTCACTACTATATTAATTTCACATGTGGTAGAGTCTCTTAGTCCCAATATTAATTAATCTTATCTCTGGATTTGCTAAATTTTGTCATATTCTATGTTAAAATTCGACTCTAGATCACCAAAACGATGAGTAGATTGGATATTAGGTAGTAACTCGATCGATTTTATTTGATTGGATTAAATTGTAATTAATGATACAAAGGAAAAAACGCACGAGAATAATGCAAGAAATAAGAAGAACTCTAAACAAGTAGGAGCTGAAGCTTTGCATGTTAAAGAAGTACTACGTGGAAAATACTACGTACCAAACTTTGAAAGTTAATTTCAACATCATAATATGAAGGGGTATCAATTTGACAGATTTACTGTTATTGGCCCTATAGACAAGATAGGGCAATGTTCAAACGAATTAATAACTCAGGGAAAGCCTGTTTACATAATATTTCAATTTTACGATCGTTTCCGTGTTGTCCTGCTGACAACTAATTTTGGAAAATAAAAGTAGCTGTCGGCTTTTATATTTGTTTTAGAGTGATTTTAGATGTGTATTTTTGTATTTTCTACTCAAATGAAAATAAAAGACAGAAGAGGCATAAGTCCACATAAAAGTAGATAGCAAAAACAAATCAGGTCTGGCTAAATTAGAAGAAAAAAACTGTAACTTAATTTTTTTTCGTGTCTTTATTTTTTCATTTTTATACCTGTGTCCAAATAAATGTTTTTATTTTCTATTTATTCCTTTCTTTTGTCGTGGTTCACTAAAACTTTAGAAGCAGGCTGGAATACTCTATTTCACTTTTCGAAAAATACATAGCATACTAGTGCTGACATTAATACAATTAACTTTTTGATTGAAAATCATCGATAAAATACACAAACTGTTTATGATGTACCGTTGCTAGCAGCAATTTCATTTCAATTTTGTTTACAGAATACAGAATAGCGTCCGCCTAATCAGCAAATTGACATGCGTTGTAAACACACCCACTCTGTTATTGAGCAAATTGCTCGACAACCCTCGCAAGAATTATAGTATCG
Organism: Eupithecia subfuscata; assembly: GCA_963564075.1. Lineage (NCBI taxonomy): Eukaryota > Metazoa > Arthropoda > Insecta > Lepidoptera > Geometridae > Eupithecia > Eupithecia subfuscata. The sequence goes on along the minus strand of OY751116.1, from coordinate 4,344,123 downwards.
TATACGGCAAAGCAATGAAATACTATACGATTCGTGTTCACCGGAGGTATAAAACCGTAACTGCAATCAACTTGCTCATGAATGCGAATCAGATGGGCAGGTTAAGTGTGGCTGATCTAACTATTTTCCTTGAAACTTTCACTGATGACGTCTTTAATATCGCTTTTCAGCGCGGATGAAGAAGCACTCAATGGCTATATCAAATTTAATTTTATGTTGTCGAATTATGCAAGCTTCGCGTTGCGTCGTAATATTATAATTTAATAAGGTATTTGTATTCCGCGATGTGTCCTTTCTTATTCTTGTAGGTATGAGTGACTTTTTTTGGAAGAAAAAAACATGTCGTGCTTCCCCAGTGTGGGATAAGGACTGGAAGATGATGATGACCTTCGGCTTCCAGATATCCTCTGGCATCACATTTCTATTTCTCGCTCGTTAGTCACTCATTAGCGAATTCCGGTAGCGAATGTTTCCATTTGTCGCTTCGTTAGCGGTCATTGAATTGTGTTTTGTTTTTATAAATAAACTTTCAACTCAGTTTCTATTCTCCGCTCCGTATAAAATCGTGGTTTTTACGATAAAACCAATCGTTTCGTAAGTTCCGATGTAAAGATTCATCAGTTTATATCTAATGCCGAATACTTTATTGAAATAAAATTTCCCTTTAGATTTTTAAATTAATTTTTGATGGCACAGCGTCTGCAACGTTTGGCTAGGTTCCAAATTGATTTCAATATTCAATTATTTTTTATTGCATACGTTTCGGAGATGAAGATTTTAATGGTTTAGTTAGACCAAAGCATTACTTATATTCTGTTCTAACTTTCGATTCGAGTTCGTATCGAATTCACTATCAAACACTAAATAAACAATCGACTAAAGTCAATTGATTCGATATCGTTTCACCACATCACTATGTTCTATTTATTTTTTTAAAAGTTTGAATTTCGACCAGCAGTCGGCATGACTGCGTCGCCGCGCGGCGCGTGGTTCAACTGACCGCATTCGGCCGGTTGCCAGAGATTCTTCTCCTGAAAAAGATATTTATGTTGATATGACTATTTAGTATTAAACATCTGGGATTTTCACATAAAAATTTCAATAGTTGTACACAGGACCGGTCGTGAACCCCTGAAGCTGTAGGTAGAGCATTATTTTACCGTCTTGTTCATGTTTCAATTCCGAAAAGATTCCGTAGGTATTTTTTTATGTCGTTGCAGGTCTCGATAGAGCCTACACTTTTGCTCTCCGAGTCCGGGGAGGCCTAAGTCCCAATAAAGAGCTTTGAAGGGGAGGCCTAAGTCCAGATGCTGTTGTTATTAACACTTTCATGGCCCAAGACGCAGATGATCTCTCTCAGCCCCGCTACTGCCGGTTGCACCGAGGCTGGGCAGTGAATGCGTTAAAAGCACTTTATTGACTCGTGATAGGGAAGACTTGAAAACTTTCATCGTAGCACCTTAGTGTGCCTAAGATGAAAGTAGGTTGATTGTGTTTTTTAATTTTAATGAAATACTTAAACAATGGTGTTTACTATCTGCTAGTTTTTCATTCTAATAAAGGAATTCAATTGAATTGAATGGCGAGTCAATCTATTGTTTTTTGTTTACAATACATACAAAACACTACCAGTACCCTACTATATTAAGTGTATGATTGTTTATGACCTAGGTTTCAGCCCACTGAGTAGATCTGCCTAGAAGTTTCCTAAACGGAACCAAAACACATTTTTATTTAATTTTACTAAAAGTCGGGAATATAAAAATTAGATAGTAACGAAACTAAATACTCTGTACTGTACTAGTTCTAATTTATTTCCGTTATTTGATTGTAATTATCTTTGTGAATAAAGGTATAGTTGTAGTCACTTGACTTCGTGGTGTAGTTGGTTATCACATCCCCGTACTGAGGGGAGGACGCGGGTTCAAGTCCCGTCGAAGTCGAAAATTTTTGCGATATTATTTGATTTCTTAAAGGTATCAACAAAAACCATTCATGAGTCAGTTGTAAACGTTATAACCAATGCCGGTTTTCCGACGGAGCCGTTTGGTGACGATCATGGATCTCGTTAGATCCAGGGACTAGATCCATGACAGATCTATCGAGATTTGTATTTCTCACTAGTTTCTGATCGCGGCTTCGCACGCGTTGTTTCTTTGGAAACGTTTAAAGGTTATTTCTATCCCATGGGAACTGATTGATGGGATAACAAGAACAAAATTTAAAAATTTAAAAACCCCTTCGACCGATTCTCATACATAACACATACATAGCTAAGAACACTCGGGAAAAAATTATTTATGACACAAAACAAACTAAACGAAAATCGGTTCATCCGTTTGGGAGCTACGATACCACAGACAAACACGTTAAACTTATAACACCCCTCTCTTTTTGCGTCGGGGGTTAAAAAGAAGTCAAAACATAGATGTTTGATTCTAGGATTAGAATTACTTGTCTGCAAAGTATCAGTCCGATCAGTTCAGTCGTTTTGGCGTGAAGAGGTAACAAACAACCATTCATCCATACATCCAAACTTTCACATTTATAATATTAGTGTGATTAGATCCAGTTTGTGGTTTTAATACCTTCCACCAAATTGAACACCAGCTTTTCAACCGAAAATCTAATCATGACTTCGCAATCTAGATTCCTAGGTTCATTGGAAGCACTTTATATGCCAGTCAAACGGCTGAGTTAATGCAATTGGCCTGAAAGGAAATCGGGCCAACGGGGAGTTTGCAGGTGGCCTACTTAGGAACTGAAATCTGACTAAGGTTGCTGTAGTGTATGTCCAGGTTATAGAATATTAGACGATCGCCTCACGGTATCACCCGCGTAGTTCCCGTTCCCGTGGGAATTCCGGGATAAAATATAGCCCATGTCACTCCCTGAAAAGTAAGCTTCCTAACGGCGAAATAATTTTTCAAATCGGTCCAGTAGTTTCGGAGCCTATTCAATACAAACAAACAATCAAATCTTTCCTCTTTATAATATTATATAGTATAGACTAGCTTCTGCCCGCGGCCTCGCACGCCTATTTTCGGTATAATAAGCAGCCTATTGTTTAAGTTAGGCTACGTTCTAAGTGTATGCCAAATTTCATAGTGATCTGTTCAGTAGTTTTGGAGATAGATCGATAGATAATACTTTATTCATCACCTTAACAAAATACAAAGATCCTAGGTAACAAAAATTTCACAATTCACTTTCCCATTTATAATATGAACTAGACGATCGCCTCGCAGTTTCACCCGCGTAGTTCCCGTTCTCGTGGGAATTCCGGGATAAAATATAGCCCATGGCGCATGAAACTATGCAGAAATATTGGAAAGCTCAAAACTCAAATTGACGACCTCTGCGGCGCAGCGGGCGAAGGTCTGCCTGCGACGCAGGAGGTTGCGGGTTCGATTCCCGCCTCGGGACAAATGTTTGTACGATCTGCAGACATTTGTCCAGGGCGTTCTGGATGTTTTCTATGTATAATAAAAAATATCTATCTATGTAGTATTAAGTATATCAGTTATCTAGTACCCATAACACAAGCTCTGCTTAGCTTGGGGCTAGATAATGCTGTGTGAATTGTCCAGCATTATTTATTTATTTATTATTTATTTATTCAAATCATTGTTAATATCCCGTTGTAAATGACTTTAGTGTTAATAACCATGATGGATTTAAAAGTATCATCTCGTAGGTCGAGGTGTTGCTAAGCAGCTGTCACTGTCTTCTGTCAGACGGACATAGAGAGAGAGCAGGAATCCGTATTGATAGTTGAACGGATGCTGGAGCTGTGCACGGTGGAGCTGTGTGATGCCGGCTTAGAATTTGCACCACCCCAACTCTTCCCGCGGGTGTCGTAAGAGGCGACTAAGGGATATCCACCGGGGGCGGGCAGCATCGCCCCTTCAGAACATTCTACCACCGAACTGCGATCCCCAACCCGCATGCCCAGCGTGGAGATTATGGGCACTACCCCCATGAGATGAAAGCCAATTAGGCGCTTATCAGGGGGAGGCCTGCATCCAGCAGTGGACCAATACAGGCTGTTGAGGTTGAGGGAGTGGAACGGATGCCTACTGGAGAGTGAAGTGCAGCTGCTGGGAGGCCTTGGCTGTGGCGAGCTGATTGATGTATCTCTTATCATGTATACTTTCGGTAGTCGGATCCCCTACAGCTGCGTTTCCATCACATATGTGCGAGGTAGCTGAGCGGTGCGAGGATGTGGAGCGAGGTCTTTTCAGATAAGCGAGCAAGGCTAGGTTACGGCCACCCTCTAGTGACAGCTATTCTTTCGCCCGCGTCCGTTTCTAGGACACACCCCTCGCACACATCTTTCCCATGTTTTGTTTGTACAACAACCTTGCTCTGCGGAGCCGTTTCCGCCAGAGCTACGCTGAGCGAGGCTAGGTAAATGAAGTGATTCTATTGGTTGTTAAAAACACATTCCTCGCTACATATATCTGGTGGAAACGCAGCCTAATATCGTGGTACAGTCAGCGTCAAATTGACATGAGCGTCTAGAATCAAAATGATCTGAAAAACATAAAAGCAATTTGATATACGCCCTTCGAATCATCATATTCTTGTAAGCACCCAAGGTGTTCAAAATATCTTACTACTTATTATTTTATATTTATATGAGCAGTCAGTCACCCTGACTGCTTATAATATAAATGTGAAACAAGGAGTAGTAAGATATTTTGAACAAAATGGGTGCTTACAACAATATGGTGATTCGAACTGCATATATCAAATTACTTTTATGTTTTTCAGATCATTTTGACTACTCTAGACGCTCATATCGACGCTGACTGTACCATTAGTTTTCAGCCTACCTAAATACTAATATAGTAGTTACCACGATAATAGTCTTTACTTGTACTTGTACTTGTAGGTATATCACCAGCTACTGCCCGCGGGAGAAACGCAAACTGTGCGATGTAGTTAAGCCTTGAATAATGCTACGATCGGGGAGAGGTCAAGCGCAGGACCAACGGCTTAACGTGCTTTTCGAGACACGGGGGTGTAACACCGACAACTTCCTAACTCCGGGCTGCTACTGTGAGTTTTTCTTGCTAGAAAAACCCCAATAACAACTATTGGCTCGACCCGGGATTTGAACCGAGGACCAATCAGAGGTTGAACAAGCTGACCGCTAGACCAACGAGGCAGTTATGTCAAGCTTTTCGTAACACATACTGGAGTCTAGCAAAAGGATACTTTTTATCCCGGAGAAACGCGAGCAAAGCTGCGGGAAGAAGGTAGTTTTAACATATCTATGACATCCGATTTTCCTACTGGGATTGACTCTACGTCGAACAACGCCTGCCTACAAATTGACAAGTCAATTATATCGTGGTCAGTTAACAAAACTTATCTGTAGGGCTAGAAAGGTAGAAACCACTATAATTTAAGTATAGAGGTTTTTTCGTACAAACAAAACTGGTGAAATATCGTTTATTGTTATGCGGATCTGAACCCAGACCTTTAAAGTGGCTTGACCATCCACGATCACTCCGATCCTCACCAATCATTGCCATAAAAATCAGAGCGTCTACTCGACACATAAGCCTGGAAGAGATCGCTTCTAAGCGATAGGCGCCCAAGGTTTTATGTAATATCTCTTTTTATTTACTGAACACAAACAGTTCAACAAAAAGGATTTCTTTTTATAGAAATAGAAAATTTGTCAGTCATATAAGTAGGAGTGTACATTAACAAGAACAAAATTAAAAAATTGAAAAACCCCCCTCCGACAGATTTTCATGAAACATGGCTAAGAACACTTGGGATAAAATTATCTATGACACAAAAAAAACTAAACGAAAATCGGTTCATCCGTTTGGGAGCTACGATACCACAGACAGATACACAGACAGACACGTTAAACTTATAACACACCTCTCTTTCTGCTTCGGGGGTTAAAAAGGACAATAAGGTTTCATTCACAACTGCACAATTAACCAACAGCATACTCAAGGGTTCAATCCCCAATACAAACATACCTAAGTATCCGATGTAGGTACTAAGGTAAAACAAGACCCGTCAAGTGCGAGTGTAACTCGCGCGCCGAGGGTTTCGAACGTTTGTGAACAAGTAGGTATGTACTAAAGGTACCGGTTAGAAACTCCGAAATTTAATGAAGACCTACAACTAGTAGGTATAAACCTACATTTCAGATGGATCTCTCTGCATGCTTCGGTGATAGGGTGTAGCGGTAAATTTTTCGACTTTTTTCAAAATATTTCGAAAAGTATTAAACCTACAGAAATTTCAAAAATTCAAACCGATACCTTTCATATGATACCCCACTCAGTGGGGTAGCTCCCCTTTTTGAAAATTAACTCCCATCTTTTTGACCATTTTTCAAAAAGAGTTCATTTCACAGACTTCTCTATATTTTTCCTGTAAAATATAAATTTATATCTACAAACGCTTCATATATTTTGAATGGATCGCTCTGCAAACTTCGGAGATAGGGGAACGGGTAAAATTTCGACTTTTTTCAAAATATTTCAAGAAGTATGAAACCTACAGAAATTTTAATAATATCATTATCTGTATAATGATTTTCTGTCTTGTATGTACACATTATCTATCCACACTCGTTTCATAAATTCTCTTTATATCCATAGGTTTGCTGTAAGCAAACTCTTTTAGGGTTAAGCTCGCCTTTGTACATGTCCAGTATTTTTGTTAACTTTTATGTATGAAGTAACTTGTGTGTGCAATAAATAATTTAAAGACTATACAAATTATACAGAAATATATGTTAAAATAGAAGAGATGAAAGAGACCGTGTATGTCCATAGCGATCAAATACTAATGAGCGGCTTGGCGAGCGGAAGCAGAGTCATTCGCGTATATAGCCTGCAATGGTTACCGCCTGTAAAATTCAGAGTTTGCTCAGAAATGTGCTGTGTTTTGGGTAAAAGCCACTTCGTTGTTGGTTTTGAAACCTTTTTATAACAATTTCTATAAAAGCTTTCTTACTAGCTTCCGCTCGCGGCTTCGTACGCGTTTTCTGGGATAAAAGTAGTATTATGTTAATCCAAGTTTACTAACTTTAACTATCCATACGAATATTATTCCGTTTTCAGCCCTAAACGGATCGATTATGGAAGCGAGGTACATGGTGTCTTAAGTACTCATGCATAAAAAACGCGTGCGAAACCGCGGGCGTCAGCTAGTGTACCCGCAAAAATTGAATTCTTTTTAATTTATTATACATAAGTATATAATTTTTTTTTCCTTTTGAGTACCTACCTAAAAATAGTAGGTAAAGTTGTTCTATCTCACGAAGTCCGTTTAGCCCTGGTTGTAGTAGTGACTTTGCGCTTAGTTGTCATGCTGACGGTACTCGCTACCAAAATCTGACGTGAATACAATGAGCACTAGTGACCCGGACCGCGTCTCGGGCGAGACTGATTGCTTCTGAGCTTACGCACACTAAAACAATGTGTACATGCATTCACTATGACATACATAGCCTAACGGACTTCGTGAAATAAAATATCACCTACATTTCGGATGGAGTGTATGGATCTACATACTTCGGTCGGAGTTTAGGGGGTAATGGACAATTTTTCGACTTTTTCAACATAATTCAAAATGTATGACAGAAATTTCAAAAACTGTTCTCAAAAGTAGAAAACCTAATCTTTCATTTGATACCCCATTCGGTAAGGTAGTCCCCCTTTTGAAAATTACCCCCCCCCCACCCCCTTTTTTTGACCATTTTTCAAAAAATGTTCTATTCACAGACTTTTCTTTTTTGGCCCGTAAAATATAGACCCCTATTTAAAAAAGCTATATACATTTCAGATGAATCGCTCTGCAAACTTTGGAGATAGGAGGGGAAATAAGTATTTTTTCGAATTTTTTAACACATTTCAAAAACATTTGCATTTGCACAGTACAACTTACATATGTACTGTGTGTTGCAAATGCAAATACTACATGTATAATTAAAAATATTTGACAAAAAGAATATAATAAGCTGACAAAAAAAATATACTAGATTCTGCAACTTGTGGAATCACACTAATATTATAAATGTGAGAGTTTGTTTTCTATAATATAAAAATGAATCGCAAAATGTGTTGGTAAGCGCATAACTCAACAACGCCTGGACCGATTTCGCTAATTCTTTCTTTGTTGTGTTTGTTATTGTCAGGAGAAGGTTCTTATGAAAGAAAAAATTAAGAAAGTTGGAAACATAAATTTCCACGGGGGCGAAGCCGCGGGGCGCAGCTAGTTTTATTATAAAAGTGATGGATGGATGTTTGTTACCTCTTCACGCCAAAACTACTGAATGGATCGGGCTGAAATTTTGCATACAGGTAATTTTACTCCTGGAATAAAACATAGGCTACTTTTTATCCCATAAATCAGTTGCCATGGGATCGAAATAACCGTGAAACGTGTCCATAGAAACGACGCGTGCGAAGCCGCGGGCAGAAGCTAGTATTGATATAATGATACAGCTTATCAAAACAATTAGCAAAAATAAGGTTTCAAATATGTATTGTGTGCTGCAGTCCAGCAAAAGGGAATTAAGGTTTCATTCACAACTGCACAATTCACCAACAGCAATCTCAAGGGTATAGGTTATTCAATCCCCAATACAAACAAGAGTATCCGATATACGTGTGCTTAGACGCAGGTTCGAGCCCCAGTTGGCACCGGAAGTATCGCGGTTTCGTTAATATCCTCTATACGGTGGTAAGTGGTAACTCGACGGTTACGTGTACCGGACAGTTCAAAGGAAAGATGTGTGGTGGATTCTAACTTCTAAGGTTCTAATTCTAACGTTTGATGGTATGTCGGTGAGTACCACAAAACAATCCACACACAAATTATAGCACAAATTAATATTTATTATAGGCCAGAGATTTCAGAATCCATTATTGTGTGCGAAACATTTAATTTCCTGTAAGGTTGCTTAGAATATGTATGATGAATATGTTACATAGATAATAGAGCTCGATTATATGACGGTAGTGCGATCGTGTTTTACTTCTTTTTCGTAAAAATGCTGACGTCACAAATCTGTCGCCTCAGTCAGAATACGGAAAACAAAAGTCGATCTCTTTAGCTGTAATTTTATCACTGTAATTTTTGACATAAGCTGTCATAGTTCTGGCGAGAGCTGCTCGAAATGCATGTCGCCATTATATAAGAAGTTGAAGTTGAAATGCATGTCGGAAACGCGTAATTATAAAATTGTAATTAAACAAATCGCGTTTTGGACTAAAGGCTTACAAATCGACTTTTATCTTTAAAGATACTTGTCATAACCTAACATAACTCTTCAGAATATGCAGCCGAGAAGCCAAGTTAACATTTCGTAAATGGTCTGCCATTTAAAACCCGTGTAGGGAACCCTTGTTACTACAATAACCACTATAGCAACTAAACAAGGTATTAAATTACATTGCACGTGCGGTTTGCTTTAGAAGCTTCTAATGGAATAGAACAAAGGTCCCAATATAGAGCTCTTTGAGGGATCAGTGACTATAAGGGGACTAGAGGTCATAAATATAAGTAAAAGTAAAAAAAAAAAGTAATTATTCTGTGTCACAAAAATTACATGTAAAGTTGGTACAAATAAATAAAAGTTACAACAGTTACATCAAAAAAGGTCGTCGCTCAGCATGATGCACAGAAACGATGGCGCTACTGTGCGCTGGTTTTATGCGTATATTTTAAGTAAGTAATAAAAATAAGTCGAGTTTTCCTTCCTGACGCTATAACTCCAGAACGCACGAACCGATTTCCACGGTTTTGCATTCGTTGGAAAGGTCTCGGGCTCCGTGAGGTTTATAGCAAAGAAAAAATTAAGAAAGTGGGAAACATAAATTTCCACGCGAGCGAAGCCGCGGGGCGCAGCTAGTTTTAAGTAAAATTCTGATAAACGTAGATATGGTGCATTCTCCCAGCCAGCGGCGCTAACTCAACAAATGGCCTGTATTGTGTAAGAGCACAACGCAAAGACACGCTTTTTCCAATCTTTTGTAATGTACAGTCAGCTGCACAGACATGTATACACTTTCAAGGTTTAACTTTTATTTTACTCGGAACTTTTGACGTGACAACGTCTTATAATTGGATAGAGCCGGCTGCACGCACGTTACCTCATGCGGCGTTACCTCGTTCTGAGGCGTTCCATGTAAGGCTTGAAGTGCAAGCGAGAGCGCTCGACATCCGTCTCTCTCCTACTTGAGTGAGCGATGCGTCTGCGTGGACAGCTGCTATACTATAGTACATTTACATGTTTTGATCGAGTATCAAATGCTACCATTCCATCAGTATTTTCTTAAGACGTTGTCACGTTCAACTATCGTCAGTAAACCGACTTTACAGACAACCAATTTTTTTAAATAAAAGGACATGCACACGTTTTTCGTACAAAGTAGTCATCGTACTTCGTCAGAATGCGGTAAGTACATAAATTATCACAATTACTGTACACTTACTATTTAGTCAAATTGAAAACTTGGGAGTGTATATGTCGTGGCCATATCCTAGAATTGATCACTTCATGATGTGACCGACCATTTCAAGAAATGGTAGAATTTCATGAAATGGAAAATACGCGCTGGCCATATCATGATGTAGTCAGGCCAGATCAATGAATAATCAGCGTTTAACGATATGAAAAGCTAAACGCACGGCTACTTCATGATAAGGTCAAACAATATCATAAAATAGTTACATTATCCACCGTTAGGGGCGCTGATATTGTTTTGTTTTGTTTTTGACATCTGTGGTTTTTTAGTGTTTGTTTGTTTCTGTTCTGTGATGCATCATGTCGGCGGACAATTATTTAGTTAAAAAAGCGAATAATAATGTGCAAATAGAAGACAAAAATGAAGTAAGGAGCCGTTACGATAAAAAACTACAGGAAATTTATAAAAGTCACTCGAAAACGAGCATAACGTCTAAACTGAAAGCCAACTGCATTAAGCAATTTTTACACGCTTTTTTACACGCTTTTTATTAGCTTCACCTGTATGTTTGTATGTTTGTTTGTAACCGACTTCTTTGGGCGCGATTTTGACCCACTTTAAACGGCCAGATTTCGTTCAAACTTTGTAGATTTATTGAGGACCGATGACAATACACTAATTTGATAAAATTATTCCATTTTTCAATTTGCAAAATATGTCTAAAAATAGTTGCCAAAATAAGGCGAAAAAAAATTTTCGATCGTAAAGCACTCTCTGATGCTTCGCATCATGAGTCGTGCAATAGTTTAAAATTAAAAAAACTAGCTATTATAAATAATCCAAACTAAAAAGTAGAAAATAAATAATAGTTAAAAAAAACTAAAAAACACGCTTTTTATAGAAAACCGAACTAAAAAATAGAAAATAAATTTTTATGAATTTAAATTAAGAAAATAGTGTTAAAAATTTCAATGAATATAATTTAATAATAGTGTGAATAAAAAAAAATTATTTCATTTTAAAAAAAGCGTGGGCCGACTGTACCTAACTACCTACCTACCTAATGAACAACAAAGATGGAAAGAGCTAGCTAGACCGAAGTGCGACCGAAACAACAATACGCACGCGAAACACAAACGCCGGCGGCGGTGCCGGTCCAACTATGACTGAGGTGGGTGAACCTAATTGGACCTAATCTGAGCATTCCACTTTCGAGAAGCAACTACCCAACCCAATGTCCCGAATTTTACTCAAATCGATGCTAGAGGTCGCAAAGTGAAGAGGAAGATATCACACTATCACATCACATAACACTAATAGTTATTATAAATGCGAAAGTTTGGATGGATGGATGTATAGATGGATGGATGTTTTTTACGTCTCTTTACGCCAAAACTACCGAACAGATTGAGCTGAAATTTTGCACCGGTGTAGCTCTATGCCTGGAATCAAACATAGGCTACTTTTTATCCCATAAATCAGTTCCCATGGGATAGAAATTGCCTCTGAACGTTTCCATAGAAACAACGCGTGCGAAGCCGCGGGCAGAAGCTAGTATAACATAATGTTACAATAGCCATGCATACATACAGCTGACATGAACAAAAATGCAATTCCGGTTCGCAATCAGAAGCAATGACGTTTTTTCGGCTTTCAAAATAAGCTCATGTTTAAATGAAAGTGTTCGTTCACATACGACACGATTAACTGTCGTTCATTATTTTTTGACGTGACAACGTCTTATAATTCGATAGAGCCGGCTGCACGCACGAAAAAACATGACTCATGCGGCGTTACCTCGCTCTGAGGCGTTACCTCGCTCTGAGGCGTTACCTCGCTCTGAGGCGTTCCATGTAAGGCTTGAAGTGCAAGCGAGAGCGCTCGACATCCGTCTCTCTCCTACTTGAGTGAGCGATGCGTCTGCGTGGACAGCTGCTATACTATAGTACATTTACATGTTTTGATCGAGTATCAAATGCTACCATTCCATCAGTATTTTCTTAAGACGTTGTCACGTTCAACTATCGTCAGTAAACCGACTTTACAGACAACCAATTTTTTTTTGCTGTGACGATAGATTGTCGTGATTGGGAACAGCTAGCACGAGTCGTAAAATGATAAAATAAAACGTCAAGTGCGAGTCAGACTCGCGCACCAAGGGTTCCGTATAATTGTAAGACCTTGTTTCTTGCCACATATCATGATTCTGTGTCAACGGGAAGTACCCACAAAACCTACAGTTTTGTGTGCATGTGATTCCCTTGGAAATTTCAAAATATTCGGAAATAAACGGCCGTGACTTTTGATTGCCGTGACCTAGAAGTTTTAGGACTTGAGTTTTTGATGTTTATTTTTCAACTCGATACCTCCACGTGTTCCTGAGAAAAGGGGGTTGACAGACGTAGGTACAGACAGACAGACGGACAACAAAATGATCCTATAAGGGTTATTTTTTCCCTTTTGAGGTATGGAACCCTAAAACCGTCACGATACACATTGTGTCGCTGTTATGATGTGCAATGCAAAAGACAAGGCGACTGCCATGAACCGTAAAATGTCGTCTCGATCCAATGGGAACCACTAGATACGAGAGTCGTTCAACGATAAACAAGACCCGTCAAGTGCGAGTGTAACTCGCGCGCCGAGGGTTTCGAACGTTTGTGAACAAGTAGGTATGTACTAAAGGTACCAATTAGAAACTCCGAAATTTAATGAAGACCTAACACTAGTAGGTACCAACCTACATTTCAGATGGATCTCTCTCCATGCTTCGGTGATAGGGTGTAGCGGTAATTTTTTCGACTTTTTTCAAAATTTTTCAAAAAGTATGAAATCTACAGAAATTTTAAGAACTGTTTTGAAATATACAAACCGATACCTTTCATATGATACCCCACTCAGTGGCCCCTTTTGAAAATTATCCCCCCTCTTTTTGACCATTTTTCAAAAACTGTTCATTTTACAGACTTCTCTATATTTTTCCTGTAAAATATAGATCTATGTCTACAAGCGTTTGATACATTTTGAATGGATCACTCTGCAAACTTCGGAGATAGGGGGGGGGGGAAAGGGTAAAATTTCGACATTTTTCAAAATATTTCAAAAAGTATGAAACCAACAGAAATTTCAAAAACTGTTTCGAAATGTACAAACCAATACCTTTCATATCTCCACTCAGTGGGGTAGCCTCCCTTTTTGAAAATTATCCCCCCTCTTTTTGACTATTTTTCAAAAAGGGTTCATTTTACAGACTTCTCTATATTTTTCCTGTAAAACATATATCTATATCTACAAACGCTCCATACATGTTGAATGAATCGCTCTACAAACTTCGGAGATAGGGGGGGGAATGGGTATTTTTTCGACTATTTTCAAAATATTTCAAAAAGTATGAAACCTACAGAAATTTCAAAAACTATTTTGAAATGTAAAAACTAATACCTTTCATTTGATACCCCACTTGACTCTGTAGGTCTCTTTTAAAATTTTTACATTTCAATTTGTATGGAAAATGTTCATTTTTCATTTTTTTTCATTTTTTTTTCTTAAAATCTGTACAAGCACGCGAAATGTATTATTATTTTAAATTTCAAGTTGATAGCTGCTGTAGTTGCTGAGTTATTAAGGAGGGAAAAAAGGACAGGCAAAGCGAGACCATAAGGGTTTCGAAACCGATCTTCGAAACCCTAAAAACCGCGACGACACAATGACGACAAACAGTCGTTATCATAGAAACAGCTAGAGACGATACTCGTCCAACGATAATTTACGGTTACAACACAGTGGAAACGCGCCCGAACACAGCAGTTAAAATCACAGATTTTGCATCACAATTCACAACACCTATTGAATGGTCTCGTAACAGATAAGATAAACAAAGTATATACCTAAATGTGTGCCATGGACAGAGACCATTGTCTCCTTGGTGTTATTACAATGGGATGTTACACTAACCGACAGGCAGGCAATTGTATTCAGTGTAGACAACCTCGCGACAGCTATACGAACTCTTTTAGAAAAGGGGGAACACACAACATAACTTATCAAGTCGTTTTTGTGTAACGAGAACCACTTTACAACATCCATAAGTATCACATAAATATACTTACACGAATACTGAACGTGAAAGAATACCTATAATAGCTAAGCTACATAGGTTTCGTGTGTTATAATTATAATACAATACAAAAATGCTTTATTGTACACCATAAAAATAACATTACAAGAGACAAGTACAATGGGCGGCCTTATCGCTTAGAAGCGATCTCTTCCAGGCAACCTTTGGATGGAAAGAATTATTTGAATTTAAGAAAGGCAGGGGATGTACCAAAGACTATGTAAAAAAATATACCTACATACCATTTTGAATACAAAATAGAAACAAATAATAAACAAATATAAATATGTAATGCAAATATATATGTGTATTATATATATAAATAAAAATAATTAGACTACTTATATACATAAATAAATAAATAGTATGTACCAAGATTCACTTTTTTGCCAGGAAAAACTCCTAAACACGAGGTTTGAAAACTGGTAAAGATACAGCTTTTCTAATAGACTCTGGCAGTGCATTCCACAACCTTATGGCCTGTTATCGTCGTAACGAAAATAAAAAAAACAAAAACCTACCTACTATACTGTATAAATGATACTGCTTTAATACATTACAAAAATGTAGTAAAACTTGCTCTTGCTTCTTGTAAAATCTCAACTCTAGGTACCTATCTAATATAACCATAATTCAATTTGTTTTCCAAGTTGTGTTTCCGCGAACTCTTGGCAGGCATTTTAGCACACTATAACAAAAGGAAATAGTGCCAATTTTCTTGTAACATCTTTATTTTATTCCTTTTAATTTAGTTTTATGAGAAAACATGAATAATACCTCATTTACAGTGGAAATGGGAAGCGAGAAATCAAGAAAAAAATTGTTTCTTTATTGCCAGTAGAAGCTTCCACAAAGCCAAGAGACCAGAAGATGGTAACTATTGCAGAAATAGGTAAAATTGTCGAAAAATACCTGTTTTTTGGTTAAAGCATTGATGACAACACAGCCTAGGTTTGGTTTTTCAATACCTCGATGATTTCCATTGAAGCTCCTTTGAAAAGCTTGTAGTAATTTGTGAAATAATATTTTAGGTTACCTACTGGATTAGGTATGTTTGGGTTTGTAGAGATCTTCAGATCTTCAAGAAAAGAAATTGAAAAGTTTCTTACCTGTGTAAATTATGGTTCATAACCATGTTTTCTTTGGCACTATCTGAACTGTATCCTGCAACAAAAAAACACATGTCATGAAACTAGATTTTGCATTTCTTGAGGAGCCTGTGCCACTCTTGGGTAAAGCTCTCCTTTGTATTTTTAACGTTCAAAGGTGATTTTTATCCCATGGGAAATGATTTATGGGATAAAAAGTGATCCTAAATCCTATGTTTGATTCCAGGATTAGAATTACCTGTATGCAAAATTTCAGCTCGATCCGTTCAGTAGTTTTGGCGTGAAGAGGTAACAAACATCCATCCATCCATTCATCTATTCATCCATCCAAACTTTCGCATTTATAATATTAGTGTGATGATTCCGTGGTGATCCCATACAAATATTATTTCCGAGGGATTAGTACTAAACTTAAAAAACTGGTTAAAACTAAGGAATTCGAAGACGGTTTTTAGTTTTCTCAAAACTATCAAATTATTACTATTGTTTGCAACAGTCTGCAATTCGCTTAATTGTTTCAATTGTAGTATTTTCTTTGTGAATAAAGATTCACCAATATCTACTGAAATGTACCTATCACAAACATTTAGGTAGAAACTTACAAACATCATCCAAAACGATCCTTCCCTAAACTCTACATTTCACAATCTCTCTGATCAGACGGGAGCAAGTGTCATCAATTGTGAAGATTTATTGCAGCGACATGCGAGTACTCGGGTATTTTGTGATCTTCTATAGGTACTATAATATTATAAAGAGGAAAGATTTGATTGTTTGTTTGTATTCAATAGGCTCCGAAACAGCTGGAGCGATTTGAAAAATTCTTTCACCGTTAGGAACCTTACTTTTGAGGGAGTGACATAGGCTATATTTTATCCCGGAATTTCCACGGGAACGGGAACTACGCGGGTGAAACCGCGAGGTGATCGTCTAGTTGTGAATGAAGATGTAATACTTAGGTAAGTATTTATTTCGACTATATTGGTCGAACTTATTAGTTGGTAGAAAAGTTCTCAAGGACTACAAGGTATTACATATACGTTATAGTCTTTTTTCCCAGGATAAAATATCTTTATTATCGCAGGACATCATAACATAATACACGAACGAAGAGTTTTTATGTCTCAATCTCAATAAGGTAAGATAACCGCAAACAGGATGTTGAGAGAATTTAATGTTACAAAAATGTCCGGACACGAATTGCTCTACTTTGTAAGGCTTACCTGTTTGTAAGGTTTACAAAATAACATTGGTTTTAATTTGCTCATAATTCTCCCATATAGACAATCGTCATTTATCTACAATTGCCCTTTTCAAACTTCATGACTTATTACGTTATTACTTATTCGTAGGTCATGCATGACATAGCTGCATGTCTAGAAAATATCGTCCATTGTTACAGCTTTATCTGTATTTGTCTTTTCCTTGCGTTTTTGCGTGTAAACTTTCTACAACGCCGGGGAAAATTATACAGGTAAGTACCTAACCTACCCGTGAAGTTTGAAAATTATCTTTTCCAGTTTTCTTTTCTTGGTCTAATAAGTCAAATCCAGGAAGAGTTGCGATCAATCTCAAAATGTATTTTTGACTAGACGATCGACTCTGTTTCACCCGCGTAGTTCCCGCTCCCGTGGGAGTTCCGGGATAAAATATAGCCTATGTCACTCCCTGAAAAGTAAGCTTCCTAACGGTGGAAGAATTTTTCAAATCGGTCCAGTAGTTTCAGAGCCTATTCAATACAAACAATCAAATCTTACCTCTTTATTTTTATTTTTTATTTATTAAGTAATTCGACAGACAGCGGTACATTTTACATAAAATAGTATAAGACTAAAATAAGCTAAAATAAATCCAATCATAATAAGCTAAAATAGGGCCAATTATTCTTTAGAATATTAGTATAAATACATACTGTGTAGAGTAGAGATTTTGTTTATCGTCTTCTCTGTTATCGATAAAGAGTGACGAGTGATCGGTACTACGAATATGAAAAGAGCGTAGCCCTCATCATAACAAACAAGTATCTTGATGAAGAACTTCCGGAAGACAGTAAATTCAATCGCTGCATACTGCAGTACCCTACGTGCTCTGTGTTTTGAGAGGAGTAAGTCAGGAGTGGGATAGTAACATAGTAAGTACCTACCTATGCAATATTCAATAATATTGGTGTCATAAATATCTTTTTTATTAATTACAATCAATTAACAGAAGTAAATTATAACAAGTCAAACATTGGTTTTATTTGTCAACTCTACTTTTCCTTTTGTAATGTGGGGCGAAACCAGAAATATTTTAGATATGGGGCAGAAGCAGATTTTATGGAATTTGGGGCTAACAAGTGAGGCGAATGTGGAACAAATCGTATTTACAATTAAAACGCGTCACACGTCGCGAAGCCACTGAAATCAAATTTTCAGTTTACTGTTTATTTTGTACTACCTATGTATTTGTTTTCTTGTTAACGTTTCATTTTATTTATCAACTGCACTCACCTTTCTGTTGTAAATCTTTACTTTTTCTATGTAATCCTATAATTGGCCTTATTATAAATACACAATTATAAATTTGAAATTTGTAATTGTGTATTTAAAAGTGTTTTAATGTGTCTATGGATTTTGTAAGTCTGAAAATAAATGTTTTTTTTTTATTATTATTTTAGCATATGTCTTATACTTACTGTTTTATGTAAGTAAAATGTACCGCAGTCGGATTACCTACTTACTTAATAAATAAAAATAAAATCAAACAATCTACAGGTAGCTCAACTAATCCATATCAATACCAGTCGTCGCGTCCCCAAGACACTGGCTGCATTGCCACGCTGTATGGCAATGCTGATGCGCTGCATCAGATACTCACCAGCTCTCGAGTCACGCGTCGCTATAATATTGGTTGGTATTATTTTTTGGTACTATATTCATGGTAAGGCGGGGAAATGTTCAAGGGGGAAAACTGGAAAAAGCCGAGATGGCAGGATGAACTCTTAGGAAACATAAATATAAAATATATTTATTTGGAGCAAAAACAATCATATCATAGCATATTAGGCACTTAAAAGATAGGTAGAGTGAACATTTTATGACCATCTTTATCTTATTATAAAACAAAGTCGCTCCCGCTGTCTGTCTGTCTGTCTGTCTGTCCCTATGTATGCTTAGATCTTTAAAGCTACGCAACGGATTTTGATGCGGTTTTTTAATAGATAGAGTGATTCAAGAGAAAGGTTTATATCTATAATACATGCATAATATAGTAGAGAAATACTGATAGTTTTAGAGGTTTCTAATTTAATGTCGTAAATAAACACATTTTTGGCGCTTACATTGCAAACGCTGGCTGAACCCTACGAGATAGATCAAAATAATGTACTAAACTAAGTACAATATTGTACAACTTAAAAAGGTCTACAAAAAAGTCCGCGATGGTATATGTCTATCTCCTAGGGATAACCCACGATAACCATTTTTTATCCTTTATATAAATGATTAGTGCTTTTTTGGTTAGAAATAGACCCGTTTTCCTGGGCCGCCATGCGCCAGGCCGAGGGAAATGTAAGGAGGTGAGGAAGGCCTTTACGTATTCTATAGGTACCTATAAGTAAGGATACAAGAAAATCTAAGAAGCAACTAGAAACATTCACCGTAAAGAGCTCATTAGTCATAGTATAGTACATTACAGTAAAACGCACGTAACAGAGGCACCTGAAAGGGTTCATTGAACCGCGACCAGCTAACAAGCCACGGAGTAAACAAACAGCAACACTGCTGTTATAACTTCAGGGTTGCCAGACATTAAAATCAAAGAAGGAAAGTTGAAACAGAGATTTTTTCGTTTCGAAATTATTTGAATGAAACTGGATTTAATTTAAGAGTGAAATGTAATGGGCCTGCCACACACTCGACGAGTGGCGTGGGAAGTAGCGAGGAAAGTAGGCAGAGACGTAGTGTGGCAACGTTACTCGTCATGCCACTCGTCATGCTCCTCGTCCTGCCCATCGCTCCCTATTTTGTCGGTTTTTGGACCGCGAGTCAAAGGACCGGCAATACGAGCGCGAGTGACTGTCCACATACTCGCGCGGCCGCAGTTCGTGCCGAGCGCTCACGCGAGACGCACGTCTTTGTTTTCGGTTTATATTAATATATTAGGTACTTCCATCGTTCTATTGCGATGAATAGATGTCATCCACCATCTCCGTTGGCGAGGACGCCGACGACGTCGACGATGTATATTGCTTTGTAGCATAACAATGATTGGGCGAAGGTCTGCCTGCGACGCAGGAGGTTGCGGGTTCGATTCCCGCCTCGGGACAAATGTTTGTACGATCTGCAGACATTTGTCCAGGGCGTTCTGGATGTTTTCTATGTATAATAAAAAAATATCTATATATGTGGTGTATTGTATTATGTATATCAGTTATCTAGTACCCATAACACAAGCTCTGCTTAGCTTGGGGCTAGATAATGCTGTGTGAATTGTCCAGCATTATTTATTTATTTATTGATATAATTAGCTATACTACAAATACACGCACTCGCTGCCACCACAGTTTCAACGTCCATTGTGTAGCAACGACGAATAGACAAGTGCGGCGCGTAGCGATTAATTGCGCGAGTAGAGCAGTGTGTGGACAGACAGGGCAACATCGCGGCAGCGATGCGGCAGCGCGAGGAGCATGACGAGGAGCATAGTGTGGCGGGCGCATAAAGTCCACATTCACGTGTCTTTGCCGTTATTAATAATACCAATTGATAAGATACTTAGTTGGTTTTACGAAGTGTTCGTTGATTCTATTGGGCCTGCCACACACTCGACGAGTGGCGTGGGAAGTAGCGAGGAAAGTAGGCAGAGACGTAGTGTGGCAACGTTACTCGTCATGCCACTCGTCATGCTCCTCGTCCTGCCCATCGCTCCCTATTTTGTCGGTTTTTGGACCGCGAGTCAAATGCGCCCGCCACACTATGCTCCTCGTCATGCTCCTCGCGCTGCCGCATCGCTGCCGCGATGTTGCCCTGTCTGTCCACACACTGCTCTACTCGCGCAATTAATCGCTACGCGCCGCACTTGTCTATTCGTCGTTGCTACACAATGGACGTTGAAACTGTGGTGGCAGCGAGTGCGTGTATTTGTAGTATAGCTAATTATATCAATAAATAAATAATGCTGGACAATTCACACAGCATTATCTAGCCCCAAGCTAAGCAGAGCTTGTGTTATGGGTACTAGATAACTGATATACATAATACAATACACTACATATATAGATATTTTTTTATTATACATAGAAAACATCCAGAACGCCCTGGACAAATGTCTGCAGATCGTACAAACATTTGTCCCGAGGCGGGAATCGAACCCGCAACCTCCTGCGTCGCAGGCAGACCTTCGCCCAATCAATGTTATGCTACAAAGCAATATACATCGTCGACGTCGTCGGCGTCCTCGCCAACGGAGATGGTGGATGACATCTATTCATCGCAATAGAACGATGGAAGTACCTAATATATTAATATAAACCGAAAACAAAGACGTGCGTCTCGCGTGAGCGCTCGGCACGAACTGCGGCCGCGCGAGTATGTGGACAGTCACTCGCGCTCGTATTGCCGGTCCTTTGACTCGCGGTCCAAAAACCGACAAAATAGGGAGCGATGGGCAGGACGAGGAGCATGACGAGTGGCATGACGAGTAACGTTGCCACACTACGTCTCTGCCTACTTTCCTCGCTACTTCCCACGCCACTCGTCGAGTGTGTGGCAGGCCCAAAAGGACCGGCAATACGAGCGCGAGTGACTGTCCACATACTCGCGCGGCCGCAGTTCGTGCCGAGCGCTCACGCGAGACGCACGTCTTTGTTTTCGGTTTATATTAATATATTAGGTACTTCCATCGTTCTATTGCGATGAATAGATGTCATCCACCATCTCCGTTGGCGAGGATGCCGACGACGTCGACGATGTATATTGCTTTGTAGCATTACATTGATTGGGCGAAGGTCTGCCTGCGACACAGGAGGTTGCGGGTTCGATTCCCGCCTCGGGACAAATGTTTGTACGATCTGCAGACATTTGTCCAGCGCGTTCTGGATGTTTTCTATGTATAATAAAAAAATATCTATATATGTAGTGTATTGTATTATGTATATCAGTTATCTGGTACCCATAACACAAGCTCTGCTTAGCTTGGGGCTAGATAATGCTGTGTGAATTGTCCAGCATTATTTATTTATTTATTGATATAATTAGCTATACTACAAATACACGCACTCGCTGCCACCACAGTTTCAACGTCCATTGTGTAGCAACGACGAATAGACAAGTGCGGCGCGTAGCGATTAATCGCGCGAGTAGAGCAGTGTGTGGACAGACAGGGCAACATCGCGGCAGCGATGCGGCAGCGCGAGGAGCATGACGAGGAGCATAGTGTGGCGGGCGCATATGAGGTTGAGGATTTATTTATAGATACCTACTTATATGCTTTATATTATATTAGGTAAGTAAGTACCTACTTAATAATTTTATGTACTAAGGAATTTTATGTAAGTACCTAATGGAAAGGAAAAATAAAGGTCTTTTATTTTTACTTGTAATATTTAGGTATTTACGCTGTATAAAAGCCACATAGCTCGCAAAGAGACATGACGGTCCAGGAAACTCTGGGAGTGGAGACCATGAATCGCCATAGGGAACCAAAGATCGGTGGGATGGCCATAAAATGAGATGGAAGGAACTCCTCAAAAAGATAGCGAGCAGCAACTGGACATTAACCTGCCCAAATTAGAAGGAGATGGAAGAGAAAAAGTTTAGAAGTAAGCGCCTTGATCAGAAAATCTGTTGTCCTGCAAATAAGTCTGCAATGTTTAATGCGCCCGCCACACTATGCTCCTCGTCATGCTCCTCGCGCTGCCGCATCGCTGCCGCGATGTTGCCCTGTCTGTCCACACACTGCTCTACTCGCGCAATTAATCGCTACGCGCCGCACTTGTCTATTCGTCGTTGCTACACAATGGACGTTGAAACTGTGGTGGCAGCGAGTGCGTGTATTTGTAGTATAGCTAATTATATCAATAAATAAATAAATAATGCTGGACAATTCACACAGCATTATCTAGCCCCAAGCTAAGCAGAGCTTGTGTTATGGGTACTAGATAACTGATATACATAATACAATACACTACATATATAGATATTTTTTTATTATACATAGAAAACATCCAGAACGCCCTGGACAAATGTCTGCAGATCGTACAAACATTTGTCCCGAGGCGGGAATCGAACCCGCAACCTCCTGCGTCGCAGGCAGACCTTCGCCCAATCATTGTTATGCTACAAAGCAATATACATCGTCGACGTCGTCGGCGTCCTCGCCAACGGAGATGGTGGATGACATCTATTCATCGCAATAGAACGATGGAAGTACCTAATATATTAATATAAACCGAAAACAAAGACGTGCGTCTCGCGTGAGCGCTCGGCACGAACTGCGGCCGCGCGAGTATGTGGACAGTCACTCGCGCTCGTATTGCCGGTCCTTTGACTCGCGGTCCAAAAACCGACAAAATAGGGAGCGATGGGCAGGACGAGGAGCATGACGAGTGGCATGACGAGTAACGTTGCCACACTACGTCTCTGCCTACTTTCCTCGCTACTTCCCACGCCACTCGTCGAGTGTGTGGCAGGCCCATTATAAGAGCATATTTTGTATGGCATCTCGTATTTATTATCACCTTGCAACATGCATCATAGAAAACAATACCTACAATTAATATTTTTAAACTAAAATTAAGACAGTTGCTGATTGAGTGAGAGGGCTTAGTACAGTGTAAATGAATATTTAATGGACAAATTATAGCATAAGACAATTAGTTACAATAATTTAGTTATTGACATAGTATTTAGGTAGGTAGTATATATACCAAATACTTATACCAAATGTTAATTTGCATGCTGTCAAGGTAATCATGGCTGTGCCCATTCTATTCTTTTTCTATTTTAATTGTTATCCTTGTAACCCATGTTTTGCAAAATAAATGAATTGAATTGAATTGAGTTTGAAGGAGGCCTACACACTACTACAGTCTACTGGTCGACAAAGGCTAGAAAGAAGAAGAAGAAGATAGGTATCTACTTAGCCATCATTATGCTGAGTTAGAGCCTTTTTATAATAACTTTATGTATGTACCTACTAAAGTTATCGACAGAGCTCAAAGAATTAGCAAGCTGAAGTGGCAGTGGGCCGGCCGTATCTCGCGAAGAACCGACAACAGCTGGGGTAAACGTGTTCTAGAGTGGAGACCATGACTCGGCAAACGTAGTGTAGGACGCCCTCCGGCCAGGTGGGAATCTGCGAAAGACTGCAGGCAGATGCTGGATGCGGCAAGCTGAAGACAGGACGCTATGGCGATTATTAAAGGAGGCCTATGTCCAGCAGTGGACTAATATAGGCTGATGATGATGATGTACCTACCTATCCTGTAAGAGTGTTTTTGTTTTTTAACAGTTATTATTGTTGTTATAAATAAATGTCTTTCGATTTATATTTAAAATGAATTGTTGCAGTTGATGAATAAACGTTTGTTTATTATTTTCACAATCAGATAAATGATAGAGTCTAGTCATAAAATCAGAGTAATGCAAACAATTCTCTGTTATATTTTCTCGATACATTGTTAATCCAGACAAGGTAAAACCTGTCTAGAGTAAGCCTATTTATACCTATTTATATACAGGGTTACTGGTAATTCACCGACACTGCGTGATCCGCAGGTTTTGCCCATCATCACGAACACGTTCGTGAAGACGACAGGTATCCCATAAAGACCTTGTATAAAATGTGTTCTACAGTTCGCTAAACGCATCATCATCATTACAGAACGGCTGGGATGAGCTGGACAAATTTAGCGATTTTCTTCTAAATGGCCATAATCCTAATAGGGTGTTTAAGGACTTTTTGTGAGACTTTTGGACTAGACCAAGAAAAGTTGACTGTAAATTCTAAATCTCCAAAGGTGGGTAAAAAAATTCTAAACGAAGTTCTTTTTCAGCCAGCGCGAGTCAGCCCTATACGAGCTTCAATAAATAAAACTCCTAATAAGACCTTTACTGCCCAGCAATAGGGACTAACAGAATAAAAAATTCAATGAGTATGAATGTTCAAGCAAACATTTCTTATTAGATAACTCTGTGTGTTTACAAATTATACTTGCTAACTTATATTGGCTTAGCGCTTCGGTAGTTGAATTGTGGATCACTTTTAATTATTTTTCTCTTGTATTTTTACTTAACAACCGTAAAATTGAACTGTTTGCGAGTAATTGTTTATTTACTAGATTTATCTCGTGTCTTCGCACACGTTTTCGAGATAAAAGTAGCCTATTGTTAAGTTTAAGATGGACTTATGGTTCCATGGAAACATTTTGTATTTTTCTGTATGAAACTGATTAACGGGATAAAAGCCTATGTGTAAATCCAGGTTTAGACGTAATCTGCCCGATCCGTTCAAGTGTTTTGGCGTGAAAAACTTACAAATCTATTCATCCACCCAAACTTTACCAGTTATCCTTAATACTTTATAGTTTTGCGTTTATTGCCTCTTATTATTTTTTCTCTTTCTCTTATTTTCCCGTTCTCGTCACACCTTCATCAATCATCCATCACACACGAAGCCCTGATCACGAAGTGACTCACCGTGAACACAGTCAATTGAGTTATATCTAAGCCCTGAGTAGACGTGTGCGCCGCGCCGACCCGCCGCCGCCGCCGGCAAATTTTCCACGCCGCCGCCGCCGATCGGCCAATCGGCGTGAAATCGGCGTGGAACGTATTCTTTAGACGCTTTGAAAACTCCCTTATTTTAATGATTATTACATTGTCCGACACCTGCTACCTACAACCAAGTTGTAGTCAAAGAAGGAACCGCGCCGCGCCATGATGTCAAAGGGTGCCGCGATGTCAAAGGGCACCGCGAACCGAACGGTATCAAAAGTTGCCGCTGATTCAGACAGATACAGGTGCCGATATAGACTTGGAGGGGACACCGTAGGAAAATAAACTTTATCAAATATCTAGACAATTCCACTAGAAAGATTCAGACTACATTTATATTGCAAAAATTGCATTTAATTATTTTCAAAACCTTACGAAGTTACCACAAAGGCACAAACACTGTTAGGGTTACGAAACGTCAGGGTTTTAAATATTTTTCAATTTCGAAACTGGCTTTCTAAATTCGGAAGCTCAATTTCTAAAGTTCGAAGTTAAGACAGAAAATGTAACTTTTATTCTCCTGTTCCTTTACACATGGAGTTAGAATCGGAAAAGTGATTTACCTAATCCAAAACATACGAAAATACTTTGATTACGTACCACATAAAGTGTTACCGACGCGCTTGCACTGCACGTATGCAACGAGCGCCCGTCCGAGGCGTATCGCTGAAGCCTGGCAGAGAACTGGTTAACCTACTTCTATAATTTTACGTTGTTGTAATTATTACAGATCATGATAATTACAATTGAAACAAATGAGCTAACTACAGACTGTTGCAAACAATCTACAGCAGGGCACGGAGATTGTTGTCTAGGGTAGAATAAAGAAAAATTACGTCACTTTGTCAACGAATGCGTAAATTGTTTGAAAGTCAATCCTTTTACTTCTATAATGTACGCAATGTATGACGATGCGAAGTCGATAATGTATTTTCTACCCTAGATAATAATCTCCGTGCTTGGCCTAGAGGCAGCTCAAATGATCCATATCAATACTAGTCAGAAGCGTCCCCGAGAGGCTGGCTGCATTGCCCTGCTGTATGCCAGTGCTGATGCGCTGCGCTAGATACTCACCACCTCTCGGGTCACGTTTCGCTTCGACTCAACGCTCAGATAATTTTGAAGAAACCCGAAAAACCAGAGGTTTCGACTCCAAGGGGAGTAAATGTGTAGGCTCTGTCGAGACCTGCATGTCTTCGGCCAAATCTGCCGCCGCACCTGCCCTCACGGATGTCCTCGGAACATGGGAAGCCGCTAGTTTGTCGACGCATGTAGCGTCCCAAACGATGGGCCTCCCCAACTCCCATGGGATTAGTGTCATACCGTCGGGTCTCTTTCCATCGTCACGCAACAGACCATTCGGTTTGAGAATATCTGGTACGTTAGCGATGACAAAGACTCGCCGGATGATGTCGCCGGCTGGCATGGCGAGATATCCGACCGGCGGCCCTAGTACACGATAATCCGTGATGATCAAGCTGTTCGACAGCAATATACCGCGCTGGCATTGGCATTGTTGAGGCGCGCAACATCTTGCACCCAACCGAAGACTTGTTGCGATACGGAAAGTTACGGGATCCAATAAAGTACCAGTGTTATATGAATCAAATGCTTGCAACCAATGATTCTGACTCCCATTTACTTAATTAAATGTATTACATTTTACGTTAGTTGATAATAAACCCCTAAAATAGTTAGGGCATCCAGCGTTTTGTTGCTGAGAGAGCTCCTCAGGCGATTACAAATACAGGGTGTAAGGCTAAACAGTCTTATCCTTGAAACCAGAAGTTCAGAATCATGAGCAGAGTCCAAAACCGATGAAAAAACTAAACTTTTTTTATTACATAAATTTGAAAAAATATCCTCATACATCATAAAAGCATTTCACCCTACATTTATACCTACGCCGCCCGCTTTGTCGGTTTCGAACAAAGACCCGATCGCGCGCCGACATAAAGGCGCCGCCTACATACCTACGCCGCGTCCGCGCCGCTCGCCTGCTTTGTCGGTTCAAACAAAGACGCCGCCGCTCGCGCGCTCGTCAGTCGCGGCCCGTCTGCTAGGTAGTGAGCACGTCACGACGCGTTCCGTGCTAATTTGTGATGTGCCAATTTGTTCGCGTATTGTGTTAAGTAGAGAAGTGACGATGTCGTTCACAAATGAACAGTGGACTGAAATGGTGCGACTTTATGCCATCGCTGGTGACAACATGAACTTGGCTCGTACGATGTACGCAGAGCGGTTCCCAGAACAACGTGTGCCAAGCCGGCAAACGATCCTAGCGGCTACACAAAGGCTACGTGCCTACGGCCAGTTCACCGTGCCTAGTCATGCACAAGTCATGAAAACATTTTATGCCTAATGTGAGTAAATCAAACTGTACATAAAGCTGTAAATTTTAATTGAATTGTACATAAAACTTGATTGATGATGAACTTCTTAAATACGCCCAAAGTACCTACCTACTTTAGCCTACTTACTGGCAAATGTGTTAGAGTAGCTATTTTTGCCTGTCCTAAGCCAGGAAAAGTATGAAGGGAAAGTTCCATCACAAGTTGTAGGTACCTACGATTCGATACCTACACCACCGGCCGGCTACAGGCGAGAGCGGGCGGCGCGGTGTGATAAGGTCACTAGGGTGTCCATAAAATCACGTAGGACAGCAGAGAAATGAATTATGAAATTCCATCGAAACTAATTGACTTTTATTTTTAAAAATAACTTGTATCGTCTTATTTTAGGGGTGTACATACGTGGTTTCAAGGATAAGACTGTTTACGCTTACACCCTGTATAGCCAGCCGCTGAGAAAACTCTCTCAGCTTCAACACTGGTCGCATTTCACTCTTTCATAGCACACGTGCGTTCCGCGACTGCGTAAGGTGCCTTATTTGCGTGGGTAAATCATCGAAACAAAAAAATTTAAAGTTCGAATTTGTGGCCACCAAACCAACTTCGAATTTACGAAACTTCGAAGTTTCGAAATGCACCTCCTAATGTAGGTACTCGTATATTATAATGTATATCAGTTATCTAGTATAGTACCGATAACATAACACAAGCTCTGCTTAGCTTGGGGCTAGATAATGCTGTGTGAATTGTCCAGCATTATTTATTTATTACTTATACCTACGCGCCGATTTCACGCCGAAATCACGCCGCCGCCGCCGATTTCAGACCGGCGCCCGCCGCCGATCATTTTAACGTCGGCGCACACGTCTAGCCCTGAGTTTGGTTTGACGATAGTATCGAGACGTCGTCGTCTCATTTTATATGGTTTTTCGTAGTTGCATGTCCCCACGATAAAGGCGCTCTACCAAATCCCACAGAAAAAAGTGACGTCACGTTGACGTTTTGTCACTATCGTCAAACAGAAATCGGGGCTCTGAGGGTCTATTTTTATTCTTTGGAGAACATACACAATCGTTTGTTTCGTTTTGTTTTTTTGTGCAATTTGGTACTCTAATTCGGTGGATTAGAGTACATCAATTGGCCGACACGAAACACGCAATTTCGGATTGGAAAACTAAAATACGATAATCACGATCTAACATGATCGCGTAAGTTTGAAATCAATCATATACAGTGAAAATAAGGCATATACAGTGAGATATGTAAATAATTTGATTTGCATCCATACAATTGTTAAAAAATTATTATTGTACGTCCGAAACGGATAAAATTGTTGAAACATTTATTTGATTTTAAGACCTTGATGTAACACAATTTCACAATAAAATTATTCTATTATATTCTAATCTTCTAAACTTAGTTTTAGAACACAATGCTCCAATCATACTCAATACATGCCTCTCGAATTCCGCTTTTTAATCGAGTTTTAGAACATAATGATCGATTCAATAGATGCCTCTCGATACAATACAACTACACAAGTAGTCGTTGACCTTGTTTTATTGACACGATGATCAATCTATGACTACCATACCACAATGGTGCCAAGTACACTCCAAATAGGTAACTTTTGTGCATATACCTTTGGCACGAAATGAGCCAGCCTATGTAATTCATTTACGTTCGATATAGGCACTGGCATAAGTATGAGGTTTCGAATAAATATTCATAGAAAGATGCATCGTGGTAAATATCAGGCGTTACTTTGCAGAAATCCGTCGCAAAATATTAGGATCTAGGAAATATTGTATTTTAGATAAAACTTTTCAAGCTATCATGGCTATCACACTAATATTAAGAGTTTGGTGGATGGATGGATGTTTGTTACGTCTTCACGCCAAAACTACTGAACAGATTGAACTGAAATTTTGCACCGGTGTAGCTCTATGCCTGGAATAGAACATAGGCTACTTTTTATCCCATAAATCAGGTCCCATGGGATAGACATTACCATTGAACGTTTCCATAGAAAGAACGCGTGCGAAGCCGCGGGCAGAAGCTAGTTAACAATAAAGTCATTTACAACGGAATATATACCTCGATTTAATAAATTTTATGATGTACGAGTATGTCTGCCAATAAAAACTTACAGTGACTTCAGTGGCACATGGCGCATGAAACTGTGCCGACATATTGAAAAGCTCGAAACTCAACTCATGGTAAATAGCTCGTTGTATTTTAGATCCTAGTATATAGGGTTTTTGGTAATTCACCGACACTACGTGTCTTCATGAGCGAATTCGTGATGATGGGCAGAATCTAGTTCACGCAGTGTCAGTGAACTACCAATAACCCTGTATATTCAGACTATTCAGAGTGGCGTTAATTCAGATTGCACAAAATCTAAAAGAAACTAATTAGACAACACTTTTATTTCCATCGATAAGAGAGGGACAACAATACTTTTCTAGTGCTATCAAGTTAGTTTAGTTTTTGGGATATTTACCTGAATTAACTAACACCACCAGCAGGGGTATTTTGATTCGTCGGAAAGGCCGTCGGATTCGATATCGGAAACGTTTTCCTTCGTAAAAAGTTTCCGATATCGAATCCGATAAAATTACGTTTTCCTTCGTAAAAAGTTTCCGATATCGAATCCGATAAAATTACGTTTTCCTTCGAAAAATGTTTCCGATATCGAATCCGACGGCCTTTCCGACGAATTAAAATAACCCTGCTGATCATGATCACAGATATACAAAGATTGTTATAATACCTCATTGAGTCGTAGGTAGATAAATAAGTACCTACCTAAGTAAGGTACCTAATCCCTGTCGTTGATTAATCAATCACACTAATATTATAAATGTGAAAGTTTGAATGTTTAGATGTATGGATGGATGGATGGTTGTCTGTTACCTCTTCACGCCAAAACGACTGAACCGATTAGGCTGAAATTTTGCATAGATGTAGCTCTAAGCCTGGACTCAAACATAGGCTACTTTTTATCCCACAAAACAACGCGTGCGAAGCCGGGCAGAAACTAGTAGCAAATAATTTCTATAAATACACTAGTCAACTTCTTGAGACATTATTATAACTTAATTATGACGGGATTTCCCTGACCTTCACATAGGTTAGGTAAGTAGGTACATAATAATAATAATAACTAAGTAGGTACATAGGTAGATATACTACACATACGTCTATAATATAAGTACGTCTATAAAATAATTACACACATATATAGGTAAGTTAAGTTAAGAAGTAAAATGTGCTATAGGTACAGAAAAAACAAAGAGCGCGTTTATGTCTTTTATAAAGAAAATCGATGTAAATAGTGTTTTTTTTTTATTTTACAAGGCTCAGTGTTTTTATTTAGCAGCCAGCTATTTTTTAAAAACCAAACTTAAAATGTAAGTACTTTAAGTCACAGAATAACTACATTATTATGATACACAGAATTGCTATAGGTTTATATAAAAATGTGGTGCATATTATCGATGACATCTGTCATCCTATATATTTGTAAAAACTTTTTAAACTTTCGCGATTTGATAGCATAGTTAATGATTTTATCTGGTATTTATAGCGTAATTTTTGTTATCATTTCCCTTGCGTTTCTACCGCGTTACAACGATTGTGGTCACGGAGCGACTGACAAAAGTTACGAGCTAATACCCGATAAAATAATTAACAATAGAGACCATTTGATTTAGAATATTCCCTCCCGATTACATGTAGTATTATAAAGGAGCTCAGTGTGTCGCACCAACCCGCTGTCGCTTCGTCGTCGGGCTGTCGCTGGCTTTGGTGTGTAGACTCCATAAGGTAACATTGCAGGCGTCAGTAACAAGCCAGTAGCAAAGGCATCGTTTGTCTACCGCCTACCGGTCGTATAACACCACGCCTGGGATAATAAAAACGCCTCCCGTGACAGGTAATATTTTAATGTACTTCCGTATACGACTTTATAATGTACTATGTTTTATGGAACGTTGCGACGACTTGAAGAGTTATGAATCCAACCCATCTCTCCGTAAATTTTCCGTCGAATGTTGGCTGCGAGATTCTTCCAACGCTGAACCGGAAGTAATTTTTTTACTAATTAGTTGCGGCTTTGACTCGCATAGTTGAGATAGAAAATACAATTATTTACATGGGTTGGGTCATCATCATCATCAGCCTATACATATTAGTCCACTGCTGGACATAGGCCTCCCCTAATGAGCGCCATAGCGCCCTGTCTTCAGCAGTTTGTAGTTTCCCAAACGCTGCCCAGCCTAGCTGGATCCTCCTTTTGGCCTCCTTCTCAAAATGATTTTTACCTGACTGCAGGATTTGCCCGAGGTAAGTATACCTATTCGGAAGCAATTTCGAGAAGGGCTTGAATTTCGATAGGATCTATTAATTTTATTTTTTTAATTTTTGTTTCCATCGTAAATACAAATATTTTAAGTAAACATAAATTAATTTACATAGCATGGGTTTGGAACCCTCTTTTAAGTATGGAGAAAAAAATACTAAGTTATGTAATTTTCTTTGTGAATAAAGGCTTCTGCCAGTATCAAAAAATTATTTTTTATTGCTCGAATATCATTTTTTGGGTTCATAAGATAAAAGATCGGGAGTAAATTTATTGGTATTTATTTTAAATATTTGATCAGCTGGAAAAGTCAGCTTAAAAACTACTTGAGCAGCATTTTAAGTTTTGATCGGCTGTAAAATAAAAACCACCAGCAACACTTGGTCGGCAACTAAATTAATTTTGGTCAGAAAATAAATAGCTGTATGATCGGCGAAATTAATGTTTTGATCAGCAGAATTAATTATATGATCTGCAGGATTATACAATTATTTTTGATCAGCCAAAAAGTGATTTACTGAGCAGCTAAATTAATGTTTTGGTCAGCCGAATAAGAAAATCGTTAAGCTGAAAAAAATAGGTATAAGCCATAATCAATGGGTTTGCTTTTAAATGTATGGTCAACTAAAAATTTATATTACCGCGATTTTATTGAAAAAGAGCATTAGTCGGTTAACACTTTCATGGCCTAAGACGCAGACGAGCCTCTCGACCCTCGTGTGGCGGAGGCGGCGGCGGCGGCGGCGCGGCGGCGCGCCCCTGCGAGTCGCACCGCCGCCGCGGCTGGGCGGTGAATGCGTTAAAGAAGATGGGGTTTTGATATTCGAGTCGATACAGAGGCACGTAGGAGGTAGGTAGGTAAGGTACCTATTTCTACCTTACCGAGCATTGTTGCTTTTGCAAGAATGTATCAAGGTGCTGAGGACCCTTGTTCGTTGTTGGTCATGTCTGTCCTGTATTTGTACTGCCGGCACGACAGTGACATACAAACGCACGTAGGAGATAGGTAGGTAGGTACCTACCTTACCTCGCGTTGTTTTGTTGTTAGCAACTGAAGGAACACTTGATTGTTATTGGTCATATATATGTCCGTGTGTGACACCGATAGTGGCATAGGTACGTACAAACGAACGTATAACATAGGTAAGTAATAGGTATGTAAGAGGATTTAACAGAGGATCCTTTGTGTTTCTTTGATTATCTATAGGTACTACCCATCGATGTAAATAAAATTTTATTTATATCTATGGTACTACCGAAAGTAGTGTTTGCAACTAATGTGGGAGAAAAAGAGATAGGTACCTTCAGTAGGTATCTCTTTTTCTCCCACATTCGTTGCAAACAGCAAAGTAGGACCTACTTAACACTTTTTTCACGGTAGCCTTGTTGTCACAGATTAGGTATACACTTTTTAGAAATACCTAGACACATTTTCGATTATAGGCCTTTAATTTTTCACAAAAGTCAATTCAATTTGATTACACAATAAATGAAAATAATAAGAATTAGATAGGTAGATTGATTACTATAGGTACTTTATTGCACCATCAGTACCCACATAAAACAATTTGGCAAGCAATAACACTATTTTTCACGACTCATTGGGTAGGTAGGTAGTTAGGAAGTTTGCGGGTGTCGTCGGCATTTTGACTCACTCATTCAGACATTCTGGATTTCAGGGTGAGTACCTACCTATTAGTACATGTTTTTCACAAAAGTTCGCACATATTTACTTAAGTAAGTAAGTACTTATGTAAATCCTTTATCTAGCCGTACCGTACCTACCTACCTATAATACAAGCTCTGCTTTGCTTGGTGCTAGATAATGCTGTGTGAATTGTCCAGCATTAGGAAGGTACTTATAGGTAGATACCTACCTGGGTAGGTAGGTTTTTATTTCTTTCCATTTCATTTCTATAACCAGTTTTTAACGAGTTAAGTACTCCCAAAGATTTATATCGTTAAAGATACCTATGTCCTATTTATACCTAAGTACGATTTATCTAGCTATGTAGTGTATTGTATTAATATAATACACTAAATACCTAGATAAATCGTACAAACATTTGTCTCTTGGCGGGAATCGAACCCACAACCTCCTCCTTCCTACCGATGCCGCGACGCCGTCGCGGCGGCGGCGGTGCGGAGGCGGCGCGGCGGCGGCGGCCAGGGGACTCCAGAGGTAGCAGGCCATGGGTGGTTTTGAGCGAGCCGCCTCTCTCAGCGAGCAGAGC
Organism: Eupithecia subfuscata; assembly: GCA_963564075.1. Lineage (NCBI taxonomy): Eukaryota > Metazoa > Arthropoda > Insecta > Lepidoptera > Geometridae > Eupithecia > Eupithecia subfuscata. The sequence goes on along the minus strand of OY751116.1, from coordinate 4,309,734 downwards.
CGTTAGGAACATTATCTATGACCTACCAGTCAAAAATCCTAGAACCCTCAAGTTGGGTCAAGTTGTAAATCTAGACCATCCAGTGACCCACTCAAACACACTATTAAATTAAATGTCATCAAAATCGGTCCAGCCGTTGAGGAGGAGCTCAAGACATACACATGTAGATAGGTAGCTACAGAAGATTAATAATAATAAAGGTAGGTGGGTGTATTAAGATTAGCAAACCAAAATTAATTTGACAGCTCACCAAAACATTATAAAATCCGAACCAGGATTTGCTGATCTTTTTCATTCATATTTTGCTGCAATATCATTTTAAAGGCATGCCAAAATTTCATTAAATCCGAATCACGATTTGCTGCTGCTTCACTAGTATATTGCTGCACAAATATTTAATTTACTGTGACATAAATTTTTAGGCTGCCCACTGTCACATTAGCTGCTGATCAATTCAGTCATTTTTGCCGACCACTAGCTGCGGCTCAAAATATTTTTTCTGCTTGCAAAATCAATTTTTCGGCTGCCCAAAACCTCTTTAATCTGCTGATCGTTTAAATGATACCCTAAAAGATCTGAGGTTCTTAGTAAAATGTTATGTAGGTAGGTACAAACATTGAGTTGTACAAATTATAATATTTTAATTCAGTACAACAGGGTGTATGTCTGAATTAAATAATTTCCCTGTCGTTTAATAAGTGCCATAAATAACGCTTTAGAATTAGTAATCCATTAGGTATGTTATTTTGTGTTTTTAATAATGAACAAAATTAACTGAAAATAAAAACACAATGAAGACAGAAAAACATAATATTCTCACTCTCGGTACGGACAAATAACTCATGAATTCTAACCCTTGGCTCCTTCGGCACCACCAGCTCCGTAAATACATTCATCTTATACACTACAACTAAATTAACCCTCCAGCTGTCAATCCAGCCAATAATAAATCATCATCATCATCAATGGCCCTCATATCCACGAAGGATGGTTTATGTTAGTGTTTGTAATTCGGAATTTACGTAGATGAACTGCTGCATCAGCATTATCTATCCTTGTGAAAAGTTAGACAACCTTATTTAAGTTTTTTTTTAAATCTTTATTCACAAAGAAAATTACGATCGAATAATAGAAATAAATTAGAACTAGAACTGCACACTATTGCAAACAATCTACAGGTAGCTGATCCATATACCAGTTTATAATAATTTACGTTTATTAAGTATAATGTTTTTGTAGGTTATGTAGGTATGTTAGTGTAAGTTACTTGTTTTAGTAAGTACCGCTGTATATTTTCCTCTTACAAGTCCAGTCCATCCCAAGGTTGCCTGGAAGAGATCGCTCATAGCGATAAGGCCGCCTTTGTACTTCGTAGACGCATTTCTTTCTACTTATATTGTTTTCTGTTTACTCTGTGGTGCTATAAAGTATTATCTATCCATCTATCTATGACGTGTAATGCCTACACGTGAACGACAGAACGGGCCGCAGTATGTTTTAGCATCAGCGAAAACTGAGGCATCAACCAACAAGAAAAACTTTCTACTAAATCTGAGCCCCGAAAAACCACTTCCCGAAACATTTAATCAATTTAATAACCTGTTATTTTCCCCTATAATTACAATACAAAAGCCTTTCATCAGTGAATTTCATAGAAACCATTCTTGTTCTTTTTCCCAAGGGTCCAATCTAGGGTTGCCACCCGTACTATATAATATAGTATTGTACTATATTTCGGGCTATCGTACTATATACTTTATGAGCACAATAAAGTACGCAAAAATACTATATTTGGCTTTTCAACTTTGTGAACAAATCCAATTATCTTTTGATAAAATAACCGGGCTAAGTGCTGACAATACTAATGCCAATTTTGGAATCAACCATTCTTTATTTACAAATACATATTAGATTTATGATCAAGGGAAATTGTCATGCTCATATAGTGCATAATTGCATGAAACATGATATTGAGAATGTTATTCTCAAAATTTACGCCCATTTTTCACATTCAGCTGTTCGGAGGGAAGAATTTAAAAAAATAGAATCAGTTGATGGACATTTTCATGAACTCAAGCGCCATGTAGGAACTAGATGGCTCTCTCTGTTGCCATGTGTTGATACAATATTGATTAATTGGAATGCCATAAAATGTTATTTTCTCAGAAGAAGACTGCCCGATAGTTTTAAAAAACCTGTTATTGCTGAACAATGGCGATAATAACTATGACTTAATTTAAATTTATTTACAATTTTGCCGCCACATTTTGACTGTCTTCAATAAAACGGTTAAATTATTAGAAGGGAATACAATAACAGTTTTGGATGTATACAGTGTTATGAATAACTTCAAAAACGATTTAACCAAATGAAAACAAGATCTCTTCTTTGGATATCAAACAAGTAAAAAAATTCAAGAAATTGATCTTTCTGCACCGGAAGTAAGTAATAAAATTAATATATATTTCACATTATTTCTGGAAAAGGCCTTAGCATACTTGGATAGATGGTTTGATTACAGTGAGACCAATTGGCTCTATCCATTTTAAGTTATATAAATTTAAAAGACAGTGTTAAATATGATAATTTTGTTCATATAGTTGAAAATTTAAAACTGCAGAAACTAAATGTAAACATGAATAACCTATATGAAGAAATAAATTATGTAAATGAGATACTTACTTGCACATTTCAGAAACTGTAACGAATTTTCTATATTGTCAACGTCACAGAAATGGCAAAAAATACTTAGTACTAATCGATGGTACTAATGAGTTTACCAATGTGTATAAAGTTGTCTCATTTTTACTTTCCGTTCCTGCCACTTCAGCATTTACAGAGCGAGTATTTTCTCTGATGAATGCCGAACTTATGATATACCTTAATCTGGACATAGAATGCTCAGATGCTTTGAAAGTATTCAGCACTGATAAATATTTGCTAAATATTGCAAAAAGCAATAAAAAATATGTATATAAAAAAGTTAGTAAATAGTACTATATATTTACATGCTGTCCTTTTTTTTTACCCCTTGCAAGGTAAATGTACTCTATTTGCTCAAAAAAAAGGTGGCAACCCTAGTCCAATCCCACGAACCATGAACTGGAGTAGGCACCTAAGTAAATAAATAGGTGAACATTAGAACCACAAAAAGCTGAAATGTTATTGTATGATAATTCCATATGATATGGATTTATGGGTTGAATGCATGCTATTTGGACATTTTGCTATTTTTAGGCTTTGTGCACACGAGATGTGATTGTTCCAGATTGTTACCAATTGCGATAAAGCTGTTTGTTCTGAAATAAATTATTTGATAGAGAACTCTAGTCAGTGTTTGACAGATCCGTGCATTTAACACGGCATACAAGTTTATTTAAGTATGTACGCATTTGTGTACCTTACCTATTAATATCAGTCTGACCTCATCAAAAAATAAAAATGAAACAGTATCAATGAGATTTTTTTTTAATTTCACGATTTAACGCAAATTTCCAGCCACAAGCCAGAATCAAGTAAAAGCCAGAATAGCAATGGAATTAAACGTTAATCTAGGATCACTTGGATAGTTGTGAGAAAATTATCTCCATAATATCGAAGTACGAAAAGTAAAATACAAAATACTGATTTGATTAGCACAATTAGAGCGACAGTGACCTAATCGTGACAATCAGCTTCGTTGAACTAATTTAGGACGGAGCCCCACGTGATTGGGTGGTACAGACAGTGGCAATCACAAACGGGAGACATTTTGCAATCATTGATTATGTCCGATATATTTATAAGCCAACAAAAAACTTTATTCACAAAGAAAATTATACTAGTATTTACAATTGAAAAAACAGTCTACAGGTAGCTCAACTGATCCAATTAGTTATGATGTTATTGACTGTACTACTTATCTAAAAATAGATACGCATAGGTACTAGGTTATATAAGTAAAACATTCTTATTTTTATAAGTGATGACAAAAGCCGTAATTAGTCCTCCAAAGAAAATTATACTAGTATTTACAATTGAAACAATTGAGCTGACTGCAGACTGTTGCAAACAATCTACAGGTAGCTCAACTGATCCATATTAATACCAGTCGGAAGCGTCCGGAATTTCGGATTTTTTTGTTCGTAATTTGTTCTTCAATAAATAGCAGCAAGTAGCCGTAAAATAATCCTTCGAATTTAGAAAATATTGTTACGTGTACGACTACTACAGTACAGAACCATGACATTTTGCACTTAGGCTTTCTTAAATTTATTATCATGTCCATAATCCCTTATGCACCATATTCCTCATAATTAGCTCTCATAAAAGTAATAAATAAGTAGAAAGTGCTCGCTCTATTATTTAAAAAACTCTTTTTTAACTCATCATCATCATCAAGCTATCATAAAAGTGGCAATTCTTAAATGTTTCCAATCTGTTTCGGCCCGATACTATATACCCATACCTATAGGGAGTAGAGATACGAATTGTGCAAAATGTCAATAGGAGGCGTGGCAGCATTTTGTCCGCTATTAAAAACGAACTCACTACTAATCTGTGCCGAGATACGATCGTGAGATCATATAAATTGAGGTTTGTTACGGTAGGTAGTAGTTACACTCTACGCTTCGATACTTACCCAAGTACTTCGTGATTTTATCTGGTAAATGATGAAACATTAGTCAAATTGGTGAAGTATTATCTTGACCATGACAAAATGATTTTGCAGACGCCTATTATTCCGATAGTAGGTTCAAGATTCAAATGTTTATTGCATTTCTACAAGTTTACAAGAGGACCTTTTTTTGTCCGGTTTTTTAGGTTCTGTTTTATATATACATGCATAGGTCTCCTTAGGTTTTTTTCTCCGGTCCGGTTGACCATAACATCACCTGTTAGTAAGTGACGACGTGGCGGACGATATAGGTAATTATTACGAAGGTCTAGACTTATTCACTCTTGAAAAAACCCAGGGGCGTTGTAGTTAGCCGGAAGTGATGTGTTCTGAGTATATTATGTCTTTATTTACAAAGAAAATTACAATCAACGAATAGAAACATTTTAGAACTAGTATGAACGAAATTTTAATTACTTAACTAGCAAATTTATATGAGGACTAAATGATTAATTTAAAACATTTCTTTTTATTACTAAGAACTCAGAATGTTGCAACAACGCTCTTTTAAGGTTCATGTAGATTCTACAAAAAAAAAATTAAATGGTATAGTATTTATTTGCTTCACTATAGGTTAACAATGATGGTTTTAGAATAGGGAATATTTGACTTATTAGTCGTGCAAATGTTTTTTAGAATTTGGACATTTTAGTTAGAGTAGAAAATTAACCTAATCGTAAGTTTGCTCTCACAATTTTTAAAAACAGACCTTGTAATGGACATGAATGCAATAAATAAATTAACAATAATAGGAATGTAAGTAATTTTGTGGTTTAGTTAAAGATCTACTTACCTACATAATTTTAGTTTTTTTACCTACATTTTAAAATACTTAGGCACAGATATTATAATACTAGGTAGGTATACTAGACTTAGGTATAGAATAATAAGCTGCTATTATGGGAAACTACCGTTATGTACCTAGGTAGTTGAAATGTTAGTGAAATGATGTTTACATTTACAAGTAAACTTCCTTATCATATCACAGAAAACGCAGTTGAGTTGAGTCAATCGATACGAGAATGAACAAAGAATGTTTGTTTTAGAAGTTTGCTGAACGAACCGATAACAGTTCACATTAGTTGATTTGTTTGGATCTTTCATCGACGTCTTTACTGCCAAGTCGACTTTTCTAACAGAATAGATGCACGGATGTTCCAGAGAGCTTGCTGACCACTTTAATTGGTAGGTACGGTAAGTATCACGCTTTACCGGTGATAAATTACGGAGCTTCATATCGACGATTGCTCGTTTTTAAGTAGAAAAAAATAATACTTTAAAACAAGCCATATCTCCAATTTTTATATTCTTATATATTAGCTCAGGTTCCTACTTACACACTAGCTAAGCTGAAAACATAATATCAGAAACTTTCTCGATAAAGATATTTCCAAAATGATAATTTTAGAATTTAAAATCGAAATATTTTGATAACTACTTTGAATAATAACTTGGGATATATCGTTAAAGATAGGTAACATATGTTGATCTAGTTTCTTGCTAAGATAGTTTTTTGATAAAGATTCATATTTAATTTAAATCATTAATTTAATCGAAACGCTACAGGCGCACCGCGCGCCTATTTCAAATTTTCAACCTTACTTACAGCGCCACGAATCTCGTACATAGGTACATATTATACTGAATCAAATGAGAAAGAGGTTTCGACTATGAATGTGTACAACTATATTTTATAGTACATACAACGATAGAGGTAGTTTAGTTAATTAAGCCGCCTAAAAAAAGATGGATAGACTGTGTAAAAGATGAAATGAGTAAGAAAGGAGTGCTGAGATGACGACTGTTAGAAGTGAATGGAAGAAGAAAACCTGTTTACCGACCCCACCTGAGTAGGAAAAAGGGCAACATAATGATGATACTAAAGCAAATACATCGCCTAAACTACACAATCAAACTCCAGCCCATCCCGACACGCACTGCCGAGCGTTACATTACAAGTCAATAGCGTTTAGTTACCCGATTAGTTGGGAACGTTTAATTCAGTGGGCATCGAACCCGGCACGTCCTTATCCAATGCATTTTATGGATTGACGCCACATTGACGCCATCTTCGAGTGATTCGCCATCGTGTGATATCGAGACGTGCATCGCGAATCGATTTGGGGTAAAAACTAGCAGGAATGTCAGCTATGGGATGTTATCGTCCAGTTTATATTGCAGTATGATAATGAAGTCTTAGGTGGTGCTTGTGAATTCAGCGATGTTTATTATTGTATGTGAACGATGATGCACTCAATTTGGTTGGGAGTCAGCAAAGTACTTTTGTGCTATGCTAGTAGCTACTAGGCAGGCTTTCTTCCTTCCCTTCAGGCACCAGTACAGGCAGGTATCCTGCCTGTACCTAACTTATATTCCTTGGTGTCTGGTGAACCTGATATTATTTTATTTAGAAGCGGGAAGTGATCTTTGCTTATAGCGATAAGTCCGCTCGGCCTTTATACTTGCTGTCTTCTAAGCATTACTGTGTGTATTTCTTTATTTGTGTGTCACATAAGTGTTTTCTCATCTTCCATCCTAAAAATACCTATTAAATCTGATGGGCATGCCTCGATCGTAACTTATCTTTCATTCGTCTTCGTCAATATTAAATCTGTTTGGCATGCCCCGATCGTACCTTATGTTTCAATCGTTTTCGTCAATATTAAATCTGTTTGGCATGCCATCGCACCTTATGTTTTAATCGTCTTCGTCAATTTAAATCTGTTTGGCATGCCCCGATCGTACTTTATGTTTCAATCGTCTTCGTCAATATTAAATCTGTTTGGCATGCCATCGTACCTTATGTTTTAATCGTCTTCGTCAATATTAAATCTGTTTGGCATGCCCCGATCGTACATTATGTTTCAATCGTCTTCGTCAATATTAAATCTGTTTGGCATGCCCCGATCGTACCTTATGTTTCAATCGTCTTCGTCAATATTAAATCTGTTTGACATGCCATCGTACCTTATGTTTTAATCGTCTTCGTCAATTTAAATCTGTTTGGCATGCCCCGATCGTACATTATGTTTCAATCGTCTTCGTCATTATTAAATCTGTTTGGCATGCCCCGATCGTACCTTATGTTTCAATCGTCTTCGTCAATATGTACCCCCTGAATGACACGCCAATCAAACTGATGTTATTTAACAGGATGGGGTGGAAGATTCACTTCCCGCTTCTAAATAAAAGAATATCAGGTTCACAAAGATTTATATCGTTCAGGTTCACCAAGGAATGTAAGTTAAATAAATGCGGTAGGAATGTAAGGTAGTAATTGAAACTATTCACCTAACACATACCTACACTGGACATTATGGCTTCATCTGCATTCCTCAGTAGGTAATCCATTAGTCCTGTTCAAGTCTAGGAATTTGTGCTGTATTTTCCAAAACAATGCACTACTTTACTTATTTGGAATTGGAACATTGCTAAAAGGTGATCATTCAGACATATAAATTTATTCCAAACAACTTTACTTATTCGGAATATTGTAAAAAGAGCAAAATCAAAATCAAAAACTCTTTATTTCCATAAATACAAAAATGTAAGTACACTTAGAAAAGGTCAAAATTTAAAAAAACTAACACGGAAATAAGGTTACATTTGTGATATTTCTGTCGCTTCGGTATGACTAAAGTAAAGAAGCGACGACGAAACATTTACCTTGTTAGTTGTTATTTTTCGATTTGGAGCAAAACCTACACACAAAACAGCATTTTATAATAAGAGTGTTTTCTGCATGGCACCTCGCATTTACAATAAATTACCTAAGACAATAAAAGAAATTGACAGTATTTACATGTTTAAAGTAAGTCTGAAAAAGTTTTTGATACATAAATCATATTATACGGTTATGGAATATTTAATGGCAAGGATAATTTTAACTTTTCAAATTTTCTATGCATGAGATATTAAATGTGGCTTAAATTTTACTTCTCAATTGAAGCTTGTTTGTGTACAAATCAAATTATTTAATTATAATTCTATTGACATTCGCATGCTATAAAAAGCAGAATATGGTGACACATTGTATCTTACGACCAACTGTATATTTATTTATCACCTACCCATGTTCTAAGTGAATAAACGATTTGAGTTTGAGTTTAAAAGCTTTTGGTGATGTTCATAAGTTTACCCTACTTTAGTCTCGTGATTCCTTCTTAGACTTACCCGACCAAAGCGAGCCCTACTACAAGAAAGCTTATTCACAAAAGCATTCCTGCGTCCAGGTAGGGCAGACAAAAAGCAGTGTCTGAGTTCCCATGGACTATTCACACGCGTCGTCGTCGCGTTACGCCCCATGAGCGCGACGTAATTGCTACTTAATACCATGGGCCTTTGACCTCGAAGGAAGCTAGGCGAATCATAGGTTTTAAATGTTTCAATAATGCTTCAAATCTTCTATTTAGACTGTCGACTGAGAGCTTTAGTTTCAGGTTTAACTGAGCGTCTGGTCGAAGCGACGTGTGACTCGAGAGCTGGTGAGTATCTGGCGCAGCGCATCAGCACTACCAGACAGCGGGGGAATGCCGCCAGCGTCTTGGGGATGCTTCCGACTGGTCTTGATATGGATCAGTTGAGCTACCTGTAGATTGTTTGCAACAGTCGGCATTTTGATTGCAATTTTCTTTATGAATAAGCAATAAGAAAATATATATAACCTTATTTTTTTAAATACATTTATAACATATTTATTTGTTTTATAAATGTTATGTTGACCTAAAGTTATCTCTTATTTTTTCTTTCTGTTAGGTACTCATGTTTTACAAGTCAGTTACAAGTACCTAATAGTTAAAACAAGTTTATGATGATAAGATAACCGCTTTCTGACCTGACCCAATCTAATCATAACAACTTTAAGCCTCTACCCCACAGCCGCGATTTTGAAGCGCGTCTTGTCTTGTGTCGCTAAATTTGTTGCGATATGCGATATTATACGATTTTATCTTACACACTGCTGCGATTTTATCGACGCGATAGAAGCTGGACGACGACGCGTTTCCGCATCCTGCGATTTTGCGATCATTGTTCACGGAACATTTTAAGTATTATTTAGGACGCATGCCATCTTACAAACAGCTGCGTCTTGCGTTTTGGGGGGCGGTGGCGGCGCGCGGCTTCTCGAAATCGCGCTTAGAAAATCGCACTGTGTAAGGAATAGCGCTACAAAATCGCAACAAATCGCGGGACACGCGCTTCAAAATCGCGGCTGTGGGGTAGAGGCTTTAATCGAGATCTTGTATGTTTATAATATACTTAATGGTTTTGTAAACTAAAAACAGATTCTCATTCCTTAACATTTACACTGATTTTAAAGTTCTACGGGGCAAAATGTCTACTAACCGCTCGGGAATATTTTTTTTTCAATCTTTGGATCTTCCCATACCAAAACAATAGCAAATGATTCATTAAAATCGGTCCACAAATGACGAAGAAATCGATGAACATACATCAAGTCTCTGTATTTATACTGTTAAGTAATGTTTTTACTTTGAAAGTATTGTTATATTGATAATCATTAAGTAACATTACTTACTTTCAAAGTAAAAACATTTTGTATTGTTGGTAAATATGCAAAACTCTTATCTTTACTCTGTTTTATTAAATTGCATTGATAACCATTATTTGCACACGTGTGTGTGTGTGTGTATTAACTGGTAAGGTAAGACTTGTACTTTGTTATGTAAAAATTTCATGTGTTGTGATTTTCTGTTTTGAGTCCATAAATAAAAAAATTGGTTGTCTGTAAAGTCGGTTTACTGACGATAGTTGAACGTGACAACGTCTTAAGAAAATACTGATGGAATTGTAGCATTTGATACTCGATCAAAACATGTAAATGTACTATAGTATAGCAGCTGTCCACGCAGACGCATCGCTCACTCAAGTAGGAGAGAGACGGATGTCGAGCGCTCTCGCTTGCACTTCAAGCTTTACATGGAACGCCTCAGAGCGAGGTAACGCCGCATGACGTCATGTTTTTTCGTGCGTGCAGCCGGCTCTATCGAATTATAAGACGTTGTCACGTCAAAAATATAAAAGACCTACCGATCATTGAACCTTCTTCCTTTATTTGAAGTCAATTAAAATATAATAAAATTGCAAATTAATTAACAAGCCCGTTTCAGTAATTACTAATTAGTTAAGGAATAAAGAATAAAAAACGGAAAAAACCTTTGAGCAGAAAGGACATCTTGCGCTCGACATTTTGCGATAATGTACCACCGGCCTAAAAATGTAGTAGGTTCCCTAACTTCGGTATGCAATAAGAACCGTCATACATTAAGTTAAAACTTATTTTAATTTATATTAAAAAGTGAAGCATTCGCGACCTTTCCTTAAAATAGCGTCCAAAGGCTGACCTTTGAAGCAACTGCCTAAATCGAAAACATCTGCAGCAATTTGCGATTCTTATACTTAGCAGGTGATCCAACACATGGCTTGCCACTTGAGTGGTTTTATATTATTACTAGCTTCTGCCCGTAGCTTCGCACGCGTCTTTTTTGAGATAAAGATAGATAATACTTTATTGTACCACACAAAGACGGTTAAGACGGAAAACAATGCAGAAACATAATGCTAAAAGTAGACAAAGTACAGTCGGCTGCAAAAATATGTATACACTCCCAAGTTTTCAATTTTACTAAATACTTAGTACTTAAGTGAATAGTAATTGTGATAATTTATGTACCGCATTCTGACGAATTACGGTGACTACTTTGTACGAAAAACGTGTGCATGTCCTTTTATTTAAAAAGTTCCGAGTAAAATAAAAGTTAAACCTTGGAAGTGTATACATGTCTGTGCAGCTGACTGTACAAAGGCGGCCTTATCGCTATCAGCGATCTCTTCCAGGCAACCTTCTTTCTTCGGCTGCCGCGTCTTTTTATACGGAATTTACATTACTTGTTGATTTGTGATGTCTTGTGTTCTTTCCTTCAATAAATATAGCTTACTATTCTGTCTGAAACTCGACGCCAAACAAGTGAGTTTCAGTTATTGTGTCGTGGTTTGTTTACAAATATTCCACATCGAGTTAGGCTCGTCACGATCGTCATCTTTTGCAGTGTCAATCATGAATCGAATATGCGAAGCGAATGCCATTTAATTTGTTGACAAATTAACAGATGTTTGTTATTTGTTCATGACAAATCATTTGAACGCATCTGACTGAGATATCGCGAGGATAGGTTTAATATTTAGACCTGGAATAATTTCTTCATCCCTAAATATTATCCAGGCAAACACGTGAAGCCGCGGGCAGAACAGAAACTACCTAGTAGGTAGGTAGGTAGCTATATCTGAGACCCTAGGTCCGTGGGGTACCGAGGCTCTTCGGGTTTTTTAATAAATTATCTGAGCGTCTGGTCGAAGCGACGCGTGACCCGAGAACTGTTGAGTATCTGGCGCAGCGCATCAGCATAGCCCACAGAAATCTTAATAGTGCCTTGTTATTCAGATTTCTGTGGCATAGCCATACCACAGATATTATAATACTATACTAGGCCATACTACAGCGGGGCAATGCAGCCAGCGTCTTGGGGACGCTTCCGAATGGTAAGTATTGATATGGATCAGTTGAGCTACCAGTAGATTGTTTGCAACAGTCTGCAGTTAGCACAATTGTTTCAATTGTAAATACTACTAGTTCTAATTTATTTCTGAACTATTATTTGATTGTAATTTTCTTTGTGAATAAAGCTTTTTTTCGTCTTCAGAATTAGCCAACGTAGTTTTTAACAACGTTGAAAAAGGAGGAAGTTCTATTCTCGACTGAATGTATTTTTTTATGTAGGTATAATCGTCGACTTTTTCGCTTTTGTATCTTCTACAAAGAATAATCCCGAGGTGGCCCCATTAAAAAATATCCCGGATATTTATCCCGCAAACCATAAAAATAGTGTGAAATTAGAAGTCAGTTTTTAGTTTTTTCAAAACAATGAAATTATTGACGCTAAGATTGTCAGCTCTCCATCTCAGTAGCGTTTCTTGGAAGAAGTTAAGGACTACCTAAGTACTTTAACCTATCTAATAAAAAGTTATCGTTCTCTCTTCGCAGAATCAACAACAAGGCCATTGTCATCGTCTGTTATCTTATTTTTTTTTGGATCCGAACGTGTCGTCATCTAATAATGAAACATGCCGAAAACGCGTCTGCCGTGCGATTACGCTAAAATCTCCCATTCTCATTGAAGGGGCCATCCGGGGAGACTGGGATGGATGGAAGGATGTGACTATTACGGGGAAGGCGCATAGGTAACCACTTGAGCTTACTGCGAAATTCCGAGACGTGGTCATATTTGCGCAGGCCAAATATAAACCTAATCCCGACATTCTGCAGTCGCTCAAGTTTGTCAAGTTGTTGCTCAGTTAGATCAAGAAAGGAAGAATCAGCGTAATCAAGAACTGGAAGGATAAGAGATTAAGCAAGAGAAATTTTAGTAGCGACTGGCGATAGGTAGGAAGTTCTGTAGTCTTCGAAGGGAACCAGCTGAAGCTGAATATTTGCACGCCTGCGTGCAGGCTGAATACAATGACTAAACTAGTTATAAGATCTAACATATTTGCGTATTTTTGTATTCTTGCAAATAAACTATTGATTTGATTTGATTAAGCAAACATCCTACGGCTAATTTCAGAGAGCTGAGGTCCCCACGACAGATTCCTGTCAATGAGGAGACCAAAATTTTTGACCGTTTCACTTTGCCCCACAGGACTCCCATCAAAGAACACGGATACCCGAGCTCTCATCCGCGAGTTTCCTACTGTGATTACCTGCGTTTTTGCAGGATTGACTTTGAGACCAAAGCTTTTGCTCCAGTCCGAAACCGAAATTGTGTAGGTATACCCACTACACCCAGTCTCCCCGGATGGCGATTGGCGATCCATTGAATGGGATATTTTACCGTAATCGCACAGCTGATCTAGATTTAGGATCTTATAACAATAACGTAAATTGCGTATAAAAAGACGCGGTACCAGAGTGAATTTTAGGTTAAGTATGGGCGGTTTGTTTACAAACATTCTACATCGAGTTTGGCTAGTGTATATTAATGTAGTACCTATCTAAGAAAGATCCTATTATTTTATACTCATAGCTTTGCCCGGTTGGATTACCGAATTTTAGACTTTCCTTCCACTGTATCATCCAATCAAGTGCAGATAATTTATCCAACTTATTTGCCTGGTTCTCGGATAGCTGTAGGTATTTTAGGCTTTATCGATTCTAGCGTATTCAAGGCTGGATCTAGGCGTCCCAATTTAGGAGCTTTGCGAAGTAGGTTAGCAGCAAACGAGCAGGCAGGTAGACCGCATTATGAAGACAGCCCAATCGTCGGCTTATTGCAAGAAGTCATTAGTCGCAAGAAGTCACTAACTGCGTTAGATATACCATTGAGTTCGTCTCGATGAGCTCTACATTTTGGTAAAACTCACAAATTTGTAGCTCTTCAAACTTAGAAGTTATGGCTTGGTTATAAAGTCAATAACTGCATTTTTGGTATATCTGGTTTCATAAAATTCATTAACTTACATTAATAAATTTTAACAAAAGAAAATAAACACAATTGCCATTCTTATTTTCATACGAAACTCATTTATGTGACTTAACAACATTTTGAAAGTGCTTTTACGTTCACAAACGTTTGAATAAGTTTTGCTTTAATTCATTATTTGCACCTTAACCAGTTTTGTCGTATCGTATTTTTTGGAAAAAAAAATACTAACGTTTTTAAATGACTTCTATCAAAACGAGTAACGTCTACACTGAGTTTTTTATTTTTTATAGATTTCATTTTTTACACTTAATTACTTTTTTCGAAACATAATTAATGGTAAATGAATACTATTCGCATTAAATGACTTCTTTCAGAACAAGTAACGATTATAGGTACCATCACTATTGGATTGGTAAAATTAATTATAGGTCATTGACAAGTTTTTGCAAAAATATTATGTTAAACTTAATACAAGACTAAAATCGCTTGAATGAAGTATTGTTTTATTAGTGATTTTTGTTATTGTAAAAATAACAGGTAAATGTAAGGTAATGACTTTTGCACACATACATTTACGTGTTGCTATGCTACTTATGAGACCGCGTGCCGTGTGACCGGAGTCGCGGAAGCGGGGCTGAGGGGTATTTTGTTCGGGGCCGCTCGCGCCTCTGCCGCGCCGCGTAGTAGTTCGTTCTTTCCGGCCCTTGTGGGGGCACAGAGCGGGGCATCGAGGCTTGGCCTCTTTACCCCGGCATCAACTCGAGGGGTGACGACTCCTCGGTCCTTGGATTTCGCTAAAAATGCTTTTATTTAGCTTGTTAATCATTTTATTTTTTTATTAACATATTTGCATGTTTTTTTCTTATTTTTTGTTTGGTTTGGGTTAATTTTTTTTAAATTAACCCACAGTCTATCCGGGGGGTTCTGCGGGGGTGAGGTCCTAGGGAAGGGGCCTCCACGGGCGGTCATCATCTGGGGGCCGGGGTTGGTGAGGCGCTATTTAGTGAAGGTGGGCTTGGTGGCCGTTGTCGGCGCGGTCGTACATTCGACGACTGTGCTGTACGACAAACTCGTCTATGGATTGGATCTGCGGGTCGCGGGCGATGACATCGTTCCTGACGTATTGGCTCGCGCCAGTGTAGATCCTCAGAGCCACGTTTTGCAGCCCCTGGAGCCGGTCCCTATTCGTCTGGGAGACTAGTGAGTACCAGGCCGGCGCTGCATATGTGAGTCGGGATCGGACTTAGCCTTTGTAGACCCACACTTTGGTCCTCAGAGGCAGGCGAGATCCCAGGACGGGTCGGAGAAAGGTTGGGCGACGCGCGCTTGTTGTAGTGCGCTGTCAACCTTCGGCTGCATCCGCAACGACCTGTCGATCCCGAAGCCGAGATACCGGATGTGCGGGCTCCATGCCACGTTCTGGCCCCGAAGTGTCAGCTGCGGTGGGTGGCCGATGCGGCGGGAAACAAACAGCGCAGCCGTCTTTCCCACATTGACGGCCATGCGCCATTTGTCCAGCCAGGGCGGCAGGATGTTCAGCAGCCGCTGCATCCTGCGGGCTGCGATGGTGGGGCTGGTAGAAGACGCAAAGAAGGTGCTGTCGTCCGCGAACAGCGCTAGCGACACATCTCTCTCCCCGGGGCGTAGGTGGCCCTCCAGGGTGGGGATGTCGTCGGTATAGAACGCGTATAACGCTGGCGACAGGCTGCTACCCTACGGTACACCAGCAGAGATGGATCGAGTGGAGGATGTGGCACCATCAACTGCGACGAAGAACCGCTGGTTGTCGAGGAAGGATGCCACAATCCTGATGAGAGCTGGTGGAGTTGGGTTTTGCAGGAGCTTGTACAAAACGCCGGGGTGCCCAATACGGTCGATGGCCTTTTTTACGTCCAGAAAGACCCGGACAGTGCAGCGCCTGTCGTTGTGCTCGACTGCAAGGTGGTGCAGCACCCTGGTGAGCTGCAGCGTGGTAGAGTGGCCACTCCTGAAGCCGAATTGCTTCGGGCGCGGCTCGATAGTTGGAGCCAGGCGCCCCAGGAGCAGGCGTTTCAGGAGCTTGCCCACTATTAGTAGTAGAGTAATGGGGCGGTAGTTGGCCGGGAGGCGGTGCTCGTTGCCGGGCTTGGGTAGCACGATGACCCGTCCGGTCTTCCAGGATTCCGGGAAGTGGCCCGTCCGGAGGATCCCGTTGAAGAGCCGGGCGAGCGCGGTGACTCCACGGCGAGGCAACTGTTGGGGACTCCGTCATAGCCTGGCGCCGTCTGGGTAGACGGAGGACGGCCTTCCGCACCTCGGCAGGGGAGATGAAGTACTCCCCGTCTAGGGGCGGTGTTGGGCCAGACAGGAAGTCCATCACTGTGACCTCGACCTGGTGGTGGTGGTTTAGGGTTTCAAAGGTGGCGTCGGCTGCAACGGGGTGAGGCGAGAACTGCTCCGCGAGGTGCTCGGCCAGAATTTCGGCACGGTCGGCGGGAGCAAAGCGCCGGACCCCATCTCGGTCCAGCAGCGGGTAAGTTGTTGCCGGCTGCCGCGTGAGCGCCCTATTCATTGATTCTATGATTCGCCCTATTCGATGATTCAGTCCCAGGTCTCACGCCAAATCTGTACTGCGGCCGAGAGCTCGGCAGATATCGGGTTGAGTCGCGTCTTCAATGTATCAATGACCTTAGGCAAACACAGCTCCATATTTCAATGTGAATGCGCAGCTATAACCGAGGCAGCCACAGATGTGCTAAGAAGGGATATAGATAACCAGTGCGTTTGTATCCTGACTGACAGTGCTGCTACACTCAGGGCCCTGGCAGAACACAGCTGCAACTCCAAGATCGTGTACGAATGCCACTTGGCACTTGAGAGGATTTCCTGCAGAAACAGGATAACCCTTCAATGGATTAAGGGGCATAGCGGATCACTTGGTAACGTCGCCGCCGATGAGTTGGCACGGAAAGGTTCGGAGACACCGATAATAGGCCCACCTCCGCTCCTTCCCCTACCATTCTCCCAAATCCGAACATGGATAAGGCTGAAAACTAGAGAAAAACATAACGAATGATGGACGCACCTACTAGAGTGCCGCCAGGCAAGAGCAGCGCTATCAGCTGCATCACCAAGGCTAACTAAGCGCCTACTGAACCTGAGCAGAATGGACCTACGCGTCCTACCTAGTGGGGACACTCACAGGACATGGCCCACTAAATAAACATCTCTTCACCATCGGAGCAACAGACAGCACTCTCTGCAGGGGATGTCTTAGTGACGAATAATCAACGACACGAAATCCTCGACCACCCGAGGTCGCTCCGCGAAGTGTGTGAAGATCCCAGGAAGATTCTGCGCTTCTGGACGGAGTTAGGCTGGTTACACTAACAAACAAAACACGCACAATGGACCAAACCGTGTCTAAGTGCGGAAAATAGAGTACACAATACAATACAATACAATAGAGTCGCGTCTTCAGTCGCGGGCAGCGGGAGCGCGCCCACTCGCGCTGGAGTTCGCGTTTCCTCTCTATTACCCTCTTAATGTGTTGGGGGAGGTCTTTGCGCTGGCCTTGGCGCCTGGTGATGGGTATGGAAGCGGCCGCCTCAGCCTCGAAGATGCGCGCCATCAGCGCTGAGGCCTCGGATTCCACTTCTGTAGGCGTCTGGAGAGGTCCGACGTCCACGGACTCGAGTGCCTAGGCGTACGCGTCCTCACGTCCTGGGGCCGGGTCCGCGGCCAGGTCGAGCGTTAAGAGGAGGGTAGATAGGATAAGAAGGTTTTCAGGTAAAGCTCAAAGTCTGTTACTTAATATTTTCTAATCTAAATACAGTTTACTTAATCGTTTCCAACCTATTTATGTGTTTATAACTCTTTGCTGGCTAGCAGAATTATTTTCTAAAAGCTTAGAACGTGTTTTTGACTGATTCATGTGCCATTATTACTAATTTTAGTTATTTTATTAAGTGTTTTCGACAAATAAGGTAATTTGTTTAGCTTTTAGTAATAAAAGATGTTATTTTATGATTATTTTGTCTTTTAATACTCCAAAGAGGCCACTAATAACTTCGTTGCAGAAATACTTAACTCCAGTTTAGTCAAAACTTTTTATAGCAAGAAGTCATTATCTTTGCATTTTTAGCTTTTAAAAAAATTGCAGTGGTTGAATTTGTACTGATTTCAGTTAATTATAAAATAATTACATATCTCTATATATTGGCGTTTAAATTATATTGATAACTGTCGTAGTTTTGATGATATGGGCTCTTAAAGTTTTAAAAACTTTAAACTGCTTTTGCCAAACTTTTGGATTTGTCGGTTAATGACTTCTTGCAATAAGCCGACGCAATGTAGTATTCATAGTCTGTATTGGCATAGAAGCGGTTTATCGAATGAGGTTAACCTAAATTGAAATAGGAAGGTAAGGTTAGGATAATCCTTTCCTGACACAGAAAATTACTATTGTTATCAAATCAGTTCAAACACCACTCTCAAGTGATACATTACTCGAATAGTAGGGTGGATAGTTGCGCCACTACATATTTAATTTTATAATTACGTTAAACAAAGAAATTATCAAAAAATAGGACCGCGCGTAGACGATATCTATCATAAGCTTTTTTTAAATGTATCTTTAATAGTTTTGTACTTTATTATTTACGCAGATACTTGTTTCAAGAGTTTAGTTCCTATTGGTGGCCACCAAGCTCTCCAAACAAGGTTTTTGATTGAATAACACAAAACAAAACTATTAAAGATACATTTAAAAAAAGCTTATGTATGATAGATATCGTCTACGCGCGGTCCGATTTTTTGATAATTCCTTTGTATAACGTAATTATCAAATTAATTAGGTAGTGGCGCCACTATCCACCCTTCTATTCGCCTTAATGATAGGTAATCTGTTTATCCTAGAACATTGCCTTTTTACCCTATTTTTGATAAAACCTAAAAAAACCTTTTTACTTTACTTAATTAATATTCTACCAACCAACATTCAACCTCAGAGTATTCATAGGATGGGCCGGGATTCGACTGACGCGATGAAGAGATAAATTGTTTCGGATAACACTTGCTGAAACAATGCTTACAAAGATTTTCGACTCCCACGTCACTTGACTTCGTGGTGTAGTTGGTTATCTATCACATTCCCGTACTGAGGGGAGGACGCGGGTTCAAGTCCCGTCGAAGTCGAAAATTTTTGCGATATTATTAGCCAGAGTGCGAGGCTTACGCACGTTAATAACAAAAATCTTAAAACCCTAAAAAGTAGTATTTACTTATAATTGAAAGAATTGAGCTGACTGTTGCAAACAATCTACGGGTAGCTCGAACTGATTCATATCAATACCAGTCGGAAGCGTCCTCATGACGCTGGCTGCATTGCCACGCTGTATAGCAATGATCCAAGGGGAACAAATGTGTAGGCTCTGTCGAGACCTGCATATTTGCGCCTCTGGAGATCCTCGGCCGAATCTGGTAGGTATTGTTGGTGTCCTATACACTACAAATCCCGGGTCGGGCCAAGTTGTTATTGGGGTTTTTCTAGCAAGAAAATTCACAGTAGCACCTGGAGTCGGGAAGTTGGCGGTGTTACTGGTGTTACCCCCGTGCCTCGGAAAGACGTTAAGCCGTAAGTCTCCCCCCCCGGTCGTGTCGATCTGTCGTCCCATCGGATTATGAGAGTAAGGGAATAGAGAGTGCACCTGTGTTTGCGCACACACTTGTGCACTATAATATGTTCTGCGCATCTGGCTACTCTCCGATGAGACTGGCCGGCGCCGCCGTGGTCGAAATTCGGCTAGGAGGATATAAAAAAACGTCGACACAAAAACTAAAACTCATTTTGGCTGTCGTCGGGTTTCTGATATCAATATTCATTGAAGGAAGAATCTCAAGTCGACAAGTAATGTTAATTCCGTATTAAAATACGCGGCAATAAAGTGAATTTAAGGTTAAGTATGGAGGTTTGTTTACAAAAATATTACATCCAATTTGGCCGGAATATATGCTGTAAGTACTTACTTACCTATTTCGTAAACAAAATAATGCTCAAATCGAATGAACAATTTGACTCCAATTTGATTCCAATTATTCCCTCAACATTCCTATCATTCAATAAACAACAATCAAAACGGTCAAATCAATATGTTTTGAATTTACCCCATGTTACCCGCATCGTGAACTATCTATTCAAAAATCATCCTTATTCTCAAGAAGTCAAAGTTTATGATTTTTGTAGGTCGGGAACCTACCGTCGTCGTAATTTTCGTCCCCCTTCTTTTGGCAGTGCAATTTTCGAATCAAGTTCATATTGTAGGTTACCTATTTTACTGGTCTTGAATTGAAGGACCGTCTGTAGATAGGTAGTTTATATATTTATTTCACAGATGTTCTGTGATTTATTTATGGACTCCCAACAGAAATATCACATCACATACCTACCATACATAGGTAAGTACAGACAGAACAACAAAATAAAGTGTAAACTTATAAACTAGGTAGGCAGTAGGTACCTACCTAGATAAAATCAACTTGAATTAGGTAGGTATATAGCTATTAGAAAAGGTAGGTACCTACTTAAGTATGGTACCTACCTATGGTAGGTAGGTATGGATAGGTATGGGCATACCGCTCCATTCTAGGCTACCTATACCTAGGTAGGTAGGTAGGTATAAGGTGCAAGATCGTGTTTCATAACCGCAAACTTGAGCATGCACGAAAAACCCTTAGGTAGGTGTGTACAAGACATAGGTTAGGTAGGTAGCTAGGTACACCTAGGTACCCCTCTCCAAATAAGTACCTAGGTAGGTATAGCTACTAGGTAGGTACCTACCTACTTAACTTGAGTTTGTACTTCTGTAATCTGCGGTTTGTACCTAGGTATAAGCAAACCATTTACCTACCGTGAAAACCTTAAGTAAGTACCTATAACTACCTGTAAGCTTTCTGGTATTTTTATTTGTAAGTACCTACTTAATTGTAAGGTTTTCCTTGAAATAAATAGTTATACCTACATAAGTATACCTAGGTATACTAGGGTAGGTACGGTACCTACATAACACACAGACAGAGGTTCCAGCTACCTTCAAACATTTTTCAAGAGGCCATGCTTCATAGAATGGAATAATGAAAACCATGTAACCCATGTAGGTTAGGTAGGTAGGTACACTGTGGTCAAAACTAATTTTTATCTTAAACTTACCATTAACAATGAACCTATGTCGATCGTTCATCAGCTCCTTCGACAATTTCGGGCATTCCTTATTCAAAACCGCACACAATTCGTTCAACTTAGCACTTTGTTTACCAACAATCTCAACAAAGTAATTGCACTTCTCACTATCAACTGCACTAGTTATATCTTCTAAATCATTGAAACTGAATATTCCTTTCTTTACTAAAACATCAAGAAGATTTGTGTCGGTTATTTCTCGGAATAATATCGTTTTATGACGGAGCAAGCCGGCACAGAAATCGCCGACTGCGCGCGTTGCCATCGTTGGACAAACTAAACTAAACTAAACATGGGAGCCGGGAGGGAAAAATGAATGCCCCATTCACGGACCCACAGATGTTTACCGATAAGTGCGCCTTTTGTGCTCGGTCGGTGCCATAGTAACTGTTGGATGAACGAACTGTGTAGTTTTGGACATTTTGGAGTTTGAGTGAGTTGCAGTTGCAGATGTATTCCTTTAATTTAATACTAGACGATCGTCTTGCGGTTTCACCCGCGTAGTTCCCTGAAAAGCTTCTTAACGGTGAAATAATTTTTCAAATCGGTCCAGTAGTTTCGAAGCCTAGGTCTTCAATACAAAGTATACAAACAAACAATCAAATCTGACCTCTATAGAATATTAGTATAGATACCTACCTACATAGCTACATAATAATACCTATGTGCTTTCATTGCAAGTGTTTCGGAAATAAAACTTGGCTGTAGCTGTAGGTAGATTGTACTCTGAGATAGGATAGCAGTAAATATCTAATCTGAGAGATAAATATCTAATAGGACCCAGAATTCAATTCAATTCGTATAATAAAATAAACCAGACCTAACATTACATTTACAGAGTTATCCAATGCGTTACGTCTAGGATCGTGTCTAGGACACCTACTAGAGAATTAATTACCTATAGCGTTTAAAGGATTAGGTACCTATTATTTATTTATTACTTACACACACGTTTGTCATACGTACTTAACTTTCTTTTTTGATGAAACAGAAAAGTTCGAGTTTAGAATGGGTTTTTAAAAATTCCCGCTTATAGGTTTAAAAAGGACAAACAAGAGAGTATGAAGTGATGCTAGATGCGACAATACAAAAATCGACTTTTCACTCTAATCAGAATCGATCGTGTTAAACTGTAGCCGAAAATCGACTAAAATTGGTTTTACTATGTTGTTTGACCTGTGGACTTCGTGACGTTCATTTGATTGCTTCGCTTGCTTGTTTGCTTGATTCCAATTCCAATCATTCATTCAATTCAACATAACCTCAAATCAAACAATTTTGTTTACGTTACGTACGTACTTATCTATGTACGTACGTACGTAGAAGAAAGCGAAAGAAGATATTTTCTTCGAAAACGGTCAATAATATTACATTTTAAAG
Organism: Eupithecia subfuscata; assembly: GCA_963564075.1. Classification (NCBI taxonomy): domain Eukaryota; kingdom Metazoa; phylum Arthropoda; class Insecta; order Lepidoptera; family Geometridae; genus Eupithecia; species Eupithecia subfuscata. Next base: position 4,286,981 of record OY751116.1, on the reverse strand, counting down.
AGTGCGTATTTGGTGACGTAAAAAGTCTTAGCAGCCAGGGTAGCCTGGCAACCATGGCTCCCAAAAGCAAGAACTCGTTGGAAGGTAAGTCGTTCCTAATGCAAATTTGCGATTTATTGAATGTTTCAGTCTTTCTAGATGTTTATCTCTCTAACGCTATCTCCTAACAGTAATTTTTGCCTGCCTCTAGTGTTTTCTATGATGCTACTTTCATCGAACGAACTCGAAAAAATATTTGCTATGTAACTTGTACACAACAAAATCTATGATTTTCAGAAACAGATTCAGGCTCTGACTCTGATAGTGGGTCTAGTGCTAGCCACCACAGCAAAAGCCCAAGCCCTGCCCGGTCTGGAAAACGTAGCAGTCGATCAAGGTAAAGAGTTTAAGAATTTTCCCATAGCATCAAATGTTTTGTGTGTAGACTAAAATTCACAACGAAACAATCGTTTTATTAGGTAGGACAATGCACAACGAGATGTCAGTGCAGATCCCAGTTCCCCCACTTAGAATTAGAATTAGGTAGGTACTTGTTATATTGAAAGCACGCCCTAAAATTCCCGTATTTTTTCAGATCAGGGTCTAAAAGCCCAGCAAAATCAGGAAGCGAATCTCCCAAATCGAACCACTCAGGTGCTCATTCTCAAAAGTCTTCTAATGCTTCAAGAAGCAAGTCCAATTCTCCAGCGCATTCGAACAGATCGGGCTCAGCTCATAGCAACAAGTCAGGGTCTTCCAGTCCTAAATCGAATGCCTCGGGTAGCCCCAAAAGGGCTTCAAGGTCCAGAAGCGGCAGTCCTAAGTCCCAAGGATCAGGAAGCCCGAAATCACAGGCTTCTGGTAGTCCTAAGTCAAATGTTTCAGGAAGCCCTAAACTGGCATCTAGATCAAGAAGCGGCTTAAAGAAATCTCGTTCCCGCTCTGGAAGTGCAAGATCTCACTCTGGAAGCGCTAAGTCACGATCGGCCAGCCCTAAATCACAAGCCAGTGCTAGATCACCGACTCCTAAGTCTAGATCACAAAGCCCTAAAGCGGTAACTGGGGCCCGATCTGGGTCTAAATCTGTCAGCCCTAAAAGCCAAAGGAAATCAAGGTCTCGATCTCGGTCAGGCAGCGCCGGGAGTGCTAAATCTAAGTCCAGAGGCCCTACAGGAGGCAAGGGTGATGACAGCAGATCTAATTCACCAAATCTTATGATTGATGATGAACATGCAAAGGAAAAATCCAAGAGTAGATCTAGGTGAGCCAAATTTATTACAAAACTTACTTCTTACTTTCAATCTTACAAAATTTCAGTTGTGTCAATCATATGACGAACTCACGAGACTGCAAACTTCTGCGTCGCCGGGGTACCTCCCTGCTATGCAGAAGATTATAGAATTTGTGTGTACTGTGTGAATTGTCCAGCATTATTCATTTATTTATAACTGGAATTTCAGGTCAGGTTCAAGGCAAAGGCAATCTAGAAGCAAGTCCAAGTCTAAGAGCCGGTCTAGGTCCAGATCAAAGAGTTCCAATGGATCAGAAGTTGGTGCAAGTAAGTACTAACTCAGTAAAAAGGCCGAGGCTAGGAACGGCCAGTTGACTTTAGGTGTCCGGAGTAATTAAAAAGTAGAAGTATGTTGAATGAGTGTGATGTAGTGGCCTTCCAATTCTTCTCTCAGCAAACAACGAGTTGGTAAATCCTCCACCACACTGCCGCGATTTTGAATTTGCGTCTTGTGTTTTGCGATTTTGGGGGGGCGACACAAGACGCGCTTCAAAATCGCGGCTGTGTGTTGGAGGCTTAATGGAGTTTTCACACCAAAGACGGCGACACGTCCTGACTGCTTGGTGCGACATTTCAGTGGATGAATATTGTAGGAAGTTGACGGTGTTTTGCCAACTGAGGGTGGCCGCTTCACTTCTGTAGTTTTGGAGATCCTAGGTAACAAAAATTTCACATTTCACGAAGTCTCAATCTTTAGTCATGATTACCAAGTAAGTCCATAACACTCTTGTGATACAGTGTTCTAATCACCTTAATTTAAATTTATAAATTACAATAATGCTGGTGAATTCACTCAGCATTATCTAGCCGCAAACCAAGGTGTTCTAATCACCTTAATTTAAATTTATAAATTACAATAATGCTGGTGAATTCACTCAGCAATATCTAGCCGCAAACCAAGCAGAGTTGAATTTATCACAATGGGCCTATCATGGCCGCAGTGACACGAAAACCGCCTGAAGACTAGCGGAGCTGGTGTTAAATTTTAAAAACATTAAAACATCTTCCAGAGGACAAGAAAAAACTCGCAGTGCTATCAGACTCTGAAAGCGAGGGAGACAAAACAAGTGCGAGCAAGCGCAAGAAGGGGGTCGACAGCGGCAGCGGATCTGATACCAGCAGCAAACCCAAGAAGAAGGCCGCCAAGATCGTGGATACTGATGATGAGGAAGAGAAAGCTGAAGAAACTGGTAAGATATATAAAATTTCGTGTCTATTCTAGTCTATTTAAATATGGTAAAAAAATCGGGATTTATGTTTGAAGATGTCTATTAAATGTTCCCGTGGTTCGGAGAAAATGGCGACAGAGGGACACCGGAGAGGTTTTTCAGTGGGTATTACGTCCTTCTCAGGGCGTCGAGTCCCACCTAATTCTGGTCCCCCTCCCCCAGACCAGTTTATTCGAAAACGAATTTCCTCGCCGTATAAAAAAAAGGGGTTCTCAATTTTTCTCTCTCTCTCTCTTCTGTAGGGTATTCAATTTAACTGTGGGATATGTTGTAATCTGTCATTAAATATTATGAACTGATCAAGATGTGGATACGAGATTAGGGTATTATTTTATGACTGTAAAGGTTAATTCTCCTCATGCAATTCTGGTAGGCTGTAGCAAGGACGCAGCCACAGTGGATTATGTGAAACGTCTTGTCTGCTAAAGCAAAGCAATGCGCGGATCGCTTCGCTCGCCTTACTCGGATGGCATGTCCGCTGTGAAAGAAGTTTCAGGTCGAAAATCCTTAGTATTACAATTTCAAAAGCACTTTTTAAATTCATCTTCCAATTCCAGTAACAGCAGACGCTCTCTTCGGAGACGCATCAGACATCAGCACAGACGAGGAAGCTGAGAAGCAGTCGGAGCGGTCGCGGTCCCGGTCCAGGAGTCGAAGCCGCAGCCGCAGTCGTGGGCGGTCGGACGATGACCGCCGCTCTGGCGATGAGGCTAGAAGAAGTGGAGATGAGGTAAGGCTGCGCCAATTTAATCCTGTATGGCTGTGGCAATCCGAACCGGCTTCGCCAGACAATAAGTGCCTTTTCAGATGTCCCGGCGGCGATTGTATGTCAATTATGCCGGTACGTGTTACCGATAACGTACATGCCCTCACTCCACCACCGGGTAGCCGGCACCGACAGCGGGGACATCTGAAAAGAAGTTCACTAAGAAGACACACAAAATACTAAAATGATCTCTGACAAAACGACCTAAAAATAAAACAGCGAGCTATGGAAATAAGATGATCTTGATACAAATCCTCGCAACTTTGATGGAAAGCAGCAAAAGAATTAGAGACTTGGAGTCTGCACAGACATCTCGTGTTTAACACGTTGACTGCCACCGACGCACATACTGTTCTCCAAAAACGTGTATGACACGCGCCCCCCTGTTCGAATCGCTGAAGCTTGGCAGTGAACATGCTGATACGGCTATGCATTGGCGGAATACTGATTCAACTTTTAAATAACGGCACAACTTGTTTGTAATTTTTTCCTGCTAATTTATTTCGATACATTCATCATATTACCAGAAGACGTTATATCTACTACTACACACACATTTGATATTATATTACTGACTAGCTTCTGCCTGCGGCTTCGCACGCGTTGTTTCTATCGAAACATTTTGAGGTTATTTCTATCCCATGGGAACTGATTTATGGGATAAAAAGTCGCCTATGTTTCATTCTAGGGTTAGACTTACCTGTATGCAAAATTTCAGCCTGATCCGTTCAGTAGTTTTGGTGTGAAGAGGTAACAAACATCCATCCATCCATCCAAACTTTGGCATTTATAATATTAGTGTGACTAGCTGTACAATATTTATATAATAAACAAATAAAAAAACTGGTTACGAAACAATAATAAACTCAAAAAAAGACGCAATGACCATAAACTCAACACTGTGTGATATAGAAACATCAGCCACAGGCTGATTCTCCAAATATTACCAAATAAATAATAATATTAATCATTAATTTGCAGGAACACCGCGACAAGCCAGAAGAAGAAGAAGAAATAGAAATCCCTGAGACACGTATCGACGTGGATATGCCCAAGATCTGGACAGAGCTCGGCAAGGAACTTCATTTCGTTAAACTTCCTAACTTCCTCTCAGTGGAGACCAGGCCGTATGACCCTAACACTTATGAGGATGAGATTGATGAGGAGGAAACGTTGGATGAGGAAGGTCGGGCTAGGTAAGATCACTTTATGTAAGTACATTGTAATGTAAGTAATTAATTACATTAAATTAATAAATAATAAATAGTGCTAGGCAATGTAAGTGCATTAAATAAATAAAGAAAATTCACACAGAATCATCCAGCCTCAATTGTTATCATAGTTCAACTAGCAACTCGCCCCGGCTCCGCATGGGTAGCGCGGCGCACTCCAGCAAAGAACCTATTGGCATTACTTTCTCCGCCATCTTCAAAAATAATCGTCATATTTATCTTCTAATTTACACAAAATCTTAATGAAAAAAACTCGTCGTCAACCTTTCTCGTGAATCACTCAGCCCATTGGTATTTATAATATATCGTACTCGTATAAATGTCTTTCATCCGAAAGTCACAGATAATCGTCGCGACTCACGAGTCGCGACCTACCTCGAGCAAACAGTTGATTCCTCCACTCAACACACGTATAAGATTACGTAAGCGGAGAAGAGTTTTAACAAATTATCGACGTAGCATATCAAACTCTAAGTAAGTTTTCGAGATGTATATCAAATGTGAGTGTAAGAGTTGTTTTTTGTTAACGATTGTGTAAATTCCAGGTTGAAACTTAAAGTCGAGAACACTATCCGTTGGCGCACAGCTTTCGACAAGGACGGCCAGGCAATAAAGGAATCGAACGCGAGGATAGTGAAATGGTCTGACGGCAGCATGAGTCTCCACCTCGGATCTGAGATATTCGACGTTTATAAACAACCCTTGCATGTGAGTAGCCTTCCAGAATGAGAGACCTTTTTTTATTATTATTTGATGGGTCTCTCAAAACTGAGTCTATTTGGTTCTGTCATTTTTTTCCCCAAACTTATAGTTTCGGAGTAAATCACTAAAAACTGATATTTGCCTACGGTTAAAGGGCGAGCGACCCAGTGACGTCACACGCGCCCGGGCGGTCACTCAGTGAACCTCGCTAGTAATCTTCTATATTAATAATTTCGGACCGGTCTACGGTAGACTCGAACGAAATGCACATCAAATTGAAGAGCGTAAAAAATTAGTCGATCCGAGTCGACAACTTATAGGCGGAAAATTCGGATTATCGAGTAGTTTCAATATGAAAATGAATAAATTGCTAAAATTGAACGGCGTTGCAAAGTAAACATGTCTTCTTCTTCTTTTATTTTTGGCTCTGCGCCATAGTTTGACACAATTCTGCCAATGTCAGTTTTAGAACGAATCACATTTCGCCCGAGCGAAGCCGGGTTTGAGCGTCTTCTACTTCGTAGGCTAGCTGCGCACATAGAACCCAGACCTGAACAGTTTGGTTTTCGCAGTCAGCACTCCACGACCCTCCAACTCACACGGATTCTGCACCACCTCACCTACAACCTGAACTGCAATCACTCTACAGTTGGGATCTTCCTAGATGTAGAAAAGGCGTTCGATCGAGTGTGGCACCCAGGCCTGATCCTCAAGCTGATAGCCTCTTCCGCACCAGCAGCCATCATCCAGGTAGTTGCATCTTTTCTCCGAGGACGGAGCTTCTACGTCGCTGTCGAAGAAGCTAAATCACGCACTCGACCCATTATAGCTGGAGTGCCGCAGGGGAGCTGTCTGTCTCCTGCGCTGTATGCGCTATACACAAACGACATCCCTACTCTGGAAGACCAACTACTACCTGGGGAAAAAGACGTCACACTAGCACTCTTCGCAGATGATAGCGCCTACTTTGCCTCCGCCCCCAATGCAGTCACAGCCGCCAGTCAGATGCAGCGCTTGCTGAACCTCCTACCAGCTTGGTTAGACAGATGGCGCATTGCAGTCAACGCTGGAAAGACAGCAGCACTGCTTGTCACCCGTCAGCGCACTGTTTTACCACCCCTTAAACTACGAGGACAAGCTTTGGATTGGCAAACCTCCGTTCGATATCTGGGTATTGACATAGACAGGTCGGTGTCGATGAACGCACAGGTGGAGCGCGCGTTACGACAAACACGCGCAGCTCGAGCCATGCTCCGACCAATCTTGACATCCAAACTGCCACTAAAAACAAAGATAGGGGTCTACAAGACTTACATTCGATCGAGACTCACATATGCAGCACCAGCATGGTACTCCCTGTGCTCTGCAACAAATCAGAAAAGAATCCAAGCCCAACAAAACATTGCTCTCAGAGTCTATACAGGCGCCGGGCGTTATGTGCGAAACAGCGTCATCGCACGTGACCTGCAGCTTAACACAGTTAAGGAGTTTGTGGTAAAGCTGGCACGCAAAATGTACGATCGTGCGGACAACTCTCGCCACGTACACCTCAACGGACTCGCTCCTCTGCACACAAGACCGCCGGATGCAAAAACTCCGTGGCGACCCCTTCCCCGGGTGCTCCTGGAGCCCTCCGAAGTCATCTCCCAAGAAAACCAGAACAGCCAACAGGCTAACGAACAGCTCTTGAGAAGCCAACAAGGCTCTCTGAGCGACAGCACATGACTTGAGGAAAGCTTTTCTCGACGTAGAAACCGGAAAAAAGAACTCTAGTTCGTTTCCTGCCTGCATTTGACAACGTAGAGTCGAATGTTGAAGACCACTGAGAAAGCCGGGTTTGCATCTAGTTTGGTCATAACTTCGTCAATTTTTGTCGTAGTACAATAATTTTTGCACTGTGTGTTATGGATTTCTTAGTTCTATAAATCTGCATTCTCAACTAAAAACGTTACGGATCCTCGTTGCCCAGCAGTATTTATTTATTTATTTTATTTATCTGTCTATCCACAGGGCGACCACAACCACTTATTCGTCCGCCAAGGCACAGGTCTGCAAGGCCAAGCAGTGTTCCGGACCAAGCTGTCCTTCCGGCCTCACTCGACGGAATCGTTCACTCACCGAAAGATGACGCTGTCTCTCGCCGACAGATCGACAAAAACGTCGGCGATTAAAATACTGTCGCAGGTCGGCGCTGATCCGGACGCGGATCGGAAGTATCAGCTCAAGGTAAAAAATTACAAGAGATTTGTAATTAAATTGTATTGACAAAAAATCTGAAATCACAGACGTCATTTCTCTTTGTATAATTACTACACTATCATTACAATGTTTTCATCTATTTTCAAGAAAAATAGCTTAGAACATGGAGTAAAGCAAATTTCAAACAATCTATATATCATATCTATATCTAATATATAAAATTCTCGTGTCACAGTTTTCGTTGCCATACTCCTCCGAAACGGCTTGACCGATTCTCATGAAATTTCGTGAGCATATTAAGTAGGTCTGAGAATCGGCTACTATTTATGTATACTATTTTTCATACCCCTAAGTGATAATTTTAAATTTCCACGCGGGCGTAGCCGCGGGGCGCAGCTAGTATATAATAAAAGAAAGTCGTGTTAATTACACTATTTATAACTCAAGAACGGCTTTACCGATATGGCTGAAAATTGGTGAGGAGGTAGCTTAGAGCCAGCCAGCCATTCAAGTGTGACTTGACATAACCTCAAAAATAGAATAGGATAGAAATATGTAACCTCAAAACGTTTCCATAGAAACAACGTGTGCGAAGCCGCGGGCAGAAGCTAGTAAAATATAAAACCGAATCGGTTTTTGCGTTTCGAGCGGTTTTTGAGTAACGAGACAACAGGTACACTCGTCATACTAACTCATATTTTTTTATAAAATAATTAAATAGTTTCCTTTTTCTAGTTGCAAAATATAGGTAAAACTTGTCTCTTTGGGTTTATTAGTCCATCTCGCCGACGCCTTCCGCATCTAATTGAAAATCTCCTTACACTTTCAGTGCCTATGATGCACTGTCGTTGTTCTCGCTCCTGTAGCTGGGCAAACACGCCTTAACCTTTTGAACGCCACAGTCACCTATACATGACCAGCACTTCGGGTCCTTAGCGTATAGGTATTTTTGTTCACTTTGTGCCTTGGCGTATAGGACACGGTAATGCGTTTCGGGGGTGGCGCTCGAAGGTTAAACAATGTCCTTTACTATTTTGACGACCTCAGTGGTGCAGCGGGCGAAGGCCTGCCTGCGACGCAGGAGGTTGCGGGTTCGATTCCCGCCTCGGGACAAATGTTTGTACGATCTGCAGAAATTTGTCCAGGGGGTTCTGGATGTTTTCTATGTATAATAAAAAATATCTATCTATGTAGTGTATTGTATTAAGTATATCAGTTATCTAGTACCCATAACACAAGCTCTGCTTACCTTGGGGCTAGATAATGCTGTGTGAATTGTCCAGCATTATTTATTATGTATTTATTATTCCAGAAAGAGGAAATGGAACTCCGCGCCGCAATGCGTTCCCGTGCAAGCACGCGACCCGTGCGACGCAAGGGCGGCGGCGGCGCGGCGCGCGGGCCTGCGCGTGACGACTCTGACGACGAGGGAGGGGTCTCACTCGCCGCTATCAAGAACAAGTACAAGCAGGCAGGGCAGAAAGGTAAGTTGAGGTGCAAACGGGGACCAAAAGGATCGTTAAGTTACAACCAAGGACAAAAAGGCACTGCCCAGCTTTAGCAGCGGTTTCTTTCAATGATCACCTCACCTCAACAGCCTATATTGGTCCAGTGCTGGACGCAGGCCTCCCCCTTATTGGCTTTTATCTCATGGGGGTACTGTTCATAATCCCCACGCTGAGCATGCGGGTTGCGGATCGCAGTTCGGTGGTAGAATTGTTGCAGAAGGCGCTGCTGCCCGCTCCAGATAAACAGATAAACATTTTATTTATAATTTGTCAAATTATACGTCACAATTGTTTTAACATAATCTAATAATAATAAAATTAATTTGTTTTTTTAACAAATTAACTAGCCAATTGATCATAATTTAAAAATTCGTCGTAGGTATAAAACGTCTTTTCTACGAGCCATTTTTTTAGTTCCGATGGATATCCCTTAGTCGTGGATATCTCTTACGTAACCCACGAGATGAGTTGGGGTGGTGCAAATTCTAAGCCGGCACCACACGGGATTTTAATAATATTGGACAAATCACACATCATTTAGCCCAAGCTAAGCAGAGCTTATGTCAATGGCGCGCCGCAGTACAACGATGACCTCGAGGTCACCTCCCCATTTCGGTCTGCATATCTCGTATGAGGCTACGAAGAGATTTCAGTTGAGAAGAGTTGACCAACATCGAAATATCTAAACTTTCTTATCCTACTGATGTTATAAAGGTGAAAGTACAGTTGTGAAGATGTTTGGCCGAAGACAACACCAAAACAACTGAATGGATCGAGCTGAAATTTTTCACACAAAGATTTGAACCTGGAAATACATACACTACTTACTACTTTATATTAAAAAAAACTAGCTGGCTCGCTGGCAGGAGCTAGTTTTTTTAGTTAGTTTGTTTAGTTTATAATATTATTGTGATGGCACATACAACACAACCGTCAAAATATCGTCACACTTTGTTTCTTAACCATACTATCCCACTGAATCTCCTTCATTCTTATAACAAAACCATCTCCTTCCAGCATCAGCGGCAGCCATCTACTCCTCGGAATCCGACGCATCCGACGTGGAAACCCGTCGGGCGAAGCGCCTGGACCGCGCTAAGGCTCTCAAAGACTCAGACTCTGAAGCCTCCGATGGTGACGACAAGGCAGCGGAGCGCAGCCCTACGCCGAGCGGCAGCGGCAGCGGCGGTGGCAGCGGCAGTGGGGGCGGCAGCGGCAGTGAATGAGTTATGTCTGGTACTTGTCTTGCTACTCTAGCGTAGAACTATAGTTCAAACAATGGATAAAGTCTGAAGTAAGATGCAGATGTAATGCCTTTCTTGATTTCCTTCTTAACCAGATTGAAATTTGGGCAGATGTATTTTGATACTTTGGTTATGCTATAGCCACAACATGCGAAGATTCGTCTTCGCGTTGTCGGGATAAAACTTCGTGTTTGTTCTACGACGAAGTGTTTGGCCACATTGGAAAAAAAACTAGGCAACGTTGCGTCGCGAAGGGAATTTATTGTCGCGACAGATGTATTTTGATAGTTTTGTTATGCTACGGCCACATTACAAGGCGAAGATTCGTCTTCGCGTTGTCGTGATAAAACTTCGTGTGCGTTCAACGAATAAGTGTTTGGCCACATTGGAAAAACTAGGCAACGTTGCGTCGCGAAGGGCATTTGTTGTCGCGATGATGATTCGGGATAAGACGAACTTCTTGGCCAGACTTGTCGCGACAGCGCAAATCTTCGCGTTATCGCGATAGTGTGGCCGTAGCATGAGCGCTGTCTCTGATCTTCTCTTTTATGGGCCCAGTTAAATTGTTAAAACGAAACTCGACAAACCTCTCATGTTCGATCACAGAGCTGATGAAAAGCATGCTACCCACATGATTAATTTCATGGTCAAATAAGTGACCAAAGCAAACGGGCGTCGTCGCTTCGTTACTACGACGAAAAAAACGATACCCCAATGCAAACTGATTTGAGAGAAAGTACTTTAAACCATATGTACAGGTACATTGTTTTTTTTGTCGTTGATATAAATTTTAACTGAATACTGTAGAAATTTGTGATCCGTGAAATTATATAAATTTTGACCTGTAACTTAGACATATATACATACATAATATAAGATATTTAGATAGGATAATACATGACCTACTCGCGTGGTAGGATAAAACTTACTATAAGACTGTTGTAAATAAAAGAACTACAAACAAACAAGGTTTTTATTAAAATACTTATATCACTTTTTTCGAACCTTCATTATGGTAAAATTAACATCAAAATGCTTAACAATAGGCTCGCTTCTGACGGGAATCGAACCTGCATGTCCGGATGTAGCTAGGTGTGCTCTAAAGTTAAACCGATTATTGATTGAGCCACGGGAGCATGCTATATTCTGACCATCCAAAGGTTGTCTGGAAGAGATCGCTTTCAGCGATAAGGCCGCCGATTGTGCCATACTAGATTTAATTAGTAGTTTGTAAGATATTTATAAGCATTGATGCTGCTTTAAAGATATTATCTATCCGTCTACATCGTTCTTCTAAGTTACGTTTCATCATCATCAACATATTAGCATACGTACATACACATTACACAGATATCAAAATATCACTTTATTTCCGTGTCAGTGTTTGGTTTTATAATTTGACCTTTTCTAAGTGTACATTTATTGTATTTATGGAAATAAAGAGTTTTTCATTTCATTTGATTTGACTGCTGGGAATAAGCCTTCTACTTGTGGACAAAAAATCGAAGTGAAGAGAAATCAATCACACTTACTGCATTTTATGGAATAGTCAACAGCAGCTCATAATAACTCATAACTTTAAACACCTTGTATACCTTGTATATGTATGCAATAAAAATATCATATATTTATTTATTTTACTTCTTAACGCATTCACTGCCCCGCCGCACGATGCGCTGCAGATAGACTAAGTGCGTCATGGGCCATGAAAGTGTTAAAAAAAATCGACTTCGACGGAACTTGATCCCGCATCCTTCTTATAAATTACCCTGGGAGGGCTTACGCACTATAATAACAAAAACTTTATTTCCTGTTCGATAATAATATCTTGTTTAAAATTTCGCTTGTCTAAGTGTAAGCTTAAAAATAAAATCATTGACTTCTGACTTCTTTGAGTTGGTTTAGTGTTGTATAAGTGAAAATAGTGAGTGCTATAACGAACACATGAACAAAGTGTCTTCGCCTTAAGTAGAGACACTAAGAAAATGTTAATGGACACATTCTTATTATTCAAGTATTTTAGCAGTTTAGGTCTAAATTACTTATTAATCTTAGACTAGATTGTAATACTAGGATGTATTTATTTAGGAATAGATAACATAAAAAAAAATTACTTCTGACTTGACCTCGGTCCATCGAGTGGATGGTTACGTTTACATGAGATAAATATAAATTTTGTTAACAGAATCTTACCTACAATGGATGGTGTTACTTCAGATGTCGCTAAAAAAGCGCTTGGAGGCATCAGGGTTGCTTAAAATAACATCTTTAGACAGTTCTTTGGACTAGCATGGTGCTGCAGAGCCTCCGGAATGTTCTTTGAGGCAAGGGTAAGCTCCTTTGAGGCCATCCAAAGGACTCGTATCGCGAAATTCTTCTTATTATTAATAAAATTAAAATAACTAATTTGACAGCTTTAAAAATGTTGTCATCCTTTTATTTAGATCATGTTGTGAAGTTAAATTGTTTTAGGATATACACGAAAATTTTATAGTTAGATGGCCCATAGACAATAATGTGTATGAAATATAAAATAATATGTATGAAAGGGACGGCAACATATTAATCCTGTCAAATTTAAACTAATTTGGCGACATCTGAATTATCTGACACCAATATCTAAAGACTGACTTAGAATAAAATTAGACCTTAGGCCCGTTTCCTCCAAACTCTAAACGCAATCATCGCTCTTGAACTAAGCTAAAGCGTTGAAATGACTGCGTTTAATCAGGACTCGAGTTTCATCTCGTTTTATGTTTCGTGAATTCCAGCTTCAGGAAAACAATATAGTTACTTACCTACTATAACAAGTTATATAATTTTAGTCATTGATATAATTATTTGGCATAACATACTGCCCGCAGCTTCGTACGCTTTTCTATGGAAACGTTTAAAGGTTATTTCTATACCGTGAGAACTGATTTAAGGGATAAAAACTAGGCTAAGTACCTATATGTTATTACAGATCTAGACCTACATCTATGCAAAATTTCAGTCCAATCTGTTCAGTAGTTTTGGCGTAAAGAAATAACAAACATACAACCATCTATCCAAACATTCGCATTTATATTATTAGTGGAAGAGTGCATTCACTTAGTTAGTGCATTTACTTAGTTAGAGCGAGGAGTCGATGCATTTACAACACTAAGGTTTTATGGTAGAGTACCTACTATACTAAAAGGTTAATTTTATTTAAACATAAAGAAAGAGATAATTAAATTAGTTTTAAGTACTCTGTTAACCTGTTCAAACCTTAAATTAGTTAAGTACTCTGTTAACCTGTTCAAACCATTTTTAGAAATAAATACTTTTATTATTATTATTCCGAATTACGCTAAAATCGATATCATCGCGCTCACACTTCCGTATCACCGAAAGCGCGACATGAGCGCGATGACGATGTCTCGTGTGTGTGACGTCATAGATGACGACATTACATACTTGCGCCATTTTGCGATATTACCGAACATGCTACAAACCGATATTACTGTGAGCGCTCTGTCAAAAGTGACAATTTAATACTGACTGACGTTTTGAATGTTTGTGACACCGCGACTCATGATAGTGACCGCGTTCATGAGCGTTCCGAATTATTGATAGCACTCAACCGTCAGTATCGCGTTAACTTTTGGATCGCAAAATATTTTGTGATCGCTATCAACACTGAAATCGTAATTCGGAATGCACCCTAAGTAAAGTGTGGTGATGATTTGCTAAACTAAATTAAATTATTTGATATTTCGTTCTCTTCCTTAGTAACTCTTAAAAACACCAGCCCTGAAAATACCATTTTGCCGACTCCAGTGATTTCCCATAAGCCTTCATCTGCTTTCGTCACGTTTTTGACGACGTATCCGCATCTTTCCATGTCTATTGGTGATCTGTCGTAGAACCTGTCGAAACAAATCACACTAATATTATAAATGCGAAAGTTTGGATGGATGGATGGATGTTTGGCGACTTTTTATCCCATAAATCAGTTCCTATGAGATAGAAATAACCTCAAAACGTTTCCATAGAAACAACGCGTGCGAAGCCGCGGGCAGAAGCTAGTAAAGAATAAATTAAAGGAACATTTCTCCAGAGATTATGTTTTGGTGGGGCTGCTATTACAAGTATCTATTACAAAATGATCACGATATTCTCCTCCTTTGCTGTATAGTTATACTAGCTTCTGCCCGCGGCTTCGCACGCTTTGTTTCTATGGAAATGTTCAAAGGTAATTTCTATCCCATGGGAACAGATTTATGGGATAAAAAGTGGCCTATGTTTGATTCCAGGCATAGAGCTAAACCGGTTACTACTTAAACTACTTATTCTACATCAATTGCTTAGGCATTTCAATGGCAATGACCTGCTGCATTGTAAGCAATTTGGGTTTACTCGCGGCAGGTCAACTACTGATGCCGGTGTAGAGTTAGTATCGCATATTTTCGATGCTTGGGAGAATTCGCAAGACGCTTTGGGCGTTTTTTGCGACTTATCAAAAGCGTTCGATTGCGTACACCATGAAACATTAATCAGGAAACTACATCACTATGGAATAAGAAACACCTCTTTGAATCTTCTTACATCTTATTTGAGTGATAGGATACAAAGAGTTGACATTAATGGGAAACGGTCTTCGGGGTCTGTAGTTACAATGGGTGTACCACAGGGTTCTATCCTTGGTCCTTTCCTATTCTTAGTTTATATTAACGACCTGCCTCATCTTGTCAAGAATAATCACGAGATTGTATTGTTTGCTGATGATACTTCATTAATTTTTAAAATGAAACGACAAAACACAAATTTCGACGATGTGAATAGTGCAATCTCAAAAGTAGTTCATTGGTTTAGTGTCAATAATCTTTTGTTAAATGAAACCAAAACAAAATGTATTAGATTTATTCTACCTAATGTTAAACAAGTGAAGGCTGATGTAAACGTTAAAGGAGAAACTTTAGAAAAAGTAGAAAGCACCGTATTCTTAGGAATCACCTTAGATAATAAACTTCATTGGGGCCCACACATAGAAAGCTATCGAAGAGACTTAGTTCTGCAGCATATGCAGTCAAAAAAATTCGTCATCTTACAGACGTGGACACATCTAGACTTGTTTATTTCAGCTACTTCCATAGTATTATGTCTTATGGTATACTGCTGTGGGGGAACGCTGCAGATATTAACAACGTATTTGTGCTGCAGAAGAGGGCTGTTCGTGCAATCTATAATATGGGTCCCAGAGAATCCCTGCGTGATAAATTCAAAGAAATAAACATAATGACAGTACCATGTCAATATATTTATGAAAACTTATTGTACACTCATAAAAATATAAATCGGTTCCCTAAAAATAGCGATAAACATAATTTGAATACCAGAAACAAACATAAGATCGCTGTGCCCACAACTAGGCTACACAAAATTAATGTATCTTTTAAAGGGCAATGTATACGCTTCTACAACAAAACTCCTAGTGAGTTGCAAAAATTATAAGTAAATAAATTCAAACAAATTGTCAAAACCTTGCTGTGCAAAAAGGCTTACTATAAAAAATCAGATTATCTAGAGGATAAAAAAGCTTGGGACGGGTTTTGCTCCAACTCGAAAAATAACAACTAACAGGCTAAAGGTTTCTTCGTCGCTTCTTTACTTTAGTCTACATACCGAAGCGACAGAAATCAAAAAATATCACTTTATTTCCGTGTCAGTGCTTAGTTTTATGATTTGACCTTTTCTAAGTGTACATTTATTGTATTTATGGAAATAAAGAGTTTTTGATTTTGGTGCAAAATTTCAGCTCAATCTGTTCAGTAGTTTTGGCGTTAAGACGTAACAAACATCCATCCATCTATCCATCCATCCATCCAAAATTTCTCATTTATACTATTAGTGTGATTCCAGCCAAATTGGATGGTAGATTGTGTGTAAACAAACCGCCCATATTTCACCTAAAATTGACTCTGCCGCGTTTTATAATTTTTTCAATAATATTGCTTTTATCTGAAACTCGACGCCAAGCAAATAACTCTTAGTTTTTTGTGTCGTGGTTTGTTTACAAACGCTTCATGTCGAGTATAGCTAGTGTTTATTATAAATAAATTACCTATCGTAAGTAGAGTTAGGTACGCTAAGTTCACAGGTTTCTAAGTTCTTGATCGGGTAAGCAAAACTCAGGCGCAACTCATCGCCTTCCTTCAGAACCGGCTTCTGGGGTGTAAGGGGCACGCGTGCTGAAAAACCAACAAATTAAGTGTTCAATATCGCAAAAATTTTCGACTTCGACGGGACTTGAACCCGCATCCTTCCCTCGGTACAGGAATGTGATAACCAACTACACCACGAGGTCATGTGACGTAGAAATTAGCCAGAGTGCAAGGCTTACGCACTATAATAACAAAAACCTTAAATTAAGTGTTGTGTATGTCCAGTAGGCCTAGCACGGCGATAGTTGTCTAGGATAGAATAGACAAGAATGACATCGCATTGTCATACATTGCGTAAATTATTGAAGTTGAAGGAATGAGTTTCAAGCATATTACGCATTCGATGACGATCTGACGAAATTTTTCTCTATTCTACCCTAGACAACAATCCCCCCGTGCTAGGTACCCAGGTATCTATACTAATATTATAAAGAGAAAAGATTTGATTGTTTGTATTGAATAGGCTCCGAAACTACTGGACCGATTTGAAAAATTCTTTCACCGTTAGGAACATCGATCAAGTATGCGGCCTCCCCCGTAGATTCCTAGAACCTTACAAGAATGACACTCAAAAGTGTCCACGTTTTGTTTTGACGCAGACAGTTTGCGCAGAGCCTGTCAAGTTTTTTGCATGCGGAACAAGAGATTAGTGGAGTCGAATTTATTTTATTTTGTAAGTAGGTGGGAAGGTACCTAAAAATAATTTATACTTACTGTTTATTTTTATAAGGATTATAAAATCAACAGAATTCAGGTAAAGATAACGAATCATTTATTGATACAACTATAAGACTAGGTACTCTATTGCATTGGGTGTGCCTGTTAGGATAGATAGATAAAAAAATTATTTGGTACTACAGACACACATACAAATAACAAAGATAATTTACAATTTAAACAAAAGTACAATAAGTTTAATTAAGCGAACGAGCACTTTAAAAAGTAAGTGGGTGCTTAGTTTGTGTGTGCTGCAGCACGACAAATAGGCCATGGCTCAGTGAAATAGATCAGAATCAGGATAGATGTACATGTTTAAATAAATAAATAAAATAAATTAGCGACGCAACAGTCAACAAACAAAAGGGTCATTTCGGACATACAATAATATAAATAAGTTAACAAAAGCTAGTGAAATAAACCTAAGATACAATTTCAGGCAGCTACTTTAAATTTAAAAGAACTAGTATCTACCTGCGGCTTCGTAAGAGTTTTTCTATGGGCCAAAAAAACGTTATTTCAAGTCAACTAGGATCTTATAAAATACTTTTAAACTTACACCATATGAACACATTATTTATACCTACTATTTATTATTACCTACGACGACCTCTGTGGCGCGGTGGGCCAAGGTCCGCCTGCGACGCAGGAGGTTGCGGGTTCGATTACCGCCTCGGGACAAATATTTCTACGATCTGCAGATATTTGTTCAGGGTGTTCTGGTCGTTTTCTATATATAATAAAAAATATCTATCTATGTACTCGTATATTATTATGTATATCAGTTATCTAGTACCCATAACACAAGCTCTGCTTACCTTGGGGCTAGATAACGCTGTGTGAATTGTCCAGCATTATATTTATTTAATTTTGAACGTCGAAAACAATAGGTAAATAAACGCAATAAATACCCGTTTTATATTACTAGTACTACCTACAATAATTCCTAAGTTCTGAAAATATGACGTTTCCAAATGTTTAATACCTAGATACTCTCATATAAATTAAAGGAAAAATTAAATTTTCAATTTCCTTGAAAAAGATTTAGTTTATTGTATAAAGATCTCCTTGATGATTTTTTTAACTTTTGAGATTCATTTTTTGCTATGTACAGTCAGCTGCACAGACATGTATACACTTCCAAGGTTTAACCCTAATGTAATTTTAGTCTTTCTTTTATTAGAGAGTCCACGCAAATAAAATTGAGGGCGTGTCAGCTAGTTATTTTATAAACCTCAACCAGTTATTTTAATAGCTTTTCATGAAAAAAAATTATCACTTACAACTTACCACAAATAAATTTAAAAAAAATTATTAGAAACAATAGCCGCTCCATTCATCAACTAAGAACAAAATAAATATTTTTACATAGGCAAACCCAACAACAATATTTAATGCTGATTTCTCAAGTATTTAAGGCTCAAATGGCTCATATCACAATACACAGGCAAAAATTACATTTAAACTTACTGAAAATAAGAAATTCCATCCTTTTTCTGTTGCTTGGTCGGTCGATTATTGCATTTTTTATACGAGCACTTGACCATGCTTTCGGTCCGAGAGCTAAAATGACACTAGTTGAAAAGGTATCCCAAAATGCCAAATGGGATACCTTTTGATACTGACGTTTTCAGGGCGCGCATTGTGCATCTAAGGGGGGCCGGCCGGAAATTTTTGATCGATGGTTAGGAAGCTTACTTTTCAGGGAGTGACATAGGCTATATTTTATCCCGGAATTCCCACGGGAACGGGAACTACGCGGGTGAAACCGCGAGGCGATCGTCTAGTATAATATAATTAACTAGATTCTGCCCGCGGCTTCGCACGCGTTAATTAAAAAAACATTGTCCAGCGGACAAAATTGTGAATCTAAACCATTCCCAGATCCCCTTGAACACACACAAAAAATTTCATCAAAATCGGTCCAGTCGTTTGAGTGAATCTAAACCATTCCCAGATCCCCTTGAACACACACAAAAAATTTCATCAAAATCGGTCCAGTCGTTTGAGAGAAGTTCAGTGACATACACACTCACAGAAGAATTATATATATAAGTGCGTTAATTAAAAAAACATTGTCCAGCGGACAAAATTGTGAATCTAAACCATTCCCAGATCCCCTTGAACACACACAAAAAATTTGATCAAAATCGGTCCAGTCGTTTGAGAGAAGTTCAGTGACATACACACTCACAGAAGAATTATATATAGTAAGATTTATACCATCATGGTCTACATACGTCATCTCGTATGTTAAGGTGTTGCTAATGAAGCTGTCACTGTCTACTGTCAGTCGGAGCCCGGGTATCCGGGTTGACAGTTGAACGGATGCCTACTGGTGTTCGAGGTGAAGCTTGTAGAATAGGTTCCTTGGCACTGGCGAGCTGGTATATCCCTAAACGTGTATCTTCTCTTCTTTCTTCTTCTTTTTCTTCTTCTTGTATATAAAAATCAATTGCTGTTCGTTAGTCTCGCTAAAACTCGAGAACGGGTGGACCGATTTGGCTAATTTTGGTCTTGATATATTTGTGTAAGTTCAGGGAAGGTTTACAAGTTGAGAGCGGGACGAAGTTCGCCAGGTCAGTTAGTTATAATAATGTCCTCCTAGCCGAATTTCGACCACGACGGTCAGTCTCGTCGGAGACTAGCCAGATGCGCAGGACATTATAGTGCACAAGTGTGTGCGGAAACACAGGTGCACTCTCTATTCCCTCACTCTCATAATCAGATGGGACGACAGATCGACACGACCGGGGAGAGTTACGGCTTAACGTGCTTTCCGAGGCATGGGTGTAACACCGCCAACTTCCTGACTCCGGGCTGCTCCTGTGAATTTTCCTTGCTAGAAAAACCCCAATAACAACTATTGGCCGGACCCGGGATTCGAACCCAGGACCTCATCATAATCAGTGGTTGAACAAGCTGACCGCTAGACCAACGAGGCAGACGAATCGTGTATACGAGTATCATCAGATTAAGTTTTGGGTCTACTTCATGTAAATTTTCCTTCTGATTCGCTGTGGATTCCGTTGTAGGGTACATTTTTACAGCTTGTGTAAAATATACGGCAATAAACCTAGAACTTTCGAATACATTTACAAAGACATAATCGTGTATATTATCGGTCATCAGATTAAGGGCGTATACAACCTCAAATTGCTTATTTTCAACTCCGTCGGACCTCCATATCTTCCAAACTACTGAATATTTAACTTTGAAATTTATATATGGTAAAGTTCAGGACTTATTCTATCGATCATATGTTTCGAAAACACGATGCCATAAAATGTTCTCGATGGAAAAAAATCGCAAAGATACCTCTAATTTTTTACTAAAACCCTAATTTCTCAATAAATACAGATGATACGATCTTGAGATTAAGCATAGTAATTGAACTAAGTATAAAGAACATTTTATATGTTGCCTTTTTTTCAATTAACTATTCTAATGTTTGTGGGGAGCAAATAACTACTAAAAACTTGATTTTTGGGCTTACGCCGCTTTGCTCTGTCCCGCTCCTGTGAACGCGAAATCCTATGCCTATCCTCTTCACACAATAACGAGGTAGGGTACCGCCTTAAGTTTTGGGTCTACTTCATGTAAATTTACCTTCTGAATCGCTATGGATTCCGTTGGTACATTTTTACAGCTTGTGTAAAATATACGGCAATAAACCTAGAACTTTCGACTTCATTTACAAAGACATTGTCATACCTAATACAATTATTTAATCGATTCTTCAAACAGGTTTTTATCAATATTCGTCTCGGTAAACAAGTCTTTTCTATATATAAATACCTAGTGTGTAAGTGTCTTCACTTAACTTCACTTATTTACTCAATAATCAAGTCTGCACATATGCTATTATTTCATTATTATCATGTGTTTCTCGTTTCCATGATGTGTCTACATGATTTCCATAAAGTGGCCCGGTCCTTTTTATAACAAAGAGTTATTATTATCTTCTGCCCGCGGCTTCGCATGCGTTGTTTCTATGGAAACGTCTTCAGGTTATTTCTATCGCATGGGAACTAATTTATGGGATAAAAAGTCGCATATGTTTGATTCCAGGGTTAGACTTACCTGTATGCAAAATTTCAGCCTGATCCGTTAAGTAGTTTTGGCGTGAAGAGGTAACAAACATCCATCCATCCATCCATCCAAACATTCGCATTTATAATATTAGTGTGATGATTAGTGTAATAGAATTAGCAAGCTGAAGTGGCAGTGGGCCGGCCATATCTCGCGAAGAACCGACAACCGATGGGGTAAACGTGTTCTTGAGTGGAGACCGCGACTATGCAATCGTAGTGTAGGACGCCTTCCAGCCAGGAGGACGACCTGCGAAAGACTGCAGGCAGATGCTGGATGCGGGACGCTGATGACAGGGCGCTATCTAGTCTTGGACATAAGTGTCCCCTAAAGATGCAGTGACCGATTCTGCGCTGCCCGCATCCAGCGCTTTTCCACCACCTTCACCAGTCGTCGTTCCATCTCTTGGGGGGGCCACCCAAACTACACAGTACAACTGTTACATATTGCTACGTGAAGTATGACTCGTATGTTTCAAGATTTACCTGTAATCTCCACAGTAATGACTTGAAACATCTCAATCCACCCATCATCGATATCCTTCAAGTAAACGCTCAGCACCCAGTTCCCATGATCCTCTTCCAGCATCGGTCCTATCATGAACTCATTATCTTTCATCATCAACTCCTGTTCTCTTAGAACATCTTCATCGCTGCTATGTCTGTAGCTAAGGTTAACAACTCTGGTGTTTCCACTAGCGGAGATGACTTTTATGTTTTTGTTTATGTATTTTACTGTTAAGATGTCGGCTGTGTTTTTTCTTCGTGGTCGTGGTAGGTTTAGTTTGATGATTTCTTGATTCGGTTTGTGTAAGTAGTATAATGCTTTAGTGGCAGCCACGGGAGCAGCAAGAATTGCGATATCGTTGAGTCCACAATAGATAAATATGTTTTGTAGTTCTACTTTTGATTTACCTGAAATAAAAGCGAGTTGTTTGCTATGAGATAAGATTTGAATGATAAAGCGTATTAGTTTGGTTATGTATTGGCCTTGTTTTTATTGTTTCGTTTTTGTATATGAGCCAGGGAGCCTAGTCGGAAAACGAAAACCAAAGTTTCTTATTTATTTATTTTATTTTAACCTCTCAGGGATAACAAACAATCATACTTAAATATTAACAGATTATTCATTTAAAAACCAACTCTTATGTCAACCAACTCTTGCAAGGTGAGAATAGTCTAGACTTAGACTCTAGAGCATTTGCTAGAGCAATACAGTGTAATGTCGATATCCCTTAGTCGCCTCTTACGACACCCGCGGGAAGAGTTGAGGTGGTGCAAATTCTAACGCACCACACGGCCTCGGATCCTATGCACAATAATGTGCAATTTCTATAGTTGTTAAGAATCGATCAAGGCTAATAGTTTCAATAATTATGATAACAGTTTGTGTGTTTTTAACGGTAAAGGGAACTCATCAATATTTCCGATAGTGTTGTTCAATTCTCATAGGCGAATGTTTAGGTTGGTTCTTGTTGTATTTTACATCTTATTATAATATATTATTTTATTATTATTACAACTGTCATCAATATCGGTTCATCCGTTTGAGAGATATATATAATGGGGCAGACAAGACAGACACACATATACATTTTTTTATAGACTTCGTTTGATCCCTCTCCCGCAATCACCTGATGGAAAGGGAAGATGTGGTCCTCGCTGACACATCAAACACACAATGATCATCAGCCTATGTTGGTCCACTGCTGGACATACACAAGGCCACGGATACACACGTTAAACTTATTACCATAAGTATCCTCATTTTTGCGTTGCGGCGGTAAAAAAATCTGAAGTATCGAGATCTAGAAAACATAAGATTTTTCACAGCACCTACGCCGAAACATCAAACAATTCTAAGATTACAGAAATCGAGGTATTAATCGCTTATCATTAACTCGATTCGATTACTACTGTCGGTCGCGCGCATCGATTCTGTAATCGAATATGGGTTTTACCTACCACTCTTGTGTGAGATCAGCTGCGTTCTAATTTTACTCACAACGATAGTAAGTTACTTATTGTAATAGTTCGCGCGCGAAAATATTTTTTGTTATTCGTCGACGTTTAATAAATTAAAACTGTCTCTTTCACAAACACACACTTGAAATAACATTTCTTTTTGAATTTTCACGGTTTCCTGAATATTATTTCTAGAAATAATCTTAAAAGTAAGACATGTTATGTTAAGTAATAAGACACAACATAGCTTAGCTATACCGATAGGCGACCGACTGATTTCAAACGAGAAGACCAATACCACAGTAGATAAATGTATACAGTAGAATGACTCAGCCGTCTCTTCGAACTTTATACCTACAGTTGAGCGGAGCGCTAGGGTTGGTACAAACAAGAAATCTAATTTTTCTGTGCTTTTCTCAGTCGTTGATTTGATATGGGGCCATTCATTTATTACGTAAGACGATTTATGGGGCGACCATGTGTTATTTTTATTTTTTCTTACATGGGGGTGGGAGGGAGACTCGATAGTTCTTACGTAAGATCACAAAAATGCGCAAAGTTAAAAATTATACTTTGAAAAAGCGCGGGCAACCGCGCGAGTGCCGAGGTTCGATCGGATGCGTACCTATACGATACGAGTAGGTAAACGATTTCCATGGCAACGGACCCGCGCCACTCGCACTGCGCGTCCCGGGAACTCCCCGCTTGTGGACTAATTAGTACCTAACCTACCTTTGTAAGTAGGTACAAATAAAATTGTTCTAAAATTGTTACTTTGAAAAATAAACATTAAAACAAACCAAACGTGTATTCATTTTTTACTTTAGATTCATACGTAATAAATATTAAACAGGGGAAGGGGGTCGGCCTATTTTTATTTTTTCTTATAATATGGCACAATACATAAGTACGGAAGTGGGTCAAAAACTAGCGAAAATCGTCTTACGTAATAAATGATTGGCCCCTATCTATGGATTATAATAGGTAGATAAGTAACTATCTAATCTATTTATTTTAAGGTTATGTTTAGGTATTATCAAGTGGATGGCACAAACTTCGGGAGGCCTATACCCAGCAGTGGGTAAAATCCGGCTGTGGGTGATGATGATGATGATTATCAAGTACTTATTAAGTATCGTAACGTTATTGGGTACCAGTTGGTTCTAACGTTATTAGAACAAAATACCCAGCTAATAACTGTTAGAAAAAATACCTATAATAAGAATAACTCCCATTCCCATCTCTAGCAGCGGCAAACGAAATCTGTGATGCGTGTGGCCCGGAGCGTGTTTTGACGAGCGTGTTTTGCTCGCGGCACAACTCGCGGTCGAGAACCGCACGCGGGCGCAAAAACGAATGACAGGAAAAGCGCCCTAAAAGCTAATATTATGTAATGTATACCTACATTACATACATATTACATTAAATGCAAGCAGAATTTCCCATACATTTTTAATGATAGTACCTACCTATTAGCCTACCTATCATTTTGTCCATCACCCACCTCCGAAGAGACAAACAAGAAAACGAAGGCCAATTGCGTGTCGACTTGGCACATTTAGGGTTCCGTACCAAAATTAGGTCTTTTATATTTAATGTAGAATACATTTAGACCGCAAAATAAGTAGGTAGGAAAAAATAAGTGAATTTCAGAAAAAATATTATGGAGGTACTACATAAATATTTGTTAGTAACATTGGCATTACTTATACTTCAGGTACGGAACCCTAAAACGTGGTAAAGACTATATTTATTTTATCTTTCAGCATTAGCAGGAAGTCGAAAAAATGACAGTGTTGGTTTAATGAACGTTGAGTTTAGGCACCCGTAAACACTGCAGTATACTCGTGGTCATGAATCCGCCATTATTTAATTTATTATTTCGCGCACTTGCAACGTTGAGGTACCGAAACGGGAACGGACAGCGCGGGGGTCGCGGCACAACAAACTCGTTCAGCGCAGCGACCAGTCTCGGCGGCGCGCGGCGTGACACTGGATAGATGTGCATGCCGAGACTACCTTAGCGGCCGTGTAAATGACGCCTATATGTGCGTGCGTCGATTCGGGCGGTCTAGTATGGAGTCGGATTACTGTATTGTGCCAATACCCCATCTTTGGTCCTTAGCCCTCACTAAAGTCATCATCATCGTATCAGCCGAGAACGTCCACTGCTGGACATAGGCCTCCCCCAGACGACACGACGCCATAAATAGCGGTTCTGAACCGTCTTCATCTATTCTGCGACCGCTACAATCTCCATCAAATGTTCTTCTAACACTCCGTTTCAAGTTGCATCGCGGTCGCCACTCGAGAACCTTACCATACCAATATAAACACAAATTTTAACACTGTATGTTAACTTTTAGCACAATACAACGCGAATTTGAACGAAAAAAACCATATCCTAGGCTCTAACGTTAATAAAAATTTATATCGAGTGATTTTGACAACACTGATCTCCATTCACAGCTTGAGTCCAACCCCACGATACTTACTGATTATATCCGCCCGCTCGTAAGTCACAGTAACGCACAGCGATAACGTAGGCAGTAGAAAAAGGGCCAAGAGCGAGCACATCTCGGAACAGCCGCGGTAACACTGAAATACTGATAGGCGGTGCTTAATTTTAACCGAGCGACGTAAGATCTCATCAAGTTATCTTTATCGAAACTACATCGACGAGCGAACATGATAAACAATATTTATTTGTTTAACACGTGGCCAAAACGATTTTTTGTTGAACGTGCCGATAATAAGTCTCGAGCTAGCGAGAGTCAATAATAGAGTCATGAGCTTAGCGAGTGGCTCATAAGTAGACTGCTGAGGAAGCAAACGATTTAAAAGGCACGAAACGAAAATTATTTGCCCTCGAGTTAAACATACAACTCTTCACCACGACAAGCGAGAAAATATTTTGTAATTTATAAAAGAGGTCGAATGTCAGAAACTCATTTTGGTCAACAACCACGGAGGCTAAAAATGCTATAAACCTCTTTCAAACCATGAACAGACGAATTTTATTTTTCTATGAAGGTTGTACGCTGACTGACCTTCTTCCCTTCGATAAGTTAACATCAGTACAGCTCACAGAGGTGCAACTCCCGAACAAATTACAATCCTGTTATTTATAAATGGCACTGTGCGTCTCTAAGAATTGTCTTCACAAGCCAAGTTGTCAAGGTAAACATAAAATATGGCACTGCCTTCAGTTAGCAAGTAAACCTCCCCTGGTGAAGATCGCGTATTTTTTCTTTTTTTCGGCGCCGACCATAGTGTATCCATAACTTATTTTATTACCATCAAAATAGATTATGACCGGTGGCCTGTCGCGCGCTACCGCCACATTTACAGCAGTCGCGGAAGAGTGCGACAGCCACCGTTGTTCAGATTTTCGGAAGCAACCACATTACATTAACACGTGCGATGCGTCAGCGTTTTAACTGAGTGAGGGTGAGCGAGCGCCGGGCGGTGCGACACTAAATAAATAAAGTAAAAAGGTTTTATTTCAGACAATAGTAGTCCATAGGTTCACGACAAAATACAATCAGGCACATTTTAAAAGACACACAACAATAAAAATAGAAATAGAAAAAGAAATAGCAGCAAAGAAAAGAAAGATAATACAGAACTGTGACAGGAACCAGCTGAAACTAATAATCAATGCGGGAAGTATTTTCCTTCATTGATCACCCTCACCACAAAGTACATCCAGAGTGGAGATGATAGTCCCTCTGCCACAGTCCTCAGGATGCTGTTGCGTTGCGACTGTCCCGTATTATGTGCATCAGGGACGCAGTTTTCTTGCACACGATGGCATGAAAACCACCAGTGTGGTACTGCGCAAACATTCCCGATGCACTGCAGAATCGGGGCAGTCGCAGCATCATCCGAAATATATTATATTGGATTCGTAGGGCGTCCATCGATCTTTTGGTGTGCCGGACCTATAGACTTCGCGTGTAAAAACTGACAGCACCTATGCTTTAAAAAGTGTGACTTTAACTTCTTCAGTACAAAGGAAAATCTGCGAGCCAGCATGTTACCTCGGACCGATAGAGCCCTAAGCTCCCTTTCAATATCTTCACCATCTTTAAGGTCGTCAGGTACTATATATCCCAGATATTTAAACTTGGACACGCACAATGCTGCAGTGGCAAGAGTCGACGCCTTGCGTGGCGCGCAGCGGCGTCAAGTGGCGAGTCGTGCACACTGCTGTAGCGAGTGGTTGCCACCGGCGACGCGTGTGCGGCGAGTTCGTACAGAATGTATGAAAAAGCGTGTAAACAGCTTGTCGCTCGCCACCGGTGGCTGTGGTTGGTGGACCGTTTGCGCGAAGCTTAAAGGCCCTTTTCTTGTCATGCGGATTACCGCCGCGTGCGGGCAACGCGCAACCTATCATTTCATGTATATTTTCTAGAACAAGTTATTTTTGAAGAATATTTTCGGCCATTGTTGTGGGACAAACAGAACGACTTAGTGTGTATGTTCACACAGCCAGCAGTCCGTTTTACAGGCCCGTTTTTATTCGGCAATGACGGATGTAGTTGTATGAGCGAGTTCACACACATTACTGGATTTGGAGTACTGTCATATAGCAACAACTAAACTACCTTAGTTGAAATCGACATGCCCCCGAGACGGGTGAAAAGTACGAAAATATCGTCAATCAAGTCCGTGTTGGGTTGTGTAGTCGAAAAATTATGGAAACATACAAGTAGGAAATATTACTTTTGTTTTTACTAAACAAAAATAATGTTTCCTGCTAATAATGGGATAGGGATTGCAAGAGTGAGACATTAACTAAACGAAGAGAACATCAAAACACTTTATTACGTTCAATTATTTACGTTCCGGAGTAAACGATAAGTTCGCGAGGTCTAAGTTCTTACCGAACCCTGTATGTAATAAGTACTTACAGATAAAACTAAATTTGTTCAGCCGTTACGACAAAATTAAATATTTTAGACTCAATGTTTTCGGTTCACTTGTAAGTTTATCGTAAAAATAGTTATCCGTAATTAAAATCGAGAGTATTTCAGTTATCTGAATAATGAAATGCAGAAATGAAAACAATTTTCAATCTTACAGAAAACAATGACCATAAACCACCAGAAACGCAATTTGCTTGTCGGTCTGAGATCTTTCCTTCAATAAATATTGTTAACAAATTTTAAAACTGTACGTTAACCTGTTTTTTTTATTTACAAACATTGCACATTAAATTAGACTGAAGTAGGGTACAGGTAAACAAAAACAACAAGCTAAATAAAAACTATCCATAGTCTCTCGTTGTTTAGTAAAAACTACTGCGGGCATCATCGAATTCCAATAGTTATTAATAGGTACTTCATTCAGAAATAAATTACTTTGATGAAATTACTAAATAACTTTACAAAAATGACTTCTACGCGATAGCGGTGGCGACCACCCAGGTCATATAGGGTGCGAGACGCGTGTTGATAGCTGGGAACCACCCCTGCGCGCAACCCTGGGCCCTGGAGAACACTGCTACCACGGTCTTGTTGTTCAGGAGCGGGCTGCCGGTATCACCCTGAAAGTATGCTTTATGTTAGCACGGCAACCTCCAGTACAAGACGGGTAGTTTTCCGGGGCACTACCAGACATTGGTATGGTATAGGTATCTAACACTAGACGGTTCCTCTGGCGTTGTTGGAGGTGGAACCGACGCGTGCTCGCCACCAGATTGGGGGGTCTACTCTGTAGATGAGAACATGGTCTTTTAAGCTAATTTTAGAGCAAATCTGTGCTACATTCTGGATAAGATTCACACCCAAGCTTCGATCAAAGTTCGTAGACGGTGTCAATCTTCGGTTAAGAACCTACACTCATTCACTCTTGCATGACCTACGCAAGGAGGTGGCGCTAGCTTCGCTTACTACTGCCCCTTAACCCGGTGAATCGGGTATGGGCTGACCGGGGCACGTATGTGGGCACGACATACTGTATACGAAATGGCTACTCTGTGGCTTCTTGTTCTTCTGGTCTTTTGTGGTTAGTGGCGTAATTGAAATACCATACGGTATGTTCAATTTGACTGCCATGGTAAGCCTCGGTGATGTTAACCGGGGGGCCAATGTTTAGCAGTCGACGTACCTTTACGGGCTGATGATGTGATGACGAAAATAAAGACTATCTGATTTACAATTACCTGGCACTGCCCAATAACCCCGACGTCGAGCCAGCCTGCTCAGACCATATCCTCAGTCACTGTGACTCCGACCTCGTTGTACCGGTTGGTACAAGTCTGCTGGTTCACCACGAACACATTCACTTTCATTTACAATTACCTCGCACTGTCCTATAACCCCGACGTCGAGCCAGCCAGCGCAGACCATATCCTCAGTCACTGTGACTCCGACCTCGTTGTACCGGTTGGTACAAGTCTGCTGGTTCACCACGAACACATCCACTTTCATTTACAATTACCTCGCACTGTCCTATAACCCCGACGTCGAGCCAGCCAGCGCAGACCATATCCTCAGTCACTGTGACTCCGACCTCGTTGTACCGGTTGGTACAAGTCTGCTGATTCACCACGAACACATCCACTTTCATTTACAATTACCTCGCACTGTCCTATAACCCCGACGTCGAGCCAGCCAGCGCAGACCATATCCTCAGTCACTGTGACTCCGACCTCGTTGTACCGGTTGGTACAAGTCTGCTGGTTCACCACGAACACATCCACTTTCATTTACAATTACCTCGCACTGTCCTATAACCCCGACGTCGAGCCAGCCAGCGCAGACCATATCCTCAGTCACTGTGACTCCGATCTCGTTGTACCGGTTCGGTTGGTACAGGTCATGCTGGTTCACCACGAACAAATCCACTTTCATTTACAATTACCTCGCACTGTCCTATAACCCCGACGTCGAGCCAGCCAGCGCAGACCATATCCTCAGTCACTGTGACTCCGACCTCGTTGTACCGGTTGGTACAAGTCTGCTGATTCACCACGGACACATCCACTTTCATTTACAATTACCTCGCACTGTCCTATAACTCCGACGTCGAGCCAGCCAGCGCACACTATATCCTCAGTCACTGTGACTCCGACCTCGTGGTACCGGTTGGTACAGGTCATGCTGGTTCACCACGAACACATCCACTTTCATTTACAATTACCTCGCACTGTCCTATAACCCCGACGTCGAGCCAGCCTGCGCAGACCATATCCTCAGTCACTGTGACTCCGACCTCGTTGTACCGGTTGGTACAAGTCTGCTGGTTCACCACGAACACATCCACTTTCATTTACAATTACCTCGCACTGTCCTATAACCCCGACGTCGAGCCAGCCTGCGCAGACCATATCCTCAGTCACTCTGACTCCGACCTCGTTGTACCGGTTGGTACAAGTCTGCTGGTTCACCACGAACACATCCACTTTCATTTACAATTACCTCGCACTGTCCTATAACCCCGACGTCGAGCCAGCCTGCGCAGACCATATCCTCAGTCACTGTGACTCCGACCTCGTTGTACCGGTTGGTACAAGTCTGCTGGTTCACCACGAACACATCCACTTTCATTTACAATTACCTCGCACTGTCCTATAACCCCGACGTCGAGCCAGCCTGCGCAGACCATATCCTCAGTCACTGTGACTCCGACCTCGTTGTACCGGTTGGTACAAGTCTGCTGGTTCACCACGAACACATCCACTTTGCGCAGCTCGGCTGATGATGCTATTTGGTTCTGGTGAAGAATAGTCTAATTGCAAAGGGACGTAGGTACAGAAGGTATAATCCATTTCACTTAAGAACCATTCCCTGAAGGGTCACATAGTCTTTGTTTCACGCGTAGTGGAACAATCAAATACAAATGAATATTACTATGATTTTCATCTTAGTCAATTTATATTGCGTGAAATGAAGCTCTTTAGAAAAGGATCATATGTGAATTGGACTTTAATGAGAGAACAAAGAAGACAAATTTCTAGTGTCACAAAACGTTTACGAAAATTGTAAAGAGGAGAATTTAAGGCTATCTCGTCGAAACTCTACATTTTTCTATTGCAAGGTTCTGTTCTTTTTGTACGTGTCTAATGTCCAAGAAAAATTAATTCAAATGAACATGTGCACTGATAAAGTTCAAGGCAGCAAATTAATGACTTACTTACTACAAAATTCAGTTGTGAACCAATGTTGTTTTTTCTTTCACACAAAGAATCACACATTAAAAAAGGCCATACAAAAATGTCTGGATTTGTTTTCTTATTCAATTGGAATTGGCGGTATTGCAAAGTTTCTCAATATTGCAAAATTATGGACCCATAGAATAGAGATTATTATAGCCTGGAAACGGCGACATGTTATTCCCAGTTTGAGGTACAAGAAATGGAAAGTTAATTCATAAATTTGACTTACAGAGATAGCTCCCCATCCAATAGCGGTCACCACCTGGTTAATGGTGAACGTATAAGCTGCCCCAGCCACCCTGGCGACCTCCACAGACCCTGGCACAAGGGCTACGTTCACCGCAGTTCTGAGCACTGCGATGTCATGGGCCAGGGTGGTGGGGTTGAAGCCAGTATTGGGAGCGATACTTCTGATGAGGTAGACGGTTCCTCTGGCGTTGCTGGAGGTGGAACCGACGCGTGCTCGCCACCAGATTGGGGGGTCTACTCTGTAGATGAGAACATGGTCTTTTAAGCTAATTTTAGAGCAAATCTGTGCTACATTCTGGATAAGATCTATTGACCGATTAAATAAATAGTGCTGGTCATTTTACAGAATGTCATCGCTTGCAGACCTTAAGAATTTTTTAGATGATCTAAGACCCAAAACAAGAATTGTAATGTATGGGAAAATCCCACCTAAGCGGTTGCTGTTTACACCGATTTTTATGGATGAATGAATCCTGTGATGATGATGATGATCATCATCATCCTGAAAATGATGGCAAATATTGATGATGTCTCTACCTACATAGATAGACGATCCTTAGTAAAAACTGGACAGTACTGTTTCTCCTGACTGTAAAGGCTTTGATCGCTAGACTTTCTTTGAAGCGTGGCTATCCTAGCATCAATCGCACCCATCCCAGGCAACTACTCAACAGTGAGAAGTTGGTTGTAGGTACAAAAGTAAGTAGCCAGGTCTAAAATTTATGATAACTTTATTTTATTTACCTTGACTGGCAAATTGGTCATGTTATGTAATTAGTCAAATCTAATAAGATTAAGCGGGTTTCATGATTTCACAATCTTTAAAAATATTGCGGTTCGCTGACCAGTTTATTTATTTGTAAGGATGCGTGCAGTGTTCGACCTGCCTTCATAATCAGCTTTACAACTTATTTGTCGTGTCAAATTAGTCACAGTACGACATAACAATACTGCACTGTGATGCACTGCATCTGTTATTGCGATTGAGGATTGCATGCAGAATTCATTTAGGTAAATGAGATTAAACTAGACTTCTTTAAAAACAATTAGGAACCTACATGGTCACCACACACACAGTCACAACTTCAGTAGTGAACTTGTGGCTTAGAACCATCAAAACTATTATTGGAAAATATATTATTAAATTTTTCAATTCAAGTATTTACGACTAATTTAAAAACTCAACCCTCAATCTCAACAGCCTGTATTTGTCCACTACTGGACGCAGGCCTCCCCCGATAAGCGCTTTATTGGCTTTTATCACATGGAGGTTAATGCCCATAATCCCCACGCTGGGCATGCGGGTTGGGGATCGCAGTTCGGTGGTAGAATTGTTCTGCAGGGGGCGCTGCTGCCCGCCCCCGGTGGATATCCCTTAGTCGCCTCTTACGACACACGCGGGAAGAGTTGGGGTGGTGCAAATTCTAAATGACTTCACTGAACCTGTGTATATTGATAATATGATATTGTGATGATGAAGTAATCAGTAATACTAACTCCTGATTGGTGTAGAAGCACGAAGCAGCGGACAATATAGAGCTGCTCGTCAACAGCGTACCTCCACAGGCATGGCTGTATGACCCCTGACCGCCGTTGGTCACCAGCGCTACTGAGAACGGGTACTCACTGATCTGAGACACTTGGCCTCCGGCTATTCTGTTGCCTAAAAAAAACGTGTTAACGATGTGTTTAATGGTTATGTTTGTGTTACCATACCGGTCTCCACTCCAGAACAGCCCTGAGTTCGGCTTGACGATTGAATCGAGACGTCTCATTTTTGTATGGGATTTGCCTAGTTCCATATCAGCACGCTAGAGGCGCTGTACCGAATCCCAGATAAAATTGATACGTTTCGATACTGTCCTCAAACTGAGTTTAGGCCTCTGAATTTCCACCAGCTGCCTTATTGTATAACTTGAAACCAATACAAAACAATACGAATATATCCAGGTTAGGTTTCAAATGTCAAAAATAAAGTCGATTTTACCAGTTCACTTAGACAATAAGGCTGCTCTTGAGTGGAGACAGCGACTCGATAAACGAAGTGACGAAGGACGCTCTTTAACGCATTCACTGCCCAGCCTCTACACGAGGCTGGAGGAGGACATCTGCGTCTTAGGCCATGAAAGTGTTAGTTAAGTATATTCGACCTAGGTGGGGTAACGTTCTACGAAAGCCTGCTGGATGCGGAAAGCTGGAGCCAGGGCGGTATGACACTCATTAGGGCGGGCCTAAGACCAGCAGTGGACAAGCATAGGCTGATGAGTTTGGATTTGGGCTAATTACTAAAGAAAACTAGTTTATGCCCGCGACTTCAACTCGTTGTTTCTATGGAAATGTATAAAGGTGATTTTTATCCCATGGGAACTGATTTACGGGATAATAAGTAAAAGATTACAAGATTAGAACTACTTGTATGCAAAATTTCAGCCCGATCCAATCAGTAGATTTGGCGTGAAGAGGTAACAAACATCCATCCAAACTTTCGCATTTATAATATTAGTGTGATTTTACTAAAACCACGGTAATACGTAACATAAACAATCAAAACGGAACAGTTAAAAGTCTCTATCCAGTTTTGAATAAGAATCGTTGTTTGTTTTAATGTGGAAATGTCTTTGGGTCCTACTTAAGTTTACTAGAAACGCAATTAACTTACCATTTGCAGAAACTAATAGAGCTCCTAAAACAACAAAGAAAATCATTTTCACAATAAAACACTTATTACCTACAAAATAAATAAACTAAGAATGGTTTTACTAATGATACGACTTAGGCTTAATCAATATGATATTTACCTACGAAGCTAGCTAATCTCTATTTATCATAATCTTATCTTTGACAAGTTATTTAGTGTATGTAGGCAACTACATATTATGTAGGTGGTTGAAATCTTAATGAGGGATTGAAATATACAATCAACATACGTAGATTGTCTGTTGGTTTATATTGGTAGTTATTTATTAAATGTACAAACTTTTACTCGACCTGTTCATCTCATTGTATAGGTGTTGCTGTGTGATGCCGGCTTAGAATTTGCACCACCCCAACTCTTCCTGCGGGTGTCGGAAGAGGCGACTATAAGGGATATCTACCGTGGGCGGGCAGCAGCGCCTCCTGCAGAAATTCCACCACCGAACTGCCACAACCCACATGCCTAGCGTGGGGATTGTGGGCATTACCCCCATGGGATAAAAGCCAATATGGCGCATATCTGGGGGAGGTCTGCGTCCAGCAGTGGACCCATATAGGGGTTTCTTATTAAATAAACTTTCCTCCTAAAATCTAAATGGCTTCTCTTCTCTTCTTCCCACATATTTTTCTGATCAAGCATACCTATGTTTTGTGAAGTTTTTGCCTTATGCCATATGCAAACTTTAAACTGCAGACATCTTCAGTGTCAATTTGTGTAAGGGACACTATTTTATTTTAGAATACCTACATAATAGCAAAAAATTATCGAGTCATAATAATTATCATAACGTCGAAATATTCGAGAGGAAATATCTCAACTAAATAGAAAAGAGAGAATTCCTCGTTCTGATTGTTCTATTCCGATTTCCTAGTAAATTATGGTAAATTCTAGTTATGGACTTACACATTTGTATTAAATTGTTTTTTCACTCTCATAACGCCTGGATAAAAGCTAACGGGTCATAAAAACCTGAGTTCTCCTGATGTTTACGTGTCAGCAAAATTTGGCGATTGCTTGCAATCATATCTCACGGTCAATTAATAGTAGATTATGTGGGTTATTCCAGTTTCCCCCCTTGAAACCCCCCTTGAGGGGGAAAACTGGAAGTCAAAAAAATGAATTCCAGTTTTCCCCCTTGAA
Organism: Eupithecia subfuscata; assembly: GCA_963564075.1. NCBI lineage: Eukaryota > Metazoa > Arthropoda > Insecta > Lepidoptera > Geometridae > Eupithecia > Eupithecia subfuscata. Next base: position 4,251,622 of record OY751116.1, on the reverse strand, counting down.
GATTAGCCTTAAGGGGGAAAACTGAAATGTACCTAGTGCGTAAAGCAGTGTCCTAAGTCCGGGCGTCATCGAAACCAGGGCGTAACTCAGGATTCCAGAATAACTCACAAGCGAAGCGAGCGAGTTACTAGAACCCTGAATGCGAGAGCGTTTTAATCACGCCCAAGACGTAGACAGCTTTTTTTACGAGGTGAATACTCTACTATTCACACTTTCTGCAAGTAAATAGTACCTAAAAGTTTAGTTACGTGTTTTACGGCATTCGTTTTTAGGGTTCCGTACCTGAACAGTGAAAAGGGGAACTCTATTACTAAGCCTCCACTGTATGTCCGTCTGTCTGTCCGTCCGTCCTTCAGCGGGTTGTATCTTATTAACCGTAAAAAGGAGAAGTTGAAATTTTCACAGAAAGTGACATTAAATTATTTCTTTTGCCGCTTTAACAAAAAATACATACAAACAACATTTTTTGCGCTATTTCTGCTCTACGTTTGTCGAGGTGTTTCTCTTAAACCGTAATAGGGAGACAGTTGAAATTTTGACAGGGTGTGCCACTATAACAACAAAATTAGATAAATTTAATTATTAAGGGGACCAGCGAACGTCCATAACAAGTTGAGTTCCGATCGCCGAAGTTAAGCAACGTTGCACGCAGTCAGTACTTGGTCAGTACTACAGACCGTGTCTTGTATAATAGTTTTGTATGCAGGGGCGGATCCAGGATCTCATTTTGGGGGGGGCCATTTTGACAAAGTTCAGAGAATGGGTTAAAATGACAAGTAAACAAACAATAAAGTTTTTATTCGCATTTTTACAAAATAAATCCTGGAGTCACGCGCGGGCGGCGCGGGAGGAGGGACGGCAGTACGGCACCGCATGGCGCCGAAAAATTGATTCTCTGAAATAGCGGTTCTTAAACTCTATTAGTTACGCAACCCTTTTGGACATCGAAATATTTGACGGAGACCTAAAATAAGTTCGTTGCATAAATGGAAAAAATGGAGAGCGGAGCGAACCACGAAAATTGTAAAGACTTTTTAGTGACTTAAATTAGTAATAGAAATGACGAAACATATTAAATAGGCGAGCGGAGCGAGCCTCTAAATTTTTAAAGATATTTTAGTGACGATTGTAAAATTTTTGCGAGAAAAGGAAGAAAAGATGATATGATAACGGCGAGGCGAACGGAGCGAGCCTCGGAAATTTTAAAGTCTTAGCGACAATTGGAAAATCTGCGAAAGAAAAGACGATATAAAAAAGTTGAGCAGAAGGAGCGAGCATCAAAAATTTGAGAATTTTTAGCGCCGATTGGGACACTTGTGAAAGTAAAGAGTATACATATAAAATAGGCAAGCGGAGCGACCCTCGAAATTTTCATGTTTGTTTTAGCGACGATTGCGAAATTTGTAAGAGAAAAAAAAGCAGAGATGACATAAAAACGGCGAGCGGAGCGAACCTCGAAAATTTTAAAGACTTTTTAGAGACGGTTGCTAAATTTGTGATAGCAAAGGAAGCAAATACGATATAACAGCGCCATCGTGCACATACCGTGCTTGATGAACAGCGCTGACGAGTGGTGACAATTATTGAGACTGTAGCGGCGGTGGGAAAATTTGTGGAAGAGAAGAAAGCCAAGGCAAAATAACGGCGAGCGTAGCGAGCCGCAAAATTTTTGCGTTATTTCTAGCGTCTGTTGGGAAAAAAGAACGTATCAACACTAATAGGTGTTGATTCGTTCTTTTTTCACGACTAAACGGCTAAACAGGTCTTAATAAAATTTGGCAGGGAGCTAAACGAACAGTATCCCATACATGGCTACCTGAAAAGCGCGTGCGAAGCCGTGGGCTGAAGCTAGCTATAAATATACGAAATTAATTCTAAAATGATTAAATTATGTGGTTTGACCTACTCAGGAAACTCGGCGCAGTCGCACTGGGCATGTGTCCTTCCGCACTTATTGAATTTATTTCTTTTCCTAGGAACAAGTAAGAAGGTATTCTAGCACTCACCTGCGCCAATCCCGCTCTACAGAAAATTAAAAGGTAGTAGAGAAGTAGGTTTGCTCCGTGAACCACAACGCGCCTCGCAGTTCGAATTATAAAGATTGTCTACTTAAAATTGATATGATTATTGACTGTCATATAACTTAATATAATATCATTATGATGAATAATTTTCTCCGCAACCATGTTTAGTACTGAACCTTTATTTTTTTTATTATGACCAGAGCACACTTTGAAAAAAGGTAAAGGTTCATAGCTAAACTACCGATGAGTATGCCGTGTAAAAGTGCACCTAAATTGACTCGAAAAATAGAGTCGAAAGTATGGAATTCCCAGGTCTTTTGGGGGGGCCATGGCCCCCATGGCCCCCCCCCTGTATCCGCCAATGTTTGTATGATGGTACGGAACCCTCCGTTTGCGAGTTGACTCGCACCTGCCCGTTTTATTAATTCCGCCTTCCGAATAGAGGTAAGTTTAAATTTCGAAGAAGATCTTATAAAATCATTTAATTATTTCTTCAAAGATTACAACATAGTACAGATCTTCTTGGCAAAAATGTTCATACATATTTTGATGCTCCAAATACAATCTCATTATTCCCTTGAGAGCAATATTCATTATTCCCAAGGAATGAGTAATAACTAGTAATGAGTTTGAATTTGGAACCTCAAAATATGTAGGTATGGAAATGTTGACCAAGGAGACCTCCCTCAACTAAGAAAACTAATTCAATTTGTTTAAATTTGGTAAAATCTTCACCTTTGGACGTTTTACGAGCATAGAGTATGAAAAAAAAATTCATCATCATCATCATCAGCCTATATTAGTCCACTGCTGGACGGCCTCCCCTAATGAAAAAAAATAAAAAGAAATTAATAGTAGAAATTTTCTAGCGACTAAAGCATCCTGTTATATACGAGGTTGTTATACTCACGAGCGCAGCGAGGGACAACAAGACCGAGTAATAGTTGATTGCGAGAAAATAAAACGGTCAAAACTTACCTTCAGTAAATATTGCACACTTTTTCACTTCTCTATCTACTTCACGAATTTGTCGTAAGCCTGTAAATATATTTCACGTGATTTCGACCGCAACATAATCATATTAATTATTTATTTGCCCTTCTATTTCATTGGCTATTATTATCATAATGACGTTTCAATGCAAGCCACGTTCAGCTTCAGTAAATTTTTAGGGTTTCGAAGATCGGTTTCGAAACCCTTATGGTCTCGCTTTGTCTGTCCTTTTTTCCCTCCTTAATAACTCAGCAACTACCGCAGCGATCAACTTGAAATTTAAAATAATAAGACAATTCGTGCGCCTGTACAGATTTTTAGAAAAAAAAAATGAAAAATGAAATTGAACATTTTCCATACAAATTGAGATGTCAAAATTTTAAAAGAAACCTACAAAGTCAAGTGGGGTATCAAATGAAAGGTAATGGTTTCGACATTTCAAAAAAGTTTTTGAAATTTCTGTAGGTGTCATACTTTTTGAAATATTTTGAAAATAGTCGAAAAAATACCCATTTTCCCCCCCTTATCTCCGAAGTTTGCAGAGCGATCCATTCAAAATGTATGGAGCGTTTGTAGATATAGATCTATATTTTACAGGAAAAATATAGAGAAGTCTGAAAAACTAACACTTTTTGAAAAATGGTCAAAAAAGGGGGGCACAATTTTCAAAAGGGGGGGCTACCCCACTGAGTGGGGTATCATATGAAAGGTATCGAATTGTTCATTTTAAAACCGTTTTTAAAATTTCTGTAGGTTTCATACTTTTTGAATTATTTTGAAAAAAGTCGAAATTTTACCCGCTCCCCCCCCTCTATCTCCAAAGTTTGCAGAGCGATCCATTCAAAATGTATGGAGCGTTTGTAGATATAGATCTATATTTTACAGGAAAAATATAGAGAAGTCTGAAAAACTGACACTTTTTGAAAAATGGTCAAAAAAGGGGGGGACAATTTTCAAAAGGGGGGGCTACCCTACTGAGTGGGGTATCATATGAAAGGTATCGGTTTGTACATTTTAAAACCGTTCTTAAAATTTCTGTAAGTTTCATACTTTTTGAAATATTTTGAAAATAGTCGAAAAAATACCCATTCCCCCCCCCTTATCTCCGAAGTTTGCAGAGTGATCCATTCAAAATGTATGGTGCGTTTGTAGATATAGATCTATATTTTACAGGAAAAATATAGAGAAGTCTGAAAAACTAACACTTTTTGAAAAATGGTCAAAAAAGGGGGGGACAATTTTCAAAAGGGGGGGCTACCCCACTGAGTGGGGTATCATATGAAAGATATCGGTTTGTGCATTTTAAAACCGTTTTTAAAATTTCTGTAGGTTTCATACTTTTTGAAATATTTTGAAAATAGTCGAAAAAATACCCATTCCCCCCCCCTTATCTCCGAAGTTTGCAGAGTGATCCTTACAAAATGTATGGACCGTTTGTAGATATAGATCTATATTTTACAGGAAAAATATAGAAAAGTCTGTAAAACGAACGCTTTTTGTAAAATGGTCAAAAATGGAGGGGATAATTTTCAAAAGGGGGGACAACCCCACTGAGTGGGGTATCATATGAAAGGTATTGATTTGTACATTTCAAAACCGTTTTTTAAATTTCTGTAAGTTTCATACTTTTTGAAATATTTTGAAAAAAGTCGAAATTTTACCCGTTCCCCCCCCCTCTATCTCCGAAGTTTACAGAGCGATCCATTCAAAATGTATGGAGCGTTTGTAGATATAGATCTATATTTTACAGGAAAAATATAGAGAAGTCTGAAACATGAACACTTTTTGAAAAATTGACAAAAAAGGGGGGGATAATTTTCAAAAGGGGGGGCTACCCCACTAAATGGGGTATCATATGAAAGGTATCGATTTGTACATTTCAGAACCGTTTTTCGAATTTCTGTAGGTTTCATACTTTTTGAAATATTTTGAAAAAAGTCGAAATTTTTTCTCAAAAGGGGAGGCGACCTCTCTGAATGGGATATCAAATGGAAGGTAACAATTTGTACATTTCAAAACAGTTTTTAAATTTTCTGTAGGTCTCATACTTTTTGAAATACTTTGAAAATAGTCGAAAAATTTACCGCTACTCCCTATCAACGAAGTATGCAGAGAGATCTATCTGAAATGTAGGTACCTACTAGTTTTAGGTATTCATTAAATTTTGAAGTCTCTAACCGGTACCTTACATACCTACTTGTTCACAAACGTTCGAAACCCTCGGCGCGCGAGTTACACTCGCACTTGACGGGTCTTGTTTATTTTATATACAAAATTATACCTAGTAAACAAAAAATCCAGAGATTTCACGCTAATACCAACTTTTTTATGTCTATGTTACGAGCAACAACGCAAAGTAGGTACATAATTATACCACAGCCTACCTATATGCATACAGTCGTTCGACGAAGGCGTTTTGACAGGGCTATCGTGCGGGGGGCAAGGGACGAGACGGGGGAAGGGCTCACCCGAGTAGACTATACCGTGTACCTCTCTACTCGGGTGCTATTTTTCAGGGCTGACGCATAATTTTATTGCTTTTATTGTTATTTTTAAAAATGGTTCATACAAGTTGTGCCGTGAGAGATTGCACATCATCATCATAATATCAACAAAGATTTACGTTTTCACCAATTTCCACACGCGGAACAAAGGTAAATTAATTAGTGTTTTTTATTATTTTACAATTTTGTCACATCTTCATCGTCATGCATGGCGTGCCCAATTGCTTGTGTCAACAAAATGGCGGACGACCGTCTTACCTCTATGGGAGTTTCATTTTTGTGATTTTGTTGATTTGTGCTATTTGGTCAATTTTACGATTATTTGGGGTGATGACTTTTATTAGATGGGTATTGTTTACGACTAACTCCATTTTTAACAATAATATTGTTAAATTTTGACGACTTCTGAGGCGCAGCGGGCAAAAGTCCGCCTGTGACGCAAGAGGTTGCGGGTTCGATTCCCGCCTCGGGACAAATGTTTGTACGATCTGCAGATATTTGTTCAGGGCGTTCTGGATGTTTTCTATGTATAGTAAAAAAATATATCTATGAAGTGTATATTATTAAGTATATCAGTTATCTAGTAACCATAACACAAGCTCTGCTTAGCTTGGGGCTAGCTAAGGCTGTGTGAATGGTCCAGCATTATTTATTTATTTATTAATTTGATAGAACAGTGGGTATCGTTTTCGACTAACTTGAGGCCGTCAATTACGGCTATGGGATTATTTTTCAAATCCAAAATGGCGGATACCTATTAATTTCGTATTTTACTCATGGGTATCGTTTTCGACTAACTTGAGGCCGTCAATTACGGCTATGGGATTATTTTTCAAATCCAAAATGGCGGATACCTATTAATTTCGTATTTTACTCATGGGTATCGTTTTCGACTAACTTGAGGGTGCCAATTGCGAATATGGGGCTATTTTTCAAATTCAAAATGGCGGATATTTATTTATTTCTGATTTTACTCATGGGTATCGTTTTCGACTAACTTGAGGGCGTCAATTACGAATATGGGGTTATTTTTCAAATCCAAGATGGCGGATACTTATTTATTTTATATTTTACTCATGGGTATCGTTTGCGACTAACTTGAGGGTGCCAATTACGAATATGGGGTTATTTTTCAAATCGAAGATGGTGGATACTTATTTATTTCATATTTTACTCATGGGTATCGTTATCGACTAATTTGAGGGTGCCAATTATGAATATAGGATTTTTTATCAAATGCAAGATGGCCGATGTTTTTTTTTAAGTTTACTAATGAGTATCGTCTGACCAAAATAGGGGAAATTTTAAAGTTTGTAGGCCGGATTCATACTTCTAGGATGAATGTAGATCCTGCGAGCTGCTTGAACATTACACTGCATGCTGCATGCGAAAAACGTTTTTATAATTTCCAGATGCAAATTTTGTATTGTAGCTTGTAGAAGACCTGATTTAGTTGGAAGAACTTGCAAAAGCCTAAAAAAATCATACATTTGAAGTTTGCATTTTGAAAAAGGAAAAGTACGAGAAGAAATTATCGAAGAAAACATTAACAACATTGATCATCAGCCTATATTAGTCCACGGCTGGACATAGGCCTCCCCTAATGAGCCCCATAGCGCCCTGTCTTCAGCTTGCCGCATCCAGCATCTGCCTGCAGTCTATCGCAGATCGTCATCCCACCTGACCGGAGGGCATCCTTCGCTACGTTTGCCGAGTCGTGGTCTCCACTCAAGAACACGCTTACCCTAGCGGTTGGCGATTCTTCGCGAGATATGACCGGCCCACTGCCAGTTCGGCTTGCTAATTCTTTGAAAACATTAATAACATATTATTATGCATCTACATTACATAAGTACCTAGCTACATAAAACATGCCCGTTTTTTTCTAAAAGCAATTTTTGCTATTAATAATTAATTTTAATTTATATTTTTTAAATTTATTAATAATTAATTTAATAGGTCATACATAACGTTGATGATGATGTTGATCTCGAATAAATAATTAAGTGAATAGATATTCTATACTTGTGACAACCCTGGCCCTAATACGCTGTCGTGTGATTTGTCGGGATTTACCGCAAGATCAAAGGCGTCAGCCTACTGTATGTTTTACTTATACTGTGATTATACCATGCATTCTACCATGGAAGAAGCATCACCCTTCATGAAAACATCCAACAATCACCAAGAAGATGCTTAATATGTATAATGTAAAAAACCCATGGAAGGAGATCCCCAAAATACAGGTTTATCCTAGTTTGGGGATCAACGATGTAATAATTTTAGGTCTAAATCTTTTCCAATAAACGTTATTATTATTATTATTAATCACCAAGAAGGCGCAGTTTCATTTTCATTTTCAAAAATAAGTTCAAATAAAATGTACTTATGTTGTTTTCTTGGTTTTTTGTCTAATGAACACAAAAAAGTCGAGTATTTATGTATGTAAGAGGATAAAGTCTTATTATACTGCTGATGATTTAAGACATAAATTAAAAAGAAAAAGTACTTTTAGCTCTAGGCATTAAACTCGCACTTTATTCCCGCTAAGCTACGCTATAGTGACACATTTTACAGCAAGAGAAGTAAAAACAACCACTTGAAAGGTAACAAAATATATTTGTACATATTTACACGCATTCTGCTTTGTGGTATTCTTGTCTACCGATGGTAAGACAGGTAGGTTATTTATATTCTGTAGTAATTAACTTATGGGTCCAAAGCAAGTTAAGCATTTGATTCATATTTAGGGGGTTCCTGCGCTGGCATAGGTTCTTTCTTGATGCTGCTTCGTGAGAAGCTGTTGCGTAGAGACACGGTCCTTTTGTAGGTCCATTCGCGGTGGCGTTTAGGACCCAGCCAGACGCCCAGGAGGATAGCCACAAGGAAGATACTCAGGAAAACGTAGAAGAAGATGCCAACTGGAAAGATTGAAATAAATTAAAAACTGAAGTTTCAATGCCACCGATAGATAAGATATATCAATAATTCTATAAAGGTAATTCCTTAGGCAAAACTAGGCATCGAATGTTAAGAACGGCCTTTTTTTGTTTTTTATTCTGCGAGGAGATTTGTTTGAATAAACTGGTCTGGGGGGACCCCTTCCTTGTTTCTGAACTGGTTTCCGCAACTAGGCCACATGTGGGTCTTTTTGCGTGTCGGGTGGGGGGCTGCTAATCTAACCACCCGATGTCCTCCAGGAAAGCCAGCAGCTCTAGGGGGGACCAGAATTATGTGAGACTCGACGCCCTGAGAAGGACGTAATACCCAAATTTCACCTCTCCGGTGTCCCTCTCTCGCCATTTTCGCCGAACCACGGGAACATTTAAAACCTACCGCGGCCATTAAGAACGGGCTGCCAAAAGTCCTTCGCAGGTAGTCACCCCTGCTGGCATCAGGGCGTCCTACATTACGTATGTTTAGGTACCTCCAACAGCTGTCAGTTCTTCGAGAAAAATTGCCGACCGACCTTCGAATTAGCTTGCTAAACTAGTGTGATTCAAATAAAACACTTACAAGGCGAAGTCCTCCTAGCATTGATTTGCTCCATCACATCCTCACTTTCCTCCCCCTCAGGAGTAGGCATCTGTATAACGGGTTTGTCCATGGTATCTCTGGAGATCTCGTGGTCCTGGCCGCGGACCTTGGCGATAATGGTCCAGGGATGCAGATCCAGGATGGTAGGGTTGGTGACGGTCAGCTGGCAGATACCGTGGGAGATTGAGCTGGTGTCCACGTAGTTGCTAGGGGCGTTGCCGGTGGCAAAACCTGAGGAAATGTTAGGTTAGAGATCTGGTTGTGAAAAGTGTTTATAATTATAACAAGAGCCCTAACTCCGCACCATTGACCGGGGTGCGAATTTCAAAAATCCCCGAAACATGTCTCTCCTTATTTTCAGTCAAGAATTGACGCTTAAAATTGACTCCATTTTATGTAACTTAGAATACGTTTTTCCTAAACTCCGTTTTTTAGCGCCTAGAGGAACTCCCATGCTAATTTAGTCTCGTAGCTCCTGTAGTTTCAGAGATTTCTTGATGAGTCAGTGAGTTTATTCTCTTTTATATATTCAGATTTATGTAAAAGAAAAGAATACTAGGTATTTCTTATAAAGGGTGCTCTTACTATCGATATAGCTTCCTGCAAGCTTTCACAGTTTGTCTAGAGTAGACGTACAAAACGTGCCTTGAGTAGAAAAGCAGGATGAGAACGCGCTTCAGAATTGCGATATTAATGTAAGATTGTCTATTTCAACGCACATTTTCGTAAATTTAAGATAACGAATAATTTAATTTTAAGATAACGAATAATTTAATTTTAAGGATCTTAATAAATAATTTAGTGTATTAAGATTTTTCTGTGACTCTGTTCAATAGCGTAAACTTTTCTGCTACCCAAGTATAGGTTTCCACTTTCCAGATGGCCAAAAAATGAGTCATAAATTACCACAATTACCTAGCAGTAGAGGTACAATCAAGGACTTGGTAACTTACCGAAACCATCGATCCTGACGAATCTGCAGTAGTCAAGCACTCGGGCACCGTGCACTAGACCTTCCACCACCATGATGGGGTCGTTTCTGCGGTGGTCCGTGCGCATGGCCTCTGTAAATGCAACAGCATTCAATAAATAAACATTCAATACCTCAGCAGACAGACAAGAGTTTTAATGGGTCTCTAGGGCAATGTGGTCGCTAAGCGACACAGCCCCTTTATTTTCTTATAAATAAAAAAAAGGGGGTCTCTCTCACTAAACACCCACATGGTGTTCTAAGCCTAAGAATTATGGATGTCGTAGATAGCCACGGCAGAGGATGGGCAGCGCCAACAACTCCAGAGTCGTGAGATTGCTGTCTCCGTGCTTCATGCTCTCAAATAGGACTCCATGCAGAACTAGATGTTTATAGAATGTTTCTTACTAACCTGATACAGTCAAGCGGATGTCAACCCTCTGCTCCTCAGGGTCGCTGACGAGACCGACGTGGCAGCTCCAGCGACCGCTGTCTCTGTGCTTCATGCTCTGGAATCGAATTCCACACTCTCCAGCGTCGAAACCAGCTCCTACGTACTCCAGGTCGCGAGAGGACATGGCTGGAAGAAACGGTGTTACTTAGTAAGTAAAAACTTTTAATAGACACAGTTTAAGCTAGGTTCACATTGCTGTGTCGTGGCGCGCCAGAGCGCATTCACATTAGTAGGTTGTGTTGGGTGAATCTAGTCATAGGTAATGAACGTAACCGATTGCGCTCTGGCGCGCCACGACACACCCCGACACAGCAATGTGAACCTAGCTTTAGAGTTACAGACTATAAAATGAATCCATAGGCTCCGCGCGGAGCTAGTTAGAAATTGTATTCCAGGAGTTGTATTCCAGTGACTTCTCCCATTTTGAAAAGGTACAGGTGGAAAGGTGGTGGAGGTACTATTACTATTATCTCGCGTAACTGATTTACTATGACGATAGCCAAGTTAACTATTAATTAGTTACCTACCTTAAACCAGTTGTAGGTACTGTTAAACGGGCGTTTGTTCAGAAATTAAGGGTAAATAGAGTCGGTCTCTCTCTATATTAGAGCTGGGTCTAGTTTCGTTTACATCTACAGGCAAAGGTCTCCTATACTCTATAGAGCCCGGCGGTAAGATGAAAATGATACTTATGTTTATTTTTGAACTGCAAATACAAGTTATGGTTTAGCTCTATCTTCTGAGCCCCAGTGCAGACAGAGAGATAGTAATGCAGAGAACCATAATAATAGAGTATCTTATTTATGTTACCTGTTCCACTTGGTGAAGCAGGTTCCAGGTGGGAGTGGTGTCGCCCAGTCGCGCTGGCAGCTGCTGTCGCGCTTGCAGCTGCTGCCGCACCTGCGTCACACACAGCACTGTTATAGGTACTCACACGCACTGATGTTCTGATCCTGTGTTACGGTGTGCATGTGACATTAAATAACCTGAAGGATTTCTTTGAAAAATGAATTACGTAGTTTCGGATGACGTATGTAGGTACTTATTGCATGTTTGCTTCGTAGCCGAAGACCGATGCGTTTCTTCGTTGACCGTGCCTACTTTGAAAATGGTTTTAACAGCTTTCGGTATAGGTACCTACAAACGCATAACTACCATATCCTTATTTCAGAAGGAAATCTCCAAAATCATCAATTCATAGTAAATATTTCGGTAACTGATATTGGCAGTTTTGAAACACAGTGTTTAAGTAAAACTCTTACTAGGAGAAACGGTGAAGATAGTTCCGTTCTGGAACCTGAAGTAGCAGTACTTGATGGCAGCCTCGACAGCGCAAGACATGGTAACTGGCTCGTTCTCCAAAGCATCCACGTCGGTATTGTGCGCCTTCAGGATTGGCTCTGAAATAAGTAGAACATTATATAAGTTAGAATAGTTCGATTAAGTATGGGCAAAAGGAAAGTCGTCAGAACCACCTAAATGAACTTTCTTGGTTTTGATAAAAGACCACCCACTACAACCAGCCTTAAGTGCGCCTTAAGATGATTGGCTTATTGTTGTTTTAGTGATTTTGATTTTCGTTATTTTTCCCAATTTAACCGCCTACCATTTAAAAAAGATCTTTAATGTCTTTGTTTTATATTGATTACTTTGTCCGTTTGGCTGTGTAACTATGTTAATTAATTTAAATGTGTTGTTCTTATTAGATATTTTAATTGCAAGTGAAATGTAAATTGACGACCAAGTGTGCCTTGAAATCCTGCGGCGAAAAAATGAATGAGTATGACTACCTTGTTGTACAACGGCAGCAATCTCCGGGACCTGGATCGACCAGGGGCAGATGACCTTCAAGAAGCCGTAGTAAGTGTCCTCTTCGGTTTCGAAAGCACAACGCCACAGGCCCAGGTCGCGGACCTCAGGGTCGGTGATCTGCAGACCGCACTCGTGGGTGCGGATCTGCGATACAATACTGGAAACGAGATAAGAAGATAGAATGAGATAGAATACTTTATTGCACAACAAGTCTGAGAGTTACAGAGACGGCCATCAGCTTGTAGGACTGCTAGATCCACGTGTGCGTCATGGGTGGGTAATGATGAAAGTGTTAAGTACCTACATAATTGTTGGTGCCTTCTATATTTCATCATATTGGTATAATCATGACCTGAGAGAACATGGTTATACCAACTGACATTAACCGTCTTCAGCTTGCCGCATACCTACAACATCTGCCGCATGCTACATTACTTCTTGCATACGTGACCGTGGTTACCTGGTCTGGACTTCGTTAGAAGAGTAGCGATCCTCAGTGACGCCAGTGGACAGCAGGATCCAGCCCTGAGGGTCGCGAAACTTGCAGGCGCGGATGGTAGCGTCGAGCGCCACTCCGCAAGTCAGGGTGACGATGGTTACCTGGTCTGGACTCCGGTAGAAGAGTAGCGCTCCTCAGTGACGCCAGTGGACAGCAGGATCCTGCCTTGAGGGTCGCGGAACTTGCAGGCGCGGATGGTAGCGTCGACCGCCACTCCGCAAGTCAGGGTGACGAGGGGCTTGTCTGTTACCACATTTGTGGTCACCAATGGTTTTCCTTCTGCGGGAATAATACATACATAAATATCCTGGCTTTCTTTGGCCTGGTTTTTCTTTGTTAGCCGAGTTGTTATGAATTTTTTGTTTTACATTTCTTGTCGATATTTACAATCTACATACATATCGACGATTTGTATGCATTTTCACATATGACAAACTTTATATTGGTAATCTGGCTGTTGTTGTTTATAGTTTTACATGTGTCTTGGGTTTGTTTGAGTAAAGATTTCAATGCAATTCACTATTCACTAAATCATGGACAATGAGCCGTTATCATAATTTTGAGATCTAGTTAAACTAATGATCTCAGTTTGTCGATTGTTTTTGCAAAGTTATGATGGTCAGTTACGTAACGTTATCATGAGTCTAGTCCACGCATCGTTCTAAGCCACCACTTTTTAGGTAAATTCCACTTTGGTGATTGTGCGCAGGCATTACACCTTACTTAACCCATCATCTCCCTTCCACCATAGGACCAGCAGACGCACAGAAAAATACCATCCATACCTAGTCGACATACCACAGTGTCAAACTAAAAAAATTCTGATCTAGTACTTTTATAATAAGCACGGCCAAAGAGTGCTTCCTACGTCTGTTTTCCCGTTAGAGTACAATCGTGGAGTCTTCAAGTCCAGGGTAAATAAGTTCCTTCTGGGAAAGCGTGCTCCATCTTAGGCCACATCTTCACTTACTTTAAATGTGTTGTCGACCAAACAAACCATCATCAATAATATAAAAGCTAAAACTAAAAACGGGACCTTCTTTGTGCCCCTCCCCTAAGGCTCCTCATATGGACCTATCTACGTTTAAATTGTTGCTAGTGTGGCTATCACTTTCATTATCTAAATTCATATCCAATCTATTGTCTGACAGAGTCAGGCATAAACATCATCATCGTTCTCTTGCCCTGTTCCCAATGAAGGAATCATCGCGGGGTCGTCGGCGCGACATGGTTTCTTCTTGTATCTTCTTACAGACGTCATCTCAGCGCTCACTCCTTCCTTACTCATAAACATTAACATTAAAAATATTGAGACGACTTCTGTGGCCCAACGGGCGTAGGAGGTTGCGGGTTTGATTAACGCCCCAGGACAAATGTTTTTACGATCTGCAGATTTTTTTTCAGGGTGTTCTGGGTATGTACTGTGTATTACACAAAATACATAATTATGTTGTGTATTGTATTAAGTATATCAGTCATCTAGTACCTACCCATAATACAAGCTCTGCTTAGCTTGAGGCTAGATGGTGCTGTGTGAATTATCCAGCATTATTAATTAAGTAAAAGCCTCTTATGTTTTTTTTTTAATCATAAATCGAAAATTTATTATATAATTATGTAGGTAGGTACGTAACAAACCTGATTCCCGAACGTTGACGTAGATCTGGTGTTCAACGGCGATGACCCTGCCGGTTGAAGCCACCGACATCTGCCAAGCTCCGAAATGTTCCTGGGTGACTCTGTCCAAGGCCATTCTGCACGGTCCGAATCCATCGAACACGGGGACGTCTGGAAGCAGTCATAGATTTATGGTGTGTACTCTTTTATCCGCACTGAGACTCGAGTTGCAGTGTCCCTGGCTTGCTGTGTGCTTAGAATTTGCACCACCCCAACTCATCCCGCGGTTGTCGTAAGAGGCGACTATAAGGGATATACACCGGGGGCGGGTAGCAGCGGCCCCTGCAGAATAATTCTACCACCAAACTGCCCAACCCGCATGCTCAGCTCGGGGACTATGGGCACTGTCCCCCATAGAATAAAAGCCAATAAGACGCTTATCAGGGGGTGGCCTGCTTCCAGTAGGACCAATATAGGCTGTTGAGGTTGAGGTGAGACTCGAGTTGGTCTATTGTGCGTGCAGTCATAGCCTTTAGATTAGATATACATATTTCGAGGTTAGTGCCCAACAATGCTAAACATAGTCTTCATAATTTTATTAATTCATATTTCAATAATTTTATTATACGTAGGTTGAGGAATTTTGGGCGAATACAACTCCAAAGCTACTTACTAAATCGACTTGAAATTAGTTGAAATTATACAACATATAATTCTAGATAAGCTAGGTACATCAGAAATATACCTATTTCTAAATCTAATATTTATTAGGCTACATTTTACCCTGGTAATAAAACGGACGGAAGCCTATTACATGACTGTATCAATCATGCACTCTATATTCGGGGTAGTGCAATGCAACATTTTGCTTCACGGCAATAGATACCTATGAAGCAAAGTTCTTACTTAGTGTTTTGATACCAAAGCTTAATCACTACGATAAAATAACAATTACCTACCTAAATCATTATCATCATATACCTAAATCATTAAGCCTGCAATGCAGCTGTTATAAGTTCGACTTCAGACGCAACGAAACTGATTGTAGTTATTGTTAGAAAAGTATCGTAGTCGTTACTTACACTACTGTAAGGTAAATTAATATAGACGGCGTTAGGGTGAGGTTTTTCGGTAGGCAGCGGGACCACTAGCGGTAGCGGATTTTTAGTAGATCTCAAAAAAAAATTACGCTCAAAGCTGCCAAAAATACGCTCCCGCTTTTGAACTCCCCTGTTGTGTTGCCCACCGAAAAACACGTTGTCATCCCTTTCATAACTGTGTTAAGGTAACTGTTGAATACGATGTTGAAAGTTGTATAGCAGATTTTTAGAAATAGTATTTACCGTTGGGGTCAACCAGACGACAGTAGATAGCATCCGTAGGTCCAACGGTCATGTTCACATTTTGGTCCCTGATGAGGTCGATGTTGGTCGAGAATGAGGTCTCTGATCCTGCATTTACTACAATAAAACATTACTATTAAAGGTTTCGTTTAACGAATAGAGAAGAAGAGGAAAAGTTACAATGATAAAGCCATGCAGAAGTGTTAGTGCGAAGAATGAAAGGTGACATGAAGAGATATGAATTAGTACACAATCAAGATAAGTCACGATAGATTACCAATAATATCAACTACAATTCGAGCCCTGTGAATCTTTCTATCTCCGTAAACGATTTCCCAAGTTCCTTTATCCGCTGTGGACACATCAGAGATGACGAATCCACATCGTTCAATGTTCAACGGGTCAACTGCGTGAGACGAAACAGAGCCGTCTGGTTGGTGAAGTTCGCACGTGTCATACTGACTCGTAGGATTAGCCAAACGAACGTGTACAGAATTCCCTTCTAGTACAGTTATCGCTTTAGGCACAGCTTCGACGATTTCTGAAATTAAATCCAAGTCACTTATCGCATTGACACCCTTAATTATATATTTCAGATCTTATCACCAGACGTGACTTGATACGCGTAGCATTGTGCTTCATAAAATCCACTAATCAAAAGTTACCTTCAACGCTGATAGTGAAAGGTAATCTGCGTTCGTGTGGATCCTGGAACCTCAGTGCTCTACCGATCAAGGTCCAGGTGCCGATTTGTTTCTCAGACTCGACGTTTACAATGATGCCGCATTCTATGTTGTCTCCTTCTACAACCGTGACTCCGGGAAGACTAAAGCCGTCCATGATCTGATACTGCAGACCATCAGGAGTCAGAACATGGCAGGATTGTTCCGTGTAGAAAGCTGCTTTATTAATAACAATGTTGGGCGAACTGCCCATATCCGTCTCCACGTGACGTGCGTTTAGCACTTCAACGGATCTGTGTTCTTCTAATATAGGGTTTGCTGGATCTAAAACGAACATTTTATGTAACGAAGTAAACTCTATAGACTTATTTCTATTTAATATGTCCCTATAATTTGTGATGTGACCAACCTTCTTGTATTATGTTAGTTGTTTGTTGTATTTCAGTAAAGCGACCGTTGAGACTGAATTTTCCAATTACTGTCCATGACCCGAGAAGTTGTTCAGTGATTGGTCCGATGGCTAAGCGACAAGCTATGCGACCGTTGACATCCACAAACGACGCTCCTTCATAATGTTCCACAACGTCCCCTGACGGTGTTTCCATCAGGCAACGGTCCACGTTACCAGTGCTGGTAACCTCAATTTCAGGAGTAGTGCGCAGGTTGACTGGTCGTATGATTGGGTTCCCACGGGTCACATTATAAGCTTGATTATAAGGGTTTTCTTCATCTACAATTTAAATCGGTGTTTTTATTTTTTCCTTACCTACACCTTCATAAAATACGTATAGTATAGTTTTTTAAAACCAATTTGGTGGAACATACCGTATAAGAAAAAGTTCATCGGTAGACGTTGTTCAGATAAGCCGAAGAAGCTTGTAAATTTGCCGTAAATTGTCCAATTTTTAAGCATTTGGTTAGTAATAGGGCCAATAGCGATGCTGCAAATAGAGTCACCAGTAGTCACTAGTTTCAAGTGAGGGTAATCAGAGTCAGCGTCAATAACCAAGTCTTCTCCGTTTGGAGTGATGATGTGGCAAGTGACGCGAGTGCCTATGTCTCGCACCGCGGGGGTCCAGGTGCCTCCTAGGTGGACTGCATGATCGAACTCTGCTTGTCTCGAGACGTCCCATTGTTGGCTTGGATTGCGCTCATTGTCTGAAGAATTAAAAATATTATTAAATAGTTCCTTAGACATGTATCAAGCAAGCTAGTAATCAACAGCTCTGCAAACACAAGATTGCATATTCAACTGTTGATCGCTAAACAAACAACTGGTATTGACATTTTGATTGGAAACTTACGCCAAGTGATCGTTGTTAGTTGACACCTATCCGGTTCCTCGTTATTATCAGTTCGCTTGCCACAGAGTGCCCATTCTCCAAGAAGGCTCTCATCCATGATGGGGCCTATGCTGATCCTGCAGGACACGTAATCGCTGCTGTCATGGGCTCTCACTCCTTCGATGTTGGGATCAGTTGTCTTGGCATACTCTTCGCCAGACTTGAGGATATAGCAATCTTCAGCAAACTCTCTTTTGCTCAGACTTATTTCGACATTTTGTCCAGTTCTCGTTGGGAACGTGATCGGGTTCAACCATTTTCTTTTGACTTCTTCCGCCGGAGCTAGATACATTATTGGTATGAAGAAACACGATTTATGTTAATTAAAGTCTGAAATGAATATGAAATGTGCCGTTTTTCGTGTGAGGAGGTAAAAAAGCTGGAATTGAACAGCGTTATATTATATCACACGACAGAACAATAATAATAAATAAATAAATAAATTATACTGCTCCACACAGCTTATGTGCTTAGTGGCAGAATATTAGTGAAATGATGGAATGGATGTAAACAGCTAAAGCACAGCTTTCCTACACACGCAACTTAGACCACACTTACCTCCTGTTTCCTCCGTGGCGCCAGTAACTGTCAATTCGTAAGATTCCGGAGTTACACCATTTTCATTTTCAAGAGAGAGGGTCCAAACTCCGTTGTCTGATGCTACGGCATTCTTTATGGTTACAGAGCATGGTATGACAGGGTTCGCGTCCCGGAGAACGTATCTTTCATATGCTGACGGTTCGTCGTGCTTGAAGATTAGGACCTGGTTGGTGGGGGTGACCAGTTGACATGAGGTCACGCTTGGGCTATAAGTGCGCACATTAAAGGTCACTTCTTCACCCGCGTCGACGGAGACCAGCTGAGGGGATGCGGTGCTGGTGCCTGTTTAATATACAAATATATGTTTAAAGGCTAGTTCCTTTAGCCGAACTTATAGATTTGAACAATTTGGATTTTCTTTCTTAATATAAAAAATAATAATTATTTCAATTCACGCAGCTGTGAATTGTATATTTCATACGGCTTTATCTTCTGGAAACACATATTATGTGTGAATTCCTACAAAAAAATTCAAGGGTAAAAATAAACACTGGTGACGTATTTATCCGTGCTTCTTCCAAACAAGTTGCTTGCTTTGTATGTATCGAATAGAGAAAGTCTTCTCTTCGTCTCGTCTTCTACTCTTCTCTCATAGCCGTAATTTATAAGAAATCAGGACAAAGCACTAGAATTTCATTGCACTGACCTGAGAGCAGGAGCGTACACAGAACTAATCCTAAGCAACGCATTTTGAGCTCAAACTGGCGTTCATAGACCCGACCCGTGTATTTAAAACTTACGAAGATTGATAACAGCTTCACTTATCGCAATCACACCTGTAGGGCAGTGGTAGACACAGCTACATCACTCATACAAATGAGTGATCTTCTTTCAAACAATTACTTCTACTAATTACTACAACTGTAATTCTTCTTTTAAACAATTAAAAGCAACGTTTACCTCAAGGGACCCTAGGACCTTAACAGTACCTCTCACCTCCTCACCTCAACAGTCTCTATTGGTCCACTGCTGGACGCAGGCCTCCCCCTGATAAGCGCCTTATTGGCTTTTATCTCATGGAGGTAATGCCCACAATCCTCACGCTGGGCATGCGGGTTGGGGATCGCAGTTCGGCGGTGGAATTTATAATATAATATTATAATATTAGTATAGATTAGTATACGTAGTTTTGAAGAAATGTTTTGTAGTGGGTAATCTATACTTCTATACTAATATTATAAAGAGGAAAGATTTGATTGTTTGTTTGTATTGAATAAGCTCCGAAACTACTGGACCGATTTGAAAAATTTCTTTCACATTTCTTTCACATTTCTTTCATTTGTTAGGAAGCTTACTTTTCAGGGAGTGACATAGGCTATATTTTATCCCGGAATTCCCACGGGAACGGGAACTACGTGGGTGAAACCGCGAGGCGATCGTCTAGTTTATTATATTTTGAAACAATTACATATATCTTATGATAATCTTCATTAACAAAGAAAATTACGATCAATAATAGAAACAGTATTTATACAAATTAGAACAATTTACAGTTGAAACAATCGAGCTAACTACAGAAGGTTGCAAACTATCTACAGGTAACGCTCTCTTTTCTCTCGTCTCTTTATCTTTAGTGTAGTTTAGTATAACGCATTCACTGCCCAGCCTCGGCGGCGGTGCGACCCGCAGGCTACACGGAGCTCCAGATGAGCGAGTGCGTCGAGGGCCGTGAAAGTGTTAATTCGGAATTTGAGAATAAATAAACTGGAACTGAAACTAGTAAGTACCTTATTTTATTTATTTATTTATTTACCTAAAACATTTTCTGTTTTAGTATTGCGCAATCACATACTAGCCACTCTGGTTGGAGTGAACTATCTTTACAAACACTACTATGGAGGTTGATAATGTATGCCGATAAATCATTGATCCTTCACTTTTTTCTCAATCGGTAGTTGGCGATACCCGATTAGAACAAAAAAGCGGATTTAATTTATGATTTTTTTATCGTAATTATTTTATTTTGCGCCCAATTTGGTCGAGATCTCGAGATTTCTGGAAGCCTGCGGTCTAAAGATTTTTGTTTTGATTCATAGGTTATTTTATTACTAATTCTTTGGTTCCTTATTACAGTTTCTTCATAAGTTGTGTAGTTTTCTTGTAAATAAGCAGAAACGTCATTTTTGCGCGTACGCCGCCGTTCCAAAAACGTATGCACCGTCCCGCTCCTATAAACGCGAAATCCTATGCCTATCTTTTCACAAAATAACGCAATGCGCCCTCTTAAGAAGATACGATTTCTTCGCGCACTAGGCGATTTCCACGTAAATCGGCGAGTGGAGCAAGAAATGCGAAAACTTAATGTGTTTTTATAGTTTTGATGGAATTATTTTGTGATGGCAGCAGGCTTATGGGAAAAGTGACAGTTTGTAGGTAAAACATGACAGGTAACTCCTGGGGGAGGAAAGGTGACGGAAGAATGGGGTCAGCGAGTGTGTGGATGGTGAACTCGCCGGCCATGTATAGGAGGAAGAGGCGTCGCCAGTCGGGCCGCGGTAGGTTTTAAATGTTCCCGTGGTTCGGCGAAAATGGCGAGAGAGAAACACCGGTTTTTAGTGGGTGTTCCGTCCTTCTCAGGGCGTCGAGTCCCACATAATGCTGGCCCCCCCCAGACCAGTTTATTCGTAAATTTCCTCGCCGAAAAAAAGGTAGGCAACTTCTAATCCTAAAATATTTACTAATCTGCCTGTTCCATTTTAGTCGGTATCTAATCTCTTCGATTGTTTAAGCACTTCTGATGTTAATTACACAACCCTGCACTTTGCCTACTAATTATTTGTGTTTGTACGTATACATAGCCAAACTCGATGTAGAATGTTCGTAAACAAACCACCTAAACTTAACATAAAATTCACTCAACTGCTGCGTCTTTTTAAACGGAATTTACATTAAGGCGAATAGTAGGGTGGATAGTGGCGCCACTACATATTTAATTTAATAATTACGTTATACAAAGAAATTATCAAAAAATCGGACCGCGCGTAGACGATATCTATCATAAGCTTTTTTTAAATGTATCTATAATAGTTTTGTACTGTATTATTTAGGCAGATACTTGTTTCAAGAGTTTAGTTCCTATTGGTAGCCACCAAGCTCTCCAAACAAGGTTTTTGATTGAATAACACAAAACAAAACTATTACAGATACATTTCAAAAAAGCTTATGATAGATATCGTCTACGCGCGGTCCAATTTCTTGATAATTCCTATGTATAACGTAATTATAAAATTAAATATGTAGTGGCGCCACTATCCACCCTACTGTTCGCCTTAAACGGAATTTCCATTAATTGTCCATTAGTGATTCTTCCTTCAATAAATGTTGCTTACACTTATATCTGAAACTCGACGCCAAGCAAGTGAATCTTCGTTTTTGCGTCGTGGTTTGTTTACAAACATTCTACGTCGAGTTTGGCTTGTGTATATGTATAATACCTACTTGATACTGCAGTCTGAAAATTGCACAGACCTCAATCGAGTACTTTTGCCATAAAGTTTGTTTCTGTAAGAACGAGTTTCAAGCATTGTGGTTTGTTTTTAATCATTCTCCATCGAGTTTGGCTAGTGTATAGTTATTACTAACTCTGCAGCTCTTAAATTGATTAAATAATATGTATTGAATTAGTGTCAAGATAGTAGAGTTAATGATATCCCTAATGGTACATTATAATGTTAATAACCTACCTACAGACTGTACTACTCTACTGATGGACGCAGGCCTTCTTTTATCATGTCCATCAATTCCCATAATCCCCACACCGGGCATGCGTTCTTCCATTCTCCCCCTAGGTGGATATCCCTGGGTCTTACGATGACCGCAGATCGCAGTTCTTGGTGGTCAAATTGTTCTTCAGGTGGCAATGCTGCCGCCCCCCGGTGGATATCTCTGGGTCGGCTCTTACGACACCTGCGGGAAAACTACTGCAGGGGCCCAGGCTGTGCAGAAGTGCTTGGCACAGGTTCTTTGCCATGTCGTCCTCGACGTCGGCGACGTGCTCCAGGTCACCCATTCCGTGCATCCTCACCGCACTCAACTCTCTCCTGAACATAATAATAATAATACTAGCCAATCCACACAGCATCATCCAGCCCCAATTTAAGCAGAACTTGTGTTATGGGTACTA
Source organism: Eupithecia subfuscata (assembly GCA_963564075.1). NCBI lineage: Eukaryota > Metazoa > Arthropoda > Insecta > Lepidoptera > Geometridae > Eupithecia > Eupithecia subfuscata. Next base: position 4,229,120 of record OY751116.1, on the reverse strand, counting down.
GATTACTGATATATAATACATACATTATATTACATACATAGATATTTTTTATTAGGTATACATAGAAAATACCCAGAACACCCGTAACAAATATTTGCAAATCGTATAAACATTGTCACAAACATGTTCCAAGGCGGGAATCAAATCCGCAACCTCCTGCGTCACAGGCGGATTTTGCCCACTATGCCACATCGGTCGTCATTAGTCGTTCGTCACAATTTCACATAAATCGGTTTACGGAGTTCTTACGGAGGTACGTGATAACAAACATTCATATTCACATTTATAATACCTATTTATTTATTTATAAGGAAGGCCTACGGCTGATATAATTACAAAATAAGTTATAAGAATCTAGCAACAAAAAAGCTTATGGCCTTCACGGCTAAAATATATTAGTAGGAATATACAGGGTGATTGGTAGCGGGGTGCAAAGCTAAGCTTGAAGGTGAAGCGAGCGCAGACCATTTGGAACCATTTGAGCCATGTTTGTCTAAGACGATGTCTGATCATTAATTTTTTACCTAATGTTTAAGGATTTTTCAAGGAAACCAAAAACTCAACAGTTCATTGATAATATCGGCGAATTGGAACAATAAATGGGTTCTTTTTTACTTTATTTCAATAAAATAATGTGTGAACCATCTAACAAAACATGTTTTGATGATTTGCGGTATCAGACTCTTTTTTTACAGACAATTAAAGTTTTCGAAATTTTTTAAAGATTTTTAAAAACCATTTCTTGGTGGCATTTTAAAATAAACGGAGGATGTTTCTTTAGTGGCTTACTAGCATAATTACAACCTGACTCAAATGGTTCTAAATGGTCTGCGCTAGCTTCACCTTCAAGCTGGGTGCAAAGCTTGAAGGTGCTACCAATCACCCTGTATAATTAATTAGTGGGATAGTAGGATGTTTGCTGTTTTGCGGGCGCGATGTATGAATGTGTCTGGGTTCGTAGTTAACCCACATAAATCCGTAATAAATACGTGTCTGTATAAAGTCAATTTAATTATTTTTAAATTATTTAATATTAATGTTGTATAGTACCTAACCTACCTACCTACCTACTATTAATTAATCTATACTAATACTAATATCTATACTAATATTATAAAGAGGAAAGGTTTGATTTTTTGTTTGTTTGTTTGTTTGTATGAATTGAATAGGCTCCGAAACTACTGGACCGATTTGAAAAATTCTTTCACCGTTAGGAAGCTTACTTTTCAGGGAGTGACATAGGCTATATTTTATCCCGGAATTCCCACGGGAACGGGAACTACGCGGGTGAAACCGCGAGGCGATCGTCTAGTAATTTATAATTGTGTATGTCATTAATTAATGTAAGTACCGTAATAGTTAATGTATACTTTATTCACAAAGAAAATTATAATCAAATGATAGAAATTAGAACTAGTATTTGAGGTAACTAAAGATTTTTGCAGAGAATCTACAGGTAGCTCAACGGATCCATATCAATACCAGTCGGAAGCGTCCCCACGCTGACTGCATTGATTTAGCTAAACGACGCTGACTGCATTAATTTAATTAAAGTAAATAAAACAAGAAAAAATTAAAATTTTAAAAAACTTGCCGACGTTTATTGTCTGAACAGACTTTCATGAAACATGGCTAAGAACACTCGGGATAAATAGGATAAAATTATCTATGACACAAAAAAAACTAAACGAAAATCGGTTCATCCGTTTATACCTAAGACAGATACACAGCCAGACACGTCAAACTTATTACACCCCTCTTTTTGCGTCGGGGGTTAAAAACTGAATTCGAATGGCAAATTTTAAGCCAGCACCACACGGCTGGTTTAAAGCCTTGTCTGCCAGTAACCTTGGCAGTGAATTGAATATGAAAGTTAGTAAGCGTAGAAGCCCTTAGGTAGGATTCCGAGTACAGGCTATTATTTGCTTTGTAAATGTGGCTTGAAATGGCCGCCAAGATAGACCTCCCAGGAATAGAACAGATGATTGGGGTGACCACACCACACGGCTTTTGTGTTTGTGTCGGTCATTTTACTTTAGATTCATTTGTCAATCACTACATACATAATTCATACATAAACATACACCATTACATAATTTCCATTTATACAGGGTGCCACGTAACATTTAGCAAGAAAAAAAATTTAGAAGTGTCAAGGGACACCCGGATGGAACGAAGTTCCTTTTCAACGCGAAATAGAAAGACGAAACTAAAATAACTGGCTTGCTTTCTATAAGAGAGAGAGAGAGACAGACAGAGAAACACGCGCACGCCGCACGGCGTACAACTATAGCAAAAAGTGTCGTTACAACTTTTGGTTTTAATTTTTTCCGTCTAGCCCCCTTTCGCAACGCGCGATAAAGAACTTCGTTCCAAAAACTTAATAAAAAAAATAGCGAAATTCAATAAATTTTAGAACAAAAGTTTATCCCCACGGATCCAGAACCACTCCCTTTCGTGCTTAGTGTGTATATTTCGTGGCACCCTGTATATGAGTACAAGTAGGTACAACAAAGTCCCTAAAACTGTACATAATTATGTATGAGTCTCAAATCTGTGTTCCATAATTGTATTGTAGTGGACGTCTTGCTCATCTTTTTTTTTGTAATATAGATGACATCTAGGAGGATTTTTGCGTTTTTACGTATATATCTCTTCACTCAACATATTTGTTACTTAATATAAGGCTATGGTGCGCTTACGCATGCCTTCGGCTTCGGTGCCTGATGGATGATTTAGACAGCGCATAGCGCTCAGAATCTATGTTATAATATAACCTATGTATGTAGTTACAGGTCTTATGTAAGTAGTACTAATTCAAATTAATGTAGTAAAAATAACAGTATATATTAAAATTTGCATTCAAACATAAGAATATCCATTAAAATAATGTTATAGTGGGTAACTTATACTATTTTGATTTTAGAAAAAGTTATATAAAGGTCCTCCAGATTAAGTAACATGAATAATAAAATAACAAATAACTTATGTTATTTATGAAAACAACAAAAAAACATGCTATATAACTATGTTTTATAAATCAGTACGTACCACAGGGACACGGGCACGTACATGACACTTTACTGCACGGCCACGAAGCTGAAGAGACTCATTGAGGAATCAACCACACTCACAGAAAAACTGAAACGAAGCTGTCAGTCAAAAAAGTCCTGCTCCGGTACTTCAAGGAGCTGGTTAGGGCCTGGTTAGGCAGGGGAATAATGCACAAAATACATTCTGTCAAAAAAATATCGGGAATGGATGATTTGTCTATGGTTCCAAACTTAAATTTTAGTTTTTTTTGTTGTTGTTAGATTGGCACAACTGTTTTTCATTTTGGCGCGGAGTTTGAGTTGCATCTGTTATTTATATTAAATACAGTGCTGTTTTTAGTTATATCATAATTATCTAGTGTGTATTGCGAATTTCTTAATGGACAAAAACATCGAACAAAGAGTTTGTCTTAAATTTTGCATCGCCAATGGAATTTCGTGTTCGAAATCACTGAAAATGTTACAGAAGGCTTACTTACGGTGAATCGACTTTATCAAAAACACGTGCTTATGAGTGGTATAAAGCGTTCAAAAGCGGTCAAGATGTGATGGAAGATTTGCCTCGCTCGCGCTCTGGTAGGCCATCAACATCTGCAACTGAAGTTAACATCGCAAAAGTAAAAGAAAAAGTGACTGAAAATTCTCATTCAACTTCGAGAGAGATCGCCGCTGAAGTTTCTGTATCTCAAGTGTCGATCCGTACCTTTTAAATAATCACTTGGGTATGAAACATGTTGCCGCTCGACTAGTCCCAAAAGACCAGAATTTTCTCCAAAAACTCAATCACAAGAGAGTCGCTGAGGACATGCTAGAACGAGTCTATTCCGACCCAACATTCATGAAACGCATTGTTACTGGTGACGAGACGTAGGTTTATGAGTTTGACATGCAAACTAGTCAACAAGCTCCGGAGTGGCGCCTTCCAACTGAGCCGAATCCGAAAAAACGGAGAATTCGCGGCGAGAACTGAACTCAATTCCGGAAACAGCGTTTAAAAAATGTTTTGATGACTGGATTATTCGTTGGCGTAAGTACTTATATCGTTTCTGAAGGAGCATACTTTGAAGGTGATAAAATAAATTTGGGTGAATAACAAACATTTTGTGTATTATTGATCTTTTCCCGGTAGTTTCTTGACAGAGTAGTACTACCATGCAGATCTCAGTTCCCCCACTCAGAATTAGAATTAGATGACACTTTATTTGTCTGATCAGTCTTCATTTGTGTTTCAGCGTTGAGTTTGTGTGTTCAGTGTTGTGTGGCTAAGCTTAATTTACGTTTCATTTTATACGCATTTTCACGGGAAACATGGTCACCGATCACACATGATCGGCGAACCGCCATGCGTGCCAATAAGCTGGCCATCCAAGTGGAACATTCTGCTCAGTAGGTCGCATGCTCCAATCCCACCCTCAGTCATCGCCTCTGTGGCTTTCCATCGTTTTTAATATCACCTTGGCAGTGGGATGAAATGGGGTGAAAAGAAATCTGGCAGATGGGCTCCGCTTGCTTATATTACCTGAAAATCATGCTAATTAGAGATTTTGATGTCGTTTTAGTATCTGCTCTTAATTATAATAATATGGTATATACTTATATATACTTACCATATTATTATAATTATATTTGGCAATATTTACCTGATAAAATTAAAATCCCTAATTTTAATCTATCCTTTGTTATAATTGTCAACCACCTTTGTGAAGAAAATAAATAACATTTTTATTATTATAAATAAAAGTATGTAATCATATAGTAGATACTACAGGTATAGTTGGTCCTACAGGCAACATAATAAAGGAGTAAATAGGCATTTACGTTATGCAAAATAAGAAGGTAGGCAACATATACCTAGATTTTATAGTAGTAACAAGGTATGTCGTTGCTGGGCCATCATGTATCTACAAAAAGAATACTTACATTCATTTACCTATAGCAAGATGAAGATTCCACATACCTAAGCCAAATCTGCAGGGCGAGCAGTGCACAGAATTCCTCCAAGTAAAAACTACCTACCTCTTTTGACTAAGAATAGAAGTAAGAACACCCAGCGAGCATAACATTCATTCAGAGGACAATCAATTTCACGCCAAGACTACGGCTTTGGAGACAAACAAACGTGGCAAACACACACAGGCCGGCGATGTCCTTTCGCCTTTTCTCTCAAAAGAAATGCTGCATGTGGCTGAACGACCGTGGCATACACTTGCAGAACCCCAAAGAAACAAAAATGAACTTTACACTCAAGAGTATAAACCTCCAGTTAGTTTAACAGACAATGACGATGATACAACCTTTTGTAGTTAAGTCTACATCCCGGCAAGTCAAGTTTACTCGTTGGATCAGTTACTGTCAGCGCTGCTAACTGAGAGGACGTTGTTTCGGAGTCTGTTGATATAATAAACAGAACCGAGACTGTGCAATCAAAACAAGTGATAAGAGTGCATTTTTGAACAGTGTGTGAACGTTTTAGCCGAGGATTTTGTTCCTACGTGAGTAATCTTTGAATTCCACGTGTTTTGTTATATGTGTCGTTTTGTATAAACTTATTGCATTTGAAGTTTTAATTGAACGGCTGATGAGAAAGCATGGCGTGTTTTTCCGTTAGTTTATTTCTTTGAACTTTCCTAACCTAAGTTTATTGACGCGATTAGATTTTATAAATAAGATAGTTATAGTACCTTTTAGATCTTTCATAGTGATGTGCTGCATGAGGTATAATGTAGGAAGGTTATCATTCTGTCTATCAGTCATACATATTTTATACGTAAAGCCATATAAGTAAAATGTTAATAACAAGACATAGGTATCTACGTAGTGTACCAACCAATTATGAAATAGGAACCTACATTTACAAATATATATGCTTACATAAACGGTTATTCTAAATTACTACCAACCACAACAAAAATATATGGTAATAACTAGGTCTTTTACATCCTTAACGTACCATTTATACGATTTCCACTCTATTTACCTTATAAATAAGTTTATTATTACCATATCAATCGATATTGTCGTATCAATGCATTCTTGGCGTGGAGCATCAACATGTTTACAGTTACAACGTTCAAAGATAATATTTTAATTAAACGAAATAAACCGTGTGTAAGGTAAGGGAAAACTACAGTAGACTGCTCTTTCTTCAAAAGAATATGGAGTGATTTAGACAGAAGCAGCAGCAAGAAACTTAGGTATATTGAAGTACCTAATCCTGTTTTAAATATTCGCATCTATAGTTACTAGTATAGCTGCTAATATTCTGAAGAAAAAGAAAAAGTTTGTTAGTATTGGGATGTTTTCGGAACTGCTATTCCGATATAAATAAAACTTTCACTTACCTAAAGTACGTAGGGTTTTTTATTCCCAAATTCCTTTTTATCCACGACCTTGTGAACAAAGCCGCGGATCGAAAGTATTTAAAAATAAAAGCAAACAAGATGAATGAAAACAAAAGAAACAATTTGTTGTCATCGAATTCCAATAAAATGTCTTCAGAACACTCAGTAGCTACTTCGACCTTGAAGGTAGCCGAGGATCGCATTTGAAAGTCAGATTGTGCTTGTAGTTCTGGTGTGGTCATCCGATATTATTTTGCAAGCTTTTTCTCAGAATCTAAAGAATTCTGCTAATAATTAAATCGTGGCTAATCTTTACCGTAGTGAAGCTCCAGGTATATTTTAATTACCTCCTTATGTTTGCACTAATGTTGTCTTCTGTTATTTACTTCCTCATCGAGACGAGGGTGACGTTAGAAAACCTTAGTTTTACCTAGTGTCTTTTTGTCCGTTTTAGGTCACAATCTAACACTTGTGCCAATTGGAAAGTCAGTGTCATCCATATTCTATAGCTGGGTAGGTATAAGTACTTTAGTTCTGAAAAAAAATCTGGGCTGCGCGCTCTCATAGTACCTACTTGGAAGGTCTGGATCATTTGAGCATATTCGTACGTTTATGCACGAATAAAATTCGGACGAAAACGTGTCCAAAGTGAGCGCAAGGCTGCATTAAAAGTTCCCGGATTTTTAGCCTTGGTTTTGAGGCCTCTTTGCCTTGCCTGGGTAGAATAAAGAATAGAACGACATTTATTTGTAACAACAATACAACAAACAGTTAAAAACAAGGCACACAATGGCAGGGTAGGTAAATATAAAGTTGTTATAAAAGGACCTTAACCGAGCGTAATGAATGCGATTTTTATATTTATTTATCATCATCATCATCAGCCTATATTAGTCCACTGCTGGACATAGGCCTCCCCTAATGAGCGCCATAGCGCCCTGTCTTCAGCTTGCCGCATCCAGCATCTGCCTGCAGTCTGCATTTATTTATATAGGTAGTATATTTAAGTATTTATAATAAATTAATATAATATAATAAACAAATATAATATATATTATATTTATTCAATATTATATTTATATTACATAATATATTTATTTATAAATTAATTATCAGAAGAAAAATCATAATACGATTTTGAATCATTGATGCTAGTAAAATTCGGAAAATTGGGTACCTAGTAGCTTCTCGAAAATGGAACGCTCAAATTAGGTCCACCCACCTCAGTCATAGTGTGTTTCGCGTGCGTATTGTCTGTGTGTAGTGTTGTCGCGGCTGAAATTATTTAGTTGTCACACAACACAGGCCATTTTATTTGTTGAGTTAGCGCTGGGAAAACCTATCATATCTACAGAATTTTACTTATATCTATTTATGGTTTGAATGGTAAAAATTAGCATGAAGCATGTGAGAATAAGTCAAGCAACGCAACGGTACATGGGCACGGTTAGAATCAGCACGACTTGGCTATGTCAGCAGCAATAACACGTTGGCAAATGGCAACTTAAAATGTCCATTCACTGACCACTGCCAGAGAACAACTATAGGTAAAATAATACCACTACTTAGGTACACTCTACTTGTTGTGGGGTTTATTCCCAGAAGTCCATGTTTCTATTGTTTTTTTAATTCCCAATGGGTCCATAAAAAATGTTACTATGATTTAAAATATTCATACATAAACTCCCAACGGGTCCATTAGATTTAACGAATGTAAAGTCAGAAAAAACAATACAAGAGGGTATTTCATTATTAAGTGAGTTGTCATGTCATTAGAGCGAAATAATGTAGTAAAATAATAAATAAGCGACTACATTTTTGAGCGAGATAGACGGCATGCAGATAAAACTTTTTAAACTTTCGCGATTTGATAACATAATTAATGATTTATCGGGTATTTATCGCGTTCCTTTCGCAGATAGGTCTAGCTAGCTATACTCGATGCTAAACTAGAATAGAATCCAAGATAATTTCGGTACATAAGTACTAAACAAAGGCATTTTATGTAGAAAATATTTCACAACAATAACAGCTAAGAACAAGGTAACAGCAATGAAAAAAAAACCCTAAAACAAAAGCAATTATCGGCATAGGTACCCTGTGATCTTTTGTGACGCATGGGGGCATATTTTTTTTAACTAGAAAATGATGGATCCCATTTTCCAAATTAAAAAAAAGTTATGGTTGGTATTCTGCACGAAATTATTGAAATCTAAAATTTTATAATTAAGTAGGTATATAATTAATTGATAGTACCATGTTGTTTGTTGGTTATTTAGCACCATAGAATATCTATGTTTAGCACCAACTACGAATCTCAAGCATTATTATCTACCGAAGTGTATTTATTTACGTTACAATTCAGAGAATAACTTTATTGTGACTTATTTTTTTAATAATTAGGTCCAGTATCCTTAGTTTATGGTTTCTGAGAAGCTCGTCGAGTTTCCTTTGAAGTTTCTCATTGAAGATGTCTCGTCTTGCCTTATATTTTAGGATAAAAATATGTCTACACTTTGATATGTTTAACCGTCCTAAAATAATATTTTAAGAGGGTGTATTTAATTTTGTTGTTCATGTCTTGGTGTTTCCAATCAAATGTTTTTCTGTTCTCTAAAGAAGATTAATTATAATCTTCAAAAACGCAAATACGACGGAAAAAAGTCTAAAATCTGTTGATGATAATATTTCGAAAATATAATACCTATTGCTATCACATTTTGATTAATTAAAGAAAATAACAATACCTAACCTAATAAGATTTAAACTCTAGCAACTCTACCACACGATGGTGTTTAATTCTGATTACATATTTAGGTAGGTAAGGTAGGCACCAAAACATAAACAAAAACTCTCATGTTCAAGAGAGTCAAAAAATACAGTTACTTATCGACGTGTGGAATAGGTCGTGTTTGGCTCCTTATGACAATGTTTGGTCACGACATGACAAAGCATAACTTCACATGTTTTTATTTAGCCTCTAACCACAAGCTTTGAGTTCACTCTTAGCCGTTCACTGGTTCTCTCGCACGCTACTAAATGTCAGAGATCATATCTGAGCCGACAGTATACGACTATACACCATACCTTCCTGGATAGTTACTTACACTACTGAGACACGAGTTCACCAACAGATGGTTAAATTTTAAAGAGTTGTTTTAACTTTTTTGACACAAGTTTTCATATCTTAAACGTCTAAGTTACCCGATGAAGCTGCCTACTTGAACATTTATCTTTTGGTGAACACCAGTATAAGACGTGAGTTCACCAACAGATGGTTAAATTTTAAAGAGTTGTTTTAACTTTTTTGACACAAGTTTTCATACATTATACATCAACCGACGAAGCAGCCTAAAAGAGGTTAGTATACGTAGTGACTCACACTTAACTTTGTAAGGTTAGGTACTTGTGAATCTAAATAGAGAAGACACGGCATTGTTTCGAAATTGATACTTTAATTTAAATGAATCACATAATATGCAATTAAAAAAACGAATAGTCATACTTTATACGTTACTATACGAGTACACATACAGCCGAATTGAGCGCCTTCTCCTATTTTTTGAAGTCAGTTAAAACTACTTATTGCCAAGATTTGGGAAGGGGCGATCAATAATGTAAAAAAACATAACTTTCGCAATCTGGTTAAAATATGGCATTTTGACCGGTCGTTTATTTGATCTAAATAAGTCTACAAAAGTTTATAAATATGTAGTAAAAGGTGGATCCTAAGCTAACACTTGTGGAATTTATGTTTATAAAATCGTAAGCAAACAAATCACAAGTAAATATTGACCTGGCGATCGTATTATTTATGGTTTGGTCGATATGTTATCCACATTGCTTTTTTAGAAAAAGCAATAGATTAGGTTGGTTAAAATCCTGATTTAGCCACCACAATTCCTAGGTATGCATATGGTTGATTTTTGCTTATATTTTATTGTGTTATGTAAACAATACCGCAAACGTAACTACGTCTACGGACTACCAAAACTTAAAGCCGTTTTTACCTCTAAATTATATGTCGATATACTAAATTGGTCGATGTATTAGAATTACAACATAAGCTTTTATTTAACTGGAATCAGTTTCAATAAATTCAGTCCATCGACTCAGTTTCCCTGAATGGCCGTAACAGAATTACGAAATGTCCATATGCAGCAATGTGGGCATTTCTGTTTTTTTGCACGATATATTGCACAATTATTTTGAAATCTGCTTGGTATGCATTGGTAGATAGAAACCTGGATTTGTGCTTTGTCAAGTGAAATTGCAGGCTCCGCAAAATCTAGAATAAATACCTACCTAACAGAACAAAGGTAGAGCTGTACCTAACCGATTTTACTGCATATACTTAACCAATTTAAAATAGGTACCTATATTTTTAGCAAGTATTTCGGATTCAGTGCTTAGTTGAATCTCTTGTACTTGATTTCTACCTACCTACTTTATTTTTGTGGCATTTATCTCCTAACATAAACTTTGTTCTTAATAGGATTATGTAAGCTTGATCTAGATTTATGCTTGAGTGACGTTTATGCCATAGAAAAGCGTTACTCAAGCATGGATAGATGAGTGGGCATACTACAGCTTAGAAGAGTTCTTCGATGACAAATTTGTTGACGCCGATGTCGTAGATCCACACTTATAATTATAAAAATTGGTTGTCTGTAAAGTCGGTTTACTGACGATAGTTGAACGTGACAACGTCTTAAGAAAATACTGATGGAATGGTAGCATTTGATACTCGATCAAAACATGTAAATGTACTATAGTATAGCAGCTGTCCACGCAGACGCATCGCTCACTCAAGTAGGAGAGAGACGGATGTCGAGCGCTCTCGCTTGCATTTCAAGCCTTACATGGAACGCCTCAGAGTAACGCCTCAGAGGTAACGCCTAATGACGTCATGTTTTTTCGTGCGTGCAGCCGGCTCTATCGAATTATAAGACGTTGTCACGTCAATAATATTTAAATACTCTTGGTAAGATTACCAAGGAATAGAGATATTTGTACTTAGTTTTTACATTATTCTGTACCTAGCTAAGTTAGTTTGACGTGTAAGAAAATTTTCTTATAAATAAATAACTGAAACTGAGCAAACTTTCATAGTTCGGGCCTAATGTTGTTCAAACCTGCCTAGAGTTGCGTAGGCCTGATAGTGTGATAGTTTTTTAGTTAGATCTCAAATTTAGTGCGGACTGGCTTATACTAGAGGCGTTACTGGATTGGATAGTGTTAATACATTTTTGCTTTGATCTCTTTAGTGCGGACTGGCTTATACTAGAGGCGTAGCCAAAGTCAAGTTCCGTATTTACATTTTACACAATACATTATGATATCACTAAAACTGTCCAGAATCATGTGACGTTAGTGGCTTGTGCAAACGACCCCGCGTGTGCAAACGACTCAGTATTCTGAATCGAGGACAAAATATGCATTTGTTTTGTTTACAAACTCGTTTAATTTACGAGGTCATTGCAAAACGCTGCTGCATAGAAAATTTAGATATTACTTTTTATAACTAATGTTTAAAAGATTTCTTCATAAATATTGATTTAATGATCATCTAAATTTGATCGAGTTGATCGATTATTTAACACGATAGCCCAACTATGAATAACATTTAAAATTTCGAAATCAAAGTGAACAGAACTACAGTTTTCCAAAACCTTATTTTCTAAATTTTTTTATGACGAAGACGAGTTTGTATAACCTTTTTTTCAGATTAATTATTTGCTGATAAAATAAATGAAAAGGTTTCATCGAAATCTCAACTGAAAGAAACAAGGTAATTTAAAAATATCAAAAATCATTTAGATAAGAGTCAGCTTACAAAGATGAATAGCGGATGGCATTTCTTGCACAATTGTATGGTAAGTAAAATGCCATAAATGTATGGCAGCTTTGTCATAACATAACATAATTTAGTAAGAAAGTAATGTGTTTTATCTTTATTGTACAAGGAAGCACGTCTTTAGAATTTACAGCGTAAAATAAAACGGCTAAGATCTATCTTAACTTTCTAAAGTTATAATTTATACATTTTATTTTAGTTTTTTTAGTGATGATGATGATGCCTTAGCCGATTTTGACTACGGTGACAGCGTTACTGGGCAATGATTTTAACTCGAAGTATTTTATTTGATTACCCTGTGGAGCCCTTTTTGGTGGCTTGCAGTTTTTGGTAAAACCTACTTTAAATAAAAATATAAATATATATAGGAGAGTTAAATTATTTTTTCTTTCTAACTAAAGAAAGATGTTCTACTCCAACATACAAGTATGTATGTATGATTTTCTCTCAATTATTTGTACCAATGTAGGTCCACTTTGGTACAAATAATTGAGAGAAAATCAAACATTCCTAACGAACTGCGATAAAACGATGTATATTAAAATAACATATTTATATGTGTGCATTCTCTATACTTTCTATTTCTCGGCGAGACGAGAATAACTTCGTATCGAAATATACTAGTGTAGTGACCCGAATCTTAGATTATTCTACAGGTTTTGCTTCAAGCAGTATGTCTGTCTGGTTTGTAAAAAATATGGAAATTAAAACGTGACTTACATAGTTAGCCTATTATTTGTGTATTGGTCCTACTTAGTTAAGCCGTTGGTCCTGCCTGACCTCTCCCCGGTCGTGTCAGTCTTCCTTCCCATTGGATTACGAGAGTGAGGGAATAGAGAGTGCATCTGTGTTTGCGCACACACTTGTGCACTATGTCCTGCGCACATTGCTAGTCTCCATTGAAACTGACAACGTGACCTAAATTCATCTAGAAGGATATCATCACTGCTAATTACTTTTTCATTAAAAACAACTAGATAGATAATCACGTATTTGCTACTGCAGCACATAGTTGATTAATATCATAGGATATGTATATGTATATATTCTGTATATGGATCAGTTGAGCTACCTGTAGCCTGTTTGCAACAGTTTGCAATTAGCTCAATTGTTTCAATTGTAAATACTAGTATAATTTTCTTTTGTGAATAAAGCTATTGCCATAGAAAAAAAAATCATAGGTCCACCAATAAATATTTGACATATATAAAAATAATCACAATAAATACTTACATGTGAGCTGGTACGGAAAAATCTAATTAAAATATATACCTACTAAGTACTTAGCTCATCAGAATGTGCTCGTCTACTCGCCGTTTCTGAGTGGGTACCAAGACTTTGGTTAAGTAACCAAAGTCAAGGTCAAAGGGTACCTGGAGTTTTGGAAGGCAGAACATGTGTTCTGCCTTCCAAAACTCCAGGTACCCTTTTAGATAATAACTCATTTCGGGTGGCCACCTCTATACGCTTAGGTTCTCCTTGCTTAGTTGCACACCGTTGTCAGTGTGGTGAAACCGTTGATAAGTTTGGTCACCATGCACTGGCATGTGTCTCTAGTGCAGGACGTGTGTGTCGTCATAGTTCAGTTAATGACATCATCCGTCGGGCTTTTACCAGCGTCAGTGTGGCAGCCACCCTCGAACCACGTGGCCTTATGCGAGATGATGGTGAAAGACCTGACGGTATGACTCTGATTCCCTGGTAGATGGGTCGGCTTTTAGTTTGGGACGCCACGTCTGTAGATAGATACCCTAGCACCTTCACATCTTGCAGGGACATCGGTAAGGGCCGGTTCTGCAGCAACATCAGCGGAGACCCTCAAACAGCGCAAATAGGTACGCTAACCTTGACCGAGGTTACCTATTTGAGCCATTTGGGGTTAAAACCCTTGGTCCTTGGGGTTCTGCAGGACCCCAAGGACCAAAAAAATAAAAATAAAATAATAAAAATTGTGTGTGCCCCATGGGGCAACAATTTTTAAAGATCTTACCAAACTTCTTGAAGAGTTCACTGGTGATCGGAATGCTGGCTTCTATTTCGGTCAACGAGTTAGCATTGCCATTCAACCTGGCAATGCTGCCAGCACTCTCTGGGCACTCTGCCTTCTGGTGACGGTTTTGAGTTGTTAGAAATAGATATATGTAAATGCTAGTTGTAATTGTTTTATTATTTTATTGTAATTTTATATGTGCTCAATAAATTATTATTACAACAAAAAATAAGTAAGTAAATACTCTACTACTGTAGATTAGATACATTACTAGGTGTTCATAGGCATGCAACCAACCAACCATAAATCAACATATCAATAATATGCAATTCATTTATTTCAGACTACGATAGAAAATTTCTCTGACACATAAACAACTGCAACCTAGTTAATAAATCATTTCGAAATATTTCAACAACAGTGCAATTACACTATCGATAGTTCATCCGTAGGTAAATTCGGTTGAATATTAATACACTGGGTTGCCAGTGATGCTACATTGTTGGCACTTAAATATTAAAACACTGGGTTACCAGTGTTGCCACATTGTTGGCACTCGGAAAGATAGGTCGACGAAAATAGGCCTTTTATGCCGAAACCCTGTTTCTAAAGTGTATCACTTTGATACAGAGTTTGGAATCCCTTTTATATGTATATGTTATCCTTTTATTCATATAATTCGTATTATCAATTTCTCCCTCCTTCTTTTCCGCAAAACATTATAAAACACACTGTTTTTTTTTTCAAAATCACGGCGCACAATGTGTCATATATTTGGATAGAGAGGACATTGGTACAAATAAAACATGTCCTACAACATAATTTCCTAAAGCACGTTTCTGAGATATTATTACATTTAAAAAAAAATTAGAGCACAGATATTCTCATCTGTGAATTTCTCAGAAACCTGATTCTACACGACATTATGATTTAGGATTTTTTTGTTTGTTTAAGTGTCCTATCCAATTATATGTAGGAGTAATAATAGTGAAGCTTACCGGGAAAAGTTTGAAGAATTGAAAAATAATGCGTTTACTAAATTGCAACGAGAATCAATTACTATGAACTCTACATTTACTACTAAACTGCGTCAAAAAATTAATGCAGATTGTAAAATGTCTAGTAGTAATTAAAAATTTTCTTTTTGACGTGACAACGTCTTATAATTCGATAGAGCCGGCTGCACGCACGAAAAAACATGACTCATGCGGCGTTACCTCGCTCTGAGGCGTTACCTCGCTCTGAGGCGTTCCATGTAAGGCTTGAAGTGCAAGCGAGAGCGCTCGACATCCATCTCTCTCCTACTTGAGTGAGCGATGCGTCTGCGTGGACAGCTGCTATACTATAGTACATTTACATGTTTTGATCGAGTATCAAATGCTAACATTCCATCAGTATTTTCTTAAGACGTTGTCACGTTCAACTATCGCCAGTAAACCGACTTTACAGACAACCAATTTTTTCTCTTCTACGTAAACCCTGAATACTACACTCCTTTTTTGGGCAGGCATGTAAAATAGAAAAGCTAGTACCGCGGCGATGCCAGCACCAGTGCGCACGCGCTCTTAGAGTCACCCTGCAATATTACAAACAAAGGGCGAAAATATTCGAACTTATCCGACGCGATGGGACGTCGGAGACCGTTGCCATGGTAACCGGCTCCCCTCTATGTTCGTACACCCCTAAAGCTAGGTTCACATTGCTGTGTCGGGGTGTGTCGTGGCGCGCCAGAGCGCAATCGGTTACGTTCATTACCTATGACTAGATTCACATTAGTAGGTTGTGTTGGGGTACCCCAGCAATGTGAATCTAGCTTAACTCGCATTCTTGTTTCGACTTCGACACAGTTGTGGCACATGAAGTCGACTAATTCTGTGCTCACCTGTAGCAAGAATCTGTAGCAAGCAAGAGTACTTAAGTACTACCCAACAAAGCACTAGTGTCTTGTCGGCACAGCCAGTTTATTCTTATTTCTAGTGTTTGTATTATGTATTTATATCGCTATTTATAGGGAATCGATTGATATTTCTATGACTGTACAACAAGTTTTCATAAATATATTGACATGGTACTGTCTAATGACAGTACCATGTCAATATACAAGGAGTAAATTTATTGGTATTTATTTTAAATATTTGATCAGTTGGAAAAGTCAGCTTGAAAACTACTTGAGCAGCATTTTAAGTTTTGATCGGTTGTAAAATAAAAACCACCAGCAACACTTGGTCGGCAACTAAATTATTTTTGGTCAGAAAATAAATAGCTGTTTGATCGGCAAAATTAATGTTTTGATCAGCAGAAATTAATTATATGATCTGCAGGATTATACAATTATTTTTGATTAGCCAAAAATTGTTTTTGCAGCACTATTTATTATTACATTATTTTTTTCACTAGTATAATTGCTGCACAAATATTTAATTTACTGTGACATAAATTTTTAGGCTGCCCAATGTCACATTAGTTGCTGATCAATTCAGTCATTTTTGCCGACCACTAGCTGCGGCTCAAAATATTTTTTCTTCTTACAAAATCAATTTTTCGGCTGCCCAAAACCTCTTTAATCTGCTGATCGTTAAAATGATACCTCTGTCATTATATGTGAAGAAAATTAAAGTTACACAGATTAAAGATCGATACTCCTATTAGGGCCTAGGTAGAGATACGCACAAGTAAAGAAATCTCCGATTTGAAAGTAAACCTTAACGGTTCAGACAGAGAGGTCGCACAGGCATGGTCCTGGGGTTCCTGTCACACATGATGCATTTTTGCACGCAAACTTATTTTGAAGTTCGTCTGACGTATTACTTTACTCTTTGATGTGACGTTTAATTAATAATAATAATAATAAATAATGCAGGAACAATCCACACAGCATCATCTAGCCCCAAGCTAAGCAGAGCTTGTGTTATGGGTACTAGATGACTGATATACATAATATAATACATTACATAAATAGATATTTTTTATTATACATAGAAACGACCAGAACACCCGGAACAAATATTTTTAGATCGTACAAACATTTGTCCCAAGGCGGGAATCGAACCCGCAACCTCCCGCGCCGCAGGCGGACCTTCGCCCGCCGCGCCACCGAGGTCGTCGTTTGGTTCCGTTTTTTTTCAAATGTTATTATTTACTAGTTTATGCCCGCGGCTTCGCAAGCGTTGTTTCTACGGAAACCTTTAAAGGTTAGATTTATATCCTATGGGAACTGATTTATGGGATAAAAAGTAGCCTATGTTGGATTCCACGATTAGAATTACCTGTATGCAAAATTTCAGCCCGATCCGTTCAGTAGTTTTGGCGTGAAGAGGTAACAAACATCCATCCATCCAAACTTTCGCATTTATAATATTAGTGTGACTCAGCTAGTCACACTAATATTATAAATGCG
Organism: Eupithecia subfuscata; assembly: GCA_963564075.1. Classification (NCBI taxonomy): domain Eukaryota; kingdom Metazoa; phylum Arthropoda; class Insecta; order Lepidoptera; family Geometridae; genus Eupithecia; species Eupithecia subfuscata. The sequence continues at coordinate 4,211,482 of OY751116.1, read as the reverse complement.
AAAGTTGCGAAAGCTGCGCAAATGTAAACAAAATTTCAGGAACGTATCCAAAACGGCCGTGTTGAATACGTTCCTGAAATTTTATTTTGCGTTTTCGGTGTCCTCCCATCGATTTCATGGGTACCTTCACCCCTATTAACATCCCGGTCGCGTGTTTCCCCTATTTTAGGGAACATTTCATGTTTTCTTCCCCCTGCCCTAGTTATTGACTACTAGCCTCTTCCCTCAGCTTTACTTGCGTGAGTCATACCTACCATTGGCATTTTTGTGCGGGAGATATGGAAAAATGTATAGCCCACCATAAAAACAATGCGTGGACGTGGCCAATTTAAGATGAAATGCTTTGTCAATGCGGAAAAAACTATAGATCCACCTCCATACTCGTCGCTTACTTCTTGTCCCCAAAATATTCAAAATAACGAGGCTTGGTTACATACATAAAGACATGTGGAATCCTTTCGTTTGAAAACAAACACTGTGTCAACGAAATTTCACTTTCGTTCGATTTTTATGAAGGGGGTGTTGGTATCAAAAAAAATAAAGATCATACAGGTGGCAAGTATCATAGCAGTTCCTTTAGCTGGATAACAGTAGCTTAGCTCGCTGGTAACTTTAGTTTTCCCCAAACTAACTAGCGAGCAAAGCGAGCTACATGTATACTTACACATTATACCGAGCCAGGTCAATTCATATTCATATTTATTTATTGCAATCACTATGTACATTTTTAGGTCTTAGTATCTAAGTAATGTATAAGAGACACAATGGTAGGTACCCTAGCAGAGCGTGGCAATAGGTACCTACTGAGAGTGGAGGTGGACCGGGTTTCTATAAAAATATCTGGTTAGGTTTTAGCAGGAAAATATAATTCAATATCTTATGTTTTTAGTGAATATGTACGTTTTTCTATAATATTGTACAGGTTGCAATGTAAGTATTGATAACGCATTTATATAGAACCGAAGTTGTTATCAGCTTTCATTATGTAGAACTAGTTTCTGCCCGCGGCTTCGCATGCGATGTTTTTATTAAAATTGTTAAAGGTTTTTTCTATCCTATTAAAAGATAAAATGTAGCCTATGTTTGATTCTAAGCTTAGAGCTAAATCTATGCAAAACTTCAGCCCGATCGGTTCAGTCGTTCTGGCGTGAAGAGGTAACAAATATCCATCCATCCATACATCTAAACATCCAAACGTTCACATGTATAATATTAGTGTGATAACAAAGTTTCCTATGACGCGTCGTTTGCGAGATGTACATAAGCAAAAAAACTAAAAAACGGGACTTTTTTTGTGCCCCCTACGGCTCACCTCACAGAGGACCTTTATTATATTTGTCTCTTATCTAGTCCAAACCAAGTTCCGAAGTCAAAGATTGTGCTTTCGACCATTCCATCCACAATCGTTGACTGGACTATAGGGGTAGACTAGAAGATGCAGTGTGAAACGTATAACTGTGTTTATTTATTTATAGTATTTCTCGTAAACTAACTAGCAGAGTGTGTTTGTCGTTTGTGTCCGAGTGTTTATCAGTTTTACTAATTAGTGAGTCAGTGTGCGCGTAACCGCGGCTGTTCTGTGCTGTCATTGAGCGAAGTTATTTGCTGGTAATGTTTTCATAAGTTTTTAGTATTCTTAAGCTAAATTTTGCAAACACACTCGCGTGTGCTGATAGATTTGACTAAAATATGATTTATATATGCAAACTAGCTGCCGCCCGCGGCTTCGCACGCGTTCTTTAAATGGAAACGTTAAAAGGTGATTTCTATCCCATGAGAACTGATTTATGGGATAAAAAGTAGCCTATGTTTGATTCCAGGATTATAATTATCTGTATACAAAATTTCACCTCGATCCGTTCGGTATTTTTGGCGTGAAGAAGTAACAAACATCCATCCATCCAAACTTTCGCATTTATAATATTAGTGTGATGACGGGGGGACAGGTTTGAAGACCCGTCTAGGTCTTAAAGACCCATACTTTACATTAAATTTGGTTAATTTGGTGCACTAAAAACAAAAATATTGTTTTTTTTTATTTGTAGGTTACTACTTATTCCAAATATATCGTACTTAGTTCGTGAATAGAGAAAATTTATGAGACTACCATAAAACCTTCATTTCGAACCTCTGTCCGCCTATGCTTCTTGGGGCTTTTTCCCTGATTAAAAGTAGCTCATATAATTATGTGACCTTACTTCCCTCTTCTAGATTTATGCAAATTGTAAACCAGTTTGTCGTGATAAATACAAACTTTCATCGAGAAATTTTTTTTTGTATATTGTGCTTGTGATACATAGAAACCTAATTAATAAAAGGTATCTACCTAAGCAATTAAACGCAAGTAAAAGTAGTTACCTGCACTGTTTAATTACTTATTACATCAATTTGTGCATAAATAATAATGACAGCCTAATCGTGGGACCCTAGATACCGTAGAATGATAGTACTACAATATAATTCAATGAATGAAGCAAGCTGTGAGAATTTGACTCACGCAGCACAATGAGCTACTTGTCTTATTCATAAATAACAGTAAGAGTATCATAGTAACGCAAAACATGAGAATTTGGTTTTGTGAATGAAAACCGGTTAAAACTCTTGTACCATATACTTATGACCTTTTATAGCATATCGGAAATAGTCATAGACGTAACGTTATAGGAATTTACAGCAAAACTGGTGCATCCAAAACAAGACTACAGGCAGATGCTGATTGCGGCAAGCTCATGTCTTGAGCTTGCCGCATCCAGCATCTGCCTGCATCCACCATCTGCCCGCCCCCTTATGAGCGACATAACGCCCTAGTTATGTCGCTCATAAGGGGGCTTGTGTCCAGCAGTGGACTAATATAGGCTGATGATGATGGAACAAAAATCACAAATTTTAATAATTATAAATAAATAATGCTGGACAATCCACACAGAATCATCTAGCCCCAAGCTAAGCAGAGCTTGTGTTATGGGTACTAGATGACTGATATTCTCCAATACATAGATATTTTCTATTAATCATAGAAAATAGGTACTTACCCAAAACACCCGGAACAAATATTTACAGATCGTACAAGCATTTGTCCCAAGGCGGTCAAAACAAAGATCATTAAATCTAATAACAACTCATTCTTAGTTAGATTCTCATTATTACGGAACCCTAAAACAGTTCTAGAACTAGCTTAATTATGCTAGTATCACCAACAACCTTATCAGAACTTACCTATATTGTCGTACTACCTAGTTTAATAACAAAGTTGTTATTCAACATCAACATAGATTCTAGAGTTATTGACCTGAGGCCGACACCTACAGTTACTTTGCCAATGTGTTTGTAAAAAAAAAGTTTTGGTACTGAACTACACTACATTTAAGACCAGTCATAGACTGATGATCTCATCTCCTTCTGTTACTAATGCTAACTAGGTACAGGAATAGAAATTAGATGGTAACGGGAAAAAGTTAAACAAAATCCAAGGATGAATAAAACAAAGAAACCATCTATGTACTCAGGTAGATTTTATTTCCGCTTATTCCCATTTGTTCCTTTGACAGTTCCTTTAAAGGGACAAATGAGACTTTTTCTTCCCATTCGTTCCTTTAATAATTTTGAAGGAACTAATGGGAAGAAAAAGTCTCATTTGTCCCTTTAAAGGAACTGTCAAAGGAACAAATGGGAATAAACTTTTATTTCTTACTGGTATTATTCACAAAGACAAATTAACAAATAATGAATTTAATCGGAAATTATATAATTGGCTCTGTCAAAACTGCTTTTATAGTATAGATAAATATTTTAAATTTAAATTCACATAAATTATTTTTCGACATACCTAATATTGTTAGATAATTCTATAATAAAAAAAATTCTTTAACGGTTCTATAAGTATTGTTTATCTTTTTTTTTTTAGTTGTGAGAGCAAATTTAACGATTAAGTATGTATGGTAATTTTTCTACTCTAAGCTAAATGACCGCCAATTTCTATTAAAAAATTGCACGACTAATACGTCAATAGTGATACCATATTCTTTAACCAACCTATATTTAAGCAAATAAATACTATTTCATTTCAGAAAATTATAATCAAATAATAGAAATGAATTAGAACTAGTATTTACAATTGAAACAATTGAGCTAACTGCAGAACAACGTTGCAAACACAATCTACAGGTAGCTCAACTGATCAGTAGAAATTGAATTATTTTTATGGCCGTAAACCAAGTTATTAATTACACTGCCTCGGCGGTGGGAACTGCAAGTGCACTATGGACATTAATGTGATAAAACTACAAAAGCCATACAGAGAAATTGTAAATGAGTGAGGTAAAGTGTTCTTCGAAAGATAATTTGACAATTCGCAGTTTCATTAGTTAACTTTGACGCATAATGTACTGTATCTGTCAAAACCGTTATTGAGTAATTGTCTGATTTTGGTATGGCTGGCTAAGAATTTACACTATCCTAACGCTTCACGCGCGTATCGTAAGAGGAGACTAAGGGATATCCACTGGGGGACGGGCAGCAGCGCCTCCTGCCGAAGAATTCTACCACCGAACTGTGATCCCCAACCCACATGCCCAGTATGGGGAATATGGGCATTACCCCCCGGGAGCCCAGCGTCCAGCTGTGGACCAATAAATGATATTGAGTGTGCGATTATTTTCCTTTTAAAGAACTCATGCATAAATGGGTAAAGAAGTTACCTTCCCGACTCTATTTTGTGTGACGTCATGTGCCAAGTACACGGATATATCCGACGGACTTTTATTATGTTTATGTACTTCATTCTTGTCGGATGATATTGAAAAGCAATTCCTCAAATGCTCAAGGCATTATTCCAAGCATATAGCTCGTGACTGCTTAATAGCTCTTTACAAATGTTTTCCTGCACAACCAGGGTCGACAACCATTCTCAATGGATAGATGATCGCACTCGTGGTTTTAAGACCCGCATATTCAAATTTATTGACACAACTCAGAATAATCGATAACCTCTATTGATTTCACGTTTGCTTTTGAACCTTTGTGGCTTTCTTACAGAGTGGATGGATTGTTGGAGGTTTGATTTGGAGATACGTTTAATAACAAAACTATTGCATGGGTCGGAATGTAGCTCACCGTCAATGGGGACAATGGGAATAAATTTTAATTATTTTTATTGAGTTCCGTTGTCCCCATTGAATGGGGATACCCTCAATGGGGACAACGGGAATACATCGTTTTTCGCATAGGTGTGGTTGTATTCTAAGTTTTTATTTTTTGTTTTTGAATTGAAAAATTATGTTAATTGTATTGCATTTCATTTATTTCAGATAATTAAATAATCCATATTACACACACGAAATTAAACAAAATTCTAAATTATACAGTCAATAAATTAATAAATAAGATTAGATAAATATATAAATTAGATAATGGTAAAGACACTAATTTTTGTTAATTGTACTTATTAATATTTTTCTAATCTAGCACTACCTACTAAGTTATTGTCCACACTACCCGAAGGTTAGCAGGTAGAGAATGCTATCTAGCATTATGCTCGCCCATGTACAACTTTTGTGCAATAAAGGATAGATACTCTATTCTTTTCTATGCGAGCGACCAGAAAAAAAATACTGGTCGTTTTGGCAGCCTTATGAAAAATAAATGCTCGCTCGATGTGGAGTCATACAACTAGATAATTAGTGTATGTAGACACCAACGCCTTGAATTTTGTTAGCAGCCAGAATTTTTAGGTTCAGTTCAAATTTGGTGCGAAAAGCCTTAAGAATAAACCTCTAACCAAAGCTGCATTTCAAAACGACAGCTGCAAAACAGTTATATGATAAATCTTTTGTAGCCGCATTCCCTTAAGTTATGACGACCTCTGTGGCGCAGCGGGCGAAGGTCCGCCTGCGACGCAGGAGGTTGCGGGTTCGATTCCCGCCTCGGGACAAATGTTTGTGCGATCTGCAGATATTTGTTCAGGGGTTCTGGATGTTTTTCTATGTATAATAAAAAATATCTATCTATGTAGTGTATTGTATTATGTATATCAGTTATCTAGTACCCATAACACAAGCTCTGCTTAGCTTGGGGCTAGATAATGCTGTGTGAATTGTCCAGCATTATTTATTTATTTATTTATGTTCACTTAAGTTCGTTCTGTTCCTCTATAAAATGGTAGTCTTTAATAAAATACTTCCTTTCACCCTCGATACCTGCTCTCAATTAGAATGGCTCTACAATTTCTCTAACGGTTCGTCTATAACCATTTGCATTTATGATAAAACCGGCTTTTTCTTAGTCTAAATAATTTTAACGCTACTGACACTAGACGCGAAGCTAACGCTAGTATGTCTATACCTACTAGGTTCTAGAACTCTTTGTTTAGAACTCTAGTATTTTTTTATAATAAAAATAGATAATGCTGGACCATTCACACATCATTATTAATATTTAGACCCAAGCTAAGCAGAGCTTGTGTTATACGTAAGTCTACTAAATAAAAGATAAACTTAATACAATACACTACATATATATATATATATTTTTTTTATTAAACATAGAAAACATCCAGAACACCCTGAACAAATATCTGTAGATCGTACAAACATTTGTCCCGAGGTGGGAATCGAACCCGCAACCTCCTGCGTCGCAGGCGGACCTTCGCCCGCTGCGCCACAGAGGTCGTCAATCCTGCACTTTGCGCGGTACCTCCATAAAGTGTCTGGTACCTCCATAAGGGTTTAATCTATGTCCTGTCCATAAACAAGAACGAGATACAGTGACTCAGGTAAAACATTAACCACGGTTAAGGATCTAAACCGGTCGAGTGGACGGTGACGAATGAAAGTCTATTAATAAAGTGCTGCCTCGTTAGACTAGTTAGGTAGGTATTCTTGCAGTAATTAATATAATACTTACATTATGGTTTATAAGAAGAACTGTTTTTTTTATCATTTATTTCGTTGGCGATACCTATATGTATTGTTTCCCAGTCATGTTCTAAAACTATTTTATTATTTTACGTTAATTAAATTTAAAACACACGAAATAAATTCTAACTATAGTACTATAGTACTGGTCCGATTCTGAAAAAAGTTTAACACGGAAAGGTGTTGATGAAGTAGAAAGTAGGTACCTACATATTATTGAGTAGGTAGGTACATACTCCATGCAGGGTCAGAATTCAGAGTAAGATTTAAGATTTCACTAACTTTATTTCTTTAAGCTTACAAAATAAGCACTTAGACAAGTAATATTTTATACTAAAATTGATTTTCTGTTCACTTACAAAACCTCAATAACAATGATTCTTATAAATTAGAAGACTGGATAGCTGTCTTAGGATACGCTGCGGGAGTGTTTATCCGGGAATAGAACCCGCTATTTACAGATCACTCCTGTTACTCCTGTTTTTACGTCACGCGTGAGGTGAAAGTGGACTTTGCTTCTTTTAAAAAATCCTTCGATTGGTTACCTATTGGAATTTGCTGCTTTACTGAAGAAATATTTACTTCTTACTGTAATATTAGTAAGAAGTAAATATTTCTTCAGTAAAGCAAAGGCGGCAAAAACTTTCGTTTTTGCTGTTGAAAACTCCTGAATAAATGGATCGTGTTGAAACTTTGCAGAAATAAAGATCTGGGCCGGGAATAACATAAAGGCTAGCTACTTTTTATTCCAAAAACGCGTGCAAAACCGCAGGCAGAACCTAGTATGAAATAAATCTTCTATGCTTATAAAATATACTTAACTTTGTGAAGTCAATAATCCTATGCCTATCCTAAAGCCGAAATTTTGTGTTAAGTGAATTTTATTTCGTTAGCTAAGATCTGCAAATCTACTGAACAGATCAAGATGAAATTTCGAGTAGGTAGGTAGATTAAGAACATAACCTAACTAACCTAAATAATAGGGTAGGTACTTATCATGCCAAAAATACAAAAAAATTAAAGCGTTACGCCTCATGGTGAAGAGATAATTTTATTTAGAGCTTTATCATTCAAAAAATTATAGCTTTGTTGCCATTTTATTAAGTTCAATTTGATAATTTAGCTATCACCCACTGCGCATAAAACATCTACATTTTATCTCTACTGGTACCTCCCTAATCTAGAGTACCTAGACATAATACCTAAAGGCATTAGAGCCTCAAACAATAATCCTCCTTGGCCGATAACGTCAAATATTGATATCGAGTGATAACGATGATGTATTTTTTCGTAAATAACGAGGATTTGTTGGTCAATGTCATGATTAGCGAAATACGAAATGCATGAAGAAATAGTTTTGTAATTTGCGAATAATATCTTTTTTGGCGAAAACAAGTTACTTATAACACGAATTTAGCAACAGCTTATTTAAAATTACGAAAGTTTCGCAGACCAAAACTAACAACCGCTCGTCTAAGAATACACATAGATAAAAGGAGATCCTTCTCTGCACTTCGAAATTTGAACTAAAGTTGCAACCTCTTTTAAATTTCCTGCGCGGAGTTTTGGAACTTTTTGGTGTAGTGGTGGAGTGGAATCACTGACGTCTGTCACTAAGACGTTTTCCATAAAAGAAAAAACCCCATGTACCTTAGACCTATGCCATTTTAATAACTAAACCGCCATCTTTTCAGTCTTGTCGAACCATTCGTCTGATTGTGATTTCATTTCATTTATTTTCTCAAACAATAGTTACTTACATTGTGTCGGAACTTTTCTGATATTAGGTACATTTTTATAATTTATTTAAACGACTAGATTACATTTAAACAATTAGAAAACAATAATGGAGGTCAGTGTGCATTTAACCGTACTTTCACAAACATCAATGGGCAAGACTATACCGAAGACTTGGTACTACTTGGAACTATAAATATTAGTAAAATTCGGAAGATATGGCACTTCCTCCCAGCGCTTACAAATGGCCGGTGTTGTGTTACAACAAAACGCAAAGACACAGTATTTCCAATCTTTTGCAATATACTTACCGAACGAACAAGAAAGATGGAAAGACGTAGGTACCTAGACCGAAGCGTGACCAAGACAACAATACGCACGTGAAACACGAACATCGGCGGCGCAGGTGATGCATGACTGAGGTGGGCGGACCTAATTTGAGCGTTCCACTTTCGAAAAGCTAGTAGGTACCAAATCTCCCGAAATTTACTTAAATCGATGCTTGAAACTATAACAATACAACGGTATAGGGCCACAAACTTCAAATATAATGATAAGAGCATGTAACAATGGATAATAACATCAAACAAAAGTTGCGAAGCCACTTTCCCTATCAGCATTATCCAAGAGGGCATGCAGTTGTCCGTGACCGACACTTTCACCAGCCACTCAACAAGTCAATAGAGCCTTAACCAATGATATCCTACCCTTGAACCTTCATGCAATAAGATCGGTATTGATAAATTGTTTAAAGCTGGCGCGAACTCACAGAAACATTAAAATGAATGAATGAACTCTTTATAAGAATATCTTTATTCACAAAGAAAATTAAACTATTATTTACAATTGAAATAATTGAGCTAACTGCAGACTGTTGCAAACGATCTACAGGTAGCTCAACTGATTCATATCAATACCAGTCGAAAGCGTCCCCAAGACACTGGCTGCTTTGCCACGCTGTATGGCAATGCTGATGCGCTGTGCCAGATACTCAGCAGGTCTCGGGTCACGCGTCGCTTCGACCAGACACTTTATTGTTTAAAATAAATAAAATAACATATCTAAATAAAATTAAAACATTAATATAAAAAAATAAATATCTAGCTATATATTTCTGTGCGCGAGCCCCTTTTGCTTTTCGTATACTGGAGCCCAGGATTTGTGACGTCGCATGTCGTCAGCGCGGAAAAAACTATTATCTGAATTCGAATCTCTTAATTTTACACTGTTTTTTAAGTTTCCCGGGACAAATACTCCTTTGGGAATAAATGATTATTTAAACAAGAGCGAAATAATTTTCAAAATCGGTCCATAGGTGACGAAAACATCGACCGTTAAACACAAAACTAACATACCTACATACAGACGAACGTAGAACCTCCTCCTTTTTTCGAAGTTGGTTAAAAACAAAAGACAAGTGTCGCTTAAATATTTTATCTACGACAATCGTTGGATAAAGTTGGCAGATCAAATCAGTTTTGCTTTTATCAAGACATGATCATTTGCACGGTGCATGACTGTTATGAAGACATGAGCTACATTAATCTTTGAACATACCTAAAAATGGACTGTGATTTTAAACGACACTCAATTGAAGAATTTTAGACAGATTTTCATTGAAAGCTGTCGAAAAAATCGCCCTTAAATCTAAGTACTTCATCGGGGTATTAATATACTTATACTCATACATATGTACATGGTTACTTATTGTATTGTCACAACGATAATGTAAATAATTTGATAACATTAAATAACCCGTAGGAACATTTGGGACACACGACATGCCGGAATCTTGAATTCATATGAATTCAAGATCATTTCTCCCGAATTCATAATGCATTGGAGATATTAACTATAATAATAATCATCAGAAAAACGTGCGTTAGTAAGTGGGTTTCCGATGTGTTCTTTAACGCATTCACTGCCCAGCCTCGGCGGTGCGACCCGCAGGGGCGCGCCCCGCCGCGCCGCGCCGCCACACGAGGGTCGAGAGGCTCGTCTGCGTCTTGGGCCATGAACGGGTTAGTGTATCGCATTCACTGCCCAGCCTCGGCGGTGCGACCCGCGCCGCCGCGCCGCCACACGAGGGTCGAGAGGCTCGTCTGCGTCTTGGGCCATGAACGGGTTAGTGTATCGCATTCACTGCCCAGCCTCGGCGGTGCGACCCGCGCCGCCGCGTCGCCACACGAGGGTCGAGAGGCTCGTCTGCGTCTTGGGCGATGAACGGGTTAATAGTTACCGCCAACGGCGGCGTTTATCTAAGCTGGTTATAGTACTTACCAGTAATCACTAGATTTCTAGTTCAGAGTGTTATTCACTTTCTTTACTGGGAACATGCATGAACTTTACAATTTCCATTGCATTTCTCACTAAGCATATAGCAGACCAACTCTTCCCGCGGGTGTCGTAACAGGCGACTAAGGGATATCCACCGGGGGCGGGCAGCAGCGCCCCCTGCAAAACAATTCTACCACCGAACTGCGATCCCCAACCCGCATGCCCAGCGTGGGGATTATGGGCATCACCCCCATGAGACAAAAGCCAATAAGGCGTTTATCAGGAAGAGGCCTGAGTCCAGCGTGGACCAATACAGGCTGTTGAAGTTGAAGATATAGCAGACAGGCCCTTTAAATAAATAAATAATGCTGAACAATCCGTCGTGTGGATTGTTGATCATCTAGGCCTAAGCAGAGCTTGTGTTATGGGTAGGTACTAGATGACTGATTGATATACTTAATACATTACATTTTTGATTGATGATGGTCCAGTGTTCGGTCTACAACTCACTTAAAGTAAGTGAAGATGTGGCCTAAGATGGAGCAGGATTTCCCAGAAGGAACTCATTTACCCTGGATTTGAGGACTCCAAGATTGCAGTCTTAGGGGAAAACAGACGCAGCAAGTTCACATTACATAGATAGATATTTTAAATAAGGTAGTTAGTTAGGTACACTATCGTAATTAATGTACCTAGAGTATTTTAACGTCGATTTAATATAATCACAGCGGGCAGCTAAAGCTGTTAACTGTAGTTTAAACTGTACCTATACCTAATAAATAAATTAATAATAAAATTCATTTATTTCAGACTTACAAAATCCATAGACATTTAAATACACAATTCCAAATTTCAAATTTAAATAAAATATACCTAATATTAATAATAATAATACACAATCAAATAAATCAAAAAAACTACTTAACATAACAAAAGATTTCTATAATTTTGTATAAAATACAAAATGCCTACTTAATTAAGTCCTTATCTTAAGTCCTAGATTAAGATCTATTGTCAAATTGCTAAACCCTACCTGACAAGGGGCATGATACAAAACTCTGTAATATTTTTGTGGTGCAATAAAAATACTGAATACTGACTTCCTGAAGTTAAACCCATATCTTGGGCTTCAAGAGATTTTCAATGTTCATAATTTCTTCATCGTAAACATCCATTAGGTAAGAGCTCGCTAAGCACGCTATCATCATTCTCAAATCATTTACGGACAACCGATAAACAAGGTGATCTACAGATCATTTCTCCGAACTCGTTGCTAAGCGATGTTTTCCTTTTGTTCCAGATGTTATCGGAGGCATCATGCCAGCGCTATCAGTGCGGAGATCAACTGTGAAGGCTTGTGACGTTATTTAGGATTCATATCTCAAGATCGAGAGGAATAATCTCAAAGTTGCAAAGACTCGAAGTGCCAGTGCGTTGCGAGTTCAGATTGGACATCGGACGTATTCGATTTCGGTTCTTGATTCTTCCCATAGCTTCGAAATTAGAACTATAGTTGCAAACTCTTTATATCTCCTGCGTGGAGCTTAGAACCTTTTTGGTGAAGTAGTGGAGTGGGGCTCTTGGCTCTACCCATAACTTCGCAATAAAAACTATAGTTGCAACCTCTTTTAATCTCCCGCGAGGAGCTTAGAAACTTTTTGGTGAAGTGGTGGACTATAAAACAAAATGGCGAGCGCTGGCGGTGAGATCTGGCTGCAATGGTTTGCGTGCTGCTACCAGCCGGCGGCGCAGGCGCAGCGCACTCGGCGGAGGATAGACCGGTCCATGATAGGCAACCCTACTAACTTCCAGCACACAGGACACATAGGTAAGAATATTTATATTTATATTTTTTTACATACACTAAAATCAACCACAAATTCCAGAGTATTTACACGGCTTTTAAGTTTTACAGAACAAATATATCGCTATGCAAGACACATAATAAATGGCAGAGATATCGAATAACAAACTCAAAAAACATATACGTATGAATAGTCAACTTAAAGTCGATCGGACACGATAATCTGATGTATGTTTTAGACTCCTTTGCATTAGAGACTTACCTAAATTAAATAGTAGTACCAAATCTTTGCAGTCAAGCTGCTCAATCACACGTAATTTAGGTTCGTTCCTACCTATCTACCATATCTACGTACTATCTATCTATCCTATCTACGTGCTAGGTATAGTAACGTACACGTACCGTAGATGGATTGATTTGTTATTCTTATGTAGATATACAGTTCCTGAAACAATGGCGCTACATCTATAGACTCGTAATGCATAATAGAATAGATGTTTGATTGTCAGGGTAATCGAGACTAAACAAAAGGGGATCCATATACTTAAGACTCATCATGAAAAAACTAGGTATTAGGTACTAAAAATAATAGTTTTATGTAGCTGTAGTTTTGTATCGTTAATAGTTTTTTCGTGTGTCTTTAAAACCTAGCAACGCGTGTGTCTGTCTTAATGGAGGAGTCGCTAGATGAGCTGAATCACATTCTGGACGGCGGCCTAGCTTCATTCTCCCGATGTATCGGTCTCTCTCCGTTTAGACTTACCTTGGCCAGATTTTGCAGTTAGGTAAAAACAATTTCGAGAAGGAAGCCAAGAGGAGGATCCAGCTAGGTTGCGCAGCGTTTGGAAAATGACGTCGAGTCTTCTCGTCATCCATACCGCAATGCTTGAAAAAGCTTTCAATCAGTGCGTCGTACCCGTCATGAAATACGGAGATGAGACGTGGACACTCACGGTAGATAAACGTGTTCGGAGACTAGGCGGAGACTAGGCAAGCGCAGTGTTTGACGCCCTCCAGCCAGCGGCAAGCTGAAGACAGGTCGCTATATGTGGACTAATATGGGTTGATGATAAATGCATCTGTAGGTAGATGGTACCTACTACCAATTCAGGCCAACATAATTATAGGTACGTAGGTACTCCACTTTTTTTGGATACCGAGTGCAAGCGTGCCCTTTTGTATAGTGCGTTGGCCCATGATACCCCAATTTAAGGTAAGTTGGGGTATCAACCTTCCTACATATTGTCATGTTTCTCCTTATTTATATTGCATGATACCTATGTGTATCACTTTCAAACACAATTGTATATTGTTAATGAATAAATGATTATGATTACCCCATACGGTCACTATACGATCATCCATCCATTCAAATACCAGCGCAAAAACTATTGTTTTCCAATATGAGACGGTCACTATGATGTTTACTAGTCACTATGAGGTGTAAACGAAAAAACTGGCACGCATGGTTTGCCGAGAGGTCTTATATAAATATTTCTTTTTATATTTTTAGCTTTAATATGTGTACAATAACACACTTAAAAAAAACGAGTATACTAGCCATCGTCTTGGGGACGCTTCCGACTGGTGTTGAGTTGATATGGATCAGTTGAGCTACCTGTAGACTGTTTGCAACAGTCAGCAGTTAGCTCAAATCAAGCTCAGTCAGCGTTAGAAAATTATACTAGTATTTACAATTGAAACAATTGAGTTTCAATTGTAAATACTAGTATAATTTTCATTGTGAATAAAGTATTGTATACAGCTGCTTGTCTGTTCTTTTGATTCTAATTCTTAAATTAATGGTAAAGAGTACCTAAGGTGGATGAGAGTGACTCCTTATGTTGTACGGGCCTCTCACTGTATCCAAACTCTGTCAGTTTGTGCGATATTATCTCTCATTTTATCTAGAAACCTATCAGTTTATCTGCCATATGGCACTTCAGGGTGATCGTAGCAGGTAATCCTGATAGCTACCTTCTTTTTCAAGATGATATTAATCCTCTGAGGAGGTGAACGACCGACTTTTTCAATCTGGGAGCATGATTCTTAGGATTTCTGGTTAAACTCGTCAGGGAAATGTACAGGTTCAAATAGGTTTTCATGGTCAGTTGCAACCCAACAAAGTTCTTAGTCCTTGGCAAGGTTTGTGACGCTTCTTCTTAAGTCCTCGTAAACAGAACAGGTCGTTGTCAAAATGGCTCATCATCAGGACTTTTCAGACTCTCCGCTACCATCGACACGGAATCTGGCGCAGATTCACGCGAAATTCAAATATTTTAGCGGTTTTCAATATTTTCTGCGTTCAACAAGAAGTTTAACTACCAGAAAAGTATTTGAATTTCGCGCGAATTTATGTCAGATTCCGTGTCGATAGCTCGGTAGCGGAGTCTGAATAAAGTAAAGTAAAATTAGTGTCAAACCATGATGCAGAGTCAAAAACAAAGAAGAAGTAAAATAGCCCTTGCTATTTCTCTTGAAAAGCTCTAGATTTCTCGCACATGCTCTAGATGACGGAAACGGGTAGTATTCTGCCTGTTCCATTAATATGGCAACAAAACATCAAAGCCACTAATAAAGAACGAGAAGAGTTCAGAGAGATAGTCATACAAATTACAACATTTCACATGTAAAGAACTCGTTTTCTCAACCGCTTCCCAAGATATTCTAGAAACCTAAAAAACCTGTATTGCTCATATAAAGTTCCTTTTCCATTTTAAAAGGCTACGACAAAATAGTTACTTACATAAGCGTTATTTGGAGCTATTGCGAACTTTATGTAAGAGATTATAAGGTTGTAGTTAGAGAGAGTTACGTAAAGGGTCCATTTGTATGCAGCAGAGTATGTTATGAGATCCATTTTTGGAGGCAGTGACGTAAAAAGGAATCTAAGTGGGTAACTAATAGTACCTATGCTTCATATATTGTTTATAAGGCTTGTAACAATCTGACCCACGCTCTTATTCGTTTCGACATCTCGTTTAAAGTACTTACCTAATGTATTATACTGTACCTAAATGTTTTGCTAAAAGTCTGCAGTTAGCTCAATTGTTTCAATTGTAAATGCTAAAAGCACAAATTAAATCAGGAAGCGAACAGAAAACAGGTTGTCTCGCATAGGTTCCCAAAAAATTGTTAATATAAAGTACCTGAAAATTCATGTGAAACCAAAGAAAAGAGAAATTAGGCACAATCAGTTTCTATCTAGTCTAAAGGTCTATTTCCGCATAATATGCCTATATAGAAAAGCGATTAAGTAATCTATTATCTAAATGGATAAGAACCAGGCATAATTTATCGAAGCCAAATCGGCTACGTGCAGTTTTGGGCATTCCACTTATCTGCATAATTTCAATATCATTTACATTTATATTATATCCATCGACAATGATATTTTAATCTGATCATTTGATTAAAGTCAAGTAGGTAAATGAACTTATTATAAAAACTTATTGTACGTTGTCTTGCCGGGGAAAGACATTGTTGTTATATTAGGGTTGTCATATGCTATATATACTCATCTCATACTCATTGTATGTATATATAATTGTAATGTGTTGTGTTATGCATAGTCCAAATAAATGTATTTTCTTTCTTCTTTCTTTCTTTCATATGCCTTTGTGTAAAAGAAAGGACACTAGCGGCTCCCAACTTCGTCGTACACCTGATATGAGTGTGGCCGTTATAAATC
Organism: Eupithecia subfuscata; assembly: GCA_963564075.1. Lineage (NCBI taxonomy): Eukaryota > Metazoa > Arthropoda > Insecta > Lepidoptera > Geometridae > Eupithecia > Eupithecia subfuscata. The sequence goes on along the minus strand of OY751116.1, from coordinate 4,195,062 downwards.
TATGAGTGTGGCTGACTGAGTGACGGTTTCTTTTTGCTTGAGACATATCCCTTCAGTCTGTGTACAAAAACGTAATTGCGGATGCAACTGGTATAATAATTATGCTAAATAGAGATTTTGTTTGACTACAAAATCACTGTTCAGAGGACCTACTCGCAACCTACAATCGTGAAAACCAAAATCGAAGCTTCTGATTAGTTTTTGCTCAAATGCTATCTTATGTAGACTTAAGAGTAGGTTAAAAACTATTTATTATTGACCGATTTTGAAAATTCTTTCAATATTGTATAGAAAATGGTCCCGCCGCGCCGAGGTGGTCTCATAAAAACGGTATTCTCGTGAAATCAGTATTTTTCTCGCTAAATCTAAAAATCGGTGTAAAATTAAGGGATTCGGAGTCGGTTTTTAGTTTTTTTAAACAATCATACATAATATACTATATTCTAGGTATAGAAGGAAGCTATAGAAGAATAGAGAAATAGTTTACTCTGTCTATTCTAAGATGGACGCGCATGTAGCTTCCATATGGAGTTTAGGATTTTTTTAGTCCAGAGAGGCGAGTCCATTTGATGTTAGTATTCACGCCGTGGCATGCCGTGGCAAAGTGCTGGAATGCCGCGGTATCTAAGCGGCCAGTGTGCGCTGACTCACGGCAAAATCCCTTGCCATGCCGTCCCGGTCTGCGTAGGCCATTAATCCCATAGGTACTAAAATGAGACGTCGCGATTATGTCTCGTAACTAACGTCAAATACATAGATTCACCCCTCTGGCCTTAATAGAATAGTATTATAATATCTGTGCCTCTGGTAAGTGTAACGTAATTGAGTGCTGGTCGCTATCGCTGGTCGCGCATGTTTGAAAATTCCCATTAAAAACTCAAGTCAATCAACAGGTGGCAACCCTATGAAAAAGTCACCGCATTAAATTGACGGCAGCAAATAAATGGAGTTGCAGTGAGGCAACACTGGGCTCATTATTATTGGCTGCGAGTCGCCGCTTCCGGCGCTAGCGGGTTCGATTCCTTGCAGGCACCGTGCATAGTTTAGCAGCCAATACGTAATCGTTCTGAAGAAGTCTGAAGTGGCAAGAACAACGAAAGGATTATTACTAAAGATACCTTTAAAAATAAAATAATGCGCATATACCGTATGGTAAGCATTGAACCTTTCCTATCAAACTACATAGATAGGTAACATTACTTTGTTTTGTTTTTTTACTCTATGGTACAGGAGGTAGAGTAAAAATAACAAAAAACAATTCAAAAACATATATCCCGTCCGATTGCTTCCTCTCTAGAACTTTATTTAGTCTACTATTTAATTATGTTTAACTTTATTTAACACGAGCGCATTAACATTGCCATACAGCGTGGCAATGCAGCCAGCGTCTTGAGGACGCTTCCGATATGGATTAGTTGAGCTACCTGTAGACTGTTTGCAACAGTCTGCAGTTAGCTCAATTGTTTCAATTGTAAATACTAGTATAATTATCTTTGTGAATAAAGGCTAAAAAATCACGATAAAAAAATATATTTTATTTAATTAAATCAATATCTAAATAATCTGTCATCTATTGAAAGGTGTTTCGTATTTATTTATTAGTATTTGCCTGTGTAGGTAGTGTATAGTATATCTTTGATTAAAGGTAGTACTTACATAATTCTTTGAATAAAATCTCGGACCTTTGTATAACTTCCACGAAATATTATGAATGATCAACTTCTAGGCCTAACCTAATAGTTTCGTTAATTTGATGATGGCTTTATTTTTGGGCTAGATGATGTTGAAAAGTTTCAACGTCATCTAGAGATTCAAAAAACTCTAGAATCAACATCATCTACCTAGATGGTGTTGAAAAGTTTTAACATCATCGAGAAAAACGAAATTTCCCGGGCGCTGAAACTTTTTTGTTTTGGTTTCTCTTGTAGGAATTGCTTTACACGAATGTTTAAAAAGTCCTAAGCTATTGAATATTATGAATGACCAACCATTAGGCTAGGCCTAGTAGATGGTCATTCATAATATTCAATGCGCCCATTGTTCTACCCATTCTACTTTAAGCCAATGTTTATATTACCGGACAGGCTTGGCGTATCGAGCTATGAATACTGATGTAAAACTACTATCCACCAAACTCTTCAACGCTGTTTATAATTAACTAGCTTCTGGAATCGAGTTTGCTCACGCGGTAGGTATCTATAAAACATACCCTATATCCCTCAGGGACACTCAGCTGAATTAGTCCTCACCTTAACAGCCTATAATGGTCCACGCAGGCCTCCCCTTGATAAGCGCCTTATTGACTTTTATCTCATAGGGGGTACTGCCCATAATCCCCATGCTGGGCATGCGGTTGGGAATCGCAGTTCGGTAATAGAATTATTGTTCTGCAGGGGGCGTTGCTGCCCGCTCCCGGTTGATATCCCTCGCCTCATACGACACCCGCGGGAAGAATTGAGGTGGTGTAAATTCTAAGCCGGCACCACACAGCTGAATTAGTCGCTTTCTATTAATGAAAGAATTTTTACGATTTTGAAAGCACGTAGTTCTCAATTCTCAAAAAACCCTTTTTGAGTAGGGAAGGGGTACGCTCTGGATCATCATCATATTTTACAAGTTTACAAACACTAGTGTAAAACAATTCCTACAAGAGAAACCAAAACCATTTTCATTCTTGGCGCTGAAAGATTCAAGCAACATCATCTAGCCAAAATGAATGCCAACCTGTAACTTAGAAAGGCTTAGAATATGGGTTAGAAGCTAGGCGGCGAGACGAGACGTCTAAGATTAACCTAAGTGCCGCTGTAATAAGATATAAGACAATTTCATAAATTTCATCAATAATATCATTCACAATATCAACGTAAATGAGCATGATCAGAAATGGGACAGACAAAGCGCATTCATGGACGATCGGCATCGTACGCTCGCTAGAGGAATGTCTTTGCCTTCGCTTTATATTTAGACCGTTTGAGTCTGTGCTCGTATTTCTGTTCGTTTCTCATCCGAAGACAAGGCTCTAGGCTTCAGTGGATGAGACGTGATGGATTATGTATTTGTAACTCCTATTTTTATTTTTCTGTCTCAAGGTTGCCTGGAAGTAATCGCTCATAGCATAAGGCTGCCCTTTGAACTTCCTCGATTCTGAGCATTTTTTCTATAGTGTATTTTGTCTTTGTGTGGTACAGTAATAAGTTATCTATCGATCTCTCTACTGTTTTGTAGAGTAGGTTAGGTAAGTATAATAAAGAATTATCTACTTATATTCATATCATTTATTGTGATATATCTCTATAACTATCTCACTACCGTTTTGTAGGTAACAGCACACATATAATGATTTAATTATTTTATTTGACCCTTGTAGAGGTAACATAGTACAATCTACTTGTAACATTTGTCGGTCAATCTATAGGAAATCTTGTTCACAAACAGAAAGGGCAGTCACGCTTCCAATTTCGACTCATCATCATCATTATCATAATTCTAGCCCGGATCACCCACTGCTGGTAGTAATAGGCCTCCTTTCATTTTTCCCAGCCTTTTCTGCGAACCTGGTGATATTATGGTCAACTCATCTTGCGAGAGGACGACCCGGTTTTCGTCGGTCGATTTTTGGCCATCAATTTTTACTCTATCTATACTAATATTATAAAGAGGAAAGATTTGATTGTTTGTATGTTTGTATTGAATAGGCTCCGAAACTACTGGACCAATTTGAAAAATTCTTTCACCGTTAGGAAGCTTACTTTTCAGGGAGTGACATAGGCTATATTTTATCCCGGAATTCCCACGGGAACGGGAACGCGTAGTTCCCGTTCCCGTCCAGTAGTAGGGTGAAACCGCGAGGCGATCGTCTAGTTCTATATATTTATATTTCAGACTTCGTGGTTTATACAAGTAGATGTGTGTCTCATCCAGTGAATTAATGTCCGAGTTGCAAGACTGCGATTCTAAAATAAACAGAGTTCGCCGGCCGCGGGCAATCTGACTCATCCCAACGTGTTCAAGGAATACTTTTAAATTTAAATAGCACATTGTGTATAGCACATTAACAAACATAACAAGGAATATTGTTAAGTGTAGGTAAATAAAATACGTGTTAAGCTTATTTTGTTTCCAACTGTTGTCTTTAAGTGTTTGGTTTCCTTCGTGGTCCTTTTATTTATTTTAGGAAAACTTACGGCTAAACACGAACAAAATGTAAGTACAAATACAAGGATGGCCAATTAAAACCTTCCTCCAAAAAGCGATACATCATACCATAAGATTTATGATCAGATTACTAACACTTAATTGACAAAGAAAATTGCCATCAAATAATAGAAAAAAAGTAGAAATAGTAGTTACAATTGAAATAATGGAGCTCATTGCTGCAGACTGTCGCAAACAATCTATAGGTAGCTCAACTGATCCATACCCTTTTGAAAACGTCCCCAAGACGCTGGCTGCATTGCCACGCTGTATGGCAATGCTGATGCGCTGTGCCAGATACTCACCAGCTCTCGGGTCACGCGTCGCTTCGACCAGACGCTCAGATAATTTATGGAGTTAGCTCAGGACCGCTAGTTGTGGCGTCTGTACCTGTACGTTAAAAGCCTCCCCTATGGGACGCCTTTGTCCAGCTGTGGACGTCTGTGAGCTGATATGGGACAAGTAATGAAATGAGGCTAATGCTTCCCCCATATGGTAGCAGCGGTACCAAGATGCGCAAAGCCAAATAAGTGTGTTAGTTGTATGAGTAATTACTAGGGCGATGTGGTCGCTTAGCGACAAAGTCCCTTTATTTTGATGTAAATAAAAAATAAGAGTAATTACAAACAAGATGAAAGGAAGCGCGTTCAAATCTTTTGTACGGAAAAGTGAATTTTTAATGAACTGCACAATGTTTTTGTTTTTTTTTTCAATAATTATAAATGTAAATAATATTCAATTTCAATTCAATTTAATAATATTAATACTAAATGAGACAAATTATAATTAACATTTATTAGTTATATCAATGTTCTAAAAATCTTGTCCATCACTTGTGTACACAAGTGTAGTTTGATTCTTAAACCAAAAAACAGATTTTGACGTAAATCCTTTACTAATATATAAACAACTAGCTGCACCCCGCGGCTTCGCCCCCGTGGAAATTTATGTTTCCAACTTTCTTAATTTTTTCTTTCATAATAACCTTCTCCTGACAATAATAAACACAACAAAGAAAGAATTAGCGAAATCGGTCCAGCCGTTCACGCGTGATGCCGTGACCAAGGAAAACGGGTTTCATTTTTATATATAACTAGCTGCGCCCCGCGGCTTCGCCCCCGTGGAAATTTATGATTCCAACTTTTTTAAATTTTTTTTTCATAAGAACCTTCTCCTGACAATAACAAACACAACAACGAAAGAATTAGCGAAATCGGTCCAGCCGTTCACGCGTGATGCCGTGACAACGCGAAACGGGTTTCATTTTTATATATAAGACTAGCTGCGCCCCGCGGCTTCGCCCCCGTGGAAATTTATGTTTCCAACTTTCTTAATTTTTTCTTTCATAAGAACCTTCTCCTGACAATAACAAACACAACAAAGAAAGAATTAGCGAAATCGGTCCAGGCGTTGTTGAGTTATGCGCTTACCAACACATTTTGCGATTCATTTTTATATTATAGATAGATTTTTTTACCAGTATGTAGTTAGATTGCTTTAGGTAGAACATTAGGTAGTTCCCGTTTTCCTCTACACCACGCTGTTTGTTGTTATAAGGATGTTTACCTATACATGCTTATGCACTTACTTAGACAGGAAAATCCGGTTTTATCCTTATCATGTACTGTAACACATTCAAATAAAGTCCTATTTGAAATACTCAAGAAAAAGTAATAAAAGAAAAAAATCACGCAATAGATTCGCCTTCTTGCTGTCCTCATTAAGTTGGTTATAGTAAGTATAAGTACTACATACGAAAATAAAATGATAGCATAAAAATCCAGAACCAGAACCCTATTTATGATTTTTTTTTACAACATTCTTTGTTACTCTCAAGAAGTTCACAGCCCGCTGGCTTCGTTATTAACTCTTAATTACTTTACTTGTGCAGTGCCAAGCAGCATTATCTAAAAGTCTTGATCCACTTTGGCCCTTGGGCGACCAAGTGAGACGAAGGGAGTTGTGGGAATAACCTCACTTGTGGAAGTTTCTCCCCTTTGATATTTTTTGCAAGTTCTGTTGAATAAATATTTTTCAATGCTCCTGGCATACAGCTTATAATGTCGAGGGTTAAGCGGGTACAGGTATGTAGGTAGGTATTTGAATGGTATTAGATGTTATGTACGTGACTGATAATCCAATATTATCATAGTCAATGTCTTTAATACGTTAAAATATCTCTCAATGACGATTTTTCTGTCCTAGTCCAGTCATATTTGGGTTCTACCTCGGTATTTCGAGAAAACCAGCGGGGTACTTGTATACGCCTACATTTTGGCGTTATAAATATAAACGTTGCTTTAAAAGAGACAACGTTCACCAGTTTCCAGCTGGTTGACTTGGAATTTCAAGGTAAACCCTATTTTTTGGTTAAAATTACTGGACTATCCAGCGCGAAATCAAAATCAAAATCAAAATCAAAAACTCTTTATTTCCATAAATACAATAAATGTACACTTAGAAAAGGTCAAATCATAAAACTAAGCACTGACACGGAAATAAAGTGATATTTTTTGATTTCTGTCGCTTCGGTATGTAGACTAAAGTAAATAAATAATAAATAAAATAAAAATTCTTTATTTCAGACAACCATGGGTCCATAGATTTGCGAGTGATACATGTACATTAACACACAAAACAAGATAAAATAGAATATATATAACAAATAATGTAGCAATAGGCGCTGTGTATAATCGAGCCGAGGATAATCAATAGAGGAAATATGTTCCTTGATTGATCACCCTCCGCACAAAGCACTTCCAGAGCGGGGATGAAAGGCACTCTGCCACAGCACACAGGATGCTGTTGCGACTGTCCCGTACTCTGCGCATCAGGGACACTGTTTTTTTACGCATAACCGCATGAAAGCCGTCTGTGTGGTACTGCGCAAACATTCCTGACGCACTGCAGAATCTAGGCAGCCGCAGCATCATCCGAAATATATTATTATATTGGACTCGTAGGGCGTCCATCGATCTTTTGGTATGCCGGACCCACAGACTTCCCGTGTAAAAGCTCTGACAGTATGCTTTGAAAAGCGTTATTTTAACTTGGTCAGTACAACGGGAAAATCTGCGAGCCAGCATGTTACCTCGAACCGATAGAGCCCTACGCTCCCTTTCGACGTCTTCATCGTCCTTAAGGTCGTCGACAAGTAAATGTCCAAGATATTTAAATTTCGACACGCGATTTATGTTCAAGCCGTTAAGGGTAATATTTAGTTTGTTCTCGGGACACTTACCGACGGCCTTAAAAACCATGTATTCCGTCTTTTTTACATTATATTTGAGCCCATGCTCAACAGCGTAGTTCTCACAAACTCTCAGTAGTTTTCTAATGCCCCCCACCGTCGGGCTCAGCAGCACCATGTCGTCGGCATAGCTTATGTTATTGATGTTTACGCCGTTCATGCGGCAGCCGATACGCATGCTGCTGAGCTCGCCAATGAGGTCGTTAACATACAAATTGAAGAGCTTCGGAGACGTAATCCCCCCCTGTCTCACCCCGCTCTCCAACCTGTATGCTCCCGATAGAGAACCAGCCCACTTAACATGGTTAATTTGGTTGTCATACCAGTACTTAAAAATTTTAAGGACTTCAACCGGTAATCCCCTGTCCCCCAGCTTCTTCCACAGCACATCGTATGACACAAGGTCAAAGGCTTTGGAGAGGTCAAGGAAACAGGCGAATACCGGCGTCCTGCGGTCTGTATAATACTGGATGGTACTCTTGAGACATATGATCGCGCTCTCTGTAGACAGTCCGGGTCGGAACCCGAACTGAGCGTCATGAAGTTTTATATATTTATCTATATAAGAATCAAGAAGACCATCCAGTATTTTAGCAATAATGGTTGCCAAAGAAACAGGTCGATAGTTACATAAATCTGAAACATCCCCCGTTCTGTCCTTCACAATGGGCACCACAATGGTTTTCATTAAATCCAGAGGTAGATGTGAGTGACTCATGCACATTGTAAAAAACATAGCAAGAACGTTTGGAAGGTGCACTCCTGCATATTTTAAATGCTCAATACTGAGCCCGTCATGACCAGGAGACTTACCACCGCTCATCCCGCTGAGGACTTTTCGAACTTGTCTAGCAGTAAAACGAACAAGCGGCTTATCTCCTTCGGATGACTTCTCTCCCCCAGATAGTTTCTCACCTGCGGGAGAGGAGCCATCCGTGCCACATACGCACCCAGCATTGATGTGCATAGTGGAAGGGCCCAGCGGAGAGCTCACTTTAAAGTGCTCGCGGAACCGGTTGGAAATGTCTACAGTATCACTAACCCCACCCACACTCACTGGGAGACCAGACCTAACCTCCTGTTTATTCGTAGCTTTCCAGAATTTACCGAAATCTTTAGTCGATCGATGTTTGGCAAGAATATCCATCTGTAGTTGTTCCTGGTTTTTCTGACACCAATTGAGTCGACTCTTAAAAATTTTACGGGACTCATACATGTTTCTATAAATTGACCCCGAAGTCGGTCGGCTACAATTTACCCACATTTCGAAATTAAGTCTGGCCTCCCGGTGCGCTTCATGGACGTGCTTATTCCAGCCACATAAATGTCTGGTCCTTCTAGGAAGTACGTAAAGAAGCGACGAAGAAACCTTTAGCCTGTTAGTTGTTATTTTTCGAGTTGGAGCAAAACCCGTCCCAAGCTTTTTTATCCTCTAGATAATCTGATATTTTATAGTAAGCCTTTTTGCACAGCAAGGTTTTGACAATTTGTTTGAATTTATTTACTGATAATTTTTGCAACTCACTAGGAGTTTTGTTGTAGAAGCGTATACATTGCCCTTTAAAAGATACATTAATTTTGTGTAGCCTAGTTGTGGGCACAGCGATCTTATGTTTGTTTCTGGTATTCAAATTATGTTTATCGCTATTTTTAGGGAACCGATTTATATTTTTGTGAGTGTACAATAAGTTTTCATAAATATATTGACATGGTACTGTCATTATGTTTATTTCTTTGAATTTATCACGCAGGGATTCTCTGGGACCCATATTATAGATTGCACGAACAGCCCTCTTCTGCAGCACAAATACGGTGTTAATATCTGCAGCGTTCCCCCACAGCAGTATACCATAAGACATAATACTATGGAAGTAGCTGAAATAAACAAGTCTAGATGTGTCCACGTCTGTAAGATGACGGATTTTTTTGACTGCATACGCTGCAGAACTGAGTCTCTTCGATAGCTTATCTATGTGTGGGCCCCATTGAAGTTTATTATCTAAGGTGATTCCTAAGAATACGGTGCTTTCTACCATTTCTAAAGTTTCTCCTTTAACGTTTACATCAGCCTTCACTTGTTTAACATTAGGTAGAATAAATCTAATACATTTTGTTTTGGTTTCATTTAACAAAAGATTATTGACACGAGCATAACTCTACAGCTTAGATTAAACAGTTTTACTCTTTCAGAGGATTTAATATCCTTGTCCACTACTATGACAAAAATTGCACTCCCTTAAAATATCTCCTGTCTCGTGTTATAAAAGTTTTGAGCTGTATATATGACAGCAGCTCATTTCGAATGCTTTGCAGCTGTTGTAAAGGTGTAAAACACGATGCAGCAGCGTTAGTATCAGTCATAAAATTTCATTCAAAACATTTGTGTCCAAAAGAGAAAATTTATAGTTCAGAGGGTGAGCACAGGTAGACCTGAACAATAATTATCATGTCGCCTACAGACATCGGTTCTAGAGTTAGAATTTTACAAAATTGCATGAAATGCCAAACTCTAGCGTAGAGCTTCAATTTATGCACGTTCATTACGCATTACGTTGATTGATGTTTTTTCAAAACCTTGTCTACAGTAGTTTAAATGTATTAAGTTTATGCACACACAGAGGGTCTATTTTATTAATGGTCCAACACGAAATTGCAATTGCATTGAATACACCAAGGTAGACTGCAAATTTGCCCGAAAAAATCGAAACGAAACAATCTATCACGTATTTTGGATAATTTTAATAGGCCTTCAAGAACGTGTTGACAGTAAAAAAATAAAATAAATAAATGATGAAACAATGATCCCTTGTTGATATTACATTTAACCAAAAACACTCATTATGATAAACGTTCGTTAAAACGTTTTCAACACATGATATCATAATAATCATGCGGGCGACATTCACTGTAATATAATTACTTTATTTATATTACATTCGACCACATGTGTCTGCTTCTGCGGTCCGGAGAGGCATATCGAGTGACAAATAGTAGCTGGATCGATTCGCATTTATATAAAAACGTGAGGAGAAATATAAATCTTCCTTCACGTTTTTCAAGTAGATAAAACGCATAATAAACGTAGTGTAGGACGCCCTCCAGCCACGTGGGATGACGATGACGATGATCTACGAAAGACTGCAGGCAGATGCTGGATGCGGCCAGCTGAAGACAGAGCGCTATGCCGCTCATTAGGGGAGGTCTGTCCGGCAGTGGACTAATATAGGCTGATGATGAAAATGCATAATAACAACCACTACCTACCTGGATGAGTCTCGCAGATAATCGGAAGGAATGGCGTATGAACGAGGATCCCAACAGGGGCAAAGGGATTTAAATTATGATGATTCATCATCACATCACATCATCATTAATCTCCCTGCCCTTATCCCACTCTAGTTGGAATCGGCATCAAAACTTTCTCCTCCTCTCATATTTCTTACTAATGTAAGTAATATAAGATGACTAGACGATCGCCTCGCGGTTTCACCCGCGTAGTTCCCGTTCCCGTGGGTATTCCGGGATAAAATATAGCGTATGTCACTCCCTGAAAAGTAAGCTTCCTAACGGTGAAAGAATTTTTCAAATCGGTCCAGTAGTTTCGGCGCCTATTCAATACAAACAAACAATCAAATCTTTCCTCTTTATAATATTAGTATAGATGAAATGATGATATAATTTACGACAACAATTTTAGTGTTCACACTTAGGTACCTCGTTTATTATGATTCTATTAGCGAATGCCTAATATTAGCTTTCTGTGTCTATTTTAAATTCTATTGTAATTAATTAAGCTGATGGCTTATATAAAGAACAATCCAATAGAGAAATAATTACACATGATAATCGCCGACCTTCATCATCTCAGTCTATGGATGTCCACTGCTGGACACAGGCATCCCCCCCTAAATACAATCGGTTTCCACTACCTTCACATTTCATCTGTCCATCCAGTTTACATTTTTGCCGATATGACTAGCTAGTCATATCGGCAAATATGCGATGCAAAGTACTAAGAGCCAATCTTTAACGAAGATTGGCTAATATCTAACGATGTAAAATCTATTTAAAAGCAAATACACCGAAATTGCATCTTAAAATCACTTCAAATTAATGTATTTTCAAGAAAACCCTAATTTGTTTTTAATGTTTAACGTGGTTCCTCGTTCAAATGAGGTAAATGGGTAATCCCAATGTTTTTTTTTCTATAGCGTACATGTTTTTCTTGTTATTGAGTCACCGGTAAAATAAAGCAGACAAGGGCTAGTAATTCTCTAAAAAAAATTGGTGGCTACATACATACCAAATGGTTCCTCTAATTCAGGGTTAGATGATGCTGTCTGAATTTTTCAGCATTAGTAATTTACTTATATATATTTTGAATTTATTTATAGGGAATTGTATTTGACCCTTTATATTAAAAAAAAATTAATGAAAGGAATTTGAAGACGGTTTTTAGTTATTTTTAAACAATAAAAATAAAAAGTAATTAACCGGTAGGTCTGCGCAATATTGTTGCATGGAAACTGCGATGGACTTTAAATAGTCAAAGGTCGCTCCTCCAACCTTGAACTCATGTCTGACTCACGGCTCTAGGCCACTGTAATCGGAAAGCAATTTTATATGTTTATAAAGTATATACAGGGTGCCTGGTCACCGGTGTCGGAGACTTTCATCATCATCATCAGCCTATATTAGTGCACTGCTGGACATAGGCCTCCCCTAATGAGCGCTATAGCACCCTATCTTCAGCTCGCCGCATCCAGCATCTGCCTGCAATCTTTCGCAGATCGTCATCCCGCCTGGTCGCAGGGCGTTTTGTTCTACGTTTGCCGAGTCGTGGTCTCCGCTCAAGTACACGTTTACCCCAGCGGTTGTCGGTTCTCCGCGAGATATGGCCGGCCCACTGCCACTTGCGCATCCTATCCTTTAGAAAGACCCCGAGCATATCCGAGCACATATCCATAGCTCGATGAGCGACTTTGAACTGGAGACTTTGATGGGGTGAAATACGGTAAATTTTATCGACAAATCACTATCTTTATTATTTTTTTCTCGGTCCATAGTAAAAGGCAACCATTTTTTTTTTTTGAGTCTTGTACTGATTACGCCATAGCTTCCCATGTGGAAGTCCTAGAAAGACGAAAGAACTTTTTTTCATAACGACGAACTTTACCGTATTTCACTTTCCCACTCCCAAAGTCACCGACACTGGTGACCAGACACCCTGTATAATGCGGCGACATTGAGTTGTACAGATCATTAAAACGATCTTCAAGTTTTCTTTTTAATCGTGTTGCTGTGAGATTTTTTTCATAGTACTCGACTATGAAAAAAAACTCACAGCAACACAGGTTCAAAGTCATTTTCAAAAAAGACAAAAATTGTTATTTCCGTGAATAACAGTAAATCAACATCATCAGCCTATAATAGTCCTGCTGGACATAGGCCTCCCCTAATGAGCGCCGTAAATAAAATAGATACCAGTAAATAAATACGCAAAAATAAAATAAAAGAACACCTTACCTATCAAAAGAAGCATTCTGCTGATCACAATAATTGTATTCTGAATTTTGAAATTATTTTTTATCCTCCGCGTTGGTTTTCTTTGACTGGACAAAAGAATGCAATATTGAATACTACAACTACGCAACTTTCATAATGTATTTTTTAATTAAGTAAAGATACGAATTCGTTGACTCGAAAAATATCGGGTCTAAACAGCTTCGATGTTTATCGAGCCAAAGCAGGTTTGGTTGTCAAAGAAGGCCTTCAGACTCTTAGTGCTCACGGGATTCCCGTGGTTAAAAAAAACTCGAATTACGTATAACATGTTATAGAAATAAAATACGATAAAAAAACACGAAAGCGCACTGTTTCGCAGATAAAATTATCGAGATCTCAGGAAAGAAAGATAAAATTATCGAGATCTCAGGTCTCAGGAACCCTGCGGTCTTTTGAAATTACATAATGTTTTGATTCGTAGGTTATTACTAATTTTTGGCTCCTTGAACCAGTTTCTTCATAACTTGCGTAGTTTTCTTGTAAATAAAAAACTTGATTTATGCGCTTACGCTGTTTCCAAAACGTATTTTGTCCCGCTCCTATGAAAGTGAAAGCCTTTGGCCATCCTATTCAAAAATTAAACGCGGGAAAGGAGTTACCTTTACTTACCTTTTGTTCTTATTGTTTTCAACCCGCCTGCATTGTCCTACAGGGCAAAGCACTCCTGTGTAATCTAAAAAAAATAGTTGCCTAGCAATTTCGCATGTAGATAAATAAAACAATGAGCACAAATAGTCTCGACTAGCAGGCGTTATGCAGCTCTATAATAAATCAGTCGACCTTTACGACTAATTAGCGATCGTGTCAGATATTCGTGCTGCCCTCTATTAGCTAAAACGCCATTTATTGCTATTATTTATTGTTATTCTCTAGACCGAGGTCGTTATGTAATAGGGTGATATATTTTACGATTCCTTTTCAGCTTGATTAGGTTTTTTGCATGGCAGATTTATTACGTTAGATTTTTCGTAATCGATTTTGGTTCGTATCCAATTTAATGATCCCTATGGGCTTGTGTAACTCAGACGCTCATTTTATGATTATTATATAGTGTCAAAAAAATATCACAGGTATTTCTTGTTGTTTATAAATTAGAGATGAATATAAATTCTAAACTGCATTTTGTTGAACCAAATGTGAATAGAAATCAGATTAAATTATTTATCAACAATCTAGATAATCTGGCCATATTGGTTCAAGAGGGGTACCTACTAATCTCAATACTTTGATTTCCCTTCTGATTTTCCCAATCCAAATATGTAGTAGATAATGTAAGGTTAAATTCTTAAAATCCTGATTATGAAAAATATATAACGTTTTTATTGACGTGACAACGTCTTATAATTCGATAGAGTCGGCTGCACGCACGAAAAAACATGACGTCATGCGGCGTTACCTCGTCATGCGGCGTTACCTCGCTCTGAGGCGTTCCATGTAAGGCTTGAAGTGCAAGCGAGAGCGCTCGACATCCGTCTCTCACCTACTTGAGTGAGCGATGCGTCTGCGTTGTCACGTTCAACTATCGTCAGTAAACCGACTTTACAGACAACCAATTTTTTTGAAACTTATTTTATTCTATTATTGTTTGATTTTTCTGCTGTCTATGCGGAAAGCAATGTGACGAACATACAATAATCAAAATTAATAAACAGGAATTTTTATTAAAATTGAACTGTGGCAAATTTACACATGCTTTTTTTCGTGACGAATGTAGCAAATGTACAACAACCCATCAATACCCACATTAAAATGAACTTTTTCCTTTACTTCCAGGGTCTTCAGACGCGGAGATGCCACCTTCGCTGCTGCATTCCATGCAGAACCAGATGCAGAGCAAAGGAGGCTACGAGATGGCATACGGAGTTAAGGTAACTATCTACCATGCTTTAATACCCAACTACTGAAAGTAGGCAATGGGAGCAGCACGAATCTTACCTGAAACCCAGCACGTGCATGTCGTAGGGCCGAGTCAGGGATTCTACCAAATAAATAGCAGCATCTTCCTTCGGTATCTTTTAATTTTAAAACCTCAACTGGGATCACCTATTCTCCTGCCCATGGCAACAAACCCTCGTGCCAAGCGTCCTGATTATGGCAAATTCCCCCCTTTTTTGGGGAAGGCATGTTCACAGTAGACGTGTGTGAAAATGGATCAAGGAATAAAAATAGTCAGAATTCTGATCGCTATTAGTTGTAAGTTCTAAAGAAGTTTCTTTGGTAGATGGGTAAAAATCGCAGCACATAATGCATGCATTGTGTTAAGAATGGGAACACCCTATTCCCGGCCACTTCGTTTGAGTCAAAGTATCCATGAGATCCTATCTATATGAGTAAAAATAGGTTAGGTACCCTACCTACCACACTAACGAAGTTGCGGGTTACCGATAGTCGATCTATATGAGTGAAACACAGTGTGAGAATTGCAGGACGATCCTGAATAAGACTTACAGGACCGAATAGGTGGTTTTTGAGGCCTCATGCCCAGCAGTGGGTAACGTCAGGTTATAAATGATGATGATGAAGTTTTAGCTCGAGAGAAAACGGGAAAATGTAGTAAACGGCATTCCAAAGTTTTTATGCCTATTAACGAACGAAATCGTAATGTCCTTCGGATACAAACTAAGCTAACTTTCGGAATGGATTTATAGTTGCCAAATACTTATAAAACATCTTACCAATATCACTTAATTTTGATCGTCTTCTAATGTCGCCATCAAAAATTTACATCATTGGCGGAAATTTTTTAAATTCTTCTTGAGCATTTCCCTAACTGTATCGCATTGGATCTTTGTAAAACCCTTTCATAATAAAATAAAATTTGAAATTGAACATTGTGGTGAAAAACTGTTCTCTATCATCATCATTTGCAGCCGGATTTTACCCACTGCTGGGTATATGCGTACCGAATTTATTTCTGGAGAATCTAATACTGAACAATAATCCACAAAACTCATCCGTAATGAAACGAACTTTTTAAGAAATCATGGTCCATGCTAGTAAAGTAAAGTAAAGTAAAGTAAAGTAAAAAGTATTTATTCTGTGTCACAAAAATTACATGGAGTTGGTACAAATAAATAAAAGTTAAAACAGTGACATCAAAAAAGGTCGTCGCTCAGCATGATGCACAGTAACGATGGCGCTACTGTGCGCTGGTTTTATGCGACACCTAGAGGGCGCAGCGGCAGCAGCTGACACACGCTTAAGACAAACAAAGACAAAGAAGGTATACAAAAAAAAAAAAAAAATATTTCAATATTTAGAATATAAAAAGAAAATAAAGGAAAATATAACTAACCTAATCTAACCAAATACGTAAAAAAGTGAGAACAATATTTAATTAAAAGAATATGAAGACATTTATATAGTTCTTAGTTAATATGACGCTATCATAGATAAAATTGACGCCCAGAACGACTGCCCATTGGTGGAATGTCTTGTGATTCTAAAACAATTTTTTTTAAGGATTTAGGAGTACTTATTACGAACCAAATTTTAAGTACCTATTTACTAAATCATCAATAAAAAGTAAACTTGAGGTTCTACAATCTAACAATATTTTCTCTTTTTCAGGTTTATTGAAACTGCGGTGTCTGAATATGAGAGAAGAATGCGCACCGATTGTTGAACCAAGCACATTTCACAGATGACGACTCAAACAACAACAAACATTGTAAAATGAAAACGCAGTGATATCATTTCATACGTAGGTCCAATGAGAAAAATGTTATCTTTTGTTATCTATTGAATCCCAATTTGCAAGGAGATTTTAAAATCTCCTTCATTGGATCACAAGGATTTCACAAAACTGAGGAGTGAGTCTATTTGAGTTTAGGAACGAGTCGTGATCATGGCGTCTCCCTTTTCCATAAAACTTGGTACAGCGCCTCTATCGTGCGGACAGAGAACTACGCAACTACTACTAAATCTCATACAAAAGAGACGTCACGACGTATCTTTACCTAACATCAAATAGACTCTTGCCTTAACCTTATTGTGTAAGAACAATCGACATTATGGTGTTATAATCACGTCATATATTCGAAATTCTATTGGTTATTTTTACACATCTCGGCTAAGGATGCAAAATGAAACCATTAACCTTGCCCCTTCTTTGTGCCCAAGTTTTCTTTAAGTCAGCTGCACTAAGGTACCTATCTATGTCGCCGCCGCCGCCGGATCGTATGCAATCGGCCTAGCCATTCTACAAACGGGATGACTGTACAACCCGGCGGGTAATCTACACTTTAGTACGCACGTACTGAAGTGTAGACCTCAGTACTACATCATAAATGCAGCTCAGCAAGGAAAAATCTACGATTCTGGATAATTTCAAGCAAAACCAACTCTTATGTCACTTGTCTTGTCTTGTCACTTCTGGATACCGTTTGCACGAAAACGAATCATAAACTACAGACCCAGTTTACTGCAACGGCAGTTAGTGTCAACTCAGAGGTTGGGTGGATAACCAATTCCTAGTCACCTCGTGTGAGAATGGCCTTACTTTTAGAAAGAGAAGTACGTACCTATGTCAAAAATCAGAATGTTTCCCGAAGGCCCTACGGGACGCCAACGGGATATTTCTGTCAAATCATATAAAACGTTGATGTTGTTAAAATAGATAACGTCGTAAAATCTGTAGGTAAATAATTTTTCCGGGACATTGTGGACACGACTATATTTTGGGACTTCTTTCGTCGATATAAAAATTAATCAGTGTTCAGTTATAGAGTCTTCACTGTGAAATATATGCTATAATGATCTAATATTTATTTTATGAAAGTTAGTTGTATTAATTAGTCGTCTTAAGAATTTGTTTTCTGTAAATACTTTTTATTTTAATTCAAATTCAATAAATTAAATCAAGTTACCTATGTTATTTCTGTAAGAAAATAGTGTTTAGTGTTTCTTTATACCTACTCTTGAAATTTTATGAATTTATGCACATGTTCTGTTAAATTCTGTTATTCAATTCAACGAAGTAATTCAAAATCAAACGAATTTATTCCCCTAAATTGTTAGGTAAGTTTTTCTGGGAAATTTTGGGAAACTGGTAATTTTCTAAAGATTATTTTGAACTAATTGTGTCATAAAAATCAACTGTCATATTATATTTTAACACCATCGTCCTGGCAATACTGCCGAGTTCCTTATAGTCAATTTTATTCTCATTTATTGTAAGATAAGCTAAGCTAAGTCATAATTAGTTAAGAAATTTATGTTAATAAGTTGCCTTTTAAATTAAGCTTTGAGTCTTCGTGTCCGAACGTCTTTGGATAAAGAAATGACTGTTAAGTTTAACCGTGGACTGAAAAACTAATAATTATTTTGAAACTTTCAAATATGCACTCTTTCCCATAGGAACTGTTTTAAGTGGTGAGAATATTTGACGTTAGTATCAAGACGATCGTGATGTCTCCTTTTACGATACTTTTTGGGGCAGCGCCTCTATCGTGCGGACAGTTAACTACGCAAATCCCGTCACGATCATGGTAAAATAAAACAAGGTATGCTACTTCGAGATCTTCAAGCCTACGTCACTGTCCACTTGCCACAAAAATGGGAGGTTACGTTCATTTGCCGATGACTATCAAACTTTTATTGACCCTGGTGAATCACTAGCATTGTTAATCGGATAAATCTTTAAAATAAAATGGGCGGTTACTCTATCCGTAACTGTAAGTGTGAAAGGCGGTAAAATAAGATTCTTTAAATTCCCGAAAAGAGAATCTGTGGCTGAAAAATGTTCCTGCGATTAGATAAATTTCATGTCAAGGGAAAAATTGATTTATCCATGTGCGGAGCTCATTTTAATTCTCAAATTATGGAAACTAAGTTTAAAGAATTTAATGAAAAACCTAAAACCTATAGATCTAGATCTCGAATCTCCCAAAGCTAAAAATATTTAGAACCACCGTAGCGGATATGACGTAGGCTTGGGCAAAACCCACGTGACCCTTGTTTCTCGGAGTAGCATACCTTGTATTAATTTACCATGGACACGATCACGACTCGTTACTAGCATCAAAAAGACTCGCACCTCTGTTTACAAAATAGCAATGGATTGATAAATTCATAATATTATCTGATAAGGGCAAATTATTTGGAAGCCTTATATTTTGTGTAAGATGTTCATCATAATATAAGACTTTTATAGGGTGTTTTTTTTAACTAAGACGAAGATAAATAATTGATAGTTTTATCCCCGCATACTCAAACTCAGATTTAAGAACGCCTCAAGTGAAGAATTTTTGATTATTATAATTGAAAACTGTCAAAAAATCGCGACATGAGCCGTGTTTAAATGTGGGTTGCGTTTTAGTATTCGGGCGTTATAAAAGTTTTTATACTTAATACGTCTGCTGAACACAAATTGTTTTAGATAATCGGACAGTTAAGTACTTATCACCTAAAGTTCTTAAATGTGACAAAAAATCAACAACAACAACATCGATTTGGGAAAAGTTTAATTTTGGTGTTGTCTTATTTTTGCAATGAACCCTAAATAGTTAATTGGCATTTAAGCGCACACCAACGACTTCATCAATTTTGTCGTTTTTTAACTAAAATGACAAAGTTATATCAATTTACTTAGGAAATATTGTAAGTAGCTATAATTGTATTGTCCATCTGGAATATGGATTTGTTCTTATGATTAAATACGTATTGAAAAGTTTTTGATTGTTTAATTTTGCCTGTCTTTAGATAAAAATATGCTGTGTAGTGCCGGCTTAGAATTTGCACCACCCCAACTCTTCCCGCGGTTGTCGTAAGAGGCCACTAAGGGATATCCACCGGGGGCGGGCAGCATCGCCCCCTGCAGAACAATTCTACCACCGCCTGCCCAGAGTAGGGATTATGGGCACTAGCCCCCCATGTGATGGGAGGCCTGCGTCCAGTAGTGACCACAGGCTGTTGAGGTTGAGATGAAAATAAAACCCAATCATAAAAGCTCAAAAATAACTACGTTTCCACTGCCCAGTTTAGGCGGGAACTGGACCATGCGTGTCTTGGGCCATGAAAGTGTTAGTTTAAACTAGATTTTGCGATGATTTTTCCATAAGGCTACAGACGATTAGGTACCTATTGAATCAATTTCTTCCTTGAATAGAAAAGAACAGGACTCCTTGACGCCCTTCGATAACTTCGCTGACGAACTTCGATGCTGAATGTGTATCGTATAGGGACCCCTCGATAAAAGCCATTAAGGCGCGTATCAGGGGCAGGCCTTTTTTTTATTCGGCGAGAAAGTTCGTTTACGAATAAACTGGTCTGGGGGGGACCAGAATTATGTGGGACTCGACGCCCTGAGAAGGACGTAATACCCACTAAAAACCTCTCCGGTGTCCCTCTCTCCCTATTTTCGCCAAACCACGGGAACATTTAAAACCCCCGCGGCCCGACTGGCGTCCCATCTTCCTCCTATACATGGCCGGCGAGCCCACCGATCCACACACCCACCGACCCCATTCTTCCGTCACCTTTCCTCCATCATCAGGGGGAGGCCTGCGTCAAGCAGTGGACCGGTATAGGCTGTTGAGGTGAGGTAGGGACCCTTCGACTGATAAAATACCAAATATATTATTTTATAGACATTTCATGATTTAATTTCATGATTTTAACAGAACTAAGACAACACTGTAACAAAAACGGCGAACAGCTCTTGAAGACGTCATAGGCATAAAATAATATGACGTCATATATTTTTTATGCATAAAAGAATAATATAATTTGTAGACATTAGAGAAATAAATAATATAATTTATAGACATTAAAGAAAGAAAATAACTTTATTTTAAACGAAAACTTTAGACAAGTAAAAGCTGCATTGGTCGAAGTCGAAGATATGAAAACTAGTAGGTATTGGCTTTTACCGGCTACGATGTACTACACTACGGGTTTTTAAATTATGCCGCCTCTGTGCCGTTAGCCATAGACAACACAGTTTGCAGTAATAGGCTTAGAATACATCCAAGTGTGCCATAAAGTTACGTACGGTTGTGAAGGAAAATCGTTGCGAATTTTCTTTTAACTCATAGCCATTTTTTAAAGAAATAGCTGAAGTAACTGAAGGTGAGGTCCTTCTACTTTTGTAATTGTAGGTCACCAATCACCATGATGCAGATTTTTTAAAGGTTAGCGCTCATAATAAAACTCTTGCAAAACAGCTAAATTTTAAGTTATTTTAGAACAAGGTTTGCGGTGTGATAAATTTATATGAAATGATGATTCGTTACAAAAGTTATGTACCTAACGTAACTAACCTACCTTAGCTGGCAACGCAAATTTACGTGCGTTGTTAAAAGCGTGTCACACACGACGCAGATACGATAATATTTTATCTGCGTATAAAAACTTATTTATCTGATCAACCAACACACTAAACATATACGATAATATACGAGACGATACATTGAATCAGAATCCTTCGGACTGAGTACACTTGTTTTTTGGTACAGATTGTTTTATACAGGGTGTTGAAACAAAATGAGTTCGCGTTTTACGCGTTTTATTGCTTTTTGACTTATTAGACAGCTCATCAGAAGATGATTCTGATATTGAATTTGATGCACTTCTTGCTTCACTTACAAAAAATCGACGAATTTGGATAGAACGCCATATAAAGCTTAAAAAGGACCGAGGCGAATTTAAAATCTTCAAAGATCTATCAGATAATAAATATACAAACTATTTCCGAAACCCAAGAGCAACTTTAATGGCGATTCACAATTTGATTGAAGAAGATATTAAAAAAACAAATACTAACATGCGAAAATGTATTTCAACCGAAGAACGACTTGCTCATTGCTTATGGTAAGCAATATTTAACAATACATTATTTATTTTAACAATACATGCTTATTATGATCACTGATTCATCCTGTATCTACCTGCAGATAAAATATTTAACAATATTTGTATCTGCAGAGATGTTATCTGCATACGCAGATAATATTCTCGCTATATTTCCATATATGTCGGTGCCCAC
Organism: Eupithecia subfuscata; assembly: GCA_963564075.1. Lineage (NCBI taxonomy): Eukaryota > Metazoa > Arthropoda > Insecta > Lepidoptera > Geometridae > Eupithecia > Eupithecia subfuscata. Next base: position 4,173,067 of record OY751116.1, on the reverse strand, counting down.
AGATACTTTACGATAAATATAAATTATCTGCGCCGTGTGTGTTAGTTTATAGAAAATAAATGTATAGAGAGCGATATTGAAAGATATACGCTCAGATACAGATATCTCACCGTATCTGCGTCGCCGTGTGTGACACGCTTAAAGCGTTTGATTACGCAGTGTATCTGAGCCCTTATTATCTACCAAGTCTATGGTAAACTATTTCTCAGTAGTTTAGTTTTACGCACACACACACTGTGTGTATGCTCTGCACAAAGTCTAAATTCGCATCGCATTGTTTATCGTTCGTTCGCGGTTATCATTCTACCGGTACACGTTGTTGTGTTTGTGCCTCGTTTGTGTTTTAAAGAACCCTTCGAGTTAAAAACGTGACTATTCGACGCATGCGTATTGTGCGTCTGTCGAAAAATACTGAAATATTTGCCACGAATAGCTTGGATATAGCGGCCAACATAATTAAAATTCAAGATACTAAAATGTTTGGCATTCTGATTATCATTTTAATCGTTTTAATAATTGGCAAATACTTTTACAAATTTTCATGCGGAATTTGCAAATGTGCGGATAAAATGATCGACAGAGTTGTCGTAATAACCGGCTCGAATACTGGAATAGGTTACGAAACCGCCGAGGAGCTGGCCCGGCGAGGGGCGAAGGTGATTCTCGCATGCCGAGATGAAAAACGAGGTACCACAGCAAGAGATAATATCATAAAAGCCACCGGTAACCAAAATATAGTCTACAAACACCTGGATTTGGCCTCATTTAAATCTGTGCGAGCCTTTGCTGGTGAGATTTTAAAAACAGAGCCCAGACTGCATGTTCTGATCAACAACGCCGGTACGGGAAACTGCGGTAACTTCCTGACGGAAGACGACCTTCCTTTCGAGACCCAAGTCAACCATTTCTCTCCATTCCTTCTTACTTTAAGCCTGTTACCGCTCCTCAAGTCGTCAGCCCCGAGTAGCATCATCAACGTGTCTTCAGTCATGCACAGAATCGGAAAGATAGACTTGAAGAACTTCGATAAGCAAGCGAAAACTGCTCTAACTCGTCTGAGAGTCTACTCCGACACCAAGCTAGCTAATATACTCTTTACCAGAAAACTGAGCGAGATTTTATCGGGGACTGGAGTAACCGTCAATTGCTTGCACCCTGGCGCAGTGAACACCGAAATATTCCGAGACAAGAACTTCATTGTCAAGTTTTTGATTCGTCTGTTCTTTAAGACGTCGAAGGAGGGTGCACAGACCACCATACACCTGGCGGTGTCTAAAGAACTAAAGGACACGACGGGAAAGTACTTCTGCGACTGCAAAGAAGAGGAGCCGTCATCGTGCGCAAAGAATGCTGAAATGGCAGAGAAGTTGTGGAAACTGTCCGAAGAAGTATGCGGTCAGAAAAAGTTTGAATGATTGGTGAAGTACGTTCTGTTTGCTACTGTTAAAATTTCAGGCACTTTGCAATAATATTGTTCTGTAGCAAGCAACTAAAGTGACTGTTGTGTTTTCGAGAATATACTAGATATAAGAATACAAAGATTCCCTTCAGTCAGTTGTTCAGTCAGTCCTTGCATCTCAACATCACCATCATCCGAGACGATATCAAATATCAAAGTGCTGTATTTCCTTAGACCTCACAAGACTCTTGTATAGGTACGTCAGAAAATTCAAATTACTTATGTAACTAGGAAATAAATTGATCACTTTGGATTTTAGTTCACTTCAATCTTTTTAAGTTAAAGTAAAGAAGCGGAAAAGTTACCTTTACCTTGTTAGGGTGTAAGTTTTAGAGTTCGTTGTTCATACGATTATTTTTAAAAATCAGTCAAGCCTTATTATCATTTCCCGATACCTAAATCGATGTTTGTTCTTCAGATAAAAGAATACGAAATACAATTTTGTTTAATTGACCTTGACCTAAAAGAACAGTCAGCTTTGTTTTCACGACCCTGATCTGGAAACTGTAGTCTTTGTTGCTGGTAGGTAGGTGATGGTGATGACCTCCTAGCCGGATTACAGCCACGACGGGGCGGCGGCGGCCATTCTCAACGTATATAATATAAAATAATTTTTGTAAACAGCAACCCGCAAAAAACATTTACGTTAAGTTTAGTTTTGGTGATATCTGAATTTACAGCAATATAATCTGATTTTTAAAACTAACGAGCGTTTTGGTGTAACATTTTATCGAGCAAAGGCACGAGCGAGGTGCGCCGAGAGAAATTATACGAAAGGCACAGATAAATGTAACAGGTAAATGCTCACTCGCCGTAAGCATTACGTCGAACACAGCGTCGAGCATTCGCAAGAACGTTAAATTACATGGAAATGCTCTAGGAAACTGAACATTTGCCTGCACAGTACCGTTGGTTGGTAAGAACGTTACGATAGGTACATTGTAATGCTCTAGCAAATGCTCTAGTCTATACTCGCCTTTAGTTTTTTTCATGTCCAGTCCATCTCAAGGTTGCCTGGAAGAGATCGCTCTCAGCGATAAGGCCGCCCTTTATACTTCCTGTATTCTAAGCTTTTATTGTTTCCTGTCTTTATTTTCTATCTATATGTATTTCTATGGTATTCCTGAAATTGTTACGAAATCTAGTTTGACCATGAGGAAACACCCGTTTTCTCAAATCCTCGTGGTAGTGTGATATGTCGAACTCAGAGATGGTACCAGCAGACCTAAACATCATCATCATCAACCTATATCAGTCCACAGCTGGACATAGGCCTAAACATAGGACCTAAACATAGGATTCATTAATTTTCATACTTAAGAATTTTGTTACGTAAGTACACCAGTCTAGCCTAGCTAGATTAGGCTAGATTAGGTAATTATATCTACTTTATTCATATTTTGACGACCGATGGGGCGCGACGGGTAAAAATCCGCCTGTAACGCAGAAGGTTGCGGGTTTGATTCCCGCCTTGGGACAAATGTTTGTACGATCTGAAAATAGTTGTTCAGGGTGTTCTGGGTATTTTCTATGCATAATAAAAAATATCTATCTACCGTATCGTACCTACCCATAACACAAGCTCTGCTTAGTTTGGGGCTAGATAATGCTGTGTGAATTGTCCAGCATTACTTTATTTTTTTTTACTTTATTTTTTTTAAGAATCCTGGTAGGTATATCTATACTAATAATAATATTATAAAGAGGAAAGGTTTGATTTTTTGTTTGTTTGTTTGTTTGTATGAATTGAATAGGCTCCGAAACTACTGGACCGATTTGAAAAATTCTTTCACCGTTAGGAAGCTTACTTTTCAGGGAGTGACATAGGCTATATTTTATCCCGGAATTCCCACGGGAACGGGAACTATGCGGGTGAAACCGCGAGGCGATCGTCTAGTGTTTCATAAATTAGGTACCTCCCTACTGTTTATCTACAAGAAGGTCAAGGCGAATTATTATGACTTTACAAACATAGAAACTTTAGCTAGGTACTTTACCACAAATGGGCGATAAAAGCGTAGGTCACATCAAACATAAAATTGTACTAAAGTAAGTATGCTTTTGTTCTAAAATTGTCTTTTATATTTATCTTAGTAGGTAGGTAACTGGCTTCCAAATAAATAGGTACCTACCTAGTTAGATACCTACTTGGGTACTACGTTGTCACGGTAATATTGTTTTTCTAGGTAGATATAAAAAAACTTTTGGATTTTTACATTTTATTTAGATAGAAGACAAACAATTTACATTAAAAATACTTCAAAAATTATAAAAACCGTATAAATTACCTTGGAAAAACTATTTTTTAAACATCACATTTGGCTTACAATTAATTTACTATGGAGAAGACACATCACATGGCTAAAAACAGCTTACTTATTCACCTTTTTCTATGCCTGTGTTCGGATCGGGCTGCACTAGGCTTTGAGGATTTCCCTTTGTATCTTTCGTCTGTAATAAAAAGAATATTTTGTCTATGTAAGTAAAATCTAACAGCGGTACTACAAAAACCAATGTAAACACTGGTCTAACAAGCGTTTAACTAAACAGTGTCTAAACAGTTAGACATGGGTTTAAGAAGAGTTTAACTCTCGTTTAAACTATGTCTAAGCCGTGAACCGTCGTAAGACTCGTAAGACGCTGTTTTGTCGTGACGCTTTTGTTAAACACACGGTCAACAGATGTCTAATTTTTTTGTAGTACCGCTGCGCGGTAGGTAATCTGCAAAGCATGATATGTATCACAAACTGCTTAATGAATTTTCGAAAATTCCTTTGTTTTATACTGTAATGATTTCGGTGTTTGTTTTGAATAAAACTGTAAATCCAGGTCATTTTGACCTAAGTAACATTTATGATAAAATAATAATAACCATTAGAGTAATTTAAGACTAATTTAAATCAATGTTCTTAGTATTCGCTTGACTTGTAGACAGTTATCGACTTCTCGTGTTTTCTTCTATTTTGATTTTGACGCGTTGTCTTTGAATTAAACAGCGCGGTCTTGTCTGTGGTTTGTCGACGTCATATTGAGCAGAAGCGGTTTTGGTTGGAAAAACCCGAGAGGTCGGGCATTCGGTCTCCAGACTTGGTAGCGGAAACACCTCTAAAAATACTGAGTAAAAAGGATTGTAGATCTATAAGAATAAAAGTAAAACAGTTTGCAAGGCTTTCATTAATTTCATAAAAATACCTTTAAACGTTTCCATAGAAACGATGCGTGTAATTACTTACTTGATTGAAAATATAACATTGGTTCTGGTTATCATCCTCTTACCTCTAGCGTCCTTATGCCGATGTCGATCGCGGTCGCGATCCCGGTCACGCTCTCTCTCTCTCTCCCGCTCCCGCTCCCGCTCCCGCTCCCGGTCGCGCGAGCCCCGCGAGTCAGGCGAGGAGCGCCGTCTCGGAGACTCCTGGCCGGCGCCCCACCACCAGGCGGGCGGCGGCCCGGGCGGCGCTGAGGCTCGCCCGCGGAGGGTGGACCCGGGCAAGCAAGGGTAGCCGGGGCTTGGGGGAGGCATCTGGCAACATCACACTAATATTATAAACGAGTTTCTGCCCACAGCTTCGCACGCGTTTTTTCTATGGAAACGTAAAACGTGGAAATTTCTATTCTACCCCCGAACTGATAATGTTGCATAAAAAGTAGCCTATGCTTTATTCCAGGCCTGGAACTACCTGTATGCAAAATTTCAGCCCGATCCGTTCAGAGTTCTGGCGTGAAGAAGTAACAAACATCCATTCATGTGTGAATTGTCCAGCATTATTATTATTCTTCTTCTTCTTCTTCTTCTTCTTCTTCTTCTTCTTCTTCTTCTTCTTCTTCTCGTGTGATGCGAACTTTAGATGGATGGATGTTTGTAACTTCTTCACGCCAAAACTACTAAACGGATCGGGGTGAAATTTGGCATAAGTTGATGTATTTTAGGTCTGGCATAAAATATAGGTACCACCATCCGGCACACTCGGTTACGGGGGCGGAACTCTGGCTTGCCGGCTTAGTACACCATTTATGTGGCACCTATAAAATTCATCTTTGTTGGTAACATTTCAGCATATTGCAAATAATTTCGAGTGATAAACTCGTCAATTATTCAAGTAATAATAAGTCAATTGTGTAAAATCACTCCTTCAGCAAAAAATTTCTTAAAATATTCTTGAAAATATTTAGAATATCGTTGTTTATTTTATTTTTGTAGGAAGAACATTAAATAAATAAAGAATTAGGTTGTTTATTGGAAATACAAATAGCCCTTAGACGTTACGTCACAATTAGCTAGAACTCAACTAGGAAAAGAAATTTTAATTCTTATTGTTCTTATTTCGTAAAAATTTTGCACTAGAATTAATCATTTGTTCTTAAGTCGTGTCGTGTTAGATTTCAGGTTTTAATACTTTGCTACTTTTATTAGGTACTTTTTACATAATTATTCTAGTGCCCTAACCGGGTCCATGTTTGGAACTGTTTTCTATGTAAGACTTTTATTAATCTATAAGTATTCTACGACGATTCTGCGATGACCAAAGTCCTATGACGTTGGCAATCGCTTACTATTAACGCAGAGATTGCCCAGTCTCGGCAGTGCGACACACAAGGCGCGACAAACGCCTGCAGGCCCCCGAGAAGGACATGTGCGTCGTGGGCCATCAAAGTGTAAGGCGTATTAGCGGGCGCGAAGTATCAAACATTATGAAACCGCCGATTGCGTTCATACTGAAGGCGCCTTTTTTTTATTTGGCGAGGAAATTCATTTGCGAATAAACTGGTCTGGGGGACTAGAATTATGTGGGACTGACGCCCTGAGAAGGACGTAATACCCATTAAAACCTCTCCGGTGTCCCTCTCTCGCCATTTTCGCCGAACCACGGGAACATCTAAAACCTACCGCGGCCCGACTGGCGTCCCCTCTTCCTCCTATACATGGCCGGCGAGAACCGATCCACACACTCGCCGACCCCATTCTTCCGTCACCTTTCCTCCCCCCGATTGGGACACAGATACACAGTACACAGTTAGAACCTCTGTGCCCAGATGGGCATTGTCGCCCCATACTACTACCAGGTGTGAGTCTCACATTTACACACGCAAACACTCACACTCTCACTCAAACCATTTGTTCTAGTCACGCGGGCACAGTGCCGCGCACACTCAGCTAAAGCAAGCGCGCGCATCACTGCCCCACCTGTGCAAGAGTATAGCAGGTTACGTCCCGCGAGTCTCATGCCATATTGAAGGCGCCCAGCACGACGGGCTTTAGCGAGGCTCGCAGTATGGTTGAAGTCTTTGAGCGACTGGTAGGCAGAATTTAGCCCCTGATTAGTCCTGCCTACCTGCGAGAAGGATTGCGGGAAGCGGTACTGCGGCGTGGCTATGGAGCCTTCGCCCTCGGCGCAGGCCAGCGGGGCAGGCACCGCCGGCTGCCGCGTAGGGCTCTCGGGGGGCGTCGCGAGCTGCAACAAAGATTTTACTCACCATTTGCGTCATAGGCCCATGTCTAGTAATGGACGTTTTTACCCGACGACGCAAGTAATGTTATAAATAAATAAAATAAATAGTGCTGGACAATTTCACACACAATTAACTAGCCCCAAGCTAAGCAGAGCTTGTGTTATGGGTAGTACCCATATAGATAATCGATATACTTACTTAATACAATACACTACTTGAAAGATATCTTTTTGTTATACGTAGAAAACATCCAGAACACCCTGAACAAATATCAATATCTACAGATCTTACAAACATTTGTCCGGAGGCAGGAATCGAACCCGCAATCTCCTGCGTCGCAGGCGGACCTTCGCCCGCCACAGAGGTCGTCGAATTATGTTTTTACGACTTTTATTTAACTTACCCTGTTAGCTTGTGTGGGACAAATGTTGCAACTGAATTTTAGACTAGTTATCCTAAATCTATTGAGCTGAAATTTGGCCTACTTATTGACTACTGTTCGGTGACATTGCGATGTCAGGTACCATCGAGGTGGACTGATGTTGGAGAACCAAGGTGGCCATATAGAATTCCTAAACGACCTAACAACGTCGAGTTTGAGTTTGTTGGATTTGTCTGTCCCCGGGATCCTAAATCTCTGCCAAATTTCATTGAGAAACTTTCGAATTTGTAATTTTAATATGGATGGTTATATTATATCACACTTCACTTCACATCACACTAATATTATAAATGCGAAAGTTTGTATGGATGGATGGATGGATGTTTGTTACCTCTTCACGCCAAAACTACTGAACGGATCAGGCTGAAATTTTACATACAGGTAAGTCTAACCCTGGAATCAAACAAAGGCGACTTTTTATCAAATGAATCAGTTCCCATGGGATAGAAATAACCCCAAAACGTTTCCATAGAAACAACGCGTGCGAAGCCGCGGGCATAAGCTAGTGGATAATATGAATTTGAATGGAAGTATAAGTAATTCTTGAAGTATACCTTCTTCTTGAGGGTGTTGAAGTCGTTACTCATGTCCCGGTACCGTTGCAGGCACTCCTGCCACATCGTCGCCATCTCCGCCATCTCGGAACGCTGCTTGTTTATTTCTTCCTGTAACAAGATGTCATTTCTTTTGTAATTTTTTGGTATTAAATTTTATGATGAGTTCTTGAAATGACAAAATGCCCTTTATTGACAAAGAAAATTACAATCAAATGGTACAATAATATAAAAGAAACAAATTAGAACTAGTAAGTATTTACAATGAGGATTCGTAACGTTATAGCAATTTCAATAGAACTAGTATCCACGTTATTCTTTATGACATTAGAATGATATGTCTTTTTAAATTATCCAAATCGGACCATTACGTACGAAGTTATGACTAAATTACGGGAGTAAATTTATTGGTATTTATTTTAAATATTTGATCAGCTGGAAAAGTCAGCTTAAAAACTACTTGAGCAGCATTTTAAGTTTTGATCGGCTGTAAAATAAAAACCACCAGCAACACTTGGTAGGCAACTAAGTTATTTTTGGTCAGAAAATAAATAGCTGTTTGATCGGCGAAATTAATGTTTTGATCAGCAGAATTAATTATATGATCTGCAGGAATATACAATTATTTTTGATCAGCCAAATAGTGATTTTTTGAGCAGCAAAATTAATGTTTTGGTCAGCCGAATAAGAAATTCGTTAAGCTGAAAAAAAAAATAAGTATAAGCCATAATCAATGGGTTTGCTTTTAAATGTATGGTCAACTAAAAAATTATATTACCGCGATTTTATTGAAAAAAAGCATTAGTCGGTTAACACTTTCATGGCCCAAGACGCAGACGAGCCTCTCGACCCTCGTGTGGCGGCGGCGGCGGCGCGCCCCTGCGAGTCGCACCACCGCGGTTGGGCGGTGAATGCGTTAAAGAAGGTGGGGTTTAGATAGTCGAGTCGATACAGAGGCGACATACGAGGTAGGTAGGTAAGTACCTATTTTTACCTTACCTAGCATTGTTGTTTTTGTAAGAAGGTATCAAGGTGCTGACGACCTTTGTTCGTTGTTGGTCATGTCTGTCCTGTATTCGTAACACCGGCACGACAGTGACATACAAACGCACGTAGGAGATAGGTAGGTAGGTACCTACCTTACCTCGCGTTGTTGTTAGCAATTGAAGGAACCCTTGATTGTTATTGGTCATGTACTTACCTACATAGGTACATGACATCCGTGTGTGACACCGGTAGTGGCATAGGTACGTACAAACGAGATAGGTATAAGATAGGTTATAGGCATGTAGGTAAGGTACTTACCTTACCTACATACCTATTACCTACGCGCAAATCTATGTAAGTAAGTATATAAATGAACTCTCGGAAGTACGCGCGTGGCTGCGCAGTGTAGGTACCTTATTTTAATGGGTCAAAGGGACGCGGAAGCACGGGCGGAAGGGTGCGCAGGCGACGAGCACTCACACTTACTTTCGTTTGCCGTGAGTTAGTGTGAGTGCTCGTCGCCGCGCAGTGGTGTGGTCGTTCCTTCCTGCACGAAATACCTACCTAATGAACAACAAAGATGGAAAGACGTAGCTAGACCAAAGTGCGACCGAGACAACAATATGCACGTGGAACACGAACGCCGGCGGCGGCGGTGGCGCCCCGGTCTATCTATGACTGAGGTGGATGGACCTAATTGGACCCAATCTCTTGAATTTTACTTACACTTACATCTTGGTATGATTGTAGGTATCTCATGAACCGTACCTACCTACAAACTTTGTAATTGTCTACTTTGTAGTATAAAGTAGACAATAGCAATTTTCAGAGAATTTAACAGAGGATCCTTTGTGTTTCGTTGATTATCTATAGGTAGGTACTACCGAAAGTAGTGTTTGCAACTAATGTGGAAGAAAAAGAGATAAGTACTTAAAACTTTTTTCTCGGTAGCCTTGTTGTCACAGATTTGAGATTAGGTACCTATACACTTTTTAGAAATACCTAGACACATTTTCGATTATAGGCCTTTAATTTTAACACAAAAGGATAGGACAGAAAATTTAATTTTTCACAAAAGTCAATTCAATTTGATTGCACAATTAATGAAAATAATAACAATAATTGTTATTATTAGATAGATTGATGATTAGATTACCTACTATACTTTATTGCATCATCAGTATCAGTACCTACATAAAAGAATTTGGCAAGCAATAACACTACTTTTCACGACTCATTGGGTAGGTAGGTAGGTAGGTAGTTTGCGGGTGTCGTCGGCATTTTGACTCACTCATCAGACATTCTGGATTTCAGGGTAGGTACCTACCTATTAGTACATTTGTTTTTCACAAAAGTTCGTACATATTTAATTAAGTATTTAATTATCAGTTACTTAAGTAAGTAAGTAGGTACTCATATCAGTTTTCTAGCCGTACCGTACCTACCTACCTATAATAGGTACAAGCTCTGCTTTGCTTGTTGCTAGATTATGCTGTTGCTGTGTGAAGTGTCCAGCATTAAAGTACATAAAGGCAGATACCTACCTGGGTAGGTAGGTTTTTATTTCTTTCATTTCATTTCTATAACCAGTTTTTAACGAGTTAAGTACTTCCAAAGATTTATATCGTTAAAGATACCTATGTCCTATTTATACCTAAGCACGATTTATCTAGCTATGTACCTAGTGTATTGTATTATTACAATACACTACATACCTAGATAAATCGTACAAACAGTTGTCTCTTGGCGGGAATCGAACCCACAACCTCCTCCGTAGCAGGGCATGGATGGTTTTGAGCGAGCCGCCTCTCTCAGCGAGCAGAGCCGTTAGGAACATTATCTATCACCTGCGTATTTCCGACAGATATTTCCCAGGTTTTTTGTTATTATAGTGCGTAACCCCACACTAAGGGTAATTTCTAAGAAATCAAATAACATCGGATTGGATAAACTTCAATGTTTCCCCTGTAGGTGGAGCTAACGGCGCGATAAGACCGTAGGATGTCGCAGAGATTTTCGACTCCCACGTCACTTGACTTCGTGGTGTAGTTGGTTATCACATCCCCGTACTGAGGGGAGGACGCGGGTTCAAGTCCCGTCGAAGTCGAAAATTTTTGCGATGTTATTTGATTTTCTTAGAAATTACCCTTAGTGTGGGGTTACGCACTATAATAACAAAAAACCTTAGAATTAAGCTACGCGACACCTCTCGTCAAACGAACTAAATGTAACTTTAGTCTTTGAACAGGATTGGATAAACTTCAATGTTTCCCCTGTAGGTGGAGCTAACGGCGCGATAAGACCGTAGGATGTCGCAGAGATTTTCGACTCCCACGTCACTTGACTTCGTGGTGTAGTTGGTTATCACATCCCCGTACTGAGGGGAGGACGCGGGTTCAAGTCCCGTCGAAGTCGAAAATTTTTGCGATGTTATTTGATTTCTTAGATATTTCCCAGTCAAAAATCCTAGAACCCGGCTGGGTACAGCGCCACCTTCCGGGTCAAGTTGCAAAACTAGACCATCCAGTGACCCACTCAAACACACCATTAAATTAAATGTCATCAAAATCGGTCCAGCCGTTGAGGAGGAGCTCAGAGACATACACATGTAGATAGATAGCTACAGAAGATTAATAATAATAAAGGGTGTAAGTATTAAGATTAGCAAACCAAAATTAATTTGACAGCTCGCCAAAACATTATAAAATCCGAACCAGGATTTGCTGATCTTTTTCATTCATATATTGCTGCAATATCATTTTAAAGGCATGCCAAAATTTCATTAAATCCGAATCACGATTTGCTGCTGCTTCACTAGTATATGGCTGCACAAATATTTAATTTACTGTGACATAAATTTTTTGGCTGCCCACTGTCACATTAGTTGCTGATCAATTCAGTCATTTTGGCCGACCACTAGCTGCGGCTCAAAATATTTTTTCTGCTTGCAAAATCAATTTTTCGGCTGCCCAAAACCTCTTTAATCTGCTGATCGTTTAAATGATACCCCTAAATTACTAGCGAAGTTCACTGAGTGACCGCCGCGGGCGCGTGTGACGTCACTGGGTCGCTCGCCCGCGGCGGTCACTCGGTGAACCTCGCTAGTAATTTGGTCATAACTTCGTAAATTTTTGTCGTAGAATAGAACAACAATTTTTGCACTGTGTGTTATGGATTTCTTAGTTCTATAAATCTGCATTCTCAGCTAAAAACGTTACGGATCCTCATTGAAACAATAGAGCTAACTGCAGACTGTTGCAAATCGATCTGATGATCTACCTACCTATATCAAATACCTGTCGGAATCTTTCCCAAGGCGCGCCGGCTGCATTGTCTTGCTGTATGGCAATGCTGATGCGCTGCGCCAGATACTCACCAGCTCGCCTCAACCAGACGATCAGATATTTTTTTTTAAACCCGAACAGCCTCGGTACCTTACGGACCTAGGGTCGCGACTCCAAGGGGAGCAAATGTGTAATTCTGTCGAGACCTGCATATTTACGCCTCTTGAGATCCTCCAAATCTGCCACCGCACCCGCCCGCTCTCACGGACGTCCTCGGAAGATGGGAAGGCGCAAGTGTGTCAACGCATGTAAACGGGCCTCCCCAACACCCATGTGACTATAAAGTGTCATACCGTCGGGCCTCTCACCATGAGTTCATAGGAATTACAAGTCTACAAATTTTGACTTTATAACCTTACCATAAGTCTAGCATCCGTGTCCCCAACATCTCTCGCGACGGTCTCGTATCTCCGCATGCACTCGCGCCACAGCCTCAGCTGCGCAGCCGCCGATTCTTGCATGTTCTCGCTCAGATCCTACGCACAAAGGAACAACTGAAAATACAGTTCTTGGCAAAGATTAACGATAACTATTATGCTTAACGAAACCAAAACTAAAGGAGAAACGTTAGAAATTGTAGAAAGTACCGTATGCTTAGGAATCACCTTGGATAATAAGCTTCAATGGGGCCCACACATAGATAAGCTATCGAAAAGACTTGGTTCTGCAGCGTACGAATTATCGAGACGTCCCATTTTCTATGGGTTTTGGTACAGCCATAGATATAAGTAGAATGAGAAGTAAAATTCTGTAGATATGGTACGTTCTCAAGCGCTAAGCTAACTCAACAAATGGCCTGTGTTGTGTTACAATTACAACTAAATGCAAAGACACGCTATTTCCAATCTTTTACCTACCTAATGAACAAGAAAGATGGAAAGACGTACCTAGACCGAAGTGCGACCGAGACAACAACCCACACGAGAAACACGAACGCCGGCGGCGGCGGTCTGACTATGTCTGAGGTGGATGAACCAAATTGGAGCGTTCCACTTTCGAGAAGCCTCCCGATATTACTTACATCGATAGGTACAGCGCCTCTATTATGCGGAAACGGAACTACGCGGATCCCATACTAATATGAGACGCCGCGATCTCGTCTCTATATTATCGTCAAACCGAACTCAGGGCTGAGCGCAAGCCGTGTGGCCTCATATCTCGCTTACGACGAAGAGATTCTAACTTGGTGTCGATAAAGATGAAATAAATAAATTACTTTGGTAGGTTTGTTATTCTTGTTGATATCCACTGCCTGTGTTCCCTTGAAGCATCGCATTAGCTCCTTCCACAATTTCATCATCTTGTCCATAGCCTCGCGTTGTTCCGATATCTCTTGCTGAAGAGAGACAATCATTGAAATCAATCGAACAATAGGGTGAAAATAATCATCGGTGAATAATCACACTATAAATGGGAAAGTGTGGGTGTTTAGATGTTTGTTACCTCCCCACCTCAACAACCTATATTGGTCCACTGCTGGACGCCCGCCCTGATAAGCGCCTTATTGACTTTTATCTCATGGGGAGTAATGCCCATAAACACCACTCTGGGTATGCGGGTTGGGGATCGCAGTTCGGTGGTAGAATTGTTCTGCAGGGGGCGCTGCTGCCCGTTCCCGGTTGATATCCCTTAGTCTCCTCTTACGACACCCGCGGGAAGAATTGGGGTGGTGTAAATTCTAAGCCGGCACCACACAGATGTTACCTCATCACATCACGTTTAAACTACTGAACGGAGCGGGCTGAAATTTTGCATTACTACAATTTACAATTTTGCAAATCAGTTCCCATGGGATAGAAATAATCTTTAGGTATACGTTTCCACCGAAACATCGCATTCGAAATCGCTCAGCAGTGGCAGGATAATGTCTAAAAGATACCTAATACACAAAGTCGAAGTCAGTTAAGTGTAAGCAGACAAAATTATGATTTACCTTAACGACCCTCAAATAGTTACTCCGCCCGCTCACAGTACTGGCCTCGCCATCCGCCACACTCAGCCCAGAGTCCCGTTCCCTCTCCGAATACTTGTCTCTGTCTCTGTCTCTCAGCTCGTCTCGCGATACCACAGAGTTTCTGTCACAGCGCTCCACGCGTCTTCTCGAACGATCTTTGCTCCTGTCCTGTTCGTGAGGTCTCTCGTAATACTTGGCGTCGAATCGTTTGCTTTCGCTTCTGGTACTGGCCTTGCATCGGTCGTCCTCGTAATCGCGTGGGACATCGAAGCTCCGGCTGGTCTTATGCTCGCAGCATGGACGGCGTCTATCGTCCTCGTAGCGCTCTCTGTCGTAATCCCGGTACGGAGGCCGGTCCCTCGGGTTCAAGTATGTCCTAGTCGCGACATTCTCCGGTGGATACTCACGATATCGGTTTTCTGCATGTCGCTCTCGATTTAAATCCATTTTGCTAGCTACTTTAGAGCCTCTGTCGAATGATGGCCAGTCAGTTGCGATCTTTTCTCGGCTAGGTTTCTGGTACATTTGTTGATGGGAAGTTCTTTCAATTTCGCGTAATTTTTCGAAACTTCTTTGCTTTACAGGAGCGTTTATAGTGTGTCGTTCTTCGCTGAAGTTGGGACGGGATGCAGCTTCGCATTGTAAGGATTTGTGACTATGTGTTCTCGTCTGAAACATTATTTTGACTTTCAAAGTGCTCACACTGTCACCAGGGCACCTACCAACTTTATAAAGGGAAGTACCAATAATAAAATTGAATGTTAGGGTAAGATTAGAATGTTAAATGTTAGGGTAACATATAATTACTTACAATAGTAGGTTTAGGAGCCGGCACGTTTGCATCTTCCATACGAGCGCATATCTTTGCGAACGTTTTAAGAAGAACATCTTGGTTTAACGCCGGCGAATGTGAAGCTTCCCTTTCATGCCTGTTGGTTCACAACAATAATAGAGTGATATAAATTGATTCTAGATACTTCGCGTAGATATCGAGAGAGCTATTTTACTCTATAAAAGTGTTTAATGATGCTCTTTTAATTAATGAATGATGAATAATGATGATTGAAAAGTGTTTAATGATGCTCATCAGATTTGAGCAATTAAGGTTCTAAAATCTCTGCTACATGTAAAGGTGCTAGAAATTCGCCTATAGAGCGCTTGTGTGATATTAAGGTTTTCGTGTGGCTGCTTATAGTAGTGAATGCTTTGGTGGCTACGAAGACTCTACAATATAACAAATTGGTGATATTACCTAGTTCTGTGTCACTTCTAAGTACACTAGTTGTAACATAATAGTTTTTTTGATGTTTGCTCTACAATGGCGCTGACGTTATTTTGACATGGGTACTATAGAGCGCCTATAGTCGCCACGGCTTCACTCTTTGTTCTATAGTGGTAACTTAGGTATAGGAGAGGTGGTTTTAATTTTGTAATTAAAATAATAAAAAATCAATTATTCGAGGAGGGCGTTAAAATTCTTTGACTAAACGCACCACAGATGTTCAATCGGTTCATCCGTTTGGGAGCTACGATACCACAGACAGACACGTCAAACTTATAACACCCCTCTTTTTGGTGTTATAAGTTGACAGACAGACGGACAACAAAGTGATCCTATAAGGGTTCCTTTTTTCCTTTTGAGGTACGGAACCCCAAAATAAACAATGTGCTGTTACGCCGTGGAGTGCTTACTTATCCCGGTCTCGCTCCCTAGAGTCGTGGCGCCTGCGACGTCTGTGACGGTGTTCGCGCGATTCCGACGGCTCTCGCTCGCGTGTCTCGCACCGCTCCTCACGGCGATCCTCACGCCGCCGGCTGTGGCTGTGCCGATGTCTACGAGGAATATAGGATAAGTATAATACTTATAGGATAAAGAATACACCTATGGCGACATCCGTCATTGGCACTCGGAAGAGTTAAACTTACTTCTTTTTCTCTTGCTTGATGGCGTCTTCTAAGAAAGCATAGACGAAGGAATCCTGATCTTGCGGGATCGTTTCATTCATTTCATCGCCCTCCTGAAACAACAAACAACAAATTTGTAGGCCCTGTAAAAGACTGGTGGTTTCTAATTTTGCCTAGTCTAGTGACTAGACTCTACATATAATCAGGAATCTCACGACAACGCAGCCGATCTGAACGACTGCCACTAGGGCCCGTAAGTATTATGAAAGCTTGTTCAGTCATAGCTCTATGCTTGAATAACGCTTTTGCCATAGAAAATCATTACTACTCGAGTGTCGATGAGCAACCTTTCATAACAAGGGGCTTAGATATCTGCCAGCTTCTTGTCGACTCAGCCAGCGTCAATAAATATAGTGAAACCCTTACATAAAAGAACGTCCACTCTACCTATATAGTAAAAATGTAGCTATAGTTACATGTGGTGTAGCTGAACGGGGACTGGAAGTCATACCAGCATTCAGAGCAAGGGATTTTCCCTCCCTCCTGAAAGTATAAAGTGATGCGTTGTAAAATGCTGCGATTCACTGAAGTCTGGAGAGACCTAACAAATAATTGTCCTGAAACTTTACACAATAATTACATTGAAAAATAATTCAACAGTTGTCGTCATGGTGCAGTCAACCACTGTTAATGATGTCAATGAAGAGTACAAAATTGTAATCTAGTCTAGTTTAGTGATCTCTATTTACTTGTCTTTAGGTAGACTGGGTCCTTACCTAAAGACAAGTAAATAGAGATCACTAAACTTAAAAATAGATACCTGCTAAAGCACCACAGTTACCTACATGCCTACCAAGTTATCTGTGAACTGTAGAGCGTTCCCTACAATTTTGCACTCTTTTTGCAATATTCTCCGATCCCAATCATAGAAAAAGAT
Source organism: Eupithecia subfuscata (assembly GCA_963564075.1). Classification (NCBI taxonomy): domain Eukaryota; kingdom Metazoa; phylum Arthropoda; class Insecta; order Lepidoptera; family Geometridae; genus Eupithecia; species Eupithecia subfuscata. Next base: position 4,156,034 of record OY751116.1, on the reverse strand, counting down.
TCTTCGTTTCGTGCATGAAATTATTTAGTTTTCCCTGGCTTAGGTATGGAATTTCACCTTAGCATATAGACATAATTGGGTGTAGTAAACCATGTTTGGGTACCTATATCAAGTGGAAACTCCTCCGTTATTCAGTTGCCATTGTGCTGAGCTTCTCATAAAATGTCAGGTACCTACTAATTAGCGAGTTCAAAATAGCAATGAACTTACGTAGAACGTCTGTGACGGCGTGACGACGGCTGCGGCGACCTCGAAGAGTTATCTCCGGGCGGTGATCGACTCAGCGCGATAGAAGTGCAGCTTCCCCTTTTCCTGAAGTTTTTGAAACATTCCTTCAATCATCATCATACGCAGCCGGATTTAACGCACTGCTAGGTATAAGACTCCAGAGTAAGGGGAATTTACCTTGCACAGATGTTGCTACCATGGTCCCGTGTTAACCGCGTGCATCTTTTTCAATGGATTTTAATTCTCCTCTGCTCTGCTCCCTTTCGGTACATGAGTCCTAATTACTTTTATTCACAATTCCCAAAATTCCCACTTACCAAAATACCTACTCATATGTTGCCCATTATCTACAATCACTACTGCCTATAATTATCATTTCCCAAAATTTCCACTTTTTAAACCAACTATTTTACTCGTTACTAAAAGCAATAAAATTTTAAAAGCGGTGGGATTGAATTGTTTTTCGTGGAGGCCTGGATTTGAGACGCCAGTGTGGATAAACAAAAGACAATCGCATCAGGTTTATCTATTAAAATGTATCTATAGCTCATACCAGAGAATATTTTATAACACTTACGCCCCTACTCATGCTTAGGTCAGAATAGACAAAGCAGTAAGTAATATTTTAAAAAGGTATTTTCTTCGGCGGTCCCCTAGTTATTCAAAACGAACCGTTTTCTCTTCTCTCAGTGACTCGGGCTTAGATATCCGTCGCCATTAGGTATAGCAACAATGGATACTTAGGTAGGTACTTTTGTTAGGGTAAGACTAGCTTCTGCCGCGGCTTCCCATGCTTTTATTATAAATGCGAAAGTTTGGATGTTTAAATATATGGATGGATGGATGTTTGTTACCGTTTCACGCCAAAATTAGGTGAATGAACGGATCGGACTGAAATTTTCGTGAAATTACGTGTGAAGCCGCGGGCATTAACTAGTCTATAGTCTATCTATATTCAAGGTGTTTTATTCATTGAAATACCTCATCAGTACAGTTATTCGGGGTCGGGCTCAAACAATATTGTTATATGAAATATGTGTTTAAATTGTTGTTGTATAGGATGTGCAAACCTATACCTATAAACAAATATCTGTATTACTTTGTTCGAAGGATCGGTACCGTACCTATACCTAGGCGAGTCGCCGTCTGGCATCCCGTCTATGGCCTCAGCTGGCAAGTCCTGTAGGCTTGCCTTGCCTGACATCGTACGCCCATTATTTCCCTGGATTACCTTAGACATGAAAAGTTTTAGTTACATAACAATATGACCTTATAATGCCTGGAAAAGTACTGATGATGATGATGAATCATCAGTACCTACCTACTTTTCCAGTGCTATTGGGTGGTGCTCAACCTCAACAGCCTGTATTGGTCCACTGCTGGATGCAGGCCTTCCCCTGATAAGCGCCTTGTTGGCTTTTGTCTCGTGGGGGTAATGACCATAATCCCCACGCTGGGCATGCGGGTTGGGGGTCGCAGTTCGGTTGTAGAATTGTTCTGCAGGAGGCGCTGCTGCCCGCCCCTTTGTCGCCTCTTACGACACCCGAGTTATATAGTAATATATAAAGTACCCTAGAATTTTCTCGTTTCTGCCGTTAGTCTTTGTCCACGGTAAATTCTTGGTCTAGGTTCTACCCGCGGTAATTCCTTGGTCCAGGTTCTACCCGCGGTAAATCAAAAGTAATTTTGTGATGTTGCTTTTTATCTAACTCATGTTTTGTTTTTCAGTGACTAGAAATCTTAAAGCACCTGAAGTTCGTGGCGCCGGTTCAACTGAAGATTCTGTGCGTCTGGTCCGCTGGTTTTACAAAATAACCACGTTATCTCGAGTCTAAATGCAAGGAGGGCACAGTACCATTAATAAGCATTTGGTGAGTATAATTAAATAATACGGGTACTTACGTTGATGGATTCAATAGTGACCACCGAATTGCTGCCCTCAAGCTCTTTCTTCCTAGATCTTTTCCGTTTTGATCCGTCGTAAACTTTGAAAATTTTTTTGTCACTAGTCTGGCAATCCATCGAACATCGAGATCGAGTCGATCGGCGCGCTGTATTATTTTAAAACTACGTTTTTATCAAGGGCATTACAGTGTTCGATTATTTTACTTCGCTAAAAAATAATTTACCAATTTTATTTACCAAACATTCACGGTCATTATTGAAAGACCGATCAAAGACAGCTTTTGAAAGAAGTTGAAAAAGGAATTTGTCTTCTTGACAAGTTATGTACTGGCTGCAAAAATATCTATGGTCTTTAGAGAACCTTTGTGCAGTGGTATATATTGCAGCTTAATAGTGTGCTTGGCAATCATTTGTTTTAAAAACGAATTTCTTATGTTACTAAAATCGCATTGACCTACCTATTATGGCTTTCCCACGAGCTCCATTAATTAGATTATTACTCTCCTAATGAATACGTAAATTTTGACTGAATTCAGGGCCTAACGTGTTAGCATCTGAGGTGTGGATAAAACTTAAAATGCCAATTGATAAAAAAAATAAAGATCAGATTCAATTTCAATATATTATAGATTATTGTAATAATTCACATTAAACTTAATTTAAAACTTATATCCCACATAAGCTCCTCACACTCTCAACTACGGTCCTCTTACAGATACGCGCTAAAGGTACTCGGTATAAAATCTCCATCATAAAACCAATAAACAGATTCAAGTCCCATTTTATTATAAAAATCAAAATTACGAGATAGTATAATACAATCATCTTTTCGTCATTCGAACAATAGAAATCGATCTCAGCACATCGACATCCTCGTAAATAAAACATCGTGGACATAAATAACAGAGTGGATGGGCACGGTTCGTCCTCGGTCCTCGCTGCGTCGCGTTACACTATATATACACCGCGGGAGGAACACAGGCGGTACCTAGTCGGTACAACACGGCACTACAGAGTCAGTTCAGTCGAGTTCCGCGGGCGACGCGTCTTGCGGCCCCCGCGTGCAGTGGAACAACACGTCCGCCAGCTCGTGCGCCACCTTCTGGTCCAGGATCTGCGACATGACCAGCGAGAGCAGGCGCCGTTCGTGGCGGCGGATGATGGCGCGGTTCTCGGGGCGCTCCGCCAGCCGCAGAAGCGTGGCGGCCGCGCGCCGCAGCATGTCCAGCGAGGTGCCCATCGCGTCCGGGTTGTCGCGCAGCGCCGCCACGCCGTGCTGGTTGGCCACGCCCAGCGCCGCGTGCTCCGCGCGCTCGATGAACGCGACGAGCGCGGCGACCGCGGGCGCGTGCGCTGCCACCGAGCGCGCAGCGCCCGCGCCCGCACCCGCCAGGTAGTGCAGCAGGTTAACTGCGAACTCGCGCACCACAGGCCGCTCCGGGCGGCACAGATCACGCGCCAGGCCCGCGCAAAGCGCCGCGATGCGCGACGTGGGCGGCGTCGCTACCACTAAGTCCACGTTCCCGTCCTGCACACACAACTTGCAGAGCGCCTCGAGCGCGAGCCGCCGAGGGGAGAGGGGCGAGGAGGCGGCGGCGGTGGCCGGCGCGTCCCCCGCCACCGCGGCCGGACACACGGCCCAGTGCAGCAGGCCGTCCAGCAGCGGCCGCGCCACCGCCTCCGGCTGGTGTTGCAGGTCGAGCCCGCCCGCGATGTTAGCGCACGCGACGAGCGCGTCCTCGCGCAGCGCCGCTAGCGTGTCCCACCACCACTCGGCCGCGCCGCGCAGCGACGAGCAGCACGCTTGCTGTGCGGTTTCATCGCGCGCGGCCCGCTCGTAGGCGCGCGCGCGGGCGGCCCGCGGCGCATGCTCGTGGTGCAGCAGTAACAGCTTGCCCGCGAGCGCTAGGAAGGCGGGCGATCGCGAGAACTCGGCCTCATTGCCGGGCACGAAGGTGAGCCCGCGCAGGATGTTGGAGAGCGCGATACAGCGGCGCGCGAGCTCGTCCTGCGTCTCGTTCACCAGGTTGAGCGAGGGCTCGTCGCGCGTGTAACACTCGTCTTCGTAGTCCTCCTGCCGGCGGCGGCGCAGCACGCCCGCGGGGTCTCGCACCTGCAGTGCTGGCGCGCGCCGCTCTGGCTCTAGCTCCATGGGCTCCGCCTCCAGGTTGTCCGCCTGCGCGTCCGGTGGAGCGCGCTCGGGAGGCGCGGGGGCGGGCGCGGCGGCGGGCGAGGGGGGCGCTGCGGGCGCAGGGGTGGGTGGCGCGGGCGCGGTGGGCGCCTCGTCCGCCGGGGGGCTGGGCGCGCGGCGCGAGCGCAGCACACGACAGAAGGGCAGGTGCGCGGCGTGCATGTCGCGCGCGGTGACGGCGTGCTCGAGCGGTGGCGCGTCGCCCGCTATGAGCGCCTCCAGATCCCGCTCGTCCTCGGGCTCGGCCCGCAGGTGCGGCGGCGGCTCGTCCTCGTGCCGCTGCGTCACCGGGTGCCGGCGCCGTGACACCATTGTGTAGTTCTCTCCCTGCAGCAGACGCACGGAGCGCGCCGCCGGCTCGGCGGGCGGCGCGCGGCGGCGGGGGTGCGCTGCAGGCGGGGGCGGGGAGGGCGGCGCCGCGTACCACGGGCCGGCGGGGCCGGCGGGCGCGTCGAACACGTCCGCCAGCGCACGCTGGAAATGTTCTAGTAGCAGGTCGAGCAGACCGGGCATATGCTGCAGCCCAAAGTAACCTGGAAGTAAACGCGACCGATTAGTGAGGCTGTTCAGAGTTTATCTTGAGTATTGTATTCCAGTAGTAACATCTACTATTCAGTCATCATACGTCCACTGCTGAACATTCCCCAAACAAGGGAAGTTTTGCCATAATCACCACGCTTGACAGATGGAGTGGTGATCGCAGTAGAGATGTTGAATATTACACAGAAGCAAACTGCTGCCCTTCCGGAGAGAGTTGGAGGGATCGGTTCTCAAGCCGCAACCACCACGGTCAGGGGAAATTGAAAGGTTGATTCATAAGTTTTCTTTAGTATATTAACATACCTATACAATTATCGTCGAAGAGCAGAATGTTGAGTATATCCAGCGCCCAGCAGGTCTCGGCCAGCAGGCCTGACTTGAGCGCCATGACGACGCGCCAGGCGTCAACGGGTGCGACGTCTGCGCGCGTCAGCCGCCGCCGCTTCTCCGGCGCCGGGACAGCGCCCTCTATGCACTCCGCGGGGAATGTTAGTTCGCGTTTTAACGCACCAGGGCCGACGACGCCACTACCCACCTGGAATGGAAGGAGAGATTTCTCTGTAAGCATTAGTGTTTTTAAACATAGTGTCAGTATTGTCTGCCGAGGACAAACAGCAAATCTATGAATTTTTTTGAGCGGCTTTGCTTATCCCCTCACGTACATAAACGCGTTACTTGTTCCACTGAAAGACAGAGGCCTTCCTCCCTTTCTTCCAGTCTTCTTAATACCTTGCCTACCCTACCATATTAGGGGCCATTAGGGGCCAGTCTGAAAGATTTCTTATTGACGAAGCCGTTTTTACTTTTTTTAGGAGTATTTACATGCGGCTGCTATGATAGATTATTTATTTATTATGCATATGAATCTTAATAATAGTAGATTATGCACTACGTGACGGTCGTCATTGAATCCCCCGCACTGCAGGATTCACGACCTCACGAGTGAAGCGAGGAAGTTAGCTAAAAGGGCTTTAATCACTTGCTTTCGGTTCGGGCTACATGACGTTTGTAGATGCGTTTTACGAGCATAGAGTGTGAAAATTATCATAATTTACCTGCGGTTGGTAAGGTTGGTGGTTCCACGAGGGCGGGGGCTGCGCGCCGGGCTGCGGTCGCCACGGCGCGGGCGGTGCGGGCTGCTGCGTCCGCGGGAAGCCGCCCGGGCCGCCCCAGGCCGGGAACCTCGCCGCGGGGCTCCCCGCTGGCCCGCTGTAACCCTCTCCCTTCGCGAAGTCGGGGTGCCGCCGCGGGGCGCCCGCCACCACCGGGCCCACCGGCGCGCCCGGACCGGCCGGCTTGCCGCCGTACTGAGGAGGTGAACGGATGATCTCGCAGGTGCTTTGGGAGGGATCCTCGTTACCTCTTCGAATGCTCTTGTCCGACTGTTTGGTGTTACTAACGTATAGATATTTTTATAAAAGCTTACACTGTCTCATCCTCTTTTGTTTTTTGGATAGGCACTGGAGGCCTGGATTTGTGACGTCAGCGTGGATAATAGCATGAAAAACAAGACGGTCACGACAGCTTTTAATAAAATTCCTATGTCATGAAATTGGTGTCGATTCAATCGTACAAACTCCACAAAAACTAAACTAAATTGGCAGCACTGAATAATGCTATTGCAATTTCGATCGTAATGAAAGCGACGGTAAAGATTTTTTGTCGAAATAGTTTAGTTTTTGCAACAACCGAACCGACACCATCTTCAAATTCGGTGAACTTTATACGTTCAAAAATAACCTGAGCGTTCGTTGAATTTTGTCGAAAAGTAATCTGAAACAGTAGGACAAGTAGCATTTGAAGAGGTTTACGACAACTTAACTGCACTGTAGGCAAACTACAAAAATACATATGTATAGACAGTGCGGCCAAGTAGTTTTCTTGCAACGAGGATCGTTAAAAGCTTTACAAAATAATGTTTTGTTACACTGACCGTGCACCCAAAATGTTTACGATTATGATTATTTCAACGAATATCGGTCTAATGAATCGCAGTGTCTTATTTTATTATATTGATTCGTTTGAGAGACATTGGACCGGATCGTGTCGCAATATAAACAAAGCGACGACTTCGTTAACCTTACAGCTAAGCTTACAATGAACTGTGAGAATTCAAAGAATGCATGCACATGATTTAGTGACTAAAATTTTATAATTAGCCTCCACCACACACTCTTAACCTTTACTTCCATGTATTGATTAAATTTGTTAAATTTTGAAGAGGTGTCCGACGAGTTTCGTCACGTACATCGTCCGTTCAATTCGTCCGAATCGATGAACTTTAAAGCCAATTAATCACACCGCAAGCCAATAATTTTGTTAAAAAAAATAGAAGAAACAAATCAACAGTGATAGCTTGTAATTCCGTCAAGCGAGAGTGATTATTATTCGAAATAAAAATTAAATGAAGCCAAAACCACGAATGATTTGCCCTTGTCGATAATCGTCTCGTTTTGCTTCCCCAATTTATCGGCAAACGTCTGCCTATGATAGGGGAAGCTTGTTACGGAACTGTATCTGAAACTGTCACCATATCTCACTTATCTACAAATATTAGTAAAGGCGATGAGAACGGTGGTAAAAAATGAAGCGCTTGTAACTGAACCTAAGATTTATCTCTAAAAATATATTTATAAAAGTAAATTATTTTAATCAATTCAGTTTGCGAAGCTCTCATAAGATTAGCTATTAGAAGCTTTGACCTTTTCATTACTTCACTTTTTTCATTTCACGAAGCGAAAGGGCACTAAATTAGTAATGCTTGTTACTTTTTCGCAAAATCTACTGCATGAATCGGACTGAAATTTTCCTTTCAGTAGGATTCGTGCTTTCAAAGATTGTAGAAATAGACATGGAATCACAAATAGGCTTCTTTTGATTCCGGGAAAAGATTAGTTACTAATTGTATTAGAATGAGAGAATTTCGCAGAATTTCTAATATAATTGAAGAAGAAATTCTAATATAATTATTTACTAATCTTTTCCCGGAATTAAAAGTAGCCTACAGGGGGTTGACCATAGCCACGCTTGGCAGACAATCCGTCCGCCAGCGTGGCTTGGTCAACCCCCTGTTTGAGGTAGCATGTTCACTAGTGAACGTATCTGTGATGATGAAGACAAATTCCCTAGTCCCCTAATTTTCCCAGTTTCAGATACAATCCTTAGACGAGAATGTAACACGTGAATGGGCTTGTGGTTGTCTGTGCGTGGGTGTGAGTATGAGAGTATCGCCAATCGATGGGAAGCGGTGTTGAGTGCGTGGTACAAACGTCCGTACGTAGGAAGGTCTCTGCGTCGGCGGCAGCGGCGCTACCAGCTGTCGGGCTAGCTGCGAGCTCATTAGGTTACCGGTTCCCGACATCTACACACCAACAGATATACCGCTGAGGATACTCAATTTATACCGTTACAATTGTGCCTAAGAAGATCTTGATATAGACTGGTAAACGTGAATTCCAGGTTTCATTCTCCAGGGACCCAGTTCTGCTAAACTAATTGCTTCCCTTTGACAATTCGGTTAGCTCAATTGTTTCTTTTGTAAATACTAGTTCTAATTTGTTTCTATCATTTGATCGTAGTTATCTAGTACCAATAACACAAGCTCTGCTTAGCTTGGGGTTAGATGATGATGTCGCCCCGTCACGGCGTCAGTGGAAAACAGCTTATTGTCATAATGAAACTATTGGTTTACCAGAATAGGGCCCTAGATAAACCTAATTAATGAATTTAGACGTAGTTAGTTCTATCGAATGATATAATCATGTAGGTAAATCAAGACGCGCTAATTTTAAACTTAACATTCAATAATTTCTGTGCAAACGAAAGCAAGACTAACACAATATTCCTCGCATTCCACACATGCTGGGATTCTACAGGATTTTACTAAATCATTCCAATTTAAATTGATAAACATATAGCTACGAAGGTAGACCCTAGTTTAGCTGAGCGTAAATACTCTTTCCAAGGCGAACAATATGTAACCTGCGTACTTATAGAATGGGATTGAGAATTATGTCATCTCTCATGCTGTCCTGCTCAGTTCGAATGCGATCTAAGCGGCAGAGCATGAGAGATGACGTATTTTCCAGTCCCAATCTTTAAGTACGCAGGTTATACACATTGTTTACCTCGGAAAGTAGTAGTATACTCATGAGCCCTAATTGAGGCCCAGCGGTAAAAATATTCGGACAAAATAAAAAGGATTCCTCATAAATTATAGAATTTAAGAATAAGCACCATGTTGGCATACTGGACCTAATGTAGAAAAGGTAGATTACTGTCGGTAGGTACAGGTTCAGTAATTTTGCAGGAAAACGACACAAGCTACAAAACCTTTATTCCAAAACCTAACGAAACCCTATTTTTCGGGTTTACTAAAGTGTTTATCTTTGAAACGGTTTACGAAAGTACACTTGATAAGCCAATATGATTTGACCACATTAATGCAAGCCTGTTGATTTTAACCCCTAACAACAAGAGAGGGGAGTTTGATATATCTCTGTTGCATTGCATTGTAGCTCCCAAATGGATGATTTAGATTTTATTTCTTTTGTCTGAAAGGTTACTTCATAGAGATTGTTTCTATATTATGATAATTGATAAAATTGCTTCAGGTCTTTAGGTTTCTTCAAGACAAGTGTGAACAGTTGTCATCTAGACTTTCGTGACACGAATATGTATCACGAAAATCACTTAGCAACACAGTTGAGAATATGGTAAAACCAAGGTCTATTCACGATTATAAAAACAACGTATGAAAGTTAAATCGGCGGAGATTTTCAAAATTAAGTAAACCTTGCTGATTATGTTCGGTTGTGGAATAAGGGCGTAAGATTCGACGGATCCTACAGAACATTCCATGTAAACTTAAAAGTACATACCTCAATAGGCGGCTGATGCGGCTGCGGCTGGTGGTTAGGCGAGGGCGCGGGCGGATGGCTGCCTGGGTGCTGTGGCGGGTGGCTGCCGGGGTGTGGCGGGTGCGGCGCGGGGTGCGGGTGCGGCGGCCGGTAGTACTCGGGGTACTGCTGCGCGGGGGGTGGGGGCGTGCCGGGCGGCGCACCGCCGCGGTACGCGCCGCCGTACCCGCCGTATTGGTACTGCTCGCCGCCGCCGCGGTACCCTCTGAAAACAATAATATATTCACGCACACGTATTGCATTATTGTATGTACACAATGAGGCGTTTTTTCTTTGAAAATTTTAACAGACCGTAGACCAAGCATAGTGTTTGTCGAAAAAAAGTACGTCACATCGTCATCGAATGCGTAAAACATTTGAAAATGTATTCCTTTAACTTCATTAATTTACGCAATGTATGATGATGCGATGTTATTTTTGTCTAGTCTACCCTAGACAACAAACGTTGTTCTTGGCCTACTGAAACGACAGCAGCGCAGTGAGCGCGACGGTGAGGGCGGTGGATTGCATTTGACTTTCATATGCTATGACATCTTTGCCGCCTGTGGACTGTTACACCATCTATTAATTTTAAAGGTAAAGGGGTTTTTGGTCCACTAACATTAATTTGGTAAAGGGGTTTTTGGTCCACTTACTTCTTATATCGCAATTTATACAACGAGGGAAATGTCTCCCTTTGCAGTGAGATCCAACGGTCTACTTAGATAAGATTTAAGGATTTGACTCCTGAAAACCTAAGGAAACAAACAAAATTTCAATATTCTGTTACGTACCTGTCCCCATCGGGTCCGTACTGAGGGTAAACAGGCCTATTGGGTTGATAGGGAGATCCGTACTCGTATCCGTATCCTTGTTGGTAACCTGGAAACATTACAATTCTCTTTGTAGCGACAATAGTCATAGAAACTTGGCATGAAAGCGAATCGACCATTGAAATGTTCCGACTAAAGAAATTAAAGAAAGCAAACCATAAAACTGCAAACAAAAAATTGATGGATCAAATAAATCTGTACAAAATGACAGTTATTTACAGGACTACGTTAATTCCAAGTATAGTTAAATTAATGTTATCATGCAAAATAAAACAAAGCTTGTATCAAAAACCAAGAAATTTCGTGGATCAGCAGACGAGTTATAAATCGGTGCAAGAAACACAAAATTCGTAAATTATAATTCTTTACGCATGATATACGAGTACCTTCAGCTAAATCAGTTAGTAATGTTGCCAATCCAACAGAGTTATCTAATATATCTATAGTGCAAGTGCATTGTTAGGCGTTGTACACACAAATTCCTACCCACACCCCATTAGAACAAAGTACTTCATGTAAGCTCTACAGCTCTACTCTCAGTAGGGTTCGTGCAACAGATTCAATTGCAATTCTAATCCAATTTCAATATCAATTTGCCATTACATTACTTGTGATGAATCTTAAAAGACATAAAATGCTTTCTATCAGGGTCGGAAAATCAGCGGGAAAGATGGACTGATACGGGGTTGGAATGTGTGTGTATCACGCTGTAGGGTGCCTTTCAACGAGAGACAAGCTGTATAGCAGTGATACGGTTCGTTCAGACCCAATATGGTTCTACCATAGCAGTGAAAACAAGGCCATTCCTATCCCGGGTTTCAGATGAAAGCTAAACTGGCTAAGCTCGGCGCAGTTTTCCTTACTTGCGAGCATAGCTTGCAGACAGGACACAAGTATGAAAAACTTCGTAGAACTATGCGAGCTAAGAGCCCTACCGCACCGGGATGCCACGGCGACAGGGCTGGCAATGTATTCCAACTATTGTAAGGCAGACGATGTTGCCATACCGTCGCCAAGTGACTAGCTTCCATACAATACAGAATGAATAGTTTGGTGACGTTGCCAGGGAAGTCGCCGTGGCGTTCCGGTGAGGTAGGGCCTTTAAGTTAACGCCCCAATGCTCAAATGCAAATCAGACGTGAGTATGCCTAAAATAACGATTATTTGACAGATGTTCATTGTAAACTATCAATAATCGCGATCTGACCTGCTCAAATCCGAGTTGCGTACGAATATTCGGTCTGCAAAGCAAGGTTAGGATTCGACATATCCCGGCTAACTTAACTACGTAGCGGTTCTCTGGTGGAAAGGCACCGTACTGATGAGATGTGTACCTGGGGGTCTTCTCGGCCCCGGCGGCTCGTCGAAAGGATTGGAGGCGGCTAGGTTGTCGCCACCCGGCCCACCGCCTACAAACCACACGAGGTTATACCACCCGATAGAAACAACCTAAGGAACACTAGCGGTCTCTGTTGCATTTTTTATCCCTTCATGACCTATAATAGGTTCCTGATTTTTATTTTAAGGGGACGCGAGTAATTGTAATGACGGCCTCTGTGGCGCAGCGGGCGAAGGTCTGCCTGCGACGCAGGAGGTTGCGGGTTCGATTCCCGCCTCGGGACAAATATTTGTACGATCTGCAGACATTTGTCCAGGGCGTTCTGGATGTTTTCTATGTATAATAAATAAATATCTATCTATGTAGTGTATTGTATTAAGTATACCAGTTATCTAGTACCCATAACACAAGCTCTGCTTAGCTTGGGGCTAGATAATGCTGTGTGAACTGTCCAGCAAAAAAAAAAAATTAGTCAAATGTATGTTGCAGGACCTGTCTGGGAGACTCTTCATGACCATTACCTAGCCGTGGTACCCTGACTTTTGCCAAGAGCTTGCCAATAAGGACTCCAAATACTTGCCCCGAAGACGCCAGAATCGTATACTTCTGTATAAGTGGCATTGTACTAGGATTTCAGTAGTATGAGATTTACTGATGATCAACAAATCAGTGATCAAGCAATGCGAAACGCAAATAAAAAAAAGTTGGTAAGTCATCATGTTATAGCATTTTGTATTTGTTATTAGTACACCGAAAAAAAATGGCTAAGTGTAATCATACAAATGTATACCGGGTCCCACGGAAAGGGTTTACTAAGCCGAAAGGATTTCAGGATATTGAAGGGGTCAACGTTTATTAGATTTTTTGAATTTCAACGATTTTTTCTTTTTATTGAAAAGAAAACCGAGTATTTTTCTCTTCATATTCGTGTTGTTTAAGGTGTAAGTATTCTTATATTATTATTGTTTTCAAATTTGAAATGATTTTTATTATTATTTTGCAATAATTTCATGACAAAACACTGGTTTTGCTGAAAAAACAAGCAAAAAAACATTTGTAAAATATTGTGTAATGTTAAATAAAAAGAGTTGTAGTAAGAGTTGAGTTGAGGTAAACGTTAAAATGAGTGCGTGTAAAAAATCACGAACAAGAAGAAAAAAAACTTAATTTTTTGCAAAGTACCTATATAAAAAATTTCGAAATTCAAAAAATCCTTAAGTCGACTCCCTCGGGGCCCAGAATCACCCCCTTTCGGTTTAGTACACCCTTTCCGTGGCACCCTGTATAGACAATGCAGCAAAAAATCGCTAGTGTTCCCCTTGATAAAATGTTAGGAAAGAAATTAATGGCAAGCATCACAATGATGATGGTTTGTTAGCGTTTGTGATGTACCAGCGGTAAGGTACGTGATCAGATTAGTGAATAACTGCACAAATAAAGAAAAACAAAGCACCGTGTAGTGCAGCGCTGTTCTGTCATAGTGACCTTGCGTTGCAACTTCCAACAGATAGCCGTATGCAATATTTACGGCGTCGTTCGGTATATTACTCAGATTCACAATACAGTGGGAAATACAGTGCATATGTGCAACTTTACTATTTAGCTTATGTACATGAGAATAGTTGCTAAGTAATGCACGATCCAGTTGTTATAAAATGTTACTTTCCTAGAACACATTATTCTTCAAGACAGCACACCATGCTTTTATTGACACTAGTATTCACACTAAATTAGGGTTATCAGTAAAGTGTAAGTTGAAGACACAAACGTTAGAGGGTTATTACATAGGGGTGGGGGTGACTTAGGCATTCTATTACAAAAGTCATAATAACCTATGCACTGTAATTTATATGAGCTGACAACACACGTTCCCAAGGCACTCGGAAAATGTACAGTAATTCAGTAGCATTGTGTTTGCGTCCTTATGACGGTGTACGCGCGTCGACAGAGCGTATAAAATACAAGGCTTTAAGATGAAACGAAGAGGTCAATACAAACTTTGTTGTAAGATTTCATATATCCCAAAAAGTAACGACTGAGGCGAGACTTGAACCCGCTTCTACTCCGTCCGGGAATGCATTGCCATTATCGCTACCAAGTCAATCACCTAACCAGTCAAATATCTTTGAAATGTTATACGGCCGAAACTCTTGCCTGAGCCATTAGTTTTTGTGATAAATAAAAGCTGAGAATTTTTAATCATTCCCTAAGTATGGGTTAAATCGATAAAAACAAATAAACTACGCTGTGTTATTTGTGTAAATTAAAGTTTACCTTGTGAATGGTTGGGCTGAGGCGGGTACCCAGGATACTGCGCCGGGTACCCGTCCATGGCGGCACCGCCGGCCGGCGCGCCGCTCGGGAATGATTCTTGTGAATTCGATGACCCTGCAACGCAAGGTAGACGAATCACTATCGCGAACTTGACGCTCGGTTGTTATTTGGAGAATGTAATGTGATATGGGTTATCTGTTATCTGGCTGATGGTGTATTTATTTCTTGGAGGTTTGTTAGCTTACAGCACAACTAAGGGCATTTGATTTATTTTGCAAGTTTTGCTTTTGACTAAAAGCATAAATAAAATAAAGATAATGTTGTACACCAGCCATTATTTCCGATCGCTCTTGAGGTTATGTAAGAAAAAAGTAGAAGAATGTAATAAGGCACGCTTAATTTGAAAGATTATTTCTCGATCGAAAAAGATCACTTAATCTCACTATTGGGCAGGAGGCCTGTGCAAACCCAAGTCAAAATGTTATGTATACAAGGAGTGACTCTTGGTACATACATTTTGACCTAAGAGAGATATTATAGCGCGCTACATTTGTACAAAAATAGAACAATGTACATTTCATAAAAAAACTTGTTAGAGCTATTTCGTAATTTGTGTAATAGAGTATCAATTGGGGGCGGGCACCAGCGCCCCCTGCAGAACAATTCTACCACCGAACTGCGATCCCCAACCCGCATGTCCAGCGTGGGGATTATGGGCATTACCCCTACGATATAAAAGCCAACAATGCCCTTATCAGGGGGAGGCCTGCGTCTAGCAGTGGACCAATACAGGCTGTTGAGATTGAGTTTGAGACGTATCAACTATACGACGAACAGCGTACGGATATGTTTAATTCAGCTCCCAAATAGGCAAATCAAAGGAAAACTGATAAAAACCAACAAAGAAACTGATAGAAATATCTACCTGCACTGGACGTATTGTTAGCTTTTCCGCTCTTCTTCTTCGTAGACGCCTCCACCTGGTTGATGATCGGCTGCGGGTCTATGCCGCCGCGGTCGAAGTGGCATTCGTACGCGAGCAGGTTCTTCGTGTAGTGCTTCCGAAGCGTATACGCGGCCGACGACGAAGCACCGATGCCGAGGAGACCGGCAATGTCTTTCCACGTTTTGTTCTTTGTCACCTGAAAGTAAATTAGCTGTAGCGAAATCTTGGTGTTTTGGTCTTGGAACGCCGGAGTAACAAGCGAATAACTTGACGCGATAGAAAATATCAGTATAGCAATGGAACGCAGGAACGAATCGTGAATTTGAAACACACCATTCCGCAGGTCGAACGATACACACGCGACCGCTGTGGCCTAGGCTCGGCACCGGTCTAGCGATACATTGTTTAGCGCCCGCAGCGCGCCGGCCGGCCAATGATAAACATTTATTAACCATCGTTAAAGGCGAGGCGGGTTTACGGCGCCTGCGCACATAAAGCGCTGTGTGCACTTACATAAATCCTAGATGAAGTCTATTAGTTTCAGTCGCATTGAACGGCTCGCACTTTACTGGCACCACTAAAGTGATACTCGAATACAAATGTTTGTACAAATGCTTACGTCGAGAACTGTAAAATAGAATTCAATTACTTGCGCTTGTAGAGTTCGTCCGTTGCATTCGTTTAGCTTGCCTTTTAGTGCGCTCGGCACTAGAATCCACTTTAAACGAAGGATAAAGTCAGGCAATGAGGTAACTTCTATTCCGATGATTATTTATATACGAAATAGGTGATCGGGGGGCTCTGCAATATGAGAAATACAGTGCCTTTAACTGGAAAGGCAACAAAGTTGGCGTTCTATTTATAACGTTTTGTACGTAGCCGTAATCACAAACGCGACGTACAAAACCTTGACATATTTCCGATAAAACTTGGATTGAAATGCCTTGTATCGTTATACTTCATTGTGCTACCTCAAATAACGTAACCTGCAGAAACAACTCACAACAATTTTTAATTTCAAAACCCATAACTGTTTGATTGCTATACCAGTATTTTAGTAACGATGTCGTGTGTGAATTGTGAAAAGAATATTTTTATCGCTAATACTCGTGTGCGTTTCATGGATTCGTTCCTGGTTAAACATTCGCGACATTGATGGTGACCTTGCTGTGTTGTATAGGTGAGTGAAGGTGATATTCCAGCAATGTCGCCCAGCCAAAGGCCAGCACTGTACTGCTGGAATTACCACAAGAAAAGGATGTTACTGCAGCGAGCGTCTACTGGCGTTGAATTGGACCTAAGTTTGTCTAACATCATCACTCATAGCCGGATTTTAGACTGCTGAGTATAGGCCTCCCGATTTTTGTGCCATCCACCAGCTTCCTGGGCTAGCTGCGTCCGTTGACGCTCAATTACAAACGTATCAATCGGGAACCAGCGAATACAGCCGATCCAGATTCAGCGGCATGTGAAATGACTCTATTGCCTACATAGAGGATGGTACTACGCCGTGTCTAGTCCTAGAGTAAGGAACATACCTCCACGAAGACCCCTCGGTCCCGCACCAACAAATACTGCCGGAAGAGATCCAGCAGATCTGTTTGGAGATGGTCGGGCAGGCGGCGATGGGCGTCCGCCGCTCCTCCATGAACGCCAGCAGTTGCTCAAGCTAGCCCAGGAAGAGAGGATAGTAACTAGCCCTGTCTACTAAACCTAGAGAGTAAGGAACATACCTCCACGAAGCCCCCTCGGTCCCGCACCAGCAGATACAGCCGGTAGAGATCCAGCGGTTGCTTGGAGATGGTCGGGCAGGCGGCGATGGGCGTCCGCCGCTCGTCCATGAACGCCAGCAGTCGCTCCACCCAGCCCCGGCGCTCCGGCGCGTCGTCCATCTCGTAAAGCTTGCCCAGCGAGTCCGACTTCTGGCGCATACACGCAACATCATACACTGTTCTTGTAAGTTTACTACTGGTGGCCAACGCTGATCGGTGTGGCACGGCAGGGTTTTTTATCTATGTAATTTTAATTAAATCCTCTTTTTAAAAGTTAATACTCACTATGATTTAAATTCTAAATATGCATACGCCTGTAAAATCAGGTTTTGGTAGTATAAGAATAATTTTAAGATCCTTGTATAAATGAAATCTAATGGATCGGAACGAAATCCGCAGAAGGCGATCCCGTGAATAAGTGCAGTAGCATAAAGAATTAACACGATGATCACGAACGCTCTGCCAAGAGTGTTACGAGGAACACGAAGTAAAATCTTGCACCGGTATTGTCTGTCTGGATTGGTATAAAGAATAAAATTACATTGATAAATTACATTGATAGTATTGTATAATCCGCCGCCGTGCCGTTTCCCGGTGAGCGCTGGCCCTAAGGCTAGGGTTCATAAAGAAACTTCCTGGTGGCTAGTTGATGACTTTCGACGTTTATACCTTACGCGCAGTCTGCGTAGTGCGCCTTCATGTCACGTTAATTAAAGGCTCATTCTTTTCATCGCCCGTTAATTTCTTGATGAACACTTGCCTAATGTTATTACTCCAGCATGACCGATACAACGTCGATTAACGGCATCGATCGTGCAGTTGTAATAACTTCTGAGCCCACACATATCACTGGATTTCCAGTGTGAGTTTCTTTCGCTGGTTAAATATCGTCATATTTTGTTTTCCGTCTTCAAAATGCATTAAAATGATAGCTATTACTTCGTCGCACATAGCTGTAGAGTTTTTACGACGATGCAATATTTTCCAGTGATTTGTGTTGGCTTCGCTGAGGCGTCGAGACACTTGGTGATGTTATGGCACAGGCAAGATTTTCTCGTCTAATAATTGCCAATTTACTTGAAAACAACTTATAGCGTTGATTGGGCAAGTATTCGGAATAAGTTCTAAATACTACGCCAGGCCATAACACCTCACTTCATGTCGCCTACACAACAAAGGATTATCTAGGATTAAGAGAACTAACCATAACGCATTTTAAGAAGCCTTCGGAATGTAACTCAGGCGGGCTTTGTATGTACCTAGTATACATTTGATCTTAGAGAATCTGTAGGTGTTTCCTACAGATGAGAATAAAATGCGTTATTGTTAATTCAGTTCGTAATATCTAAGCGACAAAAATCGCACACTAAACTTCTGAACTGTACACGAGCTATTGTATGGTAAAAGATGAAGCCAATATGTAGGTTTGATGAAAAGTGCATTACCGGGCCTGACGAAGTGTCTCCGCGTCGTTTCCTTTGGTTATCCGCCTAGAATCAGAAGTTTCGCGTAATGTATTGCATGTTCTCGGTTACACCTTTTCTACAACATGCTTTCGTCAGCCCCGCTTTTAGAAAAACTCCTTATTCAGATAATCTATTTAAAAGACAACTGAGTAGCAGTGAGAAAGCATTGATCAAACTTTGTTTAAGGCGCTGCCTCTCCTCACACAAGCGTCGCCACCTATTTTATCTAATTATTACGTTTAAGAAAGGAATTTCCAAAAATTACGTTAGCTAGTTTGTGATACCTATTATAAGCTTTTTTTTAATGCCTCTGTAATAGTTTTATTTTGTGTCGTTTAGATAGAGATGCGAAAATAGAGTTTGGTGGCTACCAAGGGCAACTTCGTATCTCTGCCTAAAGTATACAAAATAAAACTATTAAAGAGGCATTAAAAAAAAGCTTATAATAGGTATCACAAACTGGCTAACGTTATTTTTGGAAATTCCTTTCTTAAACGTAATAATTAGATAAAATAGGTGGTGGCGCTAGTGTGAGGGGAGGAAGCGCCTTAAGTGATATGTAAACCTTGATCAACAAATATTTTCTCACATAGCCAAAAAAGAATACAACTTAAATAAGGAGTTTTTACTGCACTACATAAATGCGTTTTTATTTGCTACACTATGGCATCATCGTTTCGTAAACGTTTAATTCATTTTATATCGTGCAATTTATGCACAGTGCAGGCTTTCAATCTGTTCATGCTCTATTTGTAAAATGGACAACATAGCAATATTATTTTACAGTCGGCAGGCGAGTTTAAGTACTAATTTGGCGCGAAGGTAAACTGGATGCATGAAAAAGCTTGCTCACTAGAGTTGCTACCTAGAGTAACTGTTGGGCATCTCCGACAGCCCCATTATATTTATTCCACTAAATTTTGAAGCAGTAGTCCAACACCAAATAGAAAAAGTGTAGCGTAAAGCGGATATAACCTCTAGCTTCAAGCTCTTTTGATATCTTAAACTTTGAATGTCCGAGTATTATCGTTTTTGTAAATTTTATAATGCTTTCTGGATGATGCGTAGAAAAGGACTACCATGCAGCTTGCAATATTGGTTACGTGAAATATTAATATTTCGAGCACTACACATGCTAATGATCTTTAACTTGATATAAACCTTTGATCTGTAGGACTCCGGCTGTATGTGACTGTTAAAGACCTGAAAATACATGACAAAATGCAATGTTTCCCTTCTTTTAACACAAGTGATCTAATGGAACTAATGGTTTATAAAATTTTGATGGTAACGATTGTGAATAATTTGTTTACGCTACAGTTTTTGCCAAGTTAAGATACTCCTAAAATTAATGTAGAGCTCTCACGTCAAAAAAACTAACTACATTACTTTGCAATCGTTAATAAAAAAGTCAGTGCTTTATTTTTTCTACTCTACTTTTATTTACAACTTTACTTACATAATTTACAAGGTCGTGTTTTTATTTCATTAGATGTTAGGTCTACATTAAATAATAAAGCAAATTGTTTAAATACCCCACGGGAGCGACGGAAATGTGACATGCTAATTTCTCGTTATCTACCAAAGCCAGTAGGTGTGGTTTTTCCATTTTCTAATCCCAAGTGTCTATCTCTACGTATAAGTAACATGATTGCAACTAGCATACTAAACGGATTATCTATGTACAAGTCTCGATTCTCAGCTCGTGAGCCATGGATTCACATGGGAAGTCTAAATTACACGACACGATTTTAGAACGCCTGATATCAAGTGTATCAAGTAAGTATTTTTACTATCAAGTTTTCCTAAATAATAAGTATGGCTGTAAACTTAACCAACTTATGTTGATCTACACAGGATATTTACAACACTTTTGCAGCTTTAATTTCTTATCATAGGTCTTCATTACACATGGCATTATCTGTATCCTAACCGAGCTAAATTAAAATCTGTTTAGTTTGTTCTTCTAACTTAACTACGAGACATCCGTCGGAAGATGAATTTCATCAGGGTTAGTGCGATTCATTTTATCATTCACTACCAAACCCCAAGCTATTTTCAGAAAACTTAATTGGTAAAGAGAGTCCTAAATAAGTGTCATGTACTTTTATGAAATAAACCATTTTTTTAATTTTTAATTTTACTCTTACTGTTGTTTTTATATTATTTGCTGTGCATGTGCTCCAAATAAGCACGAATCTATCTATAAGTAAACTATAAAGCGTTATACCAGGTGATGTCTATGTGGGTGTCTATCAGGTGATGCATTATTAGTTGTGTTCACAAACAAAACGCAATGCTGAGCTGAGACAGATATCGTTTTGTGACTACCACTATTTATTTTGATTTCTTTTACCCATTATTATATTTATTTCTCTCATAATAGTATCTGTTGTGCCAGTGTTCCAAACAAATTTTAATTAAATTAATTTTTGTTTGACCCTGTGTCCGAAACAAATCCTATTCAAGCAGTAAACTTGTACAGCGTAATATCATACAGCCATACAGTTAGACGAATACAAGACGGTGACACCGCTGAGTTGTGTGCGTAACTACCATTGTCTTAAGCGTGTCTACAAATTATTTTTATTGCTATTTTTAGGGAACACTTGTCTAGGTAAACTAATTTAGGATTTAACCAGTAAACGTAATCTTTTTGAGAGTAAACATTATCTGTCTATTGACGTCTATGTATATTGTGTATGGCTCTGATTCAGGAGAACATACGGATAGGCCCTACCACATAAATTTGCGCGTTCTACTTAAAAACATAAAATGGTAGCCTCGTTCATAAGCAAATCGGAACAAAACATGGTGGATAGGGCCGCTCCTTGTACCATAGGGGTTTTCCTTTCACTGTGCTGTATGGTGCTATGTGGTGACTCACAGGACTAGAGGGCGGGCGCGGCCAGGGCGAAGGCGCGCCCTCGTAGTCGTCGTGCAGAGAGGAGTGCGAGGCGCCGCCCGGGGACGGCGAGGGAGCCGCGCTGCCGTACTCCTTGCGAGAGCCTTTACCGGAGCCCGACGCGCATGTGTCGTCGCCTGATGCTGGAAGCAAAGGGACAAAGTAAATGAGGGTTATTTTCAGACTGTATAATCTAGCCTATAGTAATCGGGCTGGTGGCATGGGTACCAGGCAACTGATACATATACTACATACGCCGAGACCCTGAACAACCTGCAGATCGGCGGGAATCTAACCCACGATCTTTTAAGGTGGCATCGCAGGTGGACCTTCATCCACTGCCACAGTGATCGTCAATTTATATTCCTTTTTTTTAATTTTTAATTTTAATTGTAAAAACAGTTTTAACCTTAATAATCTAACTTACGGCTAATAAGAGATTTACATTTTATTAGAAGAAACTTACTAAATACTGACAGTCTAACATTAACAAAATCAAACAAGAAAAGTACAGTTAATTCGAAAAAATTTCAACACAATTCAAGTAACTTAAAGCAATAAATTTATATTTACTATTTATTTTACTACTTATGTATGTGTATACTATACATCATAAACATGTTTAAAGAAAAACAATTAGGTACTAAAACTATTACTATTATTTATACAGTGTCCTCCTGCAGAGCTTTTAGTACATCTCTTTTAAATGTTACATTACCGACATGAAATATGTCAGTGGTGTGAAATTGCATATTATAGAGTCTTTTTCCTTTGTGGGGTTGGTATAATATGTAACTCCTATCAGCATCATTTGCGACATCTCAGGCTGTAAGCACTACACGAACTCCTTTCTTATTCATGTCATATTTTATATTTCCTACCTCTACAAGTATTCATTCATTGGCCTCTTAACATCTACGAGAGATGATGTAGGTGGCATCAGCTTGGTTAAGAAGCAGCAACTTTCGTGTGTGACTGAACAGACCTATTTTGCCTACTTCTACAAGTATAGTACAATAGTAATTAGCCTCGTGATGCCAGGTCTACTGCTGAGAAAAGGCTGGACTTGTTCCCTCCAACTCGATCCTAAGCTAGCTGGATCCACACTTTATTATTCCGGTTTGTCAAGTATCATCATCATTGGCCTATAGATTTTTGAGCGCCACGCCACAAACGCATTCCCGTGTCCTATACGCCAAGGCACAAAGTGATCAATAATACCTATGCGCTGAGGACCCGTAAGTGGTGGTCATGTATAAGTGGCTGTGGCGTTCAAAAGGTTAAGACACTGTGCACTTTTGTGCGTGACTTTCGTCGAGTTTATGGTGAAATAAATAAGGGAGTAAATTTATTGGTATTTATTTTAAATATTTGATCAGCTGGAAAAGTCAGCTCAAAAACTACTTGAGCAGCATTTAAATTTTTGATCGGCTGTAAAATAAAAACCACCAGCAACACTTGGTCGGCAACTAAATTATTTTTGGTCAGAAAATAAATAGCTGTTTGATCGGCGAAATTAATGTTTTGATCAGCAAAATTAATTAAATGATCTGCAAGATTATACAATTATTTTTGATCAGCCAAAAAGTGATTTTTTGAGCAGCAAAATTAATGTTTTGGTCAGCCGAATAAGAAAATCGTTAAGCTGAAAAAAAATTAGGTATAAGCCATAGTCAATGGGTTTGCTTTTAGATGTATGGTCAACTAAAAATTTATTTTACTGCGATTTTATTGAAAAAGAGCATTAGTCGGTTAACACTTTCATGGCCCAAGACGCAGACGAGCCTCTCGACCCTCGTGTGGCGGCGGCGGTGGCGCGCCCCTGCGGGTCGCACCGCCGAGGCTAGGCAGTGGATGCGATACAATACACTAACACTTCCATGGCCCAAGACGCAGACGAGCCTCTCGACCCTCGTGTAGCGGCGGGCGGCGCGCCCCTGCGGGTCGCACCGCCGCCGAGGCTGGGCAGTGAATGCGATTCAATACAATGGCCCAAGACGCAGACGAGCCTCTCGACCCTCGTGTGGCGGCGGTGTGCCCCTGCGGGTCGCACCGCCGAGGCTGGACAGTGAATGCGATACAATACACTAACACTTCCATGGCCCAAGACGCAGACGAGCCTCTCGACCCTCGTGTGGCGGCGGCGCGTCCCTGCGGGTCGCACCGCCGAGGCTGGGCACTGAATGCGATACAATACATTAAGGCGGTACCCTACCTCGTTATTGTGTGAAGAGGATAGGCATAGGATTTCGCGTTCACAGGAGCGGGACAGAGCAAAGCGGCGTAAGCCCAAAAATTAAGTTTTTAGTAGTTATTTGCTCCCCACAAACATTAGAATAGTTAATTGAAAAAAAGGCAACATATAAAATGTTCTTTATACTTAGTTCAATTACTATGCTTAATCTCGAGATCGTATCATCTGTATTTATTGAGAAATTAGGGTTTTAGTAAAAAATTAGAGGTAACTTTGCGATTTTTTTCTATCGAGAAAATTTTATGGCATCGTGTTTTCGAAACATATGATCGATAGAATAAGTCCTGAACTTTACCATATATAAATTTCAAAGTTAAATATTCAGTAGTTTGGAAGATATGGAGGTCCGACGGAGTTGAAAATAAGCAATTTGAGGTACTATACCCCCTTAAATAAGGTGAGGTTTTGATAGTCGAGTCGTACAGAGGTGACAGAGGCACGTAGGAGGTAGGTAGGTAAGGTACTTACCTATTTCTACCTTACCTAGCATTGTTGTTTTTGTAAGAAGGTATAAAGGTGCTGAGGACCCTTGTTCGTTGTTGGTCATGTCTGTCCCGTATTTGTAACACCGGCACGACAGTGACATACAAACGCACGTAGGAGATAGGTAGGTAGGTACCTATCTTACCTCGCGTTGTTGTTAGCAATTGAAGGAACCCTTGATTGTTATTGGTCATGTATGTCCGTGTGTGACACCGGTAGTGGCATAGGTACGTACAAACGAACGTATATGATAGGTAATAGGTACCTATGTATCTTACCTTACCTACATACCTGCGTAGGCGCGTAGGTAATAGGCATGTAGGTAAGGTAAGGTAGTACCTTACCTTACCTACATAGGTACCTATTACCTACGCGCAAATCTATATAGGTAAATGAACTCTCAGAAGTACGCGCGTGGCTGCGCAGTGTTGGTAGGTACCTTATTTTAATGGGTCAAAGGGACGCGGAAGGGTGCGCAGGCGACGAGCACTCACACATACTTTCGTTTGCCGTGAGTTAGTGTGCGTGCTCGTCGCCGCGCAGTGGTGTGGTCGTTCCTTCCTACACGAAATATCTACATACCTAATGAACAACAAAGATGGAAAGACGTAGCTAGACCAAAGTGCGACCGAGACAAAAATATGCACGTGGAACACGAACGCCGGCGGCGGTGGCGCCCCGGTCTATCTATGAGTGAGGTGGATGGACCCAATTGGACCCAATCTCTTGAATTTTGCTTACACTTATATCTAGGCCCAATCTCTTGAATTTTACTTTCACTTACCTATGACTGTATCTCATGAACCGTACCTGCCTACAAAGTAGACAATAGCAATTTTCAGAGGATTTAACAGAGGATCCTTTGTGTTTCTTTGATCATCTATAGGTACTACCGAAAGTAGTGTTTGCAGCTAATGTGGGAGAAAAAGAGATACCTACTTAACACATTTTTCTCGGTAGCCTTGTTGTCACAGATTAGATTAGGTATACACTTTTTAGAATTACTTACCTGGACACGTTTTCGATTAGGTATAGGCCTTTAATTTTAACACAAAAGGATAGGACAGGACCTTTAATTTTGCACAAAAGTCAAATCAATTTGATTGCACAATAAATTAATATAGGTAATAACAATTAGATAGATTGATTACTATACTTTATTGCACCATCAGTACCTACATAAAACCATTTGGCAAGCAATAACACTATTTTTCACGACTCATTGGGTAGGTAGATAGTTTGCGGGTGTCGTCGGCATTTTGACTCACTCATTCAGACATTCTGGATTTCAGGGTACCTACCTACCTATTAGTACATTTGTTTTTCACAAAAGTTCGTACATATTTAATTAAGTAAGTAAATATATCAGTACTTACTTACTTAATTAAGTAAGTAGGTACTTATATCAGTTATCTAGCCGTACCGTACCTACCTACCTACCTATAATACAAGGTCTGCTCTGCTTTGCTTGGTGCTAGATAATGCTGTGTGAATTGTCCAGCATTAGGAAGGTACTTATAGGTAGATACCTACCTACCTGGGTAGGTAGGTTTTTATTTCTTTCCATTTCATTTCTATAACCAGTTTTTAACTAAAGTACCTACTCCCAAAGATTTAAATCGTTTAAGATACCTATGTCCTATTTATACCTAAGTACCATTTATCTAGCTATGTAGTGTATTGTATTAATACAATACACTACATACCTAGATAAATCGTACAAACATTTGTCTCTTGGCGGGAATCGAACCCACAACCTTCTCCTTCCTAACGATTCCGCGACGCCGCCGCGCCGGCCGGTGCGGCGCGGGGCGGGGCGGCGGTGCGGCGGCGGCCAGGGGACTGCAGAGGTAGCAGGGCGGTTTTGAGCGAGCCGCCTCTAGCAGCGAGCAGAGCCGTTAGGAACATTATCTATGACCTACGTATTTCAGACAGATATTTCCCAGTCAAAAATCCTAGAACCCGGCCGGGTACAGCGCCACCTCCCGGGTCAAGTTGTAAATCTAGACCATCCAGTGACCCACTCAAACACACCATTAAATTAAATGTCATCAAAATCGGTCCAGCCGTTGAGGAGGAGCTCAGAGACATACACATGTAGATAGATAGCTACAGAAGATTAATAATAATAAAGGTTGCATTAAGATTAGTAAACCAAAATTAATTTGACAGCTCGCCAAAACATTATAGGATTTGCTGATCTTTTTCATTCTTAAATTGCTGCAATATCATTTTAAAGGCATGCCAAAATTTCATTAAATCCGAATCACGATTTGCTGCTGCTTCACTAGTATATTGCTGCACAAATATTTAATTTACTGTGACATAAATTTTTAGGCTGCCCACTGTCACATTAGCTGCTGATCAATTCAGTCATTTTGGCCGACCACTAGCTGCGGCTCAAAATATTTTTTCTGCTTGCAAAATCAATTTTTCGGCTGGCCAAAACCTCTTTAATCTGCTGATCGTTTAAATGATACCCAATAAATAATAGTTTTAAGTTCACACAGCTACCAATTAAAAACAATAGTCAATTAAGATGTAGTCCACACTCTTTATCCAGCACCGAACGCTTAGAAGGTCATCGGCCGCGACCTTACGTTTGTTTGACCCACTTAGTTTTGAATCTAGACTAGACCGAGTCTAGACAACTCGCTCGTCTTCCGGGTAAGTGAGTGACCTTATAATGAGCTAACGTTTTGAGTTTGGTGCCTTACAATCGGTTTTACTGATTCAGTTGTTTTTCTAGGAACCTGTTTTAGGTGTGGTACGTCTTGATTATCATCATCAGTTGTTTAGCAGGGAAAGGTATCTCATTGTTAATATTTTGAGCTTAGTGTCTTACAATCACTTTCCAAAATTCAAATGGTTTTTTTAAATGGTAGTACACAATATTTAAACCCCTGACACTAGAGAATAAACAGGCGAAATCCTCCTCCCACTCGCAGGCGCATGCGCGGAAAATGGCGACGGAAAATGCCTGATCTGGCCTTACGAGAGTAGAGGGATTCACTTCTACTCTTGTAAGGCTTGATCAGCCATTTTCCGCGCATGCGTCTGCGAGTGGGAGGAATTTCACCTATTTATTCTCAAGTGTCAGGGGTTTAAATAGTGTTTACTATCATTTAAAGGCTTGCATAAATATATTGAAGACCGTACCACATGTGTATCTGAGTTCTTAAATAAGTTTCTGTGGCTCTTCATCATTATCATCATGAGTCGTTTAGCAGATACTGCTGGGACATGGCGTCTCTCCTTGCCATTGATACCATCTTGTTTAGACTATTGAATGAAGCTGATAAAATTTAGGTGGTGCTTCGTACCTGCTGACGCGTTGCTTAACGTACTCTGCTGACTACCCTCATCGAGCGGCGCGCCATCGGGTCCTGTCGTGACGAGTGCTATCGCGGGCGCCGCAGGGCCGTTGTCGTGCGACTCGCCGGGCGCCGTCGGCGGAGGCATCGCGCCCTCCGGCATCGGGCCGCCGGGCCCGCCCGGCGCACCCGGCGGGCCCATATGTCTGCCGCCCATTTGCTGCTGTAACCAAACAGACAATAATTATGTTAGATGGATTATGACATGCCTCCCCCAAATGAGAGGCGTTTTCCATAATAGGCTAGTGTCCAAAAAAATTCTTATCAGTCCGTCAGTTAGATGACCAGAAGACATTGGACACCTAATTTTTCTTTTGTTGATTAAACAAAAATGAAATAGCCGGTTTAAGTACCGCGTGAAGTCACAGATTGGGACATTTTTTAGCAAGGTGTGACGTCACTAACCCCACTACTTTTGTTTAATTGACCAAAAAAAAATATCTCACTGACGGACTAAATAGAATAACATTTTTTTTACCCAGGACACTACCCTATTACCACGCTTGGCAAGGATCGGTGATCGCAGTAAAGGTGTATAAAATACACAGATCGAAGCTGCCAAACTTCCTCTTGCCTAGTAGGTTCCCTAAGTCGACTCTTAGGACGTCCATGGGCTGAGTTACGGGGGTCGATTCTTAGGCGCTTTGTAGACAGAGCAACTATTGCGGCAACTGGCCACTCGCACCTAGCTGTTGAGTGGAATATTTTTGAGAAGAGTGTCATACCTTCATTGGAGGAGGTTGGTAATGTTGTGGCGGATGCGGCGGGGGCGGCCGGTAACCGCCGTAGGGGTAAGGATGGTGGTTCCGCGGGTAGACGTAGGGCTGCGGCGGGTAGTGCGGCGCTTTGTACGCGCCGTGGTGTCCGTAGGGCTGGCCGACCATGGCGCCGGGCGGAGGGCCGCCCTGGGGCCCGGGCCCCGGCGGCGGCTGCCCGCCCGGCGCGCCCGGCCGCGGCGCGCCGCTGCCGTCCGGCAAACCAGACGATGTTCGCGGCGGCATCGATACGTTCTGAGTGCCTGCAAGTAAACATTAAACACGTGTGACTCATCGTAACACTATAATAGTTTCAATTAATAAATGGAAACTAGATGATGATAGTAAATAACAACAAACCGTATCTAATCTATGCCGGTAAACGTGGAGCTGTACAGCGTTGTAAACGAGCGTGCCTAATCGCAGTTTCATAGAGACACGAGCGAAACATTAATTATTCAAAGCTATGTTTAGAGTTAGGTGTTTGAATGAAATCGCGTACGAGAGTGCAAGCGGCAAACATTAGAGAGTGTGATCGATCGCGTGGAGGCTGGCTGGGAGTCGTGCGGGACGCACCAATTTGAATAATACAGCTAACGAAGGCTCGCCTGAGCCTAGCCTGGCTCTATCAATCGAGGGCGGAGAGACGCATCCGATCACTTTCCTTTTCCATAGGCACGTGAGCAGCATGCGCCGCTAGCCTGCGAATTCTCGCTGCACTTTATTACATCCGTATATGTGCATACGACATGCACGCAACGCATTGACCGAGGCCGAGATACGAGCGGCAGTGATTTGCGACGACGAAAGTGGTATTTCAGCTTTTATGTAGGTCGATTTTGTCCCAGTTATGTTAGTGTTACGTGAAAACAGCTCAAGTATAATACGGTTGAAGATCATTTGGCAAATTTGATACGAACCGCAACCCTGGTTTCGCTGATTCGGTGAATCCTTCAAAGGGTGCCGCATGAATGGTTGTGGTCGTGCACGTGCTTGGTCCGTCGGTTTAATCTCATCGCTCGGCTATTATCGGGCCATTATATTGTGTCGGCGATCAGACAGCTAACAGACGGCTAGGCGCCGGTGAATCATAGATAACGACGTAGAACGACACGCGCCCACCTCTATATATCTATTTGTTTACGGCGACCTTTAATGAGTAGCGCCACGGTAATGGGGTCGCCCGTCCCGACCCGTTTCACATCCGACGGACAATGTCTCGTAAAAATAGCGCACGCGGCTTCATGACGTATCTACGTTTAATAGCACATAGCAAGAGAACCTTGGCATTGACAAAGTGATCGTAATGCACTTCGTGGTTTGTCATCAAGATACTTGATATCGGGAAGGTTTCAAAATGACGGCTTGGGTTGAAACGTACAGGAGGTGCACTGCGTATAATACAGCGGCCTCGTTGTTCTTGGTAGAGAACTAGCCGAGCCGAGTCAAGGGCAGGCCCGTCACCAGTCGTCCACTCTGCACGCGCAACGCAACACAAAACCAAGGCCTTTACTTTCCCAGCAGGCGATATCACAACCCCGGCACGTTGTACATAATTGTAACCTTTATAAAATGAAATCCAGACAAGTTCACCTTACGTCCCTTTCGTTAAAGCTAATTCTGTCTGTTTCCTTTACGATTGTTTCGACGGCCGTTTTGTCTCTGGTTTTTGCAAGTTTTGAATTGAATAATGTATTTATTTTACAAACGATAATTGTTTACAATTTTTGGCTTAAGCTTAATTTTTATCTAGTTATCTTGTTTTGCAAGAGACTGGTGCCCAAGAGAGGTTTATAAAACCAGTGGTACGGGTCACAAGGCCCTTCCTCACCTCATTTAACATGCTAGCATGCACTACAAGTCACCAGTCTTCGTTATAGTGTCACAATTAATTTACTAAGCATGCCAACATCAATCAGGGTGCGGGCACTTTGTTCGGGAACGTATCATCAAAGCATTCCGGCATAACTGACACAGTAGGCTACCAAATAGCATACCATGTGTCACGTATCGGAAATGCGGTATAGGTGAGGCGGCCGCAGGCTTCAGCCACGTATGTGCACCGGTACCTAAGCTAGAGCTTACAGATACCGCCTCGAAACATTCCGCGAATCCGGCCACACAACGCCCACGCGTAAACCAGACCGACACCGCAAACTACGGTCTCGATTGCCGACAACGATCCCAGAGACCTTGCGACTTGAGAGCGGTTTAGTGATACTAAGAAGTAATTCCAGTTGGTCACTTATTGAGGTTGACCACTTGAGAAGTGAACGAGTTTCTGATTGCAACAGTGTTTTCTTTTAAAATGTTTGGCTATGAACACCTCTGTCGTGGGCTTGGCTGGGCATTTGGAATGGTTTGGTAAACTTTACTAGCAGTTACGACGCTAAACATCTACTCAAACAAGCTCGACTCATATACGTGACTATATAAGTGACACTGAAATAACACTAGAAGCTACGGTTAAATGGAAACGAAAAACAGACTAAACAAAACCTCTTTTTAGGACGATTATTCCATTATATTCCAAAATAGACCCACATTGCGTTAGAAAAGCCATTTCGGATTCACAATTAGCATGCGACAGGAGAACGGAGAATTAATTCACTGAAATGGAGACAAATATTCCCCAGTAGCCGTCGAGCAGCGAGCGAAGCAACGTTTATAAACAGAATAGAACAATAACGTTAACAAGAGCGGCCTAGTTGAGACAAACGGCGGCGTCACGACGTCGCCGATGTTTGTCGACCCATTTGCGTTGTTGGTCACCAGCGCTGTCGAGGTACCCAACAGCACCGTAATAACAAATAGACAGACGGTTTCAAACGTACCAGCAAACTAAGTAAATAAATAGCTTCTTACTTAATCAGAACGCTATTCACGAGTGCTTCGTTATTATAGCTAAGTAAATTACGCTAAAATAGTAGGTGGTAAACATAATAATGTTAGCATATTATGCTAAGTACACGTAAGGGCCAAATCAGACATGTCAGGCGACAGCCTTCAGTGGATAATCCGCACGATTGAATAGAGCGATATATTAGCAATAATACGTTAATGGCAAACACAATATGGCAACACAGCTTACATTCCATTATGCCCTTATCAAAAGCAATGAGTATCTTTGACTAATCCTTGTCATGAAGTGCAAAAATGGGGTGCCACTTGTCGGTAACATTTCCGTTTGTTTAGTTGCTTGCAGGACTGTTGCGGGGGTAGATTTGTAGGTAGGTACTTACTGTTGAATGCGTATAGTAAAAGCGGGATGTCTGAGCAAGGTTGGCGAAAGAATGTCCGCACCATTAGCCGAGGGGGCAGACGAGAACGGGGTGAATGGGCTGTCGAACCCTCCGACGACCTTGACTTCAAGAGATTTATCACTTTTCCGGGGTAATCTGAATACAATTAGGCGATGGGCAGCGGGAGGGACCACAGATACGCAACAGGTTCATGTTTTTAAATTACTTCTTTCTGATCCGAAGAAACACCCATCCCATATCAAGATTGGATCACAACAAACCAAGGGGGACTACGACCAACTACGGTATGCCCTCTACACTACAGAGAGTAAGAAATGTCATAAAATATTATCATACTTCACGAGTGACTGTTCCATTATGTCTCTCTTAAATAGCAAACACACCTCGGAGACAATGGTTAAGGTGAAAATAAATGGATTGTTACGAGTACATGGGGAATAGATGGGGAAAACCATAAATAATATATACGACCTCATCAATCCTTGAACAAACAAAAAAGTAAGTATTCAAAACAAAGCAGGACGGATGGTTTACGTGAAATCGATCAAAACAAACATTATGCTGCGATGGGGCAAAAAGTGCTGTTCCTTCCTCTTTTTTTGTTAACGAGGTCATTGGCCTTGTGAAGGACGAGCTGGCACGTGGTATTCTTGCATATGAAGGACGAATTTCAACGAAAAAACTGGACAATACCAGTACCGCGTTAAATTCTGGCGCACCTGAACAATGTATTTGCTTGAAATTGGTATTATTACCATTGTTCCATCAAAAAGTACTACAGAGAGTCCCTATAGAATTAGTTGCCGAGGCCGAATAAGTCATTTGAATAATTTGAAATAGATGAGATTTGAACAAAAATGCCAATCTTTAAAAAAAATTCTTGAGATTTTTTCGAAACTATTTTTTTTAGATACGTTTGCTCTATAATAAAAGTTTATACACATCACCTATACATACAGGACTGAGAGCTTTCTTGAGTTCAGATTTTGTAAAACATATAACGTGAAAATAAAGTTACGAGAAACCTAGGCTAAGTTGCGTGACTTTTGCAGACAATTTTATAAAATATAGGTTCAAATATCACGAAGAAACACAGGCAGCTTATAAAATATAGGTTCCAAATATCACGAAGAAACAGAGGCAGCATTCGTGGCCAAAGAGCGAGTCTTATCTTAGTTGATGGCATTCCACTGCTCGTTCACCGATACGCACGACGGACGACTGCGAAACGCTTTTAGCGCCCGTATACTGTACGATCATTGCGATATCAACGAAAAATAAGCCGTAAATGCAGACTTTTACGGTCGTAAATACAATAGCAAGGAGAACTCGTAGACTTTGCGCAAAAGAAACCTTATTGGTCGAAAATTAAAGTCGTTTTCGAAAGTCACGCAGTATGCGGGCATCAAACAATACGCAATTCACCTTCGAGCGCGTCGGGTTGCGGTATTGCGGCTTCATTGTGTTAAAATAACGATGGAACTCGTATTGGAAACGAGCACAATGCGGTTTATACAAAGAATTTGATTTTTATTTATTTACTGATCGATAAGAAAATATCAATTCATGATCAATCAGCCACAGCTATCAAGATAACATAGAGCAGGGACTCAATAATTACGCTATGTATAGCTGTCGATTATAAGTTTAATGGTAATGTAATGAACCAGAATATACCACAATAACAATGTCTCATTAAAAACGGCTGCTTGAAGGTATAGTCGGTAATAACTTTCGTTGTATTTTACATTATTACATCGAAAGTTATTAATTTATTATAATACCGACTTTACATCAAGCTTTGACTATGAATTATTTATGAATTATTTATTCTATGAATATCAAGAGTTCCTTAAAAAAAATCATAGGTAAAAAATAATTAACCAAAGAAAAATGAGTCAACGTCAACCAGAGAGCCGAGTATTTTTCCTCAATCTCCGTCTATAATTTTCTAACGTGAGACTTCACATAGCTCGGTGTTTGTCGAGAGTCGAGAAGTCCGACAAGCCAAAGCGTTGACGTCATAGAGTACGTATACCTTTTACCAGTGTGCCAGTTGGCGACAAGCAATGGATAGTCGTCGCGTACAACGCTGGTTTGGAGGTTCGGTATAAGACCGTAGAGGTGCCTGGCCAGCAGTGGACAGTACGGCAAGCTCAATGCCCGTCGCATAGGAAGTTTCGAGTGAGGGTGTATTGCGGTCATATAACCGGTATTCGAGTGGTGTGGTGCGGCTCAGTCGCTACTCAGCCGGTCCACAGTCCAATGTTTTGAGAAAGCAACGTTCGGCAATCGTTGACGATACTAACAAAACAAGATTGCTTTTGCGTTCGACATTTCTTTGCAGGCGGAACGGGATATTGATTTTTATGTTCAGCAGGCCAGGAAATTATAATATCCAAATCCGTTCCCAATCTAACGAATTATAGGTAATGCGATTTCCATGTGAGAATTCAATTGATATATTACCTACTCGTAATATTAATCACCATGACCATTTGAATCTAAGTAGATAAATAGATACAAATTGTAAATTCGCGTCAAGTCTGCAGAGTAAAACGACAACACAAACAAAACAAAGTATCTAATGGGTACCCTGCACAGTGCACGTGGCTATTCACAGTTGAAAGTATATAAGATGCTACAGACTCGGTCGGTGGGTGAACCCGTCAAGGTCATTTCGAGGGAAACCCAGAGAGGGTGTTATGTAATTCCTTTACATTTGGATTGAGACTGAGACGTCATCTGTCTATAGCGAAACTTGCCAAAATGTTATAACGAAATCGCACACAATGTTTTGTCGTCTGGGATATTGAGGGTTCTAAAATCGTTTCGAGATATCGGAATGATATGGTCTGGTTTTTGATTACTCAGCTCTTCACATAAACGCAAAACAAACTGTAATCCTCTGAAGACTAGGTTACCTCTACGACTATGCATAGAAAATAACTTTGTATTGCGTATTTGGTTCACGTGACAACAACTTTTATTGCGTTTACAATTGGGGTTTGAATTGATTGCTGCAAATTCTTGATTAAAAGCATAGGGCAATGACACTGAAACTCGTCAGTTGTAGGTACATGTTATGTAGTTTATGAGACGCAGGGCGGTTGTTGGGTGGTGGTCAGGCACATAAGAGCGGTTTGTTGGTCCTCAGGGGTGGAAAGTCCTGTTTTGCGTGCTCGTTCCGACCAAAGGTGGGGGGGTAAGTTTTTCACGAGGCCCTATATACCGCGACCACCCCGACTCGTACATAAGGTGGGGGCTGGGGTGGTTCGCGCCCGCAAAAGGGGCAAAATACGGCGTACTCTGGGCGCCCGCTCTATGTGGGTCAATGTCGGGAAAGCCCGTGTCTACCGGTGACGGAATATGCACAACGAATCTGATCAACACACGCCTGTGACAAAACAAAAGCCACGACAAACAGTTGAACACAAGAATAAACCACTTCTAAGTTCTGGGCGATATGGTTCAAAATCTTCGAGAGCGGGACGTTGTCGGACGCACCATATCAGCAGTTATAATGGTCCGCGCTTCTATATAATATGTAAGATCTAGCTTATTCCTAGTTGATGGTTTGACTCGATTCATTTCAGTAATACAAAGTAACGGTAGTATGGCATTTTAAATTATCGAAGATAATTTGGCGTCTTTATGAAACTAAGAACCAACTTCAAATTCTTCTAGTAGCGACTTCTTGTTAAAATTAGAGTCTAATTTAGTTTGATGAAATGATGGATGACACATGGATGAAACGAGGAATGAAAGAAGGCATACTTTGAAACACGAAACACAAAGTTTCGTTTGACGGATCGCACGAAACGAACAACCTTACTACTGAACGTGCAAACGTACGTACGTTGCTTCGGACGAGTCACTAAATGACACTTTTGGTAAGAATAATAGTCAAAATCATTTTCATAGAAGTGCCATCGAAAGAACGTATCGGGCATCCGTCAACTTATTCATTTGTTTTTCTAGTTTTTATTTTTCTTGTATACGCCCGTTGCCATGGAAACCATTAGTTACCAATCCAGGGCCTGTACTCTTTAAAACGATATCAGAGTTTTGGTTTTGCACGACAACGAAAACGAAACTTCTATTTTCCTTTTCCGAGTAGGCCCCTAGGCCGCCATGCGAAAATTGAAAGACAATCGCGCCAGCTTTTAATTTATTTCCTATACAGAATATATTTGGGTTCTTACAGGATATTTAGAGTGAAGAAGTGAAAGAGAAATCTCTAGCTAGTTAGTAGATTTGGGTTTGCACTCACCAACAGCCGGTGACATGGATCGCGATCCACTGGAGCCGGTGGGGCTAGGTGTGGGCCTCAGGTGTGGTGTGGTGGCGCGCCCCGCGCTCCCACTGCCGCCTGAGTCATTGCTGTTCTGACCTGTCAGATCCTGGAACAAGGTAGAATAGAGTTAATATCTTCCAACTATCAAGATGATTAGGGCGAGTCAAAAGTGTAGGTGACAAAACTAGCCTGCTGGTTCTGCCCTCCCGTTCTGTTTTTTTTTAATGGGTAATAATGGTCAAGCGTTTGGCCACCATCTCACTTGAGTAGGTGACAATGTGGCCTAAGATGGAGCACGCTATCCCAGAAGGAACTTATTTACCCTGGATTTGAAGACTCCAGGATAGTACTCTAACGGGAAAAGAGGGGCAGAAGCTCATTCCACTTTTTGGCCGTGCTTATTATGAATGTAGAATATAATGTTTTGGTTCGACACTGGTTCTATCTTCAATTCTATTCTGTGATTTCTTCAGTGATAGAGTGTTCCGTTTCAACAGTTTATTCTGCACGTGTGCACACTTATGTATGTTGTAGCAACTACTAGCTACTAGCAATCCGGCGGGCTTCGCATGGGTGTAGAGCAGTTTAACACTTTCATGGCCCCACGGGCGGGAGGTGGGCAATGAATGCGTTAGTAGACCCTTTTCAGGGCAATAATTCCGTATTACATTGTTTTTAATAGCTCTATTGGTTTATGCGCCGCACGCACGTCAGCAAAGCTCCCAGTTGGCATCTTTTTTTTTGACATCTTCAACAATCATCGTCATATTTCATCCAATTTACACAAAACCTGAATTATGCACCAAAACCTTCCACAATAATCACTTCTGTCTATTGATGAAAACCGTATGAACATTCGTTCGGTCGTTTTTGAGTTAATAGCGTTCAGTTCAGACAGACGAGCAGGGGACTGATGTGTTTTGACAAGTACTTTCTACGAGATAGGTAGATAAAACATTTTTAGGTTGATTTATCTCGCAATCTAAGAATAAAGTGTGTATTTTGTACGCCCCCTTAAGTTTGGACCTGAAGCTTAAATATTTTATTAGAAATATACAAGACGTTAGTGCATAACTTGCTTCCATGACATTTAGCCTCGTATGATATTCAAAACTTAAGGAGCCTAATCGATACTCTGGCCAAACTCGATAAACAATGTTTCATTTCATTTATTTATGTATCACTTTCCTGCTGCAATTTTTTTCACAGAAGTTGCACTAATCGACATAAGCTCTTTCCTACAAATTACAAAGCATATTGCTGAAAATTACTTATAAGTCGATGCCAAAAACATAATTTGCATTTTTGTGCAATACGTTATTGACAAACATTAGAGTCATT
Source organism: Eupithecia subfuscata (assembly GCA_963564075.1). Lineage (NCBI taxonomy): Eukaryota > Metazoa > Arthropoda > Insecta > Lepidoptera > Geometridae > Eupithecia > Eupithecia subfuscata. The sequence goes on along the minus strand of OY751116.1, from coordinate 4,118,970 downwards.
TACAATGGGATAATAACTAGGATTTGTGTTTTGAGCTTTCCAATATTTCGGCGTTTCAAGAGCCATGATCACGGAACAACGTTAGTGTTAGTAACAATGATGGATTTAAAAGTTTTTACAAGCACACAGTTTGTACATTGATAATGGATTCGAGTATAAGTGATATTGCCTCCATTTATTACTAGAGTTCAGTAAATAATTTGCTATTCAACTCTTAGCCTCTACCTTGACACTGCAGATAATACCAATAGAACAATAGAAGTCAAGAGCCAATAGTTGATGCAGGGTCACTTCACTTGCGCTTAGTGCAACTTTAATTATGATTTGTATCAAAACGAGAATCTGGTACACTAGTTGTTATAATGTACTTTAACAAGAATTTATTGTTAAAACAAGAAGTTATTATTATGTAAGTATTTGCTAGATCACTTCACTTGCGCTTAGAGCAGCTTTAATTATGATTTGTATCGAAACGAGAATCTGGTACATAAGTTATTATTACGTACTTTAACAAAATTAATTTCAGTTTTTTTTAGAAAACAAGAAGTTGTTATTATGTACTTTAACAAGAATTTATTATTAGAACAAGAAGTTATTATTATGTACTTACGTTCTTTAACCAAATTAATTTCAGTTTTCATTACTTAATAAGACGAAAGAGTTCTGTCTCGTAACGCTATAACTTTACTATACTAATATTATAAAGAGGAAAGATTTGATTGTTTGTTTGTTTGTATTGAATAGGCTCCGAAACTACTGGACCGATTTAAAAAATTCTTCCACCAAGCTTACTTTTCAGGGAGTGACATAGACGATGATTTTATCCCGGAATTCCCACGGGAACGGGAACTACGCGAGTGAAACCGCGAGGCGATCGTCTAGTTTAAAATATAATAATAATATAAACTTTCACTGTAACGGCCACTTGGCTATGGAATAGTCCAGAACCCATAGAATTTCGCGACGCATCCTCAATAAATGTGTTCAGATCTAGAGTCTATAACCACTTTCTTTCGCAAGAATAATTATTGTGGATGTTTCTACTAAGTATTAATGTGACTAGTACTTATATTATTTATGTTCGTATGTGTATTTATTTATGTTAATGGTAAAGACACGAACTGTTAATTATATTTGTTTTTCTGTAAATTTTGTAATCTAGCACTCCCTCCCTACTAAATTGTTGTCCACACCACACTACCCAAAGGTAGTGAATGCTATCTAGCATTATGCTCGCCCATGTAACAATTTTGTGCAATAAAGTATATCTATCATCTATCTATATTTAATCCATCATGATCGCTAAGTTTTTGAGAGAAAACACAGTTTGAAAGGTACCAAGATTTAAAGTCTAGTATGATCGATATCAAATATACATCCTTTTATCTCTAGCTTGACTCTTTTATTCACAAAAGTGAGTCATGGCAATAAATTAAAGTTGTTTTCTTTGACTTTGGCGCGAAAGACTTAAGTATAAATCTTATAATATAACAATTTGGGCGATGAAATATATTCGAAAGCCAGAATATCCGTGATGAAAACTATGGCCATAACACTAGATATTTGCTGCAAGAAGCTGCGGGATAAAATTATGAAATTAAGTAACATACTAACCTAAGCGAAGAAACTTGTCAAAAGAATATGACAACAACAAAGCATATCACAGGTAAAAGATACACACATACCGTTTCGCTGTCAGTGGTCACAAGCCGTAAATCAATCGACGATCCCTTTCGATTACAAGTTACAACAAAATACAGTAACCGCGATTAGATAAAGTCGACGAGAGCAAACTGTCAAACGCACGCGTAATGTAGAGCTTTTCAAAGTTAAAACCGAGTCGTATAATAGAGTTTGTCGGCAATGCGCTGCGTTCACAATGTTCGTGGAGGCGAGCGAGCGAGTCTCGACCCCCCGCTGTCGAGGTTACCTTGCCTGCGAGAGGCTCCGGCGTCGATCAGACGAGTCCGGTTGGCGGGCGCGGCGCGGCGGGGCGTGGGGCAGCGGGGGGGAGCGCGCGATAACTGCGGCGATGTTTTTGCTGTGCTCCAGCTCGCTCGCTCGGCGCACCAGGCGCGTTCTTCATTTCGAACAGAGTCCATTATCTCTAACCCCGTCCCGCTCGCACCCGTGGCCGCTTCGTCGCGCCTCGCCGCACCGGCCGCTGTTTTATTGCCAGCCGACGATTTTAACGTGCGCTCGCAACGTCCGCCGGAGCACAAAAGTTTTTATGGAAATTTCATTCCGAATGCGCCTCGCCCGCTTGCTCGCTCGGGAACGTCAATATAAAAGCACGATAACGAACGGACGAGTCAATTAATTATTATTGTTGGAGCCGTCGAGGCATACTGGCCAGCGAGCCTTGCAAGATGCTATTTACAGAGACTTCACATGAAGAGATACCATTTTACTAGTGGAATACTTACAGAAATGCTTCAAGTTTTACGGCATTTCAGATTCGGTCATTGGGCTCAATCTATAACTGGATCAGTTGGAATACAAGTTGTTGCTCTACATTTCTTAAACATGAAATTTTAGGGTTTGGAAAGTTATAATTATAAGTATTGAGCCGCTTGAGCTTTTTGACTTTTAACATAAGAAACCTTGGAAAGACAAAGAGTTGCTTGAACGTTTCTAGCTCTACTTTAAATCTCATATATTCCTAATTTCATTCTTTGGATTGTTTTGGAAAACTTCATAGGCAATTTCCGTAAGCTATATGGGTTAAGGTTAAGACTCGTTTCTCATAATAAAAAGGCACTTGAAAGTTTCTTAGCTATAAGTACTTTAAATGTTATATTATCCTACTAGCTTCTGCCCGCGGCTTCGCACGCGTTGTTTCTATGGAAACGTTTAAAGGTGATTTCTATCACACGGGAACTGATTTATGGGATAAAAAGTAGCCCTATGTCTTATTCCAGGCCTAGAATTATCTGCATGCAAAATTTCAGCCCGATCCATTCAGTAGTTTTGGCGTGAAGAAGTAACAAACATCCATCCATCTATAAATCCATCCAAACTTTCGCATTTATAATATTAGTGTGATTATTATTTCCCAAATCCATGACTGTAAAAAAATATTGTTTGGAAAATCCCAAAAGCAACTTTCGCGAGCCATATACGTTAAAATTAAAACGCTCTTGCTTCTCTATATAAAAAGTGATGCAACAAGAGAAATAAATAGCCGAATATCCGCAGCATTAAAAAAACATTCATTCACAATAGTCATACACAAAGCTGCACTCCAGCAGTTAGCAATAGATTAGCTAATACGCTACACCAGCCGCTGTATCGCGCTGCCTCGGCACGGATCAACGAGATCTGTTGAAATTGACCGAGTGCACTTGGCCCAAATCCCGACGCAAATAAACACAAAATCTCGCCTGCTCGTGTGCGTCTACAAAACACAATAGGTACCTAGCATGCGGAGGCTGCCAGCGACGCATAAATAGAGGCTATCCCATTGAAACCGCACGGTACCTACCATGCTCTACGTATCCACACACATAGCGTGCAGTAGAGGCAAGGACGATCGTACTTGCACAGATAAATGAAAGGGTGAGTTTTAATGATTCGTCGTGTGCAGTGGGAACTGCAATAGAGATAAAACTTGTGTGGTATAGCGTAACAGCCGCTGGTTACAAGATGCGAGATGGATGTGAGGATGTAGAAAATGGTAAAGAACGTCAATAAACAGCCTTGAGGTTAGTTGATAGTTGATAACAGGTGATAACTGTGATAAGATAAAGATTTGCATGTGAAAATTTTTGTTCCGCTTATTGCTAGAGAAAAAGAAAATGCAGATCTGCCTTTGGGCAATAGTAGCTTAGGTTTAGGGAGGTATTTAATTAACAGAAGTAAATAAAATACGGGCATAGACTAATAGGGCCCGCCTTGCATCGGTGTCGCTATGACTGAACGCGTAGGGCCTACCTGTATAATGGAATGGAGCTGCTCAACAAAACGGTTATTGCATATAAAACAGAGTTTAATCGTCGTAAATGCGTTCCAAGATCATTCAAGAGTTCATCGACCGGCGTGCGAAAATGTTGTCGTAAATAAATAATTCACAAGGCTAGTGTTCTCGGTTGGGAACACGTGGTGCCGGGCACGTGTAGTAGGTACGTAAACATTTACATTACATAACCGGCTCGTCATCGACGAACGTGCGTTATTGAGAGCGAACTGTTCAGCTACTTACACTCTAACATAAAAACAATTTACCTGCGCTGCGATACTTTAGCCGGGCAGACTTACATTGCAGCTCCTTGAGCTGTAACTGCATGGAGTCTATACAACGAACTCTGCGACACAGTCTGGCGGGTTGGTGCGATTTCTGTGTAATAATGTCCTCCTAGCCGAATTTCGACCACGGCAGCCAGTCTCACCGGAGACTAGCCAGAAGCGCAGGACATATTATAGTACGCAAACACAGGTGCACTCTCTATTCCCTCGCTCTCATAATCCGATGGGACAACAGACCGACACAACTGGGGATAGGTCAGGCGCAGGACCAACGGCTTAACGTGCTTTCCGAGGCACGGGGTATAACACCGCCAACTTCCTGACTCCAGGCAGCTACTGTGAATTTTTCTTGCTAGAAAAACCCCAACAACTATTGGCCCGACCCGGGATTCGAATTCGAACCCAGGACCTCATAATCAGCGGTTGAACAAGCTGACCGGTAGACCAACGAAGCAGTTAATTTCGGTGTATGAATATTGTAGACAGTGTTTTGTCAACTTGTCGCCGACTGACTCTACACACTCCACAAAGTCGCCGACTTTAGTATAGACTTAGGTGGACTATTTCCTCCGTCCTATACACAAGATCCCATCTGAACCTTCGTAAAGTCTGCTCAGTCTAGCTAGAACTGCACTATCACACCACACGCAATGGCAATGGATAACTACCAATCCATAAAGTTAGTTTAAGACACCATAATAGTCATAACCTAACATATAGAAATATGGGTAATTAAATAAATTGTGGGACTTCTCCTAACCGTGTTATCTTGTTTTTCACAAAACCGAGCACCAACGGCTCATATTCATTTGAGTCCTTGATGGAATAGATCAAAGGTAGCATCGATGAAAACGAACCGAATTCCCAGGAATTTGATTAGCTAGAGGGTGAAGGGCGAGCAAATGAAATGTAAACATGAAGGGCGCCCGGGGCTTATTACGCGAGATGAGACTGGGTTAAATTTATATACAACTAGTCTTACAACTCCAACAATTTTGTACAAGTACCACGTGCACAAGAGGCCAAAGGTCGCTCACCCGCACCCACCCACATAACCTCATCCCTCTGATCCAAACATACTTAGATCTTTATTTGCATGTGAAATGTAGAAATTTTTCAATTGGGAGACTGAAAAATTTGGTTAATGTGGTAAAAGCAGCTAGTTCTAGTTTTGAGAATGATTTAATAAGGAAGATACAGAAGATCAGTTGAGCTATCTGCAGATTGTTTGGAACAGTATGCAGTAAGCTTAATTGTTTCAATAGTAAATGCTAGTTTTGATGTGTTTCTATTATGTGACTGTAATATTCTTTGCTAATAGACACTGATAGGACAACCGTTCCTGATCAGTTTATAGCATCAAATAAAAGTTCTAGAAAAAGTCAATCATTAATTATACTCAGTAATAATGTTGACAAATTACGATAGAATGACGAACGGGTGAAATTGAGACAAGTGAGAAAAAAGTTTGTTACCTAGAGGTCGCGCCGGCGGGTGCCTGTGTGGGTGAGTGTATTTGTGTAAAATAGACGGTTCCGCAACGAAGGCAAGTGGTACACACTTTATTGAATGTCTTTATAGGCCACCTGTTACTCGGGTCGGTGTCGACGAAACAGCTGATCGAGCTCAAGCGAATTATTATTATTGTTGTCGGATGTCGGCTCTGGCTTATATTTATTTGTGACGAAGGGGGGTCGATGGGGTCGGGTGGTGGCGCCTTCTTCGTAGCTCAACTTTCCTCGAAAACTTCTAGCTTGTTAGATTCGTTAAGTGTTGACATATTATGGCGACAAATTAATGATACCAAGAAGGGCCCCCTTCCCCCCTAGGTGTTCAACCCAACCCACCAAGCCCAAGTGATAGAACCTTTAATTTTCACGGCTTTGGGAGAGGAGACGAACGGGCCTAACCTTTACTTGTGGTTGGAACAGAATAACAAACTAAAATACAGGCTACGAAAACGCAAGTGTTGTCTGATGAAGCCACAAAACATACACGGGTATAGCAAGTTGCAGTAAATATCTACTCGTCTTTTCCCAAACATAATCATCTCCAACACGATGCAATTCGACAAACAACAACAAAGTCCCCGTATTTAGGTAAATGAATGACATGGTTCACTTTGTGTACTAGGCTAGGCCTGTGTTGCCTGCGTCGCCGTCATAATGACGCCCTGAATATTTTATGAAGCACTATGCCACTACCCTTGTTGTCCTGACCTACAGAAGCTTTGATTTATATTATAACAGAATATATTCTGTTATGTTAAGTACAAAGTAATGATAGGAACAGAAGTCATTTGGTTCAAACTAATGGATTATTGATTTAGATTGTAGCATTACAAGCACTTTTTTGGATTTGGAGTTGTTTGATGAAAGATGTAGACTCTACATTTTATGAATCAACCTCAACCTCAACATTGTTTCACTTCTGGCCGCAGGTCTTCCCCTGATAAGCGCCTTATTGGCTTATCTAATATGTAGATACTAGATATGCATTTAGTTTGTTACATTATTGTAGTAGTGGAGAAATTAACCTTCTTTCGTGAGCAAATCTTTTTGTCATAAAGAAGTAGGATGACTAGGTAGAATCTGCAGGCTATGAAAAGGTCTTTAAAGTCTCGAACTTGTCTTAGAATACTGATCATACGATCTATGAATGTTCGTAGAATATAAGCGATGAGAATAAACCAGTGGATCAGATCATAAACCCAAAAGAAAGGAGTTCGATCGCTCCAATATAAAATACAGAAGTCCACAACAAAACCAATCAATCACAGAATTGATATGACGACACAAAAAACCACGAGGGAACAATGTGAATGTCCAATTAAACGGGCTTGAACACGTCATCGAAAGGTGTTTCCCAAAGAACGCACACACACATGGACGATCAGCTGACTGCTCCGATTTTAACCCACACCACTGAGCCGACTGTTAGAGAACATAAATAATGACGGCCCACCTACCTAGCTATACGTAACACACATCGTATAATTTGTATGAGCCACCGATCGGCGGAAGAATGTGCTATCCACGCCGTTTTCTCCCGCTATACGGTTTTTACGCCGTAACGAATAAAATTAACAATCGATTGGCACCACGCGAGGCACTTGCGACATTATTGAACTAGAAACGTCAAGCGTGAGACTGCATTATAATCAGTAACCGATGACTTCGACAAACAAGGAGATAGGTGCGGATAGCACAGATACGCAATACACACACAGCCTTGCTAGCTAAAATGCTAATTATGTTTCGTTATTTGTGTTATGTATGATACGACTGTGACCCAATACTTAAAAAAAACTTCGGAAAACAAAACATCTAATATAAGAGTTCTATTTATATTAGGCTCATTAACTAATCTCTGCTCGTCTTGAATACAGTAGTCAACTTCCCAGAACCCGTTATTATAAAAATTCAATTCAATTTTTATGCAGGATAACTGCAAAAAGATTTTGTTAAGCAGTTGTCATCTTGGTTCTATCGTGTCCTCTTACTCAAAACATGTCTCAATGTGACATAGATAAATCATCATCAATCGCCTCTACTACTTTCACGCTGGTTAGCTCATGGAAAACTTAAAAAACTTAAAAGGACTAGATTTTTTTTATATTTCTCAAAGAACAAATACTTTTATACCTTTATTTTTAAGGCAACATATCTAATAATAAAATCTTAATAAAAAGCTAGATGCATTTACAAAAAAAGTGGTACAAATAAGCAATTTTTTTAAAATACATACTTTTTAGTAAAATATCTCAAAAGCGTTTGGGGTTTGGTAGGTATTTCATAGTCAAATCTGTCAGTAACGATATGGTAACGATAGAAACTAAAACCCCCTGAAGGATATAGGTCGACATAACCAGTAACTTTGTTTACGTGGAGTGGACCACAGATATCGCCTCAGTATCGACAAACGTCACGACGAGACGTTTAGAACCAGTGGTGAGTAAAAGTGAGCTGAGAAGGCAAGTAAATATAAATATTGTACTGAGAAACGACTAGGTAGACGTAGTCGATATCGCCAAATAGGAGAGATCCACGATTGATAATGAAATTTTACAAAAGGAGAAAAACTTTGCAGGCAATCGAATAACAGAAACAGCGTGTGTATGTGTTTAATTCGGCAAACAGCCCAAATCAAACCAAACAAGTTGATTTGGTAGAGATAAACTTGTAACTCCCTAAGCGGTCGACCCAATTTTATCCTCAAACAGGACAGCAAATACTAGTTATATTGCTGTAAGAAACTGTTAAGTTATTATACATTTTTGAACACACAAAATTTTGGATGTTTGTAACCTCTTCACGCCGAAACTACTGAACGAATCGGGCTGAAATTTAGCATAGATGTAGTTCTAGACTTGGATTAACATATAGGCTACTTTTAACCCCAGAAAAACGTGTGAAGCCGTGGGCAGAAAGCAGTAATGTAGTAAGGGGGAATACAATGAACTCTAAAAATGGCTATCAAATAGAGTTGGCTCTACAAATGTGTGGGTTAGAATTCAGGCTGACCTGAAACTGTGAAAAGGAACTGGAGAGAATAGCTTGAGTTTCCATATCTGAAAAGCACGGTGTTAACGAAAATACAGAATGCAAAACCAATCAAGGATGCAATATTGAAATTTCAGACACAATTATTTCTGATAAGATGTAAATGAGCAATCAGTTTTTTCAGGTTCTGCCACATAATCCTGAACGATGTCGTGCTATATAGATTTTCTGGCAAGTCTTGATGGGAGCAACAATAACTTTGAAGATCTAGGAGCCATATTTGCAAAAACTACCATCGCAGCGGTCGCGATGTTCATATTATGATAATAAAAACAAACATTTAGCTGCTCCGCCACAAAATAGAATCAAGTATTGAGCCAAACGCACACAGCTATCCAAAGGCGGTCGGATGTCACGCAAACACGGGCAAGTTGCTCGTCGTCACACAGACGCACACATCTGCAAAAGATAAGCATCGTCCCATTTTACATTGAGTCATGCGGTCCGGTCGTCGCGATACTTACTGTATTCGCAGGCAGCCTTATGATGACAGACGTCTTGAACCTTTTTGGTCGGCGCGAAGCCGAAATACAATTTAGGACAAGTCTTCAACGGGTACTCCGAGCACGCACACACACTCGCACTACAATGTCAGGTAGGTTTCTAATGACGAGAATCGACAAGAGAACAGAACGAGCTGTAAATCACGGGGAGCAAGGGTGTAATCGTTTATGTTGAGTGATGCGATGGAAACGACCAGAAAGGAAAGAATACGCGAGGAATATTATACGTTCGATTGCGCTAGCAGTGTGCGCGTTTCAGTTGGCGCACGGCGACTGGCGCAGGCAAGAGGCGGTGTGGTGCGGCGAAGCGGGCGGGCGAGCGAGCGATTTCACCGGGCTGATATTGCGACGGCAAGCCGCCGCCGCTCGCTCCGACCAACTCCAACCTAAATGTATAGTATAGCTAGCTATGAACAGGCGAGGGCACGCCAGCGAGCTGGGCTGGGGGTCGCTACGAGCTGCACGCATATCAAACCAATACAACTCTACCAGATATTTCATTCTCCCTGCCTCGACTTGCAAGTAAAACTCAACGGAATTCTTTACATAGCATGTCTACAGACTTGGCTTACTTTCAAAATTAAACTTTCAACGGCGAACTGACAGTTAATGTGTCCTTTTATTCAATAATCATTTGTGTTTCAATTTTCAGACGAGGTTCAAAGAGTTCAAAGAAATTATAGAGTGTCGTCACTGACAAAGTATCGAGCGCTACAAGAAAATGGCAACTACAAAACTGTTTCTGCGAAGGGCTTTGTCATCGTTATAATAATGTCTACCTAATTGCGGTTCAATCAGGCCAGCATTGATCGGGATTGCGAGCTCATTACGATATGATATAATCATCTGTATAGTACTCTCATTACTGTCACGTTCACATACAGCGACGGCCTATCGGGAATACAGGTCAACGCATATGCGCACTGTGTCCAGTTAATCAGACCACATATTTATTACATTTTGGGGAGTTGTATTGTTATTAAATATTATGTATGATTCAAGTATGCTATACTGTTTTCCGGAAAAATGAGTTTATATTTATTCGGAACGTCGCCCTTAAAAGTGGAAGGATTTTATTCATCATTTCACGAAAATTTAAAACTTTTGAATGAAAATGAATACCCATGAATTAATTTCCCAAACAATCCATACAAATGCGCCAAACACAACACAAAGTTTACCTAAAATTCACATCGAAGGTAAATAAACAATTCGAATGTTGATTTAAATAGTTCATTAAGATTCTTCAAATTAGGTAACGTAAATAACGCAGGCAGAAATATTCCATAATCGTGAGTTATTCCCCCGAGCCGAGACGCAGGAAAATATGCAGAGAGGGTGATTCGGAGCCGGCACCACGCTGGTGGATTTATCGTTATTTTCGATACAGGAACCTGTTCTGTAAAGTGGCGGGCAGGAGTAAATTCCAAGCCACGAAGGCGGTTCGCTTTGCAAAATAAAAGAAATATGTTTTAGTGGGTTACCAAGCTTGTTTACGATCAGATTCCGCGAGAGCGATTATACCTCCATTAGTTACATAAGCCGCCTGGACCGCAGCGTAATTAGACAATTTGTCTTACTGCTGATAATGACATAGATCTACACAAGCAAGACCCTAGTGCATGAATTATGATAGTAGTTTATTGTAGTCGCAGGGATCATGACTCAAATCTGATTGTAACCCGCACTAGTACCAAATAAACGACATTGTTCCTTTCATTTCGTAAAGGATGCGAGATATAAAACATTCTGTTTCGGACGTGTGGCGCCATCTGTAGGATACAGCGCGCAGCTCCGACCGGATGCCCAACCAGTTTCGTGCTGACACCGAACACCTGCGAGCTGCGCACACCACTGCCACCTTTCTGCTAAGTTTTTACCGATGAATATTGTTGTTGTTAGTATCCTACAAGTTTAAAAATTTGTTGGAAAAGTCAAGAGAAAGGTAAAAGTGATGCTGTGTTATTTACGAGAGGCGTGGGTTTGTTTTCGAGTGTTTCTTTCCATGTGGTTGGCGGACACTCTTTATTACCTCTAGCATCAAACGGCTAAAGCCATTTTGATAATAGAGATATTCAAATATTTGTCCATTAATAGGTTTAGGCACTTAAATTGTGCGAAAAAATGTAAAAGCGAGGACTTTGTCAGGTTACATTACATAGTTATCAATTAATCGCTCGTTTTAAGTTCAGAGTCAAACAGAGATGGGTGACGGTTTTGATAATTGATTTGTACCCGAGGTACGGTACGGACAACAAAAGAAAATTATACTTGAATAGCTTTACCATGCAACACAATGCAGGTAGCACCGCCTGACGTATGATTGTTCGCGGCATGCATAGCTTGCGCCTTGATAGTTGTGTTTGCGGATCCTCCTTTGTCCTTGTTGGGCAAAACAATACACGGCAGTTATGTAACGTAAAGACGCGTCAATGGCATCTCGACCCTGCCTCTGTTCTCGTCACTGACCCACATTACTCACTCGCTCCACGCAATAGCAATAACGGTAATTTATTACATAATTTGCAACTCAAAGCAATTACGGAAACACTTTCGTGCGAATTGAAGCAGATTTATATGAGCACGTTACAATTTCATAATTCGGGCATTTTTGAGGATATCGGATCAATGGATACCGAATATAGGCAAATTTAAAAAAACTGGCGCGATTGTCTCTTGTTTTTCATACAATAACCCACGCTGACGTCACAAATCCAGTCCTCCAGTATGCGAAAAACAAAAGCTATAGCACCAGCTTTTAAAAATTTATCATTAGAATGGACGAATGTTGTCTTGCCCAGAATAGCATAATTTTGGACGACGCCATAGTTAACTAAGGATTAAGTAATTTATGAAACATAACAATAAATTCGGCGGTGACATCTTGCGAAATTTATGTGCCGGCAGGCAGAACTGAATTTATGCGAGAGTGAAACATTGAATCATCAAGGTTTATCCCACCCTCATCTGAGCGAATATCAAATGTGCTATAGATAAATGATACAATCGATGATAAATATAAGATCGTCAGCAATGTCAACAATACATCGGATGACGGATTTAGATGGAGATTAAAATAGCGTCCAAGATGAGTTGTTACGTCATAGGGATTATTTTTAGAGTCGACAAGTGTCGAAATTGTGAATGAACTTTTCTTTTCGTGACGAGAGAAGTAGGTGTGTGTGCGTGTCCCGGTGTCGATGTAGGCCACTGCCAAGGTCGAATGTTTAATATAAAGTCTGGCGCCGGGACATTAAAATGGTTGGTCCCTCCCCGGACCCCCTTTATCCCGAGCCGGCGGTCGCAATCGTTGCACTCGTTATTTATTATCTGGAGGCATCCCCCGCTCACGGACGCCTCCAGTCTTCGAAATACATATGTATATACGGTATACAACAGTTTGTCACGGCGGCACCGGGTATCGAGTGAGTACTTTGAAAGGCACCCAGATCTGAAATGTAAGCCAGCTGACGGTTTATCGCCGCCCTGACCTATTGCATTGAGTGACGTAACAACGGATTAGCAAGCACGTATCTATAATATAGTACCACAGATAAATGTAGGCGTGGACTGTTTGAAGGTCTTTTATCAAAACACAGGAAAGTCGTATTACGTAAAAACTTTACGTCACAAGAATCATTACTGTAATTCATGAAACGTAATACACGTTCGAGTAAATATTGATGAATACAAACATAGTATACGTAAGAATTGTTTTACACATGAATGAGAGCGATGTATTGTAATACGCTGCGTCGAGTAGGCATATCTCACCTCATCAAAATACCACATTACGTATACTACTTTCTGTCACATACGTAGCGTAGTGTGGTATAACTACGTTGGTCACTGTGACCAAGTAGTTATCTTACTTTTTCAGATTATGGGTGAAAGATAACTAAAATAAAAACAAATTTTGAACTTAACATTTAACCAGCAGTCCATAATTATCAAATTGTCTGGTAACTGTCGGGGATACCCCTTTGGAAGGAAGCCAACAGGAAGGGGCCATCTCTAAATAAATTCAGAATAATAATGCGTTGAGGTAACGTAGATCGAGGTCGTTCAAAATCAGTCTTTATCGCGGTCGTTAATTGCTGAAGTTGCGATTGTGACTCTCGTGGAATAAACGCTGGTTGTGTTTGTATTTCGTGGTATGTATGAAAGGAGTTACAACTCCTTTCATACATACCACTTTAACGTGTCATTTGCGATCACCCGTGTCGCGTCATAAAAACCCCTCGATGCGAAACTTCTGAGAATATGCGCCGTGCGCGTGTGTTCAGCATGGAGCGAGGCTAGGTATGCACGAGTCGTTTAGAGTCTCGGTCACGAATCGGCTACGAGACGTGTCCGCCCATCGCAATCAGATGACATCATCCCTAGCCATGGGCACACAGAGAATTGGAGTACGTAGATACTTCATTTCACAAAACTGCACTCTTGATGCAACTTTGTTGTATTCAATCGTGGAATTATTCTAGAAAGCCCTAAGAAATCAAATATTCATGTGTTAGATATAAGAATTTGCTTGTAAGTTATTTAATTGATTCTCGGAGTGGAGTTACCAGCTCATAAGAATATTCAGAGTGCTACACAAAGTATTACAACAGCTTATGTTACTTTATGTTGATATTTCTAAGAGATGTGTGTAAATGACGCTAAGATGGTAGCCTACTTCATATAAGTCCTTACTAAGAAAGTTAATGTGGCGACCGATGTGGCGCGGCGGGCGAAGGTCCGGTTCGATTCCCGCCTTGGGACAAATGTTTGTAAAATTTGCAAATATTCGTACCGGGTGTTCTGGGTATTTTCTATCTATGATAAAAAATATCTATGTAATTTATTGTAATTTGTATATCAGTTATCTAGTACCCGTAACACAAGCTCTGCTTAGCTTGGGACTAAATGATGCTTTATGGATTGTCCAGCATTTTTATTATTATTATTTATGTTAAGAAATCTTGAACCAAGAGTCTGCCCACGACAAAAGCAAAATCTGATTGAATCTGTGATACAGCAAGCGACACTGAAATTAAGTGTGACAGGTCGCAAAACATCACAAAGCATTTAGTGATTGATGGTTGCGGTGACATTTGTTGCGTCATAGACACCGAGGGTCGTGGGGTCAATGTCGTCACGATTACAATAACCACGGAGCTAGGAACCCACGGTATGTAATAATAATTTCATCCCAGCTGAGCTTTGTTTACTTTTTGCTAGACAGTTTGTCCCATATAAACTTTTAAGTCTTCACATTGCTTTACAGGCGTATTGTTCTGGAATTAGTTTCCTCGGAAAAGTTGTTGTTAGGTATCAAGCTATGAACAGTAACTTTGAACCTATTGGCTTTTATTCTTCAACTTCAGAAAGTTTATTGTTCGGTCCCTTCATTGTTACAAGCTATTGGCGAAACTTTTCCTTTGAACTTTTATGCGATTTCAATTTGCATTGGCAAAGTTTTTGATAAATAAATTCATCTCTATATGTTTTACGAGTCTGAATTTGTTTACAGTTCGTTAAGCCCAATGCTGTACATCTAAAAGTTTATTCATAACACGAGCCTGCTATTGTAATAAACAAACAGGCATTACAAACACGACGAGTTTAGTATTAACACTTGACATCCTCAAAGTTGGAAACTTCATTAAACAACACTGACACAGTGTGTAAGTTAGGAGTGGATGAACTTTGCCGAAACTGTACCGGCTACAAGTCCATAATCCAGCTTTAAGTAAGTTTGTGAAAATTCATAAACATTCGATGAGGGTGGCTTCAGTCAGGTTATGTTACGACCACCCTGAAGGCACCCCGCGGCCGTCCAACTCCGTCCTCGCTCCAAGCCCTGCGCAATAAGGGTCTCACT
Organism: Eupithecia subfuscata; assembly: GCA_963564075.1. NCBI lineage: Eukaryota > Metazoa > Arthropoda > Insecta > Lepidoptera > Geometridae > Eupithecia > Eupithecia subfuscata. Next base: position 4,103,794 of record OY751116.1, on the reverse strand, counting down.
ATATTTATCGGCACAGAGTTGGCTCCAGCCAGTCAAAAACGGCCAAAAAAGCTGCAAGTCTACGCCATAAGAGTGTAGAAGCTGTCGCGTCGCATTGTCCGAGCGACGTCATATTTTACACCTATAAGTAATTAATAGATTCAGGCGTTACTTTCGGAAATCCATTGCAAAATATTAGGATAAAAATATTTTGTAACAATTCCGCGCAAAACCTTCTGTGATGAGATTCAACAAAATGCATTTGCGTGCACCGCCCTAAATTGACATGCCATGCAATCAGAGAAGGTAAAAAAAAACGGACTTGCGCAATATTCAATTCAAGTCACACTTCCAAGTCACTAATCCTCCAATTTCAAGCACACACACAATTAAATTGTACTGCCAAAGGTGTCAGAAATAAAGCTTCTCGTGGCTGGGTTATAACGATTTCGCGTGGATAAATATGGCGAGACCCTTACGACACGGTCGCTTTTACGGCGCAGTTCTCGTATATCCACATATTCTAAACGTAATAACGATCCGGTAAAGGTCTACGATACGATGCAAAATGCCCTAGTTATTTATATATTCTATGTACATAGAGCAAATGCTGAGACATGTGTAAAACTGTAGACGGAGAGAGAGAAGTGGCATTTTCATTGACTGATGTTTGTTTGAACGAGCATCTTGAATAGTTTATGTCTTTGTTCTATTTCGGAAAGGAATTTTGCGGGTCGTCGTTTTATGAGTTTCAATATTTGTTTTCGTCACAAATTGTACCCAGTCTGAGTTGAGATTGAGTATAAAGTAAATCTTGGACTTACCTATACTCATTCTCAATTGATGTGACAATAGTAATGAATAGTAAGCATTGTTCACAGATTATCCGCGTCCATAAAATTTGTGTATTAGTGTGTCTTTTAGTATTTTCCAGCGAAACACCGATTGTTAGTAAATCCTCGGTGACTATTGCTAGAAAATGTACAAAGCTACGACGGTGGAGCAACAGGCCAACATCACGCAACGGTTCGTGGTGAAACTAAGTTTATAACTGCCTGCAATCGAGACAGAGACTGTACACCCGGTAAACCTATTTCAGCAATAGGTTTGTGAATTGAACGAACCTCTGCAAAGCTCGAGCAGTAATCCTGGGCCCTAATTACAATTAAGCGCTTCACCACAACAGTGATATCGTCTCAGAATGACACATTTTGGCATTTTAAGGTAGATGAAAGAAACTACAGATAAAATAGAATAGAATATACTTTATTGCACAAAAGTTGTACATAGGCGAACATAATGCTAGACAGCATTCTCTACCTGCTAACCTTTGGGTAGTGTGCCCAACATTTTGTAGGTAGTGCTAGAAAATAGAACAAAGAAAAATACAATTAATAAATCGTAACATTAACATAAATGAATACACACATAAATATAATAAAATATACTGCTCAAATAAATACTTAAGTGTAGATAGATACATAAAAAATAAAATATATAACGTACCGAATTATTCCTGGGAAAGAAAGTGATTAAAGACTCTAGATCTGAAGACATTTACTGAGGATACCTCGCGACATTCCATTGGAAGACTGTTCCATAAACGAGTGGCCTGGATGGCAAAGGTTTTATGGTAGCCCACAGTACAGTGATCTGGTATCGCAAGCTGCAGTCGTTATGAGTGCCGTGCAGTGCGTCCAGAAGTGTAAAGTGGCGAAAATAATTCGGATAGATAGCTTGGGGACCGTGAATCAGATAGAGATTTGAATAAGATGGAGATGGAGAATGAATGGACAGATGGAGGGACGCGTTTCAAGAGTTTCAAGCTTGATACCAATCTTTCAATCTCTCCGTGCAAATAGCACGGCACGCACTAGTGTCTAGAGTTTCTTTCACCTATGGACCATTCTGCGACGATACCCTAGTATAGTAAAGTGATAAGTTAGAAGAATTCGGCCCCTGGTTCACTTATTTATGACTCGTTTTTAAATATCTCTTAAAAGTAAATACGGTTACTTTCGGTTGGGTACATTCGGTTATGGGAGCCGACACCGTCGGGTCCACTTTACTGCCTCGTTACCGGCGCATTTTTACAGCGCGATTAAACTGCCAGACACAGGAACGCATAATAGGGTAACATTTTACTATACACGCAGCATAATCAGAATCTATGAAGCGAGAATGACTCTATAAAACAGAAATTTAATAATATCCCAAAAAAATCGACTTCGACTGGACTTGAAATTACCCTGAGTGTGAGGGCTTGTACACACTATTATAACAGTTTTGATGGTTCATCACATCATGGATATAAAGCATTAAGTATTAAGCCAAGCCCAATCACAAAATAATTTAATCCCTACCTATCAATTATGATAACATTATTTACTGATTGGGAACAAAATAGAACACAAAATACAAAACTGAAATAACATGAAAGGTTTTATCTGTTCTGTGAGTCGTATAAATTATTAAAATCCGAGTGGGCGACCACATTTTGTTCGCAATCGGCCTCGCGGCGCATTATCGAAATCTGACCGCAATAATAATTACATTCGATCCGAATGCGGCGGCTCCATCCATCAGTCCAAACTAAATAAAATAAACTATGCGTTTTCATGATAAAATGTTAACAATTAAAACATATATGAAAATAGCGTACATTCAATTAATTATGAAACTCAATAACATGTTGCAATCAGTTTTTAATCAAATAAAACGGTAAATTTTCCAATAGCAAAAGGTTTAAATAGTCGCTATGGAAATTGTACGACGAACAGATTTCATAGAGCATTGAATTGAAGAAAGTCTATCGGAAACTTGACGACTTGTGAATAGAGTTAACATGGTTGAAGAGCAGTTCATTCAATCAAAGACAAAGAGAACAAAAACAAATGGAGTCGTCATGAATTTTGGCGCCCGGGTTGCGCCGGATTACGGAGTACCCTCGGGTTATTCAATTAAAAACGAAACGTACTCGTGCACGCCTCCCGACTATTCGCAATTTTGTTCGTACGGCTGCTATTCAGCAAATGAGATTCGGCGTTAGGGCCACCCGTTGCTCAAGCTATTTATCAGAGATGTTATAAATTATTGTTGACTCATGATTATGGTATTGTGAACACTAGGCAGCCTTGAATTGCAATCTAAGCCTCAGGGAAACCTGAATGTCATGGTCAGACAAAGTAGGATAAGATACACTTGATATTACAAATTAACAATATGATATCTGAATAATCATTTTTTTTATTTTGAAAAAAAAAAACTAGAAATGTAATTTCTTAGTTTTAACCTGTTTTTTTTTTAAGTTTTGCGGAATAAATACTAAACTCTCGGGAATAAAAAATGTATGGGATCAATACAACTGCAAAAAAATCATGCAAATCAGTTCATAAATGACCGAGAAATCGACTAGACATAATACGTGCATAAAAAACATACAACTGACTCGCTAATAACACTCCCTTACAAACCTCTGTGGTTTACTCAGTGTTATTATTATAATTTCAATAAGCTTTCTGGTACTTACTTATTAATTTGTAATTCTGTTAATTTTTAAGCCTTTGGTTTTCCAATAAATAAAAAGAAATAAAAAAAAGTTTTCCATGTAATATTAGTTTAAGTAGGTAAATAAATAGAATATAATAAATAAATAACAGCCGAACATAGATCCTTCTCCTTTTTTTCGAAGTCGGTTAAAAAGAAGTACATGTATAACATAATCAGTAGCTAATCCAACAAGTTATAGGCTAAATTCACAGAACATTAATAGCAATAATGAAAAGTTAGCAGAAGACAATGATAGAATGAATTATTTGTCGGAATAAACTCGAATGCGACAGCAAACTCAATTAGCGATAAAACAAAAAGCTGGGACGGTTGCTTTTTATTTTATCATATTTTATTCATGTACGTTGTGTCCTAGTGAAAATTTTGTCGGAAAATGTTCAGTGCAAAATGTATTTGCTTTGTTTTTAGAGGAACGCACGTCGGCTGATTACGCTCGGCGCGCTGTTGCCGTCATTCATTTGCGTCTACTGTACACCGCCCCACTCAATCTCGTATGAACGTGCAGCGGACGAGCTCTGCCTCTCGCTTTTTACATTTGAATATTTAGTTCTTCTGTACATTGCTTTTACATTGTTAGTCATGCCTTATACGAGCGCACGATAGTGCACATGAGACCCCCGGGTAACTAAACTACGCTCACCTCCGCTTTAGCTCAGTTTTTACGTTATATCTTTTGTTTTTTTTTTTTTTCTGACATACGTATGACCCACAATGGATTCTGCAATAAACGAGTGAAGTGTTATTTTACTAATAAGGTCTGTGCCTCACGTAATAATAAAAACAGCAGGAAAAATTTACAGAAATGAGTAAATAAAACGTTAAGTGCGAGTCGGAGTCGCGCACTAAGGGTTCCGTATAATTGTAACTTGTTTCTTGCCAATCATAATTCTAGGTCATAGGGAAGCAGGTAAAAAAAAAATTTTTTTTTGTTAATTAACAACAAATTTACAGATTTCGGATTTTCTCCTTTACGAGTACTTGTGCTATAAGACCTTGCTTCTTACTAAATTTTATGGAAGTACTCTATAGGTTTTGGTCTATAGCAAGAATCAAACAATTGTTTTTTGTGAATAAAGTACAAAAGAAGTGTTTCAATTTTTTTTATTAATATTAAAAAAGGTATTGATATGGATCAATTGAGCTACCTATAGATTGTTTGCAACAGTTTGCAGTTAGCTCAGTTATTTCAATTGTAAATACCAGTGTAATTTTCTTTGTGAATAAAGGTTTTTTATATAAAAAAAACTTAGCAAGATTTGTCCCACACATACCAACAGGGCAAGTAAAATAAAATCTTATAAAAATAGTTCAACAAAGTATGCTTGCTATTTTTAGACGTCAGCATGGCAAGCGGAAGTTTGAATAAATAACTGAAATTAGTACCCACCCTTCACAATTCTTGCCATTCGTAATGCGTACCCTGAATACCTGTGACTGAATTATTGCTGATTACAGCCCTGAGTCGTCATAGCCTTGACAGAAGAATTAACTACTGAGACCTGATTTTTTTTCTTTCAACTGATGTTGTAAACTAGGCATAGATCGTTTTTAGGGTTCTGTACCCGAAGGGTGAAAACGGGACTATTACTAAGCCCCCGCTGTCTGTCCGTCATGAACTCATGAACCGTAGAATTCTCTTACCGCTACAACAACAAAAAATAATAATAAAACATATTTTAAAATTAACTCTTAAACATCGAAATGGGACATATTATGTCCCATTTCAAAATATCTTGGTTTTGAGCTATATGAAAGAAAGGTCTGCGTAAATGAAATAAATACAAAACAATAGTTTTAAAGCTTGTTTCAATAACTTTCAGAAAAGTAACCCGAATCAACCTAATCAAAAGCATTCTATCGCTAGACGTATAACGACGTTTTTAGCGGTTTTCGAAAACAGGGGGGGGGGGGGTCCGACGTTAAAAGGATATAGGCGCTTCCATACAAAAAAAACTTTTCTAGGGCTCCTTTTCCTAGGATGACAAATATATACATAGATGTACGTACGATGGTACGGAACCCTCCGTACGCGAGTCGACACGCACTTGGCCGGTTTTATTACAATATGATCTGTTATACAGTTTCAAATGGTTTACTATCTCGTTTCCGATCTAAAATTGTACATAAACAAGTGCACCAGCTGACTGCCAACAAAAACGATAAGAGTATTAAAAAAATAAAGTTATAAATTGCTTTGTAAAGCTTTGATAATAAAATCAGGGTGGCATGGCATGCAGGGCCGGACTCGCTGCGTCGTCGCTACAATTGACATGAGCATTGGGTGGTGGGCTCCCCTCGATTTAAGCCTAGTGGGTACATTCATTACAAAAAGCGTCACATCGCGGAACGGGCTCTAGTTTAATAATTCCACTCATTTGATTCCCCCGGGCGGGCCGGCAGACAATGCGAGCCGCCTAACGGTATCAATCAACATCCAACAGCCCTGTCTGTACTGTACTCAGGCTATGGGGTTGTTCGTTTACGTCGCATTTCATTACGGAAAATACAACACTGATAAATAATTGCCCTTAATAAATATCTGTCATACAGATATTGAATTGTTAAAAAAGCCGGGCTGGTTCAGCGGTGTTATTAATTTATGATTTTATCGTTTCTGCTTTTAATTGACGGCCAATTGTTGATTCTTGAGATTTGGAAGGTACTTGAGATTGTATGATCAGCTTAGAATATAACAAATTTCATGATCCTCTCAACTTAAGAAGATTAATTCTTGATATATATTTTTCATATCGCATCGCATGCGATATGAAAAATATGGACATCTTTTAACGTTTACTTACGTGTAAATATGAATAATATCGAAGCATACGTGTTCTCGGAATATAAATAAAGAAACATTCATCGACGAAAAGCAAAGACGCTTCAATTTCCTGTCTTTTTATGTTATTGCATAGGAAATTGCCAGTTTTCGTTGGAAGCGAATAGAACAAGTAATATGATTTAGCAGTTGAGGTTGTTTACGTGTCGCGTTAAATAAAGAATTAGCAAGCTGAAGTGGCAGTGGGCCGGCCATATCTCGCGAAGAACCGACTACCGCTGGGGTAAACGTGTTCTTGATTAGAGAGCACGACTCGGCAAACGTATTGTAGGACGCCCTTCGGCCAGGTGGATTGACCTGCGAAAGACTGCAGGTAGATTCTGGAGCTGCAGACAGGATGCTATGTCGCTCATTAGGGGAGGCCACAGAAATCTAAATTGTTATTTAGATTTCTGTGGGGGAGGCCTATGTCCAGCAGTATACTAATATAGGTTGACGATGATGTTGCTCGTGGCGCGTTTAGCAAATAAGCTTATTGTCAAGGGCCGCGGCGGTCGATTTGCGGTCTCTGAATATGGAGTGCGAGTCCACAAATAGCGAGCCTCGCCGCCACATGTGCCCGCTAACAAAGATGCCACGTTTATGATAATGTTTGCCCATAATTTTCATAGCCGTTACGTTTCGGTAGCAGAAAATGAATGCTGCACGTGTGACCAGTGCAAAACAAGAAAACGATCATAATTGTAGTAAACAAGGCGCGGCTTCGTGAGCATTTTACCGGGATAAAAAGTATGCCCGTCTCTGGAATACCGTATACTTCCCTTCAAAATTTCTTTAATTTCTACAAATAACAGACAGACAGTTACTTCCGAATTTATTATATTAAGGTATGGATGTGTTAGGAGTCTTTATGAGAATCCAATGATACCGAATTTATAATATTAAGGTATGGATGTGTTCGAAGAAATCAAGAAGACAGGGCGCTATGGCGCTCATTAGGGGAGGCCTATGTCCAGCAGTGGACTAATATAGGCTGATGGTGATGATGATGATGATGATGAAGTGTACGGAGTCTTTATGAGAATCCAATGATACTAGCGATAAATATGAATTAGCACTCATAGATCACCACGTGCTACAATAAGGAAATAATAAAGCTCCAAGCAATTTCCTTTGCAAAAATCACTCTGCTATGTCATAAAGTCATTAGGTAGAGCTGTAATTACAATTAGGCAGGATAATTCCGGGCGAAATGAGGAAAATATCAAGTTTGAAGTCACCTACGGAGGACTCCGAGCGGGCCGAAAATGTTATATTATTTTATCACATAATGATATAAAATAAAAGAGTATGCCCGTCGAGATATAAAGAGAACACGGCTTCATTACGTGCGGAAACGAGCTCTGCACTTTGTTCTTACGTGACTAGCTGCGTACATTATTCAGCCATTAGTGCGAAACAACACTTTGGTGATGTCGAGCTGCTGTGTGATTACGCTAAAATTTCCCGTTCAATGGATCGCCATCCGGTATACACGACTTCGATTCCCATCACATGGTACAAAATCAAATCACATACAATTTTCTGCATGGAAAAATCCAGCCCAAAAATCAAGGGCTGGTTGGAGCCGACCAACGACGGCGTAGCCGTCAACGTCAAAATATCACAAATGTCAAACTGAATTGTTGTAATGTTTTATTTTTATATATTTGTTTAATACTTACTTACTTAACGTTATACCTCATACTTATGTTACTCACTCTAGGCCTAGCTAGACCTTGTTTTTCTCGACCAAGTTTAATTACTGCAATGTATTTACTGTTTGTAACTTTGAATCATAATTGCTGTAATCAAGCAAAAATAGGTCTAGTGTAAGTAATATGACAATCGACTTATTGTTTATCTAGATTATTCTTGACGTTGTTAAAATTTCCGTCGTCGCTAGGCTCCATCGAGCCAGAAAGTTGTATGTATATTTTTAGTACCTTAATGGAAGCCGAAATCGTTATTGCCCATTCTCCTCGCATGGCCTATTCAATGGGAATGGGAGATTTTAGCGTAATCGCACTGGTCAGAGTCATTTTTGCTCGCAGTCGGCGGTACAGTAATCGATTTACTGCCATATTAAGTTTAATTACCTGTACGTCCGTCGAAAGTTTCATTATCATAACATATTGACGTCAAATTACCGTGTTATGATGACGCATTAGGGTATGTAGAACCGGTTTCGTGGGTTATCATTAAGAACCATAATACACACAATACACATCGTGTAAATACGATTCGACACAGTTAGTTGGGTAGTTGAATGGCAATTATCGCATCAAACTAATCGCAGTCATTCATAAATTTAATACTCGTATCAATTAATTGGTTCTGAAAACTTTTCGGTTAAAAATAAACGTTGCGAGTTTAGTTGTTTCAACAAGTACAAAATAAAATCACACTAACATATAAATACAAATGTTTGGATAGATGTTTGTTACCTCTTCACGCCATAACGACTAAACCGATCGGGCTGAAATTTTGCATTGATATAGTTCTTATCTTAGAATCAAGAATCGCGGCTTCGCACGCGTTGTTTCAAGGTTCTTCCCTGCCAAATTTAATTGAGATCCATTCAAACGTTTAGGTGTGAAAAAGTAATAGACAGACAAGAGTTACTTTCGAATTTATAATAATTAGTATGGATGATATCAGTCAACCTTTAAGCTACCTTTTCACTTGTTTGTTTACTTCTACTTTAAAACAGTCAACCTACAAAACTATTAAATTGAGTAATATCTATTTCAGTTCAGCTTCTAAAGATATATCTCTATTATTAGCATTGAGTAGGTAGTGAAAATACCGTTGCTCATAATGTTTACAAACAGTCTGAGTGAAGACAATAAAAGTGGAACAAAGGAGTTGACTTACGGAGTCTGGATCGTGAGCGTTTGGTGTGGACGGCTGCGAAGGCCTGGGCGGTGGAGGGTAACCCTGGAAACAAATACTCTGTTAAACTAACACTTCCATGGCCCAAGACGGAGATGATCTCACCCAGCCCCGTGTAGCGTGCTGATCTTATGCTAAGCCGTTCTAACAAATAACAGTTCGTCCAACAAATCTTGAACGTGGGATCAATCAATAACTCTTAGCAACTTGAACAGTTTCTCAGTAGACCGTTAATTCTGATTCATATCTTCATAACCTAGAATTGATTCGATTTCAACTTAGAAAGATGCAGATGTTTTCATAATGTTACTTAGAAACAAACTTAAGCTCATAAGAAAGAACTAATAAATCAAAAAGTTCTTATGAAGAAAAACAAACACTAAAACTCTCAAACAAGCAAAATGGCCAACTTCATTCCAGAAAAGGTGGTGATGATTCATGATGATGATCTTGCGTGGCCAGATTATTATATCAAAACGCCAACACCGGGTAAAAACAGTAACGAAGAATTCACGGAAGGTACAGTTGAATAGGATATGACTCAGCAAATTTTTTGAGTGAAATATTACAAATTCAGTTGTATAGTGGTTCCGTTGCTGAATTAATCATAGACAGATTGATCAACGTTAATAAAGTCATCGGTACATCATGTATGGGACCTAACCTAAATGATTCGCGGTTGACGCTTGAAACAATCCTGTTTTCACAGACGACTTCAACAACTACAAAGGGAATCGAATCAAGTAATAAGCTAGAAGTAAACGAAAACAATCTCAAAACAATTCACTAGACAAAATAATGTTGTTCGAAATATAAACAACGTCGGTCCATAAACAGAGCCAAATACAGACTCTCCAAACATTTGTTAAGGATGCTATAACAGTTGCGCTAAAACTTCAGCCTCATAATATATTTGTCTGCGCTACCGTGCCAGTCACTGCGCCAAACCTAAATGGAGCTTTAGTCGACTGCTACAAAATATCTTCTGCGTGAATTCTGGAATTTATTTACAAACTGACCTCGTTGTTTCTCAATTCCGTTATCAATAATTCAGTGTGTGCAATGTAATGTGTCACACTGATATTAAAAATGTTAAACGAACGAAATGTGAAGACTTGAAGAAGATTGTCATAAGACAACTCTTTTTCATAAACCGCAAGCTCATAAAGCAGATAAAACTCATCTGCTTGATAAATGCGAGTAGTAAATATGAAAATAGCACCGTGAGTCAGTATTTACATTACATCAATGAAGTATTACAGTTACTATAGGTTTACATAGTATCAAAAACAACGCGGATTACCTAATATTAGATTTTACAGCCACCATGTTTGTTTTGATTTTTAACGTTTTATTTTTACCCGTTTAAGAGTTATCTTACCTGAACATCAAACAGCGTTTGAACGGTATTATAGAGTGTACAAACAGATCCTTTGAAAGATATAAGTTCCTTTGAAAGCCGAGTTGGAAAGGTCCGAGGGGGGATTAAAACGTAATACCAACGCGTTTCTAACTTCTAGCTGTGCAGTGTCTGCTAAAACTGCACACGGATAGAAGTGAGTCGTTTTCAAACTTATAATGAAACCCAAACAACTTTTCGCATCTAGCTGCGGTATAGTGAGTACCTAAGTAATTCTGGACAACTCACACAACATCATCTAGCCCCAAGCTAAGCAGAGCTTGTGTTATGGGTACTAGATGACTGATATACTTAATACTAGCTTGGGGTTATATAAAGCTGTGTGAATTGTCCAGCATTATTTATTTATTTATTATACTTACTACATAGATAGATATTTTTTATTATACATAGAAAATATCCAAAATAACCTGAACATTATATCTGCAGAGCGAACAAACATTTGTCCCGAGACGGGAATCGAATACAACCTCCTGCGTCGCAGGCGAACCTTCGCCCGCCGCGCATAGAGGTGGTCTTTTTACAGCATTAAGACCAAGCCAGCTTACAAATACAAACGTACTGCAAATACGTTACAACACAGTTAATGGAGTACATTAATGTACACTCGGATTTTCGATTAAAGCAATGATCCTCTTAATGCAGCGTATGTGTTGCTGTCGCGTGATTACATTGTTTTTGTTGGACGTTATTGATTGCTAGCATGACAAACATATTTTATTGGAAACTTTTGCTATTAAATTTAATTTGATATTATCTTACTGCGTTGAATGGCAAACAGCTGAAGAAGAAGAAAAGAGAGTCAGATCTCTGCCTCTCTTTTCTTAGTTACAGTTCAAAATTGTAATTTGATTAGTTTGAAAAAATTAAAAAACAAACTACTTCTAATCCTTTAGGTTTTAAGCTATTCTTTAAGTTTTGCGGGATACTAATCCCTCGGGAAAAATAATTTTTAATATGATTAATAATTTTTATGGGACCATCTCGGAATCATTCTCTTTACAACTGCAAAAGAATCATGACGATAAAGATAAATGACGTAGAAATCGACGACCATACATTTATAAAAAAAAACATGCATACAGCTCAAGATAGAACCTCCACCATTTTTCGAAGTCAGTTAAAAATGTACAACCAAGCGTTCGTTATAATTATAACTATAATATACTACGCTGGCTTCTCCCACTGCTTTACCTCGAAAGTTCTTGTGCCACTCTACGGACCTACGCTAGGACACATCAAACTTATTAAGAACCCTCATAAAAAAACCCTTTGACGACCTCCCCACTTAGCACTGGAGGCATTTGTCATAATCATAACAAACAACCAACAGGCAGAAGAGAGGCGAGCACAAAAGACAAGACAAATGTCAGTTTCTCCTCTCCAACAATTGGATTGCATTATTTTGCGGAGATTGCAAAAGGGGGGCGAGCGGCATAATTTATCCAACTCGGCAATTCCCGACAGTTGCCCGTGACTCCGCTGGAGAATGTACACCCCACAGTCAGCGCTTTGGAGTTTTCGAGCGGGCTGCCACACCAAGTTCCGAGAATCCAGAGAATTTACCAGTTTGTTATTATGAGAAGCGAGTGCTGTTGGATAACTTGCTCTTTATGCACGGCGAAAAATAAGAAGCGAGGGAAGGAAACATCTTTTAGCTTTTATAACTGCGCAGTAACTTTCATGACATATAAGGTTTCATGCTGGAAGGTTGCTTTTCGATCGGCACACCAACAGACCATTAAAAAAGTTATATGTGTCACTGCGTATAATTCTTGAGTTAAGAAAAGTACATACTTACACAAATTACCCCTCTACATAATCCAAAGAACCGGCAAAAGGCCTTTTTAATCTTTCGCGATTTTTTAACCTAATTAACGTAGGGGAAATATTAACAAAAGGTACGCGATAATAATTTATTAACATAAGTCAATACAAAATAATAAAACCCTTATTTCCTTCCTCGTTCCTCGTCTACATCCAACGTATGACTTTCTAGGATACCAAAGCAAAATCTCATCGAGGCACATTTCATAAAAGACGAACAATTAATCGCACGGCCTTTGACAAATACATTTCCCTGACAATAAAATATACAGAGTTTTTACTGGCAGAGGCGAACGTCGCGTTGCGAACGGGTAGAGCTGTCTCGAGCAACCGGCGCGCCTACCGTGGGGGAATATTAAAAGAGCCGGTACCGGTACACGCCAACCGAACTACTTTATCATCTTCATGCCATCCCGTCCCTAAACACTTGAGTCCAATATCGGGACGTATCTTTATTGAGGGCTAGATCGCTGTCTATGGCGTGCTAGAGATCAATATAATCAATTGATATTGCCTATTAGCGCAGCTTTTAATTATGGAACATGAAGGTAAGTATTCATTAAAACCGCTCGTGAGTATATCGGTATATCGTATATCTCTGTTGAATTTTATGTTGGTTTTTACTGTAGTCCAGTAAAATATAATTAGTGATTCCTCATTACTGCGCGGCTCGGCTGGTTGGCGTGGCCCCTCTGGACTAGGGCTTGCATTCGAATATTCGAATATTCGAATAATTCGAATATTAATTCAGTTCGAATATTCGAATACTGAAATTGCAATATTCGAATATTCGATTCAAATCAATAACACCAATTTCAGAACTCCGATGTGCATAAAATGCCACTTATAAGTCCGCGAGATATATCTGTCGTGGCCATATCCTAGAATTGATCACTTCATGATGTGACCGACCATATCATGAAATGGTAGAATTTCATGACATGGCCAGCTAAAACTGACTATATCGTTTAAGCATCAACGTTTAATGATATTTCCATCAACGTTTGGCCATATCATTTATGTAGGGATTCCATGACATCAAAAGGTTTAAGGTTATGGCGCTCATTACGGGAGGCCTATGTCCAGCAGTGGACTAATATAGGCTGATGATGATGATGAAAAGGTTTAATGAAAAATTGGAATTAGGAAGGAACTTTATATTTAAAAATTGCATAATGCAGTTGGCTTTCAGTTTAGACGTTATGCTCGTTTTTCGAGTGACTTTTATAAAATTCCTGTAGTTTTTTATCGTAACGGCTCCTTACTTCATTTTTGTCTTCTATTTGCACATTATTATTCGCTTTTTTAACTAAATAATTGTCCTTGTCACAGAACAGAAACAAACAAACACTCAAAAACCACAGATGTCAAAAACAAAACAAAACAATATCAGCGCCTCTAACGGTGGATAATGTAACTATTTTATGATATTGTTTGACCTTATCATGAAGTAGCCGTGCGTTTAGCTTTTCATATCGTTAAACGCTGATTATTCATTGATCTGGCCTGACTACATCATGATATGGCCAGCGCGTATTTTCCATTTCATGAAATTCTACCATTTCTTGAAATGGTTGGTCACTTCATGAAGTGATCAATTCTAGGATATGGCCACGACATATCCATACAAGTTTACGTCGTTCTGGTTAACAAAATGACAAAGTTATAGGGTTCCCGAGTTCGGAAACACTCAGGAATGCCGCGTGCGACTGCATAGGGCATTCGCGTATCCTATTTGTATTCTTCTTTCTGAACAGGAAATTCGAAATTTCGTTTTCGTTGTCGTGCAAAACCAACTTTTAAGTCGATTGCATAAGATTAGCGTTTGCACGAAAACGAATCAGAAACTTCGATTTCGTTTTTAAGTTTGTTTTCCGTCCCTGTAGCTATGTTACCGTTACTTATCGTGTTTAATTACTTGTTAATTTATTGTAGACTAGCTTCTGCCCGCGGCTTCGCACGCGTATTTTCAGAATAATTTATTATCTAAGTTAGACTTTGCTCTAAACGTACGCCAAATTTAATCTTGATCTGTTCAGTAGTACTGAACAGATCAAGATTAAATTTATCAGATTTCACAATCTTTCGGCTTTATTGACCGAGCGAACGAAGTGAGCGAAAGTCTCTCCTTCAAGTCTAGCAAAATTAGCAATTCTATCAGTATGTCCCCGTACTCCTCTACAGGTCGTATTTTCACAACCGATCGGTACGAAACTTGGTGTGCAGATTCTACTATTTTATAGAATATTTTGTCGTCGGGGTTTTTTGATTAAAGGCGTACTTCCTCCAAAAAAGGCAAAAAGTTGGCTTCAGAATATCTCGGCTTTAGGACATCTGATTTCGATAATTATTTTTATTTGAAAGGTTGTTGTTTTTAATTCTTCTCATAAAAATTTGGTAAAGATCTGATCAGGATTTTTGGTACGACGAGCAGAATAGCTCCGCAAAATGCAGCAAGAGAACATAAAACAGTACAGTGCCATCAATTAGAACATGTTTGTAACTCCTCGAGAGAACTATGTAGCACGGCCACGCATGCCTGCCAGCTTACGAAAGTAAGAAATCAATTGTATAGATGGCGCTAATGCTACTAAACGTCTCTGATTTATTTATATACCTACCAACAAACAGGAATTACAAAAAACAAACAGGAATTAAAAAAACCTACCTAAATATCCCGTTTTAAATAACTTTAGTACCTAATATCTAAGTAAATTCACAGAAATATATCTGTTTTTCTGTGAGTAAATTCATTGTTGAAAAGAATTAGTGCTCGCGAGGTTTACTGTTCGTAGAACTACTAGTACCTAGGATGTTGTTAAAATACCAACTCACCTAAATTTTGAAGACTGTTTTTACTAAGAATGTGTGATTGATTGTGCGTATAAATCGGCAAAGTCTCGTTACAACCTTTTGTCAATTTTTAATTTTAATTAATTAATTAATTACAGAATAAAAAACATGAGATTTTAATAATAACATAGTTTGTTTCTATTATTCGAATAATATTCGAATATTCGAATAGTACCCCAAAAAAAATTCGAATATTCGAATATCAAAATTTTCGAATATTTGCAAGCCCTACTCTGGACGTTCGTGCGTCTGCTGGCTTATGGTTATTAATAACGGCGGGCGCCCCGCACCACCCGGCCCCTGGTGCCCCCACGCTCGCTGCCGCTGCCTCTGCCGGCCGCACGTCTGACATTTTAATTCCGGAGCCGCGCTTATAACTCCACTGCATGCCGAGCTCATCGACTATTTTTATCGACACATCCCAGCACTAGCACTTCGTTATTTCAAATTAATTTTATCGAAATTGATTTCCGATACGTTTGTGAGGAATTGAATTGAAATCCATACGAGGTTTTTACGTTAGATTTAGGATGTTTATAACTTTATGCGACAAACATTTGTAGGTAGGAGTTGCCAACTAATCCAAGACAAATATCGCCCTTGGATTCAGTTGCTGTGCCAGTTTAATGTTGGAAGTTTCATCGATAAACTCACTTGCATAGAAACCTAGTTAGCAAAGCTGGGAGAGAAAAGCCTATTAAAAATGGACAATGAGCGGATTCGCAGTCGACGAGTCTAAAATATCGAGAGAATCGGTGTACATCACTAGCAGCGACAACGAATGCTACAATGGCGGTCGGGCGAGCGCAGGTCGAGCGCAACATGGCTGCCTGGTAGGCGGTTCGAGCGAAAGGGACAGCGCTAGCGTTGGCTAGTTGTTTCCCCGTCGCACCCGCTCGGAGCGCTCGCATCGATCTCCACTCTCTGTGTTCAGCCCCCAGCACCAGAAAGGCGGAACTAACAAAATTACAAAGCGCTTTCGAGCCGCTAATCATAAAATAAGATACGACGTTTCATTTCGACCGTACGACTCTCGAGCGATCACGATGCTGGAATGGCCCTTGACTCTCAAAATTCTCCACTGACATCGTTGAACATTAACTAAACGTGGGTAGCTCGTCGTTAGTTTTGTAAAGCCTCTATTAATCCGCTTTAAAAATGTACGTTGACTTTGTTGTTTACGTTTTTAAAACCTAATATGCAGACTTTTGAAAATGTTACTTGGCAAAGCAGGAATGTTGAGCCAGAAGTTTATTGGAAAAGGATTTGGAATAAAATTTTAATTACTCACAAAGGCGCTAAGTTTGATTAGAAACAGGAATTCCTTTTGGAGCAGGCCGAGCACGGAGCGGGCGGCAGCGGAATGAGGCTAAAGGCATAAAGCTTTACATCTGAGCAAAGTCGGCGCCGAAGCCGGGTTTACGTTAGCATAAATTGTAGCTCCCTCGGCCGTGTTTAGTTCGAGAACCGTGTATAAAATCGACAGAGCGCTCGTTCCCCGAGGCTAAGAGCCTCTGAGTGTTCTGCTCCGTCGATCGCTTGATATCAGACTGACGTTTAATTTTTGCGCCATACGCTCCTTGACGTCTTTTATGAACACGTGTACGCATGTTTTATCTTCATTGACTTGTATCATGCTTGTGTCATTAATAAGAATATACCAAGTTTACTTGATTTAATAGCCTGGGCGAATGTATACCACATTTCCCGTGTTTGGTTGTACTGAAAGTATTAAATACATTTCTAAAGAGATCTCTATCAAATCGCGAAAATATTAAATGTAAGATCATAAAAGGCTTTTCATAGAGACATTGACATTGGGCTGATGTTTATTTGTAAAGGGGTTACTCAAAGCAGAAATTGTTAAACACAGACTGGTATTGGCATGCAAATGGGCTAGCATGTGGTACATCTCCATTATTTCGCAGTCGCTAGGCCGGCCACGTGCTACCCATACAACTGCAGAACACAGAAATATGTAAATTACGCTAGGAGCGAAGCGTGCCAAAAGCGAGTTGCTCACGTTACTAGACGAATTCCGAACGCTGCACGACAAACCGATGATCGACAACTAGAATGTCGTCCACATTCTTCAAATAACGTGACATTTGAAAATGGATAACAGAAATATTGCTCTACATCTCATTTCTATAAAATGCATAGTAAGAATGAGCTGTGGATACTTCGTTGTAACAGCCTTATCAATTATCATGCCGAATTTTTGGCCACGGCTAGTCTCAACGGAAACCAGGTATGTGCGTAGGACATATTAAAGTGCACAAGTGTGTACATAAACGTATTTGCACTCTCTATTCCCTCACTCTCATCATCCGATGAGACGGAAAAAGCCCTTATAATTATTGCCTCGTCCACGTTGAAGCCATTTCATTTTAGAAGATGCTTAGTACACCCAGTTTATGTATAAAATTATTTTTCCGGTAAAGAAAAACAACTTGGAAGATTACAATAATACTAAAAATGAAGAGGGGGGAGGAAGAAACAGGAAAACAAACATAACGAAAGTAAAAGTTGTCCATTACGAGGGGTATGGTATGACCATAGACGGTTTATTGAAATAGTTATGGTAAGGGAAGGTAATTTTAAAAAATTGCTAACAACGAGGGGCTCCGTACATTCAGCAGTTTAATGTGTGTCGATAACAGTAAAGTTCATAGCCAAAGTTCCATCCGACGAGTATCGTGGATTACTATAGGTACTTTCCATATAGAGTGGGTTCAATTCCGTTAAAGCTATACAGATTCATATCAGCGTTCGTGCTGACGCGAGCTATTCGCGTATAAGTGTGCGAGAATATAATTTCATTGCAAAATATTTTAGTAAAACCGAATATGCTGCCCAGCAGATATTGGACAGCGTTTTTTTATTTATACTTTCTGTGGAAACGTTACAGTTTTAAATCCGTATGAGTTTCATAAATATGGAAATGTATGTAGTGCAAAGCCAAGAAATTAAGTAGGGAGATTTTAATCGAAATCGATACGTCCTCAATCTGAATTGCGAGTAACAGTTTATCTGGCTCGGTGGGTGCTATCTCGTAAGTGAATGTCGGTCGCGAGGCAACGAGAACGGGCCAAAATTATCGAAAATTTCCTCCGCACGACTACGTTCACCGCGATAAACGAAACGCAAATATGACGCACTTCTAAAGTTTATTAATAACAATACTTTGGCGACTGTTAAGTTGGGTTTCTGCGTTGGGTACTTTTATTTTATCTGGTCTTTTGGAAAGACATTATGTAAATTAAGGTTCTTCATAAGATTTTAGAGTATGATAATGTTTTAATCATAATACTAAACGGGATAATCCCTGTTATTTCAACTACATTGTACATTTCCGTATTTATTAACATAGGAAGGTTATAGACATTAAGGAGGTTGGGGTAAGACCAACAAATTCACAAAGAATTTAATAATTAAAGTAGGTACCTAGTTTATTTACTTAAGATCATAATCCAAATTCAGCGAAAACTTTCTTTCAGAGTTATTTGTGAACGCCAACTAGGTAGGTAATTACAACTCTCAGGGTAAACATCTGTGTTAATTTTATAGAGTTGTTGAAACGCCTTCAGATTTTATTAAGATCATTTCGTTAATCAAATAATTGGTCTTGCTCGAAATGTTAAGACAGTGTACAATTATTTTAATAGAGGAACAGAAATAAATACTTCAAGCTAGGTTAAACAAGATATTGGAAGTGCATTAAAAACTTGTTTACTTTTAGTGGCTGCAATGAATCATTGCTTTATTTTTGTTGCTAGTTATATTTATACGCAAATTGTCAAGGATAAAAGACAATGTTATATGTCTTTTTTTAAATATATCAATGGAAGTAGACACAAGTAGGGACAAAGTTGAAACTCGTTTCGTAGTCCGCGGCGGGCATCGTTTCCTGGTCTGATCAAGTTTTTTGCAGGTCTTGGACGTATTCGCTATTTATGGCCGACCATTATTTTAAATTTCTTTCGCTATAAATGTTTGACTAGATTCTAAGAAACAAACTAAGTTTTATCGTAAACTTTGAATCCGATAGACGGCAAGATCTTATAATTATTCTAGGAAATATTCTTCCACTAAGTATTCTTCATAAATTGACACAGGTTTTAATTCATTTTTATAGACAAAATTTTGACTGAAAATGGGCGCAACTCTAATTCGGTTAAATTAACTAAGTTGTCTAATTGGCCGCAGGGCTAACTACTGTGAGAAAACACTGTCCCAGATGCAGCTTCTCTGCTCTTTCGGATCTCTAGATAAACCAAATTCGGCGTGGAAAGTTTGTAAACAAGCCGTGCAATCCAAAAGATTATATCGTTGTCGTCGAGTTAAATATTTTTTTACAGTCGTATATTTCGATATACGTTTTCGTTCGGTTATGAACTTGTGACAAGTATTTAGTTTTTCCCTATTTTCAATTTTTGACGTTTAAATGTCCGGTCTAAGAGAAATGACTTTAATTTACAGGATTAAGTTTCTTAGTTTTAATTTGCTCTGTGGGAATTTGCCCAAGAATAATAATAATAATAATAATAATGCTGGACAATTCACACAGCATTATCTAGCCCCATGGTAAGCAGAGCTTGTGTTATGGGTACTAGATAACTGATATACATAATAATATACGAGTACATAGATAGATATTTTTTATTATACATAGAAAACGACCAGAACACCCTGAACAAATATCTGCAGAATATTTATATTATTGGCAAGAGTTGAAGGGCGAAGCTAAAGACGAGAATGAGAAAGACACCAAAATTGTGTTTAATCTAGCGATTTAGTATGGCGGCCTGAGCCAGTGTTTCCAACGCTACTTTCGTAGAGCTCGAGCGAGGAATGATTTAATGCTATTGTCGTAGCATATCCAACGCTTCTTGCAAAGTGTATCCAACACTACTTGACTATAGTACCAGACCCAATTTCAGTTGACTACAAATTATTTCAGAAAAAACATAGTGGCAGTCCAAGAACACGGTACAGAAGCGTTGGGCGGCCAGTGAGATGGACAGTTTATATTGCGAACGTCAGGCGAATCTGGATGAGATCACCACAGCAGAGACTGTAAGGAGGAGCACTAAAGTTGCCTGGAAGAGATCGCTCTTAGCTATTGCTACGGCCCTATATAGAGTCTGTTTGCGAATGATTATAGTGGCACATATGTGAAGGTCTCACCTGATGCTGAGGCGGCTGCGCCCCGTGAGGTATGTGCGGCGGGTGCTGCGTGTCTTGCGTGGGGGACATGCCGCCGGGCGCGTTCGGCGCAGCGCCTGGACTGGGCGCGCCCGGGGGCTGGTTCGGAGGCTGAGGGGAACCGCCTCTCTCGTAACCCTGGAAGTAATTAAAATTATGGGAACTTTTCAACGTTTGTTTTATTGAAACTAGATGGCGTGATAAAATAGTAGATCATCGTCATTTCAGCCCGTTTGCTTGCACCCACTGTTGGGTATCGGATAGGTCTTCTTTAATACATTATTCTCACGTACCCTGCGAGTCCCATGCAGTGGCTCCCAGAGGTACTTTTGCTACCGTCAGTAAAAGATAGCAAAAATGTCTTTCACCGTATCGTACTTTATCTTATCAAATATTACTTGTTATGTATCCGAACCAAACATCTTAAAAACAGTAGCGAATTGAGATATCTCTTTCCAGTTGATATCTCAATTAGGTTCAAGGTCCTTTGAGTCGTTATAAGGTTAACAACCTGACCCAGCCCTGAAATTTGTATAGCATTATGCAAATTAAAGAGTAGTCGTAAAAAAATAAAGAGCAGATAAGACCTCTGTAATTCAAAACGTTGTAGCTGTAGCTACAATGTATAAAAGCGGCAAAATTAACAGCCTCTCGTAAATTCATTACGGATGTAAGCGGGTTAACTACGAACCTTATTTCTGTTGGAAGAACAACGTAATGAATTCGTCAGACTACGATAGTTTTTATTGCTTTTCATAAAATTAGAAACACAGAGAGACATTGTAAACTCTATACACGTACGGCACTTCTGCGGAGATCTTAAGCGTTAAACAACAGTCCCGTTAGCAAAGCTTACGTTAAGTATCATACCAATAGTTGGTATAAAACAATCGGGCACGTGCTAGCAAACATAGGTCGACGGCCAGAAACGGCCTTGACCGTGCATCCACTATGCACACCCGTTTACTTTGCAACGAGTGCACCGCAACGATCTACGCCTACAACCAGCCTATGCAAATATCTCGATCAGCCGACGTAAGAGTACAATACAATAGCCAGAACGAGCCTTTGTGGGGTTTGATCTGACTAGTTTTCTAAAAAATTTCAAATTTTTTACTGATGTCGAGAATTTTCTTCGTTTGAAAACTACAAATTTTTACACACGAGTCATTTTAATATCACTATTTTATGATGCTACTTCATTATGGCCTTTACATCGTAAACGTTATCACAACAATCTCTAGCTTCCATGGAAACCAGACAACTGAATTTCCACCCCATAACTCATATATTGCAGAAGCATCAGACAATCGTGCAAAGCTTTCGCTAGCCGGCCAGTTTCCGCGTCACGATTCAAGGCTCTAGGCTAGACAAAGCGTGCCTGATATTCACCAATCCAGGTCAAGAGAATTCATTCACTTTTAATGTTTTCCCCTATCCAGCTGACTATAATTGAATAACGTGACGTCAATAGTTCATGGCCTCCCCATTGCTGTAGCATAGTTCTTGATAGCTGGGCTTAACCCGAGTCATTCAGAGGGTAATCTAATGTAAATGGAACCAAAACAAGGAATTGAAACGATTGTTTATGGTACC
This sequence comes from Eupithecia subfuscata, assembly GCA_963564075.1. Classification (NCBI taxonomy): domain Eukaryota; kingdom Metazoa; phylum Arthropoda; class Insecta; order Lepidoptera; family Geometridae; genus Eupithecia; species Eupithecia subfuscata. Next base: position 4,081,628 of record OY751116.1, on the reverse strand, counting down.
TAGGATTTTAGGAGTTTCTAGTTAATGCACTGAAAAACTCTTATTAATTTGAGCGTGTGATTTCCTTGCAAAGAATGACGTGGTAGACGTGGGGTGTTGAAATTTGATTCCAAAGAACTACGTTCTACATAATCAGCTTATAGCTGCCTCGTCACGACACGCCGTAATGGTGGTCTGACAAAGGGTCGCCTTCTATTGAGGCTCTTGCTGCTGCGTGCTTCGGTAATTGGATATGTAGCGCCTCATTTGCCGGCGAGCCGAAACCTGTCCAATACCCGGTATACGCAACTGACTATAATCATCGTCGACATTTAGCGGAACAACCTTGCCGAAGGGTGCTATAATTATATTCATTAGGGGACATAGCGTGCAAGAGAAACGGACTTTAAAAAACTTTATTTTGAAAGCACTTACCCTTCAACAAATATTTACTTGGAAAAATTTCAAATATCTGTGTCAGCGCCCAGAAAAAGTTTGCAGGAGGCAGAGGGCGGTTAGGGTGGCAACCTGCCTATGCCCAAACAAAATACAAAGAATTCTGGGAACTTTCACTGAATAATAATACCGCGGGAAAAGTTTGTCGAGTCGAGAGGAAATCGAGACTAATGCCTAGCAGTAGTCGAACATCCGCGCCAGTCGCCAACCAATCCATCAAAGGCGGGAGTCTGAAACGGGTGGGGGGAACCACCCCCTCGTACCCACATAAATATTGCGGGTAGGTGAGTACAAACCCTTTGACCGAGTTCTGTTTACTTTCGTTTTCGCTCAGCTGACGGGGCCGCCGCCGCCACCCCGCTCGAGCATCAACTCCGCTATTATTATGATAATTAGAATGTTATCAACGCGTTATTAACTAACGTAAAATCTAATAACGGTGATAAACAACTCCGCTCAGCTGACCGCTATCGTGCTTAGCGTCGCGCATTTCGCCGATATTGATAGGCAATTGAGTGGTAAATTGCTACGTTTAGTACTGTCTCAAATCAATGGATATAGTTTAATGGGTCTGGGAATGTCGTAAATGGCGATGCGTGATTGTCTGTCGTATTTTCAAGCCTAGGTGCGAATGCTGCCCTGAGAGCACTCAAGGTTGCAACGAGTGCGGACCGGCAGACAGGGTGTAGACGTGCATTATTAGGTGGGTGCCGGAACACCCGCGGGAGCCACGTCGGGGGTGGCAGAGTACGCGTACGTCATCACCTGAGGCGCGTCCTTGAAACCACCGTCGCATTCATTGCACCCGGATACGGGCTGTATCCCCGAGCCCGCAATACACGAGTGCTCAAGATCCCGTCTACCTTTGTGTCACCTTTATCTTACTCACGGTCACGCGCCACTCCCACCCACCTAAGAGGAGATACTTCGCTCACGTTATGGAGCAATAAGATTGAAGATCAAGTAGAATGAACTTTTAAAAGCCAGCTAGTTGCAAATGGATAGCCTCTTCAAGATAACTGTCATACTTAAAGGTTCAGACTTTATGTGGCGATTAGTCTACTTGAATGAGACTGAAGATGGTGATTTCCGTGAGAAATTGCATTAAAGATTTTGGTTGTAGAACATTATAATGAAGTTTGTTTTTGGTTTGTTTTAAAAAGCTCATCGAAGAACGGTAATATCTGTCAGTTGGTACCGTAATGTGGGTAATAAACCAAACCAACTGACAGAGGAAACGTTGAAGACCCATTCCTATCAACACAACTATTGAAAAGCTTGTTTTGCAAACACCAATTTCTATATTAAAATATTGCTGGCTTTATTAATGACTTTATTATTTACTTAAATTAGTATTACAAAATTAGCTGATTTTGAATGAAACAATCAAGTCTCTCTTGTAAAGTCATTTACAACAACAGGATATTTAATTTACCACGATTTGAGTTTTTGAGCTTTTATATTTCGGCACACAAAATGAGGGTAGATCGATATATATGCCAATAAAAACTCACTCGCAGTGCCTTCAGTTATTCCGTGATTATGGCGCATGAAACTGTGCCGAAAAATTGGAAAGCTCAAAACTCAAATCATGGTAAATATTCCATTTTAAATGACTTTAGTGTTAATAACCATGATGGATTTAAAAGTTTTATAGTAACTCTTGTGTCTAGTTAAAAGAAATAAAGTATTCCATATTTTGCAATTGTGTTAATCTATGTTATTGTGCTACCTGCTACTGATTACAGGAGCCGGCGGAAGATCAGAGTTACGTGTATTCCGTTTTCCAGTACCCACACGTAGTATTTATGAGGAGCCATCTCTTAATTTTCAACTTCAATATAAACACAAACCTTTCTTACTGGTTATAATAGATTCTAGCTGGTACTATATAGGGTTATTGGAAATTTACTGACACTGCGTAAAGTGCAGGTTCTGCCCACCATCATGAACACTTTAGTGAAGACGCCAGGTCTTAATTCTTATTTTATTTATAAATGGCGATTTATACCTATACACAATAAAACTATGTGAAGAAGCAGTGGCAGTGGGCCGGCCATATCTCGCGAAGAACCGACAACCGCTGGGATAAACGAGTTCTTGAGTGGAGACCACGACTCGGCAAACGTAGTGTAGGACGCCCTCCGGCCAGGTGGGATGACGATCTGCGAAAGACTAAAGGCAGATGCTGGATGCGGCAAGCTGAAGACAGGGCGCTATGGCGCTCATTAGGGGAGGCCTATGTCCAGCAGTGGACTAATATAGGCTGATGATGATGATGACAATAACACTATACAAAATAATACACCACCTATACAAAATAATGTCCGAAACCCAATTAATTACTAAATACCGATCTCCCAATCCTATTTAAATCCACATCATCATTGGCTTATTTTAAATCCACGAAAGATGATTTAAGTCTCATTAGCCTGGCTGGGAGTCAACCGAACACACACACACCCACTGATAATTCAGGACAGAGCCGATTTTAGGTTTAGTTTGAAAAAAAATTCTTTGCACCAATTTTGAGAAAACCTGGCGTCTTCACGGACGTGTTCATGATGGTGGACAGAACCTGCAGTTCACATAATGTCAGTGAATTACCAATAGCCCTGTATATGTAAGTAGTTTCAGTTATTATCACCACTATAGTCTGTAAATACTACGTACCTTAAGCTAGGATAAGTAAATTGTGGTTAAGGTTATAAATAAACCAGTTTATTTTATTTTTTACAACGTTCTAGGGTTTCGTCAACATCGGATGTCTCAATAAGCATCAAACATTAGCAATGATCTCCAAAAAGCCTCGTTAGCAGAGGAATCATTTCTTAACAGCGATTTCCACAAGAGTTCGCTCCAAGAGCCCTGCTTCAAACAGTACCTCGAGCTCCGTTGCACAACGAGCTTACGTCAGCGAGCGCGCGGAGCGGCTTACGTCATTGGAGCGTATCTGGGTAGACCTCGAGCCAACTTGGAACTTATCTATAGGTCTTTAGAGTCGGATTCCACTCACACAGGCTGCGGCATGATAGAACGTTTACATTCACGTGAGTGGATGGGGCTCCGACGCGCCGCCGGCTCAACGTTTTCTGAGAAACGTTCGAGTCTCTCTAGTTTCGGACTTGAAATGAATCGTATAACTCGACACGACAACGGTAGAGCTTAAGACAATTCTAAGAATCCTTGTATCTTTAGGATTCATTTCATGAATAAAGATAAAATTCGTTGTAGCTTTCATTTGTATCATGTTTTATTTGGTATTTGCTAAGAAATTATCTTTTATTAGACGTGACTGGGCAAATAACAATAGATAGACAAGTATTGAATATCAAAACGATAATCTAATATCATAGAGGTATTGATTGAAACCAACACATACATCCACTTCAAGCAAGCGTCACAGCAAAGGTCATCGAACCCAAATCTACATAAGCTAACACTATCTTGGTCATCAATCAGAATTAATCTGTGGTTGCAAATACCATGGCAACCTAGCTACCTTCATAGGTATCAAGACTTTGCATGAATTAGCTAAATACAATATTTGCATAGTCATGTTTCCATTTCAAATGATAACAAATTATAATTGTGACACACAAGATTCATGATTCTAGCTGTTAGCTTATTATTTATTCGGATGTTTTATTTTATACAAATTGTAATCTGAAGTGTATTAGCGCTGTTTTGATAGGGCCTATGCCCTACTATTATATAGCTACTCGATGTTCGCATAATCTTTGTCTTCTTGAGTTTTGATGCTGAAGAAAGTCTAATGTATAAGGTTTTTTGTCGTTGCTGGTTTTTAAAAAGCAGTTTGGTATCTCAGTTATTTAACCGTGTTTAAGTTATGTACGTTTTTGAAGTAGTGTACTATACCGGTAAACCTCAAGATACAATGTTTGTAAATTACAAATACTCAGTGGCGCAGCGGGTGAAGGTCCGCCTGCGACGCAGGAGGTTGCGGGTTCGATTCCCGCCTCGGGACAAATGTTTGTACGATCTGCAGATATTTGTTCAGGTGTTCTGGATGTTTTTCTATGTATAATAAAAATATCTATCTATGTAGTGTATTGTATTATGTATATCAGTTATCTAGTACCCATAACACAAGCTCTGCTTAGCTTGGGGCTAGATAATGATGTGTGAATTGTCCAGCATTATTTATTTAACTTGCCCTCATCCTTAACCTAAAATCCCTTAGGTGGTTCATTGGCTCTTAGATCTGTAAACGAGACTTCGAAATAGACGCATTGCTGGCAGGCCAGATTGGTCAGGTCAGGATTGACAGCAAATCAAGGACTTGCTACAAGAACTGGATTCGATTAGTCTTGGAAGAGGAAGAGGCCTGACATGGACGACCAGCAGCGTTGTTATTACCCCCGACGCAAAAAGAGAGGGGTGTTATAAGTTTAACGTGTCCGTCTGTGTATCTGTGTATTTGTCTGTGGTATCGTAGCTCCGAAACGGATGAACCGATTTTCGTTTAGTTTTTTGTGTCATAGATAATTTTATCCCAAGTGTTCTTAGCCATGTTTCATGAAAAACTGTTCAGCCAATAAACGTCGGCGGGTTTTTAATTTTTTTTTATTTTGTATTGTTTTTATCATATCATAAGCCAGCCATACCTTTTTGCAACAATTTTAGGTACCAGTTGTGGCCACTGGCCCGACAGCACGGTTTCATACATTTTTGCTTGCCCGGCCAATTGAAAAACGGCCAATGGTCGGAGGACACGTTTAACAAGTGGCGTACTCTTACCTCAATACATTTACCTACCAAATCGCGGTCAGTGTGTGTGGTATACATACCTGGTGAGGCGAGAAGGGCGGTCGACTATTGGGCCCGCCAGGCCCTGGCGGCGGGTACCTCTGAGGGTATGATCCCGGGGGGCCGTAGCCTCCTGGTGGCTGCTGCGGCCCGCCAGGGGCTCCGCCGTATGGCGGTCCACCGTAGCCCCGTGGCGGCTGTAAAGATTAACAAAATGTAAGTAAGCTAAAACATAAATGCCATCCAAACTAATATTGTTTGCTATGTAAAGCCGGGTTTCCACCGCGAAAGGGTAATGAGCAGGAAATGATGGGCAGGCGACTCCTTTTAAATGAAATAGGGTTATATTTCCACCAACAAGGAGTTTTGTCTGTTGATTTCCACCGCACAAGGAAAATGAGGCGATAATGGGACCTTTTCTAAGTGTACACTTATTGTATTTATGGAAATAAAGAGTTTATACTACACCTGCTCGGAAAGTTGCCTATTCCTTCTCCATTTATAGAATAGAAAGTATGTCTTTGCAGGCCTATAGGAAACCGGGAGGAAAAACTCTATGGAATTTCATTTCTCACGTGTTTTCGCGGGAGGAAAAAGTGTATGGAAATCCATTTCTAACGTGTTATTTTTTTTTAATTTCCTAAAAGATCGGCCGATAGCTATGGTTATTATCGTTCGGTCAAACGACAAAAAGTTTTTACTCCAAGTCCATTAGGCCTCCTCCGATTTCCGAACAATATTTTGAAAAAAGAACCCAAAGGCTGGCGCGGTCAATGAGGTTTTACCAACATCATTGGGCGCGATTTCAATTAATAATTAAAATAAAATAATTCTGCTTTTTATTTTCCTCGAAGGTGTAGTATAAAGCACTATTTATCACTCGGCAGAAAGTGCGATTCCTACCTCGTGTGTTTTAAGGCAAAACGACACACTCGGTGGGAATTGATCACTTTCTCGCCTTGGTGTAAAATGCACTATTTTGATTTGACTTGAGAGAGATGAGCGAGCGGAGCCTAATTTCAGCGCTTTCTGCTCGCTCAGTCTTTTCCGCTCGACTATTTGTTGGTGGAAATAAAAGTATGCAGTTTATTCGTGCGAGTTCAACGGAGTCGTTAATGGGCCCGCTCTGCTTGCGGTGGAAACCGGGCTTACTGTCTCAGTCATTTTCCATTTTACGACTAAACGAATCTTTGTTAAATTTGGCCAGGGTTGATGTGGTTCAATGACCTCACAAGTAGTTCAATGACCTAACTAACTATTGATAGTAAGTGCGTGAAGGGATACAAGAGGTATCCTAGGAACTCCTCTACTCTTAATCCTACAGTAAACATAAAATAAATTCATGTAAAATCTGGTCTAGGTCCATTGGGTAACAATGTATATTGTTACAAAGGACTTTATTTCTGACGAGGGTGGTACTTCAATTTAGAATATCGGGAATGGTTACTTCAATCGAATCATGAACCTTACAAAGGACTCTACGCGTCTGCCGGATACAAAAATAACTTTGGCCCTAGACATAACATTGCTTTTAACTTCGCTACTAAACTTTTTATAGTAGATATTTAATAAGTAAGCTTTAATAGGGCAAGTTTATTTTTTAAACTTGACTTTTACTAGATAGTTCGGCACTAATAGAAAAACACTACATTGGCAGAATTGCGTCAAACAAGACGCAGAGTCAACAGACAAGAAGTTGAAGTTGAAAAACACTAATAGAAAGAATTTTATCCCTAACGTAGACCTAACCTGGAGTTGATGAGAAATGACAGAAGAGCTTACGTAGATACATAATAACGATAACTTTTAGGTATATCTGTAACCTCTCAATTCCCAAATACTCTCGAGAGCCTGTGTTACAGTACAGACCATTCTAGTCCTTCATGCAAGGCTTGGAACCGGATGGAACCCCCTCGTAACGTAAGACAAATTTAAGTGTAAAATTATAGCAAGCAAAATAAACATTCTTTGCAAGAAATGTTATTTTTATTTCTTATGTCATTTGTCTAAGGATTTGAAATCTCAGGCAGGAGGGTAGATCAAAAGAAATTACAAGTGTACTACAACACAATTGTTGAGAGGTCAGTGAACCATAAGAGATGTTTCAAGGATTAGCTACAAATTTGTTATTATGTAATCGTATTTTATTATTATTACGCATAATATTGACTGAATGAACACTATATTGTACTACAAATTAACAAACATAGGTAAATAAAAAGCTCATATCTAAATAAAATATAAACATTGGACAAACGGCGGTCTTATCGTTGAGAGCCATTTCTTCCAGGCAACCTTGTACCATATACCTAACCTTCCATTCACCAGGAAATACATATGGGTCATATTTTTTTTGAATGGTTTTTTTGTGACTTCGAATTTTCTCTTAAACTTGGTGAGTTATGTTTCTGAAATAAAACTTGGGTGGTGGAGCTTTACTGATTTAGTATTGGTAAGCACAATCGAAGCAAAAATGGTAAGCACAAAACAAAATAAAAAGTCCGTGTCTCCTGCAACGTGGTGATTGACAAATCACTTTTCAAACTTTTATCAAATAAATAAGGAGCACAGAAATCTAAATAACAAGGCACTTGTTATTAAGATTTCTGTGATAAGGAGTCTATTTAATAATCATTTATTGAGAAAAAAATATGTCCAAAACGTGTGTCCTTGCATTGCAATTGCACTTTTATCTAAATTGATTTATGGGGCACTGACAACGCCAAGATACAAAAACATTAATCGGCCATTTTTTTTTTGTGCTGTGTGGTAGCAAGAGCCTTTTTGTAAAATTGTATATTTTTTGTTTACCGCAACGATTTTGTAAGGCATAACACGTCACACACGTGGCTACCATAAGTATTGTCATAACTACGATTTTACCTCGAATCTTGTGTATATGATAGCTAAGTAATACATTGATATTGTTTAAGACGTGCTGCGGACCGCATGTTAGAAATTATGAAGTATGTTTTGGCGGCACGTTCGAAAAATGTCATAAACATGGTTTGATCTTTCAGTCAATGTGGAATTTTTCATACATTTTTGAAAAGTTTGTATAAAAAAGATATTTTGTCGTTTGTAACCTCTGCGAGTCATAAAACAATTTTCCTACACAGAACATTTACCCATTAGTATAAAAAAACTCATGATGAAAAGAGAGAATGGTGAAAAGAGACCTAATATGAAAATTAACCATATACAGAGACATTTAAAACTAGAGCATAAAGCTTAAAAATGTTTTTTCCCTGAATACTTCATTGATTGTTATAATCACGCTAGTAATGAATAATATATCAGCTTAATATTACCTGTGTGTGCATGAAAATTTAAATTACATTTCCCATCTGATCAAATAACAAACGCAATATTTTAATTCACATTGTTTTACCAATTTCAAAACATCAATTTTAAAGCAAGCTGATACTGTGTCTAAATTATTTACGTCCGAAATAATTCCCTCTGCCAACAAAGTCGCTCGCCCGCTTCAGTTTTCAGCTTTCATTTTGTTCTATGATGGAAATTCAATTATTCGTACGAGCCCCGCTCTGACGCGGCAAGCGAGCGGCGGGGAACGCTATTACACTTTGATCAATGTTTTACGTCTCTGAACTACCGCTTCATCCTGAAGGATTCGCGATGTAGTTTGACTTACGAGGTATGAGACTCGTGTTCGCCAATTAGAGTTACATTTTTACGAACATCGGGGTGTTTTATGGCGGATTCAATGATTTATGGGGGCGGTATTGCGGGGTGCGGTTAGCGCGGGGGGGAGTGGAGAGGGTTGCGCAGGGTGCAGGCGGCGGGGGCGGTAGAACGCCATTGGCGAACTCGGCATCGATCGCGCGACGAGCTCGGAGCGGCCCGCCCGCGTTCAGCCAGCCTCCACCTACGTTAATAAGTAATCATTCGACCCTGCGATACCTTTGCGAGTTTTCCGGACAGAGCTGGAGTTCCCGAAACCGTCCTCGTATCTTTATTCGAATGGAACAAAGGGCCGCTGGATACGGCGACGCGACGTTCCCATTTAGAGATTTACGAGTTTAGCAACAAAGTTAACTGAATAAAGTCATGATTTTCAGAAAATTTTTGTTTCCTTTTCCGTTTATCTATTACAACAAATAAATTGTGAATTGGCGGAGGCACAACTAACTAGAACATTATGTAAGAAATGGGGGCTAGACTCTTTTCTTGGCCCACTATTGAAATTGTGTTTCAATGTATAAATTACTAGCTGCGCCCCGCGGATTCGCCGGCGTGGAAATCATACAAATTTCAGAAATTTATTGCAGTTTTGTAAAAATGAAAAATACGTACATAATTAAGTACCATTTTTTATTATTTTATAGTTTATTTCAACCGAGTATTGAGTGAATCGAACCAAGGTATAATAATTTTCCATAGAAACTTTACCACATTTTTAACCCCCTCAGAGGTTAATTTTTGAAAATTAAATTAGCCTAGGTTATTCTAGAACCTTTACTTACATACATACCATACAAATTTTATCTATGTCTGTTAAGTAGGTAGTTACGGAGATACGAGATAATAAACATTCACACAAACTTTCGCATTTATAATAATAGTAGGATTAGCTATACAAGAATTATAGCTACCTATACCTAATAGTAGGGGTATTCAATTATTTGTTTATCTTGGTACAGGAAAACGTTATTTTGTATAAGTAAAAAGTAAAATTGCGTTTATTGTTTATTACTATAGACATAAACGCAATTTTACTTTTTTTACTATAGAATTTTGGACATTCGTTTTTTCAGCACTCAGGAAGGAATGAGGCCTATAACTTTTTATGAGGCCGATCTATCCTGCTTTCATGAGATTTAAAAGTACATCAGAGTACTGGAAATGTCTCATAACAAGAGAACATGCGTAGAAGCACAATCTTTAATGCTGACCCTGCTGACCAACAGCACGAAAGATTGTTTATTTGCCGATACAATAAGTTTTATACAAACTGAAACGAATTCTATACTCTATGAGAAATCATGTGTCGTAAAGTAATTCACACCTCATCTGGTTTATGGCGTCAAAGAAAACGCCTTTCATAAAATTAAATTTTATTAACAAGTCAACAGTGCAAGTGTGCACCGTTAGGAATGCGACCGGATTCCAAACCTCGTCGAAACGACTGTGCACTCACCCACTTGCACTGCTATTATGTCATTCATTCATTACCAATGGCCTAAACATTAACCTAGTTCTTTATTTAGATTGTTTATTGTTTCAAGGACGGATTCTCCTCGAGTCCTTGCTAGTTTATTCAAATTAGACGCTTGCTTGCGTGTCTTTGGAGAGGAAAGGTATTCTGTAAATTATATACGAGTTCGGAGTTTAAATAGAATAAAGGAGCTGTAAGTTGTTTCGTTTAGCTAACGTACGTTTTGAACATCAGTCGGTTTGGTTTTAAAGAACTCCTTCAATAAATTCTAAGCACTTGGTTTATCTGGTATATAGGTAGGTACACTCTACTCTTATTCTGTCTTTGAAATCCCTAACTGAAGGTTTCGTAAGGAACTGTAATCGTATCCGTCGACAGACCAAATTAAGTCTCCCATTTGAATATTACCAATGGATTACGTGAAATAGGTAGTAACAATTTTACTACACAAACACAATTAAAATTAGATTACGAAACGTATTAAGATGTTAATTAAACTTATGATAAGTAGAAGGAAGACCTGTAATGTAAACATTGGCATTTGTACAACAGTGGCATGGCAGTCCGTGCCGACGGATACGGCAAACATTACATAACTTTGATTGTGTTTGTAAAAAGTTGGGGATTCCCTCCACTACAAACAAACGCATCTTACACCGACACGCTACAAATGTGTGAGTGTAACCTTGCCTTCCTTTACATATTAAACGCCGCCGTCGGGCTATCCCTTTGCGTATCTTTACAAAAAAGCCTAACCATAACTACCTACCTATATTGTGTAACCAGGAGAGAATGAATGAGATTGACTGTTATTGCTATTATTATCCCGTTCGTCTCATCGAGCTCCTGTGAAAAACGATAAAAGGTCTGCTGACCGGTTTTACTTTTTATGTACTGAGTATCAACAATAGCACGTAAAACGTATTCATTGATCATCTGTTTCGATTCCACTTCCGAGACGCCACGTGGCACAAACAACGGCACTTTACGGAAAGTCTTTCAACGCTAATGGCATTATACTTTATCTTATTTCGTTGTGTACGTATGGAATTATGCAATGTTAACATGCTAATATGATTTAACTGTTCGTGGTGCAAGTAACACAAATGTGAGCGATTGATTAAGCCGTTCTTGTCCTCGTGATGATGATAATTGATGATGATGACGTAAAAGAAACATTAATAGATTCACTGCCCGACATCAGCAGGTTCAAAACGGTCAGAAAGGTTGCGCTACTGCCCTACGGGTGTTTCAATTTCAGCACGTTCATCTGCGTAAAAAGAAGTAAAAGAGAACGCATTGGACAGAGAAAAGTGGGGGATATTGCATCATTGCACCGACCAGAGCTAGGCTCTTAATTTATGATAGTACCTCTGCGTCAATGAGTCACTCTGAGTGTTAAGGCGCTGCCTCCCCTCACACTACCGCCGCCACCTACATATTTTATCTAATTATTACGTTTAAGAAAGGAATTACCAAAAATAACGTTAGCTAGTTAGTGATACCTATTATAAGCTTTTTTTAATGCCTCTGTAATAGATTTATTTTGTATAGTTTAGACAGTAATCGAAAATAGAGTTTGGTGGCCACCAAGGGTAACTTCAGGCAGCGCCTCAATATCCCAAATTCCCAATCCAACCAAGGAGTGAAGACAGCACACAGTTACCCGATGATTAGTGAAAGATGCTTATCATTAGAATTACACTGATTCTCATATGCTGGCGGTGTGGTGCTTAGAATTTGCACCATCCCAACCCTTCCCGCGGGTGTCGTAAGAGGCGACTAAGGGATATCCACCAGGGGGCGGAGCAGCGCCTTCTGCAGAACAATTCTACCACTGAACTGCGATCCCCAACCCAACCCGCATGCCCAGGGTTGGATTTATGGGTATCACCCCATCAGTGGACCGGTATAGACTATAGGTATCATATGCAAACAGAAGTTGAATAACTGATTGGATGTATAACATACCTAAACGTTGAAGACTAGAAATTGCAGTCACGACCGTACGTAAGTTGACTACGCGATCTCTGTCGTCACGTCAGATTAGTTCGAGTACCTAGCAGAAGATACCTACCTATGTCCGTATGTATATTTTAATTATACGACTTTATAAATAGAAAGAGCATTACAACTGTTATGCGGTCGGTTACGGCAAGTTATTTCGGTCTGTGCCGTCACGAGCCCCCGTGAATGTCAAGCTCGCGGTATTGCTAACTAGGTGCGGTTAGGCAACAGGTGGTTGCACAACGATTTCTTAGCTGACAAAATAGCGACGTCGGATGTCTGCATTATGCATTTTCTCGAGGCATGTTTGGTTTCACGATCAAGCACTAAGCTGCATATCTTAACTTGTCAAACGCAAGCTTAGATCAGATCAAACTGTCAATGTTATCGGGGTTTTATTAGGCGGTATGGTTATGAATTAAATTGAACTCGAAAGATTCCAACATAACTGGTAACTTCCCGTCGGCATACGCAATAGGGAGTTTACGGGCAAAGGGTAGTATTAGCTTCCCTACCCATAGTTACTAGGTAGCTTGAGTGGTAGGGTAGGTAAAGGGTATATCAACAAAGGTCACACAACACACAGGAGTAACATTGACCTAATAAAGCGACCCCTTTCGCGCCCACAGGCTTCATTTAGAAATCTTTCTAGGTAACCAACAATACCCTACACAGCATACAATATATAGATCTGTTTGTTATGAAACTGTGTGCCTTTGCCTTCTGCTTCATTCAGTCTCTCCCCTACCGAGTCATCGACGCGGAATAGAATGGAATAGCACTTATTTCGACACACATATAAAACAAACAAAACCAAACAAAGAATAAGGAGCTAAATTAAAACAAATTTTGACTGTCAAATCGAGCTTTGCCCCCATGACCCTGTGCCGAAATAGGCTTTGGCTCAGCATGTGCTGAGCGATTGCCGCTCAGCGCTGTTTTTCAACCAAAAAACCTTGGAATCTAGCACAAATTCGAGCGAAGTTCAAATAATTTGGCGGTTTTCATTTTTTCCTGCGTTCTGCAAGGAGCTAAACCACCAGAAAAGTAGTTCTACAAATCGTAAACCATTTTCTATGAATGTTACAATAAAGTATGATATAATGCAGCTTTTGGTAATATGTTGATTTTAAGTAATAAAGCTCTTCTAATATTAATTGCTCATAAAGTAGCACTAAGTAAATCGAAAATTGTTAAAACATGGGTCCATAGAAAATGTTTTATTGTTTATGAGAAACAACTTTTCTTGTAGTCTAATTCCTTGTAGAACGCAGAAAATATTAAAAACCGCAAAAATATTTTGAATTTCGCGCGAATCTTTGTCAGATTCCGTGTCCATGACTCGGTAACTATAAAAAACGTTAAGTAGGTTTGGAGTCTGAAAAGCCCTGCTGAAGTCGGCAGTACAAACACGTGTTTTGTAGTTTAGCAATTAGTGACCCTTCACGTGAAAAAATAAACAGATTGCAACCATTAATCGAATAAGATTCTTTTATAACTCATTTAGCTAAGGTGGCTAGACTGTCACCTAGTTTTCATGCATCCGTATCCTCACGTAAGACAATTAATTATTATTATTATTAGCCAAATTTATCCCACTGCTGGGCAAAGGCCTCCCCCCACTCTCTCCAGACATCACGATCACTAGCCAGCTCAGTCCAGTCGGCCCGGAATTTGTTCAATTCGTCCTGCCATCTCCGTCTAGGTCTACCGCGTCGCTTTCTCGCCTGTTCAGGTTGCCAATCGGTGGCTACCTTAGTCCATAGCTCTCCTGGCATGCGGCAGACGTGACCAGCCCAATCCCATTTTAGCTTTGCGGCTTTTAGAGCTACGTCAGCGATTTGCGTCTGAGAGCGCGGTTCGGTTTTGCGGACTAAAGAGAATTGTCAAGATAATTAAATAAATAAATAATGTCCCGCTGAAATTGCTGTCAATTTATGTCCGTATATTTTGAAATTTCCAATGGAATGACATGCACACAAAACCTATAGGGTACTTCCCGTACACCTAGAATCATGAAATTTGGCAAGAAGCGAGGTCTTATAGAATAAGTAGATATATGTAGAATAAGTAAAGGAAAAAATCCGGAAACCGTAAATTTGTACTTTATTCACAAAAAAATAAACAAATTTGGATTCTTGCTATGGACCAAAACCTATAGGGTACTTCCCGTTGGCCTAGAATCATACAACTTGGCAAAAAGCAAGGTCTTATAGCACAAGTGAAGGAAAAAAACAGAAAACCGTAAATTTATAGTTCATTAAAAAGAAAAAATACTTTTGATTCTCTGGAGCAAAATATACAGGGTACTTCCCGTTGACCTACAATCATGATATTTGACAAGAAACAAGGTCTTACGGAACCCTTAGTGCGCTAGTCCGACTCGCACTTGACGTTTCATATTTATTTAAATTAATTAAAAACAACATACAAGTGACTTTAATGTAAAGTCCTGCGTACCTGGCTAATCTTCGTTGAGACTGCCCTCCGTGGCCGAAATTCGGCTAGGAGGGCATCATCATTATAAAAGAATCGTATCAAGTAATGATTTAATTTTATTTAGATTAAAGAATACATTGCAGTATACAGCACAAGTGATTTTGTGGTATTACAACCACAAAATAACACGTTCAGTAGTGGCCGTATTCCGAACAAACACAAACCAAAATGATCTGACAATTTGAGGGTTAGATTTCGGGTGATTTCATATCTCAACTACTTGTACACTTAGGACATTGGGTTTACCCGCAAAATCGAGCGCATGATCAGTGATCAAATCAATGTTCATGTACCAATCACTCTGTATTATGCTAGCCAGCCGTCATGCCTGATGAAGTAGATCTCATTATTGGTCAGTGTCGGGGCTTTGCCAAGTGCAATTCTTTGAGGGACGGCAGATTAGTCAGGACTTTTTCAAACATCATCCGAATTACATTGTAGACGACACCTAGTGTGAACCCGGCCACCCTTGCTAGACACTGCTTAGATTGTATTCGAATATTCGGGTTGATGTTCAGACGAGTATACATTTACACAATCAAGGTTTTAACAAAGGTAAACGTCTGAAAGAAATGTTGTCTTCCTTACGAATACTTTAAAACATTCTTGGCTTGACCAGAAATAATCTGATATACTACTTTCGCTCCTTGAAAGTATCAAGAAACAATCCAAACACAGATAGAGAAATGGAGAAAAGTATTTCTGAATCCGAAAATTCATATTGCCTCTATTTCGCATACTTGTTATTTAATAGATTCTCAGAATGTTTCGTATAACACACGACAAGAAACGCCAAAGACTAAACAAGTAAACTCACATACCTACCTATAATTTATTTAGGTCGTTGGATATGTATGTGTGTAAATGGAAGTCAATTACCTTTCCGACTGAGCTCAGAGTAAAGTCCTTGGCAATGGCCCCTTTATACAGATACTTATGCTTACACATTTATCGACGCTAGTAGTAACTATGATTCCTTCTGTGGTGTTACGTTACGTCACATTGTTTGCATCATTGACGGTTGTCGGCTGGCGAGCCGTGGTGAAGTTTACAAATGGTTCAGTATCGAAGTTGTGAATACTTCGACGGGATAGCAAGAAACAATGCAAGCATGAGCTGCATTGCATTGCATAGTTTGTATCGGCATGTAATGCGCTATTTTGGATTTCAGCTATTCCAACTAATCAAAGCATTTTAAGGTCCGAGAGACAAGAGTAACGGGCTACGGGAGCTAGTGAATGAATTAAATTGAACATTTTAGAGGGATCGTCGATTTACATGTGAAACGATATGACGTTGGTATTGATTGTGAAATGAAGTCACCGTATAAATTTATCATTAACATGAAAAACAGCTCAATTCGCACGTTATCAGGCCAGCTGGTAACAGTGATAAAGCTTGACCTACAAAACTCCCTTGTTATTAATCCGACGTTTTGATTTGAGCCGAGGAGTGGCCTCGACGAAGGGAGCCGGCAATTATGTGACGTCAGCGCGGTTTAACGACCCCATTACAACATTCAACATATTATTGTGTATGAATGAATGCAGGCCGCGTGACGAGTGACGTTTTTGTTCGTCAATACTTGCAGCAATGATGTAAGGTGCTATGCAATGTTTACCTGTGTTATCGAGGCAGCTAGCGAATAATACCGCTCACCGCCGCCGTCGCGCCGCTCTTGTAACTTGGAGAGTACATCGATACATTCTCACATTCGAAGAGATCATTATTATGCTTTTTAAATTGGACGGAAGCGTTAATCTGTCTCTTGTGTGTATTTTTGCAGTGTCATCATGCCTGTGTATCAGTCATTTCAAATAACAATGTCAATGTCCACGAAATCTGCGTACGTCAACTGAAACTTAGTTGAATCGAATCCTATTCGAGCGGTCAGTGACCCCATGCAGTAGGTAGGTAGACGATCGAGGTCGGAGCGGGGCCATTATCCAAGCAGCACAATGACACGATTATCGGGAGCCGGCTAGTCCGAGGCGGTTCGCATTGATTTTACGAAATCCACATCACGGACTGAGAATGAACGGGCTCCGTCGACCCATTCATCTCGTTTTCATGTACACTGCGCCACTATCGCGATACGAAAGTGAGAGCGAAATTTACTCGGAGACTGCACTACGCACCGCTCAACCACGTAATTCCCTAAACACAGAGATCGAGTGGATACCGGAATTTAAGCTACGTATTTGGTATTTGCAATAGAGTATTGATACTTAGGTACACTCAATTTACGTCATAATAATATTGGATTGACCATAACACTTTAAAGTGAGTACAGTGATTGAGTCAGTATTTAACTGGGATGACAAATTAAAGGCTTTGCATAAGGTTAGCTAGAAATTTCGGTCAGTACTACACTACTCAATGAACCAAATGATGATGATGAGAACACCACGCTTACGAACCATTACTACAAGCGAAGTAAACTTTGGCCTAACTGTGTGTAAGACACTGAATTCTCTTGTTGTGAACACCGCGACTTTGAAAAGTTTCCAAGAACAGCATAGAAGTGTATGTTTATAGTATAAAATGGATACCGGCAATGCCACCCAGTTGCAAGACAATTGTGTAGGTAGGCAAACACACACACATCGGCATCACATACAGCTAAATCTAAATATAGCGGGCGCCGATATCAGCGGTTCGCCCTTGAACCAGTCGCACGGAAACATTTTATTATTATTACCGAGCTGTCGGCGAGCTCGAGTATGTCGGGTCGACGACCCCGTAACCACGTGTCTCCTTATCGACAACTATCTAACACGATTGTGGGTAAACAAAATGCCGAGATAAATGACTAATTCCACAATAGTCCATTTGGGCCATTCATAAATAACAATCAGCGTAACGTCATGCTGATTTCGATTACAATAATCGTCCGAATACGTCTGTTATGAATTTCCGAATAAGGAAGGTTATCGACTTTGATTTAATCAAATACGTATTAGGTACGGAACGCCATGTAGTCAAACCATTTGTGCGATGCAATATAGCCAAAAGATCCTAAAATGGTAGTAAACCGTCCATCGCGAGTATTCGTGAGCGACAGGCGCACGCACGACAATTTACCATAAGCCTCTCCTCCGTCTCCTGTCTTGCTTGTACCGTATGACTGGAATCGAGCGAGCGTAAGCCAACTTACTTTGAAATACCGAGATGGGATGAATAAAACGATACCAGATAAATTGATGGAACTACAGCTTTGAAACTATTGCAGTAGAACAGATTATCAAAATGAGAATTAACAAGAGTCAGCAGTTAAATGAAACCTAGACGAAAGTTAGGAAAGTTTTGCTAAAGCAATAGAGTTAAAGAAGAACAATCAGAATTGTATTATTGTGAGTAACGAAATACATATTGGCAGAAGTTGCCACAGCCATACTACTCCGCAGCCGGTTTGATTAACCCTTACCGCAATTGAATATTAATATAGGTAGTTACTGTTGTAAGTACATAATTGCCGCATAGCATTCGATGAATCATAATATCGTATCGGATATGCAGACGGAAGTAAATCCATATCGTGGGAAGTGGAACATTGTTGTGTAACCGGTATTTGTTCACCGGCCAGCCTACGGACACATCCTTACAAATGCGTACGACCTTGAATGTGAACTCGAAAGTGTAAACAGGCACGTGGTCGATGCATTGTTTTACGACCGCGAACAGAGTGCCACAAACAACTCGAGATTCAAAGGATTTACGTACAGTACACTGCCGAGTGCGGTGTATCTAGCTCTCTAGTACTGTCGTCGGCGCAAACATTACAGCCATGTGTTTCTGACGCTCGCTTTAATTTGCTGACGGTTCTTTTTAACGCGTGGCTGCAATAAGGTGCTTCGCCGAAGGTTCATGAAACTTTTGTTAATTTTTCTTGCAACGTCGTCCTATTTCTGGTCCGTGTGGCCGTGTGGTGCCGGCTTAGAATTTGCACCACGCCAACTCTTCCCGCCGGTGTCATAATAGGCGACTAAAGGGTTATCCATCGGGGGGCGGCAGCAGCGCCCCCTTCAGAACGATTCTACCACTCGGACTGCGAGTACGCATGCCTCGACGCATGCCCAGCGTGAGGATTATGGGTACCACCAGACTGCGATCCCCAAGCCACATGCCCAGCGTGGGGATTATGGGTATTACCCCCATGAGATAGAAGCCAATAAGGCACTTATCAAGCCTGAGTCCAGCAGTGGACCATTATAGGCTGTTGAGGCTGAGCATTGAGGATTTCTGGCCCTATGGGCCGGCCAATCAGAACACATTCAACAAACGCACAAGCTTAACACCCCAACAGTGTCAACATCTGAACAAAACAACCACTGTTACTTGAAATCCAATAGAAAAGAAACAAATCAGGTCCGATTTAGGTCTACCTACGCGTGTCAGACGTCAAGTTTCATTCACGCTGATCCCCTCAGCATACGTGGCCCGGCACCTCTACATAATGTATGCGGTCGGGGTATGTTCGCAAAGCCTAGCGCCAACCTCCCCTTTACCCCGTTTTGGAACTAAAGCGAACGCACAAATCTCCGACTGGAAGCGAGTAATATTTGCCTACACATCAAACTTTCACTATCGTCGTGGGCTTTCGTTTTTATATCTGCTAGCTAACTGTGCGGCGGCGAGCCGGCTTTGTTATTCCTCGGTGGTGTTTTTTCCTCTTTTCAACTGACGGCTGACACGCCGCGCTGTGACGGGAACAGTAGTCGTTCACTTGCTTTGGGATTGCTAATAAACATGAAACGTTAGAGCGTGTTTGTTTTTTATCGCTTTTGAATTGTCTACTTGTGTGGTTAGAGGTTTTTTGGAATAATTTAAACTAGGGGTAGTTAATATAACAGAGAATACAATGTTAGCACTGATGCTACGCAGTTCTCAATATAAGAAAATATTTCTTATAAATATTTGAAATAATCTTTGAACAATAGATTACATAACCCCGCATCATATAGTATGGAAGAACCAAGTTTTGATTTAGTTTATTTGAAAGGTGACCGATCCCAAACCTGCATGCCCATCGTGGGGATTCTGGCTTTACCCTCAATGAAACGAGCCAATCAGGCCAAGGCCCTTATCAGGGGAGTCCTAGGTCCAGCAGTGGAATGGTAAAGGTTTTTTGTGTGTGTGATGTGCGAAAGGTGACCTGGACCCTTTTGTGTGCATTTAAATATTATACAAAAAGGGCCTACCAGAGGTAGGCGACTGGTGTAGCGGATATGAGTTCGAAAACAAGAACATAACAAGGTGACCTTTTCTCTAATGATGGTTCATCTCTGGACTAAAATACTTAAGTATGTAAAACGAATTGAGTTTTGATTTTTTCTGAGTGTACCTATCAGAATCAATAGTTCTACTACTTGGAAGTAGCACGGTGTTGATAAAAATCATGTTTCTTTTGTAAAAAAATAATAGGCTAATAGAAAAAAGCCTTGACAAATGACGAGCAAAAATAGCTAAAAAAGAAGCATTTTCTGTATGGAAAAGGGTTCTTCCAAACAAAAACGTTTTTTTGGCTGTCCCAGGCATTTTTTTATTAGAGAAATTGTTATTTTGTTACTAAAACAAATTTATTACGAAAGTAAAAAAACATTTCTATTTGGACCATTGAAAACTAAAATGAAATAAGGTCTGGTTTTTTTGCTATACATTCGTAAACCACCGAAATAACAGTCCCCTGGGCTGTCCCATTCCCAAAATTAAAACTTTAAGATAAAATTTTAAGTTATTCGTCCATAATATATAATTTGGTCCATAATGTTTATAAACTTAATTAGTTAACTAACAATATTCTTCAATAAAAAGTACCGAAAATTAATTTGTTTTATTAAATCCATTAAACCAAAGTTTGTCCCAGGCATTTTAAGAGCAGTCCCCTGCCAGAAGTTCAAAGCCAAAAGAAAAACCCAGCATGTTATTTTACCTTTTGTAAGGTTTATAAGGACCTAACTAGCCTTGAGTTAATAACCATGTTAGCGCTTCATCGCCATTTTATTTAGTGTCAAAGCACCGTTTGTGCTGGAAATATGTGTCTGGGCCATGAGAAACTCAGTCCCCTGGCAACTATATTTATTTATAAAATTGGATTCATAAATCTTAATATTATTCTAATTAATTTAAGCATTCATTGAGAACTTGAAATGTTGAATGCATTGAAATAGTTTGCTTGATTTTTCTAAATTTGATAAATAAAAACAGTCCCCTGTCATGTTATAAGGCAAAAGATACACAAATATCGAAAAAGCAAAAATTCTATCGGCCGTTCATTTATTATGATTAAGCTGAAAGTTTTGTAGCCCTTGTTAATTTTTTTTCTAATAAAATCAAAAATAATTTAGTCGGACAATTTTGTACAGATTTAAGACGTCCTTACAGAGAATCACCCTTACATACTTAAGTAATATAATTTTGGTCCAGAGATGAACCATCATTAGAGAAAAGGTCACCTTGTTATGTTCTTGTTTTCGAACTCATTTCCGCTACACCAGTCGCCTACCATTGGTAGGCCCTTTTTGCATAATAGACAGACAGACAGACAGCGCAGGCTAGGTTAAAGATTTCCGTTTTCACCCTTCTGGTAAAGATCCCTAAAACGGGGCTAAAAATTTTGCAAGGATCCGCAACGCAATTCCAACAGAACTAACGAAGACTAAGAATAAGAATAAATTATTCTTTATGACATTAGAATGATATATCTCACGAATTACGACCTCAGTGGCGCAGCGGGCGAAGGTCCGGCTGCGACGCAGGAGGTTGCGAGTTCGATTCCCGTCTCGGGACAAATGTTTGTACGATCTGCAGACATTTGTCCAGGGCGTTCTGGATGTTTTTTATGTATAATAAAAAATATATATCTATGTAGTGTATTGTATTAAGTATATCAGTTATCTAGTACCCTTAACACAAGCTCTGCTTAGCTTGGGGCTAGATAATGCTGTGTGAATTGTCCAGCATTATTTATTTATTTATTATCTTTTATCTTTTTAAATTATCCAAATCGGACCACCTACTTCATGTTGACCTAGAATCATGATATTTGGCAAGAAAGAAGGTCTTACAATTAAACGGAACCCTTAGTGCGCGAGTCCGACTCGCACTTGACGTTTTATTTATTATTCGATGGGTCTCTCAAATCCGAGTCTGGTTTTGTAATTTTTTTTCCAAAACTTATAGTTTTGGAGTAGATCACTAAAAACTGATATCTGCCTACGGTTAACGGGCGGCGACCGAGCAAGTGACGTCACTCGCACCCGCGGCGGTCACTCAGTGAACTTCGCTAGTAATTTGGTCATAACTTCGTCAATTTTTGTCGTAAAACAATAATTTTTGCACTGGTGTTATGGAATTTTTAGCTCTATAAATCTGCATTCTCTACTAAAAACGTTACGGATCCTCATTCTTAGGTAACTTATCTATTTTTAATTTATAAACGTTTTCGATGCGTAAATTGTTATACACATTACACACAATTCATATATATTTTCAGTAATTTTAAAGTATTGGTACTCTTACAGTTTAAAATTGATCTGGTATTTAAGAACATTAAAATACGTGAATTCATTGAAAGCTTAAAACGTCAATAATTATTCGTGATTTTTTTATGGGTTGTATTATTTGTACTGTTGCTTCCTAGTATGCTAAAATAATGTTACTCAAGCAACACCGGTACTGCCTCAGGTTTGTATAGAGAGAGACAGTATAGCGATAATTTTAATGCATGTTGTGATTTTGTATAGATGATGAACAACCTGTATTGCCACCTTATTTGGTATAGCAAAAAGAGAAGACACCAAGATAGGAACATGTTAAGTAATTTCTGTCTTACATGTTCTATTCAATTTTTATTTTTAGTTTCTATGACTATGTCCGTTTAAATGTTTGTTCTTTATTTAAATATTTTATAATTTAAATAAAGAATAAATGGACACATAACTATGTCCATATTTTATTCTTTATTTAAATGTTTTATTTAAATAAAGAATAAATGGACATAGTTAGCTATGACTTGCTGCAAATATAGTAAAATAATTAATTGATTCAGAATGATTTAATGTCAACGTCACCTCACCTCAACAGCCTATACTGGTCCACTGCTAGAAGCAGGCCTCCCCCAGATAGGTGCCTTATTAGATTTTATCTCATGGGGGGTAATGCCCATAATCCCCATGCTGGGCATGCTGGTTGGGGATCGCAGTTTGGTGGTGGAATTCTTCTGTAGGGTGCGCTGCTGCCCGCCCCAGGTGGATATCCCTTAGTCGCCTTTTACGACACACACGGGCAGAGTTGGGGGGGTGCAAATTCTAAGCCAGCACCATACAGCTCATGAACGTCAACATCAAGTTATAACCAAAGTCAAAGTCGATTGTCATATTACTCACACATCAAGTGTGATCATTGATAGATTACAGCAGTTCTAATCCTACTAATTCCTGGAATTATAAATATGAAATTTTTGTTACCAAGGATCTCCAAAACTACAGACAGATAAAGATGAAATTAGGCATACATTTAAGCCTAACTTAAACAATAGGCTACTATTTTTAGGGCTTCGTCTCCCAATTAAGAATTTAGGGTTTGATAATTTACACATCACGTCCAACGAAAAACCAAAACATAGATAAAAAGTCCATCTATGCAATGAAGACAACATTTTTGTCAAAATAGTGATTGCAGGGGTGGAAAGTGATTCCATGGCCAAAAATACAGATTTTACTGAAAATATCCCTTTAAAATACTGACCATTTACTGACCAAATCTCTAGAATACTGACGACGCCCGGTCGGTCAATTGGACATCAAAATATGTATGTTGCCACTTTCCACCGCTGTACAGTTAGTTAAGTACCTACCATGTTAATAATTTATAATGGGTGCTTTTGTTGTAAAGTGATAGTGTATATCCAAAAAAAGAAGGATTTAGAGAATAAATTCATAATTATAGGTATGTTTACTACCTACCGAAAAGAAAAAGATATGTTACGTTATGAGATTTTTTAGGGACACCCATCCAAAACAGCATTCTTTTCATCTCAATCTACAGAAACCAGACCACTTTTGTGGGAATGTAGCCCCTGATCCTCAAAATACTGACTTTACTGACCATTTTTCCAAAAACTGACCTTAGCCAAAAAAACTGACTTTTACTGACTTAACCGACTATTTTCCACCTCTGTGATTGAATTTGTGATGTTGTCATATCTGCTTTGTAAAACATGAAAATTAAACACAATTATTTTTCATGTTTTTCTCCAGCAAAGAAACGAAATAATTCAATTAATCGCTAAAGGTACATTCTATGGTTAATATAAATGCTCCATGTGTAAGAAATCACAGATGTGTTAGCTTTTTCTCTTTTTTCCGTTCACCAATGTGTACTTTAGTAAGGTAGGTACCCTACCTACCACACAAATTGAGGGTAACAGCTAGTTCAAATATGCAACCAGTAAATACATGCGAGTAATGAAACATATTAAATCCAAACATGGTCAAGTGTGAGTACCTCAGTGTTGTAAACAAATAGTTTTGACACTTTTGTCGAAACCCATTTTTTTATGTGTATCTTGTTAGTGGTTCAGTAAATAAAAAACGTCTGATTTATAAATATTACCAGCATGGTGTGCAAATATAAATTTCTTAAGCATTGGTCCTGATGACATTTTTAATTTTTTTCACACAATTTAAATCACTAGAAAAATATTAGCAGCATGGCATGTAAATATGATTTCATAAGCGGCCGTCTGCATGAGTGACCAAAAAAATGTATCCCCAAATTAATATAAACTAGAAAAATAATTTTCCTATGAGATGGTCACACTCTGTTGCACACATAATATTCAGCTGATTTAGAAATTTAGTTTTAACTGGGTCACTTCAGATAAGGAGCCCTAGATACTTTTGCCTTTTGTGTTATTCCTCCAGTTTCAGCCAAGATAGGGCACAGAAACCATTAGGATGATGATTTATTAATTCTTAAAACCAAAACATACAATTTGTTTACTAACACTTACCGTAGAATTTCTATATGGACTTCCTTGAGGATTATAAGGTGGCATAGACCTTGGAGGCGGCCAACCAGGCCCTGGTCCATATCCAGCTGGCGGCTGCTCATAACTATTGGGGTATCGGTGCGGTGGCGCGCCACTCGACTGTAGCAACGAGTTGAGAGTAGGCGTAGGCCCCGGCGCCTGCGATACCGCCTGTCCGGGAAAGAACCGTGGACCTTGGGGCCCCGGCGGCCGCGGTTTGCCGGGAAAACCGGGCCTCTGTGCGTAGTATGGATCTGCTCCATCTGGGTACCGGTACTGGCCGTACTGGTCCGGGCCCGGCCGGTCGTGGCCGGGCGGCTCGCTGTCGCGCGGCTGCCCCGGATCGCCCGACATTGGCGACTTGCTCTTTGTGTTCACGACGCCATCCGGCGGAACGCGCCCGACAGACTTGTCGGTGCCGTTTTGCAACAAAGTGTTCCGAGATTCACTGTGCTGTTCGGGTGGATTCTGCTCTACGTTAGCTTCGCTACGCTGAGACTCTGCCTGCGTCGCAGCCATGTTCGGCTGACAACGGCGGCCTCTGCTTACTCGCTACAGCGATCGACCGGCTCGTTTACGTTACATCGAAATCGGGCGTCGGATAGCAAATTTGGGACGCGGACTTATCCATCACTTTTCAATGATAAACTAGACACAGATAGTAAACGCAAAACGGACGATATATCGTTCACCGAAGCACACACATTGATCACATATCTACTCCATTCGCGTAAACGAGGTTATAGAAAAGGTTACATAGCTAGCGAGCGCTTTTGTCATGTTTATATGATGTTTCATATCACTAACACTTTTTAACACTGATTATCGGTCCACGTAGAAAAAAACACATTGTCTTTCCACAAATCCAGTGCTAATTTCAGTTGGAGAGCACTGAAATCACGAATCTTCGAAAACGATTGGCGTCCGCCATTACGGACTTGAAATTCACTGTAGCGCTTGATACGACGCTTCCAACTATGTTCACTTCGGTAACAGAAAATACGTATTTTACTATTTTATTACCCTGCCGCCAAGTTTTTTGGATAATATTACAATTAGTTTGTAGTGAATTGAATGTTCTACCAATATCCACACAATTTTCGCTCAAAAATCGGCTTATTTTTGTGCTTGTTTACATTTTCGTAAACCATCGCGACCACGTAGTTACTACAGGAGAGCCAACACAACGAAATTAAAATTTCCGCTGGCGCCAACATGACTCTGGCTATCTTCATTGTAGTCGTTATGCATGTTCATATAAATATCTGCAGATTGCGCTAGTTCTGAAGAAGCAGATAGCTATTTTATTGTTTTAGTCTTATTTTATGTATGAATCAGTGCTAAAATATTGATTGAATGCAGAATTTTTAAGTTTAGAACTTAAATAATTATTAACTGCGTTTCCGGTTCTTATGGGAAGTACCAACATGACCTTTGACAGTTCTTTATTGAAATCAAAAGTCAATGTCATATTGGCACGGGCATGGACGGAAGAAACGCGCCCTTCGATTAACATCACTCACATCACCGCCGATTGAATTAAATAGATGGCGGGGTAGGTAACTTAATAAATACCCCGCCATCTATTGAGTTTTATGGTACAAATAGTATAGAGCACGGTATAGAGTATGGTTACGTTATCTAATCTGTGGTATAGTGCTTTTCACGAAAGAAGTCCCATAACTAGACTCTAGCTAGCAGCTTGTAGACTAGACTAGACGACGACGCGCTGCTGTAGGTACCTAGTGCGATCCATGAATCTTTAGGTTCATGGTGCGACCAACAAACTTTTATGTACCCAGTTCCTTGCATCCCTATTCCCTAGTAGGGATGCTGGTAATGTAATACAGGGTGTCCCACGGATATGCCACATGGAGGGAAAGTACCTTGAATATTGTAGATGGAACATTTTATTGAAGAAGACATTATTTGAATTTAAAAAAACAATTTAAACTACATTCATAGATATTTAAGGGGGCTATTACAAAAAAACACGAAATCCCACAGTTACCTGGTTCAAATTATACCTATAGTTTTCGTTCGTTGCTTGAAATAACAATTACTTGTTAATAATAGTTCCTTTTCTCTTCTACCTACAGTAATAAAAAATACACTTGCGAGCTTTAAAATGGAATCGCTTTCATCGCGAGTTGATCAAAACAATTTTTTGACTTGACAACGTCTTATAATTCGATAGAGCCGGCTGCACGCACGAAAAAACATGACGTTATGCGGCGTTACCTCGCTCATGACGTCATGCGGCGTTACCTCGCTCTGAGGCGTTCCATGTAAGGCTTGAAGTGCAAGCGAGAGCGCTCGACATCTGTCTCTCTCCTACTTGAGTGACCGATGCGTCTGCGTGGACAGCTGCCATACTATAGTACATTTACATGTTTTGATCGAGTATCAAATGCTACCATTCCATCAGTCACGTTCAACTATGGTCAGTAAACCGACTTTACAGACAACCAATTTTTTACAATTTATGTACAATGAGTGATTGTGGTATATCATTTGAAAGGTAATTTTGTTACCTTTCAAGTGATATCAAGAAGATTTAAAATTAATTAAATTGGCTACCTAAATTTTGGGAATTATTGCAATAGGTCGAAGTTGCATCTATCGGCTTCTATCGGCGCCGGAGCTGGATTTCTCCCTCGTATCCGCTGTTTTAGCTCGTTCCACATATGCCAGATTGGGTTCAAGTCAGGAATAAG
This sequence comes from Eupithecia subfuscata, assembly GCA_963564075.1. NCBI lineage: Eukaryota > Metazoa > Arthropoda > Insecta > Lepidoptera > Geometridae > Eupithecia > Eupithecia subfuscata. Next base: position 4,053,988 of record OY751116.1, on the reverse strand, counting down.
GGCTGGCCAGTCTAGTGTGGGAATGCCGATATGGAAGACGTCTGTCGGTACTGTCTAGTCACTGCTGCGGTGTGGCAGCGGACATTATCGTGCATTAAATCAAAATTTATCGTCGCCAATAAATTCTGCGTAAGGGAAAACTGCAAAGAAACTGTAAAAATTAGTCTTGAACAACCCTTGAAGCGATTCCAGTTTAAAGCTCTAGAATAAATTTTAGATAACTTATTTGTTTATATTATTATAATAATCATCAAAAGCAATCTAAAAAATCTTTTAGATTGTTGACGTGACAACGTCTTATTATTCGATAGAGATAACTTCTTTACTAGTATAAAACTAATAGAAGAACGTTTCCCCTGTTATGGAAAATGGAAATGTATTTTCTATTACTAAACTAATAGAAAATACGTTTCCCATGTTATGGAAAATGGAAATGTATTTTCTATTAGTTTGGATAATCGTGGCAACTGGGAATAGACGAAACAAATCACTCAAAATAAATCATTCGAAAACAATACATACCTAATTAATTACGTAATTGAGATCCTGGATGGAGAACTATTGGATCGTTGTCATACCTACCACCACCTACACGGTGTAGTGTAGCCGTACAGTATAAAACATTCCGATTCAGAACCGATAAAAAGTAACGACGAAATTCGGACTAGATGTGGGGTACAAAAAAGTGAAGTGGACATCTCGTCCGCGGACGAGTTTTATATTCGGACGAGATACACCCACCTAGTTCCAATAGCGCTACAAGGCGCTAAATATATGGAATATATAAGGAAAATATATAAGGATTTGAAAACTTATACCTATAATAACTATATTTGTTCTGTGGCAATATATTTGTTCTGTGGCAAAAAGTGTCGCTCCAATTTTTGTTACAATTTTTTCCGTCTAGCCCCCTTTCACAACGCGCGATAAGGAACTTCGTTCCAAAAGAATGCATGAAATCGGACGACGCGTTAATGAATTACAACTAAGTACTTACACATTTTGACTTTTATCCCCTCTCCCGAGAGAACCGTCTACTGTCCTAGATAAAATGTATCCTATGTTTTTCCTCGTAGTATGAGATCAAATCATGCATAGTTTCATTTGAATTCATTTAGTAGCATATTTTTACTTTCATCCACTCTCCTAACCTAAGGGAACCGTACTGATTGCGGGATAAAAAATATTGTTCATTTGAATTCATACTGTACTTTTGGCGTGATGCGCGGCCCAGGAATATGACTTTTATCCTCTCTCCACCGAGAACCTTACTAAATTCCGGCATAAAATGTACCTATCTTTCCCCGTAGTAGGAACTCAAATTATGCCCAGTTCCATTCGAATTCATTCAGTAGTTCCGTCGTGATGCGCGATTAAAGGATTTTACTTTCATCCTCTCTCCCGGGGGAACCTCACTCAATTCCAGGATAAAATGTATCCCATGTCCTTCCTTGTAGTATGAATGAACTCAAATCGTACCATTTCAGTCCAACTCATTCAGCAGTTTCGGCGTGATGCGAGGTGAAGGAGTTTGACTTTAATCCCTTCTCCCAGGGGAACCTCACTGAATTCCAGGATAAAATATATCTCTCCTCGTAGTATGAACTTCTATCGTGCCGACTTCCATTCGAATTCATTCAGTAGTTCCGTCGTGATGAGCGGTTAAAGAATTTTACTTTCATCCTCTCTCCCAGGGGAACCTTACCGAATTCCGGGATAAAATGTATCCCATGTTCTTCCTTGTAGTATGAACTCAAATCATACCAAGTTCCAGTCCAACTCATTCAGCAGTTCCGTCGTGATGAGCTGTTAAGGAATTTTACTTTCATCCTCTCTCCCAGGGGAACCTGACTGAATTCCGGGATAAAAAGTATTCTATGTCCTTCCTCGTAGTATGACCTAAAATCATGCCGAGTTTCATGTCAATACCTTCAGTAGTTTCGGCGTGATGCGCGTTTAAGAAACAGACAGACAGACAGACAGACAGACATGAATGAAAAAAATTACAGTTTTGGCTTCAGTATCGATAATAGAGTGCCCTCCAAAAAAAAAAATTCAAATATCTTCAATGTACAGAATTGGACCTGTTACAGTTTTATTATAAGTATAGATAATTTTTTTTCGATAGTAGGTAGGTTGATTGACAGTTGATTGAGTATCAAAGTAAAAAAAAATGTTCTGTGGTCCAGTTAGTTTAATTAGAGCACTTACTTTTCTTCAATTTTTTCTTCAATCTACAGATTATTTCATCAATCTACCTATTTTCTACTCGATTTTCTACTGATTTAGTCAAATTCGATAATGCAACACTGTTTCTAACAAAAAAAACTTGAGAGGTGTCAAGGGACACCCGGATGGAACGAAGTTCCTTTCGATTAATCGCGCGTCCTCGCGTCATCTTCAGTGAGGCCGCAGAAAACTGATCTATCCCGCTCACTACAACCAATGACACGTTGCGCGAGCGAGCGGAACACACGATTGTTCGAATCGAAGCGCACCTCGGCTCAACTCGGCTGCGGTCGTCGCTTCGGTTCTCTTCGGTTCTCTTCGTCAGAATATGTCGTTACGACTACTATCCTATTCTACTATCCTATCCTACTATCCAATCCAACTCTCCATCCTACTATCCTATCCTACTATCCTATCCTACTATCCAATCCTACTATCCTTTCCTACTATCCTACTATCCTATCCTACTGTCCTATCCTACTGTCCTATCCTACTGTCCTATCCTACTGTCCTATCCTACTGCCCTATCCCACTGTCCTATCCTACTATCCTATCCTACTATCCTATCCTACTATCCTATCCCACTATCCTATCCTACTATCCTATCCTACTATCCTATCCTACTATCCTAACACACGATTGTACGAATCGAAGCCCACCTCGGCTCAAGTCGGCTGCGGTCGTCGCTTTGGTTCTCCTCGGTTGTCTTCGTCAAAATGTGTCGGCTCAACTCGGCTGCGGTCGTCGCATATATATCCCGCTCACTCCAATGACACGTTGCGCGAGAGAGCGGAACACACGATTGTTCGGAGAGCGATTCTAATTTTTGTGCAAACCTAATGTCATTCCCGATGACAGCTGCCTATCATAAACGCTACAGTGACAGTTCTACACTTTGACACTGACTTAATATTGTGTTTACTTTCCATCAAATGTTAGGATATATTTGTTCTGTGGCAATATATTTGTTCTGTGGCAAAAAGTGTCGCTCCAATTTTTGTTACAATTTTTTCCGTCTAGCCCCCTTTCACAACGCGCGATAAGGAACTTCGTTCCAAAAGAATGCATGAAATCGGACGACGCGTTAATGAATTACAACTAAGTACTTACACATTTTGACTTTTATCCCCTCTCCCGAGAGAACCGTCTACTGTCCTAGATAAAATGTATCCTATGTTTTTCCTCGTAGTATGAGATCAAATCATGCATAGTTTCATTTGAATTCATTTAGTAGCATATTTTTACTTTCATCCACTCTCCTAACCTAAGGGAACCGTACTGATTGCGGGATAAAAAATATTGTTCATTTGAATTCATACTGTACTTTTGGCGTGATGCGCGGCCCAGGAATATGACTTTTATCCTCTCTCCACCGAGAACCTTACTAAATTCCGGCATAAAATGTACCTATCTTTCCCCGTAGTAGGAACTCAAATTATGCCCAGTTCCATTCGAATTCATTCAGTAGTTCCGTCGTGATGCGCGATTAAAGGATTTTACTTTCATCCTCTCTCCCGGGGGAACCTCACTCAATTCCAGGATAAAATGTATCCCATGTCCTTCCTTGTAGTATGAATGAACTCAAATCGTACCATTTCAGTCCAACTCATTCAGCAGTTTCGGCGTGATGCGAGGTGAAGGAGTTTGACTTTAATCCCTTCTCCCAGGGGAACCTCACTGAATTCCAGGATAAAATATATCTCTCCTCGTAGTATGAACTTCTATCGTGCCGACTTCCATTCGAATTCATTCAGTAGTTCCGTCGTGATGAGCGGTTAAAGAATTTTACTTTCATCCTCTCTCCCAGGGGAACCTTACCGAATTCCGGGATAAAATGTATCCCATGTTCTTCCTTGTAGTATGAACTCAAATCATACCAAGTTTCAGTCCAACTCATTCAGCAGTTCCGTCGTGATGAGCTGTTAAGGAATTTTACTTTCATCCTCTCTCCCAGGGGAACCTGACTGAATTCCGGGATAAAAAGTATTCTATGTCCTTCCTCGTAGTATGACCTAAAATCATGCCGAGTTTCATGTCAATACCTTCAGTAGTTTCGGCGTGATGCGCGTTTAAGAAACAGACAGACAGACAGACAGACAGACATGAATGAAAAAAATTACAGTTTTGGCTTCAGTATCGATAATAGAGTGCCCTCCAAAAAAAAAATTCAAATATCTTCAATGTACAGAATTGGACCTGTTACAGTTTTATTATAAGTATAGATAATCATCAAAAGCAATCTAAAAAATCTTTAGATTGTTGACGTGACAACGTCTTATTATTCGATAGAGCCGGCTGCACGCACGAAAAAACATGACGTCATGCGACGTTACCTCAACATAACGTCATGCGGCGTTACCTCGCTCTGAGGCGTTCCATGTAAGGCTTGAAGTGCAAGCGAGAGCGCTCGACATCCGTCTCTCTCCTACTTGAGTGAGCGATGCGTCGTTCTTAAGACGTTGTCACGTTCAACTATCGTCAGTAAACCGACTTTACAGACAACCATTTTTTTTTGTATTTTTTTATATGCGTAATTGTAAATTGCCAAAGCGCTTAGTAGCCCCGCAGTAGCCGTTTCGACGTCCATACCTTGCCAAGCACCCGCCCGAGCTATACTGAAAATTATAGGCGCGAAGTTTGCTAGTGTGGTAGTGGAACAGTGACAGTTTTGCCGTGGTTCACGCCTCCGCGCGCGAGTGTGGAGAATCTTTAATAACATGTGAGACCTACAAGACTGTCTGAAAGTATGCTATTTAGTGCTCCAAACAAACAGCAACCTTTCGTAAATTAGGACCTAGATTAAAAGTTTGCGAGTAGGTACCTACTCGTTTAAACAGGGTTACTGGTTAAGTCGACCTAGATCCATAAAGAGGTTGTAGTTCCATCATAACCGACTGATTTGGCAATGAACCACACCCCAAACTTAAGTTGTATTATATTGAAGCGCTTCTAGATAAAGCCGGGTACTTGACCCCGACTACTGTTACGGAGCGTAATGTACATACCATTCGCAGCGAGCATGAAATGTTACGCCGCCGCCACCGTGTGCTAAATTGGCTCTAAAAATCCGTCTCGTTGCGAGTCTTTCCCCGTACACACTTCACGAACGCTCGCTGTGTAACATGTTACATTATGCCCTAAAGCCGGTCAGTACGTACAGTACCCATCTTAAACTACTAGTAACGTTTTGGCCATCAATGGGCGGAAATAATCAGCGAAACGATACGACACGGCTCATTGAAGATTTTTGTAAGCAATAGGAAATATTGTATGGGAATGAAGTCAATAATAAAACTATACGTACTGGTTTAAAAATTGATTTATTTCATGTCTTTGTTACAATAAAGATATTCAAATTATTTTGTTAATTTGGATGCAAAAATATTTTTACTTACATACTCAGATATATTCAAATTCTCATATACTTAATTTGTAATTTCTGTGAAGAAATTAGCAAAATCTATATTTTATTATTTGAGTGATAACGGATTTTTAATAAGTTACCTGCTGCTTATCGAGCTGTTAATTATTATTTTTACACAGTACTTTTAATTATTAGTGCTTGCCAGTATATCGGAATTATCAGATGAAAATCATGCTAATTAAAATTTAATTGAGCAAAACACTAAATACACAGCGACGTTGATAGTGCAGTTGCATTTATAAAAGTAACTTTATTTGACGGAACTAATAAATGTTCTCGTCCTTTATTAGAGAAATAAAAAGGACAGTGGCTGTTAAGTTTCTCTATGTTTAGTAAATGCAACAACAGAATCGACACCATTATGTTCAGATCTTAGAAAAACAAACGAAGAGAAGTGATCCAATGGAACTTCTTTTAAGGGTCAGAGATCATACATAGTTTTATACTCTCGAACTACACTTTGTTTGATCCACTAAGATTGATACATTCTGCATACATAAATGCCATACTGAAAAACTTAATCTGAATTACCTACATACAAAAACATAATTCTTTCATAAAAAAAAACATCTAAAAATTACATCTACATTAGTTATGGCATAAAATTACACAAATTTACTACAAATCTCAACATTACCCTAATTTAAGTACATGAATCACATGTAAAATAGTTCTTATTTGTTATTAGAAAACAGATCTGATGACTGCAGGGTATACAAATACTTTATGAAGTTAGTCCCGCGGTTTAATAAAATTATGTACAGATTTTACCCAAACATTATAGCAATCAACATTTTATATCCAAACATGAATTTAAGGAATGTTCATACACCGGATTCACACAAAATGCTACTTATATTAAAATTTAAACTTTTTGTAATACTGCATTTTTCAATCCTATTAAAAATTTGCAATCTAAACCTAAGAACGTGTTAACTCAGACTTTAAGAACTAAGATGGCGACAATGCGGTCTAAGAACGTTCAAAATTGCATAAAATGTACAGTTTTTGTTCACACAGTCGTCGGTACAACATTATCATCTATCTCTTATCACTTTAAGGCCATTGGATGCTGTGTTATACACAAGAAGGCAGCGGATGCCCGGCGTGGGGTTACAATCAGGAGGAGCCGAACTCCGACATCCAGGAGAGGTATTTCTGGATATCACCTTTGGATACTGATTTGTTGCATTTAGCGAGGGCGTCTATGAAATCTTGTCTGGTCACAGGGAGGTCAAGTTCTTCTTTAGCTAGCTGTTTAATCTGTTCAGGCTTGAGACCAGCGATTTTGCGACGCATCGACATCATTGATGCATCTCTGTAAAATAAACAAATATTCATTTATTAAATTCCAGCAGTTCTAATTTGTCTCTAACAGAAGTGTTATAATATTTTCTTTGTTTATAAATTTACTTAAAGAACAAAACCAACCAGCAAACATGCAGCAAGGCCTCGCGACCCTCCTGCGTTGGCAAAGGTATGTAAATGAGCTTCTCAAGGCTTCGTGGGAACTCTTTGTCTATAAATCCCACTACTGAGCAAAGACCTGCCTTGTTTGCTTCCACAAAAGCCGGTGTAGGTCTAATTTAGTTAGTCTAATTATCGAGTTTTCTCTGACTCATGTCCACAATAGGTCAAAGCATAAAACTAATAACAAAATTACCTGCAAACATTAGTTATATCAGCGCCAGAATAGCCGTCCAGCTTCTTAGCGATAAGCTGAAGGTCCACCTCAGAATCCACCGTGACCTCCTTCAAGTTAATGTGTAGCAACGCCTCGCGCCCCTCCTGCGTCGGCAGAGGAATGTAGATTCTCTTCTCGAGTCTCCTTCGAAGCGCCTCGTCAATGTCCCAGGGAAAATTTGTTGCGGCTAGAACCATTACTATCTGGAATAGGATAAAAGCATTTAGGCAAAGAAATAAAGCTATTTTTAACAAACTTTAATAAGAAGATGGTTCTAAATTCAGCTGTATTTTATTATACAAGCTTGTTACTCGATATCTTCGCCAATTATGTACAGATTTCTATAGGGTATCTTAATAAGAGTGCACGATTTAAATTTGATGCCATTTTTTTTCTTTGCAGGTTGGAGCTCTGAAATTTGTCAGCTGGAATTAACGATTGTTCCGATTATTAAAAATGGAGCGCTACACAACTGAACAACGCGTAATCTGTGTGAAAAGCCACTTAAATAAGATAAGATATAAAATTTTCGATTGGTCAGTGGTAGACTTGGTTGGGTAGATTTTCGCATTCCCGTACAGAGAGGAAAGTTGCGGGTTCAAGTCCCGACAGGAGAACGAGCACGGACCTCGGTAAGGATCGATAAGCACCGATTTTGTTTATGGTGTCGATAAAATTCGGTAAGAGCGGTTTGTTCATGATGAATTTCGACCAAATCGACGAAATTGGTGCTTATTGTTCATGTTGAATTTTGACCAAATTCCAGCTGTCAAAATTCAGAGCTCAAACCTGCAAAAAAAATGGCGTCAAATTTAATCGTGCACTCTTATTGAGACGCCCTTTATAATAGTTTCGCTTTTGTATGAGAATGATCGCGACGATTTACGTGGTTCCGTATGAATAATCTTTTTAAATAAATGAGAATGCAGGGCATTTTGATATCATCATTTAGCTAGAATCTGGTCCTATAGCAAAGAATATCTAAGAATACTCCCAATGGAACCTCGCCGCGTGCACAGACAGCGAGTCAATCTCATTTAAACGGACCTTACCACACTGGATGCAGTGTGTTAAGGTCCCGTTTAAATAAGATTTACTCGTGGACACCTTTGATGAGTGTTTATCAAACTAGAAGAGTGACCAGTGGTCTTCTTCCTACAGATCTGTACCTTTTGCGGCTCCTCAGACATGGAGCCAAGGCCGTCCATCTGCACCAGCAGCTCGGATTTGACTCGACGCGACGCTTCGTGCTCGCTGTCCGAGCCTCGCCGCGAGCAAAGCGAGTCAATCTCGTCTATGAATATCGTGCTCGGCGCGTAGAAGCGAGCCTGCAATATAAAACAGTATTATCCTTCTGCCAATAATCTAAAAGTGAAGTTGATATCTACGCATCAATTAAAATAAAAATTTAAATAAAAGCATGCTCTATGGCATGCTTTTATTTCAAGATTTCATTCTCTACGCCCTCTGTGGCTGTCTGTCCGATTGTCACAGTCTCTCTCGCTCTCTCTCTGTAGTCGGAATATGAATTTTATTATGGGACGGGTGCACAATTGGCGCACCATGTACGGAACCCATACGGGGGAATCCGATCCGCACTTGGCCAGCTTTTTCATCTGCTTTGGGATAGGTTCTAACCCACTTTAAGTCAAAAAAATGTATTTCCCGTCTACGGAAAATTCGACTAAAACAATTCGTCTAATACAATTCGACTAAAACAAAATTCGTCTAAAACAATTCGACTAAAAAATAATTCGACGCGGGTTCGTGGCAACTCTGTGACTGAAAGGGTGTGTATGTGTATAATTGCACCCAGAGCCATGTGATGATACATTTTTTTTTTGTTGTGCATTGCTTTAGTCGAAATGTTTTTAGTCGAATTGTTTTACTCGAATTTTCCACAAAGCGTATTTCCACCAACAAAAAGACGAGCGGAAAGGACTGAGCGAGTAGAAAGCGTTGAAATTAACTCCGCCCACTGATCTCTCATTTCTCGCTCATTACCCTTTTGCAGTGGAACCCGTTAGTTATTTTATATCTCACAGTCACGTACCATTTCAAAAAGCAGCCGCACGAGTTTCTCCGACTCCCCGCGGTACTTAGAAGTGAGTGTGGAAGACGAAACGTTGAAGAAAGTCGTCCCGCATTCAGTCGCCACTGCCTTCGCTAGCATCGTCTTGCCTGTGCCCGGGGGGCCGACCATCAGCACGCCTCGCCACGGCCGCCGAATACCCTACAAACAAGAGGTCAAATTAATACAAAAAAAACAGAACGTGTGGTCGAAGCGACGCTTGTCCCGAGAGTATCTGGCGCAGCGCATCAGCGTTGCCATACAGCGTGGCTTATAATTTTCTTTGTTAATAAATATTATTAACATTTCAATAATGCCCTGAAGTTTTGTCATAATGCACAGACAATAGAGCTCTAACTAAAAAAAAAAAAAAAAAAAAAAAAACTAGTGCCACAGCCTACCTGTATGCATAATACAGTCGTTCGACGAAGGCGTTTAGACAGGGCAATCGTGCGGGGGCCTAGGGACGGGTCGGGGGTCTGAGGGGGGGGGGCTCCAGAGTTACTAAGGCGGTGATGTATGCAACTCGGGAGCGTCCCTCCCCCGTCCCGTCCCTTGCCCATACATTACATACATTATGCTTAAGTAACGTTTATGCCAAAGAAAAGAAACTCACGGAAACTTGCTTCGTTATCCATATTATGCTTTATCGATGAAAACTTGCTTAGTAATCGATATATGCTTTATCATTTACTGAGCAAGTTTTCATAATGTTAGTGTTCTACTAATCTAAATTACTTAATTAAAAAATAATTAGATATTTTAATTCTTTTGGACCCAATTTTTGACCATTTAAATTTTCTCTGATCTACCCTAGACAACAATTCAAGTGCTTGGCCAACTGCGGGTGATTTTCCACCAGAGATAACTGCGTAAAACAGGCTGTATTTGAGACATTACGCAGCACTCCTATGAATAACGCATTTAATATTTGATCCAAAGCAACAGATAAAGCAAATTGCGCGCGTGCACCTAATGCAAATCAGAGCTGTTATCTACTATCAATCACTTATCAAACTTTATCAGGTGTGGCATATCACTAATAAGTGAAATTGCATGCCGTTTATCTTATGTGTGTATATATTGCTAGCTATTATCTGAATCTTAACGAAATCTATGTATCTAAATCTACTATACGTAAAAAAATTGAAACGGCAAGGTCGATGTTTTTACACGTGTCCGAAATTATATCGGACGAAAACAACACAATGATACAACCTATTTCGTTAACAAAGAAAGTATGTATTATTATTTCTTTGATATTTTTTTCTGAAAACGTTTTCTATTTTTTTTGAAACGTTTTCTATTTTCTTTAAAAACGTTTTATTTTGCAGTCAATCTTATCGCGATAGATTATAATTATAAGGTTTTTGTTATTATAGTGCGCAAGCCCGTACTCAGGGTAATTTCTAAGAAAACGAAGTCAAAAAGTTTTTGTAATATTATTTAACTTCATAGTCACGGATTATTTCAATTCCTAGATCTATCTCTTCTGTTTGTAATGGGTTATTTCTAGAACAACTGCTCTGATTCTCGTAACTCTTTCACTACTACGTAGGCATAGCTACACATACCTACTTTATCGCTGAAGCAAGTATTCCTTATCAGTATACCTCCACTGTTGAGCATGCCTTCCCCAACCAAGGTGGGTTTTACCATAATCAGCACGTTTGGCAGGCGGGTTGCTGACCGCAGTGTGGTGTTAGGTATACTCAGATTGAAGCTGCGATGCTTCCCTTGCTAGGCTCCCTCAGTAGGATCTTCTCTTACGACATCCATACTCCATAGGCTGAGTTAGAAAGGCCACGAGCACCACGGCCAAGAAGCAAGTATTTTTTTCCTTTTGCTTGCAGCTGCTGGGCTATCTGATTTTTAAATTAATAACCCTTAGAGAGTGTAGTCCAGTGAATCAACTCTCCGTCTTTGTTCTGACAAAGACCTGGCAACTAGACTCGGGTATCTAGTCGCCAGGTCAGGGATGCTGTGTTTTTAGCCTGGAATCTGATGCTGCCAGGCCAGATCCTTGGAGGGTTGGCGGCGAGTTGGTCGTCTATGTCCATCGAGTCTTAGTTGGTATTGTTGGTATTGTTGGTATTTTTGCAAGAAGTAAGTAGTTAAATTAAATACCTTAAAGAAATCTGGCATCCACATGGGTAAAACCACGGCTTCTTCAAGCAACCGCTTCGCCTCAGCCAAATCCGCGATGTCATCCCATCGGATGTTAGGGTTCTTTTGTACTATATCACGTTCTGTAATAAACAAAACAGATTATTATTGTTAAAGACTAGATAAGAAATGTTAATTTAATCAAAAAGAAGTACGAAGAAGTTTCTGGGTGTTATAAGTTTTTTCAAAACCATTTTACGCCTAAAAATACGGGCTGGTAGCTAGAAGACAGGAGGATTTGTAAAAACTAAAGAATCAAAAGCCCAAATAGCTTCAGGTTTCCCCGACCCAAATCAGCGCCACCACCTATTTTATCTTATTATTATGTTAAACGAAGGAATTTTCAAAAGTCGATTTTGCAGTTTGTGAAACCGATCATAAGCTTATTTTTAATGCCTCTGAAAAAGTTTTATTTTGTTTATTGTAGGCAGAGATGCGAAGTTGCTTCTGGCCACGATGGTTAGTCAAAAGACTTCGATATAAAATAGGTGGTGGCGCTGATTTGGGTCGGGTATGCGCCTTAAACTTGTCCACTGGAGCCGAGCACGCTTCAGCGTAACCGACTCGAGCTTGACGATTCAGTTTGGTTTTACTTCGAAAAAGTTTGCTCGTGCAGGGACCACTAGCAATTTGTATTTATGTATATTTAAGATTCGTGGGCAAATAAATGATTTTGTATAAGATTAATATATAATTTTGACTTTCTGATTGTGTATCCTCTCGCTCCTCTGTTGGTTCTTATAAAAAAGGTAGATAAAAATTTCTTTGTTACAACAGAGACACACGTACAAATTACATTAAGGCGAATAGTAGGGTGGATAGTGGCGCCACTACATATTTAATTTTATAATTACGTTATACAAAGGAATTATCAAAAAATCGGACCGCGCGTAGACGATATCTATCGTAAGCTTTTTTTAAATGTATCTTTAATAGTTTTGTACTGTATTATTTAGGCAGATACTTGTTTCAAGAGTTTAGTTCCTATTGGTGGCCACCAAGCTCTCCAAACAAGGTTTTTGATTGAATAACACAAAGCAAAACTATTACAGATACATTTAAAAAAAGCTTATGATAGATATCGTCTACGCGCGGTCCGATTTCTAGATAATTCCTTTGTATAACGTAACTATAAAATTAAATATGTAGTGGCGCCACTGTCCACCCTACTATTCGCCTTAACCCCTGACACCTGAGAATAAACAGGCGAAACTCCCCTCACTCGCAGGCGCATGCGCGGAAAATGGCCTGATCAGGCCTTACAAGAGTAAAAAGGTATTAATATGCAATTTTAAACATAAGCACTATAGGTTTAAATAAATAAATAAGTATTCTGTTCTTACCTAGCATGTCGACTAGATCGCCGTCACTGGCGCAAGGAGGCTCGAACCTGCGTTCCTCCGCGTGCTTCTCGTCGTCCGTGTCGCCGTTGTTGTTGTCCTTGTCTTGCTTGTCTGTGCCTTTCACGTGCTCTTTGTTTGAGTCTTTTGTTTTTGCTGGAAAATTTATATCAAAGTCAGAATCAGAAATCAGACCACAATAAAAAAACTAACATTATAAAAATAAACAAAATAATTAAAATGTTAGGTAAACTAACATTGTAGATTAGGTGGTGGGTTCACCCCTGACTATTAACTGATTTGATGAAATGATTGATTTATTTTATTTCTTTGATTTTATGAAATTTTGAATCGACCTTAACTGTCAACATATTAACGAACATGCAAACTTATCAAAGGGAATTTATCAAGATTTTAATAGCATATTGGCCCATATATCAGTCAGTGTGCCTTATTTATTTGTTTATTAAGTAACTAACATGATTTTAAAAACCCTAGTTACTTACGATTAAAAAACATTAGTTATCTGATAAGTTAAAATTATTGTAAAAAATGTAAAAATAGATATAATAAATAATGCTGGACAATTCACACAGCGTTATCTAGCCTGATATACACAATACACTACATAGATAGATATTTAACATAAAGCATTTATGCATAAAGTGACGTATAGTTCTAGAAACATATGAAATAAATGATTATTGATTATTGATTAACATTGACCCTAACTGACAAAAAAAAAGAGAAATATGTCATACCACTATGAGCCTTATTAGCTGCTATCCTAGGGTTCTTTACGTCTGAGTTCTTGCGGTTCGAGGTGGTGGCGGCACGTTGTTGCGAAGACAACGTCTTCTTGTCTGCACGTGGGTTCCGTACGTTGTTCCTCGCTGATTTCGACTGCGGGCCCCTGGGAATTCACATAAGTTAACTTTTTAGTTTCACACGATCACCACTTACATGTATGTCCACTGTTGAATCTGCCTTCCCAAACAAATAATCACAACAATTGGCAGGCGGATCAAAACTAAAATTTATCTGATTTCAGTAAAAATAACTTTTTTACATCGCAAACTACAAAGGTTATTATTTCTTCAAGGTATCCGCTAGCTCCCAAGGTATCCCGGTGGCGGATACCTGATCGAAGTTTGACAGATAAATATAAAAGCTTGGCATTTTTAGAACACCATCTAGCTTCCAAAGTTATTAACTAACTTTAAAGTCATTTACAACCGGACATTTACCATGATTTGAGTTTTGAGCTTTCCAATATTTCGGCATAGTTTCTTGCGCCATGATCACGGAATAAGTTATAATAATAATAACTCAGTTATTCCCTGATCATGGCGCATGACATTGTACCGAAATATTGGAAAGCTCAAAACTCAAATCATGATATATATCCCGTTGTAAATGACTTTAGTGTTGACGGTTGACTTCGATGGATTTAAAAGTTTCATTAACTAACTTAGTTGTTATTGACAATTTTTCACGTAAAACCGTATGAATGCTTTGGACACGTAAAACTGCATTAATGTGGATAATTGTGTCAACAAAAAAAAAATGGTAGGCAAGTATATTGTTACAACAACACCGACATTCCAATTCTTTAATTAATTTTAATGTAAACAAACGAATAATCAATCAATGAATCAAATTGTCATCCTAACTTTGACTGGGAAGGTGAAAATGCTACTTGTTTACCATAACAATAACGCGCGCGATGCCGCAGGTAGAAGATTTCATTTATTATCAAGTATAGGAATGCAAAGGAGCACTTAGTTATTTCAGACAATTACACGGGTCCGTCATATCTAAATATTATTACATTTTAATTAAATGACACAAAACATAGGTAGGTCAAAATTGATAAAATACTTAGCTGTAAGGAGGCTACGTCATACAAAAATAGTGGAACGTATAACAAGATAAACAATCAGTATTTTCATCATCAATCAATAAGTACTTCGCAAGTGGGTTGACCATTGACTAGGTACACAGATTGATCAACTCGATCTGTATTCGAGAATCCGGCAGATAGCAATCTAGAAAGCATTTTACAGCCTGTTGTTCGTACGTGAAGGTGGTGCTGATGATGTGTTCTTCTTAATTAAAAACATTACGTTTTAATTGACGCTTTTGCAAGAGTTTTTGATACATTAATTTAATACATTAAGTTAAGATTTAAATTCAGATTTTAACATTGGTTATTGGTAATTCACTGACACTGTATAAACTGCAGGTTCTGCCAATCATCACGAACACGTTCGTGAAGACGTCTTAGTTCTTATTTTTTTTTGTAAATCGCCTCACGTACCTACAAAATAATGTTCCCTAATTAATTACTAAATACTGATCTCCCAAACCTATTTAAATCTACATCATCATTATTGGCTTATTTTACATCTACGCAAGATGATTTAAGTGGAATCAGCCTGGCTGGGAGACAGCCGAACACACACACCCACTGATAACTCAGGGCAGAGCCATTCTTAGGTTTAGTTTCAAAGAAAACCCCTATAATTAACGATTTTTGAATGGAGGGGAGTACATACTAATAACATTCCCTTTCCACCAATTTCGAGAATTGAGACCTGGCGTCTTCACGGACGTGTTCATGATGGTGGACAGAACCTGCAGTTCACATAGTGTCAGTGAATTACCAATAGCCCTGTATTTATTTCTTAGACAAGTCACATTTTTATTCTATACACTAGCGACCCGCCCCGGCTTCGCACGGGTGCAATAAAATACGACTATTCGATTATTATTATATATAAACCTTCCTCTTCAATCACTCTATCTATTAAAAAAAAACCGCATCGAAATCCGTTGCGTAGTTTTAAAGATTTAAGCATACATAGGGACAGAGGAAGCGACTTTGTTTTATACTATGTAGTGATTATTATCCAATAAGAAACAATGTGATATTGATTTTCTCTTCACATAAATTTTTGTCCACTAGTGGAAGAAGTGAAAAAGAAACCACTATTAAATACCACTAGTAGAAGCTGCTAATTGTATTATTTTTTGGTGAACACCGTAGAAATATTGCAAAAGATTGTAAATAACGTGTCTTTGCGTTTAGACACAACCCAGGCTATTTGTTGAATTAGCGCTGGGAGAAGGTACCATATCTACAGAATATTACTTTTATCTATGGTACTTCCTCATAGAAATGATCAACGTACGAACCAGCGGCTGTTATAAATAAATAAATAATGCTGGACAATTCACACAGCATTATCTAGCCCCAAGCTAAGCAGAGCTTGTGTTCTGGGTACTAGATAACTGATATACTTAATACACTACATACAATATTTTTTATTACACAAAAAAAACATCCAGAACGCCCTGGGCAAATGTCTGCAGATCGCACAAACAATTGTCCCGAGGCGGGAATCGGGCGCAACCTCCTGCGTCGCAGGCAGACTTTCGCCCGCTGCACTCTGGTGCAGGTCGTCGTCGTTATTGTAGTAAAGTAACCGCCACCAGTGCAAATATACAAAGTGACCATTGAACCTGACTGACTTGTGGTCCACGCTCGTGGGGGGCGGCCAGGCGTTGGGGTCCCGGTCCGGCGGCGGCGGCCAAATGTCCGGGTCGATCTCGTGCGGAGCTGGACCGATCTGGTCCCGGGTGGGTAGGTCTTCATAGTCTGCAATTAAGGGTTAAGTTTAGAATTTCTGAAAGTCATCGTTACCCGTGTCATTCATTACGGATGAGTGCCGTCTTCCAATAAATAAATGTTAGGTGCTGGATATTATACACTATCATCTAGCTACAAAGAAAACCGAGCTGGTGTTATGGGTATATCATTTCATGAACATATCGTGCGAGTGAGACAGTTGCGAAATAATTCAGACAATTATTGTTTCTCTCACAAAAGGTGAAGGAATATAAGACTCAAAACAGACGAAATTTCGTACGTCCAAACAAATTTTGTTTGTTTGGACCATCGATCAAAAATTTCCGGCCGGCCCCCTTAGATGCACAATGCGCGCCCTGAAAACGTCAGTATCAAAAGGTATCCCATTTGGCATTTTGGGATACCTTTTCAACTAGTGTCATTTTAGCTCTCGGACCGAAAGCATGGTCAAGTGCTCGTATAAAAAATGCAATAATCGACCGACCAAGCAACAGAAAAAGGATGGAATTTCTTATTTTCAGTAAGTTTAAATGTAATTTTTACCTGTGTATTGTGATATGAGCCAATTGAGCCTTATGTACTTGAGAAATCAGCATTAAATATTGTTGTTGGGTTTGCCTATGTAAAAATATTTATTTTGTTCTAAG
The DNA here is from genome assembly GCA_963564075.1 of Eupithecia subfuscata. NCBI lineage: Eukaryota > Metazoa > Arthropoda > Insecta > Lepidoptera > Geometridae > Eupithecia > Eupithecia subfuscata. Next base: position 4,036,775 of record OY751116.1, on the reverse strand, counting down.
TTGATGAATGGAGCGGCTATTGTTTTTTATTTGTGGTAAGTTGTAAGTGATAAATTTTTTTTCATGAAAAGACATTTAAAATAACTGGTTGAGGTTTATAAAATAACTAGCTGACCCGCTGAATCTTTTTCATGGAAATTTCAAATTTAATTTAAAAAAACCTTTAATTTATATGAGAGTACCTAGGTATTATACATTTGGGAACGTCATATTTTCAGAACTTAGGAATTACCTACTGTAGGTAGTATTAGTAATATAAAACGGGTATTTATTGCGTTTATTTACCTATTGTTTTCGACGTTCAAAATTAAATAGTAGGTAATAATAAATAATGTGTTCATATGGCGTAAGTTTAAAAGTATTTTATAAGATCCTAGTTGACTTGAAATAACGTTTTTTTTTGGCCCATAGAAAAACTCTTACGAATACGCAGGCAGACACTAGTTCTATTAAATTTAAAGTACCTGCCTGAAATTGTATTTTAGGTTTATTTATATTATTGTATGTCCGAAATGACCCTTTTGTTTGTTGACTGTTGCGTCGCTAATTTATAGTTGTATCAATAAATGATTCGTTATCTTTACCTGAATTCTGTTGATTTTATAATCCTTACAAAAAGAAACAGTGTATAAATTATTTTTAGGTACCTTCCTACCTACTTACAAAATAAAATAAAATAAATTCGACTCCACTAATCTCTTGTTCCGCATGCAAAAAACTTGACAGGCTCTGCGCAAACTGTCTGCGTCAAAACAAAACGTGGACACTTTTGAGTGTCATTCTTGTAAGGTTCTAGGTATCTACGGGGGAGGCCGCACTTAGGCCGCACTTGATCGATGGTTTGGACGTATCATCGAACACCATCGGCGTCGTCTGTCAAAATCATTACACATGCCATCTGGCCCCCCTGCGTGCTCCGTACGTCGATTGCATTTGGAACGCAAACCGACGCAGTGAGGTGAGGAGCCTCGGTCAAGTGGCAGGCGAAAAGTGTCTATTCTATACGTTAGTATAATATATTATGTATATTCTCTCCTTTGGGATAAACGATGAATGCTGTGCGCGATTGTGTAGCATATTTCTTACTAGCTGCTGCCCGTGGCTTCGCACGCGTATTTTCAGTATTATATGTAACCTATTATCTAAGTTAGGCTTTGCTCTAAACGTACGCCAAATTTCATCTTGATCTGTTAAGTAAATTTGGAGATCATAGGTAACAAAAATTCAGATTTCACAAACTTTCGGCTTTATAATATTAGTAGGATTACACACAAACATATAAAACACTCATATCTGAAACGAATACTCGTAGATAACACAGACATTCGTCCCGCGGCGAGAATCCTACCCGCTACACTACTAGCATTCCGTAACCTAGGTCTAGTCTAGAAGGTAGTTCTTATTCTGGTTTGTAAACCAGCAAGTCCAGTCTTAGTACCGTTCTGCTTCGCCGATAAAAAGTCGTCGATCACTAATTAACTTGTTTCAGTGTCTTAAGGCGGTCCCGTCGGAAGCATTCCCCTGTAATGTAACATTCCGATTCGAGCATTACATCAGTAAAGGGGAGAACCTAATATTATGATATATTCTAAGTACTTACTTACTTATAAAAGTGCTCGTTTGATCAATTAAACCTATTGTACTTGTGTTTAAAATTGTATATATCTTTGTTAATTGTATATGACATGTGTCTGTAGTACCAAATAATTTTTTTATCTATCTATAAACGAACAGAGTTTGGTGGCCATCAAGAACATCGCATCTCTGCCAGAAAGTATACAAAAAAAATTGGTTGTCTGTAAAGTCGGTTTACTGACGATAGTTGAACGTGACAACGTCTTAACAAAATACTGATGGAATGGTAGCATTTGATACTCGATCAAAACATGTAAATGTATGTACTATAGTATAGCAGCTGTCCACGCAGACGCATCGCTCACTCAAGTAGGAGAGAGACGGATGTCGAGCGCTCTCGCTTGCACTTCAAGCCTTACATGGAACGCCTCAGAGCGAGGTAACGCCGCATGACGTCATAGCGAGGTAACGCCGCATGACTGCATGTTTTTTCGTGCGTGCAGCCGGCTCTATCGAATTATAAGACGTTGTCACGTCAATAAAACTATTGCAGAGGCATTAAAAAAGCTTATGGTAGGTATCACAAACAGTCCAATGGATTTTTGAAAATTCCTTTGTCTAACGTATTTAGTTATTTTTTATTGCGATTTTTGTTATTATTTTCATTTTTACTAATAAGGTGGCCGCGCTAGTGTGAGTCGTATCCCGACTCACACTAGCGCGGCCACCTTATTACGCCGTTACTAATTTGGCATCTCGTCACGCACGATCGATTAGAAATTTTTTAGTGATGTCAAATTCGTTTAGTTTTTGACATTTGAATTGACATCAGTAGTAGGCCGTTTCGTATGCAGAGAAGCAGAATGCTCAAACCGAATCTTCTTCGATTGGTAAGGACTCGCATTACAGGCAAAAGCCAGTCAGATCTTAAGTTTTGTAATTTTGAGTATAAAATTAAGAAGTAGGTAAGTATTGTTATTTGCGAAAAAAAAACAAAAGAAACAGTATTGTAACGAAGCTCACGATCGAATTTTAGAACCTTACATTACAGACAAGTGCTCGCGGTGAGGGAGCGCTTTATTACGACATTGTCGAGTAAATGATTCATTGGAAAGCACTGTCCGGCTGTCCGTCCTCAAGCTTAACGAGAGGAAAGTAGCTTGACAACTTTCGGCCAGGAACATAGCCATAAAATGTTTTATTGTTTTATTAATTACAAGTACATGTTTCCTGTGTATGTCTGAAGGGAAAACAGTGGAAATAGATTTTTGTATTTTAAGATATACGGTCGCTGACAATAGACATCATGCTTAAGCTCAAAGTCGCTCAGCGAGCTATGGAGAGCTATGGTCGGATTTTCTCTACGCGATAGGAGCCGGAGTACGGAAATCCGTAGAAGAACTAGAGTAACCGACATAGCTCTCCAATAAATATAAATATATCTGGAATCCATTTCGCATTATTGCAGAGCGGCGCACCTCTCCCGTTCGTCGTCAGTATCGAGTTGATCCAGGACCAGAGTTAGCATGCTGAAGTGGCGATGGGCAGGCCACATAGCTCGCGGACCGATAACTGTTGGGGAGTAAAGGTTCTCGAGTGGTGACCGCGATGCAATGCGAAACGGAGTGTGGGAAGACCTCCAACTCGATGGACCGATGAGATTGTACCGGTCGCAGGAAGTCGGTGGATGGAGGCGGCTCAGGACCCGTATTTGTGGCGTTGTTTGGGGGAGGCTTATGTTCAGCTGTAGACGTATACGGGATGATGATGATGATTTTAAGATATATACATACCATAAAGCTGTGGACGTATACGCAGCAAAAACACAATCGAGTCTAGGTTAATTGGTAGAGTCTGGCTACTGAGAGTAGATACTGAAAAAAGTCCAGTTTTTTTATTATAGGTACTCCACAATTTAGCATTTTATCCAATTTTAGACTCAAATACAAGATCATCATCACAAAATCAAATCACCGACAATTTGTTTTGTAGAATTCATGATGACATCATTTAAATACAGAGTCATTGAACAGTTTGCCAATATTTCCAGTCTCAACATATGATAGGCAGACTCTAGTAGAAATTATTATTCTACTAGTTAACGCCCGCGGCTTCGCATGCGTTTTTTCTATGACAACGTTTAAAGGTTATTTGTATCCCATGGGAACTGATTTATGGGATAAAAATGCCTAGAACTACCTATACCTATGCAAAATTTCAGCTTGATCCGTTCAGTAGTTTTGGCGTGAAATGGTTCCTAACAAACATCCATCCATACATCTAAACATCCAAACTTTCGCATTCAAAAGACTAGTGTGATGTGATTTTTCTAGGCTAGATAAAACATAGATTGCGCACGACAGAATAAAGATACTAAGATCTGCTTAATTTTTGCCCATAATTGTCCACTTCTGGGCATAGGCCATCCCTAATAAGCGCTATGCCCTAATGTCTTCAAATTGCCCAGAGGCTATGTGAAGGTCTATGGTAACGTCGACCTTCCAAATGAGGTCGCAGACCTAAAAATGATCGAGCATTATCTAAAACTGCAGGCAGATGCTGGATGCGGCAGGCTGAAGACAGGGCGCTATGGCGCTCATTAGGGGAGGCCTATGTCCAGCAGTGGATTAGTATAGGTTGATGATGATGATTATTTTGATTGAGAGACAGGACCAAAGGAGAAGGCGGGAGAAGCTTGTCCTATTTTCGGTCGCCGAGTACAGTCTGTAACTTACAGAAGCAAGTATCAAAAACTCTTCGGACCGTGTGTCTGGATTACTTTTTGTCTGATTTATTCATGTCTTTGTTCATACAAAACATACACACATTTTCATGCATGGCCGCGTATTAGTAAATGGAAAGCAGCCATCCATACACATTATGAATGGAATCGGATCAATATTTGCGTCGACCTTTAAACTTTTGAAGGATTTACATAACAAAATTTTATTTCAAAACTTTTTAATTGTTAATGATTATATCGGGTATTTATCGCGTACCTTTTGTTTTATTTCCCCTACGTTTCTACCGCGTTACAGCGATCGTGGTCACGGGGCGACATCATTAACTATGTTAACAAATCGCGAAAGTTTAAAAAGTTTTTAATTGTTATGGAGTTTTACTATAAAAACTATGGTACTTTGACGAATCCATACTAATATTATTAATGCGAAAGTATTTATGTCTGTCTGTTATGTACCTTTAGAAGCCTAAGCGACCGAGTGAATCTCAATGAAATTTATTTTATTTTAACAATATTCAGGAAATTAACAGCAAACTTAATGAGTAGGTATGTGACTAAATACTGAAGGCTAATTAAAATTCCCACACAAAGCGATTTAAAATAATATTAAAAGAAGTTACAAGACGACTACGATGGTTAAATTCTTATTATCTAAAACTTTGTTCACAGATAGTTGAGAAATTCCTTCCAATTTTGATTTATTATAGTAAAATAATCAAGAAGATGCACCAAAAAAAATTGGTTGTCTGTAAAGTCGGTTTACTGACGATAGTTGAACGTGACAACGCAGACGCATCGCTCACTCAAGTAGGAGAGAGACGGATGTCGAGCGCTCTCGCTTGCACTTCAAGCCTTACATGGAACGCCTCAGAGCGAGGTAACGCCGCATGACGTCATGTTGAGGTAACGCCGCATGAGGTCATGTTTTTTCGTGCGCGCAGCCGGCTCTATCGAATTATAAGACGTTATCACGTCAAAAATCTACCACTCACTATAATTTTTAGTTTGGTGGGAGGATTAATGAAAATATCGACCTATTCCTTTCTAATACCAAAAAACTAATACCAATGGTATTTGTTTATTGTCCTCATTAAATTCCATTCCTAACGAATACCAAATTCGAAATCTGTAAATGAAATACCAAATCTATTCCCAACGAATACCAAAACAGAACTTTTGGTACAGTCACAGAAACAATTTATTTTGCTTTCAAATAATTTAATATTATGATCATCATTTATAATTATAACTTATAATATAACCTGCACAAATTAATTTCATTGCGGCATTTTTATCTACGATTACCATAAGTGAATCACTTGCCAAAAAAAATACCTGCAAAAAAGGGTGAGCTTGCTCCTATTGTTTCAAAATCCGAATAACCAAGCAACTCAAGCGCCGCGGCGCTTGAGTTGCTTGGTTATTTCGGATTTTGAACATTTTAAGGTGCTTCGTTTGCACAGCGGCGCGCCGCTAAAATGTTTTATTGTTTTGGTGGAATAAACGTTAAGTCAATGAAATAAGGTCTGTTTTTTCTTACAATAATAATGTCCTTGCATAAATTATAGTATTACTTGCCCTGATTTTGAGGGATTTTTCGTCAATTCCTCAGTACTATTCCGTAAGGTGGCACACGCGAGGAGTAGGTTACTAGAAACTCAGTGAATATGGTATCTGGTAAGTTTTTTATTATTTGTAGTTTTATGGTGTTTTAATTTTATAATTATCTAAGGCTCCGCGCAGACAGAGAGCGTTCTGCGTTCCGCGTTCTGCGTTCGTCCATTCTGCGTTCTGCGTTCTAGCTCACACAGGAGCCGTTCAAGACATTTGTGTTCTATTTCGCGACTCCCTGCACGTGAAACATGTCTCTCGAAAGTTCATCTTCCAAAGATGCCTTGCATTTGTGGAGTCTAGAGGAGTCAAAAAAAAAGAAGAAAATATTGGGTACACCCTATCAACACGAAACGAGATAATATGTCCGTAGCTATTTCAATCCACGCCCCTTTTATTTTGGGACGATTTTTGTAGTCCCTATGGCTTAGATCGTACAAAAACTGCCTTCTTCTCACCAATTGAACCAATCTTTCTATATCAAATCAACGCTCGGACCAGCCATAGCGAGAAAGCGAGTTCTTTGTATTTCTGAGCAGAGAACGCGAGAACGCAAGCGTTCCGAAAGACCGCCGCGGTCCGCGGGCGCTATAGATCCTTCGCATTACAAAGAACGCGGAACGCAGAACGCAGAACGCGGAACGCAGAACGCTCTCTGTCTGCGCGGAGCCTAAATGTATTAAATATAATATGCGTAAAATATCGTTTGTTTAATTTATATGTAATAAGTAGTTCAATTTTTTAAAAGATAAAATTTGGAGGTAGGTAACTAGTTTGTCATGTCCAAGTATTCTCCGATTTAGATACTTATGTATTTCTTTTCTTAGAAATGTCTGATGAAGCTCGGCCATCCACATGTTCGGGAATCACTGGAGGATATATATTCATAAAAAGAAGTAGTGGCTTGGTTCTACTAAAACCTGGTTCATCAATCATCATCATCATCAACAGCCTGTAGTGGTCCACTACTGGACGCAAGCCTCCTCCTGATAAGCACCTTATTGGCTTTTATAAAATCTGGTTATCAATACACAAAAAAGAGAGAATAAAAATGGAATAAAAATATTTCGATGAGACTGATTTCAAACACTACTTTGAATCACTTGAGCATTTTTATTACTGACTGTACCTCATACCATTTATCTTGTTTTGGTATTCGTTTGTGAGTGGTATTGGTTAGGAATAGAATTTAATGAGGACAATAAACAAATACCATTTGGTATTACTTTTTTGGTATTAGAAAGGAATAGATCAATCCATATCAACCTCTCTGGAAAGAACGTTAAAACAGCATGATCTTATCAAAAATGTTTATCAGGATAAACGGTATCCCGGGAAGGACATACTTTTTACACCGGAAAAACGCGTGCTAAGGGCAGGGCTGGTTCATTACGAATAAAAGCGGGTTAACTACAAACCAGAACACTAATGCGCGTATTATGAAAGCTTGCTTAGTCATAGCTTGAGTGACGTTTATGCCATAGAAAAGCGTAACTCAAGCATAGATGGATGACTGCGCATACTTTCATAATATGGGTCTAAAGCTCTGCGCTCATTAATCTAGTACCGCTACCACAGAGCACGAAAACGTGCATTCAGATATGGGCTTAAACTCTTAGATACATTTTACAGTGACAAAGTGGCTTCTTACAAGCTTCAAACGCGTCCGCGAGCATAAGTTTTATATTGACGGCATCAGATGACAGACAGTCATCTAATGCCGTCGATATGAAATTCATCTAAATGTTACGAGTTAAAGCCGATATTTTAATGAAAATTTTTGTGGTTTGCTGCAGCGATGCTTTTTAGGTGTGCGATGAGCTTTACGTTTCATACCATTACGAGGGACATCATCAGGGTAAGTGCAGTTCTAGACGGAATATATGGGGTTGTTGTCACATTGATAGATAAGTGACGATGTGGCTGAAAATTAATCACGAAAGTCTAGAATACCTATTCACTTTTGTCACACACGCCCTATATCTGCTCTCCTAGTTGATGATTCATGGAATGGTCTCTTAAGACCCATGGCAGGGAAAACAGAAGCCAGCAGCGAGTTCTAAGCCTTAGTTTTAGGCAGTTGTCCCACCGCCAGCGAGAAAACGACTAAGTATCGGTTATTTTCTCGCTCAAGAAACGTACAATAGATATACATTCCGTGTAAACAAAAGAGATGCATATACAAATAGTTGATCGCTGACTGTTCACACTGCCGGCGAGGACTCGCTTCACTAGTTTGTCGCTGGGCGACAAGAGCTAGGAAAGATACACTGCTTCAGCGATACTCGCTCAGCGATCAGAACTCACGCCGAGAGAGCAACCAGCGGTCATTTCTCTAGTAGTATGTTCTCCTATTCCACTGTCGTTTGACCGCCGCAAGCTAGTAATGCGAGTAATCGCTCGTCTCACTCGCACACTCGCTTATAGCCGAGCTACACATTATCGGAACTACGCACTCGCTCCCCGCGGCACGACGACTCGTTTCTACATTCAAGCTTTGCTCGCGACTCGTTCATCGTTGCCGGTGGGACAACTGCCTTACGAAAGTATGGCTATTGATTTATCTATCAGCCAAAAAATGCACTTAATGTTGTACATTTTCAGCATTTCATACTAAGCGTGTAAGTAATAAACTTAAAATTCTTCAGTTATCTTTCTTTGAAATACAATAAATTGATTGATTTGCGTGGATATTTTTCTATCATCATTTTGTGCAAGAGTGAGCTTAACCTTCAATTGTCCGAAAATGTTAGCAATATTTTTGTATCTCATTATTACAGTTCTATTTTTACTATGTGGGGTTCTATCAATACCAGTGCAGCCAGAATACGATGTAAACAACTTAGATTTAGTAGAGAATATATTTGAAAGTTTCATAGTAAATTATAATAGGAGTTACAGCGGTGAAGAGAAAATTCAAAGATTCGAATACTTCAGGCAGAATCTGGCTCTGATAAATAAGTTGAACAATGGAAATCCTGATGCTGTCTTCGGTAAGTTCCATTTCTAGTTAATGATAAGTCAAGTATAATAAGTAATTTCAAAAATGGTTATACACTTCTTCCGTTGATAGTACTTTTTTTTGCAAGATTGACTTTTAACCGATAGTCAAGGTACTTTATTAGAAATCGGGTACCTCCGGGAATGGGGCCCTCGGGGACTAACCCGTAGTTTTCTGTTAGATTTTAGAATTAACACAAATTACAGTTTATAGTATGTTAACTGTTTTTAACCGAGTTCGATAAAATCTTTATGACTCTGTTGTATTTTATGTACCATGGTATTTATGCAATTTTTATGCGTATGTAATTAAAGTATTTGTTAGGTTATGGTATTTAATGTATCCTACTAAGTAATATTATAAATGCGATAGTTTGTGAAATGTGAAATTTTTGTAACCTAGGATCTCCAAAACTACTGAACAGATCAAGAGGAAATTTGGCATACACTTAGAACGTAGCCTAACTTAAACAATAGTTTAACTTAAACAATAGTAATTTTGATGATTTTAATTTGAATTTAATTTGATTTGATTGTTGTAGGTTTAAGGAATACTAACATTAAATATAAGAGTTATTGCTGCTACTAACAAACTATAGAATCTATGTAATCTGAAATAAAGAATTTGAATTTGAATAAGCTTATTATACCAAAAATACGCGAGCGAAGCAGCGGGCAGAAGCTAGTTGTATTATATTATTTAGTAGTCTATTTAATAAGAGGGTTAAAATTAAATCTCATATCCTCTGTATATTTACCACTTTTAACAACTTTGTCTCTATCTCCCAATAAGGTATGCTGGAAGAGAACTGTTATTTTTCCTGATAAATGTTTTACTTGTAGATTCTATACAACATTTATCTATCACACTAATATTATAAATGCGAAAGTTTGGATGGATGGATGGATAGATGTTTGTTACCTCTTCACGCCAAAACTACTGAACGGGTCAGGCTGAAATTTTGCATACAGGTAAGTCTAACCCTGGAATCATGGACCAGGACCCAGGACTTTTTATCCCATAAATCAGTTCCCATGGGAAAGAAAAAAACGATTCCATAGAAACAACGCGTGCGAAGCCGCGGGCAGAAGCTAGTTAAGTAATATATTTACATTGCCATTACAGTGCAGCACCAATGCGACAAAGAAATATAAAAAGAGATACAAAAAACACTTACATACTTAACATCAATATTAATAAAATTACACCAACAAGCTCTAACTATAACTTAAAACTATCGCTAAAAATAAATAACTCAAAATATTCCTATGCGTCCTATCCAAAAAAAAAAATCGGATCCTTGAATTTAGTTAAATTAATAATAAATTTAGTAATAAATTTTTAATTAAATTTTGTTAAGCTTCTGCCCGCGGCTTCGCACGCGTATTATCGGTATATTAAGTAGCCGGTCGGTATATTATCTAAGTTAGGCGTTGCTACGATCAATTTCATGCTTTGCGTACGATAAATTTCATCTTGATCTGTTCAGGCAAGTTCAGTAGTTTTAGAGATCCTAGGTAACAAAAATTCAGTTTTCACAAACTTTCAGCTTTATAATATTAGTAGGATATATCAACATCCTCATCTGCACATAAACCATTAATAGCACGAAGGGCCCGTGTCAACGGGGAATTGCTCAGGAGGTTAGTTCTTGCCCTCGGAATCGCAAGTAGCCTAGGCCTTCGACGCGCGTACACATACTTGATAGGTGTACACCGTCTACGGAAAATTCGACTAAAACAATTCGTCTACTACAATTCGACTAAAACACAATTTGACTAAAAACATTTCGACTAGTGACAATTCCACTAAAGCAATTCGACCTTGATTTGACCCGACTTGTAGGCTTGCCGAATTGCACCCAGAGCCAGATGATGACACTAAATTTTTCGTTAAAACGAATTGTTTAAGTCGTTAGTCGAACTGTTACTAGTTGAAATGTTTTTAGTCGAATTGTTTTAGACGAATTGTTTTAGTCGAACTTTCCGCAAATAGTACCTAACAAGGTGTTAATGAACATAAGACTATTATTATAAGATTATGTTCATTAAAACCAGAGGATTGTCTATCATTTATTAAATAAATTTTTATTTGTCTGCCTATTTATTGAACGTGCTCCAGCTCAATCTCTTAAATTTATCCTTTGTATATGAACATAACATTATCTGAGCGTCTGGTCGAAGCGATGCGTGACCCGAAAGCTGGTGAGTATCTGGCGCAGCGCATCAGCACTGCCATACAGCGGGGCAATGCAGCCAGCGTCATCTACCGAAACATCGTATTTCGTAGTTCAAAGTAGGTCTTCTTTCATTCGTCGTTTCATCCATGTGTCATCAAACTAAATTAGACTCGAATTACCACTAGAAGTATTGAAAATCGGTATATAGTTTTTAAAACTTAGTTTTTATTATAATAATAATAATATAGTTTTTAAAACACTCCAAAATATTAAATAATCAAAATATTTTTTCTAATTGATTTGATTAGTGTTAGTAGATGTACCTACACGAGTCGGGCGATGTGTTAATAAATGAATAAAATAAAGGAAATGAATTATCATTATCAGATATCAACAACTTCGCCGATTGGTCACCCGAAGAAAAGAACCCGCCTATGCCAATAAAGCTAAGGTATAATATCAAAGATGATACCAGGATTTGTAACGTAAGAACTTTGTTATATCTCGTTCGCGTATAAAATTTTCGAAACCTCTGCGCATGAATATAAAAATATTGAAAATTTCAGCGCGTTCAAGTCAAGCCTGGAATGTTTGGCGAAGCCCCAGAGTCTTTCGACTGGAAAGACCACGGCGCCGTGACAGCTGTCAAAGACCAAGGACAATGTGGTTCATGCTGGGCCCATGCTGTTGCTGGTGAGAGAAAGAAAGCAAGATTTCACCTTCCTAATTCATGTTATAGAAGTGCCTTATCACAACCTACCTATATTCATACTGTTCTATATTCTACCTATATTTCTATATTCTACCTATATTTCTATATTTTGACGACCTCGGTGGCGCGGCGGGCGAAGGTCCGCCTGCGGCGCGGGAGGTTGCGGGTTCGATTCCCGCCTTGGGACAAATGTTTGTACGATCTACAAATATTTGTTCCGGGTGTTCTGGTCGTTTCTATGTATAATAAAAAATATCTATCCATGTAATGTATTATATTATGTATATCAGTCATCTAGTACCCATAACACAAGCTCTGCTTAGCTTGGGGCTAGATGATGCTGTGTGGATTGTCCAGCATTATTTATATTCTACCTATATTTCTATATTCTACCTATATTTCTATCACATCACATCATATTCATACTAATCACACTAATATTATAAATGCGAAAGTTTTGATGGATGGATGTATAGATGGATGGATGTTTGTTACGTCTTCACGCCAAAACTACTGAACGGATCGCGCTGAAAATTTGTAGGTACAGGTAATTCTAATCCTGGAATCAAACATAGGCTACTTTTTATCCCATAAATCAGTTCCCATGGGATAGAAATCACCTTTAAACGTTTCTGTAGAAACAACGCGTGCGAAGCCGCGGGCATAAATTAGTATTCTATATTTCTATATTCATACTGTTCTATATTCATACTTATCACAGGCCTACCTATATACATACAGTCGTTCGACGAATGCGTTTGTAGTTAATAAAAAAAATACTTTTAATTCTCGCCATGCACCAAAACCTAAAGGGCCTAAAGGGATCGTTGAGCTAGAATCATAAAATTTGGCAAGAAACAAGGTCTTACAATTATACGGAACCCTTGGTGCGCTAGTCCGACTCGCACTAGACGTGTTATTTTTACTGAAAATTTAATTATCATCGTCCTTTTCAGGTACAGTGGAGGGACAGTATGCAATAAGGTATAAGCAGCAAGTAGTGCTCTCAGAACAGCAGTTAGTAGACTGTATTCCCTATGACCGTGCATGTAGTGGTGCATCTGTTTTTGAAGCATATGAGTAAGTGTTTTGTTATAATGTCTACAAAACTTTTATCCTATACTAATATCCTACTAATATTACTATAAATGCGAGAGTTTGTGAAATGTGAAATTTTTGAAGGCTACATAAAAATTTCATTCAGAAAAAAAAATCATTTTTAAAATTTCAGAAATGTCATTATGATTCTGTTCCGTTGTTTTGGAGATCCTAGGTAACAAAAATTTCACATTTTACAAACTTTCGCATACATTAAAAAGTTTAAACTTAAACAATAGGCAACTTTTTTTAGGGCTTCGCTCCCGATTTAGAATTTAACGAAGGGTTTGATAATTTACACATCACGTCCAACGAGAAACCAAAACACAGAAAAAAAGTCCGTCTATGCAATGGAATATTTGAATGAAAATATTTAAATGAAAATATTTTTGTCAGAATAGTGATTTATATTGTTATGTTGTTATGGTTAACTGCTTTGTAAAATATGAAAATTAAACAAAATGTTTTTCTCCAGCAAAGAAACGAAATAATTCGATTAATTCCTAAAGGTACATTCTATGGATAATATAAATGCTTCGTGTGTAAGAAGTCGACTCGAGTAAAAAAAAAGCTTAAAGAAACAAAAAAAAAAAAATTGGTTGTCTGTAAAGTCGGTTTACTGACGATAGTTGAACGTGACAACGTCTTAAGAAAATACTGATGGAATGGTAGCATTTGATACTCGATCAAAACATGTAAATGTACTATAGTATAGCAGCTGTCCACGCAGACGCATCGCTCACTCAAGTAGGAGAGAGACGGATGTCGAGCGCTCTCGCTTGCACTTCAAGCCTTACATGGAACGCCTCAGAGCGAGGTAACGCCGCATGACGTCATGTTTTTTCGTGCGTGCAGCCGGCTCTATCGAATTATAAGACGTTGTCACGTCAAAAAGCTTAACGAAAATCGGTTCATCCGTTTGGGAGTTACGATACCACAGACAGATACACAGACAGACACGTTAAACTTATAAGCTTATAAGTATAACACCTTTCTTTTTGCGTCGGGGGTTAAAAATAGGAAAGGTCCCTATTTAGTTAAGAACTCAATAGATGGCAGAGAACCTTCGCGGTGAGAAGAGGATCACATGTCAAACTATACACGGTTTATGCAGGGTCTATGCCCTTTGAATTTTACAGCCCTAAGTAAGAAACGCTCGCTTTTCAGTCGCTATTTTTAAACATTTTTTATAAAAACGTGACAATAGGGAGCGACTGAAACAACAATAGAACTGGCTGGGCAATATTGCAGTTAAATCGATCGGTCAGCAACCGCCCGGCCATCTATCGAACAACATCAGCCATACATGGCCACACCTAAAATGTTTGGCATTTATTGCCGGGACATTACTGCAATATTGCATAGTCTGGCTAGTATAGCTAGCAATGTTGCCGGCCATTGTATTGCAGCCACATATTGCAGAAAAATATTGCTCGTTTAGAAACGCCATTATATTATGAATGACGTGTTCTGGATAATTAAAATAAATAAAAAAAATCTATCTATGTAATGTATTCTATAAAGTATATCAGTCATCTAGTACCCATTACACAAGCTCTACTTAGCTTGGGGCTAGTTGACGATGTGTGGATTGTTCAGCTTATTTACTATTATTATTATTATTATACATATTAAGCTCATACATTTCTACTTACACGGCACGGGGCGCGGCGGCGGCGGCGGCGGCGCCGACCGTGCCATGACCGTTTTCATGTAAAAAGGGCCTTAGGGACTAATATGTGTCTAAATTTCAGAACACTTATACCTGAAGGAGGACTTATGCTGCAAAAAGATTATCGGTACAAAGCAGAAAAACAAAAGTGTCGTTTCAACAAGTCTAAGATCGCAGCCAAAGTCATCGGCTGTCGCTTATACGACACGAACAATACAGAGGGCCCATTGAAGGATGTATTGTATAATGTTGGCCCTCTTGCAGTTGGTAAGCCAGTTTACTACGACCAAATCCAATAAACGTGATAAATGTTAAAACATGTATTCAAGCCATAGATCTAAGTAAAATTCGGTAGACATGGTACGTTCTCCCAGCGCTAACTCAACATATGGCCTGTGATGTGATGAGTTACAACTAAATCAATATTTTGCAATATACCTACCTAATTAAATACGTACGCGAAACACAAACACCGGCGGTGCGCCGCCGCCGGTCCGACTATGACTGAGGTGGGTGGAGGACCTAATTTCACCTAATTTGAGCCATCGACTTTCGAGAAACTAGTTCCACAATCTCCAGAAATTTATTTTGATTCCCACAACATTTGATTGACAATAGATAGAGTAGTTTTCAAGCTTTATATAAGTACCTGAATTCGCCTTATGGTTTGAATTAAATTGGATCACTGACTAGCTATGAAAATTAGGGATCAGATTGTAAAAGTAAAAGTAAAGTAAAAATGCGTTTATTTTGTAACCAATACATACATAGCACATACAAAAGTTAAAGGTTAATACAAAAGTAACATAAAGGTCACAAAAATGGCCAACACTCAGCAGATGCTATGGTAGGCTGTATCCTGCCATAGCGCTGGTCTTCCGTGGAGGCCAGAATGAAACGTGAGTCGCGGCGTAACTCACACATAAGAGTGAGTTACGCTGCGATTGGTTGGATTTGATTCTGCCGTTCAGAGTACATCTGCTAGAAAAGTGCCGTTTCACCAGATTTGGATGGCATGGATTCAAGCCTTCTTTTTTCCTTTATTTGTTTCATTAAAATCCAAGAAAAATTACCAGAAACGTGCGCAAGTAAGGCATTCTTCAATGCTTTATTCTACAAAATCTGTTCAAGAGTTCAGGAAGCACAAGCACCGAAGTCTACGACACCAGAAACAAATTATAGGCCGAATAACACAACAGATGATGAAGTTTAATTATTTGCATGATGATCGGAATGCTGGCTTTTATTTCGGTCAACGAATTAGCATTGCCATTCAACGTGGCAATGCTGCTAGCATTCTGGACACTCTGCCTTCTGGTGGCGGCTTAGATTTTTAAGAAATAGATATACTTGTATATACTAGTTGTTATTGTTTTATTCTGTGAATGTAATGTTATATGTGCTAAATAAATATTACATTATTTGCATCGCTCATTTATTATACGTATTTATATATTTTTCTGCTTTGTATACTGTTGTTTATAGTTTTTAAACTAAAACTTATTAGTTTACTCAGATTGTTCACTTTTTATGTAACTAAATTATTATTTTAACCGAACTTTTGAAAACCTCTTCAGAGCCTTCTGCTTCAACTTATTTTATATAATTTGTATGTGCTGCTGATTTTCCTTGTAAAAAATAAACAGGGACATTAACATTGATTCCAGGCTTGGCCGGAGAAGCCTTTCTTCACTATACAAGCGGGATTCTCAGAGGCCAAGACTGCGCCTACCGTAAACCTTCCCATGCAGTGGTTTTGACTGGGTACGGCTCAGGTAAGATAATTTCCTTACCGCGAGCATTCGTTGACATTGTATAAACAACTGACTGCTGACAGGTGAACGCTGATAATCGAGTACCTACGGGATTGTTACATTACAGGTTACTTTTTAGGGTTTCGAGATCGGTTTCGAAACTTTTAAGGGCGATTCACACATATCATATCAGTGAAGTCACAGTTCCGACACAGTACCGGCACAGTGCGAAATATTCTTTCATACATTCTCTATGAACGCATCCCCACTTGTCAGTGTCAGTGACGACACAGTGCTCTCAGTGTTAGTGCCGACACCGGCATTCGTTGACGACGCTATTTTTTGTGTAGTTTTGAGTAATGCATGGTTAAGTTAGTATGAGAAATACTAAATTTATTGGAAAAATTTGTAGTTTTTTTATAAACTAAAAACTATGCTTTGTTGTCACCCAGATCACATGAGTACAAACTCAATACTTAACATTTTTGTGGCATTTTAAAGTTTAAGAAAAACAGCTAATGTCAGGGAATACTTCACAAAATCGCAAGAACAAACTATTAAATCAACGAAACGAACACCGAACAACCGTCAAAGACTTTGTTGCGTCATTGTACTCAAAAGCATTCATTTGACAGTATTGCCAACCAGATTATACATAAATTTGCTACAGTGTAATTATTTTATTTTCAAACTTGAAATAATTGCGTTAGATAAAAATTTAATATCCGTCATTGAGTATCAGATGTTTTTATGTATTCTATAAATATTGAATTGAAAAATGAGTTAATGCAGTACAAAATGTGCTAGACAAAAAAAAAATACGCCAAAATTCTTGCTGGCAACCCTGGTTTGACAGACAGATTACTCTGTTCTTTCACCTCAACGCCATATTTACGGTTCGATGCGCAGCCGTTGAAGCCAACTTCACTGACCTCATAAAGATTTGCGCGTACTCTACTTGCGTACTATTTTTGATATTCATTAAATAGCGAAATTTCTAACCATCTATGTACATAAACCTATAGTACATACTCTACTAAACGGGATCCTGCAAAAAACGGGATGTTGCAGAGGGAAAGGGCTGTTAGAGTCTATGCCATGATTTGTCATCATCAGTCAAGAATTGAATTGAAATATTTCAGAAAACGGCAATGATTTCTGGAACATCAAGAACTCGTTCGGTGAATCATTTGGCGAGCATGGCTACATCAGAATTGAAAGAGGAATTGGATGCCTTGGCATAGGAGCAGATGAAACAATAACATCTCCAGTCCTCGGTTTTGAATGGTGAATTGATATTATATTAATAAGTATGCAATGAAAATATACTTTACAAGGCAATCCGAAACGAGTTTTTTGATTCCTCACGTCTTTATAGATCTAGTTATCTTTGGTCGCTCTAGGTATTTTCTTAAACTTTTGTTTGTGTCTACCACAGTACCACTCATACCACAACCCAACTTTTATAAGAATACCCTACATAAACACACAAATCCTAATAGGATAACCATAGATCTAAGTAAAATTCGGTAGATATGGTCGGTCTCCCGGGGCTAACTCAACAAAAGGCCTGTTTTGTGTTTCAACTACACGCAAAGATACGCTATTTCCAATCTTTTGCAATGTACCTACCTAATGAACAACAAAGATGGAAAGACGTAACTAGACCGGAGTGCGACTGAGACAACAATATGCACGCGAAACACGAACGCCGGCGGCGTAGGTCCGACTATGACCGATGTGTGTGGATCTAATTGCACCTAATTTGAGCCTTCCACTTTCGAGAATCTAACCCAATCTCTCGAATTTTACTTAGATCTATGGATAACCCATTCTCATAAGTCTTATCTAAAGCTGAAGAGCGTCAGATAACTTAGATATCAAAATTGTATTTTGTTATCTAACGCGTGTTGACATAAATTGAAAATTAATTGGATTATAAGTGTTGTAGAAACTCGTTAGATACGCACTCTTAGGAGACTTTTTAAACACAATTGTGCGTCATACGTATCGAACTACTATGAGCATTGAATAAACTACCTTTTGTCTGTACAACAAAGTCGAGATTGACTCGATAGATGGCAGTAAGTAATAATGCATTTGTCTCGCATGGGAACCGGTAATAGCAGAATTTGAATTGACTTGAAAAAGTAACAACAGCATTTCCAATTAAGATAGATAGCTGTGGACTTGCGAAGATTTTATTCAAATGTTCTAGACATATTTTGCCGTTTTGTTATAAAGCGAGACCTTCAGCGTCTTTTAGAGAACAAAGAAATATCGACAATTAGTATCTGGAAAACCTCTTCACAGATCACATTAAAAACATCATTTAATTAAGTATGTTAATTAATTTCAAAGTAAATGAAGCATATTTTGTGTTTTTTATGTATGAATTTCGTTATGAATAAAGTTGTAGTGGTGGCCCGGGGCCGCCACAGTCTGAGAATTTTTGCTCACCTGGAAAATCTATTGGCCAGCCTTGATCTAGAGTTTCTTTCATCTAAAGATTTTGTGACGATACAATTGTCATAGTAAAGCTTTGTAGGTTTGTAGGATTAGATTTTTACCCTCAAAGTATGGAACTTAAAAGTAGCACAAAAATGGTCCGGTGACATTTTTACCCTAACCCGGCACTAGTATAGTTCCTCAGACATTCAACAGCTTCATTTACTTTGACGTCAAAAACGTCAATAACATCCGATATATTATTCGGCAGAACACTACCTAAGCTCGGTTAAGCAGCTTCTAAAGCAAAGCTTATCAAACGAAACCCGTCTCTATTGCTCTCTCATTAGTTCTCGCTTTCAGACAATCCAATCAGATCACTTTTGCTTCGCTGCTATATCACAAACAGCAATGCTGCAAGTGAAAGTAGCCCTAAGGGACCTCGGGCTAGGCTAGACGCCTACGCCATTGTGAGCAATCGTATACTTTCGATATCGTTGAACCCAAAAGTTTGTTGGCACAGTCGCTTGCAAGTTAACATGTTGTTCAACTTTAGAGGCTAAAGCTTTAGCGACATAGAATATTGTTACTATTTTGTTTGTGATTGATATCATAATAATAGTCGCGATGGATATCTGCAGGCAGATGCTGGATGCGGCAAGCTGAAGACAGGGCGCTATGGCGCTCATTAGGGGAGGCCTCTGTGGACTAATATAGGCTGATGATGATGATGATGATGGATTTCTAAAGAACTACTTACTAATATTATGAAAAAGTTTGTATATAAAGGGGAATCTCCGGAACTACTGGTCAGATAAGAAAAATGAGTTAATTATAGTGGGGTTATAGTGGGGAGTGGTACTACATAGTGTCCAACCGAAGGTTCGGCTTCTGTTTCAGCCAGCAGGGCAATTCAGATCCACTACCAAGTCATCGACACGGAATCGGACACAGATTCGCAAGAAATTCAAATAAATTAGCGTCTTTTAATATTTTCTGCGTTCAAAACTAAACTACCAGGAAAGTAGTTTTCCACAAATCGTAGACTATTTTCTATAAGCCCATGTTATAATAAAGTATGATATAATATAGCATTTGGTATTATGCTGATTTTTATTATTAAAGCTCTTTTATTATTAATTGCTCTAAAAGTAGCAATAAATTGAAATTTTAAAACATGGGTTCATAGAAAGTGTTTTATTATATGTGTTTCGAAACGGACAGCATGGTTTGAAGAATTGCAATTTGAAATATGGATGTATTTATGTGCTTTTATCGTCTTTTTGTAGTCATGCTGTGTGTTTTTCCGTCAATGTCATAGCAGCAAGTCCCTGTCATTGTGACCTCTACAGTAACTGTCAATGTCAACTCATAGCGTTTGAAATTTTCAGCGGTGTATGCAGAAAATTTTGTGTTTTTATGGTTTTTTTGGTGAAAAAACGATGTTTACCGTGAAGTACAAGCATTTACTTTGTGCAAAATTCGTGCCCATCTCTCCGAGTTATAATCCCGACCACTGACTATGAGGTAAGCGTGGAAAACTCATAATAACGAGCCTGGCACAAAGTTCCCATCGGATGGTAATACTTTGTATAGTTATGTCGCCGGTACCATCAGGCCGGCGGTACACACACGAGTGTGATCCTTTAGTACAGCTTGTCTTATCAAGTTACTGCGATAATAACCCAGGTTGAAGTACATAACCTATAGACGGAAGGTGCGGTGCCACCTTTTAGCATCCTAGATCATGTTAAATCATTTTGCAATCTCTAATTGAGTGTTACAAACATACTTTTGATGAAAAGATGATGAATTAGTAAACTACTATTATAAACAGAGTTATGTGCATGTAATTGGTATGAACTAATTGTTTGAAATAAAAACATCATTGACACCAAAGTTTGGCAGGGCAGGGCAAATGCCTACATAAATAACAGATCGAAATCTTCGTAGGCTACCTGGTAGTACCTACCTACCTGGTTTGGTAAATAAAAAGTTGACACATTAATGCAAAAAGCTGTCATACTAAACACTTGTAGGATTGTCAGAAAAATCCTGCAAAATGAACTACCTAGCACCTGAAGTGCACTTGCCTTAAGCCCATGTGCTTTGTTTTTTACCGGTTTTTTCACAGAGAAGATTTAAACCTTAGCACAATAATAATAATCATAATAATAAGTTCCCAGGTTCGGTTTGTACTGTTCGGGGCAGAATCACCACTTTATTTTGAACAATCAGAATTTAGCTAGGTACTTATTTCATTGTTACTGGCAGACAGAGTACAGAGAGTATATCAGAACAAGAGCTGATTTTTGACTAACTAATCTATATTGTATTGGAAGTTAAATATAATAATAAGAAAATGCCCTAAGTAGGTATATAATTATAGCTTTCTTTTGCTTAAATTATTTAAAGAACAGTACCTACCTTAACCTAACCTTATAACTAATAAGTTAAAAGGTTCTGCAAATTGACCTTTCACATTACAGCTTGTAAATAAAATTACCTGCAGGTATGTTTAACACTTACTCGGAGTAAGGTGCCAAACATAAAAATACTTTGTAGTCTCTCATTATGTTACTTTCATTGTATTGAAACTGAATATGCTCTAGATCATTGTCATGGTGATCTCCGACATTTTGAAGTACCTATCTAAAACATGATTTACTTCCAAGATCTGATGACACCAGTTGGAATGAACATCACATGTCATATTGAACCTAGTTTCACATTCCCAGAATCATAGGTTATTTCCACAGTTGTTACCTATGGCTTTTATAGAACAACTTTATTTAATAGTAAGTACTTAAAATTATTTCTTTTATTGACCCCGCATTATTCTGAACATCATTTAGACCCAAAGTCTGAAATAATCAAAATTAAATTCTCTGCAACAAACTAAAAATGATCAAGACAAACAGATTACTATTATTAGCCTAGGATATGGCATTCCTTTAAATTAAAGACAATTTCCTACTGCTATTTTGTTTGAGTTAGTGCAACTCACTTCAGGTGAAGGTTAGTGCACACCAACACACCATCAGAATCTGGTATATTAAATTTTTATTACAATATTCAAGAGTGTGTAAGTCACAAGAGCTCAGTTTTTTCTTAGCTTTGTTAATTAAGTAGCAGAGGATCATTACATAATTATTTGGTTTACAATAAATACTTTGAAACCTCATAGATAACCAAACCTTCACAGTTGGTTTCACTCGGATGTGATCCACATTTTGACGAGATGCATCGGATGCACTCATTTGAACGAGAGGTTCCAGTCAGGTGGGCAGTGACCCTATCAAATATCTGACACTCAAGCCAATATGTGGGACTATACCATTTCATACCGGTAAACGAAACTTATTATTTTATGTATAAAATAAGGGAAACTTTATCCTGTCGTCAGAAACAATGTAACTGGAACTAATAATGGTGATGTTCATGAGAGAGTTATGTTATAGTTTGGCCAACTAACAGTCAAATAATCAACATAATACCGGTATGGTACTTATTGCCCCTGGCCTCGGAGGCTATATCCTAAATTAGGGGCCATCGCATGCTTACTTGGGCTAGGCGATGATGTTACTGGAGCTGTCTTGACGACGATTCAGGACACTACTACGGCAGCATGCCTCTCGGGGAGGTATAACGGCATGGCCGTCTGCCAGCCAAATAATCTGAACAGAGTATCGGAACGGTACTTATTGCCCCCGGCTGCGGAAGCTGTATCCGGAACATGGGGCGTGGCATTATAGACATGAAATGAAGGCTATTACAGTAAAATAGTACAATACTTCTCATTATTATATTTCTTCTCATATTAACCAAGTGTGCCTTGTGCTCCTATGGCGAATAAATTTATGAGTATGAGTGTTACCCCATCCATGGCCTAGACTCTGCGGTGTGACCCGCAGAGGTGGCGACTCTGGTGCCCCGTTGCTAAACCTGATAGGTTAAACTAGCAGATGGACACTAACAATATTAACTCCAGTGCGGAGGAGATACGGATGCGATTTTTCGTTTAGCCTTCAAAGGCGCGAATGGCTCTTAATACCTTTGGCCTCGGAGGCAAACTAGCAGAGGGGAAATGACAATGTTAACTCCAGTACTGAGGAGGTACGGATGGCATTTTTCGCTACGCCCTCAATGGCTCGAATGGCTCGATCATCATCAGCCTATATTAGTCCACAGCTGGCTATAGGCCCTGTTGGCACTTGGTCTTAAAAGCGATACCTCGCTATAACAAGGTCAGGTCGACTTTTATAACACCTTCAGTCGAAGTGTGATCAGTTTTGTCTGAATATACACGTCGCCCTCGGAGACTGTATCCGGATGATGGGGCATACATACTAGGCGATGGACGCCCCAACAAAGTGCCTGACATTTTGCCAATATATTCGAGCCTGAGAAGATAGCACACAATCTATGATAAATATGATAATGCTTCTGGCTTATACATTTTAAATCTTGTATTGAGGTTCTGTCTGAGCTCCTTTAATGTTCTCTCCCCAGTGAAGTCCCTCCTCAGATGGAGACACTGGAACTTTTGGTAAAAAAGTGGGGGGGGGGGGGAGAAACGGTACGGTGAAGTAGACGAGTGGTAAGACTAGGCACGTCACCCACTGTCCTGTATCAGATTGTCCATCATTATCACCAACCAAGGTACCATTACCCTTTACCGTCGGATATGACAGGGTTCTCCGCAATTAAATATATATCGTCTAGCGGGAACACCATGGAGTTATGGTGTCAGTGGATTCATAACCAAGTATTTTTCATGAAAACAATAACATACCCAAGCAGACACCTGTTTTGGTGTTTTCTGCAACTGGACCTGATTCAAGTACTTATGTTGTTCAGTTCAGAGAACTAACAAGCTATATGTAGATATCATTAACTACCATCTTTATATTACATACAAATACCTATAATTACACAGCAAGGGTTATAGCGAAATAACCCCTTGTAAATAAGTTATCCATACCATAACATATTTTATTTTATATTTGTAATGTTAAAAGTCCTATTTGAACTAAATTCAATTATGGACAGTTAATTAAGGATATACATAAGAAGTAGGTACCTACCTATGTTCATGTGAATCCCAGATCTCATAATAGCAAGATCAATTAAATTTATTAATTCTAAAAATGAGCACATTACCAAGCATGTGATCAACAAATAAATCCTGAATTAAATAAAATTAAAACTATCACATTCAAACTGAAAATATTCTACTAAGCAGAACTCCACTCATTGAAATATTAGACCTTGCATTTTAGAGCAGTAATTTCTGATCAGCAAGATTTTATGAATACCATAATCCTATTTAATAAATTGATGAATCTAAATGGTTCATAGTAAAGTTTCAAATAGAAACCAGAACTTTACTCATTTAAATAATGAAATACCTATATTACCTATACATACAATATTTTCATACTTAGATCACTGCCTTTTAAACATTGTCCGGCCCCACGAAGCGATCTGCTGTACAGCGACAGAACTGCGGCGTCACCGGCTGCCACTATCCAGACCTAAGCCCCAACGAAGTGACCTGCATGACGGCGCACAATACAACTGCAGAACGGCGTCGCCGGCTGCCACTATCCAGATCCATGTGTACCTATATGTGCTTCAGGGGCACTTTGTGTGATGCTAAGTATCGTTGATTTCTGATCAATTAGATTTGATAAACACTCAATATTTTGTTTTACACAACTTTAAAGTCTTAGAAGATAAGTCCTAAGATCTTTAACTTGTTTGACTGTTATTTATGTATTACATGTAAGTACCTACTTAGTTACATGTCATACATTTTATTTTCACATAGCGTTTGTCCGTCTTTCACCAGCAGATAACAAACAGGTCTTCAAACCATGCTGTCCGTTTCGAAACACATATAATATTACCGTTTTGCACAAAAACAAAACGGATATTATGTGAGTGGAGAAACGGACAGCATCAGCAAGGTACTTGCTGGTGTTGATGACACTATGAGTTGACATTGACAGTTACTGTAGAGGTCACAATGACAGGGACTTGCTGCTATGACATTGACGGAAAAACACACAGCATGACTACAAAAAGACGATAAAAGCACATAAATACATCCATATTTCAAATTGCAATTCTTCAAACCATGCTGTCCGTTTCTCCACTCACATAATATCCGTTTTGTTTTTGTGCAAAACGGTAATATTATTTATGGAAAACTACTTTTCTGGTTTAATTCCTTGTAGAACTCAGAAAATATTAAAAACCCCTAAAATATTTTAATTTCGCGTGAATCTGTGTCATATTATTCGATGACTCGGTGTCGGAGTCTAAAATTTGGACTCTCCGCTACCGAGTCATCGATACCTAATTTTCGGCCAAAAATAAGCCCAATCTACAGTCGCGCCGAACCTTTTTGAATATCCAACAACATTTATTTTCCTTCCACTTTCCTCTATCAGCCGTTATCTCTGTACTATAGGTAGACCACAGAACTGGCGGATCGCTGCTGTAGAACCATGTCAGTAACAAACATCAAAAGTGGCGTTTGTTTTCTTATTGTGACAAGGTTCTACAGAGATCCCCTAGTTGTGTGGTCAACCTGAAACACCATTCTTAGCCATGTCCTTTTACGCAATCTATCTATCTTTCCTTCGGCCTTCGTCTCCCCTTATATCCCTTCACATTCAAACCTTACTCTACTCCTTCTTAAATCACTTCGAGCAAAGGAGGAAGTTCTATATTAGGCTGTATGTATTTTATTTCTATTTAAGTATGTTCTTCGATTTCTCCGTTATTTGTGGACCGATTTGGATGATTCTTTTGCAGTTGTATAGAGGATGATCCCGAGGTGAAAATTTTATTCACGAAGGACTAATATTTATAAAAAAATCTATCTATGTAGTGTACTGTATTAAGTTTATCAGTTATTTCGTATCTACGAGTAGTACCCATAAAACAAGATCTGCTTAGCTAGTGGCATTATTTATTTATTTATCCCGCAAAAAGAGATTTGAATTCGGTGAGTTTCTTTCTAAGCAATCAATTATCAGCATCACTAGTGATCTCCTCAATTTCTGTTTAAGATTTCGTGCAAGACGGCTTTTTAGTTTCACAAAAAAGATCGCCCTAATTCCGAGAACAACGGAATATCTTCATGCTTTTTCTTGTTCGGTTTAACAATTAGATTTTAGATTGTTGGCGATTGACCGATTCTTTTATTGTTGATGGTCAAGCGTTTCGCCACCATCTTACTTATGTAAGTAAGGTATGGCTTTATATGTGATTATATGTAATGTAGTTGAAATGGTGTTAGTAATGTAATTAGTTTTAGTATATATTAATGTTATATTTTACAGCTACAAATAAAGTTTATCTTATCTTTAAGTGAAGATGTGGCCTAAGATGGAGCACGCTTTTCCAGAAGGAATTTATTTACCCAGGATTTGAAAAGACATAAGAACAATCTTAGTATTCCACTTCTCACAATTATTATCATCATCACTAAAGTCATTTACAACGGGATATTTATTATGATTTGAGTTTTGAGCTTTCCAATATTTCGGCAGTTACATGCGCCATGATCACAGAATAACTGAAGGCACTGCGCGTGAGTTTTTTTGTATTTATAACCATGATGGAGTTAAAAGTTTTATCATCATCATCTGAAGCCAGATTTTTACCTACTGAGTGTCATCAACCTCGATTTCTTTATGTACTGATTTTGAAATAAAATTATTTTATACATCACATTTAGATTTAGATTTGGGTTGAAACTGACAGCATGTCATGCTGACAGCATGAGAGGCTGTCATTTTCAATCCCAATCTTTATCTACGCGACTAAGCAAACTTCAGACTAATATTATAAATGCGACAATTTGGATGTTTAGATGGATGGATGTTTGTTACTTCTTCACGCCAAAACTACTGAACGGATCGGGCTGAAATTTGAAAAAAAACATAGGCGTTTTATTCCATGAATCAGTTCCCATGAGATTTAAATAATTTTTAAACGTTTACATAGAAACAGCGCGTGCGAGCCCCGGGTAGAAACTAGTACCTAGATAAATCAAGGTGATTTTCATGTGGGCGGGCGGCGTAGTCAAGTCATTGACCAGGGTGATGTGAAGACAAACCAAGCCCTAAAATGAGTTAAATCGTTAAATGTTACTTCTAATTTGACTATTCACGGTTTTCCTCCCTCTTGATTTACCCGACGTTTCAGCAGACTAACGCTTTCACCCAACACATACTCAACTACAAAAAAAATCGGTACAAATAAATATAATTGAAGTGTATTTATGTGTGTTGAATTGATATTTCAAAATAACAGCTTTTACTAAATGCATTTGAAAGTATAGTACACGCTACAAATAGACAATTTTTTGTCTGTTTTTTTGTTCATGGTACGGCTGTGAAACGACTGTGCCGATTTAGACCGGATTTTCACTGGTAGATAGCTGATGCTATAGAGATAGAGAAACATTTATTAAACAACTCAGTTACAGCACAGAACATAGGTAAATAATTATACAAACTTGTATACTAGATTAAATAAATAAAGTAAAAGTTAATAGTAAAATATTAACAAAGGTGTAGGTAGGAAGTACCTACATCAACACCCACCTGCAGGTAGGTAGGCACCTAGGCAGGCACCTACCCCCCATGTCACATGTGTATAACGAGTAACCCAGGTTCCTTTTATTTTAGAAAAATAATTAGGGTTCCTAGCAAAACAATCAAAACCCATGAAAGTGAGTTTAAAAAACGTATAATCGTAAGTAACGTTCAGTCAGACTGATCAATCAGCACAGCAATCAGTACAGAAAAAAATCAAGCAATATGAATATCGAGTAATCGTGAGATAATGATCAGAAAGTCTATGATTACGGACGAATCACGATCGATACTGTAGTGTCGTGACCAGCGGGGCTTTCCTTGGACCAAGTGAAGGTGAGAATCTTCTCGTATAATGGCATTCAGAAGTTTCACGGAATTATTGGTACTAGTAACAAACCTATAGGTAAATTACTCAAAACCTGGCGCGATCCTCTTGTTTTTCGTATTGAGGCCTACATTCATTCCGAAATTTCATTTTGTTTCATTTGATCGGGACACTAATCGATGGAAAACGGAAATTTTGTACGTAGTTGAGCTTGAGCTGCTTTTTCACTTTGGTATTATGATAGTATTTTTTAATTCTACTTGACACTGAAATTTTGGTTCTTAAAATGGTATTCTTATGTACAAATGTATTAAAAAGTCAGGGTCATAAAATTTGACCGAAAACCACCCTTTCGTTAGTAACACGTTGACTTTCGCTGCCGTACTTTATTACTGCAGATGAAAAGAAGAGTACGAAGTACGGTCTTCAGTATCGGCAGATTTGTGACTTCAGCGTGGTTTGTATGAAAAAACAAAAGACAATCGTGCCAGCTATTAATTGCTAATTAACGCTTGTGTTCTTCTGGATGGATTGAAGCAATAATGTAAAATTTGTGTGGGTTGATATGACATGGAGGATGGGCATTTTGGGCCCGTTTGGGTACTTTGTCCAATCAAGACGAGTGATACGTCGTTGGATAGCTATTTTCAAGTGGACAAAAAAATCTACTACGACGAACCCGTTACAGTTGTCCGTCATGAAATATATTTTTCTGAAGATGTTGAATTTTTATCAGATAAAAATTCTACCATCAGGTTCAGCTTAATTTTTGCGAAAATCACTGAGTGTAAGTAGATGACAATCCCTCTTCATTATAAACCTCTCTTGGGCAAATAAGCATTGGAATGGCCGAATAAGAGTCGTTTTTTTAACCGAATAGACCTTTGTTGGACCACAATCTCCGATGTACCGATTGATCACGAAGGTTTATATTTATTCGCTCTAGTCTTGAAGAGACCCATAATGTTGTTCTGTTGACATAAGTCACATTGTAAAAAAACATTTCTTAGCCTATTAAGTATAAGGGTAGGTACTTAGTAAAGCACTATCGCATTCACTCTCTGCCTCGTTGGTCTAGCAGTCAGCTTGTTCAACTGCTGATTATGAGGTCCTGGGTTGCGAGTCCCGGGTCGGGCCAATAGTTGTTATTGGGGTTTTTCTAGCAAGAAAAATTCTCAGTAGCAGCCCGTAGTCAGGAAGTTGGCGGTGTTACACCCCCGTGCCTCGGAAAGCACGTTAGGCCGTTGGTCCTGCGCTTGACCTCTCCCCGGTCGTGTCGGTCTGCCGATTATGAGAGTGAGGGAATAGAGAGTGCACCTGTGTTTGCACAAACACTTGATATTTCTTGCGCATCTGGCTGGTCTCCGATGAGACTGGCCGCCGTGATAAAAATTCCGCTAGGAGGATATTATTATCGCATTCACAGCCCAGAATCGGCGGTGGTGTGACCATGCTAAACACGAAGGCCTTACTGAGCCAGCACTGTTTTCAAATGGTACCAAGACATTTGCGCGAAAAACACTTCGCGAAGGACATTAGCGCGAGTAGATACTTGCGCGAATGACACATGGGTGAATGGCATTTGCACGAGTGACCATTTGTGCATGTTGTCTACATGGACAAATGGTCACTCGTGCACAAAAATTCCAAAACTCCTAATAACTCTCAAAGTAGACGTCGCATATTTCACCGTAGCTAGGGGATTGTTAGGGGGCTCTTGCCTCTGATATATCCCACGTTCCCTTAACCCTTCCCCTTTCTTTAGATCTTCGTAGCACGTGCTACGATGGGCCGTCGTAGCATGTAAAAGACTTCAACGCCACCCTTCTAGCACTTTTTTACCCAACACTCAAATGCTCATAGCTACCAAACTAATATACCTGACGAGTTGGGGTTTTGGAATGATAATGTAAATCTTTTGCTCTTTACAATCAATGTACTAACTTTTTGCTACCCCAGCCC
Source organism: Eupithecia subfuscata (assembly GCA_963564075.1). Taxonomy (NCBI): domain Eukaryota; kingdom Metazoa; phylum Arthropoda; class Insecta; order Lepidoptera; family Geometridae; genus Eupithecia; species Eupithecia subfuscata. The sequence goes on along the minus strand of OY751116.1, from coordinate 4,007,077 downwards.
CTTACTTCCCCGAACATAAATATGATATTTCGTAAACTTACGAAGCGCATGCGGCGTAGCCAACGAGTTTTTTACGCATTCATGTCTGCGAACAGTGGTACTCAGTAGTGTGTGTAAGTGATGACTTGTTTTTACTAATTACTACTGGCAGCTCTGAATGTCTCATGTACACACACATGAATACGTAAAAACCTCGCTGGCTATGGGCCGCCGGGCGGTCCACCGTTGCATAGTAGCTAGCACTACGAAGGTCTACAAAATAACACATTGGTCTACCTGGGAAGGAAGGCAGAGGGGTAGGCAGAAAACATTGATAGTAAGGAACGAGAACTTTCCTTTGTCATACTGAAAAAAGCAACTCGTTAGTTATATTAGTTTTGTAGCTATAAATAACTTTTTGTATATAGTAGAAAACTGGGTGCGCGTTGATGTCTGGTATGCTACGACGGTCCATCGTAAAATCGTTGCACGTGCTACAAAGATCTACGTTAAAATGTGTATCGTTATGGGAAAGTAAGGGGGTGGAGCAGGGGAAGATGAGATGTGTCAGAAGAAAGAGGGCAAAATCACACACAATGGTGCAGTCTGCAACTCTCTGCAACGTCTATTTCGAGAGTTATTGGGAGTTTAGTGATTTTTCGCGCAAGCGCAGCGTCTACTCGCGCAAATGGTCACCCGTGCAAATGTCCTCCGCAGTGTCTAATCCAGCTAGTGTCTACTCGCACTAATGTCCACTCGCACAATTATCTTCTCGCGCAAACGTCTTTCGCGCACGTTTACCGAGATTATTATTATTAATAGTTAATAACTGAAAAACGCAGATTTTCTGAAGGATATGGTGATTCGTAACTAAATCCGACAGTCAATAATAGTTATATCGATGTAGCTCAAATAATTAGCATTATTTGAGCCGGCCATGTTTCGCGCAGAACCGCTAGGGTAAAAGTGTTCTGAGTTGAGACCGTGACTCGGCAAACCTAGTGTAGGACGCCCTCCGGCCTGAGGCCAGGTGGGAGGCAAAAGATTGTAGGCAGATGCTGGATGCGGCAAGCTGTAGACAGGGCGCTAAGGCGCTCATTAGAGGAGGCCTATGCCCAGCAGTGGGCTAATATAGGCTGACGATGATGATGAATTGTAAAAACAATATAACTTATGCTTAAAATGTAAAAAAATTACATAAGTATATTTTTTTTGGCACCTTTTATGATACCTACTACTCTAGTAGAAAGTGTCAAAAAACTCGAAAATAAGTAACTTTCAGGGTAGGATTACTCAAAACGGACAAGGAACCGGGACTAGCGCCTCGGTTATTCTTATTCTACAGAAAAAGCGCTTTCCAACGATATATCACTCATTTCGATTGGTGCCGGTACCAGGTTCCATACATTTGTGCCCATCATCCAATGATTACCTTTCCCATGTGCGATGAAAATTTAGGTCGAAATAACGAAGTATCCCCATTTAGGCACCAATTTTGAAGGCACCACATTTACTTACATCAAAAATTTACTTGAAGACACTAACTTTATTCTAATTATTCTCTCGATAATAATAACACAAAGGTTCAAATTGTCAAACAGTGGTTGTCCGAGGACGGGCGACGCCGCCGAGGCAGACATAGGAGACTCTGGCAAGAAGATTTCAACGCATTCCGCTGGAAGAATTTGGGAGATAACTTTGCCCAGCAGTGGGTCAACATAGGATAGGAAAACAATTATAATCATAATCCCTTAAAGATGGAAGAAATAAGCTAGAAAAAATGTAGGGATGTACTGTTAAAGTATTTGGTCTATAAAAACATATATCGCGTATTATAACCAGAGATATAATGACCAGAGATCGGAATAGGTAGAGTATACTTACCTCTAGTTCGAGTGTGGAAGTAATAAAAAGTATTTGTAAAAGCGAGTCATTATTAATGTAATGACTCACTTACACAAATACTTATGTTGTAAAGTTCAGACAAAATTACGTGGAAAGGTAGCAACGTTTTTAGGTCAGACATACCTTAACGAGCTCGATGCCCTGTGCCCTGGGGCGGTAAGGGAAAGTTGACTCATAAAAGGGCAGCAGTACTGTTAATATACGCTTTGCACTTTTAGTCAGACTGTTGAGTCACGTTATAAATAAACAAACCTGAGTTTAGAATTAAAAGAAACTAGCTGCGCCCCGCGGCTTCGCCTCCGTGGAAATTTATGTTTCCAACTTTCTTAATTTTTTCTTTCATAAGAACCTTCTCCTGACAATAACAAACACAACAAAGAAAGAATTAGCGAAATCGGTCCAGCCGTTCACGCGTGATGCCGTGACAACGCGAAACGGGTTTCATTTTTATATATAAGACTAGCTGCGCCCCGCGGCTTCGCCCCCGTGGAAATTTATTTTTCCAACTTTCTTAATTTTTTCTTTCATAAGAACCTTCTCCTGACAATAACAAACACAACAAAGAAAGAATTAGCGAAATCGGTCCAGCCGTTCACGCGTGATGCCGTGACAACGCGAAACGGGTTTCATTTTTATATATAAGAAGATAAGACTAGCTGCGCCCCGCGGCTTCGCCCCCGTGGAAATTTATGTTTCCAACTTTCTTAATTTTTTCTTTCATAAGAACCTTCTCCTGACAATAACAAACACAACAAAGAAAGAATTAGCGAAATCGGTCCAGCCGTTCACGCGTGATGCCGTGACAACGCGAAACGGGTTTCATTTTTATATATAAGACTAGCTGCGCCCCGCGGCTTCGCCCCCGTGGAAATTTATGTTTCCAACTTTCTTAATTTTTTCTTTCATAAGAACCTTCTCCTGACAATAACAAACACAACAAAGAAAGAATTAGCGAAATCGGTCCAGCCGTTCACGCGTGATGCCGTGACAACGCGAAACGGGTTTCATTTTTATATATAAGATAGAAGATAGATATACCTATATAGATGACGAAAATTCTAGGCTGAATGATTTCATAGGTTTATCTTCGAGGGCAACGGTTTCGGAGCACCACGAGTCCACAAGAGCCGTATCAGAAGGCAGAAGCTAGTCACACTAATTATAAACATTAGGTTATTTATATCCAATGGGAACTGATTTATGCGATACAAGCCTGTGTTATCCTGACCTACATCTATGCAAAATTTTAGCCCGATCCGTTCTAGTTTTAACGTGAAGAAGAAGCAAATATCCATACATGGAAACTTTCGCATGTATAAGATAACTGTGATGGTGTAACCCGACAATTTTGATATTTGGGTGACTGAACAGATAACGCTGAAATTGTGCATAGATCTAGCTATTCTCATCTTCCGATGACATCCGTGAGGGCTGGTGCGGCGGCAGATTTGGCCGAGGATCTCAAGAAGCGCAGGTCGCGACAGAGCCTACACATTTGCTCCCCTTGGAGTCGAGACCCTAGGTCCTTGGGGTACTGAGGCTCTCCGGGTTTTTAAATAATGCTCCAAGGGTCTAGTCGAAGCAACGCGTGACTCTACAGCTGGTGAGTATCTGGCGCAGTGCATCAGCATTGCTATACAACAGCGGGGCAATGCAGCCAGCGTCTTGGAGACGCTTCCGACTAGTATTGATATGGAGATACCTGTCGATTGTTTGCAACAGTCTGCAGTTAACTCAATTGTTTCAATTGTAAATACCTATTAGTACTAATTTGTTTTTAAACTTCATTGTAATTTTCTATGTGTATGTGCCTGGAATAACATATAGGTTACCTTGTATACCAGTAAGTGCGTGCGAACTCGCGGCTTGATTTCAACATATACTTGATTTCATACGCGGCGAACTATCGTAGTAGGTTTATTGAAGTCTTTGTTTTGTGTGATAACGTCCCGTTGCCATGGTTATTCTGCAGATAGGGTCAGTGTCTTGCGCGTGATGGTCATGATAGCAGAATTGATGTACCCTGAACAAACGATCACTTGTGCTGACAGTTGAATCATTCAGAGACGACCTCTATGGCGCAGTGTCCGATGGTTCGTCTGAGACGCAGAAGGTTTTGGTTCTATTTTGGTTGCGAGACAAATGTTTGATCTGAACTGTAAATATTTTCCGGTTCAAGTTATTTTTTCTTCTCTTTTGAATTCAAGATATGCTACGCATAACACAAGCTCTGCTTTGGAGATAGATAAATCTATACTAATATTATAAAGAGGAAAGGTTTGATTTTTTGTTTGTTTGTATGAATTGAATAGGCTCCGAAACTACTGGACCGATTTGAAAAATTCTTTCACCGTTAGGAAGCTTACTTTTCAGGGAGTGACATAGGCTATATTTTATCCCGGAATTCCCACGGGAACGGGAACTACGCGGGTGAAACCGCGAGGCGATCGTCTAGTAAATAATAATAAGTAATGCTGGACAATTCACACAGCATATCTAGCCCCAAGCTAAGCAGAGCTTGTGTTATGGGTACTAGATAACTAATATACTTAATACAATACACTAAGTAGCTAGATATTTTTTATTATACATGGAAAACATCCAGAACGCCCTGGACAAATGTCTGCAGATCGTACAAACATTTGTCCCGGGGCGGGAATCGAACCCGCAACCTCCTGCGTCGCAGGCAGACAGATAGATGATATATGAAAAGGTTAACAATTATCAATGCTTCGAATTGAACACACGTTAAGTTGTTCTTTTAGAGATTTTTAGAGTCGACACAGTTTCTACTAACTCACGACTACAGCCAGTTCAATATTGATTTAGAAAGGTTAAATAATCGATAGTTTAATGGGATTTAAACGTCAGTGAACGCATGTAACCGTTAAACAATGTTTAACGGTTCTCGGTCACGGCTTTCTATAAACTTGTGGAAATCAATAGTTTCACAACCGAGAGGTTTCGTAGAAGTTAAGCTTTACAGTTTTTACTACTGAATTTTAAGATTCAGAATTTGTATTACTCCTGTGGTTCAGAGATCCAAAGTGGATATCGGCCTTCTACGTAGCATATGGCATGCTGTGTGGTCAATGTGTGGTGCTGGCTTAGAATTTGCACCACCCCAACTCTTCCCGCGGGTGTCGTAAGAGGCGAATAAGGGATATACACCGGGGGCGGGCAGCAGGCGCTCCATGGTTTCCCTGATAAGTTTTAGCTACTGATGTTATATTTCGGGTCTAGAGTTAGATAATTTAATTGTTTGTTTGTGACGACCGACATGGCGCGGTAGGCCAAGGTCCGCCTGCGACGCAGGAGGTTGCGGGTTCGATTCCCGCCTTGGAACAAATGTTCGTACGATCTGCAAATATTTGTTATTTCGGGTGTTCTGGGTATTTTCTATGCATAATTAAAAATATCTATCTATGTAATGTATTGTATTATGTATATCAGTCATCTAGTAAGTACCCCTAGCATAAGTTCTGCTTAGCTTGGGGCTAGATGATTTTGTGTGGACTGTCCACCATTATTTATTTATTTATAAAAAAAAACTAGAAACCGACTATTTAGTTTACACTGCTTTTTTTTTAGTTTTGCGGGAAAAATACTAATCGCTCGGGACTCGGGAGTGTTTCTTTTAAGAAAATTTCAAGATCATTCTCCACTCCACAATATCGAAAGAATCATCAAAATCGGTCCATAATAAATAAATAATATATTAATAAATAAAATACATAAAAAATTGACGGAGGAAGCGACAAACATACATACATCCGAATATAGCCCCTAATGTGAAGTCGGTTAAATTGGTATATTGACGGATTACTCCGACGGGACTTGAACCCGCATCCTTCCCTCAGTACGGGAATGTGTAACCAACTACACCACGAGGTCAAGTGACGTAGGAGTCGAAAATCTTTGCGACTTTCTACGGACTCTAGCACCCGTCGAAGTCGAAAATTTTTGCGATATTATTTGCGATATTTAATTTCTAGAGTACTTATAGTAGAGACGATCATATTACTATCGCAGTTTTACGTGTACATAAACATGCATATCCGGTTCATAAACATATGCATTTAACCAACACAATCATCGAGGGGCATCAAACCATCAAAAACCAATCAGGCTATTCCTTCCACCTATTGTGCCTGACAATGGTGACATAATGGACACCGGTGCCATTGATCGAAGGTCGCCGAGTCGCCAATTAGGGTTCGGTGACGTGAACTCGACTTTTACGGTTAATTGTTATGTCTGCTTGAACTTTGAGGAGTGGAAGGTTTTAAATGCATGCTGGATATCGTTTTCAAATGCCCCATAAAAAACGAGGCATGTTATACAGGGTTACTGGTTAAGTTGGGTTAAATCCTTTAGGGTTGTAGTTTCGATCATTACCGACTAATTTGACTGTGAAGCACTAGATCATACCGTAGATTTATTTAAGTTTCGTGTATGGTGTGGTGTTTCATAGTAATAGAAACACCATACCCCAAACATAAATAGGTTTGGTATGGTGTTTCATAGTAAAATCAGTCAAATGATTGTGACTACAACCCCCCTCACTTAAAGGATCTAGGTCGACTGAACCAGTAACCCTGTATAAGTTTGATGTGTCTGTATGCATAGTATCTCCCAAACGGATACGATTTGGATTCTTCTTTGAATGGTGACGTTAGTGTTCTTAGTTACGTTTGATGAAAAGCGATGCAGTCAATGGTTTAGAGACCCATCGAATAAAAATAAAATAAAAAAGTAAATTCATTCGATTGGTCTCCAGAAACTGAGTCTATTTGGTTCTCATTATTTTTCCTAAACTTATAGTTTCGGTGAGTGAATCACTAAAAACTGATATCTGCCTACGGTTAACGGGCGGCGACCGAGCGAGTGACGTCACACGCACCCGCGGCGGTCACTCAGTGAACTTCGCTAGTAATTTGGTCATAACTTCGTCAATTTTTGTCGTATAACAAAATTTTTTACACTGTGTGTTATGGATTTCTTAGCTCTATAAATCTACATTCTCAACTAAAAACGTTACGGATCCTCATTGTACTGCGGGGCGCTGCTGCCCGCCCCCGGTGGATATCCCGTAATCGCCTCTTACGACACCCGCGGAAAGAGTTGCGGTGGTGCAATTCTAAGCCAGCACCACATAGCCGCCGTAATCCTATGAAGCTGTAATAACGTTTCAGATATTATGCTCGATTAAAGTTTGTCGATGATTCTGGAGAACGAAAGTTAATTTCGATTAGGTACGGTGGAGAGATTGGATATGATATGGTTGAGCGATTAAAATCTCATCAACGTTTATTGGTGTTTCTGATGCGCATATGCTCATTCACTGCCCAGTTTCCAGCGCCGCCGCCTGCCGGCGGCGCTGCGCTGGAGAGACATGTGCGTCGAGGGCTTTGAAAGCGTTAACCGAATCAAACGAAGGAAAACATTAAAATTAACGATAACCGTTACTTACCTTCGAAACTTTCACTTCGATAAGGTCTTTCGCAAAGGTTTTCGGGCCAAGTTGAGATCAAGTTTGAGGCCTTTTGGGTAATTGATTATACGATTATATCAGCTTTTTCGCGGTCGTTTAGGTGAAAAATTGTTTCCGTTGGCTTCTAAACTTCTTGACTTTGATAAAGTTTGACTGATAGCGTCAGAATAGTTGACAAATTCGAACGATTTCAGCTGATTTAAGAGGGTGCGGCGAGAGCGGGTCTGTCCTTCTAGCGCCGTGCCCTCTTAAATCAGCTGACCTTTTTGGAAAGGCAAAAATATCTAATTATTGTTTATATTACAAGAAAACTACACAACTAAGTAATTAAGAAACTGGCTTAGAGGAATCAAATAATCTATACTTCTATACTAATATTATAAAGAGGAAAGGTTTGATTTTTTGTTTGTTTGTTTGTTTGTATGAATTGAATAGGCTCCGAAACTACTGGACCGATTTGAAAAATTCTTTCACCGTTAGGAAGCTTACTTTTCAGGGAGTGACATAGGCTATATTTTATCCCGGAATTCCCACGGGAACGGGAACTACGCGGGTGAAACCGCGAGGCGATCGTCTAGTTAGTAATAAAATAACCAACGAATCAAAACGTTAACAAGTAATTGTTCTATCGATATATTTGATAATTGAAAAAGTAATTTCAATAGACCGCAGACCTAAGATCTCGACCAAATTATGTGCGAAACTTACACACTTACATGATCTTTTATCGTACCTAATTTTTCCTCCATCATATTTGCAGTAGAACCAAAGAAATAATGTTGAATTGAATTTTATGTAGGTTCAGTTCAGTTTCTGAGTTCATTCAGATTTTTACCTCGAGGGTTTCATGAGTACCTACTGAGATCAAGGAATGTAGATAGATAGATAGGTAGACTAGGTCTAGTTTGTTAACAAATCTGCTAAGGTAGCTAAAAGTGGAAGCATTTTGTATCTTTATCTATCTTTTATTTCCGCGTAATCTAGTGTTATGTAAGTTACCTAGTATTTCATGATCCAATAAAAAAGATAATAATGAAACAGCCTAACGATCTTTAATCTCACGGTCGATTTATAGCAGCACTGGCGTGAGCCTGCCACTTTGCACACTAGTAAAAAGTTCACCGAGGTTTTTTTACATATTTCGTGATTTGGTTGAAAGTTGTAACTGTAAGCAAGTATTTCTTCTCAATATTTTGTATATCGGAGAGCGGGGCAATGCAGCCAAGATTATTTGCAACAGTCTGCAGTTAGCTCAACTGTTTCAACCATAGAATTCTAAATAACATTGTTATTTAGATTTCTATGGTTTCAACTGTAAATACTAGGAAAACAAATAATATCCAAAAAAATCGACTTCGACGGGACCTACTTCTTCGTACTGATGATATCGGAACCTTCGTTAACCAATTGCGCCACGAGGTTAAGTGACGTAGGAGTCGAAAACTTTGGGAGTTCCTTCGGACTCTAGAACGCGGACTCAAGTCCCGTCGAAGTCGAAAATTTTAAATACTAGTTCAAAGTATCTATTTTTTTTATTGCAATTTTCTTTTAATAAAGTACTTCTACATCTACCGATTATGGCTGTATTTGGGTTTTCAGTCGTCACTCTAAATAAGAGTCAAAAGCCTTGAAGAAGATTTGTCGAGGAAATTTAACTGAATAACGTATTAGCCGCTGATATGAACTGTTGGCATCTGTTGGTAAACATCGTACGAAAACAGTCAACAAAAGGTACATTAATTGGTCTGAATGTACGAGTATTAAAACAAACCTTCGATCAAAATATAGAGGTCCAGCAGTGGTTTTGGTAGCAGTAACGTGAAAATAATAATAGATGGTTTTGTTGCGGTCAGTCTTTACTACCAGGCTAAAGGTTTCTTCTTCGCTTCTTTACTTTAGTCTACATACCGAAGCGACAGATATCAAAAATATCAATTTATTTCCGTGTCAGTCTTTAGTTTTATAATTTGACCTTTTCTAAGTGTACATTTATTGTATGGAAATAAAGAGTTTTTGATTATAAAATCAATGTGATAGAAGTTAACAGAGGTAATTTCAGAATAAATGACCCAAAAAAATATCGAGCGATGTGATGGTTGCATGAACATTCTCAAATACCTAACAATATCCAGCCTATGTGTATTATGTTATTTATGATTGTAAAAACGCCATGTATTTAATTTAATTGTACCCATGAAAACAAATATTTCCTCACTGTCAGGTACCTACTCTAGATTGATCTATTTTTTATGTATTGATCGTTATAATCCCGCTATCACTTTAACCTCTCGGTGACCAGCTATCCGAGAGGAGTAAATTGAAAAACAGTGCTGCTTGCATATTAAAGCATTACAGCAAAATGCTGAATTTACTCCCTTTGTCTTAGTCTATTTGTTTTAATTAAGTAGTTTATGTATAGTTTTATGTTGTGTATTTTCTGAATTAAGGCAAAAAATTATCTTCTATTCTATTCTTGGTTGAGACATTTCGGGAGGGTAAAGGGATGGCGCCACGGACAACTTTGGTTGCTTCGCGGAACACTTCGGGTGCTTCGACGACCTGCAGTGTTCTGCGGACCACCACCGGTTAAGAACCTCCTAGATCAACAACTTGCAACAGTCTGCAGTTAGCTCAACTGTTTCAACTGTAAATACTGGGAAATCAAAAAATATCCAAAAAAATCGACTTCGACGGGACCTACTTCTTCGTACTGATGATATTGATGATATCGGAACCTTCGTTAACCAATTGCGCCACGAGGTTAAGTGACGTAGGAGTCGAAAACTTTGGGAGTTCCTTCGGACTCTAGAACGCGGACTCAAGTCCCGTCGAAGTCGAAAATTTTAAATACTAGTTCAAAGTATCTATTTTTTTATTGCAATTTTCTTTTAATAAAGTACTTCTACATCTACCGATTATGGCTGTATCTAAGTTTTCAGTCGTCACTTTAAATAAGAGTCGAAAGCCTTGAAGAAGATTTGTCGAGGAAATTTAACTGAATAACGTATTAGCCGCTGATATGAACTGTTGGCATCTGTTGGTAAACATCGTACGAAAACAGTCAACAAAAGGTACATTAATTGGTCTGAATGTACGAGTATTAAAACAAACCTTCGATCAAAATATAGAGGTCCAGCAGTGGTTTTGGTAGCAGTAACGTGAAAATAATAATAGATGGTTTTGTTGCGGTCAGTCTTTACTACCAGGCTAAAGCTTTCTTTTTCGCTTCTTTACTTTAGTCTACATACCGAAGCGACAGATATCAAAAATATCAATTTATTTCCGTGTCAGTCTTTAGTTTTATAATTTGACCTTTTCTAAGTGTACATTTATTGTATGGAAAAGAGGTTTTGATTATAAAATCAATGTGATATAAGTTAACAGAGGTAATTTCAGAATAAATGACCCAAAAAAAACATCGAGCGATGTGATGGTTGCATGAACATTCTCAAATACCTAACAATATCCAGCCTATGTGTATTATGTTATGATTGTAAAAACGCCATGTATTTAATTTAATTGTACCCATGAAAACAAATATTTCCTCACTGTCAGGTACCTACTCTAGATTGATCAATTTTTTATGTATTGATCGTTATAATCCCGCTATCACTTTAACCTCTCGGTGACCAGCTATCCGAGAGGAGTAAATTGAAAAACAGTGCTGCTTGCATATTAAAGCATTACAGCAAAATGCTGAATTTACTCCCTTTGTCTTAGTCTATTTGTTTTAATTAAGTAGTTTATGTATAGTTTTATGTTGTGTATTTTCTGAATTAAGGCAATAAATGATCTTCTATTCATTTCTTGGTTGAGACATTTCGGGAGGGCAAAGGGATGGCGCCACGGATAACTTTGGTTGCTTCGCGGAACACTTCGGGTGCTTCGACGACCTGCAGTGTTCCGCGGACCACCACCGGTTAAGAACCTCCTAGATCTTAGATAGTTGATATCTTGCAAGTTATAACGTATACTCCTTGACAATTTATCGTTAAGTTCGAATTATTATGTCTGAAAGACCAACGAGTAACCTTTGAGGCGATCCACAACGATCTTATAAATAGTCATAAATGCTTATCTAAAGGGTAAAAACTACTCTAGGACACACCGTTTGTATAACAATAATCCTTTCCTTAGATAAGGGAAGAGCGCTAGCGTAAAACAACGTCAACACTGTTATCTTGGTAACGAATTATCACTTTAGTAACGTCATCGCTTTATTGACTTTGAGGCCCGGACTCCACCAAAGCGGAGATGCGCGGAGATGTCCGAAGCGGAGACGAGGAGATACGTTTTTCAGCTAGGGTGTGTCCACCGAAGCTGTGCGGAAATGCGTACTGGTACTATAGAATAGAATATTTTATTTGTAACTTAATCAACAAAAACAAACACGATTTAAAGATAAAATAAAAAATACAGCTTCTGTCGAATTAAGTCACAAAACGGTCTCTGTCTCAGCATAAGCTGGTTGTTACCACGTAACAACCAACGCTGGTCTTCCGAGTACTAGTATAGTGTTATAATATCTGTGGTACTGGTTAGACTGGAGCGGGGATGTGTGCTGGCTAAAGAATAGAATAGAATAGAATATAGATTTATTTAGCACACAAAACACCGAGGGAAAGTAAAAACAAAAAAAAACAGAAAAAACAGAAAAAGTAATACTAAACACAACAATAGAGACTATAAAACAAACAAACATCATAAAAGATTAAAAAAAAAAAAAAAGCGGAGATGTGTGCTGGCTAGAGCGGAGTGAGCTCCGTGCGGCGAGCGTTGGATGTTTGTTCAGATGACACACATCTCTCCTCGTCTCCGCTGCGTGCTGTCGCAAGCTTGCGAGGCATAGTTCACACATCTCCGCTTTGTCATGTACACGTCGTCGCCGTAATCACAAATAACGTGTTATTAATTAAGTTTTTATATTTAATGTATGTTAGTTTTAAGCTATATATAACTACTAGCTGACTCGGCGAACTTCGTACCGCTCTCACCTTTAAAACCTTCCCTGAATAAGCTATCCTATCTTTCAAGTTGGATCAAACTGCACACGGTGTGCCAATTTAATTTAAAATCGGTTAAGTAGTATAGGAGTCCATCGCGGACAAACAACGTGACACGTGATTTATATATACTAAGATGGACCGTAGAATAAGATCTGTAACTTTTCTATAGTCTGAAATAAATGAATTATTATTATTAATAATTGCACAGTCGCCGCCCAGCTCAATCTCGGCGAGGCAGGGCTCACATCTCCGCTTCGATATGATACATCTCCGCTCGGTGGTATCCACTGAAGCGGAGTGGAGACATGTGTTCGTTCTATTGGTTGTTTAAACACATCTCTCGCCTCCGCTTTTGTGGATTCCGGGCCTAAAAGGCACGCTTCAAAGGATTTTACGATACTTTTCACCTCGGACCGTAATAAAATTAACGTAACCTTTCACGTAATAGTCTCTTTCTTATTCGTGACTAGAACGAGGAACGTTAAAATTTTAAATGTCTCACATCTCTTTTAGGGCTTTGTAGACATTTCGCGTTTTAATGCGAAAATAGAAATTGTGCATCATTTTAGCAACGGAAGTGCAGAACTTTTTTTATATATAAACTAAATTCGAATCCCTTAGTTTTAAACTGATTTTTTTTAACTTTTGCGGGATAAATAGTAATCCGAGGGATTACTATTTATCCCGCAAAAGTTCGCACCCAGAATTGAATTTTATCAGACCTCCTCAACTTCCTGTATTGGTCCACTGCTGGACGCAGGCCTCCCCCTGATAAACGCCTTGTTGGTTTTTATCTCATGGGGGTTATGCCCATAATCCCCTTATCAGACCACCTCCTCGGGATTATCATCAAACAACTGCAAAAGATTCATCCAAATCTTTTCATTTATAACGAAGAAATCGGCGTAAATGAATAAAAAACATAGAGCATAATAAAATATAGGTATGTAAAATAGAACCTCCTCTTTGTTAGGAGTCGGTTAAAAATGGCAAAAAAAAAATATAGCTAGAAGCAACAGACGGATCCTTTTGTGGAGTAAGGTAGCGTAGATTCTACCTTGAGCATTGAACATAAAAGAACATGACCTACCTAACCTACCTACATTCGTTGTTAATAAACATCATATATTATCAACTAGTTGCTGCCCGCGGCTTCGCCCGCGTTATTTTTCCAAGTTTAAATGGGACCACTGTCGGGACCAGTTCCAATAAAAAAAGAATTATCGAAATCGGACTACTCTGTAAAAAATATACGCGTATAACGTTACTATAAATCATTTGATTTCTAGGACAAAAAGTAGCATGGCTAGTATGAAATATATCAGTCCTCCAGACCCTTGGGGCTATATGATGTAGTGGATTGTCCAGCATTATTTATAACTTATCAAATATTATTTATTTTAAAAATTATTTGAATTTTTTTATATTACACTAGTTGTTGACCTGGCGAACTTCGTACCGCTCTCGCCTTTTAAACCTTCATATTTTTATATTGTGAAAAAAAAAATGTGAATCTAAACCATTCCCAGATCCCCTTGAACACACACAAAAATTTCATCAAAATCGGTCCAGTCGTTTGAGAGAAGTTCAGTGACATACACACTCACAGAAGAATTATATATATAAAGATTTGTCCCGCAAACTTAAAAACAGTGCAAAATAAGGCATTAAAAGTCTGTTTTAGTTTTTTGAAAACATAAAATTATTATAAAATACTCCTGACGTCTGAGGCGTTCGTTAGGTCAACGGTTGGCCCAGAAAAGGGTAAAATAATGCTGAATTAATGTGACCTCGCTACCCAAATAAACACTCGATCTTGATAACTCATAAGGTCTTAAGGTCAGGATTATTATTAAGTACTAGCTGACCCGGCGAACTTCGTACCGCTCTGACCTTTTAAACCTTCCTTGGGTTTCCACCAATATTTAAAAACCAAAATAAGCCAAATCGGTCCAGCCGTTCTCGAGTTTTAGCGAAACAAACGAACAGCATTTCATTTTTATATTAAAGAAGAAGAAGAAGAGGAGAAGATTTGACAGGCATTGCATGGCATGAGCCCCACTTCCCAAAAAAACTTAAGAAGATGTGTCACTATTGTAACACTTACAAATACAAAATAAAACGTCAAGTGAAAGTCGACTCGCGCACTAAGGGTTCCGTTTAATTGTAAGATCTTGTTTCTTGCCAAATATTATGATTCTAAGTCAACATGAATTAGGTATAACCTGTATATTTTGGTCGAGGGAGAGAATAAAAACTTATTATTTTTTTGTTAAAAAACTATAAATTTCCGGTTTTCAGATTTTTATCGTTATTTGTGTTATATGACCTTGGTTCTTGCCAAATTTTATGATTCTACGTCAACGGGAAATACCCTATAGGTTCTGGTTCATGGCGAGAATCAAGAGTAATTTTTTTGAGTCTTAAATAACATTACAAATTTGTTTTTCGGATTTTTCCATTTACTTGTGCTATAAGCCTTTGCTGCTCACCAAATTTCATGATTCTAGGCCTAAGGCAAGTACCCTATAGGTTTTGTCTGCATGTGATTCCCTTGGAAATTTCAAAATATTCGGACTTAAACGGGTGTAACTTTTGAGAGCGTTGACTTAGAAGTTTTATTTATATCGCGGCTTCAAGAGGTTACGGACTTGAGTATTTGATGTTAATTTCCACTCGATACCTCCACGCGTTCCTGAGAAAAGAGGGTTGACAGACAAGTGATCCTATAAGGGTTCCTTTTTTCCTTTTGAGGTACGGAACCCTAAAAACAACGAGATATAAAAATCTCAAGAAATCGAGGTTAGGGACAACCAACAGAAGTCACGTAAAGCCTTAAGATTTTTACATTAGTCGATTCTATGGTAACAGACATTCAATTCAATTCAATTCGTTTATTAAACCAGACCTAACATTACAGAGTTCTCCAATGCGTTACGTCTAGGATCGTGTTTAAGACACCTACTTGCTAAGTAGTATAGATTTTTTAAAATTATTATATAAAAACTTAAATAACTAGGTATGTACACAACATGACATTAATGCTCAGGGTACAGTGGTTCTGTAAAGTACAGCCAAACTGGTGGTTTAATGCACAATCAGAATAATTGCATTGCAGGGCATAATTTAGTGTGCTTTTTGAATCTGATGGAAACGTTGCATCGACCAAAAATTTTTCTGTTACGCGATGTTGCAGCAAAAGTAAGTCGAGTCAAATTGCAATCATAATATCTCTTTTACTACGACGACCTCTGTGGCGCAGCGGCGAAGGTCAGCCTGCGACGCAGGAGGTAGCGGGTTCGATTCCCGCCTCGGGAGTCGGGGACAAATGTTTGTACGATCTGCAGATATTTGTTCAGGGTGTTCTGGATGTTTTCAATGTATAATAAATAAAACGTCAAGTGCGAGTAGACTCACGCACTAAGGGTTCCGTTTTATTGTAAGACCTTGTTTCTTGCCAAATAAAATGATTCTAGGTCAACATGAAGTAGGTACCCTGTATATTTTGGTCGAGGGAGAGAATTAAAAATTATTTTTTTTTGTTGACAAATTACACATTTACGATTTTCAGATTTTTCTCGTTATTTGTGCTTTATGTTATGACCTAGCTTCTTACCAAATTTTATGATTCTAGGTAAACGGGAAGTACCCTATAGGTTTTGGTCCATGGCGAGAATCAAAAGTACCTATTTTGACGTGACAACGTCTTATAAATTGGTTTGCCGGGTGACACTTCAAGAAACTGCGTTACGGAGCGTAACGCAGTTTCTTGAAGTGTCACCCGGCTCACGTTATGCGCTCACAATGAGAGCGAGTGAGAGGCACGCGTCCCTTCCACTCGGGCATGGTTAGCCCGCCTAAGAGCGAGAGAGACAGACATAAAAAGTGACTTCCTACTATACGAATGAATATTCACATTAAAATTATTTTACCACTCAAAGTCGTTGTCACGTAAAACTTTCGCCCGTATACCGACTTTACAGGCAACCAATTTTTTTTTGTGAATAAACTACAAATTTATTATATATATATTATAAATAAAGTTTGAACCCATACATTAATACACACTTTGGGCTGTGTGGTAGCGGTGTGGGATTAATGTGCGTAGACGGAGCGTCACGAAATTTATGTCGGAGATTCTTAGAAAGTATCCCAGCGAACTACATCTAGGTCCTTTTGTACCGGCAAAACACGTGCAAAGCCGGGGGCAGTAGATAGATTCTTTATGATAAATATTCCTTTATGCTACGAACGGATAAATACATGGTAAAAACAAGCATTTATATTATTATACCATGGCAAAAAAAAATATTGGTAGAGCTTCCCCATACATACTATCACATCATCTGTGTTGAAACAAATTCAAACAGAGCATAACTAGATGGCGCCACTAGAAAAATTAAAAGGCGCTATCGAAGCGTTTGCGATTTAGCAAGGCTACGCGAACCTATTTCTGATGAAGGTACGAAGCTCGGATATTTAAACCAGAGCAACAGGCTACGTTCAATCGTTGTCAATTTTTGGATCATCACTTGTGGGACAACTACCACAAGGTGATAAATATATTATTGTAATTAGAGGATTCGATCCCAAAAATTCCGGAATTACAATTAGAATTCCAGGATTTTCTGGATGGAGCCAGAAAAATTGTTAAAATAATTAAATAAAACGTCAAGTCAAGTGCGAGTGGGACTCGCGCAGTCGCGCACTAAGGGTTACGTTTAATTGTAAGACCTTGTTTCTTGTCAAATATTATGATTCTAGGTCAACATGATGAAGTAGGTACCCTGTATATTTTTGGTCGAGAGGGAGAATATCTTCTGATAATCTAACTGACGGCCTAATTAGAACTTTTAAGGAGCCTTTTGTGCCTGACTACCGCAAAAATTAGCGGAGTTTGCGCCCTCTTATCAGACAACTTGGCAGAAGACGATCACAGTGAAGGAATTTAGAGTATCACGCATAATGGACTAATTGATGCTTCAGCTTAATTTAATTACAACAAAAGAGAAATTATTGGTACAGTTGTTCTATCTCACGAAGTCCGTTTAGCCCTGGTTGTAGTAGTGACTTTGCGCTTAGTTGTTATGCTGACGGTACTCGCTACCAAAATCTGACGTGAATACAATGAGCACTAGTGACACGGACCGCGTCTCGGGCGAGACTGATTGCTTCTGAGCTTACGCACACTAAAACAATGTGTACATGCATTCACTATGACATACATAGCCCAACGGACTTCGTGAGATAGAACAACTGTACCTACATGCTTGGCGTAGTTTCAGATAATTTTTTAGCAATATTTATCGTGGAAAATATCGCAAATCGACCAGCAGTTCAGATTGTACTAAAAATCTACGTCAAGAAAGTGGTTTTTAGGTTAAGTATAGGCGGGCGGTTTGTATTATACAAACATTTCTCTTCAAATGTGGCTGAAGTATAGGTAGTGTTCCCGCGGGTGTCGTAAAAGGCGACTAAGGAATATCAACCGGGGGCGGGCAGCAGCGCCCCCTGCAGAACTATTCTACCACCGAACTGCGATCCCCAACCAGCATGCCCAGCGCCAGCGGATTATGGCCATTACCCCCCATGAGATAAAAGCCAATAAAGCGTTTATCAAGGGGAGGCCTGCACAGTGGACTAATAAAGGCTGTTGAGGTTAGTACACGTAGGGATTTATATGCTTTGTGCGGAGGTTGATCAATCATAAATTAAAGAACTGGCTGATCGAACAATCCTTCTACAGGATTGACGAATTTGTGAAATAATATGGTAATGTTATTTTATATTATAATTTCTTAAATGTAATAATTTATTATAAATGAATTTTATCGATTGGTTTATTATTTGTAATGTATATGTAATTTAATCATTGAAATATTACAATTAATAAATTATTTATTATTTTAATTGTTAATGGTGCCATTAAATAATGTATATTTAGTATAGTATATTTTAAGGTGTACTATGTTCTAACCATTTGACTTGTAAAACTATATTTTTACCAATAAATGAACCATTGAACCATCAAGAAACCTATTTCCTGTATTGATTATCCTCGGCTTTTTGATTTGCTATACACAGTGCCTATTGCTACATTAGTTGTTATATTTATTCTATTCTATTTTATCTTGTTTTATGTGTAAATGTATACCACTCGTAAATCTATGGACCCATGGTTGTCTGAAATAATTTTATTTTTTTTATAACTAAGACTTACTGCCAACCATAGGTGTGATCGCCTTCTCCCCTTCATGGTGGAAAACCTTCAGCGAAGCCATGGTCGCCTTCAGCTGTTCATATTCCCGCGCCATCTGCCTTTGTACCTGAAAATAATAAACAATTATATATAAAAGAATGCATGGATTGCACCACAGAGGCAGTGTATGCGTTAAGAGGATTCGGCTCTAGTTCCACCATCAGAGTTGAATTGATGATAGGGGTTGTTATGTTGTCACTTATGGACTATGGTATAATGGCAAGGTATGAAAAAGCAGCGCCTCGTAGTCGCATGTAAAGCTCGTTAGGAAAGTATTTACCGCCTAATGTACTCCTACTGTTTTACGTAGTCGTTCTCTAAGGCTGAAACGAAACGAGCGTAATTTTTGAGTCGCGTAAAATGCGTACTTCTAACAGAAATTACAGTTTATTTTGTGTTCGCGTGTGACTTTTGAAAGGCGCGACTCATTTTACTCGACTACAACTGAAAAAATGACGGTCGTTTGGCCCCA
Organism: Eupithecia subfuscata; assembly: GCA_963564075.1. NCBI lineage: Eukaryota > Metazoa > Arthropoda > Insecta > Lepidoptera > Geometridae > Eupithecia > Eupithecia subfuscata. The sequence continues at coordinate 3,987,962 of OY751116.1, read as the reverse complement.
GCCTAAATTAACGTATTATAAAAAAAGTATCTATGTAATATATTGTATTAAGTACATCAGTTATGGGTACTAGGTAACCCATAACACAAGCTCTGCTTAGCTTGGGGCTAGTTGATGGTGTGTGGATTCTCGAGTTTTTTATTTTTTTACGTGATATTATATTGATAGATACAACTCAACTTGAGTTAAGATCAATGATTGATCGATTTGAGAAATGTCTTACAGTTTTTAGATGAAAACATAAGCCCCACGGAAATTTGTTTCATCAACTGGTCACCCAATTCTACAATTCACTTCGTAAATAAACTTCTTTTCGACAAATAAAATATATCAATTGCAAATTTATCGGCACTTTTGCCCAATATCTCATAAAGCACTCAAAACCTAATTATAATGATTTAGGTCTTGTAAGTGATCTCAAGAGCTAGGCTTAGTTAAACGCATCTGCTTCCAATTACAATGATCAATTCTAAAGATAATGTCTGCCAGAGGCAATCTAGACCAATTGCATTGTGATTTGTTCATTACCAAGAACATAAAGATAGTTCGCGAATTAATGGGAACAATACGTACATGAGTGGTTTATAACCGCGTGGGTTCAAAAGTGAAATTTCCGATCTCGACTGCGATTATCACACAATGTTCACACACCACAATGGATCCACGGTAAAAATGTTAAGCACTTCCCACACAAAATACTAGTAGTTGAGTAATACTCCAAGGCGGTTTCACGCGACATAACGTGTACGTTTTCACCTAATTCTGGCACGGAACGCCTTGACCGAGTTACTCGAGAAATCACTAATCTTCAAACGACATTACGCGACAATTAGCAATATACAACTACCCGCAAAACGTCACGAAAATTCACGGGAAAGCCGACCGTCTACGCTACGGAATAAAAGCGACAGTAGTCTGCGTGTTCTTGATGACAAGAGGTAACTGACGACCGTACGAAATTGGACACCCCGACCATTCAACCGACACGGAGCAGGGAAGTTCGTTGCCCTCGGCTCCAGCCTGACGTTCAGAAGGCACACGCATCAAATGACAATAAAACGATCGCGATGTACTCGACAATAGAACGAATGCTTGGCTTCAATCCAGCCACTGAATTAGACTAAGTGACCTAAACTAATGCCTAAACTGTGTGGCTTCTTCAATCTTCACCTAATCATGGACAATAAATCAAATCGTTCGGTTTACGCTCTGCTGACGGTCACAGAGCGGCATGGTAGGGCGGTTGGTAAGAGATCGTAGGGTCGATTACATCCGCAGGAAAGTTGTTGATTTTAGATTTCCATCATTGAGTCATTTTAGGACTCTTTGTCAGAATCAGCACGACTAAAAGTTTATTTTGTTACTTAGCATAAGTATAGTTCTTTTTTTAAAATCAATATTTCTCTCGGTGATCATGTATTCAGATCATGTCTCTTGATAAAACATATCATGTATTCAGTGCAAGTTTTGTAAACAATTAAATATTATATTCTAATCTATAGATATTTTATTTTGGACAATAGACACTCACAGGAGCCAAACCTTTTTACGTTTTTAATCTGCAAGCATATACGACCCTTCCAAGGTCTCCAACTCAGCGTGGATGTCATAAGAGGCGACGAAAGGACCTACCAGAGTCAAGGCAGTAGCTTACTCATCTGCGATCACAAATACGCCTGCCAAGCGTGGTGATAAGGGAATAACTCCATTGTTTGGTGTCTGTTCAGCAGTGGACAGCTCAGCGTGGATGTCGCAAGAGGCGACGAAGAGACCCTACCATAGGCAAGGCAGTAGCTTCCTACTGTGTATTTTTTACACCAAACCTGCTTTCATCAATCCGTCTTCTAAGCGTGGTGATTAGGGAAAAACTCCATTGTTTGGGGGGGACCTGTTCAGCAGTAGAAGCTAATGAGAAAGCATATGCAACGAATAAGAGCTTCATCAACCCTGACTCTACAGCCGATGGTGGGCATTTACTCGACCAGACAATCTGGTGGAGTAAATTTCTCCATTCGATCCTGTTGTTGGGTTTTTGCTGCCTTACTTGCGGTCACTCCAATTGCCTTTAGGTCTTGTTGGATTCCATCGAACCATCTGAGTTCCGGTGTTCCAGGGGTTCTTCGGCTGTCAGGTTTGCCACGCAGAAGACGCTTTGGTGCTCTGTCGTCTTGCATTCGTTAACGAATAAGAGCTTGTTTAGCTAATATTTCTTAGTGTTTAGTACTGGTGGCATGACAGTTGTGAACAGGCTGAGACGTCTGTGTTACATTTCACGCCGGCAATAATGTTTCAGAGTTATCTCTTTGATGACACGTCGTTTGTTAAACGTGAAATGTTTATGAAATTGATTATATTAGGATGCATGTGAAGCGTGCTTTAGTTTCTTAGTTTTACAATAACTGATACCGGAATCCTTAAGGTATTAATCCTATTTGTATGAGCGCACCATACAGCGCCACGAAATCAATTTACCGACGGGATCCGTGAAAATGAATACTGGGATAGGTCTAGTTTGGTGAGTTAGGTAATTCTGCTATGGTGCTCTTTTTTAACATATTAGGCAGAATAGAAAATTCACAAACAAAAAATCTGTAACAAAATCTCACATCGATATCTCGTGCTTTCTTTCTACATGAAATTGAAAAGGCACGCGTAATTTATCACAATTTAGCAAAAATTACGTGACGATATGCAAATTGTAAAGCCAACACGCCAGTAAAAGTTACACAGTAATTGTGGCTTACCGTAATTCTTATATTGCTAATCGCTGTCGATCGTTACAATCGATTGCCAATAATGTCTAACAAAAAACGTTGAGGCAATCAGAACGTACTGTAACCGGGCCTTACAGGACTGTATGTAATGATAATGAAAGTAGAACTCAATCAGGGGAATCTATGTGACTGGTTTTACATTATTTTCGTATTGGTTCAGAACATGAATGTTAAGTCTAGGATGGGAGCAGTGGTACTCGGAATTTTACCACGGTAGGAATGACGTCGGTTTGTGAAACCTTCGCTCCTGAAGCGACGACCACAATTATATCAGACTTCAAAAAAGAAGGAGGTTCGATGTGCGACTGTATGTATTTTACAAGCTTTTATTTAATAACTTGCAATGTATGTTACTATGTTTGTGCGGGTGGAATCTTGCAACTCAATTTTGAAGCAGATTTCTTCAACCGATTAAGCTGAAATTTTGTATACACGTTTAGTTTGGATGACAATGCATTAAAAAATTGTTTTAAAAAAGGTTTTTTATAATATTAAAACTTATTTTTAAGTATGTTCGTTGATTTCTCCGTCAATATGTATCGATTTTGATAATTCTTTCGCTATTGTATTAATATAATGATCCCGAGGTAGTCCAATAAAAATATTCTCTAGGGACTTAGTATTTGTAACACAAAACTTTTAAAACAGTGCAAATATTAGGGGTTTGAAGTCGTTTATAGTTTTTTTAAAAACAATCAAATTATTCAAGAGAGTAGCTATAATTTCGTTTTGTAGAAATTGTGTGAATCAAAATCAAAAATTCTTTATTTCCATAAATACAATAAATGCACACTCGGAAAAGGTCAAGTTATAATACTAAACACTGACACGGAAATAAGGTGGTATTTTTGATTTCTGTAGCTTCGGTCTGTAGACTAAAGTAAAGAAGCGACGAAGAAATCTTTATCCTGTTAGTTGTTATTTTTCGAGCAAAACCCGTCCCAAGCGTTTTTATCCTCACGATAATCTGATATTTTATAGTAGGTAAGCCTTTTTGCACTGCAAGGTTTTGACAATTTGTTTGAATTTATTTACTGATAATTTTTGCAACTAACTAGGAGTTTGTTGTAGAAGCGTATAGGTAGAGTACTATACATTGCCATTTAAAAGATACATTAATTTTGTGTAGCCTAGTTGTGGGCACAGCATGGGTATCTACATGAAGGATTTAAAATCAAATAAAATGTTTCAACAATTTTATATCTTCGGGCGTACAATAAGAAATTAAACAATTTAAGAAATTCTTCAGGTACAATGCTAGCAGGTGTTTGGGAATTTGATAAAAAGAAGCTTCATTAACATATACTCTGTACTTCAGGGAGGCCCCGAGAGGCCTTTGTCCAGCAGTAGACTATTATAATTATGTTGACTAAAGATAGGATAAATTTGAAATGAGCTAAGTATCTAACATGCACGAAAACTAGGTTAGTTTTTAGGTACCATTTAATGAACCAGGAATCGCTACTGTATCGATATCAGGGTATAAAATGAAAGGTAATATATTAATCTTTACAGGGTGCGAAAATAACATAGGAGTCTCATACAATATTTTCACATAAATACGTTTTTACCAACGCAAGAATCGCTGAAAATGTCGAAAAATGGGGTCTGGATAGGTACATAAATAGCCAATTCTGCTGCATATTTCAACGTGAAAGTAATAAAAAATGTGGCTTATATAGTCCCCTGTACGTCTTGGGTATTATTTTGTACCCAAATCAAATACTTTTTTATTTATGAGAAAGAATAGATAGCCGAAAATCCACCATGATTTTTCCATACATTTTTCTATGAAAAGGTTTCAGAACGCGCTGCACATAGACTCTATTTCATTTTATTTGTCAGTCGCGCGTCAGACGCGCTCATGGAAGCACGGGTATGTCGAATTTTTTGCAAATAATTAGAACGACAAAGTTCCAAAGAACCGTATGTGTGTTGTGTACTGTGACTTGATAATACTGACACTTTTTTGGACCGAAAGTAAAAGTGCCCAAATTTGTATGATTTGGAAAAAGTCATCATCATCATCATCAGCATATAATTATAGACCAGGCTAGAAGCCTTTAAAAATAATAAAAAGTGAAACAAATTCATAGTAGGATGAAACCCATTGGGAAAGGAGGAGAATAATATAAAAATGTTAGGAAAAATAATTTACGGGCGATCTGAGGTCGGGAAGGGGCAGGGGGTGAGTTTAAAGGGTAAAAAACGGTTTATCTCGATTTCCGGCAAAACTACAAGTCCTATGGAAAAAAATCAAATGGCAAAGTTGTAGGTAATAAAAAGATCTACAACTTTTGTTTTACACTTTTTTCAGATAACCTCAAAATTTATGTAAAAAATTGAGAAAACCAATTTTTGGTTTTTTATGTTTATCTTTTACAAAAAAAAATTTTTTCACGAAATTTGGTGAAAACTTACTTTTTTATGTCCCACATACACTGTAATTAATTTGATTTGAAATATTTATTTTTTCACCTTATTTTGACTCAATATCGAAAAAAGCACCCTCAGGCCCTCCCGGACACCGATATATTCGCGGACGAGTGGAGAACTCCTATGCTTGCTTGTCTAACTTTTTGTGAATGTGAATTTTGACCAATGTTTTTATTTTATATTTAATTACGACTTCAATTTAATTCTTAAATTTATATAATACCTACCTAAATCTTACATTTGAATATTTCTTATGACAATTTAATTATGCTTGACTATTGTTTATTATTTGACATAAGTACGTAACAATTTCTATTATTATGTACTACTTAATTTAACTACACGTATATTTAATTTTAAACCTACTGTAATTAGTATAATTGGCCTAAAGCCGTTCTAATTACATCCATAAATAAATAAATAAATAAATAAACCTGAAAATCGTAAATTTGTAGTTTATTAACTAAAAAAACAAGTTTTGATTCTCTCCCTCGACCAAAATATACAGGCTACTTACCTACTTCATGTTGACCTATAATCATAATATTTGGCAAGAAACAAGGTCTTACAATTAAACGGAACCCTTAGTGCGCGAGTCAGACTCGCACTTGACGTTTTATTTTTATATCCCTGCTTGACAGCTACTCGACACGTCCACGACTACTAACAGTCTCCACTGTTGGTAGTCCAGTAGCTATCGTGATAGTATCGAGAAGTCGACGTCTTGGTCACGCCTTGCCGAGACTCACCCCTCAGTACTCCTACTCACTAATCTCCGAAGTACCTGTTACCTATATTAGAAGTAAATTGACAAAAGTTTGGAGCGCGATTCACACTCGCACTTGACGGATCTTGTTTATTTTATTGTGCATAGAATAGATAAAAGATAAATAACTTGCTATGCTATTGCAATTTTTTGTAGCCATCGATCCTACAAAAGCTTCAAGTATCAAGATTTGTTAGTTAATGTATAAAAACAAGCGTAAAGCGGCTTCAATGTGTGCGTGGAGTTTTTGTGTTAGTGTGCAGGCTCAGATTCCTAAATTTGAGCGTGTCATATTTGTAATTACGTCCTTAAGTAAGAGATCCTACAGGTCAAAATGCGGGCGGTTACATTCAACGCTTTTTAAATGTCTACCAGTCATTTGACAAACAAAAAGCGTCTGATGACTTCACTAGATTAGACATAAGTATAGGATAGACAAACGCTCCCAACGCAAACCTTGCACAAACACAAACATTGACACACTTGTCATAATGTTTAACACCTGTTCAATCCAAGTCCTTGTAACTTGTTTTAAGGTGAAACCCAACAAAGGTGCAAGTTGTTACGAGATCGCCACTGACGTAATATTAATCTTGTTATACTGTAACGATTGTAATTGGGCGATTATTAAGTTCTTCCGTATTTTGTAAGGTTTCAGCCATTATTCGTTTGAATTGAAGTAGGTGTAATTATTAAACCTCTGTTCATCGTCATCGTCATTTCAGTAAATCAGAAATAAATCAATAATATATTTTTTTTCGGATTATAAAATCAACATAAAGACAAATCAAATTTTAAACTGAGGTTAACCTTTGTCTGTTATGGTCTGTGCAACATCAGGTTCAATGTGGCACTCACTGTGTTATGTTTTGTATCACACTAATATTATAAATGCGAAAGTTTGGATGGATGTTTGTTACCTCTTCACGCCAAAACTACTGAACGGATCGGGCTGAAATTTTGCATACAGGTAAGTCTAATCCTGGAATCAAACATAGGCTACTTTTTATCCCATAAATCAGTTCCCATGGGATATAAATTACCTGTAAACGTTAAACATAGAAACAACGCGTGCGAAGCCGCGGGCATAAACTAGTTAATGATAATGTATGTTTATGAAAACTTCTGTCAAAAATGTCAAATAGGATGTAATTATCCGATTATCTTTCGAATAACAAATGCCTTAAATCTGGGATCAACCAATGCTTCCTTACTCTATTCTCTGCAATGCTATGCATGTAGCTGTCGGCCTCGCTTTTGTCTTTTGCTTCATTCGCGTATCCAAGTTTGTGCGACTTACACGTTTATCAAGAAATAGTTCAAATTCTGACCAAATTCAATTACTTTTAGGCATCGATCAAAAATTTCCGGCCGGCCCCCCTTAGATGCACAATGCGCGCCCTGAAAACGTCAATATCAAAAGGTATCCCATTTGGCATTTTGGGATACCTTTTCAACTAGTGTCATTTTAGCTCTCGGACCGAAAGCATGGTCAAGTGCTCGTATAAAAAATGCAATAATCGACCGACCATGCAACAGAAAAAGGATGGAATTTCTTATTTTCAGTAAGTTTTTACCTGTGTATTGTGATATGAGAGAATTGAGCTTTATATACTTGAGAAATCAGCATTAAATATTGTTCTTGGGTTTGCCTATGTAAAAATATTTATTTTGTTCTAAGTTGATGAATGGAGCGGCTATTGTTTCTAATTTTTTTTTATTTATTTGTGTTAAGTTGTCAGTGATAATAAATTTTTCATGAAAAGACATTTTAAATAACTGGTTGAGGTTAATAAAATAACTAGCTGACCCGCCCTCAATTTTATTTGCTCTCTAATAAAAGAAAGACTACAAAAACACAGTGAATAAATTATTTTTAGGTACCTTCCTACCTACTTACAAAATAAAATAAAATAAATACGACTCCACTAATCTCTTGTTCCGCATGCAAAAAACTTGACAGACTCTGCGCAAACTGTCTGCGTGAAAACAAAACGTGGACACTTTTGAGTGTCATTCTTGTAAGGTTCTAGGTATCTACGGGGGAGGCCGCATACTTGATTGATGCTTTTAGGTGAGAAAATCATTTAAAACTTTATTTTAATACTTAGCAAAATATTGAGTAACAATTCCGCGCAAAACCGTCTCTGATGATATTCAACAAAATGCAATTCGCGTGCACTGCCCCCCTCCCACACATTAAAATGCCATGCCATCAGAGAAGGTACAAACAGATTTACCTACGCAATATAAAATTGCCAAGTCACTTATCTTCCAACTTCAAGCACACACACAACTTAATTGTAGAAGAAAAAAACCACACACAATGAAAAAATCCATCAAAATAAGTCATCAACTGTCATCCACAAGACAGGGCACCACAATACCTACTCAACTTTAACACTGCAACAACAACAGAGTCCTGCTAGTGATGTTGCCTCTCTGAGCTCCTCGCATAGTCATTTTTTATTTTAATGTTTTGTAACGCCTGAAACTATTTTGTTGTAAATGAGGAAAGAAACAACAGTTTCACTACCAATTTGTCCTCATTAACTTTCAAGTGTTTGCTTATTTATTAGTTTTGTGTTGAATTATGGCTTTGCGTTTTTATTGATATTCAGATAGGTATCCATTGCAGAAACTAGGTTATCAAGTTCAATGACTGAAGTACACCATGATAAATTATTTGTTGGCAGTTGCACGGAATTTTATGCTACTAGTTTTAATATAATATAGCTGTGTGGTGCCGGCTTAGGATTTGCACCACCCAACTCTTCCCGCAGGTGTTGTAAGAGTCGACTAAAGGATATCAGACAAGGTATAGGTACTACAATAAGCTGATTGTACTAGCTTCTGCTAGTTCCTCGGCATGGGATTGGGTATGTAGGCTGATTCTGCAGGTTTAGCATTGCTTACATCCATCCAAACTTTCATACATCACAAAACTTGCATACATCCATCCAAACTTTCGCATCCTACTAATATTATAAAGCCGAAAGTTTGTGAAATCTGAATTTTTGGTACCTAGGATCTCCAAAACTACAGAAAAGATCAAAATCCTTTTATGTATGTCTTAGCTGTCTGTGCCTTAAATAAATAAATTATTATTATTAAAATGAACTTTGGCGTACATTTAGAGCAAAGCCCAGATAACAGGCTACTTATTATATCGACAATACGCATGCGAAGCGGGGGCAGAAGCTAGTTAATAATATGAGTGTGATTTCTTTTGGGCTGGGCATGTGTGCTAAATGTGCGTAAAGTTACTTAATTTATTTATGTCCATTCTCGTGAGTTCTTAGGATTAGGAAAATAGTAATATGTTTAGTTATCAAAACTAAGTTTGGGTTGGCCCTAGCTAGTGGATAAAATGGTGAGACTACAGTAAGATTAGTCTGCCTTTCTTAGTGACACTGATAACATTCAACCAAAACAAAACTTACTTGATTGTAGTCTAGGATTAAAGGAAGTGAACTGTATTAGTCATCATGGGTGTTTGTTCTGTCCCAGTATTACAAATACCCTTCAAGATAATCTTGTGAGATAAATGAACTAGTCACTATACATTTATGTCAACTAGGTATTGGTGTGTTTTATATCTAAGTGTAATAAAATAGACTAATCCTAGTTTATCAATTATTTAGAGATTAAAGTAGATATTTAAAAGGCCCTGCATAGATACTGTACATAATAGACTACTGTTTTCAAAAATCATGAAAGTAAATTGTGTATTTGATTATATTTGTAACTAGTGTCCTGAACCTGCGGCTTCATTTGGGCTTATTAGGCATAAAAAGTAGCCCTCATACTTCCCTGGGATACCATCTCCCTCTCTGCCAAATTTTGTTAATCTCCTTTCAGCTGTTTAGGCGTGAAAGTGTCAAAGAGAAAAAAATTACTCCTTGTTAATTAATTTTTTGTCTAAGTACATGTGTATGCTAAAAAAGTGGATAAGCTCATGCGTGTACATGTTTACAGACCTTTGAACTTGTTAGGGTTCGTGCCCCATATGTGGGACATGCACGTACAGTGAGAACCTCAAAATGCATCACCGGTGGGTCATGCACAGGCAACGTGTTAAACCAGGTCTAGAACCACATCTATTAAAAAATTAACACAATCCATTCAGTAGTTTTGGTGTGAAGAGGTCAAACATCCACACGTCCTAATATATGAATTTATAAAACGAGTCCTGTAATTTCAAGCTGTGTTTGTGACAATTGTTTTAGGGTTCAAAGCAAATATGTATTTTCCATAATAAAAGAAACAAAGAACGGCTTGAGTAGGTAAAAGAAATAATGACATCATAATTACCTGTGAATTTAGAAAGGGACTTTACTTACGCCTAAGGTTTTCACTATTTTCATAGACAGCCCATTCATTTAACACTTGAATTCAGTAGAATAGCAATCCTATCAAGTGTAGGCAAGTACAAACAAACCCGCATGGAAAATAAATCAGCACACTGGGTGGCCTTCCGCCTTCCCTCCAACAACGGCAATGCTAATTAATACGTCTCTTATGGAAATGCTCTATTCAAGGTGAGCAACTTATCGCAACTTATTTTGAACTTTTATCAATTAAATCTTAAGTCACTCACCAGTTGCCACTTGGACTTGCGGGTAGGGTCTGCGATCATCATCAGGAGCCTGTGGATCATCTGGATCGTACCCTCGTAGTAAACTATCGCCGAATCATAGTTCCCTGTCAGAGTCATCTCCCTAGCCAGTTTCGTATTCTCGCAAATTTCCCCGACTGAAACTGCCATTATTGTCATTCCCGCTTCGTACATGTACAGGTATCCACACTGAAAACGTCTTGGTTCATAAAAGACACCCCTTCGAAGATTCGTATCGCGTGTGACATCCAATGGTTCGAAAGAAACACTGCCTCTTTTCTTTTCAATAACGAACCACTACGACAATCATGGCGAAGTTGCCGTTATCACAATAACTTTTATAAAAAAAAATGTTACAGTAATCAAAGCATGGTTACAAGATATTCATGAAACGTATCACTTTAATTTTGAGACCAAAATACAAACAATCTGCAATTTTGTACGACAAATTCGCTCAAACAAATTCGACAAGACAAGACAGACAGACAATACCTTCACTTCACAATGACGTTCGCACGGAACTGACTAGCTAGACTGACATGACAGCTGACAACTGCATTACCAACATACCTACATGTTTGAGCCAATCACGTCAAAGAAAATTTCAAAATAATAGTTTTCTAATGTTGGTCCACTGGTAAGGCTGTCACAAGAATGCAAGAATCTTTCAAAAATGACGTTTCATCCGCAGAGTCAAAAACAAAAGAAGAAGAAGTATACTAATGAAGTTTCAAGTTTCATGCTACCTCACTACTGACCAACTGACTGACTACACACCATGAACCTATACTTACCTGGACTGTGCAGTTTCATAAAACAAGACGAGTAAGAGGCCCCAAAGTAGTAGGTAGTTAATTTCTTTCTAGTAGGATGTCCATACATCTGTACTTTTTATAAATTCTAATGAAACTGTGATGACGTGTTGGTAATGGAAACTTGTTCTTTTGAAAAACGATACCTACTTTAGAATAACATAATAATTAAGTTTCTACTTGGCTGTAGCAGTATTCACTGTCTGCCAGCCATTATTACGTAAGTAGGTACTACTTTCAGTGCGCAAAGATTTGAAAACATGTGTTTAGCATTCTTACGGTAATGTTGCTCTGTAATTTGGACAGCTGTTTTAACAGTATAAATTCCAGAAGTACCTAAGTTTATCAGAATCTTTCTTAAATTCTTATTTCAAGCCCTCTCACTCGGCTCGTTTTTCTACTCTGAGATGTTAACGTGGATGTCTCAAAGAAAAAAATAAGCTTTAGAATACATGAGATTACACAGATTACCTACTTTTGAATGAATGAAATATGTTTGTGCGCGATCCTGTTTACTCTAAAGATTCATGCACCACACAGCCTATCTTTTTAACTACCCACCTGGGTGATTTTGTTCGTCCAAGTACCTACCCTACCTAAAACGCAGATAGATCCAAAGCATAAATTAAGCTTGGAATATCGCTATCTGCGATTTCAACAGCGATGCCAGATCTACTGATTTAGCAGTAGATCTACCTGCTTTTTAAACCGTCTACTGATCTACTGATTTATTTCTAAAATTTCGTGAAATCTACCTGATTTTCTTGATTTTTGTCTATTAGGTAAGCTGTCACTTGTCAGTGTCACTTCTCAAGCCAATGGTCGCCAACGATTCGTCACAATTACTGGCAATTAGGAATGAAATTAAAGTGTTTGTTTTGTTTTGTTCGTTCGTTCCTTCCACTTCTGTAAACATCTGTGTTCCTATCGTTTACGATTGAGTGGTCGGTCCGTTCGTTCTTTCGATAAACTTCTGCGGCAAATGTATTGCCAGATCTACTGATTTAGCAGTACATCTCATAGATGGATTATTATACTTTCTACGAGTAGATCTACTTCATTTTTGAACAGTCTACTGTATTATTTTGTAAAATTCGAGAAATCTACCAGCTTTCCCTCAGAGAGACCCATAAGGCCTTGTAGTAGCAAGAAATTTCTTAAAAACCTAGATAGACCACCTAATTTAGCAAAATTCGAAAGCCATGAATATTTTATTTTGCAACTTGGGTAATAAGTGAATCACACATGCGGTAACAACATAAAAAAAAACTGAATCAAAATCGGTTCATCCAATGGGATCTACTAAGATATAAAAAAATGTACAGATTGATATCTACCACGCGTTTTTCGTGTCGGAAACTAGAAATAGATTTTTTTTTAATCTACTGATTTTTTCTTCAAGCTACTGATTTTTTACTTGATTTTCTACTGATTTTGTCAAATTCCATCTGGCAGCACTGGATTTCAACAGCTTGGGATATTCCCCAAGCTGTTTTCTTCACTGACCGTTAAGCGATAATTTTTTATGTTATTCCGTGTGTCCTATCATTCTCCATAATTGACGTCGTGAAAGAATTGAACGAAAGTCTTCGTTTCAGGTCTGGCCAAAATAGCGTTTTTGTCAGTATGTCCGTACTCCTCTACAGGTCGTATTTTACAACCGATGGGTACGAAACTTTGTGTACAGATTTTATGATTTTATAGAATTTTATTGTCGTCGGAATTTTTTGATTAAAGGCGTACTTCTTCCACAATAAGGCAAAAAGGCGGATTTGGAATATCTCCGCTATAAGATATCTGATTTTGATGATTGTTTTTTTAATTGAAAGGTAATAACTTTAAACTGTTCCTATAAAAATTTGGTAAAGATCGGATGAGGATTTTCGGCATGACGAGCAGAATAGCTCCGCAAAATGCAGTAATATGCAAGAGAGCATTTAGAGTACAGCGCCACCTATTAGAACATCTTTGTAACACTTCGAGAGTTATATGAAATAGCGCGGCCGCATACACCGTCGTCGTCGGTTAAATAATAACAACAACTTTGCGCTGATGGATCAACGCCATCTATTGATACCTAGGTACAGAATTTCGAGCTTTGCTGAGGAACGTAACTTAGGTACTTTGTATGGACAATTGGTATAATGGTTGATGTGTTTGTGCAAAATTTCGTTCAAAAATTCAATGCACACCACACTAGCGTAAAACAATATTTAGGTCCCTACCTACTTATAAGGGTTTTTCTGATTTTTGGATATACCTACCTGGGTATCTACTTATGAAGGTAAAGTGTAGATACACTACCTACCTACCCATAGGACTTTTCTTACAACGCGTCAAAAAGTAAGAGGCACCGATAATTACATAGAAATTAGGTACTTACCTATAATACTTATGACAAGATTAGCACCATTATAGGAAGGCTGGTGCCTACCTATGCTGGTGCTTATTCTGATAAGTAAGCACTTTTGCTCTGTGATACCTAGGATGCTTTCATACTGGCATGGCGATTTGATAGGAGTCACCGCCGAAAAACATGGTTGAAAGGGTAACCAGTTCGACTATTTTCAAAATATACCTACCGAACCTACCTACCAAAATATCCCGTTTTAAATTACTTTAGTGCATTTTTATAGTCCTTTATTAATAAATAAATTAATTGTTGAAAAAAGTTAGTGTTCGCGACGTCTACTGTTCGTAGAACTACTAGTTATATCCTATCAGCATCAAACCACCTTTTAAAAAAGAGCGCATTGCGCCCACTTAAATGTTATTGACGTGAGCGAGGGCACGGGGAAAAGCTAGGCACTAGCTTCAAAGCTGTAGCCCATACAGGGTAATGAAAGGACTATAAAAAAAGAGGTTTTAACAATAAACATTTTATTCATGTACATAGCTCTAAATACATAATGGTGTCTATTCAGAGTTGCCACAAAACTAAAATTAAGTAATTTGACAGCACTAAAATGATGCCATCCTTTTTAACCCCCGACGCAAAAAGAGTGGTGTTATGTCTAACGTGTCTGTCTGTGGTATCGTAGCTCCCAAACGGATGAACCGATTGTCGTTTAGTTTTTTTTGTGTCATAGATAATTTTATCCCGAGTGTTTTTTGCCATGTTTCATGAAAAACTGTTCAGCCAATAAACGTCGGCGGGTTTTTAAATTTTGTCTTGTTAATTCGATAGGATAAGAAAGGGACGTCAACATTTTTAGTCCTGTCCGTTTAGTTTCGTTTAGGCGACATCTGATTTGATACCAATACCTACTTATAAATAGTATGAAACATAAATATATATTCAGTAACATACATAAATAATGTAGGTACTTACAGCAATAATGTACATACTATAAATATAATATTTATTTGTAAGAAATATGTAGTTATTTACATAAATGAAGAGACTTAACTTGATGAAAATGTTACTATTACTACACAACAAAACTTTAACTGAAATTACAATACTTTAAATCAATAAATTGTAAACCAAGAAACATTAAAATGCAACATTATGTGGCAAAAACAAGCCTCCTAATTTCAGTTTCTTTTTTGAACACTTTTACAGTGTACCAGAGGCCCTTCTGACCTATACATAGCCAAAATAGACGTGGAATGTTCGTAAACAAATCACGACAGTAAATCTAAAACTGGAGGGCTATTACGCAACGTTAGCGTTAGCGTTAAGCGGGTTAGCGGCCATTTTGCGCGTTTACTTCTTTGAGCTGATTGGCTAATCAACTGATAATTAGAGTTCATTCAGTTGATTAGCCAATCAGCTCAAAGAAGTAAGCGCGCAAAATGGCCGCTAACCCGCTTAACGCTAGCCCTGCAGATTTGCTTGGTCGAGTTTCAAATATAATTGCAATTTTATTGAAGAAGGATCTCAAATCAGTAAGTAACGTAAATTCCGTATAAAAAGTCGCTGTAACCTGCAACAGAGTGAATTTTAGGTTTAGGTTTGGGCGGTTAGTTTACAAACATTTTGCATTGATTTTGGCTTGTCTAGGTACAAGTCGGGCTATGTAAGGGTTAAGATGTGCCACAAGAAGTAACTTAGTAATTATAATAAGAACACATCATATAACTGTTAAACTTAACTTATAAAAAACATCTTGTCATCAATTGCATTATGAGTGAGTAACAGAAGAATAGTTTCTAACTTAAATCGAAATATACAATAAAAACATAGATATAAGTAAAATTCTGTAGAAATGGTACATTCTTCCGGCGCTAACTCAAAAACTGGCTTGTCAAAAAATGTGTTAGGTGACAATTAAACCAAAAGATGGAAACACTCTACGTGTTTCCATCTTTTGGTTTAATTGTAACTAAAGTGTCGTCACTAAAGTGCGACCGAGACAACATTACGCACGCGAAACACGAACGCCGGCGGCGCCGGTCCATCTTATGACTGAGGTGGGTGGACCAAATTTGAGCGTTCCCCTTCAAGAAACTAGTACCCAATCTCCGAAATTTTACTTACATTGATGAATAAAAGCCATTTTATAACACGCATTTTGGTTTGAGTATGATCCTAGCACCCATATGTACAAACAAGACATACCTACAAATTAAAAAGACTAGGTATAACATATTCGTTGCAGGGAAAAATATATATGGCATTTTAAAATGAAATTGAATACTAGATTTATTACAAAATAATAGAGTTCAAATTTATACAACCTTCCAAATCATTGTTTTATCACAAGTATTATGGTCCAAATTCTAGCTTTTATGTTTTAGAATCCTTGGAATCGTATATAGGTATTTAATTTATAAAGAAACGGCTTGATCACAGAGCAGACCAAGAAAAAACCATTACCAAAGAACAGCTTTACAGTAAGCTTAGGACTAGCTAGTATTAAAACTAACTTTTGCCTTTCTACATTTATACTGCATTATTTTTTAATTTATTTCTTAACAATATTTCAAATATTTTTCTTTCTCATGTCTGTCTTATCAGCTAAAATACCACATCGAGAATAAACAATATCTTAATTATGTTAACAAACCGCATAAGTCAAAGATTTTGCATTTTGGTTGCAATCAGAGCGCTCCTAAACAACACGAAGCTTAAATAACACTTATATAGCTATCAAATTGAGCTCGATACACTTTTCAAAGCGGTGTTATTATTATTATTACGATATATTGGACGAATTTGTTTTCTCGATTTTGTAGCGTGGATTCTCCATCCTAAATCAGCTGATACTGATAAGCTAACGTGCCAGAAGTTTTCACACATTTAGACAATTTTAATACTTTTTGAGGATATACCATAAATAAAGCCTCTACCCCACAGCCGCGATTTTGAAGCGCGGCTTGTGTCGCGCCATTCGTTGCGATATTTGTTTACAGTACATTTTGTATTAAGACGCATACGATCTTACACACTGCTGCGATTTTATCGACGCGATAGAAGTTGGACGACGCGTTTCCGCGTCCTGCGATTTTGCGATAACTGTTCACGGAACATTGTCTATTAGGACGCATGCCATCTGACACACAGCTGCATCTTGCGCGTCGGGGGCAGCGGCGGCGCGCGGCGTCTAGAAAACGCGTTTACAAAAACGCAGTTTTGTGTAAGGAATCGCGAAACAAAATCGCAACAATTCGCGCGGCACATGATGCGCTTCAAAATTGCGGCTGTGGGGTAGAGGCCTAAAAATAAAATGGTACAGTTTTCCACTGAAGCGACTGTAATTTACTAGACAGAAGATTTCTGTTTAATTATCATCATCAGCATTAAGCATAGTTATGCTAGTCCACCGCTGTACAGCAGAGGAGCGCCATAGCGCCCTGTCTTCAGCTTGCCGCATCCAGCATCTGCCTGCAGTCTTTCGCCGATCGTCATCCCACCTGGCCAGAGGGCTTCCTACACTACGTTGACCAAGTCTGCAGAATTACATTATATGATCTTTAGTGGCTGTAGATGATTGATGATGACAATAAACATATGAATGGCCCCATATTTGATGTAGGCCCAAAACTATTTTCGAGTTTGAGGGTTCCGTACACAGAAGGTGCCAAGGGGACCCTAATTCTAAGCCTATGCTGTGGCGTCTGTCTGTACGTCTAAAACATGTCTTTACCTCCGTAGTATTTTTTTTTTCCAAGAATACGTATTCGTAAGGCTCCTGAGGATATACATATTCCTAAGGCTCCTGAGGAATACGTAATCTACGAAATATCCTTAATCAATTATTTATTGCGGTACCCATACAAGAAACCGTAAAAGAATAAATTTATGTGCATAATGCTGTACGGAACCTAGTGCGCGAGTTCGACTCGAACTGAGCCGGATTTGTGTAACATATCGTCAATTTCTCACTTTCCACTATCACTGTTACAGGAAAAACGTCCTTACATTTACAACAGACGCATTGCAATCTAAGCTCTGTCTCAATTAGCACTAGGTTCATAATGGTCCTTCTGCACAGGCGCTAGGATGTGAACTTGCTTCGCTTTTGCCGCGTGGTACACTTGTCCGGGAGAGAATGGCTCTAGGCGCGGATGTGCTGAGATGTCTTTCTTTGGATCTGTAAGAAAATAGAAGATTTCAACGATCAAGGTATTAATTTTCAATAAATTATTTTTCTACTACAATTACTACCGCCATCATGCTGTAGTTATAGTAGTTACCTATAGTACTAGCAGTTATCAGTAGGATAGTCGGACGGTAGGCAGCGGTAATTACCCAGCTACTAACGGCATCACGTCTAGCGTCACTGCTTGTGGCGTTATGTTGTAGTTATAGTAGTTACCTATGGTACTAGCAGTTATCAGTAGTTACCTTTGATATTAGCAGCGATGTACTTGGACAGTCGGACGGTAGGCAGCGGTAAGTAACCAGCTACTGACGGCATCACGTCTAACGTCACCGTATGTGGTGTTATGGTGTAGTTATAGTAGTTACCTATGGTACTAGCAGTTATCAGTAGTTACCTTTGGTATTAACAGCGATGTACTTGGACAGTCGGACGGTAGGCAGCGGTAAGTACCCAGCTACTAACGACATCACGTCTAGCGGGTGTTATGTTGTAGTTATAGTAGTTACCTATGGTACTAGCAGTTATCAGTAGTTACCTTTGGTATTAACAGCGATGTACTTGGACAGTCGGACGGTAGGCAGCGGTAAGTACCCAGCTACTAACGACATCACGTCTAGCGGGTGTTATGTTGTAGTTATAGTAGTTACCTATGGTACTAGCAGTTATCAGTAGTTACCTTTGGTATTAACAACGATGTACTTGGACAGTCGGACGGTAGGCAGCGGTAAGTACCCAGCTACTAACGACATTACGTCTAGCGGGTGTTATGTTGTAGTTATAGTAGTTACCTATGGTACTAGCAGTTATCAGTAGTTACCTTTGGTATTAGCAGCGATGTACTTGGACAGTCGGACGGTAGGCAGCGGTAAGTACCCAGCTACTAACGGCATCACGTCTAGCGTCACTGTTTGTGGTGTTATGTTGGTAGCTTCCATTGTTATTACTCCTGGAACACATGGTCATGATTTTTTTATGCATTTAAAGAAAATTGAATGAACATTGACTATTTCCAAAATCGTGAATACGCCTGACGAGGCCATTACGATCGCAATAAATACAGATAACCGCAAAAATAGATTTTCTGGAAGAGTGACCTTGTTCAACGATTTTGTCACTGCCTGTACAATAGACAAGTACGAGTAGGTCTTGAGATCAGAAAAATTTAGGTTTGAGCTTATGCTTTCACATAATATAAGTAAGTTAATTTCAAAGCATTTACAACCGGCTACACTGCAAGCGTCTAGCTTAGCTAATTGCCCGTCTGCTTAGCTGGATTTATAACTCAATGGTCGCCTGGATGCGGTCCAAGTTACCAAGCTACGCGTCTCTATTATCGAAGCGACCATCCAAGCTACAATCTAGCAGTGCGGCGGTGGCTTTAAGTATGAGCCCAGTCGGGCTATAATGCGCGCCGCGACAACTTTTTGCTGTCCTTTCGTCGTGCATTCGTATGATACGAATGCACAACGAAGGCAAGAATTTGCAAGAAAAAGAGCGATACAGAAAAGCAGATGAATTTTGTCATACCGGGCATGCAGGTACAGTAAGGCTGAGCGCAGACTTGAGTCACGACAGTTTTAAGACAGACTAAAGACAGACTATTGCTTTACAAAATGTATGAAGATGCAAGACAAAACAGTTTTGTTTCCGTTTTAAGGCAGACTTTCTATGTGAGGAAAGTCTGTCTTAAAACTGTCGTGACTCAAGTCTGCGCTCAGCCTAACATGTTAGAAATAAGAGAATGGCCAAGTTAAATATCCTACTAATAAATTATATAGGCGAAAGTTTGTGCCGTAGTTGTAACATTGTGAATATGCTTGGTCGAAGACAACGCCAAAACTTCTGAATGGATTGCTCTGTAATTTTGCACACATAAAGATCTGGAACTAGAATAACGCATGGGCAAATTTTGCTTTTCAAAGAGACGCGTGCGAAGCCGCGGGCAGAAGCTTAACTAACCAATAAACATATAATAATATCACTACATAGTATGAAACAGTCGCTTTCTCTGTCCCTATATGCTGAAATCTTTAAAACTACGCAACGGATTTTGATGCGGAGAGTGCTTGAAGAGGAAGGTTTATAAGTATGTATAATATTAGTAATAGTAATAGTAGTATTTTATTGCACCCGTGCGAAGCCGGGGCGGGTCGCTTGTTTCCTATAAAAAATATAAACTCGATTGTTACACAAACCTGCAGTTCTCCCCAGCACGGCCCACATAGTCTGATCGGCTAATACTTCGTACATGAGCGACGTGTATTCCGTTTCGTTTACCTGTAAGATAATAAAACTGTGTGAATATAGGCTGTCGAGGTCTTGATAGGAGAATACTCCTATCAAGACTTCGACAGCCTATATTCGTCCACAGCTGGACGCGGGACTCCCCCTGATAAGTTCCTTATTGGATTTTATCTCATGGGGGTAATGCCCATAATCCCCACGCTGGGCATGCGGGTTGGGGAACGCAGTTCGGTGGTAGAATTGTTCTGCAGGGGGCGCTGCTGCCCGCCCCCGGTGGATATCCCTTAGTCGCCTCTTACGACACCCGCGGAAAGAGTTGGGGTAGTGCAAATTCCAAGCCGGCACTACACGGCATGGCCTATCAAGAATTATCTTACAATTATTATTTTACGTAGAAACTCTACATTTTTATTTAACGGTTAAAAAGAGTTCTACTATTTTATTCAATCATTTTACCACACAGCTTAAATTCGCGGCTTCTCGTGCGATTTTTAATGAACGTGGCCCAATTCGAAGATTTTTTTTTATTATGATTATTTATACGGTAATACTGTTACTGTTCGTATATACTAATACTGTTCGCATTAATATTACCGTATAAATAAATGGAGTCACAATAATATTTTAGCCCGAATGTTTGTTACCTCTTCACGCCAAAACTACTGAACGAATCGGGCTGAAATTTTGCGTACAGTATTCTTATCCTGGAATCAAACATAGGCTACTTTTTATCCCATAAATCAGTTCTCATGGGATAGAAAACGTTTTCACAGAAACAACGCGTGCGAAGCCGCGGGCAGAAACTAATAACATTATAAAGAAAAAATTGTTTTTATCCCGAACAGTTTAAGTCAGTTTTTAATTTTTTCAAAACAAATAAATTATTGAATCAACAACCAAGCAATAATCATTTAGAGGTTAAAATAATTCACAAAACTTACCCTTTGCACGCTCAAATGCAAACAGCAAACTTGGCTCGCCCGGAAGAAATCCGAACCTTTACTAGGCTCCAACTTAGTCCTTATTACAAACAGCGTCGTATAATCCTGTATATCGAACGGGCAGTTGAAGAACCGTGGTGTATCAGAGTCCGCCTGATATTTGACTGAGAAGGTCGCTTTTGTAGGACCAGCTTTTACCAAGGGGTCTTTTAGTAGCTCCCACATAAAAGAGGCTGTTGTACCGTCAGATGCTACCACCTGTAAGGAGATATTGAAGATTAAATACAAAATAGAAAATAATTTATTTGCCATTAGGATAACAAACTTATTATCTTAAGGCGCTACCCCGACCCAAATCAGCGCCACCACCTATTATATTTAATTATTCTTTTATACGAAGGAATTTTAAATAATCGATTGGCCAGTTTGTGCTTCCTATCATAGGCTTTTTTTTAATGTCCCTGTTAAAGTTCTATTTTGAATACTCTAAGCAGAGATGCAAAGTTGCTCTTTTTGGCCACCATGGTGGGAAAAAAGAGCAACTTCGCATCTCTTCCTACACTATACAAACGAAAACATATAGAGAGGCATTAAAAAAAAGCTTATGATAGGACGCAGGAGCACAAACTGGCCAATCGATTTTTTAAATTTCCTTCGTTTAACAGAATTATTAAATAAAATAGGTGGTGGCGCTGATTTGGGTCGGGGTAGCGCCTTAATGTTACCTATAGATATACATTTGCATGATGTAATATGAGAGCATTGATTACCTATGATCCCCGCACTAGGCTAGGCCTGTTTCGCGGGAGACCGAGTGAACAATTATTGATTGCTATGACACTGAGAGAGCGGTACACTAGCAAATAGATCCGATAAAAAAATTATGACAAATTTAAAAATAAAATAGGTACAGTGTGCAAGGCATGCAGTAAAACGAAATAATTATATAAAGATTGAGAAAAATAAATTTAGGCATACGCTAATCGATGGGTGATAATGATTCTAGAGATTAAAGAGAGTGCAAGAAAGTGGAGGAAATATTTCAAACGGTGAGGACCGTATTGGGCAATTTACTGCGGATCGGCATTTACTCGCCTAAAACGCACAACTCAAACTTACCATATTCCCAGAGCCCTTAGGGTTCAAATCCGATACAGTATTGTTCCCATCACACTCCAGGCTAGGCTCTAGCAGTTGGAACTGCATGTGGTGCGCGATTGTAGACTTTAGCGTCACGTGTACGAATTTCCGCGTGTTTGAGGTTAGAAGTCGCCAGGAGGCGCTGATAGGGGGGGTGAAGTGGAGGGGGACTTCGGTTTGGGCGTCCCACCAGGGGCAGGTTAACCAGACCTAGAAAAGTAAAACAAATCAATGATAAACACATTTTTATGAGAGCTTGATTTATGGGTACTAAATTACTGATATACTTAATACTTAAACAGTAAAATCTGGCACAAATACCTACAATTTAAACCAACATTTGACGGGAATCGAACACGCAACCTATTTCGCACTGCGAGGCTGAATTCATTAATCGTAATCATGTTATTGGTGCATTTTTATTGCCTGCAGCAAAGCTTTAAATCGTTAGATAGACCCTTTCCGTAGTGAGACCGCGCCGTTTTGTTGCAAAGCGAAATGAAAGAAGAAAGAAAGAAAATCCATTTATTTGACCCAAACATACACACACACAAATATTAAAAAGGAATGAAAATTACATAAGGCGCCAAAAGGGTCCCTGTCTCAGCATTATGCCGCTACAAGCCACAGAGAGTAGCGGCGCTGATTTTCAGACAGGGCCTAGTGTGGTGGCACAAAGATGGTGAAAATACTAACATACAAATGAGATAGCTCGCTCATTTGGAAGCAGTGTATTGTGTGTTTTCGAAGTGTGTTTCTTTACAAAAGTTCGTGCAATATGATTGCACAATAAATGGTATTATTAACAGTTAGGTTTATTGGCAAAAACACTATTTTTAACTACTCATAGTGTGCTTGCGTCGGCATTTTGTTTAACACGCATTCAAAGACAATGCCACAGTTTTTAGTGTCAGGGTGTATCTAACTATTTAAATCTTAGCCCCATTCTTTTGCAGATCGTCATCTCACCTGGCCGGAGTGCATCCTATACTACGTGTGCCAAGTCGCGAAATCTCCTCAAAAACAAGTTAGAACCCCCTTAAAAACGTAGATAATCTTTAACTCACAGTATGTTCAATACTCTTCTCCTTTCTCGATAGCAAGCTGGCAAACAGTCTGAGTTGTATCCTCCTCGTCTCGAAGGGTTCACAAGCTGGCAGCTTCAGCGTCACCTCTCTTGTCATTGTCGAGTCGTCGGTAGCAGGGCGGATGAGCAGGCCCGATGATGTCTTCAGGTGGATAGTTGCATTCTAACGACAAAGTAGCTTAAGGATTAATGCTGTATTGCTTAAAATCGCTTCGTAAATAAACCATTATTTCTCGTAAAAAGTAAAGGATAAAAAATGGTTATCGTGGGTTATCCCTAAAAGATAGACATATACCACCGTGGACTTTTTTGTAGATCTTTTTAAGTTGTACAATACTGTAGTACATTATTTTGATCTATCTCGTAGGGTTCAGCCAGCGTTTGCAATGTAAGCGCAAAATAAGTGTTTATTTACGACAATACATTCATCATCATCATCATCAGCCTATATTAGTCCACTGCTGGACATAGCCCTCCCCTAATGACATCACATTAGAAACCTCTTAAAACAATCAGTGTTTCTCTACTATATTATGCATGTATTATACATATAAACCTTCCCCTTGAATCACTTAATCTATCAAAAAAAACCGCATCAAAATCCGTTGCGTAGTTTTAAAGATCTAAGCATACATAGGGACAGACAGACAGCGGGAGCGACTTTGTTTTATACTATGTAATAAAGATTAAATTAAATTTATTTTATTGTACGTATTTAATTCTGCAGTCCATATGATGAAAGCCAATAAGGCTCTTATCAGGGAGAGATATGAAATTTGGGAGGAATATAATATGAAATTTTACTAAAATCAATAATCATGGCATTTTTGCACAGCATTTGCTGGCTTAAAGTACCTTGTTCAGAGCTTGGGTTATGAGTAGAGCTATACCATAAGGACTATTCTCAATTTATTTATATTCTTACAGTGATGTGATGAATCTTCGAAGAACCATAAACTTATCAGGAACAGGGGGGTGAGTCTATTTGAGTTAGAAACGAGTAATCGACAGCGACACAATGTTAAACTTCTGCAGATGACATCGTTTCTCAAAACTATTTCTGTTCCCTTGTTTCTATGCCAATAAACGATTTTTACTTCTATGCCAAAAAAAAAAAAAATCCTATACTAAAGGGAGACGCCATGACGTCTCCTTTAGTATGGGATTTGCGTAGTTCCATGTCCGCACGATAGAGGCGCTGTACCAAATTGTATGGGAAAAGGAGCCGTCACGATCACGTCTCGTTACTAACGTCAAACAGATTACAGTACCCGGCGATAAATAATGCACATCGACCTTTGGAAAGAGACAATCGGCTATTTTCGGCTTCATAGAGCGTTATCTCTGTCGCACGAAATACGAACAGTCCGGTATCTATTAGGAGCTGTTGAAACAATTGTGATTTGCTTCTTTTGATAATTTTTTATTCTTTGTATAAAATACACCAATTTATCTATAAGTAAAATAAATTAAAAAAAACATATTCACATTATGTTTAAGTATTTAATTATTTTGAAAAATTACAGCTGCAGTGTACATAATAAACACCATCATTTTTTTTAAATCTGTCAGCTTCGGTTACAAAATATTTATAAACGTTGTAGATAATTTCGCGTGACTGAACTCGTAAAGGTTTCCCTCTTTTTCCTAAAGATGCCATAGTACAACTTTAAATTATTTAAATTTGGGGGTGTTAACAACTCTCAATATATATTTTGAATTGGACGCGACCGTTCTCTACCGCACTTGAACAACGACTGACAGTGATGTTTCGTCAGTCGTATAGGTAGTGTGCGACAGAGATAACGCTCTACGAAGCCGAAATTAACCGATTGTCTCTTTCCACAGATCGATGTGCATTATTTATCGCCGGGTACTGTATCTCCGATTACCTTTAAAAAAATATTAAACAATGTTAACTGAAGATAGATTACCAAAAATACTGAAGCTACTCAAAGAAGGCATTTTTATTTTTAAAATAAGAAAAACTGTGACAGCGAAATCCTTCCTAATCTAGCCTTCCTTATAAAAAAATATTTAACCAACCTCTTCTATCTTCGTACTGCCGCTGGTAACTACCAGCTCCATGCTCTGCTCCAACCCCGCCACTAAATCCTTCTTTGGATCAACCTTATTCAAATACAACGTGACTCCTTGCGTCACAACCTCAAACCCAACCTTAGTACTCAACAAAGCGTTGGATAAAAACTCCAACTTCCCTTCTATTAGAAGCGAGACTTGACCGAGTTTGAACGTCCCGTTTTTACTCGCTGTGAATTCTAGTTCTATCTCGTTCTCGCCAGGTTTGATGACTATATCTTGTGTTGTAAAAGCGTTTTGGTAGTTGCTTCGCGTGGTGGCGGATGGTTTTCTGTATTTACTGCTGTCTGAACGTTTTAGAGATACTTTTGGGTTGTGGCTTTCAACTGTGACTTTTTGGAGGGTTTTGTCTTCTTTGTAGTGAAGGGCAGAAGTTATGTGAATAGGGTTTAGTAGCGGGTTTTTCGGTTTGAGGTCATCTAGTATTATGCTGAAATTAAAGTAAATGTATAGACGGCGAACTAGATGGCGTTGCTAAAGATATCCGATTAATTGATCAAAAAGAATTTAGTTTCTGCCAGCGGCTTCGCACGCGTTGTTTATATGGAAACGTTTAAAGTTTGTTTCTATCCCATGGGAACTGATTTATGGGATAAAAAATAGCGTATGTTTTATTCGAGGCCTCGAACAACCTGTATGCAAAATGTCAGCCCGATCCGTCAGTAGTGTGAAGAAGTAGCAAACATCCATACATCTAACTAAATATCCAAACTTTCGTATTTTTAATATCAGAGTAATATTTCAGAAAATATGTTCAATATGAAAAATCTTGTAACTAAACTATTTTCTCGAATAACAACAAATAACAACTAACAGGCTAAGGTTTCTTCGTCGCTTTTTTTCTTTAGTCTACATACTGAAGCGACAGAAATAAAAAATATCATATCAAATATGTTTAGTTTTATAATGTGACCTTTTCTTAGTCTACATTTATTGTATTTATGGAAATAAAGAGGTTTTGATTTTGTAATGATGAGGGTGGAAAACTGTAATAATAGGGTGTCAATTCCGTTGGTACATAATCTTCAGTAGGTATACAAATTTAACCAAGACTAAAAATGTCACTGCGCCTTTTATTTCGATCTTAAAGACAAGGGCGGCAACAATTTGTTGCAATCAAATTAGTTAAGTTTCATAAACCTACCATATCGACAACATAGATTGTTGAAACTTACCTAGTCAACATACTAGTGCTTTCCTCTGTCGTTGCTTCCGTATTGCCTTTCCGCGGCGAGCTAGTGTTCCCTATACTACCGCTTACGTTTAGTTCAGTCTTATTTGTCTTCGTTGTGGCCTGTCTCTCGACTTTCGGTATCTCTGGAAATGGAAATTGGACTTCAAGCTGATGGAGTAGAGATTGAGTTACTGTGTTCTAATCAGATATAAGAACTCTTGATTTCCTCTGTCTTGATTTCAACAAAACAATTTAAAAAAACCGACCGAATCATTGACTTTGGGGGAAGGCCTTTTCTTCAGCAGTGGACGTCTTTCGTTTGAGATTTGTGAAATCCCAAATCATCCCAATGCTGGACTAAGAACTCCTCCGATACCTCCAAACGACACGATCCTAAGCCAGTCGGACCCTCCGCACTCTATCAAAAGCGTTCAGTTTGAACAAACTAATGAACAAAATGATGGAGTTGAAGTGTCCTTCTCTGACGTTTTGTAAGCTATTGAAGAAAATGATGGAGTTGAAGTGTCCTTCTCTGACGTTTTGTAAGCTATTGAAGAAAATGATGGAGTTGAAGTGTCCTTCTATGACGTTTTGTAAGCTATTGAACAAAATGATGGAGTTGAAGTGTCCTTCTCTGACGTTTTGTAAGCTATTGAAGAAAATGATGGAGTTGAAGTGTCCTTCTCTGACGTTTTGTAAGCTATTGAACAAAATGATGGAGTTGAAGTGTCCTTCTCTGACGTTTTGTGAGCTATTGGTCAGAGCGACTTTGTATGAATAGAAAAAAATAGTTTTTAATCATTACATTTTGATTGTCTTATTATACTACAGCTCCACCTGCGTCCTAACGCATTAATTAGGGCGTTACGCCGATGTGACCAAGGTTTCAACGTGTTCATTTATTATCGGCACTACTAGTAGCCAAGGTGCATTTTTAGCGCCTTAATTAACGCGTTAATAGACATTAACACTAACGTCAACGCTAACGCAGGTGGAGCCGTAGCATACTGTCACATCGTTTCTAGGAAATAAATGAATTGAATCGAATTGAAACATCATAAGCAATACACTAATCTATTTACTTTTCAGATTGGGCCATATAAGAGAAGGCTAAAACCTTGTCCATCAAGAATTAAATTCAGAATCAAATTCATTATTTTGAGGCATACCCAG
Source organism: Eupithecia subfuscata (assembly GCA_963564075.1). Classification (NCBI taxonomy): domain Eukaryota; kingdom Metazoa; phylum Arthropoda; class Insecta; order Lepidoptera; family Geometridae; genus Eupithecia; species Eupithecia subfuscata. Next base: position 3,960,146 of record OY751116.1, on the reverse strand, counting down.
CCAATACTAAACAATACGATTGAATTCTGAATGTGGGCACGTTAACTAAGTAGACATATAAGCCTTGTTGCTGTTGTATATCAAAAACACCAACGTTTCATCCCAAACGAGGTATATCATCAGGGTCAGTGCGGTTTCCGTGTGGTGCCGGCTTAGAATTTGCACCACACTAAGTCTTTCCGTGGGTGACGTAAGAGGCGACTAAGGGGGCGGGCAGCAGCGCCCCCTGCAGAACAATTCTACCACCAACCTGCGATCCCCAACCCGCATGCCCAGCCTGGGGATTATGCGCATTACCCCATGTGATAAAAGCCACAGGCGCTTATTAGGCCTGACTCCAGCAGTGGACAAATATAGGCTGTTGAGGTTGAGGAGTGCGGTTCGTAGTTACCCCGCTCACATCTATCTTATATATAAAAATGAAACCCGTTTCGCGTTGTCACGGCATCACGCGTGAACGGCTGGACCGATTTCGCTAATTCTTTCTTTGTTGTGTATGTTATTGTCAGGAGAAGGTTCTTATGAAAGAAAAAATTAAGAAAGTTGGAAACATAAATTTCCACGGGGGCGAAGCCGCGGGGCGCAGCTAGTCTTATATATAAAAATGAAACCCGTTTCGCGTTGTCACGGCATCACGCGTGAACGGCTGGACCGATTTCGCTAATTCTTTCTTTGTTGTGTTTGTTATTGTCAGGAGAAGGTTCTTATGAAAGAAAAAATTAAGAAAGTTGGAAACATAAATTTCCACGGGGGCGAAGCCGCGGGGCGCAGCTAGTCTTATATATAAAAATGAAACCCGTTTTCCGTTGTCATCGCATCACGCGTGAACGGCTGGACCGATTTCGCTAATTCTTTCTTTGTTGTGTTTGTTATTGTCAGGAGAAGGTTCTTATGAAAGAAAAAATTAAGAAAGTTGGAAACATAAATTTCCACGGGGGCGAAGCCGCGGGGCGCAGCTAGTATTATATAAAATGAAACCCGTTTTCCTTGGTCACGGCATCACGCGTGAACGGCTGGACCGATTTCGCTAATTCTTTCTTTGTTGTGTTTGTTATTGTCAGGAGAAGGTTCTTATGAAAGAAAAAATTAAGAAAGTTGGAAACACAAATTTCCACGGGGGCGAAGCCGCGGGGCGCAGCTAGTGCACAATATATACGTCAAACAACGATAGCTTTTTTTCTTATAAAATTTGATTAAAATCAAAACTCACCTTCTATACTAACAGCCGCTTTCGTACAAACAACATCCTTCGGGAAATTACTCTCAACAACCAAGCAACACTGCACCTTATTATCAGTAATGTAAATCCCACGTTCCGACGGCACTAATTTCACTGACACTATTTTAAAACATTCACTGAGTTCTGAGAGAACGGACTCCGTTTTGGTAGACAAGTCTCGTTTGATTGTCGTCATCATTTCTTCGAAGTAAAAGTTCCTGACTAGGATCTCCAGTTCGACGGTGCTGGATATCGTTGCAGAGAGCTTTGTGTATCTGAAACCAAAATATAAATAACTAGCTGCGCCCCGCGGCTTCGCACGCGTTGTTTCTATGGAAACGTTTTGAGGTAATTTCTTTCCCATGGGACAGTTCCCATGGGAAAGAAATAACCTCAAAACGTTTCCATAGAAACATAGGCGACTTTTTATCCCATAAATCAGTATTTATGGGATAAAAAGTCGCCTATGTTTGATTCCAGGGTGAATTTATTCACAAAGAAAATTATACTAGTATTTACAATTGAAACAATTGAGCTATCTTCAGACTATTGCAGGTAGCTCAACTGATCCATATCAATACCAGTCGGAAGCGTCCCCAAGACGCTGGCTGCATTGCCACGCTGTATGGCAATGCTGATACGCTGTGCCAGATATTCACCAGCTCTCGGGTCACGCGTCGCTTCGACCAGACGCTCAGATAGTTTTTTGAAAACACGAAGAGCCTCGGTACCCCACGGACCTAGGGTCTCGACTCCAAGGGGAGCAAATGTGTAGGCTCTGTCGAGACCTGCATATTTGCGCCAGGGTTAGACTTACCTGTATGCAAAATTTCAGCCTGATCCGTTCAGTAGTTTTGGCGTGAAGAGGTAACAAACATCCATCCATCCATCCATCCAAACTTTCGCATTTATAACATTAGTGTGATACAAGGTTATTGGTAATTCACACACGAACCTATATTTTCTTCTAAATCATATATTTTCTTGTAAATCACTTCTGATACAAAATGCAAAAACACGTTTGTCCGGAACCCAATGAAACCTAAAGACCGATCTTCTATTCCTTCTGTTAATTCAAGGCATAGCCCTTTTCAAGTTTAGTTTCAAATAAAGCCTCTCAAAAGAACGATTATTGAATGGAGGGGGTACTACCAAAAAAAATTTTGAGAATTAAGACCTGGCATCTTCACAAACGTGTTCGTGATGATGGGCAGATCTTCCAGTGCACGCAGAGTCAGTGAATTAGAAATAACCCTGTATAATTAGTTTCATAGCTATCATGTTGGGGGTTTTCCCATGCCGTGCCATTTGCCGTGCCTCGGAAAGCACGTTAAGCCGTTGGTCCTGCGCCGGTCGTGTCGGTCTACCGTCCTATCGGATTATGAGAGTGGAATAGAGACTGCAACTGTGTTGGCGCACACACTTAAGCACTATAATATGTCCTGCGTACGTCGGCTAGTGGTTCACACTGCTTTGACACACTGGTTTGAAATTTAGGAACAAAAATTCCTCTACGTAACACTAGTGTTAAAGTTAGGATCATCTTTTGGACGATGATGGTCGGATTGATGATGATGGTACCCTCCTAGCTAAATTTCGGCCACGGCGGCTAGTCTCAATGGAGACTAGCCGTGTGCGTAGGACATAATAGTGCACAAGTGTGTGCGCAGACACAGGTGCACAGGGTCATGTTGTTCGGAATAGGTGTGTAATTTTTTCTGATCGTACATCTTCCAAGTGTACATCAAATATCTCCGCTATTTAAAGTTTCCCTCACCTATCCACATCGTTCATCTTCTTAGCATGATGCACCAGCTCCAGCCGCGTGTGCGCCGCCAGATCGCGCCATCCTTGTTCCTCGTAAGATCGCAGTGCATCCGTTAGGAACACCACAGCTTTCCCTGTCTCTCCTAGCTCCGAGTAGAAGGCTGCTAAGTCTCGCCCGATGAGGCGGGCGAATCTGTAAAAAGAAGCCGTGGACTCATATAGGCTGATGATGATGATGTATTATTAAGGCGCTACCCCGACCCAAATCAGCGCCACCAACTATTTTATCTTATTATTCTGTTAAACGAAGGAATTTTAAAAAATCGATTGGCCAGTTTGTGAATCCTATCATAAGCTTTTTTTAATGCCTCTGTAATAGTTTTATTTTGTATACTTTAAGCAGAGATGCGAAGTTGCTCTTTTTGGCCACCATGGTAGCAGAAAAGAGCAACTTCGCATCTCTGCCTACACAAACTAAAACATTTATAGAGGCATTAAAAAGAAGCTTGTGGCTTGGCCCAACACAGGCTGATGAGGTTGAGGGTGTTGTTTTGGCTAATTTTGTTGGGCCATCTCTTGGCACATAAAGACAACCCTGCTAAAATACATACATTAAAAGACTTTATAATGTTCCTACCTTAACCGTCCTATATGCTTGTAGGTCCCCATCGCCAGCTCAGCCAGCTCCAGATAATACTGCTGGAAGCTAGTTCTACTGCACAGAGCTTCCTTCAGCCGGTCTGTCGGCGTTGGCTGCTGGTTGTTGGGCTCGTCTCCCATGCCGGATGATAGCATCACTACTAGATGGAGCTGTTCTGATGTGGGTTCTGGGGAGCCGGGGAGGAGACCGCAGAGTTTGCCGAGTTCGTGGAGCTGTAAAACAAACCTAGATTGTAATTTTGTGATATTTAACTTTTCCAGGTCTTTGCTTGTCACTAAATGGCTTTTGTGTAGCCAGAACAGACGTCTGAATACCACATATTGTTTTGTAACGTGTTATCTGCGAAACCACCATTCATATTTATAAACTGTTATTAGTATGTATATATAAACTGTTATGAGTACGGATGTAACTGGGTTAACTACAAACCTATTTGTGTTGGAAGAACACCAAGGTTTCATCACTCACTATGAAGAAGTTCCTCGTAAAGGGATGAAACGTTGGTGTTCTTCCAACAGAAATAAGGTTCGTAGTTAAACCGCTAATTTGTCAAGCTACGATAGTTTAAATGATAAAATATCTCTTATTCTTTTTAGGTAGATATATAAGTATGACGTTATATGCAATCTGAAGACTGGGCGCTATAGGTACCACTCATTTGGAGAGGCTTACCTATGTCCAGCAACTAGCATAGGCTGATGATGACTAAATATTTACATGTACAACTGCTTCGTGTCCATCCCAATGTTGTCTGGAAGAGATCGCTCTTAGCGATAACGGCACCCATTGTGCAACTAAACTTGGTGTGCAATAAAGTATAATGAATTGTAGTTTGAACGTTATTCTTAAGGTCAATGTTTTATCCAGGCATCATTGTGTCGCTGCAGGTTGAACCTCGTAATAAGATAAACCTTGTTGAATATCATAAACAAACAAGTGTCTCCGAGAATGTTTAAGGAAATTTCCTCAACTGGCGCCTAATATCCCGTCAAACATTAACTTTGAATGAACCATTACATTTTTGTTTACATTTCCAACGACATAGTATACAAAGCACGCGACTCTTCCTTACTAGCAAGTACTATTATTTTGTCTGCGCTCGTACACATCTTATGAACAATACGGGTCACAGTTTAATAGTTAGTTTATATTACCTATTCATGTATACCTAGAATGTTCGTTCTTTATATCGATCGTAAACTGACGAAAGGTCTAGACTCCTGTGGTTTAATTATAAAAGGAGAATCGCCCGGCGAATGTGTTAGTCTATATTTTAACTTAGAACGACAAAGACTTTAAAATAATGTCGGAAATGTTATTGAATCAGTAACAGTGAGTTGCGGTTTTTAACTAAGTGAGACCGGTGTAACGCGTACCTAAAAGTTCTGTGAGTTCTAGTTTATTTTATTTCTATTACTCCTAATCGTTGTCCGTACGAGGATGCCTAAATTTTTACTGCCATCTATCGGCAATTTCTCTACATGTCAGTTTATTTTTAATAATAATAATAATAATATAATAATACATTTATTTCAGACAACATTAGAACAAGTATAGATCTTATTAAATTATTCTACGGTCCATATGAATATAAACCTTAAATCTAACATACATAAAAATATAATTATATTAAATATAATAAAAAATTTAAGCCACACCCGCATATGATTGCAACAACCGTTTCCCCGAATCGGTAGTGAGTTGCGATGCTGAGTTGCGGGTTAACTAAGGGAGACCAACGCAAAGCGTAAAATATCTATTTACTCTATAAGTATTGTATAAGTTCCACTTTTATAGTTGATTTTGTTTTTACAGCGCCCAATCGTTGCCCAAATTAAGAGCCTGCGAAGTTTACTGCCATATATCGGCAAATTTTCTACATGTCAACTTTACTTTATCGTTATTTAAATGCATCAAAATACAAGTCGCAGAAAATTGTGACAGCTACAACGTTTTCTCATCTAGCGAACCCGTCGCGTCTTAGCGAACACCCGGGTGTTCAGTAACTTTTAAGGCCCCGCGTGCCTAAGGAACACACGGGTGTACACTAACTTTTCACTCCGATTGGCGGTTGTATCGTTCAAATAATGCGCTTAGCGCGCCACGCGTTAACAACGGCAACTCTGGTTTGTCAACTCAGTTTATCTTGGAATACATACATTGGTGACTCATAAGTTAACCTACTTTCATTAAATCTGTGTCATCTGAAACTTTATTTACCTGCTGCTTAACTTAGCCACACTGCCATCTCCCCAACAACGTCAACTCTACCTAGTGTCAACTTTAATAGCGACTTTAGCTTAAGTACTTTTACGTCAGCGACCATGTGGACATTGAAATAAATACCAAATCGGTCTCCGACACGACTCTACTCTCTAGGCATCTGGTTCTGAGCTGTCTCTCAAGAACCGTCGAGTTCTTAGCTCATCGCAATGCGATACACATAAGGGGTACGTGCGATACACTGGGGCGGCTCCATAGTTTTCACTCTCCGATTATCGGCACACAGGTAGCTACTCTAACTTACTTTACAATGCAGCTGCTATCTACCCGCACACAAAAGGAACTCTACCATCTCACTTTATCCTTAACGTTGTGCAAGAGCGGTGCTTGCTTCGGCGTGCACTGCTCCAACGCGTTATTGTTCGCGGCGAGTCGCTGGCGAGTGTTTAGTCCATGGGGCGAAGCTAGATGTATACCGATAGTCGCTTGTTTCCATCATTGAACGAGAGTACTCTTATGCCATTTTGTAACCGTAATCAACTGTAGCAGCGACGTGCTCCTGCGACTCGCACCGCTGAGTAAGACTGAACAGAGTGCGTCATTTAACCCATTCAGGGTTAAATGACGCACTCAACGTCTCCAGATTTTGAGTGTGTTGTAGTAGCCCACCGCTCAGGCTGGGCAGTGAATACGTTACGTTATCTTTCTGACTAGTGTTTAGTCCATAGGGCGAAGCTAGATGTATACCGATCGTCGCTTGTTTCCGTCATTGAACTATGGTACTCTTATGCAATTTTCTAACCATAATCAACTATAGCAGCGACGCGCCCCTGCGACTCGAACCGCTGTGAGGGACTGAACAGTGAACGGGTTATATGACGCAGTCAACATCTCCAGATCTTGAGTGTGTTGTAGTAGCCCACCGCTCAGGCTGGGCAGTGAATACGTTACGTTATCTTTCTGACGTCTATCGGCGCACAGGCAGCAACTCTAACTTACTTTATCCGAAGCAGCTGAAATCTGCCGGCACAGATTAGGAAATCTACCAACTCACTTTATCCTTAGCGTTGTGCAAGAGCGGCGCTTGCTTCGGCGTGCACTGTTCCAGCGCGTTATTGTTCGCGGCGAGTCGCTCACAAGCGCGCAGGGTCTCCGCGCACGCGAGCTGCGCCCAGCACGCCGCGGCGCCCTCTACAGCGGGCGCGCCGAGCATTGATAGTTCTACTAGTGTGTTGTGGACGGTTGATAGACAGCGGGAGGCAATCTGGAATGAGAAGTTTAAGTTGTCTTGCTGCTCTATTTTAAGACGAATAGTAGGGTGGATAGTGGCGCCACTACATATTTAATTTTATAATTACGTTATACAAAGGAATTATCAAAAAAATCGGACCGCGCGTAGACGATATCTATCATAAGCTTCTTTTAAATGTATCTTTAATAGTTTTGTATTGTATTATTTAGGCAGATACTTGTTTCAAGAGTTTAGTTCCTATTGGTGGCCACCAAGCTCACCAAACAAGGTTTTTGATTGAATAACACAAAACAAAACTATTACAGATACATTTAAAAAAAGCTTATGATAGATATCGTCTACGCGCGGTCCGATTTCTTGATAATTCCTTTGTATAATGTAATTATAAAATTAAATATGTAGTGGCGCCACTATACACCCTACTATTCGCCTTAAGAGATGACGTCAGCTTTGAAACAAAAGAATGATTCTTTTTTTGTTTCAAAGTTCATGCGCTTGGTGACACATAGAGAAAAATCGTTTTACAAGTGAAACATAAAATACCTCTATTTTTTGTCGGGGTTACAAAACCATGACATAATCAGCATATACGGCCATAATCATCATCTTTATCACAGGCCAAATTCATCCCACATTACTGAAGATGACAAATTTTACTCATATTCCTTACTCTATCTAGAAACATAACATAACTCAGGAAGCAATGCAAGAATCTCAACAAAATTTATGATTTTAAAAAAAGGAAATAAGTTTACATCTCGTTTAGGTGCATCTTAAGACTTTCGGAAGATTGACTGTATTATTAACGTAGGCTAGCTGTATTCCATACAAGTGTAGTGCGTCATCGAAGTGAAAAGCGTTTCATAATTAATTGTCTTGCAATCACATACATCCAACTAAGAAATACTCTAAATAATTCATGAACTATAATTAATCTAACAATTAACTTCTAATGAAGCCACTTCTGACTACGCTAGGTAAACAACGCGCCTCCACATCACAGCCGCGATTTCGAAGCGCGTCTTGTGTCGCGCGATTTTTTGCGATTTTGTAGCACGATTCCGCTGCGTTTTCGTAAGCGCAATTTCTAGACGCTACGCGCCAAATACGAAATCGCAGCAGTGTGTAAGATCGTATGCGTCTTAGTATAAAATGTACTGTTAACAAATAAAATATCGCAACAAATCGCGCGACACAAGACGCGTTTCAAAATCGCGGCTGTGGGGTGGAGGCTTAAACGGCTGTTTCTAATTTATCTATAAGTAGCCTCTGCCCGCAAATTTGCTCACATGGTAGGCAACTAGATAAAGGTCTGTAGCCTGATGGTGGCCCAACCTTAAAGAGCAGCTAGCTCTCAGAGTTGTGGAGATAAGCCATTACAAACTTACATAAATTGATACCTACCTCTCATTAATCCATAACTTAAATAAAATTAAATGGTGTAAGAAATTCCGGAGTGGTGGGAGTCTGCAAAAGACCGAGAAGTTTGGAAGGGTGCGGGGGAGGCCTTTGCCCAGCAGTGGGACGAAATAGGCTGAACAAAAAAAAAAAAAAAAAAAGAAATTCTGTCCATCTGTTACACACACAGCTGAACGGATCACAGAAGGCAAGAAAAGCCTGTATCATATGAAAGGTGGATACTTTTTATTCAGGATCACCTGCGCCTCGCGGCTTCGCCCGCGTAGAAATTTATGTTTCCAACTTTTTTATTTTTTTCTTTCATAAGAACCTTCTCCTGATAATAACAAACACAACAAAAAAAGAATTAGCGAAATTGGTCTAGCCGTTCACGCGTGACGCCTTGACCAAGGGAAATAGGGATTCATTTTTATAAGATGCGCTTGCGTAGCTGCCTACAGAAGCCGATATTAGTATAGTTTAGTAATTGATAACTCGTCACTCTTTATCCTTGTCAACTCAATCAATGTTTTCTGTAACTACCTATAAATTGGGGTCACAACTGTTGAGTCCTTATGTTTTTTGTGTTTTTAAGTCTTTCAGCAACGAGTTCAGAGAGGCAACATCACTGGCAGGACTCTCTCGTTGTTGCTTGGCAGTCTCTGTGTCAAAGTCGAGTTGTGATATCCCTCGTGGAGGACGACTTACTTTGATGGATATTTCCTTTCTGTAGTTCGCGTGGTTTTTTCTTTTACAGTTAAATTGTGAGCGTGTTTGAAGTTGGAGGGTAAGTAACTTAGCAATTTAATATTGCGCAAGTCTGTTTTTTACCTTCTCTGATTGCATGGCATACCAATTTGTGGGAGATGGCTGTGCACACAAATTGCATTTTGTTGAATCTCATCAGAGAAGGTATTGCGAATTGTTACTAAATATTTTTTATTTTAATATTTTGCAATGGATTTCCTCAAAGTAACGCCTGAATCTATTCATACGGATGTAAGCGGGTTAACTACGAACCTTATTTGTGTTGGAAGAACACCAACGCGAGGGACATCCCTCGTTAAGGGGATGCCTGAATCTATTATTTATTTTTAAGTGCATCTTCTGTTGGTCGTGCTCAATTAATCTATCTATAATATAAAAATGAATCGCAAAATGTGTTGGTAAGCGCATAACTCAACAACGCCTGGACCGATTTCGCTAATTCTTTCTTTGTTGTGTTTGTTATTGTCAGGAGAAGGTTCTTATGAAAGAAAAAATTAAGAAAGTTGGAAACATAAATTTCCACGGGGGCGAAGCCGCGGGGCGCAGCTAGTATATTATAAAATGAAACCCGTTTTCCTTGGTCACGGCATCACGCGTGAACGGCTGGACCGATTTCGCTAATTCTTTCTTTGTTGTGTTTGTTATTGTCAGGAGAAGGTTTTTATGAAACAAAAAATTAAGAAAGTTGGAAACATAAATTTCCACGGGGGCGAAGCCGCGGGGCGCAGCTAGTCTATATATATATAAATGAAACCCGTTTTCCTTTGTCACGGCATAACGCGTGAACGGCTGGACCGATTTCGCTAATTCTTTCTTTGTTGTGTTTGTTATTGTCAGGAGAAGGTTCTTATGAAAGAAAAAATTAAGAAAGTTGGAAACACAAATTTCCACGGGGGCGAAGCCGCGGGGCGCAGCTAGTAAGTAAATAAATAATGCAGTAAACACAAACGGAGTACCTAAGTAGTATTAATTAATCCTATCTCTTCCCCTTGACCAACCATCTGTAAAGCACGCTGTTCATGTGCCGACGCATTTATTAATAATGTTTTATTGTGTTATAATGCGTGTTTTAATGTATGTTTTTATGTTAAGGTCAATTGGATTTCCTGGCGTAATATGCGGGATTGTTTCGCTTATTGGTTATGCTGTTTTTAGCTTGGTTGTTAGTTTTTTGGTACGATTTTATGGCAGTCTGATTTTATTTTTTAATCGTATGGTTTGTATTTAAGCCTGTATGTTGTTTGTTTACAACAGTTTGCAGTTAGCTCAATTCAAAGCAGTTTCAATGGTAAATACTAGGTCTAATTTTTTTTTATTCTTTGATTGTAAAAGTCCAACACACTTTTCGTTTGTCAAATGGTTTTTCATTACTAGATAATATTTTGAAGAGGTAACTTTGAAGTGGGCTTTAGGTGGGCGTACTTACTTAATTTTAATAGGGATTTAGACCGTTCTTTTCGCTACTAGCTACACTACATTATCTCTAAGTGTTCAAATTTCGTTTGTTTAGGCACGATGTTGTTTTTTTTGGAAAGGGACTCTTGCAAATCATAAAATAGGCATGTATAATATCAGAAAAGGGTTGGTAGGTGTTGAAATAGATGTGATTTCAAACCAGGTGCTAGAAAATTAATATTCTTATTAGTAAAAGCAGCATTGACAAGTAGGCAGCTATTACTTTCATAGCCAGTTACATTTCCGTCGTAGCTGTACATAATTGAAGCAAAGACACGCGTCAAAAACGACGTTATGGACGAGTGAATTAATATCTGCAGTCACAGGCCATGATTTCTGGATCCGACGCCGATTTGTAAATAGCTGTCTTTGCTGTAAAAGTTTCGTAGAATCTTTTAATATTATTATTTGTAATACACAGCAACTCTTGACCTGATGCGTGTATGTTTTAGTCCTTTTTGCGCTTAAAATATTGGTCCAGTCTGTTTTAGAAAGGGTTCACTACCGGTTCCAAGTCTTCACGACTTTTTGTCGAGTAATAACGCGAATCAAGTTTAATGTAGAAAAAGTTACTAAGGGCTGGTCACAAAATGAAAAATCAAAGACTTGCATAGAAATAGTTTTGCATCTAATTAAGCAAGTGTCATTCATTCACTTCTTGTGAGATAGATATCAAAATTAATTTAATATTAATAAGACTCTCCCTCATTCTACCGGCTAAATTTCCCATTATTATCTGTACTAAAGTTTATGACACTCTTTACATGGACACTGGCAGAATTGTTGCTAATTATCAAGCACAGCAAGCCATAAATAAAAGAAGAAGAAGAAGAAGAGATAGATATTGGCTACCTTCTTACATGAGTGAATTCTGATGATTAAAAGTTCTAAAATCGTGTGGCGTCGCGCTGTATGGTTACATACATATAATGCATACATATCATACATACCTCCCAAGGTTTAAAAGTAAGCAATAACATGGCACTTTGTCTCTGGAATAAGTAGCTCCGGAAGTCCAACACCGAGGCTTTCTTCTTCACTATTAGTTCTCTTAAATGCTGAGGCACCAATGCAGTCAATCTCACAGCCTGCCATGATGTCACTGGTTGCTTGAATGTCTCAAGCCATTTTGGACTCTCAGTCACGTTAGAATTGAGCACAAATTGGGAAAATAGAGCATCTAATTCATCATATTGGACTAGGGCTTCGTCGTACAAACCTAGCATTTCAAGTACAAACGCTAGTTGTTCCTGAAATCAGTGAAATTAGTTACTACTGACCTGTGACATATTTAAGTTATTAATAAAAGAACTATGAACTACTTTGATAACTTAATTAATAAGCCTATTAGTAGACATACAATTGCCTATAATCTTGTAACACACAGCTATGCATTAGGTCTTAGATACAAATCAGGTGGTGTCATCCATAGACTGATGATGATGATGGAACTGATGATGATGATGACACCACCTATGCCTAGGCCTATGTTCGAAGAAACTACACCATGAATAGCAGTCTTGAGTCGCCTCAATCCATCGAAATGAACAGAATTTTCTCCCAAAATATCCCAATATTTATTTCTTCACAGTTCATCCCACAGCTGGGCAAAGGCATTAGTTCATTAAACTCAAATCAGTTGAGCTACCTGTAGACTGTTTGCAACAGTCTGCAGTTGGCTCAATGGTTTTAATTGTAAATACTAGTATAATTTTCTATGTAAATAAAGTAGTTATTCTTAAACTCAAAATATCCTCATAATTGTAAAAATCTAAAACGTTTATTCAGTCTGTGAAATTGATGGAACTTACTTGTATTATAAAATATTTACAAAAATCCCAATCAGCATCATTTCTTTTCTCTCTCTGTTCCCTCATATACTCTTCAAATTTAATCAGGGCTTTATTGTATGCCACTAATATAAAATGCCTGATCTTTGCCACCAGTGACCTCCATGACTCCGCACTCCTAGCCTCCGATTTAATTGGATTGATTACTGATATAAATCTATCCTCCGTTTGCTTCACACCAAAGTCTCCTCGAATTTTATCTAAGACCGTTGTCCGTGGGAGTAGCTTGTTGGTTTTCCGTATGTCATAGGTTTCTACTAAAACTATCATCCAGTCTGAGATTCCCGCTTTTTCTAACTGTTTGAGCCATTGTTCTACTTCTTCTCTCAATGTTGTTTTGTAATATTCTATATCCTGCAACATATCAAATTAAATAATTATTACTAACATATGCAAGTAGGTAGTCATCCAAAATAATTACTGTACTTACCACACAATCAGTCCAGTACATATGAACAATAGGGCGCTTCAATAAATTAAAATCAGGGTGCATTATCTTGTCCTTATTATATTTTGTGAATGAGGCCTCTAAATAGACAGCTTTTGTAGCCCGTCCATAGGATCTCCTCCATTCACAGGAGTCCTGCGGTATAGCGGCCACGAGCGGCGCCTCCAGTGTACAAAACAAGTTCCAGTCTCCCGCGCCTATTCAACAATGTAAGACTTGTTATTATTTCAGATAAAAATACTCTTTGAAGAGGAAAGGTAAAACTTACATGTTACAATAGGTTTGTTGCTCATCCCTTCGCGATTATTTGGAGTACTATCGACACCCTTCATGTTTTAATTGCTGTACATCATCACCAATTGCTTTTGCGGGCATGACACAAATAAGATTCCAATAAAAGAATATCTACCAACAGAATCCACCCACTTTTCACTTAAAAAATAGCCTAAATATTTCTCATTCTGAGACTAGAAAAAAAAAATGGTAATTAGAAAGAGTTTGTAGAAAATATTTGGCTAGTTCTCAGTTCACTTTTTTTTACAAATTATTTATAATTTTCAAGTAAGAAATCGCTATTTATTTTCAACAAAATTTTGATTTGATGATCGACATGAATGTCCGACGACATCTGACGACGACAGCCACAGCCAATCAGCGACAGACAGACAGCTTGGTTGTCAATAATCATCTGACATTTAGCAGTGACATTTAAACCTCGTCTCTTTCAAAATACATAGACAAAAAAGACAAAACTAAAATCCACCGATGTCGAGGCTGGGTCTGACTGATGTCTCGTTCAGTCGATTTGTAAAAGATTTTTCTGTTTCAACAGCAGCGCAGCGCACAGTGGTCCCGAATCGCTAAATAGCGGACATAGTATATTTTTTTTTGAATTTCATTTTTTTGTATTCGCCAGTTGATAACTCTATTATAACTAAGAAACTTTTGTCCAAATAAACTTTAGGCTAGGCCTTATAGTCTAGGAGTTAAAGGCAAAAAACAGGTTTTTTTGAATATGAGGCAACCTTAAAATTTGAATAAGTACCCGTGTTTCACCTTGTTTCGACATGAATTTTTTATGGTTTGTTTTTAGCGTTATTTGCATCGATCAAGTATGCGGCCTCCCCCGTAGATACCTAAAACCTTACAAGAATGACACTCAAAAGTGTCCACGTTTTGTTTTGACGCAGACAGTTTGCGCAGAGCCTGTCAAGTTTTTTGCATGCGGAACAAGAGATTAGCGGAGTCGAATTTATTTTATTTTATTTTGTAAGTAGGTAGGAAGGTACCTAAAAATCATTTATACACTGTTTATTTTTATAAGGATTATACAATCAACAGAATTCAGGTAAAGATAACGAATCATTTATTGATACAACTATAAATTAGCGACGCAACAGTCAACAAACAAAAGGGTCATTTCGGACATACAATAATATAAATAAGTTAACAAAAGCTAGTGAAATAAACCTAAAATACAATTTCAGGCAGGTACTTTAAATTTAAAAGCACTAGTGTCTACGGCTTCGTAAGAGTTTTTTTATGGGCCAAAAAAAACGTTATTTCAAGTCAACTAGGATCTTATAAAATACTTTTAAACTTACGCCATATGAACACATTATTTATTTTACCTACTATTAAATAAAAAAAAATTTAGAAACAATAGCCGCTCCATTCATCAACTTAGAACAAAATAATATTTTTACATAGGCAAACCCAACAACAATATTTAATGCTAATTTCTCAAGTTTAAAAGGCTCAATTGGCTCATATCACAATACACAGGTAAAAGTTACATTTAAACTTACTGAAAATAAGAAATTCCATCCTTTTTCCGTTGCTTGGACCGTCGATTATTGAATTTTTTATACGAGCACTTGACCATGCTTTCGGTCCGAAAGCTAAAATGACACTAGTTGAAAAGGTATCCCAAAATGCCAAATGGGATACCTTTTGATACTGACGTTTTCAGGGCGCGCATTGTGCATCTAAGGGGGGCCGCCAGCCGGAAATTTTTGATCGATGGTTATTTGACATCAATTAATCATAAACAGATGGGTGCCAAATAGTGGCCTTTGAGTTATGGCGCCAAAACAGAAAAAAAAAATTTTGGTCTATAATGGTAGGTATTTTTATAAATTTTATTCTTCTATTCGATAGTTCTATCTGTAAAACGCATATTATGTTCCATAACTTTTATAGCCTATACTTAGAGTATAGGAGTAAATAGTAAATAGCTGAACTTACTCAACGAGAGCCAATTATACATAAAAAGGCTATGGAAGGCGCGCTTCATGTTCATACCGTCTGAGACTTTTAGGGGATGAGTGTAACTCTGTGCGTGCCGCATCATATTATTAAGGAAACATGCATGCCATATTGTGTTTTCTTAAGCTACATATAGCGCTTTAAGTGAGAAAAAAAATCGATTTTCAGTACAAACGTAATTTTGTGTAGGTATTTGTTCGGGAGCAACCTTTCTTCCTGTAAATTTCATCTCAAGTAGCTTAAATAATAATATTATTATTCTTTGAGCTACTTAGCATGTTGGCAAGTGTTTTGTACTGTTTGCAACGCTTTTTAGACAGTATGTTTGTACCCTAATACATTTTTTTGACTCTTAGCTACTATAAGTCAAAAAGGGCACCAATTTATGCACATTGGCGGCGGCGCGGCACAAAAAGCCAGACGCGGCAAGATTTCATTGAAGATGGACGTCATTAGAGATGAAGTGATATAATAAATATTTGGTTGGAAATAAATATATAATATTGTACTAGTAAAATACCAAATATTATTTCTTCTGGTTTGGTTAATTTCATAAAATGTTTATTTTCTAAATCATATAACTCCGTATAACTGACTATAATCATATAACTGACCAGAATATTAGGCCGCGCCGCGGCAAAATATTCTCTCGGACTATCTACAGCCCTACTATCTACGCCCAGGTGCCGCCGCGCCGCGCGCCGCCGCCGCCGCCGCGCCGCCGCCGCCGCCACGCCGCGCCGCGCATGACACGCCGTGCCACTGAAGTGTGGTTTAACCTTTATGGCTCTAACTGAAAAGTACAAGTAGAAATAAACTATATTGTGTTTAAATGCTTAGAATCTATAATATATTTTTTTCAGGCTCAAGATAGGCCAGAATATGAGCCAGAAAATCACACCACCACAATACAACATTATTTATTTGCCTATTTCAATTGTTGATCAGGACACACAACAAAATTCAAAATCTAATAAACCATTGCCTGAGTCTACTATATACAGACTTGTAGAGAGTAAACTCAGTGATGGTGATATTAAAGGTGCCTCTCGCATTATGTTTTCAAATGACACGATGGCACCAAATGACGATGCTACCCTTATATCTCTTGAGAGTAAGCATCCATCCGCAGGGGCCAATATTCAACTCCCCGATCCACCGGAAGAGAGTGATGTCGCCGTGGGCACGACCAGCGAGGACGTGCTTAAAGCTGTCACATCATTTCAGAGTGGCTCTGCCGGCGGCCTGGATGCTGTGACTCCACAGCATCTAAAAGATCTTCTATCTGGCGGGTCTGGCCATGCAGGTGAAGTCCTTCTGAAAGATTTGACATCTCTGATCAACCTGATGTTGTCAGGCCGAGTCAACAGCGAGATCACAGAACTCCTTTACGGTGCGAATCTTTGTGCACTAAAAAAGAAGGATGGCGGAATAAGACCCATAGCCGTGGGCACCACCTACCGCCGCCTCGCAGCTAAAGTCTGCTGTCGGAAAGAAGCCGACTATCTAGGCGACTATTTCCGACCAATTCAGCTAGGCTTTGGTTCGCGAGGCGGATGTGAGGCCGCAGTACATTCCCTTCGCACATTTTTAGACCAAAATTATGGGGAGGTAATTCTGAAGGTAGACGTCAAAAACGCCTTCAATTCCGTAGACAGGGGCGCCTTGCTAAAAGAAATTAAAGACAAAATTCCAGAAATTTACCCTTTTCTTTGGCAATGTTACGGTTCGCCATCAAAATTAATATACAGGAATAAAGTCATTTCGTCCGCTGTTGGCTGTCAGCAGGGCGACCCTCTTGGTCCGGCCATATTTAGCCTTGCCATCCAACCCATAATTCAACGTCTCCAATCCAAGCTTAATGTTTGGTATTTGGATGATGGAACATTAGGTGGAGAGGTGAACGCAGTTTTTGATGATCTAAAAATCATCACAGACGAATTTCGACAAATAGGTTTGGAATTAAATTTTTCAAAGTGTGAGCTTTTTATTTCGGACTCTTGTGTAGACAAAAACAATATCATTGAGAAATTCAATACATTAGCCCCCAACATTACAGTTGTTGATAAATGTTTACTTCGACTCCTTGGTTCACCAATTCTTGATGAGTCTTTTCAGTCATTTGTAGATGAGAAAATTCAAAATTTCCACAAAAATTCGGACAGACTGCTCAAAATTAATAGTCATATGGCTTTTACAATTATTCGGTTCTGTCTATTTGTACCTAAATTTACGTATTCTTTGAGATGTAGTCAACTGTGGAAACACAGCGAGCTCTTGGAAGGCTTAGACAACATAATAAAGAATACTTTATCATCGGTTTTGAATATCGATTTAGATGACAAGGCATGGTCGCAGGCCTCCCTGCCTGTCAAATTGGGAGGCTTAGGTATACGCAAAATTTCAAGTGTAGCCCTACCAGCGTTCTTGTCTTCTGTCTACAGCACTAGTTCTTTAGTTGAAAAAAATTTAAATCCTTCTCTTTTGGTCCCACCTGGAATGTCATTGAAAATTTCATTTTTAGACGAAGCTCGAACGGCTTGGCATAGTGCTTGCCCTGATGCTGCTCCCCCAAAATCACTTTTGTCCCAACGGCAATGGGACGGGCCTCTGTGTGAGTTGACACGGAACTATTTGTTACAAACGTGCTCCAGCTCTGCAGATCGTGCCCGCCTCCTGGCCGTTTCTAAATGGGAGTCAGGACATTGGTTGCAAGCATTTCCTTCATATAACACTGGTACTTTATTGGATCCCGTAACTTTCCGTATCGCAACATGTCTCTGGTTGGGTGCAAGGTGTTGCGCACTTCATCAATGCCAGTTCGGTACTGCTGTCGAACAGCTTGGTCATCACGGATTATCGTGCACTAGGGCCGCCGGTCGGATATCTCGCCACGCTAGCCTTAGGCGCAACGCACACAGAAGGCGGCGAGGCGAGGGTAAGGCGCAGACACGCCGCTCCTCGCCCCCCGCCACGCCGCCTTACCGGTATCCCATCTGCGGGCGACGTGGCGGGGGGCGAGGAGCGGCGTGTCTGCGCCTTACCCTCGCCTCGCCGCCTTCTGTGTGCGTTGCGCCTTAACGACATCATCCGGCGGGTCTTTGTCACCGCTAACGTACCAGCTATTCTCGAACCGAATGGTCTGTTGCGTGACGATGGTAAGAGGCCCGACGGTATGACACTAGTCCCATGGGAGTTGGGGAGGCCCATTGTGTGGGACGCTACATGCGTCGACACACTTGCGCCTTCCCATCTTCCGAGGACATCCGTGAGGGCGGGTGCGGCGGCAGATTTGGCCGAAGATCTCAAGAGGCGCAAATATGCAGGTCTCGACAGAGCTTACACATTTGCTCCCCTTGGAGTCGAGACCCTAGGTCCGTGGGATACCGAGGCTCTTCGGGTTTCCAAAAAACTATCTGAGCGTCTGGTCGAAGCGACCCGTGACCCGAGAGCTGGTGAATATCTGGCACAGCGTATCAGCATTGCCATACAGCGTGGCAATGCAGCCAGCGTCTTGGGGACGCTTCCGACTGGTGTTGATATGGATCAGTTGAGCTATCTGTAGACTGTTTGCAACAGTCGGCAGTTAGCTCAATTGTTTCAATTGTAAATACTAGTATAATTTTCTTTGTGAATAAATGTTGCCTTATATTGAAAAAGAACATTATATATTTTATTTGTTCGTCCGGTCAAAGTTTATTGTCTATGCTCAATCAAAATGTCGCTCGCTTTCTGTTTTGGTTTCATCGGGAAAATAAAGTGAAATATTTTCATAATTCCGAACAATCCGTCAAACTGATAAGAAACTAAATGTAGTTGTGCTATTCTCGTAGTTTCAGGCTATTTATAATTTAAATTACAGGTAATTTGAACTAAGAGTATGGAGCAGCTAAGAAGCTGAAAATATCTTTTAGCTTATTTTATCGGGATTCCATGAAACCCGGTCTCTTGCTCAATGTCTAACAGCTATTGCGCTTGAATGTCGATTTGTTATTGAGGCTATATCTACCAAATCTTCAGAATATACAAACATCCAAACCAAAAATTCCTGTAAAGAATCCTTGATTTCTTACTCCTTCCCAAACTTAATTTTAGAAAAGTTTAGACACAAACTCACAACGGCTTTGAAATCATTATGTATTTTAGGTAGGTACTTGAGACATTTCACAGCAATTAACATTTTAAATTCCTTTTGTTGTTTTCAGCCATGAATACAACAGCTCCTACTTCAGCTGATGCATGTCTTAGCATCGTCCACTCATTGATGTGCCATAGACAGGGCGGTGAGAGTGAAGGCTTCTCCAAGCGTGCAATCGAGTCACTCGTTAAGAAACTCAAAGAGAAGCGAGATGAGCTGGACTCATTGATCACTGCGATTACCACCAACGGAGCTCATCCTAGCAAGTGTGTAACTATTCAGAGGACACTGGATGGCAGGCTGCAGGTAGGTTGAACTGTAAAAAAGTTCAATTACTAAGTTGTTTCTATTTTATTTCGGTCAACAAATTAGCATTGCCATTCAACATAGCAATCCTGCCAGCATTCTGTGAGCTGCTGGCTTTCCTGGAGGACATCGAGTGGTTAGATTAGCAGCCCCCCACCCGTTCCCCATTCAAAAAGGGCCTGCCTGTGGTCTAGTTGCGGAAAACAGTCCAGAAACAAGTAACCGCCACCATTGTAAGCTCTCTGCCTTCTGGTGACGGATTGGATTTTTCAGGAAATTCAATTTTATTTAGTTGTTATTTGTTATTATTTCTTATTTGTTATGTTCATAAAAATATATATTTTTTAATAAAAATAAAAAATATAGTTCATGTCTACCTAGTATTCATATATCCAATACACTAATGATGATTCCCAATATTCTATTTAATGCATCCTTGATTTTGGAATTTCTTTGATAAAAAAAACAAAAATGGAATGTGTTATATTCTTTATGAATGTGTTCTTTAGGAATATGAAAACAATTATTGTCAAAAACAACTGCCATAATCTAAAATTTTGAGAGGCAATCAATGTTATCTATTGTGATCCATTGTTACTCAGCATTTTTTGTTCACTATGATGTCATCATTATTAATATGTAAGTAAAATATTTGGTGCAATCAATCCTTTCATGTATAAAATGTTTTTTTTTGTAAACAAGATTGTTCAGCTTAGTTATAATACTATTGATTTATTTGCTGTTGAATGGCCATAAACACAATAACATTCCAATGCAATGATATTCCTGAACTGTAGGAGTTCAGTTCATCATCTTGAACTTGAAATGCATCTGTCCTCTTTTACTCCTTGTCACAATATCATTGCGATTACTCTTAGACACTAACATCTGTATGCTGCTTCACAGGATTTTTAGTAGAACTGGTCTATTTTATTATTCAAGGTTTATAACTACATTATACAGAATTTCTGTCTGATTCATCTAGAAGTTTAGGCATGAAGAAGAAACAAACATATATGCAAACATTTAAACTAAAATTTTGCCGTGATATTGTTAGTGTCTCTACATTACACATTGTGCATGAACCCTTGGAACTGATAACCAGACTCGGTTATCATTGTCTCCTCAGCCAACTCTTTCAAAAATAGACTGGAGAAATATATAAAGTGCATTGCTAAGGAATAAGATATGTTCATTGTTTACATCATACATTACCTCAACAGCCTATATTGGAAACTGCTGGATGCAGGCCTTCCCCTGATAAACGCGAAATTGCCTTTTATGGGGGATAATGCCCATAACCGCCACGCTGGGCATGCAGGTTGGGGATCGCAGTACGGTGGTAGAATTGTTCTGCAGGGGGTGCTGCTGCCCGCCCCCAGGTGGATGCCTTAGTTGCCTCTTACGACACCCGCGGGAAAAGTTGGGGTTTTGCGGCGTGCTAGGACCCATCTGAGGCGTGCCAGGGCACCACACATCATACATCTATGAGCTTTAAAAGCTGCCTTTGTCTATTCCTATGCTAAGTGGGGAAACACAGATCTACACTGGTATAATAAGCAGCCTATTATCTAAGTTAGGCTATGTTCTAAATGTACGCCCAATTTAATCTTGATCAGTTCATTATGGAGATTTAATGTGAGAGCATTGATTTCCTATGATTTCTGAGATCCTAGGAAACAAAATGAAATTCACTTTTCACAAACTTTCGGCTTTCTAAAATTAGTATGATTACAATAATTACAACTTACTTTAACATTTCAGGTGGCCGGCCGCAAAGGCTTCCCCCACGTAATATATGCTCGCATCTGGAGATGGCCGGACCTTCACAAGAATGAGCTGAAACATGTCAAGTTCTGCCAGTTTGCATTCGACCTGAAATGTGATTCTGTCTGTGTTAACCCTTACCATTATGAACGAGTTGTATCTCCAGGTATAGGTTGGTATTCTAATTGATAATTTGATTACAGATATATTTTACACATAGGTTTAAAACCTAATATGTGAATAAACACAAATGTGTGTTATGATGATTTTTTCCATGCACAGTGGACCAATTTCAGTCCAAAGAAAAAGTAGATGTTTTGATGATTATAGAACCTGTTAATGTGTAGATCTTGTGCTAGTTCCATTGCTAAATCTAAGACTGTTCTTTAAAACTTAAATGTTTTTGCTAATGATACCACCTTGTCTTCAATGGCGCAAGGAACATAAAATACTACCGCCTGCGACTTACACGCTTTTTACTGGAATAAAAAGTATAAGTTATTCCAGTCCAGAACTTCATGCATAAAAAATTTCAGCTATCTAGTAGATGGCGTCGTCGTCTAGTGACACGACGATAACATCTTACCAAACTTTCGACTTTCTGAAAATAAGATGGAAAAGAGCGTTTCCGCACGCCTCAATCCTTGAAAAATTAAAATATTTAAAATTATCCAGAGTAGTCATAGAACTATTTGTACGCACCACATTCGATTTCTGTCAACCGATTTCTCTGTCAATACCGTCATCCGTGAATCTCGCAATTCAGAAGAGCATCATACAGTATGAAGTGCTTGGATTTAGATCAGTGCGTAAGCAACATCCGTAATCGGTTCGAGTTTTTTTAGACTAGATCTGTATTTTGACGGATTCGGATTTGATGCAGTGTGAAAAGCTACATCCGAATTCAGTCTCGAGTGATAACATTATATTATAATACACATTGGTAACATTATTTCTCAGTCTCGAGTTATTCATATCCGTATATGTATGTATTCACGGATTCGGATGGGAAGCTGTGCATAACCGCTCTTAGTGTTATTCATTTTGGCATTATGTTACCAAACTGTGCTGAGTGGCATTTTCCCCTATTCTAGATCTATCCGGCCTTACACTCCAATCAGGGCCAAGCAGACTAGTCAAAGATGAGTACACAGTAGGAATCAACAGCAATGGCATGGATATGGACACAGGAGAACTGGTCACCATACAGCACCATGCTACGAGTCCTCGCCACCACCATTCTACCATCCAGCATCACCACCAGCAGTTTCCCAATAGTAATATTATTATTA
Source organism: Eupithecia subfuscata (assembly GCA_963564075.1). Taxonomy (NCBI): domain Eukaryota; kingdom Metazoa; phylum Arthropoda; class Insecta; order Lepidoptera; family Geometridae; genus Eupithecia; species Eupithecia subfuscata. The sequence goes on along the minus strand of OY751116.1, from coordinate 3,937,334 downwards.
ACCAGGGGCAAAGTAAGTTTGTTTGTAGATGTTTGCCTTCGTAGGTCCTTTGACAGGTTATGTTGGTCAGGAAACTTTGTATAACCTGTGTACATAAAGAATGGAATTGAGAATGGCGTCAGCTCTCATATTGTTCCGCTCAGTTTGAATTCGATCTGAGCGGAACAGCATGATATGGATGACGTCATTCTCAATCCCTTTGGTTAAGTACGTGGTTTAAAAAGCTTAGATGGCCCTTCACCGGGAGCATTTGCTTGTAAAGTAACAATTCAAGATTTCAGCATTGCCTTACAGTGCTGCCTGACGAGCATTGACGACCATGCTCGGTTCTGTATCTGTTACATTAGCATAGCATTACAGACGATTGCGCCCAGCGAGGACCGCCTTTAAACAACTTTCGGAATCCATTATGAATGTAAGCGGGTTAACTACGAACTTAGTTTGTGTTGCAGAAACACCGTGTGGGGGCGTCCATAAATTACGTGAGGTGTTTTTTTAAGTTTTCTTTCCCTCCCTCCCCCCCTGGTGAGATGTCGTGAGATTTTATTCAACCCCCTCCCCCATCCCCCAATCTCACGTGAGATTTTTCAAAATGTGAGTTTCTAACGTCGAAGTATGAATGAAATTATTTTCATTCGAACGAATTAGTGAATGATCTTAATCGTATTACGATTACGCTTTGGATTAAATCTTAAGCATGTACAATATTGTACAATCTGGATTAAATGGACCAAAATAGTATAATTATTTTTTGTTTCAAAAAAATTGCGTGATATTTGCCGAGACCCCCCTCTCTCTCCAACGTAAGATTAGATGAGATTGGACTAGACCCCCTCCCCCCCTTAAACATCTCACGTAATTTATGGACGCCCCCTGTGTTCTTCCAACACAAACTAGGTTCGTAGTTAACCCGCTTATATTCATAATGAATTCGTCAAACAACGAAAGTTTTTATAGTAAAAAAAACTTTCGGAATATCCTTTGTCAAGGGACCTAACAAAAGTTTGAAGTGTTTGTGGTTTTATGTTGTTGGTTGTGTTTGTGAACGGATTCAAGACTAGAATCTATTCCACATTTTTGGCACTTATTTTTTTCGCTTAACTGTTGAAATCATTCATAAACATCAGCCAAGATCAACTTTGAATTATTTTTATTTAGCTGTGCATTTTGATTTTATTTTGCCTTTTCTTTTCGCATTAGCGCCCGATGGCGTTCCCCTATTCTCGTCGTCACACGGGCCGCGCCCGATCCGACCGCCGGGTCCTCCGTCCCAAATGGGACATAGCGGACCGATGGGACACACGCCAGGCCCGCAGATGATCTCGAACCACGGTCAAATGGGACAAATGTCTCAACTAGGCCCGAACCCTCAAATGTCCGGGACGCAAATGCCAGGAACGCCTCATATGAGCCCCGGACCGCAGCAAATGGGCCCTAGCACGCCTCAGATGGGTCCTAGCACGCCGCAAATGGGCCCCAGCACGCCACAGATGGGGCCTGGCACACCGCACGGACCGAATACTCCACACGGTCGAAGCACGCCTCAGATGGGTCAAGGGCCGCCTCAAATAAGGCCGGGGACGCCTCAGATGGGGCCGGGGACTCCGCAAATGCGGCCTGGAACGCCACAAATGGGGCCGGGGACGCCTCAAATGGGTCCTGGGACGCCGCAGTTAAGACCGAACGTGCCTCAGATGCCGTCACCTCGCATGGCCCCTGCCCCCACTCAAATGTCACCAGGAACACCTCAGATGCCCTCGATAAGCCAAGGAATGCCGATGCCGAATCAACAAATGATGCAGCAAAGACTGATTGCACCCAAACTGGAGCCGCCAGATACAATGGACGCGCGGGCGATTTGGCTGCCCAAACGAATGAACCATTGTAAGCTTTTCTTGTTTTATTTTGCACTTTTATCACGTAGTATTAGTGTGCGATGTTTTGAAGTCTGAATGTTATTTTTCTGTATACATATTTTTGTAGCATGAGTTATATTATAATTATCATATATTAATGGACTGTAAAAAATAAACTTAACCCTGGCCTGATAGCATAACCTAACAGCAAAATACGTTATAAATGTAAATTTTGGTACCTATGTATTATTAATAGCAAAAAAAGCATTACTTGTTCACATCGAAAAAAAATATGCATGGGATTACTTGATAACATAAATAACTATAATTTCTAATTCTGTTCCGGGTCTGCATATAACCAACCACCCAAAATGTTATGATAGTATACTAGTTTTAATGTTATGATAGTTTAATATGGTACTTCTAGTTGGCCTGGCCTACATGTGTTTCCACTTGAGAAGCGATGGAAAGTGCCAAGCCCAACTAACAAGATTGCTTAGTTAGAACGAATATGACATGTAACGCTTATCTTAGCTACTTATAACATATCTGCCTGTTTATCTATAAAATTTATGAATAGAATAACCTCTCAGGTGGCAAGAGGCCATAATATGGCTTCTCAAATAAAACCGTTGTGTGGCAAGCGACCATATTATGGCCGATTTACCGATTTTTTTTTGTTGTTTTTTGTTTCGTCGAATTTATGTACTTAGAGTCAACTTTTCAGCCATGTCAATGTCTTAAAAGTTGACTGACAGTGTCAAGCTGACGTTAAAACCATAAACTAACCAAGTTTAGAAGAAATTTAAAAAAAAATCGTAAATTTAAAATTGAAATCTGACACCCGCGCCATTTTTTTTATCGTTTTTTCAGAATAAAAATTAATTTAAAATAAATGGCTTGGAAATGTGTTCTTTTTTGTGTTTAGTGTAATAATATGATGGTAAATCTCTAAAATAAAACTCAAACTGGACATAAAAACGGTAAACTTTTTTTTTTATGATTTTTTTAAAAATTATTAAAATTTTACCATTTTTCCGCAATTATAATTTAATTTTAATCAACCTCATTAATTACGTTATACAACATCAGAATGTTTCCACGCTGTTTTGTAGGAAATTTCATGGAGAATCCAAATATATATAGATGTTACGAGGTGTTAGTAGATAATAATCAAGAAATAAGCGAAATAATGCATTGTGATGCATTTCCGCGGATTTTCCGCGATTTTTGCGGAAGTACCTGCCACTCAACGGGGTTAGCGGGGCGCAGGGCGTGCCACCTGAGGGGTGTTAAAAAAATAGAATGGTGAAGAACTTGTTCATACTATTTTCGTCGCTCATTGGTGTCATAAAAACTAAACTAAACTAATTTTACAGCACTAAAAATGTTCCTGTCCTTTTTATTTCTAAGATAAAGAAAGGAATGGTAACACTTTGAGTGCTGTCAAATAAATGCCGCGATTTTGAAGCGCGACTTGTGTCGCGCGATTTGTTACGATATCTGTTTGCAGGAAATTACAAAATTTACTGCAGACACATACGATCTTACACACTGCTGCGATTCCGCATTTGTCGCGCGGCGTCTAGAAAACGCGCTTACAAAAACGCAGCGGAATCTCGCCACAAAATCGCAACAAATCCCGCGACACAAATTGCGCTTTAAAATCGCGGCGTGTGGGGTGGAGGCTATAATGTCATAAAAGGAGACGGTTAGGGTTATTTATGTAATTACAACCAAAATGACTGTTCTAGCTGCAATGCCAGTGAGCATGTCTCCTGGGGCGACCACTCCGCTGCTCGAGAACTCCAACTCTTCATTCTTCGGAGACCAGCAGACGGTGGCTGAGACGCAACTCACGCAGACTTTGCCAGGTTAGATTAAGTTCTAACTACCGTATTAAGGTGGCGGAAGATTTTAATACCTAATTTTCTGTTTTTCAAATATTTTTTGGGCTTTACAAGTAAAATATAGCTAAGTAGTTTTGCGACCTTCCATCGTAAACCATTTTCTATGAGTCCATGCTGTTACAATGTCGGGTCTTTGTGGAATTTGATATAAAATGTAATTTGTCTGCAGCGGCTTCCCCTGGTTCTGTGTCGGGGTCCCAACAGAACGGCTTCGGCGCTGCGGCCAGTCCGCCCGCGCCGCAGCCGAGCCCTCGCATCCAGTCGCAGACTCCTCAGCAGCAGCAGCAAGGTACATACTCCTACTCGGTAACTAGAGAGATACCAGCTCACTAGGTACTTTATTTCTGTATCGGGATCCCAACAGAACGGTTTCCGCGCTGCGGCCAGTCCGCTCGCGCCGCAGCCGAGCCCTCGCATCCAGTCGCAGACTCCTCAGCAGCAGCAGCAAGGTACATACTCCTTCTACTCTGTAACTAGAGAAGTACCAGCTCACTAGGTAGGTACTTTAGTTCTTTGTCCCGGACTCAACAGAACGGCTTCGGCGCTGCGGCCAGGTCATCATAGACAACTGGTGGACCAAGTGTTTCCTCGCAACAAGACAGTTGATCTGGATCTCAAGGAATAGAATGACGTTGGAGCAAGCAAGACATCGCTCGCTAGCTTACGTGATCGATCGGTAGCTTAAACAACGATATGGTTGCAACTATCGCTCAAGAGAAAGTACTCAATTTGCGGTCAGCTTTAAAGAGAAGTAAGCCTTGTAAATGGACTCATTAGGGGAAGTACTATTAGTACTACCATGACTTTTTATGCCGTCAAGCAGCATTACTACGGTGTTCCAGTTTGAAGGGTATGGAGAAATGACAGGTACATGCGGCTTCCTGCGCCTCAGACTCCGTGAATAATTTGTATGAAACAAATCTACTCTGACGATCCTCAAGAGAAAACGAAAAAAAAAAACTAAAACTAAGTCCACAAAAGGAGATAGATTTCAATAGAAATTCCTATCTGAAGCAATGGCTTCAGATGGGGATGTACCTCATCATAAAAATAATAAAATAAAATAAAAAGGTTTTATTTCAGACAAAACTAGTCCTTAGGTTCACGACCAAATACAACCACACACATTTTAAAAGACAACAATAAAAAGAGAAATAGAAAAAAATAACAGCAAAGACACTGATACAGAACTGTGACAGGAATCAGCTGACGCTGACGATAATCAATGCGGGAAGTATTTTCCTTATTGATAACCCTAGTAATGACCCCATCACCTTCATTAAAGAGACACCCTTTTAACTGTTAAAAAGGGTTTTTTAGTATATTTTGCAATAATTTTGAACCTTATGTCACAGGAACATGGACCGGTAGTAACACACTGACATATACGCAGAGCCTCGCGCCGCCGCCCGCAGCGCCCCCGCCGCCGTTAGACGCGCCCGCCCATCATCATCATTATTGTAAGTCCAATAGAACACATTAATTTCGACCCGCGGTGACAGGTGGGCGGTCACGCGTGACAAAAAATCGTGTTTTACAATTTTCTAGGTTTTACAAGTAGTTTAGATAGCAGATAAGAAGTTTTGCGCACATTGTAAGCCATTTGCTTTGAACCGACGCTAAAACAATTGACATAATGTTGATTTTGATGTCAATAGAATCCGGCTGTGTGGTGCCGGCTTAGAATTTACACCACCCCAACTCTTCCCGCGGGTGTCGTAATAGGCGACTAAAGGTCAGTACTCACATACGGTATTACTCGATAGTTTTACTCGAAGTCGAGTAAAAATCAACGTGTGGATGTGGACCGCAAAACTCACAGCTCGAAGGCTCGCACCGAGCCGGCTCGATGGAATTAAATGAAAGTAATTTCCTTCGAACCTACTCGAAGCGAGCCGTCAATCTTGACTCGAACGTGTGTACGTGACTGCGAGTGGCGCGAGGCGAGCGTCAGTCTGGTATTGTTTATCGTGATTGAAACAAGTGTTTTTAAGAGAAATGTTTTAAAAAAAAATTTTAAGAAAATCCTTTTACGTTTTTTCTTTTCATTTTCTTTGATTTTCTTATAAAGCACTGTGAGACTTGCTAAATACAGCCACCGTCTCCTTTGTTGCACAGACATCCTTTGGCTCGAACGGTTCGGTGAATACTGAACGGCGCGCCTCACTCGATAGATCAATGCTCAATGTGTGGACGAAAGCCCAGGTTTTACTCGACAGTTTAGCTCGATCGAGTAATACCGTATGTGAGTACTGACCTTAAGGGATATCAACCGGGAGCGGGCCGCAGCGCCCCCTGCAGCACAATTCTACCACCGAACTGCGATCCCCAACCCGCATACCCAGCGTGGGGATTATGGGCATTACCCCCCATGAGATAAAGTCAATAAGGCGTTTATCAGGAGGAGGTCTGCCACTGCTGGACGCAGGCCTCCTCCTGATAAGCTGACCAATACAGGCTGTTGAGGTTGAGGTTGAGACTTCAAAACGACAATTGATTCGTAGTTTCTTCAGTGAACCAAATTCTATGACACAGTACTTCTGTACGCATCCTGAGAATTATAATTCTAAGTATTCTTTGTCTTGCAGATAATGGAAACCCAGGCGGCTTATTATCTAGTCAACCCGCCCCGGAGTATTGGTGTTCAGTGGCGTATTTCGAGTTGGACACACAGGTTGGAGAGACTTTCAAAGTTCCGTCTAGCAGGCCTAATGTTACGGTAAGTATTCTACGTTAGTGTTACCAACTCGGTCGCTGTTTGTATTATACCTCGTGGTATGCAAACGACTATCTACATACGTATTTTTATTCGCTTTTTATTAGCTTCACCTGTATGTTTGTATGTTTGTTTGTAACCGACTTCTTTGGGCGCGATTTTGACCCACTTTAAACGGCCAGATTTCGTTCAAACTTTGTAGATTTATTGAGGACCGATGACAATACACTAATTTGATAAAATTATTCAAAAAAACAAGCTATTATAAATAATCCAAACTAAAAAGTAGAAAATAAATAATAGTTTAAAAAAACTAAAAAACACGCTTTTTATAGAAAACCGAACTAAAAAATAGAAAATAAATTTTAATGAATTTAAATTAAGAAAATAGTGTTAAAAATTTCAATGAATATAAGTTAATAATAGTGTGAATAAAAAAAAATTATTTTATTTTAAAAAAAGCGTGGGGTGCATGGTGTCAATAGTTATAAATATTTTATTGACAGATATGAGTAGAGTGATTATCATTTCGATAATATTTTAAAAAGCACCCCACGCTTAATTTAAAATAAAATATATTTTTTTATTCACACTATTATTAACTTATATTCATTGAAATTTTTAACACTATTTTCTTAATTTAAATTCATTAAAATTTATTTTCTATTTTTTAGTTCGGTTTTCTATAAAAAGCGTGTTTTTTAGTTTTATTAAACTATTATTTATTTAATTTATATATCTGGCTCCATGTGAGGACTTCTATAATATACCCTCTTTAACCGTCATTAATGGACTTGTCAGGGAAGGCCTATGTCCAGCAGTAGACTGGTAAAGGCTGTTGATGCGTGTGTGAGACTCTATTCTTAAATAAACATCAGCCTTTGTACTTTGAACTACAGAAGAAAATGCCACAGACCACGCCTTAAGAATAGAGACCCTTCAGACAACCAAATTTGTAATATTATATTTAAATTTCTTAGCAGTGTTAAATTATTTAAGGGCAACAATTCTTGTATGGATTCCTTGTCGACGCTATGCATTTGGGAGACTGGGAATCATAAATCGCTAGTTATTCATACTCGAAGTTAAGAAAAAATATATCAGTTATCTAGTACACTACAAGATCTGCTTAGTTTGGAGCTAGATGATGCTGCGTGAATCGTCCATTTATTTATTTATTTCGAATGTTCCCATTTTCAGGTGGATGGTTACGTGGATCCTTCAGGCGGGAACAGGTTTTGTTTGGGCGCTCTCAGCAATGTTCATAGGACAGAGCAAAGTGAGCGGGCAAGGTAAGGACAAAAAGACGACGACGCAGGTTTTCAAATCAAGCTAAGCTATATAATAATCAAGCTAATCAAGATAAGTTGGTGTTCTTCCAACACAAACAAGGTTCGTAGTTAACCCGCTTACATTTATAAATAAGCTGATAAGATGTTAATAAGTACAGCGCAAATGCGCAAGTCATAACCATTTTATGACGTGTCTTTGACCAAATCACATAACTTAACAAATTTATTTTTCAAGTCAATCCACAACCAATCAATGTAATCCAAACAACAGAAAGTGCCACTCCCAGATTTTTTGACAAGTATCGGTGCATATGGGTCACAATGTAGGGTGTGTAATGTGGAAGGCCTGCAGTGGCATGCTCAAGGCTAAAATTAAATAAACAATTATTTTCAGATTACACATCGGAAAAGGCGTCCAACTAGACCTAAGAGGCGAAGGGGATGTGTGGCTTCGCTGTCTGTCAGACCACTCTGTCTTCGTACAGTCTTACTATCTGGACCGGGAGGCCGGGCGAGCGCCGGGCGATGCGGTCCATAAGATATACCCCTCTGCTTGTATCAAGGTAGGAGCTTACTTGGATTGTAAGGCGTCCAACTAGACCTAAAAGGAGAAGGAGACGTGTGGCTTAGCTGTCTGTCAGACCACTCTGTCTTCGTACAGTCTTACTATCTGGACCGGGAGGCCGAGCGAGATTGCCGCCTTGGGACAAATGTTTGTACGATATGCAATTATTTGTTGCGGGTATAATAAAAATATCTATCTATGTAATGTATTGTATTATGTATATCAGTAATCTACATCCCATAACACAAGCTTTGCTTAGCTTCCGGCTAGATGATGCTGCGTGGATTGTCCAGCATTATCTATTTATTTATTTCATAGCTGTAACATATTTTCTTCAGGTGTTCGACCTCCGACAATGCCACCGCCAGATGCAATCCCAGGCCGCGACCGCGCAGGCGGCGGCGGCGGCGCAGGCGGCGGCCGTGGCGGGGCATATACAACCGCAGCACGCTACTATGAACAAATGTATGTACCTAGCAGTGGATGACCGTGGCGTAAGTCGACCCGTTCCACTCAGCCTGGATGTCATGAGAGCTGACTAAGGGAACCTACCAGAGGAAAGGCGGCGGTGTCCTCTATTACTCAACACCATGAATCATTATTCTCAACCTCAACCTCAACACCTATATTGGTCCACTACTGGACGCAGGTCTCCCCTGATAAGCGCCTTATTGGCCTTCATCACATGGGGGGTAATGCCCGTAATACCCACGCTGTGCATGCGGGTTGGGGATCTCAGTTCGGTGGTAGAATTGTTCTGAAGGGGGCGCTGCTGCCCGCCCCCGCCGGATATCCCTTAGTCGCCTCTTACGACACCCGCGGGAAGAGTTGGGGTGGCGCAAATTCTAAACCGGCACCACACGGCAAGGCTCTACGCATACTGGCTACTAAGCGTTTGTCAAATGTTAGGTAATCAAGCGGTTGTTACATGTGTCGACAAAGATATGATGATGATGATGTCGTCTGAGGTAATGTAGGCTACTGCATCTCCCAGTCAAAGCCCTAATTCCACTTATCGCACGTGCGCACTCCAGCGCGTCCTGCGGAACAATTCTACCACCGAACTGCGATCCCCAACCCGCATGCCCAGCGTATGAATTATGGGCACTACCCCTCATGAGATAAAAGCTAATAAGGCACTTATCAGGCGAAGGCCTGCGTGCAGCAGTGGACCAATATAGGCTGTTGAGGAGGTTGAGGAAGGCACGTCTAAGGGGAGGTCTGCGTCCAGTTGTGGACCAATACAGGCTGTTGAGGTTGAGGTAGAGGTAGAGCTTTGTGCTGAATAACCCTTGCTGATACGTAGGTCTCACAGCTGCGGCCGGCATTGGTGTGGACGATCTTCGACGGCTTTGCATCGTGCGGCTCTCCTTCGTCAAAGGATGGGGGCCGGACTACCCGAGGACCTCGATCAAGGAGACACCCTGCTGGCTTGAGGTGCATCTACATAGGTGAGTTTTTAAATTTGTTAAATTCATGTCTGCATCTACATAGGTGAGAGTTTTATTAATCAGTGTAACGTCACATAGTATGAAAGTTTGGGAATAAAAGATTGCGAGACGAATGAGGGGAGGGTGAGGCAACTCGGAACTAATCTGGCTTTATGCCTGGTCCTTCAACAACACATGATTGCACTCGCGCATATAGTTCGAAAACGGACAAGAGTAGAATGAAATGATGAATGAAAGCTTTCAAAACCAAAAATTGTTTCGAACTTCTGCGTGTTGCTTTGATGAAACTAGTGTCGTAAAATATTTTCCTTGAATTTGTACCTAAGCACTTAGTTTTAATAAAAAATCTTGGTTTCTAGAACTGAGTATACCCACCTTATTATGATACCTTATATCATGTTACTCTTTTTTGGTTTGGTATGTTTTTTCAACGTAAATATGTCGCCAGTTTTCGATTTTTTGTATTATTAGCTTATTATATATTTCTTAGAAATTGCCAGAGTGCGAGGCTTACGCACTATAATAACAAAAACCTTAGCTTGGTACAGTTTGCTTTACTTTACATAATTTTTTCCAGAGCACTACAACTTCTGGACGAGGTGTTGCACACGATGCCGATCGACGGGCCGCGGTCCAACATCGAGTAGGAGTTGATCGGCTTCTTTTGAGGCCTTTGCACACGCGCGCGGCGCGTGCCGTGCATGTTTGTTCCTCGACACGACAAGGGACCTACGGTGGTTGGTGTGAAGTGAGGGAGTTGGAGCTGTGGGAGTAGTGGGAGCTGTTGATTGGTCAAAGCTGATGCTAGTTAGTGACATTTGGATAAGTTTTGATAATGAAATATGATCTAAGCGGGACGACATGAGTTCCCGCTATTATCTTCTTCCCGTTCTTTATCTACATGACTTATAAGCAAAATAAGGCTGTTAAATATCTAAGTTAACAAGAAAGATAAAGCGAAATAAAAATCAGTCTGAAAAATGTCGTAAACGATTTGCAATCAACACTCAAAGTAATCAATTAAAAATAATTATGTCAAGACTATCATCTCAGCCTACCTATAAGCATAAAGTCGTTCGACGAAGGCGTTTTGACGTGTTTTTGACGGGACAATCGTGCGGGGGGCATGGGACGGGACGGGGGAGGGACGCTCCCGAGTTGCATACATTGCCTTAGTAACTCGGGAGCGTCCTCCCCCCGACCCGTCCCTTGGCCCCCGCACGATCGCCCTGTCAAAACGCCTTCGTCGAACGACTGTATGCATATAGACAGGCTGTGCTATCGTTGACAACGTTATACAAGGGTGCGTTGGTAGAATATTTATACTACACCTGCTCGAATATTTCCATTTATAGAATAGAAAGTATGTCTTTGCAGGCCTATAGGAAACCGGGAGGAAAAACTCTGTGGAATTTCATTTTTCACGTGTTTTAGCGGGAGGAAAAAGTGTATGGAAATCCATTTCTAACGTGTTATTTTTTTTTAATTTCCTAAAAGATCGGCCGGTAGCTATGGTTATTTTCGTTCGGTCAAACGACAAAAAGTTTTTACTCCAAGTCCGATTTCCGAACAATATTTTGAAAAAAGAACCCAAAGGCTGGCGCGGTCAATGAGGTTGTACCAACATCATTGGGCGCGATTTCAATTAATAATTAATTCTGCTTTTTATTTTCCTCGAAGGTGTAGTATAAAGCACTATTTATCACTCGGCAGAAAGTGCGATTCCTACCTCGTGTGTTTAAAGGCCCTCGGCTGCGCCTAGGGCCCAAAACGACACACTCGGTAGGAATTGATCACTTTCTCGCCTTGGTGTAAAATGCACTATTTTTCGTGTATAATTTTTTCTCAATATAAATAATGATGGGTCTAAAATTTGCTTATAACTTCTCAAACTGGTCTATTGACTTAAATCTAATTCAGCTCAAGTTTTACAATACATATCGTGTTGTAAAACTCGACTGACTGTATTACAAGTAGCCAAAGCCAGTCAACAGCTTCCAACCTTATTCTCATCAGTGTAAAGTGCAAAGTGTCGCGGACGCAAAGAGTTGGACGCATTAAGCGTGGAGTGGTACAGAGAGCAGTGGATTGATACCATATTTTAGTTTGCGGTGGTCGATTTTGGGAGGGTTGTTGTGTTTTATTTGTAAAATCTGGTAAAAAAGTAAAGGTTCTTGTAAAATGCAAACTGAAAAAGTACTAAATTTGTTAAATTTCTTGAAAATTTTACAATATTGACTTACCGGTGACCCTCCCTTAATCTGAAAAGGGTAAATAAAGCCATATAAATAGCATTTATATTATTCATAGTTTTATATGTATAAACAATAATTATTTCCTCTGTTTTCGGCTTTCGTCTTCCTGATAAATTAAAAATTTATTTTCCGAATTCGGTTTTACAGTCTTCCAAATTGAGTTTATATTTCATTGTTATTGGTTGGTTATGTTTGGATTATGGATTGGCGATATGGAACAAACATTGTACGTTTAAAAGCACGCGTTTTTTATAAAAAGGTGAACGGTTTATGTCTTGTACTTATTTAAATAAGGTCGGTTTTCAATCAGCTCAATTGATTTGAGTGTGAGTAAAAAAATATTGTGGTAAACATGGTCGTTACGTGATAAAGATAATTTAAAAAACACGTGTAAACAAAGATCGAATGTTTAGAACTAGATTTACAATATAGACTAGCTGCTACCCGCGTCTTCGCACGCTCTTTTCCGAGAAAGTAGCCTATATATATAGGATTTATAAAGATATATAAAAAGTAGCCTATATCCGTCCCCGGGATACTATCTATCTCCATGTAAAATTTCATTAAGATCCGTTCAGCCGGTTAGGCTTCAAAAGGTAACAGATAGACAGATAGAATTTTCGAATTTATAATTAACTAGCTGTTTCCCGCAGCTTTGCATGCTCTTTTCAAGTAGCCTTTGTCTGTCTCTGGGATACAATTTACCTTCCTGACAAATTTTATTGAGATCTGTTCATCTATTTATTCATGAAAAGGTAACGCCAACCCCCTGTAAAAACATGTGTTTTTGGTCGGCAGGCAGAAAATGCCTCGGTATTAAGCCCACCCTTTGTACCTCAGTGCAATAAAGGTTTAAATAAAAATAAATAAAATAACAGACAGACAGACACAGTAACATTAACTTTCGGATAACAATGGATTTCGATATTAATATGAATTTAAAATATTACCTATCTGTTATTTAAATGTCTATATAATGGCCAGCTACTACGAGCAAATGGGTCTAAGAATAACACACACGTCGCATATAACCCATCGCACCTTTTCATGAAAAAAGATAATATTGCTTTATTTAAAATACTTGATTGAAAAGGCCCTTGATTATTATGTCCTAAAATATTTCTTGTACACTATTGAAATACCTAAGGTGAAAAGAAAAAAAACAAGTATATCAAAAAAATTTATTAAATCATAAATATAATCAATAAGATCTCAGTAAATACGCGCTGTAACTCGTAATGTTACTAGCTTCTGCCCGCGGCTTCGCACGCGTATTTTCGGTATAGTAAGTATCTAAGTAAAGGCTATGTTCTAAACGTACACCAAATTTCATCTTGATCCGTTCAGTAGTTTTGGAGATCCTAGGTAACAAAAATCACAATCTTTCGGCTTTATAATATTAGTAGGATACCTAATATATATAGTTGCTCAATAGTTGTGTTTGTATAAGATTTACATAATAACAGCTATATGTACCAAATAAGCAATAACTTAAATATGACATGACATAAATGGTTCAACTTAAAAGAAGCCAAATGAATAAGCTTTTTAGTTGTAAGACATTAAGTTGTATTAATGTAAGGACAAGGTAATTTATGAATAGTTTGTAAAACTTGTACAGATCTATGTATGTGCATGTGACTATGATATTTACTTAAACACCATCAAAAAAGGTGTATCGAATTTTTTAACACATCACGTCTCCTGATTGGCTAGACATAACGTCATGGACGTTCTGATTGGCGTACGCAAGATGCTATCTTGTTTTGTGAGACGATTGATTAATTTAACTTTATTGGGTCTATTACCAGCATATTTAAACCACCGCTTATGGTGAGAGTTCAAAAATACAATGCCTAAGAATTAAAAACCCATATTACTGTGCATTTGATATAAATCTAATAAAAACAGTTATAAATCTAATAGAAAAACAGTTATAAATCTAATAAAAAAACAGTTATAAATCTAATAGAAAAACAGTTATAAATCTAATAGAAAAACAGTTATAAATCTAATAGAAAAACAGTTATAAATCTAATAGAAACAGTGAAGTCTAGTCACATGTAAAATTTGGGCTATTCTTATTGAGTGAAGCAGTAGGTAAGGCTGTTTTTTTGTTAGCGTGATGTGCCTGATTGGGGAGATTGCATGAAAAAAGTTCATTTTAAAGTCTCACGAAAATGAGAACACTAGATTAATTAAACTGAGGAAGAAACTTAGTCCTGGATGATAAAATCATAGATCTCGTTATGATTTTATTTTGAGCTGAGGTAGAAAAAAGTACATCTTAAATCCAAAGAAAGGTTTCAGGAACAACCTCATCAATACTATTAAATTGAAGAATCAGCATTGCCGGGGCAATGCAGCCAGCGTCTTGGGGACGCTTCCGACTGGTATTGATATGGATCAGTTGAGCTACCTGTAGATTGTTTGCAATAATTTGTAGTTAGCTCAATTGTTTTCAACTGTAAATACTAGTTCGTAATTGTTTCTATTATTTGATTGTAATTTTCTTTGTTATTAAATACTAACTAAATTAAATTGAAACATGTTATTTATTGTCCAAGTTCATGCATTATTATAAGTATTATTTAACGGGTATTTATCGCGTTTATTTACGTCTGGAAAAAAGGTTAATAAACGCGAGAAATGCCCGTTAAATAATAGTTATAATAATGTGTTCCGATCGCGTATGTTTAAAAATATTGATGTAAATGCAATCTCGCCAAATTGTATGATGATCTGTGATGTGCTAACGAAACGTTTATAGGTAAAGAGGTATGCTCACTCAACGGAAAGGCTATTATTTTCTCATTGAAAACGCCAACGCGTCTAGAACCTAAGTGAACTAAACTTAAGAATGAAATGACATATTTTGTGTACGAAAGTAACGTTTATAATGTTAAAAATGAGATTTTTTCGTCGTAAGTATTCGCTTTAATATATTTTTACTTGCAGATTTAATCCAGTGTTGTATGGTTTCTGTTTGTAAACGTTTTTTTTTATATTTTATTATGTAGTTTTTGACAAAAGGTAGTGTTTTAACTATTGCCAATTACTTGCTGTTATTTTAATGTAGGATATTTGATGAAAGGTTTTTGCTTGAGTTGTTGTAACAGAAACAATGTTTGTACAAGACAATTTTTTAACCTGTCACATTTGGAACCCTGTCTGGCTTAATTAGGCAGGTTCCTATGTTTTCTACGCAGTTTTGTTTCTGTAGAACGGTCTACGGTTTTTGTAGCGATCATCACAATTTATTTAAGTTTTTAAAGATTTTTTGCTTATTTTATGCATTGGAGTTAAAAAATATTGCATTTGTTACCAATTAATTTGTAAAGAATCGAAATATTTGTTAGACTTGTGTAAATAATACAATTTAATCAGAGATAAAAAGTATTTAAAAGTTTCACGCGATTCGGTATAGATAAAAAAAAAGATTTCATAAAAAATATCAGAAATACCTCTTTATAGTGATCAAAAAAGGAATTTAAAGAGTTTTTAGGTGAATAAGTGGTAAATTTTAAACGTGTGTTGAAGTTTTAATAATAAATTCTACATACCACAGTTGACAGATAAGAAGCATTGATTGTATACCGAAGTTATCCAAAGTTTAATGTGTAAATGTAACTAAGTTAAAACATCATTTTTAAAGTCGCTTGTATTTCTTTGGCAAGTTCTGAGTGTTTTATGAATAAGGTCCGGTGTCCCTTCAAACTGTATCATTTTTGTAAGTAAAGTCTTAAAAAACATGAACACTAATGATTATCATAACCACACCTATTTTATTAAGTATCTTGATTGTTTAGTACATATTTATTAACTGTAAAGTCATTAGTTATTTTGAATAAGTTTAGATTTATAAGATCAAATGTTAATCTGACAAAATAATCACAAAATCATGCACACAGCACGATGTCGCACTATATTTATTTGTTTATATTATTATGACGTATTACATTTTAATATCAAGTTCACAGTATACGTACCTACCTATCTTGCTAAGAAAACTATTGAAGTTTGACGAATTAATTTTAAATGTAAATGGGTTGTAAACAATGATCGTAGTTAACCCGCTCGCTCGCATTCAAAAATAACACATTCACTGCCCAGTCTCGTAACTCCTGCGCGCCTCGGGTCGCTCCGCCCGCGAAGCCATATGCTTCGTGGTCGTAGGCTAAGGAAGTGTAAGTTTAGTATAGCCATGGTATAGCCAACTATACTAAACTAATCCGACAGCACTAAAACGAATGACATCCAAGGATGTCCCAAGGGTGCATTCCGAATTACGCTAAAATCGATATTAGCGCGCTCACAAGCGTTCCAAATTACGGTGAGCGCGACAACGATGTCCCGTGTGACGTCATAGATGACGTCATTACATGCGCTATTTTGCGATATCACCAACTATCCTACAAACTGAAATCATTGAGAGCGCTCTGTCAAAACTGACAATTAGCATTCACCGTAGTATTGTATTCTCTTTTTTTTTACTTGTACCTGACTGACATTTGACACCGCGACGCGTGCGTGACCGTGAGCGTTTATGAGTGTTCAGAATTAATGATAGCACTCAACTGTCAAAATCGTGATATCTAATGCTGCGGTCCGTTATAGATAAAATCGATTTGAGCGCCTATAAAAGTGTGCTATGTTCCGTAGAACATAGCACGATAACTGTCGTTATCGCGCTCAAAGAATTCGGAACGACTTTGAGCGCTGTTACCGCTGATAGTCTTGTGAACTATTAACGGATCGCAGCATAATTTGGATCGCAAAATATCGTTGTGATCTCTTTCAGCGCTGTAATCGTATTTCGGAAGGCACCCCTTTTTATTTCAGTCGTTATGAAAAGGACGGCTATATTTTTCTTAGTGCTGTCAAATTAGCTTATAATTTTGGCGAAATCTGAATTGATACTTTTCTTTAAAACCATCTTATAGATGGCACTTTATCCTCGATACGAAATAAAACTAATTTATAATTTTAAATCACGTGCATACACAAATATAAAATTACGTGCATTTGGACCTAATCTTAATTTTGATTATATCGAAATAAAATGCACTAAAATGTTTGCAATTTATGACTACGTACAAATTAAACAATAATTATTTAGTTATCACAATGTTTATAATGATATTTTGTCCCACAACTTTTCAAATATATGTATAACTTTTGGACTAAATTGTAATATGGGCTTCAAATAGTTTGGCCCAAACAACGGCATATATTCTATCATTCTGTTTTTTTTTTTTCAAAATCGCCGCGTACAATTAAAGATATTTTATTTGTGTCCTCTTTACAAAATTAAATGTACTTTCATGGTGCGCGGCGATTTTGAGAAAAAACAACGTAGTTGTCAATGTCAGGGCTCCATAATAAAATCTACAAAGTTACAAACCCCTTTGCTTGTATGGTACGGTCAATGTGTATTAATTTAGGGCAAAGTCAAGACACATAGAAAGCGAATCGTAGGGATTTTTTTAGACATATTACTTGTTAAAAATATATATATCTCGCTACGATTCTTTTTCAATGTGCCTTTATTCTACTTAAGGCGCTATGCAGACAGCAACTATTTCGGCAACAGGCAAATCGCAACTATCTGTTTACATACAAGAAAGGAATAAAAAAATTACAGTTTCTTCAACTAAAGTAGGTGTGTCTGCATCGTATCCTCAATATTGCAAAGCATGCCTTAAAAGCTAAGGCTACAATTCGTAATCTTCAAAACTGTTTATACTATCGTATTATATTGTTTTTGTTTTAAAGTTGTTAGTACAACACAAATTGTTGGGATGTAGTACGTAGAATATAGTGTTAAGAGTAAAGTTAAGAGTGAAAGTATGAAACAAATGAATATAAAAAGGTTATTCCTCTATATTGTAGTATCTGTATCGTCTCCCATTCAACCAGGGCCATAACTCCACCACATTAATCACTTCAATATAACAATGATATCGTGTCGGAATTACACATTTAGGCATTTTACTTTTGCTAAAAGAAACGACAGATGGGACGCGTGTCAAAGGTGGCAATGTTGAAACCATTTTATCAATCTCTCCGTGCAAATAGATAGATAGAAAATTCTTTATTGAACAATTATCTATCTATAAGTAGGTATGTAACAATACAACAAAACAGCTTAGAATCTAAGTGACAAATGGCGGTCTTATCGCTCAAGAGCGATCTCTACCAGACAACCGTGGATGGATAGGATCATTGGATGGTACTAGGGGATTTATGTGCTCATGAAAGTTATATGACGACCTCAGTGGCGCAGCGGGCGAAGGTCCGCCTGCGACGCAGGAGGTTGCGGGTTCGATTCCCGTCTCGGGACAAATGTTTGTACGATCTGCAGTTCAGGGGTTCTGGATGTTTTTCTATGTATAATAAAAAATATCTATCTATGTAGTGTATTATATTATGTATGTCAGTTATCTAGTACCCATAACACAAGCTCTGCTTAGCTTGGGGCTAGATAATGCTGTGTGAATTGTCCATCATTATTTATTTATTTATTAAATCAATAAACTAGGTTCTGCCCGCGGCTTCGCACGCGTTGTTTCTATGGAAACGTTAAAATGTGATTTCTATCCCATTACATAGCCCACTTTTAATACTATAAACCAGTTCCCTTTATGGGATAAAAAGTGGCCTATGTTTGATTCCAGGATTAAAATTACTTGTATACAAAATTGGTAACAAACATCCATCCATCTATCCATCCATCCAAACTTTTGCATTTGTATGGATGGATGTTTGTTACTTCTTCACGCCAAAATTACTGAACGGATCGGGCTGAAATTTTGCATACAGATAATTCTAGGCCTGGAATAAAAAATAGGCTACTTTTTATCCCATAAATCAGTTCCCATGGGATAGAAATCACCTTTAAGCATTTCCATAGAAACAACGCGTGCGAAGCGGCGGGCAGCAGCTAGTTTTAAATAATCTAGAGCTTGGAACTTGAATTTCATACCGTGACTTAAGTTCTATGCTTAATAGGTACACATTTATCTCATTCGTAGGTTTTCTATTTTAATAATTTATTTGTGGTAATACGTAAACTCAATAATTCAAAGAAGGCGGCCAGTTGCGCCGGATTCGCGTAGGCGTTAACGTTTCTGTTTATTATTCCCAGCTACAGATTTCATCGAATTTTCATTGTCGTCTTGCTAAAAATCGGTACACAGTTATAAGCGGTCGCGGTATAGTTTCAAAATTTTCGCTGTTAAGTTACCAATAAATAAAAATAACGGAACTTAAAATAGGGAAAAACTTCAGCTTAGGATTTCTTTTCTGATTTTATCCGGGTCGTTTTCACGAAATTACCGAACCGTCATTTAATATGGCCGACTCACAACCACCATATTGGATTTCTTGATTACAACTTTTAAATTTCTTCACTTTCGTATCAGTAGGTACGCAACCTGTCGTGGGAAGACCACACTTCATCTGCCCTTGGGATAAAATCCCGCTCCCAAAATAAATACTTGTGCAAAAATAAACGTTTCTCACTTACACCAAGCCCTAGTATTGGTCATTCTCCTATAAATACCGCGCGACTCACTTCGCTCGGCACTATTCCAAGACAACACACTGCTTGATGAAAACCTCGAAACATCACAGAACAATGTTTTTGTATATCCACCATACATGCACAAGGTTCTCAAAAGACCTTATTTATTTGTAGTCGAACATTCTATTCCGGTATTGTGGGCTAATTTAGTTTCATTGATAGGCACACAGCATAATAGACTTTAAGAGGACAGCAGAAGAGAGCACGTTTTTACAAAATGTTAAGCTTGGTACCTACCTAATTATAGTCATAAATTTGACATAAATATTTGTATGGTTTGACAACTCACTAGGTAATCAGGGCTTGAGCTATATCTACTCTGCGCTCCGACATTACGATGTTTTGACTTGTTGCAAGACTTGCAAGAGCGACAAGTTTTCATATAAGTAGGTACCTAAGGCCAGATAAAAGCTGGTGTTATTTTAGTCAGTGATCTTCTTACCATATTTAACACTGGGTGTGTTGGGTACTCTATGGTCTAAAGTCGCACTAGGTCAATGCCTTTAAGTATTACCTACCAGTTTTTTTCTAGGCTGTGCTGTAGCCTATGTGCATATAAATTTTTTTGGAAAATAATCTATAGGTACTAATATTATAAAGAGGAAAGATTTGATTGTTTGTTTGCATTGAATAGGCTCCGAAACTACTGGACCCATTTTAAAAATTCTTTCACTGTTAGGAAGCTTACTTTTCAGGGAGTGACTAGGCTATATTTTATCCGGGAATTCCAATGGGAACGGGAACTACGCGGGTGAAACCGCGAGGCGATCGTCTAGTCGATGATAAAATGCTTTCATTGAAATAAATAATGCTAAGAAATGAATAGGACAACAAAAGTAAATAACTTAATAGAGAGAACCGAGAGGAAAAAGGCAGTAAAAAAGTCGCTCCTCAAAATATTTACCTAGGTACCTGCATTTTGAACGCGAATAAAGCACTTTGTATGAGTTAGGTAGGCAATGTTGTCTTTCATTTCTATTTCATAAAGCTAACATTTGCCATTTTCCGGGCCGCTTTAAATATTTATAAGTGTCTGTCTACAGATCTGTGCGGGAATATTCAGAAAATATTTTTAGCCGAGGACGGCCCTGTTTACAATGTAGGTAGGTAGGTACTTTACGAGTTCCTCGCGAATGCAAACATTTTTATATTTCGCCTTCTGTTATTCGAATGGATTTTAAACTTTTGAAGTTGGAACACGGCGTTGCGCGAAACTAGGTTCTAGAATTTACAAAATTCATTAATGCGGAAGTCGAGTTCCGAACAAATTAATATAAAATGGGTTATTTTAACTCGTTCTACAAGCAATTTAGCCATAACGCACTTAATGTTCCGTCAAAAGCAAAAGGTATGAAAAGTTGAATTCACTTTTATAATGACAGTACCTACCTATTTCAGTGGATGGTAACAAGAAAAGTGGTAGGATCCAATTGTTTTGTAGGTATATTAAATAAGACAAGGTTTTCAGGTAAAATTCCAAGCACACTTCGTCTGCACCGACCCTGACTGAATTTACGTGCAGTCTAGTCCAGTTTGTATTTGCAATTTTGAATCTTCTGCTATGGTCAGATAAAGTCGATTTTCCTCGTTTGTTGTGAAGAACGTGGGAGGTGTGATTCATTCCACTAGTTGCTACTCCCAGACCTGCTAAATGTTTGGCATTTCCGACCTTTTCCGAAAGTTTTTGTCGATCTATGAAACCTTTTTGATGCATAACTGCCTTGGTTATATTAAAATGAGGCTCATGTCCGGTGATGATCTTACATTTACGTAGACTTCCCTTCCACTATAGTAAAATATTTTTTTAGTAAGTTGTCGGCTGCACCATTTTATATGTGGCTGTCTTATGTTTTATCGATGAGAGATTGATCTGTAGCTGTAAGAAATCTGACATATATTTAGAGATGGGCGTTGTCGTTGAATTTCCACAACGATGCGCATCGTTTTTGTCAGAATGGCATCCGTTGTGAACAACGATGTTGCCGCCAACGATGTCGGCCAGGTTGCTAACACAACACTGACACTAGGGTGTCGATGTTGCCGCCAACGATGTCGGCCAGGTTGCTAACACAACACTGACACTAGGGTGTCGATGTTGCCGCCAACGATGTCGGCCGGGTTGCTAACACAACACTGCCTATTAGACCTATTAAACCTATCTAAAGCAAACCAAACAATTAAATTAGTAGGTACCTACCTACCTACCTATTAGACCTATTAAACTTATCTAAAGCAAACCAAACAATTAAATTAGTAGGTACCTACCTACCTACCTATTAGACCTATTTAACCTATCTAAAGCAAACCAAACAATTAGTATGTACCTACCTACCTACCTATTAAACCTATCTAAAGCAAACCAAACAATTAAATTAGTAGGTACCTACCTACCTACCTATTAGACCTATTAAACCTATCTAAAGCAAACCAAACAATTAAATTAGTAGGTACCTACCTACCTACCTATTAGACCTATTTAACCTATCTAAAGCAAACCAAACAATTAGTATGTACCTACCTACCTACCTATTAAACCTATCTAAAGCAAACCAAACAATTAAATTAGTAGGTACCTACCTACCTACCTATTAGACCTATTAAACCTATCTAAAGCAAACCAAACAATTAAATTAGTAGGTACCTACCTACCTACCTATTAGACCTATTAAACCTATCTAAAGCAAACCAAACAATTAAATTAGTAGGTACCTACCTACCTACCTGTTAGACCTATTTAACATATCTAAAGCAAACCAAACAATTAGTAGGTACCTACCTACCTACCTATTAAACCTATCTAAAGCAAACCAAACAATTAAATTAGTAGGTACCTACCTACCTACCTACCTACCTACCTATTAGACCTATTAAACCTATCAAAAGCAAACCAAACAATTAAATTAGTAGGTACCTACCTACCTATTAGGTCCCTAGCCTACTCGAGGGAATATGTTTTTGTATTAGGATTGGCCGTTTTTTGTCGTCTCGACATTATTAGGTACCTAGGTTCACACAAACACTTTTATAAGACTTTTTAAAATCCGCGGTGCGCACATCATCGTAATTTGCGTAATGAAAAACTCCAAACAAACGACAAGAATAACGAGCATATGAAACTTACTGGAAGTGACATGAGCGTTTTAGACGGGTAGGTCCTAAATTACGGAATTTTAACAAATAAAAATAATTCAATATCTAGCTTGGTTATACCATAATACTTATATTATAACGAGACATTTGATAAAAAAAATAGATATCGTATTTTTTAAAATAATAAATAACATTGGTACATGGTTCATGCCATATCTAGTTAGATATAATAAAACGTTCAGTTCTATGTTCTAGCATCCTCTCCTCTCGCTCACACACACGCAGGCATGCGGGCGGTGAGGTATGGATGGATGTTCGTTGCTTAGGTTTGGCAATCGGCATTACTCGGCTGACATCGTTGTTCGCCATCCGATGCCGCGCGCCACTAACCTCCCCGCTCTTTCGATGTCGATGTCGGTGTGACGTTCGCTTGTTGTCGGTGGCGATCGGCATTACTCGGTTCGGCATCTCGTTGTCGCAGGCATCCGTTGTTCACCTATTCGCCATCCGATGGGAACAACGTACACTGACATCGTTGGTCAACAACGATGTTAGTAAAAACGACCACCTCTACATATATTTTCATCATTTTTAGTTTGTGATTTTCATCACTTTTGTGTTTGCAATATCCTGAAATTAAGAAAGAGCCACAGAAAAAATAAGCATAGTAAACACTTCCCATCCATCGAGCTTGCGGAGAAGTATCATCAGGCTGAAAATCAGATCAAGATCAAAGTCATGGTCACTTTCACTATATTTCCCGTCATCGATTGATTCACCATTCTACCAACCTATCGAGATGTAGATGTTGTCGACACAAGCACGTCCCTATCGTTCCCGCAGATTCCCGCGCTCGGCCGCCAGACTGCCCGGGCGCCCGGCAGCACCGAACGAACGAACGCGATCGTGTGTACGCAACCTTATTCCTTTTTCAAAACTGTTCCAGTTTTCAGTGGAGTGATCGGATTTTGTTTTTGTGATTTTTAAGGTGAGTTCTTCTTTTTTTTTACGTTTGCTACTTTTTGCAGTAACTGAAATGGTTGTGATTTAGTCAACTTTCATTTTCATTTAATTTTGTAGTTTTGGCAATTACCTAGCTAGTAAATAATTTTCACTAGATTAAAACAACATGTTTTCAGAATATCTTAAATTCTTAATTAAGCTCTACGGCCATCTAAAAAAATATAGTTTGTGTCTATAAACATTGAACCACGCTGACCTCGAGCACCTTTATAGGAGCGTGTGACTCATTCGTATCAAATTAAAAATTCGTGATTACGTGGTGTGAAATTAATAATCAAATAACCTAATAGATTCAAGATTTTTATTGCTATACATGCTGTAGTACTATTAGGTCTTATAATAACTTAAGAGGTACCTATCAAGCATGAACTCTGGTAGGACACTTAGTTTTTTCCACCTACCAACCTACTCAGTTTATAAAAATTTATAGGGTAGGACCTACTAGACCTACCATGGTAGAGCTGAAACTCAAAGAAATTCGTGGGTTCAATTCTTTGAAAAGAAGGGATCGATGGAAGATCAAAAAGCTCGTTAATCAGGACAAATCGTTGTCTTTTAAGTTGGTATTTATGTCTAAAGAAATAATGTTTGTAAACAACTAAATAAACTAAAATCCAAGATTCTCGTTTTGGCGATCAGTTTGAAATATTATTGTCAGCACAAATCATTGCAGAAAAGAGCTAAAATCGACAAGTACCTAGTACAAATTCTGTCAAAAAATCAACAACAAGAAAGTGATTTAAGTTTATTTTTTATTGTTACTTAGTCAACCGACATAAACATTGTTAAAAGGTTGTAAAAATTGAATAAAAAAAAAAAAAAATAAAGTGATTTTTAGTTTAAGTACCTATGGGCGGTTTGTTGCAAACATTTTACGTAGAATTTTGGCTGGAGAATAGCTATCATGTGAACAAAGCCGCGGGCAAAAGCGGTCTACAATAATACCTTGGTAGGTACTTTACGCGTATTACACACTTAGCAGTGAGTAACAGCTGACTCAAAGCTCCTATTTAGATGCGCATGCACATGTCGCGATGCTTTTGTTTGATGATTAAGTGCATCGGAGCTATGGGAG
Organism: Eupithecia subfuscata; assembly: GCA_963564075.1. NCBI lineage: Eukaryota > Metazoa > Arthropoda > Insecta > Lepidoptera > Geometridae > Eupithecia > Eupithecia subfuscata. Next base: position 3,912,516 of record OY751116.1, on the reverse strand, counting down.
CTTCAAGTACCTTTCTGTTCAAATGTACCATGCTCCGGAAAGAATCAAGAATCAAAAACTAGGTACCTATTTCCATAAATACAATAAATGTACCTACACTTCGAAAAGGTCAAATTCTTAAAATTTTACACTGACACGGAAATAAAAAGAAACCTTTGCAAAACCCGTCCTAAGCTTTTCTATCTCTAGTCAGATATTTTACAGTTAGGTACTTAAGCCTTTTTGCACAGGAAGGTTTGACAATTTGTTTGAATTTACAGTGACTCACCCAATCTACCAGAACGACACAATATTGTATGTACCTAGGTGAGTTTCTTATTTTGTGCCACTAGAATTCACTAGATTTGAAAGACATAATTAGAAAAATTAATTACTCATATCAAAATATTAAACACCCTAACTAAAGCAAGCGGAACATTGTGATCATTCTCCCGGCGGCATCGGCATCTCCATGTCTGCGTTTAGTGTAGGAGAAATATAACTAGATGTCGCTACTAAAAGTGAACGAGCGCTAGATCGCGCTTACGAAGCGTTTCGGGTTCTGATAGTGGTTTTGGGTTCTACCGACGACGACAAGAGACATTTAAGTCTTGTTTCATGTTTGTTGGGTCATAAGAGTCAATCAGAATAAAAATCCAGTTTTTGTATAACGTTGCTTTTTCAACGTTTAATAAAATAATTAATTTCAGTATATTTTTAAATGTATTTTTTTAATTTTTTATTTATATCTTAATTTAATTGTTTGTAACAAATATTAAGGATATCATGATCGATAATTACATAGGTAGTTAATTTGGTGTTTAAAAAGCATTGTTTTGTTAAAATGCTATTATTCAGAGTCGCAGAGCACAGCACGTCAAGGGTGAAATAATGTTTAATTGTTCTCTAAAAAAGCTGGGAAAGAGTGGATAAGGGGGGCATGGACCAGACAGAATGTAAAAATAGGAGGCCTATCTCATATCTACCTTGCAGTGGGTGCTCACAGGCTGAGTAGTTAGTTTTTTTTAATAAATAAATAATGCTAGACAATCACACAGCGTTATCTAGCCCCAAGTTAAACGTTTGGTGTTACAAGGGTCTAATAACTGTAAAATAACTCATTTTTACAGTCGTATCTTTAGACAAAACTAGAATTTTTAGGTAGGTATTAGTTAGTTGTAGGTAAAGTCAAGAATATATATATAACTATATGATAAAAAAGCTTTTTATTGACATTTTTGACAAGAATAACACAAATAAATGTGATTTTAAGTATTTTTAAAGGTACACTTCATTTATCAGCGTTTAACGTTAAGAAAAGCTAAACGCGCGGCTACTTCATGATAAGGTCAAACAATATCATAAAATAGTTACATTATCCACCGTTAGAGGCGCTGATATTGTTTTGTTTTGTTTTTGACATCTGTGGTTTTTGAGTGTTTGTTTGTTTCTGTTCTGTGATGCATCATGTCGGCGGACAATTATTTAGTTAAAAAAGCGAATAATAATGTGCAAATAGAAGACAAAAATGAAGTAAAGAGCCGTTACGATAAAAAACTACAGGAAATTTATAAAAGTCACTCGTAAATATAAAGAGCATAACGTCTAAACTGAAAGCCAACTGCATTAAGCAATTTTTAAATATAAAGTTCCTTCCTAATTCGAATTTTTCATTAAACCTTTTCATCATCATCATCAGCCTATATTAGTCCACTGCTGGACATAGGCCTCCCGTAATGAGCGCCATAGCCTTAAACCTTTTGATGTCATGAAAACCCTACATAAATGATATGGCCAAACGATGATGGAAATATCATTAAACGTTAATGCTTAAACGATATAGTCAGTTTCAGCTGGCCATGCCATGAAATTCTACCATTTCATGAAATGGTCGGTCACATCATGAAGTGATCAATTCTAGGCTATGGCCACGACATACATATTTTAATTCATTTTCATATAGTAAAATGGAAATAAGTAACAAAGTAGAGGTACTTTAAAAGTGTTTTTAGAAAGAACAAATTAGAGCTTGTTTAATTTAAGTTACCTATGTAGGTATGTCATTTACATATATTACCTAATTAAATTAATTATATAATTTACTAGCTGCGCCCCGCGGCTTCGCCCCCGTGGAAATTTATGTTTCCAACTTTCTTAATTTTTTCTTTCATAAGAACCTTCTCCTGACAATAACAAACACAAAAAAGAAAGAATTAGCGAAATCGGTCCAGGCGTTGTTGAGTTATGCGCTTACCAACACATTTTGCGATTCATTTTTATATTATAGATTATATTATGTAATTAACTACCTAATTAATTAACATTATTTTCATCTCTCTTCCTCAAATAAATTAATTGAAGGGGTAAATTAGTCTCAAAATATCTTAATCTGATAAATTGATTTTGATAGACAAACCATTAAAGTACCTAATCGATTTATTTTGTTTTCCTTTTGGACTCCAGGATTTAGAGACGCTTACCATTTTTAAATCGTCATAACTTCTAAACTATCTTACTTAGGGCTAAGATGCAAGACTTATTTTGAAGCACACATTCTGTACTATCGTTCAGTAACAAAAAACATGTAGTGCATGTTATACTCGTAGTAATTACATTTCGATTTGAAATTTCTTTGTTTTTAATGTAACATGTAATCTTACGATTTTCGAGTAATTAAACTGTAAGTTTTAATAAACAGCTCAAAATTTTATATAATAATAAAAAAATCATATTCCAGTTTTTTGCATTTTCTGAGAAGATTTACTATGGTAATGTATAATTTTTTTTACACCATCGGAAAGTAGAGATTTCAACGAACAGAAAGCATACCAACTTTTTGAAAAAAGCTAATATTTTGACGGGTGAATTTTCGATTCAAAATGAGGGTGCTTTTTTCGATATCGAGTCAAAATAAGGTGAAAAACTAAATATTTCAAATCAAATAAATTACAGTGTATTTAACAGGGTAAGTTTTCACCAAATTTCGTAAAAAAAGAAAGTTTTGTAAAAGATATTAATAAAAAACCAAAAACTTGGTTTATTGAATTTTTTACATACATTTTGAGGTAATGTGAAAAAAGTGTGTATACAAAAGTTGTAGATCTTTTTATTACTACAACTTTGCCATTTGACTTTTTTCCATAGGACTTGTAGTTTTGCCGGAAATCGAGAAAACCCGTTTTTTACCCTTAAAACTCACCCCCTTCCCCTTCCCGACCTCAGATTGCCCGTAAATTATTTTTTCTAACATTTTTATATTATTCTCCTCCTTTTCCAATGAGTTTCATCCTACTATGAATTTTTTTGGTTTCAAAAATTATCGGCACTGGTCTATTCTCTCATGCTCTCTGGCTCAATCCGATCTGAGCGGGACAACATGAGAGATAATCCCAATTATTTAGTACGCTAGTCTTAAATAAATAAATAAAGTATTTTTATTGAAAGGTGACTTACTCGATAGTAGGTATTGCTTGCTATGTTTAAGGAAAATCGGTGCAGCTGTTAAAATATTGCGATCGTTCAAAGTAAAATTTACGTCGGGCGTTTTCGATTTTTTGTAAAATTAGCTTTTGACTGGAACGATCCACGTAACCCCACCTTCCTGCGCGTGCGCGCCAGTTACCGCTCTAACAATAGCGACGTGTAAAGTAAACTTGTCAATTCCAGCCCCGTTTTAAATTCGCTTGTGTGTGGAGCAGTTCTTCTTGGTACATTATTATAAGTACTTTAGACTGTCCTATAAATTAAAGAGATTACATTAATCGCCGTAGGCCGCTTAATACTTAAAACATATTGGAACTAGTGATGTGCCGAGTACGGCTTGACTCGAGTCAGACTCGATTCCTGCTTAGGACTCGCCTACTCGAATACCAATTTATTATGATTCGAGTACGCCGGACTCGATTCCGGTACTCGAGTACCTATACGAGTATTATGCGAGTCCAACTGACTCGAGTCTTGTATTTGAGTTAGGTTGACTCGTTCATACTCAATCTCTTTTTACCTAAGCAATGAAGTAAGTAACGCCTTTTGATACAAGTTTGAACCTGCAACTTTTAAGGCCTCCACAGTCCCAGACACAGACGCCCCGCCCCGGGCGTTTTGGAGGCGGAGGCGTGCGAGTTGTATCTCTTATTGTATCATAAGAAAGACTACCACGCGAATGCTAAGCGGTGCACGGCCGTGGACTCGTGGGCCTCGTGGGCCGTGGGTCCAGGACCCGATTCTTGGACTCGAGTCTAGAAATTCGAGTCAACATTCGAATACCAAAAAATAGAACTCGAGTACTTGGCTCGAGTACCGGAATCGAGTCAGGATTCGAATACCGTTTAAATCGACTCGAGTCGACTCGATTCACCAAAACAGCGACTCGGCACATCACTAATTGGAACCCGCGACTTTCTGTGTCTCAGAAAGACACTCGCCCAATGTACTAGACCGACACAATATAATGCAAAATATTGTAGGGACTTGCTTAATAGAATTCACTAGATTGGAGGGAATCATTGGATAACTATTGATATCAAAATATTATACAACCATAATATAGCAAATCAAAAATTTTATTCACGTTTCCCCAGCATCTCCATGTCTGCGTTTAGTTTACTTAGTCAAATTATAACTAGATGTCGCGGCTAACAGTATTTTGTTAAAATAAAATATGCAATTTTAAGTTCCAAGTAATTTAGTTATAATGTCTTTGTATACCTATATTATCATCAGATATCTATACTAATATTATAAAGAGGAAAGATTTGATTGTTTGTTTGTTTGTTTGTATTGAATAGGCTCCGAAACTACTGGACCGATTTGAAAAATTCTTTCACCGTTAGGAAGCTTACTTTTTAGGGAGTGACGTAGGCTATATTTTATCCCTGAATTCCCACGGGAACGGGAACTACGCGGGTGAAACCGCGAGGCGATCGTCTAGTTAGTAATAAAAGTAAACGACCGCTAGATCGCACTAACAAAGCGTTTCAGGTTCTGACTGTTGGTTTGGGTTCTACCGACGAAGATAAACCATCAATTTAATTAGGTAATCCCAAAGTTTTTGTATAACGTTGATCTTCCACGTTTGTTAAATTTGAATCTAATAAAAATAATAAAAGTTGTTATTTGTTACAAATATTATGGATAATAGTAACCTTGATCGAATATCGATAATTACATAAATTGGTGTACATAATAAAATAAAACGTCAAGTGCGAGTCAGACTCGCGTACTAAGGATTCCGTATAATTGTTGTTACCTTGTGTCTTGCCAAATATTTACTCTTATTCTAGATCAACGGGAAGTAGGTAGGTACATACCCTGTAAGTTTTGATCCAGGCCGAGAATGATTTTTTTTTTCGTGAATTCACTACAAATTTACTGTTTTTGGATTACACCCTTTATTTGTGCTCTATGACCTTGCTTCTTACCAAATTTTATGATTCTAGGTCAACGGGAAGTACCCTATAGGTTTTGGTCAATAGCAAGAATCAAAAGCTTTTTTTTTAATAAACTGCAAATTTACTCTTTTAGGAATTTTTCCTTTATTTGTGCTCCTTGCTGCTGTCGAATTTCATGATTTTAGTTCTACGGGAAGTACCCATAGGTTTTGAATGCATGTGATTCTCTTTAAAATGTCAAAATATTCGGACATAAACGGCTGTAACTTTTTATTACGTTGACTTCGAAGTTTAATTTATATTGAGGCTCCAAAAGGTTACGGACTTGAGTATTCTATCCTAATTTCAACTCGATACCTCCACGCGTTCCTGCGTGGAAGCTTAAAAAGCGGTTTGACAGACGGACAACAAAGTGATCCTATATGGGCTCCTTTTTTCCTTTTATGGTACGGAACCCTAAAAAAGGAAACATTTTCCTCATATTACTATTCACACAGCACGTCAAAAGTCAAAATAATGTTTAATTTAGTTGTTCTTGAAAAAAGCCGGGAAAAAGTGGAAAAGGATGGCATGGACCGGACATAATGGAGGAATGGTATTCCTACTCACACTGACGACTGCATAAAAATACCTTTACAACAACTGTCTGACGATGAGAATAACCATGTTTGGTGCAACAAGGGTTTAACTGTAACTTTACAGTAGTATTTGTAGACAAAACTGATTTTTGGTCGGTACCTAACATCGATCAAGGTATCCGCCGGCCTCCCATAGAGTCACAATGAATGAATAAATGAATATATTTTTATTTCAGACATGGTACAGAACCTTCCGTGTGCGAGTCGAATCGCGCTTGGCCGGTTTTATTCTTTTTACCCCTAACACAAGCTCGACTTACTTTGGGGCTAGATGATGTTGTGTGGATTATCCATCACACTATCACACTAATATTATAAATTCGAAAGTTTGGATGGATGGATGGATGTTTGTTACCTCTTCACGCCAAAACTACTGAACGGATCTGGCTGAAATTTTGCATACAGATAAGTCTAACCCTGGAATCAAACATAGGCGGTTTTTGTCCCACAAATGATTTGTGGGATAGAAATAACCTCGGAACGTTAAACATAGGAACAACGCGTGCGAAGCCGCGGGCAGAAGCTAGTTCATGCATCTTCTCAATAAAGCTATATCATGCAAGTATGAATCACTATAGTGAGTATACGTACCTACTATACGTATCACTCTAGAATGTTACACCAATTTATATTTACTACCTAAATACTTACCTACATGTTGTACATAGATTTATTACTAACAAACAGGAATGAAAAGGCGCAATTTGTTCTAAATATAACCTGGCTAGAAGCCACAGTGTATAATTATCAGGAGAGTGCCAAAATTCTATAACGATTCCTAGCATACCAAGTCTGGAATACATAGACATGTAGGTGACTACATTCTAATGCGGGCATTTTGGTTGTTTGAAGCATTGGTAGAGCATGCATTACACAAAGTCCTCCCAGCCCTACCTACTTAGATTTTAGGATAAAACCAACTTAAAATCATTATAAATAAAGATTGTAGCCTAAAAATAATTAAGTCGGTACCTACTTACCTAACTAAAACCCTGATTTTTTTGATTTTCCTGTTCTTTCTCTGGTAAATTCGAGTTCAGAATTAAATCAAAAGAACACGCTCTATCTCTGTTTTGTCCCCATTTAGTAAGTATTTTATATTGTTAGATAAAACATTAAGTTCCTACTTATTGCACTCTGGGAGATAAGAATATGAGACGGCAACATAATGCCTATGCATAATCTCTATATTCTTTTAACAATGGTTCTTTTATAAGCTTTCTCTCACTTTGGGTCTCAGAGTTTCCAAGTTACAGTTACGTTTGTAGCAGTTGTTATTCCATTCACGTATAACTCTTTTAATGATAATTTGGATTGTTAAAACTATAAATCGACTTTAGTCTAGTTAAAATTTATATGTGACCAACTTCGGGGTATACCCTTTCGAATAAAAAAACATTTATCAAATACTCTCTAAAAAATTATGCGTGGTCATACATAAAAAAAATATACGATAAACGGAGGAACTTCCGTTTTTCGTCGGTTAAAAAAGCCAGCAATCGTGCACATCTAAACCAACGAATGACGATAAAATCTTGACGAACTCACATGCCATAGATATAATTAGGTCAGCTAACCTATACCACTGCAAGGGCAAATGATGTAATTCCCAAAATACTTTCCCCTAACCTTCGATGATCTCGATTTCATCTGTTTACATTAACGCTATGTTCTTGTTTTTTCCAGACACAGCTGGTAAATGCTCTGCCCGCCATTTCTCGAGATTTGATGCAATTTCGAAGAAGCTGACAAGACAATATGGCTGAAAACGGGTAAGATCTTATAATAAGAATAAGAAACATTTATTGTTCAAACTGTAAACATAGTCAGTCTTAAGAACTACTTTTAAATTGTTCAACAGTTTGTCCTTTCGGACATTCAATAATAAAATTTTATCATTAACATTAGTTAATAAACTTAAAATGAATGAATTATCGTATAGATAATTAATTCTGTCAGTTAATTTGCTCGGCGTTGAAGTCAAAATCGCATCTACTTCTTATTTTCTTAAACACCTAGCTAGCTGAGTCATAAAATAAGACAAAAGCATATCTTTTATTATGCTTGTCACATTAATATTATATACTCGTAAATGAGTAAGTTTTGATGTTTAGATGTATGAATGGATAGATGGATGGCTGTTTGTTACCTCTTCACACCAAAAATACTGAACGGAATGTGCTGAAATTGCATACAGATAATTCCAATCCTGGAATCAAACACTGGCTGCTTTTTATCACTACTACGATAGAAATCACCTTTAAACGTTTCCATAGAAACAACGCGTGCGAAGCCGCGGACTAACACATTAGGTACACCCATTGACAGTTCTAAATATAAGTTAATTAATTTAAAGTTCCTGAGTTATTTCGTGAGTGATATGTCTTTTGTTTATTCGAGCTTTTGATCTGAAATTCCTTATGTTTATTTCTGTACATCTACAGCTTTTGGTAGAACGAACTTGCAACAATTTCACACACGTAGGTATCTTAATACAGGTGTAGTTTCAGCCAAGTTTCAACAAATTATTTGTGTAGCTCACAGCGTTGCCAAGCACAGAGTATTTACAGAAACAGGCTACAATTTTGAAGGACCTTCGTTCTCTATTCTGTTTTGTTCACCTGATTTTTCGACATTGCTAGCACTTTATGCCTCGGCACTAGAAGTCACTTTTGGAGAAATCTCTCCAGGCAGCTTCTAACAAATCAAACAGTAGGTCAACAATGCGCGTGGACAGTGCGCAAGAGTACGCAATAGATTGTCAGCGCGGTAAAAATAACGCGATACTTGGCTGTTTTCCAGATACGGGCCTACGCCAGCTGGACACGTCGGTAGAATACCCAACTTTGGCAGAACCCAGGTCAACGTAAGTATTTTATTTTCATTATTACTGAAAGACTGAAATAAACCGATACCTAGACGTTTCAACCATCGAGTAGCTACTACTAGAATTCTTGTTCAACTAAAATACGTATGTTCTGTTAGCTGTATTTTCAAACCAAACGCCTTTATTTCCAAGGTAAACATATCAGCCGCTTTTAAACAATTCCGCTAAAACGTTCTATTTTAATATGTTATTCTCCGTATTCCAGCCGATGGGGAGCCACGAGCCGCCAGCATGCATCCAAAACGCAATGATGACCAAGGATAAGAAGCCTTTCACTTACACCCCAGGCGGCTTAGACCTCTCTCAGATAAAAACACCCAGCATGGCGAGAAGACTGGCAAGGCAGAGGTCACAAGAAGAGCAGGAACAAGCGTACCAACAGCCCCAGAATGGGGGCTACCGTCCCCAAGGAGGTCCCGGTAGCTACGGACCTCAAGGAGGACCTCCGCCACCTCCACCTCCTCCAATGAAAATTCCCGCTCCTCCCCCACCTCCCCCAATTGTCATACAAGTCCCAAACGCGAAATCCCCTAAACCCGTTGCTATAGGCGAACGACCAGAAATCGTCATACCCGAAAACCCTATTGGAATGCTACGAAAAACGAACAGCCCCTATCATTGGGAGTCTGAGAAAGAGCAACAGGATAGAATTGGAGCTGTACCGAAGTTTGTCGAAAAGGTCCCGAGTCCTTTGACAGTGAAGATGCCACCCTCTCACTTCTCACAGCAACAACCTCAGACATACACCCCGCAGAGCAATAACTTCCAGAGACATCCAGAAAGCCCGATACACAGACCTGAAGCGCAGTACAGTCCTATCACGAACGGGTCACCTCCAACACGTGAAATGTTGGTGCGACAGGACTCTCAGTTCAACAAAAGCCCCCAACCCTTCTCTGGACAATCCCCCGTAGGCAGCAACTCCCCATATTCACCATCTCCAAATAACAACTGGAGGCAGCCGGAGAAAAGAGACTCTCCTATCATCACCAGTCCACCGACACCACAAAACAATCGTGGACCATTCTCACCAAACGTTCAATATTCCCCAAATTTACAACAGCATACACCTATCCCTCAACAGTATTCACCAAACCACCAAAGCGCACCTACAAACGCTAGTCCCGCGTTCCATACATTACCGAGAGTTCAAAGGACTCCAGAAGCTCCACAAAACAACGTGGTTTACAATAATGTGAACCAGAAGCCACAAACCCCACCTGACGTAGCGCCGTGGAGAACACAGACTCTTAACAGATACCCGAAAGAGGCTGAAAACCAGTCGAATAATGTACCGTACACCCCACAATGGAAAACAAACGAACCAGCAAATAACGAAAATGTCTACATTCCGCCTTGGCAAGTCAAGCAAGAGAACAAGAACCAGTATCAACCAGCTAGGGTGCCCCAGGATGCTAATAACAACAAGGTCCAGGACAACAGTGCGCCGTGGCGGGCACAAAACGATAAAGCTCCTTCCCCTCCGATGTACCAGCCACAAGAGCAACCTCGATACCAATCAACGATGTCGATACCTGTGACACCACGGAAACAACCCTCTCAAACTCAACCACCTGCACCGCAGAAAGAAGCCGTTTATGTCAACCAAGAACCCGTATACTTTTGCCCTGAAAGCCCGAACTCTTTACCACCATGGGTAAAAACACAGAAAGAGAAAACTAAAACACCACCTCCAGAATGGGTACAAAGGCCATTGGACGGCAGGAAAAGCTTACCCAGAGACCTAGTCACACCTCCCAGGGATACAGAACCTGAATGGGTGAAGAAAAGCAACGAAATGCAAAGAGGAGCACGCGAGGTGGTCAGTCCGCCGAAATATCAGCAACCGCAACCGACTTGGTCGACCAGACCGTCAGATAACCGCAAGAGTTTGCCGAGAGACGGCAACTCGCCTCCGTCTAGAGTTATTCCAATCCAAATGGAAGTTTCTAGTGATATGAGGAACAGTCAAGGGGGTCAGGCACAACCACAGCTCCGCATTACTATCGGCATGAACCCTGCTCAGGACAACCGCGCCCCTTTCTCCCCCCCAACTCAACGTATCATGAGGGTGCTATCTCCTCAATTGGTTAGGACGGATGAGCCTCAGCATGAACTGCCGACCTTGAACAGGACCTTCCCGAGCCAAGATAACCAGCCCAAGACGAGGATAATTCCGATTCAGATTGAAGGTGGAAATGGTGGACCCCAGAAAAGGTATTTTTTGTTTACATTATATGTATTAAATTTTCTATTGTTCAGATATTCTCAAAAGTAAATCTTTTAATTATTACATACTAATAGATCTTCAAAACATGACATATTTTACATATTAAGTTTTCCTTTTTAAGGTTGCGAAAGCAATAATTATCCATAATATCCAATACATACCCCTATCATTTTCTCGTGTATTTTTGTAATTACCATGTTCCTAATTTGTCCTGTTTATTACACTTACCTACCTGTATTGTTACTTTATTTATGTATATGTGAAAAACGTATGAAACGTTTGCTATATTGGTTCTGTCCTCATTTCAGTTTTGGTGGTCGGTACTAGGGCGGCGGTTTGCACTGGTCCAAAGTAAACAACATTTTTACTGCACCGCTTCTGACTTACGCGTTTGCTTTATACTTAGCTGCTTCGCCCTAATTCTGTTTATTTAACTAATGAATCATCTACATTCATGTTGGGTATAATAATTGGTCACGTTTTGATTGCTATCATTACGTCTATCAATTGATCCATTTTTATAATTTTTATTAATATTTTTAGGATTATTCAGGATCTAACGTGTATTTTAGTGTTGGCTTTTAATATTTCGTTGTTGGCATCATCACTATTTTTATTATTATAACTTAAATTAAAGTCACATATTCTTAATTAGAAAGGGTTTTATGAAAGCTTTTATTGATTTTTGTAAGGAACTCTTAAATATTTTTATCTTTTTCCATTATTGGAGGTCAAAATACTAATACTTTCTTAAAAGCTTTTCAGAATTATTATATTCTAATCTAATCACGGAGAGCAATTTAAAGTACTTTTTGTCATGCATTCGAATCGCAAATCTAAGTGTTGTTTTTTCACAAAAAACATGTCATTTATTGAAAAAAATACATACAGCACACACAACAAAGATAAAGGTACTGAGGCTATGATCATATAAGTAGATACCTAATCAAAGCTATATTTTCAATTCATTTTCAGTGTCTATTACCACAAGTTCACTCAAGAGGGACCCCCTCGGCAATCGAAAGCTTTCAAAGTCCTGCAGATCATCACAGGAACCGAAGACGCAGATGACATCCAACAAATTGAGACACAGCACGGATTCTCGGACCTATAGAACTTATCCTCATTTATGATTGGACTTCATTGATAGTAGTGTATTTTTATTCTTGATCCAAACTATGACGCTTTGGATCAAGAATAAAAATTCATTACTATATAACGCCAGACTAACACAATAAAAATGGTTGAAAGAAAAATAAAAATCTTAAAGTAAGCCAGATCGTAACAAAATTGACTCTTCTCAGCATAGGTATGTGTCATTTTGTAAACTTACTTTTCAATGATACAATACAATACAATACAAAAAAGCTTTATTGTACACCATAAAAAAAATCGTCCCTTGAGACGTGCTTGAATCTAAAAAGTCTAGCGTCTACTTAATCTAAAAAAAATGCGATCTGACAGATTTTTGATTATGTTAAGATAGTGGTCGATTCGTTCCTTGTTGTCTTGTATCTAAATTATTTTTTCTATAAAATATGTCTGTTGTGGATAAGAATATATTTTTTAATTTATAGCTGAGCTTTACCTAACATGTAAATTGTCCTTTTATGTACATATTGACTGGAAAAGTCTTGTATTTTTAATTTTAGGTTAACGTAAAAATGTATTATATTTTTAAACTAATATTTTACAATAATAGCAATGGTGTGAAAATATCTAAATTATTAATCGGCTCAGCATGATTTATTTATATACTTAATAATTTAGTAAAATAATGGTGCTATTTGATATAATCACAAAAAGTTTTTAGTATAGCTATATCGTAGTTTTAAAGTTATTTATATAATTATAAAAATTTAATGTAAGATTTGAGTGTCAAATCACTAATGCTCATGAAAACAGCTAGCTTACCAAAGATATTATAGGTTTTTCTTAACATTGATAGATAGTCATTTAATTTATATTAGAGTACTTACCTATTTTATTTAATCTTGGTGATTAGGACAGTTTTTTGTCTATATCATTACTAATGTAAGCTTTTTGAGACTATTTATGCAGCTATTTTATATATTTATTTCACACTAAAACACATTTTATTTAAATTCCTCTTAATGATTAACAAATCTACTAACTATATTACAGTTGAGATATTTATTTTGTGATATTCAATGTAAACAAAATATTAATTATCCTTTTTATAATTCCAATTTTAACTGTGTGTGTACACCATTAAAATAATTTGTATATTTATGTATTTGATGTTTACCACCATGTTTTTAAATATATAAAACGTGACTCGGTTAAAATTCTACCACAAAACGTAACTATTCGTTGATGTTTGTCCCTTACCTTAAAAAACTTTGATTTGATTAACAAAAATAATTCTATGATTGACTTATTAATGTGAGAGTATTTTAGTTTCTATAAAGTTAATATAATCAAAAAATATGTAAATTTCAGCAACTTCAGCTATAAACAGGTGTTTTAGAAAATAAGTTAGTACCTACCCATAACACAAGCTCTGCATAGTTTGGGGTTAGATAATTTGTTGTGTAATTTTTTCTGTTTTTTGCCCAGCGTTTCTTAAAATGTATTTATCAATTTTATTATATTTATTTTAGATTGCATATGCAATCATATCAGGACACATAGGTCCACCGCTGAACATGATTGTGTATTTTTATATACCTAATGCACTTGCAATACTTTTGGATTTATGTAATACATATACCTTCTTTTGTGTCTATATACCTATATAAATATCAATTTTATGACTCAAAATACTCTTTACATTAATATCAACATTAAAGCAGACAAGGGGTGTGGCAATCTAGTCAGTGTGATCTTTTATCTAAATACTTAGTTTTAATATATTTGTAAAATTATTATACTTATAATTTATTTGATATTATATTATGTTGCGCTGTTATGTTAGTTATTAAATTAGGCATAGAATCTTTTAATAAAACCTAAAACCGCAGGGGTAAATTTTTATTTAACCTTCTGCCGGTTTAGAAATCTAAAAGTGGAGTAAATGCAAAAGTTTGGATGGATACATGGATGGATGTTTGTTACGTCTTCACACCAAAACTACTGAACAGATTGAGCTAAAATTTGCATCGGGGTAGCTGTAAGCCTGGAATCAAACATAGGCTACTTTTTATCCCATAAATCAGTGCTTCCCCCCCCTCATGAACCCCCCTCTTCCGTTCTTCCTAAGATGAAAAGGAAAATCAATCACGATGCTCAGCACAAAGCGGTTATTGTGCCAAGGGAACAGTAATTATAGACGACTATTTGTTTATGACAGATTATTATACTGTGTTATTACTGTTTCGCGAAACAGTCTACCAATACTCTAATAATAGTAACCTAAAACGGGTTAGATTGATGGGATGTAGAAATCGAAAATACTTAACAACGGTGATTTTGCATAAATCGCTCTAATTTTTTTTTAAATTTTGTCTTACAAAAATTTACACAATTATTATTAATGTACCTACCTAGATGTATTTAATGTAATAATAATTTATCTAGGTACATTAAAAATTTTAGGTAGGTGTAGGTATAATATTGGATTTATTGTGGATTAACTACGCATTCGTGCAAATAAATGTAACAAGTGATAAATTGAGATAATAGCTTTAAAATATCCTATTCGTTCATCGCTTTTTCACTTCTTTCCCAAATGAGAGAGTGAACGCCTACAAAATGTAGCTATACAAAATAATTTATTTAGAATAAGGCACATAAGCTGTGTGGTGCCGGCTTAGAATTTGCACCACCCCAACTCTTCCCGCGGGTGTCGTAAGAGGCGACTCAGGGATATCCACCGGGGGCGGGCAGCCACCACCCCCTGCAGAAAAATTCTACGACCGAACTGCGATCCCCAACCCGCGTGCCCAGCGTGGGGATTATGGGCATTACCTCATGGGAGATAAAAGCCAACAAGGCGCTTATCAAGGGGAGGCCTGCGTCCAGCAGTGGACCAATGCAGTTGAGCGTTGAGCCGCATCGCCCGCCGCCTTGGCACAACATGAATAAAGTATAGGAGCTTTGAAAGACCAGACGAGTTTTTTGATACCTCATTTATCAATATCGCTTTAGCCGTTTTATTCTTGGAGGTAATAAAGAGTGTCTGCCAACCACATAGAAAACAAGACCCGTCAAGAGCTGTGGGCGCGAGCGGCAGACGTCCAGCGGGCTTTCGTGATGCAAAAGCGGGCTCTACGCGCCATGGCAGGTGTCCCGAGCGACGTCTCATGCAGGGAGCTCTTCAAGGAGTACGACATACTTACTCTCACGGGTGAATTTATTTATCAAGTAGCTCTGTTCACCCACAACAACTTGGACCTGTTCCAGCGCCGCGGTATCAACGCCGCTCGCGCCCTGCGTAGCAACAACCACCACTACCGCCTGGTCACACCTAAACATAAGCTACAGAAATCAGCGAGGTCCGTCTATATAATGGGTCCTTCAGTTTACAATCGGCTGCCCGACTGTATCCGTGATGCAGCTTCCACACCTATTTTTAAGAAAAAACTAAGAAAGTGGCTCACTGAATTAGTATTATATGATACATGTGAATTTTTTAATTTGCCTCTATTATAACTATAATTTTATTTTTATATTTACTTAAGTGACATGTAATAATGGTATTACGAATAAATTCTGTATTCTGTGCGAGTGTAACTCGCGCGCCGAGGGTTTCGAACGTTTGTCAACAAGTAGGTATGTACTAAAGGTAAAGGTGTAGGTCTCTTTTAAAATTTCGACAGCTCAATTTGTATGGAAAATGTTCATTTTCATGTACATATTATTGTTTTAAATTTCAAGTTGATAGCTGCAGTAGTTGCTAAGTTATTAAGGAGGGAAAAAAGGACAGACAAAGCGAGACCACAAGGGTTTAGAAACCGATCTTCGAAACGCTAAAAAACGCACAACAGTAGGTACCTAGGTAATTGTTATCAGAAATAAAATTAATGAAAATAAGTAGTTAGATTATATCTGTACTAGATTGAGGAGAGAATTGAACCTCGATAATCATGCTAAAGTCTCTGTGTCCAATGTTACGGGGACTGACTTTAACGACCGTCATTCATGAACAGTCGAATAAAGAACTACGAGCCAATTGTAACATATAAAACTAAGTTCCGCTAATTATGGTCTTTATTCACAAAGAAAATTATACTAGTATTTACAATTGAAACAATTGAGCTAACTGCTGACTGTTGCAAAGCGTCTACAGGTAGCTCAACTGATCCATATAGTTTCGCTTAATCTTTAAAACGTACAGAACATACGCTTTCTGTACCATAAAAAACCGCAACTTGTTACGTCTACAGTTTCGGAGATTTAGGAATTTCGTTTGTGGTAGAAAAGTCGGTGCGCGTTCAAATCTTTTGTGTGTGACGCCAGTCTGTTGTAACACCGTAGCACGTGCTACGAAGATCTCCGATAAGATGTGTTTATCGCTATGGGGAAGGAAGGTAGAGATATAATTTATATCAAAGGAAAGCAGACAAAATCCTCTACAGCATGGCGAAATTTCCAACTCTTTACAATGTCTAGTTCGAGAGATATTTGGAGTTTTGTGATTTTTCGTGCAAATGGCCACTCGGGCAAATGTCCACTCGCGCAATTCTGCAGATCCACGAGGCGCAGCTGTCAGTTAAACTTTAACTGAGTTTAGGAGTGTTGATCGTGTTTCAAGAGTTTGCAAAAAACAAACAATAGTAGAAGGATAGTTAAAAGGTCACTGTACCAAATATTACTATAATACTTGGTAAAATAGCGAATCATAATTAATTAAGCCTCGTCCAAGGCAAAGCAGTAATAAAACTGTGAAGGCTAAAGTTTTATCTCTATTTTATATCGCATTAATTTGAAAAAAGTTGTTTATAAAACTAAAATATTACCGTTTTGCACAAAAACAAAACGGACATTATGTGAGTGGAGAAACGGACAACATAATGCTGTCCTTTTTTACTATAAAAACTTTACATTTTACGAATTACATTTTGTTGAATCTTATCAGAAAAGGTTTTGCGCCGAATTGTTCCTAAATATTGTTTTATCATAATATTATAAAAACTTACCTAGTTTGACGAATTCATTATAAGTGTAAGCGGGTGAACTACGAACCTAGACCTAGACCTAGAACCTCACCCTGATGAAGTCCCTCGATAAAGGATGAAACGTTGGTATTCTTCCAACACAATCTAGGTTCGTAGTTAACCCGCTTACATTCACAATGAATAATGATGTTCGTTTCAAAACAAATATAATATTGGAGCTTCAAGAAACGCACCTTTACAACACATCTGGTAGAGCAGTAAGATCTCTGTAAGCTATATTTTGATATTATTGTATTGACAGGGCTGGTACACCTGTTCATTCAATATAACTTGGCTTAGCCACGGAATAGACAATACTCTAGGAATTGGTATTGCTATTGCTGTAGATGCCTTCAGAAACGGGCAAGTCGGTTAAAATATGGCTGCTGTGTTTATGTTTAGTTTTTTAATGTTTATGTCTTAGTAGACGACCTATGTAATGTTGATGTCCTAATAGCCGAATTTCGACCACGGCAGCCAGTCTCACCGGAGACTAGCCAGAAGCGCAGGACATATTATAATTCTTGTACATATATTATTCTTGTATATTTTTAAACTGTGTGATTTTTCTTATGTGATATGGGATTTTTGCCTGAAATAAACGAATTTTATTTATTTATTTATAGTGCGCAAACACAGGTGCACTCTCTATTCCCTTATTCTCATAATCCGATGGGACGGCAGACCGGGGAGAGGTAGAGCGTACGACCAACGGCGTGGTGTAACACCGCCAACTTCCTGACTAAAGGCTATTGTGAATTTTTCTTGCTAGAAAAATCCCAATAACAACGATTGGCCCGACCCGGGATTTGAACCCAGGACCTCGTAATCAGCGGTTGAACAAGCTGACCGCTAGACCAACGAGGCAGTCAAATGTTATCTAATGTTATGACGGTATTAACCGTTGCCTTTACATAGCAGAGAACCTCACATCTGTGTCCCACACATCTGTTTTTTGAGTGACGGAACCGTGGTCCCACTGCGATGACCCACTGGTGGGACAAAACTTTTTCGTGGTCCCACCAAACACACACTTGACCGTCCACATCCTCCCACCCCCAACATTAACTTACTCCTAACGAAGCCCGTCGAACCCCCGCGAAGCGGGGGGGGGGGGGGCGGTTACGCGGCGACTCTGTGACTGAAAGGGTGTGTATATTATATAATTGCACCCAGAGCCATATGTTGAACGGTCAAGTGTGTGTTTGGTGGGACCACGAAAAAGTTTTGTCCCACCAGTGGGACATCGTAGTGGGACCACGGTTCCGGAGTGGTTTTTTCGGTAGGTAGGTATTTAATTATAATCATCTAGCTTTTGCCCGCGGCTTCGCACGCTCTTTTCAAATAGCCTATGTACGTGCCCTGGATATGCGGAGTAATTTCAGGTACACTTGTACTGGACCCGCTACTCGTGCTCCTGAAACTGCGGTTCCGCTGTTATGGTTTCGCAGCGGAGTGGTGTTACTGGCGTGATTCTATTAACTACTATTACTAGTGTAATTCTATTACTTTCACCGCGCGGTTCCGCCGATCTGCTGGGCTATTCAGACTCTCCGCTACCGAGACATCGATTTGGAATATGATATAGATTCGCGGGAAATTAAAATATTTTAGTGGTTTTTAATATTTTCTGCGTTCTGCAAGGAATTATACTACCAGAAAAGTAGTTTTCCACAAATTGTAAACCATTTTACCATTTTACCCATGTTAAAATAAAGTATGATATAATGTAGCTTTCGGTAATATGTTGGTTTTTAGTAATAAAGCTCTTATATTGTAAATAATTCCAAAAGTAGCACTAAATCGAAATTTGTTAAGACATGGGTTCATAGGAAATGTTTTATTAATTATGGACTACTTGTCTGGTAGATCAATCCGTCGTAGAACGCAGAAAATAGTTAAAAATCACTAAAAGATTTGAATTTCGCGCGAATCTGTGTCAGATTCCGAGTCGATGACTCGATAGCGGAGAGTCTGAATAGCCCTGCTGCTCTGACGTCAGCTACACTCCCGCGCTCCGCCCGCTTAGCGGACAAGACATGGCGAAATTACTGCGGTTCCGCTGTTTAGGTTTCGCAGCGGAGGTGTGCTACGGGCGTTATGGTTACTAATGTTATAAAAATGTTAGAAGGAATTACATAATACATTATTACTTACCTAATGGGTTTTCAAAAAAACTATCTGAGCGTCTGGTCGAAGCGACGCGTGACCCGAGAGCTGGTGAATATCTGGCACAGCGTATCAGCATTGCCATACAGCGTGGCAATGCAGCCAGCATCTTGGGGACGCTTCCGACTGGTGTTGATATGGATCAGTTGAGCTATCTGTAGACTGTTTGCAACAGTCGGCAGTTAGCTCAATTGTTTCAATTGTAAATACTAGTATAATTTTCTTTGTGAATAAATCTTACCTAATTGTTAATTCGAAAACTATGTATAATGATATTATTAAACTATGCGTTCTGTTTGGTGAATTAGGCTTTAACCATATCCTCTGTTTGGCCGCTGGGAGGTACGACACAGTTTTTAACTTATGCGCTTTCCAGTGTTCCATTATATTTTAGCTACACTAAGTATTTCTCCATACAGAAACGGAGAAAGAGGGAGAAACTGATAACACCTAGCTTTAGCTTAACATTGAGTTAACCACTGTTATTGTGTATTTCTTTTTCAATAAATGTTTTCATTTCATTTCATTTCATTTCATAAATAAACATTTTAATAAAATAAAAGGCGACTAAGGGATATCCACCAGGGGTGGGCAGCAACTGCGATCCCCAACCCGCATGCCCAGCGTGGGGAGTATGGGCATCACCCAGCATGAGATAAAAGCCAATATGGCGCCTATCTGGAGGAGGACTGCGTCCAGCAGTGGACCAATATAGGCTGTTGAGGTGAGGTTGAGGTTAAGATTTGATTGTAATTTTCTTTGTGAATAAAGATATTAGTATAGGTACTTAGTAACTACATTTTAAGTATAAGTTTAGTAATTTAGTTTAAATTATGGGAAGAAGCTGTTTCCCTGTAACATTGTAGCTACCGCAGAGTGTACTCTGCGGTAGCGGTACTTAGAACTCTGTAGAGTTCTAACCTTGTTTGTCACAAATATTTTAAAAAATACACAAATTTGTATTTTTGTATTCGTAAAATACTGATTGCGCCATGCCATAGTGGAGGATAGAATCGAACTCTAATACGCACTAGATATGAAATGATTGCAACCGTGCATAGAACATGAGCACTAGCTGTCCAAACCGCGCGTTTGAACCACTACTGCGTATGTTGCATACCGCTGACGATACTCTCCCCCGTGTCTACCTACAATTCGCGGACAACAGACTTCCTTTTTCTTTAGAGTAGGAATTCCTTTGTGCGCTCCTAGTTAGGTACTTTTATTTTAAACGTGGGCAAAGACAAAAGGAACTATTTTTAACCCACAGCGATTTATATTCTTGTTCTTGGAAAAAAATACATATTTGAGGTGTTTTTGCGTGGATTATGAATAAACTGAATCACACTAATATTATAAATGCGAAGCTTGGATGTTTGATGAATGGATGGATGGATGTTTGTTACCTCCTCTTCACGCAAAAACTAACTAACGAATCGGGCTGAAATTTTGTTCGTAGGTATTTCTAGGCTTTGAATAAAACATAGGTTACTTTTTTTGTCCCTGTGGGACCGAAATAACCCTTAAACGTTTCCATTTAAACAACGCGTGCGAAGCCGCGGAATGAAACTAGTATAAAATAAAGTGTTTAGTAAATGTAAACTGAATTTTCGAGTGAGTTCCGAGAAATCTGAGTGATTTCTTTGTTTCCTCTTTAGTATAATAAAATAAATTTTAATTAAATAAATGCGTATTCATAGATTTGTTGGTTGTCGTTTTTACGACAAAACTACTACCTGGATCGGATTTTCCGTAGATGTAGTTTAAGCCTGGAACAATATAGGATACCTACTGGACTTTTATTCAGAAAAACGTGTACGAAGCCGTAGCCACAAGTTAGTTATCATCAACAACCCATATTAGTCCACTGCTGGACATAGGCCTCCCCTAATGAGCGCCAATAGCACCCTGTCTTCAGCTTGCCGCATCCAGCATCTACCTGCCGTCTTTCGCAGGTCGTAGCGTCGGACGTCCTACACTACGTTTGCCTAGTCGCGGTCTCCACTCAAGAACACGTTTACCCCTGCGGTTATCGGTTCTTCGCAAGACATGGCCGGCCCACAGCCACTTCAGCTTGCTAATTCTTTGAGCTATGTCAATAACTTTGATTCTCTGTCGGATGTATTCGTTACGAATACTATCCTTCAGAGAGACTCCGAGCATAGCTCTTTCCATAGCTCGCAGAACGACTTTACGATAGACCAGCCCTACCGTCACCACGTCTCAGCTTCATAGGTCATGACGGGTAGGACGCACTGATTGAAAACTTTTATTTTCAAGTATTGATGACGAGAAGACTCGACGTAACTCAAGCTATTAATCACCTAGTTATTAATAAAATTAGGTTCTATATAGTTGAGGATTATTTTAACAGGGAAACCAATCGTACGAATGGAATCGGATTAATTTACCATTTTCACAAAGTATCATTTTTCGAATAGAATTCGTAAAGTCAGGGCTGTACTTAGGTTTGGAGAGATTATGCAATAAAATTTAGTTAATTAACAGTTCTTGGTGCAAATGTTATAATAATGTGATCTTATATAATATTCGGGCAATATTTTTAAGTCGTTTTGATGTTTAAACCATTTTTATGCTTTAAATATAAAAAAGTTTAGAGCAGTCTCGTTAAAATTTCTATTGGTGTCTATTCAGAATAATTCAGATGTCACCAATAAACTGAACCAATTTGACAGTTACAAAAATGAAGCCATCCTTTTTATTTGGATGGTTGAGAAAGGGACGGCAACTTTTTAGTTGTGTCAAATTAGTTTATACTAGTTTTGGTGACACCTGAATCAACAGCATTGTGATTCGAGTCGAACTTTTCTCAGTAGCTAGAGAAACGTTGTGAGATACACTTTTAATCTTCTTTATACTTACTATAGCAAATTTTTACATGTCCCAATAGTGCTTTGAGTAATTTCCGATCAAGTGATCAAGGTTTAGGTAAGTAATTTTTTTTTATCATAGATCCGTCCGAGCCTACGTTTTTACTACTTCATTTTCTTTCTTCTTCTTTCCTTTTTAATTTTAGTTCATAGATACTTGAAGGCCTGTTATGCGAGACCTGTTCTTCTACGTACTATGAGACAGTAGGCCAAACATAACATTTGTTGTTGTAGACTAAAATGGAATCGCATGGTCATACAGTGAATAAATTATAGAAGTTGAAAAATGAATTTCACGAAGGCATTGATGCGATGTAATTTTTCTTTATTCTACCCTAGACAACAATCGCTGTGTTTGGCCTACAGAGCCGTTGCCTTAGTGACAGTACGATGAAATAAATAAAATGAATAAATAAAATAACTGCACACCTACTCCCGCATTCAGTAGCGCAGACCGCGTCGGTATAAACAGTTCTTAAAGCTGTTAATCGTATGGTTTATTCCCAATACATCATCAGCTTATATTAGTCCACTGCTGGACATAGGCCTCCCCTAATGAGCACCATAGCGCCCAGTCTTCAGCTTGCCGTATCCAGTATCTGCCTGCAGTCTTTCGCAGATCGTCATCCCACCTGGCCGTAGGGCGTCCTACACTACGTTTGCCGAGTCGTGGTCTCCACTCAAGAACACGTTTACTCCAGCAGTTGTCGGTTCTTTGCGAGATATGGCCAGCCACTGCCACTTCAGCTTGCTAATTCTTTGAGCTATGTCGATAACTTTGGTTCCCTGTCGGATGTATTCGTTACGAATTCTATCCTTCAGAGAGACTCCGAGCATAGCTCTTTCCATATTCCCAATACTATTGTATGAAAGTCTGAAGTCAAAACTTCATACATTTCCGTCTGTGTCGACTCCATTTAATTCAACCTTAGTCCATTCGTTTAAAACCGCAGTGCATCGCTGTCACCAATGACGGATCCCACTGTGTCACTCGCGATAATCGGATTAGTGTGATTGGCCGCCGTCAATATCAATTGCGAAAATTTGAATCAAATGCGTGAGTCGTGTAGTCAAATTGATTTTAACCCCGACGCAAAAAGAGGGATGTTATATGTTTGACGTGTCTGTCTGTGTATCGGTTTATCTGTCTGTGGTATCGTAGCTCCCAAACGGATGAGCCGATTTTCGTTTAGTTTTTTTGTGTCATAGATAATTTTATTTTGATTTGAATATAATGTCACTTTTGCACTAAATGTATACAGGGTGCATTAAGCCGAAAGGGGGTGATTCTGGACCCCCCCGAGGGGATCATACTGCGAATAACGATTTTTTGAATTTCTAATAGTTTTTTATTGCAATTTTTTTTCTTCTTCTTATTCGTGTTCTTTTACACGCACTCTTGCATTATTTAATATTACAAAATATTTCACTAATGTCTTTTGCTTGTTTTTTCGGTAAAACCAGTAGTATTTTGTCATGAAATTATTACAAAAAAATGATATGAATGCTCAAAATCAAATCTTGTTGGATGGTTACGCGAACGCTTTCAGAAGTGCTATTGTAATGCTCGAAAACGAATCTCTTAGCTGTGCATCCACCGAATATTGTATATTATATATTATACAACTAGCTGACCTGGCGAACTTCGTCCCGCTCTCAACTTTTAAACCTTCCCTGAACTTACACAAACATTTCAAGACCAAAATTAGCGAAATCGGTCCAGCCGTTCTAGAGCTTTAGCGAGACTAACGAACAGCAATTGATTTTTATATATAAAAGAAAGAAGAAGAAGATAAGATTTGCAATAAAATAATATTGCGGCTATAAATTAAGATGGAAGCTATCCTATCTTTCAAGTTGGATCAAATTGCACACGGTGTGCAAATTTAATTTAAAATCGGTTAGGAGTCCATCGCGGACAAACAACGTGACACGTGATTTAGATATGCCTGGCATCAGTATCGGCAGATATGCCGATTCGTTGTACCATAGAAATTAATACAAAGCAACAAATCCTTACGCTGCGTTCGCTTCGATTCCAATGTAGGGGACGGACGCACAACTTCACAGACGGATGGTCGAGGTGTGAGAGCGCCATAAAACAAATGAATATCAGTAGGTACCTACCTAAATAATAACAGTTTTTAAATGACTTTATTATTACTTTCTATACAACGACAGAATTATCGAATTATTGCGGCTTATTGCCCGCCCATAGAGGTCCCTAAGCTGCCAAAGCTATTTGAGCTATCGGTCTTCTAAACCTAATTAACGAGAACAACCCACGGTTTAGTGGCCAAGACGTTTTATGTTTGTATACTATCCTATCAAAGCAGGTAATACTGTGAAGCAGGGGTTCTCAAACTTCTGCAGCTTGCTGTTGAAAACTCAGGGCCCTACTACAGTGGGCAGGTACGTACCTCATCATCATCGACCTAAATTAGTCCACAGCTGGACATAGGCCTTAGGTACCTTGCCGCATCCAGCACCTGCCAGCAGCCTTTTACAGGTCCACCTGGCTGAAGGGCGTCCTACTCTACGTTTGTCAAGTCGCGGTCTCCACTCAAGAACACGTTTACCCCAGCAGAAGTTTACCCCAGTAGTTGTCGGTACATACCTACTGGAAGGTAAACCTGCTCACTTATTTTCCAAACAAAACGCTACATCTCAGAACTTTATTTTATTTTTTCTTTTTTGACATTTGAAAGCGGCGAATCACGCTGTATAAAAAAACCGAAGAAACAAAATAAATAAAAAACTGAAGAAGCGTGTGGTTTATAAATCCACACGCTTTCCTATATTTATTCTAATCTAAATGAAGCTAATTCAAAAGCTCTTTAGAACCATAACCATGTACAAATGTGGCCATCAAGTGTACACTTCAAACCGGAGAATAGTGATTCACCAGCGGGCAAAAGCATGGCATTGTACTTACGTGCTTACCCATACAAGCCTTTTAGGGCTTGTATGGGTAAGCACGTAAGTACAATGCCCTTCATTTTTTTAAATATATGTATCTCCTCAAAATTTATAGAAAGTTCCCTTAAACTTTGAGAAGCGGTGCCGCTTGCGCCATAATCCTGGGGTCCAGTCGATCATGAAATTGTTAATTAACGGGTTCCGTACACGACGTATATTGCTATTGTCACATTGCCTGCGAATCCTGCGACACTCTACTCCAGTCAAATTAGTTTTGAAATGTCCGTAAATAAACCACAGCAAAAAAAATCACATGCTTGGCGTTGAGTTAATGAGATTTTTTTTGTTTACAGATAAACAAATTGTATGAAGTATGTTTTATTTTTTTAAATTTTATAACATAAATTATTATTTACTATATTTATCAATAATTTTAGCTTTTTGGTCAAAATACCTATATATGTATATTTAACTCATTTATGACATAATTTGTTACCAATATTTATTGAAAGATCTAAAATTGACAAGGAATGGAAATTGCTTATTAAATGTACGCCATCAAAGTGATAATTTGAGTGTAGTTTTACAATCCGGGCATTAAAATTCAAATTTCAAATTCATTTATTAATTGCAGATTTTGTACATATAGGTTCTAATTTTTACATTTGGGAAAGCTACGTCACAACCGCTCTGGGCGCCGCCGATGAGTTTCGTGCATTTGTCTCGGTACTAACTGTATTTAGTTGTGAAGACATACGTTCTATCAACAAACCGTGAACTTCTGCAAGTGGCCTTGAGTGTTGTGTGTGACTGCCAAACAGCCAACCATCCAGCTCGATCTATGAGATACCTAACGTCCCGATCTGTCGGTCGTGTCACCTACAGTAATAATAACAGGTAGGTGTTATTATAACTAACTCTACCTCTGCAGTATCGTAGTACCTACCTACTTATCTTTACCATTCTCTTATTTTGCTTTCCTTTAATTTCTTCATAAACCAGAACCTTATACCGCCTACAAATTATCTAAAGATCGATTAATATCGCACTACTACATAGTTTGTGCCCTCGGCTTTGGACGCATTTTTTCTATGGAAACGTTTCTTCCCCACCCCATAGGATTTATGGGATAAAAAGTAGCCTATGTTTTATTCCAGGTCAAGACTTACATCCATGCAAAATTTAAGCCCACCGCCGCCGTTCAGTACTTGGCGTGAAGAAAAAAGATCTGTCTATCCATTTATCTAAACTTTCGCATTTATAGTGTGATGTGAAGTGTGATTGATAAGTGTGGTAATAGTCCAGTCATTTTAGACAAAAAATAGGCTCAACCTGGCTATAGGAAACGTGTACGACTTCATTTTGGCGTTATAAACGGTGTCTCAAAAGTCAAATAAAATATCGTGTTGGCTTTGTAAGTTATTCGAGGTCAAATAACAATTATCTAGATTTTTCCCAATTATCTAGATTTTTCCCAATTATCTAGATTTTTCCCAATTATCTAGATTTCTATAGCTTCAATGAAGTTAATTAAAATAAAACAAGTCTCGGTTAATTAAGTTAAAGGAGAAACGAAAAGGTCTTTGCCCATTTAGTGGGGTATTAAGGTTTAAATTAAACAATAGCTTAGCTATGTACGATCATAATCAGAAAACTTTATTGATCTCCAAGACATAACATAATATTTAGAAAAGTCTTAAATTTTAATCTTGCAAGTAATAAAATATTCATTGAATATGAAGTCCATAAAATTCATAATTACGTCGCCTCTCAGAATCAGCATACAGCAATGCTATTCTACTGTATTATGGAACTCTAAAAATAGCAGGGTGTATTGTTTTCCTTCACTCGTAAAGATGGCACTTTACGATGACACACGCTATTTTAGATCGTCTGTAATCTACGCAATATGGCGCCGGGTTGTGGTGACTTCATACGAGAGAATAAATAGACCAAAGAACAACAACTTCTAACCGATTCCAAAAAAGAGGAATTACTCAATTTAAGGTTTACAATTTTTTCCACTAGTGGACATAAAAGATCTGAACAGAAAATCAATTAAGACTCATGCAGGTCTCGAGCTTACACGTTTGCTCCCTTGGAGTCGAGACCCTAGGTCCGTAGGGTACCGAGGCTCTTCGGGTTTTTAAAAAAATATCTGAGCGTCTGGTCGACGCGACGCGTGACCCGAGACCTGGTGAGTATCTGGCACAGCGCATCAGCATTGCGATACAGCGTGGCAATGCAGCCAGCGTCTTGGGGACGCTTCCGACTGGTATTGATATGGATCAGTTGAGCTACCTATAGACAGTTTGCAACAGTCTTCGGTTAGCTCAATTGTTTCAATTGTAAATACTAGTATAATTTTATTTGTGAATACAGGCATTATCGTTTTAAAAAAACAGCGAGATCAAGACTTTATTTCTTATATATTTGTATATTTGTAGCCGTTACTATCCACTGCTGGGCTAAGGCCTCTCCTTTCTTCTATCACTCCTCGCGATTTAACGCTGTCTCAATGGATGACATAATAATTTTTACTTTAAAATTGGACTTATCCAAGTTTTTATTTTGTAAGCCTAAAGAAAATTATTAACTTCTGATTTCTGATAATCGACTTGATGATTATTTTACCGGACATTTTATACACGGGTTAAACAAGTTACTGCCAAATATGGTAGGAATGTCACAGGAGTTCGTAAACAAATGCAAGCCGACTAGGTGAGCCAAAACAAAATGTTCAATTTTGTTGTTTTTGGACTTTTTTGTAAGACAAGAGCAATACCTATCTATTCTATTCCAATCCAATGCTACATTTCATACCAGTAAATTATTTTAAGCTTTTACGCCGTTGACGTCTTTGATTCAGATAGCGTGGGCCAGGGGGTCTATTCGCTTTCGACGAAATCGACAGTTGCGTGCTGCGTTTTGTCAAATTGCTATTCTAATTCATCAAAACTCGAAGCTACGGCACGAAGCTTGAAATGGCGGCTTTTGCGGCGGCCACCTCTATTCTAATGGGCAAAATGTACGAACGAAACATTAAATTTGACAGCATTTTTTCAAGAACCACT
Organism: Eupithecia subfuscata; assembly: GCA_963564075.1. Taxonomy (NCBI): domain Eukaryota; kingdom Metazoa; phylum Arthropoda; class Insecta; order Lepidoptera; family Geometridae; genus Eupithecia; species Eupithecia subfuscata. The sequence continues at coordinate 3,884,220 of OY751116.1, read as the reverse complement.
GTCAATTTGCACGGTAGCTACAAAGCTACCTTTTCATTTTCGTAAGGTGTTTATTCACCATATTTTGTCCATTTATCACTAAAATTTCAGTAGATTTATGATTGTTAAAATATTTTATACACGTAGCGTCCTAAATTATTGAAATTTACTCATGCTATTTGAAGATCACTCTCCGTTTCATAATTTTCAGAAAAGCGGCTCTACCGCCATCTCTTAGCAAAGCCTACAACTAACAACTTCCCCCAGCTGACGACGAAGTTCTTAATTTTACCAAAACTTGGCGCTAAAACCGCTCTTTTGAGGGTTCCGCACCTCGAATGGAAAAAGGAACGCCTATAATATTAATTCTTAATTTCAGACACAAGATCCATTTTTGAGGTGATAAAAAAGGAAAGTTAAATAAAAATCATAATATATTAAATATAAAATTCAAGGTACTAGGTTGAGTACTTAGTATGTCAGGTGGCAATATTCACCCTCCGTCTGTATGTAAGGGTCCGATAACATCAGACGGTCAGATGGGCTTACAATAGTGTCATTTTTACACATGTCAACCTCTGGACGTTAATGACGCAATTCTCTTTCTTTGGATGGCATTGAAAGAGTCTACACGGGATATTATAGATTATAGAATCACTCGTGACAGCCTTTTACGTTTAAACTTAGCAAAGAGCTAGCGCAAATAAAGAGGAATATCCGAAAACCTTAAATTATTTAAAGTTACATAGGTAATTACAAAAATTATTTTTTGATGTTCGCAATAAAACCTATACGTAAGCCTTTACAGTACTTCCCGTTGACCTAGAATCACGAAATTTGGCAAGAAGCAAGGTCTTACAGCACAAGGAAATGTATTTTTATCTTTAAGTAAAGAGAAATAACCGAAAACCGTTCATTTTAGCAAAATCACCAAAAAAAACGCAGTGTGTCTGTGTAAATTATTCAGCTCACAAATATATATTTCCAGTATAAATGTAAGCGGGTTAACTTTGAACCTAGTTTGTGTTGGAAGAACACCAACGCTTCATCCCTTAACAAGGTATAATGAAGTCTTCATTAGGGTAAATATAAGTTTGTTCGGAACCCTCGCACAAGTCCTACTCGTACTTGACTTGTTTTTATTTAATCTGTCCAAGGTTTCTATGCTCTCTGGTGGTTTCATTCACATGATCGTTCACGAAGGTAGTTGGGTGTGCCCGGATCTCGCCCGAATGAAAAATGCCCACCCGACAGAGAAACAGAATAGCTATCGCTTGCGTGCGTCGGCCGCATGTCATCGGCATCGACAGTGTCGGTTGCGGAGAATTGTAATAGGGCCCCAGTTCTCAACTGTGACGATCTTAATTGATAAATCGCGACTGCTTCATTGTTTCTAGAACTTATTTTGAGTTATCCGTGCCATTTTGATTTCTAAGGAAGCACACCAGTTAAAAATTATGTATTTTTATGTTATATTGTGTTTTCAAGTTGAGTAAAGCCAGAATGAAACACAGTTTAAATCACTATCTCAATTTCGAATTTATGCATAACCATTTCAATAATAAAATCCAATGTAGAATCAAGTCTAGAAAAAAATTGATTTAATTTAGATTTCTAATATTGATTCGTCAGTAGTTAATACACTTCAATTAGTTTAGTTTCCACCCAAATGCGATCAAACTATCGTTCTACCATATAAGCAGATTCACTATTATAACTAATTGCGTAGGTAGAACTTCGTAGGCGCCTAAATTCACCTCTACGGCGTAGACAGGGTAATAGCAACCCTAGCGATTTTTTTGTTTATTCTAAGCCACAGCAGAAATAGACAGCTATGATTAAATTTATTAAACAAAACTTTTTAAACTTTCGCGATTTGTTAACATAGTTAATGATTATATCGGGTATTTATCGCGTGCCTCTTGTTTTATTTCCCCTACGTTTCTACCGCGTTACAGCGATCGTGGTCACGGGGCGACTGGATGTACTCGGAGTTACAGCCGAAAATTGACGGCAGTATCCACGACTACCCTCAGGCCTCGGTCTCGAATTTTGCGGGCAGCGGGGCGGCGGCGGCGGCGGCGCGGGAGAGGGGCGGGCAACGCATACCTGTTCTCGAAACCAGCGGGCAGATCGCGCGGCACTGTAGCGGTGTAGTGTTGTGTTCGTGGTTGTGTTGTCGACATTCGCAAACGAAATGTCTGAAAATCGGCGACAACATCTTTTTGATTCAAATGTATTCCTAACGCTCGATTTATTGTGGGCAAAAGAAGAAGTGGATCCCTACTATAGGGCAAGGAAAATAAATGGCGAGTTTTATCGAAATTATGAAGAACAGAGACAAAATCCCGATAAATTCTACGACTACACCAGAATGAGTGTAGAAACTTTTGACTATATTCTAGAAACTATCAAGAGTGATTTAGAGTCTGGAATTAATCCAAAAAGTTTTAGAGGTATATCTCCAGCAGAAAAATTATACATAACAACACAACACAACAGTACAACACTATACTACAATGCAGACGCGCAACGCGGGACGGTCACCGCTCGACTGGAGTGCACCGCTCGTTGCCCGCCCCCGCGCCGCTCCCGCGCCGCTGTTTTCGAGACCCGGTCCATTTGACGATACGCATAAGATCCTGCCGCTCCCGCGCCGCCGCCGCCGCCGCCCCGCTGCCCGCAAAATTCGAGACCGAGGCCTCAATTCGTCTTCAGAATGAGGAATGTCTAAGTTCACATTACGACACACTACACTGACCGCGTCCGATTGCATAAAACAAAAGGTACGCGATAAATACCCGATATAATCATTAACTTTATAAAAACAAATTCATGATTTCTACATAAAATTTGAGAGAAAAGCTAGTTGCTATAAACTTGTAGTACAGTAAAGGTTTCTTCGTCTCTTCTTTACTATACACATCAAACCGACTGAAATAAAAATATCGGTTTAATTCTATGCTGATTTTTGAATTTTAAGAATTCGACTTCATCAGAGTATACACCATTGTATGTACGGGAATAAATAATTTTTGACTTGAGTATTTTCTTCTCGTTCCTGCATATACGGTGCAATATCAGTTGATTTCTACGAGTGTGTGAGTCTATTAATTTGTCGACCAATGATCACCCCGCACTTAATGCACAGCATAATGTCGCTAATTAGCTTTATAACGGAAACTCATCATGGCAATCAATTTGACAGTTAATAATGATTACTACAGGTATTTATGGACAGGAAATTATATTAGTATATCAACGTTTGTTTCACACCGTGCTTGGCACGTTTGCACCAACAGGTCGTAATAGTAAACATCTGAATAGTTCCCTAGTTGATATACCTAGTATATCAACTAGGGAACTATTCAGATGTTTTCTTGAGTGTATCACTATTTTTGCATGTATTGTACAGGTACTTACTTAGATGCTTCTCTGGGTATCTAAGTGAAACTCTGCCGTTGATACTATAAAAATACCTGCACTTGACTGAAAATGAGACTAGAGTCATACACCGAACATGACCGAATGCAAACATAAATTATTTCGCATAATAGCCTTCATTCACAAAGAAAATTATACTAGGATTTACAATTGAAACAATTGAGCTAACTGCAGACTGTTGCAAACAGTCTACAGGTAGCTCAACTGATCCATATCAATACCAGTCGTCGCGTCCCCAAAACGCTGGCTGCATTGCCACGCTGTATGGCAATGCTGATTTCGGATTAACTGACAAATTAACTGAATTGCTCGTCGGAATGTTACGGCTTTCACGGCCCTTCCACCCGACAGCCAAAATTGCCCACCTGTGGCCTAGTTGTGGAGACCAGTCCAAAAACAAGAAGAAGAAGATATGGCTTTCAATGGCGACTTGGCAGAGACCTTTACGACTGCGATAAAGTTACTGCATAACACACTTTTGGGTTACGTAATCCATTCTCCGTGCGTAGGAATTTGTTTCCCTTAAACTTTATTTTAGGTTTAGTCGTTTTGGAGATCTTAAGTAGCAAACATTTTTATATCTTCACTCACAAAATTTGCCTTTATAATATAAGCAGGAGGTGGGATTATGGGCATTACCCCCATGAGAAAAGAGCCAATAAGGCGCTTATCAGGGGGGTACCAATATCGCCTGTTGAAGTGAGCAAGTGAGGATGATTGTACAAATTCTGACTTGCCTTTTTACCGACATGACCGGTACAAATGGTAAATGCAAATTATGCTAATATAGGATAGGAAATATTATAGCGTACCTACTGTACCGATGTGCCTTTTTCAACTTCCCGTTCATTGGTAATATAGTGTCATGGGTAAATAAATAATATGAAATGTATCTATAGATATATTTTACAGACTCGAAAACTCGATTTTAAATCCATAATGCACGTTTTTGTACTATGTGGTAGCGGTATTGGATTAAAGAGCGCAGAGCTTTATGTAATTTCTCGACACTGCTTTAATTTCTATTGCCTCTTGAACAGTGCAAGCGGTAGATTCCAATTTTTTACTCACAACAACTCAGACAAAGAAAAATTGGGCGTAGCGGGCGTACTGTGAGATATTTTGAGAAATTTTAAAAATCCGTTTCTTCACTCTAAATGTTTTGGAATGCTTAATAATCCTCGCGCTTTCAGTATGAGATGGCGCCATTTCAAATTCACACGCGCGGATTGCACTGAAAATGTGACGTAAACTATTTATTTTGACAAGGTTCCGTTCAATTCTGATGGCCCGGAATCCAGTCAATCAAGCCGAGTGTCCTTGCGGTGTCTTTTTTCACCGCGAGCACTAAAAGCAGCAATATACATTACAAATAAATATACAAATACAAAATGTTTATTTCATTAATCAAATATTACAATATACTATGACCGTGCTCGGAACCTCCTTTTAAGTATGAAATACCTGTATTAGGAGGTAACGCTCTTCCATAACAAACTTTAATAATATTCCTAAAGTTTCTTACCAAAAAACATTTTACATAAGTGCGTAAAATCAAGTAAGGAGAATAATTATAAATCAATGTTGAACAATTTTTAACAAATTAGTAGAGGGTAGGTGAACTTCATTCGCAGTAAGTGTTATGTAGTGTGGTACAAGTGCAAGCGGGTGCGAGTAGAGTAGTGCGTGTTTGTGTAGTGTATGTGTGTTTTGTAAGATGCTCCCGAGGACACCGATCTCTTAAGAGTTCGGGCAACAGGAGCTACCTACTTAGTGTGTGAGTGATGTGTGTTTACGTAATGCATGTATGTTTGTTGTTGTGTTAGTGTGTTTTGTGAGTGTTTTATAGCAAAAATTCATTTTAACTCAATACCTATTTATAGTTTATCTACTCATAAATATTTTAATAATTTTATATTTTTAACCAAATTCATCTATCTTAATCTAGAATTGTTTCAGTTGCATCATAGTTTAGTTTCAGTAAATATTTAGCTAAGCTAGTTTTACATTCAAATTTGTTCATTGAATAAATATTTAAAATTTTGTTTAATTTATTATACATATGTGCCGATTTAATTACGTTTTGACGAGCAGCAAAGGATGATTTAGTTTGTTTTTTATTTATTACGTTTTTATTTTTCCTTCTACTTTTTATGAGATTAGGGTCGTAAGTGATGGTTTTGTGTAATTTAATAACTGAATGCAATATGTATAATTTTCTAACAGATAGTGTATCCTTTAATGAGTGTAACTTTTCAGTCGAGTACCTATATGGTTTAAAGTACATAACTTTTAATAGGGATCTCTGTGCTCTTTCTAAATTTATAAATTTTGTTTTTATCGCTCCACCCCAGATTGGTATGCAGTAGGTTAAAATTGATTGTGCGAGAGCAACATATACTTTATGTAAGAGATTTTGTGTCGCTATATGCCTTAAATTTTTGAATACCCAAGTGAGCTTCCTATACATACATACATATATGTATATATAAATGTGAATAAATGTTGCTGGCAGCTGCATAACAACATTTATTTAGATTTCGTCCCATCGCAATCTGCAAGAAATACATAGAGCAATTAACATTTTGTGAAGATCGTTGACTTGTCTGTTGGTACGAGTACATATTTTTGTTTGTACTGTAGATTCTGTTCGTGGCTTTTTACGCATATAATACATTCACTGTTAAGCTACACGTTGGTGAACCTGGACTACACGTGTTCAGGAATGAATAGAAAATAATCTATATATATAAAAATGAAACCCGTTTTCCTTGGTCACGGCATCACGCGTGAACGGCTGGACCGATTTCGCTAATTCTTTGTTGTGTTTGTTATTGTCAGGAGAAGGTTCTTATGAAAGAAAAAATTAAGAAAGTTGGAAACATAAATTTCCACGGGGGCGAAGCCGCGGGGCGCAGCTAGTAATAAAAAATGCTGGACAATCCACACAGCATCATCGAGCCCCAAGATAAGCAGAGCTTGTATTTGTATACATTTTTGTATACATTGTGTAGAGTAACTTTCTATTCATAAAGTTAATTCATTGTCCAACTATCTTCATTGTTTTTTAATAATTTGTATTGATCATTCTGATGTGAAAATTGAATGAAACAATTTCGCTTATAACTCGAGACATTCTATCACTTTTATGAGTACACCAAAAATGTTAACCCTGGTTTTACACAAAATCTGGAAGTTTGTTCAAATCAGGCAGTAAGGTTGCAGTAAGGTTTACCTGACTACCAACAGAGGAGGGTTTTTTTTTTTTATAATTTCGCTGACTTGTATACTCAACTGATCAAAGGATCAGTGATCACGCTGGTCTGCTTTTACTTTTTAAATTCTTGATAACCTGTTGCTGTAAAATGCAATATCATTATTGACACTATCTATAAATTTAACAACAGAGGAGGGTTATGAGGTTGTTATTTTTGGAATTAATAATTGAAGGATTGTTTTTGTTTCGTTTGATACTAAGTCTGATGCCAACAAATGCATTAGAATCTGATAGTGTAGGACGAATAATCATTAAATATTCTTGTTTTGGCAACTTTGTCTGTCTGATGCCAGAATTTATTTAAATTATTACCAAAACATTTATTTTCATTTCATTGACCCGCTCCGTTACGACGTTTTCGTTTGATTTAAAAATTGTTTTTGATTCATAAATAAATATTTTCTGTTAGATTATTATTTTTGGAGTTGCATTCTTAAACAAAACCGCAACTCAAATAAAAATAATTAGCATGGACACAAATTATCATTAAAAGCTTTTTAAAATATTATTTTACTGCACTAAATGCTAAAATGTCATAAAATATTCATTCGTTATGTTTCTGACAAATGGAAGCAATTAGAAACGGAAATGAGTTAAAAACAGCGGTATTTTTTTTCGAAGCTCTATTTTAAAACTGTTGAGTGATTTAAAAACGGAAAAGAAAGGAAGCTCTAACTTGAGGAAAAACAGTGCGTAGAAAAGATTTATAAATTCTTAATGTCGGGCAATCTATACAGAATCATCTAGCCCCAAGCTAAGCAAAGCTAGTCTTACGGTTACTAGATGATCATCATCATCAGCCTATATTAGTCCGCTGCTGGACATAGGCCTCCCCTAATGAGCACCATAGCGCCCTGTCTTCAGCTTGCCGCATCCAGCATCTGCCTGCAGTCTTTCGCAGATCATCATCACACCTGGCCGGAGGGCGTCCTACACTACGTTTGCCGAGTCGTGGTCTCCACTCAAGAACACGTTTACCCCAGCTATTGTCGGTTCTACTAGATGATAGAATCTTTTTTTATACATAGAAAATTCCCAGAACACCCGGAAGAAATATTTGCAGATCGTACAAACATTTATCCCAAGGCGGGAATCGAACCCGCAGCGTCCTGCGTCGCAGGAGGACCTTTGGCCGCAGTGCCACATCGGTCGCCAAATCGGCGCCATTCAGTGGTCATTGAACAGATCGTCTAGGTTTCGGAGAAGATCGTTAATGTTTTTAAAATACAAAAAAAATCTTAGAATCTTTAATGTAGACAAATAAAATTATACGCAAAAGTTGGCTATTTAAAGGCCATGTTCAAAGGCGAGCTTAACTCTATAGGAATTTTATTACAGCAAACCTTTTGGAGAAAGGTAGTGCAATGAATATTTTCATTTTAAATGACATCAGATACAAAAAAACTTCCGTATATTCAAAATCAAATTCAAAAATTCTTTACTCCCGTAATCAAAATAACTGTACCTACACTTAGAAAAGATCAAATTCATAAAATAAAATAGACAAGGAAGTAAGTATAGTGATATTTTTTATTTCTGTCGCTTCGATACATATACAGTAAAAAGCGACTAAGAAACCTCCGTCACTTATCGCATCAGTGGCGATTGCGCGTTTCGATACATTTTGATGAGTAAAATAACAACTTTTGCAACATGACCTAATTAGGACGAGCGCTCCCAGAAGGTGCTTCAAAAAAATGCTTTTACTTATTAAGACTTTTTAATAAAGTAAAAGAAATTACATTTAAAGATTACAACTAAAATAATCTAGTGTTCGATATGAGAACCAAATTATAAGTAAAGGTAAAGCCGAGTGCCTCGTGGAGTGTCAGTAGGTCAGGCCGGAGGCGGCCGCGGGTGGCGGGGGTCACGTTGTGCTGACTCTGCGTCACGTTGTCGTTGCTTCCACGAGTGGACTTCATTTAGGGGTGCAATTCTGTTGAGCTAAGGTGGACTATTCTGCAGTACTAATGTACTGAGTGCGAGTATGTAACAACCTTCACTTAGTTAAATTTAAATAACAAAATCGCGGATTAACAGTGATTCTATAATCCTTACACCCCGCCCCAATTCATGTCTTGCGCAACGCGAACGAAAATACACGAAGCGTCCACGCCGACCTTGGCGACGACATTGATAGATCTCCAGTCGTACATAAACTTTTACTGTCTGTTTACGCGATACCCAACCTTATTTTCCTGAAGTAATAATGTTGTTGCAGAATTATTTCAATGGGGAGCTTATATTTCTCATACTAGGCCTACTACTACGCTACTGAGCTAGCCTACTTATTTTTGCTTGAATTTTTCAGAAAGAGTTTTTCTACGGCTTTTGAGGAGCTTTCGAGCTCTAGGGCCGGCGGTTCACCACCTAGCGCGCATCAGGTATTGTTTTCCAGGCCGGGGACAACCTCAGCGCAACATAAATTGAAAAGGTGGATTCTCTCTTTGTAGTTTGTTTACGTTGGTTTTGACAGAAGCTTATTCTTTGTTATTTTTCTGTCTACAGTAAGGAGGGCGTTTGCCGTGGAGCCCGGGCTACCACGCGTGCGCCAACCGCTGTCATCCCGCTAGTTTATTTAGATTTGTAAGAATTTTATTTACATTTGTAAGTTTTATTTACTGTGATAATGCAATGCACGCAACCGGTGATTGCAATTAGGAATGTGACGGAGACCCATCCCATCGTGTCTGTGCAGCCTCTTTTAGAGTGCACACAATGTCCCCGGGCTCGCTTTTTCAAGGGACAGAGAGGCCTCAAAATCCACCAAAGCAGAATCCATAAGGATCCCAATATCCCGCTGTCTGCTCCGGTTGCAGTAGCGGTAGATGATTTGACGCAAAATTCGGATTATACGGCCGATACACGCCCTTTTTGGAAAGTTCTAAGTGAGTACAAAGCTACAACTCCTATTTTTAAACGAATTCCTCGAGGTGCCCGCATCTCTGTCGCTTCCGCTCTCTCAGAGGCCATTAGGAATGCTGTATCAAAAAACACCAAGCGAGCTTGGGAGCATTTATTAGTTTTCCCTTACAACGTACTTCATGTAAAAAAAGATACGGCCAACAAATCATCAATCACGGTTAGAATAAAACAAAATTGTGTTAGGTACACTGCACGCGAAGGACAGCCTATTTCAATTGTTGATCAGGACACACAACAAAATTCGAAATCTAATCAACCATTGGCTGAGTCTACTATATACAGACTTGTAGAGAGTAAACTCAGTGATGGTGATATTAAAGGTGCCTCTCGCATTATGTTTTCAAATGACACGATGGCACCAAACGACGATGCTACCCTCATATCTCTTGAGAGTAAGCATCCATCCGCAGGGGCCAATATTCAACTCCCCGATCCACCGGAAGAGAGTGATGTCGCCGTGGGCACGACCAGCGAGGATGTGCTTAAAGCTGTCACATCATTTCAGAGTGGCTCTGCCGGCGGCCTGGATGCTGTGACTCCACAGCATCTAAAAGATCTTCTATCTGGCGGGTCTGGCCATGCAGGTGAAGTCCTTCTGAAAGATTTGACATCTCTGATCAACCTGATGTTGTCAGGCCGAGTCAATAGCGAGATCACAGAACTCCTTTACGGTGCGAATCTTTGTGCACTCAAAAAGAAGGATGGCGGAATAAGACCCATAGCCGTGGGCACCACCTACCGCCGCCTCGCAGCTAAAGTCTGCTGTCGGAAAGAAGCCGACTATCTAGGCGACTATTTCCGACCAATTCAGCTAGGCTTTGGTTCGCGAGGTGGATGTGAGGCCGCAGTACATTCCCTTCGTACATTTTTAGACCAAAATTATGGGGAGGTAATTCTGAAGGTAGACGTCAAAAACGCCTTCAATTCCGTAGACAGGGGCGCCTTGCTAAAATAAATTAAAGACAAAATTCCAGAAATTTACCCATTTCTTTGGCAATGTTACGGTTCGCCATCAAAATTAATATACAGGAATAAAGTCATTTCGTCCGCTGTTGGCTGTCTGCAGGGCGACCCTCTTGGTCCGGCCATATTTAGCCTTGCCATCCAACCCATAATTCAACGTCTCCAATCCAAGCTTAATGTTTGGTATTTGGATGATGGAACATTAGGTGGAGAAGTGAACGCAGTTTTTGATGATCTAAAAATCATCACAGACGAATTTCGACAAATAGGTTTGGAATTAAATTTTTCAAAGTGTGAGCTTTTTATTTCGGACTCTTGTGTAGACAAAAACAATATCATTGAGAAATTCAATACATTAGCCCCCAACATTACAGTTGTTGATAAATGTTCACTTCGACTCCTTGGTTCACCAATTCTTGATGAGTCTTTTCAGTCATTTGTAGATGAGAAAATTCAAAATTTCCACAAAAATTCGGACAGACTGCTCAAAATTAATAGTCATATGGCTTTTACAATTATTCGGTTCTGTCTATTTGTACCTAAATTTACGTATTCTTTGAGATGTAGTCAACTGTGGAAACACAGCGAGCTCTTGGAAGGCTTAGACAACATAATAAAGAATACCTTATCATCGGTTTTGAATATCGATTTAGATGACAAGGCATGGTCGCAGGCCTCCCTGCCTGTCAAATTGGGAGGCTTAGGTATACGCAAAATTTCAAGTGTAGCCCTACCAGCGTTCTTGTCTTCTGTCTACAGCACTAGTTCTTTAGTTGAAAAAATTTTAAATCCTTCTCTTTTGGTCCCACCTGGAATGTCATTGAAAATTTCATTTTTAGACGAAGCTCGAACGGCTTGGCATAGTGCTTGCCCCGATGCTGCTCCCCCAAAATCACTTTTGTCCCAACGGCAATGGGACGGGCCTCTGTGTGAGTTGACACGGAACTGTTTGTTACAAACGTGCTCCAGCTCTGCAGATCGTGCCCGCCTCCTGGCCGTTTCTAAATGGGAGTCAGGACATTGGTTGCAAGCATTTCCTTCATATAACACTGGTACTTTATTGGATCCCGTAACTTTCCGTATCGCAACATGTCTCCGGTTGGGTGCAAGGTGTTGCGCGCCTCATCAATGCCAGTGCGGTACTGCTGTCGAACAGCTTGGTCATCACGGATTATCGTGCACTAGGGCCGCTGGTCGGATATCTCGCCACGCTAGCCTTAACGACATCATCCGGCGGGCCTTTGTCACCGTTAACGTACCAGCTATTCTCGAACCGAATGGTCTGTTGCGTGACGATGGTAAGAGGCCCGACGGTATGACACTAGTCCCATGGGAGTTGGGGAGGCCCATTGTGTGGGACGCTACATGCGTCGACACACTTGCGCCTTCCCATCTTCCGAGGACATCCGTGAGGGCGGGTGCGGCGGCAGATTTGGCCGAAGATCTCAAGAGGCGCAAATATGCAGGTCTCGACAGAGCCTACACATTTGCTCCCCTTGGAGTCGAGACCCTAGGTCCGTGGGGTACCGAGGCTCTTCGGGTTTTCAAAAAACTATCTGAGCGACTGGTCGAAGCGACGCGTGACCCGAGAGCTGGTGAATATCTGGCACAGCGTATCAGCATTGCCATACAGCGTGGCAATGCAGCCAGTGTCTTGGGGACGCTTCCGACTGGTGTTGATATGGATCAGTTGAGCTATCTGTAGACTGTTTGCAACAGTCGGCAGTTAGCTCAATTGTTTCAATTGTAAATACTAGTATAATTTTCTTTGTGAATAAATGTCTATTTTATCATACTAGGTATTAAAACATTTTAGACTCCTAGGTTTGGACTCTGTTGAACAACTGCAAAACTCTTAATAGTGCTTCTATTTGTGATTTTCTCTAAATTTATGTACTTTTTGTGTAATCCATGGATTCTGTCTGAAGAAACAAACTTTTTATTGCAAAAAATTGGACTTGCTTCCTTGTCCACTGTGTACATAATGTTACACGCAAAATTGGTCCTTTATGAGTGGTGGCTCGCTTTTACCTATAACCTTTCTGCTACTAGAAGCAAAACATATTACTTCCTTGGGTTCAAAGGCTCTCAGGTGGGTGATGATTTCTCCATCGCTCTTAACCCTTGTAAACCCGAAACACTGGAAGTGTTTCGGTTGAGCGGCTTGATCTATCTACGAAAATTAGAAACAACTTCAATGGTTTCTGCAATTTGCATTCGCGATACTTTAGTTGAAATTACTGTTTTACTATGATGTCAAAAACGGTGTCAAACCAGCTGGATTCTCTGAATTTCCCCTGTACATGCAATGAACAAGTTTACAGATTCAGGCACAATGTACCTACAACAAACCGCAGCCTGCGGGTTATATTTACTGTTAACTCAATACAGTAGCTATAGCGGGAAAAATGTTATTTTCACGCGTATTTTCATTTATAGCTAAACATTTTGGATGAAAGTTTTCAAGAAACTAGATCCTCGAGCGCTGGATGTTGTTTTGTGTATTTTATTCAGTCATTTTGTTTCATGACATATTTTACAGGTATTTTCACACGGTTACACGACGTACGTTTAGGTATCCTAGTTTTAGGAGGGTAACAAAGAATATTTCAAGAAAAGACTAGTATCGGGGCAACAATGTAAATAAAAGTAAGTGCCGTGGTTATTATCGAGTTTATATTTTTGAAGGATCCGTCCTTATTCTTCATACTAGGTATGTCATACAAGTAATAATAATAATAATAATAATAAAAATGTTTATTTTCTCTCACAAAGGTATCTTATCTATATCAAGCTTACATATAATCTATAATTCAGGCTTAGATTAGGTAGTGTTAAAACTATTGGAGAGTACATACCTATGTACTAATACAATAAATAACATAAAATAACATAATAAGTAGCATTATCATTAATAAAATTAAATATTCTTACTAGTTTCTTTCTCAGTTTATTCTAAAGGTGCGTTTGGATTATGGGCTGTGTGGTGCCAGCTTTGAATTTGCACGACCCCAACTCTTCCCGCGGATGTCGTAAGAGGCGACTGAGGGTTATCCACCTGGGGCGAGCAGCAGCGCCGCCGGCAGAACAAGTCTACCACCAAACAGCGATCCCCAACCCGCATGCCCAGCGTGGGGATTCTGGGCACTACCCCCTATGAGATAAAAGCCAATAAGGCGTTTATCAGGGGGAGGCCTGCGTGCAGCAGTGGACCAATGCAGGCTGTTGAGGTTCCCGGTTCAGACGGTCGATTATTCAAAAATTCCTTGAATGCAATTTAAAAGTTTAATTTTATTTTTTTAATAAAAGGAAGTCTTCTTTCACTCAATTTTTTTATCTACAATATTTATGGTACTTTACATGTGGTGTATCCGTGGGTTGCTCTGTATATAATGTTAGGCTGGTGAAACTAAATGGGATCACACCAAATGTCCATTATTTTAACACTGCAATAAAAAAATATCTATATTGAAAGTGTCCTCAAACGCGACATTTTTATGTTTCCAGTTTTCAGCATGTTTACTCAAAATAAAATGATCGTTTTCGGCTTCAAGTAGGTCAAAATATTTTTAAATGTTTGTGGAAACTTTTATTATTTCTAAGAACTTCATTCAGTTAAAACTCAAAATAGAAATTTATTTTTAATTTTGGGTGCATTGTCAGAGGTAAGCTGAAGCGGTTACAAAAGCATATATTAAATGAACTTACCCACGTGGTTTTTAATGAAACATTCCGAAAAACGCTTCCACTCTCGCTTTCAATGAACGCACCTAAGTTTTGCGTTTATTATATTTGCGGGATCAATGCTAAACAAACATCAAATCGTACTATTTTTCAATAGATTTCTAGCAAAAACACAAGAATTATTACCCAACCAAGAAGCTACATTCTTGCTACGACGTAGCAGGATCTACGGATACTTAGTCGTAGAGCCTGCTACGTCGTAGCGCTCTACGAGAGCTACGAACTGCTACGGATCTGTCGAAAAATAAAATAAATAAAAAAACTGTGACTATACTGCTATACTGCTGTATGTACTACTATACTGCTGTATGTACTATACTGCTCCAATTAAAGTAGCGTAAGCACTGAACGGCGTCTTACATAGGAAATATAATATTATCCTATACAGTAAGTTTTTATACCACCTAGGTATGCCTGATGGAAAGCGGTTACCCCAGCCTATGTACGCCTGCAACATTACACGCGCATTGCCGACCTTTTAAATGAATAAAAGTATAGGTTGATATCTCAATGCTTGCCTTTGGGATAACTTTTGGAACCACGCTTTGAACCACGAAGAGTGACCGGAATGCAGATTTATCAATATTGCGTCTGCGTCTATCGTTCTTGTATCAGGCTGTCACACAAGTAGACGGATAGATGGTTTATTTGGTTCACATACAACTTAGCTTGAGGCTAGATGATGCTGTATGGATAGTCCATCATTATTTATTTTTAACTAGTTTATGCACGCGGTTTCACACGCGTTGTTTCTATAAACGTTTAAAGGTGATTTTTATCCCATGGAAACTGATTTATGGGATAAAAAGTAGCCTATGTTTGATTCCAGGATTAGAACTACCTGTATGCAAAATTTCATCTCGATCCGTTCAGTAGTTTTGGCGTGAAGAGGTAACAAACATCCATCCATCCATCTATCCATCCATCCAAACTTTCGCATTTATAATATTAGTGTGATATACACAGCAAAAAAGGAAATCAAACAAAGCCAACAAATTGGTGGGTATAGGCACATCCTTTATTTATACAGTGGTATAGGTAAGAATGTAGTAACTAATTTTAGGAACACTTATTGTGTTCCTAAAATTACATCGACATCGACAAATGAAGTGTTCGTTTGTCGGCACTTATTGTGTTCCTAAACCAAAACGATGAAAGATAAATATTGGTTGTATGTATTGTAAGTTGATTTTTAGGTAAAGCTTAAAAGCAGCAAGCGAATAATTTCCATAATGAACTTTGAAACGCGTCAAATGTACAGTTCGGGCGTGGAACGAATAGATAAAATATCCACTTAAAACTACTCCAAGTTACGGTCACTGTTTCACATTATCCCTTTCAGTTCTCGTTACGTTACAGTTGTACATAACTTGCGTTTCATATTATCCACTACGTCAGCTCCTGACGCCGTATGGTCCGCGGGTCGTCAGTGTACATTAGCCGGGCTATTATCGCTTTAATGTCCGGTATGCGCCACTGCACGTGGACTTGGGATGTGAAATGTGACTTGCCGCGTCTAGATAAGGTAGGTTTTACGTTGACATAAATTTATGTGGCAATCACTATTATATGTTACTTTATTTCGCGTTAATGCGCCATTTTTTAATAATCGCTAATTTGGTTTAGCTTGTCATTTTACCGTTAATTTTTTTTCTCAAGTTGATTGTAGCTACTACTTTTCTCACGGCTTGCGGTCCAGCAAGATTTTTGTTTAATTTTTTTTATTGTACAAAAGTTGTAATAGTTTTCATGTCTAACATATTATTTTTCGAAATGCTGTTTTGTACCTTGGTGGGTCGAATATCCCACTTCAGAATTTTTACTCAGTCTTTGATTGTGTTTCCGCAGTGAAAATCTGCAATTGTAACTGATATTGAATCTAGTGTAAAGTTCAGCAAGCCGTGGCAAAGCGCACAGTAAAACTGATGAATTTATTGCAAACTCGTAAAGGAATTAGTGTTTATATTCATTGCATTTTATTGTTTTGTTCTAGGGAAGTATTCTACTCCCTATTATTCGGTATCTTTTAACTCCGCACCGATTTTATTCTAGTTTCGGCACCAAAACGTAGATTTGGTTTCGATTCATCATCAGCCAACGCTAGACCATTGCTGGACCTAGGACTTGCCTAATAAGCGCCATAGCGTCCTGTATTGACCTAGCCGTATCTGCCAACAGTCTTTTGCAGATTTCCTTACCCGGTCACAGGGATTCCTACACTAAAATAGTAAATAAATAATGCTGGACTATAAACACAGCATTATCTAGCAACAAACTAAGCAGAGCCTGTGTTATGGGTACTAGATAACTGATAAAGTTAATTATTTATTAACAAAGAAAATTACAATCAAATAAAGTGAAACCAAATAGAACTAGTATTTACAATTGAAACTACGTAATTTTTACTTATGTAATTTTTGTGACGTGTAACAGAGTCCTCTAAGGTATAAAGTAAATAAAGCATTTTGATATTTGAAACAATTAGGCTTGCTGAAGACTGTTGCAAACAATCTACTGGTAGCGAAACTGATCCATATGAATACCACATACATTACAATAAGGTACAGAGTCACTGTGTTTACAGAAAAAGTTTTCTTCTGCTCTATGCACAAACCTTAATGCCGAGAGCTGAACGATATTTAACCGTGAATATTACAATTAAAATGTTCGTACACTTTGAATATACGTAATATTTCATGGAACATAATGAAAAGCATTTACACCAATTACACACGCATTTAAACCCCTATAGCATCTGTAAATTAATCTTGACAAGGTTTAAATTACCAAGAATAGGTTGTAAATGGTTTAGAAAATCATAGTCTACTATATTGAGTATACGATGTGTTATATCAACTATTAATTGCTTCTAGTTTTGTGCCAATAGTTTTTAATTAGGTAATAGGTTACGTGATTTCATAGCTCTTAAATTAACCAAGGTCGATACGCACGATTGGTTTCAAAATCAAAATCAAAATCAAAAACTCTTTATTTCCATAAATACAATAAATGTACACTTAGAAAAGGTCAAATCATAAAACTAAGCACTGACACGGAAATAAAGTGATATTTTTTGATTTCTGTCGCTTCGGTATGTAGACTAAAGTAAAGAAGCGACGAAGAAACCTTTAGCCTGTTAGTTGTTATTTTTCGAGTTGGAGCAAAACCCGTCCCAAGCTTTTTTATCCTCTAGATAATCTGATATTTTATAGTAAGCCTTTTTGCACAGCAAGGTTTTGACAATTTGTTTGAATTTATTTACTGATAATTTTTGCAACTCACTAGGAGTTTTGTTGTAGAAGCGTATACATTGCCCTTTAAAAGATACATTAATTTTGTGTAGCCTAGTTGTGGGCACAGCGATCTTATGTTTGTTTCTGGTATTCAAATTATGTTTATCGCTATTTTTAGGGAACCGATTTATATTTTTATGAGTGTACAATAAGTTTTCATAAATATATTGACATGGTACTGTCATTATGTTTATTTCTTTGAATTTATCACGCAGGGATTCTCTGGGACCCATATTATAGATTGCACGAACAGCCCTCTTCTGCAGCACAAATACGGTGTTAATATCTGCAGCGTTCCCCCACAGCAGTATACCATAAGACATAATACTATGGAAGTAGCTGAAATAAACAAGTCTAGATGTGTCCACGTCTGTAAGATGACGGATTTTTTTGACTGCATATGCTGCAGAACTAAGTCTCTTCGATAGCTTATCTATGTGTGGGCCCCATTGAAGTTTATTATCTAAGGTGATTCCTAAGAATACGGTGCTTTCTACTATTTCTAAAGTTTCTCCTTTAACGTTTACATCAGCCTTCACTTGTTTAACATTAGGTAGAATAAATCTAATACATTTTGTTTTGGTTTCATTTAACAAAAGATTATTGACACTAAACCAATGAACTACTTTTGAGATTGCACTATTCACATCGTCGAAATTTGTGTTTTGTCGTTTCATTTTAAAAATTAATGAAGTATCATCAGCAAACAATACAATCTCGTGATTATTCTTGACAAGATGAGGCAGGTCGTTAATATAAACTAAGAATAGGAAAGGACCGAGGATAGAACCCTGTGGTACACCCATTGTAACTACAGACCCCGAAGACCGTTTCCCATTAATGTCAACTCTTTGTATCCTATCACTCAAATAAGATGTAAGAAGATCCAAAGAGGTGTTTCTTATTCCATAGTGATGTAGTTTCCTGATTAATGTTTCATGGTGTACGCAATCGAACGCTTTTGACAAGTCGCAAAAAACGCCTAAAGCGTCTTGCGACTTCTCCCAAGCATCAAAAATATGCGATACTAACTCTACACCAGCATCAGTAGTTGACCTGCCGCAAGTAAACCCAAATTGCTTACAATGCAGCAGGTCATTGCCATTGAAATGCCTAAGCAATTGATGTAGAATAAGTTTTTCAAAAACTTTGCTGAATGTTGGCAGTACTGATATTGGTCTAAAGTTAGTGGGGTCAGACCTACTACCC
Organism: Eupithecia subfuscata; assembly: GCA_963564075.1. Classification (NCBI taxonomy): domain Eukaryota; kingdom Metazoa; phylum Arthropoda; class Insecta; order Lepidoptera; family Geometridae; genus Eupithecia; species Eupithecia subfuscata. The sequence continues at coordinate 3,865,386 of OY751116.1, read as the reverse complement.
GATTTAAACAGTGGGATTATTTTACTACATTTCATTAGATCAGGAAATACGCCACAATCAATAGATTCATTAAATATAAAAGCTAGATCTGTTGCAATGGTATCAATCAATGGTTTAATAATTGTAACGGAAATGCCCCAGAGATCTGCAGTTTTCTTTATATTTAAAAGTTTAAAGGCTTTTTTAATATCTTTTTCATCAACATGGGTGAAATTAAATTTATTTTTGCATTTAGATACATTTTCTATAAGCAATGACTCAGCAATTACCTGAGAAGAGTTTAAACACTTTGTAGTTGAGATTGGAATTTCAGTAAAAAAGTTTTCAAATGCTTGGGCCACTTCGACATCATTTTTAACTGAGCAATCATTGATCTTTAAATTGTAATCATTAACGTATGTACTGACCTTTCCAGTCTCACTTTTTATTATATTCCAAGTAGATTTTATTACATTATCACTATTTCTAATTTTCGAGCTAATATAATTTGATTTTGCAATTTGACAAACTTTTCTAAATATTTTTGAGTAATTTTTTACTTTTTCTTTGAACTCCTGGCTAAAATTGTATTGTTTTTCACTATACAGTTCATACAACTTTTGTCTACTTTTATGTATACCCACTGTTGCCCACTCACTAAAGGTAAGTTTTTCTGAAACCATAATCGATTTGGGTGTGAATATTGAATTGAATGCATTGGTAAATGTGTTAAAAAAATTGCAATATGACTCATTTGGGTTGTTAAGTGAGTGATAAGGTGATGGTTTACACTCCCAATCCAATTTCAGCCGTTCAAATCGATTTGTGGTTACAGGTATGTATGTTATTTTCTTTTTACAATTATTATTTTTTAGTTGAATATCTAGTTTTATTAGTTGACCTAAGTGGTCTGATTTTAAGTAGCTTATTATTTTTTTGGTTACAATTTTTCCACTTTGGCAAATAAATACATTATCTATACATTTTGCTGAGGTTTCAGTTATTCTAGTAGGTTCCATAAATAATGGCCTTAGATTATAAGAATTAAATAAATTAGTCAATCTAGTACTGAGGGAGAAAACTTCTAAAAGGTCAACATTGAAGTCCCCGCATACCATTATAGTTTTATTTGATTTTGATAATTTAAATAAAATGTTCTCCATAACATTTTCAAATATTTCAAAAGAAGCTGATGGTGGGCTGTATACACTTACTACAATAATTTGCTCCAACTCTACACATGCTACTTCAATGTGGCTTTCAACGGATAAGCATGTTATGTCCTTACGGTCTTTGAATTTCATGAATTTGTTTAGTAATATTAAGGAGCCTCCACGAATAGCATGTGATCTGCAAAAAGAGCTGCCAACCTGGTGGTTACTGAAATTGAACATGAGCTCATAGCTTTTCAGCCAATGTTCTGTTAAGCAGATGATGTCAATATGAAAAGAGTTCATGAACAATTCCAACTCTAGTAATTTACTTTTTAATCCTTGAATATTTTGATGCACCAAGTTGGTAAACTTTGCATTTGTTTTACAGGTTTGGTTTCTTTGACTTTTTATGTAACCAATATTATTTGACTGTTTATGGCTAGAGACTTCCTCTATTGTCGTTAAATTTAATTTAAATGGCTTGGAAGAACTTCCAAGGTCTTGGTTGTAAATTTATTACAATGCTCAAAAGAAGCATTTTGTTTAGCCAAATTTTTGGCTGTGATATTAAAGTAATAGGATAGCGAAACAGCTATTTGTTTTTTGCAATAATTTGAAAGGTAGTAATTACCTTTTTTAGTCAAGCAATATTTTTTACTAACAATACTGTTAGTGTCAATCACATGTATATTATTATTGCATGAAATAGTATGCAATGTCATATTTAGCTTATATCTAATGTTATTTTCTGTATTTGGCAAGCTGTCACTGTAGGGGAATGTGAACATTACAATTTTATTTAACTGTAGGGAACATAGTTTGTCCATATATTTAATCAAGTCTAATTTGTTCACATTACCCCTATTTCCAAGAAATATTATCAAGTTTGAGTTATTGTGAAATCTTTCATTTTCAATTCTGTGCATAATATCATGAAGATTGCAGTTAGGTAAGCAATTATTTATAGAGTGCTCCATATTCATGTTTAAAAACTGGCCCATATTTTTTCCAATTTCATCGCAGTACATTATGGTTTTATTACCTGAGCATGAAGTGCTGAGGTCCAGGTGGGATGCGGCTGAGACAGTACTGTCCGGACTTGAGTTGGGACTGACCAAATTGGGTCCACAGCACCCGCAGCCCTCCAGAATCCTGCCCTCCAGACTCACCTGGCTACTGAGAAGCGCATCCATGGCCAGGTTGAGTTCCCTTGTCTGTTCTGTAGTATGCTCATAAAGGCTGATGTAGTGCCCTAGGGAGTGCTCGGCCTGGCCAAGTTTGCATCTCAGCTCTTGCAATTCAGCCTCATATTGCAGCTGATTTTGATTTAGCTGTATTGTACAAAGCTCTAATTCATTAACCAGTTTCCTATTACATTTGATTTTAGATACTTCTTGTTTTTTATTTTTTAATAAATTTTGTGTTTTTTGTATGAACTTACTTAATTTAACATTTTTTTTAAACTTATTTTTGCTTAGTTTGTGTTTGTTGTTTTTGCTGCTAGCCTCCACATTACACACTGAGTCATCTTTTGTTAAGTCAATACTTTGCAATGTGTGCATGCTGCAGCCGGCAACAGAAACATGGCCCGATGATAAGTTAGCCGATACTAGCTCATCAAATAAAGTTTGAGTTTTCGCGGTGGCAGAGTTCTGGGCCGCTTCTTCTAGCTGGGCGATGTGGTGGTGTGCATCACACAATTCCTTCTGTAGGATTGAAGTTCTGTGCAGGGCCGTTTCAAACTCAATGCCACATCGTTCATCGAACCTATCTATTATGGTTTGAAGCCTATCCCGTTCCTCAACAATAGAATTGTTCTCACAAAATAACGCGGCCATCTCATTTTTTAATTTTCTATTATTGTCTAGCGCTTCTAAGAGAATGTTTTCGTTGTCATCTCGTTCTAATTCTAATTGTGCAATCTGTCTCTTCGCTGACTTCAGTTCTAGTAAAGCCTGGTTTAAATTTGTTTCTGCTTGGCGCAACAAGGCGCTTCTTGTATTCATTTTGAACGGGATTTATACCGTAGCGAGCTCGAGACAGAGAATACAATGTCTATAGGTTATGTGTCCGAAAAAGCTGTAAGTACTTACGTGTCAGTTAAAGATGTTAGCTTTGTTGGAAATAGTATTCCTACGTTTATGAAATGCACTCACGTAAACTCGAACTTCTTCAGAACACACAAACCAGCAATGAATGCTAACCGAAAAAGAGCCGGTTTTCCGAGGGCCAAACACATTAGTCATACAACTTTTTACGCTTATAACTATTTGTACACTTGTTTTATCTTCTAATTAAACGATGAAATCGGAATCGGGACTAGAAAACTACGTAAAAACAATTAAATAGTGAAATAATGATATGGAGCACCAAAGTTAGGTTAGTTGAAGAAGAAAGAGATGGACGCTCTATTATGCCAATATTTTCAAGATTTTTTCGAATAGCTTTAATAAATTGTAACTCAAGAATGCAAGAAATTCGCTTCTCAGAATATTTTGACAAAACAATCACTCACAGTCATATTATTCCCGCAAAATACACGAATCAGAATGCTTTTGAAAACATCTTTGATTTATCTGGCGCAAGTGTAACTTTCGGACCACTGACCGCATTATTGCCAAAGGTCACCATCGTCGCTTTGGACCAAACACAATTGTTTTTAATACAAGTACAATTACAAAAAATTATGACGCTGGAGTTTTTTCATTCGCGTTAACTGGAAGCTCAAAGAGCTTTCGCATTAGTGTGCCGCCAGTCGCGTAGAGTTGTCGCTTTCGCGTTTACAATAAAATCGAAAGAGTTTAAAATAGCTGTGGCTGTGTAGTCGAGGCTAGTCAGTGTTCTGGAGGTCTGGAGGCGGCCGCTGCGCACGCGACACTGACAGGTACACCTGGCTAACCACTGACAACACCTGGCCAACTGACAGGTAGACACCTGCCCAACAATATCATTATCTAACACTTCATTCATACGACTATAAAGCGAGTACGAGTACGTGCTTCTCTATGAAGCTTTTTGAAGATCAGTGACTTTTGACTGATCAACCCTGGTGGTAAAACGTTGTGATTTTTCTTACGGACTAGGTCGAAATTATCCCTTAAATATCATACCACAATAGACCATTGCTGGCTTTTGTTAATTGTTTTAATATTCTTGGAAGTGTGCTTTAATGTGAGATGGAAAATTTATTAATAGCGATAGCGCCATTGAATCGGTTCTGGGAAGGGACAAGGTACTTATGGGTTGAAGCTTACATATTTGGCCGAAACTGTATTTTTATAAAGATACAGAGAACCAATCACAGATAACATCAAAATCTGATTGATGATGTCGGTGAGAACTATCAAGTTTAGCTAGCTATGTTTTGCATGGGTTTTAAAAGTGGGCCTTCTGTCTTCAGTGCACACATCAATGTATGGAGCCGCAAGCTACTCAAACGTTTGATTTATAATCTGGCAGATATTTTTTCCGCCAGATTTAATGTTTACGAAGCCGGAGGCAGAAACCAAATTGTAATCTAAAAATAAACAAACAAACATTGCCGGATATTTCAAACAGCAATATAGTCCTGGACTAACCATTTTGTAGTTTCTTTGTATTATGAACCAGGCTAAATGATATCTTTTTCTACCGGCTATGTGTGGTTAAACCCCAAATCTTGCAAGTGAAAGCCTTGAAAAGTAATTACACAGGGAAGTATGTTAATGACCGCCGGAACAGCGCACACAGCACTTTGCATAGAAATTAATAATTTTCTAACTTTGTCTCAGAACGAGCAGTCCTGATTGAAAATTAACGCTTTAGATGTTACCACTCGAAATTGTTTCGGGTATTTTGTGAAATCTTTGAACTTGTGTTGTTTCGATATGATAATTATAATTATCCTTAAATTCTTCTCTAAAGTGATCTTTTCACTTGTATTTTATTATCATCATTACATACCTTTTGTCACCCAATGCTGCGTAAAGACCCAGCATTGCTTGACATAAGGTCTTCAGAAGGCCTATGGAACCTTTAATTTTTGCCAGCGTTCCAGTGACTTGTCCATCCGTTTTTGCCCAATATTTTGTTTTTGTATACCGCTATTGCAATCGGCTTTTCGTCAGCTATGTAAGAATTGTCGCAGTAGATATTCACGATGGCAAGGAAGAATCTAATCGTGTCCTTTGTCTGTCTGGATGTTCTGTAGTAATATGGTATAACAAGACAAAATTAAAAATTTTAAAAACCCGCTGACTTTTATTGGCTGAACAGATTTTCATGAAACATAGCTAAGAACACTCGGGATTAAATTATCTATGACACAAAAAAACTAAATGAAAATCGGTCCATCCGTTTGGGAGCTACGATACCACAGACAGATACACAGATACACAGACAGACACGTTAAACTTAAAACACCCCTCTCTTTTTGCTTCGGAGATTAAAAATAATGTGGTACACAAGCTCTGTTTAACCTGTGGTCAGCTATCGTTGGGTGAAGTAAATAAGTAATGCTGATAATTCACACAGTATCAAAGTCTAGTATTATTTATTTATTTTATATTCTGACTTTGTTATTCAAATCTTTGATAAACACTACAGAATTCATTACAGGTCACATCTTGTTGGATATCCACGATGGAATACATTCATACTTACGTATAAATGTGTCCTTCAGTTTCTTTAATTCAAATCTTCAATAAACACTCACAGAAATCATATAATTTCGAAATACGCAGCGCTAGTTAACGAATACGATATTTTTATTTACCATGCGTGGGCGCAGACATTTTGTAACCACGGGCATTGCAATATCGGATCTATTTGCAGAATACATAAATACGCTTCAATGATGAACTTGCTTCTAAAATGTTTGGAAGAAGATTCATAAATCAACGTTCAAATTGCTTTGGAAAAAAATAGAAAAGCTGGTTCTGACGATGAGGGTTATCAGTAGGCTGGACAGGGTCGCATTTTAACGTTTTAAAGTTTAAAGGGGAGGTTTAGGTTAGTTAAGTTAAAGACAATAAGGTTAAATCCTAAGAACCTTTTAAAGAAAGTATTATACGTTACATAACTTAACTTCTTCGTCAACATGGCAACATGTGTCTGGTTTTCCACTTTTCAGCCAGTGTCCGGTTCTTGGAGATTTCATGGTCGTTGAATGGAGGTGTGGTTACATTTATTTTAGTTAAACAGCGATTGGTCGCAGTGAAAAAGAACCGTGTCAATGTGAATATCCGACCGGGCTTGTGTCAGTTGGTAATGGTTCCCATTTCGAACCTGACCAGCTGTGCGATTACGTAAAACCACCCATCCTATATTGCCTATATTGCTATATTACCCATCCTATATATTTGAAAGACCTTTGAATGGCCTTGCGTAATTTGATATTGTATAGATATGACCAATATAATGGCTTTCAAGGCCATTCAGAGGGCTTTCAAATGTCAATTAAAGGATGGATAATTTTTGATCTGTATTAGATAGATCTTTCCGTAGATCTATCGATTAGTGGAAATGGCCCGTGTGTGGGCCCTCAAACTATCAATCCGAAAGTTGATGTTTAAACAAACAGTTGGTTTGTTCGTAACGTCCAGAAATCAGTGCCAAGACAATGCGCGAGTTACCGTAAAAACCGTCTTAAAATAACAACGATCATAATTCGGCTATTCCTGAAGTTGATATCATCCGTAATTTATAAGATAAATTACGGCACGAAACTGTTTTATACTAGCCATTAGTTATTTCAGTAATAAGGTTGGGAAACTTACGAGTAATTGTTTGTAAGTGTCTGACATTGTAAGCCCTAAAGTCGGGTACTGACCGGTGGAACGGAATGTAAAGACCATTCGCAGCGAGCATGAAACGTTATCTTGAGTGGAGACCACGACTCGGGAAACATAGAGTAGGACGCCCTCCAGCCAGGTGGGATATGGTGGGTGTATTGTGCGTGTTTTGTTTTCCTAGTGTAACCGGCCTCCGTCCAGAAGCGCAGAATCTTCCTAGGATCTTCACAGGCTTCGCAGAGTGACCTCGGGTGGTCGAGGATTTCGTGTCGTTGCGCTGTTACTCCCTCGCATTCTAGGACTACGTGGGCAGCTGATTCTTCGTCACTGAGACACCCCCTGCAGAGAGGGCTGTCTGTTGCTCCGATGGTGAAGAGATGTTTATTTAGTGGACAGTGTCCTGTGAGTGTTCCCACTAGGACGCAGTCCGGAGGGATGAAGACCTGCGAAAGACTACGGCAGATGCTGGATGCGGCAAGCTGAAGACAGAACGCTATGGCGCTCGTTAGGGGAGGCCTATATCCAGCAGTGGACTAATATAAGTTGTCGATGATGATGATGAAACGTTACGCCGTGTATCCGTCTCGTTGCTCGTTGTGAGTGTGTTCTTTCCCCTTATTGACTCCATTATCTGCGGTACACCCATGGCTTGCTTAAATTCACATAATTCTTTTCATCCATAGGTTGCCTAGGAGAGATTGCTTTTAATCGATAAGGCGGCCCATTGTATTTGTCATGTAATGTTCATGTATAAAATGTCGAATGTATTTCATCAATGGATTATCTTAGTGGATCTGAATAGGGGAAATTGTCGTTATTTCGGGAATCAATATGACTTATATTCCTATAGTTAGAATGTTTTGCAGAAACTAAAAATCCCTTAATTTTACACTGTGGTTAAGTTTTTTGGAAATACTTATCCCTCGGAAGCAAGATTTTTATTGGATTTTTTTGGACTTTGCTTTTGTTATTATATACACAAAAGCACAAGAATTTTTAAAATCGGTTTATACTTTGACAGAGTAATCAAAGAAATAGAACCTCCTACTATTTTTCGAAATCGGTTAAAAAAAAAACAAAAAGAAATAGGATCATTCAGTACATTTTAAATGTTTTGCTGGTGATCAAATTCTTTAGCACATGATCTAATCCAATTTTCATTGATCTTCCATTTCTTAACTATTTGTTTGATTTTCTAGGCGTTAGATTGTTGAAGCAAGACATGCTATGTCGGATTTATCTTTATTGTTTCTAAAATAGTTTGTTTATATTTCGCAGCCGGCAAATATTTGTAGAGAATGAAAAACAATTTTCAGGGTCTTGGAGTAAAACTATGAAATCTATGATGTCCTCTTACCTCAATTTCGGTCACAGTAGCTTAACACCTTTATGGCCCGCATATGCCAGTCTTCCACCGCCCGCCCCTGCGGGTCGCACAGCCGAGGCTGGGCAGTGAATGCGTTAATAGATCTAGCTATGTACGCACGACGTATTGTAGCGCACAAGTGCAAACACAGGGGCACTGTCAATTCCCTCACTCCTAAATAAATTATCGAAATATAGGGCAGTGGCATCAAAAAACCACCACCAGTGATAAATACTGGTATAACTATCATAATTGAATGATGGGATTGAAAAGGACGTTTTCTTTCATGCTGTAGTGCTCAGATCGGATTCGAACTATACTAAGCAGGAAAACTTGAGAGATCAATCCCATTCTACAAACACGCAGCCCGCAGGTTATACTGATGTTGCAGAAGTTCAATTTTAAATTAATTTTGAATAGCTAAATGTGTCACAACGAAAACCTAAACGTAATGTTATAGTAAAGTAAAGTATTGTTTATTGCATGAAATACATGTAGGAACAGGTGTTTTTATGTCTATTATGTGAGTCTATGTATTCCTACCGTTTTGACGGTGTGCAGTGTCTGTGTACAAATAATAACAACTTATTAAGCTTACAATAAAATAAATTAAAACTAAACTTGAAACCATTTATTTATTCAAACCTTTATTGCACTGAGGTACAAAGGGTGGGCTTAATGCCGAGGCATTTTCTACCTGCCAACCAAACACACATGTGCACAAAAACAGAAACTAATGTTGGATGAAAGAAAATGAAAAAAAAAACTAATGTCATGAAGCAGAAAAATCTTTGTCAGTTAAAAATGCATTTATAGCATAATAACATTTATTTGAAAGAATCGTTTTTAACTTTCTCTGAAACTTCATGTTCGGCAGGAATGTTATAGATTGTGGTAATTTATTATATACTAGACGATCTCCTCGCGGTTTCACCTGCGTAGTTCCCGTTCCCGTGGGAATTCCGGGATAAAATATAGCCTATGTAACTCCCTGAAAAGTAAGGTTCCTAACGGTGAAAGAATTTTTCAAATCGGTCCAGTAGTTTCGGAGCCTATTGAATACAAACAAACAATCAAATCTTTCCTCATTATAATATTAGTATATATGGAGGGTGCCATAGCAAAGACACTCTTACCCATCACTGTAGTTTTTCTATTTATATGAAAGACTTTATTGTTGTCACGTCTGTTGCGGACCACGAAATCCGAAATCCGTTAAGCAGCTTGTATAATAATGTTCTATTTAAAATACCCCTTTCTTTGTAATAAAATGAAACGTAAGTACGTAAATAGCTACATCAAAGGCCTTTGAGTCCAGTTATTTTAATAAATCCTTTAGGAGCTACCTCCTTAGAGGTTGATCTCTACCTAGTATTATCCATCCTGTAGATTGTTTGCAACAGTCTGCAGTTAGCTCTATTGTTTCAATTGTAAATACTAGTTCTTAGTTATTTATACTATTTAATTGTAATTTTCTTTGTGAGTAAAGATAATATTCCATACTAATATTATAAATTCGAAAGTAAGTCTGTGTGTCTGGCTGAACGGATTTCAATGAAATTTGGTCATGAAAATATAGTGTACTAGCTGCTGCTCGCGGCTTCTCACACCCTTTTTAAGTAGCCTATTTTCGTCCTCGAGATACCATTTACCTACCTGCCAAATTTCTCTGAGATCCCTTCAGTCGTTAAGGCGTGAAAAAGTAACAGACAGACAGAGTTACCTTCGAATTTATAATATTTGTAGTAACCTCCAAGCATGAAAACGATCAAAGTGATTTCGATAAATAAGGTATCAACTACTTGTCTGGTATGCTATCTGGTTCTTACCCACATTTTGTGAAGAAAAGGTTTTAAAGTTTTCAATTACCACCATGTTTCGTAGGTTTTGGAAGTTATGTTTTGTGGCCGAATTTTAGGTCGGTTATGGTTTAGGTAAAACCACAATTTTGGGGTGAGAACTATAAAACCTGCGTAACTCCTATTTCTATAAATTACATGTTAATTCTACCAGCTTCTAGGTGTAGCCTATTATATTCTTAGATAGTAGTTTTGTACTATATCATCAACATAGCCTTTGCGTCTAAGTAATTAAGGGGTTCTGTAGGCATTTCTACTTCATAAATTCTACCTTTTAGCTCTCTAGACCGGTGGCTAGTATGGGTTTGCACAATACCAAAACGGAAAAAAAAACTGCTGTCGTTGACCATTCAAAATTCTACTGCTAAAATGCAACAAACAACTCAAAATCATTCGAAAACTATAATCAAGTTACTATTGGATCGCCGATCGATCGAGTTATATTACACAAATAAACAAAATTGCTACACTACTACACTATAATTATAGACTACTTAACCTCAACCTCAACAGCCTGTGTTGGTCCACTGCTGGATGCTATTTTATCTCATGGGGGGTAATGCCCATAATCCCCACGCTGGGCATGCGGGTTGGGGATCGCAGTTCGGTGGTAGAATGTTCTGCAGGAGGCGCTGCTGCCCGCCCCCGGTGGATATCCCTTAGTCGCCTCTTACGACAACCGCGGGAAGAGTTGGGGTGGTGCAAATTCTAAGCCGGCACCACACAGCTTTATTATAGACTACTACTACACTATAATTATAGTGTAATTATCATAAGAGTAACTTGTATATATTATATACAAGTTACTCTTAGTATCCGGAAAGGGCGCGGTAAGGCACTTAAGGTATCAAAACTAATTTTGTTTAAAAAAATTATTTGTTTTTTTTTTGTGAAAAGATGTTAATGATGTCGTAACACCAGCAAAATGGCTATGACGGAAGACCAACGTTGGTTGCTAGCTTACTAGCAACCAACTCATGCTGGGGCAGAGGCCATTTTGTGCCTTCGGGCTTACATTTATACGTATTTTCATTTTGTTTTAAACCGTAAAAAGGTTGTAGGTCTGATTGCACAAATAAATCAATTTTATTCTTGATAAAAAACTCTTATAGTTTTCGTACACTTTGTAAAAACGGATACTAAGGTCTCTCTCTGAGATAGGTACTTACATTCTATATGAGTATTATGACGGTTTTATAGAGTTATAAAGATAAAGAATAAAAGCGATCATCGTAAAATTGATGTAACGTTACCAGTTAGTATTCAGACCTTCAAAGCCTAGGGTCTATTACTCCAGTCTAGATTTCAGAGAGTACTAGAAAAAAGGTTTTTCTATGAGTGCTCTATTGTTGGTATTTTGGTATTGTTGTATTGTGTGGTTTTTATGATTTAGTACTCTTGTTTGTACTGAATAGAAATTACGTAAAATGCGTGTTATATTCATGTAGAGATTAACCATTCTAAAAATGCACGCCGACATTACGGATATAAGCGGGTTAACTACGAACCATATTTTTTGTTGGAAGAACACCGACGTTTCATCCCTTATACCAGTAATAAATTCGTCAAACTACGATAGTTTTTATAGTAAAAGAGGCGTGCGTTTTAAAATGGTTTATCTCTACCTATATGATTTTTGTAGTGGAACAAACGTTACATAAAGAACCATTGAGTAACAGCAAAAATACATGCTCAGGTTGCATTACAGAATAAATGAACAATGCTGGAAAATCCACGAAGCATCATCTAGCCTTAAGCTAAGCAGAGCTTGTGTTGTGGGTATTAGATGACTGATATACAATAAAAAAAAAATAATGGCAGAAGCCTTTATTCACAAAGAAAATTACACTAGTAGGTATTTACAATCGAAACAATTGAGCTAACTGCAGACTGTTGCAAACAATCTACAGGTAGCTCAACTGATCCATATCAATACCAGTCGGAGGCTTCCCCAAGACGCTGGCTGCATTGCCACGCTGTATGGCAATGCTGATGCGCTGTGCCAGATACTCACCAGCTCTCGGGTCACGCGTCGCTTCGACCAGACGCTCAGATAATTTTTAAAAACCCGAAGAGCCTCGGGACCCCACGAGTCTCGACTCCAAGGGGAGCAAATGTGTAGGCTCTGTCGAGACCTGCATATTTGCGCCTCTTGAGATCTTCGGCCAAATCTGCCGCCGCACCCGCCCTCACGGATGTCCTCGGAAGATGGGAAGGCGCAAGTGTGTCGACGCATGTAGCGTCCCACACAATGGGCGTCCCCAACTCCCATGGGACTACTGTCATACCGTCGGGCCTCTTACCATCGTCACGCAACAGACCATTCGGTTCGAGAATATAGCTTGTACGTTAGCGGTGACAAAGGCCCGCCGGATGATCCGACCGGCGGCCCTAGTACACGATAATCCGTGATGACCAAGCTGTCCGACAGCAGTACCGCACTGGCATTGATGAGGCGCGCAACACCTTGCACCCAACCGAAGACATGTTGTGATACGGAAAGTTACGGGATCCAATAAAGTACCAGTGTTATATGAAGGAAATGCTTGCAACCAATGTCCTGACTCCCATTTAGAAACGGCCAGGAGGCGGGCACGATCTGCAGAGCTGGAGCACGTTTGTAACAAACAGTTCCGTGTCAACTCACACAGAGGCCCGTCCCATTGCCGTTGGGACAAAAGTGATTTTGGGGGAGCAGCATCGGGGCAAGCACTGTGCCAAGCCGTTCGAGCTTCGTCTAAAAATGAAATTTTCAATGACATTCCGCGTGGGACCAAACGAGAAGGATTTAAAATTTTTAAAGAACCAGTGCTGTAGACAGAAGACAAGAACGTTGGTAGGGCTACACTTGAAATTTTGTGTATACCTGTCAAATTGGGCCTCCCTGCCTGTCAAATTGGGAGGCTTACCCAATTTGACAGGCAGGGAGGGCTGCGACCATGCCTTATCATCTAAATCGATATTTAAAACCGATGATAAAGTAATCTTTATTATGTTGTCTATGCCTTCCAAGAGCTTGCTGTGTTTTCACAATTAACTACATCTCAAAGAATACGTTTTAGGTACAATGAATACAAATAATAGCAGACCACGGTTAAAATATGCTCAAATTACAAATAATTTTGGTACTACTTTTGTATGGGAAATTCATCCGTCGCCGGATCCTTAACATCAAAAGCTTCTCTGAATAACAAAGACGTAAGCAGAAGCTAGTCTTTCATATCGCAACAGTTTTGTCTCCATCCAGTGTTGTCTCATATGTACCCTGCTTATTTATATGATGCATATAGATCGAGTAGATATAGCAGGGAACTCCATGGTGCGTGAGCGCCTGTGAATGAAGAATAGCCAGGTGTATGGCAAGGTGCCAGATGACGTACAGGTGTGCAAAGTGTTAATGAACTTTACGCTGATATGATATGAATGGAATTTGAATGACAAAGACACGTGGGAATTTATTACAGCAATATTCAGTTTAGAATTCCATATTCGGGGGAGACATATCGTAAACTTAATTTTTACAATTTTGTGCGAGAATAGGTTCTGCCCGCGGCCACGAACGCGTATTTACGGTATAATAAAAAGCTTATTAACAAAGTTAGGCTATGTTCTGAATGTAAATGAAAATAAATAAAATAAATAAATAATGCTGGATCATCCACACAACATTATCTAGCCCCAAGCTAAGCAAAGCTTGTGTTATGGGTACTAGATGACTGATATACATAATATAATACATTACATATATAGATTTATTTTTTTATTATACATAGAAACGACCAGAACACCTAGAACAAATATTTGTAGATCGTACAAACATTTGTCTCAAGGCGGGAATCGAACCCGCAACCTTCTGCGCCGCAGGCGGACCTTCGCCTACCGCGCCACATCGGTCGTCAAAATAAAAAATTAAATGTACGCCAAATGTCATCTAAACTGTTCAGTACCTAGTTTTGGAGATCTTATGTAATAAAATTAAATTCACATTTCACAAACTTTCGGTTTTATAATATAAGTAAGATACTCGGTCCAGTTTGAAGGTTTTATTCAAAAGTATGAATAGCTTAGTGATAGGTAACGTTTGCATGTCTTACAAGACGTGTATTTCACTTATTTCTGTCCGTCGGAATACCTACGTATTCTTCCATTTACACTTCAGAGTCTAGAATAAGGTAAAACATTATTAGTCGATCACATAAATAAGTCAAATCAAATAAATATATTCAATCATTCATAATCAACAATTCAGTCAAAATCTAATAAAAATTTATTTATTCAAAGAAGTCAGTTAATACAATGTCAGGTCTTAGGTATCAGTTTCAGTTTAAAGAATTTTATTTCTCAAAATAACAAAGTTCACGAGAATGTAAATATAATATTCTTAGGCTCTAAATCTTAAATAATTAATATTATTGCTATAATGTATCTATGTAAAATACATACGTAGTTAGCTAGCAGCTTAAGTGTTTTTACAGTTATGTTTGCATTTAGTACCGTTTGTTTAGCAAATTTTGTCATAAATATATAGTTTAAATTTTTTCTTAAATATGTGCATTGATAAGCAGTTTTTGTTGTTATCATGTAAGTTATTATAAATCTGCTTACCGCTAAGTAGTTATTAGATTCACTGCATATTTCCCTAGAGGCGTATGTCTATCAAAGACAATTATAAAAAAAATCTTATGATATTTTATTCAGCTACTACAGATTTTTTTTCTGCTTGCGTCATGTCTTTTTCACATTAAATTCTCCAAATACCACTATAATTTTCCCATCCGATATTATTTGACGTATCGCCTCAACATCAACATTTATCAAGTGAACGCACATTTCCTCTGATTATCAAGTCAAATAATCGTGCAAAATGCTATTTGTAAACAGTTTTAGTGCTATTTTACAGCACAGTCTGGCTGCTTAGTAATAAAACTTGTTTGCGGGTCCGATCTGGCACTTCCGCGGGTAATTCTGTAGGTAATTTGAGGAAAGATTCAGAATCTGATTTACAGAACTGTTATTTTAAAAATCCGGAACTTTTATGCTGGCGGTCACCAAAAGATAATCGTTTAATAAGGTAGCTTCGTTCGTCGGCTAACTTTGATAATTAATGGATGAAAACTCGGGTCAAAAACTGCAAAACAACTGTTTAAAATTTAACCATCTGTTCGTGAACTTGGGTCTTAGACGATGAGGATCTCTGACCAAGCGACGACCGATGTGGCGCGGCAGGCGAAGGTCTGCCTGCGACGTTCGATTCCCGCCTCGGGACAAATGTTTGTACCATCTGACGTTGACGTGTAGATGACGTCATTACATGCGCCATTTTGCGATATCACCGACCACCATACAAACTGAAATCACTGTGAGCGCTCTTATCTGTCTAAACTGACAATTAGCATTCATCGTATCGATATCTAATTCGGAACGCAAAATATGGTTCTGTTCGCTATCAGCGCTGTTTTCGTATTTCGGAATGCAACCAGAGATGGAGAGAAGCGTGTCAAAACTTCAAAATGACCTGATTTCAGTTGCCTAAACGTGTTAAGGTCACGCATATTGACCGTTAATAATTGCCGGATAATGCTTTCCATTTGTTTGTTTGACAGAAACGAGCGTAGAAATAACCTTTGGCAACTCTCACAGCTTTTGTCATTGTATGTCACAATCATTATAATAAAATCGAAATACTCAAATGATGGACGTTATTTTGAAGCTGTGCCACTTTACTACAGGAGCTATAGACGTCTACGGCATGGATCCAACTGTTATATTTTAAAACAGTAGAAAATCATTATTAAGATGCGTAGGATACCTACATAACCTTGTGTCTCTTTCTATCCCAATAAGGTTTGCTGGAAGAGAACTCCTTTGTAGGGTTAAGCTCGACTTTGACATTGCTTCTCTAGTTTTATGTTTATTTATTAAAACATACAAATAATGTACGTTTTAATTTTGTGCAATAAAGAATTTAGAAATTAAGGCATTTTATTTTGTTGTTCTATGCTTAATTTATATAATTCTAAATGTTATGTGTGTATTATGTACTTAAAGTTGTCTGAATTAAAAACTATCCATTGATTCATTCATAGAAACTGTGTTACCTTTGGACACCATTGGTTTATCTTGGTCTTCAAATGGTAGATATTTGTCGAAATTACTTCATAGACAAGACAGAATTAAAAATTTTAAAAACCCGCCGACGATTATTTGCTGAACAGACTTTAATGAAACATGGCTAAGAACACTCAGGATAAATTTATCTATGACACAAAAAAACTAAACCAAAATCGGTTCATCCGTTTGGGAGTGGGAGCTACGATACCACAGACAGATACACACGTTAAACTTTAAAACCCCTCTCTTTTTGCGTCGGGGTTTAAAAAAAGAGTGACTAAATAGAAGTGGAAATAAAAATATAAGTTTTTATTTGTATGCTTCGACGGAATACGACCAAATACTTTACTTTTTTAGAGAACCATAAGCCAAATAAGCAAGTATTGAATATCATTTAAATGGCACCTAAATGTCACCAATTATGCCAATTTGTAAAGTAGCCAAGACATTGGCAATAACACGATTTTGTCAAATTGCAACAGTTTTGTCATTAATGACCTTAATGTACAACCACCATTAAAACTTTAAACAAATATTTGCGCTTTTATTTAATAACCCTTTTCTTTATTATTCGTTTGTGAATTTCTAAAATGATTCATGTTTATAGGTACCTTATTCGCACTTTTCTTATAATATTCTCACTGATCAGTAAATTATTGGCGATATCTAAGCAATTTTGTAAAGATCTAATATTTTAACTATGAACCATCGTAACATTTTTACATTTTACATAATATCTTCAAACATAGCTAAGGATACTATCGATCAAGTCACCTATCAAACAACAGAAAAACTATCCAAATTGGTTCATCCATTTGGGAGCTACGATGCCACAGACAGATACCCAGATTCATGGAACACAGAGATAGACACAATACGTCAAATTTATAAATTTTCTTCTTTCGTCTACAGGGTGGATATTTTTAACGGGTAGTAAGGAGAGATACCATAACCGGTGTAGCTACAGAAAAATGGTCGAAGGAAAATATCCATAATTTTTGAGAAAGGTTCATCCCTATTTAAATAAAAAAAAATATAGTTAACAAGAAAATGAGCATGCCAATAGATCCTGTTTTTTATACTTATGAAAAATTGATATGAAACCAACCGAGGTTGGAGTACTAATAAAGTGAGAAATCACCAAAAACTTAGTTCTTCAACCTCAGTTGGTCCAATAGAAGTCCCTCTTTTTTATCGGAGGATAAAATCACAATTCAAATCTTTTGCAAGTCACTGTACACGAATCTACCGAAATACCTACAAATGTTGGAGCTATTTGGACTATCTGTTATGGCCTTTTGCCAGTTCAGATCTAAAATGATTCGTTCAATAACAGTTATCTTTAGTGCATTATCGGTTTATTGTTTACCGATGTCGTACGTGGCTGTATCGCTTGTATAGATAATTGGTCAATTTTGTTAATTTTAAAAGATATTTTTTAATTTTGAAAGTTTCTTTAAGATCCACTTATTGGTGTTTTTGTAAAATAAGTCCAAAGTGATCGTTACTCGTCACTGAAAGGTAAGATTTTATTTCTTCTTATAAAGGCTTTGATTGTTATTGTAGATACCATAATAGGGTAGTGTCCTGGGTAAATAAAATATTATTATATTTAATCGAAGTTCGAAGTAACCTCAACCTCAACAGCCTATATTGGTCCACAGCTGGACGCAGGACTCCCCCTGATAAGCGCCTTATTGGCTTTTACCTCATAGGGGTAATGTCCATAATCCCCACGCTGGGCATGCGGGATCGCAGTTCGGTGGTAGAATTCTTCTGCAGGGGGCGCTGCTGCCCTCTCCCGGTGGATATCCCTTAGTCGCCTCTTACGACACCTGTGGGAAGAATTGGGGTGGTGTAAATTCTAAGCCGGCCATACAGCATCGAACTTCAAAAAAATTAAGTTCGAATTAAAAGGTAGTAATACGTTTTTTTTTATGTCATCTTGGTTAAAAGAAAGCATTAACATAAAGTAAACACAGAAAATTATTCAGACTTGCCTTGTATAGATGGTAAATAAATACAAATAAAATATCTTCAAAAACATAAAACCAACAATATCTCTCTTTTTCAGCACAGACATCTGACGTTGGAAAATACGAAAGTTGATATTGAAATTTACAGAGAAACTTTATGAGGGAAATTCTGCTTTAGAATATAATCTTTCAAGACAGCCTTGATGAATTACAATATCGGATACGTTTGTATTGAAGGTCGATGTTCCAGTAAATGTTTATGTCAATTTGACTGCCTTTATCTATTTTTTTCGTAATATTTATTAGCACTAAGCCAAGTATTTATTTAGTACTTTTAAAATTAATTATAACGAAGAGCTGAATTCCTTAAATCCTACCATCACATCACATCATACTAATATTTTAGTTTCGAAAGTTTGGATGGATGTTCGTAGGTATCTTCT
Source organism: Eupithecia subfuscata (assembly GCA_963564075.1). Taxonomy (NCBI): domain Eukaryota; kingdom Metazoa; phylum Arthropoda; class Insecta; order Lepidoptera; family Geometridae; genus Eupithecia; species Eupithecia subfuscata. The sequence continues at coordinate 3,846,727 of OY751116.1, read as the reverse complement.
TTACGCAAAAACGATTCTACCAAGGTTTTACCTACTTATGAAAACTTGAATACTAGTAGGCGTGCTAATACATCTTACAAGTCAGGACTTGCAAGAAGTAGTGACTTATTTGAATTTTTTTTATTTATTCATTTATTATTAAGGAGTTTTTTTTCCCAAAAAATGCGTGCCATGATTATGTGTTGTCAATTTAATGACTTCTATTTCGTGCGATATTGTTTTGTGAGCTCATCTAACATATTCTTTGCGTTGATAAAAACAAAATTATATATTCCAAATTCTACTATTCATCTTCACATTGGTAAACTTTAATGAAAATTTCATTAAAGTTTACCTTACCAATGACAATAAAGTTTATTTAATAAACTTTATTATCAATGAAAATAAAGTTTATTTAATAAACTTTATTGTCATTGATAAATTACGGATTTTATTATTAAAAAATCGGTGGGTATGGAGTATTTACCGATATTTTGATTGGCTTTATTTCGTACAAAAACCGTGAGTACCGAAATTAAAAGCTAAAAGGATTATGGATTGCGCAGACGGGCTACAGCAGAATTGCAGAGTAAAGTCGCTACTACAGAATCCAGAGAATCGTCGCTTTAAAATATGAGGTCGGTAGATAAAATTAATCCGATAACACACAATGATAGGTGCTTTATAATTTTATTAAATCGCGCATAACAGGCGTTTATATTTGCTACGAATAAGAAAAAAGTATAATCACTTTATTGGTTCATATCACAAATACACACAGAATACTATGAAATCCCTTAAAATATTTGTATTAATAATAAAATCATTCATTTTCTTTTCACAAAAGGTCTTCTTATAATTAATTGTTACAGTGAATTAGTTCTAACAATAGTAACAATGATGCTGCAACAAAACGTTGAGAAAAACAAAGTATAACAAGTACATACCTACCAATTCCATACATTATTTAAGCTTATGTGCCCATGAAATAATATTGAATATATTGCCTACTTAAAGGTCTGTGCTGTGTGGTGCCGGCTTAGAATTTACACCACCCCAATTCTTCCCGCGGGTGTCGTAAGAGGCGACTAAGGGATATCAACCGGGGGCGGGCAGCAGGCGCTCCCTGCAGAACAATTCTACCAATAAATTGCGATCCCCAACCCGCATGCCCAGCGTGGGGATTATGGGCCCTTGAGATAAAAGCCAATAAGGCGCTTATCAGGGGGAAACCTGCGTCCAGCAGTGGACCAATAGGTTGTTCGTGAACCTATATCTATCCATACGTTTACATAAAGATTCATGAGGCTGTTGATGAGAGAAGAGGTCTGTAGTTGCCCGTCTGTATCCTACAGCTCGCATTAATTTTAGTTTACGCATCAAATAATTTTTTGTTGATTCAACTTTCATATCACCGAATACATGCAAAAATTGCTTTTAAGCCGTCTCTCTATCTGCATACCAAACGAAAGCCACTGAAAGCGCCACATAAAAATAGGCAATGAAAACAATTTTGAAACATCAAAGCAATCTAAAATAAAGTTATTATTTTTTGCGTAGATATTTATGAAAGAGAGGTTTAGCGAACCATTTATAGCAAGCCTGTGTATGATCTGTTTTTAAATGTGTAGGGAGTTCCGGCAATATAAATCAGAATGAATAGTTAACATTTGAGACGTTTTTAATGTATTTTTTTTTTAATTTTCCAAAAAAATTTAGCCAATTAAACAAAACTTCGAATACCAAGGTATTTTGCTTGCCACTATTTTGACTTTGGATCATCATAACATTTGAACGGCTGCACTTTTTTTACCAAACATAGACCTGTGTTTATTGCTTGAGAGCAATGACAGACAGACACGATTAACTAACACTAGATTAACACAGTACACACGTCAAACTTAAAACATCCCCCTTTTCATCGAAGGTTAAAATCATGCGTCCATACCCTTTAAGTATCACATCACTAATATTATAAACGCGAATGTTTGTTACCCTCTTCAAGCCGAACGGATCGGGCTGAAATTTGCATAAATGTAGTTCTAGACCCGGAATAAAATATAAGCTACTTTTTGTCCTCGAAAAACGCGTGCGAAGCCGTTAGCAGAAGCTAGTAGATATTAAAATAAATGTGTTTGACAGGAAAATAAACCGGGAGAGGTCAAGCGCAGGACCAACGGCTTAACGTGCTTTCCGAGGCACGGGGGTGTAACACCGCCAACTCCTGACTCCGGGCTGTTACTATGAACTTTTCTTGCTAGAAAAATCCCAATAACAACTATTGGCCCGACTCGGGATTTGAACCCAGGACCTCATAATCAGCGGTTGAACCAGCTGACCGCTAGACCAACGAGGCAGGAACCTAATAAAAAGCAAAATATGTAGTAAAGAATAGATGGAGCATCATATTCACATTATGCATGGACTACCGATGAAACCTCGGCACCTATTTACGGAACAGAATCTGCCTTTCATGCGAGATTTTCCGCATCACATTATTTCATGCGAGTTATTAGCTCGTGCCGCAAACTAGATCGGACCGCACGTTCTAGCACACGAAGCGACTTGCTGTAAAATGTATGAAACCGATCAAAATGGTGCTAAAATGATCGCCAATATTTTTACACTACCCAATCCATTGTCTGAAGATACCCGCATAATATACAACCTTGCTTTAAGTTATTTCTGTAGAGATTAGTTTTTAGTTTTCATTTGAAAATATTGTAAATAATGTATAAATTAGGCGATATGGTCGCTCAGCGACAAAGCCTTTTGTGTGGTGTGAAAATAAAAAAATTACACGCGACGGAACGGAGACGGTATATGCGTTTGGGGCAGGAGTGTGTCGTTAACAGAATTTCTATTCACTTCACGAAACTGTCTAATGAGCGACAATAACCGTCAAATAAACTATCTACCGTTAAAAATCGTTAACCACTAGGACGTTGAGAATTTCACGACAAATGTAGCTAAGCGCGGGAATGTTGACGTTCAGCTAATGTTGAAAATCGCTACGAAACGAGTTTATTTCGGGCATGGAGTTGTGAAAAAAATTTCCTTGATACTTTTTCTGGGTTTCGTCTTTGGTGTGTAGACTCCAAACCAATTGGAGAACCGAAGAGAAAGAAAAGAGCATTTACGGTGTCAAATGAAAGAAATGTTTTCTTAATATGAGATTGGAGTCATATCAAGCTCTCGTGCGTAAGAGTACCAATGCGATGTACCTTTTTGAATTAAGTTGTAAGGTTTTCTGAATCAAACATCAAAATCAAAGAAAATTACAATTTAAAAATAGAAACAAATTAAAACAAGTATTTACAGTTGAAATACTTCAGCTAACTACGAACTGTACTGTACTGTTGCATATTATAATCTACAGGTAGCTCAACTGATCCATTTAAATACCAATCGGAAGCGTCCCCAAGACGCTGGCTGCATTGTCCCCTGTATGGCAATGCCGAATATGCCGATGCGCTGCGCCGAATACTCGCCAGCTCGAGTAAACCAAGGATAAAAGCGATAAAACAAAAATTAGAACTTCCACAACACTTATTTACCCACGCATAGCGAAGAAGGTGCACATTCTAGTTTGAAAAAGGACGAGAGATGAATTCAAGCTATCAAAACCAAAAATTGTTTCGAACTTTTCCGATTTGCTATGATGAGGATTTCTAATTCGATTGGTTTTCTAACCCCTTTGTTAACAAAAAATATCTGTGATTCGAGAACCGAGTATCAGCTTTGATAAAGAATTTTATTAAAAAAGTATAATGCACATTAATATCAGGTTCAAAATCGTGCAGCATTCCGCAATCGTATGCTAGATCTAACCTAGAACGTCCTGGCATCTCGACAGTATTTTATCGGGCTATCTCCAGACAGCAAAAAGGATTCTTGCGGTCGGTCGTCTAACGCATTATGAGATACTGCGACTGTTGTTTCTATTGTGTGTTGGGCCGGACTTTAAACTCCTTCTTGTCTGTCTTTCACAAGAACTTAGGTATTTACTACTCTACTCGTAGTGAAGCTGGTTTGCAGTTATTATCAGTTATATTGTAATTTATTTTAACGTGGGTATTCTCGGTGTACTTTATTTAACACACATGGAGATGATATTATTATTTTAAGTGTTTCTGATTTTCATGAATAAGTATCAAAGAATTTAATTTTTATTATAATTGATAAGCTAAAGTAAGCAACATAGGTTTTCATTAGGTACGTTACCTACAACAAATGTTAGATAGCATTACATTAAACCTGTTGTGATTGTGCTATCAACCATAAAAAACAGAAGTTTGCCTGCCTTGCTTGTTGCCTTTGAATCCTGCGGTCTATAGAAAATATTTTTGTTTTGATTCGTACGTTATTACTAATTCTTTGGTTCCTTACTACAGTATTTCTACATAATATTCTACAATATTTCTTCATAATTTGTGTAGTTTTCTAGTAAATAAGCAAAAACACCATTTGTGCGCTTACGCCGCTCCAAAAACGTATGCTCCGTCCCGCTCCTATTGTTAGCTTGCCAAAAAATAGGTTTAGAGTTGGAAATAATAATTATTTCCAACTCTAAACCTATTTTTTGACAAAATTATTTTGTTGTTAGCGTCGATGTAAAAAAGGCGAGATGAGGCACTAGCTTCTTGAAAATGGCAGGCTCAAATTAGGTCCAATTAGGTCCTCCCACCTCAGTCGTATAGTCGGACCGAGCGCCACCGGCGTTCGTGTCTCGTGCGCGTATTGTTGTCTGGGTTGCACTTCGGTCTAGATACGTTTTTCCATCTTTGTTGTTCATTAGATAAGTATATTACAAATGATTGGTAAAAGCGTGTCTTTGTATTCAATTGTAACACGACACAGGCCATTTGTTGAGTTCGCGCTGGAAGAATGTACCGTATCTACAGAATTTTACTTATAGTTATATATGGTTGTGAGATTGTAAAATATCAATTGGGATAAGAGTGCAACACTCATTCTGTCATTGACGCCGTTGTAGAAAAGTTATGTTGATATTGATAAAATGTTTTAGTATGTTGTAAAAAGGAATATAGCCCATGTTAACATGATGCCCTGTTTTATTTCAGTAACACAGTGGAACGTCTATTAGCTTTCACTATGAATGCGAAATCCTATGCGTATCCTTTTCACAAAATGGAGACTTAAGACTTAAGATAAGATTTAAATCAAAAATTTATCACTAGGTATCCATTAGGTATCTTTATGATTGCAATCCTAAAATGCCTAGAGTCATCGTATATCAGTTTCTCGGAATAGCTGTAATAGCCACAAATTCCTATGAATAAATTAGTTTAACCTAGTTTTATTTTGAGCCCAACATAAAGAAGCTTAACTAAATTGAGATTTCGCCGTTTGTTACAAAAGCTATGTTTGTTAAATGCTTTTTAAAATAGTCGTATACTATGTCGGTCACTTACAAAATATTCTGATAGCCTTCTCGACAATTTTTTATGGAATAGATATGTGTTTAAAAAGCTACGCGAACACCTTTAACGAATTTTTAAAATGAATTATTAAATCATTATGAAGGTAGGAATACAAAGACTAACATGCAACCAAAAATACATAAAAAAATTATCATACTATTACTTAGAAGTCAACGTAGCGTTTAACATATTGACGTGACAACGTCTTATAATTCGATAGAGCCGGCTGCACGCACGAAAAAACATGACGTCATGCGGCGTTACCTCGCTCTGAGGCGTTCCATGTAAGGCTTGAAGTGCAAGCGAGAGCGCTCGACATCCGTCTCTCTCCTACTTGAGTGAGCGATGCGTCTGCGTGGACAGCTGCTATACTATAGTACATTTACATGTTTTGATCGAGTATCAAATGCTACCATTCCATCAGTATTTTCTTAAAACGTTGTCACGTTGAACTATCGTCAGTAAACCGACTTTACAGACAACCAATTTTTTTTGTGAAAGAATTCTACCATAATAAAATATATTTCTTATCATTTATTTATTTTTCTTATTTCTTACCTTCCGAGAATAGTCCGCCAAATTTTGGATTACATTCAAGTCATCACAAACTAAGGTCAGTGCTCCGTCACTCGCTCAGTTTGGAGTTATGGCCAGGTATTTCAATAGAGGCAGCGTTTTTGTGATTTTTAATATAAGTTAAGTTTCTTCAAAATTAACCGCCTCACACACGGTGAACATGCTATAATATTTTATCTTAAGATGCCCTAATATAAAATATTATAGTATCTTAGGTTATCACACACGGCTAAGATACGATAATATTAAAAAACCTGTTCATTTCCTTACGAGCCTGCGTATATATTTCCATATTTGCGAAAGCACGAAATATATATTTCGATATTTGCGTATTCGCTAGGTATCTTAAGATACTGAAGATAAAATATAAATTAACTTCGTCGTGTGTGATGGTTGATAGGATTTCTATGGTGAGCGATATTCTAAAATATGCTCTAAGATAATATTTATTTTGTATTATCTTCACCGTGTGTGACACGCTTTAGAGTCAACCCGCATTTTTCTACAACAAGGTGAGCTCAAACCATAGATCTAAGTCTGAGATATGAACTTTAGATTTCACCCAGCGCTTACTTAACAACTGGCCTGTGTTATATATATCTACTTTATAAAAATAATTCGGGTTTTCCTTCCTGACGCTATAGTAGGTATCTTATAATATAGCTATTTTAATTTCTGCCAAAACAGTAGAAACTAGTTTTTTACAGTTCATGGAATCTTATTTTTATGAGCCGCGGGGCGCAGCTAGTATATAATAAAAATCTCCAACAAACAAAGTCGAGTGTTCCACTTGTTTAAGAATTTAAGCCATTTTCGCCGTTTAATTTTATTAATCCCCTATTAAGATCATTAGGAAGGGAACTTCCCTAATTTTTTTGTCAAACGATTTGGATAATTCCGACGTCTTGGTTTTATTATCATTTCTGGTCTATAGAGTTGTTTCTTCTCTATTTTCTTTGAAGTTCAGTGAACTTAATTTATTTCGAAAATAAGGTACCCATCTGCCCAATTTGGTTTTGTTATTAATATTCTTACAGAACAGAAAAAGCTGGTGTATGTGGGACATTTTAAGAGAAGATTATTTTGTAGGCAATATTATAAAAATATCAAATATCTTATAATCTTCTACTATATAAAAATAAGTCGGGTTTTCCTTCCTGACGCTATAACTCCAGAACGCACGAACCGATTTCCACGGTTTTGCATTCGTTGGGAAGGTCTCGGGCTCCGTGAGGTTTATAGCAAAGAAAATTCAAGGCGTGCGAAGCCGCGGGGCGCAGCTAGTATCTTATAATATAGCTATTTTTCTTTCTGCCATAACAGTAGAAACTAATTTTTTACAGTTCATGGAATCTTATTTTTATGTTTATTACTTATTTTAGAACAACGTCAATAACGCCACCGTTAGCTTCAATACGTACCGACCCTTCCATCCAAACGTTGCCTGGAAGAAATGCGCTGTTAGCGATAAGGCCGCCGATTGTGCCACATTCTTTATAGTTAGTAATAAGTTCTTATTTAATTGTTTTGTGTATTGATGGTGCAATAAAGATATAATCTATCTATCTATTTTGTTAAGGGACAAATGAACAACCAGCCCGTAACCTGATTTAGTTAGACCTGTTTAGTTAGAGGTGTAATTTCGTCAAATAATTAATAGAACCACTTTTTGCCCTTTGCTTATTTCACAAACCTATATCAAAATCTTTTATTAAACTTGCAATGTATGTAACAATTTTTGTACGAATCTTGTAACTCAATTTTGAAGCAGATCTTCAACCGATTGAGCTGAAGATTTGTATACACGTTTAGTTTGGATGACAATGCACTAAAAGCTTGTTTTTAAAAGGGTTTTTAAAATATTAAAACTTATTTAACACTAAAAATGCGTATTTATATAGCCAACAAAACATAATCACCACCATATTGAAATACTTGGCAAACAGTCTACTAAGAATTTGTCATCATAAATCCAAGGTAATGTAAACCTCTTTAGACTTAGTAAGCGTAATTTCATAAGATTTATTTCACTCACACTAAATTACAGCTATTGTAGTATGTAAACGATTTCCGAGAAATAGTACTAGTACTTACTTTTACATTGTAACCTAATATAATATTACGCAGTTGGCAAGCTCTTTAGAATTATGCATAAATTTGTGCAATACACTGATTTATCCACGGGCTGCTCGTGTTAACGCAAAACATGTTCTGAATTTTGTGCAGAATTTGTGGTGGGAGGACGATTTAATATTAAATTTTATATTAGTGTGGAAACTATCATAGTTTATAATAATACGGGTGTTCTGGTCGTTTCTACGTATAATAAAAAATATCGTTCTATGTAATGTATGTATATCAGTCACTTGAGAGTGTATATTATGTATATCAGTCATCTAGTACCCATAACACAAGCTCTGCTTAGCTTGGCGCTAGATGATGTGGTGTGGATTGTCGAGCATTATTTATTTATTAATAGCACTTATTAGTACAGTATACACATATTAGTTATAATAATTCCACATTCTCAATAAATATATTTGTACCTTACAACAGTCACAACCATAACAATAACAGCAAGCTGTCCACTGTTGGACCTAGGCTTACCCTGAATAAGCGCCTATTATGTACCTTATTACTGGAAGATTTTGAAACTACCACATCATGGTAGTTAACATCCCAATAGAGATACATATCATATAATAGTTACGTACTTAGCATGATTTTCACAGAACTAGACTTCATACTAACCTAACCAAACTCTAACCAATAATTTGTTTGTCCATTGATTTGTAGACATACATAATTTAATTTATATTAAACAAAATAAATATTTGATTTCGTAAAAAGTTTATCTATGACACATAAGGAGTTTTTTCTTAAATTGCTTAATTGGTAATTTTCTAATATATGTATCTAGATAAGTATTTTATTATTATGGCGAATAAAGAAAATGAACATGGAATTTCATTTTGTAAACAGTATTAATAGGTAACCATTAATATAACATAAGCAGAAACGCAATTAATCAAAACTACCGAGTCCGTATTAAAATTGCTAGTAATTCACTATTTATTAGTACTAAAATAAGCTTGAAAAACAAACTTCCGACGGTGCGCAATTTAAACATCCAATCGAATTTTCACACACTATAAAAATCTTACAAAACCCATATGACTCGAAAAAGAAAATCCAGTACTTACCCTACAATAGCAAACTCAGTTATAGCAAACTGAGCTCTATATCATTCGCAAAGGAATAAGACAGATCGATATATTAAAATGCAGTTTGTCTGTCGAGATGTCGATAACAAATCATTTGGCGCATTAGGCAGCTCTCCAGAAAGGTCGATAACCTCGGATCAAGATCTGAATTGCTGGCAACATTTCTTCATATTTTTCAATATCTACCTTACTCCCTCGAGTGTGAAACTCACTGACTGCATAATTCAAATTCATTTATTTTCAGATTACTATGATCCATAATTTGTTAGTAGCAGAAAAATCTCTTATATTAAATGTTAGTATTCTTAGCCTACCTACTACATTTAATTTAATTTAAATTATATAAAATTAAATCATATAATATTAAATTAAGACATATAACACTGGTACTTTATTGGATCCCGTAACTTTCCGTATCGCAACATGTCTTCGGTTGGGTGCAAGGTGTTGCGTGCCTCATCAATGCCAGTGCGGTACTGTCGAACATCTTGGTCATCACGGATTATGCACTTTGCGGGACGTGTACTAGGGCCGCCGGTCGGATATTTCGCCACGCTAGCCTTAACAACATCATCCGGCGGGCCTTTGTCACCGCTAACGTACCAGCTATTCTCGAACCGAATGGTCTGTTGCGTGACGATGGTAAGAGGCCTGACGGTATGACACTAGTCCCATGGGAGTTGGGGAGGCCCATTCCGAAGCAGGTCTCGACAGAGCCTACACATTTGCTCTCCTTGGAGTCGAGACCCTAGGTCCGCGGGGTACCGAGGCTCTTCGAGTTTTTAAAAAATTATCTGAGCTTCTGGTCGAAGCGGCGCGTGTAAATAAATGTGTAGGCTTTGTCGAGACCTGCATATTTGCGCCTCTTGAGACGTTTATGACTAATACAATTAAGTGTCCATTCATTCATTCATATCAGCCCATATACTTCCCTGCGCAACATAGGCTTTCCTCATCATAAAGAGGACGTATGCTGTAATCACCACGCTTGATAAGAAAACCAGTGATCACAGAAAGAAACTGCTGCCCTTTTTCTGGTTGATTCCTTTAGTAACCTTTTACGATAACTACGGACTGTGCTGGAGAGATCGAGCAACGCTGATTTTTTTTCTTTTGTTACAGAATGGCTACCACAACAGAGTCAGCAAAATCTGAAGTAAAAGTAAGTAAAATATTGTCAGTTACAAAGAAATAACTAAAAAATTTAACAACTAAACAAAGACTAGGTTTGCTGTAAAAGGTGTAAGGCCAAAATCCTCGCGCTGGACATATTGGCCTGGGGACGGCAAGGCACAGCTTTTGCTTCGACGACTTTACTGCCCGTCGACGGCCAAGGGAGCTGTGCTTTTATAGGCTGTGCTATACTGCAATCACCCGGTCAGTAGATCCCTCCTCTACTGACCGGGTGGCTAGTGACAGGGAAAAATGGGACAGGAAAGCGGGTAGGGGATTAAGGATACTACTGTCACGAGATAAGAGGGATATGGCATTAGCAGCAATACACTAGCCAATATGTAATCTCCGAAAATTCAATTCATCAATAAAGTGAGTCAGATTTAAAATAAAAAACATTTTTTTTGTCGATAATCTTTGATCTATTTTCACCCCCTTTCGTAAATATTGCTTACAATTCGACGACCTCTGTGGCGCGGTGGGCGAAGGTCCGCCTGCGACGCAGGAGGTTGCGGGTTCGATTCCCGCCTCGGGACAAATATTTGTACGATCTGCAGATATTTGTTCAGGGTGTTCTGGTCGTTTTCTATGTATAATAAAAAAAATCTATCTATGTTAGATGAAAAAAAAAATCTATCTATGTAAGTACTCGTATATTATTATGTATATCAGTTATCTAGTACCCATAACACAAGCTTTGCTTACCTTGGGGCTAGATAATGCTGTGTGAATTGTCCAGCTTTATTTATTTAATTATATCAGAAACTCGACGCCAAGGAAGTGAGTTTTAGTTATTTGTGTCGTGGTTTGTTTACAAACATTTTGCATCAAGTTTGGTTACTGTATAGAGCAGTTTCCGTAGTAAATCTGCCGTAGCAGGCCGGACTGCTATCGGATAGATACCTGGAAGATACCCCCTCTGAACGGCACACTGTATCATCTGAACAAATACTTATGAACACAACAAGTACCTAAAGCTTGTGTTAAGGTTACCAGACGTACAATGATATAAACCTAGAACAAGATATTCAGAAAAAAAGTGTTCGTGATTGATGTGTCATGTGATCATCATTCATCGTTATTCATAGAATCAGATGATTGCTAAGCAAATATTATTAATTTACACAAACAATCATCTTTATGTACCGAGTAATCTAGGAAGGTGGGGTTCATAAAATTTCGCGCGCCTCTGGCGCTTTGGGTTTACGAGGCGAAACTAGAAAATGTTTTTTTTATTTCACACCACACAAAAGGGATTGTGGCTGAGCGACCACATCGCCTAATTTATACGTATTTACAATATTTTACAAATGAAAATTAAAAACTAATCTCTACAGAAATAACTTTATGCAAGGTTGTAAATTTGTGAGGGCTTCTTCAGACAATGAATTTGATACACATAGAACATACATTTGCCAACATCATAAAACTTAGCCACTCCAAAAATACGAAGTCGTTCGTTTGCGTTTCGTACGCATTCCATTATAATATGATGAACAACATCAACACTACCACAGAATTTGGTGATGAGACTTTTTTCATTAGGAATTCAAATTTGTTGGATTGAATGCGTCCGGAGCTAGAAAATTATCAAAAAATAATACCTAAGTTTACTGATAGCTCCAACGTAGAAGACATTATGCCATTAAATTGAGCATCCCATTGTTATATGTACTTGTTTAACTTATTCTAATTTCCTGATAATTTCTCATTTTGCATGTTAATGCTGTAAACCTGACCATGGTAGACTAGAGATACGATAGATTGACATAAGACCAATGTACACATTACCACCTAGTTACACAGCAATAAAATTCATTTATCATTTATCATTATTTTATTTTAGTTTCATCTATATTTCAGTGCGTAAAAGCCATGCTCAGGCAAGTTTAGCATTTGGGCGAACTATAATCACGTACGACAAAATATTGCCAGACGAGAATAAAACTAGACTACAGAACGCGAATAAAATTCCCTAAAATCTGGCACGAGCGGCGACCTTGACATAAAGTAAGGTCTACGTAGGGATGTAGTGTGACTTCGGAGTTCGAAAGATTTTCGGAGTAAAATAAATTTTGAATGTTATCTTAAGGGGCGAACCGCGGGTTCTGTTGTCAAACTAGGCCTAGATCTTAGTACTCACGGGAACCCTGATGTAATAAAATTTGTTCTTTGGTTCTTTGAATGTGAAAACACAAAATTACGACGAAAAAAATCATGAATTTGCAATGTTTCGCATATAATTAGGTTGAATTCTCAGAAACCCTGCGGTTTATTGAAATGACTTTTTTCTTAGATTAGTACTAATTATTTGGTTCTTTGAACCAGTTTCTTCATATGTTGTGTAGTTTTCTTCTAAATGAGCAAAAACTTGATTTTTGCGCTTACGCCCTTCCAAAAACGTATGCTCTGTCCCGCTACTATGAATGCGAAATCCTATGCCTATCCTTTTTACAAAATGGCACGCATTGCGCCCTCTTAAATATCAACTGAACAATGATTGGCCATTGAAATTTTGAACTCAACATAATAAATATCTGGTTATGGTATTGTCTAAGATTAATGGTATCACACCAATAAATTGAAATTTAAGGTTTTGTTATTATAGTGCGTAATCCTCGCACTCTGGATAATTTCTAATTTCTAAGAAATCGAATTATATCGCAAAAATTTTCGACTTCGACGGGACTTGAACCCGCGTCCTCCCCTCAGTACGGGAATGTGATCAAATTGAAATTTGTTGTTAATACAGATAGTATTAGTTATCATAAGATTTAAAACTATATTTGTGTACCCTAAAAACTATTTCTTATCCGAAATTCGGAGTAGTAACTAAACTAAATCTTTCGAATTAATTCGGACTGAAACCGGAGCTTTTCTATCCCATCCCTATAACCACACATTACTCTTCATTTATTTGTATGGCTCTCTGTAGAACGCAACTTAACGGTACCCAGTTAAAGTTTATTCTCTCGCAAATAACAAAATGTTAGGCTTTGTGATAATAGTTGCGGAAACTTTTGTGTTATTGTACATACTAGGCACGCATTTATGGTACGAAAATGCCGGATAGAATCTAGGGGTATACCTATACCTACTAATTATTTGTCTCTTCACTTAAATCTTTCAATACGGGAATATACTAATGGAATAACCGTAATACGGAACAAAGTTGTGATGTGCCCAACTTATGCAGAAATAGACGCATAAAGTGAACTAAAACTACTCGCTTATTTTTTTTATAATATTTGAAGCAATAATACATGCAACACTTCACATAGTCAGATTTTTTAATTTTCGAGTTTAATTAGCCAGATTTAATAACGCGGAAAATTAACCATTAAAATTCCTCTCCGACTTAAATTGTGCCAAAATCTCTCCCACACGAAACAACTTCTATTTCCATGATATTAATACAAATTATAATTTTATACATATTAAATGTAGAATATATACGTATTTTCCGGCGCCAGTTATGCACTACAGTGTCTACACAACGTCATACTTACGTCACAAATAGCACAATCCAACGATAGCTGGCAATACCGACGGTTTTGGTGTGCAGCCAACATTAACAGCTCTGATATTTAGAAGAGCTGTAAATCTCGGGGTAAAGCTGCAGTTAAATAAACATTTCGATACAAATCAGCTGTCTGGAAGAAATGTGCTTTTAGAGACGGAAACAATGGAGGCGGCAAAATATAGGAATGCTTTATTATTTGGGATTCAAGCAATAAACTCTTTTACGACTTTTGTGTATCGTTTCTTGAAGTCACACGACGTAGAACGTCAACATACAACTCGAATTCTCAGTTCGAGTAAAATCCCATGCGACAAACTTCCTATCTTAGCCTACTTCCTATCTATCCTACTAATATTATGAATGCGAAAGTTTTGGAAAGGTGAAATTTTTGTTACCTAGGATCTCCAAAACTACTGAACAGATCAAAATGAAATTTGGCATACATTTAGAATGTAGCCTAACTTAAATAACAATACTTTTAGAGCTTCGCCCTCCAATTTACAATTTATAGAAGGGTTTGTTAATCATCACGCTATATATCAGCTAGTAAACATCACGTCCAACGAGAAACCAAAACATAGATAAAAAGTCCGTCTATGCAATGTTTTTAATTTTTGTCAAATTGAATTTAAGATGTTGTCATGATTATCATATCTGCTTTGTCAAATATGAAAATTAAACACAATGTTTTTCTCCAGCAAAGAAACGATTACATCAATTAATTGCTAAAGGTACATTTTATGGATAATATAAATTCTCCGTGTGAAAGAAGTCACAGATGTTTTCGTTTTTCTATGCAAATGTTTTTTCCGTTCACTGATGTGTCCTTTGTTTCTGTTATCTGTGGAAGTGTCTTTTTGGGTGGGTACCCTACCTACCACGCTAACGAAGTTGCGGGTAACAGCTGGTGCTTCTTAATCTTTTGATAGCCTGAATCCCAAATTCTTTCTCTTGTTTTCATGACACGTTTCATAAAAATACAAACAGTCCACGTATACTTGATTAAGGTAGATTATCAAACGAAATTTACAGGGTCTTCATTGTTTGTCTGAAACGAAAAATTTGTTTCCAGAAATACAAAATCAATCAATATTTACGAGACTATTCCATGTATCTCTTATCTCTTTGATGAACGGGAAGACAAACATGAGTTTAATGGAGCAAAATGGAAATCGAATGGATCGTAATGAGGTCTGTTGGCAGGCACGTGCAGCATTCCGCAAACATGCAGCCGCAGGTGTTATTGCCTCACACACCCAAACAATTCTATTTGCCAACGATCTCTCACGGCTGATTCCCATTCGAAACGGAAATCATCGATACAATCCACATTCATTGTTTGCGGAAGTCCGTTCGCATGTCATGTCACTTCACACGGTGACAGCAAATCTAGAGCACCAGTAGCGTGAAGCTATCGGCTATTCTCGGAGGCGAAACACGCCGGCGGAAGCTAGTAAACAATAATCGCGAAACTGTCGGAAGCGTTCGGTGTTTTGACGATCTGTACAAGAAATATCGCGGACAGCGTTCGTTATTGAGGTCGGTACCGAAATACACGTCGGCGGCTCGCGGCCGGCAGTAGGCGGCAGGCGGCGCACGCGCCTACCGCGCTTCTCCGCCCAGATACAAACCCACCCGGTCGGGTAACCCGCGCTATTATTAACCGCTGCGACCACGTTCATATCTGCATGTTCCCAAACAAAAATACGTGAACCATCTCGTGTGATGCAGAACAGAACAGAGTGCCTCCCTCCAGTGTCGGATACCGAGTGTACTGGATAAACAACGCGCCGCAGGAAGTTAATATAATATTTCGCGGAGACCTCGTGAGTATCTTCTGTCTATTTTCTACCTTGTCAAATTGCCAAAACTCCCGACGCTTTAAGCGTTTCATATTTTTCATAAATCGAATAGGAATGACGGGTTTGATAGCTGAGCGTTTATTTCAGCGATATGAACCCGCCGTCGGCCCTGCACGGCGCCATGAGTCGCGACCGGAAGCCGTTCACCTACACGCCCGGGGGGTTGGATCTCTCGGAGATCAAGTCGGAGCGGATGGCCAAGCGCCTGATGCGGAATGCGATGAACGAAGGGGTTCCGCAACAGCCGGTCCAACAAATACAATCCCCGCCTGCCACAACGGTCGCCGTCAATAATTTCAACTTTTCCCCGGTGCAAGTTTTCCCGGCGTTCAACCTACCGGCGAATCCCAAATCGCTGTTACGAACTAGGAGCAACCCAGTGTCAAGAGAGCCTCCTCTGCTGCGAGCGGAATCTCAATTTGTAAACAAAAAGACACAATATGACACCTTCGCCAATAAAAATACTCTGTCATACTCGCAGAAAAACAATAACAAACCGACTTCTGTGTTTGAATACTCGGGTGCTCCGTTCATGAATTATGAAAGCAATGCTTACAATACTTGTCCAGCGAACGATGAAGCGTTCCCGGAAATATGTTACGATGCACAATACTTTCAGACTGCAAAGACAAATGATATAATCGAAAATTCCGGACCGCTAAAAACCGTGAAAACTGACGAGCGTATTAATAACAGTCAACCAGACAGCAAAGAAGTGGACTTTACTTTTCAAAATGTCGATTCTTATAAAGATAATAAGGCAATTGATGATAAAGACGTACCTTTCACACCAAGAATTAATCTAAAAAGTGATAACGACCAAGTACAGAGTGAAGAATTTTACTCACCTCCAGCTGATAAAGTACCAATTTTAGAATTTAAACCTGATGCTACTGCACCTGAATCAATTCTATCGGTACCAGAATTGTCCATGCCCATTCCAGAAGATGTGGGCTTCAGTACTGAACAGGTTGAATTAAAATTACTGTACACTTACTATATTTATGTATATTTATCTGTCACTATTATTTGTTACACCTATCTGTTATACAGCATCAATGACTTATGAGGGAATAATAACACTTACATTGTGAGTCTACATTATTTCACAGTATTACAGAAATATCATTTAAATTATCTTATTCACATATAGATTTCCCTCTTCAATTTACCTAACAAGTTTTCTTCCAACTAACTTTGTAACAGTATCTAATGTTCTAACCTACAAACATTTTTATAAACAGACAACATTTATTACATATACGAAAAAAAACTAACTTAAAGTTTTTTTTCTTTTTCAGAAACAAGTCAAAATTGTCACAAAAGAATCAAAAAAAGAAACAAAAACTGAAGAACAGAATGGAGACCAAAATGGCGATACAGAGGCTGTTGTAACCATGGATCTACCACCGGCACCAGTAGTTTCATCAGCCAAAAAGGCTACTAAAGTTGAAATTTCAAAAAAGACTTTACCAGATGGATCGATAGAAGAAGTGAAAAAGACAATCACTACAACCACTATTGACGGTAAAACTGAAATCAAAACTAAGACCGAAACCACTATTATACCTAAAGATGATGAAGAAGAAGAGGAAGTTGAGGAGGAGGAGGAAGAAGAAGAAATTCAAGAAGAAAATGAAAAACCAGTTACCGTAACCATTAAAGCAGCAACACAAGTTAAAGAAAATGGTCAAGATAATATAATAAAGACTGAAGAACGATCTGAAACTACAACGACATCTACAAAAAAAGTGGTAATTGTTCAAAATGACGAAGCGGAAGAAAATGAACAAGATGAAGAAGTAGAAGAAGAAGAAATTGAAGAAGCTGAACCAGTTACGGTTGTCCTCAAAAAGCCTTCACAGCCTGCACCACCCCAAGAAGATGTGGAAAATGAGTCTGAAGCTCAAGTTGAGGAAGTGGAGGAAAAACAAACAGTTATCAAAGAGGTTCAAGAAGCACAAGTTCTAAAGAGTGAGGAAAAGGAAGAATCTGAAGAGGTTGTGGCAGAAATTAAAAAAATTCAGCCAGAAGAACAAGCGGAAGTTGAAGAAGCCGTAGAAGAAGAAGACGATAAAGAGCAATACGAAGAAGTCGAGGAAAAGGCAAAAGAAGTTGAAAAAGAACCCGAAAACAATCAAATAGCACAAGAAGAAGAAGATAAAGAATCAGAACACCCAGAAAAGGAAGTACAAGTTGAAGAGACTGAAAAAATTGAATGTGAAAATGAAGTTTCCAAGATCTCCGTGGAAAAAACTAAAGCTTCGGTGGAAACTGAGATTCCCGTCGAAAAATCAGCACCAGTTGAAGTAGAAATTCCAATTATTAAGGATTTCGACGATAAACAGGAAGTAATTGTCGAAAAAGTAGAACAACTAAAGCATGTTGTGGCCGAAGAAACTAAAACTGAGAAGTTAGAAACACCAGAATCCAGCATACCACTGAGAGAACCATCTGTACCGTTAGAAAAGGTCGAAGAAGTAGAAATACGGCCAATCGGTGCTGGGAACATCATCAGAAAAACAAGCACAGAAACCACGGAAATCATTACTGGTGTTCCTGACAAACCCACAGGCTTGCTAACTGAATTTAACAGAACAGAGAACATTGTGACTGTTAACCGAACCACAAAAACTCTAGAATATGAAAATGCTCAACCTCAAACTCTCCCAACTCTTACTTACTTCACGCCTCACATCGAGAAGTTCCCTCCTTCTCCACAACCTACTCATAAACCGTATCAACCTGTATACCCATCAGAACCAATATCTGAAAGAAGACACAGTTTACTTCTAGAACGACTGAGCGTAGAACGTCAGATACCCACAAGCGAAATCTATCAAAACACTCAACAATACAGTCAAACTGTTGAACAACAAAATCAATGGGGTCAAGAGCCTCGAGTGGAGATTTTGACGGTTGAAAACGTAAAACCCAGCTCCATAACCAATCAACAGTGGTACCAACAATCGGAGAAAAAGGATGTTATTTACAATAACGTGGCTCAAGCACCCCCTGTAGCTCCGTCTTGGACTCAGCCAAAACAACAGCATCCAGTTTACGAATCTCCTTCCCAAACGGCTTACCAAGCTCCAAGTCAACCTGCGTACCAGGCTCCGCCTCAACCGACGTATCAGCCTCAGCCTTCATACCAAGCTACTAAACCTGCGTACCAGCCAGCATCGCCACAACCCGTGTACCAAACTCAGCCCCAATACCAACCTCAACCTCAGACTCCCCAGTACCAACCACAATCGCAGACTCCCCAGTACCAACAGCAATCGCCGACTCTCCAATACCAACCGAAATTGCAGACACCACAATACCAATCTTACAATGAAAACCTACAACAGAACACCTCGAGTCAACAGGACAGCTACACTAGCCAACAATACTCAACATACACCCCCAAACCAGCCTATACACCCAGCACACAAACACAGTACACAGATTCTTATCAATCACAGAAACTGTCATCATCGTACGTCCCTCCTCCTTGGGAACAAGATTCTACCTACGTAGTTGACAACTCCCAAAATTACTACCAGCCGGCACAGCAAACTACTTTCACCCCAGATATGAGTCAAAGCTGGGAGTCAGCTCCGGCGAGTAAGTTCAACAAGACCCCCCCTAAAGCCTACATCCCTCCCAAACCAAACCAATCATTTGTCAAACACGTGACCATCGCTGAACCACCCAAACAACCAGGCCGTAAAACGTACTACAGCGAATATGAAAGACGCTATATTTCTGTCCCTGAATCCACTTACATACCAGGCGAAACGAAACCACAACCACAATCGCACGTTCAAGCGCAGCCAGATCCATCTCCAGCTTACTACTACGACAACAACGAACCAGCTGAGCAAGTTGAGCACGAGTGGCGAAAAGAACTCAGGGAGTTCGCAGAAAAGTCTCAAACGCAGCCTGCAAACGTACAGCCTCCGTGGGAGACCTCTACACAGACCAGAACCTCATCACAGTACGCTAAAACTCAGGAGACAACATACACAGCAACCCCTACTTGGAGCCAAACATTGAGGCCACAGTCATGGCGTGAAAGGAGTTTTGAGTCAGAATTTGTATCTCAAGAATGTCCTAAGACCAGCACTCTTGGTAGAGGGCGTCCTCTAAGCTCCTACGGGCGTGAATCGTCGATCTCGGAGAGGACAAGAGGAGTGTCGGTTGATAGATACAACCCTAAGAGCTATCAGTCGCCGGTGCCTGAGCCACACCCGCCTGTGCAGACGTTTACCCACACCCCCCCGGCTCCTCATGGTCCTGGGTACCACAACCCTAATGTGCCTGCTTATCACGCCAGCCGTGCTTCAGCTGAACCAAGGTACGTTTTAATTTTATCTATATTTTAATTTGTTATCCTATCCAACTAATCTTACAAAATCTTACAAAATAATAAGAACCCTATTGTTTAAATTAGGCTACGTTCTAATAAGTGTATGCCAAAATTTCTCTTAATCTATTCAGAAGATTTGGAGATCCTAGGTAACAAAAATTTCACATTTCGAAATAAATGCGAAAGTTTGGATAGATGGATGGATGGACTTTTGTTACCTCTTCACGCCAAAACTACTTAACGGAGCGGGCTGAAATTTTGCATACAGGTAGTTCTAATCCTGGAATCAAACATAGGATACTTTTTATCCCATAAATCAGTTTCCATGGGATGAAAATCACCTTTAAACGTTTCCATAGAAACAACGCATGCGAAGCTGCGGGGCGCAGCTTGTTTATAATATTAGTAGGATGGTATTACTAACGTCAGTTGTATTCTATTTGTTTTGTTTCTTTAAATAAAAGTGTTTACAAATGAAAGACAATGAGAAACAAATATACGTTACGATCTCTATTACCGATGCTTGGTATATGTGAACTGTACAATAAATTTATTTTATTCTATTTCAGAGAGCAACCAGTGTACCAGCAGCCCAAACAGCGAGTTGATATGAGGGCTAGTCCGTTCCAATCTAGGTCCTTCAAGTACCTTCAATGGATCACAGGAACCGAAGATTGAGTGCTTAGTCATAACCTAGATGCATAGAGGACATTGTGTAAAATTCAAAGCAGTGCTTCCAAAACCATATTTCTGCCCAAAGAAATTATGGAAATACCGTTTTTGAAGATTTTATACAATGTTTGTAAGCGTAAAAGTTAATTCGCAGATAAATCCCAAAATTCTAAAATGAATTCTTGGAGATTTGGAATGCAATTCGAATGTCACGATTTGATCGATTGGTTGTATATTCAGGTAACTTATTTTAACAAGCTGTAGCTGTAAACGGTCCTTACTATACGTATAAGTTTTTTGTTTATATAAATGGTTTAACTAATAATTTCGACTCATTTAGCTTATAAATAACATAAGATATTCACCACATTATTAAAAAAAGAAAAAGTGAAAAGCTTTGACAATCGAGCAACTTTTGTAGATGCAGTCGTAGATAAATTTAATAAAGTCTACAGATAAATACTAAAGAAAAAACTTTCTCGCTGTCTCTAGAGGTGCGTCTTATTTACCAAACATGTTATAAAACGTAGTAAGTAAACATGTTTTATCAGTTGGTCCATTTGTTGTATAACATTGTTATATCGCACTGTTTTAATAATGTATACAGTCTTGTTTTATCTGACGACCTCTGTGGCGCGGCGGGCGAAGGTCCGCCTGCGACGCAGGAGGTTGCGGGTTCGATTCCCGCCTCAGGACAAATGTTTCTACGAACTGCAGAATATTTTCCGGGTGTTCAGGATGTTTCTATGTCTAATGAAAAAATATATATCTATGTAGTTTATTGTATTAAGTATATCAGTTATCTAGTACCCATAACACAAGCTCTGCTTAGCTTGGGGCTAGATAACGCTGTGTGAATTGTCCAGCATTATTTATTTATTAACAATGTTAAACAACAGGCTGGGAAGGGGTTCGTAAAATAATGTGGACGTGTTAGCTTAAGTTTTACAAAATGCTACTAAATTTGGACGCACATTAAGAAGGGCATACTTGCTCTTTGTCTAATGTCACGAAATTTTGTTGTAGACTTGAGACGTCAGCAAGAAAAGAATTATACACGTTACGGAATAATATGTCGTAAATTAACAATAAAATTGAAAATGAGACTTGTAAATTATTTTTGGCTATGTGTTTTATGTCATGGATTTATAAAACATGCATTTTATGAGAGACTGACTACAATTCGTGGCCCGTTTGCCTCAGCATTTAATAAAGTATTTCATAAATCATTTGCTGATATACGTTCTATTTAATACTCATGAGGGATGTGATAATTTATAAAATTTATATTTATCTAATAGAAGCGACGCGTGACCCGAGAGCTGGTGAATATCTGGCACAGCGAATCAGCATTGTCATACAGCGTGGCAATGCAGCCAGCGTCTTGGGGACGTTTCCGACTGGTATTTATATGGATTAGTTGAGCTACCTGTAGATTGTTTGCAACAGTCTGCAGTTAGCTCAATTGTTTCAATTGTAAATACTAGTATAATTTTCTTTTAGAAGCCTTAACCTAGTCAAGATACGGCATGCCCATTTTTGTATGACTTCAAAATCTTATGCACTAGTCAAAAGAAAATTAAAAAGAATCTGTTGCATTGGCATAACTTGATTTGTATAAAAGTAATATATAATTTTAATAACTATTGATGTTAATGTGTAATGTAACTTATCGTCCTTTTTTTCAAAGGAATGATTTAATGTTCATTAGATTGAGCACGATAATTTTTATATTCAAATTGCTGTTTGAAATGTAATAGAGTTCCTTTTATTTACATGTATATTTATACCTTTTGCATGACTTAGTCGTAATGTAACATAATCTTATTTATATTTCGTGGAGTCGTTGTTGAGTTTAATAATAATAAATAAAGAGGTTTAATATATTGTAATTTGATTCTAATGACGAATTGTAAATAGTGCTAATAAACTTGCACTCGATATACTGTAAGCAAACATTTTCTCGACCGTGCTACTTTTTCGTGACATCTCCATTTAGTATTTCGTGAGGACTCCAGCTACTTGGTTGCCCTGAAAAGCGACTAAGAATGAAGTTCGCAGAGCACCTTTGCGCTTACATTACACCAGAATGTCGAAAACAGTATATAAACTACGAGATAAGATTTTCAATAGTAAAGATTTTATAATAGTAATTTGTATTTCTGAAGAGATTTCTTTGAGAAGTCGCGATATTAAGTGGTAGGTAGTTTAGTCAGGTACAAGGTATTTATTTAGCACATAGAACATTATATTAACAGAATAAAACAATAGTAATGATTTTTTGTTCAATAGTAAATGACGTTATCACGTAAAATTATCGTTCCTAAACCAACTTTAGAGAGAACCATTTTTAGCTTAATTATTTCAATTGTAAATCTTTATAAATTTAATTCTTCTGTGAGTGTGTATGTCACTGAACTTATCTCAAACGATTGGACCGATTTTGATGAAATTTTTTGTGTGTGTTCAAGGGGATCTGGGAATGGTTTAGATTCACAATTTTGTCCGCTGGACAATGTTTTTTTAATTAACGCGTGCGAAGCCGCGGGCAGAATCTAGTACTAGTATAATTTTCTTTGTGAATAAAGGTTAATAACGAATTCATTACTTAAGTAAGCGGGTTAACTAAGAATCTTAATTGTGTGTTGGAAGAACACCAACGTTTCATCCCTTAACGAGAGACATCTACAGGGTGAAACGTTGGTGTTCTTCCAACACAAATAAGGTTCATAGTTAACCCGCTTACAAAGGCAATGATTCAAATGAGTTTGCTTAGATATTGGACTTAAGGGTGATCGTTTCGGTTTCTATTTTTTCTGCTTCCTACAAGGAATAAAACTAACGGGAAATTAGTTTGCCGCAAATTGTAAACCATCTATGAACCCATGACAAAAGCAACATCGATTCAATAGTATTTTAGGAGCATTTGGGAAAATGGCTGATTTAAACCTAAACAGCGGAACTACAAAAACGAACGTAAACACTGGTCTAATATAACAAGCGTTTAGCTTAACAGTGACTAAACAGTTAGACATGGGTTTAAAAAGAGTTTAACTCTCGTTAAAACCATGTCTAAGCCGTGTCTAACTGTAAACCGTCGTAAAACGCAGTTTTGTGGTAACGCTTTTGTTAAACACGCGCTCAACAGATGTCTAACTTTTTTGTAGTAAGTCTCTTATTTTCCCAAATGCTCCGTAAATACCGGTGAATCGTAATTTTTAAGTTAACAGAAACTGGTTACGATTTGCAGGAAATTAATTTTCCGTTAGTTTTATTTATGAATGCAGAAAAGAATAAAAACCACGAAATAATTTAAATCTCGCGGCAACTCGAAACGATCAACCTTAAGTTTTATTCGGTCTCTATTAGGGTGCTTACCTACTTTTGTGCCTGTTTTAAGGTTAAATAACTTTTAATAATGCTTCTACAAAAGCAAGTTATAATTTTAAACCCTAGTTGAAATACACAGTCACGTACAAAAGTAAATAAAGATTCACGTCCACTATACCACACCCCTTTTGTACTCACCCGTAAAATTTTTCTCTTTACAACCATACTACAAGAAAAAGCTCTCTTCCTGTACACAGAAATACTTTAATCTAACACCACGTTCCAGTTTTTGCTTTATAAAGGCTGCTGTCTACTAATACAGCAGTTTTAGGGAGGTATAGGTAGGTTAGATAGAAAAAAACACTTTATTATACCACACAAAAACAGGAAACAATACAGAGAAAAGCTTAGAAAAAAAAAAGGAAGTATAAAGGGCGGCCTTATCGCTGAAAGCGATCTCTTCCAGGCAACCTTGGGATGGACTGAAAATTAAAGAACAAAAAAGTTACTGAGAGCTAGCGCGATCCTCTTTTGTTTTTTGTACAATGGTAGCCTACTATCATTACAAAGTTTCGTTTGGTTTCGTCTGTACTCGGAAAACGGAAAGTTCGTACGGTTTGAGCTGTTTTTCATTTTGTAATGTTAAAAGTATTCTTTTCGTTTTATTTGACACTGAAATTTTGATTCTTAAAATAAATTATATGTAAAAATTATTAATAAGTCAGAGTCATAAAATTCGCAGTAAAACGGTCTGTTCCTAAGTAAGCGAGAGATACAGGTTGACATTTGCAGCCGTACTATGCAACCGCGGATAAAAAGAACTAGATAGGCCTCCATAATTGACAGATTTGTGACGTCACCGTGGTTGATTGTATGAAAAACAAAAGAAAATAGCACCAACTTAAATTAATTTACCTTTACTGCTCAGAAGGTAAACAGATATACGTTTAGGTAAATATATTGCTTCTATTATCTACCTTTCTATTAGCACTTCTGCATCCACTGCTGAACATTGACGACGTCTGTGGCGCTGCGGGCAAAGGTCCGCCTGCGATACAGGTGGTTGCGGTTCAATCCCCGCCTTGGGACAAATGCTTGTACGATCTGAAGATATTTGTTCCTGGTGTACTGGGTGTTTTCTATCTATATCTACACTAATATTGAAAAGAGGACATTTGTATTATTATTATTATTATTATATTATTATTATATATTATATTATTATATATTACCCTGAGTAACATAGGCTATATCTTGTAACATAGGTTATCTATAAGTTGAAAAATAAATATCCACCCATGCGAAGCCGGGACGGGCCGCTAGTGTATTTTAAAAATATCTATGATATTTTATGTATTAAGAATATCAGTTTTCTAGTACCCATAACACAAGCTCTGCCTAAGCAGAGCTATTTTATTTATATTATTGATTATTAGTCGACTTTTACGACACGAAAGTCAATTACAACGGGATATTTACCATGATTTGAGTTTTGAGCTTTGTTTGGATAAATAAATAAATAAATAATGCTGGACAATTCACACAGCATTATCTAAATCTGGATAGCTCAATAGGTACACACCTCAACAGCCTGTATTGGTCCACTGCTGGACGCAGGCCTCCCCTGATAAGCGCCTTATTAGCTTTTATCACAAGGGGGTAATGCCCATAATCCCCACTCTGGGAATGCGGGTTAGAGATCGCAGTTCGCTGGTAGAATTATTGTGCAGGGGGCGCTGCTGCCCGCCCCCGATACTCAAATCATGGTAAATATTCCGTTGTAAATGACTTTAGTGTTAGTAACCATGGTGGATTTAAAAGTTTTATGGCTCTTTCGACATCCACGAGCTTAGTTGGAGGGGTTGATTCTAACGTCGCCAACCGTCACGGCTCTGACTCAAATACCTACCCTGTTAACTGAACCCTATTGTTGTGAACACCTGCTAGACTCAGGAAGTAACCACTGGATTGAGCTACATGACCCAAAAGTTCTATCCCGTGAACGCCACTACTACAAAAGGATGGTTCGAGAGGCGATTGAGATCAAGAAACACCCGAATTTTAATCGTGAAGATGGTTTTAGTCTCTCTTCCTCGTGGAATCCTGTGATTAATATGTGTGTGCGTTGTGATCCGACTGTACTGCAATCGGACACGGTCAGTGTAGTGTGTCGGAATGTGAACTTGGACATTCCTGATTCTGAAGACGAATTGAGGGTAGTCGTGGATACTGCCGTCAATTCTCGGCGGTAACTCCGAGTACATCCAGTCGCCCCGTGACCACGATCCCTGTAACGCGGTAGAAACGTAGGGGAAATAAAACAAAAGGTACGCGATAAATACCCGATATAATCATTAACTATACCTACCCTGTATTTAAACATGACTGTATTACGTACTAAAGATCCTTGGTAATATTACTTAAGCTTTCTGATAATAGTTTTTCTAACCGTTATGCGTACTGGCGCATTATTCCTGCTTTGGGAGGCGTAAGGGAAAACGCGCGCCTGCCAAGCCGCCCCGCTCGTGTTTTTTGTAGTTATTTAAACATGGTGATAAGGAAAATCATTTTAGCAAGTCAAAATCTGCGAATTTATTTAGAAATACTAAGTGTCTTTAGTTGAGTACAAAAAAAGTAACATATCTGTAGTTCGCTAGTCTTAATATTGATAAAACATTAGAAAAAGGGGTAACTTTGTGATTTTTTTCTATCGAGTGAAGTTAATTAGATCTTGTAACTGAATGCTACTTTGACCAGATTAGATCCTTAAGTAAAATATATAGTTTTTTCAGTATTTTAAAACCTATTTTCTAATCTCAGATGATTTTAAAAATCACAAAAGTGCGGCCTCTGCTGGCCTACCAAGCCATAATGAGCACTGGCATAGTATAATTTAAAATAGGTTAATTGTTAAAAACTGGCGTTATTCCCTTTTGATTTTCATATACCCTGGACCTTGATTTATGACTTCAGCGCTTTTTGTATGTATTTTATTTAGTTTCAATAAAAGAACATTACGTTTTAAAGTTTCAGCCAAAATGTACAACAGTTTGGCGTAGATAATTGTATGAAAAAACAAAAGAGAAACAGGCCTGCTTTAAAAAGATTCCTATACGCTGTAAATTCATTACCTGGTATTACCTGGTAGTAGAAGTACCTACATGGTTGACTCAAACCTACAACCATCAAAAGAAACCTCCCAGTTAGCCAACCTGACCAAACAAAACACTTAGGTAAATGTCCCAGGTAAACACTCACAGTGTAGGTATAAAATCGAACGACATCGAATATGATACCCTGAACTCTGACGGTTATTGGTGTGCTACAGCGAGCGTTGTCCTTTACGGCAATGCACTGGTTTTTATTTATATGAAGATGCACATACGGAATTCTGCGGGTGAACCACTCAATGGGTTAAATGGAAAATAGAACGGAAAATCTTAAGAGATTGGGTTTTTTCTTAGAAAATCACACGTTTATTTTATAAATGCGATAATTAATGATTTTATCGGGTATATATCGCATACCGTTTGTTATTATTTCCCCTACGTTTAAAAAGTTTTATAAATGCAAAAGTTTGGATGTTTAGATGTATGAATGTTTGTTACCTCTTCGCGCCATAACGACCATAGCGATCGGATTGAAATTTTGCATAGATATAGCTTTAAGCCTGGAGCTAAATATAAAAAATATTATAAGAACTTATGTTTGAAACAAAGGCTTTTTATCCCATAAAACAGCTCCCATCCGATATAAATAACCTATGAATTATAAATGCGAAAGTTTGTGAAATGTAAAAATTTTCTTACCAAGGATCTCTAAAACCACTGAACAGATGAAATTTGGCATACACTTAGGCTAAGCGCAGACTTGAGTCACGACAGTTTTAAGACAGACTTTCCTCACATAGAAAGTCTGCCTTAAAACGGAAACAAAACTGTTTTGTCTTGCATCTTCATACATTTTGTAAATAGTCTGTCTTTAGTCTGTCTTAAAACTGTCGTGACTCAAGTCTGCGCTCAGCCTTAGAACGTAGCCTTAGGTACTTAAACAATAGGCTATTTCTTATACCGGAAATACGCGTGCGAAGCCGCGGGCAGAAACTAGTAGTAATCTATACTAATATTATAAAGAGGAAAGATTTGATTGTTTGTTTGTATTGAATAGGCTCCGAAACTACTGGACCGATTTAAAAAATTCTTTCCCCGTTAGGAAGCTTACTTTTCAGGGAGTGACATAGGCTATATTTTATGCCGGAATTCCCGCGGGAACGGGAACTACGCGGGTGAAACCGCGAGGCGATCGTCTAGTATATTATAAAGACCCACATGAGAATGTAAGTACCTACTCAAATTTTCAACTAAGTATCTACTAAAATATTATTGGTAAATGCCAGATAATTTACAGTAAATCCCTTAGAATTCAGCAAGTATTCTTACATGCATTCGCTCTGCGTCGTGAAATAAAGCCCCGTGTACACAAGAGATCGCGACGTTTCCATAAATCAGCGGGCAACATTGTCGCTGCTCGCATCGCGCTAAAAGTACAATAAACAGCCGGACATTCCGAACAAATAAGTATCGAAATGCATCACTACCAGAAGTTGGTAAACAAGCCCTGTTATAAATAGGTTAACACTTGGAACACTAGAGTTAAGATTAAAGTGTTACATTTTGAGTTATACAAATATTGGCAGTATCAAATTAAATTCCAGACCGTAAGATAACAATCAGAACCAATCAAGCAATCACAATAATAGAATAGAATATTTATTTATTTATTAAAGTATACATATTTTTGCCAATATTGCTCCATTAAACCAGCGTTGGTTTGTATTGGTGCTCACACTCGTTTTGTACTCATATTTACACAAAATTGCATTTGGATAAAGAAGATACCTACCTAATTAAAACAAACAAAACAAAACTCAACTGAAAACTTCTGGAAACATGTAAGTAGGTAAGTATATTATTATAAGACAGTTCATACTTTCTTACCAGAATCAACGCGCGTAAGTAAATATACCCATAGATTATTGCACAGATTCTAAATTTCGCTAACGCATTCACTACCCACCTTTGGCGGTGCGATCCGCAGGGGCGCGCGCTGACGCACAAGGAGCTGCAGATAGACTAGGTGCGTTACGGGCCATGAAAGTGTTCGTTTACTTTAGTATAAGCACAGATATTATAATACTATACGTATAAGTGTAATGATTTTCATATCTCGGTTGGCCACTGGTTGTATTGGCGGTGGTTTCTTCCGTACGCGGATTGATTCATCTTAGAAAACAAAGTCTGGTTCATAGATTACACTACTGGATTTAGCAAAATTTTTACGGATTTTTACAATAGCTAATGTCCAGTTCGGAATTGAACCATTTGGTACTTCCTACATATAAATACCTACAGTGATATGACTGTATACCTAGTTTTGATTACAGAAGTTGTACAGCTACTTGTGACCATTAAAGTACACATTGCTGGCGCTGGGCCAGGGCGTCCGTCACGACTGTTATCCAATTATTACAACGTACGTATTGCTCGTTATCTCTATCTAGAGCGGTGGTAAAGCTGTAAGGTTTCTTAATCTGGTTGACTAAAATGACGGTTAATTTAGTGACATTACAAGAAAAATCATGGACTTTTTGATACTTAGGGATTTTTTCATCTCGAATCACTGGACCTACTAATTTATGTATCGAAAAAAACATACTTAGGGACAAGTTATAAACGTCTTAAAAAGACAAAAACATAGACAATGACCAGTTTTTACCAGCAGTGTTGCTAGTGCATAAAATCCCTAATGGACTTAGTTAGGGACATCTTGAACTTGGCCATTCCTATACTTAAAGCTAAATTAATTCTATGTAGCCAGCAGCGTCTTGGGGACGCTTCCGATTGGTATTGATTGTTAAGGACATGGACAAATGACATGGAACAGTAGAGCTACCTTAAGATTGTTGGCAACAGTCTGCAGTTAGCTCAACAGTCTCAATTTTAAAAATTAGATCTATTTGTTTAATTTGTTTATTTCTTTTTTTTCTCTACTTAATTAATCAATTTCACAAATGAACTATGGCAAAAGAATTAAAAACCAGAAGAAGCTCATACCAAAATGTGGGTTCATTTTTGGTCAACTGCGAAAGTCAAAACAGTGATAAAGCGGTCACTTGAAAGTTGTAACTCACTTTTTATTCAATCCCAACTTACAAAATACTAATAAACCTTCCTCTTTAAAACAGTAGTAATAGATGTAATACCTGGATTTCAAAAGTAAAAGAACGCCTGCAAGTCCTGTTCCCCTGTAAAGACCTACGTACACTTGAACCAGACTAGCCCCATTCCGTCATTCAACGGTGTCTAGGCCAAAGAGCATCACATTACCCCAATCGCATACACTTTGCGCCGAAACACGTGTTATTTGATGCCACATTGCTGCTGTCATGTACCATAATACCTAAAATATATACATCACTAGCTGCGCCCCGCGGCTTCGCTCGCGTGGAAATTTATGTTTCCCACTTTCTTAATTTTTTCTTTGCTATAAACCTCACGGAGCTCGAAACCTTTCTAAAGAATGAAAATCCGTGGAAATCGGTTCGTGCGTTCTGGAGTTATAGCGTCAGGAAGGAAAACCCGACTTATTTTTATACATAACTAGCTGCGCCCCGCGGCTTCGCCCCCGTGGAAATTTATGTTTCCAACTTTCTTAATTTTTTCTTTCATAAGAACCTTCTCCTGACAATAACAAACACAACAAAGAAAGAATTAGCGAAATCGGTCCAGGCGTTGTTGAGTTATGCGCTTACCAACACATTTTGCGATTCATTTTTATATTATAGATAGTAGAGGATGTGTGTCACACGTGTATGGAAATAAAGAATTTCGACTTTATTTTGAAACCATTTGGTCTATGAAATTATTTTTTTCTGCTTTCTCATATCGTAGACAATGTCAAAAACGACTTCACGCGGACGAAGTTCGACGAGCTTCGACGTGGCGGTCGCGGTTTAGGTATCAACCGATCAAACTCAGTTACACGGGATCCCCGTGGTAAAAAACTAGAATTACATAAAATTCAACATTTTTTCTTCAATTCAATTTCTTAATTTTTGCGATATAATTTGATTTCTTATTTTTTCTTCGGTTCTTTAACTGGAAAACATGATCGAGAGAAATCATGAAAGTGCACTGTTTTGCACCTTATTTGGTCCAGATCTCAGGAACCCTGCGGTCTATAGAAAAAAAAATTTTTGATTCGTAAGTTATTACTTACTTTTTTTTTATTTATTTATTTTACCAACTTAAACTAATATTACATGAAAAGTTTATTATTACTAATACTTTGTTGTTGTAATGTTTACTAATTCTTGGATTCCTACAGTTTCTTCATAAGTTGTGTAGTAAATAAATTATAAATTCTCATTTTTAATTTATTATTTTATATAATTTTAAGTACCTACCTACTCTAGATTTTATTATAATGTTTGACGTTTTGGAATGTATTCTGTAAGTCAAGTTTGAGTAATTATATAAATAAATAAATAATAAATAAATAAATAATAAATAAATAAATAATAAATAAATAAATAAGCCGATAAAAATCCATAATTTATTGAAACAATTTTCGGGATTTCCGAATCATTTACGGATTTCCGTATTCTAGTACGTATGCTCCCCACAATATCCGTAGCACATTTGGCACGGGCACAGGCTTACCAACATGAGTGCTGTGACGGTTTTGAAGCCCGACCCTTTGTGGCATGCGCTCTTTTGGGATTCACTTAGTTGCGGTGCAGACTGACATATTAAAAATTGTTTGTAGGTACGGAGGGGTTTTAGAGTGGATGCGGGTCGAAAAGGTGCTTGCAAAAAATTCTAAGGCTCTACACAAAACCTCCAATAGAGTAAATAAGGAAAATTGGAACTCGGTATCTACATTTTAACCCCCGACGCAAAACAAATGTAAATTTTATATCTTTTCGAAATATTTTGAAGATAGTAAAAAAAATACCCATTCCCTAAGGGGTGGCTACCCCACTGAGTGGGATATCAAATGAATGGTATTGGTTTGGACATTTCAAAACAGTTTTTGAAATTTCTGTGGGTTTCATACTTTTTGAAATATTTTGGAAAAAGTCGAATAATTTACCGCTACCCCCTATCGCCGAAGCATGCAGAGAGATCCATCTAAAATGTAGGTTGGTACCTACTAGTTTTAGGTATTCATTAAATTGCGAAGTCTCTAACTGGTACCTTTAGTACATACCTACTTGCTGACAAACGTTCGAAACCCTCGGCGCGCGAGTTACACTCGCACTTGACGGGTCTTGTTTAAGTTGTTTATAATAGGTACCATGAGAACCAATTTGAAGTTATTTGTAACTTGATTATTATCTAGCAGCGTCCCACGAGAGCTTGAGAGATCGCTCGTTAGTCGATTACATGTCTAATGCTTTCATGAAAAAACGTGTTTGTACAGTGCTGTAGAGATTAGGGTAAGCTGACTTATCTCGGACAAAGTGTCCCAAAATATTGTGTCTGAAACGTTAGCAAGCCGAATTAAAATTGTTGTCTTAGGTAGTTTAAGTAGTTTGGAGTGTAAGTATAAGTAAGTAATAGTACTTAGTATAAGTTTCTTAGAGCACAGTAGGTATTTTTATGCATAAATCTGCTTGCTTATGGTAAGGAAGAGCGAAAAAGTTGGCTAGCTTCTTGGATAAATAATATTAAAAAGCAATAATGTAACTACATAGATTAGCTAAATGGACTTTTGTCAATTCCAACCAAAAAACAAATGAACACTTTCCGGTTTCATCATTTTCTCTTTGTCATTCAAAAGGATTCCCAACCCTTCTTGTGTTACCTGAATATCTATATCTATACTAATATTATAAAAAGGAAAGATTTGATTGTTTGTTTGTATTGAATAGGCTCCGAAATTATTGGACCGATTTGAAAAATTATTTTACCATTAGAAACCCACATTATTCCTGATGAACATAGGCTACTTTTTACCTCGGGAAAACTTCATTCCTACGGAAAACGGGTAATAGGACAACGGGTAGTAAGAATGCAGCTAGTTTAGCTATAAATTAGAATACCCTTGGCATCTATTATGTTTCCGTATTGCGAATAACAGCAAAGACTGTTCCGGTCCCACCGATCTAAGTAAAAAAGAGGAGACGTACTAGCTTCTTGAAAGTGGAACGTTATCTAATCTGTGGTGGAAGGCTCAAATTAGGTGCAATTAGGTTGACCAACCTCAGTCATAGTCGAACCGGCGTTCGTGCTTGCTACGACGTACTTCATTGTTATTTATTGACTATAAGATTGGAAATGTAACTGTGAGCGAGTGTTTACAAGTATGTAGTTGTAACACGGGCCAGTTGTTGAGTAAGCGCTGGGAGAATGTACCAAGATTTTATGGATTTTTTGAAGTGACAACGTCTTATAATTCGATAGAGCCGGCTGCACGGACGAAAAAACATGACGTCATGCGGCGTTACCTCGCTCTGAGGCGTTCCTTCGCTCTGAGACGTTCCCTCGCTCTGAGGCGTTCCATGTAAGGCTTGAAGTGCAAGCGAGAGCGCTCGACATCCGTCTCTCTCCTACTTGAGTGAGCGATGCGTCTGCGTGGACAGCTGCTATACTATAGTACATTTACATGTTTTGATCGAGTATCAAATGCTACCATTTCATCAGTATTTTCTTAAGACGTTGTCACGTTCAACTATCGTCAGTAAACCGACTTTACAGACAACCAATTTTTTTTTCCTGATCTTTTAAGACACCTCAAAGGTGTTACACTGTACCAAAGGCAGACAATTTGCCAGTACGCCCCGCGTTCGTTATCCAACCCCCAGGGCGAGCTGTTATCTTTGACGAAAGAAATACTTATCCCGAACCGTTCTAATTTATACGCACAAGCGTACTTTATCGAGATTTATAAAACGCTGCGTGATTTTTACGTGAAATACATGTAAAGTAACTGAATTCAGTGAAGTCTGCGGATAGAGTTTTTGGGTTTTGGTTTGATCGAAGAGAAATGACGCATTTTCTCATAGCGTTTTTCCGGGATGATCAGTCTGTTCATGTTACTCCAAGTCTAAATCTATGCGAAATCTCAGTTTAGATTCGTTCAGTAGTTTTAGCGTGAAGTATAAGACA
The DNA here is from genome assembly GCA_963564075.1 of Eupithecia subfuscata. Classification (NCBI taxonomy): domain Eukaryota; kingdom Metazoa; phylum Arthropoda; class Insecta; order Lepidoptera; family Geometridae; genus Eupithecia; species Eupithecia subfuscata. The sequence continues at coordinate 3,812,418 of OY751116.1, read as the reverse complement.
AGCATATCAGTAGCATAAAATATCTAGGATGGTAGATCCAAGATATTTAGTAAACAAAGGCATTTATTTTTATTTTTTTATGAATGTTTTATTTAGTTTAGTTAGGAATGATAGCTTGCAAAATCAAAAGTTGTTTAAAACTTTTGTGATTTGCTTCGACGATACCAGTGTCATAACTGTCATAAGATAATGTTTCTTGGATTCTGTAATCTCTTTGTCATCTAGAATTCTAGAACCGAGTCCCAAAAAGTGTTAGTTTATCGCATTCACTGCCCAGCCTCGTTGGCGGCGGTGAGACTCGCAGGGGCGCGCCGCTGCACGCTGTCTAATGTTACGGCTGACTTCTGCGTCTGGCCCACGACGCAGATGTCCTCCTCCTGAAAGTGTTAATAAGTAAGCTAAGCCATTCCATAACCCAAGTAATTCCATAACCCAAGTTATTCCATAAGTACCTGAGGTATCGTTATGAAACAAATCAATCGACGCCAATCGGTGGTATCATCAGTCCCATCTGTTGCCGAAATTTGGCAGCAGCTGGCTCTTGACCGGTGCAATGCTATTCTTCGAGGTAGCTGTACAAATTGCAGAGAATTGGACTGCATCCAGCTTTGAGGTTTTCGCGTAATGACAAAAAACTTTATTGAAAGACTTGGCCAGCTAAGTGTTTCGGCGCGGAATTCAGCAAAATATTTTCAGTAGCAATCATTAAAACAATATTTTTATTTTACCTGTTACCTACCTATTTCAGAAAGTGTCGGTGCCTGCCTCATATCTGCCAAATTAAGAATTTACGGAAAATTGTCTGAATAATGTCAAACTTTACCACGGCCAAAACTGCAATAATAAATAAAATAATAATAATAATAAATAAATAAATAATACTGGACAATGACACAGCATTATCTAGCCCCAAGCAGAGCTTGTGTTATGGGTACTAGATAACTGATATACATAATACAATACACTACATAGATAGATATTTTTTATAATACATAGAAAAACATCCAGAACCCCTGGACAAATATCTGCAGATCGTACAAACATTCGTCCCGAGGCGGAAATCGAACCCGCAACCTCCTGCGTCGCAGGCGGACCTTCGCCCGCTGCGTCACAGAGGTCGTCAAACTGCTAATTCTAATTCTAATTCTGAGTGGGGGAACTGGGATCTGCACTGACATCTCGCTTTGGAGTGTATTGTGCATTGTCCCCCTGCCTAACCAGGCCCTAACCAGCCCAGCTCCTTGAAGTACCGGAGTCCTTGAAGTACCTTGAAGTGTCGTCAAACTGCTAATGGTAAAAGCTTCGAATGGTAAAAGTAGGCAAATAAATTGTACAATAACTACTTCGTAAGAAGGAAACCATAAATGCATTCTGTGTCATGAAACAGGCAAAACTTAAGTTACTTAAGTAATCCATTCGAGTTGAGGCACCTATTGTCCAAATAATGGTGAAAAACTCAAAGTTATAAAAGGCTAAAAGGCGGGGTTATTTAGAAAGTGGAATGATCGTAAGCGAAATCGTGCCGCTAAAAGTTTCCGAACTAAACTAAGATTCCGTAGCTTTTGTGTGTTTATGTACTTTTAAGAGTTTTGTTTTTATGCTATTGCTATTTTCCGGAAAGTTTTGTGCATTTTAGGTTGTCATCAAAATTTATTTTAAAGCTTCTTTTTAAACTACCAGAGAAACGATAAGAGGGTTTCTTCTACGATCAATTACTTAACAGCTTATAGTTAGAGTTTTTCTTATGCATGCATGATATAAAAATTACGAGTGTCATATGTTCTTAAGGCTGAACGAGTCGCTCATCTCTCCATACAAACGTGGAAGGGTACTACTACGGTGTTTGATGTTGACCATCCAAAACTAAGGATAGTATCAATTTATCATTATCTATGTCTGTACAGACCCGAAACCGTAAATAGTATAAATAAAAAAAATACAAGATTCTAATCTTTCGTATTTCAACACCGATTTTAGCCCAACTTTGGGCGAAAATTAATAACATACGGAGAAAGAAAACTCTAAAATAAAGCCCGCACCGACACAGTTTAGTTATTCAAAATTTGAAATAAATTTAATTTTAAAAGAAACTCTCAATAGTTTTTCTATAATAACCCTTGTGCTAAAAGTCTGTACCCATTTTTTTACGCGGCCGTTTTACGAATAGATTTATATGCATTTCATCAAACGAGCGGGAATGTCTATTATGTCAGGTGAGATGGTATACATTTAGGCCACGCCCACTGATGAGTTGGACCGGATGACTTGTGCAGCCTTAACAGTCAATGCTCGGGTTTGGTTGTCAAACTAGGCTTATATCTCAGTATTAACGGGATCCCCGTGGTAAAAACTTGAATTACTTAAAATTTAATTTGTTTTCTCTGGTTCCTTGAACGTGAAAACACGAATAAGAAAAAAAAATAGATAAAAAATCATGAAAGTTTACTGTTTCGCACAGAATTTGGTCGAGATTTCAGAAACCCTGCCGTCTATTGAAATAACTTATGGTAAGTTTATTAAAGGTATTGTTTGTAGGTTAAATGTATGTAGGTATTATAGTATGTAGTGTAAGTATTGTTTAAATTTATTTTTTTCGAGTGCCACCGTCTATTTTGTTCTTACATGTCCAGTCCATCCCAAGGTTGCCTGGAAGAGATCGCTCATAGCGATAAGGCCGCCTTTGTACTTCGTCTACTCTTAGCATTTATTTCTGTATTGTTATCTGTCTTTGTGTGGTACCTACAATAAAGTATTATCTATCTATCTTATAGTTTGGTTCGTAGTTATTACTAATTACATATTTGGTTGCCTTGAACCAGTTTCTTTATAAGTTGTGAGGTTTTCTTGTAAATAAGCAAAAATTTGATATTTGTGCTTACGCCTTTCCAAAAACGTATGCTCTGTCCTTCTCCTATAAACGCGAAATCCCTCCGCCCTCTTAACCCTTAATTGCTCATGGCAAAAGTAAAACTAGAAACTGTAACTTTCTGTGTGTTTCTCTGTCACTGCCAAAAAACAAAATCTTTACGCACAATAACCATTTTTGTTGTCCAAATAAAATAATAAAAACTTTCAAACTAACTTCATTAGGAATTTCCTTTATTCTCATAGCAATAGTGCCTTGATTAAACTCCCTAGTATCTATGAACACTTAACGCAAGTAAGCAAGCGATATTAGATATTAGCGAGTATTACTAAGATGTGTTACAGTTTCCTGTATCTAAGGTAGGGAAAGTTCTTACATTACGCGAGGGTCGTAAAAAGGAATTTGATATCGCAGAAGTTGTGCATTACGCTTTATATGGGCTAGGTGCTGTGTGTTTTTGTAGGGGAATTTGAATTGAAATTAGTGTTAGAATAAAATATTTTTGTATAATACACTAGTGTTAGTATAAAATATATTAGTATAATACATAAGTGTTAGGACTAACTGAATGGTTTGGTTTCAAAACTGGTCCAATCAACTTATAGCTTTTTTCAGTATTGGACGAAAACTAGTATAAAAGGTAACCCCATTTTAAGAATTTTTTTGGTTGGTAACTCAGATAGTACAGCTTCTTCTTTCTCAATATTTGAGTGTCGTGACCACCAATAAAGATGATTCAGCTAAAATATTACTTAAAAATTCACACAGCATCATATAGCTCACAAACAAGTAGGGATATAGCCTTTATTCACAAATAAAATTATACTAGTACTAGCTGCCGCCCGCGGCTTCGCACGCGTTGTTTCTATGGAAACGTTAAAAGGTGATTTCTATCCCATGGGACCTGATTTATGGGATAAAAAGTAGCCTATGTTTGATTCCAGGGTTAGACTTACCTGTATACAAAATTTCAGCCCGATCCGTTCAGTAGTTTTGGCGTGAAGAGGTAACATACATCCATCCATCCATCCATCCAAACTTTCGCATTTATAATATTTGTGTGATTTACAATTGAAACAATTGGGCTAACAGCAGACTGTTGCAAACAGTCTACAGTAGCTCAACTGATCCATATCAATACCAGTCGGAAGCGTCCCCAAGACGCTAGCTGCATTGCCACGCTATATGACAATGCTCTTGCGCTGTGCCAGATACTCACCAGCTCTCTGGTCACGCGTCGCTTCGACCAGACGCTCAGATATTTTTTTAAAAACCCGAGGAGCCTCGGTACCCCACGGACCTAGGGTCTCGACTCCAAGGGAGCAAATGTGTAGGCTCTGTCGAGACCTGCATATTTGCGCCTCTTGAGATCTTCGGCCAAATCTGCCGCCGCACCCGCCCTCACGGATGTCCTCGGAAGATGGGAAGGTGCAAGTGTGTCGACGCATGTAGCGTCCCACACAATGGGCCTCCCCAACTCCCATGGGACTAGTGTCATACCGTCGGGCCTCTTACCAGTAGGGCTTATGTTATATGTATAATTATATTACAGAGAAAATAGGACACCCGGAACATAGCTACAGATCGTACAAACATTTGTCTTGAGGTGGGAATCAAACCCGTGGACCTTCATCCGCAGCGCCACAGAGGTCGTCAAATAAATAAATAAATAATGCTGGACAATTCACACAGCATTATCTAGCTCCAAGCTAAGCAGAGCTTGTTATGGGTACTAGATAATATACTTAATACACTACATAGATAGATATTTTTTATTATACATAGAAAACATCCAGAACGCCCTGGACAAATGTCTGCAGATCAGTACAAACATTTGTCCCGAGGCGGGAATCGAACCCGCAACCTCCTGCGTTGCAGGCAGACTTTCGCCCGCTGCGCCACAGAGGTCGTCGAAAAATGTACCATATCCGTGCTAATTCATGAAAATTCACTAGACGTGGACACAAAAATAGTTAACTAAATTAAACTGCAGAGCGCGCACGGAATCGTGACGAGTTCTAATGAACCGTCCAGTCTTAGCGGGAATTTTACGAGATATATGAGCAGAGAATATGAAATTGCTTGGAACGTAAGGGTTACTTTGAGTGGGAGCGTAGCGATTTTGAGTAAGAGCGTAGCATTATTTAGTGGAAGCGTAGCCTGTATAAGTGGTGCGTAGCGATTGAATTGGAACATAGCTTCAAATATCTAGGGTTATGTGGCTTTTTGGCTAATCTATTGTATACCTTGAAGGAAATGCAGCACATACGACACAAGTCTCACCACTTAGTGTAGGTGCTGTAATCCAAAATCTAGAAGCCAAGCCAAAAAGCTTAAAATTAATTAACATAATAAGTTTGCTTGTTTTGAAAAATAAATTATTATTTTTTATTTTTTTCGTCCTAATAAAGCTACTCTATACACTTATTAAGACAAAAAAAGTAGAAAAGTGGATTTAAAATCACGAAGAGTTCATCTTAGCGGAAATTTTACGAGATATGTGAGCAAGAGAGAATTTGAAATTGCTTGAAACTTAAGTGTGAGTGGAATTTCATATAGGTAGTTATGTTTTGGTCACGAGTAAGTACCTATTTAAAGTGACGTAAAATAACGAATACTTCAAACCTATCTGCTTTCACGAGAAACTTGAGCAGGTTAATATGGCATAATAGTTATTTTGAATAGAAGCGTAGCATAGCGTATAACTAAGTTGACATAAAACTGTAAAGAGTTCCCAATAAAGCTTGAACTTTAGTATACAGGGTGTAGTAGTTCACCCTTTCCGTGGCACTCTGTATAATGAGCGGGAAAAATTAAATTGAATTTGTTCCACGTTTCCATTTCCAACGTCTTGTTTTTTTTTAATTTTACGAAATAACAGCCGGTACCTATGGTTACTATCATTCTACCTAGGTCAAATGACAAAAAGGTTTTACTCCAAGTCTGCAACATAAGATCGGCTCCGATCATTTTCGGAACAATAATTTAAAATAGACGGTCAAGTGCGTGTTCGGCCACGTGCAGTGTAAGCAGTTGCACGGTTCATGGCCTATCTAAACCAACTTATTTACCTGTTTTACACACCTAAGAAAGTACATTTTTTAAGTTGATTAGGATGACTATTAGGTACTCAACTAGTAAAGCATACTAAAGCTGTGTAGTTTTCCTTTTAAAATCACTCCACCTACTACTAGCATTTTTTTCACAATTAATAATGCCCAACTTAGACGAATTACAGCATTCTAGTACTAATAGTCTCTGGACTAAGCTGCGGACGGATCGACGAACGTGGTGAACTATAAGGGTTCATTGTTGACTACAGAACCCTAAAAAAGAACATGTGCACGTGCAAGTATTGCTACAGTTATGGTGATGCAATTTTAAATTTGAGTTTATTGCATTTGCTCCCCTTGGAGCCGAGAGAGGTCTAGGTCCGTGCGGTATCGAGGTTTTCCGGAATTTTAAAAATATCTGACTGTCTGGTCAAAGCGGCGGCGCGGGACCCGAGAGCTGGTGAGTATTTGGCGCAGCGCACCAGCATTGCCATACAGCGGGGCAATGCAACCAGCGTAACGGGGACGCGACGACTGGTATTGATATCGATAAGTTGAGCTGCCTCTAGATTGTTTGCTACAGGCTGCAGTTAGCTCAATTGTTTCAATTATAATATCGTCGAGTGACTGAAAATTCTAAAACTGTGATATTCCGCGTAGTTTGATTCCTAAGTCCTAACTTGAGGGAATTCCACCCTCTCCTCTACTATTTTTATATACCTAAGTACTAAGTATCAAAACCTGGGTATTTTTTTCCCAGTGCATAGCAACATTTTCACGAAAATGGTGGACGAAATTTTTAAATTTATTTATGAGTTTTGATGACTGTTTTAGGCAAAATTACAAACGGAATATTAGTACTTACCGGTGGAATGAGATATTTGCGGTATTATTTTTCCGGTTACTGGTGTTTAAACATCCTTGCACCGCACAACACATCATTTTGATATTTTTATGTGAGAGCTGCTTTCCGTCTCATTTGAAGTATTGTACTAACGGCTCAAAATGAAAATTTCGACGGTCCGTCCCAATTTTTTAGACTTACCTCGTTTGTGTCAACTACCATTCTAAGTCTTCTTCTTCTAAGGTTAAAAGTATGTTGAGTAGGAGTGTAGCGATTTTGAGAAAGTGTACCTACCTACAGCCTTTTTAATGGAATGTTCGTATAGGATATATCCTGATACAGTAGTTATTAAATTAAATGAACAATATTTAGGTAGGTATAGCTAAGTTCGGTTGATATAGGTACAATATAATAATTCTATTTTTTTTAATGAATTTCTCATGATAGGGGACTATAAAATCGCTTCAAACTAAGGAGTAGCTTATGTTTGACTGTATTGTGTCAAGAAATCTCGTTTCTAATAAGCTTCTCGCTCCGCTTATTACAAATACTTACCTAATGTTTCGAGCGGGAAAAATAATAAAAACACACGACGGACAGTATTTAAGTAACAAAGTCACTTCTCGCTGTGGTCACGTTATTAAAAATGTGGTTTAGTTATAAAAATAAATGGATGTGTAGTAGTACGAGAGCCCACGACCAAAACCATGTCTCATAGCAATACGGCAAAAACCCTATAAAATCGTTAGATTGTATGATTCTGAACCCGACTAGGTGTGTAGTAACGGTCGAAAGTGTAGCAACTGCGTGGGAGGCCATTTCTGCTGTGTCAAAAAAAAAGGCAGTCGGTATTGTAGCAATACGTCTGATAGTGAAAATGTACATAGATTTGATAATTGTATTACGAAAAAGTTTGTTTTCAGACATTTTGCGCGTAGCACATAGCCTGAGCGCATTTTTGAAAATGTCAACAAATTTAGCCGACCTGTATCATAGCAATACGGATAATTTTTATTTTTAACTTTTCGTATTGCTGCCATGATTACCAAAAACCTGTTTTCAGACACTTTAAGTGTAGCATATACTCCTAAAAACGAAAATAACGTTTCGGAGTCGCCTGGCCGACGCCTCTGTTAAATGTTTTTTTAAATTTACAGCCTTCATAGATATTCAAGAATCTCCCTTGTCTATTATATGTACTTTGACAGATGACAGATGTCATTACTTATTTCTTTTGTAAAAGTTAGCAGCGATTGAATACGAGAATATTTTGTAACTTTGAATAAACCGTTTTTTTTCAACGTCATCCCAGTTTCCTTTTGTGCGATTTATTTCAGTCCTTCAACTTCAATGTTACGGTTTCGGGTAAATTCTTTGTTAATTATCATCTAATAAATTCAGGGTCGCAACGTATTCATTGGTTTGTAACAGAGAATTCAAGATGCCTCAATACGATTTTTAAATGATATCTGAGTATCGAAAAGTTGTCTGATAGAGAAGGTGCTACACTTAATTTGTCTGATATAAATTTTTTGCACATGTGGACAACTTATTTTATCATGTCCAACAATTTTCAGACATATTGCTATGATACCGATCGGTAAAATTTGTTAACATTTTCAAAACGGTCTCAAAATTTAATGCGTTCACATTTCCGTCTGAAAATTGTTTTGTTCGCATCAAATAACCAAAATTTACTAATAAAAAAGATTTTCAGACGTATTGCTATGAGACATTTTTTTTGTCTCATTTTTATTTTTTTTAAGTGATTTTACGGGTTTGCGCTACAACACTAACGTCTGAAAAATATGTTTCCGGTATCTCAGAACTATCATTCAACTACAGTCTGCAAATCAGACATATTGCTATGATGCAGTTCGGTAAAATTCTTTGACAATTTTGAAAATTCGGTCAGATCAAACGCTACGCGGAAAATGTCTGATATTGGTATTTTCTAGTTCAGGATAATCGTATCTATCGATTTGATGCGGTTTTGGCTGTATTGCTATGAGACAAAAATTTTGGTCGTGGGCTCTCGTACTATAGTTAGAAGACCAGGATTTTAATAAGAGGATGATGGCTTAGATTATTTTATGAAACTCTTTCCGGTTTGTAGAATTTTTATATAACTAAAAAATTCAATTGAATACCTATTTAAAAGTTATCGTGACGCATGGTTACTTAATAAATAAATAATAAATAAATAAATAATGCTGGACAATTCACACAGCATTATCTAGCCCCAAGCTAAGCAGAGCTTGTGTTATGGGTACTAGATAACTGATATACTTAATACAATACACTACATAGATATTTTTTTTTTATTATACATAGAAAACATCCAGAACGCCCTGGACAAATGTCTGCAGATCGTACAAACATTTGTCCCGAGGCGGGAATCGAACCCGCAACCTCCTGCGTCGCAGGCGGACCTTCGCTCGCTGCGCCCCTGAGGTCGTCACAAATCGCACTGGCCCCATCAATGGTTTGACATAAAAGATCCATACCGCACGGAGCGGAGTGTCGGCAATGCCGGCGAGGATTCTTGTAGGCAACTTTTCCATTGAATGCGAATGACGTCATTCGGATTGCCGATCACTGGGCGCACTTGCCAGCGGATTGGCCGATGAAGTCAATAAAATCCGTCATCTTACAGACGTGGATATGTATCCACGTTGACTAGACTTGTTTATTTCCGCTACTTCCATAGTATTATGTCTTATGGTATACTGCTGTGGGGGAACGCTGCAGATATTAACACCGTATTTGTGCTGCAGAAGAGGGCTGTTCGTGCAATCTAAAATATGGGTCCCAGATAATCCCTGCGTGATAAATTCAAAGAAATAAACATAATGACAGTACCATGTCAATATATTTATGAAAACTTGTTGTACACTCATAGAAATATAAGTCAGTTCCCTAAAAATAGCGATAAACATAATTTGAATACCAGAAACAAACATAAGCTCGCTGTGCCCACAACTAGGTTACACAAAATTAAAATATATTTTAAAGGGCAATGTATACGCTTCTACAACAAAACTCCTAGTGAGTTGCAAAAATTATCAGTAAATAAATTAAAACAAATTGTTAAAACCTTGCTGTGCAAAAAGACATACTATAAAATATCAGATTATCTAGAGGATAAAAAAGCTTGGGACGGGTTTTGCTCCAACTCGAAAAATAACAACTAACAGGGTTTCTTCGTCGCTTCTTTACTTTAGTCTACATACCGAAGCGACAGAAATCAAAAAATATCACTTTATTTCCGTGTCAGTGTTTAGTTTTATATCTTGACTTTTTCTAAGTGTACATTTATTGTATTTATGGAAATAAAGAGTTTTTGATTTTGGTTTTTTTTTTGATGCCGGCTTGTGAAAGCGCACCCTGATGTTTCAACTGCTAACGTTTAAGCCGTAATGCCGTGCCTTACCACACCGTGATCAGGCCCCCTTTTTGTAATAACTGGGTGGGAAGCTACTAACTGCAAGGCGTATAGTATACTATTCGAAGCGAGCATGAAACGTCAAAAAAATGTCTCGTTGCTCCTTGCGTCCGCCTCCTTTCCCGCGCTGACATGACGGTGTGGCGAATCGATAGACTCGCACGTCACAACCCTATTAGCAGTGTACATCCCTAGTCGGGTGACAGAAAAATATTCATCTGGGTTTTTTCTCTGGTAACAACACAATCACATTTTTATTGTAAACCTTTTGTTGTATTTTGAGTAATAACTCTGCACCAATAAATCCCAGTGATCGAAGCCGCTGTTTTATTTACGTGGGAAGAGTTTTCCCCACATTGGTGACCCCGACGTGATGTATGTTACGTTACATACTCCGTAACACCGTTCAGTACCCGGCATGATTTTATTTCACTTAAAATGGAGCGTTATTCAAATTGGGTAGACAAATAGCGCAATCTATTTAAACCGTTTCATTTCAGTGACTCTGTAATTTTTTAATAAATCACAAATAGAAAAAAGTTATGATCATATAAAAACACATCGTACTGGCCGGAACGTGCACGCTTTTTACCGTGAATTTCAAATTTCGAATGCGCGCTTTATTGGTTGTCACTTTGATGTGTCACTTCCCGTCGAATGCCGGTTCGAAATATAAAAGTGCACATTGCACAAACAGATTCTGCGATTTGAATACTTTTTTCAAATGCTTTTGGCTCGCTTTGCAGGCGGTTTTTGGGAATCTTTACTTATTTTGCAGTTACCTACTACCTACTTACGAGCAAATAAGACAAATAATTTTCTCTAAGGATTTATGCACATGTACCTACCCACATAACGTTGTCTCTCTCTCCCAATAAGGTTTGCTGGAAGAGAATTCTTTTAAGGGTTAAGTTGGCCTTTGCCATTCCTTCTCTAGTTTTATGTTTTATATGTTAGTATGTTTTATTTCGAGCAATAAAGAATTAAGAGCAAATTAAGGCTTTTATTTTTCGTAGTAGAGGAAGGACGATTATCCAATTCTTCACCACACTGGTTGAAACTATTAACGAAGTTATAGTTTAGATTATGGTAATTTTTTAATAAATTGTTGTTGTCTGCTAATAAAGTTATTGAATTGAATTGAATTAGGGGAGGCCTAGGTCCAGCACTGGACTGTTAAAGGAGTGGTTATTCGTGTTGTTGTTGTATTAAATAATCTATGACTATTAGTTCCAAGTACCCCGATAGATTGCATACAATTGCAGTGGCCATTCTACGCAATCTATATCAGTAATTCAACCTGAATGAAACCTTACTGCCACACTGGACAGTAAGAAGGTTCGAGGTTGAATTACTTTTAAGTGAATCTATGATCAACTCCTTGAAACCGGGTACCTACTGACCGTCTTTGAAGATATTATTACGAGATGAAGCAATTTTGTTCGTTCATGGTCCATGCGAACTTTAAACTTCATCTTTCAGGTTTGTTTTTGACATAAGTAGGTAAGACCAATCGCCATCTATCGAGCTAATCGTCTTAGGCAAATAAAAAAAGCCAAGCACCAAATTCTTTTAACTCTACCATGGCCCAAGCGAGGCTGGACAGTGACTGCGTTAAACTAAACTAACACTACCATGGCCCAAGACGCACATGCCAGTCTACTCTCCCGTGTAGCGGCGGCGGCGGCGTGCTCCTGCGGGTTGCACCGCCGAGGCTGGACAGTGACTGCGTTAAACTAAACTAACACAACCATGGCCCAAGACGCAGATGCCAGTCTACTCTGCCGTGTAGCGGCGGCGGCGGCGGCGCACCCCTGCGGGTTGCACCGCCGAGGCTGGACAGTGACTGCGTTAAACTAAACTAACACTACCATGGCCGAAGACGCACATGCCAGACTATTCCCCCGTATAGCGTCGGCGCGCCCCTGCGGGTCGCACCGCCGCGGCCGGACAGTGAATGCGATATACTAAACTAAAATAGATGCTAATCTCACCTGCGAAGGCTAAAAGATATCGGTCAAGAGAGGTTGTATTGTTAGAAAACAACTCGAAGTTTGTCACAACTAGTTCAAACAAGTAACTAAATAATTCGGCGAGTGGATTGCCGTTCAATAGAGGGTGATAACAAGTAATCTGAACTTTTAGTTGGATCGACTCAAATCATCAGTTGTGAGAACTTTTGATTGGACTAGTGTAGTCAGGGAAAAAGTCATGTGGGCTTAGTTTAGGATGTTTTATTTTAAATTTATCGTCCTCTTGCTATAGTGGATCGATAAATTTTAAAAATTTAGAATAAAATTTTCTCTACTTAAGTAGGTATGTGCTACCTAAGTATGTGGGCTAAAAAAAGTTTTGTAAATCGCTGATAATTTCAATTTTTTTTTTATAATAATTTTTGTATAGTCTGCATCTGACTGACCTATGCTTTCCGGTTGGAAGGGGTAGCTCCCTTCCCACCGGAAATCATAGGTTTGTTGTGTTGAAATAATACCAATATATTTAGGTTTTATATTTTGAAAGGTGATTCGGGTATCGTTCGTTAGGTTTTTTCGTTATCTTTGAATTAACGGTAGCGAAAAAAAATATTTTTAATGGCATCAACGATTTACATCAAGCAGATCTTTTGATTTATGAAAATCAGTGAAATGTAAATACGAATTGAATAAAAATTTCATTTAATAATGGTAGGTATTCATTTTGCGTTGAAGTACAGGTAGTTTTAGTTTCAAAGACAGATCGTCGGGGCTTACCTACGAATTTCTGAAAAATTGGCTTGTTTCTATTTTCATGGTAATGTTTATAGATAACCTAAACCTCGCTCTCTCGCGCGCGAATCACGGCAAAACTGCAAAAGCCTCCACACACACGCGCGCGTGTAGGACTGGGTCGTTAACAGAATTTCCATTCACTTCACGAAAGTTTCTAATTAGCAACGAAAACCGTTAAATAAACTATCTCTTGTTAAAAATCGTTTACAAATAGGACGTTGAGAATTTTACGAAAGATATTTTTTTTTCTCGTCGAGAAAATTCATTCACGAATAAACTGGTCGACCAGAATTATGTGGGACTCGGCACCCTGAGAAGGACGTAATACCCACTAAAACCTCTCCGGTGTCCCTCTCTCCCCATTTTCGCCGAACCACGGGAACATTTAAACCTCCGCGGCCCGACTGGCGTCCCCTCTTCCTCCTATACATGGCCGGCGAGCCCACCGATCCACAATTCCACACACTCGCTGACCCCATTCTTCCGTCACCTTTCCTCCCCCCGATTAGGACACAGATAGGACAAACACGTGAATGTTGACGCTCAGCAATGTTAAAAATCGCTAAGAAACGAGTTTATTTCGAGCATGGAGTTATGAATAAAGTTTCCCTTCATACTTTTTCTGGGTTTCGAACACGTCGTTCGTTAAAAAAAAATTGGTAATAACTGTTATTGAATAGTTGTATAACGTTATTTTAACGGAATTCCATAAACCGTTTATTTAACTATCTAGTGAAATAACGCCACACTCCTACGCGCGAGTCACGCTCGCATTACGATCCCTTTGTCGCGGGAAAAAAACTAACAAACTATGGGAACGAGACGCGAACGTTAATACGCGGAGCCGTGAAAAATATACGAATAGGACCTACACTCGCGGTTTGCGGCTTCGCGCATGATTCGCGCGCGAGTGTGGAGATGCTTTATCAAAGCCCAACTGTTTTTCCCTCGGACTCGGTTTTCATTTGCCCCAAAGCAACATCCTCATTACGAGTCTGACGTAATTTCCGATGGCCCATTAGTTTTTACTCACCTATGGGACTTAATTAAGGTATCTGGGCAATAGCTATTAGTACAGTTTCGCTTCATTGACTACTGATCATTCGTAGATACTCTTATATCATAGAACATAGAGGTACTACGTATATAATATAACGCACAGAACGGACTATCGCTACAATTCGGGTGAAATTATACCAACTACGGGTGGTACTCGATAAAAGATAATAGTAAATCGAACAAACGGCAGCTTGTTCGATAAATTATAAAAAAACGTAAATCTGACTTCGAATTCCTTAATATTTACACTTAAAGCTTTTAAAACCATGGTGGTTATTAACACTGAAGTCATTTACAACGGGATATTTACAATGGTTTGAGTTTTGAGCTTTCCAATATTTCGGCACAGTTTGGTGAACCATGATCACGGAATAACAAAATATTCCGTTGTAAATGACTTTGGTATTTACACTTAGTTGAGTTGAATGTCTATTCTAAATAAATATGTATTACTAATTTCTGCCCGCGGCTTCGTACGCGTTGTTTCTATGGAAACGTTTTGAGGTTATTTCTATCCCATGGGAACTGATTTATGGGATAAAAAGTCACCTATGTTTGATTCCAGGGTTAGACTTACCTGTATGCAAAATTACAGCCTGATCCGTTCAGTAGTTTTGGCGTGAAGAGGTCACAAACATCCATCCAAACTTTCGCATTTATAATATTAGTGTGATGTATTAGTATTATATATTATGTATTATTACCTACCTACCTAAATATTTATACCCATATTTTAGTTTGTAAAAAAAAAGAAAAATAGTTTGTAGTGTCCGTTCTAATGACTCGCCAGACTAATTAATAAAGCAATTTGTTTGTTATTCGTAAATGGAAATAGAGCTCGTTATCTCTAGGTACTACTCTATCTATAGGCTGTACCTTATCTATTACAATCAAGTGATTAAATATCTGACAAAATCGATACAGTCTTAAAAGTTTTATGACTCAATTCTGTCAGAAAACAGGGGATTGTGGAAGTCTTTTGTTTCTTGGGGATAATTATGGTTTCTCTTTTGTTTAGTTTTGACGCTTCTTTCTTCAGATACACAATCGGTCTAGAGGTTGTTACCTAGTGATTTTTAACAACCGACGCAAAAAGAGAGGGGTGTTATAAGTTTAACGTATCTGTCTGTGGTATCGTAGCTCCCAAACGGATGAACCGATTTTAGTTTAGTTTTTTTTGAAGTGAAAACTTCTTTAGCGGCGCTGAGCACTCTTTTTGTATGGGTAAAAACTTTCAAACTCGCGTCAGGGTCACGTGATGCTGATCGAAAAAGCGTAAGATCGTAAGATGTAAGTTTTCACTTCTGCCGGCACTCCCGGAGTGCTACCTTTTTTTTTTGTGTCATAGATAATTTTATTCCGAGTATTCTTAGCCATGTAGGTATAATTTGTCAGGGTTTTTAAATTTTTTAAATTTCGTTCTTGCTTTAAAAGTCTACTTTTAGGGGTTAAATAAAGTGTTGCGGTTTTCTATAGCTCCTAAAAATATATGGTAATATTTTTTCCCTCTAATTGGACCATGATTAATAATTTAAGACCTAGGTACTTTAAAAAAGAGTCAACTAGCCAATAAATAAATAAATAATGCTGGACAATTCACACAGCATTATCTAGCCCCAAGGTAAGCAGAGCTTGTGTTATGGGTACTAGATAACTGATATACATAATAATATACGAGTACATGGATAGATATTTTTTATTATACATAGAAAACGACCAGAACACCCTGAACAAATATCTGCAAATCATACAAATATTTGTCCCGAGGCGGGAATCGAACCCGCAACCTCCTGCGTCGCAGGCAGACCTTCGCCCACCGCGCCACAGAGGTCGTCAAAAAAGGATCAATAAAGGATGTCAATAAAGGAGTCAAACTGGAAAACCGTACAAAAGTTACGTAAGTATGTAGTTCAAGCCGTCTGCTAGGAGTGATTATGGTAAAACCTCCATAGTTCGAGGGAGGCATGCACAATTGCACATGTACTGATAAAGAGAGGTGGTGGATGGAACATGACTCCTTTTTGTGGGTTTAAAGGAGTCTTCTACTTAATCTTTTTACTCCATGCCTCACCTCAACAGCCAGTCCACTGCTGGACGTAGGCCTCCAACTGATAAGTGCCTTTTTTGCTTTTATCTCATGGGGGGTGATGCCCATAATCCCGACGCTGAGCACGCGGGTTGGAAACCGCAGTTTGCTGGTGGAATTGTTCTGCTGGGGGCGCTGCTGCCCGCCCCTGCCTCTTACGACACCTGCGGGAAGAGTTAGGATGGTGAAAATTCTAAACCAGCACCACACAGCCGACTCCACCCCTTTCTTCCGGCTATGATAAACTAAATTGCCTTGCCTAGAACATAGCTCTAGTCTAGATACACAGATAAACTCCATGCTAGCAAGGAAGCTCGCCAACTACCTACTCCACATTGTTCCTTTAAAAATAACCCCACAAACGCTCCTAGGTGTCGATCACATTCACCCTTCATCACACTTAACCTTATTGTCGCCGTAGCTTTATTTGTCGTAAAGATTTTTACTGCCTCGGTACCAATGACCCGTCCAAGGCGTCCAATCGCCTCTGTAAGGACCAATGAGGAAAGCATAGTGTGAAACTAAATGAACGTTGTAATACGACTGTTGTGCGTTTGTGGGTCACAAAAGTGTTGCCACAATTTGTGAAAACACTTGCACTGCTTTTTCTTTTATAGAACAACTAGCGTGCCACTTCTGTTGCTGTGTGCTGTGTGGTGCCGGCTTAGAATTTTCACCACCTCAACTCTTCCCGCGGGTGTCGTAAGAGGCGAATAAGGGATATCCACCGGGGGCGGGCAGCAGCGCCCTCTGCAGAACAATTCTACCACCGAACTGCGATCCCCAACCCGCATGCCTAGCGTGGGGATTATAGGCATTACCCCCATGAGATAAAAACCAACAAGGCGCTTATCAGGGGGAGGCCTGCGTCCATCAGTAGACCAATACAGGCTGTTGACGTTGAGGTTGAGGTAGCGTGCCACTTCATTTATTGAGTTATTCACTTGATTAAAACTAAGTAAAAGTAACTTGATGTAGATGTCCTCCTAGCCAAATTTCAGCCACTGTGGCCAGTCTCAAAGGCTACTAGCCATATGCGCAGGACCTAATATTATACTGAACAAGTGTGTGCACAAACTCAGGTGCACACACAGGTCTAAAAAAATAACCTATGCACTGAATTAATAGATAACGTTATTCCAGATCTTAAACTACCTTATCCTAGTTTTACCTTGAAGAATCAACAAAATAAGCCCAACATCTTATTTTCGTGATTAAAAGTTGTTACTTTTATTCAGTGGCTACGAGGAATGGTTCCCTCTGCGTCGACGTGGCTCTGCGTCGACACTCGGCTCGCTCGACTCAAGGTCATTGGTACAGTCGTCTCGGCAGTAGGAATAGTAGTACTAGCCATAGAGCAAGCCTGTCGCCTTAGCCGCCCCATGCCAAGTAGTACCTTATTGTCAATTGCAACAGATAAGGATGGACTACTGGACTACACAGAGTACTTACCTCTGTGTAGAGTATATTATCTGCTTGTTTCGCATTTACTACTTAAAATGATAGGCTTTGTACATAGATCTAAGTAAAATCTGTAGATATGGTACGTTCTCCCAACGCTTACTCAACAACTGGCCTGTGTTACCACTACATGCAAACACTCACAGTTGCATTTCGAATCTTGTGCAATAATTAAAATGACCAAACACGAGCAAGGGCCTTATCACACTAATATTATAAATGCGAAAGTTTGGATGGATAGATGTATGGATGGATGGATGTTTGTTACCTCTTCACGCCAAAACTACGGAACGGATCAGGCTGAAATTTTGCATACAGGTAAGTCTAACCCTGGAATCAAACATAGGTGACTTTTTATCCCATAAATCAGTTCCCTTGGGATAGAAATAACCTCAAAACGTTTCGATAGAAACAACGCCTGCAAAACCGCGGGCAGAAGCTAGTAATCAATAAATCACACTAAAGAACGTCGTACGTAGCAAGCACGCGTGACACGAACACCAGTCCGAATGTAACTGAGGTGGGTGGACCTAATTAATTGCACCTAATTTGAACCTTCCACTTTCGAGGAGCTACTATCATCTCCCCTTTTTAACTTAGATTGATCGCTTTGTATGTGTGGGTACCGGTACAAACGGAACGTAGTCATAGGATCTTTGCGGTACAAAAAAGGTTGCTTACAAAACCTATCCAATCCGACCTCCTTGGCTCAGAACTCCTTAATAGATCCGCAAATACCCCTAAATACTTATGTAGGTATGTCCTATTTGGGCATCGATGTCCCTATCTCTAATAACCTCAAACCCTAGGGAGCTGGTCCAATATTAACCTGGTTATATAACCTGGTTATTTGGTACATTTCCAATACAAACATAAACATGACATGGCCTGAGTTGACAAATTGTACGCATTGATATAATTATTTGAGGGCAATTTGAATTATTGAGATAATAAAATGTTAGAACTCCGTGGATGTTTTTTCGATCTGTTTTTAGGGTTCCTGGGTTGAATGGCGGAACGGAACTTCAACGTCGATATTTTTGCTAAAGTAACTATAAACTATTGACATACAGCGTGGCGATGCAGCCAGCTGCAGCGTCTTGGGGACGCTTCCGACTGGTATTGATATGGATCAGTTGAGCTACCTGTAGATTGTTTGCAACAGTCTGAAGTTAGCTCAATTGTAAATACTAGTGTAATTTACTTTGTGAATAAAGGCTTATTCTGTATAAAAAAAGCTATAAACACACCAATGTTGGATGTTTATAGTTTTTTAATGTTTGGATGTTTGTGACCTCGTCACGCCGAAACTACTGAACGGATCGTGCTAAATTTTTAATAAATGTAGGTCAAGACAAAGATTAATATTATATAGGCCACAGCATAGCCGCTGCTAGAAGCTAGTGTTGTAATAATCATGTGTGAAAGATAATATAACTATGCTTGTTTAGGAAATTCACGTGAAAACGTTAAAATATTATTTTCTAATCATCCTTCCTGATTAAAAGAAAATAATATTTTACGTTGCTAGTTACCACACGGTAATCGGAAAACAGCTGTGAAATCAGCTTTTTGATCACCTTTTGGGTTTTAATCACACTAATATTTTAAATGCGAAAGTTTGAATGAATAGATGGATGGATGGATGTTTGTTACCTCTTCACGCCAAAACTACTGAACGGATCGGGCTGCTTTGCATACAGGTAATTCTAGCCCTTGAATCAAACATAGGCTACTTTTTATCCCATAAATCAGTTCCCATGGGATGGAAATCACTTTTAAACGTTCCTATAGAAACAACGCGTACGAAGCGGCATAAACTAGTTTTGATACAGTTTCGAAAAATGTGGACTACGTAGCTAGAGTTTTAAGATAAAATTACCTATTTATACAGAGACTTTGCTAAGAATAATAATATAAATAAATAAATATTTCATGGAACCATAGCAAAAAGGGTATGACTTGCCAATGCTTTTGATTTATCATTGAAAGGGCGTTATTCTGTCGAATATTGCGTTTTTATAAATAATGTTCGATTCGGTGGAATTAATACAAATAAATCGTGCTAGCATGAGGAATTTAATAACTCATACATAAAGCACTCAATGGGTGAATCGAATTGGTGGATAGGGAGGTTTCGATGGGTTTTCGATTGTTGTTCGAAGGGTTCTTTTGTAACTACTAGATTTCTTTCTCTTTCAAGCACACTTTTTCCTGGATAAAAGTATTCTTCTTCGAGATAAAAAGATAAAAATGTTTATTTTGTCCTGAGAAACACATCAACATTATCATATTATACATTATGTAATTATTGTATTTATATATTAGGAACATAGGTATTGTATTTTTATATTGAAGAGATGATTATAGACGTCTTAGACATAGTGTAATAATGTAATAGTCAAATTATGTCGTTAAGTAGGCCATCTTTTTTCTAAGAAATTATGCACATGTACCTACATAACGTTGTCTCTCTCTCCCAATAAGGTTTGCTGGAAGAGAACTCTTTTTAGGGTTAGGCTCGCCTTTGCCATTCCTTCTCTAATTTTATGTTTTATATGTATGTTTTATTTAGTGCAATAAAGAATTAAGAAATTAAGAAACATTTCAGATTTAGTCTTAAGATAGTTGGTACCTGATGTGTAAAAAAGACCCATTTTAAGGCCTCGCTAACGAGTTCCTCGCTCTTGCTAAGTCGAAACTTGTATTTTGAGAAGATACAATACGTATATCCATCCAGGCAACCTAAAAACGTGTCCGCCATTTACTCGTGAAAAGATAAGTAGCATAAAGACAAACTCACAATTTCCAATCTACTTTCGCATTTATAATATTAGTATTGATGGTTACATGTACCATGTGAAATGAAATGGGTGGTTTAAAGTCGATAACTCCGGACGGAACCCGGGCTACAATTCGCCTCGGGTTTTGAAAAAATACACAATTTGGTGACACCTCATATATAGAGTGAATATCTCTATAAAATTTTATCACTAAAATTAAAAGAAATTAATATTACATACATACATATAGAAGATTTAGCAAGCTGAAGTGGCAGTGGGCCGGCCATATCTCGCGAAGAACCGACAACCGCTGGGGTAAACGTATTCTTGAGTGGAGACCACGACTCGGCAAACGTAGTGTAGGACGCCCTCCGGCCAGGTGGGATGACGATCTGCGAAAGATTGCAGCAAGCTGAAGACAGGGCGCTATGGCGCTCATTAGGGGAGGCCTATGTCCAGCTGTGGACTAGTATAGGCTGATGATGATGATGACATACATATAATTATATTATATGCTAGTTCTTGAAACAAAATTAATTAGCTTCATTAGCTGATTTCTATAACAATGAATGTTTACAAAATAAGGTCTGTAAGAACAAGAACCATATGTGGCAAATGGTGCAGGAATGCGTAGGTACCAGCGTAGGCAGTATATGTCATGGAAAGCTATTAAGTATGATATGGACCGTGGTTTTCAATCGGGATCTGAAAATGGAAACATGAATGCTCAATGCTTTGGATCGGAGCTTTGCTTGGAAGCAAATCAACTAGGTATCTATCTACTGTGGGGAATCACTTGTGTGTACCAGCCTACCTATTTGTAAAGATGATAGAGAGTGAAATCCGAATTGAATCGTCAATTCGAATTTCAGCATATATTATCATCTTTTGTAGTAATAACGGTCAACGCTCTATATTGCTGACGACCTCTGTGGCGCAGCGGGCGAAAGTCCGCCTGCGACGCAGGAGGTTGCGGGTTCGATTCCCGCCTCGGGACAAATGTTGTTTGATCTGCAGATATTTGTTCGGGGTGTCTGGATGTTTTTCTATGTATAATTAAAAATATCTATCTACATATATAGTGTATTGTATTATGCTAGATAATGCTGTGTGAATTGTCCAGCATTATTTTTTGACGTGACAACGTCTTATAAATTGGTTTGCCGGGTGACACTTCAAGAAACTGCGTTACGCGTTACGCTCCGCTCACGTTATGCGCTCACAAAGTCGTTGTCACGTAAAACTTTCGCCCGTATACCGACTTTACAGGCAACCAATTTTTTTTTTATTATATTTTTTTAATTGCAGCTTTATAATTTTACATTTAAAAATGCTTTTGGGAGACTGGCCCTGCGTACCTAAGTGCTTTTTCACAAGCCCCGGTCACTAGAACGTTTGAAAAGGCACTAATTATTTTTGTCGTTGGCTGCACCCATTTTAATATTCAATTGTTTATCTAACGATTCTATCTCTAGTGAAAGAATTTTTCAAATCGGTCTAGTAGTTTCGGAGTCTAGTCAATACAAACAAACAAACAATCAAATCTTTCCTCTTTATTAGTATAGATTAGCGACACAAAAACTTTTTCCCGACCTCGAAAATACAGCACGAGAAAACTAGAAATACCTACATTTTATATTATTACGCAACTCTAAAAAGGTAGGCAACTGTTGGTAGCACCCTTGTACACAAAAGGCTTTTCTATTCCTTTGATGATATCTCCACGCACCTTCTGCCAACCTTCGAGCGACGGCTCTTGGTACGAGGTGTACAGAAACAACTTTCTATAATCAGGAAACAAAAAAAACACAAACGTGAACATCAGACTCGAAAGACTGACGTACCTATAGGTTGTCCTATTTGCTTCAACTTTGGGTCCCGTTGACAAATTTTGGTTTTGTTATGTTCAGACCTGTCTGTGGGACTTTTCTTGCCATTTGCAACTAAACGCAGTGACAGATCAAGATGGTAGAGGAGTTACAAGTGTGTTAGTCATCTCTCATCCTGGGCATGCCATTTCTAAGAAGTTTTCCAGCTTGTATTTGCTTTATCCGTGTTATTTTATTTTATTTTAGAAGTTTCCCAATTACGTTTCTTTTAAAGATAGATAGAATAAGTCTCATTCGATAAACAAATACGTTATAACAAGATAACATCAACATCATTACGTAGAAACATCGAAAATATGGCACTGCATTCACAATAGTCCCGAAGGATAAGAGGGTAGCATACGGTCGATTGCGAATTTCCTGCTTTCATACTGTTGTTTACGAATAACTGGACTTGCTTCAGTCTTTTAAATATAATCTGTGATAATATATATAATCTGTCTTCCTTATTAACCTCGACGCAAAGAGGGATTGGTTTAAGTTAGTTGGGTCTAATGTGAGACTGTGTCTGTTTTTGTTCCTTCCTAGGTCTCAGATGGTTGAACCGATTTTGATTGTTTTTCTTTTCAAGACGACTGTTTTAAGCTGTATCTTTGAAAATTATGTAGGTATTATGTAGTTGTATTAAAAACTTATTTTTTGCAAGTATAACCTACATGCAAAATAAAAATAAAAATGTTACATTTTCTCTATGTTCTCCTCACACACCCTCTACAATTGGGATTGTTTGCGTCGTATCGGTTTTTCCATAACTGAAAATGGATAGACCGGTAGTGTGATATTTTGCGAAAAGAATTCCTAATAAATAATTTCATAAGGATCCGACGATGGTGGCCTTTTTTATAAGACATGTAGGTATAGATAGAGAAACCTTGCGTTAGACAGGGCAAGATAGAGATAGAGATCGCACCATTAGGTGACAATGTAACGACTTTGTCTGTCTTCTTACTCTTTCTTACTGACAGAATCGTTTATTTGAATAAACGATTCTGTCAGTATATTAGCGCTCTCTCTCTATCTTACGAATATGGCTATAGAGAAAAAAAAACTATGATAAGAAGCATAGAAAAAACCTGTTTAAAATTAACTTTTCAAAGAATCCTCCTTCTCCTTTCCTTTCATCTCTCCTAGTCACTAAAATCTAAAATTGTATGACTACAATAAATACTGAATTATTACTTCCACGACTGCACATACCTCCACAAAAGGTTTTAAAATTCAACACGCTTGCCAATATGATTATCGCAGTAGAGGTGTTAAAATACATGGGAAACTGTTGTCCTGCTTCTGGAGGTTCCAACAGTTCCAGGCGGATCTTCACCCACCTCGCCACATTTTGTTTCGATCGTAAAAGTAAGTAGATACCTACACAATGTCTATTTTTCGGCTGGCCAAAACCTCTTTAATCTGCTGATCGTTTAAATGATACCAATTTTTAAAATTTGTCGCGCTTTTTCAGTAATATCTCTCGGTAGGCACTATACTGCTGATCATGTATGTATGATGTAATTCGAGCTGACTGTACCTATCACTCATTATAAAAATAGTTGCGAGATGGGAAGGTTGCGAGATGGAAAAGAGCCGAAGTGGCAGTGGGCCGGCCATATCTCGCGAAGAACCGACAACCGCTGGGGTAAATGTGTTCTTACGTCCTCCGGTTAGGTGGGATGACGATCTGCGAAAGACTGCTGCCAGATGCTGGATGCGGCAAGCTGAAGACAGGGCGCTAGGGCGCTCATTAGGGGAGGTCTATGTCCAGCAGTGGACTAATTTAGGCTGATGATGATGATGAAATGACTTTAGTTAGTGTAAAGAGACATGATAGATTTAAAAGAAAAATATTATGGTACCTACATTTTAATCCGTTGTTATTTGAAATTCAAAATAACCGAAACTTACGAATACGAATACCACCGTCTTTTGTTTATTGACCAAACAAACGACAGTCACGGTTTAGTTCTCGGTGATGAACCTATTTATACCGTAAACCGTATACGCTTAGGTGTAAATTACTTTGAGTCACAGACCCTTATCTGCGCGAAGATAAAAGTCTCGACCCTAGAAGTAATCCATCGGCAATGATGACGACATTTTATCGAGGGCCAAGCGGGAGCAATAGCTTCACGACTTCACGAGCAAATGACGTAACAGATGTCGACAATATCGCCTTGCCGGAAGAGATTTATGCCCAGTGTATCTGCGCCTTTATTGTCTGGAGTTGCAATTGTAATGGTTATCGGTTGTCGAGTATCTTGTACGTTAGTTATGGATAAAGAAAATTATTGCGTACCTACTTGAATTTGTCAGTAATTTTTGTTGTTGGAAACTCGATGTTTTGCAAACATTAACCGTTTTGTAGTTGAATATTTCGACTGAGTTATTAAATTACACAAGTTGGTATGTACATCTAGTTTTTTTACTATTATAAAAATAGAATAAAATCTTTATTCAAAAAGAAAATTACAATCAAATAATGCGTCGACACACTTGCGCCTTCCCATCTTCCGAGGACATCCGTGAGGGCGGGTGCGGCGCGGCGGCAGATTTGGCCGAAGATCTCAAGAGGCGCAAATATGCAGTCTCGACAGAGCCTACACATTTGCTCCCCTTGGAGTCAAGACCCTAGGTCCGTGGGGTACCGAGGCTCTTCGGGTTTTCAAGAAACTATCTGAGCGTCTGGTCGAAGCGACGCTTGACCCGAGAGCTGGTGAATATCTGGCACAGCGTATCAGCATTGCCATACAGCGTGGCAATGCAGCCAGCGTCTTGGGTTGGGGACGCTTCCGACTGGTGTTGATATGGATCAGTTGAGCTATCTGTAGACTGTTTGCAACAGTCGGCAGTTAGCTCAATTGTTTAAATTGTAAATACTAGTAAGTATAATTTTCTTTGTGAATAAATTTATATAAATTAATAGAAATAAATCAGACTAGTAAACTAGTATTTACAATTGAAACAATTGAGCCAACTGCAGACTGTTGCAAACATTCTACAGGTAGCTCAACTGATCCATATAATCTAGTTTCTATAATTTTGTATTCTATCTGTGAAATGCTCACAGAAATGTACCTATAAGTTTTTTTGTGTAAATGTCTAGCTAATGGAAGCCATGGAAAGAATAGACCATTTAATAAAATTATGTTGAAACTGAAGAATAGCCCGCATGAGATCAAAGAGAAATTACGGAAATAATTTAATATCTGACCCATTGAAACTTTTTAATTTTGCACGTGTCGACGACAAGAATTTTATTGTTCTCGGAACATTGTAATTTGCAAAAAACCGGGAATAACATCCACATCTGGCAACACTGGTAACACTGGTCACCCCGGGGACAGGGGACCGTCGACGATTTATTTATCGACGGGGATTCCAACGGGATTTCTAATATTTGCTGTATAACAAAAATGATATAAATAATTCAGCGGTACGTCGTCGTGAATTTTTACGAATTACAAATGTAATCCCATTCCGGAAGGTTAGGCTTGCCATGTGTTACCCCAAATTAGGTGCGTTGTTCTGTTGATATGAAAAATTTTTGTCTCTGTAAATATCCTTCTAGAGACCGCATATAATGAAAGCGTAAATGATATGCGTTTCCCAACTTAAGCTATCTAAATCACAATAATACCACAGCCTACCTACATACAGCATACAGTCGTTCGACGAAGGCATTTTTACCTGGTTTTGACAGGGCAATCGTGCGGGAGGCAAGGGACAGAACGGGAGAGTTGCATACATCACCGCCTTAGTAATTGGGAATGTAACCCCCCCAACCCGTCTCTTGCCCCCCGCAGATTGCCCTGTCAAAACACCTTCGTCGAACGACCGTATGCACTTAGGTAGGCTGTGATAATACTATAAATGCGCAACTTTGGACGGATAGATGGATGTTTGAAACCTCTTCACGCCAAAGCTACTGAACGGAACCACCGGTAGTCACCTGAAATAAAAGGTGTTATTTCAGGTGACTACAGGCGGTTCCGCTACTTTTACCTGAAGAATGCGCATGAAACCGTGAGCTTAACCTTGTTCAATCTACTCCCTCATCACCATCAGCACTAAGTTCCACTGCTGCGAACCGCTCCTCTTAAGACGAAGAGGGGTTCTGCAATCTGCCAACCTCAATCTTAACCTCAACAGCCTGTATTAGTCCACTACTGGACGCAGGCTTCCCCCTGATAAGCGTTTTATTGGCTTTTATCACATAGGGGTAATTCACATCCCCATGCCGGGCATGCGGGTTGGTGATCGCAGTTCGGTGGTAGAATTATTCTGCAGAGGGCACTGATGCCCGCCCTGGTGGACATCCCTTAGTCGCCTCTTACGACACCCGCGGGAAGAGTTGGGGCCATTTGCCAAGCGGTAGACGGATTGGTGATAGCAGTAGAGGTAATACAATACACAGAAGAAAATGGTTGCCTTTTCTCTGGTTCCTTAGTCGACTCACGACATCCACCGACTGAGTTGGAAGGGTAGATTCTTATGCGACTGCCACGGCCACGATTACAATCAACAACAGACAACAGATACGAAAATTATATTTACTAAAGACAATAACAAAATCTTATATTTTTCATAGATTTATAGAAAAAATCAACATTAAACTATACTAGTATTTACAATTGAAACAATTGAGCTAACTGCCGACTGTTGCAAACAGTCTACAGATAGCTCAACTGATCCATATCAACACCAGTCGGAAGCGTCCCCAAGACGCTGGCTGCATTGCCACGCTGTATGGCAATGCTGATACGCTGTGCCAGATATTCACCAGCTCTCGGGTCACGCGTCGCTTCGACCAGACGCTCAGATAGTTTTTTGAAAACCCGAAGAGCCTCGGTACCCCACGGACCTAGGGTCTCGACTCCAAGGGGAGCAAATGTGTAGGCTCTGTCGAGACCTGCATATTTGCGCCTCTTGAGATCTTCGGCCAAATCTGCCGCCGCACCCGCCCTCACGGATGTCCTCGGAAGATGGGAAGGCGCAAGTGTGTCGACGCATGTAGCGTCCCACACAATGGGCCTCCCCAACTCCCATGGGACTAGTGTCATACCGTCGGGCCTCTTACCATCGTCACGCAACAGACCATTCGGTTCGAGAATAGCTGGTACGTTAACGGTGACAAAGGCCCGCCGGATGATGTCGTTAAGGCTAGCGTGGCGAGATATCCGACCAGCGGCCCTAGTGCACGATAATCCGTGATGACCAAGCTGTTCGACAGCAGTACCGCACTGGCATTGATGATTGATACGAAAATAATCATCATTATCTGACAAATGCTTGTATGATCTGCAGATATTTATTCCGGGAGTTGGTGTTTTCATTGTTTAGAAAACTATATTTGTGTGGTGTATGTCATTTAGGTATGTCATATATTTTATTTAATTCTCAATTCGAACGACGAAAACACCAGTTACACCAATTAATTAGAATCACATGCAAACAGTGAAAGTTATAAAACTAACATAAAATTGAAACTAAATAAACTTAATATGAATGTCAGAGTGAAATTATGCATGATTAAATATTATTAATTATTATTTAAACAAGAAAGAAAAACTGTCACGAGCAGACAGACTGACATAAAATATGTATTATACTTCATACATATTTCTTCATTATTCTAGTACCTGCCTACCTACCCATAACACAAGCTCTGCTTAACTTGGGGCTAGATGATGATGTGTGTGTGGATTGTCCAGTTATTTATTTACTATCGAGGTAAATTAGGTAAATTACTGTTGACGCTTGTATCTATTTTCCCTACTCTACTATTTCCAAACTATTCCCCAACGTGTCCTATCTCAAAAGGCTCCATGGATGGTACCCCTATACTTCACAAAATCACTTAGTATTTCAGGATTTTGTTTACTTAGGTTCATTTGTTTAAAACAGGGTTCGACAATATGTAACTGATATGCAGGTTGGAGATAGGGTGTTTTCTCAATGCGTCGTTGAAAGGAATTATCATCATCAGCCTATATTAGTCCACAGCTGGACATAGGCCTCCACTAATGAGCGGCATAGCGCCCTGTCTCCAGCTTACCGCATCCTGCATCTGCCTGCAGTCATTCGCAGGTCGTCATGTCACGGTTGAATGGAATTATAGTGATGATGACTTCAGCTGATCCTCAAGTAAAGGTAATGTAGATTATATTGTGTATAGTACTTATTAGTCGTTCGTTTTTGGAAAAAAAATTCTTATAAGTCCACGTAATGTAAGATTTTACTCGTTTGAATTTTTTATTATCCGAATATAATTTGCCTATACTAACTTTGTGCCACTAAGATTACTATAAAATATTTATGTAAAAAAAATTGTAATGGTACCTGTCACTTATCGGCAGTGTGTACGCACCCGATAGGCTTAAACATATCTACATACAGTTGGCTGACGAGACATGAAACTAACCAAAC
This sequence comes from Eupithecia subfuscata, assembly GCA_963564075.1. NCBI lineage: Eukaryota > Metazoa > Arthropoda > Insecta > Lepidoptera > Geometridae > Eupithecia > Eupithecia subfuscata. The sequence continues at coordinate 3,783,744 of OY751116.1, read as the reverse complement.
ACGGCTTCTGGGAGAGCAGAAATCTCGAATTTATCGTGAAAACCAACAATTTTGAGTCGTAAAACGTGTCTTAACAATTTATACCTACTTAACATTTACAATTATAAAAATTATATTTTGACGTGACAACGTCTTATAATTCGATAGAGCCGGCTGCACGCACGAAAAAACATGACGTCATGAGGCGTTACCTCACTATGACGTCATGCGGCGTTACCTCGCTCTGAGGCGTTCCATGTTAGGCTTGAAGTGCAAGCGAGAGCGCTCGACATCCGTCTCTCTCCTACTTGAGTGAGCGATGCGTCTGCGTGGACAGCTGCTATACTACAGTACATTTACATGTTTTGATCGAGTATCAAATGCTACCATTCCATCAGTATTTTCTTAAGACGTTGTCACGTTCAACTATCGTCAGTAAACCGACTTTATAGACAACCAATTTTTTAAATTCCTTTAATGTCATCAAGTTCTACATTATGTATTGACTATACAACTTGTAAAACACGTGTTAGTTCAAAACGTGTTCAAAACGTATTAGTTTAAATCAAAACTATATTTAGGTATTTGTGGCGTAAATTAAGGACTACTAGAGCAAAATTGTGTTCCTAAAACATTAATTTTAGAGCTGGAACTTTCGTGGCTAAGATTTAATACCTAAATTCCACCTTTGTAAGTTCGCCTTCAAAGCTGAACAATTTCATAATTGTGTGCTGAAATTCGGAAGGTTAAATGTTGAATCTGATCGCCTTTGTTGTTGTTTTGTTTTTTAGATAAGTAAATAAAAAGATTACCGGCATTTTTTAGAAAATTCACTAATTTCTAAATAAAACCTCAACGTTTTCAACTGCTAAGAGGCAATTGTAACCTTCTGTCGCAGAATAACTTTATCAGTAGATACTAATTCTGATAACATAATGGAGTCTAAATGGAGTTTAAACACCAACGTCGGAGGATGGCGACTTGTTGATAAGTTGACACAATCGGCTGCCTACAAAATTCATCCAGTATCGCACCAATACCAGATATACCTTAACCTCAACCTGTATTGGCTGCTGCCAGCTGGACGCAGGTCTTCCCCTGATAAGTGCCTTATTGCCTAATAATCCCTACGCTGAGCATGCGGGTTGGGGATCGCAGTTCGGTGGAAGGATTGTTCCGCAGGAGGCGATGCTGCCCGCCCCTGGTGGATATCCCTTAGTCGCCTCTTACGACACCCGCGGGAAGAGTTGGGGACTTACAATACCAGATATATAATAGTATCTAATACAGGCTGTGTCGCCGACTTTGGTGTACAGACTCCTTAAGCCAAAATGAGAAAAACACTGCATAGTCAGAAAATGGAATTTAATTTTTTACAGAATGTATCTTCCCACCGATAAGCGAAGAACTTTCAAAATACTCTTAGCCTGAATAAGAATTTCTGTCTCAGTAATCTACATCCAAAGTACACGCTTTCTTCACATATCCCGTTTTCAAAACATCAAGGCTTTCTCTGTCAAAATTCAGCCTCCCAAATTCCATCCAGTCCCAAATAAAAGTATTCTGGAGTAAAAACGTAAAAGAAAAAGCCTGTACCGCAGTTGGAGTGAGTGTGGATCTGAAAGCATCTACATTTCCTCGATGATTCCATTTCTGAGGCACCAGTGCCCCTTGAGGTTAGCGCTGCTAAAAGGGCGAGTTTATAAGCGGAAGCGGGAGCGTTTTTTACTCAAGCTGATTGAAAAATAATGTACAAAAAAGTAAAAAGTTACGTATTAATTCTGTGTCACAAAATTACAAACAATGGATACCTCACATTTTATACAGTCAATCAACCTTCGTTTGACCGCAATCTCATCTGATGGAAAGTGAAGATGAAGAGAACCGAAGGCACCTATCCACTCTATTTGTTGTCTTGAAGAGACTCAGGTTGTATTTGACCAGAAAAACAGAAGCAGGAAGCGAGTTCCATTCCTTAGCGTTCCACTTGTTGAAATCGAACTATTAGTTTTAGTTCTACGTGACATAAAGTGCCAACCTCATAACCCTCCGTTGATAGTCGGATAACAAAAGATTCAATAAGGCGTTTTCTTAATGTCAAAAGTTCGATCAAACTGCAAGAGAGTACGAGTAAGAAAAGAGGGCGCTTTTAGGGTTTCGAAGATCGGTTTCGAAACCCTTATGGTCTCGCTTTATCTGTCCTTTTTTCCCTCCTTAATAACTCAGCAACTACCGCAGCGATCAACTTGAAATTTAAAATAATAAGACAATTCGTGCGCCTGTACAGACTTTAAGAGAAAAATAGAAAAAAAATGAAAAATGAAATTGAACATTTTCCATACAAATTGAGATGTCGGAATTTTAAAAGAGACCTACAAAGTCAAGTGGTATATCAAATGAAAGGTAATGGTTTGAACATTTCAAAAAAGTTCTTGAAATTTCTGTAGGTGTCATACTTTTTGAAATATTTTGAAAATAGTCGAAAAAATACCCATTCCCCCCCTTATCTCCGAAGTTTGCAGAGCGATCCATTCAAAATGTATGGAGCGTTTGTAGATATAGATCTATATTTTACAGTAAAAATATAGAGAAGTCTGAAAAACTAACACTTTTTGAAAAATTGTCAAAAAAGGGGGGGATAATTTTCAAAAGGGGGGCTACCCCACTGAGTGGGGTATCATATGAAAGGTACTTATCGGTTTGTACATTTTAAAACCGTTTTTCAAATTTCTGTAGGTTTCATACTTTTAAAAATATTTTGAAAAAAGTCGAAATTTTACCCGTTCCCCCCCTCTATCTCCGAAGTTTACAGAGCGATCCATTCAAAATGTATGGAGCGTTTGTAGATATAGATCTATATATTACAGGATAAATATAGAAAAGTCTGAAAAACTAACACTTTTTGAAAATATTACAAAAAAGGGGGGGATAATTTTCAAAAGGGGGCCTACCCCACTGAGTGGGGTATCATATGTATGGTATTGGTTTGTACATTTCAAAACCGTTTTTCGAATTTCTGTCGGGCTCATACATTTTGAAATATTTTGAAAATAGTCGAAATTTTTTTACAAAAGGGGAGGCTACTCCTCTGAATGGGGTATCAAATGAAAGGTAACGGTTTGTACATTTCAAAACAGTTTTTAAATTTTCTGTTGGTCTCATACTTTTTGAAATACTTTGAAAATAGTCGAAAAATTTACCGCTACTATTTCCCCTATCAACGAAGCATGCAGAGAGATCCATCTGAAATGTAGGTACCTACTAGTTTTAGGTATTCATTAAATTTCGGAGTCTCTAACTGGTACCTTTAGTACATACCTACTTGTTCACAAACGTTCGAAACCCTCGGCGCGCGAGTTACACTCGCACTTGACGGGTCTTGTTTTACGTGGCGCCGCCAAATTAAAGTGGTAGAAAAACGAAGCGAATTGTCTCTTCGTGCAACTCTTACGTCTATTATGATGGCGACAAGCATTCAACAGTTCTGTCGCTAAGCTCGTGGCCATACCTCCAACCAGCAAACTGCGGCATTCCCTAAGCTATAAGCCTTAGCGAGATTATACCTAGCTGCGTTGAAGCATTCGTCATTGTCACCGCACAAGCCTTTTAGGTTTACTTCTATACGAAACTCTCGTGAAATGTATGAAAGGTTTTAATTTTAATTAAAATTACTTGTCGAGGTTTCCACTTTTTGTATTAAATTGCTGTCTATGAAAAGAACTTGTCATTGAAAAGTTTGTGAATGTTTATTTTATTTTATCGTAAATATTCGGTAACTCATAATTTCACGAGAGAGTTTCGTAGGTATGTCTATGTACTTATCTGCATAGTGGGTTTTCCAACTTATTACTTATTTTTTATGGTTTATTATTTAAGAAGTTTTGTGTATTTAAGCCACGTACAAGTATTTGGACCTTGAAAATAATAGGGAATACCTACGTACGAAAGTTGATAAAACCTTTCTTCTTCAAATTTTAAAGGACCTATTTATCAAACCTACCTACTAGCACATGTCTTCAACAGGTATCAATTTCCTATGATCATTTATAGGTAATTTTTTAAGGCGCTGCCTCCCCTCACACTAGCGCCGCCACCTATTTTATCTAATTATTAGGTACGTTTAAGAAAGGAATTTCCAAAAATTACTTTAGCCTGTTTTTGATACCTATAATAAGCTTTTTTTTAATGCCTTTATAATAGTTTTGTTTTGTATAGAGGCGGCGCTAGTGTGCCCCTCACACTAAAAAGGCACACTAAAAAGGCAGCGCTTTAAAAGCTGGCGCGACTGTCTTATTTTCATACAATTATCCAGGCCGATGACGTCGCAAATCCAGGACTCCAGTATAAGAAAAACAATAGGGGATCGCTCCAGCTTTTAAAAATTGTGTATAGGTTACACCTAATGACTTTCGTATCTGTGTAGAAATCAGAAGTGAACTTCCCTATCCAAAAAGGTTTAGCAACATAAGGCCTCGATTGAAAAAAATAACGACTGTTTCTCTAAGATGACGATAAAAACACTTCAACACTTTATAATTCACTTCGCCCCGATAAAAACGAAAAGCCCCCCAGACCTTTTGTAAAGCAAAAACGCCTGGCTAAGGTAACAAATCATAAAACACGGACATAAATACCGAACAGACGACATGATAAATAGCTTGTATCGGAGGTTACGTCGACTGAGCCGGAGAAATGCTAGAGGGACTCATCCAGTGGTTCTGCTACCTTCCAATCCTCATATGAAATTGAATGGAGTCTACACACCGAAGTCACCACCCCAACTCTTCCGCTGGTGTCGTAAGAGGCGACTAAGGGATATCCACCGGGGGCTGGCAGCAGCGCGCCTTGCAGAACAATTCTATCACCGAACTGCGAACCCCAACCCGCATGCCCAGCGTGGGGATTATGGGCATTACCCCCATGTGATAAAAGCCAATCAGGTGCTAATCATGGAGAGGCCTGCGTCCAGTAGTGGACCAATACAGGCTGTTGAGGTTGAGGTAGTAAAATAGAATATTCAGGTTAAGATAAAAATACTTGCAGATCACACAGTCAATGTCTAGCGAAGGTTACCGACACAGCCCGGCGGCTTTGATGCCGATATCCTAGTCCTAGAGAGAACATTGTCGCCGGCCTGCAATATTCATATAACAGCGAAATGTCGCTAAAAGTCACTATACATAATTGTACAAAATAACGCTGCCAACTTCAATCTGCGGCTTTCTTGGCGGGTTTGACGGGTTCAGTGTGTCGAGTTTAACAATTCTATACCTACTGAAATATTTGTAAAGTTATACGCCCCTTATAGCACACCATATCTCAAGACTGGTTACCATATGACACAGTCCGTCGTGCGAAGAAACTTTGTATTGTACTAAGGTAAGTTCGGGTATTAGAAAATACGTACAAGCATTAGACAATATGGCTCAATATGGCTGAAATTAATTTCATACTGCCTTTACTCCGCGTCCGATGATACCCCAATGCACTATACTTTACCACCGACATGTTATAGCATAATAAACTACAGGGTAGACTTTCAGTGAACAATGCAATATATCTCTCTGTGTCTCTCTTATAATAACACAGAAAAGGCTTTGAAAAGTGTGACAAATACCTATAAAAACCTTCCAGAATGGCCACGGACTGGGCTTCGTGCCTCGTAAGGCATTCGACCCGTGTCTGTGACGTCACGACCCATGTAACTGAAGGTTACCCGACCCCAGGGAATCCAACTGTTATTCTAGATAGCATCTCTGCTAAACAAGTTGTAGAAATATGTGGCTTTTTGTCTTTGCTACAACTGCTTATTTAAATAAATAAATAAGACATTTTTATGGTATCATGTTGCTAGATTCAAGCCCCAAAGTAAGCAAAGATTTGTGATCTGAATATGTACTTAGACGATTTAATAGTCATGTCTACTACTGGATAGTCATCCAGTACTACGACCTCTGTGGCGCAGCGGGCGAAGGTCTGCCTGCGACGCAGGAGGTTGCGGGTTCGATTCCCGCCTCGGGACAAATGTTTGCACGATCTGCAGACATTTGTCCAGGGCGTTCTGGATGTTTTCTATGTATAATAAAAAATATCTATCTATGTAGTGTATTATATTAAGTATATCAGTTATCTAGTACCCATAACACAAGCTCTGCTTAGCTTGGGGCTAGATAAAGCTGTGTGAATTGTCCAGCATTATTTATTTATTTATTAGTACTATTTTAGATTAAAGTTCGTACGTCAAACTTAATATTTTATACTTGATCATGCACATTTTTCCCTTTAATAATATTGAACAAAAACTTCAGTCGAGTGGCTATGAGTTTGCTTTGCGCTTTTTTAAATACAAAAACGGATACAGCTTTCGTTTACTACCGCTGACTTGTTAAAGTTAAATTGCTAAAATGGAGTTATAATATAGTTCCACTTTCTATCAGGGTTTTAGTTTTATACACGGCTCAGATTACAGAATCTTTTATCTGAGATCTAAGTTATTTTTATTATTATAACTTATTCTCTTTATTGACAAAGATAATTGCAATCACGTGGTTTACAATTGAGCTAACTGCAGACTGTTGTAAACAATCTACAGGTAGCCGAACTGATTCATATTATCTAAGAATTAGTTTCAAGAGTACCTACCCAACTTCTTATATCACAAATTGGTGAACAGTAAGTCATTTAGGAAATCAAGTCGTCACAAAAAAATCGATGAATAGAGGCTGCTCGGAATCGCAAATGTAATAAAAGAAACAATAACTTAACTTTTATACTAATCGTAAACTATGCAAAACTCAGGCCAACTCGTAGTTATCAAGAGCTAGCAGCATAGACCCACAGGTAAATAAATAACTCATTATTAAAGACACAATGATCCATAACTGACCTACAATAAAGAAATATATTACTATATCCATATTCAAAAGTACAAAGAATAGTACGAACGAGTCCAAAAAATAGTCAGGTAAACTAAAACCGATTTATCATCTACTTGATCCGTTTCAGGTTGAAATAAAACAAAATGGAGTCGTTCCTGCAAACGCCTTTTCGTCCCGTTTGCATAATTCAACATTATAATTTAGGGAGATGTATTAACTCGACTTGGATCCATCTTTATCTGAGCTCGAACCGATGACTTGCGAGCGAAGATGGAAAATCTGAAGAGAGGTGTAGAGGAAGCTATGGAAAGAGACTCAAAGTCCGTTCCGTTGTTTGTTTGTCCGTTCCGTCCGTTGTGTAGGAAAAGCATCCGTCCTGTTATTCTGATGAAATGGCCTCAATTGTGTAGGTACTGTAGGATTTTGTCGCCGTTTACACTTTAAAATTAGTTTTTTAATCCATCCATAGAAATTTTAGTGACGGTTATCCGTATCATGTGTAATTGTAAACAGTTTAACGAACTGTTTACACATGATATGGACTCTGGACATAAAGAACGAACAAGCTTGTAGGTAAATAGATTCACAAGCGGTGTTTGCTGGTGACCATATGTCATTATCATAATCAGCCTATTTAGTCGAACTGGTTATTAGGCCTTCCCTAATGAGCGCCATAGCGTCTTCAGCTTGCCGCATTCAGCATCTGCCTGCAGTCTTTCGCGGGTCGTCATCCCTCCTGGTACCGAGGAGTCCTACTCTTTTTGTACAAAAATCAAATCTATAATAAAATGCCGAAGAAAAAAAGAAAATCAATTAGGAAGGTTTTGGGTGTTTGAAATAGTTTGGCTTTTTGTTTGATCTTTGAATTCCCAAGCGCTGTCAACAATGATTACAGTAAAGATATTATGCTTCATAGCTTGCTCTCATTAGTCCGTTGTGTTGTGTAGGAAAAATCTTTTATTTACAACATATTTTAATACGGAAAATGCTGGAAATTTCCCGGAATATATTTGTGAATCAAATTGGGATGTGTAGCAATCAGCTTGAGTAGATAGGTAGGTACGATCTTTGTCAATATTTTATCTCCTTACTACGCATGTAAAAACTCTGTCAGTAATTAAGTAGGTAAGTCTGTCTTCTAAAGCTCAGCATTAGCTGTTAGTTAGGCAGGTCTGATGGATATAGGTCTAAAGAGTGCTAGATATTATAGGTATTCATTCAGAGTTTTTAATGATAATTTCGAAAACTCTGGAGTCAGCCCCAGAATATTTCGACTGGAAAGCCCACGGCGCCGTGACACCTGTCAAAGACCAAGAACAATGTGGTTCATGCTGGGTCCATGCTGTTGTTGGTAAGAGAAAAAAAAAGATTCACCTTCCTAATTCATGTTATTTTCATAATTTTAACAGGGTCTACGACAACACTGTAACAAAAATGGCGAACAGCACTTCGAGACGTCGCATTGTGTGGTGGGCCCAAATGTTTCCAGAATTCAGCAAATCTTTCTGCAGTATATAATACGATGGTGATGCACGGGCAGCAAATGAAAACTATAAAAACCAGAACTTGCTATTTATATAATGCAAAACGAGGGGGCAAATGCCTACAAAATATAGCTAAAAACTTATGAAAATCGCTTCAGCCTTTTTGTGCTTCGAGATAATAAGAGTGTCCGCCACACAGAAAAACTAATAGGTACTATAAAATAACTGACGCCTCGCGGGTAAAAAGCAAATTATCTTTTGTTAAAGCCCAATATTACGACTCTTGCCTATTCAGAAGAGCTTTCTATAAACTAACGAAGTTCTCAGCACCTGTCAGCTTCACATTAAACTTAGGCCGTGTTCAGTAACCAATATGCAGCATTAATGGAAGGCTCATCAATCTATGTGTCGTGTCGAGCTACTTACGGTGTCTACTAACTTTACAGTGCCTCTCATGGGTAAGGCTGTGTGTTGGGTGGATAGTGGGAGCGAAACGATCAAGTTTTTACCTTTGACATAGAGTTTCGGCAAAACCTGCGCGTCGAAGACGCGGGATGCGGAACGCGAAGCAGGAGCGTCAACAACGCGAAACTTTTCCACTAAAAAGCTCCCGCGTCTTGGTCGCGTAGGTGTTCAAGGCGCCACAGAAAATTTCTGTAAAAGAAAATAAATAAAAATTTAACTATATATTTAATATATTTTTATTTATTTGGGAATCATACAGTCATCATAAACCTTACTAACACTTAAACCAGCAAAGTTTCCACCATTAAATGAAACTACTACATTACTTACCTAGACAAAGATTAAATTGATATAACCAAAATACCTACCTTATTGTAGTGCCCTGACAGAGTTTTTATGCATTGTGTACCTACCCACTAAGACTACCTACACCTAAGAACAACATCTGTATGCAGAAAATCACAATAAATGAAATGAATATGAAACATTAAAATATCTCGATATAGTTCTGTGCAAGGCGCCCTTAAGGCGGCGCCATTGCAGCGTCCATCGAGCGGCTGACGCGCCCGCTTCGCATCTCGCGTCCCGCGTGTATGACGCGCAGGTTTGGCCGAAACCTAACACTTTCATGGCATTGGACGCTCTCGCACATCTGGAGTTCCGTGTAGCGGCGGCCATGAGGGGTATTATAAGTTTGGCTATCTGGAGCATCGAAGACTCGGGATTGATGTTGATTTTTTTGAAAGTTGATGTCATCGTATGCTCTGAACTATGTTTCAAGAGATCGATGCATCCGTTCAAATGATAAAGGCGTACAGGATGATCTGGTCAAACTTCTTTAACCATATTATTAGTGAAAAATAATATGTAAATACTTCGCTGTAACATAACCACTAGGTATAGGACCTGCAAATGGGTGTGCGTGGTTTCTTTTACAAATAATTGTTTTGAACGGCATCCAAGGGTTTTCAGCATAATGGCCTCTGTCTAAAAGGACGTTGATAAGTTTTGTTACAATCGTAAGGCATCTCACCTCGAGGGATCGTCTCGTATCTACTACTTGTGCGATCAGGTTTCGTGTGATCATCTGGGACATACATACCCCTTTCCCCTATGATCGCTCAAAGTAATGGTTGAAGTCGTTAACAAATTTTTGTGAAAATAAATTAGCTAGCTTCTAGAGAAATATATATCGCACGATAAAATGTTCCATTCAAAACTCCTTTTCCCGCTTTTACCGAAAAGGCAACCAAAAGTGCAGATTAAATCGTACAAAAAAGTTTTTAGGTGCTACTCAGAGCTATAGGATTAGTTTGCTAGATTTTTGGTAAAAATGCGTAAAGCATTTTCTCGATAACTTGGTAGGTTCAGGTTTATTTTGGAAATCTCAATATTTTCCCTGTCACCGCCAACATACCAGCTATTCTCGAACCGAATGGTCTGTTGCGTGACGATGGTAAGAGGCCCGACGGTATGACACTAGTCCCATGGGAGTTGGGGAGGCCCATTGTGTGGGACGCTACATGCGTCGACACACTTGCGCCTTCCCATCTTCCGAGGACATCCGTGAGGGCGGGTGCGGCGGCAGATTTGGCCGAAGATCTCAAGAGGCGCAAATATGCAGGTCTCGACAGAGCCTACACATTTGCTCCCCTTGGAGTCGAGACCCTAGGTCCGTGGGGTACCGAGGCTCTTCGGGTTTTCAAAAAACTATCTGAGCGTCTGGTCGAAGCGACGCGTGACCCGAGAGCTGGTGAATATCTGGCACAGCGTATCAGCATTGCCATACAGCGTGGCAATGCAGCCAGCGTCTTGGGGACGCTTCCGACTGGTGTTGATATGGATCAGTTGAGCTATCTGTAGACTGTTTGCAACAGTCGGCAGTTAGCTCAATTGTTTCAATTGTAAATGCTAGTATAATTTTCTTTGTGAATAAATGTTCTAATTTGTTTCCATGATTTGATTATAATTTTCTTTGTTAATCATTTACTACTCCTTAAAAAAATATATAATAATAATAATAAAAGTATTTATTTCCAAAAATGGTTTGAACAGGTTAACAGAGTACTTAAAACTAATTTATTTTTAATACTAATCTCTTACTTTATTTTTAAATTACCTATAATAAATATGTTTTTGTTATAACTTAAACTAAGATAGTATACCTTAAGGTAGCGCAACCAGTGTTGGTGCGATTGTCTTGACTGTCTGTGTTGTTTCTCGTATTCTGCGAAGATTCTGACGTCAGCGTAGTCGTTGCTATGAAAAAAACAAAACACGATCGCGGTAACTTTTGGGATTTTCCCAAATAGTAACATAAAGGGTGTGTATATAAGGTGGAAGTTTTGGACGGGGCAGTAAGGACAGGTACATTAACCGTTGCAGCTACATGAAAACGGTCTTAGGAACACATCCCTTTTTGAAAAAAATATCATCCCCATTCACAGATTTTTTAAAAACAGTTACCGATTTTGAGAAAAGGGCGTTTTCCACAATAAAAAAATTTGATGCCAATCGATCCCGTTTCTTATACCTACTGATAAAAAAGTTTTTTGGGACCAACTAAAGTACTAGAAAAGTCAGAAAGCGCAAAAAACTTTTCCCATACATTTGTACGGAGTTCAGATCTATTTTTTGTAACCGTAGGCTGGATAGCGAAAATACTTGGTTTAATAGAGAATTTTTTTTTTGTATCTGTCCTTACTGCCCCGTCCATAAATCCACCCTGTATAGTTAAGGCTTAGTTTTTGTGTCTAAAAACTTCAAAACCTCTGTCCGAAAAAAATAAAAACTCACGTGTTTCGTTAAATTTAGTTTGCAACAGGATAATAAATGTTTGAATAAACTTTTTATACATAATAACCTTATGTTTGACGGCGAGATAGTTCTAAAGTTGGATTAGTCAGTATTTTCACAACTCGTTAACATGTCCTTGCGCGTCCGGTTTGACCCCTGACACGAGCGACATACTGTAGGGTGACCACGACCACGACACAGGGCTGCAAAACAAATAATTAAGAAAGAAGAAAGAAAGAAAAGAAAATACACATTTGGACTATACATAACACAACACATTACAATTAATACATACAGTGAACATAGAGGATTATAGAGAAAGGAAACACAACAAAATAAATGAAAACAGATACAAATTAGTTATTGTGTTACATAGGCCAAAAAGGTCCCTGTCTCAGCATTATGCCGCTACAAGCCGAAGCTAGTAGCGGCGCTGGTTTTCAGACAGGTCCTAGTGTGGCAGCAATACAAACAGTACAAGCAAGATACGAAAAAAGAGAGGAAGAAAAAAGGATAAAATAAATTATAATAAATGAGTAAAACCTCTATGGAAATAAGGTACAGAAAAGGAACATAAATGTAAAAAATTATAAATAAGAAAGGAATAACAAAAATTAAACAAAAATAACAAAAAAAGAGCTCTGGACAGAAATTTGTCAAACCAGACGCAGAGCCAAAAGACAAGAAATTAGTTTTGTAGGCCTGTATCGTGGTCGTTGTTTTCGGTCATAGTGTAAAGAATAAAAACACTTTTATGCGTTTATCGTAACTTCAGGTACACAACGACAGATACAGACTGAAAAACAATTGGTGGGATCGCCGCTGGTTTGATAGCTATTTGGCGCTCATTGGATATTGATCATTATTGCAGTGTACACCTGTGACATGCAGCGTTATAGCAGTGTAGCCGATTATTTAAAATGCTTTTTTCTAGGGACTGCAAGCGATAATGCCAAGTTTGAAATTCTTGCAGTCGTTCTTGCAGTGGACCCTTCAATTATTACACTTTTAATATATAAAATATCAATAACTTTTTAAGTACACACAACTTTTTAAGTATTGAGCACGCCTGGGATGAGCTAGGAAGGCTACTCAGAAGCCGCAGACCACCACCTACCACCCTCAGGGCACTAAAAAACGCCCTGATAGTTGTTGGCCTTCCCTCGGTCAGCGTTTTCGAAATAGAAGACGTCGACTACCTCGATATGCGATAGGTGGACGACATCCGTAAGAACTACCATCGTAAGGCCGTGTGTTTCACGTGGCCCAGACGTGGCAATCATGGATAGGGGAGATATGACCAGCTGTGGGTACTAAACGGCTGATGATGTTTGCACGAATTTCTCGATGAGCTTATCAGCCAGTGAAAAACTAGAATTACATATAAATACTTTAGACTTAATAATAAAACATTCCTATATTATAATACGATGATGATGATAAAGCTTTGCAAATTTATTTCTGAAAACTGTATAAAATCGGATGATGGTTCCGCAATATACAACGTAACATTTTTTAATTAAGCGACCATGCAAAGAGGCAGCAGTTAGAATTGTTCAACGTATGTACCTACATACTGTGTTTTTTAAGTTAACACGCTATTCTCTTTATTTCATTTTATTCACCTTTGTTTCATACAGGTGAGCTGGGCAAAGCTTTCTTTTCAGTTGTCGGCTAAGCTTCGCAGATAAGTGCTTTCTGGATGAATGAGTTAAAATATTACGCAACCATTTTCCCTGTACTTTTCCTGGGACATTAACCATTTTCCTATTTGTATCAGGGCGGTTTGAATAGAAATTGATTCACATTTAGCTAGTGATACATTTAAATTAAATTTCAATTCTAATTTAGATAGACTTCATCATCTATTTCCAAAGTAAGCGGAGCTTGTATAATGGGGTTAAGTGATTTACTTAATACATTACATCTATACTATTAATATTGTAATGAGGAAAGATTTGATTGTTTGTTTGTATTGAATAGGCTCCGAAACTACTTTACCGATTTGAAAAATCTTTCACCGTTAGGAAGCTTACTTTTCAGGGTGAAACATAGGCTATATTTTATCCCGGAATTCTCACAGGAACTACGCTGGTGAAACCGCGAGGCGATCGTCTAGTATTATATAAACCACGGTCTGGGTGTTGCTAATGAAGCTGTCACTGTCTTCTATCAGAAAGATATAGCCGAGATATTAGGTTGTAAAAAGGAAAAAAAATGTGCATTAACTTGTTTATTATCCTCTCTGTGTCATTGTGCGTTATATTCATCCCATGTTGTGTTGTCCTCTTGCTTATTGTGTTGTCTTATTAAAATTAGATAAATAAATTTGATGCAAAATTTATATTTTTTTCCTGCTTTCCTGAAACCTATCATATTCTATTTGAACCCGTCAAATAAAAAGTTTACGACACTCCTTACTGACACTGGAAGAGTCGTAGTGAAAAGCAAGCGGCGCCACTTTAATAGAAGTTGAAGTTGAAGAGCAGGAATCCGGGTTGACAGTTGAACGGATGCCTAGTGATGCGTGAGGTGAAGGAAAGAATACCTTCGCAGTGACGAGCTGTATCCCTAATTATTAATTCGTAGTGCTGATGACGGCGTAAGAATCAGCACCTCCTACGCAGCCCGTGAATTTCTTGAAATTTTTTTTACATCGATTTTTTTACTTCTACATAATAAGAAGTATAAATCCTGGATTTTATGTAATTTATTAATATATAATATATAATCTATACTAATATTATAAAGAGGAAAGGTTTGATTTTTTGTTTGTTTGTTTGTTTGTATGAATTGAATAGGCTCCGAAACTACTGGACCGATTTGAAAAATTCTTTCACCGTTAGGAAGCTTACTTTTCAGGGAGTGACATAGGCTATATTTTATCCCGGAATTCCCACGGGAACGGGAACTACGCGGGTGAAACCGCGAGGCGATCGTCTAGTAATATTATAAAGAGGAAAGGTTTGATTTTTTGTTTGTTTGTTTGTTTGTATGAATTGAATAGGCTCCGAAACTACTGGACCGATTTGAAAAATTCTTTCACCGTTAGGAAGCTTACTTTTCAGGGAGTGACATAGGCTATATTTTATCCCGGAATTCCCACGGGAACGGGAACTACGCGGGTGAAACCGCGAGGCGATCGTCTAGTAATATATAAAAGAGAAGAGAAAACTGACTTATCAAAAGATCCCTGACCCTACAAGTGCTACGAAGCTGAAATTTTGCATGGAGGTTCCTTTCAGGACGTAGGCACCCGCTAAGAACGGGTTTTTGGAAATTCGTATTCTAAGGGGTCTAAGGTCATTTTTATAATAACTTCAGAACCGTAACTGTTGGCCCTTCAAAATTTGTAGCTTATAAAGATGACTAAAAATAAACAGACACGTGGTTCAAGGTTTTTTGAAATTCACACCCTAAAGGTCAATAGTGTGGAGTCGAAAGTTAGGCGACTCACTGACATATCACGAAATCTCAGGAACTAGAAGAGCTACGAAGCTGAAATTTTGCATGGAAGTTTCTATTAAGACGTAGGCACTAGGGTTGACGGTAATTCCCGTACCTGAAATTCCCGGGAATTCCCAAAATTTCCCTTCCTCTTATAGGATTTCGTATCAATCAGGTTCTATGCGGTATTAGGCAGGGTTGATACAACTTTTAAATCCATCATGGTTATTAACACTAAAGTCATTAACAACGGGATATTTACCATGATATGAGTTGGTATGGTAAATATCCCGTTGTTAATGACTTTAGGGTTGATACAATTTTTGTCACTTGATTTAAACCAATTGTTATTTTTCTTGCAACGAAAACAGAAAACACTCAAAAATGTTAAAGTGTAGGTGTAAGTAATCTTGGTGTTTTCCCTTCATCCTAGTGTTATTATAGTGCGGAACCCCACACTCAGGGTAATTTCTAAGAAATAAATTAATATCGATTAATTTTCGACTTCGACAGGACTTGAACCCGAACGAAAGGATGCGGGTGAACCCGCAGTCCCGAAGTCCAGTCGAGGTCGAAAATTTTTGCGATGTTATTTGATTTCTTAAATCCTGGATGTTTGAAAGTTTATGGTCATCCTACTCTTGACACACTGCCCAACGAGCTTCGACCAAAGTTGCGGGACCCCAAAGTTCAACAAATTCCTAGTATTGCCACCTAGCGGGATCATTATAGCCACAGCCGTGTATACGGGAGAAATTAGGCCGGTCCGAGAGTTTAATACACGGTTGTGTATTTTATTGTTGTTATTTTAGAATAGTTCGGGATGAAACGTCCCTCATAAACGCGATGAATTGAATAATTGGAATTTACCACTGAAATCTAATACATGAGCTGGATTTACGTAATGTTGCCACATCATATTGCCTGCCGGCAATAAGTATTTTTACTAATTAGTAAAAATACTTATTAGTAAAAATATTAGTAAAAATACTTTGATGAAATAGACACCTAGGTACCTACTGACTGATCAAAATGGAAAACATATTTTACCAATGATGTAGCTACTTACCGGTAAGAGGCGACTAAGGGATATCCACCGGGGGCAGGCAGCAGTGCGCAGAACAATTCTACCACCGATATGCGATCCCCAACCCGCATGCCCAGTGTTGGGTCTATGGGCATTACCCCCCTAAAAGATAAAAGGCAATAAATCGCCTTTCAGGGGGAGGCCTGCGTCTAGCAGTGGAACAGTATAAAGTTAGAGGATATAATAATGGCTGTTTCAAAACGTTAAGGAATGTCATTAGATCGACGCTACTACGGATAAAGCTCTGCGCACATTAATCCAACACCGCATCCGCACAGCACAAAAAGTGTATTTAAATATAGGTTTAGACTCGTTATCTTTAGATAGATAGATAGATATATGGTTTATTTGGTGCACAATTCGACAGCACAAAATACAATCAAACATAGATACTTAAGTAAGCAGGTAGGTATGTCAATGAATTCAGTAGAAACCTATACCTAATAATATCTAAAATAATATAAACTTTGTATTGTTAGGTGTAATGTATTTAGGTACAACATTCAATCAATAAAAAGATTAAAAATAATATATTACAAAAGTACACTTTTGAATAATAAGTAATAAATATTTTTTTTATTCAGCCTATTCCGTCCCACTGCTGGGCAAAAGCCTCTCCCAAATGTTTCATAATGAGTAATTACAAATAATTATTTATATGCAGTTATGCACCTAAACAGATAGTACCTACTTAACTTAATAGTGACAGATAGATGTGCCAGGGCCGCCGAGTGAGCCAACACGGATCAGACGTATCGTTGATATATTTTACAATGACAAAATGGCTTTCCACAAGCTTCAAACACACCCGCGAGCTGTCTGTTATCTGATGCTGTCAATATAAAATGCATCTAAATGTTACGAGTAGCCCATATTTCAATGATCATCTTTGGCTGTGAAATAGCGGTGTTGGATTGATGACGACCTCTGTGGCGCAGCGGGCGAAGGTCCGCCTGCTACGCAGGAGGTTTTGGGTTCGATTCCCGCCTCGGGACAAATGTTTGTACGATCTGCAGACATTCGTCCAGGGCGTTCTGGATGTTTTCTATGTATATTAAAAAATATCTATCTATGTAGTGTATTGTATTAAGTATATCAGTTATCCAGTACCCATAACACAAGCTCTGCTTAGCTTAGGGCTAGATAATGCTGTGTGAATTGTCCAACATTAATAATTTATTTATATTTATTATGTGCAGAAAGCTTAACTCAGACTCGAAGTGAGCCGCGGGCGGAATCTAGTCTTTCATCAATACAAAGTAGAATAAAACGTCAAGAGCGAATCGGACTCGCGCACTAAAGGTTCCGTTAGACCTTGTGTCTTGCCACATTATCATGATTCTAGTTAGGTCAACGGGAAGTAAGTACCCTGTAGGTTTTGGTCCATGGCGAGAATCAAAAATTATTTTTTTCGTGAAGTATGTGACGTTAATATTGTTAGAATATTTAGTCTGCGAACAACACTATTGTCTATGACGTACCTCATTACTTCCGTTCTCTCGAGTGTGTGCGCAAAGATGTCGAGGTTCATTGTATTTTATAAATTATAAAAAAGTAAACTTCTTTCATTGGAACACCAGTTCTAATAAATATCAACTCAATACGTCTACGCGTTCTTGAGAAAAGGGGGTTGACAGACAGACGAAAACAAAGTGATCCTTTAAGGGTTCCTTTTTTACTTTTGCGGTACGGAACCCTAAAAATGGTAGGTATGTATGTATATAGCTATTTTACAAAGTCTTAGGTACACCTCCTGCCTTTCTTAGATTCACATAATTCCTTCCACCCAAAGGTTGCTTGGAGGAGACCGCTTCTAAGCGATAAGGCCGCCCATTGTACTTGTCTTATATAATGTCTCCTTGTAATGTTATTTTTATGGTGTAAAATAAAGCATTTCTATATTGTACTAGCTTCTGCCCGCGGCTTCGCACGCGTTGTTTCTATGGAAACGAGAGAGGGATTTCTATCCCACGGGAACTGATTTATGGGATAAAAAGTAGCCCATGTTTTATTCCAGGATTAGAATAACCTGTGTGCAAAATTTCAGCCCGATCCATTCAGTAGTTTTGGCGTGAAGAGGTAACAAACATCCATCCATCCATACATCCAAACTTTCACATTTACAATATTAGTGTGATTGTAAGTAGATAATGGACGAAGTAAAAAAAGTAAAAAAGGGTTAGAAGCTTTAGAATAAATCTCAATACGTCTAGAAAACGGGCATGACTAGATCGCTTTATGACTAAATCTCGAATTTATATTACATTCTTTAATATGACTACTTAGGGATAAATAGCTTTCCGACCATAATATGCATACTCCCTGTTATCAGAATGACTAATTATCGATAAGATGTACAGTGCCACCGAAAAGAGTAGAAAATAAATGAGGGCGCTAACATCTATATTAATAACTAGCTGCGCCCCGCGGCTTCGCCCCCGTGGAAATTTATGTTTCCAACTTTCTTAATTTTTTCTTACATAAAAACCTTCTCCTGACAATAACAAACACAACAAAGAAAGAATTAGCGAAATCGGTCCAGGCGTTGTTGAGTTATGCGCATACCAACACATTTTGCGATTCATTTTTATATTATAGATTTCGGACCGGTCTACGGTAGACTCGAACGAAATGCACATCAAATTGAAGAGCGTAAAAAATTAGTCGATCCGAGTCGACAACTTATAGGCGGAAAATTTGGATTATCGAGTAGTTTCAATATGAAAATGAATAAATTGCTAAAAAAAATGTAACGGCGTTGCAAAGTAAACATGTCAATTAAGTATAAACACGTCCATGGTTCGGTCTTGGTACCGTGGACGGAAGAAATCGCTCCCCAGGGTATATAAATACTCCTTGATCGTAGCTTTGTACATATATAGTGATCTGTGGTTCGGTCTAATTTTTTTGAATGAAAACTCTTTGCTCTTTGATTGAGAAATCATAAATGTTTAATAATAGTAATAGTAGTACCTATTTTATTGCACCCGTGCGAAGGGTCGCTAGTTAAAACTTATTCTTCAAGATGAAGTGTTCAACCATTTTCAGGTCAATAATAAAACTGCTCAGGCGCACTTTATCGCCGTAACTCTCGTAATACGGTGAAGTTGATAAAGTGTCCTAAGAAAACCATTTGATATTTTTACAAAGTTGAAAGCTGTTTTCATAATGTCTGTAACTGTTCTGAACGTGAGCAAAAAGGATTTTCATCAGGGTTGGTGCAGATTTATTAGCATGACTGAAGCTTTTCGGATTCACGAGTTTAGATTTAGGCAAATTTTCTTAACCGAAGGTATTTAAAAAACTTCAAGAAATGAGGAGGTATCATGTTCAGCTGTGTTTTTTATCGCAAGTTTCCTTTTGCGCAACTGAGATTGCTCAACTGCGAATAGTTGAGCAACGGGGCTTACCTTTTCTGCAACTCATTTTGTTCCCCATTGCTAAACTCAATTTTTGACGAAATATAGACAAGACTAGTTATTTTTAGGTATTCCAAAATTATCAAACTATTGTCCAAAGTTCTATGTAAAATAATGTTAATGTCCTCTTAGCCGAATTTCGACCACGGCGGCCAGCCTCATGGCGGAGACAAGCCAGATGCGCAGGACATATTAGTGCACAAGTGTGTGCGCAAATACAGGTGCACTCTCTATGCCCTCACTCTTATAATCCGATGGGACGGCAGACCGACACGACCGAGGAGAGGTCAAGCGCAGGACCAATGGCTTAACGTGCTTTCCGAGGCACGGGGGTGTAACACCGCCAACTTCCTGACTCCAGGTTGCTACTGTGATTTTTTTTGCTAGAAAAATCCCAATAGCAACCATTGTTGGCCCTTCCCAGGATTTGAACCCAGGACCTCATAATCAGCAGTTGATCAAGCTGACCGCTAGACCAACGAGGCAGTTAAGTAAAATAGTCTTCGGGACAGGTATTTTTTTAGATCCTTAACACTTTAAGTTTTTGAAATAGTGAGTTACTGAAAACAAAACCCCATCTCGGTTGATCGAGTATCTAACGTAGTGATCCAACTTTTTGCTGAAAAGATGTTGTTTTATATTAATTTCATTAAAATACCCTAGAGTGCAAACTCTGGCAGCCTCCTCTATCGATTTCAACCTTATAATTGAAGGTGACACGGTTGGAAATTGATTCATAAAAACTTACTCCACTCACGAGTTTAGGTTTTATTGCTTTTCTAAGAGTTATCCATTTACAAGATTTATAGATTTTGGGCTCAGGGAATTTTAAACACGGCTTACATATTTTTACTTCAATTCAACGACATTCAAAGTTAAAAAGTGTAGGATAAAAACTCTTTATGCATACAAATGTACATAAAGAGTGTAGACTAACTACACTCTTCTTCTTTTTCTTAAATCTCACTAAAAATGCTGGACAATTCACACGGCATGATTTAGCCCCAAGCTAAGCAGAGCTTGTATTATGGGTACTAGATAACTGATTTATTTAATCTATACTAATATTATAAAGAGGAAAGATTTGATTGTTTGTTTGTATTGAATAGGCTCCGAAACTGCTGGATCAATTTGAAAACTTCTTTCACCGTTATTTTTATTTATTTATTTATTTGACATACAGAGTACCTACCTACTGAATCTAGTACCTTAAATTTTATATTTTTAATTTATATTATATTTATTTAAATTTTCTTTTTTATGACCTCACAAATGGATCTTGTGCCTGAAATAATGAAATGAATTATTGTTATTTTAAAAAACACCGAGAACACCCGGAACAAATTGTTACGATCTGCAGATTGTTAACATTTGTCTCGAAGTGGAAATCGAACCCTCGACTTCCCTCAGGCGGACCTTCGCCCGCTTCGCTACACAGGTCGTCAACTCTTGTCAAAGCGGTCGTGGCCGTGATGCTATTTGATGCGCTTTGTTTTCAGGCAAGGTGAAGAAAAGATACGGGACATTACATTGTTTCCCGCATCTTTTTCTATTCGAGGTCTTTCTATTGCACTCGCGTGGGACCAATCAAGAATAACTCAGGAAGGTATTGCAGCATCCTGCAAATGATTATATTAGCCTGGAAGAGATCGCTTCTAAGCGATAAGGCCGCCCATTGTACTTGTATCTTATGTAAGGTTTCGTGTTTTGTATTTTTGTTGGTGTACAATAAAGTATTTTGTATTTTGTATTGTATTTTGTATTGATTATGTCCCGTCTGGACTGTCCCATTCAAAATAAGTGGATGAGGATAATGATGGGGAATAATTCCATTTAGATTTAATTTAAGTTAGTAAATAGGTAATTATGTTATATTATTTATTATGTAATTGTAATGTATTATTGTTTTGTATATCTAATTTAATCATTATTATTGTGTAAACTAATATTTTATACTATGGATTATATCTGAAATAAATGAGTAACTAAAAAATTGCAGAAAAATGTAAACATTATTTATTTCCTCTTGTCCAAGTTAAAAGTCAAGGGGTAAGCATCTGATGAAAAATATGGTCGAGGAATATAAAATTATGCGCACCCGTGACCCAGTTGTTACTGTTTATTGTTGCTTTTTGACTGGCTCGTTCAATCGCCATAAAATATTTATACGAGAGACCTTCGTTCACCTGGTCGGATAAGACAAGTGGTCTTATGAATTCGCTGAGTTTTATACAGGTGGACCAAACAGTGACGTCATAAAAAAAAATGAACGCCTCACCCCCGGGGGTACCCGAAAATATCCCATGTATGTTTCCCGATTTTTCGAGTCATGATTTTATAAAGTTTTTTCTCAAATTATGAATAATAACCATTCACCTGACTTAAGTACACTTAGAACTGAGGTCCGTGGTATTCCAGTCCTTCTTTGTATCTATCTTGAGCTCATAGATGAATCTCTTTCGATTTCTTCCACGGTGAGGCAATAATTTTTTATGACGTCACTGATTGGTTCAAAGTCATTTATTTGCGAACACGAGTTATAAAGATGTAAATTATTATAAAAGCACAACATGTTCTACCTAAATCTAGGGCATGCAAATATTAGGTCAGTAGTTTTTTGAATATATAAATTTAAAATAAAATAAAATAAATTTGTCAATCAAATTACATAAAACATTGAGATAAATAAAATTATAAACTTGGTACGTACTTATTACTAATCAATTTACTAATCAATCAATATTTATGTCCATATCTAGTAGAAAATCATTTATGTGATAATAACATTTTGATGTCAAAAATTTATTTAGTTTATTTTTAAACATTGTCAGCGGTAGCAATATAACATTGTTCGGCAATTTATTAAAAAATGTTGGTGCCATTCCATAGAAAGGTCCACCCTGTATAAATGTATGCGTCATAGTAATTACTCGTAGGTATTTTTTGTTAATGTCATAGATTGGAGGGCTTAAAACGAAGGTTTTAGAATATTTTACGGGTCTGTTTGTGTTTTCATGTACGACAAACACACCAGTAATAATCACCCACAACACAAGCTGAGCTTAATTTTTGACCAGATTATCTGTGTTCAAAATGTCCAGTATTTATTTATTTATTTATTTATTAGTACATAGTCTTAGTAAATTCTTATTTATTTCTTTATTTGATTTGGACCACCAACATTATATTTATTTTGAGACATTATTATTAGCATCGCCATTCAACGTGGCAATGCTGCCAGCATTCTGGTACTGTCAAGATATTCTTTGATATTATGTGTTTTTTATACCAGATATTTTCATACTTTTTTTATATTCTTTGATATTTTAATTTACTATGAGTGGTCGAGCTATCAAAATAAATACATAATGCTGGACAAATCCCGAAGCATCATCTAGCCCCAAGCTAAGCACAGCAGAATGAAATTATTTTCTGCGCTTTACCAAAATTAACTTTCACATAACCATCCTGTCTAACCCTTCCTGTCGATCTACAAGATGATATTGCTACCTTTTCATTAGGTTGTATATTTTAGGGCCGGATAAAACTTTTTCAATGCAAATAGGAACGTAAAAACATTTTGTAGCGAAACGAATGTCTTCGTTTGGGATACAATATTTAAGGTTTATGAAAATAAAACGAGTTGAAAATGCTTTAGGGTTTAACGTTTAAAGCTATGTCATGCCGAGAGGCTATTTTTTAAAGTTTCCAAAGACTGCATAGGTCTGATTTTCGGTTTCAACCTGACAAGGGCTTTTGACATGCGTCCCTTCATTGCAGTTTCTCATAATTTTTTAACCGACGAAAAACAGAGGAGGTACTCAAGTCAATGCATATTCTGTTTTTTGTGTATAATAATAATAATAAAGTTTATTTTTTAAACTTACAAGAAACTAAATTATTGCATGCTTACTTATTTTTTAAATAATATGGGAACATTAGCCTTTCTTCACAAAGAAAATTAAACTAATATTTACAATTGAAACAATTGAGCTAACTGCAGACTGTTGCAAACAATCTACAGGTAGCTCAACTGATCCATATCATTACCAGTCGTCGCGTCCCCAAGACGCTGGATGCATTGCCCCGCTGTACGGCAATTCTGATGCGCTGTTCCAGATTTATGTAATTTATCTATTTAACTTTCAACTGCTGCTGATATTCGTGTCTTACACGCCCGATAGTTAAGACACATATATGAGAATGAGAATATTTTGATTTACCTTAAAACTACTATACACAGCCTTAAGACTATGTTAATTAACACTACCTAAGTACTATTTATCTAATGTGACCTAAGTTACAAAAAGTAAACACACAATTTAAATTACACTATAAATCTGAATCTAACTTAAAACCCCTTAGACCTGCAAACGGCACGGTTTATTATTTTTGATTTGTTTTTTTTCACGAGTAAATACACGGTATAAACTAGTATCTTTTTCAACGGTACTAAGGACACATAGTAGTATCACTTGTACCATTGATGGTACAAATTAATGGTACTATAGACACAAGGCGAAATAAATTTATTTTGTCACACTATTGTGACACTAGCGCTGATTTTCAGTGAAGACCAAAGGGATCGTGTTACGTCACGATCGTCAGATGCTTGTTGCAGACATCAAAATAACTAATGACGACCTCTGTGGCGCGGTGGGAGAAGGTCCGCCTGCGACGCAGGAGGTTGCGGGTTCGATTCCCGCCTCGGGACAAATATTTGTACGATCTGCAGATATTTGTTCAGGGTGTTCGGGTCGTTTTCTATGTATAATAAAAAATATCCATCCATGTACTCGTATATTATCATGTATATCAGTTATCTAGTAACCATAACACAAGCTTTGCTTACCTTGGGGCTAGATAATGCTGTGTGAATTGTCCAGCATTAAAAAAAAAAATATAACTAATTAGGTGAGAAATGTTACTTCGGTTTGAACTTCGGTTCATTAGATACAGTCGACTGAACAAGACGTACCTAGGGCAAGTGGAATTCAATGCGAAGGGAAGGTATCTCAATGGTTAGTACATAGCTAAGACACCTTCATTACAAACCTGCCTCAATCTAGTCAACGTGTTAGTTTAGACCCGGTTCTTGTAGACGGCGGTGACCGTTATATCACCAAGGCCATTTGTCCTGTGTATGTCCAGGTAATCTTTACTAATATTATAAAGAGGAAAGGCTTGATTGATTGTTTGTATTGAATAGGCTCCGAAACTACTGGACCAATTTTAAAAATTCTTTCAGCGTTATGAAGCTTACTCTTCAGGGAGTGACATAGGCTATATTTTATCCCGGAATTACCACGGGAACGGGAACTACGCGGGTGAAACCGCGAGGCAATCGTCTAGTATTATATAAACCACAGTCTAGGTGTTGCTAATGAAGCTGTCACTGTCTTCTATCAGACGGATATAGCCGAGATTATTATATTAGGTTGTAAAAAGGAAAAAAGTAATTGTGTAGGTATAAACTTGTATAATATCCTCTCTGTGTCATTGTGCGTTATATTCTTTCCATGTTGTGTTGTCTTATTAAAATTAGATAAATCCACTTGATGCAAGATTTAGAATTTTTTCCTGCTTTCCTAAAACCGATCATATTATTTTTGTACTGGTCAAATTATTATTTTTGAAGTTTACGACACCCCTTACTGACACTGGCAGAGTTGTAGCGAAAAGCAAGCGGTGGCGGCGCCATTGTATTAAGTAGTATACCTAAGTTGAAGTTGAAGAGCGGGAATCCGGGTTGACAGTTGAACGGATGCCTACAGCGAATAAATAAGTAAGAGTATTATAAATGTGCTGCTGAAGACTTATTTAGGTGGGTTTCCTTTTATTATGATGGCCGTAGCATAGCGGCGGACGGTATCCCAAGAGCCCCCCACAATCCAATTCCACCTTTGGACGTTTCAGATGAGGTCTAACGAACTCAGGCTCGGAATTAACGCCACTAGCTTGGGCTTTCAAACAGACTGACCCGATAGTTTATATTCCACTGATGAGGCAGCATGTAAGTTGAAGTCACAGGAGTTTGAGCTCGTGTGTGAAAGTCTAAGGTTGCGGTCTAAAATCCGCTTATCCTCCTGCTTGCTCTACTCACCTTAGGGTGAGCGGATTTTTGCTAGTTTTCGATGGAGTTTTAGCTTGCAGCATGGAAATTGAAGTCTAAGGTTGTGGTTATGGTAAGTAGCGCAGGCAGGAGCATAAGCGAATTTTCGCCAGTTTTCGATGGACTTTTAGCTGGACATGTGAAATTTTCTAAAAAAACTATTAAAAATGCCATCGAGGTAGCCATTGAATGATTACAATGGTGGTTAAATTAATTAAATTAATTACAAGTGGTAGGGAAATCTACTTATGTATCCTGATGATCAGTTTACCACCATCATCAGTTTATAGAGGTATATTATTGCTGGACGTAGGCCTCCCCTAATGTGCTCCACAGCGCCCTGTCTTCAGCTTGCCGCATCCAGCATCTGCCTTCAGTCCTTCGCAAAATAGATCAGTCAAATCAGTGTTATATAATTATGTAACATAAATAAATGAAAAAAAAAAAAAAAAAAAAAATATAAACACGAGATAATGTGATAAATAATTAGTTACTACAAAATAAAAGGCTAGTGTCCTAAACAAAACGAACTAGTTCGTCAGTTAGATTAACAGAAGATATTGGACACGCATTTTTTCTTTTGTCGATAAAACAAAAATGATGAAAAGAGACAGTTAAAGTTCCACATGACGTCACACCTCGTGACACTTTTAGCAAGGACCCAAGGAGTGGCGTCACTAGCCCCCACTCCCAAAGTTTGACGCGCTCTATTTTTATCATTTTATGTTTGTCTAGCTGCATTCTTACTACCCGTTGTCCTATTACCCGTTTTCCCGTAGGAATGAAGCATTTTCCCGCGGTAAAAAGTAGCCTATGTTCATCAGGAATAATGTGGACTTCTAATGGTACAAGTATTTTTCAAATCGTTCCAGTAATTTCGGAGCCTAATCAATACAAACAATCAAATCATTCCTTTTCATAATATTATAAGTATAGATTACCAAAAGAAAAATCATGCGTCCAATACAGTTTCGTTTGTTTACATGACTGCCCCATCCAAAACACGTGGATGCGGATAATGATCGGCTCCGTCTGAACAATACCTATGTAATTTTAATTTAATTAATATTCTTATTTGTATGAACTGATTTTAATTTTTGTATTTGTGACATTTCTTGTATTATATGTATAATGTGTAATTTTAAGTTCTAAATAATTTAATTATAATGTGCTATGGATACCTATATTATCTGAAATAAATGAATAATAATAATATCTTCTAATAACTGACTGACGGACTAAATAGAATAATATTTTTTTACCCAGGACACTACCCTAAAACGAAATCGAAGTTTCCGATTAGTTTTCGTGCAAACGCTAAATGCAAGCGCCATAAGAGTTGGATTTGCACGACAACGAAAACGAAACATCGATTTTCCTTTTCCGAGTAGACCCCAGATTCGTACAGGTAATGTAGGGAGTTCAGGGAGTTGCGATTTTACGCTACTGTTAACACCAGAAAACAGATCCGTCATCTCATTCGACATTGGCGTCGGAGACAAAGGCTTGGGTCACCCGTGACTGTTGTGTCTCGGAATGCCATAGCTAGCGAAGTATTATATTACCATGCATAAGGTAGAAGTAGCTATATGTATTATTATAGGTGATGATGATAATTATGCAAAAGAATCGTAACCTCATTGTCGCGTGATCATAAACATCAAGTTGTTTTCTTTTTACAACGGTTGTATGCAGTCACAGAAATATATCCATATCGATCGAAGTTTATTGTTATACGCTGCATAATTTAGAAGTAGCTATTTATGTGATGATGATAATTATGCAAAAGAATTGTATGCAGTCACAGAAATATACCGAGATATATTTCTGTTGTTGCAGATATGAGTGCGTACCTAACCTACTGTTTATCATTGCACTTTTTGGAAATCTCTTCTGGATGTTATATTATTATGTTCGCTATTGTCATATTATCATGATCTGCTTATAGGTTTTGTAAGCTTACGTAGGTCTATTTTTAGTGCATTAAAGAAATATCGTATCTATCTTATTTTATAAAATCAAAAGTATCTTTGTGGACAAAGACAATTACAATCAAATATCCTACTAATATTATAAACGCAAAAGTTTGCAAGTATGGATGGATGGATGGATGAATGGATGGATGTTTGTTACTCTTTCACGTAAAAACTACTGAACAGATCGGGCTGAAATTTTGCATACAGGTAATTGTAATCCTGGAATCAAACATAGGCTATATATACTTTTTATACTTTTTACATATACTTTTTTCCCATAAATCAGTTCCGGTGGGATAGAAATCACCTTTAAACGTTTCCATAGAAACAACGCGTGCGAAGCCGCGGGGCGCAGCTAGTTAGAAATAAATTAGAACTAGTATTTGCAATTGAAACAATTGAGCTAACTGCAAACCGTTGCAAACAATCTACAGGTCTTATTTTATACCACTTGACCATAGGGCGTCCTACACTAGGTACGTTTGCTGCATACATCGGCAAACTTTACAAAGTCCCTGTTCTGTCGTCTTGTTAGGACAGAATTGGGCCACGTGCTGGCATATGGACGACCCAAACCCGACTAGTGATATTGATGACGTCATCAATCATAGAGATGATATCAAATGTCGATTAGAACAGATGGCTACTTGAGATCTGGGTTAGCTTAAGTTTTCAAGTATTTATTTTATTCAGACGTAGGCGTTTGAATGATATAAATAATATTATTTTGATGCCTCAGGCCCCGTAACATTGGTCAGTACGTACGTTAATGTACAACTTACTAATGTATCTTATTCTGGTTGTAGAAATGTGAAGTGCTCTACGCCCTTCAAAATCAAATCAAATCAAATCAAATCAAATTTATTTATTGCATGAAATACATGTTATAGAAGTTGTTATTATAATGTCATGGCATGTCACAATGTATTCTGCCCTATTGGGCGTGCAATGTCTTGAAATTTTAAATATAAAATAAATGCTAATACAATTCTAAAGAAAATAATACATAAAATTCACAGACATATAAAGAAATAATAATAATAATACAGTGTCAACGTTATATACCTACAATTTATCCGTCATAAATTCATTAAAGGAGTAATAGCATTTTTTTGTCAAGAGTTCTTTCACCTTCCTCCGAAACAACGCACAAGGTAATTCTCTTATAGACTCCGGCAGTTTATTATAGGCGAAAGGTGCTGAGCAGAATATGCTTTTACGCATTAAGGTCGTTTTGGAGTTGCGAGTAACAACTCTATGTTTGTCTCGCCTATTGCGAACCACGGCATCAGAGAGCTGTTGAAACAAATCTGGGTTATTTTTTACAAACATCACCGTTTCAAATATATACAGTGCAGGAATAGTCAAAATATTATGCTGAGAAAAAAATGGTTTACACGAGTCCGTTACTTTCAGGCTAAACATGGCCCTTATGCATCGCTTTTGATATTTGAAGATTTTTTCAATATCAGTAGAGTTGCCCCAAAAAAGTATACCATAACGAATGTTAGACGCAATTAATCCATGGTACGCTGTTAACAGGGTATCTACATTAACAATTCTAGATATTTTAAATAGGACATAAGCTAAGCTATTAATTTTTTTACACAAATTTTCCAAATGAGATTTCCAGTTAAGTTTTTTGTCAATAGTAAGTCCTAAAAATTTTGTCATGTCAACTTCATTAATAATGCAATTACCATATTTAATGTCAAGTGAATGTAGAGCAGCTGTATCGCGTTGTCTAAAGTTTATCATTTTAGTCTTAGATAGATTTATTTTTAAGTTATTATTGTTTAACCAAGCAATAATTGAAGTCAAGGCAGAATTGATATCATTTTCATATGTCATTTTATTAATACATTGAATAGTTACGGCACTGTCGTCTGCAAAGAGCGACATAGGTTGGTTTGTTGAGTTTGGCAGATCGTTAATGTATATAATGAAGAGTAGAGGTCCCAGTACACTGCCTTGTGGTACACCATATATTACAGTACGTTCTTTTGACCTGTGGACTTCTTCATGTTTAGTTTTGAAATTAAGTCTACTTATTTCAGTCACTTGTTTCCTATTATCAAGATATGATTTGACAAGTTCCAATGCATTTCCTCTGACTCCGTAAGCCTCTAGTTTATTTAAAAGTATGTCATGACGCACATAATCGAATGCTTGCGTCATATCACAAAATATAGAGCATATTGGTTGCCTTTTATCAACGTTGCAAGTAACTCTATCTAGAAAATCATATAAGGCCATATTTAATGATTTGTTCTTTCTAAAACCCTTCTGTTCTGTACAAAAAATGTTGTTTGCTTCAAAGTAACTATAAATTGCCATATAAATGTATCTTTCAAGTATTTTTGACATAATAGGTATAAGGGATATCGGTCTATAGTTTTCCATGCTCTCCTTATTTTGTTTTTTATAGAGGGGCTTTATGACGGAGAGCTTTAGTGCATCAGGAAATTTACCGGCACTGATACATAAGTTCATAATGTAACTTATAGGTTTAGATATGTATCCAGCTGACATTTTCAATATTTTTGTGGAAATCTCATCATAGCCAACACTATTTGTGTTATTTAAAGAGGCTATGATCCTAAGAATATCATATGGAATACATGGTCTAAAAAACATAGAGTTTCTCTGACTAGTAATAAGTGAGGTACTATGTATGCCTGAGTTTTTAATAGGTATAATTTTGTCAATAAAAAAATCATTAAAAGCATTCGCTATGTCAGTAGGATTTGTAATTGTTTTATTATTTATGTCAAGTTTTATTATTTGACTTCTAGGCAGATTCCTTTTAGTACTATTTATGATTTGCCAAGTAGCTTTTGACTTATTATTAGATGTATTAATTTTATAGCTATTTTGTGATTTTTGTGTTAGTTTTATTATTGTTTTAAGAGTTCTAGAATAGTTTTTATATTTAATTTTATTACAATCAGAGGGTTTTTTACGAAATTGCCATAGAAGCTTTCTTTTATTTTTACAGCATAACTTTATACCACGAGAGACCCAGGGAGTATTTCTAGTTGTTTTTTTAGTCATTATTCTATAGGGAAAACAAAGATCATAAAACATTTTAAAAGTGTCGATAAAAAGGTTGTAAGCAATATTAGGGTCATCCGCGCTATATATTTCTGAAAAGGATATGTTTTTAATTGAATTTATAAACTTACTAATATTTTCTGCTGAATAATCGCGTCTTTTTATGTGCCAATACTTAAGGAGATCTAAATCTTTTAACGGACATTTGATGAGCTGTGCAGTATGGTCCGATAAAGCTAGTTCTAGTACTTCGGCAGAGCACCCTTTCTTAAAATTATGAGCAAAGTTGTCTATACAGGTTTTATTTGCTAGCCTTGTTGGTTGTTTCAGAGCTAATCTCAAATTAAAATTTAAGAGTAAACATTCAAAGTCAAGTGTTATGTTATTACTTTTCATAATATCAATATTAAAATCTCCAGCTATTAATATATTTTCATATCGTCTCTGTGTCAATTCAAGTAAAACTTTGTGTACACAATCCATAAAAATGCTAACGTTATTTGATTTTGGTACTCTATACATACACACAATTGCAGTATTATAGTTAGATAGTTCCACAGCGCAACATTCAAATAAGCCCGTAATTGAAAAGTCCGAAATCTTTTTTAATTCTATCCACTTATTATGTTCATTGTGAATTAAAATGCAGGCTCCTCCTCTCTTACTCTCCCTGCGACTGAAACACGCTGCCAGGCTATAGTTAGGTATAACTAGAAATTCTTCCTGCCCTTCCATCATAAAATGCTCCGTGATACATAAGACATCTACTCTTTTTTCTTGTTTTCGTTCTTTCAAGTCATCCAAGCATACGGTTAGTAAGTCACTTTTGTTCAGTAAACCTGCGATATTTTGATGGAATACAAGTAGTTTTTTATTGAAGAAAAAACTGGTTCCTCAGTTCAATATCATCATTTACATGTGTATTTGCAATATTTGAGTTTCTATATGTTTTCATTTTATCAATTGTTTCGATGGCGGTGGCTATAATATGAAAGACCGTACGAAGTCCATTGTTGTTTAATTTTCCAGACGGCTTATGGAACATTGTATAGTTGTAAGTTAAATGTCTGTTCGTGTCGATTAAGTAAGCATATTTTCTCAGTTTTACGTCATTATAGAGAAGGTTATTAAAGTGGTGAACTTTCTGGTTTATATTATCTTTGTCAAAACCATACTGATAATTTGGTGCGCAT
Organism: Eupithecia subfuscata; assembly: GCA_963564075.1. Lineage (NCBI taxonomy): Eukaryota > Metazoa > Arthropoda > Insecta > Lepidoptera > Geometridae > Eupithecia > Eupithecia subfuscata. The sequence goes on along the minus strand of OY751116.1, from coordinate 3,751,854 downwards.
ATGATGACATTTGTGTGCGTTATTTTTTGTAAGGTTTCTCTAATGTACTCTACTAAGTTTCTTGATGTATTTTCTACTATAAAATCTTCGTCACCAAGTAGCAATATACAATAATCTTTCATTGTGAAGTCTTCCAATTTCGTGTGAATCCCGTCTAGAAGTTGTTGAGTGCAAGCGCGCGGAGTTACATAGTGGATTACCTTTGAGTTTTTATTCAAAACATCTTGTGCAGTCGTTATCACATTGTTATGTTTGTTATTGCTAATTATGCATATATTTGGTTTATAATTAGAATACTTTTCCTCTTTAGTGCGAGGCTTTACAATGTTACGTATTGGATATATGATCTCTGGTTGTGTCTTTTCTGTGTGTTTATTAGTTTGTGTCTGTGCATTTTGCTGTTTTACTGGCTCCATGGCTTCTGTCTGAGTTTGTTTATGGTTTGGATCGGTATTTTGTCGTTCTGAAGAAGGCTCCATGGCTTCTGTCTGAGTTTGTTTATGGTTTGTATCGGTATTTTGTCGATTTGAAGTTCTATTTTCCTGATTTTCCGTTTGTGTTTGTTTGTTTTCCGTAATTTTTTTCAATACTCTACTTATCGGGCTAATGTTTTCCGTTTGTGTTGTTAAGGTTTTCCTACTTGAAGTTTTTGGGGATTTTGTATGCGTCGGACTGCTCCCGATTTTTTTATAGAGTACGTTTTTCTTGGCTAGTTCTTGATTATTTTTTCTAAGTTCTCTATTATCTAGCGATAACTGTTCGATTTCTGAATGAGCAGTTTTTAACTCAATTTCGAGTTGTTCAATTCTTCGAAGGAGATTCTGTATTTCTTCACTGCATTTATCAGTAGATAGGTCTGGTAAGCTACCAGTGCTGCCATCTACAGTATCATCTATACTCATGTCCGAATCATTGTTAGTGGTTTCTAATTCTAATTGCGTACGGGCACGCCTAATGGTGACATTTTGTAGAGGATCCATAATTTTAACTCCCTCTAGCGTCAAGTAGTGGAGATATTTTACTCTCAGCTTCTTATTTGATAGTGATGGCTTCTAATATGAGTGCAAAAAGAACACTGTCTGGTGGTTCCGAACCTACTTCTCTCGAGCCATTTGAAGATTCAGTCGGACGTTCTATCCGCTCTGCCAATCGAGCTGTTAGTAAATTGGCGAAATTTATCAAGCAGTTGTGGTTCTGTTTGTGTAATTACTCATTTGAGCTAAGTGCAATGAACTTGAGTCCAAAGTTCAATTTCGATGTCAAAGGACAAAGCGTTTGTCTTTTGTGTTCTAACGGTTGCAATTATGAGAATATTTGTAATTTTACTCACATTTAGCTGCAAAATCCGTTTTTTCTGTAGTTATTGTGGTTTATGAAGTTCAGCTTTATAATGTTTCTTGGTTGTTACACAGGGTTTTATCCTAATTGCTTCAAAATAGTCTTGATGTTCATCCCTTGTGTTTTCGATGAATTTGGACTAGTAGTTATTCACTGATTTGTTAGCAAACAATGTATGATAAGAGTTAGAAGTCACTTAATGTATTTTTAAACTTTTTTTCAGGAATTATTGACTTTAACTATTTTTAAAACAATAAATTGTGAAGAGCCGATGTTTACATGGACAGCAGCGCTATCTTCTACAAGAAACTACCTTTTACTTTCCCGAAAACATTTAACAAACAGGTGGGTTAGCAGAAAAGTAGACCCTCTTCAAAGTATTCTTAATTCATCGAAATATCACCTATATAAAACATTTTAAGGGAGCGTACCGATGGCGCTAGCCTGAGGTCTCGGACTGAAGAAGGTAGGATATACTAGGATTATACATTACTGCTACCGCACAATACAAATATTAAGGGAGCTCTGTGATGCCGGCTTCGAATTTTCACCACACCAATTCTTCTTACGGGTGTCGTAAGAGGCGACTAAGGGATATCCACCGGGGGCGGGCAGTAGTCCCCCCTGCAGAACAATTCTACCACCGAACTGCGATCCCCAACCCAGCATGCCCAACGTGGAGATTACGGGCACTACCCCATGGGATAAAAGCCAATAAGGCGCTTATCAGGGGGAGGCCTGTGTCCAGCATTAGACAGATATAGGCTGTTGAGGTTGAGGGGAGGAAATAAGGGTATTATAATCGTAAGGGACATTATATGGTAATAGAATAAAATAGCAGACGTGGTATTCTAGCTTGCTGCAACTTAGCCACTCGTTCGCTTCGTGAAATCATTAAACGGATCGCGAAGAAATTTGTAGTTTACTTTCTATCCCGTAAATTAGTTCTTCTCATGTTTCAAATAAACTTCAAACGTTTCCTTGCCGAGCACAGACCAAGCGAGCGAACGCAAGCGAAGGCTAACGAACGAACGCGAAAGAACCAATGTGGACTTCATTGCAAAAGCAAGCGAGCCCAAACGAGGGCCTTCGTTCGCCTTCAGCCATGCTACGGCGGCTGCCGTTACAACAAAGAAAAATAGAACGAACGTACCGATCATCGAATCCCACACGTTTGTATTCGTTCGCTCTCCCTCGCTTGGTCTATACCCACAACCCGCTTGGGCACACACTAGTAGGTAATATTTCTCCCCTCATCTTCAGCTTTATCGTAGTGTTTGTAAAGGTATTTTGGAAGCAAACAGAACTTAAGATCCCGGTCGTAGGCTTCGCAGGTAATGATCCGAATATAATACAACTACAAAACCGTCCAGTCGTTATGTATTTATGTGCTAATAGCTTTAGATATTACGAGTATTTTAAAGGATGCCCTGGATCTTATCGAAGGTTTCGCTTAGTAAGCGTTTCTTTTCTTTACGATTTTCTAGAAATACTTTTTTATGCCCGCGGCTTCGCACGTTGTTTCTATAAACGTTTAAAGGTGATTTCTATCCCATGAGAACTGATTTAGCGGATAAAAAGTAGCCTATGTTTGATTCCAGGATTAGAATTACCTGTATGCAAAGTTCATCCCGATCCGTTCAGTAGTTTTGGCGTGAAGAGGTAACAAACATCCATCCATCCATCTATACATCCATCCAAACCTTCGCATTTTGTAAAATTAGAGTGATGTGATGAGAGTTTTTTTCAAAACTGGTAGTTACGTTAACCTTAGTTAACCTTCAGGCAGTTGGTGAGATTGATATAAGTATTGGAATCGGGAACGAGATTCAAAAAAGAGTGAATAGATAGATAATACTTATTTTTAATCATCACCTTAAGAAAACATATAGAAACACATAGAGAACAGCAATGGAACTGGCGGCCTTATCGCTTAAAGCGATTTCTTCCAGGCAACCAAAACGATGGGAAAAATAAAGGATGGCGGTGCTTCTTAACGTAAATCCTATTAATACACATAATACCGACTAAACTAATACACTAATACATACAACAGAAAGCCTTTATTCTCAAAAAAAATATACTAGTATAGTATTTACAATTGAAACAATTGAGCTAACTGCAGACTGTTGCAAACAGTCTACAGGTAGCTCAACTGATCCATATCAATACCAGTCGGAAGCGTCCCCAAGACGCTGGCTGCATTGCCACGCTATATGGCAATGCTGATGCGCTGTGCCAGATACTCACCAGCTCTCGGGTCCCGCGTCGCTTCGACCAGACGGTAACAGAATAATTATACTTGGTACTTAACTATATTTGAGACTAGACATGCTAAATAATCTAGTGTGACGTGACGTTTAAAAAGTAATTAAAGAATAGATAGGTGTTTTCCATATCCTCGTTTTGGTACATCGTCGACCACATCGTCATTATCTATCAGGCGAGGTGGCTTGCTGACGTTTCGGACACAAATTCTTGGGACACTTTGTCCGAAATGAAACTTTTAATTTTAATTAATTTATTTACCGATGTTTCAGACACCATCCAAATTCAAAAATTCTATGTCTAAGAAAATGGTTAAAGAAAAAGAGCGTTATCAATGTTATCATAATGGAGTATTTTAGGATATGTCATAGAGAACAGAGTTCGAAAATAGAGTTTGGTGGCCACCAAGGGCAATTTCGTTTCTCTGCCTAAACTATACAAAATAGGACTATTATAGAGGCATAAAAAAGCTTATAATAGGTATCACAAACTGGCTAACGTAATTTTTGGAAATTCCTTTCATAAACGTAATAATTAGATAAAATAGGTGGCAGAGCAGGCAGCGCCTTAATGCGAGCATGCCACTTGGTCAGTAGCGTGTGAACTACTGACAAAATAATACCTCAACCCCTATTTTAAACTAGATCTAATTAAATTAATGAACAGCGAACTTAGTTTAAAATTTACGACGCTTCGCTAGTTTTTCAATTACCGAGTGTACGGTTATTTTACGATCGGTTCTAGACTTTATGACGCTATAAGAAAACTGCATGTACCTAAGGTGTGTCTAGGGTTCATTGGAGTAACGAGACACACGGTGCTTATTCCTGAACAGTCTCAAATTAATTTGTAGAAATTTGCAGCATTTAATTTTTGAAAAAAATATTTGAGAATAATTTCATTGTTGTATTTTGGGACAACTAAAAACTTCAAAATTCTTAATATTAACACTGTTTTTTAACTTTTGTGGAACTAATACTATAATCCCTCGTGAATATTGTTTTATGGTACCTCCTTGAGATCATTCTATAGGCTTACAATAGCAAAAGCGCTCGGACATCGCAGAGTTTTCACTGATAATAATAAATAAATAAACAATAATAAATAATGCTGGACACACAGCATTATCTAGCCATAATCTAAGCAGAGCTTGTGTTATGGGTACTAGATAACTGATATACATAATATATGTATATCAGTATATTATATCGTATATAGTATAGATTGTCATTTTGTCATGTCTCCCTAATGGGTGATGTAAGATATAAGCCCCCATACAACGATAGCAGGTTATAGGTATCATAAGTAAATGAAGCGGAAAGCTACAGTCGGAAGCTACGCGTCAGTTACTAAGTGAATTATGACAGGGGTATCGTGTGTCAATTGTCACGTGGCACGGTATTGTTACACTTGATAGAGCTAAATCAGGCTCAAGGTAAGGGAAAGGGGAAATAACTCACAAGCCTTTATTCACAAAGAAAAACAGTCTACAGGTAGCTCAACTGATACATATCGAACCATATGCGCTGTGCCAGATGCTCACCAGCTCTGGTCGAAGCGACGCGTGACCCGAGAGCTGGTGAGTATCTGGCGCAGCGCATCAGCATTGCCATACAGCGTGGCAATGCAGCCAGCGTCTTGGGGACGATTCCGACTGGTATTGATATGGATTAGTTGAGCTACCTGTAGACTGTTTGCAACAGTCTGCAGTTAACTCAATTGTTTCAATTGTAAATACTATTATAATTTTCTTCTATATTTTTCTAAGCATTTTCTGTGTATTGTTTCCTGTATTTGTGTGGTATAATAAAGGGTTTTCTATCTATCTACAATACACTACATAGATAGTTTTTTTATTAAACATAGAAAAACATCCAGAACCCCTGAACAAATATCTGCAGATCGTACAAACATTTGTCCCGAGGCGGGAATCGAACCCGCAACCTCCTGCGTCGCAGGCGGACCTTCGCCCGCTGCGCCACAGAGGTCGTCAGTCAATAATTTATTATCTTTCATCATATCACTAGCTTTGTCCACAGCTTCGCACGCGCTGTTCTTATCGGAACGGACCAAGGTTATTTACATGCCATGGCAACTGATTTATGGGATAAGAAGTAATTTTGTTCCAGGCCTAGAACTCCATGTCTGCAAGATTTTAACCCGATTCGTTCAGTAGTTTTAAAGTAAAGAGGTAACAAACATCCAATAACCAAACTTTCACACGAAATATATTTACTTAAAGACTTTATCCAAAAATAAAATTACAAATGAAATAACAGAAATAAATTAGAACTGGTATTTACAATTGAAACATTTAAGCTAACTGCAGACTGTTGCAAACAAATATTAAATAGGATAAGATAGATTTTCAAGATAAAATAGGATAAGTTTCGTCCTGGTATGGCGCCATTAATATAAAGTTTTCTCTTTGTTCTTTACCCAAATCATCAAGCCAGCAAAGCTTTAAGCAGTATTATATTACAGCCTATTCTCGCCCTAACCCTAAAGATTACCAATTCTATTACTCATAACTTCCATATTTCTTAACCTCGTAGTAAAACTCGACTAAGGGCTTAGCTCACTAAAGCAGAGCGCCGCAGTCTTAAAATAAAAGATCACATCACCGACAGAATATAATTTTCAGTAATAACTGCCTATCTGGAATAAACATTTATTTATATATTTAATACTTTATTGCACACAATTTTAAAAAATACACAAGTGGTGGGCATCATGCCGATGGCATTTTCACAAGGTCAACAACGACAAAAAGGCGTGCTTAAACTTAGACTTAAACTTAGTAACGATTAAATTTACAACAGAAACAAGACAATCTAATAAAATATCTATTATGAAATACAAAAGATTAAAAAAGTAGGTTATGTAACTACCTAAATCGAAATAATAGCATTACCGTGCACATACAGTGTAGGTAGTGTAAAATGGGGTGATGGCTAAAATAATATTACTTTCCTTTATTTTATTTATATCATCATCAGCCCGTGTACGTCCACTGATGAACATGTGAACATAGGCCTTCCAACGATTCCACGAATATAGATTCATCAATTGACTTCTGAAACCGCTGTCACAACCGAATGTCATCGGTTCATCGGGTGTTCCCACACTCCGTTTCGCATTGCATCGCGGTCGCCACTCGAAAACCTTTACTCCCCAGCAGAGTTGTGTACATCCTGTAGTGTACCTCACCTCACCTCAACAGCCTTATTGGTCCACTGCTGGACGCAGCCCCCCCCCTGACTTTTATCTTATGAGGGGCCATAATCCTCACGCTGGGCATGCGGGTTGGGGATTGCAGTTCAGTGGTATAATTGTTCCGCAGGAGGCGCTGCTGCCCGCTCCCGGTTGTTATCCCTTAGTCGCCTCTTACAATACCCGCGGAAAGAATTGGGGTGGTGTAAATACACAAAATTTAATATATTTCATTTCTTTTTAAACTTTCGCGATTTGTTAACATAGTTAATGATTATATCGGGTATTTATCGCGTACCTTTTGTTTTATTTCCCCTACGTTTCTACCGCGTTTCAGCGATCGTGGTCACGGGGCGACTAACGTAGGGGAAATAAAACAAAAGGTACGCGATAAATACCCGATATAATCATTAACTATATTTCATTTCGTAAACGTAAAATTAATTTTCTCTCACCTTATTACCGTTTTAAATGAAACTGTAACTTGCAGTGCGTTTGGCTTTAGCCGACAAGTGCCTTAACTTTTACTGCATCATTCTTATAATATTTTTAATTGCAATCTGAATAATTTACCGTTAACAATGTGAGAGTTCGCAACTTTACAACGACCAGCAGTCTGAACTATGTAAGGAATAGTTGCGAGGTACGAAAAACAGCATGCAATTTTGATGTCGTTGTTGTACTGAGCCAAACTGTTTCTTATTTTTCAAGCGAGAAAATTGTGGACGTTTTTTTGTGAGAAGTGTATTTTTCAGGAACTTGCATGGGTTCCTGGAGTCTAGGGAACTCTGGGTGAGTACAACCTGAGTCTATTCAAGGCAATTTTGAATATGTCTTTTAGACTTTCGTAATACAGCGCTGCTTGTGGTGCCGGCTTAGAATTTACACCACCCCAACTCTTCCCGCGGGTGTCGTAAGAGGCGACTAAGGGATATCCACCGGGGGCGGGCAGCAGCGCCCCCTGCAGAAAAATTCTCCCACCGAACTGCGATCTCTGACCCGCATGCCCAGCGTGGGGATAACGGGCATTACCCCCCAAGAGATAACAGCTAATAAGGCGCTTATCAGGGGGAGGCCTGCGTTCAGCAGTGGACCAATATAGGCTGTTAAGGTGAGGTGAGGAGGTACTAGATTGAAAGTCTTGATATTTACATGGGGTACCTACCAATTATTACAAAAGTTCAATTCAAATACCAGGTGTACACCATCCATGCGGTATCAAGGAAGTTTTCCAGCCCATAAAATTACTTCTTCGTAACTCCTACTACCCTACATTGTAGGTTTATGAGGCAACATTACCATATTATGTGGTCCATTAAGTATTTTAATATCATGTCACTCGCAACGCTTTATAAAGTTTCTGGGCTGTAAAGAAGTTGGAAGTTGCTAACAATGTTGGGCTAGGTTTTATTACTTCACTGGAGCAATGATGGCTTGCAGACCCTATTTCAAATATCAAGTGCTTTATTTCCTTTAGACCTTATAGGCCTCGAACACGTCACAAAATTCAAATTACATACCAATTTTATTATATCTGGCAATTAAGAAAATTACATTAACATAATAAAACAATTACAATTAGTATATATGTCGTGGCCATATCCTAGAATTGATCACTTCATGATGTGACCGACCATTTCAAGAAATGGTAGAATTTCATGAAATGGAAAATACGCGCTGGCCCTATCATGATGTAGTCAGGCCAGATCAATGAATAATCAGCGTTTAACGATATGAAAAGCTAAACGCACGGCTACTTCATGATAAGGTCAAACAATATCATAAAATAGTTACATTATCCACCGTTAGAGGCGCTGATATTGTTTTGTTTTGTTTTTGCCATCTGTGGTTTTTGAGTGTTTGTTTGTTTCTGTTCTGTGATGCATCATGTCGGCGGACAATTATTTAGTTAAAAAAGCGAATAATAATGTGCAAATAGCAGACAAAAATGAAGTAAGGAGCGGTTACAATAAAAAACTACACGAATTTTATAAAAGTCACTGGAAAAACGAGCATAACGTCTAAACTGAAAGCCAAAGCAATTTTAGGCAATTTTTAAATATAAAGTTCCTTCCTAATTCGAATTTTTCATTAAACCTTTTTATCATTATCATCAGCCTATATTAGTCCACTGCGGGACATAGGCCTCTCGTAATTAGCGGAATCCCTACATAAATGATATGGCTAAACGTTGCTGGAAATATCATTAAACGTTGATGCTTAAACGATATAGGTAGTCAGTTTTAGCTGGCCATGTCATGAAATTCTACCGTTTCATGAAATGGTCGGTCACATCATGAAGTGATCAATTCTAGGATATGGCCACGACATATACACTTATCTATTTCTTTACAATCTAAGCCGTCACCAGAAGGCAGAGTTCCCAGAATGCTGGCAGCATTGCCACGTTGAATGGCAATGCTAATTCGTTGATCGAAATAGAAGCCAGCATTCCGATCACCTGTTGACTCTATAAAAAGTTTGATAAGATCGTTATAAATTGCGTGTGCCCCAGGATCCCAAGGACCAAGGGTTTTGTCCCCTAACGGCTCAAATTGGTAACCTCGGTCAAGGTTAGCGTATTTTCACCGTTTGAGGGACTCCGCTGATGTTGCTGCAGAACCGGCCCTTACCGATGTCCCTGCAAGATGTGAAGGCGCTATGGTATCTACACACGTGGCATCCCAAACTAAAGGCCGAACCATATTCCAGGGAATTAGAGTCATACCACGTGGTTCGAGGGTAGCTGCCACACTGACGCTGGTAAAAGCCCGACGGATGATTATGTCTGTGGTTTGTTGTGTTTTTTACAAAAAGTAGACTTTTAAAATAAAGTTTTGTGGTTTACTAGGTCCAAATAAAATAAAGTAATATTTTTTCCCTCTAATAGGACAATAAATAATAATTTAAGACATACTTTAGAAAAGAGTCAAATAGCCTATTCGATTTTATCAAGATTCTCGACGGTAAAATTCAAAAATATTATTTTCAATGTGGCCGGCGCCAAAGATTCATTAGATACGCCCTGACACTAGAAACTATGGTATTGTCTTTGAATGCGTGCTAAACAAAATGTCGATTCACGCACACTATGAGTACCTAGTTAAAAATACTATTTTTGCCAATGAACCTAACTGTTATTATTACCATTTATTGTGCAATGATATTGCACAAACTTTTGTGAAAAACACTCCACAAAACACACAATACACTGATTCCAAATGAACGAACTATATCATTTCGCTTGGCAACAAAATAGTGCAGTCTCACTACGGATAGGGCCTAACGATTTAAATCTTTGACCGGCGCTGTATTCCTCAACCTCCTCAGCAGTCTATAATGGTCGCTGGACGAAGGCCTCCCCCTGATAAGCGACTTATCTCATGGGGGAAATGCCCATAATCCCCACACATGCGGGTTGGGGATCGCAGTTCGGTAGTAGAATGTTCTGTAGGGGGCGCTGCTGCCCGCCCCCGGTGGATATCCTTTAGTCGCCTCTTACGACACCCGCGGGAAGACTTGGGGTGGTGTAAATTCTAAGCCAGCGACACCACAAGCGGCGCTGTATTACGAAAGTCTAAAAGACACATATTCAATCTTCTCTTGAATAGACTCAAGTTGTAGCTGGCCGAAAAGCAAAAGCAGCCAGTGAGTTCCAAACCTTACGGTGGTACTGATCGGTGTTATAGGGCTTGTACCGTTAGCAGCGAGTACGATACTCCAAATTAGGCGATCAACACACTGCCACGCACCACGCTGCATGTTGCGTGAATGCGTGTTCTAACGTTACTTGTAAGTATCTCTGTTTGTATAGAAAACACGCACGGTCCAACACAGAAATTGCATCCACGCGCGTTCATGCAGATCACGCGCTCAGGCGCGGAGAAACATGAACTCCCACGCGTAGGTCCGGGGCGAGACGCAGGTATGGCACACCAAGTCCCGCAGTGACGGCGTGATTTTGGAAGGGCAGCGAACAGCTTTGAATGAAATGAGTCGGAGCCGCGTGAATCCACAAAACGCAACTACGCGCGTGATTGCGTAAAAAACCTGCACAATGATGCAGATCTGCACTCCCGCAAGTACGCGCGTAGTTCCGTCGACACGCAACATGCAGCGTGGTGCGTGGCTGTGTGTTAACCACCAACGAAAAAAAGCTGCGAGTACCTTGTTTCCCCCCGTACTGATTGATTGCACGAACGCTCGCTGAGTAAAACACGTTACATTAAGTACGCCCAGTAACCGGCTTTAGAGTGACATAGACAGAAAAAGAAAACCCTTGTAGGTTTCCATTAACCACCCTCAGAACCCTAAAAAACACCCTGAAATTATCCAGACTAATGATCTGGGAATCCCCCTTTAATTAATGCCTTAAATCTATAATTAAAATGGGTTATTAAGCAAACCGGGTCAGTCGTAATTTATTGCTTACGCTTCTTTAGATTAACGCGAATTTTAACTAAGTGGTAACCTGTTAGGAAAATTAAAGCGTTATATCATCATTAACGAGTTAGTCAATTTAACACTGAAAATAGAAATAAAATATGTTTTTTTTTTAAATTGACAACTTATATCACACTAATCACACTAATATTATAAATGTGAAAGTTTGGATGGATGGATGGATGGATGTTTGTTACCTCTTCACGCCAAAACTACTGAACGGATCGGGCTGAAATTTTGCATACAGGTAATTATAATCCTGGAATCAAACATAGGCTACTTTTTGTCCCATAAATCAGTTCCTATGGGAAATAAATCACTTTCAAACATTTATAACCCTAAAAGCCACACAAAATTAATGTATACGCTTCTACAACAAAACTCCAAGTCAGTTGCAGAGATTATCAGTAAATAAATTCAAACAAATGGTCAAAACCTTGCTGTGCAAAAAGGCTTACTATTAAATATCAGATTATCTAGACCTAGAGGTTAAAAAAGCTTGGGACGGGTTTTGCTCCAACTCGAACAATAACAAATAACAGGCTAAAGGTTTCTTACTCGCTGTCGAAGCGAGAGAAATCAAAAATATCCCTTTATTTCCGTGTCAGTGTTTAGTTTTTAATTTGACCTTTTCTAAGTGTAGGTACATTTATTGTATCTACGGAAATAAAGAGTTTTTGATTTTGATTTTTGATATAGAAACAACGCGTGCGAAGCCGCGGGCATAAACTAATATATAATAATACTAACGTATAGAATGGGCACTCTTCGCCTCCCACCAGACGGAGCTTACTCTCCCCGCCGCCGGCCCATAAGCATTCTATTGTCCAAATCCAAATGAGCGCAGAATGGCATGGGTAATGTAATGAATGACTAAATGAATGATTTTGACAGACGAGGCCGGTAGTGTTCGATTTGTTGTTTGATCATGGACAAAAGAGATTCCTTTTGTTTATATACCGATACCTGGGGCGGCATACATAACTTAGGACTCGAAATAACCTGATGCAGCCAGGGTTGTCTCGTCACAACGGAACTCCTCAGCGGTTATTAGTGCGGACATTGAAATTCAGATAGTTTTGATGTGGTTTTGATAGCTAATACAATAGGTATCATACTAACTGTTCTGGCTTAGCAACCTAAAGTGGATCTTGGCCTCCGACACAAGAGTTCTCCGGGCTCCTCGGTTTGGTTGTTAGCTATTGGAGTTGAGTTCGTGAAGATCGGCTTCAACTTCGTCAATCCAGTGATACCTGGGGCGGCCGACTCGTCTTCGCCCCGATGGTATTCTCTCGTACGCCTTCTTGGCTGCCCGATCCTCCTACATTCTCTCGACGAGCCTTCGCCAGAAAAGAAGAGCGTGAGCTTCTTGAACCGTCTTCAGATAGCGACGTTTGGTTTGGCAATACAAAAGTGGTTATAAACATTAACATCTTTTTACATCAAGTTTTAAGCCAGGAATGACTTGCCGCTTATCTAAGGCAGCGAACACACTCGCAACAAGAACTATCAATATTGCAAACGAGCCTCAAAATAACAGAAATTAAGCATATTAATGTGAACCCGGTCTCAAATTACGGGTATGCATAATTTATCCTGCTCTCGTGTTTGCGATTGGTAATTTTGTTACCTGCGTGTGTCATATGTCGCATTCCCCAGCATGTATAGAAAAGGAGGATAGCGGTCTGTTTGTTGTAATTATTGGATGGATGTAGGTGGCTCTGGACTGCTGGCGTCGTATAGGGGAGGCCTACCTAGGCCTACCTATACGTACTGAAGTGCATCTTACTACTCAATAAAAAAATTAGGCACTTAAAAAGAAATAGAAAGAGGCGCAAATATGCAGGTCTCGACAGAGCCAACACATTTGCTCCCCTTGGAGTCGAGACCCTAGGTCCGTGGGGTACCGAGGCTCTACGGGTTTGAAAAAAAATTCTGAGCGTCTGGTCGAAGCGTGACCAGAGAGCTGGTGAGTATCTGGCGCAGCGCATCAGCATTGCCAGCGGGGCAATGCAGCCAGCGTCTTGGAGACGCGACGACTGGTATTGATATGGATCAGTTGAGCTACCTGTAGACTGTTTGCAGTCAGCAGTTAGCTCAATTGTTAATTGTAAAAACTAGTTCTCATTTATTTCTATTACTTGATTGTAATTTTCTTTGTGAATAAAGATATTATTGGTACTTATAATAAAGTACGTATGACAACAAATAGGCAAGGCTATCAAATTAAACGGTTTTCTTTGCCATTTTGATATTTAACAAGTACTAGCTGCGCCCCGCGGCTTCGCCACCGTGGAAATTTATGTTTCCAACTTTCTTAATTTTTTCTTTTATAAGAACCTTCTCCTGACAATAACAAACACAACAAAGAAAGAATTAGCGAAATCGGTCCAGCTGTTCACGCGTGATGCCGTGACCAAGGAAAACGGGTTTCATTTTTATATAGATAGATTGACCTTGTATTTCACGCTCATGTCAGCTCTATGGAATGTTGCTTTATCAATGGTACTTTTCCCCGTACCGTACACCACATTTAAACGGACCCACGAGCTCACACATGTATGTGCTTCATGCATAATTTAACCTTGACAACGGCGTGATTCCTGATTTTAGGCTCTATTTGAACAATAATTACGAAGCATTTAGCTTCCGAGTTAATAACTGGAGTTCCAACAATTTGAGTTTTAAGTCAATAGGGTAGAGTTGTTATTGTTTTACCTTTACTATTGCGTAGGAATAGGTACTAAAATATGTATGTTTTTAATGATTGCAGCCAAACACTGGGATTTAGTTGTAATTTACACATGACGGTCTTATATGTAGTACATCGTTATCATTTTAGGCATCACCTAGCCCCAAAGTAAGAGCTTGTGTTATGGGTACTAGATAGCTGATATCCTTAATGCAATAGTCTAGTTTTTTTATTACATTATAGAAAACTCCTAGACCCAAATAAATAAATAATGCTGGTTTATCCACACAGCATCATCTAGCCCCAAGCTAAGTAGAGCTTGTGCTATGGGTACTAGATGACTGCTATACTTAATACAATACATTACAAATCACGTTCACTGCAGATCGTACTAACGTTTGTCTCGCGGAGGGAATCGAACCTGCCACCTACGTTGCAGGCTGACCTTCACCCACTGCGCCTGAAGTAATGAAAAATAAATTACAAAACCTATAGATATTAAAAAAAAAAATAACTCTAGATTGTGTCAAAGCTTCGCAACAGTCTGCAGTTAAATAAATAAATAATAAATAAATAAATAAATAATGCTGGACAATTCACACAGCATTATCTAGCCCCAAGCTAAGCAGAGCTTGTTAGCTCAACTAATTCAATTGTTAATACTAGTTTTAATTTATTTCTGTTCTCTTGTTGTTATAAATGATTATTTTTGTTTTCAGTGTAGTTTCAAGTAACAAGCTCTGATTGCTTTGAACAAATAAAAACAAGTGTATAAAATAAATAATTCGCGAAAAGCTCCATTTCATCAGAAGCAGGATGTGTGTTCCCATTCCTCAAAAGTTTTATGAAAATTGAAAACGTGCTAAAACTTCGCCGTCTACTTCGACTTGAATCAACTCAATTATAGGAAATATACTGTTGGTACGAGTGCCTATGGTCTTCTTATGTTTGCAAAACGAATGAACGTACAACGTTTTAAACGTTTACTGAATTTTTTTTTATTCTACCTTCTTTTTGCCTGCGCCCTTCTTCATTATTCATCGCGCGACGAAATCGCATCGTTCAGTCGTACGACCTCGACCTCGACAGCCTGTATTGGTCCACTGCTGGACGCAGGCCTCCCCTGATAAGCGCCTTATTGGCTTTTACCTCATGGGGGTAATGCCCATAATCCCCACGCTGGGCATGCGGGTTGGAGATCGCAGTTCGGTGGTAGAATCGTTCTACAGGAGGCGCTGCTGCCCGCCCCTGATGGATATCCCTTAGTCGCCTCTTACGACACCCGCGGGAAAAGTTGGGGTGGTGCAAATTCTAAGCCGGCACCACACAGCAACACAGTCGTACGGTTGTTAACCAATTAAGACAACGCCTTCACCTGTCGGCATCGGACAAACTGCACTGACCGCATCAAACGGATTTTAGTATTCTTTGAATGGTTTGCCATACAAGCGTTCACTGATCCGCACAGCACGGAGCTGACGCATTTGGCTGTCAGCAATTCCGGATCCCCAACCCGCATGCCCAGCGTGGGAATTATGGGCATTACCCCCATGTGATAAAAGGCAATAAGGTGCTTATCAGGGGAAGGCCTGCGTCCAGTAGTGGACCAATACAGGCTGTTGAGGTTGAGGTTGAGAACGCACTCGCACGTCCGCTCCATCCGCCTGTCCTCCCCCCTTCCCCCACTCAGTGTTTCCATTTTAGCTCGCTCAAAAATTCGACCTTTTCGGATTTTCGTAGCAATCTACGAAAATCCTGATGTCAGTGTTTAAAATTAGTTTGCAAATGACGGTCGCCAAATCTGTTTTGGCCGCATTTGACGAAAAATTTATAATCGGACCAAGTTGCCAAAAATGGCAACTTGGTCCGAACTACCAGGCTAGATAAAACAAAAAGTACCTATCACAGTATATATTTATTATCACATCACATCACACTAATATTATAAATGCGAAAGTTTGGATGGATGGATGTATCTATACATCCATCCATCCAAACTTTCACTTCGGATGTTTGTTACCTCTTCACGCCAAAACTACTGAACGGATCAGGCTGAAATTTTGCATACAGGTAAGTCTAACCCTGGAATCAAACATAGGCTTTTTATCCCTTAAATCAGTTCCCATGGGATAGAAATAACCTCAAAACGTTTCCATAGAAACAACGCAGCGAAGCCGCGGGCAGAAGCTAGTAATATTATAAATGAGAAAGTTTGGATGGATGGATGGATGTTTGTTACCTCTTCACGCCAAAACTAGTGGACGGATCTGCTGAAAATTTGCATACATACCTGTGTGCAAATTTTCATTCTAACCCGGGAATCAAACATAGGCTACTTTTTATCCCATAAATCAGTTCCCATTGGATAATAGAATAGAATAGAATAGAATTATTTATTCAGGTAAAAAGAACAACATTACATTTCGGTTAGAAGTGCCTATGTTAGGTTTAACTAGACACAGAGTTCTCACCTGGTTCAATAGGAGTTATTTTTTTAATAGATATATTATTCGAAATACTTTGGTTAGGTATGTCTTATGCACAATCTTTCAAGCTGAGTACCTATTTTTAGAGCAATTACAATAAGAAACTACCTAGGACAATCCGATGAATATCGGATATGATATATATAAAATATGATATAATATGATAGAAATCACCTTTAAACGTTTCTATAGAAAGAACGCGTGCGCAGCCGCGGGCATAAACTAGTTAAAACATAATCTATTCGATAATCCTTATCGTAGCTGCAGGCTTCTTTACCACACCACAGTTCCGAAATGCAATTAAAATCGGAGTAAAATGACTTCCTACGGTTATTTGCTGAAAGTTCGACGCCCGTTCGATCGGGCTTTGGAACTTTTCTAGTTTCAGGTTTTCAGCATCAAATTAACACGAGTCGGCTTTAACGCTTCCTGATTGGTTTTCTTACTTAACTGAGTATGGGAAACTAGGGTTTGCACGTGACTTTTCTCGCGTGTTCTTTTTTGCGATTTCTGAGTTTATAGCTCTCAAACCTCAGTTGGCCTTATGAACTCTTTGATCAGTAAAAGAAACAGGAACGATTGGCATCAAAAAAATGTGTATAATGCCCAATTTCTTGCTAACTGTATTTTTTTTATCTGTTAATAGGGATGAAAATTTCTCCAAAAGTTAAGAATAGTCTCCTAAGACCATTTTTCTGTAGCTATACCGGTTAAGGCTCCTTACTGCCCCGTCCAAAAAATCCACTCTGTATAGCAACCTTGAAGTGCCAATATCAAAACTTATAAAATATTTAAGTACATTTGCTCCCCTTGGAGTCGAGACCCTAGATCCGTGGGGTACCGAGGCTCTTCGGGTTTTAAAAAAATTATCTGAGCGTCTGGTCGAAGCGACGCGTGACCCGAGAGCTGTTTAGTATCTGGCACAGCGCATCAGCATTGCCATACAGCGTGGCAATGCAGCCAGCGTCTTGGGGACGCTTCCGACTGGTGTTGATATGGATCAGTTGAGCTACCTGTAGACTGTTTGCAACCGTCTGCAGTTAACTCAATTGTTTCAATTGTAAATACTAGTATAATTTTCTTTGTTAATAAAGGCTATTGGTCTAAAAAAATGTAAATAATAATTTAACAGCATTTATACTGTAGATATTTCAAATAACGCGGCTAGAGGGCGCTAGTGCTATTGTTATTATGAGAACCATGTAGTTCCCGATGCGCATCCACTAAGTTTGATACCGTTTCCATTAACACACGAAGTGTTCATTACATTTTATAGGTGGACACGTTCTTATAAATAAATAATGCTGGACAATTCACACGGCATTATCTAGCCCCAAGCTAAGCAGAGCTTGTGTTATGGGTACTAGACAACTGATATACATAATACAATAGACTGCGTAGATAGATATTTTTTATTATACATAGAAAACATCCAGAACACCTTGAACAAATATGCCGCGCCATTGAATTCGTCATGTAAGGGGCTTGGCTTTGGCGTCTGCAAAAAATTATAATACAAAATTTAAACACAAGCTCTGCTTAGTTTGGGACTAGATAATGCTTTTTTTGTGGAGTATCCAGCGTAATGCAGGACTTATTTAACTATTTCATATTGTTAGAGCTTCCGTAGGGTTAGCTACGACGAATCAATTCGTAGCGGTTACGTGGTAGCCATAGTAAAAGAAACATGAAGGTTGGACAATGAATCGTATAATCTCACAAAACATTTATTTATTTATTTAATTTGGATTGCCATCAGCTTATCTAATTACAATAGAAATTAAAATAGACACAGAAAGCTAATAATAGGCATTCACTAATAGAATTATAATAAACTACCTAAGTGTGATCACTAAAAAATTTTACGTCGACAATTGCGTACTTAATGAAGCAATAAAATTATAACAAATAAAATTTAGAAAAAAGCAAATAATAAAATTTAAGTGTATAACTACATCATGTGCAAAAGAAGTTAAGAGTCATGCATCGCCTTGCCCTGTGAATGCTGGTATTGAAAGGGTCAATGTTCAACATATGAACATAGGTGTGTAATCATCACATTACATTTTATAAAGGTAATAAGCTAATAAGGTATCTATCTATACTTTACTGTATAATAATCTAGGCTAGAAATAAACCCCGGACTAGGGAGGTTAGTTGTAGTTCACTGTTCGACGGTCAGGAGCGAAGTGCAGTCATCTTGTGCCTCGACTCGATGGCTCGGGCTAGATCGGCTCAGCTCGGTCGCAGGTTCGAGTCGCGATGCGAGGCCCGGTCGGACGGACGGTGGAAGGTTCGTCTCGCGCCCGTACAGCGTGAACTTGGCGCACTTCGTTCACATCACTCAGTGATAGCGGGAAAAGAAACGAGAGCGACAACAATAGTTCGTAGCACTCTTTCATATGCATACGAAATGTCGCTTATGAATGAAGAAGCAATGCACAAAATTCCGCTTACAGACTTATGAATAGATCATTATAATGAATGGGTTAACTAAGAACCTAGTTTAGGATGAGTACGGGTCTAAACGCGCGCGTACTGCGTCCCGTCGTGCGCTGCGTTGGATGCCTCGCAGAGCACAAATACGAGTTATGAATAGTTACCCGAATTCCCGGAAAGCAATGCAACCAAACGCTATAGTATTTAGATAGGTTGAAATCCAACATCCGCCTTTGCTCCGGTCACCGCCAATTCATTGCGTTTCCCACCAATGAATAATTAAACCTCTGCCATAAATCTATCGCGTATTTTGAACTGAATCAAATATGAATGGACTTGCCCTGCGGGTTGCATTATTGAACGGTCATTTTGTCGTCTCGGCAACCAGATCACGGATAGACTAATAAGTAATCACACTTATGATATACAGTTGGTTCTGCCCACAGCTTGGCTAGCATTTTCCGGGACAGAAAATAGATATGTCTTATCCGATAGATCATCTATCTCCTTGCAATTTTCACTAAAATCCGTTTTTTGAGCGTGAATAGGTAACAAATAAACGACCGTACTACGGAATACCGGAAATCGAAATATCGAAGAACGGTATACCGAAAGCACACGAAACCGCAGAACGAAATACCGAACGCTCATGAGGCCGCATACCGGAATACCGAAAGCACCGACAACAAACCGGACAGGACGGAATTAATAACGATACTAAAATATACACAAAATTAGACGCAATGAGAATGATCGAATTCAAAATAAAAAAAATCACTCTATTTGACTCAGGGTTATAGAGCCTTCCCCAAACACACAAAGGTGTACATTAATAATACAGCGTAACAGCTTTACACAAAATGGTGGTTGAAATCTGCAAATGATCTTTGGAAAATGTGAAAAGCGAACTTTATGCTCTCTTAGAACTTTTTTCATTTGTGATGTATTTCAATAACATTAAAACAGAAGTAAATATTCATAACCAAACTTTACCGGCTCTCACGAGATTACCTGCAATAAACAGGAATCTTCAAATTAACCCCTAACTTTACTCGAGTAGCCTTCATCAAGAAAGTAACTTATTACATTCATACACAGCTCATGAGCAAATAGTTGGATCAGAGTAAAGCTAACTATTAGTTAAATTTTTCTTTAACGCGTTGCATCCACATGGTCAATCTAGTAGCGGAGATAGTCGATATTTTTAACTGCTCCCTGAGCGAATTTCATAGGACTCTGTTATTTATTCTATGCTATTTTAATAAGATTTGACATTTTGTAATTATTTGACATTATTATATTGATTACCGATTTTTCTTTATTATTATTTTATTAGGTTTGACATTATGTAATTTGAATTTATTAAGTGAATTATTATTATATTGATGTAAAATAATTTGACATTGTATATTGACGAATTTTATATGTTATTGTGTCATTTAAGTTTTTGTTCATGTAATTTTAATTTATATTGACTTTTTACACTATTGCATTAACCCCTGTAAAAATAGTGTAAGTATTTTTAATAAATAAATAAAAATAAATAAAATAAAATAAATGTAAGTAGCTCAAACCCCAGCGAAACAATTTATACTAAACCATGTCACAGATTAGGTAATGATACTTCGTAAACACCACCTTCTCCAAAAAATCAAAATCTACTTGGGTATGTTACGATCTAAATTTAATTCAAATCTATCTGATTGCTCTATTTTGCGTCGCGTCGTGCACACTTTGGAACCAGTTACTAGTCTTACCCCCATCTCAAAAGACGAATTTTTGATAGATTTTTATAGAAAACTGTCAAAAAATTGGGCCTTGAACCGTGCTTAAATCTAATTTGCGTTTGAGTATTCGGGGGTTAGTGAGTGTCCCCTCAGTGAACTCTATCAAACATTGTCTGGACCAATATTTAAAATGCAATGACTCTCACTAGATCTGTACTAAAGTTCTCAACCTCAACAGCCTGTAGTGGTCCACTACTGGAAGCAGGCCTCCCCAATATAAAGCGCCTTATTGGCTTTTATCACATGGAGGGTAATGCCCATAATCCACACGCTGGGCATGCGGGTTGGGATCGCAGTTCAGTGGTAGAATTGTTCTGCAAGGGCGCTGCTGCCCGCCCCCGGTGCACATCCCTTAGTCGCCTCTCACGACAGACAAGAGTTGGGGTGATGCAAATTCTAAGCCGGCACCACACGGCCACCAAGTTCTCAACAGAACTAGTGAAATTCCTTGTATGCCTCATATGCCTTATATGCCTCAGCTCCAAGAGCTGCCAGTATTAAAATAAATTACGTACCAAGCTAATAATTTGATTAGTGCGTTGCTTTAAAATCAAAACAAAAAATACAGAGTATAAACAAAGCAGTCCCAGCTCTTCTTCACAAGCTAGGCAAGGGTCGAAACAAGCTTAAAATACGTCCAGAACCGTCGGTTAAGAAAGTACACAACAGGCATAAATTTAAAGAGTAACGCCGGCCTAAGATTTTAATTTAACTTGAGCCATTCCTCTTAATTTGTAAGTAGAGTTTTTAAAGTTGCCATCGAGTTTGGACGCCCTGTTAAGGTTGATGTATTGTGATGTTTATAAACTGCCTGCTTTTGTAACGAGTTGTTGTAACAACAAACGGGAGAAGAGATGAGATTACGTAATTGGAATTTGGGTATCTTGAGTTTATCTTATGTTTCTTTTCAAGTATAGTAAGCATTTAAAAAATTCAAAAACCCGATGAGAAAATTTTGAACCGTCATAAATTAGGGCGGTTGCAACGGTTTTCATCGAACATTATGTTACAGACACACGGAACCCACGTCACATGATCATTCTAAACAGTGTCGTTTGATAACGTGATCAACTAGCTAAGTAAATTATCGATAAAGTACCAAAAAAATACGACCATCCCTTTGGAAGCTACGGGAGCTATAAGGCGCAACGCACACAGAAGGCGGCGAGGCGAGGGTAAGGCGCAGACACGCCGCTCCTCGCCCCCGCCACGTCGCCCGCAGATGGGATACCGGTAAGGCGGCGTGGCGGGGGGCGAGGAGCGGCGTGTCAGCGCCTTACCCTCGCCTCGCCGCCTTCTGTGTGCGTTGCGCCTAATGCCAGTGACAGTCACTCAGACGAACACGCCAGACGGTGTGAATAAATTTTTAGGTAGTTTATTTGAGTTTATGAAAGAACATCTGACAGTTCCGTTAATGGAGTTTAGTTAAAAAATTTATTACACCTAATAAACATCAATAAATGTGTTTTAAGTTTTGTATTGTTATAAGTTTCGAGTTTTAACTGGCACATAAATACGTTTACCGGTACAAAAAGCAACCAATTCAAACCATGGTTTTCAACGATGAAACTTTTAAATCCATCATGGTTATTCCCACTAAAATTATTTACAACGGGATATTTACAATGATTTGAGTTTTGAGCTTTCCAATATTTCAGCACATTTTCATGCGCCATGATCATTTGTTTCATACCATTGACGTAACATTCATAGCAAAAACAAAAAATGAGGGTAGATCGGTATATCTAGCCAATAAAACTTCCTCGCAGTGCCTTCAGTTATTCCGTGATCATTGCGCATGAAACTGTGCCGAAATATTCGAAAGCTCAAAACTCAAATCATGGTAAATATCACGTTGTAAATTACTTTAATGGTTATCAATGTCAGATCATTGACCAAGCTCGAAAACCAAGAAAAACTATTAAACTTTTAATTTCGAATCTGATGCTTTTAGTCCACAAACAGCGAATTAATACAAAGCAAAATAGCAAATTCCGGTCACAACTAGACACATCGTTTCAACCAATGTTCCGACTCCCCAAACCAAATAGAGTTATCTAAATAAACTGCAAAACAGCAGAAAATGAAAAAAGCTGAATCAGCAATCCACTAGCGAATAATCAGATTCACCGGATGAAAACAATCGGGAACTTTAAAAGATTAAATTGTGAACATAATTCGTTACCCAGACAGCTGGGAGGAGAATAGAACTGGTGCCACAGTTATAATGAAATGGCTATGCCACTGTTCTCTCTGCTTATCGTCATTGGTTTGTACATTTACGAAGGGTGGTTTTTCTTAAGCCTTCTGGCTGACTCTCCCCGGTCGTATCGGTCTGCCGTCCTACAGATTTTGAGAGTTAGGGGATAGAGACGGATATGGCTGACCGAAATTTGGCTAGGATGACATCATCTACTAAGGATGGTTTATCTGGTATTCGTTTGTCGGCATGTGCGTCTTGTAAGGCCTATACGGAAACGACAGATGTAGACTCAGTATTGACTTACGGGAGGGGGTGGTACGTGGTGGTGGGAAGTTTATTTTATAGTTCGCTCTTTTATTCCAAGAATAAAGCCTATTATATAAGTAAGCTTAGGTAGAGATAAACCATTCTAAAAAATGCACGCCGAGTGTATGACATTTTTTAGAGGGGGCGTGCATTTTATAAGAATGATTTATCTCTGCCTATCGTGTCAGTTTTTGATTTTATAATTTGACCTTTTCTAAGTGTAAATTTATTGTAATAATGGAAATAAAGAGTTTTTGATTTGATTTGATTTGATCTAGACTCAAGTAAAGAGGATTCTTCCACCAAAAGTTCCGTTCCAAACTTAGTTTTGCCATAGAATCAATCAGTATTAATAATAACCCAGCTGTTCCAAGCCCGCTACATCAAACCTCCCAGGAAAACTCATTTTAGAGTCCTTTGATCATTTTTAACAAATAGAAGGGGGTACATTTCAAAGGAAACTGATCTAAAACTGGTTCTCCACCTTGTGTGTACTGCATTTGATGCGGGGGAATTAAGTTTGCGGCACTGTTATAGTAGCTGGTGTTCTCACGGCTCCCTTTGTTTTATTTGTTGAATTGTTTTACTGCCATTGACAATCTGAGTAGATTTTTAACTACTCTGAACAAGATCTCTGTAAAGCTTTTACGTAATCTGCTGATCTTAAAGTGTCTAGTTTAAATAAATCAACATTATCGTTGCAAATGGTCTATAATAATGCATGACATGGTGAAGTTTGTTTATTTATTAGATAGATTTTTAATATTATTTACAGATGCATGAAAAAGACTTAGGTACCAATTTTAACATTCGTATTTAATGAATTGAGCAGTTGTAGGTAAATATTCGATTTTTTTAGAGTTTCTCTATTTGATGCGCCTTAACCTCAACCTCCTCAACAGCCTGTATTGGTCCACTACTGGACGCTGGCCTCCTCCTGATAAGCGTCTTGTTGGCTTTTATCACATAAAGGGGTAAAGGCCATAATTCCATAGAAAGGGGGTAAAGGCCATAATTCTATAAAGGCCATAAATTTTTTCTGCAGGGGGCGCTGCTGGCCGCCCCCGATGGATACTCCTTAAACGACACCCGCGGGGAGAAGTTGACGTGGTGCAAATTCTAAGCCGAGACCACACAGCGATTTGATGTGCAATAAAAATTTATAGAAATATAGATTAATTATATATTATAATTCGATTATTTGATATTAAATTAATTTAGATTAATGAGTACCAAAATGTTACAAAGATTTTTGGAAATAAACGGCTTACATACTTACGTAACGACCATCAAATTCAGACATTTACTCGGACAAGGTTGAAACCTTGAGCGTTGAGCTCCTGCGTGTGTATGAATATTTATCTTAAATCCAATTGTCTGAGTCCTTGGGTATTTTGGCCACCACAAAGATGAGTGTTAAACATATAGGTATAATACATACGTTAAACGACAACAATTTTCAACCGATGAAAAACCAAAGGACCTCATTCTTTCTCGTTCTCAATTCGGCTATACATATTGTTAAGAATGTGAAAATGTTACTCGTGTACGTATGTTACCTTCGCCGATCGTTGTCTGATTTTGATGATTATTTCGCTTTTGTATATTGAAATATTTCGGGAGGGTTACTATTTATCCTGTAAAACTTAAAAAACGTAATCATAACTTAAAAGTAAACCACAACAGTGTAAATAGCTATTCAATGAGTCGGTTTTATGTTTTTGTAAAAAACATCAAACTACATAATATATTGAAAGTTGAATAAACCGAGAACCAGAGTTCCTTCAAACATGGGCGTTCCTCGACACCGTTTAGGACCCATTTAGGATTAAAAAAAATGAAAAAACACAACGCACTGATTCATAGGTAAGTTAAGGTACACTTATGCTGCTGCCATCTTTTTGACCTCATCTTGGCATCTCATTTTGCCTTTCTCCTTCTGTGATTCAAGTCTAGTATGATAATCAGCTACCCGTGTAATTTGCAACTGCCAAAACATTGTGTGATTGCCTACATTTGCAATAACGAGTATAACGAATAACGAGGCCAAACATTTCACCGTGAAACTTTGCAGTCTCTGCGATGTCATAAAAGTGCCGTCCATTTTAGATATTATTTTTGCGCGTTCCGATTGCAATGCTTTTAGCGGTCGCTATCGAAAACTTTTAAATATCTACATATATGATATTTGATATTTGTTTTGTAATAACGTGAAAAGGCCTGAACTGTAAACTATGCCGGTTTGTTTTTACTTAGTTATATTACGTGGGTTTCTACATTTTTCTCTTTGATAATAATTTGTGCTGGTCCGAATTCAGAGGAACTTACCCTTTGGAACAGTATTTCTTCTTCTTTTGTCACTTAAAAATATATCTAAAGATAATTATTACGATTAATAAGCGCATAGCTCAAAGATTGTAGCTCACCATTCCAACCCCACTGCCGCACAACACAAAAATGATCATTCCAAATATGAGGTTAAACTCGTATCATTTAGATACATTTTACAGTGACATACTTGCTTACCGCTTCAGCGAATGGCCCGCGCTGTACTTGTTTATGTCATCACATCACTGTAAAATGTAATCTAAGTGTTATGAGTTGAAGCCCACATTTGAATGCTTATTCGACGACCTCTGTGGCGCGGCGGGCGAAGGTCGGCCTGCGACGCAGTAGGGTTTGATTCCCGCCTCTGGACAAATGGTTGTACGATCTGCAGATATTTGTTCCGGGTGTTCTGGATGTTTCTATGTAGAAATATCTATCTATGTAGTGTATTGTATTAAGTATATCAGTTACCTAGTACCCATAACACAAGCTCTGCTTAGCTTGGGGATATAACGCTGTGTGGATTGTCCAGCATTATTTATTTATTTTTATGTTGTGGTGTTGTGGTGTGTCCGATAGTGGTGGTAGACGTTTGAGCGAAAACTTTAGAAGGGGTGGGTTTTTATAGTTTTCAAAAAAAATCACTCGTTCAACTGAAAACAGCCCTACATTTTGTCCCGATACGCTCGCTCTCGTTGTCCACCGAAAATGCTTTGCAGATTTTAAAGTTTCCCCACACCTGTTTCTCCAATTAGCATCAACGTAACCTTTCGTCTAAACGTATAAATGCGAGATAAACTTTACATAACAGATACTCCAGTACATCGGAAGAAACTTTAAGAAAGCTGCTAGTAACTTTATGAGCGCATCCGAGGGGAGAACCATGGAGTAGGGAATTTAACTGGGCTACCGTAGAGACGATTCTCTAGTCAAGAATTTTACTCTGTAGGTTTTACATTAGCTAAGGGTGTATACAGGGTATCCGGTAGTTTATGAATAGCCCCGCAGGTACTTGTTGTGGGGCGTGTGTTTTTTAAATATTAATTTTTTCTGAGTGGCTGTGGTGCCCCCTACAATTAAGTACCTGCGGTGTTATCCATTAATTACCGGACACCTATAAATAAAAATATTAAATACAATTAGTTTATTGCAGGTCCAAAAAGACCCTATCACACAAAAATACGAAAAAATACAATAATTACCGGACAGCCTATAATAGGATACGAAGGAACGTGACAACTAGAGATGGGCGTTGTCGTTGAATTTCCACAACGATGCGCATCGTTTTTGTCAGTAAAAACGACCACCTCTAGTGACAACTTGGAGGTGCAACCCGAGAGGGGCGCGCCGCCGTCGCTACTTCAAGCTGTACTTCGGCAATGAGCGTCGTAGGCACCCAAAGTGTTAATTGAATATGAATTCTCAGCTCGTTATTATTAACATGTTTTTATTTTTTAATGAAATGATTGTGAAAAGTTGTACTCGCTACACAATATATTTTGCAGGTACATCTGCTTGAACGGTTTTTAACTTTTAGTTAAAGTTAATTTACCATCGAAACTGTAAATATTTTTTTAAATTTCAAGTTGATTTAATCAGCGCAATCCAACTGATGAACTTCGACGTGTTGCTAAACAGGGGCACCATTTGTTAGTTGCGTCTCTATGCTGTAACTAAGGAACACTTTGTTTGTTTGCTCTATGGTAGATTCACAATTAAACCAAGAAGTTATTCCACGTTCGCAAATTATACAGTTTAATCTAACTGCTGTACTGTAGCGAAATTATTGAACAAATAGCACTGTTTCTAATTAAATAAAGTTAAATTAATTATCACATTTGTGTCTAAAAGAAGAATAATGTTTTTTTATTCGCCATAGCTTTGCTGTGAAATTGGCAGAATACCCATTTGGTTGGAAATTCGATAATCTATGTCTACTTTGATGTGACCCTATGTAAGCTTTATTAAATCATGAAATACTTGTATGTGTTAGCCAGCGTAAGTACCGAAAATCGAACTAGGAATCAAAATTAGGTTCTTATTAAAGCTGGAGAATATTACCCGCAACGTGCACACTGAGAATACTTCAGACGTTTCGTTCGACTTAGCGCGACCAAATTTTTTATTTATTTATTTGTGATACACAGGCAGCTGTTAAGCTGGTACGTGTACCTATATCTGAGTCTTTGTCAATGCACTTTAAATATTTGTCCAGTCTATTTTAGCTCTCAGGTTTGTGTTTTGGTTCATAGTATACAGTGTCTTTGATAAATTTGGTAAACTATATCTGTTGGTGAGGATTTTGAAGGTCTCTATAAGGATTCCGCGCTCTCTACGTTTCTGAAGGGTGGTTAGCCTTAGTTCTTGCAATCGCTCTACATAATGTAAGTTCTTCAAGACTAGGGACCATTTTTGTTGAAATTACTTTACAATTACTCTTCAAATTTTCAGCACATTCGTTCCAGTAGACCAAGCACTGGGATTGTTGTCTAGGGTAGAACAGAGCAAAAATTACGTCACTTTGTCATCGAATGCGTAAATTATTTAAAATTCTTTTCTTCAACTTTAATAATTTACGCAATGTAAACGCAATGTATGCGACGATACGATGTAATTATTGTATATTCTACCCAAGAGAACACTACCTTGGCCTACTGATAGATGTTCTTATTTAGATAGAAAATCTAAAACCTATTCTAAAAATACCGAGAGATTTTTCATCAAAAATATTTTTCCTATACAAAGCGAGCCATCTGAAAAAGCTTGCGTTGTTTTTCCAGCAGATATTCGTGAAGCGCAGCACTGTCGGGCACAAACTCAATTGCTTTATTGTTCGAAAGTTGGACACTGTGAAAATAACAGTTGGCGGTCAGGGACCAAGTTATAGAGGAGACATAGGGATCGCGAGATTGGAAAATGTGTTCGTTTGTCTACACTAATATTAGAAAGAAGAAAGATTTGTAGTTTTGCATGTTTGTAACGAATGAACTCAAAAACTGTTGGACCGATTTCAAAAATTCTCTCACTCTCTTATTCGGATGCTATATTATCCCTAAGTAACATAGACTTTATTTATATGTTAAAAAAAAAATGTTCACCTGTGCGAAGCCAGGACGGGCCACTAAGTCTTTAATAACTAAGTATTTAACCTTTGACATTATGTGAATTTAAGAAAAGGCAGGATCAGTAAGCTGCCTCTAGATTTCAAAAAATCTAGAGGCAGCTTACTGATACATATCGGAAGTATCCTCAAGACGCTGGCTGCATTGATACTTTACTACGAACGAACAGTCGAACATATCACATCACACTATCACACTAATATTATAAATGCGAAAGTTTGGATGGATGGATAGATGGATGGATGTTTGTTACCTCTTCACGCCAAAACTACTAAACGGATCGGGCTGAAATTTTGCATACAGGTAATTCTAATCTTGGAATCAAACATAGGATACTTTTTATACCATAAATCAGATCCCATGGGATAAAAAACACCTTTAAACGTTTATAAAAAACGTTTAAAAAAAATAGGAGCCGTGCTGTCTATGTATGATACAACCTCAGCTCGAGACGGAACAAAAACAGGATGACACAAAGGGTTCGTCGATATTCGTCGGTCGGTTTCACAAACTTTGCACCTGTATGTCTCGAATTTCATAGATCCGGGTTCGTTACCAGTTATCAAACGGACAGTGATCGCTTCCAAAGTATTGGATTCGTTACCTAAAGCTAACTGTACGTGAAACTAGCTTGCATACGTTCCAATGAATGTCTTATTCATGCATGATGCATGTGAATGTAATTAGTTTCAAATCAAAAGCGTAGTCTTAGCGTCTGGTCGAAGCGACGCGTGACCCGAGAGCCGGTGAATATCTGGCACAGCGTATCAGCATTGCCATACAGCGTGGCAATGCAGCCAGCGTCTTGGGGACGCTTCCGACTGGTGTTGATATGGATCAGTTGAGCTATCTGTAGACTGTTTGCAACAGTCAGCAGTTAGCTCAATTTTCAATTGTAAATACTAGTATAATTTTCTTTGTGAATAAAGTTACTTTCCTAAAGCGTAGTTCAACTTCGAATGTTGTTTTATCTTGGTTAAAGGACAGAAAGCGACAAATCGGCATTGGTTGTCCTGGCTAGAGAACATGGAGTAAAACTAAATAAGAAGTAATGACATTATAAAATTGTGTTTTCTTGTAAATCATTTAAGTACTTGCAATAAACTATTTGAAACTGTAACAGTATGACGTTGATAATTTAGCAAACACTGCATATCTATGTAAGTAGAAAAAAGTTGGTAATCCAAATCATTTCTGTGTAAGTAGAGATGATTCCCACACTAGGCTGGGCCTGTATCGTGGGAGCCAATACGATTATCATGTAAGAAGAAAAAAAATTGTGGAGTGTCAGACCTTGTTTTCTTGGACCATGGCCCCTTCGTTTGGGGCTTACGTGGCTTACGTTTAGCAGGAGAAGTATGTGTGCTGATGATGATGTGTGAAGCAGAACCAAGAAGTCGTGGATATCCAAAAGCGCGTTAGGTTGACGAAAAAGTAAAAGTAGCTGTGCACACCTGATGCGAAGAGAACCGCACAGACGCTGGCAAAATTTTTAGGTCTACCCAGCAGTAGGTGACATAAAGGACTGTGATGATTTAATTTATTGGAAGTGGAAAAGAAGGCCTTTGCCCTGCAGTGAGATCCGATAAGCTCTTCATAAAGTAAAATGATAATGTTTTTTTGTATTTATTAATTAAATGTACTTACAATAAAATTTTAAATGCAATTTTTACTGGGGTACAGAACAGCCTACTTTATACCATGATGACATCATGGTATAAGGTAGGCTGTTAGGTAGAGGTAAACCATTCTAAAAGTGCACGCCGAGTAAAGGTACCTATGACGTTTTGTGGAGGGGGCATGCATTCATTACGGATGTAAGCGGGTTAACTACGAACATTATTTGTGTTGGAAGAACACCAACGATTCATCCCATACATCCGTAATGAATTCGTCACACTACGATAGTTTTTATAGTAAAAGGGGCGTGCGTTTTTAGAATGGTTTATCTCTACGCCATTTTCTGCATGGGTACGTCTTTTTTTACTGCTTCAAACATTGTGTTAAGCAGCAAGTAAATGGAAGTCTGTCTTTGTCTAAAGTCTTATATCATTCGTGAAATGGGGACAGCGTCAATGGGGACAACGGGAATACATCATTTCTTCCACTATAACAAAACTGTTCTAGTTAACAACCAAGTTGATAAAACGATATAACTGTGTATAATTTCGCTTAGCACCACTTTACAGCACTAAAAAATGGTAAAAATTCACAAAACACTGAAAAGTTTCAGACTTTGTGTACCCTTAACGAGTTCCCTGACCGTCTCAAACTTGCCATTAAGTAGGTACTGCTTTATAAAAAGTTTTAGATGAAGTCATATAACTACGGATTTTTCATTTTCATGATACTTTAGATATTATGGGGCTGTAAAACTCGAGAACTGGTCCTGAATAAGCTGGAAATATATCCTGAAAAATGCCATTCATTTAATTAAATATCACTTGCGTAGTTTGGGTATTCTTTGTCTGTAAAAACATTTGTTTTCTTTAATTATAAACTAGCTGCATTCTTACCACCCGTTGTCCGATTGCGTTTTCCCGTAGGAATGGAGCATTTTCTCGCGGTAAAAAGTAGCCTATGTTCATCAGGAATAATGTAGGTTTCTAATGGTAAAAAAAATTTTCAAATCGGTCCAGTAGTTTTGGAGCCTATTCTATTATATCTTTTTTTATTATATTTATTATTTAACTGCTTTGGTACCGGGCCAAGTTTGGCAGGGGGGTTGGTTTTCTCAGAATTGGTTTTAAGTACTCCTATGGGTGCTGCTGTCCATCCCCTGTTATTAATCCTTTAGTCACCCTCTTACTAGACCTATGGGATAGGGAGGATAGGGAAGAGTCCATATTCTTTGCGGAGCAATATAAATAAACAAAAATAAATAAAATAATGACACTCTCCAAGCAGCAAAAGCAAACAATCTCCTGCCACAGACTCACGTCTTAAGAAACAAACTCAGCTCCACACAATTCCATTTCCAAGATAAGTTTATAAAAATAAAATATTATGGTGGATACAAGATAAGTTTTCTACACCACAAATACTCGGCTCGTATCAGAGTTAACAGTTTATTGGTAGCGAGACGTGTTTGCGGGCAAATACGATTTTCAACATACGTGACCTGACCGTTTTAAACTGCATTTGCACTGTGTAAACAAAATGCAGTGTTGTAACTTACTGTTCTGCGTTTTGCTTTCTAACTACACTGGCCTGCAAAACTAACTATCACACTTTTAGGACCTGCTGTAACATTTTAAGTACACACAACTTTTTAAGTATGGGGCACGCCTGGGATGAGCTAGGAAGGCTAGTCAAAAGCTGTAGACCACCACCTACCA
Organism: Eupithecia subfuscata; assembly: GCA_963564075.1. NCBI lineage: Eukaryota > Metazoa > Arthropoda > Insecta > Lepidoptera > Geometridae > Eupithecia > Eupithecia subfuscata. Next base: position 3,719,891 of record OY751116.1, on the reverse strand, counting down.
CCCTCAGGGCACTAAAACAGGCCCTGATAGAAGAATGGGAGAATAGTCCCCAAAATCGAATCAGCTCCGAAACCTCGTGTTCAGTACTTATGCTAAACCAGCTCGAAGCTGTAATCAGAGCCCGAGAAGGCAATACCAGTTATTAAAAATTAAATGACATGTAAGACATGTAAGACATACTTATAAAATGTAATTTGAGTTTTTGGACACTAAGCTCAAAATGGCCATCTTATTGTTTTATCTTTTTTTAAGTAAAAAATGTCACTAATGTACAGTTTACTATAGTTTTAAAGGAAGCTGATAAAGGTTACTATAAAACGTTTTTTATTTTAAATCTCTAACTTTTATAGTTTAAAAAAAAAATTAAGTTTGATACTTAGTTTGTAGTTGCAGGCCAGTGTCTAACAATTTTACAACAAATCAGGATGAAACATTGGTGTTCTTCCAACACAAAAAGGTTCGTTGTTAACTCACTCACATCCATAGTGAAAACATTTCTAAGAGTGCGTTTAGAGTAAGTCACATGTCACAGAGGATGAATGCTTTAAACTGCTTTAAATGTTTTGTTATAATCTCGTCTAGATTAACAATTTTAACAATTTAACCACCTTAACAATTTTATTTCTTCATTTATTTGGTGTAGTTTGGCCACTTTTGTTCCAAAAAACAAAAAGCTACGAGCAAAAAATAAATAAATAGCACTTGAGTTTTTTTTTGTGTACTACAGTTCACAAGCGTTTCAAATACGTTACGCCTTTTGATTTTTGACACAATGCGTTTGCGTTGTTTCTTCTTATGAAAGAAGTTAACAAGCTATTCCTATGTAGGATGAGTATGTACCTAATAATGCCAAAAATTACTATGAACCACTATCTATGTCCGATTTTCTAATTATCTGCTAAAGATATAAAAAAACCCGCAGTACTCACTTAAGTGTTGTTAATTAATCACTTAACTTATGTGTTGTTAATTAATCACTTAACTTGTGTTGTTAATTTTTGAACACAATTGAAAGTACTAGTCGATCTGAGATCATTTCTTCAGTAAATATCATAACAATAATATCGTTATTTCGGGTTATTCCAGTTTCCCCCCTTGACAAATCCCCCTTAAGGGGGAAAACTGGTTTTGTTTTAAGTCCAGTATTCCCACGTACGAAAATTATTTCCAGGGGGAAAACTGGATTTTTCCCCTCCCCAAATTCCTATTTTTCCCCTCAACAATATTTTGCGTTCCAGTCCCCTTGAGAGAAGGAAACCAAAGAAGCAATAAAAACTACAATACTCAACAGTAAAATCAATTTTTCTTTTGTATCTTGACAGCAATGTCAAAAGTGACAGAGTTTCGACCCCAAGCCTGTGACTTTTCGTTTTTTGATTAGGATTTGTATTTGTATTTATTTATTTACCATTTATAACATTATTCTTATACAAGGCGATAAGACATTATACACTAATGAAAATTTAAAAAAAATCATAAATTAAAACAAATTTTCAATTAATTAATTCTAGATCATAAAATTCAATGTCATGTTTTAATATTATTTAAAGAAAGTCATTGTAATATTAGTACTTAATCATAAGTTCACTGATGCTTTAGATAGAATGCAACATGCATTCTATCTAAAGCATCAGTGAACATGTAGCAAGCAAAGTTGACATATTCGAACTTTAAGATCGACTATAATTTTATTCGCACATTAAAAATCAAGGACTTAAAAAAACAAAGCATATAAAAATATTATTACGAAGTAGAATTTCGAAAGAATCTTTTCAGCATAACACTTTATTTCGAAACGAAAGCCATGATTTCTATCCGCTTCGCAAACTTGTGATATTGATGGATTACTGTTTTCTCCGTTACATTGTTATTCGAAGGAACGATATTGTTGGATAAGTTCCTTGTGAATTTTATTTTCTGCTGCAATGATACGCAGTGAGAGGAATACAATTTAATTTTCAGATAGTTTTGTGAGTACATAAAATAGGAATAAAATATAATTGAATCTTCATAAGTTGGAAGGATCTTACTCTTCAACAAATTTGTTGATTAACGAAAATTTTTGAGTGTGGTTCCTACTTAAACATAAATGTTCTGTAGAGACTAATTTTAAACGATGTCTGTACATAACTAGGTATCTAATCATAGGGGTATATATTGTTCATGTTCTCTATTTTCTAGAATCATATTGTGGATGTTGATGGAGAAGATCAAATGCTAAAATTAAGCTTGCTATTTTACGTAGAAACTTTTTAAAAGTTCCATTTCATTTAAGGTATTTATTCCACGGTATGTACATATTGTGATGATATACTTGATGTTGTTATAATCTAATTAACTATTGCTTAAGTAAAATTATGATTATACATATAACAAGTTTTTTTTATAAGAAAGGAACCACCATAGTATCTAACACAAAGTAATAAATAAACGATACACAAAATCTTAAATCTGTTACACAAACGAATCTCAAGGCATCGTAAATGATCGTCCCATTGCGACTGTTCCGACAAACAAACAAACATACAATATTCTTTACCATCCAACCCTCCAAGGATGCCGCAATTAGTCTTAATTAAAGGGAACAAAAACCCCCATTGTATTAGGTTAAGGTAATCCAAGCGTATAGAAGCGAAAAAGAAGTGAGAAAGAATCGTATTCCGATGTTAGAACCTCTAGGACGAATCGCTTTTTGGACGAACTGCATATGGATTCTTGACGAACCGCTGTATAGAAGAAACGCGATTTGGAAGAAACGCTTTTTGGACGAACCGCTAACCAATACATATTCAATTGAGTGAATTCCATAGCTTAATTTAGGACATTCAGTCAGACACCGACTGCAGGTCTCTAAAGTGTGGGTTAGCTTCTTTGGTTGGATTTTCACTTCTACTACTTATGTAACTGCTAGACTCTTTAATTCTACATTATTTTATGGTAGAAACGTGTATTTAATCTGTTAAAAAAAACTATAACTAGCTTTCTGCAACTTATGCCTAAGCGGTACGAATGATAAAATTAGAAGACAACCGCTTAGTGCGAGGGGAAGGGAAAGCCCATAAGATAAGGGTGATACTGCGCCTTGTCTTGTAGTAGAAAAGAGATGGTAGGATCAGCTCGCAGGTCCTTGAGATACAATTTTAATCATACGCCATTTAGTTTCACTTCTACAACCCAACACAATTTATCCTCAAAGTATTTGTTATGCAAAGGGAAAATCTTCCATACGTCTTCATTGTGGAAGAGTCACGTTCCGACCGATGTTGCTTTGGCCACTAATGTAATAGCCAGGCTAGGGCTGGATAGGCTTTGGATAAGGTGTTTCGGCTTTGTGGCTACGGTCGTGGGTTCAAATCCTGTTAAATTGTTAAATGTACCCAAATTATGGGGAATAAATCGAAATCAAAACTGAGCTCATGATAATTTTAAATTTATCTCACTTTATAGGTTTGTGTGTGATGTATTCTGATTAACTTACCTTTGCCCGTCTGTAGCAATTTACCATTTTACCACGGTGTTCTGGATGTTTTTCTATGTATAATAAAAATATATACCTAGCTATGTAGTGTATCGTATTATGTATAACAGTTATCTAGTACCCATAACACAAGCTCTGCTTAGCTTGGGGTTAGATAATACGGTGTGAATTGTCTAGCATTATTTATTTATTATTATTAATAACTGGCTTCGGCCCACGGCTTAGCACGCATATTTTGGGATCTATTTATAAGCCCAGTATAGAAATATGTTATTATGAGATGCCTCTGAAAACCAGCGGTGGATAGAACCACGAGTCTTAGGGTCCGACTCCATCAAAGAGAAGAGACTTAATATTTCTCCGTTCATCTCGTCGCCGCTTTGGTGGAGTCTGCCCCATAGGCTTACAACATAAACTTAAAGGAATGTCAAATTTTAAAAGGTAGGTAACATAAATCTAAATTCATGTTTTTGAATTAATTTCAAATTATTTACATTATATGTTATATTAGATAGATCGTAGACGTAGATAGATAGAAAATACTTTATTGCACACTTAAAACTAAGAAACAATTTAAAATGAAATAATTATAATCTAAGTGACAATTGGCGGTCTTATCGCTCAAGAGCGATCTCTGCAAGACAACGTGCTATGGATAGGATCGTCGGATATGTACTTGGGGTAAGATCTGTGTGCATCTGTTATGGTACTCTGTTATGCTCTAAGATTGTATTAATGTGATGCTACTATTTATTTGCGACAACCATTATTGGGGTAAACGTGCTCTTGAGTGGAGACCATGACTATGCAAACGTAGGGTGTCCTACAACCCACCGGTAAGGTGGGACGACGACCCACGAAAGACTGCTTGATGCTGTCTGCGGCAAGCTGAAGACAGGACGCTATGACACTTATAAGGGGTGGCCTATGTCACAGGCCAGCAGTAGATTAACAAAGACTGATGATGATGACTATTTATGAGACGAAACAGCTGTTCATCAACCACATAATATATTTAATTCAATCTCGAAATATCCACAAAGTAACAAAGAGGCAATCTGGCAAAGTAGGATATTATACGGTGCACGTACACAATATAACTTAATTCTAAAGTTATCCGAATCATAACCGGATCAAATTTTGAGAGGTATTGAAGGTATCGACGGAAGCCGATACAGTTGTAATGGAATCGAAACGTGACGGAATTCTAGAATGAGGATTAGTAGGTATACAGTCGGCAACGAAAATCGTTGAAAGTCATTTGATTAAAACACAAGCATTAAAGACGTAGCTCACCTGGGCCGCATCGCTAAGGCACAACAAAACAATTATTATTCAAATATGGCACAGCGCATCAACATTGGTATACAGCGTGGCCAGCATGCTGCGCGCCAGTGCGGAATGGGATGTGATGCAATTCGACGACCTCTGTGGCGCAGCGGGCGAAGGTCTACCTGCGACGCACGATTCCCGCCTCGGGACAAATGTCTGTACGATCTGTAGACATTTGTCCGGGGCGTTCTGGATGTTTTCTATGTATACTAAAAAATATCTATCTATATATAAAAAATGTATATTGTATTAAGTATATCAGTTATCTAGTACCCATAACACAAGCTCTGCTTAGCTTGGGGCTAGATAATGCTGTGTGAATTGTCCAGCATTATTTATTTATTTGCATTGTTTTGCTGATTTCTTGATTATTATCTAGTAATACCTCGTAACATCTATATATATTTGGATTCTCCTTAAAATTCTCTACAAAATAGCATGTAAATATTTTGATTTTGTGTAACGTAACTAATGAGGTTGATTTAAACTTACTTAACTGCCTTGTTGGTCTAGCGGTCAGCTTGTTCAACCGCTGATTATGAGGTCCTGGGTTCAAGTCCCGGGTCGAACCAATAGTTGTTATTGGGGTTTTTCTAGTAAGAAAAATTCAGAGTAGCAGCCCGGAGTCAGGAAGTTGGCGGTGTTACACCCCCGTGCTTCGAAAAGCACGTTAAACCGTTGGTTCTGCGTTTGACCCCGCCCCGGTCGTGTCGGTCGGCTGTCCCGTCGAATTATGGAAGTGAGGAAAAAGGGAATCCAACAGTGGAAGTCTGGTTCACTTAATCGACTCGGACATCCACCAGCTTAGTTGAAAGGGTCGATTCTTATGCTGCGATCGCCACTGCATTTAACATTATTTTAGGACAAAAACGACAACCACTTATTTCTAAAATTCTCTAAGTCTTTTCGAAATCAATTCTTATATAACGACATGTAGCTGACTGTACTTTCGGAAAGCGATTGGTACGAAGTTGAAACAATGATAGTTTCAGCTCTAATCCTGTACAACTATGCTCTAGTCGAGATACTATATTATTAAACCTAGGTTTAGAACTTCTAGAAGTTCTAAACTTAGGTTTGATGAGGTTTAACTTTGATCTTAAATAATTTGATTGTTTTGAAAAAACTAATCACCGACTACGAATCCCTTAGTTTAAAACGTTTTGTGATATATTCTGCAAATCTGTCAGGTATAAAACTCGTGAGGGAAATCGGTTTATAAGTGACGGAGAAATCGACGGACATACAAAAAAAACGCACATACAGCCGAACATAGGGGTTATTTCAGTTTTCCACCTTAAAATCCCCCTTGAGGGAGAAAACTGGACTTCAAAAAAATTAAGTCCAATTTTCCCCCTTGAAGATTAGCCTTAAGGGGGAAAACTAGAATTATTATTTTTACAATTCTAGTTTTCCCCCCTAGACGTAATTTGTATAGTAATCATATATTATGAACCAAATTAGAGGAAACAAATAAGAACTAGTATTTGAGTATATCAACAAGTATATAAAGAATAGAATAGAACACAAATAGGCCACAGTCTCGGCATGAAACACTCCATATCTCAGAAACTACTCGTGCTAGACTTTCAGTTTCTGGTTTAAATGAAAGGCAAGGTCAATATCTTCATATCTGATGACAGCTGTCAAAATCACCTCCTCCTTTTTTCAAAGTCGGTGTAAGGGTTCTGATGACCGATAATATACACAATTAGGGATACATCAGCTCGCTAGTGCCATGGCATTCCATCAGCTGCACCTCCCACACCCATAGCCCTCCGTTCCAGTGTCACTCCGGATTCCCGCTCTCTCGGCTATGTCTGTCTGACAAGTGACAGTGACAGCTGATTAGCAACACCTCGACCGACGATGACGTATGTAGACCATGGTTTATATTATACTAGCTTCTGCCTGCGGCCTAGCACGCGTATTTTCGGTATAATAAGTAGCATATTATTTAAGTTAGGCTACGTTTTACGTGTAAGCCAAATTTCATCTTGATCTGTTCAGTAGTTTTGGAGATAACAAAAATTTCACAAACTTTCGCATTTATAATATTACTAGCTTAGCACGTGTATTTCCGGTATATTAAGTAGCCTATTGTTTAAGTTAGGCTACGTTTTGATGTATGCCAAATTTTATCTTGATCTGTACAGTAGTTTTTGAGATTCTAGGTAACAAAAATTTCACATTTCATGAACTTTCGCATTTATAATAGTAATAGGATTACCTGGACATACACTAAGGTCGGTTAATAAAGAGACAAGAAGATTCTTCGTAAAAACTTGGCACGCAGTTTTCGATTACATATTTAAATCATTGAGCACATGCCCAGTGATGAATCTACAATAATATTTTTTTTTACTGTTATATCTAATAATTATTTATCTTTTTTGACGTGACAACGTCTTATAATTCGATAGAGCCGGCTGCACGCACGAAAAAACATGACGTCATGCGGCGTTACCTCGTCATGCGGCGTTACCTCGTCATGCGGCGTTACCTCGTCATGCGGCGTTACCTCGTCATGCGGCGTTACCTCGCTCTGAGTTGTCACGTTCAACTATCGTCAGTAAACCAACTTTACAGACAACCAATTTTTTTTTTAGCAATGTAACGCCTGAACCTAATGTTCAGGCGTTATATTGCAGAAATCCATATCAAAATATTGAAATCATAGTTAATAAGTAACAATTACGCGCAAACTCTTCTCTGATAAGATCCAAAAGACGAACACGCACGCGAATGTTACTTAGTTAGATTTAAAAAAAAAAAGAAAAAAAATCGTTTATTTAGGAACCAAAACATTGGACATGGTTATAAATGGAAACGATGCCATCTGCAGAAGTTTTAAAAACTGTGTCGCAGATGACAACGCCCTCCTCCGAAGTTAAAGTTGAAAGGGTTCCAAAAAAAGTTAAAATTACAAATTACAAAATATAGGTAAGTAGGCAAGTTGATTACCTAAATTACCTTACCGACTTATTACTTTATTATTACATACAGAATAATAGAGATAAGTATAGTTTTTTATATAAAAGAGAAAAAACAAAATTACAAAGAAAAAACAAAATTACAAAAATATACAAAAAGATCTTATCAGAGAAGTTATTGCTCGGCATTGTTACTAAATATTCAACATTCTAATATTTTTACTGATGATTTATAGATAATGAAATATTACGTCCATGGCCATTTCCTTATTGGGACTACTGAGAATTAGTATTTCCATTAGATACAATTTTTGAGCAAATTTACTGAGAAAAATTCATGTTAATTATGAATTCAATCATAAGTTAAGTATCTGATTTAAAAGGACCGTTCTCGGAAAAACCTATATATTTCCAATGATACCTTACTTACAGTACTATTAGGTATTTATATTGATCAGTTAAGCTACCTCTAGATGGTTTGCAACAGTCTGCAATCAACTCAACTGTTTCAATTGTACCAACAAGTTTTTTTATAACGAGCTGATAACTATTTATTTAGCACATAGAAAATTCCAATAGCAGAATAAAATAGTTAGAACTAGTTTATACACTTATATATATTTCTTGAAAATCTAAGCCGTCACCAGAAGGCAGAGTGCCCAGAATGCTGGCAGCATTACCACGTTGGTTGGCAATGCTAATTCGTTGACCGAAATAGAAGCCAGCATTCCGATCATCTGTGGACTCTATAAGAAGTTTGGTAGGATCTTCATATATTGCGTATGCTCCAGTACCCCAAGGACCAAGGGTTTCAACCCCAAACGGCTCAAATAAGTAACCTCGGTCAATATTTTCGCCGTTTAAGGGACACCGCTGATGTTGCTGCAGAATCGGCCCTTACCGATGTCCCTGCAAGATGTGAAGGCGCTAGGGTATACAGGCACACACGTGGCATCCCAAACTCAAGGCCTACAGGGAATCCAGGGAATCAGAGTCATACCGTCAGGTCTTTTACCATCATCTCGCATAAGGCCACGTGGTTAGAGGGTGGCTGCCACACTGAAGCTGGTAAAAGCCCGACGGATGATTTCATTAATTAAACTATGACGGGACACACGTCCTGCACTAGAAACACGTGCCAGTGCATGGTGACCAAATTTATCGACGGTTACCCTCTAGTTTTATTTTTTATATTCTTAATTTTTAAACGCGTGACCCGAGAGCTGATCCCGCAGTGTGGCAAGTGGCAATGCAGCCAGCGTCTTGGGGACGCTTCCGACTGGTATGGATCAGTTAAGCTACCTGTAGATTGTTTGCAACAGTCTGCAGTTAGCTCAATTGTTTCAATTGTAAATACTAGTATAATTTTTTTTGTGAATAAAGGATTCGTAAATTAAATTGTTCTTCATTTAGTTCTAATGCGAACTTTATTTCCCGTTTGATTCATATGCTCTGTAACAACTTTAAATGTTTCGTTCTCAATAAATTGACAGTTACCTCATTCTAAATAACCAAGTGGAATTTGAACCCCAATACTTTATCTAGGCTCACAAGTGGATAATGCACCACTATACCATTAAACGCTCTGAATGGTTCATTGTGGTCGGAAACCTTTTAGCAAACGCTTGCTGAAATGCTTCATAACCTTAATGGTAAACGGTTACTACCTATTTATGGCAGGTCAAGTATAAAAAGGCATACTTACTTACTAAGACATTATTTCCCCTTTATCTTTAGTCTTAATTTTGACACTTACCGTTAGTATGTTATACAAGGTGCCACGGAAAGGGGGTACTAAGCCGAAAGGAGGTGATTCTAGACCTTGAGGGGGGTCAACGTTTGACCTAGGTTTTTTTGAATTTCGTTTCCGTTTTTCCTTTTTTTGTAAATAAAAGTAGTGACGGTATTTCTTCATATTCTTGTTTACGTGTATTTTTAGAGTAATTTTATTGTTTTGAAAAGGATTTACATTTTATTTTGTAATTTCATGACAAAACACTGGTTTTTCTGAAAAAACAAGCAAAAAGTATCTACGCAAAATAAATAAATAAATAAATAATGCTGGACAATTCACACAGCATTAACTAGCCCCAAGCTAAGCAGAGCTTGTGATATGGGTACTAGATAACTGATATACATAATACAATACACTACATAGATAGATATTTTTTATTGTACATAGAAAAACATCCAGAACCCCTGAACAAATATCTACAGATCGTACAAATTATGCAAGATTGCGTGTAAAAGAACACGAATAGGAAGAGAGTCTTGTCTGCCATGACGGTCATTAATGCTAGCCTATGTCCAGCAGTGGGCATACGCTGTTGATGATAAACAAGCCAAGGCTATGAATATAACTTCTAACTAATTTAGCATATGAATGGAAAATATCATCGGACAATAACGTAGCTCTGTTTGACATTCTGCAATCAAACCGATGCGATGCGCCGGTTATCTCCACTGACACTCGAATTACTGTCATGTGTGCTTCTACAAGTCATGAGAGGAAGCGATTTAAAGCTAGAAACAGACTGATCCACGCCACGCATTCCAGTTTTCCCCCTTGTAAAAATTTTCTCAAATGGGAAAACTGGATTTCAAAAAAATGAATTCCAGTTTTCCCTTAAAGGGGATTTGTCTAGGGGGAAAACTGGAATAACCCGATGAAATGTAGGAAACGTCGGATGGTGTGACGTAAACATCGTAGATAAAGTAACTAAAATTGATTTGGCAAACGAGTGTGTCCCCATGAAAGTTTGTAAGAGATCTTTACCCACCATTCTAGCAATATGGCCACGAAGTTAAATGATATCTTTAAAATTTACAACCTCGACGGGACTTGAACCCGCTGCCTTCCCGTCAGTACGGGAACGCGTTAGCAATTGCGCCACATGAATAACATAGTGACTAGACGAAAATATTTGAAACTTTCTTCGGACTCAAGCGTCAATATGATAACCTATATAGAGGTTAGAATGGAATAGAATTATTTATTTAGTTAAAAAACTACATTAACAGAATAAAACATAACAACTAGTATATGCACGTATACATAGGTATCTCTTTCTTTTTGAAAATCTAAGCCGTCACCAGAAGGCAGAGTGCCTAGAATGCTAGCAGCATTGCCACGTTGAATGGCAATGCTAATTCGTTGACCGAAATAGAAGCCAGCATTCCGATCACTTGTGGACTCTATAAGAAGTTTGGTAAGATCTTTAAAAAACAATATTATATTTCGCTTAGAAGTGCATTAAAGCCTATGTTAGGTTTGACTAGACACAGAGTTCTCACCTGGTTCAATAAGAGGTATTATTAGGTAGGTATATTGATCGAAGTACTTAGGTTACAGTCTTTCAAGCAATTTTTAGGATAATTACAATAAAAACTAAGACAATCCGATGAATATCGGGTGCCGATTGAGGAACATAACTTTTGTTAAAACTTCATGAGCCAATAACGCTTAATTAGTACTTAATTACTAAATATATTAATACATCTATAGTAATATAATATTATAAAGAGGAAAAATTTGGTGGTTTTTTTGTTTGTTTGTATTGAATAGGCTCCGAAACTACTGGACCGATTTAAAAAAAGCATTTACCATTAGAAGCCCACATTATTCCTGATGAACATAGGCTACTAAGGCTACCTACTTTTTACGGCGGGAAAATTCATCATTCCTACGGGAAAACGGGTAATATGACTACGGGTAGTAAGAATGCAGCTAGTCTTCAATATAAGAAATAACTGTACGCATGATGTGGCGGGAGACCTTTAAACCATATGACTAAGCCAAAAAAAAACTTCTAAAACTGTGCCCAGTGTTCTGGCTATGGAACAAGCTCTCTTCTGTAACTCGTACCACAATCCGGGGAGTTTTGTTTTGGCATGAATATCACATGTCCGCCGGTGACTAATTCAACCACAACACGGCTCGGCCGCGCAATTGCATGTCCCCTAATCCAATATTTTCCACTAGTTAGGTCCCGCTGGCTCTGTTGATATGCACGTACGGTCGACGGTATAAATCGTTGTACAGGGTTAACCTTTTAACCCTTCCATCTTGGGACCAAAATGTCAGAAATGAATGACAGGCCGTGCGCCTTAGACACAATCGCGTCGAAAATCTCAATTTGACTGCCAAAAGTAAAATTAACGTCCACAGATAGTAAAATATTTTTCGTTCAGTATGTAGAAAATATATCAAAGAACCTAACTCATTAAACTTCTTTATAGGAAAGTAGCAATGTCTTTAGAATCTAGGTCACCACTTCTGATTGCCACTGTACCTACTGATGGAGCAATGGGCCTAAGAAGATTGCGTCCACAACAATGCAGAGCAATGTATTTAAGTCAGTGTTGGCTTCAGAAGATCACAGGTTCAGATCTGATGCAGGTTGTGATCGAGTCAGTCTAGTGAAATGTGTCACTTTATGGAGTCTCTATATGGGTTTGTGTATTGTTTGCAAGGCTAGGGGATCGACCAATTTGAAATTTTGCCTTATAAAGATTTTAGGTGTCGTCTTAGAAAGTGAGTTTCTAGTCTATAAGCGGGTTGTTCGTACGCTGCTTAAGAGGGCACAATGCGCCAAATTTCGTGAAAAGGATATCAAAATTAAAATCATTTATTTGCTGAATACATTATTACAGATACATGTCAGATCTTATGACTAGAGTGATGTCAAATGTATTCAACCCGCAAGCAGGTGTGCAAATATTAACTCGCCATCAATTTTAAAAATAATCTAGAACAATACAATCGAAGATAAATAGTTAAAAAACTATAATTAACAATCATAGTCAAAACATAATAAATTATTCTACTCAAAATTAATAAATTCATTTACATTATAGAAACATTTGTCAAGCAACCACTTATTTAATTTTTGTTTAAATAAATTACCATTGAGTTCTTTAATAGATTCTGGTAACTTATTATTATTAAGGATAATGATGCACATATTATATACATTTTTCTCATATGGGCATAACATTTCGCGTTCATAGGAGCGGGACAAAGTATACGTTTTTGGAATGGCGGCGTAAGCGCAAAAATCAAGTTATTGTTCATTTACAAGAAAACTACACAACTTATGACTGACTGACGACCTCTGTGGCGCAGCGGGCGAAGGTCTGCCTGCGACGCAGGGGGTTGCGGGTTCGATTCCCGCCTCATTTATCATTTATCATTAAAGAAACGACCAGAACACCCGAAACCAATATTTGTAGATCGTACAAATATTTGTCCCAAGGCGGGAATCGAACCCGCAACCTCCTGCGCCGCAGGTGGCCCTTCGCCCACCGCGCCACCGAGGTCGTCAAGCCAATATCTAGGCCTAGTTTGACAACTAAATCCTAGGTCATATGATCAATTCTATCGCCAAAATACATGTTTCTCTTGCCGAATTGACGTCGACAGGAGATTTGATTTATTGATAAGTTAATTAAAGATAATCGGCTAACGAAAAACCGATTAGTATTGTCGCTCCTGTCCCTATATCGTTTCTGTGTAGATGAATTTTGCAAGCGTTATAATATTTGTGGCATTATACAAATACTGTACAGTTTACTTCAAAAGGCCCTGGAGCCATCACTTCAAGCTATACGGACTACCCTTTCTGGCCACCAACCTAACAGAGACCTAAAGCGTCTTCGATAGCATATCGAATCATCCGAAGACAGTAGACCTTGTAACCGTAGTGCTATATCTACCAACGAAATATAGTCCGTATTTTCTGAAATAGAAATCACTTACGCTTCTATTAAATTGAAACCTTGAATTAGAGATTTCTTGAGACACATGAATATGGTATTTTTCATTGCTACTTTTTGTGGAGCAACACGAGCTGAGACAGGACCTTTTGGTTCGCTGCGTCGATACTTGTTGCTTTTTTAATTACAACTAGGTAATTTTTAATTATCAATGTCCTTATTAATTTATTTTATAACTAGATTCTGCCCGCGGCTTCGCACGCGTTAATTAAAAAAACATTGTCCAGCGGACAAAATTGTGAATCTAAACCATTCCCAGATCCCCTTGAACACACACAAAAAATTTCATCAAAATCGGTCCAGTCGTTTGAGAGAAGTTCAGTGACATACACACTCACAGAAGAATTATATATATAAAGATAGTGGCAAGCTGTACTTCATAGTGAATCAATAAATAAAGTTGTTTTCTTTCTTTCACACAAGCTCTGCTAAGCTTATGGCTAGAATAAATTATATAAATTATAATAATAATGATGGACTATCTACAACGCCGATGCGTTGTAAATTGTCCAGCATTATTAATTTATTCATATGATATGGATCAGTTGAGCTATCTGTAGACTGTTTGCAACAGTCAGCAGTTAGCTCAATTGTTTCAATTGTAAATACTAGTATAATTTTCTTTGTGAATAATGTTATTATTTCAAATATAAGATCAAAGGTTTTCGCAATAGGTACAGGGGCCCTATTACAATTCTCCGCAACCGACACTGTCGATGCCGATGACATGCGGCCGACGCACGCAAGCGATAGCTATTCTGTTTCTCTGTCGGGTGGGCATTTTTCATTCGGGCGAGATCCGGGCACACCCAACTACCTTCGTGAACGATCATGTGAATGAAACCACCAGAGAGCATAGAAACCTTGGACAGATTAAATAAAAACAAGTCAAGTACGAGTAGGACTTGTGCGAGGGTTCCGAACAAACTTATATTTACCCTAATGAAGTCCCTTGTTAAGGGATGAAGCGTTGGTGTTCTTCCAACACAAACTAGGTTCAAAGTTAACCCGCTTACATTTATACTGGAAACATATATTTGTGAGCCGAATAATTTACACAGACACACTGCGTTTTTTTTGGTGATTTTGCTAAAATGAACGGTTTTCGGTTATTTCTCTTTACTTAAGGATAAAAATACATTTCCTTGTGCTGTAAGACCTTGCTTTTTGCCAAATTTCGTGATTCTAGGTCAACGGGAGGTACTGTAAAGGCTTACGTATAGGTTTTATTGCGAACATCAAAAAATAATTTTTGTAATTTCCTATGTAACTTTAAATAATTTATGGTTTTCGGATATTCCTCTTTATTTGCGATAGCTCTTTGCTAAGTTTAAACGTAAACGGCTGTCACGAGTGATTCTATAATCTATATTATCCCGTGTAGACTCTTTCAATGCCATCCAAAGAAAGAGAATTGCGTCATTAAGAGTCCGGCGGACCTCGATCGCAACTTCAATTCGAGGCGCGTGCAAAAATCGCCCCGAATATCGCTATCTCTGTTTAGTTGATGCAGGCGCGCGCGGGACGCGGTAGGTGTACTACATACGTGAACACAACCATCCATGTGCCATGCTTGTGCGTGTGCGTGAGTAGGTATACACCTCTGCTATCGAAAGCGGCAGGTAGGTTAGATACTAGACTAGGTACTAAATTTGCCTACCTATTTCTTTAGGCATACTATTTGCGTTTCATACCTACATAGGTACCTTGGTACTTACATTTTGGGAAGTGCAAGTGTAGGTATTTTAAAAAAATCTACTTGAATGTTTAGTTTGATAACGCGTTTTTTTCTTCAAGTTTCTCTACAAGGCCTACCTACGTATTTCTCAAGAAATACTTAGGTACCTAGGTAAGTACCTATGTAGAACCCAAATATAGGTAATATCATTGGTACCTAGAACCTAACTAAACTGATCGATCAGGAAATACGTACTTAGGTAGTATGTAAGCACCTACGTATACCTACTCCAGCAAAATTCGGTCTGACATTTTTGTAAACTAGGTAACCGAATTTGGATGGAGTGTAGGTAGGTTCGTCATACGGTTCTGCTTCTGCAATACCTAGGATACCTATACCTAAATTTAGGATTAAATACACGAGTAGGTAGGTATAGTGAATTTCTTACAAGAAAATAAAAGGCAAGGATATAAACGTAAACACTTTTTTGTTCATTGATATTGACACTTTCATTTATTTTAAAAAAACATTTGATTTTGACTTGACTCATTTATTTACTTATCAAAAAAACAAATCAATTTACGATTTTGGTAAAGCCTTGTGGGGTAACCATATCGGCTAAACACTACGAAATTTGTTATGGTACCTACCTAGCTAGTCAAAAATATACCTAGGTAGTGTGAAAGATACTTATAAAACAAGTATGGATTGATGGATTGGTATGTGTTGATTAGGTACTTCTTTACGCGAAAACTTCTAAACATCTATATCCAAACTTTAAAAACATATACCTACATCCAAACTCAAAATATGAGTGTGAAAAAATATACACAGGATGCCACGGAAAGGGTTTATTAAACCGAAAAGGGATCATTCTGGAATCCGAGAGATTCAACTTGTGAATAACGTTTTTTTAAATTTCGAATATTTATAATTTATTTGTAGGTACGTTTTGTATACCTAAGAATACACGTAAAAAACGATGAAAAAACGTTTAATTTTTTCCTGTTTACTTCCGTTACATTGATTATGGTTACCAACTGCAGCAATAAAAAAAATCGCGGCTCGCTCCGCTCGCCGATATTACTGTTATTTGTGCTCTGTATTTTGATTAGCACAGAGGCAACGTTCCCAATTTTATTGGTCTGGCTGGTCCGCTATAGTCAGCTTGTATCAATCCATCCAACCACCACAATAAAAAGCACAAAATATAACAAATAATCTGCGAGGTCACTTTGTCAACCAGTACAAAAAATTAGTAGACAACAAAATTTTCGCGTTTTGGTCTGGTCGCTGATAACATTTGTTCCTTCTGACTATGATCCAAAGCTCAAAACCCGGCCCGCTTTAGGTCACTTTGCCAAATTTTCTAAAAAGTTGCCCAAAATCTAACAAAAACCAAAAATTATCGCAGCACGCTCTGCTTGCCTCTGATAACATTCTGCTGTTTTGATAAGCTTCTGGTTTGCTCTAGTTCAGGACTCCTTCTCCGTTTCAGGCTAGTTTGCAACTGCAAAATATCTAATACCAAACAACTCACACGCACAGCCAGATCAAAAAAAATTTCGTTGATTCTATTTGGTGTCTGGTCTGTTGTTCGCATATTTGGTTGTTATTCGTGAAACTTTAAAATTGTTCTTCACACTAATATTATAAATGCGAAAGTTTGTATGGATAGATGGATGGATGGATGTTTGTTACGTCTTCACACCAAAACTACTGAACAGATTGAGCAAAAATTTTGCATTGGTGTAGCTCTAAGCCTGGAATCAAACATAGGCTGGGAACTGATTTATGGGATAAATAGTATATCCCATAAATCAGTTCCCATGGAATAGAAATTACCTTTGAACGTTTCCATAGAAAGAAGCGTGCGAAGCCGCGGGCAGAAGCTAGTAGCTCATAATTTAGCTTCATGCTTCTAGCATAAGGGTCTTGCATGGACGCTACCTCACCAATTTCAAAAAAAGCTGCAGCTCATTCAGAGCACGCTCCACTCGCTGTTATTTATTTTCTGAACCAGTTTGTGACAACCCGAAAAAGGGAAAAAAAATTCGGCTAGCTCCGCTCGCCGCTACATCTTTTTCGATGTCTTTTTTGTATTTCTAATTTTTTGTTAATCTCCTTTGCTCCGCTCGCCCCGATTTATATTCATAGCTTTATATCTACTCTACCACCGCAAACTTTTTAAAATTTTCGGGGCAGGTTTCGCTCACTTTATTTTGTCATAGGCTCTGGCTTACTTTTCCCCAAACATCAGAAAAAATCTCCAACATTTTTGAGGCTCGTTTCGCTCGCCATTACTTATACTTCCTATTGTTGGGTTGGGAGTTGGGGGAAGGGATGTCAGTTTTGCGGCCAATATGCAAAACACTGCATTTTGCGGCTCGCTCCGCTCGCCGATAGTATTTTGTCCTTCTCTGTATTTGGTCCAGTGTGTTTAACATCATTTTGCTCGGGTAGTTACCCGAAAAAGTAACAAAAATTTCGCTACATTTTTTCGGGATTTCATTGGATTTTCAATTTTTTGTTGATGCCCTTGCTCCGCTCGCCCCTATTTATATCCATAGCTTTATATCTACTACCGCAAGTCTCTAAGATTTTCGGGGCTTGCTACGATCGCTATCATTTATTTTTTATAGATACCTATCAACAACAAAATAAATGATGCGGGCGAGAGTAAGCAAGTAGACCTACTCTTGCTTACTTTTGCCCAAACTTCAGAAAACATCTCAAAAATTTCGAGGCTCGCTTCGCTCGCTATAACTTATACCTACTATTGTTGGGAGTTGAGTATAAATTTTCCGCGGCTCGCTCCGCTCGCCGATAAAGTTAAGTGGTTTTCAGTGGGGTCTGCAACCGCCTACAAGTACATTTGGTGCTACGGCCCGCACCAAGTGTGACACTGTGTGTGACCCCCCCCCCCCCAAAGTCTTGGGCTGCGACCGCGCCTGGATACCTACCTAGTACTTCCTTACTTCACATACATTGTAGGTCTTGAGATCTTATGATAGGTACATATATCTAAACAACATGTTAGGTACCTACCTACCTAGGTAGGTAAGTATTAGATAGGTATTTACTTTAAAATAAGAAAACAACTAGCTAGCTAATAATAAAATAATTTAGGTAGGTAGGTAGGTAAGTAAGTACCTACCTACTTACTGTGAGATACCTACCTTCATCCCAACGTTCCGAGTCCATAATATCATTAACCAAACCGTAAGTGAAAAATATCAAAGTCCGTAAACAAAGCCAAAGCACGCCAAAGTCGTAGTACCTAGGTAGGTACCTCTAGGTATGTAATGTACCTAAGGAGGTAGGTTATTGTTTCCAAACAACAAGGCAAATCTCAATCCAAGTCAGTGGCACAGGTCTATAGAATAGTGAACAAATAAATACCTACGCACGCACAGCACCGTAACTTGTCAGACACACTGATTTAGAAAATAGTATACTTACTAAATAATAATACCTAGCCTCTCCTACCATATTATAAGAACCTATCTATGTTCTCCTACCCCTACGACGACCTCCGAAAGTCCCCGAGCGGTGGCGGCGCCCCGTGTAAATACACGTTGTATTAGTGTGTCTGTCCGAGCCACGAGCGATGCGATCACACAACCGAAGTGTCCCGTCCCCCGGCCCTGCACCCCGCCCCGTGCGTGCGCGATAGCATGATTGCCGTTTAAAATTTGGTATGAATTTCGCTGTGTTCTGTAATACCAAAAATGATGACTGAAAACTTCTTGTATTCTTCACAAAGTATTGTTATTCTGTAACTAGACAATATTACCTATGTTCCCAAACAAATAACACATAAGATATTGTTGTTTTTATTACGAAACAAATAGGAAGAAAACTGGCCAATTTTGTCTTAAAAATTGCAAAATGCGATTGGCTTTCATTTAATTTTCGGTAAGTATTTTGAAAAAAAAACTATCCAGGAACCTAGATAAATACTATTTGAATACAAATAATACAATAATATAGTGGAAATATGCTTGAATTAGAAATAATTTTGGTATTACGTTTGTATGGACAAGTCGCCTTCCGCTGGCCTCTTAACGTCCAGAGGTTGACATGTGTAAAAACGACACTATTGTAAGCCCATCTGACCGTCTGATGTTATCGGACCCTTACATACAGACGGAGGGTGAATATTGCCACCTGACGTACTAAGTACTCAACCTTGTACCTTGAATTTTATATTTAATATATTATGATTTTTATATAACTTTCCTTTTTTATCACCTCAAAAATGGATCTTGTGTCTGAAATTAAGAATTAATATTATAGGCGTTCCTTTTTCCATTCGAGGTACGGAACCCTAAAAAGAGCGGTTTTAGCGCCAAGTTTTGGTAAAAATAAGAACTTCGTCGTCAGCTGGGGGAAGTTGTTAGTTGTAGGCTTTGCTAAGAGATGGCGGTAGAGCCGCTTTTCTGAAAATTATGAAATGGAGACTGATCTTCAAATATCATGAGTAAATTTCAATAATTTAGGACGCTACGTGTATAAAATATTTTAACAATCATAAATCTACCGAAATTTTAGTGATAAATGGACAAAATATGGTGAAAAAACACATTACAAAAATGAAAAGGTAGCTTTGTAGCTACCGTGCAAATTGACAGTGGTTCTTGAAAAAATGCTGTCAAATTTAATGTTTCGTTCGTAGATTTTGCCCATTAGAATAGAGGTGGCCGCCGCAAAAGCCGCCATTTCAAACTTCGTGCCGTAGCTTCGAGTTTTGATGAATTAGAATAGCAATTTGACAAAACGAAGCACGCAACTGTCGATTTCGTAGAAAGCGAATAGACCCCCAGACACGGGCGTTGGCTCTTTTTTCGTAAACTTATGGTTTCAATTGCAACAATTGTGCTATACTGTATAATAATCTAATTGTCCTACGATTTGCACTTCATAAATAAAACATCGTAATATCAAGAAATGTATTTTTATCATCGCGTGAAGTGAATGTTTGCACTAAAATTAACGTTCTCTGTAATTCGTTAAGGCATGGCTCAATAGTGCAATCTCTCGAATTTCGACCACGGCTGCCAGTCTCGTCGGAGACTAACCAGGGGGTCTATTCGCTTTCGACGAAATCGACAGTTGCGTGCTGCGTTTTGTCAAATTGCTATTCTAATTCATCAAAACTCGAAGCTACGGCACGAAGCTTGAAATGGCGGCTTTTGCGGCGGCCACCTCTATTCTAATGGGCAAAATGTACGAACGAAACATTAAATTTGACAGCATTTTTTCAAGAACCACTGTCAATTTGCACGGTAGCTACAAAGCTACCTTTTCATTTTCGTAAGGTGTTTTTTCACCATATTTTGTCCATTTATCACTAAAATTTCAGTAGATTTATGATTGTTAAAATATTTTATACACGTAGCGTCCTAAATTATTGAAATTTACTCATGCTATTTGAAGATCACTCTCCGTTTCATAATTTTCAGAAAAGCGGCTCTACCGCCATCTCTTAGCAAAGCCTACAACTAACAACTTCCCCCAGCTGACGACGAAGTTCTTAATTTTACCAAAACTTGGCGCTAAAACCGCTCTTTTGAGGGTTCCGCACCTCGAATGGAAAAAGGAACGCCTATAATATTAATTCTTAATTTCAGAGACAAGATCCATTTTTGAGGTGATAAAAAAGGAAAGTTAAATAAAAATCATAATATATTAAATATAAAATTCAAGGTACTAGGTTGAGTACTTAGTATGTCAGGTGGCAATATTCACCCTCCGTCTGTATGTAAGGGTCCGATAACATCAGACGGTCAGACGGGCTTACAATGGTGTCGTTTTTACACATGTCAACCTCTGGACGTTAATGACGCAATTCTCTTTCCTTGGATGGCATTGAAAGAGTCTACACGGGATAATATAGATTATAGAATCACTCGTGACAGCCGTTTACGTTTAAACTTAGCAAAGAGCTAGCGCAAATAAAGAGGAATATCCGAAAACCATAAATTATTTAAAGTTGCATAGGTAATTACAATAATTATTTTTTGATGTTCGCAATAAAACCTATACGTAAGCCTTTAAAGTACTTCCCGTTGACCTAGAATCACGAAATTTGGCAAGAAGCAAGGTCTTACAGCACAAGGAAATGTATTTTTATCTTTAAGTAAAGAGAAATAACCGAAAACCGTTCATTTTAGCAAAATCACCAAAAAAACGCAGTGTGTCTGTGTAAATTATTTGGCTCACAAATATATGTTTCCAGTATAAATGTAAGTGGGTTAACTTTGAACCTAGTTTGTGTTGGAAGAACACCAACGCTTCATCCCTTAACAAGGGACTTCATTAGGGTAAATATAAGTTTGTTCGGAACCCTCGCACAAGTCCTACTCGTACTTGACTTGTTTTTATTTAATCTGTCCAAGGTTTCTATGCTCTCTGGTGGTTTCATTCACATGATCGTTCACGAAGGCAGTTGGGTGTGCCCGGATCTCGCCCGAATGAAAAATGCCCACCCGACAGAGAAACAGAATAGCTATCGCTTGCGTGCGTCGGCCGCATGTCATCGGCATCGACAGTGTCGGTTGCGGAGAATTGTAATAGGGCCCCAGATGCGTAGGACATAATTATAGTGCACAAATGTGGGTGCAAACACAAGTGCACTCTCTATTCCCTCACTCTCATAATCCGATGGTACGGCAGACCGACACGACCGGGGAGAGGTCAGGCGCAGGACCAACGGCTTAACGTGCTTTCCTAGGCACGGGGGTGTAACACTGCCAACTTCCTGACTCCGGGCTGCTACTGTGAATTTTCCTTGCTACAAAAACCACACTAACAACTATTGGCCCGACCCGGGATTCGAACCCAGGACCGCTCGACCAACGAGGCAGACGCAATCTCAAGCTGAGATTGTGTGTGCACTCATTAGCCATAATTAAATAATTTACGTACTGCAAACATTGTATGGGTTTATCTAAATTTAAATAAAACGTTAAGTGCGAATCGGACTCGCGCACTAAGGGTTCCGTTTAATTGTAAGACCTTTTTTCTTGCCAAATATCATGATTCTAGGTCAACATGAAAGGTACCCTATATAATATTTTAGTTGAGGGAGAGAATCAAAAATTATTATTTTCTTGTAATTAAACTACAAATTTACGGTTTTCAGATTTTTCTCGTTATTTGTGCTATAATGACCTTGCTGCTCACCAAATTTCATGATTCTAGGTCTAGAAGAAGTACCCTATAGGTTTTGTGTGCATGTGATTCCCTTGAAAATTTCCAAATATTCGGACATAAACGGCTGTAACTTTAGAGTGCGTTGGCTTAGAAGTTTTATTTATATCACGGCTTCAAAAAGTTACGGACTTGAGTATTTGACGTTAATTTCAATTCGATACGTCCACGCATTCCTGAGAAAAGAGGGTTGACAGACGGACGGACAGACACACAGACAGACAGACGGACAACAAAGTGATCCTATAAGAGTTCCTTTTTTCCTTTTGAGGTACGGACCCTAAAAACCTAAAGAGTTTTCCATCCGTCCGTTCAAATATTTGCCAAATCCGGAACGTGGATTTTTCGAACTTCTTCAATAACCATCGGAGCCTCAAAGAGTTTCAAAGAAAGGGGAATCAGGTGAGCGGGAATTAACGAACGCGATAACAAAGGGCCTCTCATTTTCGGATGTCTCAGGTTTAAGCTCCAATTAAAAGTTGGCAGCCTTTTGTTTAACAAACCAACTGAGGCGATAAGTCAATAGCTGCCCGTTCCTTTGCTAGTTACAAAGGTCTATAGCACACATATATCGTCTATAACGTAATCGAACATGCCTCCCCGGGTTAAGGGACGTTTTGCCATAATTAAACTAAAATACTCCCAAAGTAGGTGACATAGCTAGGAAGCATTAAACTTAGCTATAGTTTATATCCTATCCTGCTAATATTATATGTGAAAGTTTGTGTGAATGTTTGTTACCACGTAACTCCGTAACTCCTAAACTGATTTAGATGAAACTTGGTATGTAGATAGTTTATGTTCTAGAATAACACATAGACTTTTTTTTAAATTAAAAAAATAACCTCTGAGGGTGTTAAAAAGGGTGGTAAAATTTCTATGGAAAATTATTATTCCTTCGTTCGAATCACTCAAAACACGGTGTAAATCCACTAAAAGGTAAATGAATCAGGTTGCTTTATTTTGACAAAGCAAAAACTACCCCCTTGTTGCAATATGTTTCTGAAATTGGTATGATTAGCACGCGGGCGAAGCCGCGGGGGGCAGCTAGTAGCTTATAAGATATCCTACTAATATTATAAAGCCGAAAGTTTGTGAAATCTGAATTTTTTTACCTAGGATCTCCAAAACTACTGAACAGATCAAAATGAAATTTGGCGTAAGTTTACAGCAAAGCCCAACTAAGATAATAGGCTACGTTTTACACTGAAAATCGCGTGCGAAGCCGCGGGCAGAAGCTAATAGAGTTTTACATGTTTTGTATATCGCGATTAACACGCAGCAGAATCTGTCGGTATCGAATTTTAAACCCGAATGCTGACCAGTGTCACATGGCGACACGTACTACTAGACGATCGCCTCGTAGTTTCACCCGCGTAGTTCCCGTTCCCGTGGGAATTCCGGGATAAAATATAGCCTTCGTCACTCCCTGAAAAGTGGGCTTCCTAACGGTGAAAGATTTTTTCAAATCGGTCCAGTAGTCCAGTAGTTTTTCGGAGCCCAGTCAATACAAACAAATAATCTCAAGTTTTTCGTCTTTATAATCTAATATATAAAATTCTCGTGTCACAGTTTTCGTTGCCATACTCCTCCGAAACGGCTTGACCGATTATCATGAAATTTTGTGAGCATATTGAGTAGGTCTGAGAATCGGCCAACATCTATTTTTCATACCCCTAAGTGATAATTTTAAATCGTTGCTCGTTGCGTCTTCTTTCGCCGTACTGACTATACGAACGTCCGCTGTTCTCTAGTTACGTAACGCCGGCTTTATGTGTGTAACTAATTATGTGCCTATAGAGAAATAAAAATATTTAATTTATGATGATCGCACCCTTGTTGCTGTACTTACTCGTATGTAGGCAAAATCATGTTTACTCTATCGCTAACGGGAAAGCTGCTTTAAGTATACCTACTTTTTTTAAGGGAAGATTATTTGATCATTTACAACGGGATATTTACCATGATTTGAGTTTTGAATTTTCCAATATTTCGGGACAGATTCGGCTCAAAACTCAAAACTCAAATCATGGTAAGTATTTCAAATGTCTTTAGTATTAATAACCATGATGGATTTAAAAGTTTTGTTATATAAATTGTTTGTCAAGATAATAATTATTAAAATCTTGTTTTGTTCGTTCCGTGAACCCCTAAAACTGTATAATATAAATATCCTGTATTAATTAAATACAGGATATTGATACTTTTTCTTGCATGTTAGTATTTTTATAAGATTTAAAGATGTAAGAACTCTGTGTTCGAAACGAAACCATTGGTAAACTTAATAAAGAAAATAAATAAATGAATTGATGCCTACCATTTGTGTTGCTTAGATTTTAGACTTCCATGTTGTTTGTTGTTTTGTTGTGTCGAAATTAATGTTATTCCCTTTATCTTAGATTAAAATTCTAACAGGGCCCTAATTTCACTAAATTAATTGCTTTACCATAACATTTTGGCATATAAGATAGTTCTATGATACACATTTAGGTAGGTACCATTTTCAATGATATCTCAACAGAGAAATTTTATATCTTTGCTGCTCTCGCCCGTCTTTGTCCACTATTAACTAGGTTCCATCCACGGGTTTTATCTGAATAAAAAAAGCTACCCTTACTCTAACGATTTATGAAATTCTAAACCTTTGTACAGCAAAGCGGGATGAAATATGCTTTGCAAGTCACTCCTTTTGTATACGGAACTCAGTAAATTTTGTTATCTAGACTACAAAATCTTGAACTAAGATTTCCCGCATAAATTGTGGTTAAGGCGTTATACTTTTAAAATGTTTTCTAGGAAGATTGTTGTTCGTTGGACCAAATAGATTAAAATAAGATTCTTTTCGCTCTTGCTTCAATAAGGGGGCATACGTTGAAATTTTATATCAGTACTAGCTGCGCCCCGCGGCTTCGCCCCCGTGGAAATTTTTGTTTCCAACTTTCTTAATTTTTTCTTTCATAAGAACCTTCTCCTGACAATAACAAACACAACAAAGAAAGAATTAGCGAAATCGGTCCAGCCGTTCACGCGTGATGCTGTGACCAAGGAAAACGGGTTTCATTTTTATATATATAGACTAGCTGCGCCCCGCGGCTTCGCCCGCATGGAAATTTATGTTACCAACTTTCTTAATTTTTTATTTCAAAGAACCTTCTCCTGACAATAACAAACACAACAAAGAAAGAATTAGCGGATTTGGTCCAGCCGTTCACGCGTGATGCTGTGACCAAGGGAAATAGGAATTCATTTTTATATACATAGATTAAGGTTTCGGCTGCATAAAGTAGAGACTGGACAATCGGAGACGGCCAGGATGTCTAAGTGTATCTACATTTATTGTATTTATGGAAATAAAGAGTTTTTGATTTTGATTTTGATTCTACTTTGAAAAACGAACGAAATTGACGGACGTCAGATCGCACAAAACGAAGCACGGCTGATCAGTTCTTTCAATGACCTTGCTATGTAAATGATTCAGACACTTATTTTTTGCATATCCGAAACGAAAGGTGTGAGTAGGTGACGAAGCCGGTGGTGGTCCGAAGGTGGTAAGGTTGTTCTTTTCGTGCGATCCATGTCAACCTCGTTCGTTTTTCAAAGTTGGCCTCAAGAACCGCTATTCGTGGTGTCTTTTGGGGGATACCTATGTTCAGCCATTGACGTATTTACGTGCTGATGATGTTTATTACGTGACAACGTCTTATAATTCGATAGAGCCGGCTGCAGGCACGAAAAAACATGACGTCATGCGGCGTTACCTCGCTATGACGTCATGCGGCGTTACCTCGCTATGACGTCATGCGGCGTTACCTCGCTATGACGTCATGCGGCGTTACCTCACTCTGAGGCGTTCCATGTAAGGCTTGAAGTGCAAGCGAGAGCGCTCGACATCCGTCTCTCACCTACTTGAGTGAGCGATGCGTCTGCGTGGACAGCTGCTATACTATAGTACATTTACATGTTTTGATCGAGTATCAAATGCTACCATTCCATCAGTATTTTCTTAAGACGTTGTCACGTTCAACTATCGTCAGTAAACCTACTTTACAGACAACCAATTTTTTGTACAATTTTTATGACTGTAATTTAAGTTGCAACTGCAGGTTGGTTACACAAAATGAATGGAAATTTGTTTATTTTCGATCAAATCGAAAAACATTCTTCTTGGCTAAGACTGGTAACCATACATTGGATGATGGCCAGTTCCAGCCCAGCCACATCGAATGACCATGAACGAACGAAACGAGTAACTTTGACACATTTTAGACAAGTTTTATTCTAATAGTTTCCCGCGGGTGTCGTAAGGCAACTAAGTGACACCGGGTGGCGGGCAGCAGCGCCTACTGCAGAACAATTTTACCACCAAACTGCGATCCTCAACCCGCATGCCCAGCGTGGGGATTATGGGCACTAGCCCACAAGTTACAAGGGCCAATAAGGCGTTTATCAGCGCGCGGCCTGCGTTCAGCAGTGGACTGATATAGGCTGTAGATGAGATGAGACAAGTTAAAAGCCTATGACGAAGGCAATTGGCGTGTAGTTTGACATTTGGGAATGGAAATCCATTTCCAAATGTCAATAAAATAAGTCCTATCCTTTCCTACTAATATTAGAAAGCCGAAAGTTTGTGAAATGTATTTTTGTTACCAAAGATCTTCAAAACTACTGAACAGGTAATGATGGAATTTGGCGTACATTTAGAACATAATAATAGCTTAAGTTAGATAATAGACTACTTATTATACCAAAAATACTATAATAATAATAAATAATTTTATTTCATCACAAATAATACATGCATACATAATACAACAATCATCACATTAACTTAGATTTATTCTTAATTTTGCTACGTTATATTAAGACTAATGACTCAACGTAATCAGTTTGTTCTAGTAGTAAATTGTGGTTTTTCTAAATATACTCAAATTTTTCCTTTAAAAAGAGCAACGGCTAAAAATATAGTATATATTTTGGAAAATGAAGTCTTTTTAGTTCATGGTATATATACCACAGTCGGTAATTATGGATAATGGTGTACAATTTCAAAGTCACGAATTCCATAATTTGTTGGATAAATATAATATTCCATTTTAGTTTTTCACTCCATTTTATACTCCGGTACAAAGGTAATAATGTCTCACTTTGATCTCCACACTAGGATACCCTGTGCTGTAGAGTCATAGTATTAAGAATTAGTGTCAAATGAAGGGTTTGTCGTCATTCTATCCAATTTGGAGTTAAATAAAAAACCGAACAACCGAAAAATTACGTGTGATTGTGATTGATGATGAGAACCAAAGTAAAACCATCATCAAAACTACGGTGGTACCACCAATCATATCACCCCAAGTAAAGTAGAGTCATCTATGGTTGTCACAGCCATGCGTCTTACGAATAGCTTATAGACAAAACGTCTAGACCAATCCCATCGATTCAGATTTATTGCAGATAGAGATGTCTCTTGTACAGGGTGCTCCAGTGTTGGATATGATCAATGGGCTCAATAATCATCATCTCATCTCATCTCATCTCATCAATCGTCATCATCATTGGCCTGTTGAATTTACGAAACCAACTTAATTGCCACCTAATGGCATTAGTTCGGAAATTGTTGTTCAGTTATGTGGGTTGTTGTGTAATAAAGATACGAAAATGTATCCGATTTTTTTTTATAAAGAGGATATTTTGATGTTTTTTTTTAATAAAACACGTTGAAAATTAAAAACGCACTTTTTGGGAAAAAGGTTCCAATGCAAGGCAGTTTTTTAGTTTCCAAAAGTTCATAAAATTTTTGGAACGAAGTTTTTATTTTGTTGCGTACCCGCAAATATTATGTTTTCCGAGTGTTTCTGTGGTTATATGTTATCTCTATTTCTATTTTATCTGATCTCTGTGCAACTTCGAAGCATCCAAACGGCTGAAGCGATTTTGATAATTGAGATATCAAAATTCTCGTCTGAACATCCATATGGTGCTTAGCATTCTGTAGGACTTTTCCCCCGTTTTATAAAAAAGCGGGGACGAGATCGACTTTTTTAAATTATAGTTATCAATTAATTACTGGTTTGAAGAACATAAACCTAAAATATATTTATTTGCATCAACAAAATCATATTAGGCACTTAATAGATAGGTAGAGAAGCTTGAACGTTATATTACCATTTTAAGACACATTATTAACTGGTTTATGCCCGCGGCTTCGCACGCGTTGTTTCTCTGGAAACGTTGAAAGGTGATTTCTATCCCATGGGAACTGATTTATGGGATAAAAAGTAGCCTATGTTTGATTCCAGGATTAGAATTACCTGTGTACAAAATTTCAGCCCGATCCGTTCAGTAGTTTTGGTGTGAAGAGGTAACAAACATCCATCCATTCATCTATCCATCCATCCATCCATCCAAACTTTCGCATTTATAATATTAGTGTGAGGTGATGTGATAGGGACTATAAAACTGATAAAAAGTTTTAGGTTTATAATTTTACCAATGGATCTCACACTCGGCCGAGCCTGTATCGTGCGATAAAAATAACTTAAGCTATATTTTTAAATTCTTTTAAGTATATTTAAAGCTATAATTCCAGAGCACGATATAAAAGTACACCCTGTATCCTGAGTCATATTTACACTGAAATTGTATCGGAATTATTCAACGTGAACAAATTGACATGTGGATGATTCAGAAAAGCAATGCGACTTGAATTGTGAAATTTTGTGGAATATCAAAAAGATTTTTGCGGCAAAATAGCTTTTATTTGAAAGTATTGAAGGTTAAATATTAATTTTTAATGGAATGGTCTAGACACGCAAATTTATTGGGCTAAGCAGAAAAACTACAACTTTGTGTCTATTTACGTAAGTTTTTATAAATCTTGATAATCTAATCTTTGTACTGTGGCAGCGTAAGAACGACTCCTTCAACTGTTGTATTTTGTATTTATTTATTACATATTTATAGGTACACTTGTATTACACTTGATGTCGTTACATTCTATATTTATGTACGTTTTTAATAATTACATGTATAGGTATTTCGTTATAGGAAACACCATAAGGTACAAAGGAAAGAAAAACAGATAGACATGACTGAAAATTAAATAAAAATGAAATAAATAATTAATTAATTAATTAAGGGTATGTCAAAGTATGCTGCTGTATAAGGGCATTGTCAAACTATACTAAAAATAATGTACAATATTACAATTATAAAAAACCAACAGGTTCGGGGTATAGTGAGTAACCACTGCTGTCCAACTCACTGACAGTGGCCGACTACTACAGTGGCTTACTACTACCACAGCCTACCTATATGCGTCGTTCGACGAAGGCATTTTGACGTGGTTTTGACAAGGCAATCGTGCGGGAGGTATGGGACGGGACGGGGGAGGGACGCTCTCGAGTTGCATACATCACCTCCTTAGTAACTCGGGAGCGTCCTCCCCCCCGACCCGTCCCTTGGCCGCCACGATTGCCCTGTCAAAATACCTTCTTTGAACGACTGTATGCATATAGGTGGGCTGTGCTACTACACAGAGCTAGCTACAACTAGCCAGGTAGCCATAGATATAAGGTCCCTTGAGTTAAGGTCGTCTAGTAGAAATCTCTGCGAAGGATAAGACCGCCAATTCCAGGATACGGTAGTTAGTTTTATGAACTTCCTGTACTATACTGTAACTTACACATCTTTCCTGTAATAAAGCTTTTATTTATTTATTAAAACTCAGCCCGTGCTATTAAGTTTAAAATTAAAATTCTTGTATATAAAATAACTGTGACCCATAATTTGTTAGTAGCAGCAAGATCTCTTATCTTAAATATTATTATTTTAAATATGAAATATTAGTCTACGTACTACATTAATATACATTTAATAAATTTTAATATCGTAAAAGACGACTAAGGGAATTTACTAGAAGGAAGCAGCTTATATGCCCAACGATGGGATTATGGCATTACCCTGTAATATGAGCCTTCAAGGCGCTTATCAAGTGAGGTCTATGACCAGCAGTGGACTAGAATAGGTTGTTGAGGTGTGATGATGTTATTTTTCAAATTTCTGACCCAGTGTTCCATTCTATGCATTTGTCAATCTTCCTTTTTTACATGCTTTTCTTTAACTTGCCCTGTTAATATGAATATAATGTATGTACACCCCTGCCTCTCTAAAATTCTAAATTTCTATCCATCCAAAGGTTGCCTGGAAGAATCGCTTCTATGCTATAAGGCTTACCTACCTTTTTTTTCATGTTTTTTCATTTAATTTTGTGATGTATACATTAAAGAGTTGTGTATAATGCAAATTTATTTTTTTGCTAACTCTACTCAAAATTTCTTGGAGAGCGGTGGAACTCAAATATTCGATTATATTATTACGTAAAAATTCTTGGAGCGCAGTGGAATAAATGTATGAACTTTAAAATTTTGAGAACAATGGCTTTTGGAGCGCAGTGGAACTACCCATTGTATTGTATTGTGTGTGTGGGACATATATATTCTAGCCTTTTATAATTACTACTTATTTTAAAAATGACCTTCTAAATTATCTAATTCCATAAATATGAACTATCAAAGTTATCAATGTAACAAGAGCGAACCCAAAATACCTACCTAACTGTAGCGCCCTGACAGGGTTTTTATGGATTGTGTACCCACTAAGACCTACATCTAAAAACAACATCTGTATGCATAAAATCACAATAAATGATATGAATATTTTGCAACTGAATTTTAGACCAGATATCTTCAACCGATTGAGCTGAAATTTGGCATACTTATGTACCTAAGTTCGGTGACAATGCAATGTTATGGTAGACCAGATATTTTCAACCGATAGAGCTGAAATTTTTGGTGATAATGCAATATTATGGTACCATCGTGCTGGTCTGATGATGGAGACAGAAGGTGGCTATAGGAACTCCTTAACGAAACGACGCAACCCCGTCGATTATGGATTTGTTGGATTCACTTTGGAATTTTTGAATAGAAGCTAGTTAATTTTTTTTTGTTTTTTATTTATAACTAGACGATGGCCTCGCGGTTTTACCCGCGTAGTTCCCGTTCCCGTAAGAACTCCGGGAAAAAATATAGCCTATGTCACTCCCTGAAAAGTAAGCTTCCTAACGCTGAAAGAATTGTTCAAATCGGTCCAGTAGTTTCGGCGCCTATTCAATACAAACAAACAAACAATCAAATCTTTCCTCTTTATAATATTAATAGTTTATGCCCGCGGCTTCGCACGCGTTATTTCGATGGAAACGTTTAAAGGTGATTTCTATCCAACAACTGATTTATTGAACTGATTTATGCAATAAAAAGTATAAAAAGCCTATGTTTGATTCCAGGATTCGAATTACCTGTGTGCAAAATTTCAGCCCGATCCGTTCAGTAGTTTTGGCGTGAAGAGGTAACAAACATCGATCCATCCATCCATCTATCCATCCATCCATCTATCTATCCATCCATCTATCCATCCATCTATCCATCCAAACTTTCGCATTTATAATATTAGTGTGATATAGTATAGTAAGATCATATACCCACTATTTCTAAATCAGAATCAATCTCAAATATTGTTTTGGGAACCATTGATCATCATCATCCTATAGTATAAAAGACCTTCCCTAGCAGAATTAATTCCAAGAAAAAAAAATCCTCACAAACCAGTACTTGCCAATTTTTATTACAAAGGCAAAGCTGAAAAAGGAGTATCTAATGCTTTTAAACGTTTCGCGTAAAAGCAAGGAACTAATTCAGACTTAGCTTATTTACCGCACTTTGGAACTAAACCCATATACATTAGAGTTAGTGCGGGAATGTCATATCTAATCCTCGGAGACATAATGTGTTTGTAGAAGGAACTATAAAAGCGAGTGCGACTGTCCACCTGCTCGTTTACTCTTGTATAAAGTTATAATATCAAATCCGATCCTAAACTCGGTTTTGTATAAAATAAATTTGTTACAAGCAAAAAAACCCACATCACAGCGAAAAACGGTCTCAAAAAATCGTTTATACCAATAAGTCAAAAATAATAATAGCTTATAGTTTATTCATCATCATATTATAATGTAATATAAAAAAAATTCGTTTGTTACAAGCAAAATAAAACCCATATCACAGCGAAAAACGGTCTCAAAAAATCGCACAAACAAAAATGTTAAAAATAATCATAGTTTATAGTTTATTATACGTCATTACAACATTACAGTAACATTACAGTTTAAACCATTGCGTTACAATATGTACAGTCGGCTGCAAAAATATGCATACACTCCCAGGTTTTCAATGTGACTAAATAGTAAATGTATAGTAATTGTGATAATTTATGTACCGTATTTTCTTTATGTTATTTATGTACTGTATATTCTGACGAAGTACGATGACTACTTTGTACGAAAAACGTGTGCATGTCCTTTTATTTGAAAAGTTCCGAGTAAAATAAACGTTAAACCTTGGAAGTGTATACATGACTGTGCAGCTGACTGTACATAAAAGAAAATACTTGGTTAGTCGGTATACTACTAATATACTCGTACAAAATTACATGACACGCGGACATTATATTATAAAATACAGGGCGCATGAAGCTATCGTTCGTCTTTTTCTGTTTCCCTCCATGTAAAGGGAAATCCAGTGCTTAAAAATAGGTTTTTTATAAACCTGGTCAGAGACATAATAATTAGTCTTTTGATAAGCTGCACGCGCAAATCAAAGAGTGGCCAGAACTGGCAAACATGGGAGATATTTTTTACATCCTATTATCCCATTGTTACACACATTTTCTTAATTAAAGTTTTATATTTGTATTTTACTAACACTAAGACTCAAATCACTTATTAAAAAAATTTTGATTAAAAAAACAAGATCAGATTTTTTAAATCATAGAACAAAAATTGATCCCCTCGGGGTCGTACACATGTTTCGTGGCACCCTGTTAATGTAATTTTACCTCTTGTCTCAAGTTTTTATAATTTGTCACCCTTAAATGCTCTACTTAAGCACGATGGAAGAACTTAAATTTAAACGTATCGAACTTTTAAATTTCGAACAACCTTCTAGAAACAAAATGAAATTGTGAGAACTTTGGCCTTACACGCTCGCTAGCGCTAGTGTAACCTAGCCTTAACCCTACCTTACGAGCTAAGTGTAACGTATAGCTGTGTTTGTGTTGGAATGGATAGTGGCGAATTTCGACGTATTTTCAATTGCTAGTCTACAAATCGCCGTGTGGTGTTGGCTTAGAATTTGCACAACCCAACTCTTCGCGCGGGTGTCGTAAGAGGCGACTAAGGGATATCCACCGGGGGCGGACAGCAACGCCCTCTGCAGAACAATTCTACCACCAAACTGCGATCCCCAACCCGCATGCCCAGCGTGGGGATAACGGGCATTACCCCCCAAGAGATAACAGCTAATAAGGCGCTTATCAGGGGAAGGCCTGCGTTCAGCAGTGGACCAATATAGGTTGTTGAGGTGAGTCTACAAA
Organism: Eupithecia subfuscata; assembly: GCA_963564075.1. NCBI lineage: Eukaryota > Metazoa > Arthropoda > Insecta > Lepidoptera > Geometridae > Eupithecia > Eupithecia subfuscata. Next base: position 3,685,993 of record OY751116.1, on the reverse strand, counting down.
TACAGCAATCTGGTATGTCAGAGAAAACGCAGAATCGTCAGAGTATTGAAGCCATGCCTTGGAAAAAGTAATTTTTTGCATAAAACTTGCTTGAAAATACAAAATTTCATAAATAGTAGACGCCAAAACACTGGAAGTTTTTGGCGTCAATTTAAAACGGCAATGTTGAGAAACCTTCCTGTTTTAAGTTGACGCCAGATGTTCTGTGAATTTTGCTTAGAAACAAAATTCTTATTTTCCACAGACACACCTATTTTTTGCGAGAGATTTGGGGAGGCCATTGCCCAGCAGTAGGGTGAAATATTCTCATAAAAAAGTATATACTTTCAACATCAAGATTTAAAACTGATCAACATAATATTCCTAACAGTTCGCAATTTCATAAAAATACGCATCTCTAGATAAGCAAATCGTAGCAACAGCTACGCCGTAGCAATCTCTACGCTCGTAGCAAATGCTACGTCGTAGCACTTTGTAGGCACGATAGCCAGTCGTGCAGCTTATTGCAATGCATCCTAAAAGTTAGGGGCGGTTCCTCACCGGGAGCATGCGTCTGTAACGTAACAACCTAAGATTTATAAGTACTAGCACAGCCTACCTATGGTACTAGTAAGAATCGATTTCTCCAACTTAACGTGCATGGATGTCGTAAGAGTTGACTAAGGAATCTACCAGAGGAATCAGAGCATTCTAGCAAAGATTATTGTTCACATCAGTAAATTGTCAAAACCTTGTGTGCAAAAAGAGTTTTGCTCCAACTCGAAAAATAACAACTAACAGGCTAAAGGTTTTTTCGTCACTTCTTTACATACCGTCTACATACCGAAGCGACAGAATTCAAAATTTACACTTTATTTCCGTGCCAGTGTTAAGTTTTATAATTTGACCTTTTCTAAGTGTACATTTATTGTATTTATGGAAATAAAGAGTTTTTGATTTTGACATATTTACCTTAAAAAAGATAGAAGTAACTAAAAAATCATAGAAACCACTTTATTTCCTCGTTTTATTAACCTAAGCAATTTCCACCGAAATGAAGTGATTTATTCAAATAAAACAGAACTATCACAAACGTTGGTAAGCACCTACCTAGTTGGTAAATTGCGATCAATATCTTGAATAATTTGCAATATCTGACGTGTTCAAGAGTCCTGTAAGGTCTAAAAAAATCTAAACCATTGTATAAAAGCGCTCCCTCGACGCGAGCCTGTACTAATGTAACAATCCAAAAAGATTCCATTTTGAGCATTCAACTCTAGAAAAATCAGTTGTCTTACAATAACAGACAAAGCGGCTATAATGTTACATTACACTTGATGAGAGGCCACTTTTACAAGTCTTAATGTCATCGCCATAAGGTTGAAAACCTACCTGTGTTTGGTGCACAGACCTTAATGTTTGTAGATCTTATGTCGAGGGAGTAAGGTTTGAGTATTAATGTTGTCATTAATCGTATAAAGGGTACGTGTGCCTCGAGTGGTTTGTCGGATTAGAAGTGAGTCGCAGGCTAATCCTAAACTGAAGTGTCATGGCGCTGGGGGATTCGTGCTAGGGATTTTGCATTCGCTAGTAATCAAACTAGACTAATAAACACGCGAGTGGATGTTTTTATGTGATGGAGTGCTCCGTAGTTTCCAAGTGAAGGTAGCTTACATTTTTTTTCATACCTTCACGCAAAAAAAAAAATAATAATAATGCTGGACAATTCACACAGCACTATCTAGCCCCAAGCTAAGCAGAGCTTGTGTTATGGGTACTAGATAACTGATATACTTAATACAATACACTACATAGATAGATATTTTTTATTATACATAGAAAACATCCAGAACGCCCTGGACAAATGTCTGCAGATCGTGCAAACATTTGTCCCGAGCCGGGAATCGAAAATAACACAACTCTGCTCACCCTTGGAGCTGCGACAGCTGTATGAATTATCTTTATTATTCTCTATTATTAATGATATTACTGGTTGCTTTAGTAACTAGACATTTAGGCCAAGTAAGGTTCCCATTAGTTGTAAATTTATCTGTAAATAAAGTCATTTATTTATTGTATTAAGGTGTTATGCAACATCTTTTGTTGCCTACATTAAACTTATTAAAGGTACATTTGTGTTAGTAGACTATGAAAAATAAAGATCAGCGATTTACAATGTAGTCCACAGCGCTATCCACATATGCGTTATAAACATATACAATAAAAAAAAACATGCAACTAGAAGGCCTTACTAAAACATAAAATAAATAAGTAGCTAGGCAACAACTAGGCTCCTCTTAAACATTGCAAATGCTATTAAATTAATCTAAACTTAAAATTAGCCATTACGTCTAGTAGAAGTAATAAAGTCAAAATATGATGTAGAAATAGTAATTATATATGTTGGGTTATTACTAAAAGTTATGCCCGATGGGAGGACGATATCAAAAATATTGCAGAACTGCACTGGATACAACTGGCTCCAGAGAGGAATATATGGCAAACTTTGGTTTTCCAAAGTTTGCCATATATTCCTCTCCGGCCTTCACAATAACAGGGGTTCTTGAAAATGAAATCTAAGAATTTTTTTGGTTATTATAGTGCGTAACCCCACACTCAGAGTAATTTAACGGCGCTAGAGACCGTAGGAAGTCGCAAAGATTTTCGAGTCCCACGTCGCTTGACCTCGTGGTGTACTTGGTTAGCACATTCCTGTATTGAAGGAAGGATGCGGGTTCAAGTCGCGTCGAAGTCGCAAATTTTTGCGATATTATTTAATTTCTTAGAAATCTAAGAAACCTTTACCAAAATTTTGTCAAATAATGACAATTAAATAGATACAATTCAAATTCTTTTTATGCATAAGTACTGATAATGATTAGTTAAATTAATTTTCAATGCATGTAATTTTTTTTATAGATATAAACTCTTTATTCAAAAAGAAAATTACAATCAACTAATAGAAATAAATAACAACTAGTATTTACAATTGAAACAATTGAGGTAACTGCAGACTGTCTCAAGCAATCTACAGGTAGCTAAACAGATCCATATCAATACCATACATTAACAATGTTAATTAAATAACAATAGGTAATCCAATTGTATTTCGAGAAATAAAAGACTTTTCATTTTATTTATTGTTATTATTACTTCGACGACCTCAGTGGCGCAGCGGGCGAAGGTCTGCCTGCGACGCAGGAGGTTGCGAGTTCGATTCCCGCCTCGGGACAAATGTTTGTACGACCTACAGACATTTGTCCAGGGCATTCTGGATGTTTTCTATGTATAATAAAAAATATCTATCTATGTAGTGTATTGTATTAAGTATATCAGTTATCTAGTACCCATAACACAAGCTCTGCTTAGCTTGGGGCTAAATAATACTGTGTGAATTGTCCTGCATTGTTTATTTATTTATTACTGAAAAAGGCTTGAGTTAGGTTCTAATACAGCTTCTGTTCCGTAAATACCCCCACCCTGTCTAAATGTTATCAGGCATCAAGCGGCGCTTACGAGCAGGTTTCAGTTTTATCCTGACAACTTTTGGCCAGCCACGTCGCGTCGCTCGCCTTCCGCTATAAGTGCTTTAAACTTTTGAATTTTAACCCATTATTGAAACTTTTTGGTACATATCGGTAAATATCCGGATAACAAGTGTATATAGAACATACACTTGTTATCCGGATATTTACCGCTACCTGTGATTCGGCAAACGTAGTGTAGGACGTCCTCCGGCCAGGTGGGATGACGATCTGTGAAAGACTGCAGGCAGATTGGATGCGGCAAGCTGAATACAGGGCTATGGCGCTCATTAGGGGAGGCCGATGTCCAGCAGTGGACTAATATAGGCCGATGATGATGATGATGACGTGATTCGGAGAATTTGGATCTAAAGTAGAATACTAAAAATTGCCATTCTGTAACGATACCAATAAATAAATAACATGTAGCACGTACGGGACTCGTACGACTCACGCCCGCTACAGTCTAGCCTAATCATCCATAAATCGCAATAGGGTAGTGTCCTGGGTAAAAAAAATATCTAATTACTCCGTCAGTTAGATTATCAAAAGACATTGGACACATTTTTTCTTTTGTCAATCAAACAAAAAATGACAAAAATAAAGCGCGTCAAAGTTTGGGAGTGGAGGCTTGTGACGTCACACCTTGCTAAAAAGTGTCGCAAGATGTGACGAAACGCGGAAATTTAACTGGCTATATATATATCTTCATCATTTTTTGTTTCATCAACAAAAGAAAAAATACGTGTCCATTATCTTCTGATGATCTAACCGACGTACTAATCAGATCTAGCTAGATCTAGTTAGATCAGTTTTTATGACACTAGCTTATTCTCACGAAACGATAATTAAAACGCTGCTAACTATTCTCGTACTTATCAATTTACCCCCTTGACTGAGTCCCCATGGAAAACTTAATCAGCCGCTATTCCCCTTGAACTCCCAGTGGGGTTCTCGGATGCTCATTACGTGTCTGAACACGATAAGATGAAGTTTATTGTTCTATAACAAGATATGCGCTTCATCTAAGGTTGCCTGGAAGAGTTAGTTCAGTTATTGCGTTAAATCTTCACTGATCACATGCACACTAATATTATTATGAGACAAAATTCGTTTGTTTATGAGTTTGTAAGTAAAGGTACTCTGCACTACTGGACTGATTTTTAAAGTTCTTTCAATAAGTTAGAAAGCTATATTATCTTTAAAAAAAACATATCTATGTAGTTCAATGGGCCCTGAGCCTTGTTGTATTACTGAAACTACTTATTTTATATTTATTGAATTAATTAATTAACAAGCGAGGGGTGAAAATAGCATTAATAAGCAAATACAGTCTTAAGTACATCTGAATCAACCTGCCGAGTATGGTTTTTCGATAGTATCAAGTCGTTATCAAGACGTTCCATGTTTTATGGCAACTAGTACAGCGCCTCTAGCGTACGGACATGGAACTACAAATCCCATACAAAAATGAATGGTCTCGAATCTGTCGAGAAACCAAGAGCCGCATGTACATCGAGACGGAGATCAGCATAAGCTCTGAGCACTGAATGTGTTAATAAATAAATAAATAATAAATAATGCTGGGCAATTCACACATCTAGCCCCAAGCTAAGCAGAGCTTGTGTTATGGGTACTAGATAACTGATACACTGAATACAATACACTACATAGATAGATATTTTTTATAATACATAGAAAACATCCAGAACGCCCTGGACAGATGTCAGCAGATCGTGCAAACATTTGTCCCGAGGCGGGAATCGAACCCGCAACCTCCTGCGTCGCAGGCAGACCTTCGCCCGCTGCGCCACAGAGGTCGTCATAACTGGAGTCTTGTTATCAGTGCTTTTTACTTCTTATATCACTGATTGTTGCAAAGGTATGCCTTTATGCCGTGGCAAAATAACAGAAGCACTAAATTAACTCATAGGTTCAGAGAATCATCATTTTCTTCTTAGTAATTCGTAATATCCACTCTGTTTTAAACGGAATAAGCCATAGCTGCACCATTTCTGTAGACATAATTTGAACTTTAGATATTCAGCAAATTTCAGAGCAGCAATATCCAGAGATACAAACACAGGGACTAAATCATTTTGTGGATTTAATATACGCATTCTGTGATGCATACATGGATCATTCTTTATACTGGATAAGGTAAGTATAGATACACTACCTAAATAACTAATACCAAGATTTCTAGGATGATACAGATGTCCTCCTAGCCGAATCTCGGCCACGGCGACCAGTCTCAACAAACACTATAGCCATGTGTGCAGCATAGGGCACAAGTGTGCGAGCAACACAGGTGCACCCTCTATTGCCTCACTCTCATAATCCGATGCGACGGCAGACCGACACGACCGGGGAGAGGTCAAGCGCAGGACCAACGACTTAACATGCTGTCCGAGGCACAGGGGTTTAACACAATTTACTAACTCCTAGCTGCTACTGTGAATTTTTCTTGCTAAAAATCCGAAGATCACAAATCACGGCCTGGCCCGGGATTTTAACCCGGGACCTCAGCATCAGCGGTTGAACTCGCGACCAACGAGGCAGTCAAGGGTCAGTCTAGGGTACCATCAGCCGTACCCCAGACACTCGACCATTTTCGACGACCTCTGTGGCGCAGCGGGCGAAGGTCTGCCTGCGACGCAGGAGGTTGCGGGTTCGATTGCCGCTTCGGGACAAATGTTTGTACGATCTGCAGACATTTGTTCAGGGCGTTCTGGATGTTTTCTATGTATAATAAAAAATATCTATCCATGTAGTGTATTGTATTAAGTATATCAGTTATCTAGTACCCATAACACAAGCTCTGCTTAGCTTGGGGCTAGATAATGCTGTGTGAATTGTCCAGCATTATTTATTTATTTATTATTTCTCCATACAAAATTCGTGTCATTTATGTATGTGCAACTGTGTTGCGCTACACGCGCAACTGTATATGTGACATCCATGGATTACTTCATGAATACTTATATCGTGCGAGTGAGACAGTTGTGAAAACTCAAAGACATATTACCTTTTATTTTCCTCTCACAAAACAGAAGAAAATTCAAACAAAATCATCGAACACCATCAGCGTCGTCTGTCATAATCATTACATGCCATCTGCATCCCGTGAGTACGCCGTACATCGCGTGCATTTGGAACACAAATCGAATTTAACTAGGGGCCGGCGGGGTGAGGAAGCTCGGTCAGGTGGGGGGCGAGGAGTGTCTCTTCTATTCGTTAGTAAAACATTTGCATGAGAATACTTCTGTGACTTCTTACACACGAAGCATTTGTATTATCCATAGAATGTACCTTTAGCAATAAATTGAATTATTTCGTTTCTTTGCTGCAGAAAATCAGTGTTTAATTTTCATATTTTACAAAGCAGATATGACACCATCACAAATTCAATCACATTTTTGACATGGACAACATTGCATATACGGACTTTTTATCTATCTTTAGTATCTCGTTGGACGTGATGTCGAAATTATCAAACCCTAAATCCTAAATCGAGGGGCGAAGCCCTAAAAAGGATGCCGTCAATATAAAACTCATTTAAATATTACGAGTTAAATCCCATATTTTCAATGTCGATTTTTGTGGTCTGCTGCAGCGGTGCTTTTCAGGTGAGCGACAAGCATGTTGATCCCTAGAGGAGTGCACCATGTACTCACTCATGTTCAGCCTATCTCGGCCTGTCTCGGCCTGTCTCGGGGTGTCTCGGCCTGTCTCGGCCTGTCTCGGGGTGTCTCGGCCTGTCTCGGCCTGTCTCGGGGTGTCTCGGCGAGTGTGTGCGGTCACATATTAACGAGTATGATATTAAATGGCTCATCTAGAAACACACGAATATCATTGAATGCAGTAGATTTATGGCCTGACTAAACACGAATGTTGGTAGATCAATGTTGTTACTTATTGTAAAAACTAGCTTCTGCTAGCGGCTTCGCACGCGTATTTTCGGTATAAAAATAAGTTGCCTATTATCTAAGCTATGTTCTATATGTACGACAAATTTCATGACGATATGTTTAGTAGTTTTGGAGATCAGGTATCAAAAATTCACATTTCACCAACTTTCGGCTTTATAATACCTATTAGTAGGATAGGATATTAGTAGGATAGTAGGAAGGAAGTAGGATAGTGGGAATACTGAGAAATTCATTAGTTTATGCTTTCGAATGTAACTTGCAATGTCACTGAAATGAGAAATTGTTGAATAAGCTCCCATTATTGCGAATCATTAATCCTATAAAAAGTCCGAGCCCAACCTTGCTTGATATGGGCTTTTGACTGACTTTTTAAAAATACCTGAATTATCGTTGTAAAAGTGAACAATTCAACTAATGAAAATCAACAACTAGCGTCTTGGGGACGCTTTCGACTTGTATTGATATGGATCAGTTGAGCTACCTGTAGATTGTTTGCAACAGTCTTCAGCTCAAATGTTTCAATTGTAATACTAGTTCTAATTTATTTCTATTATTTGATTATTTCCTTTGTAAATAAAGGTTTTACTTGTTTGCAGTTAGCTCAATTGTAAATACTAGTTCTAATTTGTTTCTCTTCTTTGATTGTAATAAAAATAATTACACACATAAAATTCATAATTCATGTAAAATCTTTTAATGTTATTCAGAGAAGATTGACTAACATTTTTACAACCCGATTTCCAAACCCTCAAACCTCAAAATTCAACCGCACTTTAAAACAATATACATACTAATTAGCTTTCGAATTTAAATAACGTAAAAAAAGCATTTATTTTACTATGCAAAGCACGTCGTGGACTCAATGAAGAGTAATTGTCAAGGAATAGGGTTTACAAGAGAGGATTTAAAAATACCTTTACCGAGCTTTTTGAGTTAAGGCAGTACAGGTTGATTATTTCTTATCTGGATTTTAAAAAAAAAGTTTATCTCCCTTCTTTTTCTACATCATCATAACTAGCGTTAGTTTGTGTGTGCTGCAGCACACACAAACTAAGTACCCACTTACTTTTTAAAGTGCTCGGTTGCTTAATTAAACCTATTGTACTTTTGTTTAAATTGTAAATTATCTTTGTTATTTTTATGTGTGTCTGTAGTACCAAATACATTTTTTATCTATCTATCTAGCGTGATTTAATCACTGCGGATATAAATAGGTCTCCAAGTAATTTGCTTTCAAACTTAATAACATGTAACCCTTAAAAGGCAAGAGTCTCGAATCAAAAACGTCTTAAACCTACAAAGTAACTTTATGTCCATAGTCCATTAGTAAGATCTGCAATCCCATTGTGGGAACAGTAAAAAATCCTATTCTAATGGATCGGCACAATAACACCAAACATTGCATTGTGTTGATGACTCTCTCTGCTAAGAAATGGACGGAAAAGTCAGGAAAAAGTTTGTGGGTTAGTAAATGTAGGGCAAAGAAAATACAATACTTTGCTTTTACTTACCAACTTGTAGATTAACTATATTTACTTGCAGTAGTTTATAACATTTAACATTGGAAAGTTTTTCATTGTTTTGATTTTGGCACTTACATAAATGGGATACTGTACTTACCTGCTGATACCTAATACAAAAAATCAACGCCACAAAAAAAAGACGAACTCGAATATTTATTATCAGTACCTAAGACATGGACTACTTACGACCTAGCCATTGGATTATCCGAGAATGGTCAAAACAAACCAAACTATACAGGGTGACTGGATCTGAACCCGCAGTAGCAAATTCACACGTAGTCATTTGGTATCTAAAGCTATTTATATTATTCCTAGCTAGAAAAAACCCAATTACATAAATCTTGGCCAACCCGACCCCCTTTTCACTTGCACTTTTTATTTTTAGGGTTCCGTACCTCAAACTGAACCCAACTGAACCCGCGATAGCAAATTCACACGTGGAGGTGGTCATTTGCTTTAAATAATTTATAGTTACTTATTCTATTCCTAGCTAGAAAAAACCCAATGACATAAATCTTGGCCAATCCGACCCCCTTTTCACTTTCACTTTTTCATTTTTAGGGTTTCCATACCTCAAAAGGAAAAAATGAACGCTTAAAGGATCACTTTGTTGTCTGTCTGTCTGTTTGTCTGTCCGTCTGTCAACCCTCTTTTCTAGGGAACGCATGGACGTATCGAGTTAAAATTAACGTCTAATACTCAAGTCCGTAACCTCTTGAAGCCGCAATATTGCACTCAAAAGTTACAGCCGTTTAAGTCCGAATATTTTGAAATTTCCAAAGGAATCACATGCACACAAAACTTATAGGGTACTTCCCGTAAACCTAGAGTTATGAAATTAGGCAAGAAACAGGGCCTTATAGCAGAAGTAAAGGAAAAAATCCGAAAACAGTGAATTTTCAGTTAATTCACAAAAATAAACTTTTGATTCTCGCCATGGACCAAACTACTATTCCCAGCTAGTTATAGTACTATTGCTAGCTAGTTATAGCAACATAATCTATCTAGTTAAATCACTATAATCTAGCTAGATAAAGCACAGTACACTGTTCTCTTAGAGCTCCGTGAGAATATCGGATGACTTATTATAAAAGTTCCATTCAATTTCACAAATCCATACAAAACAAACACTCGAGCTTATAAACTAGTATTTATAACTTTTATTCCCAGGCTACAAGAACTGGAAAATGTTATTTTATTTCAAGTCCGAAAAGGTTCATATTTTCACAAATAAAGATAGCAGAGTGGGAAGTTAGAGCTACCAGATGTCCCTAGGGTTGCTAAGTGCATTCTGCACTAGACTGTAGGAGTGTAAATTCATTTTATCATCTTAATGTAAACCAGAACCAGTTCTTAAGTAGCGACCGCGACTCGGTAAACGTAGTGTAGGACGCCCCCCGACCAGGTGGGATGATAACCTGCGAAAGACTGCAGGCAGACGCTGGATGCGGCAAGCTGAAGACGGGGCGCTTTGGCGCTCATTGGCTAAAGACTAAAGGTTTCTTCGTCGCTTCTTTACCTTAGTCTACATACCGAAGCGACAGAAATCAAAAATATCTTTTTATTTCCGTATCAGTGTTTAGTTTTATAATTTGACCTTTTCTAAGTGTACATTTATTGTATTTATGGAAATAGAGTTTTTGATTTTGATTAAGGATGACTAATATGGGTTGACGAAGATGACGGAACCAGAAAAGCGTCTCCGCCTGTCGTTCGCTGAATTGCCGAGCACGGGGGCACATGGTTTCTCATGTACTCGTTTTTTTATGAAGTCTATATACCAAAGTCTGCGGGTGGACCGCCAGCAAGTTAATAAAACACTGCCGACTGCCTACAATAATTCTAACATTGAAATGACGCACCAACCAGCCCGGCGGCCAGCGGGTTGGCGCGATATAATCATTGGTTGGTGTGATATTCGTTGTCATGTTACAACGAATGTCACACCAACCAATGATTATGTCGCACCAACCCGCCGCCGCCCAGCTGGTTGGTGCGTTGGTTCATAGAAAATGGTTTACAAATTGCGGGAATCTACTTTTCCTTTAGTTTGTTTCCTTTCAGAACGCAAAAAATATTAAGAACCACAAAAAGTATTTGAATTTTGCGAATCCGTCAAAGATTCAGAGTCCTCGACACGGAAACCTGATTTTGATCGGATTAGAATTGCCCTGCGGGTCATCGGCCACCTTGTGGGTCGCAATAATTTATGTTTACTATAGTTTAGTTGAGAGGGTCTTCTATAGTCTCTTAAACTTACTTGATAACCCAAACAAAACTTTTTATTTACGAAACAAACTTAACCACTAACTTAATCGAAGCAGTACTGACCCTAAACAGAGGTTCAAAGTCAAGCTGTATAGACTTAAGTCCCTTTCAAACGACTTTTCGAATTGTAGTAAATCGGTACTAAAAGTAATAGGTTTAGAGATAAGTCGGTTTGAGAAAGTTTATCGAAAATCTGAGATACGCAATTACGCAAAATCTGTTTAGATTTTGCGTAAATTTCGTTACCGCGAAATGCGGAGTTTTATGCATATATTTTTGTGATTTACTCCCACTTCTTAATTTTATTCAAAGTCATTTATATCTGTGAGACTGTTTGTTTCTTTTTAATTTTACTTTTTAATTAGCAAAGAGCCTTGCCATTCTTTAATCTTCTTATAAGATGGGACAAATTAAAATTCAGCAAAGCTCTACTTTGTTATATCGTTTAAGCAAAACAGTTTTGTTTCTCATTTAAATTAAATTTGAGAACTTAACACTACTTGGTTTTCTTGTGATATTTGCCTTAAATATTCTCAGAAATTTCTCTCAAAATCCATATCTCATCGAATCAGTCTAAGAAGGTCTAGAATTACCTTTATCAACAAAAAAAATTACAATCAAATAATTAACAAATATTACTGGGCGTCGATTTTCCAGACAGCACCATCGAGCCCCAAGCTAAGCAGAGCTTGTGAAATAGTATAGTAGAAACACAATATAGCTAGTATTTACAATTGAAACAATTGAGCTAACTGCGGACTGTTGCAAACAATCTACAGGAATAAGTAGGTTCCCATTCACCGAATAATGTTCAAACAACAGTTAAATATGCGGTAACTATATAATCACAATTTTTAAACACTTACTATTCAGTCAAATATAAAAAGTGGCAGTGTATCCATAATTTCGCAGCTAACTGTACATAGCAAAACAAATTTATTTGAATCCTGGGTTTATAAAAAAGCATTTTAAATTTTCAAGTCGGTTTAAAACGTTATGTCTACCAACAGAATGGATCTTACCACAATGTCCCTTGCACCGGAAATGACACACCACTTCCGGCGGAAGTGGCCTCCGACACAGCGCGTGAATACATCGATGGATGTTTCTGACTTCCGGTCAGCGGTTTTGAACGGTTTGCCAGTTGTTAAACGAATAGTTAATCATTTCAGTTAAATTTGCATGGTTCTTGAATGTAATGCATTCAAGAACCATGCAAAATAAATAAAATAATTCTGGATATTCTCACACTATTATGTAGTCTCAAACTAAAGAGCCTGTGTTATAGGATGACTTATAATAAATAAATAAATAATAAATAATGCTGGACAATTCATACAGCATTATCTAGCCCCAAGCTAAGCAGAGCTTGTGTTATGGGTACTAGATAACTGAAATACATAATAAAATACACTACTTAAATAGATATTTTTAATAATACATAGAAAACATCCAGAACGCCCTGGACAAATGTCTGCAGATCGTACAAACATTTGTCCGAGGCGGGAATCGATCCCGCAACCTCCTGCGTCGCAGACAGACCTTCGCCCGCTGCGCCACAGAGGTCGTCATAATATACCTACAAATATCAAAGTGCTTTATTTCCTTTAGACGTTACAGTACTCTTGGACACGTCACAAAAATTAAAATTACTGAAGTAAAACGAAAAAATCGAAAAAACTAATTAGAAAAACTAATAAAAAAAACAAAAAAAAACTATTCAACGGCGGAAATAAGCTAACCTTTGATCGTGGTTACCTATTTGAGTCGTTTGGGGTTAAAACCCTTGGTCCTTGGGGTCCTGGGGCACACACAATTTATAAAGATCTTACCAAACTTTTTGAAGAGTCCACAGGAGATCGGAATGCTGGCTTCTATTTCGGTCAACGAATAAGCATTGCCATTCAACGTGGCAATGCTGCCAGCATTCTGGGTACTCTACCTTCTGGTGACGGCTTAGATTTTTAAGAAATAGATATAAGTGTAGGAATATACACTTAAATATCTATTTCTTGTACTATACCTACTAGTTGTTATTGTTTTATTCTGTTAATGTATTTTTCTATGTGCTAAATAAAAAACATATAAAGAACTTGTATCATTTACCACGTAAATTATACACAGTAAAACTAGGAAATAAAGCGATCACTTTGATTTTTTCATCTGTTGTCATTCAATGATAAAGTAAAGAAGCGAATAAGAAACCTTTACCTTGTTAGGGTGTTCGTTTTCGTCCCAAGCAAGCTTTTTTATCCTCTAGATAATCTGATATTTTGTAGTAAGCCTTTTTACAAAGACAATTTGACAATTTGTTTGAATTTATTTATTGATTATTTTTGCAAATCACTAGGAGTTTTGTTGTAGAAGCGTATAGATTGCCCTATAAAAGATACATTAATCTTGTGTATCTTGTGTAGCCTACGTACAGTCCCACGAATCGAACCTCCCTCTGAGTATCAGGCAGACATTAGTATTTCAGTATTTTTCTTTCAATCGGTTCCCAAAAATAGCGATAAACATTTACAATTTTAATACCAGAAATAAACACAAACTCGCTGTGCCCACAACTAGGCTACACAAAATTACTGTATCTTTTAAAGGGCAGTGTATACGCTTCTACATCAAGACTCGTAGTGAGTTTAATCCTGGTGAATTTAAATTATCAGTAAATAAATTCAAACAAATTGTCAAAAAGTTGCTGTGCAAAATGGCTTACTATATAATATCCAATTATCTAGAGGATAAAATAGCTTGGGACCGATTTTGCTCCAACTCGGATAATAACCACTAACAGGCTAAATATTTCTTCTTCGCTTCTTTACTTTAGTCTACATACCGAAGCGACAGAAATCAAAAGTTTCACTTTATATCCGTGTCAGTGTTTAATTTTATAATTTGACCTATTCTAAGTGTACATTTATTGTTTTATGGAAAATAAGATGTACCATTTAGGGTGTTGCAATCTTATTATCCTATTTTTTTATTATTATTTTTTTATATGATAAAGCCGAAAGTTTGTGAAATGTGAAATCTTTGTTACCAAGGATCTCCAAAACTACTGAACAGATCAAGATGAATTTTGGCGTAAATTTAGAACATAGCCTAACTTAGATAATAAGCAACATAAAATACCGAAAATACTAGTGCGAAGCTGCGGGCTGAAGCCAGTGGTATTTTTGGAGGAATTGTATATATAAAATTTCATGGTCTTCCTTTTATTTAAGAATAAGATTTTTTCTGGAAAAAAATAATAGTTACGATTGAGCCTATTGATCAGTATCGTAAAATAGTAAGTATTTTTTAACAATTCTTAGGATCCCCGGTTCAGACAAGCGATAGGTAACTCAAAAATCATTGAATGCAGTTTAAATTGTTTTTAAAAACAAAATGAAGTCTTCTTTCAGTAAAATTATCTATCTAAAATATTTAAGATACTTTCCCTCCATGTGGCATAGCCGTGGAACGGCCTGCATATTAATTTAATTAATTTATTAGCGACGTTCGCCGTCGCAACGGTCGTCAAATTTAATAGCACAGTGCAATTGCATTAAACCTATAGGGATCGATATAAATTATAAACGCTATCTTTAGTGCTGCTTTATAATTTAGTAGGTACTGCAAGACACCACCTGGCCGACAGAAATACCTACTCAGCAACTTATAGGTCGACTAGCTGCATTCTTACTACCCGCTGTCTTATTACCCGTTTTCCAGTAGGAATGAAGCATTTTCCCGTGGTAAAAAGTGTAAGGTAAAAAACCTATGTTCATCAGGAATAACGTGGGCTTCTAATGGTAAAAGAATTTTTCAAATCGGTCCAATAGTTTCGGAGCTTATTCAATACAAACAATCAAATCTTTCCTCTTTATAATATTACTAGACGATCGCCTCGCGGTTTCACCCGCGTAGTTCCCGTTCCCGTGGGAATTCCGGGATAAAATATAGCCTATGTCACTCCCTGAAAAGTAAGCTTCCTAACGGTGAAAGAATTTTTCAAATCGGTCCAGTAGTTTCGGAGCCTATTCAATTCATACAAACAAACAAACAAACAAAAAATCAAACCTTTCCTCTTTATAATATTAGTATAGATATTAGTATAGACAAGCTGCGCACGCGTTGTTTCTATGGAAACGTTCGAAGGTAATTTAACAAACACCTATTCAATACAAATCTTTCCTCTTTGTAATATTACAAGCTGCGCCCCGAGTCGTCGAGTTGCCGAGTCGTGGTCTCCACTCAAGAACACGTTTTCCCCAGCGGTTATCGGTTCTTCGCCAGATATGGCCGGTCCACTACCACTTCAGCTTGCTAATTCTTCGTGGACCTAATTGGATCTATGGATCTAATTTGAGCGTGAGAAACTAATACCCGAATTTTACTTACATCGATGGGTAATAATAATATAGCCATTTATTCCCATGTCTTACAAAACAGTGAATGTATATTAGATTAGAATTGTAATTATGATAATAAAAGTATCTATTGCATGCATTAATTTACCTAATAGATATTATTTGATCTATTAGGTAAATATTAAGGATAGTATTAATTTGAATTTTTAAAAAGAAAAATGCGATTTAAATCTTAATTTTCTTGTTGGGACGTCCATTTTTGGACGTAGGCCTCCTCCATCCTGTTCTTCTCGTTCCTGTCCTGAGCCAAACGTGTCCAGGTGGCGCCGGCGATGGAAACGATGTCGTCCGCCCAGCGGCGGCGAGGGCGCCCGGGTGGGCGGCGCTCGCCACGTGGGTACCAGTGCATCAGCCTCTCGCTCCACCTGTTGTCTGAAGTTCTCGCAATGTGTCCTGCCCATCGCCTCGCCAGAAGGTGTCCTACACTACGATTGCCGAGTCGTGGTCTCCACTCAAGAACACGTTTCCCCAGCGGTTATCGGTTCTTTGCCAGATATGGCCGGCCCACTGCCACTTCTGCTTGCTAATTCTTTGTGGACCTAATTGGATCTATGGATGTAATTTGATCGTGAGAAACTAATACCCGAACTTTACTTACATCGATGGGTGGAAAAATAAATAAATAAATAAATAATGCTGGACAATTCACACAGCATTATCTAGCCCCAAGCTGAGCAGAGCTTGTGTTATGGGTACTAGATAACTGATATACATAATACAATACACTACATAGATAGATATTTTTTATTATACATAGAAAACATCCAAAACGCCCTGGACAAATGTCTGCAGATCGCACAAACATTTGTCCCGAGGCGGGAATCGAACCCGCAACCTCCTGCGTTGCAGGCAGACCTTCGCCCGCTGCGCCACAGAGGTCGACTGGTAAATAAGATTAAGTATAAGTAACAATTATAATTTCGAAATTCTTGACATAAATAATATATAATGTACTAGCTGCGCCCCGCGGCTTCGCTCGCGTGGAAATTTATGTTTCCCACTTTCTTAATTTTTTCTTCGCTATAAACCTCACGGAGCCCGAGACCTTTCCAACGAATGCAAAACCGTGGAAATCGGTTCTTGCGTTCGGGAGTTATAGCGTCAGGAAGGAAAACCCGACTTATTTTTATATATGTAGTAGAGATAATGTTATCAGTTCACTCCATGCGCTGACGTACGAGCGTTATTGTTATAATGTCGCTCGCACACCAGACAGCCAATCAATGTACCCCGCTAGTATTTGCTTAGCTTACATAATTTAGTTTCTGATGTGAAACTTCGGTGTGTGTTTATTTTGTTTTTATTCGTGTACGAGTTTACTGTATTAAACTACCAACTTACGTAGGAAGATACATGTATCATGTACTATGTATAGTACCAACTATTTATAATATTAACTATATTGTACCTTAGAGACCGAGGCTGACGGACAAACCGAATTACGGTTTATGTTAGCTGTAGATAAAATAAGTTAATAATTAGGTAACATAAATAAGTATAAAAAAAATGGAATGAATTTATTTCGAAACACGTGACCGAAACTCTTCTAGGTGACGTCGTTACAACGCGTGTGAAGTTTAAGGAAGCACGAATCATCCACTATTCACAATTTGGTCAAAATACAAAGATAGGTCAAGAGTACGGGCCCAGGACTGGAAGAGCAGCTACATACCTAGCTGCTCTTCCAGTCCTGGGCCCGTACTCTTGAAAACGAAATCGACGTTTCTGATTCGTTGTCGTGCAACGCTCTTAGGCGGGTTGTTCCCGAAGTACTCCATTCCTTTGTTATAAAAAGATAAGAATCCCATACATGAATTCTCAAACTACTCCAAAGAAATAAATGTTACAAATTTTCAATTTAAAACAATTGCATTTAGTTGCATCCTACTCCGCAGGTAGCTTTAATTATTCTCAAAGTACTCCAGTGATAGTTGATCAAAATCCCAAACAACTCCATTGAAAACATCGAAATATTATTAAATCTTAATACAGGGTGTCCCTCGAATATCTGCACACCCTAAAATGGCAAAATCTAGATAAAAAATAATAGAGTCATACACCCTGCATTTTAGTTTCATTTTATTTACTCCTAGCTGTGTGGTGCCGGCTTAGAATTTGCACCACCCCAACTCTTCCCGCATATGTCGTAAGAGGCGACTAAGGGATATCCACCGGGGGCGGGCAGCAGCGCCTACTGCAGAACAATTCTACCACTAAACTGCGATCCCCAACCCGCATGCCCAGCGTGTAAATTATGGGCATTACCAACCATGAGATAAAACGTAATAAGGCTCTTATCAGGGGGAGGCCTGCGTCCAGCAGTGGACCCATACAGGCTGTTTGTTTGTATTTGTATTTATTTATTGCATCGTAGGTACACTTTATGTTACACTTGATGTCGTTACATTCTATATTATTTATGTACTATTTTAATAATTACATGTATAGGTATTTCTATGTTGAGGAGTTCTATATTTTTATGTTGAGGTTGAGGATACCTCCATGAAATATTGAAGAGGTACAGAAAGTTACAATATTTATAATTATAAGCATTGTAAAGTAATGTTTACTAAAGTTTCCTTTGCACTGTATTAGTCGTTTATGTTTGTGGTAAATGAGGTAAATTTTTTTTTTATGATAATGACATAATAATGAAATGAAATTTGGGGATTGGATGTTGTTTTTTAAGCTTGACGGGATTATATAAAAACAACACAGTACTTTTGAAAAATCACGACTGCTACAACAATTTCGGTGATATCTTCGCCAATTCTTAATAGATTTCGATGATTCTTTCGTTATTGTCTAAAGGTGGATTTTATGGTGGTCCCATAAGTTTGACTCACGTGGAATTTATATTAGCGCCGTAAAACGTATCTAAAACACATGATAATTTTCAAAATCTCTGATTGCTAATTGTTTCCATGGCAGCGGGGCTTCAAAGTCAAACTAGTGTTTCGGAATTCGGAACGCGCACTGCGTTTCCACGCAAGCGGTTTAGGAAAAGCTGAAAACACCAAACCGCGTACAAACACGCACTGCGGCTGGCGTTTTGCTTTATTTTATTTCAGTAACACCATGGACTTCGTGCAAACAGCAGCGTGTGTTGTGGCTTTGGGCTAAAAATAAAAAATTGGTTGTCTGTAAAGTCGGTTTACTGACGATAGTTAAACGTGACAACGCAGACGCATCGCTCACTCAAGTAGGAGAGAGACGGATGTCGAGCGCTCTCGCTTGCACTTCAAGCCTTACATGGAACGCCTCAGAGCGAGGCAACGCCGCATGACGTCATGTTGAGGTAACGCCGCATGACGTCATGTTTTTTTCGTGCGTGCAGCCGGCTCTATCGAATTATAAGACGTTGTCACGTCAAAAACTGAATGCGGTTAACCACACACACAATCTTTTAGTATAATTCCGTTACAATGATGTTGATTGATAGATACATAATTATATTTAATTTCAGAAGGAAAAATTCTGGTTCGGGCCCGGTACCGATTTTATTTACATCATACTACTGGTGATGGATCTCAGATGTGGAAATGTATGCAAAGAAACTGTTCTGCAAAGTTAAAAATATCAGGGCACAGAATTTTGCGAGAAGATAACCATACATGTACATTACAAAGTACAATTGTTGAAGAGTTCAAAGAAGAGTGCATTCGTAGAGCACAAAATGAAATCACTGCGATACCAAAGATATTATGAAGATACATATAAGTGTTTTGTAGACAAGGGTTATAACTTTATAGAGAACGCGATACTGTTCAGAAGTCTTAAATCTGTGATGTATCGTGCAAGAAATTCAAAGCTAAACGTTTCAAGAACAACATTTAAAAAACCAGAACAAGTTGAGATTCCAACTACATTTGAAGACTTTTTGTTATTTCGTGACAACAGCTCGGGAATAATTGCATTTGCTACCTCGGAGGGCAGAAGAATTTTACGACGAAGTCAAATTTGTTTCATGGACGGCACCTTTAGGAGTTGCCCCATGCCTTTTTATCAAGTCTATTCGATTCACGTGGGTAGCGATGACAGACAAACTCTCATATGTCCAGTAGTGTTTATTCTTCTACCCAATAAAGAGCAACACACATACGAAATTATGTTGAACTCAATTAGACAACATGTGTCAGGATGGAATCCAGAAAAAGTTGTTGTTGACTTTGAAATCGCTGTCATTAAAGCCCTGTGCAAAATATTTCCAAACACCAAAGGATGCAATTTCCACTTCAAACAGGCACTATCAAAGAAAAGTCGAGAGGTTGGAATTAAAAACCAAGACGAAAAACAGCATGTGGCTGTATGTGGGGCTTTAGCTCATCTTCCTATTAAGTTTGTTGAAGATGGTTGGCTAGTAATAATGGAAGAAGCCCCAAAAACTGAAAGTGTTATTAAATTTAATGATTATTTTGTTACCACTTGGCTTGATAGTACGTCTTTTCCAATACATTTATGGAATTGCGAAGGACAACGTCACAGAACCACCAATTTGGTTGAATCGTGGCACAAGAGATTAAATAACGTGTTAAGTAAAAAACCACGCCTGATTAAGTTTTTACAAACGATCAAAGATGAAGCTGTTCACTTCGAAAGATATAGGTGCATTCCTACTGTGAATAGAAGCCGACAGTCCATAAACAGGGACCTTAAACTGGCTTTGATTATGAACCAGTTTAGAGAAAAAGAAGTAACAGTGTTACAAGCATTAAACCAAATCAGCAAATTATTTAATTTTTAATGTAAACGATTGTAGGCCTTATCATCTATGATATTTATATTAATGTCGCTAATTATTGTGATGTTACTGTGTGAGATGAGTTAACTAGAAAAGCATCTTGTGAATTTCTTTTTAATTTACAAAAAATCCAGTGATCCTTTTAAGTTACTACTTCAAATGCATGTAATGGGGCGAATGAGCCCGCGGGACGACTTTTCTGTGGGCCCAGTTGCCCACAGAATGTTCTATTCATATTAAAAAATTACAATGCCGTTGTCGAAATAAGTTGTCTTTGTGAGGCTTCCGTCGATTGGGACCGCTAGATAAGGGACCGCGGTCCCATTCGCCGGATTGATTTAATTTTATTATTTTTCTTCCGGCGAATGGGACCGCAAACTACGTGACATAAATTGTACAGTCGTCGTCAAATACAGATCCGAAATAAATATGACAATTTTTAAGTAAGTAGTAATAAAAATAAAATAAAAAATAAAAAAGCCTTTATTATTCCTGTAACAAGTTGTTTACAGTAGAAAAAAATATCTGCTTAAAAAAATATAAATGTTATTTGTTAAGGACCCCTCTTCGGGTATAGGCCTCCTCCAGTCGCATCCATTTGTTTCTGTCCTCTGCTTTCTCTGTCCATGTTTTTCCCCCAATTTCTACTATCTCGTCTTGCCATCTTTCCTGTGGTCTTCCTTTCCTCCTCTTTTCATAAGGTCCTTTCCAGATCGTGTAGTACCTAGTTCATAATATAATAGTTTCTGTTAATTAAAAAAATGATATTTTTTGTGTGTTATGTATGTACCAAAAATTTGTATGAAAGTTATGATTATTAAATTAACTTAAATATAAAATTCGATTTGTGTACCTATTTTTATCTTTATTTTAAGATAAAGTAACCTGAGAGGAGAATCTTTTTGACGGTAGTATAGAGACGTGATCGAGACGTCGACGTCTAGATCACGTTTAGTCAGACTCGGGGCGAGTCTGTACTGTACCTATCTGCAGACTCTGCATTATGGTTTATAACGCAAAGTTGTTTTCGCAATAAAAGTCCAAGGACAAACAAGATTATATTTTACAGGACTCCTAGGAAACTTGCAAGACATTGTTGTCAAAGTTTAGAGCTTTCGTCCATATGCAATGTAAGGGTATAGTCGCAAACAACAGTTTCATTTATTTAAAAACTTACAATTCAAATAATAGAATTAAATTTAATAATAAATAAATAATAATATATAATGCTTGACAATTCACACAGCATTATTTAGCCCCAAGCTAAGCAGAGCTTGTGTTATGGGTACTAGATAACTGATATACATAATACAATACACTACATAGATAGTTATTTTTTATTATACATAGAAAAACATCCAGAACCCCTGAACAAATATCTGCAGATCGTACAAACATTTGTCCCGAGGCGGGAATCGAACCCACAACCTCCTGCGTCGCAGGCGGACCTTCGCCCGCTGCGCCACAGAGGTCGTCGAAATTAGAACAATGTAGTATTTAAAATTGAAACAGTTGCCATAACTGCAAACACATTGCAAAATGTTTGTTATTCTTGCGAATAATTTAAACTTAGTTTACGCGTGATCTTGCCAGTATCAAAAAAACAGCTACGTTTGAAGGCAATAATGATATTATTTATGTATGAACATCAAAGACTATTGTAATGATGGCAATATTCATACACTGAAATGTCACCACAAGTCGCCGTTTAGCAATGTCGCCACTTTAAAGTCTTGGTGTGAAGAGTCCACAAGAAAATCCTAATTTTTATTTCGATTTCGGTGCTTTCCCGAACTTTCCCGTTTGATATAAAAGGTATTTGATGAGAAATATTCTATCGTTACTGTCCACCAACAAAATACAATAAACTTTTCATTTATTTTATTGAAATAATTCACACACATTTCGTGAAAACTTAACTATTTACTCTAAAAGCGTTGTCGTCACTTCCAAGCACAACAGTGCTTAATTTGGCGAAACAGTAAAATCACTTTTCTCACTCACAGTACCCCGACGACGGAACACTACTTGGCACTCATGCGTTCGTTTTGCATAATACTTAGCCCTACATTTTAGTAATGTGGAATTCGAATGTGTGAAAAATTTTACTGAACAAAATGTAGAGGTATACCTAAATGCATTAGCAGAATACCAGCACTACAGCATGGCGACACGCTGTAGCATCAAGCTGAGCTTTGGGCCATTTCTCTGCCACAGTAATGTATTACTACTAATGTAATGGTGGCTTGGAAGAAATCGCTTTAAGGCTCCTCCTCCCCGAACACTAGCGCCGCCACATATTTTAGTTTATTATTACGTCGAAGAAAAAAAACTCCAAAAATTACGTTGTGGAATTTGTGATACCTATCATAAGCATTTTTTTAATGCCTCTATAATTTTTTTAGTTTGTATAGTGTAGGCAGAGATGCGAAGTTGCTCTTTTTTGCCACCATGGTGGCCGAAAACAGCAATTTCGCAACTCTGCTTAAAGTATACAAAATGAAAAATTACAGATGCATTAAAAAAAAGCTTTTGATAGGATTCACAAATTGCCTAACGTAATTTTTGGAATTTCCTTTCTTCGACGTAATAATAAGATAAAATATGTGGCAGCGCTAGTGTTCGGGGAGGAGGAGCCTTAAGCGATAAGGCCGCCAATTATGTTACCTTTTACCAAACTATTTTTAAGTTAAAGCGTTCTCTTTCTACCTAATGTATATTTAAGCTATTGATTGTAATTTCATATTTTTTCCTCTTTGTTTCATTCTTTAATTCTAAGTAGTTTTCTTTCCCATTATTTGGATTGATTTGTATCGTGAAAAAAAATCATTTCATTTTTTAATTTGCATTAAATTTTGTTACATTTGCATAAAATAAAAATATTCCTGGATGTCGGAAATGAAAACAAAGATGGCCCGCACTTATCCTGATGATGTCCCTCGTTGAGGTTTGAAACGTTGGTGTTCTTCCAACAAAAACTAGGTTCGTTAGCCCGCTTATATTCATAAAGAATATGGTTGGTCGTTAAAATAAAATTTGACTTGTCTGAGTGCTTATTTTGTAAGCCTAAAGAAACCGAAGTCTGAAATCTGTTGAAAGTGAAACATTGAAAAAAAATTGAAAATTATTAAAAACGACTATTACCAAAGGACTCATCAGTAAACGGAAAAAAACATTTGCATAGAAAAAGCGAATACATCTCTGACTTCTTCATCACAAAGCATTATATATTATATTAACCATAGAATAGCAATTACTTGAATTATTTCGTTTCTTTGCTGGAGAAAAACATTCTGTTTAATTTTCATATTTTACAAAGCAGATATGACAACAATGACAACATTGATCTCAATTCAATCACAATTTTGACAATAATTGCTGTCTAGCATTGCATAGACGGACTTTTTATCTATTTTTTGGTTTATCGTCGGATGTGATGTGTATATTATGAAACCCTTCTGTAAAGGCTAAATCGAGGGCGAAGCTCTAAAAAAGTAACCCATTGTTTAAGGTTAGGCTACATTTTAAGAGTGTGCCGAATTTTATTTTGATCTGTTCAGTAGTTTTGGAGATCCTAGGTAAAAGACTCACATTATTTCACAAACACACTTTCGCATTTTTAATATTAGAGGATAGGATATGATAGGATAGGATATTCCCAAATAGTCTTTAAGAGCCCAGCAAACCACTAGTAATTAGTAAAAGTTTAAGTTTAGTTTTTGAATTGTTCATTGCAATCCAAATCTCCCAATGAAAATTGACTCAAAGCAGACAAATTAGTCTAACGTCTCTACCAAGTCTGAAACTCCTGAAAGAAATGGCTTAGCAATTCTTAAATGACCACTTTGGTATTGCCAGTGAGTCCGTAAGCAATCTTATTACTTCTAACACTAACGCGTTTAGTGTCCAATTTCTGTGGAGTACTTTGTGTGGATTACGTGTTGTGATAGAAATAGGTTGGCTTGTTTCTATTGCTGTCCGTGTTGTTTTACACCCTGGTAAGCAAGGTGAGCGGAGTAACCTCTCCACGAACACTACAATGCATGCGACTCAATAGGTAACGCAAGATTTCCCAAGGAATAACTACATAAACTATAAACCATCCTTCGTGGAAGAAAGGTGAGAAGAAGAAAGAAATTGATGATGATGACGATGTTTCTGTTGCTATCATGGAAGATATTTATTTTTAACAACCTTCTGCCCACGGCTTCGCGCGTTTTCTGGGATAGAAGGTAGTCTTTATCGTTAATCGAGGTTTAGAAATACCAGAGGACCACTCGTTTGAAGCTTGTGGGAAGCCATTTTGTCACTGTAAAATGTATCTAAAGATGTCCAGTTTAAGCCCATAAGTATTTGAATTTTTGTACTGTGTGGTACCGCTACCACCTTGATTCTCCGATGCAAATTATAAATATTATTGAGGCCAGAAAACCTATTTTTTAATTTGTGTAAGAAAAGTACAATGACGGAATAAAATAAGAACAGATAAGTTATTATTATTATTATTATTATTAAGAGCCTACATGGAAGGCCCAGGCGGAGATGGAAAGATGAACTGGACGCCTACAACCAAAAATGGCCACAATTGGCTGACAATAGAAAGGAATGGAAGGTGGAAAGGGAGGCCTTTGCCCTGCAGATAAGTTAGATCTTCATATATTTAAAAAGGAGAAATCCGTGAGACTTTGAGAATAGGCGCGTCTCAATACCCCGCAACCAACTCCCAACGTTCCATGCGTTGGGACTAACTCAAAATGAATTGTTTCGTTTGGAACATTACATTTTCGTCGTATAATGGGAATCTAGTCCAAGGAAAGGTCCAAGGACTTTAAAATATAAATTTCACTTTTCCCTCTTGCACAAATGTTTTCAAGGGGAACTAGAATTAATTATTTTAATCCAGTTTCCGCCTTTAGGGGTATTTGTCAAGGGGGAAAACTGGAATAACCCCAAAATGTCATATGTTTTCAGAAATGGGAACTATGTACTGTGAAACACTTTAAGCCCCTATTCAAAGAAACTTCTACCGCGTTATTAATGAATCTAAGTAAGTTATAGAAGCATTTGGGCTTAGAAATTGTGAAACTACTGTAGATACCAAGTATTGTTGGTAACTAACTTTCCGAAAACGGAATATAATGTGGTAACTTAGTCATTCATGAACGACTTGTCATATTGTTAGATACTTGTTTTGGAGATTAATCCTAATTTTCTTTTCGTATTTTTTGTCATCATCAGCCTCTATTAGTCCACGGCTGGACATAGGCCTCCCTTTGACAAGAGCCCTAACTGGACACTGTCGCCTCAACAAGCACATGTTCAAATTAGGGCTAAGCGACACAAAATCCTGCAGGTTCTGCGAGGAGGCGGAGGAAACGCCTCTCCATCTTCTAGGAGAGTGCGGAGCACTGATGCAAAAACGTAGCATCCATCTGGGCAAGCACCTGCTTAGTCCAGACGAGCTAAAAAACTCCACCCCGAAGAAAATCCTGCAGTTCCTAGCAGCTGCAAGGGTTAGCGGCGAACTGTGAACGCCGCTGCTTCGAGGCTGAACATACAAAGTGGCGATCACAATAGGCCTATCATGGCCGCAGTGATACGAAAGCCACCAAATGCAAATAAAAAAAAATAGGCCTCCCTTAATGAGCGCCATAGCGTCCTGTCTTCAGCTTGCTGTATCCAGCATTTGCCTGCAGTTCTTAGACCCTCGTACCTCGGAAAGCACGTTAAGCTGTAGGTCCTGCACCTGACCTACAATAATATTAATACTTACAATAAAGTATGATATAATGTAGCTTTTGGTAATATGTTATGGTGAATATCTGGCACAGCGTATCAGCATTGCCATTCAGCGTGGCAATGCAGCCAGCGTCTTGAGGACGCTTCCGACTGGTGTTGATATGGATCAGTTGAGCTATCTGTAGACTGTTTGCAACAGTCAGCAGTTAGCTCAATTGTTTCAATTGTAAAAACTACCTAGTATAATTTTCTTTGGTAATATGTTGATTTTTAGTAATAAACATCTTATATTAATAATTGCTCCAAAAATCGAAATAGCACTAAATCGAAATTTGTTATTTTCTATGAACCCATGTTGATGTTTTAAAATGTTTTTATTTATGGAAAACTACTTTTCTAGTAGATTAATTCCGTGCAAAACGCAGAAAATATTAAAAACCGCTAAAATATTTGGACTTCGCGCGAATCTGTGCAGTTCACACAGTGTCAGTGAATTATCAATAACCCTGCAGGTATTATCAGTTTCTTGCTGTTCTCGGATAGTTTCAATCTTCTTTTATGTTCACTTACCTTTCTTAACTCCTTCGAGTCACGAAATAGAGCCAAGCAGCAATTATACCTCCTGAGACACCCGCCTAATCTGAGAATGCGACGCACACAGAGTAATTACTAATTAGTCGAGAAATTGTGTTAGTAAAGATTAGTAACTTAGAAGATTAGACTCTGAAGTTTAAACTTGAAGATTCAATTTGCGGATAGTGCATTGCTGAGCTTAGCTCGGTAAGGCTCCTGAGATTATAACAACGTTTGCATCTTAGAAGTGTCACAGCAACTAGTTTTATTTCTATGGTTTGCACTTTTGCACTCATGGTTATAGCGGTTACGCACTGCATCCGGTCCGAATCCGGAAATTCATAGAAACAGCGCATTCTACGGCTACTTCGGTCTGCCAATATTCTACTTCGGTCCGCCAATATTCTACTTCGGTCCGCCAATATTCTGTTGCGAATTGGAGATTCACGGATTCGAGAAATTCCAAAATGTCTGTGATCTTTACATCGCCCCTCGATCCCCCAGAATTATCCCCCTTTAATCAACGTTTGTTTTACGATATTTTACATTTCCAATATTTCTTTCCTTATTTTTAAAAAAATTTGAGATCTTCATATTCGTGTTCTTTTACGTGTATTCTTACAATACTTTATTATATTGAAATTTTAGAGGACTTACATATTTTATTGTAATAATTTCATGACAGAACACTGGTTTTGCTGGCAAGCAAACATATTAGTGAAATATTTTGTAATGATAAATAATGCAAGAGTGCGTGTAAAAGAACACGAATTGGAAGATAAAAAGTTATTATATTGCAAAAGAAAACGAAAGTCAAAAATCGTTTTTCAAAAGTTGATCGTTGAGGCCCAGAATACTTAGACACCCTTTCGGCTTAGTACATCCTTTCCGTGGCACCCTGTATTACGTTTTATCTAGTACTAGCTGCGCCCCGCGGCTTCGCCCCCGTGGAAATTTATGTTTCCAACTATCTTAATTTTTTCTTTCATAAGAACCTTCTCCTGACAATAACAAACACAACAAAGAAAGAATTAGCGAAATCGGTCCAGCCGTTCACGCGTAATGCCGTGACCAAGGAAAACGGGTTTCATTTTTATAATATACTAGCTGCGCCCCGCGGCTTCGCCCGTGGAAATTTATGTTTCCAACTTTCTTAATTTTTTCTTTCATAAGAACCTTCTCCTGACAATAACAAACACAACAAAGAAAGAATTAGCGAAATCGGTCCAGCCGTTCACGCGTGATGCCGTGACAACGCGAAACGGGTTTCATTTTTATATATAAGACTAGCTGCGCCCCGCGGCTTCGCCCCCGTGGAAATTTATGTTTCCAACTTTCTTAATTTTTTCTTTCATAAGAACCTTCTCCTGACAATAACAAACACAACAAAGAAAGAATTAGCGAAATCGGTCCAGGCGTTGTTGAGTTATGCGCTTACCAACACATTTTGCGATTCATTTTTATATTATAGAAGATGTATATAGACAAATAACACAAGCTCTGCTTTGCTTGTAAAATTGATGCAGTGTGTTTGGTTGAGCATTACTTATTTTATTTACTGTATAAACATGTTCATTGTAGCTTAGAGAAAACCAGACCAAAAATAAAATAAATAAATAAATAAATAATGCTGGACATTCCACACAACATCATCTAGCCCCAAGCTAAGCAGAGCTTGTGTTATGGGTACTAGATGACTGATATACATAATATAATACATTACATACATAGATATTTTTATTATACATAGAAACGACCAGAACACCTAGAACAAATATTTGTAGATCGTACAAACATTTGTCCCAAGGCGGGAATCGAACCCGCAACCTTCTGCGCCGCAGGCGGACCTTCACCCACCGCGCCACATCGGTCGTCAAAGCTCGATTTTGTTCAATAGAGTGCTTTAAATTATACAACACTAGCTTCTGCCCGCAGCTTCGCACGCGTTGTTTCCATTAAAACGTTCAAAGGTTATTTCTATCCCACGGGAACTGATTTATGGGATTAAAAGTATGCCTTTGTTTCATTCCAGGCTTAGAACTACAACAATGCAAAACTTCAGCTCAATCTGTTCGGTAGGTAGTTTTGGCGTGAAGACGTAACAAACATCCATCCATCTATCCATCCATCTATCCAAACTTTCGCATTTATAATATTAGTGTGAAGTGTGATGATTAATATAAGACTAACAAAAAATAGGGTACTTATATCTCAAAATAGACTAGGTAGTAGAACACTATTCATAGTAAGCCCAGATGATAATAATAATTTACTTAGAATGATAAACTGTATGGCACTTTGGGTTGATTACTAATCACAGTTATTGGGTACGCTCAAATACATTAATCAGCCTCCTCGATAGGGTTGGGGTGGGGGTTCTGTTAGAGCGACTCCTATGGAACTTGATACACGAAAGTAAAAAATACAAAAGAAGATGCGCTGCGCCAGATACTCACCAGCTCTCGGGTCACGCGTCGTTTCGACCAGACGCTCAGGTAATTTTTAAAAAACCCGAAGAGTTTCGGTACCCCACGGACGGACCTGGTCTCGACTCCAAACTTTACTCCTTATATTGGAAAAATAAATCTAGGTTAGTAAGAGTCTTTTCTAAATACAACTTGTTAAATTCACCGCCAAAAAACGTTGAACAGATAAAGACTCAGAACTCGTGGACACACAAAGCAATAAACACTGTTTAATCACACCATTCATAAAGCTGCTAGATACGCAAGACAACAGAAGCCAAGCTCAGCGCTTATTACTCCAATACCGATACCACACAGCACAAAAACGCGCATTAAAATATGCGCTAAAACTCGATATCTTTAGATACATTTTACAGTGACAAAAGGGCTTCCCACAAGCTTCAAACAAGTCCGTGGAGATGTCTGTCATCTGATACCGTCAAAATAAAAGTCATCGAAATGTTACGAGTTAAAGCTCATATTTAAATGCACATTTTTGCTACAGCGGTGGTTTTCAGGTGTGCGACAAGTTTTCATCTGTTTAACTCTTTTTGGCGGTGACTGTATTTAATTTTATATCTTCGAATAAAGTGACTCATACAATTGTGATCGAACTTCACTTTGCAAGTTCAATTGATCATCTATTTTCAATCGCTTCTAGTTTCTACCTTATACCACGAACAAAGTAAGCATAAATTACTCTGCTCAAATTGACCATATAATGCTCATTACATAATGTACTCGAAGTGCATACTCGCCCTTGATTATGATTTAGATATGAATTGATTAGTTACACTGAGATGAGCTTAAGCTATGTCTACACTACACTCAAAGGAGTTATGCGATACGACCAAATAATAAATGGATATCATATCACACTAATATAAATGCGAAAGTTTGGATGTTTAGATGTATGGATGGATTAGATGGATGGATGTTTGTTACCTCTTCACACCAAAACGACTGAACCAATCGCGCTGAAATTGTGCATAGGTGTAGTCCGGGAATCAAACATACATTTTTTATCCCACAAAACAGTTCCTGTGGAATAGAAATAACCTATAAACACAATGGGCTACCTACCTACCTTTCCAAGTGTATAGGTAAGTAGGTACTTAATTTGATACCTACTAGGTACCTACAAACAAGATTTAATCCGTTCTGGAGAAACAGACGCCTATTCTTGCATGGTGTGCATTATTTCAAAGGTAAGGAAATCATTTCATTAGTTTTGAGCTAGGTATACTTACCTATAATTATACTAAACAATTACCCTTACCTACCTCCCACCTACCTAAGGTAGGTAAGTTGCAAAATGCACACTAGCGGTAACCAATATTTAGGTACTTATAAGGGTTTTTCTGATTTTCGGTTACTTATACCTGGGTATCTACCTAGGTAGGTAAAGTGTAGATACACTACCTACCTACCCATAGGATTTTTCTTTCAACGCGTCATAAGTAAGAGGCACCGATAATTACACACTACCTATTATAATACTTATGACAAATTTAGTTAGCACCATTATAGGAAGGCTGGGTGCCTACCTATGCTGGTGCTTATTCTGTTAAGCACTTTTGCTCCGTGATAAGATGCTTTCACACTGGCATGGCGATTTGCAAGGAGTCACCGCCGAAAAACATGGTAGGTATGTACCTACCATGTTTGTCTTTAAAAAGGATTATTTAGGTAACTAAATATCCCATTTAAAATAACTTTAATAAGTAAATTATTTGTTGAAAAAAAGTTAGTGCTCGCGAGGTCTACTGTTCGTAGAACTACTAGTTTTTACTACATTATCTTTTAACGCATTCACTGCCCAGCCTCGGGGCGTGAATGTGTTAAACGTGCAGAATTAACAAACATACGTTCAAAACACCATCGCATTCAATTTAACACTTCATGGCCCAAGTCGCAGACGTG
The DNA here is from genome assembly GCA_963564075.1 of Eupithecia subfuscata. Taxonomy (NCBI): domain Eukaryota; kingdom Metazoa; phylum Arthropoda; class Insecta; order Lepidoptera; family Geometridae; genus Eupithecia; species Eupithecia subfuscata. The sequence goes on along the minus strand of OY751116.1, from coordinate 3,654,914 downwards.
CTTGTCGATCCCCGTGTTGCGAGGCTGGGCAGTGAATGCGATGTATTACACTCATCATCTATCCGCTGTTTCCTACGCGTTTTTTTTCATGATAAGAAACCTAGAAGTAGTCTTTATGTTATTCCAGTTCCAGAATTTTATGCGTGCAAAATTTCAGCGCGATTCGTTCAGTACCTAATGTCAAAATGTTTCTCGGGTGGATCTGATTTCAAATAAATGTCGTTCGCAGGTCGTCATTTCACCTGACAGGAGCGTGTCCTACACTACGATTGCCGAGTCACAATGTCCACTCAAGAACAAACTTTTATAAAAACCGACCATAGTGGTGGGCGGTTCTTCGCGATATATGGCCAGCCGGCTCAGTGTCACTTTAGCCTTTTTCAGACCTGTTATTTTATAAGTCGAAATAATAGAATAGTTTCGTGATAAACACACATTTTCACAAACTTTCTCCATACTTATATTAGCAGGATATCTAAGAAATCAAATAATATCGCAAAAATTTTCGACTTCGACGGTACTTGAACCCGCATCCTTCCCTCAGTACGTGAAAGTGCTAACTAACTACACCACGAGGTCAAGTGACGTGGGAGTCGAAAATCTTTGCGACTTCCTACGGTACTTTCTTAGAAATTACCCTGAGTGTGGGGGCACTATAATAACAAAAAACCTTAGCAGGATATATTCACCAGCAATATTTTCCATAATGATACACATTGAAAACAATTTATTTCCTTTATTCTTGCCCCTTCTGACGGCCCTTCTGTATTATTAAATTAGGGCGGGCACTTAATGCATCGGAAATACTCCACCTGGCAGACATATCGATTGATAATGTAATCATTATTTCATGGGGCATTCTTCGCTGCAAATTGAGTGGGTTCAAATGAAACAGGTAAATGTTTACGGCGGGAAACGAGTTTCAGATGAGGGTTATGTCTCCTTAAGGTGTTTTCTGAGAGGAAGTCCGATTTTTTGGCGACCGACTAACCACCACACTGTCTGTCACACTGGTGTGAAGGTTAGGAATAAAAATTCCTAACCTTCACACCGGACACGATTTTTCACCCTAGTGTGAAGGTTAAGAATAAAAATTCCTAACCTTTACATTAGCAAAGTTAAGGCCCATTTACGAAAGCGGAGCCGAGACGAACGGGGAAGAGATTGATTTTAGCGCATTCACTGCCCAGCCTCGGCGGTTCGACCCGCAAGGGTGTGCTGCCGCGACACGCTCAAGGGGGAAAACTGGACTTAAAAAAATGAATTCCAGTTTTACCCCGGCTGCACAAGTCGTCCATCTCATCAGTTGGCGTGGCCTAAAGGTATGCCATCTCACCTGATATAATAGACATTTCCACGCGCTTGATGAAATGCGCATAAATTTATTTTGTAAAACGGCCGCGTAAAAAAATGGGAACAGACTTTTAGCACGAGGGTTATTATAGAAAAACTATTAAGAGTATCTTTTCAAAATAAATTTATTTAAATTTTTGAATAACTAAACTATGTCGGTACGGGCTTTATTTTAGAGTTTTCTTTCTCCGTATGTTATTTATTTTCGCCCAAAGATGGGCTAAAATCGGTGTTGAAATACGAAAGTTTAGATTTTTTGTTTTTTTACGGTTTCGGGTGTGTACAGACATAGATAATGACGAGATAAATTGATATTATCCTTAGTTTTGGATGGTCAACATCAAACAGCGTAGTAGTACCCTTCTACGTTTGTATGGAGAGATGAGCGACTCGTTTAGCCTTAATTTTTTTGAAGTCCAGTTTTCCCGATTTCAAGGGGAAAAACTGGAATAACCCAAAAAAAATCCTGTAAAAAACTCCTTACAGGATACTATTTTTCATGAAAAAAAACGTACGAAATCCAAGACAGACCTAGTTAATAAGCGAAGCTGTGAAACCGAAAGCAAGGAAAATGTTTAATAGCATTCCTCTATTTTTTTCAACCCTAGCTTCCGCCAGCGGCTTCGCACTTTTTTTTCCGGGATAATAAGTAGGCTATTCCTTATTCCACATTATGTTGATGATGATGTCCTCCTAACCGAATTTAGACCGCGGCGGCCACTCTCATCGGAGACTAGCCAGATGCGCAGTACGTATTATACTTAGTGCACAAGTGTGTGAAAATACGTGTAATAATAATCCGATGGGACGGCAGACCGACACGACCGGGGAGAGGTTAGGCGCAGGACCAATAGCTTAACGCGCTTTCCGAGGCACGGGGGTGTAACACCGCCAACTTCCTGACTCCGGGCTGCTACTGTGATTATTTCTTGCTAGAAAAATCCCAATAACCTAAATCTTGGCCCACTCGGGATTTGAACCCGGGACCTCATTAACAGTAGTTGAACACGCTAGACCAACGAGGCAGTCCACATAGAGAAAAAACATCATAGTAGGATTTCGATCGATCCAAGTCATTAGTACTTATACCAGTTGTGCATTTGCTTACGATGACGAAAAAAGTATTCTCTTTCCATACTTTGGCGCCTTGCCTTGCTCTACCGGATAGAAAGGAACAAATTTTCGTAGTTAGACAATGCTACGTAGGCTACTTGGATTTCGATTATTGTTTTCGAATGGATTGGAGAGATGCTATTTTTTCACGGAATATTGCATTTGGCTCATTCTTTTTTGTACGTTTATGCGAAATATAAGTTAAAGTCTATCGCGCTTTCGAAACTTTTTTCGTAATCGTACAGCGCACACTGGTACTAAGCGTACTGTTCATTAATTTTGGCTGGCTTCGTGTTTTTTATTAATCTGAAGGCCTATTCATACCAGCGCAGTATTCGCTACCCAGAGCGGTACCGAAAGCCGAGTGGGTATACGGTACGTACAAAATGGGCGGCGGGATAATCCGCGATATCGAACGAAATTTTTCACTGCCGCTCTGTGTAGCGAATATAGAGTGTAGCATAGGTCTGAACAGTTATGTTAGTAGTTTAGGTAGATAGTAGGTAGGTACATACCAATTTTTTTTTTTATTATTATTATTATTTCAAAACAAAGGGACGTTAAAAAAATTTAAAAAAAGTTCATGAGTCTTCTAAACTTTTTTTCAATAAAATTAAAAAAAAAATTCTTAAGTCATAGTCTTCTAAACTTTTCTACCAGCTCGCGTAAATGTCAAAAAATACGAGGCTCGCTTCGCTCGCCGTTCATTCTTTATTGTAGAACCAGAACCAACCCTATTTTGTTGTTAATCGTCAAAAAAACATAAATTTGTTCTTTTCATGTTGTTCTTGTATTTTTGTCTTTATTTTTAACCCAACCTAACTAAATACCAAAATTGGAGCGGCTGGCCCAGCTTGCCACGATTTGAAAAAGGAACTTAGTTTCTTTAAAATTTTCCGGGCTCTCTATAATTTATTTTGCCACACTTGTACTTACATTTTTACAAAAACATCCGAAAATCTCTCAAAAACTTCGCGGCTCACTCCGCTCGTTACTTCTGGTTAGTGTTTTTGTTTGTTCGTGTTTTGGGGTGTGCTTGGTAGAAAATCACCCCGAATACCATACTAATTCACGAACTGCAGTCTTAAACCCCAGTTTAACCTCATTTTGCCCATTTTCGACAAATTTCATAAAAAATATTAAGATGAAGTTGTTTGTTGTATAATAGGTACCTACAAGTAGTAAATAAGAAGGTATCGTACAAGTGCAACCCTTCACTGCGCGTGGCCCGACTAACACACACTGATATACCGGTTTATTCCGTTAATTTTTGGGGCGGATAACCTTACGAGCCAAGAGCGCAGAATCTTTACATACGCCGTACACGGTGTCGCAGGACAAAGGCTACTTTTTATACCAGAAAAGAACGTGCGAAGCTGCGGGGACGAGCTACTTTATTATATAATAATTTAGTAACATTTGTATTTACTTTGTATTACATAATTTACATTTACAGTTACATCATCGATCAGCAATCGTCATCTGATGAAGCCGTTACATCAACAATAATCACTGTATTTATTTTGATTATTCATTTGTCCTTCATCAAAGCTGATCAATCAGACATAACTGCCATCACAATAGCATGACAGAGTTGCTATGATCTCTCGTAGAGTGAGTTAAGTCATTTATCGTAATTTATTTTGATTGATAGCACATTGGAGTCTGCTATGTCATCAAACCATGATTCTGGACGAATAAACAAATACATGAATCGGACATTGAAAAATAAAATAGACAAAAAAAATACACATACGACATAAAAAGACATATCGCGTGTGCATGTCTTTTATATTCCACTAGCTTCTGCCGGCGGCTTCACACGCGTCGTTTCTATGGAAACGTTCAAAGGTAATTTTTATCCCATGGGAACTGATTTATGGGATAAAAAGTAGGTTATGTTTGATTCCAGGCATAAAGCTACGCCGGTGCAAAATTTCAGCTCAATCTGTACAGTAGTTTTGGCGTGAAGACGTAACAAACATCTATCCATCTACACATCCATTCATCCAAACTTTCGCATTTATAATATTAGTGTGATATAGTGTGATGTGATGTGATGTGATTAGTGTGATAGTGTGATAGTGTGATGAGACTAGCTGCATTCCTACTACCCGTTGTCCTATTCCCCGTTTTCCCGTAGGAAAGAAGCATTTTCCCGTGGTAAAAAGTAGCATAAGTTCATCAGGAATACTGTGGGCTTCTAATAGTAAAATAATTTTTCAAATCGGTCCAGTAGTTCCGGAGCCTTTTCAATACAAACCAACAATCAAATCTTTCCTCTTTATAATATTATAGTACCTATAGATTGTCCATCAATTGTCATGTTCAGCACCTTTACCGCAAAGCAAAAAATAAACATTCAAAACGCAAGCTTCAAGCTTCAAGCCCACGAGCTGTGTGTTACCTGATGTCGTCATTAAAAAATGCATTTAAATATTACGAGTTACAGCCCATGATTGTTGTGCTATGCGGCAGTAGCGCGGTTCAGATCTGCTCCAACCTTTATGTTGTGCGCTGAAAACGCACACACCTTTTAAAACAGCGGTTAGGAGGTCTAAGGCACACACTAACGATGACGTTGAAAGGACCAACGTGAAATCTAATAACATTTTTGAAAAAAAAAATTGTCATACACGCAAAAATATGTGCAAATATGTGAAAATGTGTTACGAATTTTTTTTAATTTTAGAATGGAAAGAGACCTTTCGTTGGGATGGATATGACGTGTTGATTAGCGGAGCAGAAGCAAGCATGGATCTCGATAAGGTTCGATAAACACCGTTTTCGTCTCTGGTACTGTTAAAATTCGCTAAAAACGGTCTGTTCCTGCCAAAAATTATCGACAACAGAGACAATATCAGTGCTTATCGATCGTTATCAAGATCCATTCTAGCTTCTGCTCTGCTACAATACTCAACACAATACTGACGAGTGTTCTCCATCCGAAGGGTATCTTTCCACCAAAAAATGATACATGTTTCCTCGGTTTGGCCACGTAGCTTATTCACGAGCTAACTAAGCTCTTTCCAGCACCTGCTGTGCAATTACGCAAAAATTATCCATCCTAAAATTGACATTTGAAAGCCCTTTGAATGGCCTTGAAAGCAATTTCAATGGTCATATCCATACAATAGCAAATTACGAAGACCATTCAAAGGGTTTTCAAATGTCAATTTAAGATGGGTGGTTTTGCGTAATCGAACAGCTGGTCGAAACAACCCCTTAGCCCAACCTTTTATTTATGCTCGGAATCGGCCAGACAGTCACGCAAGGACTTTATAATAGACAGATCTAGAATCTAGAGCACGTAGTGGCCAGGTGGTGGCCGCCGGCCGGTGGGTTATATTTTATTCAGAAACACCTGTCTTCGTTCGACCTCGTTAGAATGACGGTAAAATGCATCGGTGATCGACTCTGTAATTACGGAGTAGGTTTGTTTTGAAGAGTTAAACAATGGAGTTCGCGGCACTTTATGTCTACTTTCCAAAGTTGATTCAACAGTGATGAAGCTTTCATTACGGATGTAGGCTTATTTGTGTTGGAAGAACACCAACGTTGACCACCCGTTCGTCAAACTACGATATTTTTAATGATGAAGCTGTGAGCTGTAGCTTTCAAATACACATTTTTCATCTTGTTTTTGTTCTTTCCCATATTTTAATTCACTTTTTTGTGCTGCGCGGCAACTCCTTTAGTGTGAAACCAGACTCAAGTCCTCAATAACCAAGAAATCTGAAGACAGCCAAATCAAATCATGAATCATTGTGAAATAGGAAGACACACTTGCACCACGACGGGATGAAAAAGCGTGTGGTGCCGGCTTAGACTTTACACCACCCCAACTTTTCCCGCGGGTGTCGTAACGTGACTAAGGGATACCGGGGGCGGGCAGCAGCGCCCCCTGCAGAACAATTCTACCACCGAACTGCTATCCCCAACCCGCATGCCCAGCGTGGGGATTATGGGCATGACCCTCATGAGATAAAAGTCAATAAGGCGCTTCTTTCTGTGTACATTCAACACCTCCACTGCGATGACCGATTCCTGTCAAACTTGGTTATCATGATAAAACCCCCTATGTTTGAGCTGTGTCCAACCGTGGACATGCGTGTTGATAAGAATACTACATAAATATTGAGTATCTGAGAAACGTCGAAGTAGAAAATTTTTCAGGATATTATTTGATTTCTTAGAAATTAAGTAGGTACGAGGTACCTACCCTAAAGTGTGTAAGCCCTCGTAGGGCTTACACACTTTAATAACAAAGACTTTAATATTCAGTTTATTTCTGTTCATAAATAGGTCATAAATTGTTTCAATTGTAAATACTAGTTCCAATTTCTTTCTATTATTTGATTGTAATTTTCTTTGTCAATAATGAATATTGTCTTATTTCGTCGATAGTATTTTTAAAAATAGGTGTAGGTAACATGTAGCTGGCTGCCTACGATAAAATTCTTTATCCAGTGTTCGTGTTCATGCAATTCGATGCGCCTGCTAGTCAGAACACGATAAGGCTTGTAATACTAGTAGGTACCTAATCATTGAATCATTTTATGCATGTGACTTGGGTTTATGCTCTACATGTAGGTATAGGTACCTACCATAAATTTAAGCTAACATAGATTTAAGACTTAGATATAGATTAACCCGAATATGGATCTTGTGTTGTCCGAAATAAACGATTATTATTATTATAGGTACGGAGGTACTCAACCTAAACAGCCTACATTATATTGGTCCACTGCTGGACGCAGGCCTCCCCTGAAATTGGTTTTTATTGGACGACCTCGGTGGCGCGGCGCAGGAGGTTGCGGGTTCGATTCCCGCCTCGGAACTAATGTTTGTATAATCTACAAATATTTGTTCCGGATGTTCTGGTCGTTTCTATGTATATAAAAAATATCTATCTGTGTAATGTATTATAATATTATGTATATCAGTTATCTAGTACCCATAACACAAGCTCTGCTTAGCTTGGGGCAAGATGATGCTGTGTGGATTGTCCAGCATTATTTATTTATTTATTTATTATCTCATGGGGGTAATGCCCATAATCCCCACGCTAGGCATGCGGGTTGGGGATCGCAGTTTGGTGGTAGAATTGTGCTGCAGGGGGCGCTGCTACTCGTGCCCGGTTAATGTCCCTTAGTCGCCTCTTACAACACCCGCGGGAAGAATTGGGGTGGTGTAAATTCTAAGCCGGCACCACTCAGCTACGTAGGTAGGTACTGGTATGTGTCTAGCCTAAAACTTATCCTGTGGCATCAAATACTTACTAATAGTCGGTACTACCTATGTAAAAAAACAGGAAAAGCATGAATATTTTGCTTCTTTTTGATATTTTATTTTGCATTTTAAATATTTTTTTATATTTTTTTCACACCCCCCAGGAGGTTAGACAATAATAAGCTTTTTCCTGATTGTGTTTGAGTTAATACTCACTGAGAATTTGAGTAGTGTTTGAGTACCAATGTACTCAAACACTACTCAAATTTAAGCACGTCTTGAGTCTCGATTTTTTTTAATCCATTTTCCGTTTGAGTCTACGTATTGAGTAATATTATATTACTAGAATATCTAGGTATTCTTCCCCTACTCTACCCAATAAGTATTGTCATTTTTAACCGACTCGAAAAAAGGAGGACGTTCTATATTCGGCGGTATGTATTTTTTAATGTTTGTATGTTCGTCGATTTTTCCGTTAATTATGGACCGATTTGGATGATTCGTTTATAGAGTGATCCCTAAATGGCCCCGTATTTTTTTTATTCCCGAGACATTAGTATTTTTCTGGAAAAATTTGAAAACAGTTAAAAATTAAAGGATTCGAGCTGCTTTTTAGTTTTTTCAAAACAATAAAATTACGTATCAATAAACCAATACTGCTTCATTTCAATAATAAAAACATATTACCATACAAAACCGGCAATGCACTACAAACACAATATGTAGGTAAAACTTCCTCATTCATGTCCAAGAAAAACCAACGGGGATATTCCAAGAAGTCTCCATACAATTTAATTATGGTGCTACCTAAAGCTAACACGTAGACATACCTAGGTACTTGATAATAGTCAGCAGCGCGTAATCATATTTGAAAAACATTTTCAATACATAAAAGATTTTTGTCTTCATACATGAAATGCAATAATCAGCAGTTAATGGTATATACAAACTTCTTCGCTACTGTTTATCAAAAAGATAATCAGGCAATCACATTTTAACCGACGTTTTTGATCGAAGTTTTCATTAAACGTGAGAGTTTTCCGACGATGCTTGTAGTTGTCTGATTTTTCTTTTAATGAACATCAACCGAGAGTCCACGGTTGAACGGAATACAGCCTGCATTTGGACAATCAACTTTATGGTGACGGTTTATCTTCTAAGAATTCTTTTTATTTATCTTTTTAATTTATAGTTTATTTAATGTTCTTAATCAATGAACCAAGACCCGTTTTAACGTAATTGTAGAAATCTTTCTGCTCAGGTGAATTGACTCAAAAATTTAAAACCACTTGAGTAAACCTAGATATTAGAAATTGAACTACAAAACTGTAAAAAGTTTCGAGTGTCCAGTATAACTTGTAACCAACAGCAGCTGTTATGCTTTTCCGTGAGTGGCATTAGGCTATCGCTCTGTGGCTCCATAATAACAACCTCACACACACATTCACGTAAAAACAACTACACAAACATGCGTAACAACTCACGTAGGTATTGCGATCAATTGTTAATGTGTGTGTGCGTATTGAATTCGATGATGCATAATAAGGTAGTAACTGAAAGCATAGGCGGAGCTTTTTTTATCATAATATTTGGATGACTGTGTAGCAAACACATCTAAATAAAGATTTTGATCACGACTCATCACCAATTACTATTTATTTAATCATCTTCTTTATCAACCCCTGACGCGAAAAGAAACGAATGTTATAAGTTTAACGTGTCTGTCTGTGTATCTGTCTGTGGTATCTTAGCTCTCAAACGGATGAACCGATTTTCGTTTAGTATTTTTGTGTTATGGATAATTTTATCCCGAGTGTTCTTAGCCATGTTTCATGAAAATCTGTCGGGGGATTTTTAAAATTTTTAATGGCTTTTTATTGTTCGTAACATGAAAAGGCGTGCGTTTTGCACTTAGTAATATTTTTATTTCATCCTTTACGTGAACTCATTTATTTCAATGTAGCTAGTCGAGGGGCGGACTAATGGATTTGGACATGACCAGACTCCTCAACCTCAACCTCAACAGCCTCTATTGGTCCACTGGCTGGCCGCAGGCCTCTTGACCAGCAGTGCTATTCAGACTCTCTACCGAATCGTCAAAATATGATAGCGCGAAATTCAAATATTTTAATATTTTTTGCGTTCTGCGAGGAACTAAACTACGAGACAAGTAGTTTTCCACCAATTATATATATTGACGACCTCTGTGGCGCAGCGGGCGAAGGTCTGCCTGCGACGCAGGAGGTTACGGGTTCGATTCCCGCCTCGGGACAAATGTTTGTACAATCTGCAGACATTTGTCCAAGGCGTTCTGGATGTTTTCTATGTATAATAAAAAAATATCTATCTATGTAGTGTATTGTATTATGTATATCAGTTATCTAGTACCCATAACACAAGCTCTGCTTACCTTGGGGCTAGATAATGCTGTGTGAAATGTCCAGCATTATTTATTTATTTATTTATAGACCATTTTCTATGAACTCATGCAACAATAAAGTATGATATGAAGTAGCTTTTGGTAACATGTTGATTTTTAGGAATAAAGCTCTTATTCAATTAATTGCTTCAAAAGTAGCACTGAATCGAAATTTGTTAATACATTTTCAAAGAAAATGTTTTATTTTTTATGGAAATCTACTTTTCTGGTAGTATATTTCCTTGCAGAATGCAGAAAATATTAAAAACTGCAAATATATTTCGCGTGAATCTGGGTGGGATTCCGTGTCGATGACTCGGTAGCGGTGAGTCTGAATAGCCCTGCAGACTAGACTAGCTTAATAATAATAATAATGCTGGACAATTCACACAGCATTATCTAGCCCCAAGCTAAGCAGAGCTTGTGTTATGGGTACTAGATAACTGATATACATAATACAATACACTATTTATATAGATATTTTTTATTATACATAGAAAAACATCCAGAACCCCTGAACAAATATCTGCAGATCGTACAAACATTTGTCCCGAGGCGGGAATCCATAGCTATAATTCTTAGATATTATTTTTTAAAGTAATTTATTTTAAACAAAGTTTATCAAACATTTGGTAACTGCCCCGAAAATATGAATGGGAAAATATCGCTGCTCGCTCCGCTCCCCGCTTCCCCCACATCAGAACTCACAACTTGTAACACACACATATAAAATCGAGACACAGACTCCACACTCACACATTCAAACGCTGCGCAGTCGCCTGCCTCATTGCAGCGTCAACTGTTTTGCTGTCTAGTTTAAATTAAGAACTAATTTAGAGCGAGAAAACCATTTACTATTATCTTAAACTCATAGAAAGAGTAAGGTATATCTGACAGTTTGTTTGAAGTTTTCCTTAAACGATCTCGCTGTTGAAAGGTGCGCGTACGCAGTAGTGTCAATCAGTGTTTTGAAAGTTTGTTTGTTATTGTAGAATAAATCATTATGTTATTTCAAAGAAATGATATGTTATGTGGGATTAAGTTGCGGACACTGTGCCTTGTAATTGGCATCGTACATTTGGTGAGTTTTTGTTTGTTTCATGTAAAAACTCTGCTTGGGACGTGGCATGTGGCAAAACAATAGGTATAGTGCCCAGCAACATTGATGGGGTAGGGTACCTACCCGGATTTATGATACCAACTTACTATGTAGGTGCTAAGTATTACACCGATGTATCATTCTATATGACCGAATAAAATGGAAATCAATCGTGAGAAGTTAAAATTTCAACCGAAATAAACTTGTTTCGCGCATGCGCGTCAAGGTCAAGACTCAACATTCGCGCCGATAGCAGCAACTGTGACTTATTCACCAGCCCGTGCCACAGATAAGGTAATATTTCTTCGTTACCCGTGCATTAAATTAAAGTATGAATGCAAATTAAGGTTTTTCTGACTACGACAAAATCAATTTTATGAAAACACGTTAAAAAACTAGCTCACCTCACCTCAACAGCCATAATTAGTCTACTGCTGGACGCAGGCCTCCATCAGGGGGAGTCCCCAGCTAAGCGCCTTATCAGCTTTTATCCCGTGGGGGTAATGCTCATAGTCCCCACGCTGGGCATGCGGGTTGGGGATCGCAGATCAGTGGTAGCATTGTTCTGCAGCTGCCCGCCCCCGGTGGATATCCCTTAGGGGTGAGTTGGGGTGGTGCAAATTCTAAGCCGGCACCACACAGCTAAAGCCAACCGATGAGTTTTTTCAGTGCAATTCTTAAACTTGGGAGCATTGAGATAATAGTACTAAATATTAACTCAGTGCTTAGGAGTAGCAAAGTAGGTGCAACATAATTCTGTTTGGATTCCGACCCCTCCCTATAATAATAATAAATAATAAATGCTGGACAATTCACACACAGCATTATCTAGCCCCAAAGTAAGCAGAGCTTGTGTTATGGGTACTAGATAACTGATATACTTAATACAATACACTACATAGATAGATATTTTTATTATACATAGAAAACATCCAGAACGCCCTGGACAAATGTCTGTAGATCGTACAAACATTTGTCCCGAGGTGGGAATCGAACCCGCAACCTCCTGCGTTGCAGGCAGACCTTCGCCCGCTGCGCCACAGAGGTCGTCGTAATAGTCATGGAATAAGAATTATAATTCTTTTACCGGGTTATTTACGGTTTGATATGTTTTGAACTCGCTCTAAATATTGTACAACATACACTCATGTAAATAAAGATTATGATTAAGTCCATTACGGATTGTAAGCGGGTTAACTACGAACCTTATTTGTGTTGGAAGAACACCAACGTTTCATCCCTTAACGAGGGACTTCTTCAGGGTAGTGTTCTTCAAACACAAATAAGGTTCGTAGTTACGCCGCTTATATCCATAATGTATTCGTCAAAAAACGATAGTTTTTAAATTAAAAAATGATCAATAAGATTATTATAATTACATAATTGAACTCAAAACACCATGTGTCTTAGTAGCCAGCTTATCCTAAATTATTATAAGGAATTTAAAGATAGGTATCTACTTTAATAACGTCCTAAGTTTAAAAAGTCGTGGATTGCCATAATACATTCTTTATACATTCTTCATACATAGCAAATTCGGATTCAGATTAAAAATGTCAGAACGTATAATTTTTTTTTCATGTTTTCATATTTTTTCATAGTGAGTAAGCACTATAAGAAAACCCTGTAAACACAAGCGTTTCACGTCCCGCAATTCCTGGTCTCATTGACTTGGACTTCGCATAATTTCCCAGAGAACTTTAAGCGGAACTAAGACCACTTACAATAACAATAACAAACATACCTTTAGCTTATAGACACAAGACACCGTCTCTCACCGTGTCACATAAGCAAAGTTCTGAGAACTGTCTTCTGTTTCAGGTGTCAGTTCTGGTGGATATTTCCTGCCACGTTTTGACCATCGGTTACATCACCAGCGGATTCCAATGCGATGCTGATAGCGATGATGTGAGTATTATCGTGTTACATTCATAATTTAGAAGAAGTAGAAATGCTGCTTTATATTGCTGAGACTACATTTTAATCCCCGAAAACATAATACAAAAATAGGAAAAAAGAAACAAAATACAGTCAAAAAATAATTGAAATATAGCAAAATTAAAAAACATTTCTTTTGCCTAACCCAAGGTTCGAGGGGTCATCACCCCTCGAGTTAAAGCCGGGGTATCTCATGGGGGCTAATGCCCATAATCCCCACGCTGGGCATGCGGGTTGGGGATTGCAGTTTGTGTGGTAGAATAAAATGGTTCTGCGTGAGGCGCTGCTGCCAGCGCCCGGTAGCTATCCCTTAGTCGCCTCTTACGACACGCAGACAACGCGGGAAGAGTTGGTGGTTGGGGTGGTGCAAATTCTAAACCGGCACCACACAGCACGAAAATTGGCCTTATGCGCTAAATATAATAACATAAAGACAGCAAAAAATACAAGAAACCAGAAATATTTTTTATTTTCTGCCCAACCAGTGACAATCAGTCTAAGGTAGGCCTACTTCCTACTTCTGCCTACTTCTGTCTGAAGGATTGTAGTCTCAAAAATAATAGACTAATTAAGATTGAGGTTATTGTAAGTCACTCTTCGTCGAGTGTAAATGTAAGTACTTAAGTGTAACACTTCTAACTTCAATTCAATTCATTTATTTCCTATAAACAATATACATTGTGTGTGGAAAACTTAAATCAGAAACTCCGGAGTAGGTACACAAAAAACTCATTGTACAATAAAATCAATTTTAAGACAATTCAAAGAGGAAACACATAGTAATAGCGCAACAAAAGCTCATGAAAACTAATTATAATCATTATCATTTGAATATTTTGAATACAATGTCAACTTGAATATTAAAATGTCTTCTGGTGAGAAGACAGATTGAGGTGTCAACAGCCTATATTGGTCCACTGCTGGACGCAGGCCTCCCCCTGATAAGCGCCTTATTGGCTTTTATCTCATCGGGGGTTATGCCCATAATCCCGACGCTAGGCATGCGAGTTGGTGATCGCAGTTTGGTGGTAGATTTGTTCTACAGGGGGCGCTGTTGCCCGCCCTCGGTGGATATCTCTTAGTCGCCTCTTACGACACCCGCGGGAAGAGTTGGGGTGGTGGAAAAGTCTAAGACGGCACCACACGGCTAACTCTATCTTATTACAGCCGTTCAAATCTGACGATGCGCGATTGTACGATTTTATGTAAATTCAGCTCGTTAAATACCATAAGATATACCATACCTTCTCTCCCCGTACTGACTGCACGAACGCTCGATGTGTACCACGTTACATTACGCCCCGTAAGGCGCAACGCACACAGAAGGCGGCGAGGCGAGGGTAAGGCGCAGACACGCCGCTCCTCGCCCCCCGCCACGCCGCCCGCAGATGGGATACCGGTAAGGCGGCGTGGCGGGGGGCGAGGAGCGGCGTGTCTGCGCCTTACCCTCGCCTCGCCGCCTTCTGTGTGCGTTGCGCCTAATATTTGGTTGTCACCAAATAATTCATGACTACTTCATTGCTATTTTATAATAAAGAACTATTGCCTAGTCAACACCTAACGTTTGCTTCCGAAGGTTTTCCTTATGAAACTAGTTCCTGCCCGTAGCTTCGAATACGTCTTTCCGGGATAAAAGGTAGTCGATATCTATATCCAGGTCTAGAATATCTATGCAAAATTTCAGCCAGATCCGTTCAGTAATTTTGGCGTGAACAAACATACAAATAGCTAAATATCCAAACATTCACCCCTCGCCTCGCCGCCTTCTGTGTGCGTTGCGCCTAACGCCGGTCAGTACCGTACAGTACAGTTCTGGAGCCTACAATCCTACAGACAGAAGTAGGCAGAAGTAGGAAGTAGGCCTGGCCTACATTAGGTTGATAGTCACTGGTTGGGCAGAAAATAAAAAATATTTCTGGTTTCTTGTATTTTTTGCTGTCTGAGATGATGATGGTATATAAATATAATTACTTAAGTAATTATATTTATATACCATCATCTCATCTTATGGTGACAAATCTGTGGGTACTGTACTGACCGGCGTTACGGGGCGTAGTGTAAGGTGGTACACAGCGAGCATTCGTGCAGTCAGTGCCTACGGGGAAAGAAGGCGCTCGGTTTTTTGACTTTTCATGCGCGCTGCGAATGGTACCATGGATTGTCTAATAACTTATGCTTATTGTAGAAAAATTATCTAATGCACTGTTTTGATACATCTTATGTCAGACAGAATCATAGAAGAGTAGGTATCCATTGTTTCTGAACAATGACTCGTTAATTATTTATCAAATAGTGCATTAGATAATTCGGATTTGAAGTCGTCTAATCATTCTATTCAAGTTCTATAAGAAACAACAAACAATTCATGTATAAAAACTGTTGTAGTTTGACGAATTCATTATGAATTTATGCGGGTTATCTACGAACCTTATTTGTGATGGAAGAACACGATCGCTCGCGTCTAGAACTGCACTCACTCTGAAGATGTCCCTCGTTAAGGGATTAAACGTTGGTGTTCTTCCGTAATGGAAACAATTTATCACTGACTTGATCTAAAAGTCATAGAATATCATCATTAGGTACTTGGTTATAACCTAATGGGTTACCCAATGGCTCACTGATAGCGTTGTCGTTAACCTTTTGAGGAAATGTTATCGTTCTAACAGTAATTATTCCTATTTTTTAATAGTTTCGACGTGATACGCAGCCAAGAAAGAGACAGACAGGCTAAAAAACAGTTTTGGCTTTAGTAGCCCTCCAAAAATAATAAATCTTCAATGTACAGAATTGGACCTGTTACAGTTTTATTATAAGTATATAGATTATAAGCATTGTTTTTACAGGTTTTAATCAACATTTTGCTATTACTTCTATGATGTTGTGCATAATGCCTATGTAATTTGGTGAGAAATCACGATGATCCTGATTTATACTCCCGAATATTCACTGTTTTTAAGTTTTTCAATACAAATAGAAACAACTCTCAGGGGAGGTCTATGTTCAGCGGTGGACTAATATAGATTAGTCCACTGCTGAACATAGACCTCCCGCTGTTCATGATGATGTTGGTACCACATTTAAAAAATACATTTCTTCGACGTTTAAAATGTATCCGCTCTAAAGTAAGTTACAGGCATGTTGTGTAACAAATTTCTTACCGTTGCAATTCTTTTCCAGCTGGAAGCTGTCTCAAGACTCCAATTCCTGGAACCTGTCTTGCTCATCCTCACAATGGGTACCCACGGCTTCTACCCATTCCCTCAAATCATCAGCCCACAGTACAATACGTACGTCGAACATGTGTCTGTGAGCAACATCGCGAGATGCTACCCTGGAATGCTGCATGTGTATATCACTGATGTACTCAATCTGATTGTAAATCTCATCTGGGTCAGATTCTTGGTTGGATACATTCAAGCTATTAAGACGGTAGGTTTCTAAAATTCTCATGATTAAAGATTATCCTATTACATTCTGCCTCGTCAAGGCGTACAAAGTGAATATATAAATACTTACAAAATACAAGTTACAAGAACACTAAACATAGGTAACGAACAAAGTACAACAAGAACAAAATTTAAAAATTTAAAAACCCCGCGACAGATTTTCATGAAACATGGCTAAGAACACTCGGGATAAAATTATGTAAGACACAAAAAAAACCAAACGAATATCGGTTTATCCGTTTTGGAGCTACGATACCACAGACAGATACACAGACAGACACGTTAAACTTATAACACCCCTCTCTCTTTGCGCCGGGGTTTAAAATAAACACTCACCTTTGGAATGACAGATGGCTATTTCACCGTAGATATATCAATGGCAAACATAAACCAAAAAAGTTTCATCACCAATGCTGCAATTTACGTACCTATGTTACGTTTACGTTTTATTATTTTTATCTGTATTAACTATATAAACGATAGATCTTCTTTGACCCCAATCTCACCTCTCTCATCTCCAATAATAAGTGACGATGTGGCTGACGATGTATCACGAAGGTCTAGAAGACAATTATTCACTCTACACTTGAAGAGACCCAGATTGTAGTTGGCCGGAAAAATATTGCTGATTGAATGTTGCAGTGAACCGGTCATATCTCCCGAAGAACCGATAAACGCTGCGTTCTTAACCGCGACTTGGTAATCGTAGTGTAAGACGCCCAGTGGCCAAGTGGGATGCCGATCTGCGAAACCCTGCTGGCAGATACTGAATCCGTCAAGCTGAACACCATAGCGCTCATTAGATAAGGGATGCTTATGTCCAGCAGTAGACTAGAATTTACTAGATTTTAGACTAGATCTGAAAAATAACCATAAGTTCTTGTATTTCAGAATGACCACAAGTCGATGACCATGTTGATAAAGCTGTTCATAGTGAAGCTTCTAATGCAAGTCCTGTACATTGGCTACTACCCTCCCAAGTTTGACGGAATCATGAACTTCCAGACATTCTGTCTGCTCAAGTTTTTGGATATAGGTGATTATTTTATGTTACTTTTATCGCTTAGCAAAGTACCAAATTGCTGATCAAAAAGTAACCAAGCACTGCACGTTTATTCGAAACAAATGCACAAAGAAAGGTGAAAAATACTTGGAGTTACTTGTTAGAATTTACTGACCGGTGTAACTGGGCGTAATGTGCCATTTGCAGCGAGCATGGAACGCTACAGCGCCGTGAGGTAAAATCCGTCTCGCGCCGAACAGACTGCAAACACACTAAATTAATATTCACCTCCAAAGATAGGAAAACCACAAATACATTGCTCAAGATGAGCCGCGAGTACCTAAGAACAATGGTGGCCATCATCACAGGTCACTGTGAACTGAACCATCATCTTCTCAAAACTATAGCCACTTACAGTAGCCTGTGTCGCGGCTGCTTGCAAAAGAGACTGTGGAACATGTAGTGGTACAGTACTGCACAGTACTGCGCAGTCACAGAGGACGCCAGACGTGAAACGGGACTGAAGACTCTCATAGAGGAATCAAACCCGCCCACGCCTAGAGAAAAGCTGAAACGAAGCTTTCAATCGCCAAAAGTCCTGCTCCGGTATTTTAAAGAGCTGGGCTGGTTAGGACCTGGTTAGGCAGGGGGACAGTCCACAATACACTCCTATGCGAGATGTCACATACAGAGCCGACAACTCCCTTGCGTATGGTAACCGCGAGTGTAACCAATGGCATCTGCTATTGCGCAGTGTCATCTTAGGCCTGACAGTGAAAATGTTAACTTGTGGTCGTTTATGCAATTGGATTCCGACGTCCATCGAATATCTAATGGGTAAACGCAGACAAGGAAAACGTTGTGCGAGGTCGAAACGGTTTCGTACAACGAATTCTACAATCCGATTACTAACCTCTTCCACTGATACTACAAGTTATTCTTTAATATTTAATAGATTCAGGCGTTACTTTGCGGTTAAGTATTGCAAAATAAAAAGTTTACAATCTCTTTAAAGTGCACAAAGAAAGATGAAAAATACTTGTTCAAAACCTCTCTAGAACCTGAACTTTCTGTTTTTTATTTTCTTCTGTGTGTGGAGAGATAAAGCTAGTAGACCTTATTACTTTGGTATTTTTGGAACGAAATTTTGGAACGAAGTTCCTTATCGCGCGTGGCGAAAGGGGGCTAGACGGAAAAAATTAAGATCAAAAGTTGTAACGACACTTTTTAGACCAAAAGTTGTAACGACACTTTTTGCTATAGTTGTAAGCCGTGCAGCGTGCGCGTGTTTCTCTGTCTATCTCTCTCTCTTAAAGAAAGCAAGCCAGTTATTTACGTTTCGTCTTTCTATTTCGCATTGAAAAGGAACTTCGTTCCATCTGGGTGTCCCTTGACACCTCTCAAGTTTTTTTCATTGGGTAGTTGGTGTAGTTTTCCCCCCACAAACTACTTTTCCGGGTCTTATCAGAGAAGGTTTTGCACGTAACTGTTTTCATTTAAATATTATGTTTTTATTTATTTTCAGTCATCGCATTTTACCTCCTGATGGTGGTCAAGAGATACGCCGTGCTTGTGAAAGTGGAAAGCCAACTGAGCCAAGTAACAGAGGTGATCGAAAAACCCCCTCCATACGTCGAATGTCTGATAGTTGAGCAACCAATGGAAGTCAAGTGTGAGAAGGACGCAGATAGAGAAGTTGAAGAAGGAAAGAAAGAGACAGAGGCTCCTAAATTATCAGTTTTTGCCTAAAATATTATATTGGCAGCCATTTAGCGTTTTTTCTACATTTTCAAACATGACATAGGTAGTCGAAAATCTTTAGAACCCAGTTTCAAAAGATTTTCGATATAATATATCGAATATATTATTATATCTATATCATGGGTCTAAACTAAACCGAGTACACAGAAATTGATATGAATTGAAATTATATTTTTGGAAATCTTAGCGTTATCGGTTAGGTTAATAATTATTTATTATGGTTAAAAACGCACTTTACCTATGATTTCTATGAAATGGTGCTATAATATAAAGCATGTATTATGTACCCAGTATCTACCATAAAGTAATAAATTATTTTGAAATACAATTATGACTATCAGTTTAATATTAATTAGCTAATTTTTAGGAACTTTGCTCTATGTCCCGGTCATGTGTGTATCTTTGCCTATGCCCGCTGCTTTGTACGTTTTTCTTCGGGACAAAAGTAACCTTAATGCTATTTCAGTTCCTCCACAGTTTCATGCATGCAGAGTTTCACTGCCCGTTCTGCAGTTTTCACGTTGTCTGATATAAAGTTATGCTCTACACAAAAATGTGCATTTAAATATGGACTTTAACTCGTAACATGCAGATGCATTTCATATTGACGACATCAGATGACAGACAGCTCGCGGGCCACTTGTTTGAAGCCATTTTGTCACTATAAAATGTATATAAAGACAACTTTAACAAATATGAGTTTAACTCCATATTTTTGTGCACATTTTTGAACTGTGCGTTTGTGGAGTTGCATTAATGTGCGCACCTTTTGAATTGAAATAAGCGCGCTCGGACATGTAGGTAGGTACTTTGACAAGGTTCTCTCCTAATTTGACAGTGCGCCGATTGCCCCTTCTGGTACAATCTACGCGTTGTCAAAATGAGTCACAATTCTTTGGGACTAAAATATTTTTTTTATCGCAAGTTACGGTACCATTTTGATAGCTCGCACTCACAGAACACAGGGTGATTAGTAGGTAGGTGCAAAGATTATTTTCTTTCAATTAGGCTTGAACAAAAAAACATTCCCGTTTATTTTAAAATGGCGTCCAAAAACGGTTTTGTTAAATCTTAGAACATTTTCGTAAGTTTTAAATGACAGTAAAAAAAATCTGTAGTCACAGATAGCCAGGATATGTTTTGTTAAATTTTTTAGACAATATTATTTTAATAAGTAAAATGAAAAAAAAAGTTCACTTATTGTTCAAACTGGCCATTACTAGCAATTGCCTGTAGAATTTTGGGTTAGTAATGCCTTAAAGCCTTTGTTAGGTTTGTCTAGGCAATGAGTTCTCATCTTTCTAAATTGTCTATTCTAGATTCTCCTTGTAGCTTTGCCCCCAGCTACCAATCACCCTGTATAACAAACACGAATCTCCACATTTCACAAACTTTAGCATTTTGATAGCATAAGCTTAGTGATTAGGATAAAATCACAGAAGTGCTATCACAGCAATGATAAAACAGCTTGGTGTGTGCATTCTGTATGCTTCATTATTCAGTTTAGCCCAGTTAGCAGATAGCAGCGCAATCTCTTGAAATTGCACCAATTTCACAGGTAAGCTCCGTCAATGGAGCTATTCTGCTCTGGAAAGTGAAAATTTTACGTAAACTCATACCTTATAGACATAATAATATAGCCATCTATTTCTATTTCATATAAAACAGTAAATGGAGCGCTGTGTGGTGCCGGCTTAGAATTTGCACCACCCCAACTCTTCCCGCGGGTGTCGTAAGAGGCGACTAAGGGATATACACCGGGGGCGGGCAGCAGTGACCCTGCAGAACAATTCTACCACTGAACTGCGATCCCCAACCCGATTGCCTTGCGTGGGGATTATGGGCATTACCCCCCATGTGATAAAAGCCACTAAGGGGCTCATCAGGGGGAGGCTTGCGTCCAGTAGTGATCAATACAGGCTGTTGAGTTGAGTTGATAGTAAATTAATAAAATACTTTATTCACAAAGAAAATTACAATCAAATAAAAAAATAAAATAAAATAAAAATAGCCTTCAATCTCCGACTTTTACAATTTTTCTAATATTTATCTTATAGTTTTATCTAGTTATCTATTTACTAATTATTGACACCGGTTCTTGGTAACTCAGGTTGTCCTTTGACATAGGCCTCCTCCATTGTGTGCCATTGCAAGCGGTTTAGGCATGCAAAGAATCAAATAGTAGAAATAAATTATAACCTAGTACTTACAATTGAAACAAATGAACTGACTGTTGCAAACAATCTACAGGTAGCTCAACCGATCCTTAACAATACAAGTCTGAAGGGTTCCCAAGACGCTGGCTGCAAATTAATTAGATTAGAATGAGACACATTATATCTATAGGTATTATCATGAAACAGGGAGCTTTACCATCACTGCGCTCAAAACGTAATAAAACTTAGGGAACTGGAACAAATCGAAGTAATTGTGAAGTTTCTTCTTCAAGAAGGAGTGGTTCGACTTTTTGGTGAGCTTTTGGATATAATGGCATACCTGTAAAGCACCGTTATATTATGGCACAGATCTCGCACTCATCCCCGCTTCCAATTATGGCGTTCGCACGCTGTCCACTGTGTCCACGCACGATCGACATAGAACTGCATGATCGTACACCTTGCTTCAAGCAAGCGGTCCGCTACAGCGTGCGGGCCACTCGCTTGAAGCTTGCTTGCTGCTTAGCAAGACCATCTATCCTGTTGCTAGGCTGCCACAAGCTCATTTACCAGCTATTTTATGCTGTCATTGTTAATGTGTAGGTGTACCTAAAAATTACGGGTATAGGCACATATGAATCCTTATTTTTGTAGCTAAGACAAGTCATCTTATTCAAGAAAGCATCCAATGCTGAATAGAATCTTAATTTTACAAATACCTAATCGTGAGAAAGTGCAACAACGTCCTACCACCGCGTACGGGCATAGTTACCTACATAGTTGGAAATTCATACTAATCTTTTTGGATTGGTTTACTAGGCGACTCCAGTAACTTGAAAGTCCAATAACCGAATGGTATTAGTATCTCTATACAGTGCGAATAAAATTAGGTTTCATATTACTGCTGCCTGGCTTAATCGCGAGTTTACGAGTTTTGATAAATCTTTATACCTGCCTTACTAACTTTTGTTCCATTGTTATTCTGAAATTGTGATAGTCTGTCTGTGTTTCATTTTAGTGGTGATTAAAACAGAAAATTCACGTCGGGATTTACAACCCCGTGACATAAGTAGTTGATGGTTATTTTGCTGAGATAATATTCGATTCTCGTCAGGGAAAAAACCTGGGTGTTTATGTTTTCATAAACAAAGGTACCTAAAGCCAACCAAAGGTTGAAGATAACGATGATCTTCAACTTCTTGTTGAATGACAATGAAGATAACAATTTCATAGCTTTAACCAGCTATGACACCATAGTTTTACCGTTTATGATCTTTAGTGTCAATTCTTAGTTAACAAAGTGATATGATAAGTTTTTTAATTATTTTAAATGAATTAGATTGACAATGAGTTCAAGCGTAATTAAGAAATAAGAAAATATTCTATTAGGAAAATATAATAGCGATTATTTTTTTATCTAGAAAAGAAAACATCGACACGCATTATTGCTTACCTTATTTCGTTCATTTTACACCTACCTCATTTATTCTAGACACCGAGGCTGTGTTTCTGATGATTTTTATCTGAAACCCGAGTAGAGTGGCGTCATTTTCACAAATTTAAATTATCTGAGTAAGCGATACCGCCAAAGCCGAGCTAGCTCAGTAAGACTTAGAAAGAGTAGGACAAATTAATAAAAGCACATTATTAGCTCCCCACAGCGGTTTCGCTTGGATCCGATCCAGTTAGCTTGGCGTATTTGCACCGAAAATTTGGCTCGGGATTCCACAACCTTTTTACCTTTTTGATTTCAAATTCAAATACTTTACCTTTTTGTAAACATAGGTGGTTATTTACCACCTGGAACGGTAATTTATTTATTTATTTAATAACAAAATCCACAGCTCTTAGACAAAAACTTAATGAAACTTATACTATCTAACCTACAGCCAATAAAGGATTAACATTTTATTAGTTTGTCACAAGTTGACTATCACTAAATCTAAAATATAGCTTCAAAGCAAAGATAAACTAAATATACATAGTCTTTGACGTAAATAAATTTTCTGAAATGACATTTTTGTTTAAATTACAAGATACTAAGCTTAAACGTTCACATGCATAATATAATAAGTAAGCACCATACATGTTTTGCCGCAAGCAAATATTCATTTAGGTCAGTAGGAGATCATAGTTATAGACATAAATAAGGTTACAAATTTGCGCATTGAGAATATTAAATTACAAATACATTAGAGATTAAACTGGTTCAATAATAATGAATTCATTAATTAATACATTCATTTCACTGATACATAAATAGATTTAGATTTCCATAATGAAGAAGCAGGGGAGTGGAATAATAATATATTAAAAGTGGGATTTCTGTAGATTTTTTTTAAACGTTTGGGTCCCGTTTACCCTCTGAAGAACAAATTTAAGAAAGGAAAACTGGAATAAGCCTTTAAAACCATTGATTTTATAGAGGTTTTTCATTTCCATTTTCATTGAAAACTGTGAAAACGCTAAACAATCAACATAGTATGGCAATATATATTTAGACAGCAGTAATCAAAAATGTTTTTTTTTTTTACATTTGGAACTTTACCATTGTCAAAGTGAAGCGATTAGTTTAGCAAAATAGGGGTCCTGATCGAGCTGATATTTGGCGATGTAGTTTTAGATCTAGAATACAAAAAGGTTACTTATTATTGCGGATAAACGCGTGTGCAACCGCGGGCGGAAGCTATGTCACACTAATATTATAAAATAATACAAAAGTTTGGATGGATAGATGGATGGATAAATTGTTACCTCTTCACGCCAAAACTACTGAACGGATCGGGCTGAAATTTTGCATTCAGGTAATTCTAATCCTGGAATCAAACATGGGCTACTTTTTACCCCATAAAACAGTTCCCTTGGGATAGAAATCACCTTTAAAAGTTTCCATAGAAACAACGCGTGCGAAGCCGCGGGTATAAACTAGTATTTTATAAATTGTGTTACACAAACTGTTTATGTACGCTTCATATCCTCCAAAATGAACAATAATTCACGGATTATTATGAACATTACTAGCAAGTTTCTGAGTCGTTATCCTTTAATGTTCTACATACGCCACTGTTCCCGGGAATTAAGAATGTCAACATATATGCACGTCTTACTCATTAAATTTATAAAGAAATTGAGGTGGGAGTGGCCAAATCCGAAACCATTATTAAACAAATATCAAAGTGCTTTATTTCCTTTAAACCTTACAGGACTCTTGGAAACTTCACAAAAATTCAAATTACGTAAGTAAAACTTGGGAATAAAGTGATCACTTTCGATGTCTTTCCGAAATTTGAACGAATTTTTTGCTGAATTTTTACTTAACATGAAAGTTGATAATACGATCAAACATACGATGTTATGTCTGATCATATTTTTTAAAAATAATGCTCGACAATTCACACAGCATTATCTAGCCCCAAGCTAAGCAGAGCTTGTGTTATGTGTACTAGATAACTGATATTACAATACACTACATAAATAGTTTTTTTTTTATTATAGATAGAAAAAATCCAGAACAAGTATCTGCAGATCGTACAAACATTTGTTCCGAAGCGGGAATCAAACCCGCAACCTCCTGCGTCGCAGGCGGACCTTTACCACAAAAATGAAAGCTTTACCAGAAAAACAAAAATGGAAAGACGTACTAGGCCGAAGTGCGACCGAGGCAACAATACGCATGCGAAACACGAACGCTGGCAGCCCCGCGCCGGTCCGACTGAGGTGGGTGAACCTAATTGCACCTTATTTGAGCGTTCCACTTTCGAGAATCTAATCAAATCAAATAAAATCAAATTTAATTATTGCATGAAATACATTGTTATAAAAGTTGTTATAACGTAATGGCATGTCACAATGTATTCTGCCCTATTGGGCGTGCAATGTCTTCAAATTTACAATAAAAACTAATACAATTCTAAAGAAAATAATACATAAAATTCACAGACAGATAAAAATTATAATAAAAATTGGTTGTCTGTAAAGTCGGTTTACTGACGATAGTTGATCGTGACAACGCAGACGCATCGCTCACTCAAGTAGGAGAGAGACGGATGTCGAGCGCTCTCGCTTGCACTTCAAGCCTTACATGAAACGCCTCAGAGCGAGGTAACGCCGCATGCGAGGTAACGCCGCATGACGTCATGTTTTTTCGTGCGTGCAGCCGGCTCTATCGAATTATAAGACGTTGTCACGTCAATAATACAGTGTCAACGTTATATACCTACAATTTATCGGTCATAAATTCATTAAAGGAGTAATAGCATTACAATTCGGGAGAGATTAAAATTAGATTTACTAAACTCGATGCAGTAAACTCAATCTAAGCAAGCGCAAGTAACGTAGCGAGCTCCAAGTATTTTAAGTGAAATAGCAGAAATTCTCATTCTTGGTGTCGTCATTTATTACCAGGACGTAGCCAGGATGCTATACGCGATCTGCAACGTGTCACGACGTACAGTTGGCGACTAAAATGGTTGAACATTTGGATACGTAGGTTTTTTGTTATTTATAGTGCGTAACCCCACACTCAGGGTTATTCTAAGAAATTCCCAAAGATTTTCGACTCCTACGTCACTTGACCTAGTGGTGTAGTTGGTTAGCAGATTCCCGTACTGAGGGAAGGATGCGGGTTCAAGTTCCGTCGAAGGCGAAGATTTTTGCGATATTATTTATAAATAAATGAATAAATAATGCAGGACAATTCACACGGCATTAACTAGCCCCAAGCTAAGCAGAGCTTGTGTTATGGGTACTAGATAACTGATATACTTAATACAATACATTACATAGATATATATTTTTTATTATACATAGAAAACATCCAGAACGCGCGCAGACCTTCGCCCGCTGCGCCACAGAGGCCGTCAATTGATTTGATTTGGATACGTGCTAAAATCGCTTACTTTTCAGAACGGACTCATCAACAACAGGCAGTTTTTGTGTACTTATGTAAATGCTTGTGAGTCAAGATGTGACCAGGTTTAATCTGCCTAAAATAATAGGGTACCTAGGTACTTTTTATTCGAGTGCGAAGATGCTAGAATTTTAAATCTTCTGGGATTTTTGACGCTTTCAGTACAAACCTCCTTTTATATTTTCTGAAAAGCTGAATAAGCATAAGTTGGTAGGAACTCTGGTTCCTACCTTCTACTATACCTATAATATTAAGTATAAATGTGTATATTATATGAAGTGTGTTATGATATTGTGTCGAATCACACTTCATACTAATAATATTAATATACTTAAATGGTAATGAAGTTTAGATGGATGAATGAATATGTTTGTTACCTACACGCCAAAACTACTGAACGGATTTGGCTAAAATTTTGTCTAAACCTGGAAAAGCACATAGGTTTTTAAAACAGTTTCCATGGGATGGAATCAACCTTAAAACGTTTTCATAGAAACAAATGAAATCCGAAAATAATTTCAAATACTTTTTTAAAAGGGACTTTATTTACACCATAATCATCACCCTCATTTAATAAAATAGGAAGTTTCGTCAGCTCTTATATACCCTAGGTAACTATGACCTAGATATTAAAACATTTTTAAAACATTTTCTTAATCTTCACAAACAAAGCCGCAAACAAAAGCAGAACTCATGATCAAAATATGCAAACACAAACATTAAGCGAGCAAGAATGTTTCCCTGCGCTTTTGAAAAATAAAACTCGACCTTTGAAAGCCTTAAAGTTATTCAGTACGATAAGTTGGGATTCTTCTTAATGAATAAAACCACAAAGACTCGTTTAAAAGAGTTTAATTAATGGTAGCAGAATGGAATAGAAATTCTTTTTATTTGAACTATGTACTTTTATAGTTTGTGAAAGCACTCGAGGGTTGATAGGATCGGATGGTGCTGGGTAATAGTTGCCAGATTTCTACTGATCTTATTTAATCGATTGAGAAAAATGAGGAGGTAATAATTTTGGCTGTATGTAAGCTTTTCTATACTAATATTATATAGAGGAAAGATTTGATTGTTTGTTTGTTTGTATTGAATAGGCTCCGAAACTACTAGACCGATTTGAAAAATTCTTTCACCGTTAGGAATCTTACTTTTCAGGTAGTGACATAGGTTATATTTTATCCCGGAATTCCCACGGGAACGGGAACTACGCGGGTGAAACCGCGAGGCGATCGTCTAGTTGTTGAAAAAGTGAAAGTTTTGTTTTATGAAGTTTTCCACACTACCCTATACCAGCTTCTCTTTGCCGCTTTGCACGTGCTTTTAGACATTATGTAAAAAAAAGAAAGTGTTGGAATATTCCCCGAGTATGGGAACGCAAAATAAAACAAAAAAAAAAACTTAAAAATGTAATGATTTTAAGTTACATTTTAATGAGTAAATTCAGGAAGTTCAGTGGATTACCAATAACCCAGTACTTTGTTTAAATCATGAAAAGCCTTTGCGAAAAGCACACAAAAGCAACTAGTTTTAGATAAAAAGTAACTTGTAGAGATTATTCCAGGTCTCGAAGGAACTACATCTAAGTATGAAAAAGCTCGATTCAGCTCAACTTGATCAGATCGTAGTTTTGGTGTGAAAGAGGAACAAATATCCATCCATCATAACAGAACTTTTGCCTGCATAGTTGTAGTTTATAATAGTTTGTGTAAGATATAAAACAAAAGATTGGTGATCTACCCATCTCGAGTCCTATCTCATCAGCAGATATAAATATGTCAGATGCTTTAACACTCTCATTGCCTATCGCAGTGAATGAGTTAAAAGGGTTCTGTACAACCTCCTTACTTATCTTGCAATACGCCTATTATCTATGCGGATCACCAACGTCGATTGTTTGACGTTAGACCAATTCTAGGAGATGACAGAAGAAACTGAGGAAATAATCAGCTAAGTGGAATTCTGGTTCTATCATCGTAGCTGAAAGTACTAGAAAGTCATAGAAACCATGTAGAAACGGTCTCGCGATTCGTGTAGTCAGAGGCCTTAGCCTTGTGTCTGTCTTTCGAGCCCTATTTTCAACTGACATTACCCAATTATGCCCACAAGTGAGACAGTTAAAGTACCTACTCCGTTAAATACATTGCGTCGCATACGCTGAACGTGGTTCCCCAAACAAGGAGGAAAATAATCACCGCGTGAGTTCTGTCCTGGTGGATAAACAAAACAATACCTACATAATCGCTATTTTTGGGAAAATAAAAACGTGAATCCAAAGAATAAATTGCCTTTTCAAGTTCGCGTGGCCATTGCTGAGAGTGGCCAAAACTGCAGAAGTCATCGGCATTGCCGGCACGTCATTTCGAAACGTTCGTACGTGACTTTTTACTTGGTGTACACCGGAGACAGGGTGATGAAGAAACTCTCAGAAATGAGCCACTGGGAAAAGACTTCTTAAGACCTCTTAAACATCGAAGTGGGACATATGTCCCCGTTTTATAAGTTCCGTTAAAATCGAACTGTCCCACTACAAAATGTTTTTGTTTTGAGCTTTATTAGAGAAAGGTCTGCTTAAATGAAATTAAAATACAATACAAAACCATCTATACCTAGTTTTATAGCCTGTTTCAATAGTTTTCAGAAAAAGTAACCCGAATCAGCCTAATCAAAAGCATTCTAAATCAAATCAAATCAAATAGTTTATCTGCAAGAATACACCGATTTTAGCGGTTTTCGAAAACAGGATGGTCGAGGTTAAAAGGATAAGATAACATTAAAATGACTGTGCATCATTTAATACCTGCGGGAATTGGCCTTTGGTGCACATGCGCTGGTCTGTGCCGGCACAAAATACCTATCCATAAGACCTAGCTGTGAGTGAGCAAGACTGGATTTACGACAGGACTTTTCAAAGAATAGCGCGTGGTGTACAATCGGACTATTCAAAACTGTGATTTCCCCACTCGCACTCCCACTTGCTGCCTACCAAAAACTTCCTCGGTTTTAAATGTCTTCTCGGAAACTCCCAATATTATACCAGAAACAAACATAAGCTCGCTGTGCCCACAAGTAGGCTACACAAAATTAAAATATCTTTTATAGGGCAATGTATACGCTTCTAAAACAAAACTCCTAGTGAGTTGCAAGAATTATCAGTAAATAAATTCAAACAAATTGTTAAAACCTTGCTGTGCTTTTGCACATATAGGCTTACTATAAAATATCAGATTATCTAGAGGATAAAAAAGCTTGGGACGGGTTTTGCTCCAACTCGAAAAATAACAACTAACAAGCTAAAGGTTTCTTCGTCGCTTCTTTACTTAAGTCTACATACCGAAGCGACTAAATCTGTCGCTTCACTAAAGTGATGAAAAATACCACAGTGTTTAGTTTTATATTTTGAACTTTTCTAAGTGTACATTTATTGTATAATATGGAAATGAAGAGTTTTTGATTTTGATTTTGATTATGGATGTTTTGGTCACTATCCACAAAATGCATTAAGACTAATCGTGAAGAGACATGCTGAGTGGGAGATGAAATATGAACCGGTTTTCTATATAAATGTGCCTTCACTGGTTGAAAACGTAAATTGACTGTCAGTTCTCGGATTTTATTTCATCAAAGTTGAAGTGTTTTTCACTATTCAGGACTTTTAGAGGTTCCTTTAGCTAGAGTTATGGTCCGGACCATTTTGCAAGGTATGCACGAAAAAGTAACAAAAATAAGCGGTTCAAAAACATTTCTGTTCATATTTTGTTGTGTTTTGACCAAGCTGTGGTCTACTGGATAAACTTTGACGGGGATACTCCGACCATCAAATCAAATCAAAAACTCTTTATTTCCTTAAATACAATGAATGTACACTTAGAAATGGTCAAATTAGAAAATTAAACACGGATATAAAGTTATATTTTTGATTTCTGTCGCTTCATTATGTAGATTAAAGTAAGGAAACCTTTAGCCTGTTAGTTGTTATTTTTTGAGATGGAGCCAAACCCGTCGAGTTTTTTTATCCTCTAGATAATCTGATATTTTATATTAAGCCTTTTTGCACAGCAAGGTTTTGACAATTTGTTTAATTTTCATAATAATCATCATCATCAGCCCTTGTTGACACACTGCTGGGCATAGGCCTCTATGTTTATGCCATTCACCTCGATCTTATGCTAATCTGGGCCAGGTGTAGCCTACGGTTTTGCGTATGTCATCCACCCATCGCGTCGGTGGACTAAAGCACTGAGTGTTGGTGTTTAAATTTATTTACTGAAAATATTATTGACGTCGTGAACGTAGTGAATGAAAGTCTTCGTTTCAGGTCTGGCCAAAGTAGCGTTTTTGTCAGTATGTCCGTACTCCTCTACAGGTCGTATTTTACAACCGATCGGTACGAAACTTTGTGTACAGATTCTTTGATTTTATAGAATTTTACTGTCGTCGGGATTTTTTGATTAAAGGCGTACTTCTTCCACAATAAGGCAAAAAGGCGGATTTGGAATATCTCTGCTATAAGAGATCTGATTTTTATGATTGTATTTTTAATTGAAAGGTAATAACTTTAAACTGTTCTTATAAAAATTTGGTAAAGATCGGATGAGGATTTTCGGCATGACGAGCAGAATAGCTCCGCAAAATGCAGTAATATGCAAGAGAGCATTTACAGTACAGCGCCACCTAGGTATTAGAACATCTTTGTAACACTTCGAGAGTTATATGAAATAGCGCGGCCGCATACACCGTCGTCGTCGGTTAAATAATAACAACAACTTTGCGCTGATGGATCAACGCCATCTATTGATACCTAGGTACAGAATTTCGAGCTTTGCTGAGGAACGTAACTTAGGTACTTTGTATGGACAATTGGTATAATGGTTGATGTGTTTGTGCAACATTTCGTTCAAAAATTCAATGCAGACCACACTAGTGTAAACCAATATTTAGGTACCTACCTACTTATAAGGGTTTATAACCTATATATTTTTATAACCCACCTACCAAAATATCCCGTTTTAAAATACTTTAGTGCATTAATAAATAAATTAATTGTTGAAAAAAGTTAGCGTTCGCGACGTCTACTGTTCGTAGAACTACTAGTATTAGCAACTCAATAAGAGTTTTGATGTAGAAGCTTAAAGCCCTTTAAAAGATACATTAATTCTGTGTACCTTGTTGTGGGCATAGTGAGTTTATGTTTATTTTTGGTATTAACATTATGTTTTTAAAATATATTATAGGAAACCGATTGATATTTAATCTAGCCATCTATATGATGATTCCTCTTAGCAACCTACAATTTGAGCCAGAATTACTTTCACTTATACTCATTCGGAGACCCGATATCTCATGAATTTACAGACCAATAGGCTAGAAGTCTAGCATAATATTCCGTCGAAATTCCTTTCCATTTTCAAGAACATAATTTTATTATTCCTATTCACAATAAGCCCCAAAAATCATCCACCGCAAAAGTTTTTTCATGAATTCCACAGATAAGAATTCGCGAAATCAGCCTAATTCAGATGTATTGGAGAGAATTGTCCCCAAAAGGTATTGACTGAAATAAGAACTTCATTTTCATAACAATGCGAATTTTTGGGCAGCGTGAATTTAGATAGGTATTTTTTGGCTAGGCTTCGTTTTTGGCAAAAGCAAAATTCGTAGTTACATGCCCAAGTATATTTTTTATTTACTGCGATGGACGAAATAAAACCATTCTTCTATGGTACTGCCGAAGTATTTGTAAAACAAAACTTTTGAAACTACGTTTATTTTATGTTTATTTGGTATACTAGGTACACTCAAACCGATTGGTAAAAACTGCGGGCTTCAATACAATTTTTTTCCTTCACAATTCCATACATTTCAGGAACCACGTAAGGAGGAAAAATATACTCAGGTACTAGTATAGTATATAATATCTGTGACCCAGGTAAATAAAATTTGCTTAGACCTACTTCTCACTCTTCTCTATTTTTATTTATTTATGTAGGTACAGAATTATTGAAATAAGGCCCCTAGTTGAAACATGTGGAATATAAGTGGCAGTGATTTCGTCACCCTAGTAGACACATTGTTATTTTAACTAAAACCTAGGTGCAGTATTCCTAAAACAAAACCTGAACCGAATAATACTCCAGGGTCCCTTAAAAGAGTTTTGTATTCAGAATAGGCGAATTATATTAATGCTGAAGAAAAATTGTTACGAAAATATTACTTTTCCCTTACATATTGTTCCAGGACTCGTTTCGATGTCGTATAATGAATAGGATGAATCTCGGTAGATCCGCAGACTAGATTCATGAATTTCATGATGGATCTATCGAATTTTTTAATGCTCGTTTTATACATTATTTCATAAAATGGATCTACTGGGAACTTTTATTATACCTTTGTTCAAAGTGGAAGCAAGGTAAAGCGAGGTTAGTAAATTTAATGGCTATAATATTGCTATTGTTAATCTGGCCGCTATCGAAATACATTCAAAAAAACTAAAACAAGGTAGGTACGAATTAAGTAGTAAATATTCAGTATTATGGACGTTTTCAAGATTTCGTCCGTGATAAAAAACAGACTTGAAAAGCTTAGCGTACCTTCATTACACTGTTAAGGATCACAATTTAACTACGCAATAACTGAATCTGCTGACTCTGCAATTTATTTTACAATGCCACTAAATTCGTCCCAACCCCTCTATGCAGTAATAAAGATACTAAAATATAATCGAGTAGCCTTAATATTTCATAGCACATTGAAACCATAGTAAATTAAAAGTAACAGTTATGTAACTGTTTCAAAAAATATATGTTTCGGTAGTTATAATATAAAGCACAGAACTAACTTGATGTATGACTCTTAGAATTTTACCTGTTATTTTTTTTTATTTGTGAAATCAAGTTGATACAAAATTCTTTGCGTTAGGTTCGGCGAAGCTCTGTTTTGTGATTAAGAACGATATAGTACATCCTTAAGGAGTCTACACACTAAAGTCAGCGACAGAGCCAGACGGGTTGGTGTGAATGTCAGTGTTTGAATGTTGTAGAAAGCCGACAGTGTTCTGTCAAAAGGTCTTCGGCCCGCTGACATTGGTGTGTAGACACCATTGTGCCTCTCTCTGCTCACTCTGCTCTCTGCTCTCTCTCTCTCACTCTGCTCTATGCACTCTGCTCTTTCACGCTGCCATAGCGTGACAAATATAACGTTCAACATCAGACTTTGTAGACCTACTGGTTAGCTTATACTCTGCCAGTCCACTGCTCAGCAGTGATACTGTAGAACCAATAAAATTTATTGATTCCATTCTGCAAGAAAGTACCAAACCTATATCGTTCAGAATTATGCTAGGACTGCACTATTTGACTTCTTCGACGCTTTTAGAGTTTGTTAAATAAGTGACATGGAATTAAGTATCAGGACGAGAGACAATTGTCCGCGATATACTTGTCTATCAAGGTTGTTCTTACTGGACTCCTCAACCTCAACAGCCTATACCTATTTGTCCACTGCTGGACGCAGGCCTACCTCTGATAAGCGCCTTATTGGCTTTTGTCTCACGGGGGGGTAGTGCCGATAATCCCCACTGGCCGGCCATGCGGGATGGGGATCGCAGTTTGGTGGTAGGTTAGTTCTGCAAGAGGCGCAGCTGCACGCCCCCCGGTGGACATCCCTTACTCGGCTCGTATGACACCCGCGGGAAGAAGGGGAGGTGAAAATTCTAAGCCGGCACTTCAAAGACTCGCTAGTTAGTAATTAATTTCTCCATCTAATCAGATCTCCAAGTTGGTAGAACTCAACGTGGGTAAAGGGACACCAAATGAGGCTCTTTTGGCCAAATGGTCTTGTTTGTTATTTCACGAATGCTGCCTGCTACTGAAGGTGGCTGTAGATGGGATGAGTTACTGCGGTCATCTCACCAGCAGACGCATTCGATTCGATAAAGCATTTCGATTCTCATGGTATACCATTGAATTATATTACCTTGCAAACGCTATAGCGTTCAGTTCATTCCGGTTCCTATCAGCAACCAAAACTCCGCCGTGACAAGTATAGTAACCTCATAGCGAATATGACTCCTGTTCCTAAAATGGCGTACAAATCTCTCAAAGCCTCCCGAGTTGATTAGTTTCTCTGTGCTCCGGACATTCACAGCCCTTTGATAAACCTCTTGTTTATTTAAAAGGTAGGTATGGTTTAAGGCTCTACCCCGACTTACACTAGCGCCACCATCTATTTTATCTTATTATTACGTTAAACAAAAGAATTTTCAAAAATCCATTGGCCAGTTTGACCTATCATAAGCTTAATTTTAATGCCTCTGTTATAGTTTTATTTGGTTTAGCTTAGGCAGAGCTGCAAAGCTGCTATTCGTGGCCACCAAAGGGAAAACTGGAACGCGAAAAATCGTCGAGGGGGAAAACTGGAATTTGAAAAAAAATATTCCAGTTTTCCCCCATGAAAATTTTTTCTTAAGGGGGAAAACTGGAACGCGAAAAAAATGAATTCCAGTTTTCCCCCTTAAGGGGGATTTGTCAAGGGGGAAACTGGAATAACCCAACACTTTTCCGCATTTCTGTCTAAACTATACATAATTAAACTATAACAAAGGCATTAAAAGAAAGCTTATCATAGGTATCACAAACTTCCCAATGGATTTTTGAAAACTCCCTCGTTTAACATAATAATAAAATAAAATAGGTGGCGCCTGTGGGTCGTTGTAGATCCATAAGTTTACCTTATGATCTTTGTAAAAGGTGGCAAATAATAGTTATTTCTAAGAGAGCTTAGAACAAATCTCTTGTAAAATAGGCTAGTAAAGATTAATGCATCATTCTCCGCTAGTTGACACACAGGGTTAGGCAGG
This sequence comes from Eupithecia subfuscata, assembly GCA_963564075.1. Lineage (NCBI taxonomy): Eukaryota > Metazoa > Arthropoda > Insecta > Lepidoptera > Geometridae > Eupithecia > Eupithecia subfuscata. The sequence goes on along the minus strand of OY751116.1, from coordinate 3,619,628 downwards.
TTGGATAGATTCAATTTTTCCTGGTTTCAGATGTATAGGCAGGAGTTTATGTGGCAGTACATTTTATGTCGAATATTCTTTCGGAAGTCGGATGTTCTTTCCTAAGTATAAAATTAACAACTTGGCATGTTTTATAACTAAGTTCCTTTGTAATATCCCATTAAAATTATAATAATAATGATGGACAATCTACTGAGCAATTGTCTAGCTCCGATGTAAGCATAGCTAGATATCTATAGGTATATCTAGCTATGCTTACATCGGAGCTAGATATTAAAAATTTGCACGACTAATAAGTCAAACCATACCATATTCTTTAACCATCATTGTAAACCTATATTTAAGCAAATAAATACTATTTCATTTCATTTCATTTACCTAGTTGATATATACTTAATATAATATTGAACCTATCTTGCTAGATATTTGGTCGGTTGACGAACGCAGGGTAATTGCATCGTAGGGCGTTTTTATACTGAGGAACTGGGTTCTGAATCTCTAAAGAAACCTTAAAGTTTCGTCATATAATAATCATTCTTTCCTTCATGGAGACCATACCAGTCGAAATATATCCCTGATCTTTCCGCGGAATAGAATCCCTAATCATATTTGTCACTTCATGAAAATATCAGCATTTCTGTACGACTCCAAATTTTACGACACCTATCTCGTTCCGGAATACCAATATGGTTGGTTATTCTCACCGAAATTTTCCTTCGTTTCGTTATAGGAAGGTCGCCTATTCCTGCCAAACGATATTGTTCTTTATTGGTGCGGTTTTCAGGATGTGCATACTATAGTATAAGTTTACTAGCATAGTGAAAATAACATGGTGGCGTCATATAGATGAAAAAATAATTAACTACGCACTTTACTACAAAAACTCACCCTGATGAAGTTTATCGTTAAGGGATGAAACGTTGGTGTTCTTCCAAAACAAAATAGGTTCGTAGTTAACCCGCATACATTCATAACGAGTTAACTATTTATTGGTAACCACACATGGCAAAGAATATGTATAAAAGGTTATTGGTAATTAATGGGGTACTTGACTCATATCAAAATTGGCGCAATAAAGTTAATGATTATATCGGGTATTTATCGCGTACCTTTTGTTTTATTTCCCCTACGTTTCTACCGCGTTACAGCGATCGTGGTCACGGGGCGACTGTATTTTATGTATGTAATTTAATGTATGTATGTAATTAATTAGTATTTTATGTAATTAATAGTATTTAATAGTATACATACTGTATGTAATAATGTAGTAATAATGAAGTAATAATGTAGTATATAGTGTATGTAATAATGTAGTATACTGTATGTAATAATGTAATTAATAGTATACTGTATGTAATTAATTAGTATTTTCTATAGTATTTATCTTAATTAACCAATATTTTTAGGTTTCTGATATTAATAGTGTAAGAAATAAAAAGTCTTTATTCACAAAGAAAATTATACTAATATTTACAATTGAAATAATTGAGCTAACTGCTGACTGTTGCAAACAGTCTAGAGGTAGCTCAACTGATCCATATCAATACCAGTCGAAAGCGTAAGCGTAAGCGTAGTGTAATATGACTACAAATTTTCAATCAAAATTTTGTTTTTTTTTACATTTAATTTTGAACTATGAAAAAGCTGTCGGCCATGTTGTGACGTCATAGGCCTCTAAGCAAATTCTATGCCGGATCTTATACGAAAGAAATTCGCTATGTAGTATGTCTATAATCTTACAATGATGGACGTTTGTTAATGTCCAATGTTTGTTTTCTAGCCGCAGCTAGTATGGTCTGTGATTTTCTACCCGTATGACGTCACTGTCTGTTTTCGCCTGTAAACAAAAAGTAGACTTTTAAAATAAAGTTTTGCGGTTTCCCTATAATCGGACAATGATCAATAATTTATGACGTAGGTACTTTAAAAAGAGTCAGCTAGTCTATTGACACTGCCGTAATTGTTGGTTCTACCCAAGATAGCGAACGCGTTTGTGAAGACGCCAAGAGAGACAATACCCTCAGCCAAGTCGCTTCTTTGAGGCTTCCGTCGTTTGGGACCGCTAGATAAGGGACCGCGGTCCCATTCGCCGGATTGATTTATTTTTATTATTTTTCTTCCGGCGAATGGGACCGGCGAATTTAGCTGCATGGGATCAACCCGATAAGGAGACATGCATTTCCACCAACAACGCAAGCTCCCTATGTTACGGTATTTCGTTCAGCGGTTTCGTGTTCTTTGGGGATACCGTTCTCCGGAATTTCGACGTCGGGTATTCCGTAGTACAGTCACGCCAAAGATCACCTTTTCGTGACAATCAAGAAGTTAGGAGGCTCATGTCATTTCTTCGTCGCTGGTTTCTCATGTGAATTTTATTAGGAAGAAATAAACATTAACAAAAGTTTCATTTTTAAATTTCTAAAAGTAAATATTTTAAACATTCGCTAAAGTTAATATTACAGAGTAATACTAAAGTTCAAATTAATTTAGTTGTCAAGTAGATATTGGAGATGAAATTAATTAAGTTTGTGTTACGCTGCGATAGGTATGTCTACTGTCTAGATTCTAGACAGTTAGACAAGACTATAATAAAGGCCTGCACCGTGCTCAAAGATACGTCTGGCCTAGGTGCCGGTTGGGCTACGAATGGCGAGATTAGAGCGGTTTTTGGTAATTTGTTGTTAATATTTTTATTTTATTACTAACTAGACGATCGCCTCTCGGTTTCACCCGCGTAGTTCCCGTTCCCGTGGGAATGCCGGGATAAAATATAGCCTGTCACTCCCTGAAAAGTAAGCTTCCTAACGGTGAAAGAATATTTCAAATCGGTCCAGTAGTTTCGGAGCCTATTCAATACAAACAAACAAACAAACAATCAAATCTTTCCTCTTTCCTCTTTTTTTTTTTTTTTGCTGCACAATCCACACAACATCATCTAGCCCCAAGCTAAGCAGAGCTTGTGTTATGGGTACTAGATGACTGATATACATAATATAATACATTACAGTAATACATTTATTCACAAAGAAAATTATACTAGTATTTACAATTGAAACAATTGAGCTAACTGCCGACTGTTGCAAACAGTCTACAGATAGCTCAACTGATCCATATCAACACCAGTCGGAAGCGTCCCCAAGACGCTGGCTGCATTGCCACGCTGTATGGCAATGCTGATACGCTGTGCCAGATATTCACCAGCTCTCGGGTCACGCGTCGCTTCGATCAGATGCTCAGATAGTTTTTTGAAAACCCGAATACATTACATAGATACCTAGATATTTTTTATTAATCATAGAAACGACCAGAACACCCACCCACATAATATTTGTATAGATAAGCTTCTGCCCGCGGCTTCGTATTTTCGGTTGAAAAAGTAGCCTAAGTAAGTCAGGATTTGCTCTAAACGTACGCAAAATTTTATCTTGATCTGTTCAGTAGAGATTCTAAGTAACAAAAATTCAGATTTCACCAACTTTTGGCTTTTTAATATATGTAAGATAATACTATCCTACTTATCCTCTCCCGTGGCAAGAGGCCATAATATGGCCTGTCAAATAAAACCGTTGTGTGGCAACCATATTATGGCTGATTTTCCGATTGTTTTTTGTTGTTTTTTGTTTCGTCGAATTTATGTACTTAGAGTCAATTTTTTAGCCATGTCAATGTCTTAAAAGTTGACTTGACAAAGTAGGTTGCTAAGAAAAACCATTTTATTGGGGGCCGAACAGTGAACAGAAAAATATGGAAGCATACCTACCACTAGAAAATGACCCAAAAGAAATGTGTTGTAGTTGGCGGCGGCGCTTGTAAACTGAACTGCGAACGAGTTCAGTTAGCAAGGCGACTGGAGGGCGTTGTAGAAAATGTCGTAAGCGACCTACACGTTTAATATCATAAACTATTTAATCTCAAATGTCTAGAGAATAAAGTTAGCTTTAGACTGTGCGAAGGATATTTGACATGTAATTTATTTGCAATTTCGTGTCAAGTTTCGCGCATATTTTCCTTGAAGGTAGGTTTCCATGTTTTTTTCCGTTCACTGGGGCCAAACGAATGAAAGAGGCCTTTAGAATGCCTTTGCCCAGCATTGGGATCCGTTAGGGTACCTAATTAATAATTAAGTATGTTGCCTGATACCAATCCATCGTGTAAAACCCTACGCTATTAGGGAGTGTCATTGAGTTACTACAACAGTACTTATTTACAAATGTATTATATTTTTTTGTAGTCTTAAAATAAAATGAGATATTTTTATTCCTTAGGCTTATTTCCCAGCTGCCCAAGTAAAGGCCCGCTCACACAATGGCCCGCCAGATGAAAGGAGGCCACCAGCGGCAGTGCATCCATTAGCTGAGCGGACCTCCTAATTTGCATTCAGGATCGGCACAATTCGACCCCGCTCCACCTGACACGTTTATTAACAAGGTTCTTTAGAAAGTAGTAGACGCTTTTTATAAGACGTCATCTCCTTAAATTCTTTCTATTATTTTCAATATTCAGATATCTCAAGCGAGATGAATTAAAAAAAAAGGAGGTTCTATATTTTTTTTATAAAAAACGTACATACAGCCGGTATGTACGTTTTTATACTTTTTATGTTTGTTCGTTGATTTCTACGTCAATTATGGTCAGATTTAGAAAAAAAAAATCGCCATTGTATCGAGAAAGATGAATGATTAGTATTTGAGCACACCTGGATATGAAATGCACAGGATCTGTCCTGTGCTGGGCTGGCAATAATTAAAGGAGACCTATATATCCATCAGTGGGTCATTAACAGGCTGTAATAATGATTAAGTTCGAAAAGCGCAAGATTAAATCGATCTAAAATTTAGGATTCGGTGAATGAAGTCAAAAGACATTTTGAAATGTCTTTGATGAAGTCGCATCACGTATGAAACCTTGCACGTTATGTCCGCGCCGAGTCAAATTGAATCATCAGAATTCTTTCGGATTCTTAGATCGATTCCTCGCTAAAATTGATGTATGTGCGCTTAGCTTTAACCAGTGGTATTAAAAAAAATGTCCTCCTAGACGAATTTCGACCACGGCAGCCAGTCTCATCGTCGACTCAGGCGCAGGACTGATGGCTGAACGTAATTTCCGAGGCATGGGGGTGTAACACCATCGACTTCCTGACTCCGGGCTGCTACTGTAAATTTTTCTTGCTAGGAAAACCCCAATAACAACTATTGACCCGACTCGGGATTCTAACCCAGGACCACCACCAGTGAAATTAGACTGCCTAGGTATCGCATAAAACCAGTGTACAGTTGCGCCATCGTTGCTGTGCATCATGCTGAGCGACGACCTTTTTTGATGTCACGATTGTTACGTTTAATTTTTTGTACCAAATTTGCTTGTAACACAGAATCATTCTTTTGTGACACAAAATAAATACCTACTTTAAATTTTTTACTTTTACTTGTTAGATTACGGCCACCGCTCTTCAGGCAAAATTAGTTTTTGCAGAGCTCGGATTAAAAAGCAGATATTTAGAGGCACCTGTAGCTACAGCTGTCTGAGAATTAAGATGCATCGTTAAATATTAAGATAACCTTTTTCTACTTTAAGAATTTTATTATTTGTGGTTAGAGGAAAAAGCTGGTTGCATTCTGACGTAGTATTACTCGTATTTCCGACTTGACATCCTAAAAAAATTATATATGTATTTACTAATTTCATGGCAAGAAAATTACAGTCAAATAATTAAAATAGGTATATTATGTAGTATTTACAATTACTATTTTACTATTTACTTTTTTTTAAAGAATTATTTTGTTGACTAGGTACTCTATTGTCATCTGTCTCTATTGTCTTTATTATGGTTTGGAATAAAATACAAATACAAAATGCTTCAACTGCTTTAATTTTGCACAAACACATTTTTATTTTATTTAGGAGAGTACTTCTCGTCTCTGCCTTCTGGCGTGTTTTTTATTCTAATTTTTGCTGCATACAAAAAAACTTGTTGTAATTGGTCCCTTACAAAAATCATTAAATCGTATCAGGCGAAACACATTACTTCTACAATTTTAACTGTAACTAAACCCAGTTAACTCAGTTTAACGCTTAACCTCCTGTAAGTAATTCCGAGGGCCCATTTGTTAGTTTAGGGCATCAAATCTAAGCGGGATAAAGTAATTCAAAACCTGCCCTTAACTTACTTACATAGAAAACAGGCTGTCTGCGCCGGTCTACTGGCTTTTACCGGTTCTTACGACGGATCAACAATTAATAACGTAAGTGAGTAACTATGCTTTTAATTTTCTGAGCATAGAACAAATAAAACTAGTAGTTCTACGAACAGTAGACGTCGCGAACACTAACTTTTTTCAACAATTAATTTACTTATTACTTAATGTACTAAAGTAATTTTATTTAAAACGGGATATTTTGGTACCTAGGTAGGTACCTATATAATGAGAACTTCTGTGGGGCTCATACTTTACCCCCCCCCCCCCCCCCATTTCCGAAGATTGCATAGCGACCCATCTGAAATGTACCTAGGTACCTACCTATGTAGCGTTTGTGGATATGGATCTATTATTTTACAGGAAAAATATACTTTGAGAAGTTTGTAAAACTAACACCTTTTCAAAAGTTCTTGTACATGTTCTAGTACCTAGTTCAATGATGTTCTAGCAGTTCTACGAACAGTAGACCTCGCAAGCACTAACTTTTTTTTCAACATATTAGTAACTTATATTAAGTAAGTTTATTAAGTAAGTTTATTAAGTAAGTTTTTTTAAGTAAGTTAAGTATATTAAGTACTAAAGTTATATAAAACGGGATATTTAGGTACTTAGGTATATGTACCTACCATGTTTTTAGGCGGTGACTCCTTGCAAATCGCCATGCCAGTGTGAAAGCATCTTATCACGGAGCAAAAGTGCCCTCTTATCAGAATAAGCACCAGCATAGGTAGGCGTCAGCCTTCCTTTAATGGCGCTAAACTTGTCATAAGTATTATAGGTACCTAATATCTATGTAATTATCGGTGCCTCTTACTTTTGGACGCGTTGTAAGAAAAATCCTATGGGTAGGTAGGTACCTACCTAAATATTGGTTTACGCTAGTGTGGTGTGCATTGAGCAACTTACCAACCTTAGGTGGTAGGTAAGTAGGTAAGGGTAATTGTTTAGTAGGTATAATTATATACCTAGCTCAAAATTAATGAAATGATTTTTTTAGGTACCTACTTTTGAAATAATGCCCACCGTGCAAGAACAGGCGTCTGTTTCTCCTGAACGGATTCAATCTTGTTTGTGGGTAGGGTAGGTGAGGTAGGTAAGGTGCACTTGGAAAGGTAGGTAGGTATTACAGTTCACTTCACTTGCGATACGATTGTTGTCGGAACTTTTGAACGAAATGTTGCACAAACACATCAACCATTAGACCAATTGTCCATACAAAGTACCTAAGTTGCGTTCCTCAGCAAAGCTTGAAATTCTGTACCTAGTATCAATAGATGGCGTTGATCCATTAGCCCAAAGTTTTTGTTACTTTATTATTTAACCGACGACGACGGTGTATGCGGCCGCGCTATTTCATATAATTCTCGAAGTGTTACAAAGATGTTCTAATAGGTGGCGCTGTACTGTAAATGCTCTCTTGCATATTACTGCATTTCGCGAAGCTATTCTGCTCGTCATGCCGAAAATCCTCATCAGATCTTTACCAAATTTTTATAAGAACAGTATAAAGTTATTACCTTTCAATTAAAAGTACAATCATCAAAATCAGATCTCTTAAAGCGGAGATATTCCAAATCCGCCTTTTTGCCTTGAAAATTGACCTCTGTGGCGCAGCGGGTGAAGGTCTGCCAGCGAGGCAGTAGGTTGCGGGTTCGATTCCCGCCGCGGGACAAATGTTTGTACGATCTGCAGACATTTGACCCTTCTACTTACCCTCTGATGTATCAAATCTTGTTTGTTATAGCATGGTTGGATACAACAAGCTAGAAGTAAGGAGAGAGGCAGCGCTCGCTCTACATTTGTTTAAAGTGTTGAGAGGGATGATCGCCCATCCACGTATTTTGGAGGAAATGCGGCTGAATGTGCCCGCGGACTTTGTGCGCAGACGAAAGTGCCCCGCCCTATTGGCAGTACCAAATGGGCGAATCAACCTGCTACATAAAGCACCTCTGACGCGAAGCATCCGCACGCTTAATTTGATTGCCGAGAGAATCGATCTTTTTTACTGTTCCCAGAGCGAATTCCAAAACGCTTTTTATTTTATGTTATCACAGTTCGATTCTAATGTAATTTTTTTATTTATGAATTATTGTTATCGATAATAATGAATGTTATTGTATTGTGTAACGCGATACCACCTTGTGCGAGGTAGTAAAAGCGTTAGCTTTCGTAATAACAATGCGACACGCATATTAAAAATGAAATGAAACAACGAGTCCAAAAAAATATGTATGAAACTAATTTAGCAAACTAACACTTTATTGCATACCCATCTACATAAGCTAGTATCTATTTTGAGACAAATGGTGTATTCTTAGTGCACTACCGCTTTATAAGCTTTCTTTGTAAATGCGTCTATGAAATGAAATCCGAGCCGTACCCGGCTTATAGCTAATTTTGAGAACGACTTTTTACGCCATTACATCCGAACACTGGGCTTAAGCTGCAGACGGCACTAGCCGTAGTCTGGGACCAAACACACTTTCACTCTATTTAACCCTTGGCTAAAAAGAGGGAATATCCTAGTGGGTATTAACAGGGGGTAGGAAAAAGAAGGCTTATGGCCAAACTAAATTAAACTACCCTCTGTTTGTTAGAGCAAAGACCGGACACTAACATGACGACAGTGGCATCATAGCTTGTTTACAAGATGAAGAGGATGAACCGATTGTAATGAAACTTTTTAATTTGAAAGGTGTTTTTATCGTGAGTGTTCATCATTGTCAAAAATCATTGCAGACGTACTAATTACGAAAAAAATTGGTTGTCTGTAAAGTCGGTTTACTGACGATAGTTGAACGTGACAACGCAGACGCATCGCTCGCTCAAGTAGGAGAGAGACGGATGTCGAGCGCTCTCGCTTGCACTTCAAGCCTTACATGGAACGCCTCAGAGCGAGGTAACGCCGCATGACGAGGTAACGCCGCATGACGTCATGTTTTTTCGTGCGTGCAGCCGGCTCTATCGAATTATAAGACGTTGTCACGTCAAAAAACTTCTGAGTAAAATCGTCAAGGCCTCACAATTTTTTTAAGAAATTGAAGACTACAATTTGTTTCCACTTTGTGATATTTTGAAAACTTTCTCAAATTGTTAATCTGTAGTTGCGTTGTGGTATCTACAAAATGTCGATGTGGTTGCGTTGACGCTAGTAGTTGCAAAGTGGCCGGCGGCCGGCGGGTTGCGATGGGGTTGCGATGTGATCGGTACCGACCACACGGTTGAATTAGGCCGCAAAATGTGGTCCGTGTCAATTTAACTATTCATTTTTATTCAAATAAGCACCCGACCACGTGTTGTCGTTGTGGTGTGGTCGTGGTACGAGTGACGTGTCCCTAATATAAATACATACATAATTATAAAAAGCCCCGGTCCATGGTCCAAGGTCAAATGCACCTTCAGTACAGCGATTATAGAGCTGGAAGTCCTTTAATTAAAAGTTTAATCCTGCAGGCTCTCGGTTGACCAGCCCTGTAATCAAACAGCGAGGCTTGCGTCGCCGGAGATTCGGGATGTCAGCAACCTTTTGGGAATTTAAGTCCTCATTTTATTGGGATACAATTGATTATTGTTTGGCAAACAGTATTGAAAGCGAGTAGGTACACCAGTAAAAATATTTGGTTAGTGTGTTTTTACAATAATCTTAAATTTTTTTTTTTGTATATTCACACTCCTCACCAGCCTATACCTATTTGTCCACGGCTGGACGCAGGCCTTCCCCTGATATATTTACTTATATATATACACTCAACTAATCTGAATGAATATTTAAAGATATTATGAATAAATATTTCACTAATGAACACAGTGAACGTTCCAGGTGGAACGTTACCGAGAGTCACCGAGAAAATGTTTATTTTTGTATTTTCTGTTTATTGTTGTATTTACAGGAAAAAAACAAAGTTAAATAGCTTGCCCACCATAGTAATTTCAGTTAAGTAATTTCAGTTCAAGTGCAAAGGCGCTTATTAATCCAATACCACTACCACACAGCACAAAAACGTGCATTAAAAAATAGGCTTAAACTCGTTATCTTTAGATACATTTTACAGTTCCAAAATGGCTCCCACAAGCTTCAAACGCGAGCTGTCTGTCATCTGATGCCGTAAGTATAAAATTCAAATGTTATGTGTTAAGGCCCATATAGGAATGCACGTTTTTATGCTGCTTAAAAAAAAATTAAAACCATAAAAATTAAAATAAACCCTACGAAAATAAGGAAAAAAAGAAACAAACACAGCAAAAAAAAATGAGGAAAAAAATTGGTTGTCTGTAAAGTCGGTTTACTGACGATAGTTGAACGTGACAACGTCTTAAGAAAAGAGCGAGGTAACGCCGCATGAGGTAACGCCGCATGACGTCATGTTTTTTCGTGCGTGCAGCCGGCTCTATCGAATTATAATAATAATAATAATAAATTCATTTATTTCAGACAACACAAAAAATCAATTTAGGTCCATATTATTATAACATTAAATTAAATTAAAATAAATAAATAAAATTAAATTAAATTGTCGCATTATTAACTACTTACATTTGGAAATAATATGAGCCTTCGTCCAGTGCCTCATAAAGGGGGAGGCTGTATCCAGCCTTCCTGCAATGACCTGCAGGTAGCTGTTGGTGCTGCCGCGCACCCTATGCATCAGCGACGCCGATCTCTTGCGCAGGATTGCAGCGAACCCGTCGACCCGCGCCTCCGCGAACATTCCTGATGCGCTACAGAAGCGCGGCAGCCCCATCAGCCACCGGAAGGCATTATTATATTGGACGCGAAGGGCGTTCCAGGTCTTCTGCGTATGCTTGATCCATAGGCTGCACGTGTAGAAAGACTGGCAGTACGCTCTAAACAGTGTAGTCTTTACCTGCGCACTGCAACGCGCAAACCTACGGGCCAGCATATTAGCTCGAACCGTTAACGCCTTAACGAATTATAAGACGTTGTCACGTCAAAAAAAAGCATATTGGCGTAACCCAAGGACCGAGGGGTCGTCACCCCTTAAGTTGATGCCGGGGCAAAGAGGAGCCACGAAGCCCCTCTCCGTTCCCCCACAAGGGCCGGAAAGAAATTCAGTAGTAGACAAACTTTAGGCGTGATTCACACATAAATAATGATGTTCTGGTTTTTTTCTTAATTTACGGGACTAATTAATAATATAAACTGCGCTGTTAATGCATTTGAAGCAAAACTAATTGAATATGTCTTCGATAACTATTTTAAGATGCGTTGCAATTAATACCTATCTTACTTACGAAAACGACTTCAATACTTAATTTTGTACCAGTAACATAGAATAACGTTTTTCCTCATGTAAGCTTCATTGTGTTTCTTTGAGAATACATTTCTTTAAACCGATAACATACAGACGAATAACCATCTCTTATAAAAGGGGTTTTTTTTTTTTTTTTTTTTTATTTGCATCAAAATAAAGGGACTTTGTCGCTTAGCGACCACATCGCCCTATGAAGATAACATGAAATTATATACCTAATTAAACAACAATTTACCTAACAACAACATGAACAAAAATAGTGTAAATAGGAAGTAACTACATAAATTAACAAAAAATTAACTTCTTAATTTAAAGCAACATTCAGCCAGATCATATAGCTGTGCTGCTTTGTCCGACAGAGGTGACGCCAATATAGCGTTGCACTGTCCGACATTGAGCACTTTGGAGGAACCAAACAGTTTAGTTCTTTCATTTACGTTCCGACAACATTCCATCAAAACGTGCTGTACATCCTCTATAGAACCACATACATCACAATTGGGCGAATTAACTTTTTTCATAAGGAATGCAAACTTATTCGTTGGAATGTGTCCGGAACGGAGCCTGAGAGCAATCACAAGTACATTCCTATCATGGGTACAGTCATCAATCCAAGGATACGACATAATTTGAGGCTGTATTGTCCGGTACCAAATGCCTTTCTCTACAGATCTTTTATCGAAATATTCTTGCCAAAGGTCAATGCATTGAGTCTTAACTAATCTGACATAATCCGAGTGCAACGGGATTTGTAACAACGGGATTCCATCATAACTAGCTTCTTTGGCAAATAGGTCAACTATGTCATTTTCTTCTAGATTAATGTGTGACGGAATCCACTGCAAGACTATTGTTTTATTTTTAGATTGTAGCAATAATATAGATTCTAGAATAGTATAAGCAATCGGGCTGCCTCGCACGGGCGAGGTGCACCGAGCTATATGTTGCAACGCACTCTTTGAATCGCAGAAGATAACAAATTTGTTGCATTCAATAGAATCTACATATGAAATAGCTTCGGATAAAGCTATTAACTCGAGATGCATGATCGAAATATTTGCGTCAATTTGTAATTTAATGTTAATTTCTGTAAAAGGATCATAAAATGCAGCTCCACCTTTATCTCCATCCTTGGATCCGTCTGTAAATATTTTATAATGATCTGTATAATTAATATCGATGTAAGTTATACACTTATTTTTTAGGTCACGACAATTATATGAGCGCTTCGAATGTACAATGGCAGGTATGTTATCTATAATGACGTTAGATAAATTTATATTGCTAACCCAAGTATGTAAGGAAAACATTTCAAGTTTGTCACAGGAGTGAATTGATAAGGAGTTTAAAATTGGATGAACCGTAGCTAAAATCGGTAACTTTCGGTGAGACCAGTACTGGGATCTTTGTGAAGCAAGGTCATCGATATATTTAATAACTCTATTGTCTTTAAATGATTTAGACTTAAGCCAAAATTTTTTGGCTAAATATCTTCTACGTACAAATAGAGGAGGTAAGCTCAAGTCACTCTCCATGACGTGTATAGGTGTACTACGTATGTACCCTCCAACAACACGCATGGCTTGGTTTTGTATCCTATCTAATTTAATTACATTACTATGGCAACTATTATCATATATAAAACTAGCGTAATCAATCCTACTGCGGATTATCGAAATGTACAATTTTCTCAAATGTTTTTGGTGAACCCCCCAACCTGAACCAGCTAAAACTTTAATTACATTAATATATTTTTGAACTTTAACACGTGTCTCATTAATATGTTTACCCCATCTTAGTGAGCTGTCGAGCCATAATCCTAAGTACTTAACATTATCACAGAGCTGTAATGAATAATTGTTATGCGTAAAATCTATTGTGCCTCGATAACGACCTTTTTTGAAAACGCATATTTTACTCTTAACAGGGGAAACTTCTAAACCAATACTATCTAATATACTACTTATTTTACCTAAAGCTAGTTGTAGTTCTCTTGTCGCATCGGTCACGTGTGTTTTAGTACTATAGATCACAAAATCGTCAGCATATTGGGATATCTCCACATTGTTTATACTTTTACATATTTTTAGAGTGGCTATATTAAAAAGGAGAGGGGATAACGGGTCTCCTTGGGCTAAACCTTGATACGTCCACCTCGTTAAAACACACTCCTCAGTGGTAATTTCTAACATTCTCATACTTAGGTAGCACCATAAGTACCTGCACATTTTGTAACCAACTTGAAATTCGTCAAGAATTTTTAACAGAGATGACACGTCCACGTTATTATAGGCATTCTTGATGTCTATAAAACACCCTACAGTTAATAGATCATTTGAAAATCCTTTCTGGATGTGAGATGTAAGGCAAGTAAAATTGTCCAGGCAAGAACGTGCTTTACGAAAGCCAACCATAGCGTCCGGAAATAGGGATTGTTTTTCAAAGTACCATTCAAGCCGTTTATTTAGAATCGAATGTAAAATCTTGCATAAACACGATATTAGTGAAATAGGGCGCAGAGCTGATGGTGTACCATGTTTAGGTATAGGGATGATTTTAATTTTACGCCATTGTGAGGGGACAAATCCGAAAGTGTAGCATCGATTATAAAAATTTAATAACAGTAGTTTACCAACTAGCGGCAGGTGGTTTATCATTGAGTAGGAAACCTCGTCGCTACCCGGCGCAGTGTCATTTTTCTTTATGCAATTCAGCAATTCAGACAATGTTATGTCCATTCCTAGCGTACAATTAGTTGAATAAAATGTTGGATTATTTGGGCTGACAAAATCAGGTGTTAAATCGGTTAGCAATTGTTCTGCCTTTTCTTTGTTCACGCTTTGTTTAGGTATTGAACGGCCCTTTATCCATCTCATTTTATTCCACATTTCTGACGCAGACGATGTTTCGTCCACAGATAAGCAAAACTTTTGCCACGACTTACATTTAGCAACTCGGATCAACCTCTGAGCTTCAGCTATTTTCTTTTTTAGTTCAATCAAATTATGAGGCGACGGACAGCGTCGAAACGTCGCCAAAGCCAGTCTGCGAACTGCCACTGCCTTAGACAACTCAGTATTCCAATAAGGTTTTGGCACGAACTTATGTTTTACATCCGTAGGTATTTTAATGCATGGGATATGAGTGTTTGCGGCTTTTTGTAAGATATCTATTAACTGATCATAAAACATTTGGTGATCGTCTGGTGGCTGGAAGTCAGATAATGAATTCTCAATAAATGAGGCATATTCAGGCCAGTCAGTCTTTTTAAAATTTCTTTTTTTAATACAGTTTCTTCGAGAATTTTGGGCAAATGATATTTTAATCATAAGATGATCACTGCCAAGTGATTCATTTGTAGTTTTCCAATTGAAGTTAATTACCGAATCCGAAGAAATAAATGAAATATCGGGCGAAGATTGTTGCAAAACACCATTTGACAATTTTATCCTTGTATGGCTGCCATCATTGAGATAAGTGAAATTGGAATCCAGCATCGCCTCCATAATTTGATTGCCCCTACTATCGTTTTTATAAGACCAACTATCATGATGACCATTAAAGTCACCTAATATAAGTGTTTTATTATTACAAATCGAAAAAACATGATCCCAGTCGCTTTGAGAGGTATGAATGGAAGAAGGACAATATATGGAAATAATATTCTCAATATGCTGACAGTTTAGGATTTTTACATGCAATAATTCGATACCAGGGTTTCTGCTGCGTGATGGACAAACGCGAGACATAACAGTTTTATGAGTTAAGACTGCCACGCCCCCGTATGAGTCATCCCTATCCAGTCGATAACAATTATAGTTGCTAATATTAAAGTTACTCTCAGGCTCAAACCAAGTTTCGCTTAAAATTGCAATGTGAACTTTTTCTTGGGTAAGAAGTGCTTCAAAGGGCACGGATTTAGGTCTTAAACTTTGGCAGTTCCATTGGATCAGATTAACTGTTAAATCATTTTGCGGACTTTTATCCATAATGAGGGTCAGAACTAAAAAAGGTTCCGGCCGTCACATAACTTACAGCTTTAGATATTACCCATTCAATACAAATCTTAAACGACATTTCTATCTTCTTATCTAAGGAGTGCCTACTAAATATAATGTCTTTTAACTTACTCAGTAAACTCTTGAATGTAAAATCATTGTCACTCTCATACGTCTGGTTCGTTTCCATATTATGTGGTCGAGAATGCTGTTCCTCTTCCGAGGACACTGAGTGTTCCTCATCCCAACTGAAAACACTGGCCGTGGGTTGTTTTCCTTTTTTCTGCTTCTTCTTCCTTCGTCCTCGATCATCTCCGAAACCTTGATCTGGCTTCTGTCCCTGCAATTCATTCTCTTCCATATTCTCTTTCTGATTGTGTGTTTTTATGGTTACCTGACTTGGTTTTTCTTTATCCACCTTCTTCGATTTCGCTATAGAAGCATAAGAACAGCCAGCTACTGAATTAGAGACTATAACAGGCTTCTGAACTGTTGAAAGTGATATCGGGCTCATATTAACTTCAACGCATTCATCGTCGCTTGCAAATTGGGGTCTTTCTAGGCGTTCTGCCACTGGGGATGGTGGCACATACATATCCTTTCCCTTTCTGTAAGTCACATTAAACTCAGACATAAGCTCACGAATTTTCCTCTCTTTCTTAAAGATCGGGCACGATTTATACATAGCCATATGTGGCCCATGACAATTAACGCATTTAAATGACTCCGTTTCACAGCTCTCATGTTTCTTGGCACATTTAGGGCAAATTATCTTCTTACTTGGGCAGAATCTTGACATGTGACCGAATTTCCAACATCTTCCGCACTGAGTCACTGGGAATATGTACTGTTGAACTTTTATGCGTATTTTGTGAATGAACACATAAGCTGGAACCGATGTGCCCTTGAATCCCAATCGAATGGATTCACTAAGAACCCATAAGGCACCACCACCATCAGTCTCTTCCATGTTTCTTCTATTCAATCGTTTAGCCGACATGATTTCAATTGGAGAAGACACTTGTCTCAAAATGTCTTCCTCAGAAAGATCCATCTCCACATTTTTAATTACGCCATACGATACTCCAACTTCTGCCGTTTTATGGCAATTCCACTCCATATCGAAAAATGCTTTGGTATGCAGAAATTTATCTGCGCTTGACATCTTATCAAAGGTAATTAATATTTTACTTGTGCTGACATATTTAATTTTTGAAATATCCTCAATAACATGGTCTTGCAATAATTTAGCAAGCGCAAATTGCTTTGGTAAATCATTTTTACTAGTCACACAGATCTGAACGTTCTCTCCTATCTCATCCACAACATTTTCTTTTTTCCCGGCTTTCTTCCCACGCGAAACTGTCTCCCATGAATCCTCGGAAGAATTCCCTTCTCCATTTATCTCTCTCACTCTCTTCCTGACACAATTAAGCTCCGCGTCCCCTTCCATCTCTTCTGGATTTGGACAGTTTTGTAACGTATCAGTACGTGCCTCCAAAGTATTTTCCATATTATTCTGCTCGGTCACGCCAAACTGAACTGACTCAATTACGATACAAGGTTGAGGTTGAGAGTGCATTGCGACCGAACGCTAGGCTAACAACCCGAATAGCCGGGTTTGTTGCCGTGCACCTCACTCAGTAGATAAGGATTTTTCTAATTAACACGGAGCTAATGTACGCGACCTTCGCACTCGGAGTGCAACTGTCCACTGATAAAAGGGGTTAAAAATAAAATTTACCTTTGTGACTAAAATGCAATAGCATATATCGTGTTCTATCAGAATTTCTCAACGGCTGCCATAAATCAACTTCTGATAAAAATTACTATTTCCCCATTTATTTAAGCCGTAATTCATTCTCCAAACTTTCATAATTTCATAATCCTGTTTGTTAATTTGCGGCGGCGATATATTGAATTAACTCGGGCATAACCAACAGTTTCATTTATTGATAATTTTAATTCATTTATCGCTAAATAATCAATTATGGCACGTGTAAATTTCAGATTCTGAAAATGTCTCAATTAAAAATATGCTGTGTGAATTGTCCAGCATTAATTATTCATGCATAGATGGCCGCGGTGGTTGCGCCTAGGACTCACAGTTTGGTGATTTTTGTTTAAGTACCTACCAAGTAGAAAACCGTTATCGCACTTCATTCACCTATCTTACTGATATATTCATATTTAGCTTAGTTTTATTCATATATGTTTAGTTACTGTAATGTGTCGTGTCAAATAAATTATATCATTTCATTTCATTTATTATACTCACCTAGGTCTATTATGCTAAATATAATTGATTTTTTTTTAAATGCAATCATACAATAGAAATAAATTAGAAATAGTATTTACAATTAAAACAATTGAGCTTACTGCAGACAATCTACGGTTAGCTCAACTGATCCATATCAATACCAGTCGTCGCGTCCCCAAGACGCTGGCTGCATTGCCACGCTGTATGGCAATGCTGAGGCGCTGCGCCAGATATTCACCAGCTCTCGGGTCACGCGTCGCTTCGACCAGACGCTCAGATAATTTTTTAAAGAAAGCCGAAGAGGCTCGGTCCTTGTTTTTTTGAATAATTTAAGGTTAGTGATTATTTTCGAGTTATGCGCATGCTGTGGCCACCTATAAATTAGAAAGCGCTAGATCTACGTAATTTGCCACTGTTGTTTAATTTCATTTGTGTTATCTCTAGCTGGTAGGTAGTCCTAATAAATAAATTTTAATAAATAAAAAAGTTTCCAAAGAACTATTATTCAGTCTGTGTTGACTTGGAGCCCAACCATAAACCATCCTTCGTGTATGATAAAGACCATTGATGATTATGATGAAAGACCACTTTTTTCCCAAAAACAACGGGTGCGAAACCGCGGGCAAAAACTAGTTCTTCATGCATTGAAAAGTTTCATAACAAGCAGGTTCCATATTAGTTTTGCAAAATTCAAGTTTCAGCTTTTCAGTCAGTTTAGAAAATACGTTGCAGAAACAACTCATAAACATACAATATGCCCTATTTTCAGAGGCGTTTCATTTCGTATTCATTTATTCAGTTTCATGTCGGCATCAAATAAAACTTTTGATATTTTCACCAGCACTGCTTCAAACAAGTGTGAATATATTTTCAAAGCCACTGATGAGGCAATTAGATGCATTTTCGTGTACTTACTAAGTAAATGGTTGTGTCTGTGCGACTATACTATGTTTCGAGCACGGATCATAGTATATTGTAATATTTGACTAATCGCAGTTGAGAGGTTATAATTTGGCGTGTATTAAGAAACGATAAACCGACTACAAATTCTTCTACTGGCGACATCTAGTTAAAATTCGAGTCCAATTTAATTTGATGACTCATCGAGGTGTACCCTTTCCAATAAAAAAGAATTATCGAAATTGGACTACTCTGTAAAAAGTTATGCGTGGTCAAACATTACAATCAACATGTTTTCCTACCCTTAGGTTTAGATTTTCTTTTTCAAATTTAAATAGGACCACTGTCGGGGTTTATCCTTTCCAATAAAAAAAGAATTATCGAAATCGGACTACTCTGTAAAAAGTTATGCATAAAAAAATATATACTTACGCGTCGACTTCAGAGCCTCCTCCGTTTTTCGACGGTTGAAAAATAAATAGAAATAAGGAATCTGCTGACATAGACACACACATTTACGTAATACAATGAAAATAAAATATTTCATCTTAAATTTCACAATTAAGAACACAAGTACAGTACGATGTTAACAATATGTAGGAATAAGTAGGTAAATAACCAATGTCTGCAGTAGCAAATGGGCCTAGGCTCAGCGTAATGCCAACTGTTGTAAACAGAAGGCGCTGTTATTCTGCCTAGACCAAAACTTGAACAAACACAGGACCCTGCGATTACAAAATAATTTGAACAGAAAAACAAATATACTCGCTCAGTTATAATAGTGGTATAATGGCTGCTTCATTTCCTGTGGTAGGTTTTTTAGTCGACCCTCACGATATCCAGGAGTTAAGTTGGAAGTATCGATGCTTACACTTTGCTTGTGTAATATTTAAAACGATATAGATACTGAACTATACAGGATGCCACGGAAAGGGTTTACTGAGCCGAAAGGGGGCGGTTCTGGACCTCAAGTTGATCAACTTGTGAACGATTTGTTTTATTTCGAATAATTTTTTTTTGCAATAAAAAAGTAATTTTATATTCGTTCTTTCTATTCGTATTCTTTTACTCGGACTCTTGCATTATTTAACATATTTGGATTTTGCTTGTTTTTTCAGCAAAACCAGTGTTATGTAATGAAATTATTACAAAAAAAATTGTAAATTCTTTGAAATTTCAAAACGATAATAATAATGTAAGAATACACATCAAATGTTTTTCAAGATAAATAATAATTCAAGCGATCGTAGAACAAACGTTGATCATGGGCTGAACAGATTTTCATGAAACATGGCTCAGAACACTCGGGATAAAACTATCTATGACAAAAAGAACTAAACGAAAATCGGTTCATCCGTTTGGGAGCTCCGATACCACAGACAGACACGTTAAACTCATAACACCCCTCTCTTTTTGCGTTTGGTTTTGAAGCATGACAAAGCTGCTGCTTTGACAATGCCTAATTCAAACGAATTTATACTTAATTTAGCTGGACGAGAAACCGATAACACCTAACTTTGGCTTAAAGCGCTACCCCGACCACCAAATCAGCCCAAATCAGCGCCACCATCTATTTTATCTTATTCTGTTAAACGAAGGAATTTGCAAAAATCGATAGGCCAGTTTGTGAATCCTATCATTAGCTCTTTATAATGCCTCTGTATAAGTTTTAATTTGTATATTTTAAGCAGAGACGCGAAGTTGCTCGTTTTGGCTACCATGATGGCAATAAGAGCAACTTCGCATCTCTGCCTACACTATAAAAACTAAAACATTTATAGAGGATTAAAAAAAAAGAGCTTATGACAGGATTCACAAACTGGCCTATCAATTTTTGAAAACTCCTTCCTAAAACAGAACAATAAGATAAAATAGGTCGTGGCGCTGATTTGGGTCGGGGTTGCTCCGAACCGTTATTACTTCTAAGTATATAATTTTTATAAAATTAGTATCTATAACTAAAATATCTAAGATATTTTAGTCCAAAAAAATTAGTAAAACCTAGGCAGCCTAGACAAACGCCATTTAGCGGTCTAGGGTCTTCATAAGGGATAAATATTTTCATTTCATTTGCATTTCAATGTTCGTACCTAAGATACTTACTACAAAGTGCCGCCGCCGCCTGTGATGACAGGGTTGAAAGTGGGTAATTTTCCCTATAATCTCAGTAAACAGAAGTGACCAATTGTGGTTCTTTCACAGAACGAAGTTGACATTTTCATAGCCCTAATCGGTTTTTACCGAGCTTTTAATTGGCATAAAGAGGTATTTGCGTGACTCCTTAAATAGCTTTACACCTTAGCTTTCAGAGAAATCTAGAAATGCTTGAATTCTTTCACTATTCTTGGAAATTTATGAAAAGCTGTATCGTTAAAGAGCTCGATGAATGGTTGGAAATTCCGATGTCCACTTTTGTTTTTTTCCAAAACAATCAATGCAAATTTTTTGTATCGAAACGCAAAGAGCTTTTAAAGATCAAATTAGTGAACTTAAAATGATATGGTTCGCATTTCTTTCAAAAGTACATAAAATAGTGCTTATTTGATTAACTTTCTTTGTATTCACAATTCATTTATTTTGCAGAAAATTCTGTATCTCGTAAGCAGTCGTGGGCTCAATTTAGGAAAATAGACACCTTTTATCTGACATTTTATGCCTGACATGAAGAAAGAAGGTATATATGTAAAGGTTTTCTCAAACTTAAAACTCGATAAACCTACTCCACCTTTTCTTCTTTTTGACTAGCTCGACTTCTTAGACCATGTATCCAAGTTTTTAATTGCAGCACAAATGGAGGTTTTAATGAGGCAGAATGGTTTTGGCACTTTGAACCGTCTTACCTGAGTTTAGAGTAGGAAATAGGGAACATTTCTTTGGGGTTGCCGACTTGGAATGCTTTATTTAGACACTTGCTTTTATTTTGTAAATGGTAAGTTATTACTAAGAAAGGAACACTATGTAGCACAATGAGGTTTTACCAATAGAGACGTCATAATCATTAGAAAGAAATAAAAACATGGCGATATTTTACTATAGCTACTTAAATAGGACCTATGAAACTTTATGTCTATGACTAGGGTGGATGAGTAGGTTAAAATATCACAGAGATATATTGGACCCTTTTGTCAAAAAGAGATGGAACATACTTTTCACACCTTACATGAGTGGCCAGCGGGCTAACGGCCAATGGCAGCCTTTAACGTCGTCGACTAGCAGCTAAGGCGAACTGGGGGAAAACCGTCTTTAGGAAATCTAAAACAAAATTGAAGTAAATGTTGAAAGTCAAATGTTAAAATTGTAATATTTACCTACTATGAAAAATATTGGATTCGTTCTCTCTGTCACTCATGAACGCAACGCACTACGTCTTGTCTCGTTCGTGCAAGTGGTAAAGCGGCAACACCGCGGCAGTGATTTTTGAGTAAAATAAAATTAATGATTTCCCATTTTAAATAGATAACACAGTACTTACAAATGAAAAGGTGAATCCTGCCTTCATTCAAACTAATTAGCTTGTGTTTGTCTTGCCACGCAGACCTCGGTAAAACGTATCTACCTCAGTTTATAACATCATTAATGTAGCAGCATCTTTGCAAAAGGTGTAAAGATTTGAGTGTTTTAATTAAGAACCAAGTCAAAAATAGCGCATTTTTTTTACAAGGTACCTAAGCATAATTTGGTTTTCTTCAACGTCAGCCAGAACCAAATAATCCTATTAGCAGCGGACCTTATTTTAGGTTGTTGTAAAAACTATAAGTATAGACTATTAGTAATTGTTACAAAATCCTATTTAATGTTGTTGAATTTGTAAAGTCTGTAGTGACACAGTTTAACATAAAGTACGCGGCGCAAACGCGTTTCGGTTATTCGGCGTTTTTACAGTCTAAGCCGATCGCCGGCAGTCATTATGGACTATCGTAAATGTTTAATTTGTTTATTTGTTTATTAAAAATACTTACACTATTTTTACAGGGGCCCCTAATGCAATAGTGCAAAAAGTCTATATAAATTAAAATAAAAAAAATTTTAATTACTTGAGCTAAAAACTTAAATTACACAATAATATATAAAATTCGTCAATGTACAATGTCAAATTATTTTACATCAATATAATAATAATTCACTTAATAAATTCAAATTACATAATGTCAAACCTAATAAAATAATAATAAAGAAAAATCGGTAATCAATATAATAATGTCAAATAATTACAAAATGTCAAATCTTATTAAAATAGCATAGAATAAATAACAGAGTCTTATGAAATTCGCTCAGGGAGCAGTTAAAAATATCGACTCTCTCCGCTACTAGATTGAGCGTGTGGATGCAACGCGTTAGAGGTGCCTTATTCAGGAGGTTGGTCCTTCCTCTTGGTACAGCAAACAGGGCGGGCCGCCTCCGTCGGTGCACAAACTCATCAGGTACATTTAGCCTCACTTCCTCTAAAATGCCTGGGTTGGCGATCATCCCACGAAATATTCTAACCAAATATAGAGCAAGCGCTGCATCTCTCCTCACCTCCAGTTTGTTGTATCCAACCATGCCTATAACAAACAAGGTTGGATACATCAGCGGGAAGAATGGATAAACGCCGTAGATCTTCAAGTACAGAAATCTGGTGAATTTATTTTGTATGCGCTCTACCATTTGACTGTACTTAGCTTCGTGTGGTGCCCATACCGCCGCATTAAACTCTAAATGGCTTCTCACCAATGCGTGTAATTTAATGTACTCGTGTTTATAGTTTATTGAATAGACTCAGTATAAATAGTGCATAACATCTTTTATTCTAACCAATCCACATAGATAAAGTTAGAGACCTAATAGCTAAATACAAAAAGTCTATGCGAATAAGACAAGATCGCATTTGCTACGCCCCTTAGCCGTAGCACGAAAGCTACGCGTAAAATTGGTTGTCTGTAAAGTCGGTTTACTGACGATAGTTGAACGTGACAACGTCTTAAGAAAATACTGATGGAATGGTAGCATTTGATACTCGATCAAAACATGTAAATGTACTATAGTATAGCAGCTGTCCACGCAGACGCATCGCTCACTCAAGTAGGAGAGAGACGGATGTCGAGCGCTCTCGCTTGCACTTCAAACCTTACATGGAACGCCTCAGAGCGAGGTGACGCCGCATGAGGTAACGCCGCATGACGTCATGTTTTTTCGTGCGTGCAGCCGGCTATATCGAATTATAAGACGTTGTCACGTCAAAAACGTTGGCGTGTTTAACGAAATAATAAGTGACGCCAATTTTGAGTTTTACTAACTGGACACACGTGACGTGTGTCCGGTCTTTTGTGTCGTGTTAGTAAACAACCCCGCGTTTACTACGGCGTAGCAAACGCTACGGCGTAGCAAACGCTACGTAAAGCGGCGGTTACTGACCTAGATTCTAAAGACATTGTCTTGTAGACATTCGACTTCGGCGGGATTTGAACCCGCATCCTTCCCTCAAGGAAGGTAACTATGCTAACTATTTGATTTCCTATTTAATTACCCTGAGTGCACTTTAACAATAATTAATAACAAACATACTTACCTATTATATCTTTTGTTAATCCATTCACTGCCCAGCCACCAGGCAGGTACACGATGGTCTTCTTCTGGTGCAATGATAGTGTTAATAAAGGAAAATAGTTGCGAGGTACCTACCTCTTCAATGAGAAACGGACAATTGAAATAAAACGTCAAGTGCGAGTCGGACTCGCGCACTAAGGGTTCCGTTTAATTGTAAGACCTTTTTTCTTGCCAAATATTACGATTCTAGGTCAACATGAAGTAGGTACCCTGTATATTTTTGTCAAGGAAGAGAATCAAAACTTATTTTGTTTAGATAATTAACTACAAATTTACTACTTAACACAATTTCATAATTCTAGGTGTACGGAAAGTACCCTACAGGTTTTGGTCCATGGCGAGCATTAAATAAAAGTATTTTTTTAGTGAATAAATTACAAATTTATGTTTTTCGGATTTTTCCTTTTACCTGTTGCTCACCAAATTTCATGATTCTAGGTCTACGGGTAGTACCCTAGGTTTTGGGTGCATGTCATTTCCTTGGAAATTTCAAAATTTTCGGACATAAACGGCTGTAACTTTTAAGTGCGTTGACTTAGAAGTTTAATTTATATCACGGCTTCAAGAGGTTACAGACTTGAGTATTTTATGTTAATTTCAACTCGATACCTCCACGCGTTCCTGAGAAAAAATGGTTGACAGACGGACAGACAGACAGACGGACAACAAAGTGATCCTATAAGGGTTCCTTTTTCCTTTTGAGGTACGGAACTCCAAAAAGAGGGTAGATTGACAATCCTAATAGTCAAGTAAGTACCTATCTGATGTCAAGGGTCACTCGTTGTGTCTCGTTAAAATGTTTTGCTCTAGTTCACGTTAGAGGACTCCACTGGACTCTATTCTCGCGTCGACATTTCGACTTCAGTTGTTGAAATCGACTTTTACTGTATTTTACTTTTATTCTAATATTTGACGACCGCTGTTGCGCAGTGGGCGAAGGTCCGCCTGCGACGCAGGACCTTGCGGGTTCGATTCCCGCAAATGTTTGTACGATCGGCGGATATTTGTGCAGGGTGTTCTGTATATTTCCTATGTAAGTATAATAAAAAATCTATATCTATGTAGTGTATTGTATTAAGTATATCAGTTATCTAGTAGCCATAACACAAGCTCTGCTTAGCTTGGGGCTAGATAATGCTGTGTGAATTGTCCTGCATTATTTATTATTTATTTACTTAAGTCCGGAAAAGGTTAACTACTTATATTAGTATCATAACCAGAGATGTACAAAATACCCTGTACAAAGTATGTATGTGGAATACAAAATGCAAGAGACTTTTAAATTAGGTATTTCAGATACCAGATACAAAATACTTTCGAGAATAGTATCTGAAATACTAGATACAAAATAAGTATCTTATAAATACCTGCTTCTTAAGATATTTCTGTCGTCCAGATTGTCATTGTCGCGCAACCCGCAGAGTAAAAAAACAGAATTATTTATAATTCGTTTAGACATCTAACTAATAGCAGAATTCCAATCTCACAAAGCTATTTGTTGAAAACATACAAAAAATGTGACGTTGAACTAATAATGACACGTTCAGTTTTACGCATTTATTTATAAATGTCTAATAACTAATACCTATACATATTACTAAAAGAAGCTACCTATACATATCAGAAAAAGTATTTTTAAAACACTAAGATACCAACCAAAATATATTTAAATACAAGATACAAAAAGTATTTATATACAATATGGAAACACGTATCTTGTATCTGTATTTCAGATACTTGTATCTTAGATAAGTCACATCTCTGATCATAACTATATTTCGTGAACCACTTTTCAATAGGTCGCTAACTGTTTAAAGAAGGAATCATCATCATCGGAACGTATCCACCTAGTTTTATCCATCCAAATGTCATATTAGATAATAATTCGGTCGCCTCTCGGGACCTGAGGTCATGCATTTCGATATTAGATGGCCACCACCGATACTGGATAACTCGATTCGGCTAACCTGTAACGTAATGAACGGTAATTGCGCAGTCGGTTCTGGCTAACGACTGTAGGTCATATACGAGGATTATAGGACCCCCACCTACTTTGAAGAACCAACTTTGCATTTAGATCGGACTTACCTGAAATATTGAAGGTATTCGAGGAAGCACTTTATGTTAAGAATAATCCCCATCTGCTGCCGGCTATCTGACAGTGTGTGCAGAAGCAGACGAGATAATAGTAGGCTACAAACACAGCACTAATGCGGAAAAGTGTAACAACAGTTTTCCAGGCTCCTAAGATATATAAAAAAATACCTAAGCAACAGTTAAAATAAACAAATGTCTAACTCTTTCGACAGAAATTGAAAATGTTATTAATTTGTAAGTGTTTTATAGTGTATTATTACATATTAACATAATAATAACTTAACCCTTTCAGGCATTTTTTATTACAATAAAACTTGTATTGTATGTGTTATTTTATAACACAACATTTTCAATTCAAAATCAAGAATTCAAAATCGACGATATAATTATGGACGATTTTTTCAATGAACTTTACACACAATAAACTTTAGTAAATTATAAGTTATTGCATGTCATTCTCACAAATATTTTTGCATACAGAATACGGTCAAGCATTCACAAAATGTATTTTTCCTGTTACCTTACTTATCACATGCTTTGGCAAATTAAAAATATTTATCTTATATCTTTTTAAGTACTTACATAAATACCTACTTGAATTCGATCATCAGAACCATATTCATACACCAACCCGCCTGGCTGTGTCGGCGGGTTAGGAGTGTGGAGCCCAGATGATTGGTAATTCACTGACATTAGGTGAACCATGTATAGTCCAAAGGCTATGTTGGTCCACTCTTTAGCTCTGTAACGAACTCTTTGTAAATCTCTTTGTTAAAAATACTTTTTTAGAAAATCGAGCGATCTCTAATCAAGTGTTACCTCTACCTCGTACCGTGGGATTTTAAAAAACAGTATTTGTCTATATGTGTATTGTAGGTACCTACCTATTTGATTTGTTCAGATTTTTTCCCTACGCTCATAAAATGGCATTAGGTACACATAGGCCGATCACCACTTAGCCTTTACTTATGTAACCCTTTGATTTCCAGAGTCCTACCTACAAAGCCTCGATCACAGATGGCGCGTCGCCTGACTGTCAGTGTTTTACCACTTTGGGGACCCTCTTTGCCCACCGTACACCTCGTGAGACCACCTGGGTGTGCAGCGGGAAGTTTTTTTTTACTACTGTTCACCTCTGAATCATACCGCTAAACATCTTTAAATTTATATTGGTGACGGACCACCTTGGACTGCAAGTACCTACAGGTGAACAGTCACCTCACTATTTTGTGTCATCATATTATGGCTCTGGGTGCAATTATATATATACACACCCTTTCAGTCACAGAGTCGCCACGAACCCGCTCCCCCCCCGCTTCGCGGGGGTTGGACGGGCTTCGTTAGGAGTAAGTTAATGTTGACCTCCCCCCGCTTCGCGGGGGTGGGAGGCCTACAAGGGAAAACAAGTACCGTAAAACGGTAAAGTGGACGGTGGAAAATTTATATTTCCCACGGTACACCCAGGTGAACAACGGCGAACAGTAGTAAAAAAAAACTTCCCGCTGCACACCCAGGTGGTCTCACGAGGTGTACGGTGGGCAAAGAGCCTTTGGGGAATGTGCGCAGGCATTGCACGGCCTTATCCCATCTTCTCCCTTCCACCATAGGACCAGCAGACGCACAGAAGAATACCACCAGTACCTGGTCGACATACCACAGTGTCGAACCAAAAAATTCTGCTCTACTTTTATAATAAGCACGGCCACAGAGTGGAATGAGCTTCCTGCGTCTGTTTTCCCGCTAGAGTACAATCTTGGAGTCTTCAGGTCCAGGGTAAATAAGTTCCTTCTGGGAAAGCGTGCTCCATCTTAGGCCACATCTTCACTTACTTTAAGTGAGTTGGTGGCCAAACGCTTAACCTTTTTCAAAAAAAAGTCATTTTTAAACAAAATATGTACGAAACGACTTTTTCAGAACAGTATGTAGTATATTCCAGTTCATTTTCTCCTACGTTCGTAAATGGTTGTACCAAGTCTCTATGTTTCTTTCACCATATCAGTTCGTCCAAAATATTAAATGAAACGTCTCCGTTTTAACCAGATTTAACATAAAAGCCCGGACATCAGTCAAGCTCACTCCAGTCCAGGATTAGCCTTCCAAGCAAGTAGTCGCTTTAATCCCTTACGTAGATTTCAAGTCACGGCATGCTAGGTTTTCGTGGAAGGCAAAGTGACTGATAAAATAATACTAGTAAATCTATGTTGGTAATATAAAAACTAAACCCCACAAAAATAGGGTAGGTGGTTATTACCCTAATTCGACGCCCCAACCGAATAAAGCGGTAATATGAAAAACGTAATTTTACAGGAGAGCAAAAAACAAAAAAATTAGTTTTGACACTCGTGTGTTCAATGAATATAAATAAAAAGGGCATCACTAGAAGCGGAAAAAAAACACCTTCTCTTCATATTAATGACAAACTTCACAAGCTCACAGATTCAGTAATAAATACTAAAAACCATATAACATTTTTGTTCGCCCTTAAATGGGCTATACTTTTTTTTGCGTTACTTCATACGTCTTTATTCGTCTAAAAACGGCCGCAAGTGATTGTTGTAACAAATGCATACCTACCTTTTTAAAGGATTTTATGGTAACATAAGCTCCTCGTTCTAAGCTATTGCGTCTTTATTCGCCTTTAGATTAGATGTAATGATTTCGGTAAGTATATTTTATATACCTTTTTATAATACAACCTTAATGCTATTCGCAATCAAAAAAACTAATGTAACATTTAGTTTTTTGAAGATAATACCAATAAAACAAAGTATTTTGAACAAAGTTATTTAATAAACATAATATAAAATCAACACTTAACTCGATTTCAATCAAAAGATCTCCAATGATACGCTAGTTTATCAAGAAAAAAAATTTTACCTCGAAATCTGCCGAATAGTGTTTTTTTTATTTAAAACGTTATTTTTACATTATAGAACTTTACAAAAATTTTTTTAAAATGAACATTAATATAATAATTTATGTATTACCTATATTTACCTACCATTAATCAACAGACTTTCAAAAATATCAAAAACAGTTAGGTAAACTAATCAACAAAATAACTGCTACTTTCTAGGTGTGGACTGTCAGTTGTATTCATGATTAGCAATAGGAACATTCAATTTACACAAATAAGAGATTAAAATAAAATAAACGCTTCAACATAGGTAGTTTTAACTAAATAGTAAGTACTTAACTTTAAAACAAACACAAAATACTTACTATTTTCGAGTATTCGATACAATTATAGCAGCTGTAACTTTTTATTATGTTACCGCCGTGTGATTTGGTTTATGAATCATCATCTTCAAAAACATCTGACTAATGTTGTGACTGAGGACTGATTTTGTGGAACCAGCTTCCTGAGAAGTCCTGGTATTGAAGAGGATTAGTTTCAAGAGCTGAGCGTGAAGGCTCTGGGCAGTGGGCAATCTTCAGAAGACGGCTGGCACTCATGGAGTAGAAAATATTCTCTCTAGGGTCAGGTTCATCCGATTCTATTGCCATTTCAGCTTGAGTAGTTGAATTTCTTGTCTTGATAATCCAGGGCCGGGTTTATCTGATTCTCTTTCAGTTTGACTATAAAGTGGCTCCAGTATACTCGACTCCTCCTGTAACTATTCAACACTGCTCAAAAAAAATCTGTTAGATATTTCGGCAATTCATCATTGATGGCATACAAAACTGGTTGATTGGGATTTGAAGTCAGGGGAGGAATCGGGTGATAGTGATCTGGATGGCACATATTCATAGGCATCCGCGGAAAAGTCTTCAACCGATGCAGCAACCTTTCCTTTCCTGAAACGTGCAATATACTATAGTGAATGACCACGCAACTTCTTAATAAAAATTGGTTTTTGCCCTTTCGTTTATACCTACTATTTACGTACTAATTTCATCAAGATCAGACAGAGAGACAGATCTACTATCGCACTTATAATATAAGTGCAATTAGTGTGATAAAAATTTCACTCCATTTTACAAATAAATATCATAGATATTTTTTAATGTAGATGTGGAATTGTATGTAGTAGCTGAAGTTGTCTACATTCAAAACTGCATGAAAATCAGATGGTAATTTTATAATTACTAGCAACATAGGTTCGCATAATTAAAATAAACCTTTTAGCTAACGCGATAAGGGTCTTTGTCTGTATCTACAAAGTCTTCGACATTATTTTATATTAATTGCAAGAAGATCTCTAAAGGTAGGTAGGTACTCACACGCATCTTCGACATCATCGACCAAATTCAGCATTCGTCTACAACGTAAACGTCGCAAATGCTTTGTATTCGCTGAAGACACCATTTCACCACACCAAAATCGTTGTAATTGATCAAATGTATACCTACACACAAAATATAAAATACAAAATTTTTATAAATTAATAAAACAATACATAAAAAAAATTATCAATTACACTTATAAACTGGATGCGAATCGGGTTTTATCTCAAATAATTTGTATGTTTAATTACAATCCATAAATGGGTTTTGCTTTATACGAATAAAAACGTAATAGCATAATACCATCGATCAAAAATTTCCGGCCGGCCCCCCTTAGATGCACAATGCGCGCCCTGAAAACGTCAGTATCAAAAGGTATCCCATTTGGCATTTTGGGATACCTTTTCAACTAGTGTCATTTTAGCTCTCGGACCGAAAGCATGGTCAAGTGCTCGTATAAAAAATGCAATACTCGACCGACCATGCAACAGAAAAAGGATGGAATTTCTTATTTTCAGTAAGTTTTAATGTAATTGAGCCTTAAATACTTGAGAAATCAGCATTAAATGTTGTTGTTGGGTTTGCCTATGTAAAAATATTTATTTTGTTCTAAGTTGATGAATGGAGCGGCTATTGTTTCTATTTTTTTTTATTTATTTGTGTTAAGTTGTAAGTGATAAAAAAAATTCATGAAAAGACATTTAAAATAACTGGTTGAGGTTTATAAAGTAACTAGCTGACCCGCCCTCAATTTTATTTGCGTGAACTCTCTAATAAAAGAAAGACTACAAAAAGTATTAGATTTAATGAACTTAGTATTTAATTTTTATCCTTATAAAAATAAACAGTGTATAAATTATTTTTAGGTACCTTCCTACCTACTTACAAAATGAAATAAAATAAATTCGACTCCACTTATCTCTTGTTCCGCATGCAAAAAACTTGACAGGCTCTGCGCAAACTGTCTGCGTCAAAACAAAACGTGGACACTTTTGAGTGTCATTCTTGTAAGGTTCTAGGTATCTACGGGGGAGGCCGCATACTTGATCGATGCATAATACCAACAAAACATTTGCCGCCTACAGCCGAATAATAGCGTAACATTTTGTTGCTCGGTTGTTCTGCTAGCTTACTACTATGTAAGTAAGCGCAATGTGTTAAAATGATTATATTCGTCTATTATTTCTGTGACGTATTTCGAAAGAATAAAAACGTCTTTCGTTATAAATCTGTAAATTGTGGTCGTAAATGTGTGAAAAAAATTTGCGCTATAGATCTGCATGCATAGAATTCAAAAATGCAATAAAAAGAAATTGATGTAATAACACATTACCGCTTTTTTCGGTTGGGGCGTCGAATTTTAGAGATGATTGACCAAAACTTAATGGTACCTACCTATTAGAAATGTTTTTCAAGAACCTTACCTACTGAATGTATGTGTGGATGGAAAACAGATGAAACGTTGGTGTTGTTCCAACACAAACTAGCTTCGTAGTTAGCTTGTTCACATTATAAATAAATTCTTCATGTACGATAGATTATAAAATAATAAAACACGTTTTTATATCAATTACATCACTTTATTCATCAATGTTGAATTGAATATTTTTATTTCTATACAAACAATTTAAAAAGTACCTTACATTCTCTTACAATAATAACCACATTGAAATAGCTATATGCAATGAAAATCTTACGATAAACGTCAGTCGGTTTCTTTAGTACAATATACGAAATTTAGTACAATTTAGTACAAGAGGTGTACATAACGTACAATCTCTCTTTTACAATTTAACACATTTGACAACCGCAACCACGTAGGTATAGGAAACCCGTGATCACATAATTCTTAAAACTAAATTGAAAAAATAAAAAAGAATAACATTCAAGTGACAGTCGTTTGTTTGTGACAAATAATTTTGTTACAAATTTTTGTATAAGAAAATTATGTAATAAATTACAGATGTTCTTAATATTGTACTTTTTGGTACAATTATACATTAGGTGGTAAAATCACGTACAAAATGTTTGGTACGCTGGTTTTTATTATGATTGTGCAATGTAATGAAAACGGAATGTTATGAACACAAAAATTTGTCACTAAATTATTTATCAAATTACATATTTTAGGTATTCCTTAAACAATTAATACAGTCACGAATATTAAGTCAAACGAATACCGTCACGTGGTATATGTATAATAGTTATTAATATAAATAAAAAGTACAAAAATTGTTTGAAATTTATATTCATAACGATGGGTTTATTCTAGTCCGAAAGTTGCAAATACAAATGCAATATTTAACTCACATCTTTTAACAATTTAGTGCCTAGTTAACTACTTATCATGAAAATAATCAAACTTTGTATGGTTAAATAAAAACCTTGACATTTTAATCAATTAATCAAGAAAAGTTTAGTCTGATTGACGGGTATTTTTCGTACTATTAGGCCGTTTGGACAGCAAATATCACAAAGGTATTAAATTAAAATTTTGAAATTAAACATTATGTTTCTTAATACAAGTCTAACTACAAATAAAAAATACGCGTAGAACACAGTTGAGAAATTTAAAGTACAAATAAACTGAACAGCGTTAAACCTTGGTCATATGATTATATTTAGGTAGACACAAAATCTGACTTAGATTTTTATGATACTAACCAGCTTATACTAAAAATTACTTACGCTTTTATATCATGGCAGTGGCAATCCCGTCGGTGTACATTTCTGGCCGGAACGGAACGTTAATACCATTAAATATGTTAAAAAATGTCCACCAACGGAAAACTAAGTACAATAATTGATCCAATAACTTATAAACTATACTTAAATGTATTTTTACATGTTATTTACTCTCAGAATGGAATGTATCACGTTTTTACTGAAGCTTTAGATATAATATGGATTATCAAATTGTATAATACGTATCTAATAGGAAATAAGTTGTTGTTACAACAAATTAACAACGTGTTTTTAATAAATAATGATGCAAAATATTGTAGTTGTGAGGTTTCGTAGAATAGAAGTCTTATAACACGAACATTATAATATTTAGTGGGTATGTGAAATGTAATAATGTAATATCGGCACGCATGGTTCCTACTGACTTTCACACATACGAATTTGGACCTTCCTGCCATAGTCATAAAGACTAACTAACTATTATTCAAGGGTTCTTTATCCGTGCCGATATGTGATTGTATGCAATAACAGCTTATATTAAAGACTGCCAACGATTTACACAATACAATATCTTAAAATTCGTTGATATGCATACTGTTAAGACACCTTGTACATTTTCCTAATAATAGTCATAGAAAAACACTTTAATTATTTCTGTACATATTTACATTTACAATTACGTAATATTTTAAAAGTCAGTAAGTCATTGTCAAATATTATGACATTAAATATTAAATTGAAATAGCTACGATGTCGAAATCATGGAATCACAAAATAAAAATTAGTAACCTAATTCACAAGTGAAAAATTTGACTAATAAAGCTGTCAACTCATAAGAAATATTAAAATCAATAATATTGTAATGTCATAAGAATTATGTTTAAAGTATTAAATCAAAATAATAAGTAACAATTCAAAAATACCTACCATTAGCAGCCTAGTTGTATGAAAATGGCACTTTTAAAACATCTATCTTCAAATTACGATTAAAGAAGCGAAGGTACAAAATCGTCATATTTTACTGTTTTGAGTGTGTCACAACTAAAATCATAGTAAACACAAATACAAAAATATAAAAGACACTAAAGAAACTAATAACTAAGATAATCAATATTCCAAGAAAAGATAAAATCCGCTATTTTTTTCAAACAATGTCATGCGTTAATATCTATTTACATTGAAATACTTCGAAAAATAAATCAATTATGTATCAAGAGGTACACGTTAGGTACACTTACTTAAAAACTTAGGTACACTTCCTTAAAACTTAATCACTTATTGTTCGTACCAAAGAAAGCAAAATATTAAAAACATACAAGCGGTAAGGCATCTCGGTTTACTACCAAGCACTGGGCGCTGGCCCGTAAGGTTCATATTTGTTCAGCACTGAGCGTTCAAAGATACATTTTGAGCCTTATATGGTCGTGTTAAGGTTACACGAGCCAGGCGCGCTGCTAGCACCACGACTCTTCGTGCGGTGCCGGTCTGTCGTCATCATCGCCATACATATCGGCCAGCTTGCGGAATCGTGGCCCGAAGGTGGATAAGTAATTGAATTTTAAATCACCATCATCGGTACCTAGGGAAGAGAAAATTGGTAAGTTCAAAAAGGTTTGGTACTGTGAGGATTAGAACCATCATCATCAGCCTATATTAGTCCACTGCTGGAAATAGGCCTCCCCTAATGAGCACCATAGCGCCCTGTCTTCAGCTTGCCGCATCCAGCATCTGCCTGCAGTCTTTCGCAGATCGTCATCCCACCTGGCCGGAGGGCGTCCTACACTACGTTTGCCGAGTCGTTGTCTCCATTCAAGAACACGTTTACCCCAGCGGTTGTCGGTTCTTTGCGAGATATGCTGAGATATGCCATTTCAGCTTGCTAATTCTTTGAGCTATGTCGATAACTTTGATTTAAATCAAGAGGTTAAAATCTGTAAAATTGTTTTAACATTTTTAAACTGATGTAAAAAAAATTTTACCGTGTAAACTGCAATAATTATAGGGCTTGTTTATTTCGGGCTCCGTGCCCCATCCTCAACCTCAACCTCAACAGCCTGTATTAGTCCACTGCTGGGCGTAGGCCTCCCCCTGATAAGCGCCTTGTTGGCTTTTATCTCATGGGGGTAATGCCCATAATCCCCACGCTGGGTATGCGGGTTGAGGAACGCAGTTCGGTGGTAGAATT
This sequence comes from Eupithecia subfuscata, assembly GCA_963564075.1. Taxonomy (NCBI): domain Eukaryota; kingdom Metazoa; phylum Arthropoda; class Insecta; order Lepidoptera; family Geometridae; genus Eupithecia; species Eupithecia subfuscata. The sequence continues at coordinate 3,584,217 of OY751116.1, read as the reverse complement.
GTTCTGCAGGGGGCGCTGCTGCCCGCCCCCGGTGGATATCCCTTAGTCGCCTCTTACGACACCCGCGGGAAGAGTTGGGGTGGTGCAAATTCTAAGCCGGCACCACACAGCGATCCGTGCCCCATAGTCATGGTATAAATTAATACACATCCCTAGGTATGTCATTCGGTCACGTTCATAAGACCAAGTTCAAGTCATACTCACAGCTAGCTAAGGAGGAAAGAGAGCCGCTAGTATTGCCGTCTCCCTCATACGCGTAGTGACGCACATCGTCATAAGGATTGATGTCTGGATCTCGGTCTAGGACGGATTTCTTGTCGTCTAGGAACCCTGATAGGTCGGGTGCTGCGCCGACCAAACCTGAGAACAAAGGAATCGGTTAGGATTTATGATAACACAATGAATCAGATGAAAGTACATATAACGGTCAAATTTCATCATTGAGTTTTGACTTAATTTCTTGTTGATGTGGAACTAAGGTAGTACTTTTTTAACTTTTAAAACCTTTTTTTTAGCTACATGCAAGACATTGTGCTTCATCAATTATTTTCAGCAGCACTTAGAGCTCGTATTCAAGCAAAATCTTGACCTTACGTTGGGAAGCCTATGAAGAGAAACCTACAGTAAAATTGACATTTTCTTACCTACCTCATTTTTAACAATTACCGATCATATCCTACGACATTTGACGACAATAGTAGCCCCACGTTGGACGCCAATTTATTAAGTGAATTCCAACCCGGGTCAGTTCAAATCAAATACAAGATGAGCTATTTTCTTTCCTAAATGTTAGACCTGGCAGTTCGTATCCCACGACATTACAAAACGATGTGGCCCCATGTTAGACGCCAATTAATTAATTGGCGTCCAACGTGGGACAAGATATTATCGAAAGTTGTGTTATTTTCTTACCTAAATGGTCTCCCCTCTGCATAAAGGCGTCGGTATCGGGCGGCGCTGCGTCGTACATCTGCCGCAACACTTGCAGGTCGTACCCGGCGTCGCCCTCGCCGCCGCCCTCGTCGTCGTACGCGATTATGTTTTCTCTGATGTCATCCATTTCTTTCTCGGGCCACGCGTCCGCTCGGCGACGGTGCACGACCACCGCTAGGAGAAGGACTGGGAAGGAAAGATTATGGTCAAAATTTGTAAATAATGAAATAAATAATGCTGGACAATTAAGATCATCTAGCAATGTCAGTAAATCATATTTCACTGTTGATCCTTTGCTTTCTATATTAGACCTCTCCAGAAGACAAATGTCTAAAAAAAAAATTGGTTGCCTGTAAAGTCGGTATACGGGCGAAAGTTTTACGTGACAACGACTTTGTGAGCGCATAACGTGAGCGGAGCGTAACGCGTAACGCAGTTTCTTGAAGTGTCACCCGGCAAACCAATTTATAAGACGTTGTCACGTCAAAATAATAAGCTAATTGGGTTTAATCAATGTATTTTACACGCGAAAGTTTTCTAACGACGAACAAAGCTCCATTTGGATGACTAGTCCCAAATAAGTATAAAAGGATGATAATGCTTAGTACGTAGGTCTTTTTATGCTACAAATAAGATCTAAATATTTTTAAAAGATGAATAAAGTTCACTCACTGACTAAAATGGCGATGCACACTAGGATAGCGACTAGGAAGTTTGTATCTATCCCAAAGGTGACAGCCGTGAACATGCTCCGCTGGCAGCTAGGGTCTGCGTTCTTGTGGACTGACGGCTCGCCTAGGTTGTACATCTATGGAAAAATATTTATTATTAAACGTCATGTGGAGAAAATGTCGATCCCCAACCCGCATGCCCAGCGTGGGAATTATGGGCATTACCCCCATGAGATAAAAGGCAATAAGGCGCTTTTCAGGGGAAGGCCTGTGTCCAGCAGTGGACCAATATAGGCGGTCGAGGTCGTGGATGTGGATGTGGAGAAAAAGCGCAACAAACTGGACGTTCTTTCGGAGGTTCAACCTTCGGTGGAACATGGGACCAACTGGCTCTAAATCATGAAGGATCTGGCGGAGGCTTTGGCCTTACACTGTGATGTTGTAAGTTTTTTTTGACCCTACACAGCTCAAAGAAATTCACGGATGGGTTACTATAGCCTAATCGCAAACATTCGCTAACTATGACGATGGCATCGTCGCAGAATACCAAACGTTCAGAGTTCTTAAATATTTGAAAAAGTGCGGTGTTTTTGCATAATAGAAAAAGTTATTTATATTCCTGAAAAACTATTTGCGGGAATCAAACCTCGGCCTAAAAATCGGTTCATGTTCGTGACAGAAAACTGCCAATGGCAGATGGCAGGTTTCTGTCACGAACATTAATCGTGTCACATTAATTACATTTCCGAAATTCCGTGGAAATAAATAAAAACTGAGCTTCCATGTCAATTAAATAAAAAGCCTTCCAAATTAACTTTGCTGTAATCAACTCACTGTTACAATCCATTTGGGGATACCTACCCTTTATTCGGAGTAATGTAGAAATTATTGTCCGTATTATAGCCAATGTAAATAAAATGCCATGGGTTTTTTTATGGGAAGATTAAATAAAATTAAATATTCAGTTTAGTGACATTCTATGGTAACAATCTTTTGCAATATTTCACAGTACTTAATTATGTAATTGTAGTGTGTAATTTGATGGGAAATGACCTATAAATACCTCTTTATCAAGAACTATCGGCCCGTCCCGGCTTTGCACGGGTGGACATTTATTTTATAAACATATAAAATATAGCCTTTGTTACTCAGGGATATGGTAGCATTCTAAAGGTAAAATAATTTTTGAAATCGGTTCAGTAGTTTTTGAGTTTAATCCTTGTAAACATACAAAAATAAAAATATTTCCTCTGTATAATGCAAGTGTGGATAAATATTAAAACGAGGAAGGAGAAAAGAGAGGTTATTGCCCTGCAATAGGACAAATACGGCTGAAAATAGTATAAACACCGGGAAAGCAAAAGGTCCTTTCCCTTTTTTCTAACCCCTGACGCAAAGTACCCCCTCCTTTCCGTCATAAGTTTGACGTGTGATAGAGGTAGTATATAGGGGTGTCATCATAGGTCCTGCTGTCCTTGATCCAAAGCGATTTGGAGTAATTTTTATTTGTGAGGTGACTTGATCTAGTTTTATTTGTTTTTTATAGTGCCTTCCTGCACTGGCGGTGAGCACCTGCTCACCGCCAGTGCAGGTAAGGTAATTAAGAATTTAAATGATATCCTAAAAATTTATGACCCTGACGGGTTCATATTCCGTCAAGGTCGTAATTTTTTGGGATACTAATAAAATTCTTGATCGAGTGTGTTCTTGAAGAAAATAATAATAATAATAAATAATGCTGGACAATTCACACAGCATTATCTAGCCCCAAGGTAAGCAGAGCTTGTGTTATGGGTACTAGAACTGATATGACATAATAATATACGAGTACATAGATAGATATTTTTTATTATACATAGAAAACGACCAAAACACCCTGAACAAATATCTGCAGATCGTACAAATATTTGTCCCGAGGCGGGAATCGAACCCTCAACCTCCTGCGGACCTTCGCCCACCGCGCCACAGAGGTCGTCATCAAAATCAAAATTTGTTCGATTGTTTAAAATTATATTTTGGCTTTTCTTTTAGATTTTTGTATCAAAATTAAAAATGATGATTAAGCTCGACTCACATAATCCTTGTACGTAAAATTACTGATGCAGCCAACGAAGTTCTGGTTTGTCGGGACATGCTTCCAGCCAAATGATCGGGCCAAGTACTGTAAGTCTATGCTCGCGCCTCCCAGCTGAAGCGGTCCGTTCACTGTTGGGATAAAACACATGGTTTTAAAAAATGTTTATTTCAAGACAAAATTAAAGACAAGACATTATTTATTGAAAATGGTAAAGTGATTCACCGAAATGAAAAAAAGAAAAAAGAAAAAGTTTTCTATTATTAACCTCTTTTATTATTAACCTATATCTTTTCTATCTGTTATGTATATTGTGTAGCACAAAACAAACGACATGACGTGTCATAAATACTTTTATATTAACCTTTATTTTTTTATGTGCCATGTATGTATGTAAGTATTGGTTACAAAATAAACGCATTTATACTTAATTACTTACTTTTTTACATAAAGTTAAAAGTAACGACGAATTATAAAATGATTGACCTTCAGCGTTTTTGTATCATATCATTATTGTCCCAGAGCAAGCAGAGCTTGTATTTTATTTATTGATAAACATGCTCTATTGTTATGTTATGACGACTGACATATTTCCTGATATATTTTCGGGTCTATATGTAATAATACTTATACTTCCGGCCCGGACAAAACCTGCAGATAGCAAAAATATTTGTTCCGCTGTGGGAATCGCCTTCGCTCGCTGCTAGAAGCCTCCTTTATTAATAGTTTTAGATATAATATATCTAAAATATATATCTATATATCTAAAATATATATAAATATATCTAGAAGCCTCCTTTATTAATAGTTTTAGATATAATATATCTAAAACACCCTGTACATTATACAGGGTGATTTTTTGAGAAGGGCGGTGATGGCCAAGTCGGAAACCACGAGAGTGAGAGAAAATTTGTGAAAGGAGACATGCGCTCGATCTATAAGAAAATAATAACTGCATATTTAGTTTTTTTTAAAATCTTTTACTTTGAAGGAAATCGAGGTAAGTATTGAAAGTTATTTGTAAAATAAATAAATAATGCTGGACAATTCACACAGCATTATCTAGCCCCAAGCTAAGCAGAGCTTGTGTTATGGGTACTAGATAACTGATATACTTAATACAATACACTACATAGATATTTTTTATTATACATAGAAAACATCCAGAACGCCCTGAACAAATGTCCGCAGATCGTACAAACATTTGTCCCGAGGCGGGAATCGAACCCGCAACCTCCTGCGTCGCAGGCAGACCTTCGCCCACTGCGCCACTGAGGTGAATTTGTTTTTTCCTTTTATTTTTAATAATACCTACATTTCTGTGACATGTTCAGAAACTTGTGTCACACCAAAACCTCACGAGCGCGTGACGTCATGCAATAAGACGTTATCACGTAAACATCTCGATCGTAAACCTACTTTACAAACAACCAATTTTTTTAATCATTCGTGTCAATTTCCGTCAAAAGTAAAAGGTTTTAAAAAAAACTAAATATGCAGTTATTGTTTTCTTATAAATCGAGGGCATGTCTCCTTGCACGACTTTTCTCTCACTCTCGTATACTCACTATTCACCAAAAAACGTCCTTTGGTAGGCTAGATATCAAACTCACCATTCAGAATCTCCCTAGGTCCAGTAGGCGCAGCGAGACTCATGCAAGTGGAGAGCTTGCACCTATCCACGAACATCTCTATCGAGCTCCTCATCAGAACTATCTCGATGAGATGAGGTTTTCCATCAGCCACCTGCACGACGCTGTTGTTGAGGCGGGTGGTGCCGGAGCCGTAGTTTACTAGGAGGACAGGAAAGCCTTCGACTAACTCGAGGGACATGAAGTCTGTGGACAAAGGTTATGGTTAGCAAACGAATCACTGAATCTAAAAATGGTTTTAATATTAATATTTCTATAGAACCTATTGAACTATAGATACTCCACGAGGTCCACAATCCACACTATAGGGTAGATGAGAAAAAATATATTCATAAGTACTTTAGGTAGATACTTATAACGAGGATTGGTAACATTTTTTTTTCACCAATTTGTTATACACTAAACTAACCCGTTCATGGCCCAAGACGCAGACGAGCCTCTCGACCCTCGTGAGGCTGGGCAGTGAATGCGATACACTAAAATACAATAACTAAACTAAACTAACCAACTTCTCAGCGTGAGTAATCTGTAACCCATGCCAAATTACAGTTTTCTAATAGGTACTAATATTCTATGAGCTAAGCCGCGGACGGACAGACGGACATGGTGAAACTTAAAAGTTCCTTGTTGACTACGGAACACTAAAAATTAAAAGCTGACTTTTTGGGAAGTGGTCTTAATCGGCTTCGATCAAAATATTCCGCGGCCTGCAGCGAAAACCTTGATCGATGACCTAAGAGGTATTTTTTATTTCAATATCGTATTCTAGTTCAAACCACACGCGTATTCTTAACTTTCTTCTCTTTGTACCTAAAAAAAGCATATTAGGTACGCTTTGCTTTATTTTCTTAGATTCTAAGTACCAACCTGACCTTACATGACCTGTTATCAAAGCACTTACGTTGTTTTCAAGTACATGCCACGCTGCTATATTTAATAATCATTTATAACCAGCCCTGCGTTACCTATCACGCGATGAGGTTCATAAATCATCAGTCTGTCAGTCATTATGAAATCATTAAAGAATCATTACGACCTTTGCGTAGGTACGACCAAAAGCGACGAAATGATTGCGGGATAAAAAGCTAAGACACTACTAACAGCCCCATGGCAACATCTTGTTTTTTGTAGGTACGGATTTTTGCAGGATCCCGTAATAGCCAGTTAAGTATACGTGTTGCAATACAAACATTTACCTACACGAGTATCATGTTTACGGTATCCTGCTAAAAAACCGATCCGTTCGAATTTGTCATTCGGTTTTTCAATTTGGTTGCAAACTTTATTTTTCACATTGCATCCAAATTCAAAAAATTGTTCCAAAAAACTGTTCACTTCACACATGAAGTGAACAAACCTATGATTTTTTCGGGATCCAGTAAAAAACCGTTTCTGCAAAACTGTACGGCCGTGGGAAAAGGCTGTCATATTATAATAAAAGCCTTTATTCACAAAGAAAATATTATTAAGGCAAAAGTCTGTGGATAGTGTTTGTTTATGAACAAACAAAACTAGAGAGGGAATGAAACTGTGATAAGATGTTGTTCTAGAATTGAAATAGCATAATAAGTTACTTTCTATCCTGAAAAAGTCCATACGAAAAAACTTTTAAACAGTGACTGAAGTTTCAATTGAGATCAATCAAATCTCGGAAGAATACAAAAAATTGTTTATTAACAAACCCGATCTCATCTATATGAATTGGAGAACGTCTAGAGTTTTGACTTTTTAATTTAAACAAAAATAAGTTTCTAAATCTTTGATCCCTGGTGTGCCAGATACTTTAAGTCAATGTTTAGCTCCCAAACAAACGTATACAATACACCCTACAACATCAATTTAACATCATTAATATACAATCAGTCCCTTACATTCTGTCCCTTCGAGTAGAAACCGTTCTTTTACCGCCTTTTCTTACCAAGTCATTACTCAGCTCACGACTATGACGTCATCTGTGACGTAACGCCAATTTGTGTGACATGTTCATTGTTATGGGCAGCTAGGTTTTGCCGGTGACTTCGCTCGCGTTCTAGTTCGGTCCACTCATTTTTATACTGTAGTAGGGACAACTTTTTGTATTTTAAGGTTTTTTGTTATTATAGTGCGTAACCCCACACTAAGGGTAATTTCTAAGAAGTGGTGTAGTTGGTTATCACATCCCCGTACTGAGGGGAGGATGCGGGTTCAAGTCCCGTCGAAGTCGAAAATTTTTGCGATATTATTTAATTTCTTTTTGTATTTTCTCTACTGCCTGAATTATTAGTACGTAATAATGTTATTCCAGATTTTTTGCTCATATTTAAAATTATATCAAATCTTCAGTCTGATCTGTGGAGTAGTTTTGACGTTAATAAGAAAAAAACATCTGACCCACAAGTACCACCTTTAGTATTACCGTGTTTTTACAACCAAGTTCTATAGGACCTTTATCAATAAACAAAATGACAATCAAATAATAGACACATATTAGAACTAGTATTTAAAATTGAAACAATTGAGCTAACTGCAGACTGTTGCAAGCAATCTACAGGTCCTGTCCAGTATCCTTGAGCTCAACTGATCTACTCGTATATCAATACCAGTCGGAAGCGTCTCCAAGACACTGCTGGCTGCATTGCCCCGCTGTATGGCAACGCTGATGCGCTGCGCCAGATACTCACCAGCTCTCGGGTCACGCGTCGCTTCGACCAGACGCTCAGATATTTTATTTACAGCCCGCTGATCCTAGGTACCAAGTTATATTTTTACTGGTCTTTGATAATTTTACCATTTCAGCCAAACATACAATAAGTTCTTCAAACAAACCTTACCTCTTTATAATATTTATACGAATGATAAGAAATAACAGCATTTGCCGAGGCAGTAAGGTAGAACGGCCTGGAATTGTGCTGGAATGTTCGACAATAGAACCGTGGTTTGTGGTTTTAATCAGACGTAAAACCCGAATTGAAGCACTTTCGAAACGTTTAAGGTTGAGAATGTCCTTGAGAAGGTAAATTATTTTAGTTATCCTGCTAATATTCGGATTTAATCAGTTGTCTGGATGATATTGCTCCATTTCGGTAAGATCTCTAATTGTCTGTTGTTTAAGTTACATTTATTGAAATACATCATCATCAAATTAAATTTTCTTATGCGAAAGTTAGGATGTTTTAATGTATTTATGTTTTTTACCTCTTCACGCCAAAAATGTGCATGGATCGGGTTGAAATTTGCACAAATGCATATAATCTGAACTTGGATCATTTATTCAGAATTTTTATGCACAAAAGACATGGTACCTACGTATATGCCGGATCTATCCCCTCGGCCTATATCCCGGAAAAACTAGTGCAAAGCAGACTACCGAAGTCAGTTTTCAATATAACAGTATTTAGCGAATGTCGGACCGAAAATCAGGTTAACCGAAGATATAATTTGCACCAACAAAATGCAGTTGACACAAATTAACTGGGCAAGCCACTTCAGAGAATTGGCAAGTTGGCAACACTTGACGCCGAGAAATAACAATTGTAAACTTTAACGTCTTTAGGTTAAGTTTAAAATACTATAGCAAGCAGCGTTAATAATATAATTTGGCTTGGTCTCTTAGTGTTGATAATGTTATTATTTCTGTTAGCAATGTAATAGTGTTTTTAAAATGCCTAGGAAGTAATATAGTGTATACGAAATATTATTTACACATTTTATATTTTGGACAATTCACACAACATCTCCTAGCCCTAAATAAGCTAAACTGAGCATGTGATATGTATAACTGATTTACTAATGTATATCTATAAGTATATAATGTATTAAAACATAGATTAAAATTACAGACAATAGATAAAAAAAACGTTAATTACAAAATGTACTTAGATGAATTCATTAAACTTCTAGACGAAATTTAACTATCAACAATATTCCGTGTTAACAAGAAATTTGGTAAAATGTTATTACAAAGGCCAATTAATTTAGGCACTAAGGTGAGGTAGAGGTTCTAGATATTTAGGTACTGTCTCAAGTATCGAACTTTATCGAAGCCCAAAAGCGCCTGTTGTGGAAAAACAGGGATTTTAAACTTTCCCTAGTAAATATCTATTTATTTATTTAAGACAATATTATGATGTTGTGCAAGCCTGTAATTAGCACATTCTATACTAAAATTTTCATTCTGATAATCTTATTATGTGCTATGTTGGCATTACATAACACACAATGGACTATCACAATGAAAATTTTAGTATAGAATGTGCTAATTACAGTCTGGTACAACATCATAAACGGTCGGTGATGAGCATTTTTGTCGATGATTTTATGTGTCTCACGCACGATATTATGATGTTGTGCAAGCCTGTAATTAGACATTCTATACCAAAATTTCTATTGTGATGGTCTTAATGCCAACATAACACATAATAAGACCATCACAATGGAAATTTTAGTATAGAATGTGCTAATTATAGGCAACACATAATAAGACTATCGCAATGAAAATTTTAGTATAGAATGTGCTAATTACAGGCTTGCACAACATCATAATATCGTGTGACAGATAAAATCATCGACAAAAATGCTCATCACCGACAGTTAAAATTTCAGAAACTATTTCGTCGCTTATTGTCTGTATTCTGAACACGCTTTGAAAAATAAACCGTAACCGAAAACAGTTTGAGGAGTCACTTACTGAATGTCATAAATTCACCAGCTGGTATGGTCGCGTAGATATGATTGTAAATGTCAGCCTATCTCATGCTATCCCGTTTCGATCATATTTGATCCAATATGATACCTATCTAAGTGGTACAGCATGAAAGAAGCGGTCACTTTGCTGCCTATCTTTTATCTATGCGCGTAAGTTGTAGCTTTGTCGCATCGCAAGATAAACCTCTTCAGCTATTTTTGACGTTGACGGTACATAGACAAATCCGAGGAAACCTTTGTAGAATCTTGTGACTACACGACGAGTGCGTGTGACGCATATACGTCACACACACACACACACACACCCTGGTAATTCCTGTTGCCTGAACTCTTAAGAGACTCTGGTCTCTTAAGAGGACGACACAGTATTTTTTACTTCTGCTGGTCACATTGGTTTTCCCCTTTTTTGATTTGCCTTGCATACCTAAGTGCATTCCTGAATAAAGACTTTTTACATCACTTTTTATGACTAAGTTTCTAAGTATTTACCTTGGATATCCAAAAGTGGATTATGCTTCAAAGGTCCCAAATAGAAGATGAGACTGTTCCTCGTATGTGAGGTCACGGTCAAGGTCACGTGCCCTTCGTGGCAGGCCGGAGGTGACGGGTACATCGCCCAGCCGTCGCCATGGAAACCGATGGAGGTCTGCTCGCAATGTGGCCCGGATAGACCTTCGGGGCACTCGCATTTGTTTGCGAAAGGGGTACCTAGAAGAAATCTTGCGTTAATAAAGATGAATAAACAAAATGTTTATTGCAGGAACGTCAATAAACATAATCAAGGTATCCGAAGCGGCGGATACCTGATGGAAGCTCAGTGGTTTATTTTCTTTCGTTGTTTATTATTCATCATCATCATCATCATCATCAGCCTATATTAGTCCACGGCTGGACATAGGCCTCCCCTAATGAGCGCCATAGCGCCCTGTTTTCAGCTTGCCTGCCGCATCCAGCATCTGCCTGCAGTCTTTCGCAGATCGTCATCCCACCTATTGATATTATACCTACATATATATTGATGTTAATATTAAACCTATTATTCATGTTTATTATTGACAAGACAAAATAAAAAAAAAATTAAAAACCAACCGACGTTTATTGGCTGAACAGATTTTGCAGAACATGGCTAAGAACACTCGGTATAAAATTATCTATGACACAAAAAAAACTAAACGAAAATCGGTTCATCCGTTTGGGAGCTACGATACCACAGACAGATACACGGATAGAAACGTCAAACTTATAACACCCCTCTCTTTTTGCGTCGGGGGGTTAATAACAGAATAGAGGGCATCAAACGAATGAATACATTCGAATTGACCAGCAGGGCTATTCGGAAACTCAATTTCAGAGTCTTTGACACGGAATCTGACATAGATTGGCTTTCACACTTCACACTAATATTATAAATGCGAAAGTTTGGATGGATAGATGGATGGATGTTTGTTACGTCTTCACACCAAAACTATTGAACAGATTGAGCTAAAATTTTGCATCGGTATAGCTCTAAGCCTGGCATCAAACATAGGCTACTTTTTATCAAATAAATCAGTTCCCATGGGATAAAAATTACCTTTGAACGTTTCCATAGAAAGAACGCGTGCGAAACCGCGGGCAGAGCTAGTTTATTATATTTCTTATTAGAACGCAGAATATATTGTAGCGGTTTTTAATATTTCCTAATTAGTTTTCCGTAAATCGTAATCGTGAATTTCGCGTGAATCTGTGTCGGATTCACGAAGACTTAGAAACGAAGTTTCTGTATAGGCCTGCAGCTGGCCCTTTGTTCTTCTTGCAGTTCTGCTAACTTTGTCAGCGGAACTTGTGTTCAGATGACGGAAAAAATATTTGCATAACATACAAACATTTGATGTTCGAAACTAGGGGTTCAATTCATCTCTGTGTCCTAATCGGGGGAGGAAAGGTGACGGAAGAATGGGGTCGGCGAGTGTGTGAATTGGTTGTCTCGCCGGCCATGTATAGGAGGAAGAGGGGACGCCAGTCGGGCCGCGGAGGTTTAAATGTTCCCGTGGTTCGGCGAAAATGGCAAGAGAGGGACACCGAGGAGGTTTTAGTGGGTATTACGTCCTTCTCAGGGCGTCGAGTCCCACATAATTCTGGTCCCCCCCAGACTAGTTTATTCGTTAATGAATTTCCTCGCCGAGAAAAAAAAGGGGGTTCAATTCATCTAAAGGAATCGCTTCTTAACAATGGTATCGTCACAGGTGCAGATTGGCTTAACATAATTGGATTCCGGGTTTCGTTGTTGTTTTATTTGGTCTCGATTTGAATATTCGACAGCAAAAATAAAATGCCGCTGAATACATTTCAGATTTCCATCAAAGCGAGATCATGAGCTTTGAGTTTGAATGTGTAGGTACAGTCAGCTGCACAGACATGTATACACTTCCAAGGTTTAACTTTTATTTTACTCGGAACGTTTCAAATAAAAGGACATGCACACGTTTTTCGTACAAAGTAGTCATCGTACTTCGTCAGAATACGGTACATAAATTATCACAATTACTATACACTTACTATTTAGTCAAATTGAAAACTTGGGAGTGTATACATATTTTTGCAGCCGACTGTACCTACGAAACCGTGAGGTTTCCAAAACGTATCCCTAAAGGACTTAGCAAACAAAATACCAACATTGCTGCCGAACGGCACCACACTAAGCATTCGAATATGGGCTTTCACTCGTCTACTTTAGATACATCTTACAGTGACATAAATGCTTACCGCGAGCTTCAAGCGAGTGGCCCGCACGTTGTTGGATATCTGATGCAGTCAATAGAAAATGTATCTTTGGATTATGAGTTCAAGCCAAAATTCGAATGCTCATTTTTGTGGTGTGTGGCTAGTGCGGTGCAGATCTGCGACTACCTTTAGTTTCGCTCGTAAAACAAGCGCCCGTAGTGGATTTATAGGGTAACAAAACGCAATAGAAAAATACGGGCTCCCTGAGTGAGAAGTTTACTTCGCAGGGGATTACTTGCGGAGTTCCAAGTTCTAGAACATAGGGTTTCTTATTATCAAAGTTCAAGTATAGCTTAATCTTGGGTTACTCGATACTAATGCTTACGTGCGAAACTTTTGAGACTAGATAAGGTACTATAATTTACCTTTAGAAATCTGGCAGCATTTGTGCTGGATGTGTATATAAAACATTTCAATTTCCCTTGAAAAGTAACGACGAGATTCGGACGAGTAGTCCCCTTCACTTTTGGTTGAGGGTACAACTCATCCGAATCTAAAACCAAGAGATTTTAGATTCGGACGAGATGTACCTCTACTTAAAAGTGAAATGGACATCTCGTCCGTGGATGAGTTTGTGATTCGGACCAGATGTACCCTAACCCTAATATGAATGGGGGTCGAAAAAATATTTGATCGCGTCATTTTAATTTTTAAACATGAGGTTTTTGTCTAGCAATGCCTCTCATTATTTGGATCTACCTGTCGTTTTATGAAGTATTTTAATTTAATGATAGAATCGCTTTTCCTATTTTTGTCGTTTATCGGCTGCGTTTGAATACGTGCAGCAGTAAAAAGTAACGAATATAATAATTATGACCAAGTCAATATAAATTAAATTGACATAATGATATTAGAAACAGAAAAAAACATATGTATGGATAAGCTTTTGATGAATATATTTATGAATGCGGTTTACGCCTCCATTTCTGCTGCAACAACTTGGATCCCATCGGGTTCCACTACTGCGCAAAGATGTTTCTTCCTCTCTTTAATTGATCACAGTCCATGTTAGACCTAGCCCATCTCTATCTGTGTGTGGTGGACTAACATCGCGTGTATTCGTCCTCTGCTGAATGTAGGCCACTTTAGACAAAGACTTAATGAATATATATTTTTTTATTCTTTACATACCTCCATTCAAACAAATCAGCTGATCTTCAATATCACAGGTACATTCAGACTCAACCCTTGCACTGACGCCGACAAAACTCGTTGTATTCGTATAAACAGACAGCGGTACGTTATTCTTCATGAGTACGTTTCTGCAGGAATCTTCACATTGCTCCTTTTCTATTAGACATTCGTCTATCTTTACCATGTAGATCTTGGCGCTGAGTTCTTCTTCCAGCTGTAAAGGAAGATAATAATTAGAATATGAATATGACAGATGAAAGAAATTAATACGGAAGAACCCATAGAAGATCCTTGTAAGACACCACATGTGTTTACCTACAATGAAGTAACTGTATTACTACTTAGGTAAACTTTATTCATGGCAGCCTTAAAATTAATCAGCTTCAGCAATCGTATCCTATTGTTATTGCGAAAAGGTAATGTTCAATTCAGTAAAAGTCAATATAAAACATCATAACCGAGTCAAAAGCCCCCGTAACTTCTATTAAACGAGCATATACAAAAATCAAAACTATGGGTACCTACTTATAATCTGTAAGAAATGTGAACCCTAACCATTTGTTGTAGTCGTAAACTTGCTCATAAACACCGTAACAAACGCCCTACCGTTACAAAAGGTCAACACGTTCTAGCACTTAAACCAAATCGCGAAAATCAATAACCAACTACCAAGTCCCAAACTAAATAGTTTCAAGTTGGAAATAATCTGTGGCTTCCCAATAATTTGCGGTGCAAACTTTAGTTTAGTTGCGGATTCACTACAGTGAACACCCGAGACAAATTAGATAATAAATTGTGCATTTTCAACAAATGTTTCTGACTTGTTGATTGTGGAATGGTATTAACTTCAGGTACCTTCAGGTATATTTCATGGGTATTGTAAGGACAGACATAAAATATTTGATTACGTCTTTTTATGGGCTGGCAACCTGTCAATGCGAAAAATTGAAACGGAACGTACCGATCAAAGTTACCCTAATTTATCGGCAGTACCAAGTATGTACCTACCTCGGTTTCGGTTTAAAGAAATTTATTTTCAAAAAGACACAATGTCACTTACATGAGAAAAATAGTTATTTTAAAGTAGATATAAATTGAGTAGGTCGTTTTCGTACGTCTAATAGGTACTTACCCATCCAATGCATCTAAAAATAATAATCTGCTACATATTCAGTTAGTTTTGTTTTAAATGCATTGAATGAGTTTACATTTTTTATAATGGAGGGTATTTTATTGTAGTACATACATTGAAAGAATAATACTAGTAACGTTACCTTTAGTGATTGCAATGAATAAATCATTAGGGTTTCCAAGTGTCTTGAACGGTCTTAAGGAAATGAAGAAGTATAAGTTAACAAATCCTCGAAAACCGCAACAAAAATCTTTACTATTTCTTTATTTCCCTAAAGAAATAGAGACAGTCGGTTTTATTACTTCTGGAAAATACTGTACTGCAAGCTCTCGATATAAAACAACAAGCTTGCAACATCAGACAATATTTATTACTCGTTGAAAAATCATTTTGTTTACATCGGACATTGAGTAAATAGGTCTGCTCGGCTAACAAAGCGGGCGATACTGCAATGGATATTATGTACGAACATTACGATTGAACGTTTTTACATTTTTGTCTGTTGTTTTAAGAGCGTTGCAATATTTCGGCTATAATTTATTCAGATTGATCGCAGTAGTGAAATATTAATGAATATAACCCATTTTTTGAGGTTTTTTCGTTGTAAAATGAATTGTTTAAGCAATCAAAGAATTTTTTAACAACCTATTGTTCACCAATATTGTTTTATGACAAAATAGACACCAGCAAATCTCTAGGGCGACGGTCGCAACGTTAGCCGTTGCCGACTACCTACTTTATTTTATCTTTTTTTTATAAAACTTGGTACCTATGTATTATTATTAAAGTATATTATTATGTATTAGTATATTTTATATTGTATGTAATGTTAAGTAATACGCCACCGTCTTTCATTGTACAACTGCTTCGTGTCCATCCTAAGGTTGTCTGGAAGAGATCGCTCTAGCGATAAGGCCGCCCTTTGTACAACTATGTATCTCTCTTTTCCTGTATTTTTATTTTTGTATTTTCTTGGTGTGCAAAAAAGTGTAATTGTATTGTATTGTACTATTCTTCAGTGTTTGATTCGATGGTAGATTGGTATGGTAGATCATTATCACTCGCTCAATTCACACCGGAATGGCAGCGGTCGGAAGCAACGCGATAAGCGCTTTCAGTGTCAAATTGGTGTTCAAAAGTCATTTATTTGCGAACACGAGTCATAAATTAATATGAAAGCACAACATGTTATACCTAAATCTAGGGCATGCAAATATAGGCCAGTAGTTTTTTAAAATATAAATTTAAAATCAAATAAATTTGTCAATCAAATTACATAAAATAGTGAGAAAAATAAAATTATAAACTACTAACTGTTCAATAATTTTATATTTTATTTACATACACATAAGACCGCTAAGGCTTTAAAAAGCTCGCAAAGGTCAAGCGGCTGCACTCCCGGTGTGAATTGAGTTACAATCCGAAAACAGACATTCGCTTCGCTAAATCCAGGCGACTAGCTAAACCTTGCCGCTTGCAGTGTGGCCCGGCTCCGAACACTTTCAGGGTTGCCTGGAAGAGATCGCTCATAGCGATAAGGCCGCCTTTGTACTTCGTCTACTCTTAGCATTTATTTCTGTATTGTTATCTGTCTTTGTGTGGTACAATAAAGTATTATCTATCTACTTTCATACGTTTGTTATTTTATGCCTACCATCATGCAGTGCGGCTTAAGCCTGCCTGATGTACGTATCGTATCCGTTAAAATTTCTTAGCGCCATCTAGTTTCCAATTTCCCTATTGTTATAAATTATCGTACCTTTTCTTGTATCCCAATGACCATACTATCCAACTTCTCTGGCGGATAGTAAGGAGAACCGTGAGCTGAGAACCTCACATCCAGAAATACGTCTTTGACGGTAGTTTTACCGAAGACTGTGAAAACATCGACATTCTCCATCGAAGTGTTGTAAAGGAGTGAGAGAGTGTGGTGTAGCTTGTCCTTCTTGCTTGTGCCCTGTTGGAAAGAGATGGGATTTAGTTCAAAATAATTGAATACTTAGTAAAAGTCGCGCAAATCTTTATGAATTCTGTTAACATAGCCGCGAATGCGAAACTGCGCATGGTACAGTAGTGCGTAATCATTAATTCCTTCTGAACTCTTAAAATAAGCTACTGCGCAGCCACTCACGTATGCTTCCGAGAATTCATAAAGATTTTTGCGTATTATAGACAAAAGGTTACATTTGAAATCTAAACGGTGGTTTCTGATAGGATTTTACTTCCAGAGAATCTGTATAAATAAATAAAGGATGCAGGACAATTCCCACAGCAGCATCTAGCCCCAAGCTAAGCAGAGCTTGTGTTATGGGTACTAGATGACTGTGTTATACATTATACAATACATAACATAGATAGGTATAATATTTGATTAAACATAGAAAACACCCAGAACACAACAAATATCTGTAGATCGTACAAACATGTATCGAGGCAGGATTCGAATCTTCCGACGACGTCGCAGGCGGAACTTCGCCCGCCGCGCTATAAAAGTCACAACAAACTGGTAACAAAATCCAGTCATAACAACCCAGTTATAACTTCAGCTATAATAAATGCATGTTTGTTTCTTTACCCTATTCTACCCTCCAATTACACTGGCACTAACTCGTTAAACACTCTGAATGGGTCCCATGATGAAACTAACCGGCATAATACCGAGGCCTCTCGTTAGATAGTCGTGTTACTTGATTAATTTCTGCGGGGAATGCAATGTTGGGCTGATGTCAAATTTAGATGGGGTGTTTGGGTTTCAATTTTGCTGAATAATTCTTTATTGTACAACAAATAAACAGCCAGCGCTGCAGCGTCTTGGAAACGCATCCGACTGGTGTTGATATGGATCAGTTGAGATACATGTAAGTAAATTGTTTGCAACAGTATGCAGTTAGCTCAATTGTTTTGAATGTAGGTAAATAGGTACTAGTTCTAATTTGTTAATATTATTTTATTGTAATTTTTAAAGGCTTTTCTTGATATTTCACATAATATGAACAAAATAAAAGAAACTTTAATGCATATAAGAAACCTGTCAAACTTTAGTTTACGAAATAATAACTGTTGATTAGGTAATTGGTAACGTTTTTGAAGAAACTTGCGTAAATGTAAAAGTTTTCGAAACATTTCGGGAAGTATAAGAAGTTGTTTGACTTAGAGCGGCTTGCATAATACTTCGTTAGTGATTGACGAGTTACTTTACCTATTTTGGCAACTGAATACAAAGATTAGTATCGATACTCTGGGAAAAGTAACAAATAATAATGCTGGATAATCCACACAGCATCATGTAGCCCCAAGCTAAGCAGAGCTGTTGATGACTGATATACTTAATTCTATACATTACGTAGTTATTTTTTTATTAAACATAGAAAATACCCAGAAAACCCGGAACAGCGAGGTGATCATACATCAGACCTTATGTACGTGGGGTATAGAGGCTTTCTGGTTTTGCAAAATGCTATCAGAGTGTCTGGTCAAGGCGACAAGGGTGAGTATCTGGCGCAGCGCATTGCCATACAGCGGGGCAATGCAGCCAGCGTCTTTAGGACTTCGATTTCTTCAATCCAGAACGGAAGAGTCCCCAAGACCAAGAATTTAGATCAGTTGAGCTACTTCTAGAAAATTTGCATCAATCTGCAGATAGCTCAACAGTTTCATGTATGTGTCTGTAAATACTTGTATGTATCTATTCGTTGCAATTTTCTTTGTAAACAAATGAATTTATTACTGCTGCGAGCTGTGGCGGTGGAGGAGCCGTGCCGTAAGAATTAACCCCCACTCAGCCCGAGAATGTCATATAAGCCGACTAAGGGATTATACCAGAGCTTCTTCTGGGTATTATTAACACCTTCACTGTGATCACCAATTCGCCTGCAAAGCTTAGCTGTAATATTCAGCAGTGGACCAGATAGGTCCACTGTAGGGGTTCCTATGGCCGATTAATAGTATACACGATAATGGATACATCAGCTCGCCACAGCCAAGGCATCCTATCAGCTGCACCTCACTCCCCAGTCCGTTCCACTGTCAATCCGGATTCCCGCTCTCTCGGCTATGTCTGTCTGACAAGTGACAGTGACAGCTGATTAGCAACACCTCGACCTACGATGACGTATGTAGACCATGGTTTATATCATATTACCTGGACATATAATACACTACAGTCCATCACTGATGGATGGACACATGAGTGCTGTTATGTATGTTCTTTACTTACATCGGCCTCGGGAACAATGAACTCCTCAGCGGTTACATTTACGAATCTGATAGACCCTGACTTATCGACTGCTTCTTCAGGGATTTCCTTGATGGTTACGTTTACCGTCGCTTCTACCCAGTGGAAAGGCACTACTGGTTCGTTTTCTTCTGTCACCTAGAAAATTAAACGATGTTTAGTATCGAGGCACTTATTTTGCTCAGTGAAGGGGTCATCTTTTCAAGAGATTATATCGCGGTGAGATGAAGGAAATTGTTGACTCGGTGATGAACGACAATTTCAATAAATTAATTTACATTTACCTTAGTTTATGAATTAACGTATCAAATACGGTTTTTGATTTTCCATCAACGTTGATTGAAAAAGAAAAATAAAGATACGTCATATCCAAAAGTTTACTATGATTCAAGTTATTTGAATTGTGTGACAAATAGATTTAAGGAACTAATTTATAATGATATTCATATCTTTCAGGCAATATTAAAAGCAAATAGTGTATGTTGTCTATGAAATAGAAGTTTGGCACGGTATTCACTAACCATAAACCGACTTTAAAGTTTAAACTAACTGAAGCCAACCTGCCTGAAAATCCAATAAAAACGTCCCATATTTTTTTTAGAACAACGAAACTTGTATAAAATTGTATCGCGCAGCGCGAAATATGAGTGTAGTAAAGTGTCACGCGCGGTAACGACTTGCAATTTAGATACATATCTAAACTAAAGGACCACATAGGCCTGCGCGACATTTTGCTCATAATTAAAGCACAATTTACTACAGGCACACGCGTAGGTACCTACTTTGTTTATGCCTCTCTCATACTAAGACTTGCTTTTATCGAAAAAATTGGTTGCCTGTAAAGTCGGTTTACTGACGATAGTTGAACGTGACAACGCAGACGCATCGCTCACTCAAGTAGGAGAGAGACGGATGTCGAGCGCTCTCGCTTGCACTTCAAGCCTTACATGGAACGCCTCAGAGCGAGGTAACGCCGCATGACGAGGTAACGCCGCATGACGTCATGTTTTTTCGTGCGTGCAGCCGGCTCTATCGAATTATAAGACGTTGTCACGTCAAAATGTTTTGTTTGTTTGTTAGAGCTTTATTAACAACGACACTATTTTAACTAAGCTAAGGTGCTTTGTCTCTTTCCCAGTGTTGCTTTTGTCTTTCTATTAAGAACGCCATTTACGTATGCCTACGCTTAAGTCTGAAGTGAATGTATAATGAAATTAATGATATCCCCAAATTCACAACGGGACGGTTTGTCCTGTCGTGTGTGGAAATGAATCCAAAAAACCCGTCGCGAAAATTAAAATATCAATTTAAAAAATTTTGGCGCCGTTCCTTACTGGATATACATTATTACTAGCTTCTGCCCGCGTCTTCGTACGCGTATTTTCGGTATAATAATTAGCCCAAAAATCGAAGTTAGGTTTTGCTCTAAAAGTACGTCAAATTTCATATTGATCTGTTCAGTAGCTTTGGAGATCCTAGGTAACAAACATTCTGATTTCACAAACTTTCGGATTTATAATATTAGTTGGATAGGATAGTAGGATAGATGTACATGCTCTTACTTTTCATTTATTTTACTTCTTTTTGTATAGATAGTTATGGATTAATTCTATTGTTTTAGAAAAATTATGAAGCCCTATTTTATGTCTCTTGTGAAACGATTAAATAAAGTATACCTCAATGACGCTTACTTTTACAAAATTACAAGCTTGTTTTACGTGGTTATCTTTATTGATGTTTTTATATTTTCGCTGAAGGAAAACATCGTAAGGAAGGGCACGTAATAAATTCAAAGACATGACATCTGCCAGAATTCACACCGGGACCGTGAATTATGAACAGTTACGGAAATACGTTAAATCTACGCTGTAGAAGCTGACCACTTTCTTCATGATTATGGTTAGGATACGCTCAATCTTTTTATTTTTAGGCGAAAATGTGTTGTGTAACTCGTTATTTTAGTTTAGCGTTATGCCATCTCTAAAAAATGTTTTTGATAAGTTAAATCTGTAGATATGGTACCTTCTCCTAGCGCTTACTCAACAACTGGTCTGCGTTACAACTACACGCAAACACTCGCTCACAGTTAAATTTCCAATCTTGTGCAAGAATTATAACGAACAAGCACACTAAAGTACGTCGTAGCAAGCACGTGTAACACGAATGCAGGAACGACTATGACTGAGGTGAGTGGACCTAATTGCACTTGATTTGAGCCTACTATTTTCGAGAAGTTAGAATATGGCTTTGAGCTGATGATAAAATACTCACATTAAACTTCAACAAATAGGTTCCATTAGGTGTTCCCTCCTTCATGGTGATCATGCCAGTATTGCTATGAACGTCGAAGAATGGACTCCTCTGTTCGTAGGATGGAAGCCACATGAACCTCTTGTCTGGCAGGTCCCAGTCATCGGGGTCGTCAACGAAGACTCTGCCAATCTCTGTGTCTGGTGCTTCACCCTGTGAAAGACAGTAAGAGTTATATTACGTCATCAAAATCATCATGAAAGGGCATCCTAATGGTCTGTTGGTAAAGTGCCTCGCACTGACACGCACTTTGTGTCGGCTGGTTTATTTCCCAGTCGCGTTTCGTCTCGTATTTTATCGTATGGGTATTTTTTCATACAGCATATTTAGAGCATTTAATGGGTGGTAGCGCGTAATGTCGTCTATGGACGCCTGTAACATCACACTGCGGTAACCGTTACCCATCAGACGGGCCGAATGTTTGTTTGCCACCTTTTTGCTATAAATAATACATTCGCTGCCTGTCTTTACTTATGGATATTAGAACCTCTTTCAAAAGGTGGCACTTCCGGTGCCGCTGGCACCAGAAGTGGAGTCTTTGACAACTTTCAAAGTAATTATTAAGTGCAGAGCTTCGCTCCATCGCTCTCCGAATTATTCACAATTAAATTAAAGAGTGGACACATGTTCCGTTAAAAATTTCTATAAACCGCTTACATTTCTAACTGAAAACGCACCCAAAGTTATGAATATATATTTCATCAACTTTATTAACTGTACTTAAGGGTCCGGCGACGGATAAATTTCCCTTAAACGTAGTACCAAAATGATTTGTAATTTGAGAATATTTTCACCATGGTTGGCTATTATTTGTATTAGAGTAGTATTTATTTAGGTTCCTGTCACAAGCTTTATTCAAGACCCTTAACACCAAATAAAATGACCGATTACCGGCGTTTTCTTAATGTCAAAAAATAGTTCGACTAGACGCTTTTATCTTGAAATAAAAATGGCATAGGCAAAATGGTTTCTTGTCATGACACACTACCACAACCTTTGTTCTTCCGCGAAATCCCGGCCATCTATTGTGCTAAGGTATATAAGGTTTTAGATTGGCAATTTGGCGTACTTATTTCTAAAGGTATCAAACAACATGCAACCAAATACAAACAATTTGTTAACCTATTTTCTACTGAGTTTACCCACATTATTACTACTACCCAACCCTAATAGTAATTAAGTAAAATCAAATAATCCGACATGCCACACTAAATATTTTGATGGGTTTTAGAATATCCTATTAATTATCGACTAACAAGGGTTTCCGACCGGGTGTGTTATTAAATGAATTTAGAATATTTAAAAGCTTTTAACAAATAGCTTATCTATTGAATAATAACCGTTTTGTACTCTTGTTATAAGTTCATTGTACTTGTAAATCAATTTCGCTGCTATTGAAAAAGTTTAAAACGTTTTATTAGGTTATGAGTTAAGGAAGTGGGTATTTGTTTTAAATACTTTATGGAGTTAATACGAGTTTATTGAAATACTAGCTGCGCCCCGCGGCATCGCACGCGTTGTTTCTATGGAAACGTTTAAATTTAAATGTGATTTCTATCCCACGGGAACTGATTATTTATGGGATAAAAAGTAGCCTAACTTTGATTCCAGGATTACAATCACCTGTATGCAAAATTTCAGCCTGATCGGTTCATTAGTTTTTACGTGAAAGAGTAACAAACATCCATCCATCCATACTTACAAAATTTCGTTTATAATATTAGTAGGATTAATTAATTTCTGTTACATACTGATACTTATTTGCTTACTGAATTGAATAAACAACAAATTTTTGATTTTTATTCAACCTTATACGTAATAAACAAATACCTCATTTGTTGAAATTGGTCAAGTAGTACAGGCACAGATTATGGAAAGACTAGAAGTAGAAGAAAGTAGCTCTGCCCGCGGCTTCGCACGCGTTATTTCTACGGAAACGTTCAAAGGTAATTTCTATCCCATGGGAACTGATTTATGGGATAAAAAGTAGCCTATGTTTGATTCCAGGCATAGAGCTACACCGGTGCAAAATTTCAGCTCAATCTGTTCAGTAGTTTTGGCGTGAAGACGTAACAAACATCCATCCATCCAAACTTTCACATTTATATTATTAGTGTGATGTGATGTGATTCGATAATGTTACTAGGTATAGATGCTTTATAGACGTGGGAACGTAAAGCAAACATAAGTACCTACATAAAGTGCCAAGCTATCAATAATAACCTTCTAGACCGACCGCTTCTTCTGTTTCAGTGATTATTATTAAACCACTCACTAGCTTTATGCCAAATGAGGCCTTTATTTGAAATTAAAAACTGACAGTTGCTAAATGTCACCAAAAAGGATTTAAAACACTCGAACTTTTCGGTCCAGAATAAATGCCAGAACTTTCCATCGAGGCCTGCTCTAAATCAGTCAGTGACAAATCAATTATCCCGTGGTCGCAAG
This sequence comes from Eupithecia subfuscata, assembly GCA_963564075.1. NCBI lineage: Eukaryota > Metazoa > Arthropoda > Insecta > Lepidoptera > Geometridae > Eupithecia > Eupithecia subfuscata. The sequence goes on along the minus strand of OY751116.1, from coordinate 3,560,183 downwards.
TTGAGTAAAGTTGGGGCTTGGGATGTTGGGACATTGGGACATTGGGACATAAGCCAGGCTTAGCCTAAGCCGTCGTTAAAACGAGTGAACTGTACGACTGTTAGAAAGTTGTTTGAAATAGTAACTGGGTTGGATCTTTTTAATGTGCTGGTTTTGCAGACTGATTTGAAATGGGAACTTATCACAAACTATTTGTTGGGAGTGTTTTAGGAATGATTGTTTTTTTTGGTTCTTCTTCATCGTCATATATAAAGCTTCAACCTATATAAGTCCACTGCTGGACATAGGCCTCCCCTAATGAGCGCCATAGCGCCCTGTCTTCAGCTTGCCACATCCAGCATCTACTTGCAGTCTTTCGCAGGTCGTCATCCCACCTGGCTGGAGGGCGTTCTACACAACGTTTGCCTAGTCGCAGTCTCCACTCAATAACACTTTTACCCCATTAGTTGTCGGTTCTTCGCAAGACATGGCCGGCCCACTGTCACTTCAGCTTGCTAATTCTTTTGGGCTACGTCAATTACATTCATCCAAACTTTCGCATTTATAATATTAGTGTGATGTGAAGTGATTAGATCAAATATCCAAAGAGATAGATAGAAAGAGTTGGTTTTTACCTAGTATTTTCTAGCCTAGTAGGTAGTATCTTTAAGAGTCTAGTAAACCTAGAAACGAGTAAGAAATATCTGCTTTAACACTTTCACGGCCCAGGACGCACATCCTTCAGCCCGGTGGAGAGGCGACGCCCTTGCGGGTCGCACTACTGCACGACAGGGCAGTAAATGCCCAGTCGTCCATACCTTGCAAAACCAAATCGCTGTACCCACAGGGTAAGAACAACAAGCAAACCTAATAAGAAACGAAAACCCCGAAAAGCGCTTACTGGTAAAACCACCTATGGGTAAAACTAACACATAAAGAGTCCCTCTATCGCCGACGCATAGAATAAACTTTATCCCATCGTAACTTAGAAATCAGAGCAGCACATAGTATGAAACAGTAAGTTAGGTTGTTTCTCTTTTTAACCGATTTCGAAAGAAGGTTCGACTGTATGTATGATTATTTTATGTTCATCAATTTCTCCGTCATGTATGAGCCGATTTTGATAAATAAATAAATAATAATGGACAATCCACACAGCATCATCTAGCCCCAAGCTAAGCAGAGCTTGTGTTATGGGTACTAGATGAGTGATATACATAATATAATACATTACATAGATATTTTTAATTATAATATATAAAATTGTTTCGCTATTATAGGTAGGTATAGATAATGATTCCGAGATGGTTTTTATTTGGGATTTTATACCCGAGGGATCAAAATTTCTCCCGCAATAGGTAAAACAGCGTAAAGTTAAGGGATTCGATTGTTTATAGTTTGTTCAAAACAATCAAGTTATGTGGTAACTTGTATGATTCTTAGACTTGGTATTTCAGTGCAAGCTACAGAAACCTAAACTATTGTTCATCAAGAAGTAATCAGTCAGTTTACAGTAGTCGTAGTCCCCTCAACCTCAACAGCCTGTGTTGGTCCACTGCTGGACGCAGGCCTCCCCCTGATAAACGCCTTATTGGCTTTTATCTCATGGGGGGTAATGCCCATAATCCCCACGCTGGGCATGCGGGTTGGGGATCGCAGTTAGGTGGAAGAATGTTCTGCAGGGGGAGCGGCTGCCCGCCCCCGGTGGATATCCCTTAGTCGCCTCTTACGACACCCGCCGACACACAGTCGTTTGGTCAACTTGACGGAAATAAAATAATGCTGGGCAATTTCTTACAGCAATTGTGCTAGGGCGTAAAGAAGTAAGCGGAGTTTGTATCAAAAAGTCTAGGGTATTTAGGTATCATTATAAATTATGGAGCCTAGCTCTTATCGGTGCAATGATGCAATTTCCTCCACTTCTCTCCACGGTCTCTTATACGACATGACAGCGACTTTCTCCTTTTTTTTTATAGATATATCATTTATTCATAAAAAAACATTACATAGGTTGGTTAGTAATGCTTTAAAGCCTATGTTAGGTTTGTCTAGGCAATGAGTTCTCATCTATTTTACTTAGGATTTCTTATCACTACTGTTGGTTAACCTGTAATTTAACTTGCCTAAATATACATTGTAGGCAAATCGCTTAGGTAAAAATATTCCTAGCTCTTAAATAAACCATCTACAATGATAGCAGTCTAAAGATTGCTAAGATAACATGACCTTGATCTGACTCATATAGGTACGAGCACTCCGGAACCGTGGTCCCACTGCGACTGAAAGGGTGTGTATATATGTATATAATTGCACCCAGAGCCATATGTTGAACGGTCAAGTGTGTGTTTGGTGGGACCACGAAAAAGTTTTGTCCCACCAGTGGGACATCGCAGTGGGACCACGGTTCCGTCACTGGTACGAGTAGTCACTTCTTTGTCTTTCCCTTCCTAGTCTTCCTTCTACTTTTTCTTATCATGTATTTCTTCTATTAAGAAGCTTTCATGTCGTATATGATATCCTTCTCCCTCTTCTGTTACTAGGTACTGTTCTGGTGCTAAGTAGGTACTTAGCTGAAAAACCTTTGAGTAACACAATTCATTAAATCTGCCGACAAACTTCAGAGCTTTTTTTAAATGTGTAGGTAACGACCATTAACAGCCTCGTTGATCTTGTGGTCACGTGTTCAACCGCTGGTCCTGGGTTCAAATCCCAGAAATTGTTATTGTGATTTTATTAGCACGAAATAAAAAAACCCAGTAGCATCATCATCATCAACCATCGCTATAATCTCCATGAAATTCTCGCAATTAGTTTGTCGCACACAACGGCTTAACGCAGTATCATTACGTATTTACAACAAAATATCAGCTCAACCAAACTAACTGTATATTAATTTATTGTGGTAATAATAAAAACTGTTTTCCCACCATAATCCTCGTTTATACGATACTAAAACAGCTTTCATTAAGGTTGAAAATTAACATTTTAATAGCGATATATTAATATAAAACACGGGTATTATCGTTAAGGTTTATGGATGGTATCGAATCTATATTGACTTAATTATTTAGCATCGAGCGTTCGCTAAGACCTTCATAATAATTTTGATACAAAGTCGTCGAAATCCTATTTAAATCAGGGTTTTAATGTACGAAATTGACTAAGATTTTAGTAGACGTTACATCGGAGACAGATGAAGGAACATCTGACAGTTTTATTCAGACTTACATAAATTGGTAAGATAGAGCTGTGAGAAGCTTTCGAAGTTTCGAGTCATATAATCACCAGTTTCCACTCAATAACCATTATGAAACTTGAATATTTAAAACACTTCAAACTTAATCAAGAAACTTTTGACGTGACAACGTCTTATAAATTCGTTTGCCGGGTGACACTTCAAGAAACTGCGTTACGCGTTACGCTCCGCTCACGTTATGCAGACATAAAAAGTGAAAGGAACTCAAAGTCGTTGTCACGTAAAACTTTCGCCCGTATACCGACTTTACAGGCAACCAATTTTTTTTAACTAAGAAAACTCAGTGAACCATAAATTCAAGAGTGAATATTTTTACACAACATCTAGCCCCAAATTAAGCAGAGCTTTCGTTATGGGAACCCGTTAATTATACTCACTACTTAATGGACTTATAAACTTCTTTCACAGTCGTATAAAAATAAAAACGCTTTAAGATAGGTACTGACAAAATATTTCTTAGACAGTACAACAACTACTTTTAACAATACTCTGATATCTACATGAAAAATCGTAAAGTTTACGATTCTATGAACGCCGTGCTCCATTTTTCATGGTCTTTAACAACTCTGAATACAAATTGTAATGAAAATGCGAGTAAACGACTCAAAGACAGCCAAAGAAAAGCTGTGATGTAAATATTTCATGGAGACATTATTTATGTACATACTTGTCTGTAGTTGCGAGGTAAAGAGCTGTGTAAGCGGTTTTTTGTTACTGAATATGTTTTTATTTATAAGTTACACTTTTATTTCGTGGTTGTTGTTATTGGAATATTTTTTACGACTGTTCAAAAGATTATGAGCTGAATTTAATATTTTGTGAAAATAATTTTTAACCTTACGAGTATATTATGTAAGGCCCTACTTGGGCCGCCCAAGACATTTTATTTTAAGGATGTCTTTAAAAAAATCCCAATGATATGGAAGTGAATCTTTTCTAATAATTTTATAGGTTGATGAAACACCCGCATTTATCGCCCTCACAGTTAAACATTGAAACAAATGACAACCATTATCATCATAAATTGGGCTAATAAATTCTAAATGAAAACGTATTTAAACACTCAGTATATAGTCGAGTCATAATTGATTCAAACTCATGGCAATCACACTAATATCCTAAATGCGAAAAAGGCTGACCGGATCGGGAATAATATAACTTTTTATTCCGGAAAAAAAGGCGCATGAAGTTATATATGTGTATCTACCGATTTAATTGGGTTTCGCTCTGCTAAGCTGGAGTATAGGCAAGGCCTCCTTCTGCAACCCAACTACATCCAGTGTTTTTTGATAGCAAGGCGTCGAAAAACATACAATCCTTTATAGAATACAATAATTGCTAAATGACAGTGATGTCCTACCTCAAAACCTCAGACAAAAATAAAAAACCAAACCAAACCTAAACACAAAAACTACTGAACTGTCTTTTGTAAACAATACTCACAACAGTTCATTGCCTATCAATCAATAATTAATTATTTAAATTTCGGTATTTGTAAGCGCTTAATTATTCAAATGCAATTAAAATTGAATTTAAACAATCCCTCGCTAAACAATTGATGGTATAATCGATTGTTATCTGTAAACACTGGACAATTCTGAATTAGCAAATTAACTTATCACCGATTAACGAATATTATGATAATTGGCGAGTAGCAATATTTAATTTGTAGAGTTCAGATTTTATAAATATATGCGGATTTAATTTGTTTAATATTTACTTTCCTGGGATTTTAGTTAGATTGATCAATCCTTTATTTTATGCTGTTTTTTTTGGATTTGCAACCGAAACATTACATTAAATCAATTGTTAAACCACACAACAAAATCACTTGACATAGGTAATCATCAACTCAAAAGGTCAAGCAAACACAAACACAAAACATATCGAGCTTCAACAAAAAGTAAGTATCGAGTTAGTTCTCTTTTTTTTGGCAAAATAATCAACCTCTATGATGCGACCGTTTCTTCTAGGATCAAAATACACTTAACCTCATTGCCTTATCACTGCAGTGCTGCAGTGTAGTAAAAGTCTGTGATAAAGTGGCCCAACAAAAAGACCAAATCCCAACAAAAAGACCGATCAAATTTTGTTAGGTGGAAAATTTTGCAAGACTGTGAAGCATCGAAGCCGAATAAAACAAACATCATCAAATTATTGCATCGTAGGTCGCACTGGTTTACCAGTTTACTGACTTTAGTCAGTGCCCTAAATAAAACCAATACATGCCAATGCAAAAACAAACCAAACTGTACCAATACTCACATAATATCTCCAACTGTACAACTCATTGTAGTACGATTCCGTCTGATTGCGTTGGGAAAACACATTTTATTAGAAACATTGGACAATTAAACTATAAATATTCAATGGGTTATAGGTTATTCTAAACTCAGGAACTAAATAATGTCGAAATATATTTAAGAGCAGCTCAAAGGAATATCTAGAAAAATCGGAGTTCCAAAAACAACGAAAATACGCTTATCTTGACCGGGGTTGGTTTAAATGAGCCGTTTGGAGTGGAAACCCTCCGTTCTTGGGGTCTTGTTTGGGGCACACGCAATATTCGAAGATCTCTCCAAACTTCCCATAGAGTTCACGTATTCGCTCAACGTATTAGCCATTCTATAAAATTACCATTCAACGTGGCAATGCTGCCAGCATTCTGGACACTCTGCCTTTTGGTGCCGGCTTACATTATTAGTAGATCGTTATATTATTTTCGTGCAGTGTAGGTACATATTAGTTAAAGTTTGTTTTACCCGTGTCAAGACGAAAACCTAAAAACCCAGAAAGAGATTCTCATCTCAAAATACAAAGCCACGAAACGAGAAGGTACATAAAGCAAAATTATATTAAAGGGATATTCGGCACAAAGAAAAATGCGAGGGGTGTCCTTCAGGATCAAGGGATTTTTTACCTTTTCCCAATACTATTATGTACATTTCGACACGTAAGTAATTGAACCTCAAATAAGAAGGGCTCAGGGTGTTTACTATCATTATCTGTTACCCGCCAGTAGGAAAATTTAGGAAACAGGAAATCGGATTGAGCTCTGAGCTTATTACGGCAGTTTTCAATATCGTCAAAAAGTTCTTTAGAGTCCCAATGGTTAGTATAAGAACGTATTGGGTAGCATAAGACCCAATGGGTTATAGGATCTCAACGGGTAGCATAGGTTCTAATGGTTAAATGTCCCAAGCGGTAGTATACGCAACGATGCGTCTCAATGGTTACGTATAAGTCCCCATAGTTTATAAAAGTCCCAATAGGCACTATAAACCCCACTGGATAGCATAAGTCCCAATGGGTAGAACTCACCTTATAATTATAAACGAAGATGTCACTATGTCCGGGGCCCATAGGATTGTCATTCCTGTCTCCGATGACCACATGGAGCGAAGACACGCCGGTCAGTCTCGGAGTACCAGAATCTGTGATGGCGACTGGTATTCTGTACTCTCTGCGTTGTTCTCGGTCAAAGGATACGAGTGTTGAGAGGATGTTTCCTGTGGAAAAATTCAGAGCTAATTAATCTGACAATTCAACTATACTTTACAGAACTTTACAAGACTTTAACTATACAACTAAATGTATTCCAGACGCTCAGATATTTTTTTATAAACCCGAAGAGCCTCGGTACCTACTAGGATAGCTGTTGACTAATGTCAACAGCTATCCTAGTACCGAGGCTCTATTATAATTCATAGTATTATAGTTCACTCGGATCAATCTCCAAAAAGAGTCAACTTAGATCCGACGCCGTCGTCAGAGTACGCTTGGCTTTAGCTCGGGTTACCATGCCACAAAACAATACGAGTTATGTGTGTCCGAGTAGGTCCACTCGGTCTGAGAAGACTCTGATCGTCTCAACGCGACTTAAAGGCTTGGATCAAGGGAAAATGCTAGAACAGACATCAACTCACTACAGGTCAGACGACTGCTAAGCAAGATTCTTGCAGTGTGGTGTCTGTTTTCTCTTTAGGCTAACCACGGCCTCCAATATAAGATATGGAATATTGTTTTGGGGTAATTCCACAGATATCTTAAAAGTCTTTAAGTACCAAAAACGCTGCATAAGAACTATGTTCCACCTTAAGACAACAGACTCCTGTAAGCCGTTTTTTCTAAAGTATAAAATATTGACTCTACCATCGCTGTATATTTTGGAGACAGCTATGTTTGTCAAATCTAATCCAGATTTATTTCGTACTCATTCAGATATCGTTGTCCGCAATAGGCGTGACAACTATAAAATCTGTCTTCCTGACAGAAAAACCACAATGATGAGCAAGAGCATATTTGGTATGGCTCCATCTATTTCTAATAAACTACCACAGTGCATAAGGCTACTGCCAAATTTGGAGTTCCAAAGATAAAAAGAATACTTACAGTCAAATGTTATTATGACATAAATGAATTTATCAATGACAAAGATTTTGCTTGACATTCGTTTTGTAATAAATTTTAATATAAGTTCAATTATATTCTTCAATAAGAACCTATCACTCCTATTTACAAAATGTTTAATGATCATTTAATCTACATCCTTATTTATTTTATTCTAATGTATCTTACTTTCTTTAATAAAATCATCCATTATAAATGACATTGTAAATCAGACATTGCACACGTAACAATAGGAATACATTGAATCATGCTTATACCTAAACCACCTTTGTACACATGTATTTCACGCAATAAATAATAGGTACTTTACTTTTACTTTACGGCACCAGCATAGGCGCTTGCTGTGCGACCGTGGCATAAGAGATAGCTTGGCGGACTCAATGTGTCAGGACTAAGGACGAGTTTTTTGGTGGGCAGCAGGACCGTTATATAACAGCTTTTAAATAAAGCACGCTGCTGAAAAAAATCTTGAAACTGTAAAAATTCCGTTCACGTCTACGTTGTCGCCCGAACGAGTACCCTAAAGAATATTCACTCAACATCATCGTTTGATATTACAATTTAAGTCTTGTAATTTGAAATAAAGTTCTCGATTTAAGAAGGCAGGTTGCGCGCCATTCTGTGATAAGGTTAGGCATAGGATTTGGCATGAAGAAACACGAACCAAAGAGTTAGTAATAATCTACGAATTTAAATAAAAATATTTTCTATACACCGCAGGGTTCTTGAGATCTCGACCAAATTAGGTGCAAAACAGTACAATTTCATGTTTTTTTTCGCAATCGTTTTTCCAATTAAAAAACCGAAGAAAAAATGTTGAATTTTATGCAATTCTAGTTTTTTACCACCGGGATCCCGTGAGTACTGAGATCTAGCCCTAGTTTGACAACCAAACCAGCTAGGCTCGCCCCATAAGTCGTCTGTGTAGCATTATTTCTCCTTTCACGTATGATTCAGATTCATACTCATTGAGCCTCATAATCCGTCTCAATATTTGTTTCGAGTCACCTCTGTGACATTCAGAAATAACCTCTAAGAACTTGAGGTTAGGGTGAAGTATCGATACCTTAAAGTCTTAGTAAGATACACTGTGCGTGAATGTGACTTTACTCTTGTGAATGTTTTAAGACATGGATAAGATTTGAAGCATCTGCCGCCCCGTGTCAATTTATTCACCTTCGTTTTGGTCTAACAATTAAATGAGATATTTTCCAAAAAGAAAAACATTCTGTTTCCCTGACGTTTGAACTCAATAGAAGGCTCTCCGCCTCTTTTGCGGGGAAAAAAGGATGTCATGTCAAAATAAGCACGGTCTATGCCACTTTAATTTGACACCCCCAATCAAAAAGCAAAGGTAATGTACCATGCCTTTCGGCCAGGGATGACGCGCTGCGAAAGACTGCAGGCCGATGCTGCATGCGGCAAGCTGGGTGCAATGGCGCTCATTAGAGGAAGCCCATAGACTTCCCCGCTGGACTACGTTAAATCACTGCTGGACATATCCAGCAGTGGTTTAACATAGTCTGATGGTGATAAAATAAAAGCGCCCTCGTTTGAGTCTGGTCAAACTTTTCTTTTTTAACATACAACTCATTTCAAAGAAAAAGTACAACAGATCACCTTTTATAATCAGTTGGTACAACGAACACCTTATAAGGTCTATGACAACCTTTGAATATTTGCAAAAGCACGTGCCAAACGTGACCTATCTAGACATAAATCTATACTAGAACTATCGCATAACTATGAACAACCCACATGAGTCAATGTCTGAAGCACAGCGAAGTTTAAAACTAAAACTGCCTTTAGTCATAAATAGAACTAAGTTTAGAACCAGCCAGGGCCGTCTCTAGAGGAATTGAGGAGGAGGTTCTTAAATTATTAGACAAGCGAGTTAAAAAACTTAATATATTATGACGGGCAACAAAATATCAGAAGATATGCTAAATTAAGAGGAGCTTGCCAGAGTCAAAGAGAAAGGACAGTAAACTTTCAGATTTTACGAAAACCATATAGCCATTTTAAGGTCACGAAAAGTAAGGTGCTCAGTAATAGGTGTTGTATTAGTTACACCAATAGGGCTAAAATAACTGTCTAAAGCAAATTTTCTACTGCCTTCGAGTTAACAAAGTCTTTGCAAACTTTCCCCACGAAATCCTACCCTTAATAAGGCCCTGGGGACCGTATAAGGAAATCCTAGCTTTTAGTTTTATCAACACGCGAAGCAAACGAAATTGAATCAGCACCCCACCAACAAAGTTAAGGGTTGGTGTCTTTTATTGCATGTTAAGTACGTTAATTGATCGGAATTCGATTTCTGGAACGTTCCGATACTGAGGAAAATAATGAGAATTCCCCTTTCTGTTAGGGAGTGTTGGGTTGTGTTTATAGTTTTGTCTACAGTGAGAATGGTAACGGTACTGACCATAACCATTACATTAGCACTAACGTGTTAACCGACTATTAATATAAAGACGAAAATTTGTGGAGATATGTCTTTGTCACGCACGAGACAACGCAACAACGGATCCGGCTGATGTTTTGCATGCGTAAGAATTTGGAATATCACATAGGTATTCTTTTTATTCCCGAAAAAACCCATTTAACCGTGGGCAGAATCAATTATTTAAAAAAAACTTAATGATGACGCCAGAAATTAGATAATCTAAGATAATCTGGACGCATTTCTGGACGAATGGAAGGAATTCTCAAACTAGTGTGAGTTTGTCAAGATCACTATGATTCGTAGAAAGGTTTAAAGATTAAACTTGCCCAGCTGTGAGATAGTTACAGGTATATACAGGTATAATAAGATCCGTCAGCTGCAAGTGTGACATTCTCGCTGGAGTTACCAAAAAATATAGGCGTAGTTCTGATTTGCAGATATTTGTGCTTGGGTAAGTAGTAGTGTCTGGGTAAGTAAGTTCTTACCTATAGGTATCAGTGCTACCTATCTATATCAGTCAACTGGTAACCATAACACAAACTCTGCTTACTTTGGGTCCAGAAATGCGCTGTTAAGGCGAATAGTAGGGTGGATAGTGGCGCCACTACATATTTAATGTTATAATTACGTTATACAAAGAATTATCAAGAAATCGGACCGCGCGTAGACGATATCTATCATAAGCTTTTTTAAAATGTATCTGTAATAGTTTTGTTTTGTGTTATTCAATCAAAAACCTTGTTTGGAGAGCTTGGTGGCCACCAATAGGAACTAAACTCTTGAAACAAGTATCTGCCTAAATAATACAGTACAAAACTATTAAAGATACATTTAAAAAAAGCTTATGATAGATATCGTCTACGCCCGGTCCGATTTTTTGATAATTCCTTTGTATAACGTAATTATAAAATTAAATATGTAGTGGCGCCACTATCCACCCTACTCTTCGCCTTAAAACCTCCTCCACAGCCTATAATGGTCCACTGCTGGACTCAGGCCTCTGATAAGCACCTTATTGGCTTTTATCTGGGAGTTAATACCCATAATCCCCACGGGCTGTGCGTGTTAAAACGTCCAGTACTATTTATTTATTTGTGTACAGCAAGCACGTTTCCTAAACCATGATGTCTCTAGTGAGGTCTGATCGAAAGTTCGTCCAAGTAGTAGCAAGTAGGTTAGTTGTCCCGCAAGATATATCGAATCAAGTCGACCTACTTTGTAAGAACCTGAATGAAAGTGGAAGACCGAAATGCAACGCTTTTCAGCTGCAAAGTGAACGAACTTCAAGTGGATTCTCTGCCGATAAACGGAAATTCCTTGAAGTCAGTGGTACAAGTTTCTGTTAACAATTTGGTAACAAGTTTGGGAATTCGGATTCCGACGGAGTTTGTTTGAATTTCTCTATTAAAGATAGCTAAGGGATGCTCTGTTTTGGATCACGAGGATAAGCAATTCGATTGCTTTTTACAGCGAGTGAAAAAGCGGGTCAATTTACCTTCGAGAAAGTGTGTTCCACACCTGGTAATTCGATCTTAGCTTGGGGCTAGATGATGTTGTGTGAATTGTCCAGCATTATTTATTAATAACTAAACCAATAAATAATATTATTTTTTAATGATTTTTAACTCTACTTATGTCTTATTAAATTTTGCTGAAAACCTCCTTTGCAAGTTAATTATAATTGCTAAGGAGGTTTTTGCAACTGCAGGTTCCTATCGAGGGGTATATCCAGTTTTCCAGATTATTCCAGATATATCCAATTAAACCTGCCAAAAAAACTCCTCCATCCACGGAAAGTGCAGCCCTTTACCTTACCAATACCCACGTAATTGGTTTAAGATAAACGTTATTTCCGTATCTTTCGATTCTAATGACGTCGTAAGCATGGTATCAGTGGATTGGAAGGAATGGGAGACGAGATAGAAGAACTAGATACGGGGATGGGGATATTTAAGCGGTATTGGCCCGAGCATTATGTTTAAATGGTCTTTGGTATTATTATTTTCTACAAACGGTACCTATTTCAAAGAAGAGGGAATATCAATTTATTGGAAGTAGAACACGACACATAACAAATATTTGACAAGACTTTTTTGACTTTCTTTTTGTTAATTGTTGAGTGGGGAAGTACATTCTTAAGGGGGATTTTCAAGGAGAAAACTGGACTTCAATAAAATTAATTCCAGTTTTCCCCCTTAGGGTAATCTTCAAAGGGGAAAATGGGAATTAATTTATTTGATGTCCAGTTTTTTCCATCAGGGGGGATTTCAAGGGTGGAATAACCCTTTGCTTCATAGCTACAGTAATGTTAGCCAATTCATGACAATCGTCGATTGTACAAACCGGGAGCCGAATTCTTCAAACCAATCACTTTACACCGATGAAAAAAACTCTAGATACCTAGTGCGTGAGGTGCTATTTGCGCGGAGATTGATAGATTGCTAAGAAATGAAATACTGGTGTCGATTCTGTTGTTTTAGAATTAGCTAAAATAAGATAAAATTAGGATTTAGGAATGTCAAATAGACGAAAGTTATTCTATGTTTCAAAAATTAGACGGTCAGGTTTAAAATTAGGTTGACAGATCTAAAACAACTCAACTTAGTTAAAATAGTTAAAATCCTATTCTTTGCATTTTAGCTATGATTAGAAACGTCTACCTAATTTTAGCAGGCATCTGATTTGGTCGTGATTAAAATTTATTCTAGTGAATAACGGGGAGATTCTTTTGAAAAAAGTTAAATATGTATTTTGTGGTAGTTTTAGGATCTGTACAGAGAACACCATAATTTTAGGTCAACCTAACTATGAAAATTTAGAAATCGTAAAATTTAAGCAAGGAATCCTAAAACAACAGAATCGAGATCAATATCGCAAAAACTTTCGACTTCGACGAGACTTGAAACCGCATCCTTCCCTCAGTACGGGAATGTGCTAACCAACTACCACGAGGTCAAGTGACGTAGGAATCGAAAATCTTTGGGACCTCCTACGGTCTCTAGCGCCGTTAGCTCCACCTACAGGGGAAACATTGAAGTTTATCCAATCCTGTTCAAAGAATAAAGTTACATTTAGTTCGTTTGACGAGAGGTGGCGCGTTGCTTAATTCTAAGGTTTTTTTTGTACCTGTAGTTCTATTAGTATTACATAGATAGATCTATACTATATTAATATTATAAAGAGGAAAGATTTGATTGTTTGTTTGTTTGTATTAGCGTTAGCGTGATAGATTTCTTTCAACCTTGACATTTTGGACACGCGCCCCTCCATCTGTAATGTTTATCATCAAAGATGAAATACCAATGTGTAATTCTGAGACGATGCCATTGTTATTGTGCAGCGATGAGTTAAGTGGAATTCGGCCCCTGACATGTTGGTTGAGTTTTCACAAACGTGTACTCTATCTATAGGTTTATGATTTGTAGACAACCAGTTAACTGAAAAGTCGGTGTTTTTGTATTTCTCTAACGAGCCGTGAACCTCAACCTCAACAGCCTGTATCGGTCCACTGCTGGACGCAGGCCTCCCCCTGATAAGCGCCTTGTTGGCTTATATCTCATGGGGGAAATGCCCATAATCCCCACGCTGGGAATGCGGGTTGGGGATCGCAGTACGGTGGTAGAATTAATCTGTAGGGGGCGCTGCTGCCCGCCCCCGGTGGATATCCCTTAGTCGCCTCTTACGTTACCCGCGGGAAGAGTTGGGGTGGTGCAAATTCTAAGCACCACACAGCTGTTCTAAGCCGGCACCACACAGCCGTGAAGATTTATATTAATCATCATTATCAAACTGTATTCGTCCACTGCTGAAGAAAGCTTCCCCCAGAAGAAGCCACGAATAGCGGTCCTGAGCTGACTCCATCGATTGACTGCTACAATGACCATGATCCATTGAGTGGGAGGTCTTCCCACACTCCGTTTCGCTTTGCTCTATAATTATTGACGTGACAACGTCTTATAATTCGATAGAGCCGGCTGCACGCACGAAAAAACATGACGTCATGCGGCGTTACCTCGCTCTGAGGCGTTCCATGTAAGGCTTGAAGTGCAAGCGAGAGCGCTCGACATCCGTCTCTCTCCTACTTGAGTGAGCGATGCGTCTGCGTGGACAGCTGCTATACTATAGTACATTTACATGTTTTGATCGAGTATCAAATGCTACCATTCCATCAGTATTTTCTTAAGACGTTGTCACGTTCAACTATCGTCAGTAAACCGACTTTACAGACAACCAATTTTTTTTGTGAGAAATATGTAATTAAAATTACAAACTACCGCTTTCAGCGAGTGTTAATATATTTGAAACAAACGCTCGACTAAACCACAGCCAGTCCGAAATAATTAATTCTCAATTAATCATTCAAATTGAACGTAGTGTTGAATTCTAATATCGGAAACGAGTTTACATTATTTGGATGTTTACGAACGCGTTTAATTTGTAAATTATTCAATAGATTTCTGTTCAGTAACTAATTCAGTGGTTTATGGTGGATAGTGAGAATGGCTCGATCTATCATTTATTTTGTTTAATCTTGAAATTATATTAGTTGGACGAATTCATTACGGATGTAAGCCGGGTAACTACGAACCTTATTTGTGTTGGTAGAACACCAACGTTTCATCACTTAACGCGAGATTTCTTCAGGGTGAGTGCGATTCAAGTCGACCCTTAACGAGGGACACGCCTCGTTAAGGGATGAAACGTTGGTGTTCTTCCAATAAGGTTCGTAGTCAACCCGCTTACATCGGTAGATAATGAATTGAAATTTTAGATAGATAGAAGAGAAACATTTAAAACAACTCAGTTACAGCACAGAACAGAAATAGTTATATAGAGACTTACATAGTAGATTAAATAGAATAAAAATTAATGACAAAATAATTTACTGTTTACTATCTGTTCATCAAGGAATTACTGAATCCATACAAGGAAAACTGTATTAACATGATTTAACGACTAGCCAAATGAGGAGTGTTATGTTTTGGTCTCCACCGAAACTCATAAGGGACCGAAAATCATGATTTATCTGAGTGAGAAAAGAAACCTATGAAAATGTACATGACCGGTCACACTGCAAGCGTCAAGCTTATCTAGTCGCCTGGCATGGTCTGTTTTTAGATTCTGAACTCTAAACCGCGCGCCTAGCTACTACCATCGAAGACAGCCCGCTAAGCTTTCTTCGAAGCAACCAGATAGGCCATCTTCGAAGCAAACCAGCAAATCTAACCGCCTACCAACCACCCCGCAGAGTCGCAGCTGTTTAACTGTGCCTGTGTCAATCGACTGATGCTTTGACTTTTGAAGCGTAAACTGCAGTTTTAGGTTGGTTTACAATTAACAGTCGAAATGGATCTAAACGTATTTGAGCCAATACGGAACTAATTAATAGAAATTCGGTACAAGCATTTTAACTGTCTGACTGAATTTAGCCAATTTGTTTTATACTGCCAATGAACAGAAAAGTTGTATAATCTACACAGAGAAATGGATGCAGAGACAGAAGTACCGCAGGGTTCTATCCTCGGTCCTTTCCTATTCTTAGTTTATATTAACGACCTGCCTCATCTTGTCAAGAATAATCACGAGATTGTATTGTTTGCTGATGATACTTCATTAATTTTTAAAATGATGCGACAAAACACAAATTTCGACGATGTGAATAATGCAATCTCAAAAGTAGTTCATTGGTTTAGTGTCAATAATCTTTTGCTAAACGAAACCAAAACAAAATGTATTAGATTTATTCTACCTAATGTTAAACAAGTGAAGGCTGATGTAAACGTTAAAGGAGAAACTTTAGAAATAGTAGAAAGTGCCGTATTCTTAGGAATCACCTTAGATAATAAACTTCAATGGGGCCCACACATAGATAAGCTATCGAAGAGACTCAGTTCTGCAGCGTATGCAGTCAAAAAAATCCGTCATCTTACAGACGTGGATACATCTAGACTTGTTTATTTCAGCTACTTCCATAGTATTATGTCTTATGGTATACTGCTGTGGGGGAACGCTGCAGATATTAACACCGTATTTGTGCTGCAGAAGAGGGCTGTTCGGGCTATCTATAACATGGGTCCTAGAGAATCTCTACGTGATAAATTTAAAGAAATAAACATAATGACAGTACCATGTCAATATATCTATGAAAACTTATTGTACACTCATAAAAATATAAATCGGTTCCCTAAAAATAGCGATAAACATATTTTTAATACCAGAAATAAACATAAACTCGCTGTGCCCACAACTAGGCTACACAAAATAAATGTATCTTTTAAAGGGCAATGTATACGCTTCTACAACAAAACTCCTAGTGAGTTGCAAAAATTATCAGTAAATAAATTCAAACAAATTGTCAAAACCTTGCTGTGCAAAAAGGCTTACTATAAAATATCAGATTATCTAGAGGACAAAAAAGCTTGGGACGGGTTTTGCTCCAACTCGAAAAATAACAACTAACAGGCTAAAGGTTTCTTCGTCGCTTCTTTACTTTAGTCTACATACCGAAGCGACAGAAATCAAAAAATATCACTTTATTTCCGTGTCAGTGTTTAGTTTTTTATTTTGACCTTTTCTAAGTGTACATTTATTGTATTTATGGAAATAAAGAGTTTTTGATTTTGATTTTGATTTTAGAGATTTTATAGAAGTGACAACGCTGACGTCACAAATCTGTAGGCTCGGTATTTGAAAAACAAAAAACGGTCGCGTCAACTTTGCTACTATTGTTAGTTTCTTAGGTTATTAATTAGGTAGTTTTTAAGAAATCAAATAATGTCCCAAAAAAGCGAATTCGATGCGACTTCAAACAGCAACCTTGCCTTAGAACGGGAAAGCGCTGTCAGTAACGTAGGAGTCGAAAAGCTTTGGGACTTCTTTCGGACTCTAGCGCCGTTAGCTCTACCTACAGGAGAAACATTGAAGTTTATCTAATCCTGTTCAAAGATTAGAATTGCCTTTACTTCGTTTGACGAGAGGTATAGATACAGATTTTATTCATAATACCATTATTACAAATTAAATATAAAATTAATATTATCAATAAGCCACTTTCTTAATTTCCTCTTAAAAATAGAGGTAACGCGTTGCTCAATGCCATTCGATCCACTGCTATGTAGCTGTCTACCTGAGGGAAAGCTGTTAAAGCTATGTCTTTGTAACTTGACCAGTAACTGTACTACTCAAACCGGATCACAGAAATAATGCTTGGCGGCAGAAAATCACCGGTACTTGGGGAAGTACCGTTGATCTGCTCTGCCTGGGGAGGCAAGACGGGGAAATTCACAACCCTAATTGGGAGAGATCGCTCTTTAGCGACAGGACCGCCAATTGTCGCTTATTCCATAATTGTTCATTTGTAAATTATTATAATAGTATCTCCTCAACCTCAACAGCCTGTATTGGTCCACTGCTGGACGCAGGCCTCCCCCCGAATAGCGCCTTGTTGGCTTTTATCTCACGGATAATGCTCATAATCCCCACGCTGGGCATGCGGGTTGGGGATCGCAGTTCTGTGGTAGAATTGTTCTGCAGGGGCCCTGCTGCCCGCCCCCAGTGGATATCCCTTAGTCGGCTCTTACGACACCCGCGGGAAGAGTTGCGGTGGTGCAAATTCTAAGCCGGCACCACACAGCTAATGGTAATAGTATCTATCTCATTCCGATTTTCGGAAACTGCACTGACATCTCGCTTGGAAGTTGAGATTGTGGTCAAACTGTCTATTCACTGTAAAACATTGCATGGAAGTACTCTTACCTTGTATCTGGAACTTGGATCTGATATCGAAAGAGGATGACTCGTTGAGAGCGAATGTGAAAGGTGGTCCGTTCTCCGGCGAGTCATAGTCTTTCGCTGTGAGGATCACCACCTGACCTGGTGGTTCGTTCTCGTACCAGATGACAGGCTGCGTCTGAAGAAAGAGAGTTTGTTTACTTTTGGTGATAAATCTTTTTTAAACAAAGAGAATTACAATCAAAGAATAGTAACAAAATAAAATTAGAACTAGTATTAACATTCCTGCGCCCGGAAGAAATCACTCTTAGCGATAAGGCCGCCGATTGTGCCATACTAGATAAAGTTAGTATTAAGTTCTTGTTAAAAATTAATTTATGTATAATAAAGTGGGTGATAATAATTATACCCTAATCTTAAAATTAAAATAAGCTTCCGACTGGTATTGATACGTATCAGTTGAGCTACCTGTAGATTGTTTACAACAGTCTGCAGTTGCTCTCTGCAGCTCAATTGTTTCAATTGTAAATACTAGATGTAATTTATTTCTATTAGTTGATTGTAATTTTCTTCGTGAATATAAGTATTCTTTTTTTAAAATTAAAACCATTGAGCTAACTGCAGAATGTTGCAAACAATCTACAGGTAGCTCAGCTGATCCATATCAATACAAGTCGGAAGCGTCCCCAAGACGCTGGCTGCATTGCCCCGCTGCTGTATGGCAATGCTTATGAATTTGAAACCGACAGTACATAAGTACGTACCAACGTCAACGTTGGTGATCTTCCAACACAAATAAGGTTCGTAGTTGACCCGCTTACCTCCCCAATGAATAAGTACGTACCCTTACGCGAGAACTAGAGGTATAGTCGTAAGTAAACCTTCAATTTGGAATTCAATAATAATTATCCTACTTTCCTACTAATATTATAAATGCGAAAGTTTGTGTGAATGTTTTTTACCACGTATCTTCGTAACTACTAAACCAATGTAGATGAGATTTGGTGTGTAGATAGTTTTGATTTTAGAATAACACATAGGCTAAACTAATTCGGAAAAATTAACCTCTGACGGGGTTAAAAAGAGTGGTTAAGTCTCTATAGAAAATTATTATTCCTTGGTTCGATTCACTCAAAACTCTGTATAAATAAACTATAAAGTAAATAATGAATCACGTATTTCTCATTTTTACAAAACTATTCTAGGAAGTCCAATGTCTGAAATTTCTTGCGCAGCGCGAGCGCAGCTAGTAAAAGGCTCCCCTTTTAAGCGCCTTATTGACTTTTTATCATATGCCCCTTTTTTATCAAGTGCCCCACGCTGGGCTTGCGGGTTGTGGATCGCAGTTTGGTAGTAGAATTGTTCGGCAGTGAACAAAATGTACAGGAAAAATATTGGTTGTCTGTAAAGTCGGTTTACTGACGATAGTTGAACGTGACAACGTCTTAAGAAAATACTGATGGAATGGTAGCATTTGATACTCGATCAAAACATGTAAATGTACTATAGTATAGCAGCTGTCCACGCAGACGCATCGCTCACTCAAGTAGGAGAGAGACGGATGTCGAGCGCTCTCGCTTGCACTTAAAGCCTTACATGTAAAGCTTGAAGTGCAAGCGAGAGCGCTGAGGCGTTCCATGGAACGCCTCAGAGCGAGGTAACGCCGCATGACGTCATGTTTTTTCTATAGCAGCTGTCCACGCAGACGCATCGCTCACTCAAGTAGGAGAGAGACGGATGTCGAGCGCTCTCGCTTGCACTTAAAGCCTTACATGTAAAGCTTGAAGTGCAAGCGAGAGCGCTGAGGCGTTCCATGGAACGCCTCAGAGCGAGGTAACGCCGCATGACGTCATGTTTTTTCGTGCGTGCAGCCGGCTCTATCGAATTATTAGACGTTGTCACGTCAAAAAGCTTGCTTTTTCAGCCATTTCGGCGTAAAAACTTACCTTTTGACGTGACAACGTCTTATAATTCGATAGAGCCGGCTGCACGCACGAAAAAACATGACTCATTCGGCGTTACCTCGCTCTGAGGCGTTACCTCGCTCTGAGGCGTTCCATGTAAGGCTTGAAGTGCAAGCGAGAGCGCTCAACATCCGTCTCTCTCCTACTTGAGTGAGCGATGCGTCTGCGTTGTCACGTTCAACTATCGTCAGTAAACCGACTTTACAGACAACCAATTTTTATTTTACGCCCTTTTTAGATAGACAGAGTAACTTTCAAATTTATAATATGAGTACGGATGGATATTAGTATAATTCCTTCCAATCCTAAATCGCACCCATCCTATCGTATCGGTATGATGCAAACGCTAAAAGCCGAAATGTTTGGATATAGCCATACGGCAAATGCCGATGTGTTTGGATATACACCTACGGCAAATGCCATAATATTCAGGTTATGCGGTTCTCGGCAGATATACATATATCGCTGTACCCTCTAAAAGCTCCCAGAGACCCGAAATGGAAATTAACCAACCTTCCCTATATTGGTCAGGGGAAATAAGTGTTTGGATTTGGTTTGGATATGCTGTTAACAAGGATAAAAAGGAAAACAAGTGAGGTTCTATGAAATCAATAGTAATAAATGGGTTATTATTTGATTTCTTACAAATGACGCTGAGGGCTTACGCAGTATTTTAGAATAAAAACCTTAGGTAGGTACCAAGAATCTACTTATCAAAAATTTTAGTAATTTTTAAAGCTTTTAAAATTATCTGAGCGTCTGGTCGAAGCGAAGCCTGACCCGAGAGCTGGTGAGTATCTGAGGCAGCGCATCAGCATTGCCATACAGCGGGGCAATGCAGCCAGCAGTGTCTTGGGGACGCTTCCGATTGTTATAGATCAGTTGAGCTACCTGTAGATTGTTCGCAACAGTTTGCATTAAGCGCAATTGTTTCAATTGCAAATACTAGTTCTAATAATTATAATACTAGTTGTATTATTTGATCGTAATTTTTTTTGTGAATAAACGCTCTAAGAAGTTTAGATATGCTTGTTTGCAACAGTCTGCAGTTAGCTCAAGAAATTGTTTCTATTGTAAATAGTACTTCTAATTTCTTTCCATTCTTTAATAGTAATTTTCTTTATTAATAAGGAATTAAGGATATTTTAAAAAGTAAAAATATCGCTGTTTCTTTTCGCAGTCTCAAGCCGGGAATGAATCCGCAATCTTCCCCGGAATTACGTACGGAATTGCGATACCAATAAAGCCTCCAAGACTAATTTCAAATGTCAATTAACACTTTAAAAACAGATAACTAAATTAGGTAGGTACTAAAGAAACAGAAAAGCGTGTAGGCGACTTCAGAATTAACAAATAAATTTTCTGTTCAATTTACAAAAAAAGAAATTCGGAAAAGCAACAAGTAAATCATAATAAAGAAAGGTTCAATCTAAAACCTGTCCGAGGCACCTTTTAAAGGCACCCTTAAAAGACAGAACGGCGTCAAAATAAGAAAATGATAGTGTCCCAAACGTTTTTTCAATTCACCCTCGTCAATTTTATCAGTGACAGCCAAACAAGAAACGTGTAAATAATGCTTGTGATTTTCATTCATCATCATCATCGATGTGAAGCTATTTTGTGGTTTGTTTTGTGTTTTCAACCCCCGACGCAAAAAGAGAGGGGTGTTATAAGTTTAACGTGTCTGTCTGTGTATCTTTGACGACCTCTGTGGCGCAGCGGGCGAAGGTCTGCCTGCGACGCAGGAGGTTGCGGGTTCGATTACCGCCTCGGGACAAATGTTTGTACGATCTGCAGACATTTGTCCAGGGCGTTATGGATGTTTTCTTTGTATACTAAAAAATATCTATCTATGTAGTGTATTGTACCCAAAACACAAGCTCTGCTTAGCTTGGGGCTAGATAATGCTGTGTAAATTGTCCAGCATTATTTATTTATTGATTTATCTGTGTATCTATCTGTGGTATCGTAGCTCCCAAACGGATGAAGCGAGTGAATTAAGTATACCGCCCCCGATTTTCGTTTAGTTTTTTTTCGTCATAGATAATTCTATTCCGAGTGTTCTTAGCCATGTTTCATGAAAATCTGTCGAGGGATTTTATATATATTTTATATCATATATATTTTGTTATAAAAAATTTTAAAAATTGTTCTTGTTCAGAATTCGATTCGGCTCTATGCTCGAAGCCTGGTATAAAAAGTTACTCTATGCTGGAAGCGTTTTATGTGATATGAATATTTAAATTTGGAATGTTTCTTCTTCTTCTTTAAGTTGTGATTGTGACACATTAGGGTCAAACACCATTGAAAGGGAATTGAAAGTAGTTTTTGAAGATTATAATTCTCAGCGGAGCACATATTTCTAATAAAATAAAAAATAATTGCGAGCTTTCCGACAAAAGCGCGCAACTTTTTTTTTAACTTCTATTAGATTTAACCTTAATTCTATGATTTAACGAAAGTTATGCAAAACAAACGTTGACATTTAAGCAAAGTTGAGTTAGCTTTGGGCGACATTATATTCAAAGGTCACAGAGAACTAACGAAAACATAACTAAATTCAAACAAAATACGAGATTACTTTTGCACTCATTTCGCCATATTGTGTAACTTTTCTGAGAAGTTAAACCCTTTCATAGGCATTCTCTGAATAAGTGATAAAAACCCTTTTAGATTGCCTAAACTTAGGTATGGTTCTATATAGGCTCATAAGTTCTGCGCTAAATGGCTGTACATTTTTGGGTGAAAATATCATGAAAAGTTAATATGCGTTCTCTAAACAACTTTCTTTCAGTGCAAAAACGTACTTTTTTCAGTTGCCAGCACCAAAATCTGCGTACGTACACCCTATTATATTACGCACACATATTTCCCACTTGTTTACCTTTTACCCTGGGAGTGGGTAAATATTCTTGTAATCTTTGCGAGTAATAAATAGCCAAAAGTTTGTTAATGTTATCACCGATTCTACTCCACCGTATGTACCAGTATCACTAGCCAATCTCGAAGTAGAATGTTTGTAAACATACTAAATCTAAAATTCACTGTTGCCGCGTCTTTTAATACGCAATTTACAATACTTGTTGATTTGAAATCCGTCCTTCAATAAATATTGCTTACAATTATATCAGAAACTCGACGCCAAGCATGAGTTTTAGTTGTTCGTGTCGTGGTTTGTTTACAAACATTCTACATCGTGTTTAGCTAGTGTATTTCTACTATGTCTGTTTTTACGGATATTGCTGCACTTATTCCTGAGTTCTCTAAATAATCTGATATTTTAGGGGAAAACTGGACTTCAAAAAATGAATTCCAGTTTTAAAGATTATCCATAAGGGGGAAAACTGTAATAATCCCAAATAAGGAATAGTGTTTTTCTTAAGTGATAATCACACTATCACATTAATATTTTATATGTGAAAGTTTGGATGGATGGAAGGATGGATGGATGTTTGTTACCTCTTCACGCCAATACTACTGAACGAATCGGGCTGAAATTTTGCACACAGGTAATTCTCATTCTGGAATCAAACATAGGCTACTTTTTATCCCATAAATCAGTTCCCATGGGATAGAAATCACCTTTAAACGTTTCCATAGAAACAACGCGTGCGAAGCCGCGGGCAGAAGCTAGTAATTTATAGTTTAAAAGTGTTTATTGATTTTCTCTGTTCCATTTTTTGTCCAAGAACCTTATGACACCAACAGCCATCGATTCCGAAAATGAGATATTTTTGTATAAACACATCAAAATGAAGCAACTGCGAGCGGAGATATAAACATTCAAAAGCAGAGTTATTTTTATGTTCGGCAATATTTCCAAAAAGCCGTAATCTGAAACGTTTACGTACCCGATTTAGGGAGTATTTAGGAGGCAGAGGTAAGGGTTCTCTGAATGATATGCGCCGTTATGTACTAGCTCGAGTTCGTGTCTTTACTCACCTTTATTGTAAGAAAGCTTTGCAAATGTTACATGGGTTCTGTCCCATCCCATTATGAGGGAGGGAATAGAGAGTGACCTTACGCACACACTAGTGCACTATCATATAATATGTCCTCCGCACATGGCTAGGATTCGTTGACACTGGCGGCCGTGGCCAAAATTTGGCTAGTACTTTATTATTTCTTGGGTATATCGATTACCGCGGGAACGTGTGACGAAAAAACGCAATAGAGTCTAAAGTACCATATACTTTTCGATACAGTCAAAATTGCCCTCCGGACCATCTGACCACCATGAACTTGCCACTTGCCACTGGTGACTTGGGATTTCTATATCCCAACTGACTACCAGTGACCAAATAACACAGTACTACTCCCATATCACCACCAGTGGTGAAAACTGTCTCATTTTACCACTAGTGGTAAAATAAAACAACATCAGTAGCACTTTACCACCAGTGGTTAAATTATTGTGACCCAAAAGAATAGAACAAACTAGGTATATAGCTTGTGGCGCGAAAAATGTGGTGCGAAACAGCGCTACACCTAATATTTGGTGCGAAACACCCACAGAAATCTGAATAACAAGGCACTAGAAATCGTAAGCGCGCGTGACCTTGTCGCCGCTCAGGTGACTCTCACGCCACCAGTGCGTTCGTTGCTGTTCAGTTGCTCTCGAAACGTGCGTGTGTAAAAATGGTGTGTTGCAGCATTTCCCATTGCGGAAATTCTTCCACAAGTTGTAATTATATTAATAAAGGAATAACTTTTCATCGGTAAGTATTGTTTTTTCTAAATAATGCCGTTTTTCCTTAAAATTATAGAATCTTTAAAAGTAATACGAACGTCACAGTCGACCGTTCTTATTATCACGTTTAACTATACATTGCCTCTTATTTTTGTCAACATCGGGCAGGTACCTCATTACAAAAAGCAATGTACTGCACAGTGAACGATAACGTTGCGCGCTCGATTTCCTATCGTGGTACGGCCGCAGAACTCGGTCGCGAGCTAGTGTTGTGA
The DNA here is from genome assembly GCA_963564075.1 of Eupithecia subfuscata. Taxonomy (NCBI): domain Eukaryota; kingdom Metazoa; phylum Arthropoda; class Insecta; order Lepidoptera; family Geometridae; genus Eupithecia; species Eupithecia subfuscata. The sequence continues at coordinate 3,535,432 of OY751116.1, read as the reverse complement.
CACGGTAATATTATCCTTAATATTACCTTGGTTGTGATTTGTAAAACAACTTTGCATAATTTAACATAGTATTTTAGGAATACGATGTTATATTAAAATTGTTTATTTATGATTTATTATCATAATAACTAACTATCTATAAAGCTCGATTACCACTGACTGACTGACTGACATAATTGTTCTCCTTGATGGTGGAGGGGGAGGTATGTTTTTTTTGCAGAATCATGTAGGGGGTGTCCGGGGGACCTAGGAAAAATTCCGACTTTTTGAGATTTGCCCCCCGGAACCACCGCCCCCCAGGGGGGCGCCAAGCAGAGTCACACTGATGAAAAATTTTTAGGGGGTTGTATAGAGGGGGTCATATGATTTCGATTCCAAAAAAAATTTTACCCCCCCGTTCCTCCCAAGACCCCCCTTTTTGAGAGTGCTACCGGATGCCTTACATTGCAAACGCTGGCTGAACCCTACGAGATAGATCAGAATAATGTACTACAGTATTTTACAACTTAAAAAGGTCTACAAAAAAAGTCTACTATAGTATATGTCTATCTCTTAGGGATAACCCACAATAACCATTTTTTATCCTTTACTTTTTACGAGAAATAATGGCTTATTTACGAGGCGATTTTAAGCAGTACAGCATTAATCCTTATCCAATTAAGTAACTTAGATACATTGTGCATTTAATATAGATTAATATTGCCCTTTACAGCATGTAATTTGAATGAATATTTTCGAAGATATTACAGATTTAAAATGACAGGGACGTAGCGATTGCGGTATCGGCCGGAGTACCAATTCTGCAGTAGGTATATTTAGTATAAGCATTGCACCCGTGCGAAGCCGGGGCGGGTCGCTAGTTAATAATAAATGAATATTGAAGTACAAACTATATTTTTATTTTATTAGTACAATGCCCTAGTCATAGAATAACAGTACGATAGGTACGTGACCTGATATTTCGTGCCCAGCACTAGAGTAGATTACATTAAAATGACGTCATAACGACAACAAATGCAAACTTGTCACTAATGTGTGAGTAAGCGAACGTATGCAACTACGCATAAGGCTTAATTTGGTTTGCACTGCATTTTTGGATGGGCGTAGCCGTAATTCCGTAGTTATTGTCTGTGTATGTAGTGGTAAGGTAGTAGAGGGGGCGAGCCGGCGACACGCATTCCCGATAGATCGGATGGTACTCAGCATTTCTAGTGCCTTGTTATTAAGATTTCTGTGGAAACACCGCTACACCGAAAAAATATTGGAATATGCGAACTGATGGCTGAAAGCGAGTTCTCGCAGGCAACCAAAGCAACCTTTCTTTTTCTTAAGCTATAAACATCTACTAACAGACAAGCCACTCACTTGAACATCGTACAAAGTCGGCGAGCATTTAGATTAGGGTACAGTACGTCGTATTATCGGGAAATGAATAAACGCTGACAAGCCGAGCGTACGCCCCGCGAGCTCCATATTTGACAGCACGAGCAAAATAATTTGATATGGAGAAAGCTAACACCAGAGAGATAAAATCGAAGAAAATTGGATAAAGTGTTTCAAGAAGAAAGTTACAATCAAATAGTAGAAAAAAATTAGAACTAGTATTTACAATTGAAACAATTGAGCTAAGATAAGAGAAGATTAGATTTTCTTGTTGTAGTTGAGCTAACTGTAAATCGTTTTCAGGTAGCTCAGTTATACATCTATAATATAAAAATGAATCGCAAAATGTGTTGGTAAGCGCATAACTCAACAACGCCTGGACCGATTTCGCTAATTCTTTCTTTGTTGTGTTTGTTATTGTCAGGAGAAGGTTCTTATGAAAGAAAAAATTAAGAAAGTTGGAAACATAAATTTCCACGGGGGCGAAGCCGCGGGGCGCAGCTAGTATTTAATACAATTGAGCAATAAATCGTTTATAGTTATAAACGACTAACAGTTAGCTCAACTGATCCATATAGAAGAAAGCGGCCGGCAACTAGATCTTAATGTCCTTTTTATATGCACAAGGCAAAATCGGAAGAAAAGGAAAATTTTGAAAAAAACCTTGATCAGTTACTATTTACATAGTACTAGATAGATATTTTTTATTATACATAGAAAACATCCAGAACACCCTGGACAAATGTCTGCAGATCGTACAGTCCCGAGGCGGGAATCGAAACCGCAACCTGCGTCACAGGCAGACCTTCGCCCGCTGCGCCACGGAGGTCGTCTCTATACTATAACTTAGATAATAGGGTACTTATTATACCGAAAATACGCGTAGCCGCAGCCAGAAGCTAGTTGAGCATAATACAGACATTCGGAGAGAAACCTGAAAATAGCCACATAGACAGGGACAGATATTCGAATTATGAGCTTTTACTAAAACGACTCTTTATTTGCAGGTTACTTTTCGCAATGAAAATAAAAGAACAGAAACATAGCTGACAAATGTTGCCCAACCCCTAATCCGTACAGCAAATGATTCTAGGGCGCAAGAGAACATTCCTAATCCATCCCTTGGAATTATTTAAGCGAACGAAAGGAATATTGATGGAACGGTTCCAATCCGGCCAGATTAAGACGCCTCCATGAGGTTTACCGGCCGAAAGAAACTAATAAGTGAACGTTTGATATTCCGGGTGTTTAGTGTGGTGTTGTGGGGTGTTTTTTATCGAGCATAGACCTTCGTTTACCTCAACCTGTATTGGGCCACTGCTGGATGCAAACCTCCCCCTGATGAGCGCCTTATTGGCTTCTATCTCATGGGGGTAATAGCCATAATTCCTACGCTGCGCTGGGCATGCGGGTTGGGGATCGCAGTTCGGTGGTAGAATTGTTCTTAAGGGGGCGCTGCTGCTCGCCCCCGGTGGATATCCCTTAGTCGCCTCTTACGACACTCACGGGAAGAGTTGGGGTGGGCAAATTCTAAGCCGGCACCACACAGTTTGGTTTAGCCACAGTATAAATGGTAATTGGCGAGGTTGTTGATTTATAGAATTACTAGAACACACCTATTCTCTCTAGTCTTGAAGAGGCCATCTCTCTCTCGCTCTCTTTTGAAGACTTGAGTCTTGAAAAGGTTGTCATTGCCCAGAAACACAGAAGCAATCAGCGAGTTCCAAACCTTAGCGGTACGGTACTTAGCGACTTGTTTACAACTATACACTAGCCAATCTCGTTGTAGAATGTTTGTAACCAAGTATAAAAAGACGCGGTAACAACAGACTGAATTTTAGGTTAAGTATGGGCGGTTTGTTTACAAACACTCGACATCGAGTTTGGCGAGTGTATATACCCCGTACAGCCACATCAACGTGTTCCTGATCTTTCCTGGATAAGGGGCCAATGACCTTCGCTTCAGGGGACTTCTACAATATGATACCTAGTTCTCTTTATGTCTATCAGTCATCTTGTACCCATAACACAAGTTCTGCATACGTTTTTATAGTACTTAAGGGTCCGGCGAGGGATGAATTTCCCATACAAACGTAGTACCAAAATGATTTGTGATTTGAGAATATTTTCACCATGGTTTGCATTAGAATAGTATTTATATAGGTTCCTGCCACAAGCTTTTTTCAAAATACGAGTCTACAACACATTCATTCTTTGATGTAAAAATGCGATTCGGTTTAATTTCATTTCAGAAAGGTATTTTGAAAAGAATTGAGTCAGGAACCGAGATAAATACTATTTTAATACAAATAATAGCAGACCATGGTATAAAATATGCTCTAATTACAAATCATTTTGGTATTACGTTTGTATGGGAAATTCATCCGTCGCCGGACCCTTAAGGCGAATAGTAGGGTGGATAGTGGCGCCACTACATATTTAATTTTATAATTACGTTATACAAAGGAATTATCAAGAAATCGGACCGCGCGTAGACGATATCTATCATAAGCTTTTTTAAAATGTATATGTAATAGTTTTGTTTTGTGTTATTCAATCAAAAACCTTGTTTGGAGTGCTTGGTGGCCACCAATAGGAACTAAACTCTTGAAACAAGTATCTGCCTAAATAATACAGTACAAAACTATTAAAGATACATACCTACATTTAAAAAAGCTTATGATAGATATCGTCTACGCGCGGTCCGATTTTTCGATAATTCCTTTGTATAACGTAATTATAAAATTAAATATGTAGTGGCGCCACTATCCACCCTACTATTCGCCTTAAGCTAAATTTCTTCTCTTTTATTCAAATAAGAAGCTGCCCTGTTACTAAGAAGGCCTTACTGAGGCATGGCTGTCAACGGGCTAAGTAGATGCTGATAATGTTGTACAAAAAGGGGAAGGAAACGGATTTTCCCTCTCACTTCTTACATTTAAAAAGGCATTTTCGCTGGCCAATTTGTAAATGGGTAAGATACCGCATTTTGGGTTCGGGCGAGAGTCGATAGACAAAAATTTACATAAAAAATTGACAGGCTCCGCCGTCCCAAATCGCTCTTAATCATTCGAATTCCAATTCCCCAAGGGTTTCGAAGAATCGTGGATTTTTTGAAATGCGCAATATTACGTGGTAATGTTGAAGTATACAAAAACTAGCTTTATTTGCAGCTTTGGACGTTTCTTTCCTTGATATGTATGTATATGCTAAATGTTCAAAGATGTAGCATCTATTATTCCATGTCCAGAACTCTACAAAATTTCATTAGATTTGGCTTCAAGAAGTAGGAAACACAGCTTTAACTTACCGCATCATAAATAATGTATGCTAGGCTTATTTTGTTAGAGATCGATTGACTTTCTTTTTTCTAACTAATTTAGTTTGAAAAATCTATCGACGTTACCTCTTATATTCCTTACAAAAATTCAGAATCCAACAGGATTTAAAAACGCAACCATTATCTTTCAAAAATCGACTAAAAACCTTCTAAAACTCCCAATGGTAACCTCTTTCCCTTCCAGCTAAGGAAAACGAATAATTCAAACAGCAACTGGCCACTAAAACAGTTGAAAGAGGGATTGAATTGTATAAATCCGGGGATCTAGGATGTGAGTGCTATCTAGACAAACCGAGATCCCCGGCTAGGTCTTAAGTGGCGACCTAGCTCAAGAGCTATAGCTCTCACAAGAGAGCTAGCCACCTATGCGTAATATGACCTTTGTGGCGCAACGGGCCATTGAATGCCAACAGCCGCCTGCGACTCAGGTTGCGGGTTCATTTCCCGCCTCAGGACAAATGTTTGTACGATCTGTAGATGTCTGTTCGGAGTTTTCTATGTATAATTAAAAATATCTATCTATTTATTGGGTGTATTAGTTATCCGAACATAAGCTTTGCTTCGTTTGGGGCTAGATGATGGTGTGTTTGTTGAATGGTCCAGATTTATTTATTGTTTAATAGGTAAACGAGCGTCGAGAGGTTTGGATGGAGTGAACCAAAATACTATATTTGATCCACGAGGGTACATATTTTTCGCTTGTATCTATCTGGTGGGCTGGGACTCTTTATTACCCCAAAGCAACTTATCGGCATTACCGATTTTAGAGCATGAGGTATCAAAACAAATTTCTGGAGTTTTCTTAGCTGCATTTTAGACGCCTTTCCCCTTCAGGTTGCGAAAACAGGTAAAAATCGAGGACCAGGTGTTTAGTTTTTAATTAATTACTAACTGGTTCAAAGGAAAATAATTGCCCTCTGGCAGACGAAGAATTAGTTTTTTCTATGCGGCCAGCTCTTCTAGCTCACATACCGCAGGTGAGTAGCTCTCGTGCGTGGGCTGTGGTGTGAAGACAGAATTCCAGAACGAAACAACTTATTGCTTTCTGACATTGACTTGGATCGTGACCTTTCAAGCCACTTTAGAGCCTCGACAAATAATTCAGAATAGATGCATCTTACTTCTTTTTTTTTGAACGGATTATAATGCTGTTGACCGCATGACAGCGTTACTGAATTTTGGCGACGAGGCCGGTAAACTTAGGTTGAAGCAACACGCACAAGGGCCACCACTTAGGCGCAAACCCCGGCCTGGGCTGTTGTCAGATGCTAGAAAAGGAAATGGACCATGAGAGGTGGTTTTTATTTAACCCAAGACAAAAACAGGGGTGTTATCAGTTTGACGTGTATCTGAGTGGCATCGGACGCAGCTCCCAAACAGTTAAACCGATTTGGACTCAGTTTTTTCAACCTAGAGTTTAGTTTTGAAAGATCATCCCTAAGCGTTTAGCAATGGTTTTACCCATCCAATTTTTTGTTCGTCTTAAGTAGTAGGTACTTACATTTGTAAGGAAAGGCGCGTTGTCGTTGATGTCAGTCAGTTCTAGGATGACTTCGGTGGTGGATCGCAGGCTGTCGGAGCCCAGTTTGCCTCCGTGGTCTGCTGCCATGATGAGGATCTGCCATCTGGAAGAAAACTTGTATAAACCGGGAGCGTACAATCGAAGTTCAAAGGTTTTGTAACCTCCTTGAACAATCTTCGATCGTCCGACCATAGTTGGCCATCAAATACTCGTAAGTTGTATATGTTTGCTACTGGCTTGCGAAAACCTATTTCAAATCGATATAAAAATGGAACCGATTTTACATAAGTATCCAAAAAGTTTTTACATGTTATATCCTACCTTTTTGAACGACTTTTCAAATTATGAAGCTTAGTCAGCGAAGTAACGTTTGAATTAACAAAATGTCTTGATTTTGAATTTTAAACATGAATAAAATGTTGATTGAGGCACAAACATCGATCTGTGTAGTTAGTTTACAAAATACATACCTGGTAAATCCAAGAGGTTGATCCCTGTCGAGAGGCTTTGTCAACCGCAAGCAGCCTTCGTTGTCGATCTGGAGATACTCCTTCTGCTCGTGCTTGACAAGGGAGTAGACGATGTTTTGTGGCGCGTTCCTGTCTTTTATATCAGGGTCGTAAGCTTCCACCTGTGAAAATTTACAATTGATCAATCATAATTGTGTATCTTCTGTCTGTATGTTCTGTCTTTTAATTAAGGCGCTACCCCGACCCAAATCAGCGCCACCACCTATTTTACAAAATAATAAGGTAAAATAGGTGGTGGCGCTGATTTGGGTCGGGGTAGCGCCTAAATGTAATTGGCGTAAATTACCGTATTAATTGAATTGAAATTGAACAGCCTTTACTAGTTTACTGATAGACATAGCCTAGGCCTCCCCTGATAAGCGGCTTATTGGCTCTTATTATCAGGTAGGTAACGCCAAATCTATTTAATTTGGGTCAAAATTGGATAAGTCCAGCGACACGACCGAATTCGAGAAGTGCTGAATGAGCAAGGGATTAAAGTAAGAAGATTACACCACATTATGCCTGTTAAACACGCTCAGTAGGTAAGTCTGAGTACAATGTTGTAAGGAGCTTGAGGGATCTATGGGACTTCTTTATTCGCAAATCATCCTATCAAAAAAGTTTCCCTTACTAGCGTTAAATATCATTATCAGCCTATATTAGTCCAAAACTGGACATATTCTCCTAATGAGCATCACAGCGCCTTTCAGTCTTCAGTTTGCTACATCCAGCATTTGCCTGCACTCTATCGCAGGTCATCATCCCACCTGGTTGGAGGGCGTCCTACACTTTTGCCCAGTCGTGGTCTCCACTCAATAACATGGTGGTGAATGAAAAACGATGCTACTATGCTAAATTAATGTACAAACTAGCTTATGCTTCCAACTTTGCTCAGGAAGAGTAAAACACAGACATAAAGCTGCACCTTACAGATTTAGAAATACTTGTGCATCATAATTTACTTAAGTAATGTATTCTACAAACTCACCTTTGATAATAAATACTTGTACTCTTACCTTCACAATACATCCTTCATACAGCTTCTCTTCCTCAATCGTTTTTGTATAATTCGCCAAAAACACCGGAGGGTTATCGTTCAAGTTCTCAATATTGATGATAACTTTTGCATAGTCTTCGTAGATGCCATCGAAAGCTCTCACATCGAGGCTGTAGCTGGTAATGTTTTCGTAGTCGAGCTCGTTGTTGACTCTGATCTCTCCGGTGAAATTTCGGATCACGAAGGCGTCGTAGGTGTTACCAGCAACGATGCTGTAGCTTACTACGGAAGCTGCAACACAGAAAAGGGTTAAAATCTGTCAATGTATCTTAGAATGGATACTCTATCAGATAGAGTGTAGGGTCTATCTGGTTCCAGATGGTTATAAACGCATGGAGGGGCCAGTGGGAAACCTTTTCTCTAGTGTCGGTCTGATTGTAATGACGTTGTCTTTGGCGCGAAAAATCTTTGGGACTGACCTACATAATGTCGCGGCGTATTTGAACGACCGGCATCGGAACAGGGCAGTGCTGCCGAACGTATTTTTATGTAAAGATTCACTATGACGACAGTTTCTTCACAACCCCAATCGCCGAAACAAACAAATGACGACATTTGTAACATTTTTCTAATACAATTATTAAAGAATTTGGATTCTTTTAATTTTGGCACCACCCGACAAGTAGCCAAACTACCTACCTATGGTGGATGTCTATCAAATAAAAGTTAATACTTGTGCAAAGTGTGAATAATCTGCAGATAAAGGATTCCAGTGTTTTATACTTTATCTTATCTCAATCGTTTGAGACTTAGATTGCTCACATAAACTGTTTTCTTTTCTTATCTTATTGATAAGTTTAAAGATTCTTAAGACGTGTTTCGAGTATCTCACCTGTATCAATATCCAAAGCACTGACCACAGTGACCAGCTCATTGATATTAGCATTCTCAGCTATAGACTCAGCAACATACGTATCTTGAGTGAAATGAGGAGGGTTGTCGTTCTTATCAGCTATTTCTATCAAGAACACTTGCTGTCCAGCATTATGCTTCCCCGGTATAAGTGCTGATTCAGAATTATCAGTTGCGATAATCTTTATGTTGTAGAAACTCCTTTCTTCTCTATCGAACATTTTCAGTGTAGTAATGTTGCCGGTGATAGGGTCAACAGCAAAGGGATCTGATGGGTCTCCAAGTTCGTAGGATATTTGGTTGTTGGCAGAGGTACCATCAGCATCAAAAGCTCTGACTTGCATGACGGGAGTGCCTGGGTTTTCGTTTTCTAGTACACTGCCTGATCTGATTTCACTGAAGATCGGTATGTTGTCGTTTACGTCTTCTACTTCTATTTGGATAATGGTTTCAGCGGCCAGTTTGTAGTTATTCTGAAAGATGATATTAAATTTATTTTCACCATACTTTTTTACTTTTATAATCAAACTCAATAATACTAGATCATATAGCTATCAGCTATCTAGCCTCGGGAAATTTATCCGTACACAATGGATTAAGGGTCAATTCACACCGAGACGCGACGCGACGCGACGATACTCAAAGAGGCCAATGATTTCGCGCTACGCCGCGCGTCGTCGCGAGACGCATCGCAACGTCGCGAGGCGCATCTTAAAATCGTAGCAGGACGACGCCTCGCTGCGCAGCGAGATGCCGCGAGGCGCAGCGGAACGTATCTACTAGCCGCGGGCGCCGCGCGGCCCCGCCCGCGCCCTCCCGCAGTCTACCACTGGCAAGCGCACGAGAACGACGTATATTTGGCGGGTGCGTGCATTATGGAGATCGAGGAGATGAATTCTTCTATTTCTCCATAAATTATGCACCAAAATACTCCTGTGTGATGTCTTCTTTTTAATTTTATTTTTGTAAACTTCTTCCTCTTCATCTTCTGCAAGAAGTCCGATTATAACAAGATCCCAGTCTATCATTATATTTTCAATCGAGCACTCGACCGAACTGCATCAATTCTAAACGAAGTCTGAACGGAAATAGTAGAGAAGTCGCCACAGCGGCCTCAGGCTGCGCCTCGCGGCGTCGTGCGGCATCGTGAGACGCAGCACCGCTCTTGCACGCCGCGCGTACCGGCGATGCACCGCTGCGTCACGATACGTCGCGCTACGCCGCGAGGCACCTCGAGGCGCAGTGCTGCGTGGTGCAACGTAATCTGAATTCTCACAATGTAATGTGTATCTTTTCGTGTAGTGAATAAAGTATATTCTGAGTCGCTCTATGAAAAATGTGCGCGCAGCGTCGCGCCGCGTCGCGTCTCGGTGTGAACTGACCCTAAAGGCAATAAAATACTGAGAACGAAATATTCAAAGATTTCGTACTGAAATAGTCAGCCTAAAATGATCTCCAAGCCAGGACCTCAGGGTTTAAAGTCGAAAGAAACTAATCAGTCTAATGGCTGGCTCTAAATTTCCTGAATATGCAAATAACAGAAACTCAACTTTAAAACAAGGAAAAACGTTTTAAAATGATAGCAGTAAAACCACTTGTTGGATAAGAATTTTGCATACATAATTCCAGGTTTCAAGAAGAAAATGCACCTCGTATTCCTTACCTGTATTCTAACCGTGAGCGTGTAATCTGTAATTTTCTCATAGTCCAAATGGTTCCCCAGTTTGATAACCGCCGAGTCCGCCTCAGGTTCCAACACAAATGTATGCCATTTATTTGTTTGCTCCGTCTGCCCCTGTACTAGTTCAAACTGTAGCTTTTTCTCTTCAGGTATATTTGAGCTGTAAATAAACAATAAGCATGACCCTCATACATCACGCAAATAAAATAATTTTATTTTCCCGCAGGGAGTTGCCCCGACCGGCGCGGCGCCCTACTTCTAAAGTGAGTGACGTAGACACAGTCGAATTACTTTGTTCGAACTTCAGAATTTCAAATTCACATTAAACTCTCAATTAATTCGTACTTACATCGCCCTCACTGTGGCTATAGGCGTATTGAAATCCGCGTAATTTTCTTTTAATTTTATCGGCTCGTCGGGAACTTCTATGAAAGATGGGCTCTTCTTGTTGGATTCCACGACTTGGATGTCTAAAGTTATAGAACTTTGTTGCGGGGGATCGCCCATATCTTTCACTATCGCGCTAAGTTTAAACTTGTAGCCCGGTAATTTCTGCGGGAGCAAAGGGAGTTATGAGTGTACAAACTTACAAAGCATTTTAACTCCGGAAAAATTCTTATGAAGTTATCGCAAAAGAATGTAAATAGTACAGTTGGTACAGTGTAGTACTTATTGAATGACTTACATACAACGCAAAACATTATCTCTTATCAGGTACTTTGAATCATGCAGACAAGATTAATTTACATGGAAAGGAGCAGCGATATTCAGGGATATTTACTGAATAGATGCAAAAAGAGTTATGTATCCAGCAAGTGAATATTACTTACATCAATAGTTTTGTTTAGAAATATTACTCCGTTATCTGGATCTATGTAAAAATATGCTTGATCTGGGGAGTTGGAGTCTAGACTATAGTGTACTATGGAGTTGTTCCCATCATCTATATCCGTCGCTGATATCCTCATCACTTCTCGGCCGCTTGGAAGGTCTTGAGGCACTGACTCCGAATACGACTGTTTAGAGAAAACATGTTAGTTCATTGGTTTATTTTAAAATAAAATCTACAGATGAAAATAAACAAAACATAGGATAAGGTTTCCAGTGAAACAGTTCAAAAGTTTCAGATTCTTTGAGAATCAACAGAAATTCTTGATGATTGATATTCACACATCTTTAACACTGATACCGTGAAATCTTAGCATCTAAAATCTAGACAATCTTGACATGTTCTACGCGAAGCATGCCCAAAGCTTAGAGAAAGATTCCATTTCGTAAATAATAATAATCGTGCGGTGTGGTAAAATGCGCCTAGGGGGAAAGAGCGGCCTAGCTAAAGAAAACACATCAACTACAAATGTGCAAAGAAAGTGTACCAAAACACACGAACACAATAATATATTACCAATAACGCCTTGAGTGGCGGCCTATGATCCTAAATCAGACATGCAGCAACATGCAAGTAAAGAAACAGACATTTCAAGACTTTCGATTGTTACCATTGCTAACAAAAACTATACAGATATAGCGATGGTGACAACCGATATGGAACACGGGAAAATTAGTGTCAACTTGATTAAGTGCGAAACGCTCTCTCATTGTGATAGTTTCAGTTGTTTTGGACAAACCTTCCATACGTCTCCACGGAAGACCTTTGAAAAACAGGCAAGCGTTAATAATATCTGCGCCACGTTTTGAGGCTAATGAACGAATATTATGTTAGTCACATATAAACAGAGACATAGATATAAAATCATTCTAACCTTTTCGTACAGATGAAACAAGATTAATAAATGTTGTAAGACATACTACATATATGTTCCAGTCGCTAGACACGATAATAGATGTACATAACAGTATGAGCCATAAAAACGTTTAACATAAAGCATGCACAACATCGTTGACTAATTAAATTCAACAAATTTTTTTATCTTTAGCAGTAAACATCAATTTTACTGATTGGAATTATCATAGAGATCAATATCTAATCTAGCGTAAGTTTAGTTTGGCTTATTAACATCTCTGTAGTTCCAAAAGTGACATTGACATTTTTAGGTTTTCAAATGTTCATGTCACTTTTGTAATTTTTACTTACCACTTTGTCGAAAACCGGCTGGTTATCATTGATGTCTTCTATTAGTATTTTAATCGTACACGCGTCATCTAGCTGTGGTTGTCCGTTATCACTCGCTCTTACTGTAATATAGGCTTCTTTCTCTCTCGAAGGCTCATCGTGGTCGAAAATCTGTATCAGATTATCAGTTTAGTCATCAAAGTCATTATATTTACAATTGTTAGTCTTACCTACATTAGTTCCTTTATTGTGCGCTATAACTTTTATGTGATTGTCAAAGGATTAGATTAGTAACCATAATTTCATGATTCTTATGTAAATGCACGTTGAGTTAAAGTTAATTGTACATATTTCTTGACTGTCACTAAAATTCATGTACTTACATCGGCCGTTGTTATTCTACCAGTCTCAGGATCGACGTGGAATCTTTCCTTCTCACCAGGAGTGGAAACGAACTTGTATGTGACCGTCCCACCCATTTCGGGTGGATCTCTGTCTTCTGCTTTTACCTGTGCATAAAATTGAGAGGCGTTATAATGAATAGCTTCATTATTTATATCACTATCATCACGATCAGCAGTTGCTGAGTCAAAAACTGAAGGGGTGTGCCATCAACACTGCTCGCTTCACAAGCTCAGTGTTCAAAGCAAATATACTAATTTGCCGTAAGAAGAATACTTCTTTCCCTGTCACTTAGTCTATTTTATAAATCCAAAACGTTCGATTCCTTCGAAGTTATCCCAAGAAAATTAATTTTAGGGAACTTTTTACCAATTCCCGTGATATAAAACGAAGATCCATGCAGGCAATCGTTTCAGGCGTAACAAACAAACAAAGACATTTTCACGATTAAATCTATAATTAATATGTGTTACGCTTTTATGCAAAATTATTTTCTATATTTCAATTGTAAATCATTTCTTGGGGCTCGATGATGCTGTGTGGATTGTTCAGCATTATTTATTTATTAATTTTTTTTTTAAATAAATTTCTAAACCATAGATCATGCATGGAAGAGCTTGATAATCAATTGTAATGGTACTCACCGTAAAAACATAGGTGCCCACCGGCTGTTCCTCCTTCACAGTGGGCCTGTAGCTCAAGCATTCTGTGAATAAGGGCTTATGGTTGTCCTTTACAGCTAGCTTCGGTATCGCGGCCGGTGAAAACTGAAAACGCGCAATATAAGGACAACTGTTCTTGTTATGTGAGAGGAAATGATTTGCCACATTATTTTCGTTTTTCTATAGGAACGTGTAGGTATCGGTATTGTGAACTTATGAAAGAACGAGATGAATAGAGAATTTAAATTATAAAAAAAATTGAATTCCATGGAATTTAAAAAGACATGGATTTTAAATGTGGTAAATGATTTCCACTGTTAATGGTATCATTATTGGGTACATTCCCTAAACAACAAACTTAAAGCTTTGCTCATAAAGACGACAAAGATCGACAACAACAAAACGAGATAATTTCTGCTGCTGTACATCTTTCAGTCGCTCGTACGGCTTAACTAACCTTGATCCTATTGCATGCTGTCTAACTTAATGTAAAGCACATCAATCACGTTAACGAAGCCTTAACGCGATTGTTTCGACGCCGTGAAATCTTATCGTGTGTAAACCCCATTAGGCAAGTTTGTCACAACTGGATAGGTTCAACATGCAATGGGGTCGTGGTAATAGTCTAAACTGTGCTTTTTAAAAAGATTCTTATAGCATTAGAAATAATTCTCTGTTGAATGATTTATGGTCGCCTTAATTCTGATATATCAATTTAAAACGGGTATTTTTATTTAGCACATAGAAAATTACAATAAGCGGCTACGCCCGCGTGGAAATTAAAAATTATCACTAAGGGGTATGAAAAATAGATGTTGGCCGATTCTCAGACCTACTCAATATGCTCACAAAATTTCATGAGAATCGGTCAAGCCGTTTCGGAGGAGTACGGGAACGAACATTATGACACGAGAATTTTATATATAAGATATTCTGTTAATGTAATTTTGTATGTGCTAAGCTAAACAATTTAAAACTTTTAAGTGGAGTAAATAATAGCGATTATTTTTAAATTATATATAATTTAAAGTTTATGATAAACGCAGCAGAATTTAGGCGAATACATATAGATATAAGACAGCTATACTCACAATATTTTAAAAATCTAGCTGTACTGTGTATGGACAATGTTGAGTGAATTGAATTAGATAAGACAATAACAATATATTATACCTTACGTCTTTCCTGTGTTGCATGTCAGGGGCATTGAAATTAAGTGACATATCGTTAGTGGTATGAACAATACAGAATTCCATTGTTGCAATACTGAGCATGCATCTACGTTTGTTTTGTACTGTACATCTATGTTTGTATATTTAAAGATATATAAATTGAAGAAGCAGTAAAATAATTGTAAATCTATAGGGATAAAGCTGTTGGGGCTGGGTAGTATGTGATATGATGTTGTAATGTGATTGGTGGATGGTTACTCACTGGCGCCGGGTGGATTGGCAGATGCCTCGAATGTCTTAACCTCGTGATGTGGTGTGGTGTGAAGTCCCGTGCTGTGGAAGAAAAGGAGAAATTAGCTCTTGTGTTTACAGGTAGTAGTTTCAGTGTTTTTGCTATTTAAGGAAGGTACTAACTTAAGTAGTTTATTGTATTTGCCAGACTATGTTCAAGACACCTGGAAAGGCCTGCAATATTTTTTTTATACAACGGAAATTTAAGTTTTTCATAATTTTTTTTGCCACATTACTTCCGCTCTACTTTAGAAAACGTCGGCTTGAATATAACTACGTCACGATAAATAGACAAAATAAAGCGTTTTTCTTAAAACGCTTTGGGAATAAGCAGCAACATAATCCCAAAAATAGGTACCACCCAAGATACCATCGGATTGATTTATAAAACCTAGGTCCACTTTCAGAAAGTTGAAAAGTTTCCAGAAAGCTCTCAACTGGAGAAAATATTGTAACTTTCAAACTTTGTCTGTCTATCCACTTTTGGAAGAGATATTTTTGTAACAAAATGTCCCTGGTCCCCTCAGGTGAAGCTTCTCGGACGACACTTTATGATTGCTCACTTTAATAATATTAAGTTCGGGATGTTTGTCATAGTATTCTGCCTTTTTACATTAGAGTTGACTTAAGAGTTACATATCCACTTATTGACCGAGTCAGCAAGCTTAGATTCGCTTAGGCTTGGCTTCATCATCGCACATTTTTCACAACTTCCACTACTTCTGGATAGCGGGTATATCTCAGTAAATAATCACCAGGACTGAGGAGCGGTGGTTGCACTGGCCGTGTTTAAAATACACGACATTCACGGGCTGATTTGGTTGGGTCGATTTTCACGCCACAACCGCCACCTGTTCATATTAATCCATTCTAGAAAGACATGGGACCTGCTTCAGCCTCCTACGTTTGCATATAACAAGAACATTCAATAGAAAACAGAACAGCATTGTTCCAAAGCATCGTGTAAACTGCGAAATCATTCCACGAATCTCCGCTAACCTAAAACAGAGGCTTTATCCTAGCAGCAATACCAACAATGGTGTACACTTCATCACGACCGATTGGAATAAAACAATAAGACGGACAAATACACTATCCGATACGATTTACATGACGATATGCGGAAATGAGTGCAGCGACCAGAGGTATTAGTTTTGTTTTCATAAGGGTGACATGTTGGACAGGTTGGTAGAGTCATCACATCAGTTTTCACTCTACATGACGATATGCGGAAATGAGTGCAGCGGCCAGCGGTATTAGTTTTGTTTTCCTCAGGGTGACATGTTGGACAGGTTGGTAGAGTCATCACATCAGTTATCATCCATCACTCATCATCACAAACGTTTGTTTAATTTGACGACGAAAGCGACATCGAAAACGATTTCTAATATATCGACAAAACCGTTATCGAAAGAGGTCTTGGTAAAGATAAGTAAATCCTAGGAACGACACAATAACATGACGATGACAACTTGACCACTACAAGAAAGTGATGCCCAGCATAGGTATTAAAAATCCTGCAAAGAACATGACCAATTTAAACATGACAAAGATTTTTCTATTGTTTTAAGTGCATAAAACGCTTTCAGTTACTATACCAAAATAAATCTTTAAATTTCACTGCTACATAAATGACCCAGTCAGAAGAGTCGTGTCGGACCGTCTAAAACTGTTCTAAGATGGTCTCAGACATATCTCAAAGCTTGCATCGACACAACACCATTGAACATAGCTTTGTTCTTCACGACTGTTCACTACGTAATGCCAGAATAGAGGGGTTTGCTTTTGAGATTCAAACTTAACTTCAATGGGTGCATTGGTAAATTCAGTTCAGATGGTAGGAGAATTGGTAGGGATAGGTAATATAATTATAAACAATTAGCGGCCCGTCCAGGCTTCGCACGGGTAGACATTTATTTTATAAACAATTTGGGATACACATAGAGTAAATGTGTCTTTGTAGATATTGATATGTTCTTTAATATTGTAGACTAGACGATGGCCTCGCGGTTTCACCCGCGTAGTTCCCGTTCCCGTGGGAATTCCGGGATAAAATATAGCCTATGTCACTCCCTGAAAAGTAAGCATCCTAATGGTGAAAGAATTTTTCAAATCGGTCTAGTAGTTTTGGAGCCTATTAAATACAAACAAACAATCAATAGTATAGATTGTAGATACTTGTGTTCTTTAAGGGGGTACCATACCTCGTTATTGTGTGAAGAGGATAGGCATAGGATTTCGCGTTCACAGGAGCGGGACAGAGCAAAGCGGCGTAAGCCCAAAAATCAAGTTTTTAGTAGTTATTTGCTCCCCACAAACATTAGAATAGTTAATTGAAAAAAAGGCAACATATAAAATGTTCTTTATACTTAGTACAATTACTATGCTTAATCTCAAGATCGTATCATCTTTATTTATTGAGAAATTAGGGTTTTAGTAAAAAATTAGAGGTAACTTTGCGATTTTTTTCTATCGAGAAAATTTTATGGCATCGTGTTTTCGAAACATATGATCGATAGAATAAGTCCTGAACTTTACCATATATAAATTTCAAAGTTAAATATTCTGTAGTTTGGAAGATATGGAGGTCCGACGGAGTTGAAAATAAGCAATTTGAGGTACTATACCCCCTTAATATTGTAAAACATTTTGTTGTTCTATCATCAATAGTTTCCGCAGTAATTTATGTGAATTATTTTACACCTTGGGTAACATTATTGAAGTTTTAGTAGGGATCCCATATTTTTTCATAAATAAATAAAGCTTATGTTACTCAGGGATAATGTAGCATTCTAATGGTGAAAGAATTTTGGAAATTCGTCCAGTAGTTTTTGAGTTTATTCGTAAACATACATAATTACAAAAATTCAAAACTATCTTTCCTCTTTATAATATTAGTATAGGCTAATAGGCTTCGTACGCGCTGTTTCTATGGAAACGTTATAAGGGGATTTATATCCCATGGGAACTCATTTCTGGGATAAAAAGTTCCCTATGCTTGATTCCAGGTTCAGAGCTATAACTGCAAAATTTCAGCTCAATCTGTTCAGTAGTTTCGGCGTGAAGGAGTAACAAACATCCATCTATACCAAATTTCGGATTTATAATATTAGTGTGATTTCTAAAAGTCAAAACGACAATCGTAAGGAAAGTTGAAAAAACTACCAGAAAAAACCTGAGCCAAAACGGGTTAAGAGAAATTAACATTAAATCAATAAATAGCTCTGATTTAATTTACCCCCATAATAATGCTAATATTAATTTGCAAGTCACCGTTTTATTGCTTATTATGCTTGAAAATAATTAATGTCCGACCGTCAATCAAAATTATCTATTCTCTCTGGAAATTCTGATAAATCTGATGGTCCACTTGTAAGCTAAGTAGAAATGACTCGGCCTATAAATTATGAATATTAGGTTACTAATAGAGCAGGGCAATGCAGCCAGCGCGTCTTGGGGACACTTCCTACTGGGATTGCTATGGATTAGTTGAGGTTTCAGTGTAGATTGTTTCCAATAGTCTGCAGTTGGCTCAATTGTAAATACTAGTTCTCATTTCATTCTATGTTTTGAGTGTCATTTTCTTGTTAATAGTCCTTCGTAGTTACTGATAACTCTCTTATCTATTCACGTCCATCCATACAAATATTTTAATACAAACGTAAATCTGCTCGTCCACATCGTCTGGAAGTCTGTCTCTGTCTCGATGTGTGACTAAAGCCCAGACTAAAAGCGTTGAGCACCTCAATGAGATTTAGATTAGAAGATAGATCATATCCTGAGGAACGACTTAAGCTACCGTTTGTCATAAAAAATAATGATCAAGGTGGCAAAATAGGGCATCAAAGTTTATCTTAGAATAGCGCGTACGAATTCTCGGGTAAAGCTAAATAAACTAAGATAGTTTATGTAGCATTGAAACTATTTCTGGTCTTCGGTAAGAGAATCCAGCTTGAAACCACATAATGAAATACGTCTTAGAATGTAGAATTGTAGAGTTTTGCATAGGTTACGAAAACTGTAAAAGTTTACGTTTCTTTTCATACAGGCAGCTCCTTGCGGTGCCCCTACCGGATACTGAAAGGTAGTTCCTTTCAGTATCCGGTAGGGGCTTTTCATAGTATGACGATGGCCGGCGATCCAATATTTTAACAAAGTTATCGCATAATTTTGAGGGATTTGTTGCATTTTGGGAGTACCTACGAGTGTCAACTCTAACAGTAAAGTACCACGTTCTCAAAAACATTTCCGTTTTGGTATTTTACAAACTACACGACGTACAGGCAACACAAAGCCTTAGCCCTAGATTGTGGGAACGCTACAAAGGCTTATTATACACGTGTTCTACACTGTCCCTTAAAGGGCAATCTAACCAACGCCTTAAGGTACAGGCTGGGCAAACGAGCTACCAAAGGTTTTATCGTTAGCCGATGCTGCACTGCTGGTTTTCTCACATAGTCACCCCATTGCCATCGGGCCATCGGGCACGTTCACCAGTGGACGGATGAGTGCTGGTACTGTTTATGGATATAATAGAAATAATGATACTACTTTACCATAATTCACTTCGTGATGATTTCAATAAAACAATAACCTCAAGCGCCTTCGTTGTTAACAATGTTAACCTGCACCAAAAAAAAGCTGGGTCCACTGGTGGACGCAGGCCTCCCCCGATAAGCGTCTAATTGACTGGTATCTCATGGGGGGTATGCCTATAATCCCCAGGCTGGGCATGCGGGTGGGGGATCACAGTGATGGATATCCCTTAGTCGCCTCTTACGACACTCGTGGGAAGAGTTGGGGTGGTGCAAATTGTAAGCCGGCACCACACACCTACCCGGATATACCTTAGGTATACAGTTTTTTGAGACCACAGTCTGAAGATCGCTCGTTTGCGCGACCCAAGGTACGATACCTGAGAAATTATCGTATAAATGGGAAATAACACGCAAGGTTTCACTCAAAGGGATAAAGAGCTTTCATGTAGGCTTGTGTGAACATCAAATACAAAATAATGACAAATTATTTAATGGCAACGATGAAGTCAATGGAAATTTGAACACAATGCCTTTTTTATTTACGCGATTATTTCAACTTCAACTTCTTTCTTAATGGCGCCGCTGATGATGATGATGATTTCATGCATAGGTAGATAGATAGATAGATAGATAGAAAATACTTTTATTGCATATTAAAAACTAAGAACCAATTTACAAATGAAATAATTATAACCTAAGTGACAATTGGCGGTCTTATCGCTCAAGAGCGATCTCTGCCTGGGATGGCCAATTAACCATTATAAAAAAATCTAACTTTTGACGATTTTAATTAGATCTCGGATGCTGAATTGATTGCTTTCTTCGAATTTCATCAAAAATTCTAAAAAACGCCCAGACGATTGAGCTTTTATACAAAAACAAAACTAAATCAAAATAGGTTCATCCATTTGGAAGCTACAATGTCAAACATGCAATCATAAAACACCTACGATAGGATAAAAGTTACCGTCGCAGTTGAAAATTAGAACTAACTCAAAATGGGTTGTTCCAGTTTTTCCCCTTAGGCGGGATTTCAGGGGGAAACTGGAATATCCCCTCAAATGTATAGTAAAATGCCCGAATCCCTGAAAGACCCAATTAAAATTGGGTCTTTCACGTCAGTTACTTTAGTAACTCCTTACATTTTGTATCAGTGGGCTCACATTAACCATTTACTAAAATAATGCTACTGACACTAAAATAACAGTTAACCCGGTTATGGCAGGCGCGTGTGCACCCCAGGGGTGCTATTGTAATGGAATAGTTCAAATTACTGTGCGAAAGGTTCACTGCACAACAACTCACTAGTAAAATTGCACAACAATATGTATGGTTTTAAGAATAAGAATAGAATAAAGTCGTTTATTGGCAAAGATGATATACCTACTTACTTTACAATAATAACAACTGTGATATATATAACAATCTTTGACTTGTCAAATTATACATGATTATGTGTGCTATAAAGGGGCACTATCCTACTCATACATAAGTACTATAGTCATTACTAAATTTAAGATTTATGACATGGTACTGGTTGTAGTCATTTTCCAAGTACTCTTTTATAGTATATACTGTTTTCTCTAATAAAAGATTTTTCACGTTACAGACGAAGCAATAGATTTTTTGTTATTATAGTGAGTAAGCCCTCAAACTCTGGGTAATTTCTAAGAAATAATATCACATAAAAAATCGATTTGGACGGGACTTGACTTGACGAAAATTTATGGGATATTATTTGTTTTCGATATGTATAGCGTACTAGCTTCTGCTCACGGCTTCGTTTCTACCATCCTGTCTAATTACATCAAAATCCGTTCAGGCGTTTAGGCGTGAAAGGTAAAGGACTTATAATGTTTGAATGGAAGTCTGGACAAGTCGCCTCTTGTGCGTAAAAGAAATACAGCAAGTGGAAAAAACAAGGTAGGTCCCAGTTTTCGCAGCTTTCGAAATATAAATGCACAATAGAAGATGTAGCTTTTGTATTTCGAAAATTGCCAGGCTTTTTTTCACGCAAGCTCCCTACACTCGTCCTTCGAATATTGCAGAAGGTGATTTAGGGTATCTACTTTCGAGCGAGGACTATCAAATTGGCTATCGCAGTTTTGGAGAAATGCACAATAGGGAAGCACATCATTTTCCATCACAAATGATTTTTTTAAAGTAACCTGCTCAATACGTTTTCTGCTTAACTTTAACTACTTTCGACGAAATTTTGCTTCATTTCTACATAAACTTACCTCAATTCTGATCAAATCGTCTCTATTCTGTTAGCTGTAACTAAGGCAAACTAAAACTAAATCTTCACACAGCGCAACAAAGATTATTTTCCAGTAACAAACTGATCGGAATGACACACACCCGGTACAAGGGCACCCCTTGGGGTTCCGCCGGGGGTTCCGCCTTAATGAATGTATTTGTAACGAGAGCCTTATTAGTGCTCGAGCTGAGACAGTAACTGTCGTAAAGATGAACTGGATGGTTGTATTTTATGATATTAATAGTGATAGGATAATTTATAAAGCTGGGGTAAACGTGTTCTTGAGTGGAGACCACGACTCGGCAAACGTAGTGTAGGACGCCCTCCGGCCAGGTGGGATGACGATCTGCGAAAGACTGCAGGCTGAATGCGGCAAGCTGAAGACAGGGCGCTATGGCGCTCATTAGGGGAGGCCTATGTCCAGCAGTGGACTAATATAGGCTGATGATGATGATGATAATTTATAAGTGGTAGTTTTGAAGCTTAACCACCTACTATAAGAATTTAAAAATATACAGGGAAATTGCATAGTCTTCTTTTTATTTAAGATGCTATATTATTTTAATAAAATAATTATTCTTATAGCCTTTTGATCGGTATCGTAAAATTACGGGTGTTTTTTTTTACAATTTGTTGGGTTCGATTCCCGGTTCAGACAGGCGATTATTCAAAATCTTTGAATGCAGTGTAAATTGTTTTTAAAATCAAAATGAAGTCTTCTTTCAGTAAAATTCTCTATCTGCAATATTTAAGATCCTTTCTCTCCGTGTGGCATAGCCGTGGGACGCCCTCGATAGTCCTAAATGAGTCATATATGACTGAAAGAAGACTTCATTTTGTGTGTGCTGGAAAAGCAGAGTATTGTGACACACTGTACCTTTACACTTACACTTTGCGATCAATTGTATCTTTATTTTTTACCCACATAATAGGCAAATATGATTTGAAGTTTGAAATGGATTGTACAATTTGTACATGAGCACGTATGCGATCCCTATTGTAGATATGTGTAGGTCTACCTAAAGAACAAACATATCGATGGGACAGATATACGTATACCTATATACTTACCTAATTGCCCATTTGTGGGACAGATATTTGGCAACAATAAATATGGCGTCGGCCTTAGCGTCAAAGATGGCAATGATATTTTGCGTCAGATGTCAATGATAACATTGGCTTCTATTGAAATAAAGGACACTGTTTTAAGTAGGCACTTTTTATTACAAGACAAAATAAAAAAAATTAAAAACCCACCGTAACATGGATAAGAAAACTCGAGATAAAATTATCTATGACACAAAAAAAATAAACGAAAATCTGTTCATATGGTTGGGCAGCTACGATACCACAGACAGATACACAGATACACAGACAGACACTTTAAACTTATAACACCACTCTCATTTTGCGTCGGGGGTTATAAAATGAGTGAATATAATCACGCAACTTACAAGCAAAATAACCACTTAAAATAATTTTAACTGCACAAAACATGTGTGAAAATACCCCATTACAACCAAAGTAGAGTAAACAACTTAAAGCAAAGTAGACTTCCTGAAAAACTTAAACTAAAATAATAACCACTGCCGTGACAGCATTATTTAACTTTCCACAAAAAGCCGCGAGCCGAATACGCGGGTGAATTTATAAGAGGTAAATAAAAGTCGGCAAGTGAGAGCGATACTTGGTTAGAGGGTTCTTTCTTGGAATCAATGTTTTGAAGCTAAAATGGTTATTATGTTATGATGTAGCACCGCAGGTGATGGGTATAATCCGTTAAGCTTTGAGTTTTCTAAGGTACCGTATTATTATAAGACAAAAGAAAACTGAACTGAATATGATAACGAGAATAAACTTACCTGGTGGATAGGATTTTGTGTATTACACAATTTAATTGGACGGTGAGAATAATAAAAGATAATGAACAAAATGATAAATAAACGTTTGCCGAGTCGTGGTCTCCACTCAAGACACGTTTACCCCAGCGGTTGTCGGTTCTTCGCGAGATATGGCCGGCCCACTGCCACTTCAACTTGCTAATTCTCTGTTAAATGTACTTATATTAAGCAAAACTGTTGAAAAGTGTGAAATTTTACGAACACGTTATCTGTCTCAAGCAATCGAAGAAACGAAACCGTTTTGAGCCCCTCCGCTACCGAACCCTGAAAATAATAGAAATAGAGAAAATGTCCAGGTATTTCCAACACAACGTCGACCCATTCAAAGTCGGGGACACGACTAAATCGCGTGTGTCTGACACAGGAACCTAGCTTTTTTCTCAACTATCCTTTGTTGGGCTTCCTTTGGCGCTGGCCCCACGAGGCAAGGGGCGGCCCATTGTGTTGGGCCAATTTGAATATTCAAGTGTGGGCACGTTCCGATGTCGATAACCGAGGGTTAACGTTTTTTCCCTTCACCAGTTACGGGTTAAGCAATTAGCTTTAGATGCTTGGATAATGAGCTCAACTTAGAACAGATTTAGGTTTATATTGAGTTAGCCAGATTGATCGTACCGTTGCTTTGGAAGGTCAATAATAAATTAAGCGTGAAATTTTAAATGCCAACAAACTTATCGATGAATTCATGGAATCGTGATGTCATTAATTTTACAAAGGATTTTTGGCAAAGTGAAGTTAATATTCATAAAAAACTAATTGGTTTTAGTCTGGAATTTAATAAAAGGACGTTTGACTTAGCTAAGTTAGACGAAATTGCTTTTATACTTGTACGTTCGAAATTGAGCTTTGTTGTAATAAGTTTTGTACTTAACACAATCTCAGCTTTGACGTTAGTACTTAACCTACTTCACATGAAGATAAATCAGAATTTTTTCATTAGAAAATTCAATTCAATGTGTTTATTTCACACAATAATAAATTGTAATACAAAAAATAAGTTTAAATGTCCATATTCGAGTCGTACATAAAATCCGTCTGGGGTCGAAGCGACGACGACACGTGACCCGAGAGCTGGTGAGGATCTGACGCAGCGCATCAGCATTGCCATACAGCGGGGCAATGCAGCCAGCGTCTTGGGGACGCTTCCGACTGGGATTTATATGAATCAGTTGAGCTACCAGTAGATTGTTTGCAACAGTCTGCAGTAAGCTCAATTGTTTCAATTGTAAATACTAGTTCTAATTTATTTCTATTATTTGATTGTATATAATTTTATTTGTCAATAAGGAGTACAAATGAAAATAAAATTGAATACAAAATTTAAATCATCAAAAACTGAGAGGAGTTTAATTTTATCTTTATATTTTTTACCAAATCAAAAAGTGTTCGTTAATAATTGTATTGTTGTGAAAGCTGTTCATTCACTAAAGTACTTAGTGACAAAGCATTTACTTACCTACGTCTAATACCTGTCACCATTTTGGTAAATTTATCGTCGACATTTCGACGTTTATCGACAAAACTTGTCCCATCACTAAAACCAAACATTTAGAGGTTTCTTTACGATTATTATCAGGAGTGAGAAAGTTGCTTCCTAGGTTGCCGTGCCGGCGATAAGACCGCCCTAAAACGAGTTTTTATGCTAAATTTTATGCCCGTAAATTGCTAGGTCCGTAGGGCAAAGTAAATAAGGAAAAATAATTTTATTATTGTTGATATTATTTCGGTGCTTAATTTCAGAATTTTTCCTTGGTTTATTACGAAGGGGCGCAGTAAAAACCCAATGGGTCAGGTAGGACTAAGAGTCAGAAAAAGCAATAAAATATATTTCTATACAGGGTGGGTTTTTGAGATGGGAGTGAATGGCCAGAATCTATACCATGAGAGTTAGAGAAAAGTCGTATAAGAAGTCATGGCCTTATAAGAAAACAAAAACCCGTTTTGTAAATTTTAATGATAAATTCCGTAAAAAATAAATTGGTAAGTACGAGTATGCTGTTTTTGTTTTCTTATAAACTGAGGACAAGCCTGTGTTTGATTCCAGGCTTAGAGCTACATCACTGCAAAATTCCTACCCGACCGATTCGATAAGAAATCGTGGTGTGAAGAGGTAACAAACATCTAAACATCCATCCAAACTTTGCATTTATAATATTAGTGTGATTAAAACATACGTAGCTAGATACTTACTTTTCGTCCGCTTTGTATATCATTATTTCTTTGCAATCTATTTTCTATGCTCCTTTCAGGACTTTTCTATCATGGTTTCTGATTTGGCTTTCCACTCCCGTATCAAAAAGCCACTCTGTACTGTATATAGACAAATGGACAATACTAAATAATACAGGTATCTCATGAAATGGTCACTGTAGTGTGAGTATCGAGCTCCAACATTATTTTTTGATAGTGTGAAACGACACCACTTTAAAATAAGTTTTTTTATAGAGCTCATAAAACCAAAGTCAGATTACCCAGGTTGAAATAATAATTAGAATATGAATAAAATTAGCAAGTCAATTAGAAAAGTGCTAAAACATAACTACGACATAAAGTCTTGACAAAGGTTCGCGAATGTTCTCAGGATTACATTTTAGTTTAAAAGCGTCTGGTCTGTCCTAAGAGTTCAGTGTACTAGAGAGGACTTTTAACTTGTTAGCGTTTTAATCGGCTTATTAACTACTAGCTCCTGCCCGCAGCCTCGCACGCTTTTTTCCGGGATAAAAGTAGCCTAGGTCTGTCCAAGGGATACCATCCCTGACATATATTAATGAGATCTGTTCAGCCGTTTGGGCATGAGAAGGTACCAGTCAGACAGACCGAGTTACTTTCGAATTCATAATATGAAGTACTACTTATATATATACTTATTATGAAGTAGTACTTTCGAATTCATAGCTTCGGCCCGCGGCTTCGCACGCGTTTTTTCTATGGAAACGTTTTGAGGTTATATCTATCTTAAGGGAACTGATTTATGGGATAAAAAGTAGCCTATGTTTGATTCCAGGGTTAGACTTACCTGTATGTAAAATTTCAGCCTGATCCGTTCAGTAGTTTTAGCGTGAAGAGGTAACAAAGATCCATCCATCCATCCATCTATCCTTCCATCCAAACTTTCGCATTTATAATATTAGTGTGATAGTGTGATGTGATAGTATGGACTGATAACAGAAAGGCCTAAGTTGTCTGAACTAATATTTTCAAGACGTTTTGTTTTCATAACCTCACGGTTAAAGTTTCTGATGGACCCAGCTTCTGCTGGAAGACTCCGCTCTTTTTTGGATAAAAAAAACCTATGACATTCTAGTTCAGGAGAACCGCAGCTCGATTCTCCTGAACAAGAATGTCACAAAAGTTTAGTTTCAAAGTTACATATAGGCGAGTGTTGGGTTATTAGTGGGTGGGTGCCTATTTTAAATTGTTGCTAAGCTTTTACTATAATTCATAATAATAATATTCATGTGTCATCAATTTGTTAATAATTGTGTACCTACCTGCTTACCTACCTATCTAATAATTATGTATACCTTAAATACTCTTACGTTATTTACTATTATTTTGTTACTTTTCCTGTGCTGTTTGTGTGTGTACCCAATAAAAAATCTATTTATCTATCTATCATATAAAAAAATCTGCATTATCTTAACCCCTGAAAACCAGTCCATGCTCATTTCCCGCCTCATTATTTAGGCAGCACCAGTTCGTGACTCGACGCGTCACGTATCCGAAAATAGGTTAAACTGATTTTATCCATAAAGAATCCGAGTTATTGATGGCTCAGTGATTTTGGGGAGATTACCTTTTGATGAGATTTTTCTATTATTCATTGTTGGTATTGAAGATCACAAGTTTTGCGGTGGGAGGAAAATGGTCTTTTATTGTTCGCTTGTTCAGTTTATCAAGTTTTGTGGTGTAGAGTGATAATATCGCTTTCTGTAATAATTTCCAGTTGCTCTTTTCATCATAGTATAAATGAAATAATGCTAGACAATTCACCCAGCAATCAAATATTTATAGTGCTGGTGCCGGCTTATAATTTGTACAACCCCAACTCTTCCCGCGGGTGTCGTAAGAGGCGACTAAGGGATATCCACCGGAAGCGGGCAGCAACGCTCCCTGCAGAACTATTCTACTACCGGACTGCGATCTCCAACCCGCATGCCCAGCGTGGAGATCATGGGCATTACCCCCGAGATAAAAGCCAATTAGTCGCTTATCACGGGGAGGTCTCCGTCCAACTGTGGACGAATATAGGCTGTTGAGGGTGAGCGAACAAATATTTGCTGATCTTACAAATATTGTCTTTCAAACGGACCTTCCCTCACTGTGCCACCGAAATCGTCTTAATGTGTGACGCGTGACCCGAGGGCTGGTGTGTATCTGGCGCAGAGCATCAGCATTGCCATGTATGGTAATGCTAATGCCATGGCTGCATTGCCCCGCTGTAGCAGGGCAAAGCTATGCTTTTGGAGACGCTTCCGTCTGGTTTAGGTATTCTGGCTCTTTCTGGACACTCGACCTCGACCGCCTATATTGGTCCACTGCTGGACGCAGGCCTCCCCTGATAAGCGCCTTATTGACTTTTATCTGATGGGCGGTAATGCCCACAATCCCCACGCTAGGCATGTGGGTTTGGGATTGCAGTTCGGTGGTAGAATTGACTTGCGGGGGGTGCTTCTGCTCTCGGTTGATATCCCTTACTCGTCTCTTACGACACCCGCGGGAAGAATTGGGGTGGTGTAAATTCTAAACCGGCACCACACAGCTTTCTCTTCTGGATACTGTTCACGGGTATATTGTGTTTCGGTATTCTGTAGGACAGTCAGATTGTTTTGTAACAGTTTAGCAACTAAGCTGTTTTCTGTCTATTTTTACACAAACATTGAAAATGGTACCAATCACGTGTGAATTATTCTGAGCACCTCTTACAAAGTCTTGTCTATGGTATTTTCGCATTAAACGCGCGTGTCTAGTCCAGATTTAATAGGATTTGAAGGGATCCATTAACGAGCCTGGATTAACGGCCCTGGACTTGCGTATTAAATCTTAAACTGACTTAGTAATGTCATGAATTTACAATGTACTTGCATTGTTAATTCTGAACACTAACTATCCGGATAAAACTTGGCCTATAAGTACCTACCCAGGGCTTGGTTCTTATTTATGCATAACATATTTTTCTATATATGTACCTATTGGACCATTGCCCTCTTTATTAATTAGTATAAATGTATTAAATACCAGAGAAGAAAAGAGTGGCTATTTTTTACAGCTTAAAATGGATTAATCTTATCTCGTAAAAATTATAAATAACTCTATCGTTAATAATTAAGTTTACTCAATAAAAAGCTTATTATACGATTAATCTGTAATCTATGACCATAGACTATTTTTATAGACGCAACACGCGAGGGAGTTTCAACAGTCTATGTATAATAACTATAATTATGATCAGATAGGACCCACGCAAGGTGTAGGTACTGGGTGCCCTAGCAAGGGCCAAGGCGAAGGGCGCTTCCCACGGCCACGGTCCGATGCCCATCAGTGGGCGCGGGTCACGGACGGGCGAAAGTTCCGTGGATTTGCTTTTTGCCCGGGATCGTGTTGTTTAGTATTCGTCACTCGGAAGGATTGCGTAACAATATTGAAAGCGCGGGTTGGCGACAAGTTATTGGAAGCAAGTGAAAATTAGATTTACTTAAGGTAAATAAAATTATAATCCTGCTTTCGTTGTTTTTCTTTACATCATTAAAACCCTGGACACACCTACGCAAACAAACGCATTTTTTATTAGACCTATCTGAATTTAAGCAATTTTTTTATGATATGTTAAAATATTTGCAGCAGTCTGCAGTTAGCTCAATTGTTTCAATTGTAAATACTAGTTCTAATTTATTTCCATTATTTGATTGTAATTTTCTTTGTGAATAAAATAAAATAGCATCAAAGCTATTTATTCAAATAAGTTTAAAAACAAATGCTTCAGCACATACAGCGGAGCAATGCAGCCAGCGTCTTGGAGACGCTTCCGACTGGTATTGATATGGATCAGTTGAGCTACCTGTAGACTGTTTGCAACAGTCTGCAGTTAGCTCAATTGTTTCAAATGTAAATACTAGTATAATTTTCTTTGCGAATAAAGGCTATTTAGATTAAGGTAAAAAAAAACAAGTATAATAAATGATCTATCTTCTGATCTATCTTATTTATTTATTTAATAATCCACATCCATAAGGAACTAAATTTGCCAAACTTCTAAAACACACGGCCAATACAGGATTTATTTTTTATAAAATTAAACACAAGATGATGTCAAAAAATATGTTGATAATGGGTTAAGTACTTAAAAGTCACTTAACAATGATAATAATTAGGATCAAATAAACAATTCACTTACGTAATCAACTATCAGAAACTAAGAACAAACAAGTAAGTTTCCTTTCATGGAACAAAGGTAAAAGGTTTATTTCAATCGCACTTTCAACAAGAAAACTGTCTCTTTTTTATCCAAGCCGTGACAACGTCGGTTACTTATAAGCTTCAAGCTCAGAAACTAAGTGGTGAAGAAAAACAGGGCTTTTTTCCGAGAACTAATTACGACTGGCTTTTCCGACATTATTTTCTGTAAAGCTTTAGTGGTTAGTTTTACAAGGACTGCCGAGCTTGCCTGTTGGGAAACCTTTTTGTTTGACACAGCGAAAGTAATATTAAAGAGTTTTTGAGTTTTTAAAATTAAATGTGATAGAATAGGGAATAAGAAAATGGAATCCAATATATTCCAATATAATTTTCAGATAATTTATCTAGATCTGGCAAAGATGATTTCGTTAGTCTGAGACTGTTTTAATACAATTGTGTATTATATATATAGTAAATTGGTTTTATCAATAAATGCAATTGACATATTCATTCACAAAAAAAATTATACTAGTATTTACAATTGAAACAATTGAGCTAACTGTTGCAAACAGTCTACAGGTAGCTCAACTGATCCGTATCAATAAGACCCCAAGACGCTGGCTGCATTGCAAACAATAAATTGTATTTCTGTATTTCCTACCAAATCTTTTGCATAAATAGCTGGGAGGCCGGTATAGTAGAGAAATTCACGCACAGTTAAAAACATATAAAAACTTCGTTTTCCGCGTTCGTATGTTCTTACAACAAATAAACGGAATAAACCCTATGTAAACCTTGCCAAATACCAGTACCATAACCTAACAAACCGTTTCATCTTCCAACATTATCAACATAACCCACAAAAACTCATAACCTCGTCATAAAACATCGCATGCATAACATCTTTCACACGTGTTTTGACACTTGCTGCTCATTTTTATGCTGGTCCCGTAAAAATCTTAAAGCTTAAAACAGTCTAAGCCCATGCCACGCAATGTACACGACGCATTATAGATAAATAGATAATACATTTATTCCATATAGATTAGATAATACTTTATATTCCCTTAGATATGTAATCACACTAATATTATATGCGAAATGGATGGATGGATGCTTGTTACCTCTTCACACCAAAATTCATGAACGGATCGGGCTGAAATAGATACAGGTAGTTCCAATCCTGGAATCAAACATAAATCAGTTCCTTTTAAACGTTTCCATAGAAAAAAGACGTGCGAAGCCGCGCGCACAAATTTAACTAGTTTATTTTAAAACAGATTTTTACATAAATAAACGGAGAACAGCAATAGAACTGGCAATAGAACATTATGAGACCAGGACGCTTGAATTTGTATAAAAAAAGATGGCCTAGCTAGAGACACACTTATCGCAGGCCACGCTATCTAACGTTTTCCACAAATGGTCGCGTACGTTGCGCGGCGTGGAACCAGTCTGTTCTTAGCTTAACGCGTCGCACAAAGTCAATGATTGTTTTATTAATCCTGAAAAACAATCCGTGTACCTTATGGGGCCGAATTTTAATTAATTTAGATTCGGAATTTATCGGAAATAGGCTTATAGTAATTGGAATGCTAATATTGGAGTTTATTGAATATTGTTTGGCGAACTTATCTTGGAAAGGTACGCTGAAAGTTTTTTATGTAAATTAGCACAAGAATATTCAGTTAATTAAAAAATCTCGGGATATTTTACCTGGGGATCATTCTCGATGCAAAAGTGAAAGAGTCACAGCAAATCAAGTAACATGCATACACAAAAATAAACATACAGCCGAATTGAGAACCTGCTCTTTTTTTAAAGTCGGTTAAAAATAGCAAATTAATCTCATTTTCACAAAACCATCACACCACAATTTAAAAATAAACAGGCAAGTAACGAGTGAGTTAAAAAGTAAATATATTTACTTCGCTATTAAAAATTGAATAGAAAATTTAATTTTGCTAAGAAGTGGTCGTACACAGTAGATTTCACAATTAAATTAAGTGGCGAACTGGCCGAAAGCCCAACTGATAACATTGGAAGAGGTATACCGCTCTTTACCACGGCCCAGAGCCATTTCTCATTTTCCTCAACTTTTTCTCAGATGCATAGTAATCGCTTGTAAACCTCTGTTCATCATCGTCAGCTGATAAGCCCACGCACATCCACGGCTGGACATAGGCCTCCCACATACAACGCCACAAATAGAGATCAATCGACTCGCCTCTTACAACAGCTAAAAGTCGCTTGTTTTCTTCTGTTGGCATTAGTCAGAGGGAGAAAAAACACGGTTAATAACTTTTTCATTTAACAGACTTTTATAAGTGTGAGAATCTGTTCAATAAGTATGAGAACTGCGGTCCGCACTGATATCTCGTCGCAGTGTTTGCTGTAAGTCATGTCAGGCATTCATGGCCGATGGGTCTACAACCGGGGCCTATCAACGTCCAGCCGCTCCGTACGCCAGCTCCGCCAACTATGCCACATTAACAATAAGCCCACTTTACAAGTCCGCTTGGCATTGCACGCTCGCTTTAAATATAGTTCTTTTTATCACACTGATAAATGCGCTTTTTCTTTTATTAGGCTGGATGTCAGACTAGCGATGGGTAGGTATGATAGATAGATAGACTTTTTATTAAGTACAAACAGCACAGAAAAAGTAGTACCTAACATAAGTATAGTAACATTATATAAGATAGGTACACGTATTAGGTAGGTAAGCAGGTACGGCATGCATGATACGGTCTGTCTTTCCTGATTTATACTCCCAAGTTTTTTATACGTGGTTGTATACTAATAAATAGTATGTAACTAGTAGGTACTCGATGGAGCATCTCGTGGTCCTGGCAGAATGGAGGACAAGAGGTCTCGTGGTCGCTCTCTAACTAGCTGGTCGGAGCTCATCATCTCTCTGACACAGTCCAAGATGACGGACTGTCTCGTGGTCTAGGGCAGAATGGAGGGCAGGGGGGTTTCGTACTCGCTATCCAACCAGATGGTTGGAACTCATCTCCTCTCTGACACAGTCTACGATGACCGACTGTCTCGTGGTGTAGGGCAGAACGGAGGGCAGGGGGTGCTCGCTATCCAACCAGATGGTTTGGGCTCGTCACCTCTCTGACACAGTCCACCATGACCACCTTCTCCCACAACGCAACCAACAGGCAACTATAGCGGCGCATTGCACGAGCAGTCGGTCATCAGGAACCCATCATAACCACGACCACTCTGCCAAGAGTGACCGACAAGAAGACCAGCTGGACCAGCTCCGTAGCTCGGAAAGGTCGGAAAGAGATCGAGAGCACGCCCACAGGAACGCTGGGCAGATAAAATGAAGAAAACCGCCGGAATAACATGTCTATAGAAATAGAATAATAGACAAGACTGGAAAAACTTAGAGGAGGCCTATACCCCATTACGGCAGAATACAACTCTAAGTAAAGATGAATCTCTCTCCAATCAATTGCGTACATTTCAAATTAAAGACTGTTCTAGAAAACAAACTTAAGAGTTCACTAACCTAGCTAAAATCCTTACGATAATAACAATGAAAAAGTTAGTCAAAACAGTTATCTTAGATTTAATAAGCCAACGTCCGCTTATTCGCTGGAAAAGGTGAACGAATAATCCTTGTAAACAACTTAGAGTCTGTTTTTATAACCTTTATCCAAGTTAAAGCAGCGAATGTTACAAAAATAAACAAACTTCGTAAAGTTGTTTTGTTAGAGCCGTTAGGATGGAGCTGTGTTGAGAGCTTCATGGTGGATTACCACCATGAAGCCCTCAACACAGCATTTGTTGCTCAGTAGATTAGTACTGAGAAACAAATGTTTAATGGACAAATGTTTGATGGTGGAAGATGTAACTTTACTAACAAGTGGTACTTTGTCTATCGGTGATGAAAGATGAAGACTATAATTTGATGCTTGAGGGAATAGAGAGTGCACCTGTGTTTGCGCACACACTTGTGCACTATAATATGTGTATGCATCTGGCTAGTCTCCTCTGAGAGTCCGCTGAGAGGCCGCCTTGGTCGAAATTTGGATAGGACATCATCATCATCAATTTAATGTTTTTTACAAAAAACTGAAAATCGACTCCGAGTTCTTTTGCACTGATTTTTAAGTTTTGCGGGACAAATAATAATCTGACGGGAATAATGTTTTCCATTCCAGGACCGGCCCCGGACCGGACGGTTCGAACCATCCAAAGAATCATCAGAATCGGTTCACGATTGACGGAGAAATCGGCAAACATACATTCAGCTGAACATTGAACTAATTCTTACGAAGTCGGTTAAAAATGACATAATATATATAATAAATAAATAAATAAATAATGCTGGACAATTCACACAGCATTATCTACTTATCTAGCCCCAAGGTAAGCAGAGCTTGTGTTATGGGTACTAGATAACTGATATACATAATAATATACGAGTACATAGATAGATATTTTTTATTATACATAGAAAACGACCAGAATACCCTGAACAAATATCTTCAGATCGTACAAATATTTGTCCCGAGGCGGGAATCGAACCCGCAACCTCCTGCGTCGCAGGCGGACCTTCGCCCACCGCGCCACAGAGGTCGCATAATGTGTCAAACAAAACAAAACAAAGTCAGCCTTATTTAAGTCCTCATATTAAGAGGACTTAGTCTTACTTAGTTTTGTTTTCTTTTGAACGAGACTAGATTTCGGTGACGAATAATTAACAGACAATAATTGAAGGTCGACTTGCCAGGACAAAATTAAACATCTCATACAGAACCTATGAAAAGTAACGACGAATCTTAAGTACTTTTACCTAGTGCGTAGTTCTAAAACTATGTATGCTTATCTTAAATCAAGATCTAATTGCAAAAGTTACAGTTAGTTATATCAAAAGCCCATCACTAGACACTACTTTTTTGTAGGTGTCCAAACTGGGAATAAAATAGGTGCCGTAAATGTGGTGCCCTAAAAGTCGGTGCCTAAATGGGAATACTTCCTCATGGCGACTAATAATCGATTGTGTTTTGTCTAGACTTGTTAAATCTTTAGGATATAAGCATCGATATACGATATCGATTACACATACAAGAAGTATTACTAGGTTTTTGTTATTATAGCCCTCACACTCAGAGTAATTTCTAAGAAATCTAAAAAGTTTTCGAATTCGATAGGACTGAGGGAAGGATGTGGGTTCAAGTCCCATTAAAGGCGATTTTTTTTGGGATATTCTTTTATTCCTAAGTATTAAAGTTACTAAAATATTGATAAGTATTCCACTCTCTGTACTGTACTATTTATTACATTCAACACCGATCAACTCGGCATCGATTCTGTTCCACTCTTGGCAACAAAACAAAACTTTTGGATTTTGTTAAGTTTACTTTTTTGAGGTCTACAAAAGTTTTCGATTCTTACAAAAATCTTCTCGTATTCCGTCCGATCAGAAATAATTATAATAATGCTGGACAATCCACACAACATCATCTAGCCGCAAGCTAAGCAGAGCTTGTAAATTGTCTAAATAATAAAAAAAACTTTTTTCTTACTATATTGATCTCCTATGTCTATACAGAACTTGTCATAGGTCTCTCATCATCTACCTAAATATTCAACGTCTATTATTATTTCGTTTCTATGTCCTCTTTATGTTTCTTTGCAGAACCCACTAGAAGGTCTGCATGTTACTTAAAACAAAAGTTTCTAGAATGTGCAAAGTTTTGTACTAACCCGCAAAACATAATCGGTTTACTCGCATGAAAACATACTCAGATTCTCTGTTTTCAGTACATTTGTAAGAATGGAGAAAACGGATAGGTACCTATGTAATTCTAAGATGATATTCAGGAGGTTTATAAGTATTCAAGAATTTAAGGTGACTGTCTCTGAGACTAAAGCCCGTTTTATGAAAATTTACTCAGTCATCGATACATGCTTGAGTACCGCTTTTCTATAGCATAAACGTTACTCAAGGATAGATCTATAACAGAGCAAGCTTTCATTACAAGGACCTAAGAGAACATGCGATTCCTTATTGCTGCGACGCTACTTGCCTTTAGCGCACAAAGGTTATGCTTGCGATGTTAAGCGGCAGCGGGCGCGGACGTATTTGATAGCATTCAAAGAAAATATCGCGTAAGGCAAACAAATGGTCCATTAACTGTCAAATATCGGATCTTTCTGGCGGTCAAAAGCGGGGTGCTTTTTGTGTATCGTTCATCATTTTGCACATAGTTACTTAGTTTAAGATTTTGCACCGTTGTTTCTAAGGAAACGCTTTCTATCAATTGGGAACTGTTATAAAAAGTAATTCCAGGATTAAAATTACCTGTATGCAAAATTTGACCCGATCCATTCTGTAGTTTTGGTGTGAAGAGGTAACAAACATCCATCCAAACATCCATACATCTAAACATCCATACTTTCGAATACCTATATAATATTAATTTATATATAATAAATGTGTTTTGACCTCACGCCGAGTCTATAGTTCTATAGGCGATAGAGATATATACATCAAATACAATCCACGTAAGACGAAACCCTGTTATTGTTCAGAGCTGTTCGCTTGGTGGACAAGATTACGCATAGAGATGTCTGTCCAACAAAGGAAGCATGCCTTGTGTTACATTGGAACTCAGAAGATTAAGGAACAAATGGATATAGTCTGTGGCGATAATGGTGAGATTGTTTGAGTTTAGATGAGCAAGAGTCGTTGGCTTACCAGGAATTTGAAAACCCTGAACCTAAACCTAACCCTATCGATCCGTCCATCGTCACCATAAATCAATAGAAAGGTGATAACAATTAAGTACGTTAGCGTTAGTCAATAATATCTAGAAAATAATGTAGATTTTCACAGTTTATAATAATCAGGCAAAGGCCAAAGCTGCGGGGTAAAGGAATATAGAAACAAAAAACGAATAAAAGCAGAAGAAGTAATAGATCCAACCAAACAAAGGTTCAAATGGAGCATAATCGAAGAAGTCGATTGCAATGCAAAAGAAAAAGAACTGTAGGAAGCCCGGGAAATAATAGGAAATTAGAAGTATCAGCTACTAACCGTATTACTTGATATTGAAAACTCCCAAGAAATAATTTCAGCATTGTCGTCAGGAAATTGCTAAAGTTAATAGAATGCACAGGAGAAATGAAATTACAGTACGGAGGTTATAGCGGCAATACGGACGCAAGACGCATTAACATTGTTGAGTAGTAAGCTAGAACTCCTTGGTAGATTGGATTTGTTTTATCCTCTATTTCTCTAGTTAGGTGAAATTTGAGACGTTTCTACGGGGGTTTTTTTATTTTGCTTGGATTATTTGGGAACCAAAGTGCTACTAAGAACTAGAAAAAGAAAATAACGCAGCAATACCGCAATGAAAAGGTTTTCGTCTGCTCAAGCAAGCTAGAGTTTAGAAAGATTTTTTTTTTTTTTTTGATTTGTCCATATTCTGTTATTTTTAGGGTGGTTCTGCATACATCCTTTGTCTTATAAACATT
This sequence comes from Eupithecia subfuscata, assembly GCA_963564075.1. Classification (NCBI taxonomy): domain Eukaryota; kingdom Metazoa; phylum Arthropoda; class Insecta; order Lepidoptera; family Geometridae; genus Eupithecia; species Eupithecia subfuscata. The sequence goes on along the minus strand of OY751116.1, from coordinate 3,497,886 downwards.
CTTAACCTGAGTTCTCTAGATTATTTAGAATTTATTGACAAAGAAAATAACAATCAAATAATAGAAATAAATTAGAACTAGTATTTACAATTGAAACAATTGGGCTAACTGCAGAATGTTGCAAATAATCTACAGGTAGCTCAAGTGATCTTATCAAAACCAGTCGTCGCGTCCCCAAGACGCTGGCTGCATTGCCCCGCTGTATGGCAATGCTGAGGCGCTGCGCCAGATACACACCAGCTCTCGGGTCACGCACAAAAATGTAATTCCAAACCTTTGTCGAAATTCGTCAGTGATGATTTTTAGATCACCAAAAACTTCTATAAATTGTATAATCCTTTGAAAATAAATCCTATTGGCATCATTGCCGTCTTACCTTGAGTGAGTCACCTTACCCCAGATATTATACGTGTTAAAGCTATAAAATACGGCATACAGCAACCGGTCACATTCTTTGTGGATGCATCATCACACGACGCAATTTTACCTGCAACAAAGAATTATATATTAAGTAAGGTTCTTTGAACTTGGACCTCGCAGCCTAGAGTGTCAAGATAACCTAAATTAAAGTCTCCGAGATAATAAGATATCCGATGCAGAATTTATAGTAGCAATGATAATGTAGTTTTATCACATTGAACTGTTTGTCCCTGAATAAAACTGTTTTTCCGCGTCGGAAAGCAGGGTAAGTCTTGCACCTGGCCTCTCCGGTCGTCAGATGTTCCATCGGATTATGAGAGCATCTGTGTTTGCACACACACTTGTGCACTTTATGTCCTGCACATGGTTAATCTCCGTTGAGACTGGCCGTCACATAGAACTTCAGGAAGCTGATCATATACAGTGTGTATTCACTAGAATGCAGCCTGTTTGATGATCCTCTATAAATGCATTCAATGACTATCAAATCTTTACCCAGTCGACGCTCTATTTCGGTAAATACCGCTTTTGCATTTCTAAAGCCTGACCCAATTCAGCGCCACCACCTATTGTATCTTATTATTATGTTAAACGAAGGAATTTTCAAAAATCAAACTTTCAGATTGTGGTACCTATCATAAGCTTATTTTTAATGCTTCTGGAAAGTTTTATTTTGTATAGTGTAGGCAGAGATTAGAAGTTGCTTCGCATCTCTAATAGGATTCTTTTACAGGCATCCTGAAAATGCACTTAATGTGCCGGAGCATTAAGTTCAAACTACCTCATATCTCGTCAAAGATATACGTAAGAGCGTACTACGGGTGCAATTAAAGATTGAAACGGCTTGGTTTCTACACCTGGTATAATTACCTCGTACGAGTATTCTAGTACTTCGCCTTGAGCGTTCACAGAACCCATATCAATGTATGGAATGTGAAACGTAAACAGTGCTGTTTATTTCCAAGTGGGTTACGTGTACCTAAAGTGTGCTAGCGTTAATGTAAAATCTCAATAAAATAATAAAGACGTGTAGTCGACTGGCAATTTAACACATTCACTGTCCAGTTGCTGCAGGGGGACCATGTGCGTGCGCGCGTCATAGGCAATAAATGTGCAAGAGACGTAAAATTTTCAGAATATAACATCTTTATTCACAAAGAAAATTATACTAGTATTTACAATTGAAACAATTGAGCTAACTATTGACTGTTGCAAACCAATGTATTCAATGTAATCACATACACTAATTCGCACGACAGTTGAGTATTTTTATTTATTTTTATTTTTACGTCTTAGGGATAACAAACAATCATACTACATTAACAGATTATCTTAAGTAAACTAAATAGGTACTAAAAGTATGACCAGCCCGTTTTTCACAAGTTACAAAGTGTAGGGGTAGCTAAGAAAGGATTTTGGAAAATTTCTATGGGATCGCAGCAACGATGCCTATTCTAAAAAGTCTTAATTCTACATTTACTTCCAGCTTTTATAAAAAACGAAAGCCTGGCTGTGTCGTCGTGGGCTCTAAACATAATTTGCTCGACAGAGCCATAACATTCTACATATCTACCTATGGCCGAATTTAAAATTCTAGCAAATTGTAGACTACGTTACTGTTTTACTATAATTTAGTTTAAGAATTTCGGAGGCAATAAATGTTTGTTTACTCGCGTCGGATCGCAAGATTCGCAATACAGCACACGTAGGACACACCACACGAATGAAGTACTACAGGTAGTAACACCACAACCTATCTTGCAGTGGCCGTGATACATCAGCTTGAAATTACCCGTCACGCGCAAAGGGTTATTTGCACGGGCTAACTACTTGGAATTGAGCTCTTATCATCCATTGATAAGGTAGATAATCGAGTGGGAGTATCGTTGATACGCTGTCTGTAGTGCACACAAAGCGCATATGAATGTGAACTGAAATAGGAATCGGATTATTCGTAGAATTGATGCGTTGAGCTGTATTTGTTTGTGAAGACTTCTAAGGTATGAAACAGAATACAGATTTATGCCTTACTTACTTATAAACTAAAGGTACTCACCTCAGCACGTGTGCTAACACAATTGTATCTGCACACTTGAACAGAAGAGGCTCTCGCACGATTTTGAAAATCGCGCCTCGCGAGGTGAAACGTCATCGTGCTATCTGCGTCCCGCTCAATCGCGCAGTGCGCCACTGGAGTGAGCGGGATACAAATGGCACAATGCATTGTGCTGTTTGCCGAGAACAGCACAGTGTGCCAAAGGCGTCTCGCTCACTCGCGTCGCTCTCCGCGCGTGCGAGCAGGACACAGGTAGCACAGTCAAGTGTGTTCCCAACGGTGGCGGCGACGACGGCGGCCACACAACACAATCGTGCTAGCACAGTGTGCCGGCTCTTTAAGCGAATGAGCGCCTCGCACAATCCTCGCCAGGAATTCGTGTGCAACCCACCGCTATTATGTACATAGGTACTTATTTACTTTATCGACAAAGAAAATTTGAAATGGTTTTCACAACGAATCATCGATCGTTTTGTAAACCGCCTAGCTATTCTACAAACGGGCTGATTCTACCATGCGGCGGCGGCGGCGACAGACCTAAAGATCACACTACTCGCTCTGCCCAAAAAAAAATTCTGGACATCCACACAGCATCATCTAGCCCCAAGCTAAGCAGAACTTGTGTTATGGGTACTAGATGACTGACATATTTGATACAATTTATTACATAGAAAATATTTTTTACTACACCTACATATAAATACCCAGAACACCCGGAACATACTATTTGCAGATCGTAGAAACATTTGTCCCAAGGCGAGAATCGAACCCGCAACCTCCTGCGTCGCAGGCGGACCTTTGCCGCGCCACATCCGTCCTCAAATACAGAATCTCAATTTCGTTGTGCTCCAACAAGACCCAGCAGTTCAAACGAAAACCTTCCGACCCGTGAAGACAACGATGATAAGCTAACTTGAGACAAGTTTTATTGCTTCTGTGATTGTGTTGTGTTGCGACCTCATTTCAATTCGCTTAACTTTACGCCGCACATCGTATACTGTTTGATTTGTGCCACTATTGAATACTACTGGGTATCCAATTGTACTGAAAACTCATGGTACCCAATAAAATTTCTTTATTTTTATTGGAGAACTAGCTGCGCCCCGCGGCTTCGCCCCCGTGGAAATTTATGTTTCCAACTTTCTTAATTTTTTCTTTCATAAGAACCTTCTCCTGACAATAACAAACACAACAAAGAAAGAATTAGCGAAATCGGTCCAGGCGTTGTTGAGTTATGCGCTTACCAACACATTTTGCGATTCATTTTTATATTATAGAAGATGGAGCGTTTGGTCACCAGCTCATTCATACTCATACTCATTTATTTGCCGTGGGAGCAAAAGGCACACTTCGAAATGTCAGTTTAAATATACTTATGGTTACAATATCTGGTGCTAAAGTTATAATTCAGAGCCATAAAAAAGACAAGACAGAAAATAAACAAGGAGCTTAGGAATTTTCATTGAAGTTAGTGATGATGTGTAATTGTGAAGTTACATTGGTCTACTTATAAATACCCAGTTATTGGTGAGTATACGCACTAAGACTCGGGTTGGTCTATTGTGCGTGTTTTGTTTTGCTAGTATAGCCAGCCTAACTCCGTCCAGAAGCGCAGAATCTTCCTGGGATCTTCACAGGCTTCGCGGAGTGACGAGTGGTCGAGGATTTCGTGTCCTTGCGCTGTTGATGATGTGATGTAGCGTAAGATAGAGCAGGATGGCTTTCCCAGAAGGAACTTCTAAACTCTGGATTTGAAGACTCCAAGACTGTACTCTACCGTGAAGATAGACGCAGGAAGCTCATTCTACTCTCGGGCCGTGTATATATTAAACTAATTTTTCGCACGTGTTATTTCTATGAAAACGTGTATAGGTTATTTCTGTTCCATGGGAACTGATTTGTGGGACAAACAGTAGCCATGTTTGATTCCAGGCTAACTACATCAATGCAAAGTTTAAGCGCGAACCGTTCAGTTAAGTTGTGGCGTGAAGAGGCAACAAATATGCAAACATCCGTCAAAACTTCCGCATTTATAATTATTAGTGGCGGGATTTGTCTCTACTTTAAGGCAAAATTCCGCTACAGGATTTGAAAACACCGATTTCTTTCAAATTGCTGTTAAAAAAATAACATAAACTTTCTATCCAAATAAGTCTCACTTGGAAAAACGCTGAGTAAGCCGAGGGCTGAAGCTAAATTTCATAAAACTAAAGCCAATGATGAGGATGATATGGAACAAATCCACATGGATTGATTATCATGAGACTTCGACTGAAATGACATTCGATTTAACGAAGCATTTCGGCTTATTACTGATGCTCATGGATAATTTTAAGCACATTTCCAGCGATAATGAGAGGAATTTCAATATTGAGACAGAATGGGCCGAATTCGCATGTGAACTGGATTGAACCCATTAGCGACGTAAATAAGGTTTATTTTCAGTTGATGGATGTTTTTAAATAATTACCTTACATGCTTTTGAGAGGGATGTCAATTTTGTCAACAGTTGCGAAAATAGAGAATTTAACTGCCAGTCAGTTAATTTTTTTTTCATTTATGCGCACTTGAAGTAGCAGCTCGCAATAAAATTACATACAGTGCTGAAAATATCTAGAAGCGGAAAAAACAGCGTGGCCGTCTTTATGAGGCGTATAAACAGTTTTCTTTAATTTTAGATGAGTAAAGCAAATCATCAAAGATTAGGATGTTTTGTGGACTTTATAGTTGATAATTCATTTCTAAGCACTTGAAAACCCGTAAAAACCGTAGTACGCCAAATATTCGTTCTTACATAAATTATAATAAAAACAGCCAGATAAAAGAACGTTAAAATGCTCTTATTGCCTCGGTAACCCCATTTTGTCGCGTCTTCAAGGCTCATTGAACAATTCCACAAAAACATCTGCTCGAAATCTGTTGTGTGCAAATTCGGCCGGGTTTGCACCTTGCTTCAATACGCTGGCGAATTTAACAAGCCTCTGATAGGAATTCGTGGCGAAATATGCATGCTGCTCAGAAAAGAGCTAAGCTTTAAGAAAATTATATTGCCGAGGGGTGTTCCAGTGAAGGCTTAAAAATGTGAGCACCGAATACAAAATATGTGACATTTCAGCGCCAAGCCAGATTTTAGATTTCAAGAGAAAATTTAAGACAGTTTACCGGCAATAGAGTCGTTCACGATGAAAATTTGTGAGAAAGTTATTTATAGCGAACTTTAAATAATAGACTTATATCTAGTACAACATAGGGATAGGTACTTATTTCGCACGCAAATGAAGACGTGGGATTTTGATTACAATAACCAAACTTATAAAAAATAAACAGCACACTGCTTGTTTCTTCTTAAAAACAACTTAATAAGTACGAGTATTTACAGCCTCAAAATAATCTCACGAAAACATCGAATACCTACCAAGTTTTGCCATCTGCCCATCGATAGCCTATCAAAGCCTACAGATTTCGTTAAGGCCACACAGTCAAATATCGACCGTACTCCCTCGCATCTGAATTCAAAATCTCTTAATTTCAGAAGCACATTGGATGAAGTTGGAACACCTGTCGTGCCGGTCAGGTTTTTATGCATAATGGTATAACCACCTGGCTGTTTTCGGGTCTGTCCCGTTTACATATGCCAACTTTTTCTAATAAAAAATCCTAACATACCCTTTTGATAGTAACTTTGATACACATAAGTAGAATCTGTGTGTTTATAAGCTTTTGCTAAACTCTGTGACACGATGAGCTAGCGTAATTTCATACGAATAAATTAATAAATAAATAACGCTAGACAGTTACTTACACCAGACTTAGCTCGTCTGGGCAAGCACCTGCTTAGCCCAGACGAGCTAAGAGACTTCAGTCCGAAGAAAATTCTACAGTTCCTAGTAGCTGCAAGGGATAGTGGCGAATTATTAACGCCGCTGCTTCGAGGCTGCACACAACACACAAGTGACGATCACAATAGGCCTATCCTGGACGCGCAGTTACACGAAAGCCACCACATGCAAAGAAATAAAATAAAAATGCTGAGCAGTTTACACAGCATAATAGATAATATAGAAAAAGATGGTATCTCTTAGCAATTTCGAGCAAATTAATGTCGTCGGTCGTTTGACAAAATCTGTCAGAGAGTAAAAGAAATATATAGAAGAAAAATTTCTGCACCGATTGTGTACTATATACTAAAGAGAAAGTATGCGTACTATCAAATTCGATTGCGGATATTATTTTTCTTATATTTCCCGTTCAAAGAAAATAACAAAACTGTTAAAGCTGGGTTCCATGCTTACTCTTTTCAACATCATTACCGATAGAGCACTGTCGTCGTCATGGGAACACTAACTAGACACCTAACAAGATTATACTACACTACATGATCAAAGAAACGTGTATTGTTTGATTTTTACAGTCAACTAGTTGGGGAACATTGTAAGTATATTTTCAAAAACGCATAATTATTTAGTTACCTATGGCCACAGATTACAGTACAGAATAATATTAATAATAATAATAATAATGCTGGACAATTCACACGGCATTATCTAGCCCCAAGCTAAGCAGAGCTTGTGTTATGGGTACCAGATAACTGATATACATAATACAATACACTACATAGATAGATATTTTTTATTATACATAGAAAACATCCAGAACCCCTGGACAAATGTCTGCAGATCGTACAAACATTTGTCCCGAGGCGGGAATCGAACCCGCAACCTCCTGCGTCGCAGGCGGACCTTCGCCCGCTGCGCCACGGAGGTCGTCCTATGGCTTAAATTGGTTAGACTTTTATACGGGGGTTAAGATAATCTAGTGATCTATTTACTATTCCCAAGGAAATGTTAAGAGTTTTGAGGTAGATTTATATTTTTAAAAAAATCTACACAGTAGAGCTCGTGTATAAAAGGACCTTCGGAACCCGATACCTGTTTTGGTATCGAATTGCCTTCAATATAAGGATTGAATTATTCAAGCTGATAAAAATACAGACTGCTTTGAATCTGAAATGCTTTCATGACATGTGGAGTTGAATTTCGCTCTCGGAATCACGGACACAATAATAATAGATTTAAAATTATTTATGAGAGTAAGGGGCGAACCTAGCGGGGGTTTGGTTGTCAAACTAGGCTTAGATCTCAGTACCTACGCGATTCCCGTGGTAAAAAAAAATATTGGTTGTCTGTAAAGTCAGTTTACTGACGATAGTTGAACGTGACAACGTCTTAAGAAAATACTGATGGAATGGTAGCATGTTTGATACTCGATCAAAACTTCAAGCCTTACATGGAACGCCTCAGAGCGAGGTAACGCCGCATGAGGTAACGCCGCATGAGGTAACGCCGCATGAGGTAACGCCGCATGACGTCATGTTTTTTCGTGCGTGCAGCCGGCTCTATCGAATTATAAGACGTTGTCACGTCAAAACTCGAATCACATAAGTACATAAATACAAAAAAAAATTACGATAAAAAAATCATGAAAGTGTAAAAGTGTTTTGCCCCTAATTTGGTCGAGATCTCAGGAAACCTGCGGTCTATTAGAGAAGATTGCTATTTTGATTTGTAGGGGTCCATAACACAGTTTCTTCACAAGTTGTGTAGTTTTCTTTTAAATAAGCAAAAACATCATTTTTGTGCTGAGCTGACGCCGATCCAAAAACATATGCTCTGTCCCGCTCCTATGAACGCGAAATCCTATGTCTATCCTTTTCACAAAATGGCGCGCAATGCGCTCTCTTAAAGCTAGTGTTTTCACTTCTCACCATGTAAGAGTAGGATTGCAAGTTATCTATCCTACATGGTAGTGGGGAAAGGTTTCTTGATTTTTGTCTTTTAGTTTACTATGTCTATGAATACATCTTCGGAAGTTTGAGATCATAATCATTAATAATAAATAATAGAACGAAGTCGACCATAGAGAAAACATATTTGCTGGAGACGACAGATGAGGCCGCAGTATTGACGTTCATCTTCCCGTATAGACAATACAAGTCATATACGTAGGTGCTGTCAAACGAACATTACATGAACCAGCCTTCATAGTTAGACGATAGTGATAAAAGCCCTTCAAGAGTTTGTTTTACCCAACAAGGTCCTTAAATACTATTAACTATACATCCCAAGGTGAGTGTCTGTGATCGCTCTTAGTGAAAAGGCCGCCTATTGTGCAACTCTGTTATCTCTCTTTTCCTGTTTTTTGTATTTTCTTGGTTTGCAATAAAGTGTATTGTTTTGTAACTCCACATTTCCAGTCTGTCCTGGGTCTGGCTGGACCAAAGCATGATTATTTCATTTAATCTCTTTGTCAATTTCATCAATTTCACAACTTTGTCGAAGGATTTGTAAGAACAATATTTTCCTTTATTATACGGTCGTCCAAAGGCCGGACAAAATACCAGAATATCCGGTTTTTTCAGTTGAAACATGAGTAATGTAGTCATGCCTAATAGACGATCCTATTTTAGCATAGAATTTCGGTTTACAGTTGGTGTAATAGGTACCATCCAGATTAATTGCTATACTCCTTCAATCCGTCACGTTGGCATATCGACCGATCGATCGATGCGTTAAAGATTCGCAACCAAAAAAGAGATGTTACCTATTTGGATAGTTTTTTAGTACTTTTTTTTTAATTACTTACCCAGAAAAGATTGTAGGCGAGGTGCTAAAGAGGAGGCCCATAGCCTACTAAGAGATGATGGTGATAATTTAAAAAACCGGAAAAATAACCTACGATATGAAAACCGGACATATTCGTATATTTCTAATATTCCATAACCCGACAGGCCAGGCCTTCGAAGTTTTGCTCATAATCGTTATTATTAATTGGAATTATGCAAACGAGACGATCCTTAGAAGTTGATTTTGACGGACATTTTCATTGGATGAGATTGTTTTTGCAATTTTGAATTAAATCCTGATTTGTTATCGGGTCCCAAGACTTAGAAGGGATTTCGTCGGAAAGTTTAATTCCACTTTTGGCTTAAAATCAATTTACAGTTGAGATCATTTTGCCAGAGACGAAGCGTAATTTTTACGACAACTTGTTAGCCAAGTCTCTAAAGTTTTTTAAATCACATTTAGGAGGCTATCATAGATTTATATGCAAATCATTTAAATTCACTTCAAGCGGGGCGCAACAAAAAAATTATATTCGGTCGGACCATGTTAGTTTATTTTAGTGCATAAGTACAAATTTACATACCTACAAATATCCATTTACGAAGTTACTCGAGTAGGAATGAAAACGGAAGGATCTGTACCTACCTCACCTATATGTTTAAGATTATTAGAAAACTTCCTATCCCCACTTTGTCTTTATCTTTGTCAAATGTCTTCAAGTCGGCAACTTTTACGATTTCTCCAGATTGCCGCCATTTTGACGTTCAACTGAACATTTGGAACGTCTAATAGGCGATAACCATTTAAGAGCTCTACAAGTCTACAGCAATCGGAACGTATGTAGAGACCAAAGTGAAGGTATTTTGTAGCATACTAGGGTTTGGTATTGGATTGGAGGGAAGAAGAAAATAAAAGATAACGAAAAAACCATAGAAAACAAAAAGAATTTGGCCCATGAGGGGATCGAACCCGCGACCTTCGCGTTATTAGCACGACGCTCTAACCAACTGAGCTAATGGGCCGATATTCAGAGTTGTGAAAGTAAGATAAGCGTGGCTTATACTTCAGGTATTAATTCCTTCTAGCGAATTATAGGCTACGCAATCTACTATTGTAATTGAAAAGATAATAGCTACAATAAGTTACTTTTTCGTTCATCGTCTGCGTATGAAAAAAAACCCTGCACAAAAGAGTACTCGGCTCACAAAAGTTATCAAAATCAGAGTTCACCTGTTTATTTTATAAGTGTTTTGTTTATCTAGCCAGACCAACCCAGAATTACAATAAGCAGGTATACACACAAAATACGTGGTGTATTTTCACACTTTTAATATTCTCCAAAATCAACTTTCTATCTGTGCTTACATGAATACAAGACGTATTTCACATGATATCAGATAGATATTTGCTTAACCTCGAATCAGTTACATCGAACTGTCGAACGAACCCCAATAGCAAACACAGGGGTCATGGACCTCTGATAAAGATTCAATAACCCGTGATACGACTTGATATGACTATCAGTTATGCAAATAGTTACGTATTTTTATGTCACATCACAGACATTTATCGGAACGGGAATGTTTTCGTGGCACGATTTCAAGACATTCTTCAAATCTAACCTATTCAGGGTTTAGTTTAGGTTTTAGTTTTCTTCAGTCGAATTTTGACACGTTTTTAGTAAAGGAAATCACAAAATTCGACACCAACTACCATCAGGTCAAGTCAATTCTGATATATTATGTACGTAAGTGTATCACTCCATTTTGACCAAATTTCGTTTTTTTTATCCGTAATCGTTATGCTGGCTGCATTTTGATGATTTCATTTGATGAGCGGCAAAAACAATGTAAGTGATGGATAGACAGATAAAGCATTTATGTACCTAAGTATTTGCAATTTTACGCAATAATCATACTTAATACATATAAATCAACCAGCAGAGATAGATTTGAACGGTCATTGGTATTTTTTTTAAATAAGTATGAAATTTTGTAGGAAACAATTGTACTTAATTATTATTAATTGTGACGACCAATAATTTTTATTTTTATAAGTACTTCAATTAATTGAAAATTATCTGAGCGTGTCGAAGCGACGACGCGTGACACGAGCTGGTGAGTATTTGGAACAGCCCATCAGCATTACCATACAGCGTGGCAATGCAGCCTGCGTCTTCGGGACGCTTCCGACTGGTGTTGATATGGACCAGTTGAGCTAACTGTATATTGTTTGCAACAGTCTGCAGTTATCTCAATTGTTTAAATTGTTAATACTAGTCCTTATTTATTTACGGCCGCTCGGCGGGTTTATATATTTTGTCGTTTATTTAAGTATTTATTTATTTATTTATAATTTTCTTTGTGAATATAGGGAATTTGCATTAAAAAAAAAAATGATATGTATTTAAGTACTATGCTGGACTTATGATATATTTTTTATTATTTGTACTTTTATGACATGTAACAAGCGTTATCAACAAATAATCTAAATCTGAATCTGGTCAGACATTCGCTCGTAGTGTGGTGAATTCAAAAGTCACAACTGTCGCCGACGATATTATCGGCCATGAAGGCGATCCCTAAACTAAACATATATTAGTTTTTACCGTTAACTAATTACACCTTGAAGTTAAATACATTTGAAACAAGGACAGTGTGTTTAGTATGACGTATGAAGGCGCCAAGGGGATCATTAGGACAAATTAAAACCAGATCACGTATGTGGTACAATCAGCTTCATAAGTCCACGATGAATTACAGTCATCATCATTGAAACGAACTCCACGAGTTCGTTTCGTAGCGTTTCTTAGCGCGCGAAGGTCCCACTTCGTCGCAGGATTCGATTCCCGGACACTCGGGACTTTCGGGACAAATGATTGTACGATCTACAGATATTTGTTCGGGTGTTTTCTATCTATACTAATATTATAAAGAGGAAAGATTTGATTGTTTCTTTGTAATGAATAGGCTCCGAAACTACTGGACCGATTTGAAAAATTCTTTCACCGTTAGGAAGCTTACTTTTCAGGGAGTGACATAGGCTATATTTTAATCCGGAATTGCTACGGGAACGGGAACTACGCGGGTGAAACCGCGAGGTCATCGTCTAGTGTATAATAAAAAAATATTGATCTGTGTAATGAATGAAGCGTCTCAGTGTTTGCTCACACACTTGTGTACTATAATATGTCCCGAGCAGCTGGCTAGTCTCGGTTGAGACTGGTCGCCCCGTGGTCGTAGATTCGGCTAGGACATAAATTAGTATTAGCGAATCGACCTAAAAGTTGTATCGTTAAGAAAGAAAAATAGTTGATCTGTTTTATTTTGTGAGTATGGGAACAAATTGAAATGAATAAAATATTCTTATCGAAACCACTAAAAAGTAGTATCGTTGAGAAAGAAAAATAAGTGATCCGTTTCAGTGGGTCAGTCAGTTTAGTTGGTTGGAGTGGAAGAACAGATCAAGTACCTATCAGTTATTGAGTCCCTGTAACACAAGTTCTGCTTACTTTGGGGCTAGAATTTCTGAATGTCTGTGTGATTTGTCCAGCATTATTTATTTACTTAGTTAAAGGCACTCATATCGTCGACTGTACATTACGTATGTATGACTATTGAAACAAGAAGCTCGTTATACACCATTATAGTTAGGAGCCATTGACAGACGAACGACATTACAAATTAGTTTCTCATACGGTTATCTGGGATATACTGATGTATGAACGATTGGCTTTGAGCTGAACGGCAGGGATGTTGATCCATTATAGACTTGGCTAAGAAAAATTTAAGATGATCTTTAGGCAAAGAATATAACAATCAAATAATATATTAAATAAATTATAACTGATATTACAAATTGAAAGATATGAGATAACTGCAGACAGTTGAAAACATTTTACAGGTAGCTCAACTGATCCATATCAATACCAGTCGGAAGCGTCCCCGAGACGCTGGCTGCATTGCTCCATCTAAGTACATGTATTCAATAAACGCTGCATAAACCAATTATTTGATAGCGTTTAGATAACAACCATAGATAGAGCCATTTAACGCATTTATTATCCAGCCTCAACGGTGTGGCTCCAGGAGTGCGCCCGCCACCGCTTCAATGACCTGCAGATGGGACCATGAGTGTTAAGAGGGCGCAAGGCGCACAATTTTGTGAAAGGGATAGGCATAGGATTTCGCGTTCATTAGAATTTTGGGGTAAAACGATAACATTTCAAATATCTATTCCCTGTGGAGTTTCAAAATAATTTTAAATTATTAGCTGCTTCTAAAGAATTTCTTCTTTCACGGCTTTTGAAATGTCAGAGCCGTTTTATGAAATGGAAACGGGGGATTAGGTACGCCCTTCCTCTTGGTTCAGAGTTACGGTGTTAATTCAAACATTGAAAATAACACCTTTTTGAAATAAAATAAAACGTGAAGTGCGAATCAGACTCGCGCACTAAGGGTTCCGTTTAATTGTAAGACCTTGCTTCTTGGCAAATTTTATGATTCTAGGTCCAAGGAGAGAATTAAAAGTATTTTTTTAGGGTTGGGACGCAGTGTGGATAGACCCCATTAGGTAAACCGACTACTGGTGAAGGTCGCAGGAAACTGGATGCGGCCAGCGGAGGATGATCAATGTCGCGACCTTTAGGAGGTCTATGCCAGCAGTGTACGTCGTTCGGCTGATATAATGATGAGATGCTCTAAAAATTACATTGTGTTAAATGCCATAAAAGTATAATAAACAACGACTAGACATTCTAAGTCTTTTAATGGCGAATTTTTAATGGCGGAGTCGCTAGAGGAGGTGAAGCAGATGCTGGACGGCGCGGCATAGCTTCATCCTCGCGATGCATCGATCTTGGCATGAATTTGGGTAAAACCAAAATTCATGATCGATGGTCACATTGATCCGAGACCGGTGGTCGTACATGGTCACCTCGAAATCGTTTCCGATTACAGTTAACTCGGGCAGATTCTGCAGTTAGGTAAAAAACAATTTTGAGAAAGAGGCCAAGAGGAGCATCCAGCTAGGCTGGGCAGCGTTTGGGAAGCTACGTCAAGTCTTTACGTCATCCATACCGAAATGCTTGAAAACGAAAATTTTCAATCAGTGCGTCCTACCTGTCATTACCTACGAGCTGAGACGTGGACACTCACGGTAGGGCTGGTCCACGAGTTCAAAGTCGCTCAGCGAGCTATGGAAAGAGCTATGCTCGGAGATTCTCTGAAGGATAGGATTCGTAACGAATATATCCGATAGAGAACCAAAGTTATCGACATAGCTCTAAGAATTAGCAAGCTGAAGTGGCAGTGGGCCGGCCATATCTCGCGAAGAACCGATAACCGCTGGGGGGAAACGTGTTCTTGAGTGACCTGCGAAAGACTGCAGGCAGATGCTAGATGCGCAAGCTGAAGATAGGGCGCAATGGCAGTCATTAGGGGAGGCCTATATCCAGCAGTGGACTAACATAGGCTGATGATGAGACATTCTAAACAACTTCATGAGATTTAATCTTATCTAGTGGTTTATGTATGAATCACGGCTTCTCGAACTTTGAACTTATTGGGTCAGCCTGACCTTTTAGAACTTTATAGTTCTAAGTTTAACTACATCTAGTTTTTAAGCCTTTCTTTGGGTCGTTACTAAGGTCACGTCACGTCTCATGCCGCGGGCAAAACAATTAGAATCAAAACTTGTAACGCTAACAGAACAATTACATTAAACATTCCTTTGAATTGGAAAACAATTAACGAGATAATGAACTTTACTTAAGATTTTAAACTTGTTCATTAAAATTTCAACAATGTCGTACTGTGAACAATCCTTTGTACAGAAACAGAAGTATGCAGAATGAACCATCTTGTCACGCGCGAAGAACCACCTCATGTTCGCAGTTTCTGACGCGTTTTTCCTGAATTAATGTAGCCTTCCACCTGGACACTATCTATCTCCTAGCCTTTCATAAGATCTGTCAACCTCATCAACCTCAACAGCCCTGATAATCGCCTTATTGACTTTTATCTCATGGGGCTAGTGTCCATAATCCCCACGCAGGGCATACGGGTTGGGCATCCCCAACCCGCATGCCATATATTCAGGCTTGTTGACAGATCATCATCTGTCAACAGGCGTGAATATACCCTTGCACGCCACAAAATAACAGAGATATACCAATACAGACAGAGTTCCTTCCGATTTGCAATAATAGATTATTAGGATAAGTTCCACATCAGAGGACTATCTCTCTTAGTTCCGCATAAAATATTATTTTTAACCATTGCCTGCCCCAAGTGCCCAACCATTTCCCATTCATCTTCACAATTAGAGAAGCAATTTGCGGAGGACTTACCAGATTAACAAGACTGACATAAACACAGCCAATGAGAAAACAGAAAGGGGTTTCTTTACCGGAAAATGTATTTAATTAAATGAAAAAAGCGAAATCCAGAGCGATTGAATGATTTATACCGCTAAGAACCGCTGAAAAAGGTGTGTTTTATTTTGTCGTAAAGGATTTACTGCTTTAGGTTGGGGTAGACCGGCTACTACGGCGACTTGTGTTTTTCAGCCTTTGCTTGTCCTTTCACCCATGCCCCGGTGACATGGTTTTTGTCTTCTTACCGATTGTTTATAAGGACTACGTATGCTGTTGGCCTCACATTGCCATGACAGCTTTACCGGACTATGTCGAGTGCAAAGGGCGCTTCGCCAGAAAAACATAGCGTAAAATCTGTAGATATGGTACGTTGTACCAACGCAGCGCTTACTCAAAAACCTGTGTTACAACTACACGCAAACACTCGTTCACAGTTACATTTCCAATCTTGTGCAATAATTTTAGAGAAGCTAGTACCACATCCACCCTTTTTTACTTAGATCGATGGTCCGCCCGTCTGTTTGGACTCTACTAGTCAAGGTGGCAAGTTCGTGATCCCTATAAAGTACCAAAACCCATTCTTACACTGTAAACGTATAACCTGTGAAGGTGTTTTCAATTTTGTCGTGAAAAATAAGTAGGTTCACGCGGGAGAATTTAATAAAGGCAACGTAATATCGTGTTGAAGAGATCTCAGCAAAATTGAAAATTAAGAAGGCACCACTTTCGCTTCACCGCCCGTTCCTTTCCTATTGTTTAATTTTATTTTTCCGCAATATGATGCTTTAGACGTACCTACTACGTTTTAAAGTCAATTTGACTTGTTAACGGAACGCTGTGTTCGTTTGGGTAAACATGCTTTTTGTCAATGTCTTTAAACTGAAACGTTGTTTTCTCAAGTTGAAACGAGACACGATTGAATGAGAAAGTGATATCACAGGTTTTATTCAGTTTCGGAATTTGTTGATTAGCTTTCGGGAATTGGGAATTTAATTATTAGAGAAACGTTTGGATTTTGTTATGTGTGTAGGTATGCTTGGGGCGTATTATGACGTATTTTTAGTTTTGTAGAAAGATAGATTGATGTTCGTCAACATACATCGCAAGTAAAGCAAAAGACAAAACCTAGTATTTATCAAATTGAAATATAACGTGTAAAAGATTTCCCAACAAAAGTTCCAGAAAGCATTTCGGCGAAAAAGGAAAACCTAACGCTTGTTGAATATAAAAAGTAAAATTCTTGTCTTACGAGAAACAAAGAAGCTCATTGCCTATACCGCCCCCAGTGAAAAATTCAACCCACCTAAATTATTTTCATCTCAAACCTCATTTCGAGGGAACGGATGACAAGAGTGAAGGATTCCGCTGAAATCAAACTTTTGAATTATAACTATCTTCTGCCTGCAGCTTCGCGGACGTTTTTGGAATAAAAAGTAGCATGTGTCATTTACATTTACTGTTACTTTAGTTGTTCCTCTGATAACCTACTATTTAGCATGCAGTGTCCACCTATAACTGGTTGTGCAATGAACTATCTCATTAAGTGTGCATTTTATATTATAAGAATTATTGTAACACCCACTGGTAGACCTAATAAACAAAAAAATAAAATAAAAATGTGTTATTCCAGGTCCAGATGGATAGATAAACAATACAGAGAAAATGCTTAGAAAAAAAAGGAAGTTTGTATAAAGCGTTACGAAGATGTTTAGCCAAAGTCGAATGGATCAGACATAAATTTTGCAAACAAAGATCTGGACCTGGAATAACATTTAAGCTATTTTTAATCCAGAAACGCGTGCGAAGCTGCGGGCCGAAACTAGTAAATAATTAAAATATATGCCGGGGTTATTTGATTTAGCTGGAATACAGATATCACAGTTCGACTGACTTGAGCTTACAGACCCTAAACTCCTTCAGTTCTTTAGAAAGAGAAGAACTAGCAGCTGTCTCAAAAACAGAATCAGAATTTCAAAATTTTCCCAAAGTTTCTTTTTGTTTATTTTCCAGGTTAAAGGTCTTAACAAAAAAATACAAAAAAAAATACAATCAAATAATGGAAACAAATTAGAACTAGTATTTACATTTGAGGTTAAATATACTTCATTTCTCATAAAGAACACTTTTATTTTCTTATAATCTTAATAGAGATTTATGAATTTTGAGTAGAAGGGCCTAGAAATACGAGAGATAACGTGAAATTGACTTGTGCAATCTTTACTTGTTCAAAGGTCTTGCCGCGGAGTCCTACTTTTTAACTTCCTTCAACGGACTCGGAATGAACAAGTCTAAGCATCTCGTATTAAAACTGTGTCTATTAAGAGAGGGGAGGGAGGGGTTTCAGGGAAATACTTTTTAAAATAAATGGACAAACCTAATCATATAATCTGTCAAGTTCTTACAAAAAATCTGGGTCCAAATTCCACTTAATTAATCGCATCACCTTTTCAATGGTATCGGCTCCGAATGACACATTTGAGCATTTCCCTTTGATGAAAGAAACTACAGATGGAGGGACGCGTGTCAAAAGAGTCAAGGTTTAAACCAATTCTATCAATCTCTCCGTGAAAATAACACCACATGCACTTTTTAGAGTTTCTTTCATCTATGGACGATTCTATGACGGGATGTTCTCAGAACAGGCGTTCCATAGTGGCGCAATAGGTAAGTTATTTTTTTTTCTGAACATTGTAAATTCTCACTTTCATTCTCGTTAAGGCCTCGTTTACACTTGAAAACGAACCTGGATCGTTAACCCTGTTACTGGAACGTATTTATACGTAGTTCAAGAACATGTACTTACAACATTTTTTTTTTGTATTTTATCTTGACCTTCGCATATTATACGACTGTAAGGCATATGTTCTTCAAAATGATAATCGGGCAATAACATTTTGATTGATGTTTTAACAGAAATTTTCAAATATTAAAAGTCAAAGTTACCCGACCTCCAGTTTTTCGAAGAGCCCCACTGAAACTCTTATTGCTCTTATGCTACGGCTCCACCTGCGTCCTAACGCGTTAATTAGGGCGTTACGCAGATGTGGCCAAGGTTTTAAACTGTTCATTTAATAACGGCATTACGAATGGCATTAGACGCTAATCCGACGACACTAGCACGGTAATATTATCCAACAGTATTTGGACTCGGCCGTATCTTTGAAATAAATGCCTACAGCCGCGCGGTAGGTAAACATGCGATAGGGCTGCCCGCCTCCACCATTTTAATTACATTTGCCTACTTTGTGTTTCCATTTAGTTTTGTGATTGTAAATATAGGAAGGTACTTTTTTTATATACCTAAACAAATAAAATACTTTGTGAATTGAATGGGAAGTGTTCAATAAAAATGCGTGTTGTTTTTTGATTGGTAGATTTAATTAAAAAACCTGTTTATGTTTGAATAACAAATCGGTCTTATAAATTTGCGACCGAAAAATATTTGCGCCTCGACTGAGACGTACCTACAAAATGCTTTATTATTAAATTTTAGGAGATTTTTTTGGAGAAAAAGGAATATCTTTTACTTGGTTATAGATACCTGCATCTACTTTATTAAATATGTACCTGAACTTATTTTTAGAGAAAAAATCGTGCGGTTATTGTTAAAAAAACATCACACCATCCGTTCGTCACTGCGGCACAGCCGCGACTGTCTGCATGCTGAGCGCATGCCGAGATCGAGGCGCGTAGGTATAGCTCGCGTTTCGCCCGTTTGTATGAAGTCGGATTACTTATAGGATAATATTACCTTGACACTAGGAAGTACCTCCTGACGGCGTTGTTAATGTAGCCAAGGTGCATTTTTAGCGCCTTAATTAACGCGTTAATGGACATTAACACTTACGTCAACGTTAACGCAGGTGGAGCCTTAACATTACAACAAGTGTATAAAGTTATTTAACAAGATAATAAACAAACAACATTAAATTCCTAACAAACTTTTTGTAGTCTTGAAAATATTTAATTTTCCGCCTGTATGCAATTTATCAACCGGTTGCACAGAGCTAAACAAAAACAATACTGTTCTGTGGCTGAGCTCGACATTTCAACGCAAAAAGACTCGAAACACTTTATTACTCTGGCGAAATTAATTTGTTCATAATACAAGCTTAGCTTTAAAAGGCCTTTGATAAAACATAATTATTAAAAGAGGTGGTGTGGTTAACAATTTGTATTTAGGTAAGTTTAATTAGGTGAAATGGGTACTAGATTACCAAATAACTGCCGTGTCGGTAGCGACCTAAGAATCGTTAAGTGCGAGTGTAGGGTACCTATATTTACCAAGTAGGGATGGTATTGCGCTGTAGGTACGTCTGCTTGTGTGATATAAAATGGATATAAATTAAACAATTTGAAAAAGAGGCACAAGACAAATGATTCAATCAATAACTCGATTTATTTTTTATCAAATTTCGGCATTTTGTACTGACGCTAGATACGACTTTCACACTGTTATCTATGGTTCGAAATAATTAGAGACGCGGCGCACAGAGTTTGAATGCAGCCTACGACGTCCACACGCCGACGTCAGCGTGTGAAAGAGACCACAACAGTACATTTCTTTAATAAGCATCGTGCCGCGGCGTACGGCGGCTGCGGCGGCGTGACGCTATAAGCGACGATGGCGTTTATAGGGGACCACAAGGATTTTTTGTAGAGGTTACACGTTCTCAATTTACTTTTCGGGTAAAGGACCTATAATGCAAAAATTCGCCTTTTGTACAAACTTATTAAAATAAGACCCGGCCTTGTTGCGTGAGCAAAGGGTTGGGTATTAAACTTTTTCATAAAATTGACCTGAAAATGTTCGTTTCATGTTAATATGGAGATAATCAGATTTACATAACAGGTTAATTGCTTGTTTCATTCAGCAACCTAGAAGAAAAGAAACTCGGAAACAAATGTAAATTTAAACCCAGTTAGTTTAAAAATTCTGTAAATAATAATATTCAAAGAATAAACCAGACTTGGGATTTGACCCAACCAGACGTAGAGCCATTCCACAAGAAGTTGAAACAGGATATGACCCGGGACCTCATTTTCAGTTGAACATGCAACCGCTAGACCAGAGGTCTCAACCACTAAGCTAAGAAAGCCGTCTTTCAAAGCATAACAAAGCACTTCGACAAGACATCAGTAACAGAAAGCAAATTTGTTCAGACTCCCATTAATTACCAACTCACGAAATAGTTTACCCATGGACACTTTAGCATGATGGATGATATTACACGTCATAACAGTTTTCGTTCTTATTACACTACACATAAGCGCTATTATTACAGAATATTAGTTCCATAATGTGTATTTGTCACTATAGTCTAAACAAGAAAAGCACTAAGGGCAAATTGGGTAATAATAAAGGATGTTACAAAAACCAATTGCTTT
Source organism: Eupithecia subfuscata (assembly GCA_963564075.1). Classification (NCBI taxonomy): domain Eukaryota; kingdom Metazoa; phylum Arthropoda; class Insecta; order Lepidoptera; family Geometridae; genus Eupithecia; species Eupithecia subfuscata. Next base: position 3,477,023 of record OY751116.1, on the reverse strand, counting down.
TTATTCATTCATCACTGGAGTGCTTTTAGTTTTTGTTTCTATTATTATCTTTACTATTAATTATATAATAATTAGTATCTTCCTATTGCAAGACAAAGACCTCTAATCCTTTGAGTACAAAGGATTAGAGGTCTATAGATGGTAGATGTAATCTAGATGGTAGAGAATGCTCTTGAGCGATATGACCCCCAACATCCATCAGATTGTACTTCTGGAGATAGCTCAAAGAACTCCCTAATCCTTTGTACTATCCAATAATCCAACGCATTAAAGGTTGTCCGGTAGAGATTGGTTTTGAGCGATATGACCACCAAGTCTACAGATAGCTCAACTGTTTCAGTGCCTTTCAGCACTCCTACATCCACTCAAGCTCAAGTTCAACAGCCTGGATTGGTCCAATGCTGGACACAGGCCTCCCCCTGATAAGCGCCTTGTTGGCGTGTCCTTGTTCCAACCTTATCACAATAAGAAAACAAACGCCAATAACAGTAACAAACGCCACTTTTAGCGTTTGTTACTGTGACATGGTTCTACAGCGATCAGCTAGTTGTGTGGTCTACCTATAGCGCCTTGGATGTTAACAATGTTAATCTGCACAAAAAAGCTGGATATACCCTCACCTCAACAGCCTGTATTGGTCCACTGCTGGACGCAGGCCTCCCCTGATAAGCGCCTGGTTGGCTTTTATCTCATGGGGTAATGTCCATAATCCCCACGATGGGCACGCGGGTTGGGGATCGCAGTTCGGTGGGTTCTGCAGGGGGCGCTGCTGCCAGCCCCCGGTGGATATCCCTTAGTCGCATCTTACGACACCCGCAGGAAGAGTTAGGGTGGTGCAAATTCTAAGCCGGCACCACACACCCAGCAATTAATTTAGTGGAATTGCGACCCTGTTTGTGTTTATTTGCGATGCATGACTCTTGACTTCTTTTGCACATGATGTAGTGATACACTTAATTTTTATTATTTGCTTTTTTCTTAATTTTATTTGTTATAATTTTATTGCTTCATTAAGTACGCAATTGTCGACGAAAAAATTTTTAGTGATCACACTTAGGTAGTTTATTATAATTCTATTAGTGAATGCCTATTATTAGCTTTCTGTGTCTATTTTAATTTCTATTTTAATTAGATAAGCTGATGGCAATCCGAATTAAATAAATAAATATTTTTATGAAATTTCTTACCAAATATATTAACGAAGAATCTAAAAGTTATTCCAGTATCTAACTAAACCCAACCTTTGTATCAAATTAGACTAACTTTATGCATGGCTGTATACGCTGTATGCGTCAACGACGGTGATGCATACGACGTCGCCGTTGCCTCGCAGCAGTGGTTAATGATGCACTCAGGCATATTGGTGTTGAGTGTATGTTGTAACATAACAGTCCTTAATTGTTACCATGGGTAATGTATTGCGGGCTAATGCGAAAAGAATGCAATTATAAAGTTTTCAGGATAGATTAGCGACCGTTTTTGTGTGATGATTTAAAATTGTTTTAGTCAAACTAATATTATAAATGCGAAAGTTGGGATGGATGGATGTTTGTTACCTCTTCACGCTAAAACTGCTGAACGGATCGGGCTGAAATTTTGCATACAGGTAATACTAATCCTGGAAACAAACATAGGCTACTTTTTATGCCATCAGTTTCCATGGGATAGAAATCCCCTTTAAACACCATAGACGCGTGCGAAGCCGCGGGCATAAAATAGTTTTTAATAAAATGAATGCAAACTATCGTAGTCTGACGAATTCAATACGGATTTATTAAGCGGGTTAACTACGAACGTTATTTGTGTTGGAAGAACAACGTTACGTAACGTTTCATCCCTAATCATAATAATAATAATAATCAATTTATTGCACGAAAAATGGTATTATAAAGGTCTTAGGCTTAAAATTTGACACAAAATAGACACAAAAATATAAATTAAATTTGATCTGAATAGAATAAATGGAAATTAAATTTGAATTTTTTTTTAGAAAAGAATGTTAATTTTAAAATGTCAGTGAATTCACATAATGTCAATCTCGATAATTAAGGAATTCAGATACAGTATAGATAAGATACCCTTAATGAGGGACTTCTTCAGGGACTTCGGTTCATAACGTAGGTGTTCTTCAAACAAACGTTACTATCTCGTTTCGTTACTAACGTCAACCATAGTAACGAAATTAACAAAGTCATTACGAAACATTGCTATCATTTAGCTCCACAAACTCATTATCATAGTAGACATACATTACATTCTGATCCCATTTATATTTTGATATTAATTTATTAAATTCGACTTGCCACCCTCAGCTATCTAATTCATTAAAATCATTAGTTTATAAGGATTTTTAGTGCACTAGTCACGTATACGATGCATTTTCATTAGAGCAATGACTAAATATTTTTAGACCCCGATATTTAATTATTGATGTTATTTCCGTTATTAATAAATATTATCTGCTGCGTGTGTTTAAAATTAAGGTTCATGTCTGTGTTGCATGGTGCAGTTTATTTAAAAGTCCTTAAAAAGTTTTTACCAAATTGATATTATAATATGCGAAATTTTAGATGGGTGGCTGTAGGTTTGGAATTTTAATGCTTGGTAATTCTTTTCGCCAAAACTACTGAATGAATTGAACAGAAAATGCTTTTAATTCAGTGAAAAAAATTGATGCAAAGCTTCAGGCAGAAACTAATTATTTTCAAAAAGAACTTCTATTGTCTCTGATTCTCGAATGGAATATACTTCCCTGTTCTGAGGAATTAATTAGTGAACAAAATATTCGAAAAATCTGGTGTTTTCTGTTTTAACTGACTTTCTGCAGCTCCGGAAATTGGAAAACATCGCGAAAAATCTGGTTGGAAAATACAGGAAAAACAAATAAAGCTTGTTCTTCCTCGCATAACACCGTCCAAAACGGAGACACACGATCATCAATCAAACAGCGACAGTTTCACGCTCGCTCACTCGTACTGGGCGCATATTCGCTACGATTCCGTAACGCATGAATAACGCGACACGTTGGTATTTTCAGGCGAGATACCTTTATAACGGCTAACGGGTAGATAGGTACGTTTTTTTAACCCTTCCATCTTGGTACCTAAATGTCAGAAATGAATGACAGGCCGTGCGCCTTAGACACAATGGCGTCGAAAATCTCAATTCGACAGCCAAAAAAAAAATTAACGTCCACAGATAAAAAAATATTTTTCATTCAGTATGTAGAAAATATATCAAAGAACCTAACTCATTAAACTTCTTTATAGGAAAGTAGCCTCTAAACATGTAAAATAAGGTCCGTAATCAAATGCAGGAGAGCGGTAGCCGGCTACCGCTTGGGGTTTGAGTGAACGGTGCAGTGACGTAAGGCGTCAAGAAATTATGTAAAATCGCCCTGCGTTTGAAATTTTGAGATGGGCTTAAACAACATGTGGATAGCGCTGTGGACTACATTTATAATATCACTCATCTTTACTAGTAAAGTACTAACACAAATGTGTAATACATAAGTTTAATGTAGTCGTTAGTTTTTCCTCAATAAATAAATAAATAAACAAAAGCCCATCTCGAACTTTCAAACGCATTTGTTTTAGAGGCGGACAAAATGGCGACTTCTCATCGTTGGCCAAGACACACTTCAAGTCGCTCAGAAAAATATTGAAAGTAAAAGTCCACCGTGACTGCTCAGCACATAAGTTTACCTAAAATCTACCGTGTTTCATTCAAAATTCGTGGTAACGTCGCGTTTCTGCCTTGCGAATAAGACACCGGGTTTGTGTAAAAAATTTACGCAAAGTGTAGATCAGTGTTGCCATGCTCCGTATTTTTTGTCCGTTTTTTGAGTGGACATAAATATTTTAGGGGACTTTAATTTGATTAGGTTCCGCCATGTTTCGAGCCGGATATCATACATCATCATCAGCCCGTAACCACTTGGACATGAGCCTTCTACAAATATGGCTGGTAGACATAAAACATACCGTTGCCAACCTACATATTCGAGATTTAATTTATGATTGCTTTAGGGGATATGTCACATGGTACGCAGTAGACCTATTAATATTTTAAATGGACTCTAAGACCGGTGTGATCACATAACAACTTTTTACTCTTTACTTTACACAGGTAGGACCAAAACTGGCGTGTAAAGCTAATTTCTTTTATCTACCCAGCAGTAGGTATCAGGCTTGGATGATGTTGATGATGAATGAAACTATACCCATACCCATGGAATTTTTAACAAAGTGAACTTAGCCCAAGAAAGTAGGCAATGAATTACCAACAATACTAATTATTATGAATCATGAGCAGGTAGAGTATCTATACATGTAAACATTTTAAGTATCGTTCGAATTTTTCTGTTTCAACATCCAATAGTTACAAAACTTTTCAAAACACAACATTTTAAAAGGTTGAAGATAACAGCAACAATTTAAAAAGTCATACAACCGACAAATAGGAATGTATTGGAGTAACCATTGGCTTATCGAATGCATTTACCACTTGAGGGAAGTGATCGCGAGGCAAATCCATTTATAGCAGGGTTGTCCGATGTCTGGTTCATAAAGCTCGAGATGTTCATACCTGAAACAAATTAAATCATCTCTCAGTACCAATTAGGTGGCGAAATTCACAAACTAAGCAAAAGCGACCGTAATCTGCAAATTTAAATTTCAAATTCCCAAACTACCCGGCTCATGTTGGCGTTAATGACGTCATGGACCGCTATTAAGATTTTTGCTAGCGTTACAATTTCCCGATTATTGGGGAAATTGTGCCATCTTGGCAACCCTAATTACGGTGCCCTCAAAGTGGTCGACAACGGCCGATATCACGGGCATGGAGTTTTGATATGAGAACATGTTATTATATGAAATGGGACGGCAGCGTAAAAGCAAAGCTAACGTAGCTGGAAACAGATAGCTCAGTAAAAGCTTCTAGTAAAGTCCATAGTCGATCGTGATCGTTGAGCACGAGCCACAGCTGCGTCACGATCTGAGTTTATACAAAGTCTTGCAATACAATCATTTCGAAAAAAATTGGTTGTCTGTAAAGTCGGTTTACTGACGATAGTTGAACGTGACAACGTCTTAAGAAAATACTGATGGAATGGTAGCATTTGATCCTCGATCAAAACCTGTAAATGTACTATAGTATAGCAGCTGTCCACGCAGACGCATCGCTCACTCAAGTAGGAGAGAGACGGATGTCGAGCGCTCTCGCTTGCACTTCAAGCCTTACATGGAACGCCTCAGAGCGAGGTAACGCCGCATGACGTCATGTTTTTTCGTGCGTGCAGCCGGCTCTATCGAATTATAAGACGTTATCACGTCAAAAATCAAGGTGTAACGTCAGCTGTGTTGCTTGAATGTCCGGTTAATGTGTCCGGTCAAATTATAAAAATATAAACAGGCAATTATTTATTTTTTTCGTTCGCAGATTTTTTACGATGTTCGTATTCGTAACGATCATTTTCAACACAGTCGACTATTTTTGTCATGATACTTTTATGGCCTGCCGTCTCATCGGGATAAAGGAGTTAGGAAATAGAGAGTGAGGTTCACTCTCGAGTTTGCTCATACATTTGTGCGTTATTAAAATATGTCCTATCTGCGCATATGGCTAATCTCCTGATGTAGGTATCTTTCTTCCCTTACTCTCGCAATGCCATGGAACACCAGACCGACACGACCGAGGGGAGGTCAGGTGCAAGACCATCGGCTTCGCGAGCTTCAACGGCTGCTACCGTGAAATCTTCTTGCCAGAAAAACCCCAATAATAATACATTATTATAATGGTTTTTAATAAATGACTTGTGTCCGAAATAACAGGCTTCACTCATAATATTTTTTTCCCACATAAGACATTATCCACGAGTGCATAGCATAGGCTATGTTTTATCCAAGTCAGCGCCGTGGGTCGAAGCTTGATCACAGTAATATTATAAATGCGAAAGTTTGGATGGATAGATGGATGGATGTTTGTTACGTCTTCACACCAAAACTACTGAACAGAATGAGCTAAAATTTTGCATCGGTGTAGCTCTAAGCCTGGAATCTTTTTATCCCATAAATCAGTTCCCATGGGATATAAATTACGAACCTTTGAACGTTTCCATGGAAAGAACGCGTGCGAAGCCACAGGCATAAACTAGAATACATTAATGGTTTGTAATGAATGACTCTCCGAAATAACTGACTTCACTCAATAATATTTTTTCACACAAGACATTATCCATGAGTGCAAGCATAGGCTATGTTTTATCCAAGTGAGCGCCGTGGGCCGAAGCTATAATATATAGAAGCTATAATATATAATATAGTTTTATAAAGTGAGCTAGCTATTCATGCACGTTAAATTGAGTAAAAGCTTATGGGAGAGTGCAACAGGAGATGCTATATTTTCTTGTTGGTTCGGAACAAAGTGAACAGTGTTTTGCTATAGCATAACAGAATTGAAAAGTAGGTATTGTTATGATTTCAATCTCTCGGTTATTGCATTGGATGGGAACAGACATTGGAAATGTAGAAGCAAACTAATTTTTGAAAGGAAATATTTGAGGTCAAACGTGATATAGCTCAAAAAGATTCCAGGTTTAGTGATTTCTGCTTCATACATTGTAGATAAGAAGTTTTTCACTAATTGTGTGATTGAAAAGAAAATTTCATGTCGAAAGACTCTAAAACGCCAATGATTCAAAGTCTGTTTTATCATGGGTTCATCAAATAGCTTACAATGAGAGTGAACCTTCTTAATTGCTATCTATATTACTTCTAGAACCAAGATTTAAAAAAAGAGAGAAATAAAAAAGCTATTTATTGCACGCGTGACGTTTTGTCTTAAAAATTTTTTTCCTGTCAAACTCTTGCTTGTGTGTATTCACTTTTTAACCACCGACGCAAAAAGAGGGGTGTTATATGTTTGGCGTGTCTGTCTGTGTATCTGTCTGTGGTATCGTAGCTCCCAAACGGATGAACCGATTTTCGTTTAGTTTTTTTGTGTCATATGTGTCTGCAGGTTCTGCCCATCATCACGAATACGTTAGCGAAGACGCCAGGTCTTCATTCTTTTTTTTTGTACATCGCCTCACGTACAAAGTAATATCCAAAACCTAATTAATTACTAGAATTAATTAATTGCCATACAGCGTGGCAATGCAGCCAGCGTCTTGGGGACGCTTCCGACTGGTGTTGATATGGATCAGTTGAGCTATCTGTAGACTGTTTGCAACAGTCGGCAGTTAGCTCAATTGTTTCAATTGTAAATACTAGTATAATTTTCTTTGTGAGTAAATGTCTAAATTTGTTTAAAAAAAAAAATTACTAGATACCGATCTCCCACTCCTATTTAAATCCACATCATCATCATTGGCTTATTTTACATCTACGCAAGATGATTTAAGTGGCATTAGACTTTCTGGGAGACAGCCGATCACACACACAGACAAACTCTGATAATGCAGTGCAAAGCCGTTTTAGGTTTAGTTTCAAAGACCCTTATCATTAACGATTTTCGAATGAAGGGGGGTACATGCTAATAACATTCTCTTTCCACCAATTTTAAGAATTGAGACCTGGCGTCTTCACGGACGTGTTTATGGTGGTGGGTAGAACCTGCAGTTAACATAGTGTCAGTGAATTACCAATAAACCTGTATAAATGATTTGGCATTTCACCAATTATAGTTTGATGTTGCTTGTTTGATATTTGTTTGTGAACAATAATACTCTGGCCTTTGCGCAACAGGAAGGGTAATGTTTGTTTTGCTAATCTCTGTCCAGAAAACTGACGCATTGGATGGTAAATTCATACAAGTGTGTTATATAACTTTGACCCTCTTTATTCGTGTCGTACAGAAAGCACTTAATCTACATAACGGTTCTCGTAATACCGCGGTTGTCGAGGATGCCGATTGGCATAACAAATATTATGGTAATACATGGATATATCGCGTTTTTGGACGAAACGGGAAAGGATTTGGGGTTTTAGAAAAGTCTACTTCGGTATAAGACGGGCTTTTGCTTACAAATATCCTTGAGCGGAGCCTTGATGGGGTGTGGAATTTTTACAGGGGCTTCTATGGGTTTCTCCCTTTTTATAGAAACTTTTGAGCGTTTTATTTAGATTTGGTATGCTTTTACCGGTGTCGCAATATGTTTGTTTGTTTGGGATAAAATATATAAGGATCGGATAAAACCACTCTATAAATATTTTCTGTTGGTTTCACAAATATTTATAACGTTTACAATAATGACAGTTGTTTCAACTAAGAAACCTAGAATTCATTCTGTCCGCGGCTTCGCTCACGCTTTTCTGGGTTGAAAACTAGAGTCATTCCCCGGAATACCATCTACCATCCCTGTCAAATTTCATAAGGATCCGTACAGCTGTTTAGGCGAGAAAAGATGACAGACAGAGAGACGCATTTACTTTCGCTTTGATAACATTGGTATGGATATCTAATAAAATCATTTAACAACTATAGACTAAAATTGTAGATAGCCCTTATAAACTTACTTATATAAAAGCCAATATGGCGCTTATCAGGGGGAGGCCAGCGTCCAGCAGTGGACCAATACAGGCTGTTGAGGTCGAGGTACTTAGCCCAAAGGAAAGTTCCAATACAATTAAAAACACCTACCAACATAATTAATCAACGCTTTCCATCATAATATCGATTTCAATTTAATAATAGCTCCATATCATAATTTCACGCATCGCCCAAACATCGGAACAATTATTTCCGTTGGTTCGACCAACGGACCAACGTTACTTCAGAATTAAATGGAGCGAACATTATTGGGGTCGAATGGGACCCCAGTAATATAGTGTCGAATCATATTAGTGTCAAGAGATTATTATTTTTTGCAATGCATTGGAAATAAACAATGACTTTTTATTGAATGCGGAGTCTCAAAAGGCAAAAATTGGCTGCTTGATATTCTGTCATGCTATTGTTGCCTATGGTTGGTGGTAAGTGAGTGTAGTTTGTGTATTTGTATATTGGTGACAATAACTTTGTACAGTAGAATTATATTTATAACAAAGGAAAATGAGCACTTCCTACTATCATAAATATTTTCTATCTAAGTATAGGTGGTATTTTCTATCTAAGTATGGTTTATATTATAAATGTATATTTATATTATATTCTATAAAAGGATTTTTTAGGTTATATTAGTCATTATTATTTTAATATAAGTATGTTATAATTATAACCAATGAATGTACATTCATTATTTGTACAATTCCTCTAGCTATTCCATCGCCTCCCTTATAACTCTAAGGTTTTGGAAGAAAACTCTTTTCCAGGGTTTCGAATTCCTTAGACACTAACAGTTTTTTAAGTTTTTGGAAACAAACACCAATAGCTCGGGAAAAAAAATACCATTCCAGGACGTTCTCCTTACAATAACGAAATAATTTTCCAAATCGATCCATACATAATTGACGAAGAAATCGACGAACACGCATAAAAAAATAGTATTAAAAAAACATACGTACAGCCGAGCATATAACCGATTTAGAACACATCCGTCAGATTCCACTTTCGTCAGAAGTAGTTTTTTGTACAATTTCAGTTCAGTTTCGCCATGAATGACGGATGTGGATAACTTCTAATGACCCTTTCGTCAGATTTCGCTTTCGTCATAAATCTTCAGTTCCTAGTGTATATATTGGGAATAATACATTGGCTCTTTTTTTTGAAGTTGGTTAATTAAGATCCTGTCTAAATAATCATTTCTGAATAGAATATGTACAGACTCCAACCTTAGAGCATTCCTAACCTCAGTCAGCAAAATACAAACGATTTTTACGACAAGCAAAACAAGCACCAATGTTCAAAGATAGATAAAACTTTAGACCCAAAATTATATGTTCACTATGACTAGTAGTTTTATGTGGACTCGTAAAATTTATGGTATTTGACATTCGGATGTAGGGATAAAAAATATTTTACTGCCAGTTGGGTCTATAGATTTGTGTGGTAGTAATTTATTAGAAATCGGAGGACGTTTCAATTTTGATATGGAATTCCGCGAGCTATTAAATATAATATCTTGCCAAGATCGAATTTTGGGCCCACTCTGCTAAACTAATCGCTTCCCTATGACAGTGGTATCGTCACAGAATGACACAATATGGCATTCTGCCTAGATGAAAGCACCGCACGCACTAAAGGTGATATCAGACGGGTCATTTTTCGTTCATTTTCGTCTTTCATTCATTTCATTTGTCTTGAGTCCTGTAGCAGACGAACGTCAGGTCGATACGACTTCATTAAACGACATCTTGATTGAAAAGAGGAGGTGAATGTTCATTTCTAAGTCATTCCAGCTAAGCCGTGTGCCGTGGATATCACCTTAAGAGAAATAAACTGGTGAGTTTCTATTCTAAGGATTCTACGCTGATTCTGCTCATTAGGGGAGGCCTATGTCTGTGTGGACTAATATAGGCTGATGATGATGGTGAAGGATTCTACGTGACCATTCTGCGACGGTACCATTGGCATAGTAAAGCGGTTGTTTATTAGAATTGGGCCCCTGATCGAGTGGAAGCGTTGTCAAACTGACACATGGCTTAGACTGGGTATTTGAGTTCCTTTAACTCTATGTTAGGAACCCGAAGCAATTGGGTCTCGCCAGAAACACGGCTGAGAATTTTATATCATGTCTAGAACTAATTCCTATACCTTTGTAGGTATGTGTGAGAGTTTTACCTTTATCGCCAGTGTTTTTAAAGCTAATATCCCTAATTGACCCAAAAACCCTTGTAAATCCCTGGAAAACCTGTATCCCTCTGACCAATTTTGTCACTAATCGAAAAACGCAAAAAACATGGCTTCATCGGGCTTGCAAACAAGGCAGGGTAAATTAGATTAGCAATGTTTGATAAAAGATCGGGCGCCCTAGGATTACTACACCATTAAAACAAGGGATGGAATAAACTCCATTTATATTCCATGAGGCCCAAAAAATCCGAACGTCGGTCGTCGGCTGATGGAATTGTGGTTGGCGTACGTACGGCTCGGGGCGTGATCGATTGTTGTCTTTGCGAAGCGACATTTGTTGAAAAAGAGAGTAAATTTTGAGCCGTTTTCGTTACGGTTCGCCACCATCGTTACTCTCGCGTGATCGGCGTTGTCGGTTTCATAATCTAATGCTTTGCGTTCTTGTTCGTAACTTGCGAAGCCATATCACGGATGATTTAACAAAAAGTATGATAAAAAAATTATAAGAAAGCCTTAAAGTTAATAAAGTATTTACATAAACCACAAAATAAATTTATTTTAAAGATCAGAAACATTATTTATATTATAAGGCGATAAGATATCTCGATAAAGACGAGAGTGAAAATCTCTTAATTTTCTCCGTAAGGAGGATTCTTCATCTTGGTTATTCTATAGGATAAGTTATTTATATTACATACTAGCTGCGCCCCGCGGCTTCGCCCCCGTGGAAATTTATGTTTCCAACTTTCTTAATTTTTTCTTTCATAAGAACCTTCTCCTGACAATAACAAACACAACAAAGAAAGAATTAGCGAAATCGGTCCAGGCGTTGTTGAGTTACGCGCTTACCAACACATTTTGCGATTAATTTTTATATTATAGATTTCTTATTCGTTTCGTGAGTTGGATATTTTACACTAAGTTTTGTTTCTTCACAAAATAGTCAAAATAGAAATCAGTTCAGGGTACCTTACACCCCAGCAAACAGAACCATCCGTCTACTCACCCACTATAGATCAGACAAGATAGGTCGAGGACCCCGGCACTTGCCGAATGCCACCTTTAATGTGTGCAAGAGCTTATCTACCCATCGCATGGATTCAGAGGAAAAAAGACACGCGAGGATTAACGCGCTATCAGGACCCGTTTAACACACGCCTACTCTTTACCCTATGATAACAAACCCATGGCACCCCTATTATAAGAATCTCTGAAGTTTGCTGAAACAAGGGAAATGTGTAATTTGTTTTTAAATCTGGAAAGAACGAACTTGCTCAACGGATTTAAATATGGAAGACATGGTCAATGACTGTGAATTTGTTAGTTTTAAAGAACGAATTTACCTTGGAGGTCAAATATCGAACGGCATGTTTGATTCACGCCAATGAGTTTTTATTTCAATGAGTTTATACTATGACCGAGTGTTGGGACAAATCACGTTAGAAAAGTCGTGGATGTCGGTAAGCTCATGTGATACGAAAACACCAAGATAGAAGAGACTGTCAAAATTGAAAGGAGGTCCTAAACCACCAGGTGACAGCGTTAAAGGTTCATGATAATGAAATTACACAAATTGTAAGATGGATTCCAATGTCGATGGTTTGTCGATGGATGTTTTTTCAATGGCATCCGGACGACAGCTATCCATACTAATATTATAAATTCTAAAGTAACTCTGTCACACCTAAACAGCAGAACAAATCCTAATTAAATTTGGCAGGGCGGTAGACGGTATCCCTGGGACAGACATAGGCTGCTCTTAAAACGTGGGCGAAGCAGTGGACAGCAGCTAAGAAGCTAATAAGCGAAGGTTTCACCTCAGCTAACAGCACTAATACCTAAACCCTGAAGTTTATGTTACTGACGTGTGTAGTATGTTCTATACAGTTACATAAGGCTCATGGCAGAAACCTGTGTCTGTAGGATAACATGTGTGTAGTGCTAATGTGTGCAATTGTGCATAACTTAGCTTCTCACCAAATCGTGCGTATCCAATTCTACAGTAATAGACATAATCATATGTTGTTTGAAGATTATGTCTTTGAACAAAACTAAGACGCCTTAAGCAGGGTTTATGTTTTGCCTAATGGCCTAGTTAAAATTTGACAATATTTTTTAAGACATATACACCGAATATACGGGTTATTCCAGTTTTCCCCTTGACAGAACTGGAGCTGGAAAAATGTAGGTACTTACACTAAGTGAAACGTAGGTACTCCCCGCCCCTTCCTAGCTTACAGTTCATCGTTTACCGTACATGCCACCAAACTATGGAATGCGTTACCTACCCCAATAAGACAAGCTAAATCTCTCCCCATATTTAAGCATATGGTCTATGAACACTATCTTACTTCAATTGCAAATAATTAACATAAATATATTTATGTATATGTATAAGTCTATACTTAATATTTATTTACACTTATGTATGTACTTATGTTTAGTATAGTATAGTAGTCTGTAATACGCCACCGTCTATACCTGTACAATAGTTCCGTGTCCATCCAAAGGTTGCCTGGAAGAAATCGCTTTTAGCGATAAGGCCGCCCATTGTGCAACTATTTTTGTGTTTGTTTTTTATTTTCTGTTTTTTTTCTATCTTGGTGTGCAATAAAGAATATTTGTATTGTATTGTATTGTAGGTACAGTCAGCTGCACAGACATGTATACAGTTCCAAGGTTTAACTTTTATTTTACTCGGAACTTTTCAAAATAAAAGGACATGCAAACGTATTTCGTACAAAGTAATCATCGTACTTTGCCAGAATGCGGTACATAAATTATCACAATTACTATACACTTACTATTTAGTCAAATTGAAAACTTGGGAGTGTATACATATTTTTGCAGCCGACTGTACGTAACGTAAACGCCTAGAAATGCGAAAAATGCTCCGAAGCTGGAGATCTACTCGGAAAACAAAAAACGAAGTTTCTGATTCGTCGTCGTGCAAAACCGACTCTTATGTCACTTACATAAAGATCATAAAGATTCAGAAACGAATCAGAAAATTCGGTTTCGTTCGTAGGCCCGCTGAGGCCGAAAGAACTTTAGAAGTCGTTGTACACAATGATCTATTGAAACCTCGCATAAGGTCCACGCGGAGTCGTATTTCATCAGAATTATTTTGTTTCTATTCGATTCCTTCGGCTTCACTGGCACTTTTGACTCGGATAGAATTGCATTCTCACTAAATTATTCACACGAAAGTTTGGGTTAGTTTGCCAAACGAGGGGCCGAAATTTTGTATTAAAAAAAACACAGAATCATTTATTTGCCATTTAACTTATGTAAGCACACATTACCTACTGGTGGCCTAATTACAAAAGCAACTTTAACGGTAAAGATTATTTGTAACTTTGTAACAGGGCAAACAAACGAAAAGGTAATATTAAGATGAATCTAAAAAATTAGGTGATGCATTGTGTTGTGTGGTGATGCATTGTGTTGTGTGGTGATGCATTGTGTTGTGTGGTGATGCATAACTAAACAAATCAGAACACGAAGTCTGCAACATTTAAGTCACTCACTGATTATATTTGTGTAGAGCTGATTTAAGTACATAGTCATTATGCCTAAACTTGGATTTAGCATTATCGTACTTTTATCCCGGAAAAAAAACGTACAAAGCTTCATACAGAAGCCAGTTATTAGTTATTAAATATAGCACACCTGCAAAGAGGGTCCGATAATTCTATGCCCTCATTAATCGGACGTACATTTACAAAAGTACCATTGTGCCACATCACATTAAATTCCAGCTGCTCGCCGTTTCGTTTCCCCTACGCAAATACGCTCTATTATTTTACCCACACTTGCAAGTGCAAGTTATGAATTTTTGCTGTTTGCTTTTGGGGTGAGCTCCCGCGTTAGTTTTTGTCTAACCAAACATTTCAGATACATTTGCTAGATAATGAATTTTCTATTTTTCTGAGTTATGAATTTTCGATGTTTACTGATGGGGTGGGGATCCTGGAGGTACTTGTAAATTAAACATAGATATTGCAAGATTATGGGTTTCCGCTGTTCATATACAGGGTTACTGGTAATTCACTGATATTGCGAACTGCAGGTTCTACCCGATAACACGAACTTTCATGTTAAGACGCCAGGTCTTAATTAATATTATTTCATCATCATCGTCATCATCCACAGTCGGATTTTAGCTGGGTTGAAGTTTGTGCCATCCACCCACGGTCCTGTTCTAACCGCCTCCATTGATACCCCCGACGCGTACTATTCTCAGTCTGCTCTGAAAACAGTCGTTTTTAATATTAGATCGGTACAAATAAAGCCCCTCTAATGAACGATTATTGAATGCAGTGCACCTAGTACCGATACCTAGTTTAAGAATTAAGACCGGGGCGTCTTCACGAACGTGTTCGTGATGATGGGCAGAACCTGTAGTTCAGGCAGTGTCAGTGAATTACAAATAACCCTGTATGGGGAAAATGTTACCCCGGCGTTCACAACAAAAAAGTATCCGAGGGGTCGGATGAAACAAGAATAGAAAACTAATTTTGTGTTATCCTTTCTTGGAACAGATTTACAAAGTTACAGATTTTGGCTTATGAATAAAATTGGACCGTTCCTACTCATATTTTTATTTTAACTGGCAATATCGCTGAAATATTGGTAAGAAGTGTCAAGGATGGAAAAAGTGAAACATTAAAGTTTGGAGGGAGGCCAAAATACATTGCTGAGTAGACCAAAAATGGAGGGCAATCGTCTTCCCAAATTAGATAATACTCTTACGGTTCTTATTCAAATTGTTACGGTATAACAAGGACGTCAAAATTTTAAATCCATGGACAAAATAAAGTCCGGTTTAATTAAGCAACCGAACTACTGAGACGTCGAGCGACTCAAAAGTCCGGTCCACTTAATTGTCACCGATCTACAGAGACTACACCAAAATGATGGATGGTAAATTGCTTAGAAGAAAGAAAATAACTCTTTCGTAGGACTTATGCAAAGTCAAGCTCGTCAACTGAACAGATAATTTTGGCAGCGTGTACAGTCAACGATAAAAATCGTTGGACAAGATCAGGTTTCTAAATGCGATATAGGAGTAAAAGAGACGCATTTTGAAAGCCGTAAACTAGCGTGGCGCAGTCAGTTACCCGAAGACGTTTTTTGATCGGACCGAAAAGTTGTTTAGGATTTTCGAGCAAGAAAAATTCACAGTCGCAGCCCAGAGTCAAGAAGTTGGCGGTGTTCAAATCCCATGTCGCAAAAAAATTACTAACAATATGTCCTTTGAGACTGGTCGCCGTGACCGAAATTCGGCTCGGAGGATCGCCAGTTCTCAGTTACTTGCCATTTTAATCCTGACCTGACGACGGAAGGAGTTTTTGTAGATAAATAAATTATCATCATCAACTATTCGCTTCATCACAAGCGCAATGAAACTTCACTCACTTCTTGGTATGGGAATCTAAACTCTAAAGTCAGATGGATATGGCATCGAAGTAAAATTCGGGAGATTGACTAGCTTCTCCAAGGCTCAAACAAGGTGAAATTAGGTCCACCCACCTCAGTCATAGTCAGACCGGGGCACCGGCGGCGCCGTTTTTCGCGTGCGTATTGTTGTCTCGGTCGCACTTCGGTCTAGGTACGTCTTTCCATGTTTGTTGTACATTAGGTAGGAATATTGCAAAAGATTGGAAATAGCTTGTCTTTGCGTTGAGCTGTAACACAACACAGACCATTTGTTGAGATAGCGCTGGCAGAACGTACCATATCTACAGAATTTTACTTATATCTATGGGATCTGGTCTCGCATCATTAAATCAATCAACGCCACATATTTTTTTATAGCTGACTGTACACGTAATCGGCGTCGGATGACACTTGCAATTTAAATTTGATCCTCCACCCCAGCGAGACTTTAATGAGCCTTTTAATTGAGGCCCGGACACCGGTGTCCGTCCGAACAAAGTATCAAACAAATCTCGTCCTTAATGTACTGTGTAATAGCGGTTAATTTACCGTGAAACGTGATCAAATAAAGTTGGAACTTAACGGACGCTTCGGAT
This sequence comes from Eupithecia subfuscata, assembly GCA_963564075.1. Taxonomy (NCBI): domain Eukaryota; kingdom Metazoa; phylum Arthropoda; class Insecta; order Lepidoptera; family Geometridae; genus Eupithecia; species Eupithecia subfuscata. The sequence goes on along the minus strand of OY751116.1, from coordinate 3,460,251 downwards.
ATCATTGGGTCAAATTGCTTGATTCTCGTAAGATCGTCGAGAGAGAGAAAAAAATATGTTAAATACATTCCGGCATTTAGGCGAATAGTAGGGGTGATAGTGGCGCCACATCTCTTTTAATTTGTCCCACCATCGTTGCAAAATGGGGACAATTCGAACTATTTTTCCTATTCGTCCCCCTAGAGGGATAGAGCAGGCATACAGATGCAGAATAATTCAATATTTCGAATTAATTAAAAACTATCATTTCACGTAAAAATACTTCCAGAAGACGCAATATTTCATTCGCCGAATAAAAACATATCACATTCATTACATTTTCGCTCATAAAATACAACATACCGAAAGCATTTTTGAAATGAAATTGCGATTTCACTGATAAAATGGATAAGCAATAAATACAAGGTCTAATTTGAGGGGTCCGCCTATCCGACCCATCGTTAATCAAGCCGGGATATACCCCTGAATGTCAAGTTGACGTATTACGTAATTTTTATTATGTCCCTCATATGCCTGACCCTTACCTATCGTTAAAGATATGACTCACGACTCACGAATGGAGTTTTGCGGTCATTTATTATTTTTTTGATATAAAATTAGAGTTTGTCGGTCAAGTTGAGAACTTATCGAAGGCTGGTTACTCAGCAAAATAGTGATTTAAGAACCAAAAGTTGTTCATATCATATCTGTAAGCATGGTTCTTGAAACAGCAAAGTGTACTAGCTATGCAACTTTCGTTCGCATATGAATTCGACCTCTCAATTTCTATTTTATTCCAATCAACTCTCTTGAATAGTTTTACTTACAAGCGAGACAGAAATTCACGAGCAAATAATGCAGTTTCCACTGGTTTCCACTGATTTTTGTGATCCAAATCTCGACATAGAATGCGCTCACCGAGTCCACGAAGTGCTCTCGGATTCGAATTTCAAAACGCATTGGATGGAACAATCTCAGAAACCGACAGACGTGGTTTCACGGGCCTTACATACATGCTGGCAACTTGCAACTTTCGTTCTTTATTCAAATCGTCTACGATCATACAGCCATATAGTTCTTACACTCTGGCAGGTTCTCGACTTGATAACCTCTTGGATTTTTTTTTATAACTGTAGCCATGTAGTATCGGTTGAGCTCATTTCATTGATATTTCTAAGCATTTGTGCTACGGAATAAGAAATAGTTGTCTATTATGATAATGCCGTTTTAGGAATCAAAACAAACCCATTTCCATAGCGCCTTTACAGCAAGTTAAGCTTGGCTTACATAATTATGGTTAGCATTAAAAATCGAAGCCAATCTCACTTTACTTCTTCTTTTAGTTACCCAATCTCACTAAGTTCTTCGTTAGCCGCAAGCTGGTTGACGACTGCATCAGCATCTTCCGTGAAAGCGATTCGGTTGTCAGCACGTGTGATAGCTTCTTTAGAGGCACTTCGCGCGTTTGGCGTTATGGTCGGACGTGCTCGCACTTCTCTATTAGATTAGCAACACTTTTACAGCGGGAATTTATTCGAATTTAACACGTCACCCTTCGGTATGGAAATGGAGCCATTCGTGCCTTTATCGCCGCTTCGTCACGGATTTTATACCAAAGCTATTTGTCCCCTTGCTTGGTAAAGCTTATGTATGATACCTTCCTTGCATTAGTTCGTTTTCTGCTGTCAATTCACCCCTTGGTTCAATAGTAAGGGGAGGAATAGAAATGTTACGCTTGTGAGGCGCAAAAACTTTGGAGGCACAATGAAATTCTCCGTGAAGTTCTTATACCGCTTTTTCCTTGTTTTGCCAAGGTCAAGGACTATTTTTTCTGTTGTGCTCGTTCTGTTGACAATTTTAAAAATTTTAATAATCGTGAGTCGTGTTCCTCAATGATTTATTGTGAAATAAGTTTTATGTAGAGTGAGGAATAGGCTATTTTGTGAAAAAGATAGACATCAGATTTGGCGTTCATATGAGCGGAGCATATGTTTTTGGAACGGGGCGTAAGCGGAAAAATGATTTTTTTTGTTTATTGAAACTACACAACTTATGAAGAAACAGTATTAAGGAACCAAAGACCTTCGAATCGAAATAAAAATCTTTTCCATAGACCGCAGGGTTCCTGAGATCTCGACCAAATTAGGTGTAAAACTGGTAAAACAGTGCACTTCCATAATTTTTTTTCGCTTACGTATTTTCTAATTAATAAACCGGAGAAAAAACAATCGAATTTTATGTAAGTAGTTCTATTTTTTTACCACGGGGCTCCTGAGTACCGAGATCTAGTCTAGGCCTAGTTTGACAAGCAAACCCGCTAGGTTCGCCCCATAATATAATCTGGAACTCCTTTGAAGGATTACGCGCCCGGTTTTCCTAGCAAGCAACACAGAAGATCAGTCTAGTCTAGAGTCTGGTAAGGATTCACAATCGCATACTTGCTTTTATCGTTCATAGCGGAGGCCGGATTATGCAGCGACATTCATGATAAATTTCCGTCGCATATTTTAGGGGTTTACGGCGAGTCTTGGGTGGAGCAGCCTTTATTCGCAGAATATGATCCAAACTTTGTGCGGAACTGCAGTTCTTTTTTCGAAATTAGGGCGTCGTTTGTTTTTTATGTTTGTATTATGACTGTGTTTTTGGTGTCTATCGTCTGTCTTCGTGCATGTGCATCGATTTATATTTTCTGCTGAGATTTGAAATAATTCATTTATACCTTTCAGTTTAAAAATTTCTCACAGAAACAATTTGTTCGTTTATAATGAACGAGGTGCAAAATTATGTTCAAAACATATCAGTCTAGTAATATGCCTCCTTTTGCAGATTGCCCATTTTGTCCATCGATAAATCCAACAAATAATTAGAACACTTGGGTCGTCGATAATGTTTTCCATTGCCATTAACTTCTTGTCCTGGATCTTAAAGGAAGAGCTAATTGGATGAGAGGAATCTAGACTGCTCGTAATAAGGTTGACATTCCTTATACGTTGAGGCGCCGATGAGCAATAGATGCCCTAAGTAGAACCTGGCCAAAACCGGTATCTAGATTTCTCGTGTTTCACATGCCATAAAAAGGTGGTCATCATGTTCGTCTTCTATATTGTTCACCACCTTTACCACACAACTACATGTTTTATCTTTTCTACTACTTCTTTGTCTTTTCGTATAAATCGTATCTTCTTCCTCTATGTAAGGTACCTTTTATTAAACTAGTTACTTTGAAAATACTATTTAATCACACTCTCGCCATTGTATAAATTGTGTCACTAATATTATTTAGCATGATATATTCTTTTTCACTTGGTTGTATTTAGGTTGTTTTTTGAAATTTGGTCTTGGTATCAAATTGCGTGTTCTATGACGGTGTAGTCATTAGCTCTTAAATTATAGTGAAACAGTAAAGATAAAATGACCCCCTCGATCATTCCTAATCTACGTCTTATAAAATTCTTATTACCTTTATCCACGGTCTCCCTCGACCCCTGATGACGGGGGCGCAAATTGCCCCACATCTTATTACGAACTACCCTCAGTATTTTCAAATAAATAAATGGCAATAGCCTCTATTTGATTAGGGAGCGTGGGGTAAAAAGTACCCTACCGAGTGCATTTCCCAAATTGGATTTAGTTGGCGGTTTGTATTAATCATGCTCGTGGAAAATCGTGTTTAAAGTTTGCAATTTAATATTAGGATGGATTGGATTAGCGGGTTACTCGTTAGGTCGGCACCTCGCACGTGTTGGGTTTAGTTTTGATTCGATTATTACATTGCATGTTAATTTAGGCAGAATTTATTTTTTTCCATTATCAACAGCTTGACTTCACACTACCCAAGCCTCCCCTTTTTATGTAATTTTTACAAAAACCACCCTAAAACTTAGGACGAAAACAAGTATTGTTGTGTCGTTATTACATTTTCCCCAAAACAAAACTGCCCCTTCAATTTTTCATGGTCGAAACGGCTAATGGTGCGAATCAAAGAACAGCAGTCAAGGCACATATGTGCCCCTAATTTATGGGGTGTTTTTGTCCCGGGGCAATTTTGCCCCCATAGAATAATACAGTAATTGCTTTCACGCACCCATTTTATTTGGGATTTAACAGATGCGACAAAATAATAGGAATGAAATAGTATATTTGCAATTTCGAGAGCACTTGGTAGTTGAGTGTAAGTACTCTACGCGAATTTCGTTTGGATGGAATGCATAGTATGTAGGTACCTACTGCGAATGGGTTTTTATTTTATTTTAGTTGCCGGAAAAAGCATATTCCAGCAAAGCTTATTTCAATTAAAAAATATTTACTTGAGACAAGAATAAAATTTACATAATAGATTTTAGAGCCGCACTATCACACGGCAGAGCAGAGGCCATTCTTTCACATACTACATTCTTTCAGCAATTCTGTTTAAAAAGGAAGTTTTTTTTCATTATTTATTATTTTTATCATATCTTATATTTAAGTAAGATTCTTATAACAATCATTCTACTTCCTGAACCACATAATGAATCCCAAAACACTGCATCAAATCAAAGAAACCCGGAAAAGGTTTCAAACAAGTATCCACCAGGGCAGTAGTCAAGGGTAGTTATGACCCTACACAATCAGCTAAAAGGAATTCCTAGTGAGTGCTAGACGCGTGACCGACAGACGACATGACCGAATACACAAACAGGGTACGTTTATTTCTGACCGTCATGTAACAGTGATTATTATTAAAGGCTAAAGAAAAATGGATATATTGTCTGGAAGATGGCTCAGATCAACAGGATATGGAATATCTCCACAATTTGAAAATGGTGCCTTGCATCCTGCTATGCCGATAGCTGTGCCGATAGATTGACAGGCAAAACAAGAACTGACAGCAGATCTACCAATCAAACAAAACGAAATTAAACATGGCGGCACTGACCACGCCATAAAAGAGAAGTCTACCTACCTTACCTAATAACTCGACGTTATGGCATCTCCTTATACCATAAAGTTTTCCTTTCTCAGTGGCTTGAGTGAGTTTAGCTCGGTTAATTAAAGCTAGCAAGACGCAGGCCGGTGTCTTTAGTTTTTCTAATCCTGCTACGCACAAAAATTGAATCCAAGATTTTTTTAATGTTTAGTTACTTAGTTTCCTTTCTCTCTTTCTTTTTTCAATAAAGTTACTACGCTGCCATGCCGGGATGATGACTCCAGAACCTGACGGTGATACTGCGCAACCAAAAACAAAAGATGATCGCCCCAAGTTTCACTACGCTAACTTTAAGGTTTCTTACAAACGCGGTTAGCCGTCCGGTTGGCCGCAATCAAACATCAAACAAGTACGAGAAAATTGTTTTTATACGCACTGCCAACGAACAGCTCGGGTCGCTCGGAGCGCTGCGGCACAGCGTAACAGTTGGTTAACCGTATTCGCAACCGCATGCTACGGACAACCGGACGGCTGACCGCATAGTGCGTAGGTTCCTACCCTAAGAAAGGAACCAGTGTTGAGATGACGACAATTGTATAGAGTATAAGTGTAAGGAAGAGAAAGTGATAATGATGCCAGTGTGCCTAATAATAGTGAGCTTGCATTGAGAGTGTATCGAATAAAGACAAGTAATCGCGGTATTTCGGTGAAGGGGGTATAGTAATCGGAAATGAGCCTTCTATATCCAACGCGATATCAATAGGATTTACGGAGAAGTAAGTGCCTTTTCATACGTCCGGTTACCGGGTACCCGTCACTAATTCTCGAAACAGATCAAATTCTAGACATTTGTATCTACTGAGAACTATCATAAAGTACTACGAGATTGTTTTGTTGACATAAGCTAGTATAAGAATAAATCTACTTAGCCATTGCTTAAAATTGAGGGTTATAAATAAGTAAGGCTTACCTACTTACCACCTTTGGAAGTCTTCTATTTATGCCTACAAACTATGCGCTATAACTTATTCATATCTTATTAACACTCTGTCCATTAAATCCTCAACAGGGAAATCGCCTAAGGGAGAGCGAAACGCTCCCCAAGTCCTATTTAAGTAGCCAGCTATTCATTGTCTGCCTCGGGGCCAACAATGAGCCGATATCAAATTGGCAACATTCAGGCATAATTGCATTTTATTACCAGTATCATGCCCGCCGGCGGTCCACCCGCTGAGGCATATTCAATCGGAAATCGAGATAATTTGGGCTCGAACTAAATTGGATGAATGGAATGGGTTTGAAGTTGCATTAGTAATGACGAATTTGGGAGAAATATTTGGATGATCTGCAGATGTATCTGCAATCTGCATATACTTATGTGTTCCAGTTCTTGAACACATATATTTATGTGTTCCAGAACTGGAAATATGTATAAGTTTTATATATATCCGTATTTGGTACCCGAAGCACAAGCTCTGTTCTGCTTTCATTAAATAAATTAATAATGCTGGACAATCCACATAACATAGCATAACATAGCCTCAAGCTAAGCAGAGCTTGTGTTATGGGTACTAGATGACTGATATACATAATATAATACATTACATAGATATATATTTTTTATTATACATAGAAACGACCAGAACACCTAGAACAAATGTTTGTAGATCGTACAAACATTTGTCCCAAGGCGGGACTCGAACCCACAACCTTCTGCGCCGCAGGAGGACCTTCGCCCACAGCGCCACATCGGTCGCGCCACATCGGTTTCATTGGGGCAAGATTATGCATGAAAATGGCCAGAAATATGTTTGTCGAAATTAAATTGGTGTTCTAAGGGTAAATCCTCCTTATTTATCTTGCAATGCGCCTATTATTTATGCGGAACACCAGCATGACTGTATTGTTTGACTTTAGACCAATTCTACGAGACGACAGGACAAAATGGAAAATCAGCTAAGTGGAATTCTTTTTCAATCACCGTAGCAGAAAGTACTAGAGTCATAGAAACCATGAAGAAACGGTCTTAAGGATCCGCGAAGACGAAGGCCCTAGAACTTGGACCACCTGGACCAGTGTTTCAGATACCTATTTACAACAGACATTACCCAATTGGCCACAAGTGAGACAAATAAAGTAGCTATAGTATAAATTCACGTAGGCAAAGTTATGTGGTGTCATGATTATAAATAGTCGAAAAAGTAAAAAGTAATGAAATAATGTATATGTCGTGGCCATATCCTAGAATTGAGCACTTTATGATGTGACCGACCATTTCATGAAATGGTTATATGCCCGAAACTTGGCATGCATGTGAATATAAAGCTATAATTTAATTACCCACTCTTAATCCAGGAAAACGCATGCAAATCCGCGGGCAGAAGCAAGTTGTTAGAGCAATAAACTAAGTACTTAACACAGCCGGTTAGAAACGCCCTTGAAGATTTACCTGCAATGAAAATAAACTTTGTTAATAAAACAGATTAAAACCAGATCACTATAAGATGAGAGGATAGTTTCTATTGAAGGTGAACGAACGATGGCAAAAGAAAACCAGACGCCCAACATTAAATTACAACAGCTGAGGCAGATATAGCTGGTTTAGATAGTAAAATGTAGTAGAAACAATTTTTGAAGGTGTGTAAATCATCGATGAAGGCAAAACTTCTCGCGTCGACTCCTGGGTCACTAAAAGTGGGCCAGTCTGAAAACCAGCGCTGATTTGTACCTTTCCTGGTTCTGACCAGGAAAGGTACAAACCAGCGCTGGTATATAGCATAAAGCTAAGACTAACTCTTTTGGGCTCACCACACGCAGAGAAGAAACGCGTGGGCAGTCCCCGAACAGAGCGGGCGGTGACAGGACTTTATTATACAACCTACGGTCTTGCTTTTACTTTTTTTTCTAGCCTCTTGTAATACCTCCTCCTTTTTATGCCTATCTTAAATGCTGTTTCTGTTCTTTTTAAAATATTTTTCCTGTGCTGTGAGTGCGACCTTGTGAGTGAACTAAATAAAATGTCTATCTATCTACTTTTAACGGTGACGTATTCCTCTCCGTACACATTGTATGCCTAGATTGTCTTTAGTAATCCTAAATTAGCTAGACTATGAACACCTTTGTAACATTAGAACATTACCTAAAGAATGCAATAAATGTTTGACTATTGACTACTTGAAGCAGTGTTTCTAAAAACAAGTGCGTGAGACGGTACCGAGAAGATTGCAGAAGTGTTGTGTCAGAGTCCAAGATTCACTTTGGATTGACGAGCCATTAGCATTAAGTGTAAGCTGAAAGCCAAGGGTAGAGACATCCCACAGCTGGGCAAAGGCCTCCCCCATTTCCTCCAGACATGATCTTGAGCCACCTCCGTCCAATTGGCTAGGAATTTGTCCAATTCTTTCCGCCATTTACGTCTTGGACTGCGGTGTCGCAAATAATGTTTATTTAATGCACCTAGGTGATTAAGTTCAAGTGAATTAAGTTTACAAAGTCATTGGTTTTATGAAATTTTACTAATTTCAGCTAAAAACACCGTATCTTAGGCTTGTACACTATGGTGCATAGTGACTTTAAACAAATCTAACAATGAGATTTGTTTAAAGTCACTATGCACGGTTCATACATAATCAATAAAAAACAATTTATCGTCCACACATTGCGTAAAAACGTTTTCCTATGTAATATTTCTCGTTGTATCGAAAAAATAAAAGCATCCGTTTTTCTTTCTTGTAGCATTATTTCGAAATCTCTACGGATTTTCCTTACAACGTGATCCTAAACGTTCGTGACTGATATTATAAGAATAGTTCGACCGTATATTTTATCTTACAGAAGTCAGCATTGGACTTTGTAAAAATTATAAAAAGGGTTTCATGTATTTCTAGGCGTGATAATTTCATTTAGAGGCTTTTAAATTAAGTTGTATACTTAGTATCGTATCCTACTTAATTTAAAGGTCATTTTAGTAAGCGGCTTCTCAAACAATGTATCTCATAAAATACGTTGCATAGCTGACTTTCTTTCACTGTGGTCATATTCCAGAGCTTATGATATACCCGATGTTAAAATAATAAACTAAGTTCAAAGGCTAGGTATTATTTAGTTTTATAACGATTATCAAGAAAAACATAATTATAATATTTTTACAGAACCTCGAATGTACTGAAACTTTATCGTATATTCTGATTTTCATTGCCTACATTTAGTTTTATAACGATTATCAAGAAAAACATAATTATAATATTTTTACAGAACCTCGAATGTACTGAAACTTTATTGTATATTCTGATTTTCATTGCCTACAAATATTCCTGGAAAAGAAGACATCTTTTACAATAAATAACCAGGTTTTATCGAGTTTCCGGGCGAAAAATCATAATTTATGACGAATATTTTTTTAATGTCAGCAATTCGGATTCACGGTAAAGCTACTACTATAATCGCCTGTCTGAAGTATTTTTATGAAAGCAAAACAAGTCACAACACTAATAAGGCACTCAAACTTCTTAACGTCAAAATATGAGTAACGATTTAATTCCCTAAGCAAGTTTGGAAGGTTGCCAACGACTTTTTGTCGCACAATGTCTGAAAATGGGAAATCAATTAGATTTTTTTCTGTACTTAACTCTCAAACTGACACTAATAGGGAACCTTGCCAAATTAAATAGTTTCAGGGGCTTTTATTGCCCGACTAATTTAAGAAGTTAGTTGTAGAGTAATTTTTCGAAATCACTTAAGTGCTACGGAATTCGCAGTTACTTTTAACAAATTGGCGCGAAGAGCACCATTAACCTTTGTATTCGCAGTGCCTAAGCGGGCTTCGGCTTTATTTAGTTACGATTCGTCGAAATGAATTTGATAGCTTTTCGCTCTTTTAGCCGATACAACTGTACTGAAAAAAAAAATGATATTAAAAATAAACAAAACAAGCAATAGGTACTCATAATGTGGGAACGCTTCGTTTAATACAAAGTATGAAAGGAATCCATATATACAGGGTGGCTGTTAAAACAATAAAGACCTAACTAAAAAGTTTTTTAAAAGATTTGGTTTCTTACTAAACAACAATGAGAACGTCTAGAATTCACCGGCTCAATGCAATTAGTATGTTGAATACATAATAGACACTCTTGAAATTATATGATATTACGAGTAGAAATAACTACATGACATACTTACACACTTATGAATAAAAGGCTTTTAGAAATAATAATTATAAGAGAATGAAATTTAGTATTTCCGCTATTCACACATTATTTTACTCGCCTCAAACTGACAGTGACAGATTAGGAATAACGAAAAGTCGAATTTTTAGAAACGTAACAAAGAAATTCCAGAATAATAAACAATAAAACTTCGTTATACTTAATTTCAAGATTTTTAAGGGATTTCGCTCTCTTATTTTTTTTACCTTTCGGTCTCGTTTACTTCTCAGTTCTTCGGCCAAAGTTCGTTTTCGGCCATCACTATTAGAGCTCCGAAAACGTAAATCAATCAAGCAGTTGGCCTTAATTGGGTTTTGGTGTACCTCGTTGTACTTTTGTCAGTTTCTCACAAATTTTAATGAAACCGATACTTTTTTTAAATACTAACCACACTTAGAAGATGTTTATTCCCATTCGGATATAAAATGCAAAAAAACATTTGAATTGTTTAAAGGTAGTTTAAAATCAACTTACCATTCATTTTTACTTTACGTATAAATTTACGTAAAGTTTTAATGTAGGTTACCATTTGGTAACCTACATTAAAATTAATTGATAACCATTTTCAGGAAATAATTTTAACTTCAATCGAATCTCTCAAAAGTAATTCTCAATATTAATTATTTTGGTAACATTGCCGCAATAAAACCATGTAAACGCAACCGTCAGTAATTTAAATTGGATTTTTACTCGTATCAAGCAAAATACCGTTTTACTGTCACCGCCGCCGCCGCGGGCCCAATTAAGGGGATGCGTTGTTTGTAATTATTGTTTACAATGCGAATTAGATACAACTGTGTAAAAAACTAAGCAAACGCGAAAATTTTAACAAACAATTTGACTTTTGCAACAATTCAATATATTTATATGACGACCTCTGTGGCGCAGCGGCCGAAGGTCTGCCTGCGACGCAGGAGGTTGCGGGTTCGATTCCCGCCTCGGGACAAATGTTTGTACGATCTGCAGACATTTGTCCAGGGCGTTCGGGATGTTTTCTATGAATAATAAAAAATATCTATCTATGTACCTAGTGTATTGTATTAAGTATATATCAGTTATCTAGTACCCATAACACAAGCTCTGCTTATCTTGGGGTTAGGATAATGCTGTGTGAATTGTCAAGTATTATTTATTTATTTATTTTAAAAACCTTTGTTCAACATTGCGTTGTTTGTACAATTTTGGTTACACTTAATACTTACAATAAATGAATAATAATTTCCGTGACTATGTAGGCCATATATTAAAAGCTGACTATCTGTATGGTACTTTTAATTTATACCAACGAATTCGATCATTTGTTCGAGTTAAAAAGTGTTTCATCAATTTCAGTAACAGTCAAAATATAGGTCGAGGTGTCAACACGTGATCGATAACCAATGAGGGGCATAGCAAATCGCGTGATATTTTTCATTAGTTCGGAACAGTCCGCAAAAATGGTTTTTGCGTTGAAATGAACTGATCGAGCTTTCAGAACATAGTAACGGAAGGCCTTTGTGCTTTACGTAGGTACGCTATTTTTCTCAAGTACCTATTTGATATATGGGACAGTCTGGGATGATAGATAGATAGATAAAATGTTTTATTTGGATCACAAATAAAAAATAAAATAAAATGAGTTTTAGATGGACAGCACAAAATACAAACAAACATAAACAAGTAGGTAGGTATATAAAAAAACTAGTTTAGAACTTATGAGTAGGTACAAGTCATAGTTTATATATTCTTATAGCTAAGCTTACATTCTAAAAAGTTATACCCACTAACTTATCCTACTTATGGCATGTAGGTGTGTCAGTGCTGCCGAAGTGGGCCAAAACGGATTAGTCTCAGCTTTATGCTGTTTTGCACCGGGGTACAAAACAGCGCTGGATGATGATCTGTTCTAAACATTTTCAGTGCCACCATGCGCACATGGACGATTTCCTCCATTTGCAGGTCGCTTCCCAGAGGCATGACAGTGGATAATATATGTTAAACCTCATAAGTATACTTAATTTTCGTCAACTGTTTCCATGAACTAGACCACAAGTTAAGATTTTTATCGAACATTTAGAGAAATAGACTACGACCATATTTCTCTAAAGCAGCTAAGCAGAAACTAGAACCGGAACAAAACATTGCCATAAACATGCCAACCACTGCAGTATCGCAGACGTTAACAAACAACTAAAAACAGCAACGAACAATGCAAAAGACATAAAACAAATAAATAATCATAATGAAAAGTCACGTTAATTGGAGTAACACATGCGATACGGCACCCTTCAGTTCTAAAATTCAGAATACCTTCAGTTCCAAAATTCGGAGTTCCGGTGAAAATCCCGGAGTGAAATTGCCGGCGGTTCTGTCAGCGCCGTTTTAAAATCTATGCTCTTTTAGCGGAAAAGGTACGCTGCCGTTTGTAGCGGTTTTATCTAATGGCTTCTCGGAATTCGTAATGAACAAATGTGCCTGTGTCAGTTATTGTTTTAATTTCTTATGGGCACGAGGTTATTTTAGAAAGGATACTGAAATCCAATAAAATCTTTTGTGGTGTTTGACTTTTATGTCGCACTTTTTTATTTGTTACTAGCTGCGCCCCGCGGCTTCGGGAAATTTATGTTTCCAACTTTCTTAATTTTTTCTTTCATAAGAACCTTCTCCTGACCATAACAAACACAACAAAGAAAGAATTAGCGAAATCGATCCAGCCGTTCACGCGTGATGGCGTGACCAAGGAAAACGGGTTTCATTTTTATATATATAGATAGATTTTTATGTATGTTACGTTATTGTTATGTTGAAAAATTCACTTTATGTAACCGACTTTGGTATTGTTTAATTCGACCTGTTTTTCTTTTGCACTGATAGTCGTACTTGAAGTTTATAAATTAAAAAGCATAAGTACTTGAGTTAAAATAATATGAAAAATTCGCAGTTCACTTCAGAATATCATAACTTCAAACCTCGTCGCGCCAACTTAGTCTATTCCGCTTTTAGTTCCACCATTTTGATCTTTAGCGCTCTCAGTTCCGTATTTTCCGTCATTTTGATCTATTCCGCTTCTAGTTCCGCATTTGCCGCTAAACTTCGTCCGCTCTCTGTGCATTCGCGGTGACTACGGTCCAGTTGGATCGTTTTGTTTCTGTTCTGCACTGATTGTCGTTGGTCAACGAAGGATCCATTTCCTAACGGTAAGTTTCAGACAATAAACACTTGCAATTATAAATACGGCAGGAAAATGTACACTTTGTAAATGGCACCAAAGTAAACAAAGCATAGAGAATAGAACTCAGCTCGTGACAGTCGTAGGAGCCGACTAATGGCACCTCCTAGGGGCAGGGATACAGCATCCTTCTGTGAGGACTCAAATAATTACACTACGTAGCTGTATCCTCGAGATTTTTCAATATTTCGGGATAATCTTTTCGGATACAGCGACTGTGTCATTATGGTCAAACTTCACTTAACACGCGTGGTAAGTTTGTTTAACCTTCAATTCTATTAGGATGCTAAAAACTTCAAAATTCGGAATGAAATATCTGCAGATGATGCAACATTAAATCACAAGCGGATAAATGGAGACATAATGAATGCATCAAAATATTTTAATCCTCTGATTGATAGAATTTTAAATATGTTCAATATTGTAGAAAGCTAACGAATTGCAGGTCATTTAATGCATTTTTATTTAGTTACGTAAATAATCGTTGATGTGTCGGATCGGATAGTCAAATAAGCTTTTAACGAACGGAATGAAACTTTGCAAATAAAGTCAATGAAATATGCAGGGCTTTTACAAGATTGCCTGGACACAGACAAATCGTGATGGCAATCCGAATATTTTTGGATTCGGAAATATTCAGCCAATCCCTGAGCGCTGCAATTTTAAATCATTACATATAAATACCCATATTTCTGCTATCGTTTCGTTTGTCAATTTGCACTCATTAATTTTACTCGGACGGAAGTCTGCTGTTTTTAATTTTACACGGTGAAAATAAACGAGTGTTTTTTTACGATACAACCAGATTTTGTTGGATTATTTTGTCCTTATGAAGGTAAAGTATGAGATGAATGCTGACGAAGTGGATAACGATAAAGATGTTCATTTGCCAAAAAAACATGTGTACAAACATGTAACAAACAAGGTCCGTCAAGTGCGAGTATACTCGCTCGCCGAGGGTTTCGAACGTTTGCCAATCATACAAATACTAGCTTCGCACGCGTTGTTTCTATGGAAACGTTTTGAGGTTATTCCTATCCCATGGGAACTGATTTAAGGGATAAAAAGTCGCCTATGTTTGATTCTAGGGTTAGACTTACCTGTATGCAAAATTTCAACCGGATCCGTTCAGTAGTTTTGGCGTGAAGAGGTTACAAACATCCATCCATCTATACATCCATCCATCCAAACTTTCGCATTTATAATATTAGTGTGATTCCACAGACGCCTTATCACTTAAAGCGATTTCTCCCAGGCAACCTACATATACAAAGAACGATGCTTATATTTTAATGTTTACTCTGTAGTAACAATTCCGTGCAATTCAAATTTTTTCAAATTTTTATATCATTTGCTTCTTCATAATTTACTGATAAAATCTCTGAAAAGTAATTCTCTAACCTCGTAAGCCGAGACACTCTTCAATCTCTTAAAAAAACATGAAACTCGGGTGCTCCCGTAAGGAGGAAGTCCGAACCTTTTACTACGTTGCAATTTTGAGAATGGAAGTAGGTAAGTACTTGGAACTCCCACGAGAAGGGACAGCACTTCTAGCTGATTGTCAGAACTTATGACACAGTTAACCTGGATAGAGATAGCTTTGTGCTTACGATTTTGCCCATAGAATCCTATTGAAAATGGTAAAATGTCATTGTCACATTGGAATGATGACACTCGAGCTCGTGTTGTGGTAGCAAGATTTTCAAACTAGACGCAGAGCCATCAGACAAGAACTTGAAACTATAAAAAAAACTTGACTCGGCCGCACTGTTTTAACTATTTCGTGCTTTAGACAAATTTTTTCGCTTAATGAGGATCCCTAAAACAAACATTCTCGGAATTCAGACGAGTGTTTTGATAACTCCTTTGTCAAAATATCTTCAGCCATTTTGACGGATATGCGCGATAAACATAATAAACTCTCGTGGGTAAAAAATTATTCCTATTTTCATTCTTCTAAAATTCTGGCGGAAATATTTGCAGATTCACCAAAACTATGCCAAATTCAATAGTATTACTGGATAAACCTACTTTCGAATACTATCAAATTTACAAACAAAATTGGCATCTACATCTCAGATTCATAAACAACATTTCCATGAATAAGACTACAAAATCAGCACAACATTGGTTCCGAAAACATGCCTTTTGTATGCAGAACAGTTTAATATTTTATCAAACCAAGTTCTGCTTTACAAAACTATGCAAAAGCTAAATCTGGTTGGAAGCTAGCGTTCAACGTAATAAAATTCAACGAAGCTAGTAAAATGGAAATTTCATCGACACTTCTCATTTTAGGATAGAACAACAACCTGATTGACACCAATTTTCGTGACATAACTGTGGTTTTGCAAACATTTTAAAGCTTTTAGTCACGGTTGGACAATCTACACACAGAAAAATGCAAACATGCAACATTTTACAGGAAATACATAGATATTTCATCGGTTATATTTGCGAATTTTCGAGGTTACTAAAACGTAAAAGTATTGTGTACTTACTCGTTAAGCAAAGAAGTACTTTCTTATTAGCATAACCAAGCAGCTATAAAAATATAAAATACGAAAAAGACTTACAGAACCTTAAAATGTTCTCTTGATTTTGGTAAAAAAATATTGAAATAACTTTACGTTTTCTTAGTTTTCCGATTTCGTGCGAAATTTTCTAGGTTGACTTTTTTTCTCAAAAATTTAAAATACCTTCAAATTTTCAAGAAACGTAGAACCGGTAAAGTTCGCGGTTTACGAGTACATACTCGTAAGTTAAACGAGGTGAGAATGTGACCTATACTCACCAATACTCAGCTCCGTTCAGGGTTAACAACCAATAAGAACATTCTTATATTAGTACTCTTAAACTCAGATTTTTTTAGTTTCGCACAGTAAATCGATGGAACCATCCCTCCATGCAAATCCACGGCTACAACTCAGGCAGAGTTCATAAGAAACTGGTCGACATTTTCACTTAGCCCTGAGTCCTGACTGATATACGATATCGAATTGAGGGTCCTTTCGAATCTTGTCACGGGGACTCAATAAATATTTTGCTATCGTTCCGTTCAAATGGCAAACGTCAGAAGTTTCTGGTATTGCTGTGCTGCTCTTCTTGCATAACTCAAGGGTTGCATGGTATAGTTTCGTTGGCAAAAGTTGGATGTACGTCACATGTAAGTAATAAAATTGTTTGTTTTCGATAGAATCAGATTTTGGCAGAAAGGTGCATACAATGTACTTTCAGTTTAGTTGTTTCATTGATAATGTTTTATGAGTTACAGGGCGGCGTTTTTCATATCGACAAACTAGTTTCGGCCTGCGGCTTCGCACGAGTTTTTTCTATGGAGACGGTCAAAGATTATTCGTATCCCACGGGAAATGTGGGAAAAAGTGTTGGATATTATGTTATTTCAGGGGGATTTTTCCATCGATCCAGGTATAGAACTATACATCTATAAAATTTTAACCCGAATCGTTTACTAGTTTTGGCGTAACAAACATCCATCAATGTTTTGTCGGTGGGCCAACGACTTTGATGCGTAGATCCTTTAAGAAAGGCAGTTCCTAATTAGGATAAGACTCCATCCTCTACTACCCTCTCAGCTGAAACCTTCACTGTTTATTCAAATCTCAGGTAGTGAGCAAAGTCCATGGATTATGGAAACAGTTCTAACGAGCGCTTTCTTTGACGCCAAGACGGGACTAGTGTTCAAAGCGATTTTCTCACAAAGGCGTTGTTTCATTAATGCTTTAAGGCGCTAATTTGCTTGCAGCTGCAATTTCCAATTACAAGTGAAGTTTTTGATGGCTCTGCAGGTTGAGATGACCAAAGCACCGTCTTAGGGTATTTCGAGCTTGTTTAGCTTTAAAGTTTCCGCTGTTAACCAAAATTTCATCTTGCAATATTTTACAGCTTGTACACCTGGACCTGCTTTTGATAACTAGAAGTTACAATCGCTGAGATATTTTAAACATTTAATTAACATTTTCATGGCCTAAACAGCGGCGCAGCGCGCCCCTACGGTCGCACCGCCAAGGCTGGGCAGTGAATGCGTTAAAAACATTATTTAATATTTCATCGGTTTCTCTCATTAATTAATCTACTAGTAGAATATCGAAATAAAGTTTCGTATTTATAATTTCCCAATTTTATAAAGAGAATCGAAGCGGAGAGTCAATCTTGCTAAATGACAGACTGACAGACATTTCGACGTTTACTTGTCGTAAACATTGTTAAAGGTATTGTTCTGGTAATGCTATTGTTCACTTTTCAATGTCGGTTAAATGATCAAAGAATAATTGACTATGAATTTTCTAGTTTTTTTCTTTTCTTTTCCATAAAAAACCAAAATGTTTTTTAAATTTTACGATCAAAGAACAATTGACGGTGAAATTTTCGGGCTTTTTATTTTTTCTTTGAAAACAACATGTTATTCAAGGGTTTTTCTATTTTTCAATAAGAAAATCTACGTTTAAAAAACTTCAAAGAAAAAAATACCCAGGCCTATCACTCATTTTTAATTTCAACAAGTCAGAACTTTTGTTTCTCGATGGTGCAGCCAGATCCTTTTTCGTAAATAACAAAGATGATTTCTATTATGAGAAAGTATCTCAGGGGACAAGAAATTACAAATTCAAAACAAGGGAACTTCTGCTGAAGCTTTATCATCTTGAATTAGAACTTAGCTCATTAACAAAATGTCCAATAAAATTCACATCATACTAAGTAATATTTTGAATGGACGTTTTGTATTTTTGAAATGTTTTTTTTGTTGCCTCAAAAATACTACACGGATCTAGCTGAAATTTAGCGCTGATGTTGTTCTTCATCTGAAATATAAGCAAATTTTTATCCCATAAAACGTGAATGCGCCGGTAGAAACTTATAATTGACATACATACAAGGGCGAGATGACTATGTGATATTTATGTACCTACTAGCTTCTTCCCGCGGCTTCGCACGCGTATTTTAGATATAATAAGTAGCCTATTACCTAAGTTGGGTTTTGCTCTACATGTACGCCAAATTTCATCTTGATCTGTTCAGTAGTTTTGGAGATCCTAGGTACTAGTATATTATTATAATATCTGTGTCCTAGGTAACAAAAATTCAGATTTTACAAATTTTCGGCTTTATAATATTAGTACTTAGGATAGGATAGGATAGTAGGAAGTAGACCGTATCAAATTATGTTATAAACAAAAAAAATAAACAAATGAAGATCGGAACAAATCAAATAAAAACGGAACCTTTCACCGCTCCTTTACCGATTTTATTTTCTCCCATCATCGCAACGAGCAAAAAAACCTTTTTATTTTACACTTCGTCTTCACAACGAGGCAAAAAAACCTTACCTACATAAGGATGCAGTTTGCATGTCCAAAGAACGTTAGACCCCACTTGAGTCAACTACTTCAGCCGTGGGTCAAGTATCATTATCAGCCCTTCCAAAAAAACTTTCCGGCATTTCTCGAACAATTTATCTACTGTTAGAGAGACGACAAAATCCTTTTCCCGACCTCACAAATCCTCGACCCCACGTGCGTGGCGTGACGAAATATAGTGCTTTTATTAAATAAACTGCGGTACGCCGGTTTTGGAGAATTGAAAGCTCACGAGGAACTTTCTTAGGAAATGGTTTAAATTTTAAACGGATGGAAATACGTTCAGGCATTTTTATTATTCACATCGCCTGTACGTTCAAAAACAAGAGACGACATTAGGCGAAATGTGTTCTAGGTCTTTTTGGCATTAGTCAATTTGTGTGGTAGTACAATTGAGTGCTTGACCCATTATTATGTAGTAGTCACTTTATGCTCTAGTCAAATATCAAAGTAGTCAAATTGTGTTCTAGACCGTCCAGGACCAACCCGGTGTAAGTGTCACGATGATCATCGGCGCTGATAGGTAAATATGTATGGTTGCTATAGAAATGTTTAAGATTAAGGCTTGGCGCAAACGGACCACCGACCACAGCCACTGGTGGCTGTCGTGCGCTACCGTCACATTTGCAGCAGTCACGGAAGCGCGCGACAGCCACCGGTGTTCGGAAGCGACCACATTTCATGCGTGACTGCGATGCGTAGGACGCCTAGCGTTTAACTGAGTCAGGGTTAGCGGGGGGCGGGGCGGCGCGACAGTGGCGAGAGTCACCGTCTTGCGTGGCGCGCAGCGGCGTCTAGTCGCGGACACTGCTGTAGCGAGTGGCCGCCGCCGGCGACGCGTGTGCGGCGTACAAAATGTATGAAAAAGCGTGTGAACAGCTTGTCGCTCGCCACCGGTAGCTGTGGTCGGTGGTCCGTTTGCGCCCAGCCTAACGCCGAACACTCAGCGCTGACGATCTACATACAGCGCTGAGCGATGCGCGGCTCTAATAGAATAGACGAAAACCGACAAGAGAAGTAGATATGGCAGAGTATGGCTCGGTTATTTAGCTAGCGCGGTCGTCTTTTGTTTTTTGACTGCCTGCGTTGACTAGCTGACGTCACAAAATTGTCGACACAGTATGTGAAAAACAAACGACGGTTGCGCCAACTCTGATTGCGCTACCTACGGCTAAATTAACAACCCTTCGCCAGCTTTTCAAATTTCGAACAAAGCGTGATGAAACATGCTTGAAATTGGAATGCGTTCGATCATGGCTGTTTCACTAAGATAAAAACCGTAAAAACTAATGTTTATTAAATTATAACACCTTTTATTGCGATTCTGAAAAAACTGTTTTTTCTAAATTGACTGTTCTACTGTGGATTTTGCTATTCACCTTGTGCCACCCTAGCGTGGACGAATAACTCGATTCTTTTGATCTTGAAGGTGGCTTAATCAGTTTACTTTCGAGGCCTGACTGTATGCTAGAATACCTAGAGACGTATCTAGAATAGTTTTCCTAAAGAGGTTTCCGTTTACAAAGAGAAAGACTAACGCAGTACAGTACCTATAGCTATAAATAAATTATGCAATATCAACGACAATGTTTGATACCGATATAAATCGTAGTTATTCTTTTTTGTAGTATTTAGTCAAATATGATCACTTACTTGGTAAATATAAAATTTAAAAAGCTAGCGCGCTCCCCATTTCTTTTTTGTGACGTAGTCGCGTCGTCAGCATGGATAATTGTATAAAATAACAAAAGACAAACGTGCCAGTTTTTAAAAAATGACCTATTTATTTTTGCAAAAAGCTTTGGTGTGACGCTTGACAGCCTACTGAAATAAGAAACTCCAAATTCACGAAACAAAACAATAGAAGGCTGGGTATTTAAATTTCTAACGTTCCAAAACAAGTATCTTTGAAGGACAAAATTGACGTTTTGAATAGAAATTCGAAATTTAAAACCCGACAGAGGAATGAGCGAAAAGGAAATAATAAACGGAAATAGGTACGTTGTCTTGTTTTTTTGACGTGACAACGTCTTATAATTCGATAGAGCCGGCTGCACGCACGAAAAAACATCACGTCATGCGGCGTTACCTCGCTCTGGAGCGTTCCATGTAAGGCTTGAAGTTTTGATCGAGTATCAAATGCTACCATTCCATCAGTATTTTCTTAAGACGTTGTCACGTTCAACTATCGTCAGTAAACCGACTTTACAGACAACCAATTTTTTTCGAAAGGACTAAAATGCTGTTGACCGCAGATGGCCATAACAGCGTTACCGGACTTCTGGCGGGCGCAGAGGGCGCCACGCCGGTTAAAAGTTAGATTGGGGCAACACGCACAAGGGCCACCACTTAGGTTTTATACCCGTCTGTACACAGAGGAGGGGTTATATACCTAGTGATGCTAATACAAGGTTCTGTCCCATTCCAATCGCGGATCATATCATTTATATCAATGCGGATAAATAAATCGATTTATTCCGTGTGTTAACGTTAACAGCTATGGCTTAAAGGCTTAACTGTCCATCAATAATGACGTTGGTGCTCATCAGATAACGGAGGTGAACAGAATAACATATAATACTGGTAGGGTAGGTATTACTTAAGAAATGAATATCCGGGACATGTCTCGCTGAAACGGATTGGAGTCTCACTTATACTTACTATAAATGCGAAAGACATAGATTAAATTCATATACTTAACCAAAATACCTACCTAATTGTACGCCCTGACAGGATTTTTATCGACTAACACTACCTACACCTAAGAACAACATCTGTATGCATAAAATCACAATAAATGCTATGAAGATGAAAAAAAAAGTTCGTATTGGATTTGCCAGAGAGGTAGACGTATACCTAGGTATATATATGTCTAGTAGTAGTGTTCTGCTTAGGTGTGAAATGGTAACAGACAGACAGAGAGACCGACAGACCGACGAGTTACATATGTATATATGTATTATTAGTATAGATTAGTTCACAAAACCGGATAAAATCCTTATAAAATACAGTATGTACATCGTTGATACGAGCTAGATATTACCCAGATATCCAAACATAACAAGCGATGAAAAAACATTCCAAGAAAAATTTACCAAAAAAACTCGAGTTTTCACATTCCACACCCACGGCCGTTCAGTTCTGCAGGAACGGTTTTTTTCTGGATCCCGTGAAACACGTATACTACTAAACGGGAACCTGCAAAAAACGGGATGTTGCCGTAGGAAAGGGCCGCCAGTCGTTTGTTTCTTAAGACGGCGCATTGCGTGCCATTTTGTGAAAAGGATAGGCATAAGATTTCGCGTTCATAGGAGCGGGACGGAGCATACGTTCTTGGAACGGCGTAAGCGCGAAAAATTATGTCTTTTGCTTATTTACAAGAAAACTACACAACTTATGAAGAAACTGTAATATGGAACCAAAGAATTAGTAATAATAACCTACGAATCAAAACGACAATATTTTCTATAGACCGCAGGGTTCCTGAGATTAGTATTTTAGTTTACAATTTAATGGTATATTTTTCAGCAACAAATAAAGTTTTATCTTATCTTAGATCTCAAATTATGTGCAAAACAGTGCACTTTCATTATTTATTTTCGTACTTTTTTATCGTACTTTCTTGTCGCACTCGTGTTCTCCAATTACGGCGAATAGTAGGGGTGATAGTTACGCCACTACATATTTAATTTAATCATTAAGTTATACAAAGGAATTATCAAAAAATCGGACCGCTGGTAGACGATACCTATCACAAGCTTTTATTTAATGTATCTGTAATAGTTTTGTTTTGTGTTATTCAATCAAAAACCTTGTTTAACTAAACTCGAAACAAGTATCGGCCTAAATAATACAGTACAAAACTATTAAAGATACATTTTAAAAAAGCTTATGATAGATATCGTCTACGCGCGGTCCGATTTTTTGATAATTCCTTTGTATAACGTGATTATAAAATTAAATATGTAGTGGCGCCACTATCAACCCTACTATTCGCCTTAAGGAACTGAAGAAAAAATTTGGAATGTTATGTAACTCTATTTTTTTACCACCGGGGATCCCGTGAGTACTATCTAGGCCTAGTTTGGCGCGGTCCATCGGAGTTCCCAGGCCCATTGATTTAAGCTTAGAGGCCGGCCACCGAGGGGTCTTTTAGTGGGTCGTCGAAGTCTTCTCTTCGACAACCCTACATAACCATACCATACCCTACATGCAGTATGGTATCTGTTCGCAGATTTTTTTTCACTCGAAAACAATAAAAGGCCTAATTTGGCAACCAAACCCGCTAGGTTCGCCCCTTAAGGCGCAGTAGTTAGGTGCACAGCTTTTGAGTTATTGCAAAGCCCGGAAACGTACAACCAACACAATGTGTTATTAGGTCGGCTTTTCCGTGAAAACATGCGATGCAAATTCTCGAGAAATTCTTTGAATGCGTTCAAAAACAGTTTTATTGGCTAATAAGTATCAAATAACTTGATAGGAAATGTTGCGAATTAAAAGGAGAAATGTTTTGTTTCCTGGTATTGTTTTCAACTTACTAGATTTTAAACGTACCTACAGCATCGATGTAAGTAAAATTCGGAAGATTGGGCACTAGTTTCTCGAAAGTGGGTCCACCTCAGTCATAATCGAACCGGCGCTGCTGCCAGCGCACGTGTTTCGCGTGTATTCTTGTCTCAATCGCACTTAGGTAGGCAGGTACATCTTTCCACCTTTGTTGTTCATTAGGTAGGTATAAAGGGTCCAGAGGAGGATTAATTTCTCATACAAACGTAGTATCAAAATGATTTGTAATTTAAGAACATTTTCACCATGGTCTGCTGTAATTTGTATTAAAATCGTATTTATCTAGGTTCCTGACACAATTTTTTTTCAAAATACTTATCTAGAAAAATACTATGATAACATTCATTCTTTGATGTAAAAATGCGATTTGGTTTATTTTCAGTTCAGAAAGGTATTATTAAGTAAAATTGTGTCAGGAAACTAGATAAATACTATTTTAATACAAATAATAGCAGACCATGGTTAAAATGTTCTTAAATTACAAATCAATTTGGTACTACGTTTGTATGGGAAATTCATCCTCCGCCGGACCCTTAATTGCAAAAGATTGGAACGTGTCTTCGTGTTTAGTTGTAGGTAACACAACACAGGCCATTTGTTGAGTTAGCGCTGGCAGAACGTACCATATCTATAGAATTTTACTTATATCTATGACCTACAGGCTAGATTTTAAACGTACAAATTAAGTAGGTAGTACGCTAGCGCAATCCTCTTTTGTTTTAAGTAAACTGGAGGCCGGGATTTGTCACGTCATTTAGCGTGGATAATTGTATGAAAAAACAAAAAAATCGCACCAGCTTTTCAAAATTTATGATACCTACGTGAAATGCATATTTGTATGAACGTTTTCAATGAACTAAATGTACACGGCAGTTGGAACTTATTGAGTTTTATTTTATTAACCGACTTTGAAAAAAGGAGGAGGTTATATTTTCGGCTGTATGTGTCTTTTTATGTATGTTCCTCGATTGCTCCATCATTTATGGACTTATTAGATTTATTAGAATTCTTTTGCAGTTTTATAGAGAATGATCACTAGGTGACATAAAAAAATACTCTCGAAAAATTTGTATTTATACCGGAAAATTTTCATAAAACAGTTTAAAACTCGAGTTTAAAACTTCGAGATCGATGTTTAGATATTTTTCAAACAATAAAATTATAACATTCAATCTATCTACTCGAAAATTAGAAACCTTTGCTAAACATGACAAGGTCAAGGTCATATTACATCAGAGAAATTAATAAGCCAGAACCAGAAATGGTTTCATCTTTTCCTGAATTTCACAGAGCTTAAAAAGAATTTCAGCAGTTATCAAACATTCATGTACATTATAAGGAAGTAGCGGCCCACCGTCTAATGGACAATGAAGATCGAAGATAGATAAGGTTTCTATCTTCCAAATGTATTGGCTACTTACTGAGTCCGTGGTTTCACCCGCGTGGTTTTTGTTTTTTTACGCAGAACTCATTTTCTTTTTCTAGAATAATAATAGCCAAGTTACCCGCAATAACATCAGCTACGTGCCTGTGAAAGCCTCGTCAGAATCAGTCCAGCCGTTTCGGAGATTAGCTCAAACGAACTGATAGAAAAAAATCTTAAATTTGGTATTGTGGTGTTTTTAGTAGGTACCCTTTTAGTACGTTACGTACCTTTTAGTTATGTACACATTCGGTACACATTTAGTAAAATACTGTTTTTTTTGACAATATTTTACAAACAGTTATACCATTTCTTTAATTTTTGTATAGAAATAAAGATGAATTCACGGAGGATTTCACCAGAAGCCTGGAGTGACATCTACGATGATTTATAGGGGAGCCGAAAATTGATTGGTTGACCCATGTTACTGTGGGAGAGGTACACGGTATTGTGAAGCTTATTACGCTGACTTTAAGTTTTAATTTTAATAATAGTGTAATTTACAATATATAATAGAAAAAAATTAGTTAAATTAGATTCAGTTATAGTTAACAGGCAATACTTTTGATGAATCTAGATTTTAACCCCCGACGCAAAATGAGAGGGGTGTTATAAGTTTAACGTGTATCTGTCTGTGGTATCGTAGCTCCGAAACGGATGAACCGATTTTCGTTTAGTTTTTTTTTGTGTCATAGATAATTTTATCCCGAGTGTTCTTAGCCATGTTTCATGAAAATCTGTCAAGGGGTTTTTAAAAATTTTAATTTTGTTCTTTTTGTTTAACACTTTCAACGTATGCTTGATTACCCTATAAGATTATGGGGGAAATAATTAGGTTTATTACATACGTACACGAGTACTATGAAAACATATAACAAGAAACGATGAGACGCGTAGGAAGTTTGTCAATATGATCTTTTACACCATTATTGTCTGCTTTAAAAACTCAAATATACACGATCGGGGTAGCGGTTACTTTAACCTAATTTATACTTCGTGAATATCATAGAATAACAAGACACTCAAATAGTAACAAAGTGAAAGAAAGACCGTCTGTAGTTTCAAATTCTTCCATGGCTTCGAAATATGTCCCGGAAACATAGCGAAAATGAGGCCCAATATTAACCTAATTTAAATTTCGCGAATATCATGAAATAACTTCGTATTTCATTCAAAAAGTTTATTCCTTAAGAACATGGGTATGAAATAAATATACAGTTGGTCGAAAGATACAATGTGTCAATTCTTGCTTTTCGAACATAGGAAAGCGAATACCGACACATTAGGTACTTTAATTAAATTCCAAATCAAAATCATCATCAATCACTTACAGATACCTATCTACGTCTATGTTTGTGAACCAAATAAACCATCTATTTAACTATCAATAGAATTAAAATAACCAGACCATAACCTCAATATCCTTTATTGGTCCATTGCTGGACGCAGGCCTCCCCTGATAAATGCCTTATTGGTTTTTATCTCATGGGGAGTAATGCCCATAATCGCCACGCTGGGCATGCGGGTTGGGGATCGCAGTTCGGTGGTAGAATTGTTCTGCGGGAGGCGCTGCTGCCCGCCCCCAGTGGAAATCCCTTAGTAGTCTCTTACGACACCCGCGGGAAGAGTTGGGGTGGTGCAAATTCTAAGCCGGCACCACACTGCAAGTAACCAGAAGTTACCAGAAATTCAACCAACCAGTCAGCTTCTTCGTATGAACTAAACTGACTACAGCTGACGCTCAAATAATATTTAAGTGAAAGAAAGGCTGTCCGTAGTTACAACATTTTCCATGGCTTCGAAATATATCCCTGAAACAAAGCGAAAATGAGGCCCAGTATTACAATAGAGGCCGACGTAAATATCAATTTGGTCTATCTATATCTATAAGGTTTAGATTTATTAGGACTCATTGGTCATAGTTTGAGGAAGTCGTGCTATTGTGCGCTCTATCTCAATCTGGATTGTTCCGCGTTCTATGGGCTATTCAGTAATCGAGCTGAGTTTAGACTGTGTACCGAGGGTATGAAGAACTTGAGCTGCCTGGTAAGGAAACTTCTCCCGATCTTCAATATAAATACACGACGAAATGTCCGCGAATACGTTCACCGACGGCTTCGCGGCGATTAAGCGGAAACGAGTGACATCAATCATGAGCTGAGTGAGAGGCAGTAGCAACAGCATTCTGAAAATAATATCAGAAAAGTACGATTGTCCAATTCTTCACCACTGGGTGAAACTATTTATAACTTTGATTTAGGTAAAATACTGTTCATCATCATCAGCCTATATTAGTCCCCTGCTGGACCTAGGCCTCCCTTAATGAGTGCCATAGCGCCCTGTCTTCAGCTTGCCATATATAACACTATCCATACTTTTGTAAAATTTATTTGTCGGGTCAATAAACCAAATCTATGGACCATTGTTGTCTGCCAATAAAGTTATTGAATTGAATATATGTACTATAACCGTTATACTAATATCATAAATTAGTTTGCCTCATTATAGCCACCGGAATGAAATTCATAGTATTAATTTAATTGTGATTCTGAAAAATCCTTCATAGATACCACAATATCTTCATCATCCCTCCCCTATCTATGTAATCTAAGCTACCTTTTATCCTACGACCTACACGTGAACGAAGCCGCTTTTAAAACCTGTTTGTTTTTCATTTTGAGTGCGCACCAGACATTTTGTACCTACCATACATTATCGAAATTTGCCGCAGTTCAGCATGTGTATGTCAAACTGGTGTTGCCCACTCTGGTCACAAGTTACATCTTTAAGACCCAGAAAACTGTTTTCTGTGTAAATGCAGAGATACTTGTCGGACCAAATGATATACGCTCGTGACATACAGTAATTGATCGACGATATGCGTCCGCGCAGGCCATCTGTATCTGCTACACAACGGTCCATGAACTTGGATAGTCATCGGACAGTGACCGATTTATAATGCAGAGGAAATACATAGTTCTATTAATAAAATCTTGTCTGGTAGACTGACGTGCGAGCTTTTATAGGAAGCGTAACCAGAGTTAGGGCCGCATACGCTCGTCTGGTCTCCGCTTTGGTGGACCAAGGCGGAGTCGAGACGTAGAAGAGATGGGTTTTAAACAATCAATAGAACTTATTTTACTATAAAAACTTTCGTAGTTTGACGAATTCATTATGAATGTAAGCGGGTTAACTACGAACCTATTTTGTGTTGGAAGAACACCAACGTTTCATCCCATCCTAATCAACAGTATCGACAAGCAGCGTGCAGGACAAACAGGAAATCCATCAACAGATTGAAAATAACTTATAATACCTACTACTATAGATAATACAATACAATACAAATATTCTTTATTGCACACCAAGATAGAAAAAAAAACAGAAAAGAAAAAACAAACACAAAAACAGTTGCACAATGGGCGGCCTTATCGCTAAAAGCGATTTCTTCCAGGCAACCTTTGGATGGACACGGAACTATTGTACAGGTATAGACGGTGGCGTATTACAGACTACTATACTATACTAAACATAAGTACATATATAAGTGTAAATAAATATTAAGCATAGACTATATACATATACATAATTTATATATATATACATAAATATATTTATGTTAATTATTTGGAATTGAAGTAAGATAGTGTTCATAGACCATATGCTTAAATATGGGGAGAGATTTAGCTTGTCTTATTGGGGTAGGTAACGCATTCCATAGTTTGGTGGCATGTACGGTAAACGATGAACTGTAAGCCAGGAAGGGGCGGGGAGTTTGCAGCGCAAGGGTTTCAGTGGAGCGAAGGGAGCGAGTATGGGTTTGGTGCAGGTACTTGAATCGTTCTTTGAGATACCGAGGAGTATTTGGGACGAAGAGGATGGAATACAGGAGGGAGAGGAAGTGTGATAATTTATTTATTATGAGCAAACAAAAGAGAGTCTAAAACTATTTTATCTAGTTTATGCCCGTGGTGTTTCTATAGACGTTTAAAGGTGATTTCTATCCCATGGGATATTTTTGGGCATATGTTTGATTCCAGGAGACAGGACAGATAAATTTCAGCCCGATCCGTTCAGTAGTTTTGGCGTGAGGAGGAAACAAACATCCATCCATCCATTCATCTAGATATCCATCCAAACTTTCGCATTTATAATATTAGTGTGAAGTAGAGGAGTGGTGAGGAATAGCTTTATTTTTCATTTCAAGAACAACAAAAATATAATAATAAAAGGATAGTATTTATGGTAAGTATATTTTTCGGAGTATTCAACGGTAAGAAATTTAGACAGTGATATTTGTCTTTGTCCTTTGTGCACTTAGTTCTTATCTAACACGGTCATCTGCGGGTCACGTCATGGAAGTAAGATCGAGGACAGTTTGGGACACGGTTCTGATGGAATGTTAATGGTCAAATATATTAGACGACCTTAGTGACGCAGCGGGCGAAGGTCCGCTTACGACCCGGGGGGTTGCGGTTATGATTCCCGTGTCGGGACAAATTTTTGAATGATCTGCAGATATTTGTTCCGGGTATGTTTCTAACGAAAAATCTATCTATGTAATAAAATGTATAGTACTTACCGTACTTTTGTAGTACCCTAACACAAGCTTTGGTTACTTGGGGCTAGATGATGCTTTGTAGATTGTCCAGCATTATTATTAGGTATATTATGTTCTTTTGCGTATCTGATTCAGGTCTGTATTAATTCATTTTTAGATACTTTTGTTAGAAATACACATCGATTTTAATTTACAGAGAAAACCCTTATCGAAATACCCAACAGACAATTGCAGATACAAAAATTTGTACCGTGGCGGGATTAAAACCCACGACCAGACCAGCGCCCACTGGGCCATAGCAGTCATCAAAGTACCTCTGATTTGTCACTGGGACAATGAACTGCTCGTAACTGCACCATTTAATATTATAAATATACATTTTGCCACCATGTCTGGTATTACATTTGCTCCGATTGAAAGATCCCAAACAAATATTCTGAAACTAGGTCAAAGTTACAAGTACTTGGTTAATATGGATCCGTTCGCACGTTCACCGATGCGCACGTATTTCTCCAGATTAAAATAAAGGAAATCGAGCTTTCAGATAAAAGGGAAACAAGCAATTTCCTATACCTTTGGTTAATCTCATGTTGTCAAAAGTCTACTTCATGTTGAGTAAATATAGGATAGGAAAATTTATAACTAAACTACACATTCTTTTCCTTTACTAAAAGCTCAAAAACATTTAGTAAAGAAATCACAATCAACAAATTTCGCGAATGATCAAACATTCAGTCGATATCGAAATACTTAGCAGAGAAAAGATTTGCATTTAAAAAAAACTGAACGAATCGACACAGAAACAGCTTTTCGGGGATTGGTCATGTTTTTACCCGTTTCACCGAAATAGACACCAGGGAAATAAAATATCAATCAACGAAATACCATAGGAATTCGATGAAAAAAAAACTTTTTTTATTCGTTTTAGCACAACTAAATGCGAGATGTCGTTGGTAATGTACCTACGACAATGAATTCTGATGTCAACCCTCTAAAACCAATAAAAAAAAAAGAGGTTTGGCAGACGAACAGACAGACGGACAATAAAGTGATCCTATAAGCCTTATGGTATAAGGGTTCCTTTTTTCCTTTTGAGGTACGGAACCCTAAAAATTACAAATTATTGTATACTGTGAGGTACTACAGACTACCACATGTATGTTACCAGTTCTAAGCTTCTAAACTGCCTTTCAAAATCAATTTTAATCCAGTTCGTAAGATAAACAAGAAGCCCGCGACTGTCCCTACAAATTGATGACCACATTAATTCTTAGACCCTCAAATGATAAATGCCCCTTACTGCATCTAAATCATCGTCATGATAAATAGAAGCAAATCAGCCGTAATTCCCGCTCTGCCTCCCTTTCACTCTGAAGGCTTTACCATTAGAGCGAACGAAACAGAGGTATACTACCTCTAATATCACGTCTTATTCTGTACCATAAAAAGAGTATTCAAATGAAAAGGATAGATGTACCGTCGTCATAGGTCGCTAAGGGATAGCGATTATAGGAAGCGTTGAATGACCTCCGCTCGGGTATCTTCGGATATCTTCGGGATGACTCGTGAAGGTCCGTTCCGTATCTTAGGATCTCAGTGCGCGGGCACAACCCTTCGTTTTTTTGTTTTCGCTTAAGGAATGCAGTTTTGCTTTATGCCAACCTATTAAACGAAGTTAGCATCTATTAAAACGGTACTTTATAGCTCAATTTGCTTTGAAATGTGGGGCCAGTAGAGTAATAAAAAGCTAGACAGTGCATTGTAGATATATCAAAGGAAAATGGTTTGCATGGAAAATGGTTCTTTTCAGAGAGGTAGATATGGATATTTGCATTAATCGTCCCACTAAACTAAAAAGAATAGTGAGTGGTAATATTTTTTATACTACACCTGCTCGGAAAGTTGCCTATTCCTTTTCCATTTATAGAATAGAAAGTATGTCTTTGCAGGCCTATAGGAAACCGGGAGGAAAAACTCTATGGAATTTCATTTCTCACGTGTTTTAGCTGGAGGAAAAAGTGTATGGAAATCCATTTCTAACGTTTTTTTTTTATTTCCTAAAAGATCGGCCGGTAGCTATGGTTATTTTCGTTCGGTCAAACGACAAAAAGTTTTTACTCCAAGTCCATTAGGCCTCCTCCGATTTCCGAACAATATTTTGAAAAAAGAGCCCAAAGGCTGGCGCGGTCAATGAGGTTTTACCAACATCATTGGGCGCGGTAACTTCTTCTTTGAGTTTCAATAACTGTAATAATTTTAATATAAATTTCAAATAATAATTAATTCTGCTTTTTATTTTCCTCGAAGGTGTTGATTTAGATTTTGATTTTGATCGTCAGAAAGTGCGATTCCTACCTCGTTGCGCCTCGGGCCCAAAACGACACACTCGGTAGGAATTGATTACTTTCTCGCCTTGGTGTAAAATGCACTATGGTGCATCTTCTTGATTTTTTCTCAAGTCATATAATAAACCAAAATTGGCAGGACTTTCTCACCTACATATCTGTGAAAAAACTTTATAGATAATAATAATTTAACCATCAGTACCTAGTCGTCCTGTTACTTTGTATAGTATTATTTTAAGTCGTTTTGTGGAAATTTTTAATTAGCCTTCAGTAATTATTCACATACCTACTCATTAAGTTCGCTGTTAATTTCCTGAATATTGTTAAAATAAAATAATCCTCAAAAAGCAACATAAACAAACACCAAAAACTTTAAGTTTGCCGAAGCCTCGAAACGCATGATCTTTTTTTTTAATTCATTTTTTACAACTTTTAAAAAATATGTTCATGACAGTTGGCCAAGTCTAATACAGATAATAAAGGCAAAAAAACTTAAAAAAGACATAAGAGAAAACTTCGGTACCTACCTAATTACAAAATAAAAGAGAATAACATTTAAGAGAAATAACGTAAAAAAAACCGCTTATTATTATTATTACAAACTAACCTACTAGTTATACATAACTTATGAAATTAAGTTGCCATTTGAGCGCGTCGTCGCTAACTCAAATAGCAACTTAGCCTCACATATCGGGGTAAAACATAAATATTTTTAGTTACGAACGATGGCATGGCTACTTCTACCTTCTATTTCAGATGTGACCTAAATGCATGTCTCGTTGAATGATTAATTGAAAATGAAAGCCTTATTTCAGACGAGATTAATTTCAGATGAGCTTCCTGCGTCTGTTTTCCCATTAGAGGACAATCTTGGAGTCTTCAAGTCCAGGGTAAATGAGTTCCTTCTGGGAAAGCGTGCTCCATCTTAGGCCACATCTTCACTTACTTTAAGTGAGTTAGTGGCCCAACGCTTGACCGGGAAGCAAAAAGCGTATGCGAAGTCGCAGGCAGAAGCTACTCATAACCTGAAAACGAATGGAGTATGAGGTTGTGCCGGAAAACAGCAGAAATCCGAGTTATTTCATACAGTACTAACTCAGTGGTGCTAAGCTCATTTTTAACGAGATTAAACAAGGATAGAGTAAACAAGAAACAGAGGAAACACTTCATTTAACTCATTCATTATATAAGCTTTTTAAAAGAGGTCGCGACAGGCACTGTAGGTAGGTATTTTATTTATGAATGATTTCCCAAGTCTGTGAACTCATCATTATATTGACTGCCTCGTTAATCTAGCGGTCAGCTTGTTCAACCGCTGATTATGAGGTCCTGGGTTCAAATCCCGGGTCGGAAAAATTCACAGTAGCAGCCCGGACGGCAGTTGCGGTCAGGAAGTTTGCAGGTTTACCCACGTGCCTCGGAAAGCACGTTAAGCCGTTGGTCCTGCGCTTGACCTCTCCCCGGTCGTGTCGGTCTACCGGCCCATCGGATTATGAGAGTGCAGCAGTGTTTGCGCACATACTTGTGCACTATAATATGTGTGTACTGCGCATCTGGCTAGTGTCCGATGAGGCTGGCCGCCGTGCTCGAAATTCGGCTAGGGGGGACATTGTTTTTTATTATTATATTGCTCTTAAACTAGCTTACAAACTGTGACGAATAATTGAAAGTCTTATGGTCATGTTGTAAATGGGTCGTTATGATAAAAAGCCTTTTTGCTACAGGGTCCATTTGCTTTTCGGACCTTGTTTCGTTGAATTTTTATTAGTTAGTGTAAGTGGTTTTATATGACCGTTCTAATTTAATAAATAAATTGAAATTGATTTGTGTTAATGAGGAAAAAATATGTTTCTACTGTACAAATAAATGTAACCGTCAAATTGAGCGTGAACACTTATTGATTAAGGTGGTAGTATTATAATTCATATTAAGAGGTGCAAACTGGCAAAAATTTGAATCATCCTCGTACAATTACATATCCCAACCTCCCTGATCCATCAAGCTTTTAGAAGCATCTTCCTGAGGATATTTCTCTGTCCCAGACTTACTCTGCGATAACGAGGTCAGGTCAATGACCTCATTACTTGAATGATGAATGTACTGAACTGTTAAAGACGTGCCTATTAAAGCTTGAGGCCATTAACATGAGTATTTTAGGCATTGCATTATCTTTGGGCTTATCAGGTCATCAGGTTTGAAGGAATGTACGCTGATGGATTTTTAAGGGAAGGCTTTGTAATGCAGTCGAAGAGAATGCTTAGTGAAAGTCATTTGTGTTATGGGCTTTTAGAGTTTTGAGTCGCGAAAAATTTGTCACTTCATACGACTTATAGTAGGTAGAGATAAACCATTCTAAGAATGCACGCCCCTCCACTAAACGTCATACAATCGGCGTTCATTTTTAGAATAATAATAATAATAATGATGGACAATCCACACAGCATCATCTAGCCCCAAGCTAAGCAGAGCTTGTGTTATGGGTACTAGATGACTGATATACATAATATAATACATTACATAGATAGATATTTTTATTGAATGGTTTATCTCTACTCATATTTGTACGGAATTTGCGTAGTTCTATTTCTGCACTATACCAAATCCTTTTCTATTCTATTATTGTTATAAATGCGAAAGTTTGTGTGAGTGTTTTTTTAACTACGTTTCTCCGTAACTACTTAATAGATTTAGATGAAATTTGGTGTGCAGTTTAGGTTCAAGAATAACACTTAAGCTAATCTGATTTTCAAAACTTAACCTCTGAGGGTTTAACCCCTCAGAGATTTTCAAAAAAAAAATCAAAAAAAGGGTTGTGAAGTTTTTATGGAAAATGATTATTCCTTGGTTCGATTCACACAAAACTCGGTAAGTATGAATAAACTACTAATTTCAGAGTTCATCACTAATAATGAAACTTCTATACTTATCTCTCCTACTTTGTTCCGTACTCTACAATGTATCTTACTTAAAATACACGACCCAGGTAATATTTTAAAAAGGCTATCGTATTCCCGCGTCCTGTAGACTACTAATAGTTGCTGCGACACGATATATCCGCAGCACGAATATAATAAATCACAGAATCTTTAACTACTTGAATGGAATTCAAATGTGTGCTTCGCAATGCGGGTAGAAATTGACTCAATTAGGTCCTGTCGACCATTTTATTTGTACTTGTAAAGGAAGAGGTGTATTATAAATTTATAAGCTAGGGTTGTCATTGTGCGTTATGCTTTTCATGTTGTGTTGTCCTCTTGCTTGTGTTGTCTTATTAAAATTAGATAAATCAATTTGGTGCAAAATTTAGTTCATATTATTTTTGATCCGATCATATTGTTTTTGAAGTTTACGACACTCCTTACTGAAACTGGTAGAGTCGTAGCGAAAAGCAAGCAGTGCCATTAAGAAAGAAGTTGAAGCTAGGTTTGGAAATCGGTTTCGTACGAATTATTCTTGGATTACAAGTAGCTTTTATTATTCTGGATGGAGCACTACGTCGTCGTTACGTACATAAAAATATCTGCATAGAGATCTAGATTCATGCCGATTTGTTAAGTTTTGGCGTGAGGATTAAACATTAATATTGGTTCTTATTTTCGTATTTATTATTAGTGTTATGATGTGACCTCAAGGTAAAGTCCACAGACGAAAAAAAAATAACTACGTTCTAGTAATGTCATTTATCAACCGAAGCCATACAGAGAGGCAATCCAGCCAGCGGTCTCACGGACGCTGCCGATTGGTATTGATTTCGATTAGTTGAGCTACCTCCAGCTTGTTTGCAACTGCAGTTAGCCCAACAGTTTCAATTGCAAATACTAATTTTAATTTGTTTTTATCATAGAGCTGTAAGTAATGATGTAGGTAACCTTCTTTAAGTTAATGCCAAAAATGTACTTAGTAATATTTACTCAAGGTAGAAAATTTCAACCTTGAGTAAATATTTACTACTACTACTGTTGGGCTAACTGCAGTTGCAAACAATGTTTCCAACTAGACAATCTAGTTACAATAAATATTGTAGCTGAATCAAATAAACCATAAAAACCGTGTAGGCAGTACGACGATACAATAAAGAAAGATACGAATAAAATCGTATTTCAGTCGTCAAAAACGTCTCGCACTTGAGGTTAATAAAATTACGAGTGAACTGAACAAGGTTTTATCCCTGGAGGTTTTATTTGGACTCGACGAACTGTGTTGCCAACACGAAATGTAATAATGACGATTTCAAAATGCTTGTAGACGTAAAGCGTGTAATAAAATATGTTGCCAGTACTAACCTACTAAGACGCAGTTTTGTAAGTGTACGTACGTACAATTTAAGCGAAACTTTTCATCTGGTGCAGTTTGATGCTCGCTTACCTGAAACAAAAAAAATAAGTTAGTCAAATTTTCCAATATCTATAATATAAAAATGAATCGCAAAATGTGTTGGTAAGCGCATAACTCAACAACGCCTGGACCGATTTCGCTAATTCTTTCTTTGTTGTGTTTGTTATTGTCAGGAGAAGGTTCTTATGAAAGAAAAAATTAAGAAAGTTGGAAACATAAATTCCCTCGGGGGCGAAGCGGGGCGCAGCTAGTAATTTTATAAAGGTAGCATTTGGTTTATAACCAAAAACATACTCTTAGTAAGTACCCGGAATGAGCTTTTTATAAAATCCATAAAAACTTCTTTTTTTCGCGTTTATCCCAATGGAAAATTTATAACTTATTTGTTAAGCTAACATAAAAATATAATAAATAATCATTATTTTAGTTCGTCCTACCGTTAAAGCCGCCACACACAGAAACCGTGGCTGGGCCGGAGGCGAAGGCGTGCGGGTTGTAATGCGTGCATGTATATGAGAGATTACACATACACCGCCGGCCGGCGTATGTGTAGTCTCTCAAATAAATTCGTATGATACAACCCGCATGCCTTCGGCTCCGGCCCGGCCACGGTTTCTGTGTGTGACATTTAATGATTGATCCTAGATACTACAGACAGATACCTACTTAGAAATTTAGGTCCTATGCATTTGATTGATTACATACATCACAGGTTTGATTTAGGGCGCTAACAGTCTAATCCATCAAATTCATGCCTAGAGACATGTAGGACAAAGATTTTCAGGCTGATATATCATATCGTCACCGTATGTGAAAGGGGATTTTGGATCTAACATCGGTTATCATTTTGTTTCTTTTATCAAAATCGCTGCGCACAGTGAAATTTATGAAGAAAAAATATAGTTATTTTCGTCAGTAATCAGAATATCTCAGAAATTTGACGCTTTATTTTGTGAACCCTTTTTTTATTTTTTTTATGTTCCAAATATAAAACTATATATGTTAAGCGGCGCCTTTGAAAAAAAAACAATTGTTATACCATTCATACAGAAATATTAAAATTCTTTAATAGCTGACGCGACCCTCTTTTGTTTTTCGTATACTTTAGGCTGCTGCTAGCACGGGAATCGTTGTCTAGGATAGAATAGAGAAAAATTACAACGCATTGTCATATATTGCGTAACTTATTGAAGTTAAAGAAATGAGTTTCAAATATTTTACGCATAGATGACGATGTGACGTAATTTTTCTCTATTCTACCCTAGACAACAATACCCGAGCTAGGCCTACTGACGTGATCCCCTTTTGTTTTTCCTATACTGGAGGCCTGGATTTGTGACGTCAGCGTAGATAATTGTATAAAAACAAAAGACAATCGCAGCAGCTTTTCAAAATATATCCATATGAGAAATAAGTTTTGTTGAAAGACTCTAAAAGCTGAGTAAAGTTTGTCTTCGAAAGTTTCAATGGCCTTCCCGCTCGATGAGAGACCTCTGTGGGTTCTTCCATTCTGAACGCTAATAGTACAGTTACAAGTTTATATTACAACTCTAGTAAATCTCGGTAAACGTAGTGTAGGACGCCCTATCGCCAGATGGGGTGACGATCTGCGAAAGACTGCGGGCAGATGCTTCATGCGGCAAGCCAAAAGCTTATTAGGAGAGGCTATGGACCAGCATAGGCAGGCTAGTCCACGGCTGGACATAGCCTCCCCTAATAAGCTCCATTCATTTATGTTGATGATGATTGGTAACAAAGCCAGATTTTTTCTTTCTTTTTTACAAGATTGGACCCCAGTTGCGCAAAACAGAGAAGTGTGGAATAAAGGAGGGAAGGAAGGCCTTTCCAACTAACAAAAAAAAAGTTTTTTTGTCAAATTGGCAACGGCAACTCCCTGGTTTCGCAGTTTTTCTAAAAAACAGTAGGTCATGGTCGTGTGCAAGTCATGATACAAATTAAAAGAAAACAAGCAGGCAAGTACCAATTCATAATTTATTCAATGTTTTGAAACGAAACAAGGAGAATAAATCGACGTTCTCAGTAAGATTGATGGTTAATTTAATTTGATCGCCTCGTCTCTTCACTGAATCATTTGATGGCATTCAATTAAAATCAAATTTGAGTCCCGTGCCGTCTCGTCCTTTTGACGCAAGACCAGACAAATAGCTTTGGTTACAAAGAAAATTACAATCAAAGAATAGAACTAGTATTTACAATTGAAACAATTGAGCTAACTGCAGAATGTTGCAAACAATCTACAAGTAGCTCAACTGATCCATCAATACCAGTCGGAAGCGTCCCCAAGACGCTGGCTGCATTGCCACGCTGTATGGCGATGCTGATGCGCTGCGCCAGATACTCACCAGCTCTCGGGTCACGCGTCAATAGCTTTGTTTAATTTAACTGTGAAGAAGGTAATATTTATCAATGAAGCTAAGGTTTTGAACGAGGCTCATCTAAAGTAAAAACACGAGCCTGTTTCAGCCGACGAGCACTGCTGTGAATTTCATTTCAAGAAATTTATTTTTCTCTTATAGAACAATTTTATATGAGTTTTGACTTACTTGCAATCTTAATCAATGAACTGATATTAGCCTACGCATTTGCTCCCCACGAGTGTCTGGTCACGCAGCGGATCAGCATTGCCATATTTGCCATACAGCAGCGGGGCAATGCAG
The DNA here is from genome assembly GCA_963564075.1 of Eupithecia subfuscata. Classification (NCBI taxonomy): domain Eukaryota; kingdom Metazoa; phylum Arthropoda; class Insecta; order Lepidoptera; family Geometridae; genus Eupithecia; species Eupithecia subfuscata. Next base: position 3,421,665 of record OY751116.1, on the reverse strand, counting down.
CCAGCGTTTTGTCGACGCTTCCGACTGGTATTGATATGGTTCAGTTGCGCTACCTACCTAGATTGTTTGCAATAGCCTACAGTTTCAATTGTAAATACTAGTTCTAATTTGTTAGTTATATTATTTGGTTGTAATTTTCTTTGTTAATAGTTTCCTAATTGTAGTAGCATAACTTTTTAATACAGTGATGGTTGGTACCGTTAACTAAGATCTTGTCATAAGTATTGTTTTAGTCTATTCTTACATATACTCATACTCATAAATTTATTCGCCGTAGGAGCACAAGGCACACTTGGTTAAGTCAATAGGAATAACTAATAAGACAAATTAAATAATGAGTAAGTAGGTAACACAAAACAAAGAAATTAATATCTATAGGTATCTGCTGTAAATGGGGGCATTGTCAATAATCAAATTAAACAGAATAATTTTAAAAATTAATTACTAGAGCTGCTAAAGAGCTGAAAGGGACATTGTCAAAATTAAGATTCTAGATAAAAATATAAAGAAAATATCACAGAAGGGGTATGTACCAGCCTGACTTGTCGACTGATTTAGGTTCGAGATGATATGCACATTGATAATATCAGGTAAGCTATTGTAGAGCTGCGTACATCATATAGGGTCGGTAGCTTTATGTATACCTATGCGACAAGTTGATATATTTGCCATAGATGCATGCTACAAACGGAAGACCAGCGTTGGTTGTACGCAAATACAACCAACTCATGCTGAGACAGTGACCGTTTTGTCACCTTAGCAAACTGTTCTCTTTCCTTTTAAATTTTTGTGTCTGAATTACCAATGAACGTCTCTACTTCTATTTTCAATTTCTTATTCCTTTGGTCTTACTAAGTAACTGAGCTTTCGTAACCAGCCACTTCACCACTGAACCAATAAAGCGGCAAAACCTCGTAAATAATTGTAAATCACTCACTTTGTGCACTCAACTCATAACCCTACACTACATACAAGCTCTAAATAAAATATCGGCTCTCGACGTTCTCAACAATGTGATTCAATGTAGTTTCATAAAGAACGGAACTTTGTAAAGGAATTTAAGAGCACACATTAGGCGGTTCGAAGCGCGCGGTTTGGTAGCGCGCGTTTTAAAAACCGTCTGCTCACCTATATTCGTACAGTGTGTACGGATGTACGGTGTGCACTACACATCCAAACGGGCGCTTCTAGGTACATGTAAAACGCGCGTTTGGGTGTGTACGGATGGAGAGGACCAGTAAGCCAAGCACAGGATTGTTGTCTAGCTAGAGTAGGGTAGACAAAAAGACGTCGTATAGCCATATTTCGTAAATTATTGAAGTTGAAAGAATTCATTTCCAATATTTTACGCATTCGATTCGGCTTTGCCTATTGATGGTTTTTAACACTTTTACCCACAACGCACATGTCCATCTCCATCGCCGTCATGTGGCGGGCGCCGCGCCGCGCCCGGCGCCCCTGCAGCTGCGGGTCACACCGCTGACGAGGCCGGGCAGTGAATGCGTTACAAAAGCGCGCGTTTCAAAACGCCTAATGTCTACCAACCTACTCTAAGTGAACTAGGTATAGCAGTGATTGTACTACAGGTAGGTACTCACGGTAGAACGCGAGAAATTCTGTAGAATGAGTAATAATGTAGTACGTTGCAGGATATTTTCAAGCTTGCAAAAGAATATGGAAATAACTTTGGGAGCAAATGTAGCTCAATTTAGCCCGGAGGTGGAATGGTTGGTGCTATTTATTCAGAGAATTGCTGACCAGGAATTAGTCAACTGTTCAGCTCAGCTCGAAATCTGGACCTCAGTTAGTTTAGCTGCGAATTTGAGGTTTAGTTGACTTACTTAGCTTAGCGAGTTAGTGTTAGAACTATATGGGTTACTTTTTTATGTCATGTATGTCAAAAACTATATTTTTTATGAGGTAGGTTTTTTTTAAAGCTTAGTTTGATCTACCCCTGTTTAAAGGAGGCCTATGCCTATAGGCATTTAAAATGTTGCCCATTTGGCGCATCTATGTATTTTTATGGCTTATATTTATTAGTTTGCACTTTGCAATAACCAAGAACTGATTGGTATATGCGAACCAAAACATATCTTAGGTTTTTGTTATTAAAGTGCGTAAGCCCTTAAACTCAGGGTAATTTCTAAGAAATTAATAATATCCCAAGTCAGCGGTAGAAAACTTCTACCGATATGGTATTTTGAAAACTCTTCAGTACTAACTACTCAGCTAAGTATTACTATCTTAAAATTTTTACGAGAACGGAGAACGTGATAGTTTATTAACATCACAAACTTGGCAATTAGGGCACAAAAATTGTATTGTACTTAATTTAAATAAATACCTACTTCATTTTTATGTTTTTTAATCAAGATCTCGAAAACTTTTTTCGTAGCTTTAGACTCTGCTGCGCAAGATAAAGCAAATGTAGTCTTATTTAGAACCTACTTTAAGGGTAAATAAAATATTTTCATTCATTACTGGTATAGTGCAAACTCATAATAAACCATTAGAACTCAAGAGATCGTCTACTGAAACAGCAGTGCGGCATTTGGAATGAAATTACAAATGATTTACACCAAGACTCCAGCTCAGAATGTAAATGAAAACCGTTGGACCAAACCGCGTTTTGAATTAGAGCAATTTGCTTCGCTGAGGATAACTTGGTTACGTTCATATTCGGAATTCGCGACTTTTTTAAAGGAGTTGGAACTTGACGAGGTTTTTTTCGAACCTTTAATGAAGGACGCAACTGTTTGACTTCTGGAACTAAGAAGTTGATGAGTTTTAAAGGTTGGCGCTCACACGTCTAACATCGCTACTGCACAACACAATGGTGTCGATTCTGTTGTTTTAGAATTTAGGAATGTCAAATAGACGAAAGCTATTTTATGCTTCAATTAGACTGACAGGTTTAAAATTAGGTTGACAGATCTAAAACAACTGGACTTAGTTAAAATAGTTAAAATCCTATTCTTTGCATTACATTTTAGCTATGAGTAGAAACGTCTACTTACCTAATTTTAGCAGGCATCCAATTTGGTCGTGATTAAAATTTATTCTAGTGAAAAACGGGCAGATTCTTTTTAAAAAGCTTTTTAAACATTGATTAATGATGGATTAGGACTGTTGTAGTTTTAGAATTTAACTTTATATAGGTATGTATGTATATTATTATGTATTTCAGAAAAATTAAGTCTCTTTGTGAGAATATCTTATCATCACAAAAGGTTAGAAAATTAACTCCCTAATAATGCATGAGACCCTGAGGGTGGTGTTTTTCGAAAGATAATTGGACAATTAGCAACTTCGTCAATTAACTTTGACGTAATGTGTAAAATCTTCTGTCAAAATCGTCAATATGTAATTGGACTGTTATATTTTCGAAGAATACATGGCTTAGTCCGAGTTAAAACGCCATATTCTTTCTAAAACCATACAACCGTAAGTATAAATCATTGCTTTGACCTAAGTATATGCTTCAAAGTCTTAAACGTTCGCTTTATCAGAAATTCAAGCAAAGTTAGCGGTAAACTGGGAAATAAGCGGTTTTAAAGCACATTCGATGAAGTTCCCCGAACTATTCGGCTTGAGTTTAGTTTTAGCATCCTACGCGTCGAATTCGATAGAGGGGTAATAAGAAAGCTTCATTTTCAGCCCAATACCAGTCGGAAGCATCCCCAAGACGCTGCGTTGCCCCGCTGTATGGCAATGCTGATGCGCTGCGCCAGATACTCACCAGCCCTCGGGTCACGCGTCGCTTCGACCAGACGCTCAGATAATTTTTCAAACACCCGGAGAGCCTCGGTATCCCTGGAGATTTTTTACAACTGTCTGCAGATAGCTCAAATGTTTCCAATTGTAAATACTAGTTGTAATTTTAGAAACAAATTTTTATTTGCCATTTTCTTTGTTAAGTAATAATGAATATTCGGTGGATAAATAGAAAAAAACCCTATTATACCACACAAAGACAGGCAACGATATAGAGAAAACGCTTCGAACAGAGGAAGTATTAAGGGCGGCCTTATCGCTGTGAGCGAACTCCTCTAAGCAACCTTGGGATGGACTGGACATGAAGAAACAAAATGGATGGTGGCACTAAATAAATCGATTTATATACCTTTAATGCATAATGAATGAATGACGTAAAACTACAACATACCACTAAAACAGAAACTAACAATATTAGTCTCAAATTATAGTTTACAAGCTTTTCTAGCAACTTCACACGTGTTTTATCGGGACGCAAGACTGTGTATTAGAACTAAACATAGGAAAATGTGAGCTTGATTGGTTCAGAAGTTTTTGCGCGATCGTTATATATAAGTGAGGCATCGATCTAAGTAAAAAGGGACAGATTTTACTTAGATTTTTGAAGTGAGGTAACAAAATTAGTGTGATTTTTCGCAAGCATAAGCAAGGTCGCCGTAATAAAATTACCCTAGATTAGATTTAAGCAGCCTAGATTATTTTCAGGCTGTTTTCTTGATAATTTTACGCTGTAGTTGCCTTTTTTCATGTCCTTTATCATGTCATGGTATATAATCCATACTTACATACTATAAAGATTATAACTATAGGTATTATATATTATAATTTCGCAAGTAACTCTGTCTGTTTGTTATCATCTATCTATTCACGCCAAAACGGCTGAACAGATCTTGATGAAATTTGTCAGCGAGGTGTACGGTATCTCAGGGACGAAAGGCTACGGTACTTTTTATCCCAGAAAGATCATCAATAGGACTTTTAGGCCGCCTACCCTGTCTTGTGATTTTCTATAATTGTATTGATATTGATTTATTCGCTCATTCATGTCTGAAATAGTATCCTAACTTTATGTTTTGTTGTGAAACTTTATCTCAAAATTCGCGCAAACGAACAACCAGTCGAACTTAATTTTAAAGTTGAATTCTCACCACCAACATGTCGGGCGTAACAAGCTCTAACTTTCATCTACACTTTATTTTGAACAAAATAATCCCATTGAAAAAGTTTGTCTCTGTAAAGTTTAGGCTAATGAGCCTGGAGCTAATCTCGCAAGAAGAAGAAGAACGCTTGATAGCTTAGCTGCACGAAAATCCTCACAAGTTTAAAGCCTTAATAAATAAGGTTGGGTTTAAAACGAGATATATGTTGAATACAGCCTTATGAATAACGGCCGTCAGAAGACGTGGCGTTTTAAATATGTAATACCTTTTTACCTAACCTATTTTGGCCTACTGCTGGGCAAAGTCTCCCCCAAACTCTTCCAGGAATCCCGTTCGTTGGCCAGGTCCACCACCAATCTACCCGGGATGCGTTCAAATCGCATGTAATACCTCTGTTAACTATGTGGAAACCTAACACCTAACATATCATCTGGCATATTAAGGAGAGCCATAGTAAGCAGAGCTTGTGTCAAGGGTACAAGGTGGCTGATATTCATTATACCAGGACAAATACATAGGTACTTGCAGATCATATAAATAATTAATAAGCTTTCTGGTATCGCTGTTATAGCCATCTGCGGTCAACAGCATTGTAGTCGATTCGAAAAAAAAGAGGTATTTATTCATTTGTAATACTGTTAGGCCTTTGGTTTTCCCTAAATAAATAAATATTTGTCTAGTGACCGGAATCCAACCGGCAACCTGCGTCGCAGGCGGAACCCATGGTAGAGTCGGTGAAGAAGAAAACTCAATAGTTTTTCAGTATAGTATTTAGAGACAGATATTATTGATGGAAATCAAAATCTGATATTCGCTTGCTTATTCGTGACGTCGTTTGGGAGAGCTATGTTTATCATTAAACATACATATTATACTATTTGTCTAGTGCTAAAAATAGACCATGTTGTGGCCTGATGATAATACACAATCTCTTGATGAATTCTACTGGGGAGCAGGTGCAAACTACTTGTATGGAATTATTTTATCAAAGCCAATTAAAACATTTCATAACGAAATATCTAGTGTTTTTGTTATAATAGTGCGTAAGCCTTCAAACTCAGGGTAATTTATAAGAAATCAAATCTAAAGTGGTGTAGTTGGTCAGCATTCCCGAACCGAGGGAAGGATGCTGGTTGAAGTCCCGTCGATGTCAATTTTTTTGGGATATCATTTGATTTCTTAGAAATACATCTAGTATATCTATGTGGTTGTATGGGTGTATACTATCTCTCTTGTACAGTATATTGTTCTATCCTCCCAGCCCTTCCTATCTCAAGGAGCGCTTTGAATTCCTTTCTAACTCTCACTCTCTCTCTCTGCGTTCCTCTGAAACACTCGTCTTAAAAGTCCCTGCCCACACTACCACTTTCTACGACACATCTTTCACTGTACAAGCTACCCGTCTATGGAATGCTCTCCCCCTGGACATCAGACGTGCCAAATCACTCCCTCTCTTTAAAAAACTGCTTCATCAGCATTATCTGTCCTTGCAAAGTTAGACAACTTTATTTTTATGCTTATGTAAGTGTATTATATTGTTTGTAGGCTATATGTAGGTATTATAGTATGTAGTGTAAGTTTTATTATTATTTTTTTCGCGTGCCACCTTCTATTTTGTTCTTACATGTCCAGTCCATCCCAAGGTTGCCTGGAAGAGATCGCTCATAGCGATAAGGCCGCCTTTGTACTTCGTCTACTCTTAGCATTTATTTCGGTATTGTTATCTGTCTTTGTGTGGTACAATGAAGTATTATCTATCTATCTATCTATGTGGGTAGAAGAAAGATGTCTTCAGTCCTGTAAAAGGAACAACCATCGACTCTATATTTGGTGTTACCATTATACTTGGTTTTTAAGCATCCCTGCCGTCACATACCGCTGCCCGGATTATCGCAGCCCTATCCCCTCACTGCGACCCACACAAGATTATACACAAAAGGGTTGTAAGATGCGGATGTAAATTAACTCCATCGCCCTTTGCTGTCCTAATGCGTGCAATTATAATGATGAGGTTTATGGTGCTGTTTATATTCCTTTGTTTACTTCTTTGTATGGTACTTTCCTTTGTGCAGGAATAAGTCAAAGTCTACATTATTTATGTAATAGCGAAGTAACGTTATCTAATCTGTGGTAATAGTAATAGTAGAGGAACCGAATTAGACGACCTTCACCTATCTGTTTATTGGATGGAAAGTATTATTATATGCATAGGAAGTAACAAATTTATTCACAAAGAAAATTATACTAGTATTTACAATTGAAACAATTGAGCTAACTACCGACTGTTGCAAACAGTCTACAGATAGCTCAACTGATCCATATCAACACCAGTCGGAAGCGTCCCCAAGACGCTGGCTGCATTGCCACGCTGTATGGCAATGCTGATACGCTGTGCCAGATATTCACCAGCTCTCGGGTCACGCGTCGCTTCGACCAGACGCTCAGAAAGTTTTTTGAAAACCCGAAGAGCCTCGGTACCCCACGGACCTAGGGTCTCGACTCCAAGGGGAGCAAATGTGTAGGCTCTGTCGAGACCTGCATTTTTGCGCCTCTTGGGATCTTCGGCCAAATCTGCCGCCGCACGGATGTCCTCGGAAGATGGGAAGACGCAAGTGTGTCGACGCATGTAGCGTCCCACACAATGGGCCTCCCCAACTCCCATGGGACTAGTGTCATACCGTCGGGCCTCTTACCATCGTCACGCAACAGACCATTCGGTTCGAGAATAGCTGGTACTTTAGCTATTTTTATATCATATTAGGTAAGTATAAGAATAATGCGAGTGAGTTGGGTATTATAATCCTGGTCTGACTATGTTTAATAAGTAATTCAAAAATTTGCATGGTACAAGGCGATGACCTATCTCCAATTTTACCTTACGTTTGTGTCTCGCGTCCTAAATAAAATAAATAAATAAAATAAATAATGCTGAACAATTCACACACAGCATTATCTAGCCCCAACGTAAGCAGAGCTTGTGTTATGGGTACTAGATAACTGATATACTTAATACAATACACTACATAGATAGATATTTTTTATTATACATAGAAAACATCCAGAACGCCCTGGACAAATGTCTGTAGATCCTACAAACATTTGTCCCGAGGCGGGAATCGAACCCGCAACCTCCTGTGTCGCAGGTAACCTTCGCCCGCTGCGCCACAGAGGTCGTCAAGAAAATAAACTGTTTAGGTGACGTTTCGTTATATTTTTACTAACTTCTGTATAAAAATATCTTCTTCTTTTCGGTATAAAAGTAGCCTATTGTTTAAGTTAGGCTACGCTCTAAGTGTATGCCGAATTTCATCTTGACCTGTTCAGTAGTTTTGGAGATCCAATCCTAAGTAACAAAAAATTCACATTTCATAAACTTTCGCATTTATAATATTAGTAGCAACATAATCTATATATTTTTGCTTAAGGGTCCGGCGGAGGATGAATTTCCCATACAAACGTAGTACCAAAATGATTTGTAATTTAAGAACATTTTCACCATGGTCTGCTATTATTTGTATTAAAATAGTATTTATCTAGGTTCCTGACACATTTTTTTTCAAAATACCTTTCTGAAATGAAATTAAACCGAAGCGCATTTTTATATCAAAGAATGAATGTTTTCATAGTATTTTTCTAGATAAGTATTTTGAAAAAAAATTGTGTCAGGAACCTAGATAAATACTATTTTAATACAAATAATAGCAGACCATGGTGAAAATGTTCTTAAATTACAAATCATTTTGGTACTACGTTTGTATGGGAAATTAGGGAACTAATTAAGTATTGATAAGTTTTTTATGTTTTTCCATTCTACTATGATGGCTTTTAACTTTAGAATGTACCCCAAGACCTAAGATCCCGTGATCCCGTTAGTGCACGAAATTACATTTTTGTACCTTGTCTCTCTCAAGTTGCCTTATTCGAAGACCGCGGTCTGTACTACCTCTACCTGTATCTTACCGTTCTTTATTATGACAAGGTACCAACGTATTTACATAGTAATTTGTAGGGCACACTCCTCACGATTCTTCCTAAATCTTTAGACAGGATATTTTAAGGTTTCCACATAGTTAACATAGACCAATTTGCAAGTGTTTTACATTAATTTCGGTGCCGGCCATTTTACGGGAATTTAACAACTGCATTTAGAATGAAAACCTATTTGGACTGGTCTAAGATTAAAACCAGTGAAGTCTCGATCGATGTTCAATGTTCTTCTTTTTCATCATTATCATGTAAGCCCGGACATACACATCACATACTTGCTGTATGTGATGTGTATGTATCATACTCATTTTCTTATTTTTGTTTTTGTCTCTCCTTGTTTAATGTTTGTGGTATGGCACCGCTCTGTGACCGCAGAAACTCAGACAAATCTTATTTGGTTTACCCAGTGTCCAGTAATTAAGAATAATAACCGAAATTTTAGAATAATGAGCTTTTAATAACTCTAATATTCTATTAATCTTTTCCACAATAAGATTATTGTTAATAACCTCATTGTGGAAAAGATTAAATATTAAACAAAATAATAGATTATGAATAACAGAATATTCTCCTTAATAAAATAATAAAATTAGCCTTTATTTCCTACTTCTTATGTAACTACTTATTAACTACCTATTTAAAAACTTTGGTTAAGTTAGTAGTCGCCTTTTTGACGTAGACAAGGCAAGGTAGGTAGGTTGGAATATTAACCTTATTTGTTGATATTAGAATAATAACCTTATTGTTGAAAAAATAATAGAATAACCTTATTTGGTTTCCCCAGTGTCCATTAATTAATAAATACATTTTTTTTTATTTTTTTTTATTTATTTGAGGGCTTTATCGCTTAGCGATAACATCGCCCAATAACATAAGGAAAACGAAGATACAAAGAAAAAATTAATAAATACAATGCAAAGACCTTCCCCAAAGATCACCACAATAACCGGTTCCGAGCTGCCGACGAAAAAGCTGCTGTCCTGTCTGTGCAGGCCGGCAACTTTGGTAGACTCCATGATTGCAAGTTTCTACAAGCCACTGTTACAAGCGCGGGTTTCCAGCTTTCTTTGCAAATTTAGCGACTAGTTGTAAATATTCAAATCGGTGTTTGCGTGAACCCTGAGTAAATGAAAGTCGATTGACTGTTCCAAGTTGAAGAGCCCTTGTCAGGGACAAAGGGTTCCGTAATTGTAACTTGGGGTAGGGAATTACAAGTTTTTGTTTTATCAGTTAAAATTAAAGGTTAATGAAGGTACTGTAGTTAAAGCTCTTTGGAATTGGAAGTTGTGGGAAAGTACAGTTACGCGTACGTTGGGTTGGATAAGCCACGTCAAGGGCGCAGGATGTTTAATTTTTAACCGATTTCGAAGAAGAGGGGTTCTATGTTCGGTTGTATGTAGTTTTTTTTTATGTATTTATGTTCAATTTCTAAGAATCAAATAATAAAAAATTAAAAATTTTCTGATATTATTTGATTTCTTAGCAATTAAAAATTATCCAGAGTGCGAGGCTTACGCACTATAATAACAAAAATGTTAAGATTTAGAGCAACGCGACACCTTTCGTCAAACGAACTTAACGTAACTCTAGTCTTTGAACAGGATTGGATAAACTCCAAAGTTTCCCCTGTAGGTGGAGCGCTTGAATCAGTAGAAAGTCGCAAAGATTTTCGACTCCTACGTCACTTGACTTCGTGGTGTAGTTGGTTATCACATTCCCGTACTGAGGGGAGGACGCGGGTTCAAGTCCCGTCGAAGTCTAAAATTTTTGCGATATTATTTGATTTCTTAGAAATTAAAAATTATCCAGAGTGCTAGGCTTACGCACTAATAACAAAAATGTATTTATGTTCGTCGATTATAGACCGATTTTAGAAATTATTTCGGAACTTATTGTATAGATAATGATCCCGAAGTAGCCTCATAAAATTGACAAAAAACTTCTTCGAGATTAGTATTTCACTTAAAAGCAGTGTAAAATTAAGGGTTGATTTCAAAAATTCGCACTGCCTGACGTCCTAAGCTCGAAATTTGCTACGAAACAGTAACTCATATTAGAATTTCATGACGACCGGAACAATCTATATGCAAAATAGGTGTAAACAAACAACGGCCACACTTCCAGCCATTTCCACCACTCAGGCGGTTCTCCGAAATGATGTTTCATACAAATATTTACTCATAATAAGAGCTTGTAAACAAAAAATGTGTGAAAGAGGACATGCATGGGAATGGAAGATGACGACTGATAGGGCAGTGTAAGAGATATATTTTTCTCTTTAAATTTCATATATACATATTATATTTCATATATATGTTGATCCGACACCACCTAGAATGGGAAAAGGACAGGTAAAAGAGCTCATTGGCACAGCGGGAAGTTGCCAGAACTCTCATTTCTGGCAGGCCGTGGTCCACGAGTGGGCAAGCAACGAGAACAACTAGCAAATAAAATAGTTTTATTGTTTTTGATTTACTTAAATAAGACACAAACTATGTGCTTAGGTCTAAAAGACATGAATAATCACAGTTTGATTGAACTTCCTGTCCTATCCTACTGTAATATTAAAAAGCCGTAAGTTTGTGAAATATGAATTTTTGTTACCAAGGATCTCTAAAACTATTGAACAGATCAAGATGCAATTTGGCGTACGCTTAGAGCTAAGCCTAACTTAGATAACAGGCTACTAGGCATTGTACAGAAATAACGCGTGCGATGCCGCGGGCAGAAGCTAGTTTTCTATATTAATTTTGATTTCTTGTGATGGGTTATATATTACATATCTCCCACCCCCAGGCTATGATGAGCGAGTATGATTAAAAAGTGTGAAAATCTTTTTATTTCTTTACAAGAATTTAATCCAGTTTTAATTAACAATAGTTATTTTGCAGATAGGTACAATTTGATCTGAATCCAAAATTAAAATTTATGCTCGCCCGCATCGCCTTTGTCACAAGCAATTATTTTTTGCATGACCGATTTTTTATTAGAGTTTGATTTTATGGGCAGTTTTTATTTAGGGTTTCTTATCTATTCATGGACAAAATATTATTATGAAAATTAAAAAGTACATTACTTATAATTAAATAGTACGTATTAGTAAAAAATAGTATAATAGTATTACCGGACCTTAATAATATTACTGACTATGTGAGTTTTCACTCGAAAACCACTTAACTATTAAGACTTAATTCTACTAAACTAACCAACTTTTAATTACTTCCTATATAGTTTAATGTTATTATCTATAAACCGTACTGAATGAACCCCAATCGATATTAAGAATTTTGAATACTAAAATTTTACTTTGCATAATTTCCATACAAAAAATACTATGAATCTAGTCAACCAGAATGAGATTTGATTAACATAGCAAATGTTCGTCACTTGTTGCAATAAATTAGGGTTGTCAGTACAATAGACCGTCAAAAATCGGATTTAGGGGACTAAACACAATAATGGTTCGTTAAATCACAAATAGAACACACAGGGGCGATTTAGTGACATATTTGAGTTGGCATCCCGCAGGGATGACTTGAATTTTGATCACCCTTAATTCCGACGGCAAATGGCAACCCTATGAACAACACATGAATAACAGTCGGGCTGTACTTTTTAACTATCATAATTTTTATTGCTGTCGTTCAATCGGCCATTTTACTATGCATATAATATGTTGTTTGGTTTACCGACCAATTAGAAATTGATGAATTATCACATCACACTAATATTATAAATGCGAAAATTTGGATGGATGGATGGATGTTTGTTACCTCTTCACGCCAAAACTACTGAACGAATCGGGCTGAAATTGAATAGACGTAGTTCTTAGTCTGGAATAAAACATAGGCTACTTTTCATCCCATAAATCAGTTCCCATGGGACAAAAGTCACCTTTAAACGTTTATAGAAACAACGCGTGCGAAGCCGCGGGCCTAAACTAGTTATTAAATAAAGCTCAGTCCTATATTTTTATTTAATTTAATATTTATAACAACAGTTAAGTACCTACCTATTTCCGTCATATAGTTTAGATCTTACTATGTCGAATAAGTAGAACCCTAGTGACGTATCAACAAGGTGAGCCTATAATGATATGTATAAAACTTAACCTCAGGCTAGTAAAGCTCAAGACAAGATATAAAATGTGCGGTCTCTGCTGATAAGTAGGGCAACGTTGGCAACCCTAAAAAGCCGAATGAAGAACCCCAAAAAATGCAGGTTCCGGAACACTGATTCTCAATAGTGCATAAATTTGAAACAGGTGTACAAGGGTTAATAATTTAACCGGTTGAAGAATTACAAAAAAAAACTTTACGGTCGTAAGCACCGTAAGTACGTTCCTATCATGAATCGATTTTTTATTACTGCCATAACACAAAATAGGACTTACCTACTTGCATTAAGGGATACATCGTTTTTTGTAGCAGCGATAAAATATGAAAGGTTGACGTAAGTATCATATTCAATGGCCTCTTTTACCAGAGGAGTTCGATTTGACTTGTAGGTACCAGAGAGTTTTGTTTTTAGCGGTGTTACACAGTGTAATGTAACGCCGGTTACACAGTGTAATGGTACACAGCGAGCGTTCGTGCAGTCAGTACGGGGAGAGAAGGCACTCGCAACGAGAAACGAGACGGATTATAGAACATGGGCGGGGCGTAACGTTCCATGTTCGCTGCGAATGGTACACCGCGTAACACCAGTCAGTACCCGGCTTAAAAGCCGCCACACACAGAAACCGTGGCTGGGCCGGAGGCGAAGGCGTGCGGGTTGTATCATACGAATTTATATGAGAGACTACACATACAAATACAAATAATTTATTAATAACTCCAGTTTACAGGTCAGAAAAAGTGCAAACAGTAATAATAAGTATTATGAATATTATAACATAATAATAATAATAGATTTAATTTATTTAAATAATTGGTAATTCGTAGAACTCTGCTACAGAATAAAAAATACTGTCCAGAAGCCATTTCTTCAATCGATTTTTGAAGACCATGGTGGAAGTTGCATCTTTAATAGTCGTTTGGCATTTTTAATAGTAATATCTTTAATAGTCTTTAATATACGCCGCCCGGAGGTGTTTGTGTAAATGTGGCCGGGCCGGAGGCGAAGGCGTGCGGGTTGTAATGTGTGAATTTATATGAGAGAGAGATTATACATACACCGCCGGGCGGCGTATGTGTAGTCTCTCATATTCGTATGATACAACCCGCACGCCTTCGCCTCCGGCCCGGCCACGGTTTCTGTGTGTGGCGGCTTTAAGAGGGCATATTACGCGCCATTTCGTGAAAAGGATAGGAATATTGTTAAAAGTAATACTGGTATTTAGTTCGTCAGAGATAAACAGTGACATCCGACTGGTATAGCTTAGCAATGGGCACACTGCCTGAATTTTGCTTTGATTTCGGGAAGCATTTCATTATATTTTATTGTTTTGTTAGGATCAAAATTCATATAACCAGAGAAACTTTTTATTTGTTTTTTCGGCAAATTCGTTTACGAATAAACTGGTCTGGGGGAGCAGAAGTATGTGGGACTCGACGCCCTGAGAAAGACGTACCTAATACCCACTAAAAACCTCTCCGGTTTCCCTCTCGTCATTTTCGCCGAACCACGGGAACATTTAAAACCTACCGCGGCCATAACTAAAGAACCTGCCCACACACTATAAATGATCATTAAATAAAAACTTGTTTAGGTCTACCCCACCTACTAACTAACCCCTACTACCTGTGCCGCGGAAAGCACGTTAAGCCATTGGTCCTGCGCTTGACATCTCCCCGGTCGTGTCGGTCTGCCGTCCCATATTATGAGAGTGAGGGAATAGAGTGCAACTGTGTTTGCACACACACTTGTGCACTATAATGTCCTGTGCATCTGGCTAGTCTCCGCTGCGACTGGCCGCCGTGGTTGAAATTCGGCTATGAGGACACCTTAAGGTATCATAATTATCTACCTATCACTTAAGTTTACAACTCATGTTTTCTTCGAAAGAATCTCAGTAGCTCCAACCTCGAGTCGAGTCAAAATAAATATTGAATGTAGTTTGTGTAAAGAGTCTCTGTGTACAAATAAAATAAAGATAGTGTTTGTGTGGGTGGGTGGCTGACAATTCAATACATTGCAAGAGATGTTACTTGTTCGTTACACTAAATAATAAATGCGTAAGTTTGGATGTTTGTTATCTCTTCGTCGGGATCGGGATGACATTTTGCATAGGTCTAAATCTGGAATAACACTTACTTACGTACTTTTTGTCTCATAAATCAGTTCTCATGGCATAGAAATAAACTTTGAAATTTTACAAAACAATGATTGGAATAACGTATTTGTTACCTACTTTTTAAGCCCGAAACGGCGCGTGCGACGCGAAACGACGCGGGCAGAAACTAGTATATACTTTATGACTCAGTGTTGCCATTGTCATTTGACACATACTTATTTAAGTATGGCATGTTTCATTAACAGTTTCCATAAAATATCGTACACACACACTAACTGGTACCCGGCAAAAGGATAGTTAATGATTATATCGGGTATTTATCGCGTACCTTTTCTTTTATTTCCCATACGTTTCTACCGCGTTACAGCGATCGTGGTCACGGGGCGACTGGATGTACTCGGAGTTACAGCCGAAAATTGACGGCAGTATCCACGACTACCCTCAATTCGGAATTGAGGGTAGTCTATTCTATAATAGGATGTCTATAGCTTTGGTCTGGTGATCATGACGCACAACGCTGCGGTATGCGGTATGCGATGCCGGACACTTAATCATATGAAAAACGTCGAGAATGTTCTCTTGTTCTGTCGCAGTATGCCTCAGCGGCGAAGGGCAAGCGCGGTGAAGTGGGGAGGTGTACTCCCGCACAGCGCGGCGTCATTCTCGTTTCAACGCTGCGGTGTGCGGGTGTGCGTCACGGGTTGACAATATGGATTGGTAGCTGCGGCAAAATCAACTGACCACCTCTCCGCAGGGACGGTAAATGCTGCGTCGTGACGCTGCGTTGGGGCGCATACCGCAGCGTTGTGCGTCATGATCACCAGACCAAAGCTTAAGGCCCCTATTATGAAAGCATGTTCAGTCATAGATCTATGCTTGACTGACGCTTTTCTAAGGCATACATGTCACTACATCTATGTTCGAGCAATCTTTCACAATACGGGCCTCAGACATTGATATAAGTAAAATTCTGCAGATATGGTACCTACGTTCTCCCAGCGCTATCTCAACAAATGGCCTGTGTTGTGTTACCTACAACTAAACGCAAACACGCTATTTCCAATATATTGCAATATACCTAATTATGAACAACAATGTTGGAAAGACGTATCTACACCGAAGTGCGATCGAGACAACAATACACGCGAAACACGTACGCCGGCAGCGCCGGTCCGAAAGCGACTGAGGTGGGTGGACCTAATTGGACTTAATTTGAGCGTTCCACTTTCGAGAAGCTAGTGTCCAATCTCCCGAATTTTACTTACATCGATGGCCTCAGATGATCAAATGGTGAGGTGGGTATGTAGTATTTTCATCAGTTATGAATTCATAAGTTCAGAATTTATTTGATAACTATGACATCACCCTTTGCCTTTAAAATGAAATTTGTCATTTAAGATTCTACTTTATGCGCAAATAATTAAGTATATTTTCGTTACAGAATTTACAGTACATTAAGTAGGTTCGCCTTCACTATCAAGTCACATCCGGTCTCGCTATTATTAGAATAAAACCGGACAAAACAACCTTAGGGCTCCAATATCAGTACTACACTAACCCAAGGTTATTTATACACACAACTGACATAACTACACTACACATGTACAGTACACCACACTTCCGTACTAATATCATAAATTCGAAAGTATCTGTCTCATCATCATCATCATCATCAGCCTATATTAGTCCACTGCTGGACATAGGCCTCCCCTAATGAGCGCCATAGCGCCCTGTCTTCAGCCTGCCGCATCCAGCATCTGCCTGCAGTCTTTAGCAGATCGTCATCCCACCTGGCCGGAGGGCGTTCTACACTATGTTTGCCGAGTCGTGGTCTCCACTCAAGAACACGTTTACCCCAGCGGTTGTCGGTTCTTCGCGAGATATGGCCGGCCCACTGCCACTTCAGCTTGCTAATTCTTTGAGCTATGTCGATAACTTTGGTTCTCTGTCGGATGTTATCGTTACGAATCCTATCCTTCAGAGAAACTCCGAGCATAGCTCTTTCCATAGCTCGCTGAGCGACTTTGAACTGGTGGGCTAGCCCTACCATGAGTGTCCACGTCCACGTGTATCTGTCTGTTACCATTTCACGGCTAAAAGGCTGATCTTAATGAAATTTGACAGAGGACGGTATCCCAGGGAGTCATATGCTATTTTTTATCCCGGTAAAGTGCGTGAGAAGCCGCGGGCAGAAACTAGTGGCAGATAACCGGCACATCGTTTACCTGATCGATCTAAAACGGGTCTAGGTCAACGGATTCAACCAATTTAGCTCGTTGTGCGCCCCAGTTTTACATCTTTGAGGTAATTGCAGATACTGCTAGTTGGCAATGGTTGTTGCCTTAATCGGTTTCGAATTACCCTGTATGATCCCGCTGTCGTTTTATAGCATTTGAGATATATAAGGTTCAAAAGCGTTCTTGACAGTAGACATTATGAAATAAATAAATAAATAAATGGTCGGTCTATAGTTGATTAACGCATGCAATGCCCAGCCATGGCTTTACAGCATGGTAAGTGGCGCACCGAAGCTAGACCAGGTTATAAGTGTCTGGGTGCTTAGCTTGGGGCTTAATGCTGAGTGAATTGTCCAGCATTATTTATTATTTTTATTGGGCAATGAAGTATTAATTGAAAACGTTTCATGTTTCTAAACATCTGTCCGCTAATATCAATTGGACTGCTCGACAGAGCCTTATGCATTTGCTCCCCTTAGAGTCGAGATCCGTGGGGTTCCAGCAGCGCATCAGCATTGCCATACAGCGGGACAATGCAGCCAGCGCGTAGCGGGGACGCTTCCGACTGGTATTGATATGGATCAGTTAAGCTACCTGTAGATTGCCATAAGGTACTCTTGTAATTTTCTGACTTAACTAAGTGCTCCTTTGCGTTCATATAGTTGAAAATGCTCGACAGAGCCTAACGCATTTGCTTCCCTTAGAGTCGAGACCCGTGGAGTTCCAGCAGCGCATCAGCATTGCTATACAGCGGGGCAATGCAGCCAGCGTCTTGGGGACGCGACGACTGGTATTGATATGGATCAGTTAAGCTACCTGTAGATTGACATAAGGCATTCTTTTAATTTGCATTATGGCACTCTTATAATTTGTTGACTTAATTAGGTGCTCCTTTGCGTTCGTATAGTTGAAAATAAATGAAATAAAATTGTTTACAACGGCCTGCAGTCATTTTTATTATTTCAATTGTTAATACCAGTTGTTAGTTTGTTAATTTGTTTCTATTATTTGATTGTAATTTTCTTTGTTAAGTATTAAAGTAATTTTATTAAACTGTAATTATAACAATCGACGACAAGAATCCAGCGAACGTTATTATTATACATAACTAGATAACTACAAATTTATTGTCAGTAAAATCGGATTGTTAAACAAAGTAAATTTTATCAGAGAGATCAAAGGTTTTGTACACATATTTCGAACTGTTTAATTTAATTTAATCATAACGGCATATCACGATATAATTAAATTAACATTAATGAGCTGTTGAAATAACTAGGATCATTGGAAATACCTTTCTGTAATTCAATTAACCTGTAGATTGTTTGCAACAGTCTTCAGTTAGCTCAATTATTTCAATTGTAAATACTTACTAGTTCTAATTTATTCCTCTTGTTTGATTGTAATTTTCTTTGTGAATAGATTTATTAAACATGCTAAATAGTTCAAATGACAAACCTCAAATAAATAAATAAAAATGGATATTTTGTCACAGCATTGTTTTGTGACGACCTCTGTGGCGCGGGCTGTTGCGGGTTCGATTTCCGCCTCGGGACAAATGTTTACGATCAGCAGATATTTCTTCCGGATGTTCTGGTTCTTTTTATGAATACTAAAAAATGTCAATCTATGAAGTGTTTTGTATTAAGCAAGTAAGTACATATATAAGTTATCTAGTACCCATTACACAAGCTCTGCTTTGCTTGGGGCTAGATAATCATGTATGTATGAATGGCCCAGCAATATTTATTTATTTATTTATCCAGCATTATTTGTAGCTTTAAAGTAAGCAGAGCTTGCAAAATGGTACCAAAAAGGTATCAAAACAAAGAACATCGTTTTAGTTTAAGATTTATCCGTTTAAATGACAATTTCCACTACTAAATGTAGGAAAATTTCCTCTACAAAGGAACCCCTAAATTTTACCTCTATTATGTAGGTAGGTAGATGTAGATAACGAGACTGGAAGGAAGGGAGGAAATCCAATAATTTAAGTCCATTACCCTTTAACGAGTGAAGGTAAAGGAAGCAAAAAAACTCGAAAGTTGTGGAGTTCCGACCGTGACGAGCGCTTCCTGTGGTCACTAAGGGATAGGGCCACAGAAGGGAAAGGAAAGGGGAGCTTATTCAAGTTTTTAACTGGAACCAATCTAATTTTGGAGTAGTGATTTTGGTGTCATTTTTAGGGTTTCGAAGATCGGTTTCGAAACCCTTATGGTCTCGCTTTGTCTGTCCTTTTGTCCCTCCTTAATAACTCAGCAACTACCGCAGCTATCAACTTGAAATTTAAAATAATAATGCATGCCATGAAAAATGGTCAAAAAGGGGGGGAGTAATTTTCAAAAGGGGGGCTACCTCACAGAGTGACAAAAAGTGATAAAAAGTCAAAAAATGTACCTAATCTTCGAAGTACCTATGCAGAGCGATCTAAAATGCAAGATCTAATATATAGTTTGGTATTTTTAAGTATTCATTAAATAGCGATATCTCTTACCGGTATCTTTAGTACTTATATATTTTAATAATA
This sequence comes from Eupithecia subfuscata, assembly GCA_963564075.1. Lineage (NCBI taxonomy): Eukaryota > Metazoa > Arthropoda > Insecta > Lepidoptera > Geometridae > Eupithecia > Eupithecia subfuscata. The sequence continues at coordinate 3,401,745 of OY751116.1, read as the reverse complement.
TAATAATAAATAATAATATAATAATTTTAATAATATAATATACCTATAATTGACAAACGTTCGAAACCCTCGGCGCGCGAGTTACACTCGCACTTGACGGGTCTTGTTTAATACAAAAAGACAAAATCACCTTGTCACTGTGTCCATGTCTTGTCTGACTTTATGCAACGATAAATGTATAGAACTTTAATGTTCTCTAATAAAAAAAATCGATCTCTAAGCAGTGTTTTTTTTTTTGTTCTTGACATGTTGAAGAAAATGACTTTTTTAACTATTACTTAACTGCATAAAGATAAGCGAGGTTTAATTTAGACACAAGAAGATAGTGAAAGTGACGTTATAGTTATAGGCCTTGTATATCTCAAAATAAAATAGTGCAATTTTATTTTGAGATATACAAGTCAGATTTTTTTCGAATAAAATAGGTCCGATGTGTTTGTTTAAAATTTAATTTATATCGGAAACTAAACATACATTAGCATTCCAGTCTTATCATTAGTATGCTTACAATTCCAGATAACCCTGTATACACATCGCAGCGACTCATAGAGATAGGTTTTAACCTAATTTTAAACGGGTTATTCCAGTTTTCCCCCTTGACATATCCCCCTTAAGGGGGAAAACTGGAATTCATTTTATTGGAGACCAGTTTTCCCCCTTGAGAAAATTTTATTTAAGAGGGAAAACTGGAATAATTTTTTTTAAATTCCAGTTTTCCCCCTCGATGATTTTTCGCGTTCCAGTTTTCCCCCTTGAAAATTTTTTTCGCTAGGGGTAAACTGGACTCCAAAAAATATTAATTCCAGTTTTCCCCCTTGAGAGAAGGAAACCAAAGAGAACAATAAAAACTACAGACTTTGACGACTTTGACGACCTCTGTGGTGCGGTGGGCGAAGGTCCGCCTGCGACGCAGGAGGTTGCGGGTTCGATTCCCGCCTCGGGACAAATATTTGTACGATCTACAGATATTTGTTCAGGGTGTTCTGGTCGTTTTCTATGTATAAAAAAAATATCTATCTATGTACTCGTATATTATTATGTATATCAGTTATCTAGTACCCATAACACAAGCTTTGCTTACCTTGGGGCTAGATAATGCTGTGTGAATTGTCCAGCATTATTTATTTATTTATTTATTATTTATTTACTAGACAGTACACTCAATTTTTATTTTGTACTTTCACAGCAATGAATGAATGAATGAACACTTTATTGTTTACAATACATAAAATAACTTATATCTAAATAAAATAAAAACGTACAATGGGCGGCCTTATTGCTTAAAGCAATTTCTTCCAGGCAACCTTATTACTAACAGTAGATATAAGAAATAAATTGTTGGCAATGACAGACTTTATAAAAAAGCACTAGTGATGTGCTACTTGTTGGTGGCTAATTTGAGATGATGAGTTAATAATGAATAATGCGGCGTTCATAATTAGGTTAAATTAATACAATTACTTGACCCTAAGAGCTGAAGAAATAATAAAACAGAAGAATTAATATAAGATAAACGTTGATATTTAAATTATTTTCTTTAAATTGGTTCAAATATCGAGTTATTTTTCTCATACCAAAAAGAGCAAAATGACAAATTATCAACTAGTATTTACACTTATCTCAATTTAATAAAAATCTAAGCCGCCAGAATGCAGAGTACCCAGAATGCTGGCAGCATTGCCACGTTGAATGGCAATGCTATTTCGTTGACCGCATGTTTCATGAGAAACATTCCGCTGACAGAACAGACACACGGACGGACGGCAGCGGAGGCTTAGTAATATATAATAATATTCCCGATGGCACCCTTTGGGTACGCAACCCTAAAAGTCACTATCTAGATAGGTTTTCTATTTTTACACATTGTTATCTTGAAAACCGTCAGTGTTTAAGGGTTAATTAAACATCGTTGTTTAACTTACCGAAACTCGTAAAGTGAAGATAAAATTATTCACGTCGTTATTATCATTTCGTTTAGATGTCTAGACTAGACAGCTACTAAAACATGCAGTAGGTACCTACCTAATATGTAGAATATGATGTTAACATAACTCTACTACAAATACTACAATGTCATCAACTGTGTGATTCATATGAATAGTTATTGTGCTAATATCGTAGCAAACTGTATGCCTTTTATTACACATTTATACAGGGTGTTACGAAACATATTGTGTACTAACCCGAAAGAGGGGGTTCAACTATGTTCTACGATTTTTTTAAATTGAACTTTTTTCGCTTACTTGTTTACTTAACAAAAAATGAAACTTCTTCTAAAAATGAACTACCTACTTCTTATTCGTGTTTTTATGTGTATGTTTAAATTATTATTATTGTTTTGAAATTTCGAAGGATTTACAATTTTTTTATTGCAAAACAATGGTTAAGTACGCTAAAAAAAAAGGTTAATTTAAAAACTCGAAATCCAAAAAATCTTTTTCACAAGTTGATTCCCTCGGGGTCCAGAATCATCCTTTCGGCTTAGTACACATGTTACGTGGCACCTTGTATAGCTGATGAAGATAAATATTGTTTCTGTAATACATACATAATGCCACTGTCTGAGACACGGTTCATTGACATTTAAGCCTTCACTGCGACTTCATCCTGTATAAATAACTTCTTATTTCGTTTCCCATTAAAAGCAATTTTATATATTCACTTCGCATTTAAATAATAAAAAAAAGATTTTCAAAATACTCAGTATGTACCTGATGATATATTTACATAATATCTCGACAGAGCCTACACATTTGCTCCCCTTGGAGTCGAGACGCTAGGTCCGTGGGGTACCGAGGCTCTTCGGGTTTTCAAAAAACTATCTGAGCGTCTGGTCGAAGCGACGCGTGACCCGAGAGCTGGCACAGCGAATCAGCATTGCCATACAGCGCGGCAGCGTGGCAATGCAGCCAGCGTCTTGGGGACGCTTCCGACTGGTGTTGATATGGATCAGTTGAGCTACCTGTAGACTGTTTGCAACAGTCAGTAGTTAGCTCAATTGTTTCAATTGTAAATACTAGTATAATTTTCTTTGTGAATAAAGATGTAATCAGTTAAAAAATTTAATATGTTAATATCGCTGATATCGAGATAGTTATATTTTCCATGATTTAAGATTATTTCAGACTAGCTTCTGCTATAAGACAACTCCCAAACCACTGAATTGTTCGGGCCTAAATTATGCACACATAAAAATCTGGACCATGTTATTGTTGTTGATTCCAGGTCCTGATTTTTACGTGTGCAAAATTTCAGCCCGATTCGTGCTTTGGGCGTTTTCTTCGGCTAACCATCTTCACTACGGCACCTTTCGTCATGAATTACCTAACTACCATAGATTCCAAAGTTTTATCACCGATGAGAGTTATCAAAACACGCATCATTTACTTTTACTATAACGCCAAGAACCCTGAAGATTTTAAGACCCTCAAATGTTTCCGAGAGTGTTTTCAAATCGGAAGGAAAGGCATTACAGGCTGTGAGAAGATTTGGCTCCACTCCAGAACCTCCCCTTATGTCTTGCGGGGGTGCTAATCACACGGTAGCTTACCAAGACTGGAATCTGGGGAAATTGTGGACAAAAACATATCTTACACCAGCTTCTCCTCACGGCTTCGCTCATGTGGTACCTGGATAAATATAACCTTAGTCACGTAGGTAAAAAAACTAGGATTTTGAGAGAGAATGATTATGGTTTTTATTTCACGGATTAAAAATTAATGTCATTCATATTAGGGGATGTTACCTATATCTTCGTAAGAAACGGACAGTTTTTAATTATTTCTCAATCGTGTTTTCACATTAGGGGAACCAAAGGAATAATCAAAGGAATAATATCAGTTATCTAGTACCCATAACACAAGCTTTGCTTACCTTGGGGCTAGATAATGCTGTGTGAATTGTCCAGCATTATTTATTTAATTTTATTATTATTAATGTAGAATTTTAAGTAAATCGTTTTTACCACGGGGATCCCGTGAGTACTGAGATCTAGGCCTAGTTTTGAAAGAAAGAAAGAAAGAAAGAAAATAATTTTATTTTTAACTTCAATCACAAGAGTTTTTAAGTACTAGTTTGACAACCAAACCCGCTAATTCTCTCCTCATTTCAAATACCCCGACGGGCAATCAGTGCTCGCTTGTAATTCACTGGTACCTAACACTTAGCTCTGGTTTTGGGACTAGTTACACAATGTAATTGATTAAATCAAGCAATTAGCATCAACTAGTCGAAACTACCCAACAAGTTGTCGTAGATACCCGAGTGCCCTAGAACTGGATGTAAAGTTATCCCTTCTATGCCCTTCCATATGAGTGATGACGGTAATTAGGAGTATGTTGGAATGTAGGTTGAAAGATTACTATATCTGCAGTGGCAATTCCGCTGAACTGAATGTACATTTGTTATAATTATAAGGCATCTAGAATTAGCTTGAGGATAAATATAATACTGGATTTTTTCACGCATCATCTCTCTCCAAGGTAAGCAGAGGTTTATGCACAGAAATCTTAATAACAAGGCACTAGAAATGCTGAGTACCATCCGATCTATCGGGAATGCGTGTCGCCGGCTCGCCCCCTCTACTACCTTACCACTACATACACAGACAATAACTACGGAATTACGGCTACGCCCATCCAAAAATGCAGTGCAAACCAAATTAAGCCTTATGCGTAGTTGCATACGTTCGCTTACTCACACATTAGTGACAAGTTTGCATTTGTTGTCGTTATGACGTCATTTTAATGTAATCTACCCTAGTGCTGGGCACGAAATATCAGGTCACGTACCTATCGTACTGTTATTCTATGACTAGGGCATTGTACTAATAAAATAAAAATATAGTTGGTACTTCAATATTCATTTATTATTAACTAGCGACCCGCCCCGGCTTCGCTTGCAATGCTTATACTAAATATACCTACTGCAGAATTGGTACTCCGGCCGATACCGCAATCGCTATGTCCCTGTCATTTTAAATCTGTAATATCTTCGAAAATATTCATTCAAATTACATGCTGTAAAGGGCAATATTAATCTATATTAAATGCACAATGTATCTAAGTTACTTAATTGGATAAGGATTAATGCTGTACTGCTTAAAATCGCCTCGTAAATAAGCCATTATTTCTCGTAAAAAGTAAAGGATAAAAAATGGTAATTGTGGGTTATCCCTAAGAGATAGACATATACTATCGTAGATTTTTTTTGTAGACCTTTTTAAGTTGTAAAATACTGTAGTACATTATTCTGATCTATCTCGTAGGGTTCAGCCAGCGTTTGCAATGTAAGGCATCCGGTAGCACTCTCAAAAAGGGGGGTCTTGGGAGGAACGGGGGGGTAAAATTATCGAAATCATATGACCCCCTCTATACAACCCCCTAAAAATTTTTCATCAGTGTGACTCTGCTTGGCGCCCCCCTGGGGGGCGGTGGTTCCGGGGGGCAAATCTCAAAAGTCGGAATTTTTCCTAGGTCCCCCGGACACCCCCTACATGATTCTGCAAAAAAAACATACCTCCCCCTCCACCATCAAGGAGAACAATTATGTCAGTCAGTCAGTCAGTGGTAATCAAGCTTTATAGATAGTTAGTTATTATGATAATAAATCATAAATAAACAATTTTAATGTAACATCGTATTCCTAAAATACTATGTTAAATTATGCAAAGTTGTTTTACAAATCACAACCAAGGTAATATTAAGGATAATATTACCGTGTCACAACACTAGCTCGCGACCGAGTTCTGCGGCCGTACCACGATAGGAAATCGAGCGCGCAACGTTATCGTTCACTGTGCAGTACATTGCTTTTTGTAATGAGGTACCTGCCCGATGTTGACAAAAATAAGAGGCAATGTATAGTTAAACGTGATAATAAGAACGGTCGACTGTGACGTTCGTATTACTTTTAAAGATTCTATAATTTTAAGGAAAAACGGCATTATTTAGAAAAAACAATACTTACCGATGAAAAGTTATTCCTTTATTAATATAATTACAACTTGTGGAAGAATTTCCGCAATGGGAAATGCTGCAACACACCATTTTTACACACGCACGTTTCGAGAGCAACTGAACAGCAACGAACGCACTGGTGGCGTGAGAGTCACCTGAGCGGCGACAAGGTCACGCGCGCTTACGATTTCTAGTGCCTTGTTATTCAGATTTCTGTGGGTTTATGGGTACTAGATGACTGATTGATATAACCAGACTCGGAACAAATGCTGGACAATTTACACAGCATCATCTAGCCCCAAGCTGAGCAGAGCTTGTGTTGTGTCTGCAGATCAAACAAATATAATGTCCCGTGGCGGATATCGAGCCCGCAACCTTCTGCGTCGCAGGCGGACCATTGCTGAGGCATTACAGAAGTGATTAAATGGTTTTTCTCATTGAAGGTGACGATTCAGTCCTAGTGGAACGTTCTCTGCTGTGCTGGTGCTTTGTGGTGCCGGCTAAGAAAATACACCACCCCAATTCTTCCCGCGGGTGTCGTAAGAGGCGACTAAGGGATATCCTCCGGGGGCGGGCAGTAGCGCCCCCTTCAGAACAATTCTACCACCGAACTGCGATCCCCAACTCGCATGCGTAGCGTGGGGATTATGGGCATTACCCTCCATGAGATAAAAGTCAATAAAGCGCTTATCAGGAGGAAGCCTGCGTCCAGCAGTGGACCAATATAGGCTGTTGAGGTAAGAGAGGAGAACGTTTTCGGGACGTACTTATATACTAACCGACTCAGAACTTTTTCTTCTTCTTGAAACCTTTAAAACTCGTGTTAGAGCCTTAACTATGAAACTAGTAAGTACATACACCTTTACCTCTACAGGAAACGTCTATTCTGTTATGAAATAACAACACAATAGTTATCAAGCGAGCTCGCTTTCAACTGTCAGTACTATACACATTAATCATTCCCTAGTCCCTACTTAGTTCCGTAACAAAACCCCATGATACCTAAACTTATTACCCTAAGAGCCCTTGAAATAAAATACATTTAACAAAAGCACAAAGTCGACTAACATCTCCAAAGGAATGAAAAGCGCAAAATCATTAATCACCTTTACCAACTTTGACCACGTCATGGTGAAGGTAGAAAGGCTCGGAAATATTGGGAAAAGAATTCAGATGTAAAACTTAAAATGTAGTCCTAACTTAAAAATTGTTATTGGAGTAAAAACTAACATAAAATACAAGGTAAAAAACAATTATTACCAACACTTTTTTGACAGGATTTTCGGTCAACATTTCAGAGTTTTTTAATAAGAGTTTTACTTTCTATATTAATAATTTCGGACCGGTCTACGGTAGACTCGAACGAAATGCACATCAAATTGAAGAGCGTAGAAAATTAGTCGATCCGAGTCGACAACTTATAGGCGGAAAATTCGGATTATCGAGTAGTTTCAATATGAAAATGAATAAATTGCTAAAAAAATTGTAACGACAAAGTAAACATGTCAATTAAGTATAAACATGTCTATGGTTCGGTCTTGATACCGTGGACGGAAGAAATCGCTCTCCAGGGTATATAAATACTCCTTGATCGTAGCGTGGTTCGGTCTAATTTCTTTGAATGAAAACTCTTTGCTCTTTGATTGAGAAATCATTATGTATAATAATAGTAATAGTACCTAGTATTTTATTGCACCCGTGCGAAGCCGGGGCGGGTCGCTAGTGTTATAATAATGTAGTACACGATACCTCGCGTTATTTCGTGCTAATAGTAGGTAATAGTATAAGTTACAAAATTACTTTTTTTGCATTAAAATAAGCATTTCTGCTCATTGTTACTTAGTAAGACTTTGACGACCTCTGTGGCGCAGCGGGCGAAGGTCTGCCTGCGACGCATGAGGTTGCGGGTTCGATTCCCGCCTCGGGACAAATGTTTGTACGATCTGCAGATATTTGTTCAGGGGTTCTGGATGTTTTTCTATGTATAATAAAAAATATCTATTTATGTAGTGTATAGTATTATGTATATCAGTTATCTAGTACCCATAACACAAGCTCTGCTTAGCTTGGGGCTAGATAATGCTGTGTGAGTTGTCCAAGACTTTCGATTCCAAGAGAAGACCTTGGGGTTTTGAAGCGCACGTTTTGATAACGAGCGTTTTAAAAACATCTGGTCCGATACATCCATTCACATCCAAACTTGCGCTTCTTGGTAAGTATTCAAACGCGTTGATGTATCGAATCCAATGGTTTTGTCGTCGTTTTCTGCACGCGCTTCTCAACACCTTATAATGTACTCGATCTAATCCGTAAAATCAACTTCAAAACAAATGCACCATATATTTATGCATGTAAACTTTTGCATCTCACGTCTAAGTTGCAAAGCTCCAATGAATATATTACCTAGGAACTGATATTTACTCTATGCCAACTCAAAGGCATTAGTTCTAGCGATTTAGTATTCATGGTAAGCACCATGTGTAACCTGATTATAGTTGAGGAGGCGAAGGTTATATTGGAGCATGATCATGAGTTTCAGTCAGCTAAAGTTGGGGGTTGCTTAATAGACCAATTAAGGTTTGGTTTTCCTTTAGCCAATATTAAGGTAACTTTTTGCTATTTACGTTCATTTGCAAGCGACTTGAGCAGTATAAGTGAACGGTTTTTAAATTTTGGTAGTTTCTCAGAATAATCTTGTAATAGATAGTAATAACTGTACCTACTCGATAATATATACTTATATTATAGCAGCACGTACATATGTTTATGTTGCAATCAATTTTTAATCTAGCTTTAAGTAACCTCATAATATGAAAGTGATTGTGATGTGTTCTGTACGTTAAATAAATAAAGAAGTTTTTAGGATTTTTTTAAGATTTCATATCAGATATGAAATCTTAAAAAAATCCTAAAAACTGAGACAGATTCTGTCTACGGAACATTGTCTCTAACATTACTGCAACTGAAAATTATTGAATCGTTAAATTTTTTTCCAATTCATCATCTGTTAAATGAGAAAAAAAATATTTTTTAAACGTCCTTCGGCCCCGAGAGGCGTTTTTTTTTTGTTCAGCCTATTTCGTCTAAAGGCAAAGGCCTAATCTTTCCACTCCGTGCGATCTTATGCGATTTCCCACCAATCATTTAGAATACATTTTGGAACGAAGTTCCTTATTGCGCGTTGTGAAAGGGGGCTAGACGGAAAAAATTATAACGAAAATTGGAGCGACACTTTTTGCCACAGAACAAATATATTGCCACAGAACTAATATATCCTAACATTTGTTGGATAGTAAACACAATATTAAGTTAGTGTCAAAGTGTAGAACTGTCACTGTAGCGTTTATGATAGGCAGCTGTCATCGCGAATGACATTAGGTTTGCACTTCGTTCCATCCGGGTATCCCTTGACACCTCTCAGGTTTTTTTTTAAATTTGATTTGTATAGAGAGTGTTAGCGTGTTCAGTGATGCTTCTTCACGCTTCAGGTATAAGTGCTTTGTAACTTCCTGCTAATAGTTAGTGAACTTTCGGTGCTTACGCTCATAAAACCAATGCGCCAAAACTTCCAACTTTTCTGCGCCAAACGATCGACAAGCTCACTGATTTTGTTGCTGTATAGGTTGGTTATAATCTATAATATAAAAATGAATCGCAAAATGTGTTGGTAAGCGCATAACTCAACAACGCCTGGACCGATTTCGCTAATTCTTTCTTTGTTGTGTTTGTTATTGTCAGGAGAAGGTTCTTATGAAAGAAAAAATTGAGAAAGTTGGAAACATAAATTTCCACGGGGGCGAAGCCGCGGGGCGCAGCTAGTTTTTGCAAGCGCGTTATTGCACTAACAGGATCTGAAGACTCGTTCGGTTTTGTGTAGAATGAGGTGCCCGGGGGAAAAAAGGAATTCATTTTTTTATTGTTCAATTTTCCCCCTTATAGGGGATTTGTCAAGGGGGGAAGTCTGGAATAACATCTTTGATTCGACGCAGAAATAGAGCTGTCAGCCATTTAGCGTTCTGACGTCTAGAGAAGTACAAGCTGGAAACGAACTTTTTCTAAAATGTATTTTTCACCACGCTTTTTTTGTCAATTTTTTTGGGGACGCTTCCGACTGGTGTTAATATGGATCAGTTGAGCTATATAGACTGTTTGCAACAGTCAGCAGTTAGCTCAATTGTAAATACTAGTATAATTTTCTTTGTGAATAAAGTTATTTTTCTTATTTTTCACCACTCTCTCCCGAAAACGGTGACTTTGCTGCTTAAAAACAGAGAGCAAAATTGGGTTTTGCTCACATGTGGAATAAAGGATATTATTTAACTTGTGGAAAAAAGTAATTTGAATTCAGAACAATGCAACCTCCTAAGCCATTTCAGGTAAGCATGGGCATATACATAACTATCAGGTAAGTGCACCAAGGAAGTGGAAATGGGTTATTAGCCTACTATACCGTTCTGAACGTGAACTAATATATTAGCCTATTAATAGTCGACACCGATATATGAAGGTTATAGATTTGCGGTTTCCTGCCGCGGTTTGTGTAAGTATTTTTATAGTAGGGTGAAAACGTGGGTAAGATATCTAATGCGTTCGATGAACTGACTCTAGGTTGCATTCCTAATCCAGGGTAAAAATTTACATGACACTATTCAGGGTTATTCAGATCAGGTAATTAAATAAATAAATAATGCTGGACTATTCACACAGCGTTATCTAGCCCCAAGGTAAGCAGAGCTTGTGTTATGGGTACTAGATAACTGATATACATAATAATATACGAGTACATCTTATATATAAAATTCTCGTGTCACAATGTTCGTTCCCGTACTCCTCCGAAACGGCTTGACCGATTCTCATGAAATTTTGGGAGCATATTGAGTAGGTCTGAGAATCGGCCAACATCTATTTTTCATACCCCTAAGTGATAATTTTAAATTTAGATAGATATTTTTTTTATTATACATAGAAAACGAACAGAACACCCTGAACAAATATCTGCAGATCGTATAAATATTTGTCCCGAGGCGGGAATCGAACCCACAACCTCCTGCGTCGCAGGCGGACCTTCGCCCCCTGCGCCACAGAGGTCGTCAAATTCACTGACACTGCGTAAACTCCAGGTTCTGCCCATCACGACCAACACGTTTGTTACTACTTCTTCACGTCAAAACTACCTACTGAGTGGATCGGGCTGAAATTTTGCACAGATGTAGGTCTGGAATAACACAAGCTTCCTTTTATCCCACGATACAGAAATAACTATAAAACATATAATCAGATCTTCGTTAATTTGGAATACCGTATCTATTTAAGGACTACTTTTTATCCACTTACTTTTAGTACTACTTTTATTAATACTTTTATACTTTTTAGGGCAAAAACTAATGTAAGTACTTATCATAAGTATGGGCACATCGGGCACACAAATTATATCATGGGCCCCACCCAATGTAGTTCGCCAAACGTCCACGCGTGGGAAAGTAGAGCTGGTCCGCGGAGTGGTAGGTGTACGTGTAGGAGGGCTTAAGTCTCTCTTTTTTTCTTAAAAGGCAAAAATCGCAAAATGAAGATAGAAATCGGAGATTAATTGACGTAAGACAAAAACCACAGACTAAACTGAGCTATTTCCGTTTTTGTTATCACTTTACCAATTAGTTTTAATTTTGTTCAGTAGCATTTCTGATGCAAAATACTATTTCTATTCTTATTTTCAAAAGTTTTTCCATCTTGTCGTAATTTTTAAATCTTGTTCCAAACTTTATCTCCCGCTTTGAGTTCCGCAAACATTTCAGCGTATAAAAATACCAAAGCTCGCGAAGAAAAATCGAATGGAACATGTGAAAAATAACCATTGCGAGATTTATAGCCAAACCATCCCTTCATGGAAACTGCTGGGTATCAATCGAAGTGTCAATTTTCCGGAACGAACTAATAAAAATCTTCTGGTTTACAACTCTGTACGAGGAGGTCTTGACTCAATAGTAAATTTTTTGAAACATTTTAACCCATTTTTTTAACGAGGAGGTTCTATCATCCTCAACCTCAACAGTCGTATTGGTCCACTGTAACAACTGGTTGTGAAATGTAGTTGCCAAAGCGGCCGGAGCGGACTTTTCGCAATACCAAAACGGAAAATGTTTCCGTTTACTACCGCTGACTCACTTAAAATCATTCTCAACCTATATTTCGAGTTTGTATGAAACTACATACCAACATACTATGAAAAGTAGTTCCTCTAAGAATCCGGTAGGGGTGCTACGAATCGCTACATGTATGGAAGATACCTTCGGAAAACTTGTATAGTTTTCGTAAACTATGCTAAACTTACAAAAAAAATCGTTCGCGGCGGGGACAAGGTGTAGGAGGTCATATAAAAATTTTTAAAATTTTTATTCCTTTGACTCTTGGCGCATTAAGCTCGGAAAAGTGTTTGTGTTGTATGTATATCTGCCAACTATAAAAGGTAGCCTTTGAGCAATTTTGTTTGACAACATAAAAAGTCTCTCTCTACTTGTATTTTAAGCGTAGTATTATATTAAAAGTATTTATTTATTTAACCATCATCAGCACACAGATCCCCTAGTACTATCCAATGATCCTATCCATCCACGGTTGTCTGGTAGAGATCGCTCTTGAGCGATAAGACCGCCACTTGTCACTTAGTTTTTAAACTGTTTTGTTGTATTGTTTCTATCTATAAGTGTGCAATAAAGAATTTTCTATCTATCTATCTATCTATCTTGCCACTCAATCAAGCTCTGCTTACTTTAGAACTACGATACTATGTGACTGTGTGATGCCCGGCAATAAATAGTATCCAAAACCCCGACTCATGATAAAATATGCAGTTGCGGCAGGAGTTGCATAAAATATTCATATAATACATATTTGTAAATAATCACAATAAAACTTTTTGAAACTCCTGTAATGTTACTTATGAAAATCGTGGTTTTATTAATTGAGTAGACCGGACTTCTGAGTCGCTCGACGACTCAGTAGTTCGGTTGCCTAATTGAACCGGCCTATTGAGCCTTTTTTTGCAACTGTAATGTCGGTGTTGGTGATACATTGCCGGCTCATTATACGAAATATTTTCTTTTGATCAAGTGACGGCAGATGCTAGATGGAGCAAGCTGAAGACAGGGCGCTATGGCGCTCATTAGGGGAGGCTTTTTCCAGCTGTAGACTAATATCTTAGGCTGATGATGATGAAGTAACAGCAAATGTCAAATGTGACAGCAAATGTCAAATGTGAGAGAAAATGTCAAAGTGACAGAACGGTGTAGTCTCAGTAGTCCGGTTACAATTGAGTGAACCGGACTTCTGAGTCGCTCGAAGACTCAGTAGTTCGGTTGCCCAATTGAACCGGGATTTACCATGTTTTGTGTTGTTTTGACCTTTCCCATATTTTGTGATCATGGCGCATGCAACTGTGAAAAATACATGAAAGCTCAAAACATAAAAAAAACATGTTGTAATCCCATTCTTCCTGATTTATTTTGTAGTTTGTGATGTATCTGTCGTTGGTGGTTCAATAAATAAATAAATAAAGCACTCATTAATGAACTATGGAGTACTAGTTTCTGCCCGCGGCTTCGCACGCGTTGTTTCTATGGAAACATTGAAAGGTTTTTTAATCCCATGGGGACTGTTTCATGGGATAAAACGCCTATGTTTTATTACAGGCTTAGAGCTACATATATGCAAAATTTCAGCCGATGGGTTCGATCCAAACTTTCTCATTTATAATATTACTAGTTTCTGTCCGCGGCTTCGCACGCGTTGTTTCTATGGAAACGTTTTCTATCCCATGTGAACTGATTTATGGCGCAACGCACACAGAAGGCGGCGAGGCGAAGGTACGGCACAGATACGGCGCAGATACGGTGCAGGCGCGATATTTGCGCAAACAGATGCGGCGACGGTACGGCAGAGAGTATTATTATACAAGGTGCTTTCGGTTTTTTTGTATCATATAATCCCAATCAATTTCCAAAAGTGGCAGATGGGTCATTCATTAGTTTGTGGTGCTGTCGCTCTAACTACCCCTATTTATAGAAATAAATTTTCATCTCAAAAACTCAAAAAATACAAAAATAAAGTATTTTTAACCTGGGATAAAAAGTCTATGTTTGATTCCAGGATTAGAATACCTGTATGCAAAATTACAGTCCGATACGTTCAGTAGTTTTGGCGTGAAGAGGTAACAAACATCCATACACCTAAACATTCTAACTTTCGCATTTATAATACTAGCTTCTGCCCGCGGCTCCGCACGCGTTGTTTGTATGGAAACGTTTTGAGGTTATTTATATCCCATGGGAACTGATTTATGGGATAAAAAGTCGCCTATGTTTTATTCCAGGGTTAGACTTACCTGTATGCAAAATTTCAGCCTGATCCGTTCAGTAGTTTTGGCGTGAAGAGGTTACAAACATCCATCCATCCAAACTTTCGCATTTATAATATTAGTGTGATTAATATTATATAGTATGTGATGGATGAATTAACTGTATTATCTATTTCCAACTCCTATTGGATTAAGTGCTCTCAGATGTCCTTCCATCGGAGGATGCCGCTTCAGAAACTAGTCCGACATCCCCCAGGGTTCTCGCCAGTGTTGCAAGCTCTACACATGTTTAAACTTGCTAATTCTAAAAGCTATGTTAATACACTACTCACGTGTGAATCGTTCGGTCGTATTTAGAGCGATTATGTAAGATTTTGCTCGTGTTACCTGAAACAGAAATAAATTATTAGTATGTTTATACGTTTTTTTATTACAGTACTTACGTGTAGGGAATATTAAAGTAAATAAATATAAATAAAATTAGTTTATTTCAGGCAAAAAACTCATATCACATAAAAATAAAATTAAGAATACATAAAACAAACATTACTTATATTGTCTTCGGAAATATGTATGTGACCATGTGATGCAATCGTGTAGCATAAGTATTTATATGATTGAAAATTAAACACAATACATTGTTCACCGAAAAGCTTGGTAAGTACACTTAATTGAATTTTGTCTTTATTAACAAAAATTAAAAGCCGATATTGAATTCTTTTTTCCCTATTTTTTTTTAAGTACGGCGGGACAAAAATTAATCTCTACCCTCGGGAATAAAACTTATATGGAACCAACGAGGAGCTTTTTCTATACAAAATGAAAAGAATTATCAAAATCGGTCGAAAATTGAGGGAGAAATAGCCGAATATAGAACCTACTACTTTTATCGAAGTCGGTCAATGTCTTTCATGCGAGTATGTTTCCAAATGAAACGAAATTTACTGCGAAAAAATATTTAATGGTAGTCGGTCTGGGATATGAAAGGAAATCTAACCTAAAGTAAAGTACTGCAAAGCCCAAAGTTTGAAGTTATCACATCACGTTTCGAAAACTTTTCCCTAAAAAATTGTAAGGGCAAGTAAAAAACAGGAAAAAGAAAATGACAAAGCCATTTTTCCCATTTTTCAAATGTTCAATGCTGTTTTAAAATAGTAAAATCGGAACATTTTAAGGATCCCATCTCAATAAATTTTAAAATGAAAATTATTCCGGACCTCCGAGAAAATATTTAATATATATTTTATTGAGAACGATGAAAGTTAAAATATGCGTGCCTTAAAAGGTCCTTCCGAAGATAAACTCAATATTACCCAAAAGTTCAAGTGTTCAGATAAAATATAACTTTAATTTTATTCCGATCAGGTGTATGGAAATCAAATTGTTATCAAAAGGCAACCAACAAGTTACGGGGACTTCAGAGTTTTGAGTTGGCAATTTCTTGGGTGTTCTTTATTAAGGATTGGTGTTTGAGACGATTTGAAGCGATTTAAGGAAGGTTCTCGTTATATTACCTTGAAGACAGGACGACCTTGGAAAAGTTTAGAAAATTAACGCGCTGTAAAGCTTAAATAATTTCTAGCCTCTTGAAATCTCGATCCACCAGCAATCAACATTTGTATTGAAAGCACGGGGTTCTTGTCTAGGGTAGAATAGAGAAAAATTACGTCACTTTGTCATCGAATGCATAAATTACTTGAAATCCATTCCTTTTACTTCAATAATGTACCCCATGTATGACGATGCGTTCTCATTATTGTCTATTCTACCCTAGAAAACAATTCGTTCTGAAATGTCATTTGTTCATCAGTGCTGGAGTTCTTATTTGATTAGAATTCAATCTTCGAGTAACCCAATAAGGGTTACTCGAAGATTTAATTCTATGAAACAGTATGAAACATACATAAAAACAATATTTTTTTTAAACTCGCCGACGTTTATAGGCTGTACAGATTTTCAAGAAACATCGCTAAGAACACTCGGGATAAAATTATCTGTGACACAAAAAAACTAAACATAATCGGTTCATCCGTTTGGGAGCTACGATACCACAGACAGATACACAGACAGACACGTCAAACTTATAACACCCCTCTCTTTTTGCGTCGGGGGGGTTAAAAATTGATGCTTAAAATCAACGAAATTAGTGTCGAATACATTCCCTTGTTTTCTTGTTTTTCACCTCTATTCCGATTGTGAAAAACAGGCGTTATTTTTTTATTTGCTTTTGGTGGCTTTCGTATCACTGCGGCCATGATAGGCCTATTGTGATAGTAGATTTCGCAACGGCAGCCGTAGCTTTGCCGAAAGCTGTAGGTACTAGGTACCACTATATGTATATACGATAGTTTAGATATGCACGAACCATGACCACCTCTTTAAATCGAAAGTAAATCGAAGAGGGCAAATAGAGTATAATTCAGTGCTGACAAATGTCTCGATTCCTCCATTTACACTCCGGTATCGTCACAGCAAACAATCGGGTACCTGGTAGTTTTAGAATGGATCCCAGTGCATACCGATTGCTTTGAGTCTATTCGATATCGATTGAGTCATTCGATATCGGTTGAGTCTTCGATATCTTTGTTGGCCGGAGCTTTGACGGAGGTTTGCCTAGGCGATGATTGGGATCGGAATTTTTGAGTTGTTCCTAGAACGAATATTTTATGTACCTTCCTATAGTATTCTGGTTATTTTTCGTTCGGTTTACTCTAGCAAATACTTTGTGAAGATCCTAGCTCGTTATTTAACGGAGTTTTCTTTACAAGTTCAGTCGCGTACGACCCGCGCGGGCTCGAGTAAGGACCAATTTCACCGTTGCAATTGAACGCGTTCAATATAAGATAAACTCTGTTTAGCGCTTCAAACGAGTTCAGCGCATTTTGCCGACATAGAATATAATAGAATATTTTTATTTGTGACATAATGAAATTACTTTTAACTTATAAAATTAAACTTAATTAAACACAAAAAGGTCACCAGCTCAGCTTAGTGCTGCTATGGCACAAGGGCCATAGCAGCGCTGGTTTTCAGCGGTGCAGCGCTACTCGCTACTCCAATCTTACAATCATACTACTCGCTAATCACACCTCGCTACACCAATCATACATAAGTAGATCCGGTATAAGTGCTAAGCCGAGTTCATGAGCTGTCTGTCACACAATAGGTAATACGAATTTGAACTCGATCAAGCTGAACTTAGTTTGTTGATCTTAGTTTTGGCAGGAAACGGTGAAATTACCTAAGGCTCAATAGGTACCAAGTAGCAAATCTCATTCAAGAATTCTACGAAGAGTCTTACGATTCCGACTGGATAAAAATGGGAAGAACAACATTGTCTACCAGACCAGTTCAAACCAGTTCATTTTTCTCAGATTCACACGATTTCTATTTTATTTCAACGGAGTCCAGATGTCAGGAGTGATTTCATAGCCCGCAGCGTACCTACTGTCAGGGTCGGTTTCCGAGCACGATTCTTTAAGTTATGAGATTTATATTTTTAAAAACCGTTTTATTTTGCCCATGAAGTTCTAGAGTAGAATATCTTTCATACTTTGAAGGAGTGTTCGATGAACATGAGCTTAATGGCTGTACCATACATATGCCTACCGGTCTTAAAGCCTGCTGACCGCACGCTGTCCTCGCGGCGACTGCTAGGACCAGCTCGCTGTCCATGCACAGTCGGCAAAGAGAGATCATCGTGCAACTTGCTTACAGCGAACGGTCCACGCGGTTACCACGCGTGGGCCACTCGCTTGCAAGCTTCAAGCGGTAAGCAAGGAGTAAACCATCGAGTGGCTAGGTAGCGGCAAGCTAACTGACTGCGCGCTGTCTGCAATTTGATGCTGTCACTGTAAAATGGATCTTAAAATCTATCTATCAAAAGACGCAAGTATACAGGTCTCGACCAGAGCCTCCGCATTTACTACCATTGGAGTAGAGACCCCAGGTCGGGTTTAAAAAAAAAAATCTGAGCGTCTGGTCGAAGCGACGCGTGAGCTGGTGAGTATCTGGCGCAGCACATCAGCATTGTCATACAGCGGGGCTGTAGATTGTTTTCAACAGTCTGCGGTTAGCTCAGTTGTTGCAATTCTAAATACTAGTTCTAATTTGTTGCTATTATTTGATTGTAATTTTGTTTGTTAACATATCTTAAAATTGCGAATGCTTATTTTTGTGCTGTTAAAAGCGGTACTTTGTCCTTTAGTTTGAAACTACAATTTCATAACGCGAAAACAAAACCGAACAATGTTAAACTTTTGTCCATCCGGAATAGCTACTGGAGTTCTGGCTAAATCTGGATATTTCTACTATTCCGTACTCTATCAATTTGATCCTCGCATTTTAAAATTCATTCAGAATTCGCAACTGGAATTTTACGCGAAATTTCTGAATTTTTATCTTTGCAAGGCAAAACACAGCACAAAATGCGCATAACATTGATTGAAATTCAAGTCATGTCACATCTGTTACCCAAAGAATATACGAAATAACTTATTACGCTGCTTATTATGAACGTGTCTTCTTTTCCATCTTCTGCCTTTTGAAACAACGGCCTCGTATATCCAAATTAGCCGTGTGTTTGCACATCTGTCACAAAATGATATTTCAATACTTACTTCTAAGTATCAGAACATTCAGAACACGATATTATCGTGTTCTTATAATATCGTGAAGTTGCGCTAAGAAATAACATCCTAATAATATTTTAAAGCCGAAAGTTTGTGAAATCTTTTGTTACCTAGGATCTCCAAAACTACTGAACAGATCAAGATGAAATTTGGCGTACGTTTAGAGCAAAGCCTAACTTAGATAATAGGCTACTTATTATACCGAAAATAAGCGTGTGAAGCTGCGGGCAGAAGCTAGTATTATTATAAAGCCGAAAGTTTGTGAAATCTGAATTTATGTAACCTAGGATCTCCAAAACTACTGAACAGGTCATGGTGAAATTTGGCGTACGTTTAAAACATAGCTTAACTTAGATAATAGACTACTTATTATACCGAAATACGCATGCGAAGCCGCGGGCAGAAGCTAGTATGAGACTAAAGCGGTAATAAGTCTTATAAATTATTACTATACGTACGAATATTGAAACGAAATCTGTGAATAATAACTTCGCCAAGTTGTGAGCGCGCCCTTATCGCTCCCGAAATCACCCGAGCGTTTCCGAAGTGACTCGAATACGAAATCATTGTTTTGCGTAAGTAAATCTTTTTGGATTAGATAAAACGTAACGAATATGCCCAATAAATAAATGAGGGGTGTATTATCAAAAACCACTATAATAGCTTTCTCAAAATTTTCACAGATTAGAAATAACTGTTAAATCTTGACCAATGAATCGTAATTCATAGTTTTTGGTCTTGCCGATTAGTCCTGGGCATGGCGCCACTAATCTTAGCTTTACCAACAGAAATCATAGAGAAAATACTAAATTATAAGCAAATTAAAATTCGTTTTAGAGGATTTTGAAACTAATCTTACATAATGGCGGGTTTTGAAAATGAACAGTCATATTTTGGCGGGTTTTGCAACCAACCAAAACCAACAATAAGATGGTGGATGGATGGCGTTATACGACATAATTTTTAAAATAGGGGTCGGAGGTAGGATATTATTTTATTACTAGGTGTATTGTATTTGATTACTATGTTTTCAATAATAATAATAAATAATAATATTTTTAATTGTTGTGTCATTGACACGTGAAGGAAGAAAAATAGGTAGGTACCTACTGTTAACATAGCAAAGATATTTTACCTAAAATGTATTATTTACCTGCGTACATACATAAAATAAAAAGATATGAAGTATTATTATAGTTTTTATTCAAAATGTATTAAACACGAGTTTCTCTTAGGTATAAAATGGTATCTACGTACATAACTGGCTGAAAACTTAACTAGGTACATCTTGCATAAAACTTTTCTTGCTAACTTTCCAGGAGATTTTTGTTCCATTTTCACTCACCATTTCTTGCGCTCCACTTCACGTTTCCATGATGACGGAACGCGTGGCCTCTTCCTCAAATGCTTCAGATCTGATTTTTGCACAAACTGGGCTAATTCTTCCATGTTTTTGCATTAAATTTATTAAAAATCATAACACTTGTTGTACACAGAAAGTCACAACCGCCATACTATTTTCTCGATGAGGCGACGCAAATCCGGTGCTGTGATTGGTCGATTGTGTTATAGAGGATTTTGAAACTGACCTACGCTATTATAGTGGCTTTTGATCCTTACATCGTTCTTTACCAGCGGATTTCTCTGTGTTTTAATGGGTTTTAATAGAAAAGCAGCCAACCATTTCAAAGCAATTTTTAAGAACTTTTGATTGATGGTACTAACACGATATTGGTCAAAAAGCATTATAGCGGGTTATGATACTGCACCCCTCAAATCTAGACATACATTTGTAGAAAAGTACTTTTACATAAATAAAATGTTCTTTCCCAAGCTTCGAAGATATGTAGTAAGTAAGTTATCTGAAGAGAAATCTGGCCTGGAGTTATTGGCTCTATTGAACGCAATAATGTAGGTACCAAAATCCATCAGAGGCTCCCAAAATAAGGCAGATTCCCATTATTTGATAGACCTACATAGACCGAGATGCAACGAAGCAAGTTGTCATCTTATTTCTCCCCATAAACTTTTAATTAAGTTAATTGAACGTTTATTAAAAATTCACAGAAAATAGAAGTATGGAGAAACAGTTTATTTGTTCAAAAACTGTATAATTTTCTGAAAATTATTTTCTTAAGTTGCTCGACGCAAAAGCTAATTGAAATAAATAAATACTTCATGGTTCTAATTACTTGCTTTTATTAAAACGATAAAACAAAACGGAATAGTTGAATGAAATAAATAAATAAATAATGCTGGACAATTCACATAGCATTATCTAGCCCCAAGGTAAGCAGAGCTTGTGTTACGGGTACTAGATAACTGATATACATAATAATATACGAGTACATAGATAGATATTTTTTATTATACATAGAAAACGAACAGAACACCCTGAACAAATATCTGCAGATCGTACAAATATTTGTCCCGAGGCGGGAATCGAACCTGCAACCTCCTGCGTCGCAGTCGGACCTTCGCCCACCGCGCCACAGAGGTCGTCACAGAGAACGAAAAGGACGTAAATCTTCTTACTGTAAAGCTTTATCAAGTTTACATTAAAGGGGAGAAGCGACGCAATTAATGCAATCAACTCCATTGAGTAAATGAATTCATCTTAGAAGTCTTCCTGACATTGACTTGTCTCCAAGTTGCGCATTCAAATCCCAGTCTCAGCATTGCGGCCTTATCTCTGCCCAGTCTCAGCATTACAGGCCGCCGAAGCCGCCGCCGCCGCCGAATAGGTTTCCAACACGGACGTGTGCATCAGGCACTAATGTATTAAAATGACCCGCTAGGCTAGGACTTGATCAATTCTTTTCATTTATTTATTGTTGCTTGTTTTACAGAATATGTATTCTATTTTCCAAGACATCAAGCACTTACCTATATAAAAATTTGATCATTAAAAGTAGAACGAATACCTCAGCGTAGAGTAACAAAGAAAATCAAATAAACGAAACAAATTAGAACTAGTATTTACAATTCAAACAATCTACGGGTAGCTCAACTGATCCATATCAATACCAGTTGGACGCGTCCCCAAGAGGCTGCATTGCCTCGCTGTATGGCAATGCTGACTACGCAACGTTGCGCCAGATACTCACCAGTTCTCGGGTCACGCGTCGCTTCGACCAGACGTTCAGATATTTTTTTTAAACCCGAAGAGCCTTGGTACCCCACAGACCTAGGGTCTCGACTACAAGGGGAGCAAATGAGTAGGCTCTGTCGAGACCTGCATAATTGCGCTTCTTGAGATCCTCGGCCAAATCTGCCGCTGCACCAGCCCTCATAACTTTAAGTTAACTTAACTTTTGTAACTTTCTTACCCTCTCTCCTACACTACACACATCTAAATCAATAAATGTAACGAAATTCAGAGTAGATTTAGTGGGCTTTCCTATTTTCCCGGTTGAAATATCATCGGGGTGAGATAGGGCGGACCCCTGACCGTCGTTTTATCAGCAGATGTACTACTGGCATACGGTTGCCTCGTGAAGCTTTTTACAGGCATTTATTTAGTGTCACTTGTGTTTGTTTGCGTTTTAGTGTTTTTAGGCTTGCGCTTTCGAAGGACTTGCTATTTATGACGATGTTTAGGTGTTAGATTGATTAAGATAATTTTTTAAAAGCTAGTGTGATCCTTTTTTGTGTTCTACTGGAGGGAAACCTGGATTTGTGACGCCAGTGCGGATAATTGCGTGGAAAAACAAAAGACAATCGCGCCAATTTTAACAATTTGCCTAAAGGCTTGGCCAAACCAACGCGTTCAGCTCGCGTCCGCGGTGGCGTGCGCGGTGGCGATACTGCGCGTGCAAAAGTCGTATACACCGTCGCGTTTGTTCTTGCGTTCACCAGGCTGGAGTCACGTCATTGACTACTACTAAAACTAAACAACATAGTTCTTCTCAACAAATAAATAGCTGCGTGCAGCGTCCTAACGTAACAAGCCCGATCTGATCGCCACCACCGCGTGCAGACGTGAGGACGCATCGATGTGAACACGTCGCTACAAGTTCGTACACAACAACTGACCGCCACCGCGCACGCCACCGCGGACGCGAGCTGAACGCGTTGGTTTGGCCAAGCCTTAAGTGAGTGTGCTAGACGATATCGTAAGCGTTCTATTTTTAAAAATTGGAGGTTCTACATATGCTGGCTGGCTGTTTAGAATCTCATTCAAAATTAGAACAAGCTCTCAACGTTCACTCAAATTAGGGATTCCGAGTCACCTAACTTCAACTTCTTTCTTAATGGCGCCCCTATTCTGAAGACACGAATTTGATAGGTACAGATCGACAAGACAAAAAACGCAGAAGACGAAGGAGGTTAAACTGAATGAAAACTCACGATCAAGCAATGAGGTACCTAACCACAAAGGAGGTGGTAGGTGTACTTCAATTGATGCAGAGGCCAAGAGCAACGACAGGAGAGTCTCTACGCCTCTACTACCTACTTATTGTTATGTAAATAAACAACGAGTATATTTTCTAAGTCTGTTCTTTAGTCACTGCTTGTGCAAGTTATAACACCCTCAACTTTTTGCTTTTTTTAAGCTAGCTAGATATTAATTTCGTCCGTACGCAAATGTTGGTCCTACCCGTCCAAACGTGTAATTTTGATGGCAATATACGCTATTTGAATATTTGATAGCAACGTACTAATTATGTAAATGACAGAAGCAGAGTCAATAATTACGCACTTCCACACCATTTCCTACAAATGTACTGATTAATTTTAATGGGCTACGTGTATTTTTGTATTTCCATTAGAGGTAATTTAACACCTGTATTTTCAAGTCAGAAACAAATTGTGTTTTGGATTTATAGGCATATAATTCAGGTCTTGTCTCAATCTCATCTTAGTACGAAATCTAAGAAGATTTTGTACTTAAATTAACCTGAAACCGATTTAAGTGGAGCTTATTGGAAGAGGGACACCCAACGTTGGGTATACGCGGCTGATGATGAAGATGATGAGTCGAATATCACATTATGCATGGAAAATTAAGAACATAGGGACTGACGCCCAAATACTCAATCGCAACTTACATTAGAACACGTCTTTTTTGACAGTTTTCAATTGGTCATTTGAGACGTGCTTAAATCAGAGTTTCGTTTGATTATTCGGGGGTAAGACGTCTCTAAACAACAATACAATACAATACAAATACACTTTATTGCACACCAAGAAAGAACAAAAATAAAAATACAGGAAAAGAGAGATACAGAGTTGTACAATGGGCGGCCTTATCGCTAATAGCGATCTCTTCCAGACAACCTTGGAATGGACACAAAGCAGTTGTACACGTAAAGACGGTAAAGACTTATCAACAACAACTTATCAACAAGCGGCAGTGCTAGTAATTTCTTCGTAGTAAACCCCAAATTCATAAATATCTCTAAACAGCATTTTGCACTGAAGACCTTAAAAACACAGCAGAATCTCATGTGAATTCCAAACAGAGCAAGCTTTACTGGACCACGACATCACAGTAATAAAGTTTTCCTTGCTCTTATATTACTCTATACAGATGATATGGTGAGCATTCGAAATTACTGTCATAAAAGTCGCGAAAACACCTCCAAAAACTACTGCAGAAGTTCTCATAACAGGATATAAACTGGCCAGTCTGTCCCCATAAAAGAGCTCTCTCTAAAATTACCCAACCTCTAAGAAGACCGTTTACGACAGTTGTACTTAAAAATCGTTTGTTCGGGTCTCATTAGAATTGCTAATAATAAGGGTCTGTAATCCGGTGGGCATGGCCACCTCTTGGGACTCGATGGCCAACTGAATCAATAATGATTGGGACAAAAACAAAGGGCGATAATCTGGATGGAAGACTGCGGTAGCGAAGTGGGTATGGCTTAAAATAATTGAGAGTAATTGGCAGTTTTTAAGCTCAACCTGTACGCCCAGTACAGCTAGCGTGGGTTTTTCAAAAGCATGGAGACTCCTCAATGCTAAAAGTTCTCTCAAAAATTAAAGGATTTTAATAATAATAGAAATAAAGTAATTATGGGCATTAGACCCCCTCCCCGTTAAGGGATGAACGTGATGTTCTATCACCACAAAGGTTCGTAGTTGAACATCCGTAATGAAAGTAGGACTCCGGCCAGGTGGGATGACGATCTGCGAAAGACTGCAGGCAGATGCTGGATGCGGCAAGCTGAAGACAGGGCGCTATGGCGCTCATTAGGGGAGGCCTATGTCCAGCAGTGGACTAATATAGGCTGATGATGATGATGATGAATGAAAGTAGAGTGTATTTTATTTTAGACTTAGGTAATGCTTAATAATCTATATACTGACATTGTAAAAATTTTGACCAATGGAGCTATTTTGACATATAAATCTAGGAAAATTAGAAAAGGCAGGACTATAATTGGCTGGAATAAACATGTAAGTGCAGCGCACAGGGAGGCCAGGTTTAAATTTAATGTTTGGTTTTTGTATGGAAAACCGAGTAATGGATTAATTTATGAAGATATGTGTAACAGCCGTAAATTATTTAAAGCTAAACTTAAATGGTGTCAAAGTAACCAAGAACAAATCAAAATGGATATTATCGCTAGTAATAAGAAGGATAAAAACTTCTCGAAGTTCTGGAAAAACATTAAAAAGTTAGACACAAAACCTGGTCTTCCTGCTAGTGTTGATGCGGTCTCTGACCCTAAACAGGTGGCAGACTTGTTCAGGGAACACTTTAGTGTAAGATCACCTGCAGGAAATGCAGGTGTTCACACGCAACGGACGCCTGGTGATGGGACCAGTCATTGTTCCGGTACTACCCTGACTCGAATTACAGCTAGTGAAGTGAGACAAGTCATCCAAACCATGAGCACGGGTAAGTCACCGGGACATGATGGTCTTGGCATCGAGCACCTGAGGCACGCTGGGGTTCACCTGCCCGGAGTGCTAGCTATGTTTTACTCACTGTGTATCAGTCACGCGTACTTGCCTCCAGAGTGTATGAAAACCATTGTTGTACCGATACTCAAAAACAGAACTGGAGATATATCAGATAAAAATAACTATAGGCCAATTTCGTTAGCGACCATCATAGCTAAAGTTTTGGACCGGCTTCTGGATAAACACCTGGACCAACACTTACAGCTCCACGATGGGCAGTTCGGGTTCAGGCCTGGACTGTCCACCGAGAGTGCAATACTCAGCCTCAAGCACACAGTTAGATACTATGTGGATAGACAGACGCCGGTCTACGCTTGCTTCCTCGATCTGTCAAAAGCGTTTGACACCGTATGCTATGACGCACTGTGGAAGAAGCTCCGTGACACGTCATTGCCGAGGGAGCTATGTTCTGTTTTTGAGTATTGGTACGGGCATCAAACCAACATTGTTAAATGGGCCGGGACCCACTCTGACGCCTACGGACTGGAGTGTGGTGTAAGGCAGGGGGGGGTAACTTCACCAAAGCTCTTTAATTTGTACGTTGACTACCTGATAGATGGCCTCAGTAGCATGCCAGTCGGATGCTCTATTGACGGAGTTAGTGTTAATAATCTCAGCTATGCTGATGACATGGTCCTCCTGGCGCCATCTGTCGGGGCTCTTAGAAGTCTCTTAGCATATTGTGAAGCTTATGCTGCAAGACATGGCTTGCAGTATAATGTAAAAAAAAGTGTATTCATGTTGTTCTGGCCAGGCGGCAAAAGCCCGAGTTATGTGCCTCCAATCATATTGAATGGAAATTCAATAGCCAGAGTAAACGAGTTCCGATACTTGGGACATTTAGTGCATGAAAATCTTAGAGATGAAGGAGATATAGAAAGGGAGCGAAGAGCGTTGACGGTGAGAGCTAATATGCTGATCCGCAGGTTTGCTCGTTGTTCAGAAGAGGTAAAAATAACTCTGTTCAAATCATTTTGTCAGACATTTTACACGAGCAGCTTGTGGTTCACATACACGCAGAAATCCGTCAATGCTATTCGCGTGCAATACAACAATGCATTCAGGATGTTGCTGGGGCTGCCGCGGTTCTGCAGCGCGTCTGGCATGTTCGCCGAGGCGCGCACAGATGGGTTCGCCGCCTGCATGAGGAAAAAAGCAGCCTCACTGCTGAGCAGAGTCCGTGGGAGCACCAACAACATCCTGCGAATGATAGCGGACAAGATGGATGGCCCGCTATACAGACACTGCATTGCTGTACTTACCAAATAATTAAGTACCTCTACCTACCATAAATTTAAGCTAACATAGACTTAAGACTTAGATATAGATTAACCCGAATATGGATCTTGTGTTGTCCGAAATAAACGATTATTATTATTATTATTATTATTAATGCTAAACAAAACTTAGCTTTCACTTAGTTCAATTGTTGAGGGATTTTTAACATTATGTCAATATACTGCAAAACTACAATTGATTCAAAGTTTCTTTTAACGAAAATTCATAGCAAATGGCTCACAATTTGCTCAAAGCTTCTTATCTGCTATCTAAATTACTTGTAGAACCTAGAAATTAGTAAAAACCAGATTTTTCGGGCCTCACTACCACCTTAAGGCGAATAGTAGGGGGTTATACAAAGGAATTATCAAGAAATCGGACCGCGCGTAGACGATACCTATCACGAGCTTTTTTAAATGTATGTGTAATAGTTTTGTTTTGTGTTATTCAATCAAAAACCTTGTTTGGAGAGCTTGGTGGCCACCAATAGGAACTAAACTCTTGAAACAAGTATCTGCCTAAATAATACAGTACAAAACTATTAAAGATACTACATTTTAAAAAAGCTTATGATAGATATCGATTTTTTGATAATTCCTTTGTATAACGTAATTATAAAATTAAATATGTAGTGGCGCCACTATCCACCCTACTATTCGCCTTAAGTGGAAATATTCGCTCATGAAATTACCGAGATATAAAAACTAATGTGATGACAGTCGCACACGTGGAGTGTGTGACAGCCACATTCGCCGGGAGAATATAAAACTATTTTACGACTACTAGATGCGACCAGCATTCTGTTTAGTTAGCGTGTACACGTGCAATAAATTTGAATTAACTTTTCGTTACATAGCTACCTACAAAAGTTATCGACATAGCTCAAAGAATTAGCAAGTGATGTGGCAGTGGGCGAACCATCTCGCGAAGAACCGACAACCGCTACGGTGAACGTGTTTTTGAGTGGAGATCGCGACGCTGCAAGCGTAGTGTAGGACGCCCTCCGGCCAGGTGGGATGACGATCTGTGAAAGACTGCAGGCAGATGGTAGATGCGGCAAGCTGAAGACAGAGCGCTATGGCGCTCATTATGGGAGGCTACCTTGACTATGAATTCTACAATATCTAAGAAATCAAATAATATCGACCTCGTGGTGAAGTTGGTTAGCACATTCCTGTACCGTAAATTTTTGCGATATTAAATTACCCTGAGTGTGGGGTTACGCACTATAATAACAAAAACTTCTACAATATCTATCTACACAAATAAATCAAATTGAAGTGTCTGTTTGTAATGTCATACAAACAGCTTTGTATGTATCCACGGTATGTCGGTCCGTTTGTATGTTTGTTTCGGCTATTCTTCAAAATGGCAGGACCGATTTTGACAGAACTTTCACTGGCAGATAGGCGATGTTATAGCGGGTAACTTAGGCTACTTTTATTTTAGAAAAATAATTAGGGATCCCCATAATAAAAAATTCTACGTAATTGTGAATTTCTAAGCGGGTGAAGCTTCGAGCACAGCTGTATAAACTAAATTCATGGGCGTTTCAATCAAAAAACAATGGCAATATAGACCCAATAAACTAACCAATAATAAAACCTAAGTACAAACAGAACCGAGTTCCAAAAATAACCTCATTTCATATTAGTTTCAAATCATTGGAAGCCCTCAAAATAAACCAATAAATGTTCTCTGTGAGTGAAACATAAGCCGCTTTTCAGTTACGTTTACAAAAAACTGGGGTATTTTTTTCCAATACCAACCCGCAAACTTTTAAGTGGGTAGACATACTCGTAAATAGAAGAAATTTATTGCTGTGTCGAATGATATAGACGTGTAAAAACTAAACCACGAACTCAGCGGTAAAATACCATAAATAATAGAAATGGCAGGCGATAAGCGTCAAAGAATACGTGAAATAAACCGCCAAGTGCAAGTTGGATGAGGACAAGAAGGGTTCCGTATTTTAATAGCCGAAAAATCACGTTTCGGTCTTCTTTAAATTTTATTGTTTCTTGTTATAGCGGCAAGCGGCAACAGTAGTACCTGTACAGTAGTGCACAGTACACACTGTGAAAATTTCAACAGTCTACCGGTCCGTCGATTTACGGTTCATGACATACAGCCCGCTGACAGACAGCCCGGAGGCTTAGTAACAGGGTAGTCAACTCATCCCGTGGGATGAGTTTAGAGCGGGATCAGTTGACTAAAGAGCCGTCCCGTGGCGCCCTTTGAGTACGGAACCCTAAAAATAGAAGAGAGTTGAGTTCGCTGAGTTTCCTTACCGATAAAAAGTTTAAGGTCTTATCTCCAGCTTATCTTGGGAAGTGATTTGATTGGCCGCCTTTGTTTGAAAGTAATTAAGATAATCTTGGGGAATTATTTGATTGTCAACTTCTAAGATAAGCCTAGGAGTTCGCCGCGGCTTAGATTAAACGAAGGGCAAACCAATATTAGTTAGGGCTTTGAAATTTTAAGAATCATTTAGATGCGCAACACGCTATTGCACATATTTAGAGAAAAGTAATTGATGATTTGATGTATCAACTTGCCCGAGTCATGGCTTGCTTTGATTCGCTTAACCCGAATACTCAAATCAAATTTAAGCCCGTCATAATTCTCGATTTTTTGATATTTCACAATAATAATCTGTCAAAAATTCGAGAGCCTGTCAAAACTAAAGACGTTTGTGGATGGATCAATAAGGGTTTCGAGAAAATATCAAAAAAATCACGCCATCCAAACACACCATTTCATCTTTTTATGTGTTAGTAAACCAAGGCCCTTTCATTCATTTCTTTCATCTGTTCGATTCCTCGATAAGGCTCCCTTCGAAGTTGACGCCATTGAGGTTTCGAGCCTCAAAGTTATCTGATATCGTCAGATTTGATCTAGGTCAGTGGTAAGTTTGAGGTCAAAATCACTTGCACATTCAATGTCAAGCTTTAAGTTTTGATAAGGGAAAATGGGAACTTTGGGGTGGAAAGGCGTTTGGTTCCGTCACATTATGTCGACGCGGCTCTTAGAAATAATTATTTCACGAATTGACAAAGAAAATTACTATTAAGGAATAGAAAAAAATAGTACAAGTATTTACAATTGAAACAATAGAACTGAAAGACTGTTGCAAACAATCTAGACCTACCTAGCTTGTTTATTAGTAGTAAAGTAAAAGTTAAAGTATTTATTTTGTGTCACAAAAATTACATGGAAAGTTGGTACAAATAAATAAAAGTTAAAACAGTGACATCAAAAAAAGGCGTATTAAGCGTATTGGTTAATTTATTTTATGATTTTGAACCTGAACACATTCACCACAGAACTGTGATACCCAAGCCGGACTGCCCAGCGCGGGGATAGCATTACCCCCTTATGATAAGAGCCAAAGCCCTTCACAGGAGAGGGTTATGTCCAGCGGTGGGCTGGTAAAGGCTGTTGATGTGTTTGTGTCATTACACAGAGACAAAATGAGGCAGTCTTGTCAAGAGAATGCAGGGCAGTAAAATTGCCATGATTCATTTTTATTGGTTTTTATAAAATAAGGGTTTTAGTAAGCTGTATCTGAAACGAACTTCGAAGCGATTATTAGTTCCGAAACTCATAACTGCAGGCTTGACTTATGTAGATTAGATTTAAGTGCAATTGACTCGAACTTGACTTTTGAAGTTTTGAGGAGGGCAAATACGGGCCAAATTGAATCGAATCCTTCGATCTTTTATGTTTTCAATCAGAATATATTACTTTTGGCTGGGTTTCACTGATAATAAGGTACTTCAATCAATTTAGAGGAGAAATTTAAATTTCGGTACTTGCGCTTTTCGGTTTTCTTTTGGGTTGTTGAGGCAAAATTTATTTGCTTTACCGATTTTTTTCCTATAATGAATATACAAACAAGTAACATCATAGAAGGAAGACGAGTAAGAGGAAGACCAGGAATTAGCTAGGTATATGATTCAGATCAAGGAGAAAGTCGCTGTCATGTCGCAGAGAAAAATCATTTCACTGACAAGAGCTAGGCTTTTTCATTTATAATAATAATGAATAGACCTTCGTTTGATCACAATCTTAGTCGCAACGCACACAGAAGGCGGCGCGGCGAGGGTAAGGCGCAGACACGCCGCTCCTCGCCCCCCGCCACGCCGCCTTACTGGTATCCCATCTGCGGGCGACGTGGCGGGGGGCGAGGAGCGGCGTGTCTGCGCCTTACCCTCGCCGCACCGCCTTCTGTGTGCGTTGCGCCTTACCTGATGGAAAGTGACGATGTGGCCGACGATGTATCACGAAGGTCAAAAAGATGCCTATTCACTCTCTTTACATAGGAGCCATTTCCCCATAGTATTAGTCCATAGCACAATACCGATGCAACATGGTCATGGTATGTCTTTAAAATAGTCTTTTGATCAGACGTTTTTCTTAATCTATGTGGAGCAAAGACAAATTTATTCAGTCTGGCACAAACTTATCAATATGAGCTTTCCATTTGCAGTGTTCATCTAGAATGAAGCCTAAGAATGTGGTTTTGAAGAGAGCCAGGTTGAAGTTGGCCGGAGACACAGAAGCAAGCAACGAGTTTCAAACCATAGCGATACGAATGATATAGGGTTCTTCCTTATTTCATAGCCCATTACTTTTGAGGACTTAGGGGATTATCAATTGATTACTTACTTACTATGAAAGGTTAACGAAAAACTTACAAAAAATGGAGTAGCATAAGTCACATAACGGGTTTTTTGTTTGGCCATAAAATTTTATCGAGTAGCCAAAAAATTTCAGTTCCCACGATTTAAATACATTTTTGACTTAATCTTTATTTATGGAATGTCGTAGAGATCATTTGAGAACCTGATCATTTTCGGAATTTTTGTTCTCGCTCGACAGATTAGGGTTGAATGAATCATTTTCAAAACATAACAATTTACTAAACACCTAAAGTCAAACGGAATATTTACCATGATCTGAGTTTTGAGTTCTCGTACTTATTATTACACAGGTATAAGACATATAAACACCTGTACCTACATGTATTTCATGTAATAAACGATACTTTACTTTACCTATAATTTGGTACCTTTTCATGCACCATGATCATCACATAGTAACTGAAGAGACAGCGAGTGAATTTTATTGGCAATCTAAACTATTTTTTTTGTCTTTTGCCTAATAAAATAACCAAGACAGTTTTCAAAGTTTTCACTTTCTGAAGGTTTTTCGATGGGACAATTCAATAACTACTAAATGTGCCGGTCGTGGCTGCCACAGACCCACCACAACCTATCGGGACCTACGATTTCCAATACCGCGGTCACATCTGTTCCCGTATAGGCCTTACTATAGTCATCTACGTAAGTGCCGCCGAACAAACTCTACATTTATCATCCTTCATGGATGTAGAGAGGCTATTGATATAGGTAGTCCAGTTTAGAGTACCAGCTATGTCAATAACACACACACTGCTAGTACAGCACAAAATTGGGCATTCAATTATGGACTTTAAGTTACCCTTGGATCGGTATCGGACTTTGACAAGATACCAAATAGACAGCGGGCTAAAAGGTCTAAGGCCGCATCTGCGAGCGTAGCGCGGGCGCGTTTGAAAATTACGCGTGCTTACGCGTAATTTTCAAACGCGCCCGCGCTCATACTGAAGTGACTCACTTCAGTATGAACGCAGACGGCGGTTTCATATGTTTGATACTTCGCGCCCGCGCTAGTCTCGCAGTAAGGCTGAGGCCTAAGGCCGATATCGATGCCAGAGATCGGTTTTTCTGCCGATGACGTCATCCGCAACAATAGTAACTCGTGGTAACGAGGATGACGGGTGACGTCATCGGCAAACTCGAGCGCTTTTAAAATACATAAGTACCTTGTTTCATTCATATTGTCGATGCAGTAAACGCAAGGTGCATTTACTTCTTTCGGATTTTGCATCGGCATATTGTTAATACCGACGTTGCGTACGCTCCGATACCGATCCGGCTGACACGTAACTTTACTCGTAATTTCTAGATAGGTACATGCTACAATGACAGCAGGGCGTAGTAAGCGAGCTTGCCGCAACCTTGCCTAGGTTGCGGCAAGCTCGCTTACTACTCGTTCTCGTTGGTTGCCGGAGACCAACATGAGTGCCGAAGAGTATGCGTGACAAAGTTACATAACGAAATGAGGCAACCGCCCTTATAAAACTTTTAAAATTTGATTAAGCTTTCGTTAAATTCGCATCACGTTCACGTCACGGTTACGGAGAGTGTGCAAAGTACCTATAATATACCTACGTCCTACGTTATGGTGGATCGTAACTCGTACAAACAGTTACTGGACATTAACTAGCAAGCAAAACCGATTAAATTTCAGAATTTATATGAAGCTAATAAGCGACATGTTGTTATGATCGCAAACTAAATGAATGCGGACTAATTACTTTTATTAAAAAAATAATACTTTATAGATATTAAATTACCGTATAAACTATTTTTGAGTATCGCTACTAAATTCATATTATGTAATTGAATTATTGGTATAAAAGTGTGTACTTACCTACTTTAATGATTTTTGCGACAGGTACTACAGAAACCGATTCCCGATGCATAGCAACCTACTAACTTATTCATTCTGTTTATTTATCTATTATGGAATGTCCGAAGTTTGTATAGTGTACGTTCCACCTTAAAAGGAAACAGCCTTGGGATCGTAAAATAACCCGCGAATACAAAGGAGCGTACCCTCGAATTTAAATGAAATAAAAAATCTCAGTAAAACAACAAAAGAATTTCTCGCACTCAAACATAAAGGCGTAATGAAATTTATCCCCAAGTGTGTTGTGGGCTATTATTCAGCCGCAGTACAATATGTAGTGTGGTAACAAACGCTACTGGTGCGGAATTACCCCTTGCTTAGCTGGAAACGGCTACATAGCTTAGCTTTTTACGGAATGCGCTGGTATTTTATGCTGGTGTCATTGTTTCGAATAGGATAGTTTTATTTTAGAATGGAATAAAGAGATTACAGTCGTAATTTTGGGATAAAATAGACTAGAGAATTAGCTACTATAAAATGGGTCTGGTCTGATGTCCGGAAGACCAGTTGGTTGGTAGCAAGCAACCAACTTGTCTTCCAACAAACTTGTCTTCCGGATTTCAGACCAGTTGGCTGCTAGCAAGCTAGCAAATAACTGATCTCCCGTCCATGCTCAGGCAGAGGCCATTTTGTGCCTTCGGGATTACATTTTATAAGTATTTTTATGTTGTTTTAAACTGAAGAAATGTTGTAGCTCTGATTGCACAACTAAATCAATTTTCGCGCCCAGACGCAAACCAGCGGTCAGCGAGATGATACATTAGTACGACAAATCTCAGTTAAACAACTAAAGAATTTCTCGCACTTAAACATAAAGGCGTAATTAAATTTATCCCCAAGTGTATTGTGGGCTTATTAATCAGTAGCACTACAATATGTAGTGTGGTAACAAATGCTACTGGTGCGGAATTACCCCTTGCTTAGCTGGAAACGGCTACATTGCTTAGCTTTTTACGGAATGCGCTGGTATTTTATGCTGGTGTCATTGTTTTGAATAGAATAGTGTAACAGGCACTTAAATTTTATCGTATAGATTCATAGATGACACGCATACATTGTATACTTTTCTAGGCTCCCGTTGATACACTCTGAAAAGGCTGGAAACCCAAAGAGAACGGAAAGAAAATCTGCAACATTGTATTTTATTGTTCCATGTAACCTAGATTTACGACTAGCTATCTCCAGTTTTCCTTTGTAACCTTTAGGGCACAAAAATAGCTCTTCAAAAACATTGTCTTGCCGCAGGTTATATTCACGGCATTGTTATCTTGCGTCTTATCCAGGGAAGAAGGGATCCACGACCACGATTTGTATAGTAATTCCGACGTTATGACTGCCATACTTCTTGCCAGGTATAATTTGCCAGCCGCTTCGCGAACAATTACGGCCTCGTCTCCATAAACGTGGCACGATAACACCCGCGATCCTCGAATGTTTGAGTGTTTGCAACTTTACATAGGTACTACATATTTGTTTGTAGGAAGAACATGGTGAAAAATTTTGCCTTTGAGTCTCAGAAAAGAAAGAATTAAGAAACAGTAAGACGCGATCAGACAAAATGTGGGTTTCGTTCCGGCCAGTGGGCCACGGTATCAAGCTTGAGCGTGAGGGTCTTCGATAAGGATCCATAAGCACCGATTTTGTTTCTGGTGCAAATAAAATTGGGTAAGAAGACGAGATGAGACGTTATAATGTGGCCTGATCAAATTTGGCCTAACCGGGCCATCTAAAAAACAAAACAGCTAGGATTCTTTTACGCAGAGCGTATTTTTGACAAATTTCAATGGATTCTTTGTGGGTACAAAATCAGCTACTTTACTTTTCCTTTAACGCTGACTGTTTACCACAACTCCAGCTGATATCGTATACCTACATCTTTCTTAAACGCCAACCTGATTTCTAACATTCTAACTTAAGCTAATAAATCAAAACCGTTTCCGGTTAAACCCAAGTGCTAACCTATAGACCGATTGTCGAATTGTGTCAGTCAAAACGTTCCTTTCTAACAGAAACATGACAAAGCTATGTGAGTAATGTAGCGAGCGATGACTTGCAGTGATTTGTGCTGTTTCATCTGGTACGAGATACTGTTTAACGTCAAATTCTGACGTTATTTGACAGGTCTGTAAGTATCCGTCAAGATTTAAAGAAATATAGAGAAAGAAGAGAAATTAATAGATATATTTTGGATCCCATATTTTGACGGATTCAAGTTTTTCTTTACTTCTTGCTAGCATCAAGATATTACCCTGACTTGGATTAGCAAATAGCATGTACTGTACTTAAACGAAAAGAGTGTTGAATATTAACGTTATATTCTAGTAAATGAGTAGATGCAATCTGAACGAAAGATACTGAATCAATGAAATTTTCAAAATCAAATATTCGTTATTTCCAGACCACTTGGCAACAACAACATATTAAGTAAGCATTTTGTACCAAATGCCTATGAAAGTAGAGGTTCAGTGCGTTTACCTTATATGAGTAAATTTAGAACTGATTGACTCACGATATCTGGCATAGTGAACTGATGATGATGACAACTTCAAAAGCCATGAGTCAGCAGAACCAAATAAACAGAGTCTAAGGATGTTTGCGGTAATTTATGATGTAATGTAACTATTGTTTGATAGTTTCACGTTGAACATGACATGTGTTGTGTCATGTTCACATTAGTGACGGGTGTGCGCTTCGGCAAAGTCTTTGAGTGTGTTCAGTTCACTGCCTTCAGGTGTTTTGACCACGAAACGGTGACTGGTGATAAGTTCCCTGAACTGTCATATTGCTTGCTTTTTAAGGTTCTGTACGCCTGAATGCAAAAAAAAACGGAAGCCTTTTAGGATCACTTGAGTTTCTGTCACAGCCGATTTGCTCCGAATCTACTCGTTTTTTGAGTATTTTTTTATCATTTCAGAGAGGAAGGCCTTGGCAGATTAGCGGGTCAAGCTAATTGTAACTAGATTATAGAAATGCAGTACTCGTAAAACTTATCTGTATGATGATGAAATATCAACGCGAGGGTCTACTTGCTGTTCGCTATCTTACGTTTTATTAGGCACCTACTACATAGGTAGTCGTGATTATTCGACAAGATGAACAAATTGTAGCATAGCCCACTTTTCAGAATTCCCCCTCTGACCTTGCATTTCATTCGCTATATTCTCTCTTTTTGCTCTAAGATACTGTTTCTCGCAACAAGGGCTTTGCTTAAAAAATATTCCGCATAGCGGTCAATTTCAGGCTAGCTACGTAGATACTAAGATAATGGAAGATCGGATTCTCCTTTGAGGCACACTGCGTGGATAATAGGTTAGGTCTGTATGTATGTACCATAACGCAAACTGCACAAAGGAACGGGCTAACATTACGGGAAATACTCTTGTAGTCCAATTCCAAATAGGAAATACTCCTGTATTCCAATTCCAAATAGGTGTTCCTATAGAGTTCGTTTCCTTTTATCTGACCTTGTTAGGTTTTATCTCGAATAGCTCAAAGGTGCATAAGAACAATTCGAAAGCCAGTTACTCCCATAAATGGTGCAACAAAAATTGTCGGCTGACTTCCGAACCCCAGAAATGTAAAAAAATATTGTACCAATTAAGTAAATCATAAAATATATAATGTGTATAAATTGTAAATTGAGTGTTCCGGACCGTGGTCCCCCATGATACGAATTAAAAAAAAGTGTACCTACCAATACTATAATTTGAGTGCTTTGCTTTGAGAACCGTACAGTTCTCGCCGAAGATATTCTAGAAATTATCAATAAAGACGTATAGAGTTGAACAAACCGCACAGATTTCCTTGCGATGTTTTCGTTCAAACTCTCATAAATTACGGTAGTACAATAAAGTCCCGTTTCTTCGTGAAGGGACCACTTGAATAAATAAGCTTCGAGAACCGACGTACTTCGCTACTACCCACTTCCTTATTCGTCATTTAAAAGCATTATTTTTAGCAAGCGGTCACTTGAAATCGGATAGGTTTTACCGTAAAATGAACTTTGTTAATGAGCATTTAGATTCAATATAACCCCGTATTCAGTTACAATTAATGTTGCACTCAGATTTAAATTCATACCAAAACAGTATATCGTTTGTCAATTCAAATTGAGCTGTAGAGCTTTGATTTAAAATGTACTCTAGCCTGCGCTCAGATTCACTTTTGCCGGCCTTGATAGAGTGAAACTACTCTAGCCCGTATTTTTTCTGTGCCAGAGCTCAATTTTCACATTACGCAAGCTAAACTGTAACAATGCGATTGAATCATGCCCCCAATGGAGCATTCTCGAATGCAATATTTCTCGGTTATTTGTAACTATCGCTTCAAATTCAAACACGTTTTGTTTAACTCGATCGGCGCGTGTAAAATTGAAAACAAACATTTGTTCTGGGAAGTTCGTTTAATTCAAATTGCGATTACGAATTTTTCGTCGCGATGTTTACGCAAACTCGAAAGAAGATTTTCGCGGCTGTTTTCTTACTGGATCGAAAATTCCAAGGCTTATGTTCGAATTTCCGGGACTTGGGTAATAAAATTACGAAGGGAATTAAGTTATACGTTTAGTCCAAAAATTTATTGTGTAACTCGATAAAATGCCCTTTATAATTGTAAATTAATTATGGTTCCAATCGTTGTGGGTTGTTGGGTTGCCTACGGAATAATTGGTTGTCTTGTAGCTTTTCGTCAAAGTAGGCGACTTGTTTAGATGTCACCGAAATTGACGTACCTAATTAGAATACCGCAGACAGGGGAGAGTAAATTCCGTTTTGCGTGGTAGTCAACCCAACCGCTACATTATTCTGAAAACATGAAAATAATTAATAATAATAATAATAATAATAATAATAATAATAAATTTATTGCAAAGAGAATCATTACAAAAACATTACATAATTAATTTGTCAGACATAATGAAATAAGTTTACTACATAATAAAATTCTTGTTCAAACTATTATGTAGCCTCAGTTGCCTAAACTAGACTGAGAAGTCTGTAATATAGGCAGCTGCGCTCCCCCTATTGTGTTACAAAAATAGTTCGAGAAGATGACGTCATACATTAATAAATTTAACATGTACAATAATGAAATTAAGTAAGGGCGGTCATGATTCTAATCTTGTTATACACATTTTTAAAGGATTTACAAAAATAACAGCTTGGTTGATTACCATAAATAAACTGAAACAATTAAGAAATAATAATAATAATAATGTGTAAAATTACTAAAATGATTCCAGATTGTTGTGTAAATAACTTATTTAAAAAATTATCAATTGATTCGAAATTGTTTTGATAACCTATATTAAATTAACATAAATAAAATAAAATAAAATTAAATTGACTCTATGTTGAACTGTAAAAACAATTGATTAATTAAACAAATTAAAAATAATCAACTTACACTATTAAGGCAAAGCTTACAAGTTACTTATAATAATAGTCATAATAACAGCTAAGGATTATGCGAGAATTTATTACGATAGAGAAGGGAAGTATACTTTGTCACTTCATAACAACCAGCAAGTCCTCGGTACAGTCATACGAAAGGTTTTTAAGAATATTGGAGATATATCCTTTCAGCTGGAAATAGTTAAGATCACGTAAACATTCCGCTTTAGAGAGCTTATTATACAAATAGCTACCCAGAAAACAGGGAAAATGCTGAATGAAAGCAGTGGAAGACTGCATTCCATCAAACACTCTATAAGCACGCCGTCCTCCTCGTGCCGCTGGACAAAGTTTGTGCTGTCTTATTATAAGTCTCAATATAAATAATTGACGCACTGTTAAGACGTTAGTATCTTTGTAAAGTGCAGTAGTAGGGAATCTATAGGGCAAGAAATAACTGACCTTAAGCACAGCGCGCTGTGCCCTTTCCAATGGGAGCAGTAGGGTTTTAGGGGCTCCACCCCAAGACTCTATGCAGTATGTAAGTAAATTTTGACAAAAGGAAAAATAAATAGTGCGAATAGTGTCCTTGTCAGTGACATGGCGTATGTTCTTGAAAATAGCAATGAGTTTTCTTACTCTACCTACAAGCGTCGAAATATGTTGATCAAAAGATAATCGGGAATCAAGTGTCACACCTAAATAACGGATATGTGATGTTCTTTGCAGCTTAAGACACGTACAGGAGTTTTGAGCACATAATTGGGGTGAAGTAGAGAACGTGTGGGCGGCAATATGAAAGCTAGGGGGCGGTTGAAATTTGTTAATGAGAGAAAATGTCATAAGTTTGGTTTTAGATACATTTAACTTGAGCAAACTACTGGATAGCCAATTAGTTACAATATTAAATCCAATTTGGGCATTATAGAAAACAGTGTTCCAGCTATCTCCCTTGAAAACAAGCGCTGTATCATCTGCATATGTAAAGATCTTGCCAAGTGGTAATTCCAGATTACATAGATCGTTTAAATAGGTAAGGAAGAGAGTTGGACCAAGAATACTGCCCTGGGGCACACCGAATTTGACTGGTATATACGAGCTGGAAGTACTAGTGATCCTAACACATTGAACTCTGTTTGTGAGATAGTCTTTGAAGAGTTGCAATGGAAAACCACGAATGCCCAGCCTTTCAAGTCTCTGAAGTAGGTGGGGAATAGACACAGAGTCAAAAGCCTTGGCTAAATCTAAAAAGATCGCCAAGCACTTGTGTCCAGAATCAAGACCACGGGCAATAGAGTCAGTAAGGTCAAAGACAGCATCAGCAGTTGATATGTTTCGGCGAAAACCGTATTGATTAACTGAGATAAGGCTGTGGTGCTCTAGATAATTAACCAGCCGCTTATTAATAACACGTTCTAAGATTTTTGAAAAAGTAGGGAGTATGGAGATGGGCCTATAGTTGTGTACGTCACTTTTGGAGCCAGTCTTGTGAACAGGTATAATAGTGGCCTTTTTAAAAGCTTTTGGAAAGCAGCCTTGTTTAATAGCTAGGTTACATATGTGAGTTAATAAGCCCGCCAGGATAAACTTATTTTCTTTTACCATGCGAGAAGATATACCATCATACCCCGCGGTAGTCGTATTTTTGAGCGAGTTTATGATCGCTACAACCTCAGTGAGATCTGTTTCGAGCAACACAAAGGAATTGCACTGAGAAACACTCGAGGTAGAGTTGTAAGATGGAGAGTCAGTCGCGGGAATGGGAGAAGTAGTCTTAATACTAT
This sequence comes from Eupithecia subfuscata, assembly GCA_963564075.1. NCBI lineage: Eukaryota > Metazoa > Arthropoda > Insecta > Lepidoptera > Geometridae > Eupithecia > Eupithecia subfuscata. The sequence continues at coordinate 3,360,861 of OY751116.1, read as the reverse complement.
TAGCTATATCCTCACCTACTCTGGCAAAATAGTCGTTTGCATGATTTACGGCATCTAGGGGACAGGAAGCAACAGTGAAAAGTTCTGTAGGATGTGATCTCTTAGGTTTCAAGTTAGTAACGCTGTTGATTGCCTGCCACATCTTTTTCATCGTATTAGCTTGTTGAATTTGTGCGCGTTCAAACGTTAACCGAGCCTTGCGTAGAATGCGATTTAAAAAGTTACGATATCTCGTGTATGTTAATTTTAAGGTCACATTTTCAGGGGACTTTCTCAAGCGACTATGCAGGTGGTCTCTATTTTTCATGCATCTGATTAAGCCAGGCGTTATCCACGGCTTAATGGGAGTCTTGCGCTTAGGCCAGTGTACTACTGTTGTACAAGACTTCACAATATCTGAGAGCATATTGGTGAGGATTTCAGCAGCGTTATCGCAGTCTGTGCAGTCCAGTACACACTGAAAGTTCGCCTGGTCAATATCGCTGTGAATTTTTTCATAATTTATCCTAGTTGTTCCTAATTGAGGGCATCTTAAGTTATTATTTTTAAAATCTAGAGATAATATTACAGTGTAATGATCAGTGAGGCTATTTTCAACGATAACAGTTTTGGATTGAAGTTTAGTTCTGAGCATCACGTGATCAAGACAGCTGAAGGATCGAGTGTTAAAGATGTGTGCTGGAAGAAGGCCATACGAAGCAGTGAGATTCAAATATTCAGCCGCGTGTCTGTCTTTCGAGTCCGGTTTTATGTCTATATTTATATCGCCTACTATCGCCACCGTCTTATAATTGGACAGAGACTTAAGCGTATCATCTAAAGAGTGTGGTTTTACTAAGGGTTTCCTAAGGATCATAATTTCACGATTTAATCTTTCCCAGTATTTTGATGAGCTTTTATGTTTTCTGTTTTCTTTGACATTTTTAGTTTCATCTGGTAGGTACAAAAAATATAATTAGAGAATATCTCCGGTACCTAAATTATATTATACGTGTGTCGCAGCTGTTTTGGAAAGTAACACATTATCCCGTTTAAAAACGTCCATTTTACCGACATCCCTTGTTTTAACAATGCAAGTAGGTACTTTAACCTGAACGAGCGGTAAGTGCCAATGGTCCAATCACAAATAGGTACAATTTAAACAGTTTTTATGCGAAACAGCAGTGTAATTGTAGATTACCTGCTCGATTTAATCGGGATATTTACTTTACAGTTGCTCATTTCCGTAAAGTATGCAGAAAGGTTCCAGTTTATTTAAGTAATATTTATTTTAATTAAATTTGCTTTTATCACCTTCATATTTAACGATATTTCTTCTGCTTTCAATAACGATTTCCATCCTATTTAAATCAAATAATAAAGCAAAACATTCCCGGAACAACAATTTTAATACCCATCTACTCAATTCCCCTAAAATTGATGTAATTAAATAATAAATAAACCAATTTCTCAAATAAACACTCAACCGTGAACTTAATCGGGATTTAAACTACTAGATTAGCCCTTTAATTAACTTTTAGGGAATTATAGTCCCTTTAGAAATTAATTTAGGCGAGACACTTATAAATGGGGGAAATTGGCGAATCTCATTGGCCCTGTAATTAAAATCTTGTTCGGGAATATGAGAACAAAGTAATTGCTTCACATTTACACCTGAATGCCTATCGCGAGGTTCTATAAACGAGTTTCAAATGGCTCGAAATTTTCTTTAATCGAGATAATTTATAAATAAGTTTATAGTAGTTATTAACTGTAGTTTAAGGAAATATTGCAAAGAAAATTACAATAACATAATAAAAGAATTACAACTACATGTTTACATTTATATCTAGATATATTTATATTCTAAAATCAAAGCCATCACCTGAAGGCAGAAAACCCAGAATGCTGGTAGAATTGCCACGTTGAATGGCAATGCTAATTCGTTGACCGAAATAGAAGCCAGCATTCCGATCACCTGTGGACTCTATGAGAATTTTGGTAAGATATTTAGTAGTCATTCGATTTTTTAATTTGTGCAAATTGTTTGACTTGACGGTTGGAATATAAAGAAGAGATACAACTAATATGATAAAACAGGATACCTATTGCTATTTTCAATTGGCCTGCGAAATGAATAGGGAAAAAGCTCTTATTTACACAAGTACCACAGTAGAAGACCGGCATATTTAAAAAATTAAATACTACCCTACAGGTCAACTTTCATAGAACTTAATAGTCAATGTAACCTTTTTTGTGATGTACAGCTATAATTTTTATGATTCATATGCGGGGTGCTTTCCGCTTCTTCGATGTACTTACATATTTATATCGTAAACCACATAATATGTTTTATGTGACCGTTAGCTGGGAAGCTACATAAGTTATGGCTTCTAATGTGCGCAGATTTATAAAGGAATTTATATACGTATTTATATTTGAATCTTGAGAAAAATAGCATATAAAATGAGGAGTGGACATAGATTATTTAACACGGCCATCTGATCCACGTAGATACCAAAAAAGCACGTGTAAAACTTTTCCAATTATGATTATAAAACAAATTTATATAACCGAAACAACACTCAAATTGTACAAAAAACTTCGGTTTAGGCACAACCAACGCCTTCCAAAAATACTACTTACCTATACACTGTAATTTCTTTAGTAATTTTCATCAACATCGCTCACACTTTGAACCTTGATCTTTCGTTGTGAATAACAAGCAAGTTACGTCCTTTTTAATAATATTATATATAAGAAGTTTGATCGAAGGTATCCTGGAATGTCTGTGATAGATGAATCCTACTCCCTAGTGAAACAATGTGGGCATCCCGCTAAGACAGCTTTAGACTTATTGGCCTGTTCTTCATTTAGAAATGGACGACTAAGTTTGAGATGATAAGCGCCAGGGCATTATCCAGGGATATACAAATATCCCTATATGTGATATGTGACAATGACAAGCTGATGAAAACTCGCGAATTTTCGGGTATTTCCGGGTATCTCCGTCATAAATAATACCAGTGAAGGTGAGGGTCACGAAATTATAGACAGTTTGGCCTAATACATTTTATTATGTCTCAGGACCACTATCTTTTTAGTTGGGGCATAATGTTGCTGATTCTCATAAATTGGAACTAGAAAATCTTGCAAAGCCAAATAAATGTATCTTTATCTAAAAAACGTTCCAACAGACTTGAGAACCTTCTCTTTTTTTTTAAGTTCGTTAATAAGAAAGCTTGTAAGGTTTTAGGAGTAAACAACTAAAATTAGGATATCAAGGGGGTTGTCTGACCTGCTGGTTAACTTCCGACATGCCAGGGGGCGGATTTATTTAAAAAACTCCGTGTAAGTTTTTTTTAACACAAACGTCTTCTGTGTGGTATGACGATATACCAATACAATATATTATATTACATATACTCTCCCCGGTCGTGTTGGTCTGCCATCCCATCGGATTATGAGAGTGAGGGAATAGACAGTGCACCTGTGTTTGCGCACACACTTGTGCACTATAATATGTCCTGAGTATCCGGCTAGTATCCGATGAGACTGGCCGCCGTGGTCGAAATTCGGCTAGGAGGACATTATTATTATTATTATATTACACCTACCTATTTTTGTGGTGACATCTTATTTATTTTAACTTTATGTATTTTGATTCATGTGATTATTTTATTTTATATTATTTTTAATTGTAAATATTGCGATACAAATGTATTTGTTTGCGAATAAAACAACATAACATAACGGACGCCTTGTAATTGTAAAAATGTTCTCACTTTCAATATCAAGCTCAACTTCATAGTTTTAATAGTGTTAGTTAGCATCTTTATTCTGTATTAATATTCATCGACGCTTCCGGATGTCTAGACACGTTCCAGACGGTAGGTAAAAAATGTTCTTCCGGTTTACACCACAAAGATAAATAAAATATTTTTAAACCGTCATCGTATCGTTCATAGTCAGTCACCGCAAAGCTTTTGGCACACCAAGAAATCACCGCTGCAGCATAGCATAAAAGTATACATTGAAATATAGGCTTTAAGGGTCCGGCGGAGGATGAATTTCCCATACAAACGTAGTACCAAAATGATTTGTAATTTAAGAATATTTTCACCATGGTTTGCTATTATTTGTATTAGAATAGTATTTATTTAGGTTCCTGCCACAAGCTTTTTTCAAAATTCTTATCTAGAAAAATACTAGGAAAACATTCATTCTTTCATGTAAAAATGCGATTCGATTTAATTTAATTTCAGAATGGTATTTTGAAAAAAAATTGTGTCAGGAACCTAGATAAATACTATTTTTATACAAATAATAGCAGAACATGGTGAAAATATGCTCAAATTACAAATCATTTTGGTACTACGTTTGTATGGGAAATTCATCCTCAGCCGGACCCTTAACTCCTAACATTTAGGTGAATTTGACGGACAGCTCGCGGACAAAAATAACATAGCAGAAAGTTCCATGTTTGATTTACACTACGGCAAAATGTATGTAAGTATCATGGAAAATGACAATGTAATGATAGATGATAGTAAGAAACTCCGCTTTCTTTACACATTCATTGTACTTCGGTTCTTGGACCTTCTAGCTAGACTTGTAGCATGTTCTAGATCTTTCGTCAGCTATTATCAATGACACCATGTGACATTGTGGTAAAATTCTATAGGCTAGTGGAGTCAAGGTGTAGAATAGTTGAATAGTTGGGCGTTTGAAGCTGTATCTAAAGATAACGAGTTTAAGCCTACATTTGAATGAACCTATTTGTGTTGTGTGGCAGCGGTATTAAATAACAAATATCAAAGTGCTTTAGACCATACAGGACTCTTGGACACACACAAAAATTCAAATTACGTAAGTACTACGAAATAAAGTGATCACTTTGATTTTTTGTTCACTTCAATCTTTTTAAGGTAGAGTAAAGAAGCGTACAAGAAACCTTTACCTTGTTAGGGTGTTAGTTTTCGAGCTGGAGCAAAACTCGTTCCAAGCTTTTTTTATAGATTATACTGGATTAATGAGCGTAGATTAGGTCTTTCGTCGATTAAGCGAAATAGCTGTATTTAATTTAGTGAATTCGTGTACGACATGTCAATGCATAAATATTATAGCTCAGCTTAGGTACCCATTTAGCCGAACGCGTCTAGGACTAAATCGAATTTTAGAGATCTTGCATGAACTCTTAAGGACACACCCGACGACACCGGCGAGTTGGTGCGACATTTCAGCCTGTGAATATTGTAGGTAGCCGACAGTGTTTTGTCAACTTGTCGCCGGCTAGCCGACTGTAGTGTATTCTCACTCCATTATGATGCCTCGCACAAACGCGCATTGTCAGAATTAATTTGTTTCAAGTTGTTTCCTTTCCTATTTATAGCTCAGTTCCGATAGCTCTGCGTTCAGTTTTATAAAAAGGAGCTCGATAGAGGCTGCCTGGTAGAAAATACCTATCAAGCGTCCACTTATTGAATTACCTATTTCTCATTAGAACTAATCTCTAAACAACTTCTTCGCCTGTTACTATACCTACGGACATAACCAAGGCATGTTGGACTACACTGCGGAATACATTTTTATGAACGTAGCAGACTACATTTTTTGCAAAATTTAAGTCTGCTATGTAGAATTAAATTTAGAACAAAGAGCAGAGAGAATTTAATGCACTCCATTCGTAAAATAAAGTCTAGTACCGGGAAGCTCCCAACAATGATGCTCTGTTGGCAGAGACTTACACTACGGAATAATAGACTCGACTGTATTTATGTTTACGTTCGGCACGTTTTCACTTATTATTTGAACAAGTTATAAAACTCCCGAAAGAAATGCGAATAAAAAACGCGTAAAAACAGTAAGTGAAAAGTCCGTCAAAATGTCGTAACCTGTTTTATTCGGAGCCCTAATCAAAAAAGTGCTCCCTAACCCAGTTGCATTACTTTTTTGACCGACTGTAAAAGTTTATTTTCAAGTATTTTCGACTATTTCCTAGAGGCACTATAAAACTACCGTATAAAACCTTTACACTCATAGATGAGGGAAGCAAGAACCGTCATTTCAAATCGACCATCGTATCTAACTAGCGGTAACCGTACGTAGGTAATCCCTAGCTTAAGGGCTTTGTCCTGACTATGACCTGGATAAAGTACTGAACAACTCACAGATAAAATTTTATTCACAAAGAAAATTACAATCAAATGATAGAAATAAATTAGAACTAGTATTTACAATTGAAACAATTGTGCTAACTGCAGACTGTTGCAAACAAACTACAGGTAGCTCAACTGATCAATATCAATACCAGTCGGAAGCGTCCCCAAGACGCTGGCTGCATTGCCACGCTGTATGGCAATGCTGATCCGCTGCGCCAGATACTCACCAGCTCTCGGGTCACGCGTCGATGCGACCAGACGCTCGGATATTTATTTAAAAACCCGAAGAGATTTGGTACCCCACGGATATAGGGTCTCGACTCTAAGGAGAGCAAATGTGTAGGCTCTGTCGAGACCTGCATATTTGCACCTCTTGAGATCTTCGGCCAAATCTGCCGCCGCACCCGCCCTCACGGATGTCCTCGGAAGATTGGAAGGCGCAAATGTGTCGACGCATGTATGTAAATGTAAACCGATAAATAATTAAGAGAAGGCGAAATTTTGGAATCTATAAAACTTGACAAATTTTAATATTGACATCGTTTCTAACCTCCATATACTGAAACGTAAACCAGATTTTTTCAGTTTTAGTTTTAGTTTCAGTATTACAATTGCACAAGTGTCAATTTTTCGACAGATATTCAATAAAATTCGGGGTTGAGACCGGCTCAATTTGATTTGAGTTTGAGTACCTATTTCAGGGGTAAGTTTTTATTTTATTATCACTCGCTTACTGCCAAGCGAGTGATAATAAAATAAATACTTACAAAATAAAAGGTTATACTTAACTAATATTAATTTAATTTCGAACTTAAATAGGATTAGTATAAATATAAAATTATCTTACTCCTAGTTGTTAGGATCTATTCCTTTCTAATACCAAAAAAGTAATACCAAATGGTATTTGTTTATTGTCCTCATTAAATTCTATTCCTAACGAATACCACTCACAAACGAATACCAAAACAAGATAAATGGTATGAGGTACAGTCAGTAATAAAAATGCTCAAGTGATTCAAAGTAGTGTTTATTTAAACGAAATCAGTCTCATCGAAATATTTTTATTCCATTTTTATGCTCTCTTTTTTGTGTATTGATAACCAGATTTTATAAAAGCCAATAAGATGATTATTAGGGGGAGGCTTTCGTCCAATAGTGGACCACTACAGGCAGTTGATGATGATGATGATTGATGAACCAGATTTTAGTAGAACCAAGCCACCACTTCTTTTTATGAATGTAAGTATATCCTCCAGTGATTCCCGAACATGTGGATGGCCGAGCTTCATCAGACATTTCTAAGAAAAGAAATACTTATGTATCTAAATCGGAGAATACTTGGACATGACAAATTAGTTACCTACCTCCAAATATTATCTTTTAAGAAATTGAACTACATAATACATATAAATTAAACAAACGATATTTTACGAATATTATATTTAATACATTTAGGCTCCGCGCAGACAGAGAGCGTTCTGCGTTCTGCGTTCCGCGTTCTTTGTAATGCGAAGGATCTATGGCGCCCGCGGACCGCGGCGGTCATTCGGAACGCTTGCGTTCTCGCGTTCTCTGCTCAGAAACAAAGAACTCGCGTTCTCGCTATGGCTGGTCCGAGCGTTGATATAGAAAGATTGGTTGAATTGGTGAGAGGAAGGCAGTTTTTGTACGATCCAAGCCATAGGGACTACAAAAATCGTCCCAAATTAAAAGGGGCGTGGATTGAAATAGCTACGGACATATTATCTCGTTTCGTGTTGATAGGATGTACCCAATATTTTCTTCTTTTTTTTGACTCTAGACTCCACAAAAGCAAGGCTTCATCTTCGGAAGAAGAACTTTCGAGAGACATGTTTTACGTGCAGAGAGTCGCGAAATAGAACACAAATGTCTTGAACGGCTCCTGTGTGAGCTAGAACGCAGAACGCAGAATAGACGAACGCAGAACGCGGAACGCAGAACGCTCTCTGTCTGCGCGGAGCCTTAGATAAAATTATAAAATTAAAACACCATAAAATTATAAATAATAAAAAACTTACCAGATACCACTTTCACTGATTTTCTAGTAACCTAGAATAGTACTGAGGAATTGACGAAAATCCCTCAAAATCAGGGCAGGTAATACTATAATTTATGCAAGGACATAATTATTGTAAGAAAAAACAGACCTTATTTCATTGACTTAACGTTTATTCCTCCAAAACAATAAAACATTTTAAGGTGCTTCGTTTGCACAGCGGCGCTTGAGTTGCTTGGTTATTTCGGCTTTTGAAACAATAGAAGCAAGCTCACCCTTTTTTGCAGGTAATTTTGGCAAGTGATTCACTTATATATGGTAATCGTAGATAAAAAAGCCGCAATGAAATTAATTTGTGCAGGTGTTATGTTATAAATTATGATCATAACATTAAATTATTTGAAAGCAAAATAAATTGTTTCTGTGACTGTACCAAAAGTTCTGTTTTGGTATTCGTTGGGAATAGATTTGGTATTTCATTTAAAGATTTCGAATTTGGTATTCGTTAGGAATGGAATTTAATGAGGACTATAAACAAATACCATTGGTATTAGATTTTTGGTATTAGAAAGGAATAGATCGTTGTTAGTAGGCTGTAATGTATGTCTGAGACAGTGAAAGCCTCCTCCAAACGTTTCCAATCAATTCTATTTCTAGCTGTCCTAGACCAGAGTTCTCCAGCAGTCGTTGCCAGATCATCGCTCCAACGGGTTAGCGACCTCCCTCTTTTCCATGTTGAGTCGCGGGGGTACCAAATCGTGGTGATGCTACTCCATCTGTTTGCGTTTAGCCGTTGGAGGTGACCGGCCCAGCTCCACTTAAGGGTCCGGCGGAGGATGAATTTCCCATAAAAACGTACTACCTACCAAAATGATTTGTAATTTGAGCATATTTTCACCATGGTCTGCAATTATTTGTATTAAAATAGTATTTATCGAGGTTCCGTACCCAATTCTGAAATGAAATTAAGCCGAATAGCATTTTTACATCAAAGAATGAATGTTTTCTTAGTATTTTTCTAGATAAGTATTTTGAAAAAAAGCTTGAGGCAGGAACCTAAATAAATACTATAATACTAATAATAGCAAACCATGGTGAAAATATTCTCAAATTACAAATCATTTTGGTACTACGTTTGTATGGGAAATTCATCCTCAGCCGGACCCTTAAGGCTAAGTATTCTTTGGATCACATCCTTAGCCCGTTTGATATGTTGTGATAATTCGACGAACCAATGTCGATATTCGGACGGAAATTTATCTAGCTGTAATGGAATCTACACACCAAAGACAGACAAAGGCAGATCTCCGTCAAGTTCACATAACACTAACAGCTGCCCACGATAATCATACACTGAAATTTCGCACCAACCCTGTGTCTATGACTTTGCTGTGTAGACTCCATTATTTTACACAGAAAACTTACCTATCCCAGTCTAAAATTAGCTGAAAACAAAACTAAATTTAAGAAAGAACAATAATTTATAACATAAAAAAATTCTGTCCACGTTATCGCAGCCATGACACTATGCGGGCTTGCATTGTACTCCGAATTTATACACTGAATTCATAATAATACAATAACTAACTAACTGAATAACAATGAGACGAAAAAGTTAAAATTATCCCAGTGCTTTTGTTTTAAATAAGATTTCGTTGCTAAATTTTACGGTCTGTTGAGTGAGATTTACTTTATTTATGAATTGTTTGTAGGGCAATATTATTTTCGATAGGTTAGTAAGCTTGCTATAATTAATCCGAAGATTTGGAACCTAATTCAAACTAATACTCATCTTTGGAAATTGATATTACATTTGTGATAGAAACTCAGTCTGCCTGTCGGATTATTAAGAATTTTGCCATGGATATTGATTGTACTTTGGGGTCTTCCCCGGGACTCAATTATGTCTCCTTATTCATTTCATAGGTTACTCAGGAGAAACACATGCGAATACGCGGGCAGAAGCTAGTTTTCAAATATGACGCATAAAGTATTTTTATTAGTTAAGTATTTTTAAGTATTTGGTTTCATGCAATCGTTTTTCAAGTGCTAGACGCCCCTTCGTCTGCGACAGTTCTACTAAAAACTACTGCGGGCATCATCGAATTCCAATAGTTACTACAACCATGTAATTCGTTACTAGATAAATTACTTACTAACTTAAAAAAAATGTATGTAACCTACGTGCGCTGCGTAGCGTTGGTACTTATAGAATCTCTTTAAGTAGGTACTAATATAATATACAGGGTGCCACGGAAAGGGTGTACTAAGCCGAAAGGGGGTGATTCTGGACCCAAAGGGGATAAATTTTGTGATTCTGGACCCAAAGGGGATTTTTTTTTCTGAATTTCGTTTAGTACAACTTTTTAATCTTTCCCGATTTGTTAACATAACTAATGTTTATTTATCGGGTACTTATCGCGTACCTTTTGTTATTCTTTCTCCTACGTTTCTACCGCGTTACAGCGATCGTGGTCACGGAGCGACTGGCTAGTAATACTAGCTTTACAATAATCTGTGCCACAAATCCTAGATCATACGTTTTTCCATAAGATCCCCATAACTCGTAACACCACTCAATGGAAACCGGTCCAGCAACCCGTTGACTACAAAGGTTAAGGCGGGCGTTGACCTCGGCTGACCGACGCCCGCGCACTGAGGTTCGCTAAACCACGTGGGGTTTTTTTACTGTGACAATAAGAGGTTGTTACTTGGAAGGTTGTGTATATTTTAGTCTTTATCTACTGGTTTTACGGGTGGATTTGCGGTAACGATTATTCTTGCTGTCTCTACCTTACATAGCAGAGCTTGAACAGAGAAATTATTCCCATCTGTCTCCCTGCTCTGTCCGTCTAGGGGGACCAATGGGAAAAAAAGTTCGATCTGTCCCCCTATTTGAAACGGTAGGACATTTGAATTTTTTTGGGAACTGTATCAAAATCAAAAAGCAAAGTCAAAATCTCTTTATTTCCATAAATACAATAAATGGATACTTAGAAAAGGTCAAATTATAAAATGAAACACTGACACGGAAATAAAGTGTCAAAAGTATAGCATTAATGTTCATTATTTTAGCTATAGTACATACAGCTAAACGTCTATTGGTCCAGCAGTGGACCAATACAGGCTGTTGAGGTAGCTAAAAGAATTATGCAACACTAGCCTCTGCTCGCGGCTTCGCACGCGTATTTTCGGTATATTAAGTATTGTTTAAGCTAGGCAGTAAGTGCATGCCAAATTTCATTTTGATCTGTTCAGTAGTATTTTAGATTCTAGTTAACAAAATTTTCATACCTATTTCACAGAGGCACAGATAATTAATTATATACCATACAGAGGTATAATGTGTATAATTTAATAATTTCATCAACGCCCAGTGGTCTACTTGATTTTCTCTCTGATCTATCTTCACATATTGTAAACTAAATTCTGCCCGTGACTAGGTGGAAGTGTTTATTCCGAGAAAAATGTTCAGTTCTAGAACCACATCTATGCGAAATTTAAGCCAAATTCGTTCAGTAGTTTTGGCGCTGTTCGCGCTAAACATTATCTTCAGAAACTCTTGTCTTTTATAAAATTAGTAGGATTGGCTACTTCTCATTACGACTTCAGGTGGAAGTTAACAAGAGGGCTCTTACAAGTCCAGAGAGTCTTGAAGTACCTACTCCACTTCAATTCTTTGTTTTGGCGTCCCATTTAAAGTTCGTTAAGATTTAAATAAAAGACTCGTTTTGAAGTATACTTCTAACCATTATAGTCTAATATACAGTCCAAAGTGCAAGTCACTGTAGCCGAAAAAGGCTAGGTGGATATATTTAAAAAAAAATTATAAGGGATTCTAAAATAGGTGCGAATATTATAGACCGGCCGCAATAGTGCGAATGAAGAATTGGGTATCAGTACTTTTTTGAAATTTATTTTTATTTATATAGAAAAGTTTTGCAATTTATATTGCAAAGGTTTAACCATGTGGTCAAACCTCTTGTCAAGTGCTTTTAAACAAAGACCAGATAAAATAATTGATCTTAAGTCTTATTTATTTTTATTTTTACCTCTTAGGGATAACAAACAATCATACTTAAATATTAACAGATTATCGTAAGTAAACTAAATAGGTACTAAAAGTATGACCAGCCCCGTTATCCACAAGTCATATTTATCATCTACTTAATGAGCGCTTTTTCGTGAGCTATTCAGCAAAATAAATTCAATTTTCTTATTTCCAAGCTTAACAACCATTATGAATATCAGCGGGTTAACTACGAACCTTTTTTGTGTTGGATGAACCACAACGTTTCATCCCTTGCGACATATTTACCTATGTCGAGTGAGAAAGTCCTTATAAATGCGTCAAACTACGAAAATTTTAATAGCATACCAAATCATTGGTAATTTCATTATATCAACGTACCAATTTATTTAGGTTTAAACTCGTTATATTTAGATACATTTTACAATGACCAAATTGCTTCCCACAAGTTTCAAACAAGTGGTCCATGAGCTGTCTGTCATCTGATACCGTCAATATGACATGCATCTAAATGTTACGAGTTAAAGCTCATATTTTAATGCACTTTTGTGTGGCAAGGAAACCTCTGATCCGCGACAACCTTAAGAAACCTCAACCTCAACCTCAACAGCCTGTTGATCCACTGCTAGACGCAGGCCTGTTACGCGCCTTGTTGGCTTTTGTGTCATGGAGGTACTGCCCATAATCGCCACGCTGTGCATGCGGGTTGGGGATCGCAGTTCGGTGGTAGAATTGTTCTGCAGGAGACGCTGCTGCCCGCTCCCGGAGGATATCCCTAAGTCGCCTCTTACGACACCCGCGGGAAGAGTTGGGGTGGTGCAAATTCTAAGCCGGCACCACACAGCCTTAAGAAACAATAGATCAAAAATCCAAATCAAATTAGAGGAAGAACATTTTAAGCTTGGATTTGAAAGGAGAAACTTAATAAAATGGTGAGTTCCTTTTCTAAGAGACGACATTTTAAGCTGTTCTGGCGAGCTTAAAGCATCTAAACCAGGCACTTTATTCAAAGAAGCTGTAGTTTTTAACGAGTACTTATTTCATTAAGTAACACCGTGAGCACGTCGAGTGCAAATTTTGTCAACTGCATTGCTGCTAACTTCAAAAGTACGGCGAACGAATTGTAATGTGGAAATTCCAGCTGCATACCGGATGAAGAACATGTATTTTGTATAAAGTGACCCTGTAAATTCATTCCAAGAAATCAATAAATCCAAAATTGAAGGTGTAAGTATCCATAGATATAAGTAAAATTCTGTAAATATGGTACGTTCTTCCAGCGTTAACTCAAGAAATGCCCTGTGTTGTGTTACATTATAATAGAACTAAATTCAAAGACACGCTATTTCCAATCTTTCGCAATATTCTTACCTAATCTATATCCATACCAATATTATAAAGAGGAAAGATTTGTTCTACTGGACCGATTTGAAAATTACTTTCATCGTTAGGAAGCTCACTTTTCAGGGAGTGACATAGGCTATATTTTATTCCGGAATTCCCACGGGATTGGGAACTACGCGGGTGAAACCGCGAGGCGATCGTCTAGTGAACAATAAAGATGAAAAGACGTAAGTACCTAGACTGAAGTGCGAGTGTCAGTGTTTAGAAAATCGGAACAAAAAATACGTAGATCTCCCAAAATTTGTAGAGGTCAAGATGACACCAATTACAAAAACAACACTCCCATTTCCAATTAGGCACTTAACTCGGAAGCCCATTGTAAAGTTCTCCGCAAGAAAGGTCCAAGTGCTTAACAAAAACCCGTAAATTTCGCGACCAACAATATTTTCGACAAAAAAACATTCAGTGGAAAATCGCCTACAGAAAAAGTTACTCCCTCTGTGTTGCGTCATAGAGTTTTAACGATACATACAGAGGGTATACTCAATGCAAAAGATAATAAAGGCCAGCTACATGGTCACAATCACAACTGCCTTTAAATATGCCTGTAAAAATATCGAACTGCGAACCCCAACCCACATGCCCTGCGTGGAGATTATTTGCATTACCCCCGAGATAAAAGCCAACAAGGCGCTTATCAGGGGGAGGCCTGCGTCCAGCAGTGGACAGGCTGTTGAGGTTGAGGTCTCTCTTGTATTGGAAATATCGTGAAGTTTGTTCCAAGTGTCCGGGGATTACCTCGCGTGTGTAACGGCTGTTTTCCTCATTCATAAATATTTTGGTGAAGGCGTTGCGGCAAACATTTTAATGGTGCTTGATTTTTATTGAGGGTAGTAAGATATTTGTTTACAATCTAACGCACTTAATTATAGAGCTCTGGAACTTTAACTAGTGGCGATCGCAGTGGCGTGAGAATAGGCCCCTCGAAATCGGCCCGTGGATATCGTGTGAATTCGAATGAATTCCCGTTTTCTCGCTTAAAGATTATTCTTAAGAGGGAAACCTGGAATCGAATAAAATGAATTCCAGTTTTCCCCCTTCAAAATCCACCTTAATGGGAAAAACTGGAAATCATTTTTTAAATTCCAGTTTTCCCTTTTAAGGGGCTTCTGTCAAGGGGGACAACTGGAATAACCCATAAGAGCCGACTAAAGGAATGTAGCAGCTTCCTTCTGTGTATTCTAATACCTGCGATAACTAATCCTCGTCCCACTAGTGGGACGAAGCTGGTGGGACGAACGCGATATCACCGATTACTAACGGCCCGTCCCGGCTTTGCACGGGTGGACATTTATTTTTTAAAACATAAATATAGCCTATAGATGTTAATCAGAGTTATTGTAGCATTCTAATGGTGAAAGAATTTTTTAAATCGGTCCTGTAGTTTTGAAGTTTATTCGTTAATACAAACTTTTCTCTTTTTAACCGACGAAAAACGGAGAAAGTTCTCAAGTCGACGCGAATATATTTTTTTATGTATGACCACACATAACTTTTTACAGAGATAATTCTTTTTTTATTGGAAAGATTATACCCCGAAGTTGGTCCCATATAAATTTATAGTAGATGTCCACTTCACTTTTGAGTAGGGGTACATCTCGTCCGAATTTAAAATCTCTTGGTTATTGTGCTGACGGGATTCAAAATCAAAATCAAAAACTCTTTATTTCCATAAATACAATAAATGTACACTTAGAAAAGGTCAAATCAAAAACTAAGCACTGACACGGAAATAAAGTGATATTTTTTGATTTCTGTCGCTTCGGTATGTAGACTAAAGTAAAGAAGCGACGAAGAAACCTTTAGCCTGTTAGTTGTTATTTTTCGAGTTGGAGCAAAACCCGTCCCAAGCTTTTTTATCCTCTAGATAATCTGATATTTTATAGTAAGCCTTTTTGCACAGCAAGGTTTTGACAATTTGTTTGAATTTATTTACTGATAATTTTTGCAACTCACTAGGAGTTTTGTTGTAGAAGCGTATACATTGCCCTTTAAAACTTACATTAATTTTGTGTAGCCTAGTTGTGGGCACAGCGATCTTATGTTTGTTTCTGGTATTCAAATTATGTTTATCGCTATTTTTAGGGAACCGATTTATATTTTTATGAGTGTACAATAAGTTTTCATAAATATATAGACATGGTACTGTCATTATGTTTATTTCTTTGAATTTATCACGCAGGGATTCTCTGGGACCCATATTATAGATTGCACGAACAGCCCTCTTCTGCAGCACAAATACGGTGTTAATATCTGCAGCGTTCCCCCACAGCAGTATACCATAAGACATAATACTATGGAAGTAGCTGAAATAAACAAGTCTAGATGTGTCCACGTCTGATTACGCAGACAGTCGTCAAATACTTGTTTGTCCATGGGGTGCCTTTTCCTTCACAAGGTTCTAAAAGACTAGTCAAGTGAATGCTCACCAAGATAATGTATATTTCTACTTTACTACGTATTTTTATTTATTCAACGCCCACATAAATCCTTCATACAGATTAAAGTAGCAAGTTTATGCATGTATTTATTCTTAGCAGCTATTTTTATGCACGTTTAATCCACAGCGACCGAGCACAAGACGCAGAGCTCGTTTTCGCTTGCAAATTCAAACTGTAATTTCTAACTATCCGTTTGCTTTTTCTAACGTCGTGTGTGAGCAAAAGTCAGCTCTATCTGCAGTAGATACGTGTTACTTGCTGGTGAAATGAGACTTAAGGGTTTGTTACACTGCCAGACCACGAATACATAGATAGTAAATACTTTATTATATCACACAAAGACAGAAAACAATGTAGAAAAAAGCTAAGAATAGAGAGATCTGAATGTGAAGGGATAAAGGAGTAGAGGCAGGCCTCAGAAAAGATGGATGGACTGTGAAAGATGACATGAGGAAGAAAGGAGTGAGGGCTGAGATGAAGACTGGTAGAAGCGAATAAATAAATAAATAAAATAAATAATGCTGGACAATTCACACAGCATTATTTAGCCCCAAGGTAAGCAGAGCTTGTCTTATGCAAGAAGAAAACCTGTTGTGCCGACCCACCCAGATGGAAAAGGGCAAGAGAATGATGAGCCACTCTTTTGACTCACATGGCCCATAGCTACCGAAATAAGAACCCTATAACAATGCGATCATATTGCAATTCACTGCCTTCGACTGCCTCGTTAGTCTAGCGGTCAGCTTGTTCAACCGCTCATTATGAGGTCCTGGGTTCAAAAAACTGACAAATTTGACGGGACTTTGTGACTAAAGTTACATTTAGTTCGTTTGACGAGAGATATCATTTGATTTCTTAAGTTGGTTACTGTAACAAAACCTTAGAATCTACTCTGAGCAGCTTTGAAACCGGTTTTGATCGTGGCCTGCCATGCGTGGACGCCTTGCTATTGTCTAGTGAAATCACTTTGTGGCCGCTTACTTATTGCGTACTGGATAAAACTTTACTAATAATAAGGTACGATAGTTTTGATATGATAATTATTAATGAAAGACTTGGCAAGGTTTGGCAAGCATGCTTAAGGCTTAAAGGTTTGGCACGCATGCTTTATGTATACGCTGTTAGTGTTACTTTCTGCACTCTATTATCAAAAATGTAAAAGTTTGGATGTTCAGATGTATGGATGGAGGTTTGTTACCTCTTCACGCCAAATCTACAGAACGGATCGGGCTGAAATTCTGAACGGATCGGTTTTTGCTATTGTCTAGTGAAATCATTTTGCGGCCGCGTACTTATTGCGTACGGGGTAGAACTCTACTCACAACAAGGTACGATAGTTTTAATATCAACGAAAGGCTTAGGTTTGGCAAAAATGCTTAAGGCTTATAGGTTTGGCAAGCATGCTTTATGTATACGCTGTTGGTGTTACTTTCTGCACACACTAATATTAAAAACTAGTTTATTGTTTCTATAAACGTTTAAAGGTGGATTTATATCCCATGGGAACTGATTTATGGAATAAAAATTAGCCTATGTTTGATTTTTTGCATTTATATATTTTCGCATTTATAATATTAGTGTGAAGTGTGATGTAAAAGTTTCTATGTTCAGATGTATGGATTTGGTTTGTTACCTCTTCACGCCAAATCTACAGAACGGATCGGGCCGAAATTTTGCACACAGGTAATTCTTTAAACCTTTATTAAATTAATTTATCACAATGAAGTCTTCTTTCAGTAAAATTATCTATATACAATATTTAAGATTCTTTCCCTGTAAGTATGAGATTATCATAGATGTATGTAAGTAAGTACAATACACAGTATCGAAGCAAAATCTCACATTTAGACCTTGTGAAATTTCAAAGGTTGTTCCGCACATAAAGTTACCTATAATTTATACGTATGTGTTCTATTTGATGTATTCGTATAAGGACTTTGACTGAATAGGAACCTTGTCCTTTGATCACTGTTGTCACTTTACTCATGGTTTTGATACGGGCAGAAGACAAAGCACTTCCGAAGTATATTTCCATAACAAAAAATTAATTACCTATTAATATGGAAAAGGGTTAAAAAAAAATTAAGAGCATTAAGAAAGTTTTCAGAGCACAATTACAAAAGAAGTTATTACAGTGTTTTTCACACATTTTTTTTTGGTCCAGATACTTACTTGTCTGATACCATTTCGATTTTTGACCGTTTTCAATGGAATACGTACTGTACCTATATGTACTTAACTCGCTTAATTATTTATAGTATAGCTTTTTCGGATTATCTGAGAAAATAAATGGCATTAGTGGGAAGGATTCTTATTAGGCCGCGCGCCAAATGTCATTGAAGCCAATGAGAAAACCAACGCAGTGTTATACCTACGTAGTTTGGGACGAGGTTTACTCCAGCTCGAAAACTAACACCCTAAAAAGGTTAAGGTTTCTTGTTCCCTTCTTTACTTTACCTTAAAATTATTGAACTGAGCAAAAAATCAAAGTGATCACTTTATTTCCTAGTTTACTTAGGTACCTACTTATGTTCTTAATTTGAATTTTTGTGAGGTGTCCGAGTCCTATAAGGTCTAACTAAAGGAAAAAACATTTTGATCTTCGATTTGGTGGGTAAGTATGTAAAATTATTCTGCTGTAAAAGGGCTTTATCAAACTTATATTAAAAATAATGTAAGTTGAAATTACATAATATTATGGTGGACGTGTAGTGAATGTGTTGTTTGCTAATATAATCAGTGTAGTGTGTTTGTCATTTGTCATTCAATACGCCACAAATTACAATAGAGTACAATTACCGCTTGTCTGTACCTAGTACATACATTTATACCGGGTAGGTACAGTAGGTACAGACACAGACACAAGCGTGTCAAGGTCCTATTGTTGCGTCAAACAAACTTACGTAATCCGGTTTCAGGCAGATAATATGTCGGTGTTTGCGAATACCTTAAGGGCTACTTGCACTGTATTTATTGAAATCCCTTTATGGTTAATTAATGATTATTTATCGGGTATCGGGTATTTATTATAATGTAATTATAAATATTTGTTTTTCTATTTGGTTTATTTCAAAACTCAGAACTTCGGTATTATATAGTACTAGCTTCTGCCAGCGGCTTTGCACGCGTATTTTCGGTATAATAAGTAGCCTATTGAATAAGTTAGGCTACGTTCTAAGTGTATGCCAAATTTCATCTTGATCTGTTCAGTAGTTTTGGAGATCCTAGGAAACACTTTCGCATTTATAATATTACTTGCTTCTGCCCGGGGCTTCGCACGCGTATTTTCGGTATTATAAGTAGGCTATTATCTAAGTTTTGCTCTAAAAGTACGCCAAATTTCATGGTGACCTGTTCAGTAGTTTTAGAGATCTTAGATAATAAAAATTCACATTTCACAAACTTTCGGCTTTATGATATTAGGATAAAATAGTAGGATCTAGCATTCAAAACTCCTAGTGAGTTGCAAAAACGATCAGTAAATAAATTCAAACAAATTGTCACAACCTTGCTGTGTAAAAAGGCTTACAATAAAATATCAGATTATATAGAGGATAAAAAAGCTTGGGACGTGTTTTGCTCCAACTCAAAAAATTACAACTAACAGGCTAAAGGTTTCTTCGTCGCTCCTTTACTTTAGTCTACATACCGAAGCGACAGAAATCAAAAAATATCACTTTATTTCCGTGTCAGTGTTTAGTTTTATAATTTGACATTTTCTAAGTAAGTATTCATTTATGTATTTATGGAAATAAAGAGATTTTGATTTTGATTATGCTCGCGCCCATGCACAGGGGACAACTGAAATTCATTTTTTAAATTCCAGATTTCAATATGTCCTTAGATCACTAAATATCCGATCACGCGAAAACTAAGCAAGAAACTTTTAAAGAATTGATCGCTGCTTTCTACAGTTAAACCGGGAATGTAGGTTAGGTTCATTCATATCACGTAACATCATATCACGCGAAAACTAAGCAAGAAACTTTTCAAGAATTGATCCCTGCTTTCTACAGTTAAACCGGGAATGTAGGTTAGGTTCATTCATATCACGTAACATCATATCACGCGAAAACTAAGCAAGAAACTTTAAAGAATTGATCGCTGCTTTCTACAGTTAAACCGGGAATGTAGGTTAGGTTCATTCATATCACGTAACATCATATCACGCGAAAACTAAGCAAGAAACTATTAAAGAATTGATCCCTGCTTTCTACAGTTAAACCGGGAATGTAGGTTAGGTTCATTCATATCACGTAACATCATATCACGCGAAAACTAAGCAAGAAACTTTTAAAGAATTGATCCCTGCTTTCTACAGTTAAACCGGGAATGTAGGTTAGGTTCATTACTTTTAATTCAGCCGGCGAGCTTTGAGAGTTAACCTTTATTAGTCGTCTGGGGACTGCAGTGGGCAGATGTGCCAGCTATAGTGTAAAGAAATGAGAAATTAAGACAGATGGTAACATTGCCTTAACTTGACCTTTGTCCAGCGGTGGGATCTTAGATTGTTGGAGGCTAATTGTAATTGGACGTAATGGTAAATAATTTTTGTAGTTCTGATGATCAATTCATATGTATTTGTATCACTGATACAATTTTCGCCGCATTTTGATTACGGGCTATCTCACCGGGACGCCATGGCAACGTATCCAAACTATTGTATAGCAGAGGACGACGTGGCCAAACTGTCGCTAAGTGAGGTAGCTGCCCATACAATACAGAATGAATCGTTTGGATACGATACGTTGCCAGCGACGTTGCCATGGAATATCGGCGAGGTAGGGCCCTACGAATAAAAAAAAATACACAATAAGCGTCGAAAATACAATGAGTATACTGATACACTCAAGAGAGCATCTAAATCGACCAACACCTATACCGCTTTTATCTTATTTTAGCCTTACTGTTTCTGAAGAATTTTGATCGCCATATTTTTTAAGCATACCTGTAACAAAAACCAAAATTATTAGCAAAAAACGGATGTTACAAACTTAAATATCTAGATATCGATTACTTACAAATAACTTACAGCAAACAAAAGCAATAAAATGAATTAAACAACAAATACTCTGCGAATACAAAAAAGCAAACAAAATTCGAGGTTTGAATTCACCGAAATCTTTCGAAGTCCTAATTCGAATTTCACATACCGCATGAACGGAAACCAATAAATAAAACAGTTACAAATCCAAACGTAATCCACATTACGAAAGCTCGATGCTAGGGAGGGGATGAGTACTCCGGTTTTTGTCCTGGCCGGATAATCCATCCGGCCACCTAGCCTGCTCGTGAATTTATGACAGATCTCAGTGTTTTTCCTTAAGACCTTACAGGACTCTTAACACGGCAGATATTTCAAATGACATACGTTAAACTAGGATATAAAGTGATTACTCTGATTTTTGACACTCTATTTTCAAAGCTTAATAGTTCTTTTTTGACGCGTATTCAGAATGCAGCTAGCTTAGAATAGTCTGAGCAAATAACTCATGGATTGTTTTAAATTTAAAAAAAAAACAGAATCAAATTTCGTGTCGTGGAAACTATATTTAGGCTATTTTGTTTCAATTGAATTGATCAATATAGAAAGTACCTTCCTCCCTTTTCACTTTTCATACTTATAACAAACACAGGTGCACTAAAATATGTCCTGCGCACTTGGCTGGTCTCCGTTGAGCGTGGACGCCGTGGCCGAAATGCGGCTACGAGAACATTATCATTCTCTTGAAACCCGTTCCGATTAGGTCTTAAACCGCTCTAGATAATGAAACATCCGGCGTTTCTTCTAAAAATCTCAACTGTCTTTTTTCCCCTCTCTAAGCAAATACAAACCGTATTTCATAGTATGGAGAGACGGTAATTCAATTAGTGTTTAGTTAGTCGCGCCCCCAATAGCGTTAACGGGATTCCGGTAAGCCGTGGAACATTTTATGAAACGAGGCGAACGGAGGATGTTATAACGAAGCTTGGGTGATTTACCGTCGATAATACAATAGCACCTTTCAGTTTCCCATCCATAGAATTCGGCATAGTTTCTATGGCTCTGGTTTAGTTATAAAAATGAAGACCCCTGTGAAGAATATTATTTTTGCTCTAGATAAGAAACGTTGGGAGCCAATGCAGTTATCGCTTTCGCTTATGCTGGAAAATGGAAATCACAAACGCCGCAACCGTTTTACGAGTAGTTCTAATTTGTAGTTTCAGTGTAAATAATAAATACTTAGGATTAAGTCGTCAGCAGTTGGCTCAACTGTTTCAATTAAACATAAAAAAAAACACAAAAAATCTTTATTTCGGAACATATTGAGACAAATAACAAAAAATAGGCAGCTATATGCGACTTACAGAAGTAAAATTGTAAATACGACTTCTAATTTGTTTCTGTTCTTTAATTATAATTTTTTCTTTGTTAAATAAATATAATTAGATTGATTATAAATTATTGTTAATATTAATATTTATAAGGCCCCATTGTCATCAATCAACCCATAATAGGACAGCATGGCTTGGTGGTCTACCCTACCACGGTCTTGGCCACCCGCCAACAGTACAAGACCAACAAAACATACCTATATATTTTGACATGCCTCTTCTACATAGGTAATGCAATTTGTCCTCAGATGAATATGAAAGACTAGCTTATGCTCACGGCTTCGCACGCACTTTTATATGTTATAATTATAAAGCATGGATGTAAGTAAAATTCGGGAGAATGGGCACTAGATTCTCCAAAGTGGAACGCTCAAATTAGGTCCACCCACCTCAGTCACAGTCGAAACGGCGGCGCTGCCGGCGGACGTGTTTCGCGTGTATTGTTGTCTCGATCGCACTTCGGTTCACATACGTATTTCCATCATTGTTGTTCATTAGGTAGGTATATTGCAATAGATTGGAAATAGCGTGTCTTCGTGTTTACGTACCATATCTACAGAATTTTACTTATATCAATGTTATAACGGCGCCAGCCCACCAATTACAGTAGCAAATGGCAATGGGGAACGCAACAATGGGGATCATTTTGGCAGCCTTAGCGCTGTCCAAATCTTGTGAAACTTGAAAGGAGGAATATTTAAGCCAAAAAGTTTCCCCTATTCAAATTTTATAAGATTTAGATATCATTAAGGCTGCCAATATGATCCCCATTGTTGCTTTCCCCATTTCCATTCGCTACTTTAATTGGGGGCCAGGTCTCCATCTAGGCAAAGTTTCAACCCGATCCTTTAAGTTTTTACGTAACAACATTCGTTTATACGTTCAGTCAAACTTTGGCCGTTATGATGCCGTCCTAGCCAAATATTGGCTAAGGCGGTCAGTCTCAAGAGACTAGCCATGTGCGTAGAGAATGTTATAGTGCACAAGTGTGTGCGCAAACGCAGGTGCTCTCTCTATTCCTTCGCTCTCTTAATCCGTTGGGGGTAGTATCTACACGACCAGAGAGAGAGAGAGAGAGAGAGAGAGAGAGAGAGAGAGAGAGAGATCAGGACCAACAGCTTAACTTGCTTTTCGACGCACGGGGGTGTGACACTGCCAACTTCCTGACTCCTGGCTGCTACTGTAAATTTCGCGTTTTATTAGCGTTGCGGATGGGTAAGTGAGAGCTGAACCATCATCTTCACAAGACTGGAGCCACAGACAGCAGCTTGTGTCGTGGCTGCTTCCAAGAAGAAGAGACAGTGGAACACGTTGTATTACACTCCACAGAGGAAACCAGACACAAGACGGGTCTGAAGAGTCTCATTGAGAAATCAACCCCATCCACACCCACAGAAAAACTGAAACGAAGCTGTCAGTCACCAAAAGTCTTGCTCCGGTACTTCAAGGAGCTGGGCTGGTTTAGGGCCTGTTTAGGCAGGGGATAATGCACAATAGACTCCCATGCGAGATGTCTGTGCAGATCTCTGTTCCGCCACTCAGAATTAGAATTAGATAGGTTAAGTCCGCCTGTCGGTAGAGTATTACCATGGGACTATGAATGCAATGAAACCGTCTCAATGTTGCCATTCAAATATTTATTCGCCTTTTCCCTGTGACTTTCTCTATTGGGATTAAAAGCCAGGGCTAATCCTGGATTAACAAACACACAAACTTTGCCATTTCCAGCATTACTGAGTTGGTTTTCAGGAGTTAAAATATTAAATTCTACAGTTGCCAACCAGTGGTTAATATTCCAACAATTTCGTGAGTTTATAATTTATTTAAAAAAGTTAGGAGAAATTGGCAGGATACACGTCTAACATGGCAACAAAAACAGTTTTTCAAAAAGCTGGATATCAAACTATCAAATTCCAAAGTCTGTCAAGCATTTATTCAATTTACTTTCAAATTCAATAGAGTTGAAAGAATCGGATATGTTTGAGTAAAAATCTCTTCTGGAAGTCGCGCAAATGGCCTTAAAAGCACGATTGTAAGTTTGAAGGAGGTTATCGTCGGAACTACTAGATTATAAAAATTATTTTACTTATAAATATCTGCATTTTAGGGCACATCACATTCAGGTACCACGTGAGTTAGAGTACCTGTATAGGTCTTACTGTTGTGTGATGCTGGCTTAGAATCTGCATCACCCCAGTTCTTCCCGCGGGTGTCGTAAGAGGCGACGGAGGGATATCCACTGGGGGGCGGGCAGCAGCGCCCCCTGCAGAACAATTCTAACATAGAACTCCGATCTCCAACGCGCATGTCCAGCGTGGGTATTATGAGCAGTATCCCCATGAGATAAAAGCCAATAAGGCGCTTATCAGGGAGAGGCCTGCGTCCAGCAGTGGACCAATAGACGCTGTTGAGGTTGAGGTAGGTCTTACAAGTCATCTACGTTCTAATTGCCTCCTAACGAACATACATGAACCATCACAGTAATATTGAACGCGAATGTATGGATTGCTGGGATGGATGGATGGATGGATGTTTGTAATTTTTGCATGACAAAACTACTGAACGGATTGTGCAATTTTGCATACAAGGACGAATCACACATATGAAGGCTATCACATTTAATTCAATTCCCATGAGATAGAAATAGCCATTAAACGTTTCCTTATTAAAACAAGTGCGAAGCCGCGGGCATAGACTGGTCCTTCGAGGAAGTGAGGACCATTGATGAATGATAAAGAGTAGCAAGGTACTTATGAAAAGGTCAAGCGGGGTAACGCCTACTGCTCTGTCCATTATCACGAATCGCTGTTCACTATTCATGACAAGGCATTGATCTGAATGTAGTCTGATTATTCGATCAGCTTTCCTGGTATTATGGAGCTTGAGCCGGGAATTGTTTGTCCTAGGAAATAGACACCGAACCTTCTACTCTCGAGTTTTACATTATTTTACAAATGCAACTTAGTACTTTCATTTCACAATACTTTGACATGGGTTTTGTTGAGTTTAAAAGTGACTTATATAGTACGAAATTTAAGACTTCGACTTTTTTGGAAGTTAAAATGATTATTACAGTTTTGGTACTAACAAGCCTTTATTCACAAAGAAAATTATACTAGTATTTACAATTGAGACAATTAAGCTAACTGCAGACTGTTGCAAACAGTCTACAGGTAGCTCAACTGATGCATATCAATACCAGTTGGAAGCGTCCCCAAGACGCTGGCTGCACGTTCCGTGTTTTTAGTTAGCAGTTACGAAGAGTTCTGATGAGCATGGCTGAAGACGCTTATTTTATTTTTAATTTTCGTTTTCAAACTCGCGTTGTATGATTTTCATACATAACATGGTCTCGTCGAAACGTTAAAAAATATTCGATCTTTATAATTCGATTCCTTCGGCTCCTTTGGTGCGTTCGGTTTGTAACTACAACTGAGCTATCTGCAGACTGTCTCAAATCTCAATTTTTTATCGATACCATGTTGTTTGTTGGTCTAATAAAAGAAAACAGTTCCAAACATGGACCCGGCTTGGGCACTAGAACACGTTAATAGTCGATAAAGGTACTTATTAATAATTATATACTTATATGAATTATTTTTATTTTTACCATGTGTGTATTTTAATCTATTTTCTGATTTAATTTATTTTGTATTTTGATTTAAGTGATTATTTTATATACTTTTTAACTGTAAATCTTCCGACACAAATGTATTTGTTTACGAATAAAATAAACAACAAAAAAATTACAAATTTGATAGAGATCAAAGCATTTCTACAAATCTTTTTCAACCAAAGTTTCCATTTAACCGGCTTACCGACATTACAAAGCCTCGGTACACCTTAACCAAAATGTTCACCGTTGAACAAAAACAGCTCATTTTCAGGTTGAATATCAATTAGAGCAACTGCCCTTTGTTCATTTATTAATAAACTGTTTACTTAACCCGAGTTCAAAGGCTATCTCTAATGAGATTCAACTCTAACCGACATCCAAATGAGGAAGAGATTATGCGGTATCTGATATTTTTTTTAGATAAGAGAGTTATTAACAAAGAAAATTATAAATTAAAGAAAAGAAACAAAGAAGATCTAGTATTTGCAATAGAAACTGTTGAGCTAACTGCTGCAAACAATCTAGATGTAGCTCAACTGATCCATATCAATACCCCTGCTGCTGTATGGCGTGCGGAGTGTATTTTTATGTTTCGGATATATGTTTAAGAAGGATTTTTTTTTTTGAGTTAGTCGAGATTGATTACATTGAGTTTTATAAAAAGCCTGGAGAGTTTTCTGCTGCATATAGCATCCGAAGTTTCCGAAAATAAAGTGGAAGTAGAATTTTGACAGTTTTAGAACGAAGTATCACGCGTCATGCCAGTATTCTTTTGATTGATAACTGTCAAAAACCCGCTTCCGCTGCTACCGAAAACGCAGCCTGAGCATTCGCCAAGACTCTATTCGAAGAAACCCAATATTTTGAGGAATTCAACGTTATGGAAGTGTACAGTATGATTATTCAGCATTTTGAGAAGCATGCATAATTGAATATTTTGTAGAATTGCTATTCAACATTGAGGGAATACAACATTTTAAGAATTCACAAGTTTGCAAAGTCAACAATATGGTTCATAAATAGAACAAAATACTATACCTCTGTGTATAATTCGTGCACGATCAAAATGTTTGTCAAAGTATGTCCGAATATCTCCATCGGACATATACTTCGACAAGATTGCGTCCTATTCTTATAGCGCGTGGCGTACATAGTAGGTATTTGTTCTGTGCATGATAAAACATTATAAAATGAATGATAGCTGGACTATAAATGGCGCCAATGATTAATCCAGGACACGGCAGGCCACGTGACTCAGTGACCACGAGCGATCGTGACTCACGGATTCCTTATGACTCAACTATCTGTCTCTTTTTAATCAAAAACCATCTCTTCATGCTAGAAAGAGACCTTTGTGGTCTTTTTATGGAGGAATAAATTAAGATCTTAAATGAAAATGCTTCGTTCTTATGAACGGTAATGCACTTTAGTGTTATGTT
Source organism: Eupithecia subfuscata (assembly GCA_963564075.1). Classification (NCBI taxonomy): domain Eukaryota; kingdom Metazoa; phylum Arthropoda; class Insecta; order Lepidoptera; family Geometridae; genus Eupithecia; species Eupithecia subfuscata. Next base: position 3,333,399 of record OY751116.1, on the reverse strand, counting down.
CGGAACTAATCGGATATGTTCGATTTAGTTCGGAAGGTTACGGTGAATCATGGGATTTTTGATTGCGCAAGATTACCTTTCTCAAGATTTCGTGAGTTTAACTTTAAACATTCTGAGTCATTTAATAGATCAAATGATTCATAATAGATCAACTGGAATTAATTTTAAATTGAGACAGACTTGTGCGTTTGAATCGACTGAAATGAATTCAACGGTATCTAACTTAAATTAAGCATTTTACTTTAGGTTTTTCAGAGTTATTTTTAGCTTTCCGTGAAAAAATACCAAAACCCCGCCAGAAAATAATGGACGTAGTACTCCCGTTTATACTGGTTCTATTGTACAGAAAATTCTGATGAAAATGTAACGCGAGGCGAGCGAAGATATAAAGGGGAAAACATAGTGCGTAAACGCGATAAACATATTGCAATATGTCAGAGGACCGCAAAATTGTCGTAATCGCCATTACAACATTATTAGGGTACGAAATACGATGCGACCCAAGCTATTACTTGGCCTAAGATGGCCAGGAGCCTCCTAATTGTGAGGTATGGACGGAATAAGCTGTGATTTTGCTCGTTTGAGGGCTTTTTGCGTGGTTGGGGTAATGGTGACCCGTTCCGTAGACATAGCTTGTAGCCAAAGACCATTCGCAAAGAAAGAGTACATACTTCTTTCCCGTGTTTCAGAGTACACACTGTTTTTCACGTCTAGCGAAGCTAGGAAGCAAACAATATTTAACGGATATCTTTTTTTACAATTTGAATAAAGTGCGACCTCTATGGTGTAATTGAAGGTCCATGTGAGACGCAGGACGAAACCTCCTGCGTCTCCTGCGTTCTATTTCCGAGAACTGTTGCTATTTCGGTAAAATTAGACCTATATACCTAGTGAAATAAAACAAAAAAAGAAGACTTAAGGTACTCCTTTTTTCTTCTTTAGTAGGTAGGTTATAAAAATATATAGGTTATAAACCTTTATAAGTAGGTAGGTACCTAAATATTGGTTTACGCTAGTGTGGTGTGCATTGAATTTTTGAACGAAATGTTGCACAAACACATCAACCATTATACCAATTGTCCATACAAAGTACCTACCTAAGTTACGTTCCTCAGCAAAGCTCGAAATTCTGTACCTAGGTATCAATAGATGGCGTTGATCCATCAGCGCAAAGTGAGGCTTCCGTCGTTTGGGACCGCTGGATAAGGGACCGCGGTCCCATTCGCCGGATTGATTTATTTTTATTATTTTTCTTCCGGCGAATGGGACCGCAAACCACGTGAGGTAAATTGTACAGTCATCGTCAGATACAGATCGGAAATAAATACGACGCTGTTTAAGTTAGTAGTACTTGGTTCATAATATAATAGTTTCTGTCTCTGTCTGTTTAAAAATTTTATATTTTTTGTGTGTTGTGTACCAAAAATTTGTATAAGAGTTATGATAATTAAATTAACATAAATAAACTTGCATCCTATAAATTTATTCGATATGTACCAACCTACCTACCTAATACCTAACCTATCCTAGGCGTGGATTTACTCCATGCGCTTAGTGACAGACAACTTCAACCGTGCAGGGAAGTTCGTAACAAATTCTCTAACCCCAGCCTGTTTCGCCTGCCGATCTCAAGGTTAGGGAGCTCTTTTGTTTAAAACGGGAATTTGCATCGCTTGGTGACTCGCGCGACCAATCAGTGTTAAGAAGCTTATAAGTTTAAAAAGATCAAGATATTTTGTTGCATTGGACAGTTTGTTATTAGATGGTTATTATACACTGTTATGAATGTTTGTTGGTGATGTGAGTGAGAATTCAATTAGTGCAGCATCCTTAACCGGTCAAATTATTCAAAATATTTAGTCGTCAGGTATGTAATACACTTTATGACTTATTTATTAAGGTATCTATAGATTTAATTGAAGTTAAGTAAGGTATTTACTAAAGCGTTTCTTTTTGTTAGAGTACATTACTTTTATAGTTTCATTCATGCTCTAAAAATATTAGATTTTTTTGGTGAGTATTGTAAAATGCTTATTTATTTATTAATGTTTATATTTTTAGTCTATGGACTTATGTGAATAAACAACACTTGTGTTTTACACGTACCAAAATGTTTAGATGTTCGATTCATCATGTTATTTATAAATAAACTAGCTGCCGCCCGCGGCTTCGCACGCGTTGTTTTTATGGAACCGTTAAAAGGTGATTTCTATCCCACGGGAACTGATTTATGGGATAAAAAGTAGCCTATGTTTGATTCCAGGATTAGAATTACCTGTATGCAAAATTCAAGCCCGATCCGTTCAGTAGTTTTGGCGTGAAGAGGTAACAAACATCCATCCATCCATCCATCGATACAAACTTTCGCATTTATAATATTAGTGTGATATTATTTAGTCGTTGTATAAAAACAAATTTTCGATTTCAGAACTATCAAAATGGAATAAGAAGGCAGCCCTTCAACATCTCAAGTTCAGCCATCTTTTCAGATTATTGTCACACAAAAGGGATCTGAACTTTTGTGCTGAGCTGGTTATGAATATTATTTTAAGAGAATTAACAAAGATAGCTCAAAACTATGGCGATGTGCGAAAAAGAAAATTTGTACTGCGACGATAAAAATCAAAGATGATGCGATTACGATTTTGAAAGAATCCAATCACTGTCATGGACCTGTTTATTTGGAAAATGTTCAAGTGAAACACCAAATGAAAATATGCATGGAAGATGTTCAAAAAGATATTAATGTCCCTGTTGCACAATAATTTGAAAAAAATATGGAAGTTCTCAAAGAAAGACTCCATCTAGTTACTAAAAAATATACAAATTTTAAATTTTATTTTTTAACCGTAAGCAACTTTCAAAATCAAAATCCAAAACTCTTTATTTCCATAAATACAATAAATATACACTTAGAAAAGGTCAAATATAAAACTAAACACTGACACGGAAATAAAGTGATATTTTTTGATTTCTGTCGCTTTAAAAGACTGATTGTTGTTATTTGTTTGTAGTTCGTTAATCATTTATTTTGTAAAATAAGTTTAGTACCTGTGTATATTTTTATTACATTTTAAAGCACAAGATACTAACGAGTAATAAAACATATTTTCTTTTAATAACTGTTAATAATTTGTTTTGTTTTTAAATAAATTGTTGGGGTTATTTCCTCGTTGAGAGAACTCCAGTTATAATTTTGTAGGTAATATAGCAACACCAAACCACTGTTTATAGTCTTTAGATTTATTAACAAGTTAAACGTTAATATTAGGTAGGTAATCTGAGCCGCACGTAATGATTAGGTACGTAAAGAGATACACGGGCGCGTGGCAAAGGTTTCGTTACGACTGTTTTTATTGTTTGCTTAATCTGCTGTATGAGCGATATTGACTCGTACATAAATAATGTCATTAATCAAAGAGTTTTGTTCTTTTACTTTTTAGACCTACTTCTTCCTTCGACTGTACTTTATTAGCCTTGAACAATAGATTTTTTCGATCATTTCGAGAGCGGTCCCATTTGACGGAACAAAAATAATAAAATTAAATCAATCCGGCGAATGGGACCGCGGTCCTTTATCTAGCGGTCCCAAACGACGGAAGCCTCCGCAAAGTTGTTGTTATTATTTAACCGACGACGACGGTGTATGCGGCCGCGCTATTTCATATAACTCTCGAAGTGTTACAAAGATGTTCTAATAGGTGGCGCTGTACTGTAAATGCTCTCTTGCATATTACTGCATTTTGCGGAGCTATTCTGCTCGTCATGCCGAAAATCCTCATCCGATCTTTACCAAATTTTTATAAGAACAGTTTAAAGTTATTACCTTTCAATTAAAAATATATATAGAGAGATATTCCAAATCCGCCTTTTTGCCTTATTGTGGAAGAAGTACGCCTTTAATCAAAAAATCCCGACGACAATAAAATTCTATAAAATCAAAGAATCTGTACACAAAGTTTCGTACCGATCGGTTGTAAAATACGACCTGTAGAGGAGTACGGACATACTGACAAAAACGCTATTTTGGCCAGACCTGAAACGAAGACTTTCATTCACTACGTTCACGACGTCAATAAACCGGCCAAGTCCGAGTATACTCGCATACGGAGGGTTTCGTCCCATCGTTCAAACCTATTTCTCAAACGAAACTCTATAATTCAAATTTTTTGTTGTTATTGCGGCAAGAGAAACACATATTCTGTGAAAGTTTCAGCTGCCTAGCTCTTACGGTTCATGAGATAGACGGACAGACAGCGGAGGCACCCTTCGGGGGCGAAACCCTAAAAATGGACAATTCTGTATAGAAAACTTAACAGTGAGTAGATATTTGTACAAACAATTATATGCAACGTATTTCATAAAATTACAGTCATCTAGTAAGTCAGTAGAAGTCATATCTATCTAGTTCTCCACCCACAAACTCTGCTTACTATAGACCTAGATGATGCTTACTATAGACCTAGATGATGATAGGTAGTACATTAAATGTGTCCAGAGTTATTTACACATTTATACTCTACTAGCTTCTGCCCGCGGCTTCGCACGCGTTGTTTCTATGGAAACGTTTAAAGGTGATTTCTGTCCCATGGGAACAGATTATTGGGATAAATAGTATGCCTATATTTAATTCCAGGATTAGAATTACCTGTATGCACAATTTCAGCCCGATCCGTTCAGTAGTTTTGGCGTGAAGAGGGAACAAACATCCATCCATCCAAACTTTCGCATTTCAAATATTAGAGTGATTCATTATGAATGTAAGCGGGTTAACTACGAACCTATTTTGTGTTGGAAGAACACCAACGTTCATAATGAATTCGTCAAACTACGAAAGTTTTTATAGTAAAATATTAGAGTGATAGTGTGATTAGTGTGATTTACTATAATATCGTACATACACTTGCGAGCTTTAAACTGGAATCGCTTCAAGGGTCGTTCAAGACTAATTTTTACAATTTCTTTGCAGTGAACTATGAGTTAAGTTATGTTTTCCCTTACGCAGGATTTATTGGCGACGATAAATTTTGATTTAATGCACGATAATGTCCGCTGCCACACCGCAGCAGTGACTAGACAGTACCGACAGACGTCTTCCATGTCGGCATTCCCACACTAGACTGGCCAGCCCTTATTCCTGACTTGAAGCCAATCTGTAGAATCCAGCTAATCCAGCTCCGGCGCCGATAGAAGCCGATAGATGCAACTTCGACCTATTGCAATAATTCCCAAAATTTAGGTAGCCAATTTAATTAATTTTAAATCTTCTTGATATCACTTGAAAGGTAACAAAATTACCTTTCAAATGATTTACCACAATCTCATTCATTGTACATAAATTGTAAAAAAATTGTTTTGATCAACTCGCTATGAAAGCGATTCCATTTTAAAGCTCGCAAGTGTAGTATAGATTGTCATTTTGTCATGTCTCCCTAATGGGTGATATAAGATATAAGCTAGTGATGTGCCGAGTCGCTGTTTTGGTGAATCGAGTCGACTCGAGTCGGTTTAAGCGGTATTCGAATCATGACTCGATTCCGGTATTCGAGCCAAGTACTCAAGTTCTATTGGTTGGTATTCGAATGTTGACTCGAATTTCTAGACTCGAGTCCAAGACTCGAGTCCAAGACTCGGGTCCTGGACTCGAGTCCACGGCCGTGCACCGCTTAGCATTCGCGTGGTAGTCTTTCATATGATACAATAGGAGATACAACTCGCACGCCTCCGCCTCCACCACGCCTCCTCCGGCGGCGTCTGTGTGTGGAACTGTGGGTGGAGGCCTTAAAAGTTGCAGGTTCAAACTTGTATCAAAAGGCGTTACTTCATTGCTTAGGTAAAAAGAGATGATACGAACGAGTCAACCTAACTCGAATACAAGACTCGAGTCAGTTAGACTCGTATAATACTCGTATGACTCGAGTACCGGAATCGAGTCCGGCGTACTCGAATCATAATAAATTGGTATTCGAGTAGGCGAGTCCTAAGCAGGAATCGAGTCTGACTCGAGTCAAGCCGTACTCGGCACATCACTAATATAAGCCCCCATACAACGATAGCAGGTTATAGGTATCATAAGTAAATGAAGCGGAAAGCTACAGTCGGAAGCTACGCGTCAGTTACTAAGTGAATTATGACAGGGGTATCGTGTGTCAATTGTCACGTGGCACGGTATTGTTACACTTGATAGAGCTAAATCAGGCTCAAGGTAAGGGAAAGGGGAATAACTCACAAGCAATAGCCTTTATTCACAAAGAAAAACAGTCTACACTACAGGTAGCTCAACTAATCCGTATCAATACCAGTCGGAAGCGTCCCCAAGACGCTGGCTGCATTGCCACGCTGTATGGCAATGCTGATGCGCTGTGCCAGATACTCACCAGCTCTCGGGTCACGCGTCGCTTCGACTAGACTCTCAGATAATTTTTTAAAACCCGAAGAGCTTCGGTATCCCACGGACTTAGGGTGTCGACTCCAAGGGGAGCAAATGTGTAGGCTCTGTCGAGACCTGCATATTTGCGCCTCTTGAGATCTTCGGCCGAATCTGCCGCCGCACCCGCCCTCACGGATGTCCTCGGAAGATGGGAAGGCGCAAGTGTGTCGACGCATGTAGCGTCCCACACAATGGGTTTCCCCAACTCCCATGGGACTAGTGTCATACCGTCGGGTCTCTTACCATCATCACGCAATAGACCTTCGGTTCGAGAATAGCTGTTTCATTACTCACAAGCATCGATCAAAAATTTCCGGCCGGCCCCCCTTAGATGCACAATGCGCGCCCTGAAAACGTCAGTATCAAAAGGTATCCCATTTGGCATTTTGGGATACCTTTTCAACTAGTGTCATTTTAGCTCTCGGACCGAAAGCATGGTCAAGTGCTCGTATAAAAAATGCAATAATCGACCGACCAAGCAACAGAAAAAGGATGAAATTTCTTATTTTCAGTAAGTTTAAATGTAATTTTTACCTGTGTATTGTGATATGAGCCAATTGAGCCTTATATACTTGAGAAATCAGCATTAAATATTGTTGTTGGGTTTGCCTATGTAAAAATATTTATTTTGTTCTAAGTTGATGAATGGAGCGGCTATTGTTTCTAATTTTTTTTTTAAATTTATTTGTGGTAAGTTGTAAGTGATATTTTTTTTTCATGAAAGGACATTTAAAATAACTTAATAAAATTTAATTTTTCCTTTAATTTATATGAAAGTAACTAGGTATTAAACATTTGGAAACGTCATATTTTCAGAACTTAGGAATTACTGTAGGTAGAACTAGTAATATAAAACGGGTATTTATTGCGTTTATTTACCTATTGTTTTCGACGTTCAAAATTAAATAGTAGGTAATAATAAATAATGTGTTCATATGGCGTAAGATTAAAAGTATTTTATAAGATCCTAGATGACTTGAAATATCGTTTTTTTGGCCCATAGAAAAACTCTTACGAAGCCGCAGGCAGACACTAGTTCTTTTAAATTTAAAGTACCTGCCTGAAATTGTATTTTAGGTTTATTTCACTAGCTTTTGTTAACTTATTTATATTATTGTATGTCCGAAATGACCCTTTTGTTTGTTGACTGTTGCGTCGCTAATTTATAGTTGTATTAATAAATGATTCGTTATCTTTACCTGAATTCTGTTGATTTTATAATCCTTATAAAAATAAACAGTGTATAAATAATTTTTAGGTACCTACCTTCCTACCTACTTATAAAATAAAATAAAATAAATTCGACTCCACTAATCTCTTGTTCCGCATGCAAAAAACTTGACAGGCTCTGCGCAAACTGTCTGCGTCAAAACAAAACGTGGACACTTTTCAGTGTCATTCTTGTAAGGTTCTAGGTATCTATGGGGGAGGCCGCATACTTGATCGATGCTCACAAGTAATGAAACTTTCGTTTTGTTTTTAGTTTTAGTGATCAGGTGTATGGCCTTTTAGAAGTGATAGCTTGTATAAAGTTGCATAACTCTCTCTGGATATAGAGGGTGGGTTTTTCAGATGGGACTGGATGACCAAACCGGAAAGTTAGAGAAAAGTCGTGAAAGGGGGGTCCTGGGCTCAATTTAGGAGAAAGAAACTCTGCATACTTATTTTTTATTATATTTTTAGGAAATTTTTCATTAATTTTCCTGATGACAGTGGTATCGTGTGTCAGTTGTCACGTGGCACGGAATTGTTACACTTGATAGAGCTAAATCACGCTCAAGGTAAGAGAAACGAGAAAAAGCTGACATGTAATGAAACTTTCGTTTTGTATTTAGTTTTAGCGGTCAGGTGTATGGCCTCTGAGAAGTGATAGCTTGTATGAAGTTGTGATGCTGTCGCTGGATCTAGAGGGTGGCTTTTTCAGATGGGAGTGGGTGGCCAAATCCGAAGGTTATAGAAAACTCATGGAAATGGCCTCCCTAAATACGGGTTATGGCAAACCCTTTACGCTTCGCAATGATCGCAGTGGAGGTGTTGTGTTGATTTAAACTTATCTAAGAGTATTTAAAACCATCATTAACTAAACCTTTCGAATAATTTTCTGAATATTTTGACCCTGACTAAAGCTTTGTGTTTCAACTGTCAATAAAACTTAAACGATAAATGTATTACTACTGATATGGCAATGAAGTAACGTAATTAAAAGTGCGTTATTTTACTAACGAAAAAATACTCGATATAATACAAATGACAGCTGAACATAACCAACTTTAAATGACCTAGTTAACAGATACCCTCATAATTACAGGTAACTTAAATTGCTTACCATTCAAAGATTTATCACCCAATATATTATAAAATATCGTTTTATGTAATGTATTGTATTACGTATATTATATAGTAGTCTAACTAGTATAGTGCCTACCTATAACACAAGCTCTGCTTAGCTTGGGGCTAGATGATGCTGTGGATTGTCCAGCATTATTTATTTATATTATCTCAAAGTCACAGCTCCTCAGCTTCAGTACAGTTTATCGCATCAAAGGTCTGTCAACCTACCCGACTGTATTATAACTTCGCCAAAGTTCCATCAAAGTCGCTGCAAGTCACGGCTTTTGGTCCAGAGCTAAGCCGAGGATCTATTTCCGACGTAGTTAGCTGATGCGGTAAAGTGACGCGCCATTGGTTGAACTATCCCAGGACCAATAGTTTGAATTTAACTCCCGCTTCTGTACTATTTAGGACGCAATTCCGAATAGAGCGACATGTCGCGTCGACACGTCGCTTCAGCAAGCTTCAGTCTCGATCCATAAGCAGCGGCAAGATATATGATGTGTACGAAAATAGCGATCGCGATTGGTTTATGCTCCAACGCGCTGGTGACACTAGTCTGCGTTAGGGCGACAGTGTCGCTAAGTACGGAACGTATTTCGTACGAACACACAGAAAACCGTTATTTTGGGAGGTCTATGTATAGCAGTGGACGTATACGGGCTGATAAGAATAAGAAACATATTCGTATTGTTCAAACTGTGTACATAGTTGGTCTTAAGAACTACTTTTAAATTGTTCAACAGTTTGTCCGATGTTTGATGATGATGTTGATGACGTCAACCAGTAATGTCGCGGTGGAGATGTTTTCTTCCGTCGCGACATAGCTCGGTTTGGAAGTGTACCTTTAGGGTGCATTTTCTTTAGACTGTAGGAGCAGAAGTGAAAGCAAAATCTGAAGTTGATGCGGAAGCGCTAACGGAAGCGAGCTAAGGAAAAATCTAGCACGGCGGGTAAACGTTCATTGGGTAAAAACTATCCAAAATTCGCTTTATTTCCATAGAAAACACACCCAGAATGTACTCCATTGTTCTTTAAGCTTACGTGATTATAACACTTTGTAATTTAATTATTCACGGGTCATCACGTCATCCCGTGAGCGCGGTAGTGTGTGATCCTTTTGCAATTTCGGGCAAATTAAAAGCATATAAACGCGAGAATCCCCTGAATTGTTAAAGGTTAATTTTAAAGGCCTTATTCGCACGAAAACACCCCACTGGCAATGGATCGTACGGTGAATCCTTATGGAGTCTACACACCAACGTCAGCAACACCGCTAACACAGCCACTGTTACAGAATCATGTCGGCGACAGTGCCCGCCGACTTGTTGCGTTATATCCGCGACAAATGTCGTCACAACGTTTGCGACACTCCGGGACTTGTTAAATTGGTGCGCTTTATTGAAGATGCTGATTTCGTGCCGCTGAAAATATTTTACAAAATGAGCAAAACGGCCACACAACCCAGCGGCTTTTTTGTAAGGCCGCCGACTAAGGCGCGACAGTGGAATACAACGTCTAACCCGCTGGGCTGTGTCGGCGGCTTTGGCGACTTTGGTGTGTAGACTCCTTTAAACGCGCTCTTAGGTTCTGTTTGTCATTCAGCCAGTTTTAATACATTAGAACAATCAGTTTTATTTACGCTGGCGAGGCAAAGAGAAAGGTGAAAATATTGAATTACTTAGCAGATGCTTTCAGAGAAGAATGACAATAACATCGTAGATATTCTTTTGTTTTATTAAAAATACTTTTGCGGAGAAATGAAAGTTTATACTGAGACGTGGAACACTTTTGTTGTTTTAATTTAGAAAGGTACAATTTTGAGTAAAAGTTCTAGCTCTTAAGAATCCGTACGCACTAGCGGTTGAACTGTGGTGGTTCTTCGCCGGGTTTTTAGTTTGTATCTGTATGCAGGCGATCATTTTGCAGTTCTTGTTGTCTTAGGCCAGTTAAGTCATGAAATTCTAGTGGTCGGTGTAGAGCATGTGTTGAAGGTTTAAACATACGCACTACGCCGCCACCCGCCACATTGTCAGCATCTAAATGGTGGCTTGAACTGAACTTGCAGTTGAACTGAAAGTGCGTACTGGCTCCATCAATTAGTGATTTCGAAAGAAATAACCCAACCAAAAATTGTTTACCCGACAAAAAATATTTATTTATCAAGCAGCGTTCCATCGCTTAAATTCTACAAACGAAACCTCCTAAGAATATTAATGAAGAACTACACTTTGTGCCGTAGTAGAAGATTTCAAGCAAAATTTCGAAAACAATGATTTTTAGGAAACACATCTCGTCTGGTCTAGAAGCACTTTGCTGACAATATCAAACAAAGTTCTTAGACAATGTTCTCTAGAAAATAAATCAATCGGAACAAAGCGAAAGTTAAACAAGTAAACAATCGCACAAATCAAATCATCTCAGCCCAGCATCAATCGATATCACATCCTATTTCATAACAATCTTTCACCTATCCGTTCCGTATCACTTCACGTGACGACCAAATAAAGTAGACCTGTTGCTTTTTAAAGGAAAATATAGAATTTTCAAACATCGGAGCTCTTATAAAATGGTGTCTGACGACGCGACAGTTCATATTAGAGATCTAACCTTGAGTTTTATGCAATAATGCATTCTAGGCGCATTGGAATGTGAATAATCTTAGGTGGGAAAGAGACAATTGCGTTTATATCACCTACTCCTGCAGCTCAGTGACCCTGAACGGATCTTGGCCGGCGACACAGATCTTCATGAACCTTGGTGCTGTCTCTCGTCAGTTACTTGCGAATGGTGGAAGATAAGGATGTCAAGAAGGCGTATCAGGGATACTATAGAGGCGTTGACCAGCCTATTCAGTTACCGCTGGATTAACTAAGCGGAAGACACTTCCAGCTGACTGATGATAAGTTAACTCCAAGTGGATTTGGGTTTCCACCACGAGACTTCCCCAGCCGTGGCGTCTCGTTTCTTAATGGTCCTTTGCCAGCTTGTACCTCTATAGCGGTAAATTTAACAAACAAACCAATATATGTATAAACAAAACAATATATACCCAGCAGTGGATGATGCTGCGTTGTTTTGTATGATAGGATTGATAGGTAATTATGAGCAATGGAGGGAATAAAATGTATATAAGATAAAAATGACGACTCCTCTTATCTTATTTAATTGAGATGGTACTCAAACGGGTAAATCGTTTGAGTACAATCTCAATTAAATAACTTTTTCAATTACAAATGGTGTTTAAAACCCTCAAGAAAAAAACGTTATTGGTGAAATTCAGATTCTGGAGGACCAGATCATTTCGGGTGGCTGGCTAAGGCATAGGAGTACGTACGACCCTCAAAAGGGGAGGGCCTGCAGGCCTCCCTTTTTCCACTCTTGGCAAACCATAGTCAGATTCAGCATAACTGTGTTTAACTCCCAAGCAACCGCAGCACTGCCACGGGAGTGCGGTTGACCAGAAGACCTCATATATGTATCAACTCGACGGTCCCGTTTTGATTTCTTTATTACAATGCATTTTCATATTTTTTGGTTTGAGAAGGAGATAAAACAACTCTTAAAAACACATGACAAGACCCAAGACAGTATCTATGACGACCTCTGTGGCGCAGCGGGCGAAGGTCTGCCTGCGACGCAGGTTCGATTCCCACCTCGGGACAAATGTTTGTACGATCTGCAGACATTTGTCCAGGGCTAGCCAGGGTTTTCTATGTATAATAAAAAATATCTATCTATGTAGTGTATTGTATTAAGTACCTATATCAGTTATCTAGTACCCATAACACAAGCTCTGCTTACCTTGGGGCTAGATAATGCTGTGTGAATTGTCCAGCATTATTTATTTATTTATTTATGAAATCTGGAGTAAAGTCAGTACACTACACTTATGTTGTAAGAAGCAAAAATTTGTTGCTTGTTAAGTAGGTACCGTAAATTAATTAAGTATGTCTGTAAATATAGCATAGGTACATTATGTCTATGGTGAGACTAAGGGAGACACCAGGACTAAAAATCCTGATGTCTCCCCGAGGGGGACAATCAAGGGAGACTCGAGTCTGTCGCCAGACCTTTTTCCAGCAGTGACACAGCATAGGTTGGATTAAAAAAATCATATGCAATGTTTTATTTTACCGTGAGCGAATCCGCAAACAAAAGCCAATAAAAGCTAAGCTAGCAAAATCAAAGTTATCTGGCTAGAAAATTATTGTTAAAACTTTAGACACGTGCACCGACAATATAATGACAATACAAATATAATGACAAACTAATCAGAGAATCAATCCGGATCCAGATCTCTGCTGCAACGGCATTTCATCTCAAAGAGAACGTGTCCAATACCGCATGCCGATTGCAGTCGACGGACACTGAATCAATGGGGAACTAGGATATCAGTTTCCACTTTGAACTGATGACAATGTCTCTTTTGAGCTATAAAATAGCTGTGTTCTGTTGGGGGCTAGGGACCTCATGCTGCAATACCAATCAATTCATCACAGTGTCTGATACCATTGTCATAGGTGGAGGGATTGGTTAAACAGAATAGGGCCCCAGCTTTGCCAATGTCCTTTTCTGTCACAGGAGATAGAAGACCTTTGTCATCATGACAAAGGTCTCTATCCATGACAATGTCATGGATGGAGGGATTGGTTTAACAGAATAGGGCCAGCTTTGCCAATGTCCTTTTCTGTCACAGGAGATAGAAGACCTGTCTTCTGCATCACACTTTCAGACTTTTGGGTGTTTGTTGACTCTTCACGCCAAAACTACTGAAAGGGACTCAAATTTTGCATACAGGTAGTTCTAGGATTGGATTAGCATATAGGCTTGCAAAAGAAGTGTCCGAAACTGCGGGCAAAAACTAGTCCTTACTAACTTTTATCTATATTTCAATAATAATATAGAAGGAAATATTGTGACTTCGTCTATGAGCTTTGTCTGTCGTTAAGCTCTAGACATTTTCTAAAGTAGGCCGCTCCATACAACTCGGAACTCCATACGGCTCAGATGACCGTACTTAAAGAAAACAACGGTCGAAACGTCCGGGTGGAAAACATAATTTTTACAGAGTCGCTTATACTGTGGTGAAACCACACATCACATCCACATTTATGCTAGTGCACTGGTGGACAAGCGACCTATTGGCACTTAGCATTAGGGGTAGTGCTATAATACCCACGCTGGGCATGCGGGTTGGGGATCACAATTAGGTGGTGGGTCTGGTCTGCAAGGGGCGCTGCTGGCCGCCCCCTGCGGATATCCCTGAGACCACAGTTCGACTCCAAATATCAATAAAACACGATACCTACTAATAAAGATAATAATGTCGATATTGAATATCACGAACACTGAAATATCGTTAAAAATAAAAGAGTTCCCCTGTTTATTTATTTACCTCTGACGAAAACAAACTTCCATCGTCAGACCTAATTATTAGGTGCGTCGTTGAGTAATTGTATAATTACTCATCTGTGCCACAGGTCAAGAATATGCCGCTAGATCACTTCAGACTTTCTTGTGCTTAAAGCTTAAAATGGGAAATTCTATGTACAGATTCAATAAGGCCGCCTTTTCTTCGAGTGTACACTGTTTTTTTTGCGGAACAAACACCAATTCCTTGGTAACCAAATTTTATTAAGACCATCTCGGGATCATCCTGTATACAATCGCAAAAGAATCATTTAAATTGGTCTTGATTTGACGGATAAATCGGCAAAAACATAAACGTAAAAAAGCCGCTATTTATATCGAAGGCTGTTCCAAAATAACAGAAAGTCTTTATAAGTGCTTTTAGTGTTAATAAAATAAATAACCATGATAGTTTCAAAAGTTTCTTCTTATCCTATTAGTCTGACATATATCTGTATTTATGAGGGATAAGAGTCAGCAACGAGTTATTGCTTCCTCGTTACACGTACCAATTTTCGATCTATTAGGATCACGATTTATCCTACGAGTATATTGTATTTATATTCGTGGTTCTAACAACAAATACCTCTATCGAATTGTTCCTGAAATGTTTTTGCCTCCAATCAACATAATTTTATAAAAGGGTTCATTTTAACAACGTAAAATTGCCGAAGAAAATACGCTTATTAGCGTTTCTTCTTCCTTATTAACCTCTCCTATCTTTAAACTAACCCGTTCATGGCCCAAGACGCAGACGAGCCTCTCGACCCTCGTGTGGCGGGCAGTGAATGCGTTAAGCAATAGTTAACACTTACATGGCTCATGCATGACCTACATGTCCGTCCGCAGCAACACGAGGTTGCGTATTGAAAAAGTTAAGATTAAGAGTCATCATTCTTATTCTGTTGACACAAGACTTGCCAAGTCAGTGAGAAAAAACTAATAAGCACAGCAGCACAGATTTTTATAAATCAGGGGATTAAAGCAATATGTCTAGAGAGTGAACTAGCCGTTTAATGCTTAGCTGTGTCCAAAGAAAGGGAGTGAGGTAATATATAATTAAGGACGAAGTTTCTTGAAGGTACCAAACAAAATATATATTTAAATCGAGCCGTGTGATCTTGTAATAATAGCATCCGTAAAATCAAACTTTCAGGGCGAAAACTCACGGACTGTTGTTATGCGAGTTTTTTCATTATACTCCTAATTAAACTTTATTCAAAGAAAATTACAATCGAATAATAGAAATGAATTAGAACTAGTATTAACAATTGAGCTAACTGCAGACCGTTGCAAACAATCTACAGATAGCTCAACTGTCCTCAAGAGGCTGCTGGCTGCAAATCCTACTAATATTATAAGTTTATGAAATGTGAAATTTTTGTTACCTAGGATCTTTATGCGACGCGCAAATTAAAATATAAGGTACCATACCCCATATTTCATCTTTAGCAGAAAGGCACGAAACCTGCCAGTTTTACATTGCAACACCCTAAATGGGTACATACTGTGAACTTAACTTAAACTCACCTAATCACTAAGACCTGAATGTATGAATGCAATAAATAAAATACTGAAAATCTCCAAAACTACTGAAAAGATCAGACGATACCATACGATATGGTGAGGCGATTAATTTAGTGGAATTCGGCCCCAGTATGAGAATAGCCGAAAATGTGATTTCAATGCACACAAAACCGCGGCGCAAATTCTAGATAATATATTATCTAGTTAAATCTCTATGGCGCCTTTTAAACTCATAGAATAACAATGTTTATTATCATAATTTGAATAATGCTGGCCTCTTTCATAAACTATGGAGCATTATTGTTTTATTTCGCATGGCTTGCATACTAATTGTTGTGTTCCATTCTACTGATATACAAAAAGTAAGACTGTCTGTTGATTAGGTACATTAAACCTACATTATTTTTTTAAATAATAAGTTTTACTAAAATTAACTATACAAAAAGTAAGACTTTCTTTAATCATAATCATAATCAATCATAATCATAGTAGCAAGAGTGAGTAGAAAATTACCAAATGTTTAAATCTTGTAAAAAAGCCATTTGATGGGTGCTTAAAAGCAATATTAAAAGTTAATTTTTATTCAAATTTGATTTTTTTCGTCCCTATATTAGGTACTCGTAGCTACATCAGATTTTTGAAATAGCAAGATTTATTAAAATTAGCTATGCTAGGTACAGAAAATGAGGAAAATTGGTGAATGAGAAAAGCTCAGGCCCGAGAATTGGAGCCCCGCGTGGGTGAGAAAAGGCCTATGTCCAGCAGTGGACTAACTAGCATGGGCATATCTATCTGACATCATCATCAACCTATATTAGTCCACGGCTGGACATAGGCCTCCCCTAATGAGCGCCATAGCGCCCTGTCTTCAGCTTGCCGCATCCAGCATCTGCCTGCAGTCTTTCGCAGATCGTCATCGGCTGGAGGGCGTCCTACACTACGTTTGCCTAGTCGCGGTCTCCACTCAAGAACACGTTTACCCCAGCGGTTGTCGGTTCTTCACGAGACATGGCCGGCCCATTGCCACTTCTGCTTGCTAATTCTTTAGGCTATGTCGATAACTTTCGGTCTCTGAGATAATGATATACTAAATGAGGGATATTGGTGAATGCTTAGGTAAAGCTCTGGTCCGAGGAAATTTAATCCCAACAGTGGAATAACATGAGCATGACATGATAATATTAGCACCATTAG
Organism: Eupithecia subfuscata; assembly: GCA_963564075.1. Taxonomy (NCBI): domain Eukaryota; kingdom Metazoa; phylum Arthropoda; class Insecta; order Lepidoptera; family Geometridae; genus Eupithecia; species Eupithecia subfuscata. The sequence continues at coordinate 3,316,505 of OY751116.1, read as the reverse complement.
AAATCATGACACACCTTTTTGAAGTTTAATAATGTTAATTATTTCCTGCAAATGCCTATGAATGATATCGATATGGGACGTTACTGTCGAAGAGCGCGGGAAAACAGATATAGACAGCTGAGGCGGCGATACAGATTGTGAATTCATTTTTAGTATCTAAAAGGAAAAACTCAATATTATATAACTTAATTCCCTTATTCACAAAGAAAATTATACTAGTATTTACAATTGAAACAATTGAGCTAACTGCCGACTGTTGCAAACAGTGTACAGATAGCTCAACTGATCCATATCAACACCAGTCGGAAGCGTCCCCAAGACGCTGGCTGCATTGCCACGCGCTGTGGCAATGCTGATGCGCTGCGCCAGATATTCACCAGCTCTCGGGTCACGCGTCGCTTCGACCAGACGCTCAGATAGTTTTTAGTTTTTCTCAATATTATTGTAAAAATGAAGGTGACACTTGGATAAAGGAAATGCTGTACGGTAAACGCATTCATTAAAGTTATTGGATTACTTGAGACTGGAGTTTTAAACAAGGATTGATAACAATAATGATGATGAAAAGAAGCTATAAATTAAAAAAATTGGTGCCAAATTATTGGAAAGGAATCTCATATCTGTGAGAATAAAGGAGACAGAGGTGGAAACTACAGTGAGCAAACTCGATGGAAAATACTACTGCTAATTAACTTTCATAATATTTGGATTAGTCTTTTGTATTGTTGTGAGTTATTATGAGTTTGTACCAGTGGGACTTTTTCTTGTGAGAAATAAGTTTTGTATAGTTTTGTACCTTCTTTTTAGGGTTTCGAAGATCGGTTTCGAAACCCTTATGGTCTCGCTTTGTCTGTCCTTTTTTCCCTCCTCCTCAGTCTGTCCTTTTTTCTCTCCTAATAACTAAGCAACTACCGCAGCGATCAACTTGAAATTTAAAATAATAAGACAATTCGTGCGCCTGTACAAATTTTAAGAAAAAAAAATGAAATTGAACATTTTCCATACAAATTGAGATGTCGAAATTTTAAAGGAGACCTACAAAGTCAAGTGGGGTATCAAATGAAAGGTTATGGCTTGGACATATCAAAAATTTTTTGAAATTTCTGTAGATGTCATACTTTTTGAAATATTTTGAAAATAGTTGAAAAATACCCATTCGCCCCCCCCCCCCCCCTTATCTCCGAAGTTTGCAGAGCGATCTATTCAAAATGGATGGAGCGTTTGTAGATATAAATCTATATTTTACAGGAAAAATATCTATATTTTCTGAAGTCTGAAAAACTAACACTTTTTGAAAAATGGTCAAAAAAGGGGGGGACAATTTTCAAAAGGGGGGGCTACCCCACTGAGTGGGGTATCATATGAAAGGTATTGATTTGTACATTTCAAAACCGTTTTTCAAATTTCTGTAGGTTTCATACATTTTGAAATATTTTGGAAATAGTCGAAAAAATACCCATTCCCCCCCCTTATCTCCGAAGTTTGCAGAGTGATCCATTCAAAATGTATGGAGCGTTTGTAGATATAGATCTATATTTTACAGGAAAAATATAGAAAAGTCTGTAAAACGAACGCTTTTTGAAAAATGGTCAAAAAAGGGGGGGACAATTTTCAAAAGGGGGGACTACCCCACTAAATGGGGTATCATATGAAAGGTATCGGTTTGTACATTTCAAAACCGTTTTTTGAATTTCTGTAGGTTTCATACTTTTTGAAATATTTTGAAAAAAGTCGAAATTTTTTTTCAAAAGGGGAGGCTACCCCTCTGAATGGGGTATCAAATGAAAGGTAACGGTTTGTAAATTTCAAAACAGTTTTTAAATTTTCTGTAGATCTCATACTTTTTGAAATACTTTGAAAATAATCGAAAAATTTACCGCTACCCCCTATCAACGAAGTATGCAGAGAGATCCATCTGAAATGTAGGTACCTACTAGTTTTAGGTATTCATTAAATTTTGAAGTCTCTTAGGCTGAGCGCAGACTTGAGTCACGACAGTTTTAAGACAGACTTTCCTCACATAGAAAGTCTGCCTTAAAACGGAAACAAAACTGTTTTGTCTTGCATCTTCATACATTTTGTAAAGCAATAGTCTGTCTTAAAACTGTCGTGACTCAAGTCTGCGCTCAGCCTTACCGGTACCTTTAGTACATACCTACTTGTTCACAAACGTTCGAAACCCTCGGCGCGCGAGTTCCACTCGCACTTGACGGGTCTTTTTTTTTATAGGCGAAGAAATTCGTTTAAGTACGAATAAATTGGGGGGGGGGGGGGGGGGGGGATAATACTTAAAAAAAAAAATCAGACTCAACACGCAGAGTTCTTTTTTAATTTATTTAAAGCAAGCACATGTTTGTTTGTTTTATGCATTCTCTATTGTTGTGTTTAGTTTTACTTTTTTGTTTTGTTTTTACTTTCCCTTAGTGTTTTGTGTGCTAAATAAATCCCTATTCTATTCCAGGTTTAGAGCTATATCTATGCAAAATTCCAGCCCGATCGGTTCCGCCGTTTTGGCCTGAAGAGATAACAAACATCCATCCATCTATGCATCCAAACATCCAAACTGTCGCATTTATATTATTAGTGTGATTTGCACTCCCATCAAGCAATGCTTCAGCCCTCACAGACGACGGCCACCAGGAAAGTCCAAGAGAATCTGGTTCAGCTAGACGTTTTAGAGCGGAATGCATCCTTCTAGAAGAATATCGAAATTTGTGGTAGGAGAGGTGGAAGTTCCACCCCTCCTAAATTTCAATATTCTCTATTCTATGCCATTATTAGGAGACCCTCAGTTCCACGGTGGAACCCTTTGGCAATAATGGGATATCCCGGGCATATAGTAAAATAATAGTGCATTACACCAAGGCGAGAAAGGGATCAATTCCAACCGAGTGCGTCGTTTTGGGCCCGAGGCGCAGCCGAGAGCCACTTTCGGCCGAGTGATAAATAGTGCTTTATACTACACCTTCGAGGAAAATAAAAAGCAGAATTAATTATTAATTGAAATCGCGCCCAATGATGTTGGTAAAACCTCATTGACCGCGCCAGCTTTGGGTTCTTTTCTAAAAATATTGTTCGGAAATCGGAGGAGGCCTAATGGACTTGGAGTGAAAACTTTTTGTCGTTTGACCGAACGAAAATAACCATAGCTACCGGCCGATCTTTTAGGAAATAAAAAAAAATAACAGGTTAGAAAGGGATTTCCATACACTTTTTCCTCCCGCTAAACACGTGAGAAATGAAATTCCTTTTCCTCCCGGTTTCCTATAGGCCTGCAAAGACATACTTTCTATTCTATAAATGGAAAAGGAATAGGTAACTTTCCGAGCAGGTGTAGTATAAAATAATATACGTATCTGAATCTAAATCACTTAAACTGCTTAACCCATGGGTTCCAGTAAGTATCTTAAACTGTCATTCATTGTCTCTCTTCTACCCTTTGAACCGTTTTTTATATTGCACTTCTACCGTCTTGACGCAATGCAGTAGGTATAAGACAGTTTGTAATGTGAATATAGTGCTAGTTTCGCTGTATTTCTGTTGCCTACAATATAATTTTCCATTCTGGAGTTGTCTTCTCCAAGTCCCAAGATTTGACATGCAAAGAGCGTCTGTGAACCCAGTCGTGCTGAGTTTTGTCGCTAGCTCGCTCCATACACATTTTATTCTAAGTAGATTCTAATCACTCAGAACCTTTGGTCTCACAATCTCCAACAAAAAATTAAAGTGATTTCTATAATGTGTAGTTTTTCTAAGCAATTTGAAATTTCTGACGCGTCCAAGAGTCTTGTAAGGTCTAAAGGAAATAAAGCACTTTGAGGTACGCGAATGTAGTTATATAAAGTAGTACAGGTTTCTCACAAAATCAAAAACTCTTTATTTCCTACATACAATAAATGTACACTTAGAAAAGGTCAAATGATAAAATACTAGACGATCGCCTCGCGGTTTCACCCGCGTAGTTCCCGTTCCCGTGGGAATTCCGGGATAAAATATAGCCTATGTCACTCCCTGAAAAGTAAGGTTCCTAACGGTGAAAGAATTTTTCAAATCGGTAAAGTAGTTTCGGAGCCTATTTAATACAAACAAACAATAAAATCTTTCCTCTTTATAATATTAGTTTATATATATAAAACACTGACACGGAAAGAAAGTGAATTATTGATTTCTATCACTTATGTATGTAGACTAAAGTAAACAAGCGACGAAGAAACCTTTAGCCTGTTAGTTGTTATTTTTCGAGTACAGAAACTAAGTGTAAGAAGAAACCAGTACCTACACGCAATCAGAAAAGTGCACCGAGTTAAGTTTCAAAGTTCTCAATTTCTTTTTTAATTTGCCTTACATATTAAGAACTCCCTTGTTCTCTTTAGGGCACAGCTAGATAAAATTAGGGTAGATATGGTACCGGTGCAACCGTGTCAGCGTGATGCGGTGATGTGGGCAGATGATATCGCGAACGTCGCAGTCTCACTGCGTTCTCTGAGTTCGGAAGACCGTAGAAAAGTGGTGACGTCCCGAAAATAAATAGGCTGAATTAAAAGTAGACACAAGAGTGGAGGCCAACATAGACATGATGTAAACCGAATATCCAGTCCCGTTTGTAGGACATGAGTGATATCTAAAACCACATCCACAATATAGCTGCTATTTTTCTGTACCCAATGTGCGATGTTGGGTTGTAGATGACAATAATCATCATAATGTAAACGGAAAGCAATCAATCACAGCTCCGTTTGTATGAACTCGAGTGCTATCCCAAACCACATCCTCAAAATAACTGCTCTTGACTTGTTGCTATCATCTTCAGAACAGTACCAACCTACCTATAAACAATATTCAGTAAAGCAACCGTAAATGCCGCGTGGAACGGGTTTGGACACGCGACGTTTTATTGCTTTGCCTTAAAAAGTGGAGGTTTTACTGAGGAAACAATTAAGGTATTGACAATTTTAATGATGAGGGATTCTTTTAATGCGGTTCAGTTTAATGTCACAAATAACGCAAGCAAAACATATTCTTTGTGAACTTAAAATATCTCACTCTTTGTCGAATTAATTGTTGATGAGAATGAGATTTGTGATTTGCCTTCTGTGTATCACTATCACTGCGATCATCCAAACGGGGGTTTCAAAGAATTAGCAAGCTGAAGTGGCAGTGGGCCGGCCATGTCTTGCGAAGAACCGACAACCGATGGGGTAAACGTATTCTTGAGTGGAGACCGCGACTAGACAAACGTAGTGTAGGACGCGCTCCAGCCAGGCGGGATGACGACCTGCGAAAGAGCAGGCAGATGCTGGATGCAGCAAGCTGAAGACAGGGCGCTATGGCGCTCATTAGTGGAGGCCTATGTCCAGCAGTGGATAGGATGATGGTGATGAAACGAGGGGTTTGGCGAGCACATTGCTGATGATGGAGAAATATATATTATTTCTATTTGACTCTAGAATCTAGAGTCGTTTAGAAAGACTTATTCTGCCAGATTTCTTTTACCTACTGTATGTATGACCTTATGTACTCGTAATTTTATATTTTGAATCCATTTTATCACCGGTTAGTAAGTGAACGATATTTTCTATTAATAATTCGAAGAAACCGACACAAAATACCAAAAACTGAAACTTTAAAAACCATCCAAATTTAAAACAACTTACGCTTTACAAACTGCCCCAAAACATCATGAAATATTTCGGCTAAATTACAACCGTGAAGTTAATAAGGCTTTGTTTATCCGTCCGATCTAATTTACAGCTTTCCAAGTTTCGTATTTAATTGGTCTGTACAAAGACTGGTAGTTATTTATACAACTTGTTTGACCTTTGGCGTTTTAGCTGTGTTTGCGTATTCAGTTTCAAAATATTTTAAGTTACAAACTGTCGATTTAGCGGGAAATTTTAACGGTAGATTTAAATTATTTGATTTTTAAACAATTTGAAATGGATCGTTCAATGTGAATAAAGGGTTTTTGAAATATGAATTTATTGGGCTACTGATTTTCGAATGGATCGGTCGAACTCGGCCGCACTGGCAGTGGTATGCGGCTGGGATTGCTGGTTGCTGGGATTGTAGCTTAGAGGGTTGCTTTGATGGTAACTAGGCGCATCCATGGGTTAGTGTTCTAAATCAGCTCAAAGACACCGTCTGAACTCAGTCAGGCGAGTAGCTAAGAGACGCTTGTCTGATATCTTTCAGATATCTGTCAACTATTATATCAGATATCTGTCAGATATTTTAATTCGTCTGAAAGGCCGGCTGATTCGATATCGGAAACGTTTTTCTTCGTAAAAAGCTTCCGATATCGAATCCGACTGCCCTTCCGACGAATCAAAATACCCCTGCAGATGTCGGATTTTGAAGGAACAAGCCGGCGGGACGTAATGTACTATTCGCAGCGAGCATAATACGTTACGCCGTGTGCTAAAATCCGTCACGTTGCTAGTTGCGAGCGCTTTACATTACCGGTTCGGTTACGTCATCGCGGTACGGCGGTTCCCACTTTTAGTCAGCAACGGGCCTGGCAACCATCGAAGCAACCCGCTAAGCAACCTTGGTTGGACCATCTACCATCTTGCAATGCCGCCGTGGCCTAAACCATCATTTAAGTATCGAATGGACGCTCAAAGTAAATCAAGGGTTTTTAAAATATGAATTTAAACGTGTTCGAGTAACGGATATCTGTCTAATATTAAAAGATTCATTGTTGATTTAATAAAAAAAAAATTGGTTCTCTGTAAAGTCGGTTTACTGACGATAGTTGAACGTGACAACTCAGAGCGAGGTAACGCCGCATGACGTCATGTTTTTTCGTGCGTGCAGCCGGCTCTATCGAAATATAAGACGTTGTCACGTCAAAAACAACAGTGAAAATTATAATAATGAATTAAGTAATAACTAAGTAAGGCTGTAGCCTTTATTCACAAAGAAAATTATACTAGTATTTACAATTGAAACAATTGAGCTAACTGCAGACTGTTGCGTTCATTGTTTTACACATTTGGGTCAACATTTCATTCAATATCCATTTACATATTTTGAATTTCAAAGGTAGTATTACCACCATAAAAGTGTTTTTAAAGCCCCTTGATTCTTGGGTAGTGAAGTTTTTCATAGAGCTAATAGGTATTGAGTTTGACACGCAAGATTTTTGCATATATGTAGTTCGTAACTGCCTTTAATACGGTGCTTGAGAACCGCTAATTTTTCAAGTGTTATATGCCGTTTGCGTGAAACCGTGTTTAACTGCCGTTTTCAAAGAAACATACCTTTAAGTTATTTTCGATTCTAATGAATGCTAAGTCGACAATGGCATGGTTTTATATCCTGGCACATTTCTTTATTTTTTTTATGAAATGAGCAACTCATGTTTTCTTTAATGTTTAGGGTGCGCGTGCTTTTTTTATAAGTAGTCTTTTATATCATAATCTTTGATTTTCTGGCCTCTTATAATTCTGGCAGGTACACTGGCTTATTCCAGTAATTCTCCCTAAGGCGGGGTTACTGAGTGTTTAGTATGAGTTGTATGCTTTATTTTTCTAATACTTCCGTCGTTTTCGAGTGCCTGTCCTTAAAGAAAGAAGAAAGAAAAGAAAGAAAATCCATTTATTTGGCCCAAACATAGACACACACAAATCTATCTATAATATAAAAATGAATCGCAAAATGTGTTGGTAAGCGCATAACTCAACAACGCCTGGACCGATTTCGCTAATTATTTCTTTGTTGTGTTTGTTATTGTCAGGAGAAGGTTCTTATGAAAGAAAAAATTAAGAAAGTTGGAAACATAAATTTCCACGGGGGCGAAGCCGCGGGGCGCAGCTAGTAATATAAATAAAAAAGATTACATAAGGGGCCAAAAAGGTCCCTGTCTCAGAATTATGCCGCTACAAGCCACAGCGAGTAGTGGCGCTGATTTCCTATACGTTTAGCGCTTTGTCTCAAATATAAGAGGGATTCCCTTAGAATTGTTCTTATTCCACCTTTCCCCTGAGAGAATTTCCTAAGGAGGGAAACTAAAACTTACCTAACCCTAGAGGTGACGTAGAAGACAACGTGGAATTTCGTTTGATCGCTTACCTGAAAAACAAACATACAAAATTAGTAGAACTCTACATTAAAATAGGCTTTACGGTAAGTTTTAGATTACTAGCTTCCGCCCGTATCTCAGGAAACGTTCAAATGTAACTTCTATCCCATGGGAACTGATTTATGGGATAAAAAGTAGCCTATATTTGATTCCAGGCTTAGAGCTACACCGATGCAAAATTTTAGCTCAATCTGTTTAGTAGTTTTGGTGTGAAGACGTAACAAACATCCGTCCATCCATCTATCCATCCAAACTTTCGCATTTATAATATTAGTATGATAACTTCATCATCCATCGATGCAGGAGTTCGTGAGTTCGATTCCAGGGACAAATGTTTGCACGACTTGCAGATATTTGTTTTGTCTGTGCGAAGTTATCTACTACCCATAACGCAAGCTTTGCTTAGCTTGGGGCTAGATGATATTGTTTTGTCCAGCATTTATCATTGTCAGCCAGCATCTACTACTCTAGCAGCGGATATCATCATCAACCTATATCAGCCCACTGCTGGACATAGGCCTCCACTAATGAGCGCCATAGAGCCATGTCTTCAGCTTGCCGCATCCAGCATCTGCCTGGTCTTTCACAAATCGTCATCCTACCAGGCCGGAGGGCTTCCTACACTGCGTTTGAGGATATGCCTCCCCTAAAATTCTCAGTTTTCTCTGCCTGTGTTCATGAGATTAGGTCTTAAGCCAATCCTACCTAAGAAGACTAGAAATAGCTGGAGATCTATTCGAACGACTTTTTTCCTCAATAGGTTAGCAGTTGTACTCTCAGCATTAGTTTGTGTTTATCGGTACTCGCGAATAAGGGCTTTTTCACACTTCAGATAGAGTTTGATGGACCAAAGCTTGAAAAGGCCTTTTCGAGGATTTGCTAAAGTAGGTTTCTATATAAATTGCTTTTATATGATTATCATTAATCTTAATTTAAAGAATAATTAAACAAAAATAAATATAAATAATGTTAATTACTACTAATTTCTCAATTTTTGGGTCCTTAAGTTCCTTAACACTACAAAAAGCTTTTTCAATAAGCCATAATCTTAACTTTTTTATGAATAAATAAATAATTAAATTAAAATTAAGTAAGTATGTTATAATTAAACTATATAAAAGGTAATTAATTTAAATTTAAATTAAATCTATAGTCATATTAAAAATGCCTAAGTGACACTGGTCTGTGTGTTTGTAAACTTCTTGCTACTAAACGGTTTCACAGATTGTAATGACATTTGGTAAGGAGATACTAAATTGTATAATGGAGAAAGATGTCCTTCTTCAAGATACAATACGCGTCTTTTATATCCTATTTAGCATATTTTTCTAATATTTTAAATATCCTATAATATTCCAAAGCATCATCTACCGAAGGTCGAAGGCATTCAGGGTCGAGAGGTCTCTCGGAAGCTTAAGGGTGAGCCATCCGATCTCACGGTTTCAAGACGGGGCACAACCGCCCCTTAAATTCAAAAGGTCACGGCGCGCAAGTAAAAGTTTTAATGTGTTCGGAATGTTCGGATATATATCGAGTTGTTTATGTTTATATCCTTCCGTCTGTCTGACCTGTTTACACTTTCCCGGTAGAAGATAAATGGAATAGGATATGGAAAACTGGTTTTATGGGCATTTAAGGTTTTCTGGTAGATATAGCTTTTCGACCAACAGTTTCTCACCACGAATTAATTAACGAATCAAAATTTTTATTTCGATCCAAATACAGTGTGTTTTTTTAACTGCGACAGTACGGGGGCACTTGTATATTGCCAAATCAACACACGATAAAATTAAATAATATTATTTATTTCGTTAAACGTCGTATTGTTACTGTTTTTGTAATAGAAATAAGTAAAATTCTGTAGATATGATAAATGTTACGAACGCGAAACACGAACGCCGGCGGCGCCAGTCCGACTATGACTGAGGCGGACCTTATTGGACCTAATTTGAGCGTTCCACTTTCGAGAAGCTAGTGCCCAATCAATTCCGACGACAAGGAGCAGTTCCATATGTATAGGGTATTCCGCAAAATATGTTATGTAGGCAGTACTTACCTTTATTTCGCTATACATCTTCACAACGTAATTCCAACAAAGCTTTCAACAGTGTTTTCGTAAATGCATTACTCTACATAGTTTTATTTTTAATCCATTGCCAACGGAAACCATGAAATTTATGAAACTCAACATTTCCATACCAATTTATCCAAAAAAACAAGTGTTCTTTTAAAACGCGAACAAAACCAAATATTGTTAACACGTAATGGCCGACATAATGGAGTATCGATGAATAACGTATGACGTACTCACACCTAGGGAAGCGGCCACGACTCCGAAGCAAGACCACAGAGCGAATATGGCTTATTCCAATAATCACCTGCCATAATCCTCTGCGAAGGGGATTCCTGGACTTTTTGTCCAGAAATCCCCTGCCGGCTCAAAGAGAATTTGTGGGAATTTGTGGACAAGAGTTCCAGAAATCCCCTGATCCACTTGACTCTTGTTTTTTTTTGCGTGTACCAAAAAAAAGTTAAATAAAGACTTATTTTTGCATTTAGTCACAAAACAGTCGTTGTCTCAGCATGAGCTGGTTGTAAACTCGTTACAACTAAAGCTGGTCTACCGATAGAGCCGGAAAAAAACTTATAAATAAAAAAAAATGCTGGACAATTCACACAGCATTATCTAGCCCCAAGCTACGCAGAGCTTGTGTTATGGGTACTAGATAACTGATATACATAATACAATACACTACATAGATAGATATTTTTTATTATACATAGAAAACATCCAGAACGCCCTGAACAAATGTCTGCAGATCGTACAAACATTTGTCCCGAGGCGGGAATCGAACCCGCAACCTCCTGCGTCGCAGGCAGACTTTCGCCCGCTGCGCTACAGAGGTATGACGCAAAACTTTTGATTGTTTTGCGTCAAAAGTTTTTTTCCGGCTTAAACAATAAAACATAATCTATGGTGCTAGCTGACAAATAAAAGTTTAAGATTTCATGAAAAAGGTGTCTTTTTAACCCGTTCTTTTGGAAAGAAAAATTACTGAATTCCGATGAAAGAGATCCTCTTTCCAATAGTTGCATCGTTTCCCAATTTTTTATCGAAATAGTTGCCTCATAGTCGGGGCCTAGAATCGTTGAGTTGCCGCATTAATATAAGATGACGTCAGGGTGCTTTATTAAGTACGCTAGTTATTGTTTGGACAAGCTCACAAGGTCCAACTAAGTTTGTAACCTCTTAATGTACCTCTTTCTTAGTAAGCCTTTTAATATTTGTTTGTAACCTATTAATGTACCTCTTTCTTAGTAAGCCTTATAATATAATACCCATCAATTATGTACTTACTTACATAGAGATTTTCCATTCTACCAATGGGCAAGTTGCGATTAAGTAGGTAGTACTTAGTATTATGTTTAGTTAGAGATTTATTTAAGTAAATTTAATTATAAGGTTGCCTTATTCGCTTTAGCGAACAAACACTTTAAATAATTAATAAAAAACTCCTAGAAGTCCACATAACATCGGCTTACCCTAAAAGACGAAGATAAAGGTTTTCAATCTGACTCGAATCTGCTAACTGCATTCTTTTGCACTTCCATTTTGACCTCAATGTTATCAGATATCAAGGGTCAAAATAGAAGCGCAAAAGTTATCAGCAACTTGCGTACAACCGTCTGATACTCTACCAAACAATTAGAAACTATATCACCTACGATTATGACACCTTTTAGAAAATCGACTATTTCCACACCAAATATTATATTGTTTGTTACCAAGGTTATATTATAAATTACCACGACGAATTCCATATTCAAAATTCTATTTTAACTTTTGAGTTACGAATGGGAAAACATTTCGTCTAATAACGCGGGTACAGTCATAACGAAAGTCCTTTGTTCTAGCCGGTCGTTTGCTCTCGACAGTACCGGTACAACGGGAGTTATAAAAAGTGAGGGATTTAACACCTCATAAAGATACGGGTAGTCATAGCGGTAGGTTTGGTCTTTAGAGGAAAAGTGGACTTAAATTTTGACTAACTGGAAGCAACTCCGTAACAAAAAGTAGGATATATTTTGAAAGAACGAAAGAAAGAAAGAAAGAAAAGACATTTATTTATAACAACAGTAGGTACAGAAAAATAACACACTTATGGGGTATAGATACAGAAGGTTTGTAAAAAAAAACACTTATGGGGTATAGATACATAAGTATTTGAAGCTAGAGAAAATAATAGTTGAAAAATAGTTGTTCAGAAATCTTTTTAGGATTAACATAGTACATCAACAACGCGGTACTACAAAAACCAACGTAAACACTGGTCTAACAAGCGTTTAGCTAAATAGTAACTAAACAGTTAGATGGGTTTAACACGAGTTTAACTCTTGTCTAAGCGGTGTCTAACTGTAAACCGTCGAAAAACGCAGTTTTGTGGTAATGCTTTTAAAAACACGCGCTCACAGATGTCTCACTTTTTTGTTGAAAAACTGTATGAGTTCTGTAATTTCAAGATTTTAGGATAAGTTGTGATACCTATTTCATTACCAGAACCTCTTTGTTTAGGTCTCTTCACTGTTCCATTTACAAAATGTTATAACTGCGTCAAAAAAACAAAAGACAATCACGCTAGTTTTCAAAAATTACATATTTATGTTCGTGTTCAAACTTTGAAAATCGTGGCCATGGGTTTTCGCACTGATCGTTCAAAACCAAAGTCTACGATTCATAATTACTTAGGACTTTTAATCAACGAAACAGAAGCAAAAAGGAGGAACAAAATTTCACTGATATAACATTGATACTCATAATTTCCGTCGGAATATAGCGCAGTAAACTTCTTAAGAAACTCCTTTTGTTGGACGAGTAACCTGGCTTATAAATTTCCTTTTGTTCGAGGATAATGAGCCATGATTTTTATGAAAAGGTTTTCTTTTAATTTTGCTGCCAAATTCATCGTTTCGGTACAGCTATCTCTTTGAGAAAGGGGTCCGAACATTTCACGCGCTATTGGATAAGAATTTTATGAAGATCCCTCTCGGAAATGTTTAGTTGTTCAGTAATTGAAGTCAAGGTCGAAAAAATTCTTAAGCGATAATATTCTCAAGGTACAAATTCGACGGTTACCTACCGATTTTTACCCTAGGTTCGTATTATGAAAGCTTGGTCGGACATACGTTTATGGCATAGAAAAATGTTACTCAAGGATAGATTTACGACTAAGCAAGCTTTCATAAGTCTAAAAGGCATTATACCGAAACTACTTTTCTTATGCTTAGTGATAAAAATCCTGTAAATAGTCCTGTAAAGCGTTTTACGTTTCGACGATACGATTTAGGTTTAATGAGGTTTGACTACCTACCAAACACCACTTCCAACTCTCAAAAAGGCAGTTTGGGGATCAATCATCAACATTACCTTAAACAACCCCTAATCACTTCTGTGATCGCAGTATTGCCGTTACTCAGTAGATGCTGCCCATCGTCTGGCGTAACACAAGACAATAGAACAGCCATATTCGAATAAACAACGCCCAAATAAAAATAAACACTATAAACAAGTGTGTTTGAGTCGTAAATTACTCCATCACTTGTATCCCCCACAACATCAATAGGCATCAGCCTGTCATCACTAGCCATTACTGCTATTGGAAACACGGTCCTAATTAAGTCCTCCGTGTTAATTTATAGCATGTTTTCTACTGCTCCAGCTATAATCAAAATAAATCGCTTCCCACTAAGACACGCAAGGGAATAGAGCAAATTGGATTGGAAACTAAAGATTCTTTATTCGATAGCTCTCTATACGGTTTCAAATAATTGTGTTGGGGAGTTGTTATTTTCTTTGGGCATTGAAGTTCTAATTTGTTCGGGTATAAAGAGGATTACTGCTATCGATTTGGGAGTCAAACCTTTGTTCTATTAGTTTTTGAACTTTGGTGATCAAACCCAAACTGCTCACGATCAGTGGAGCTATGATTTAGCTGTAGTGTTTTTTGTTAGGAATGTGAGAAATACTAAAAATTTTCCGAAGAAGCTCGTCGAAAAAGCCATCTACTTAAGATGGCCTTTTCAACGAGCTAGCAGTAAACTGCAGTAACTATTGTAATGCAAATGCATTACAAATAGTTGCTGCTTTGTTTCATCGCACTAAAAAAGGAACATCTCCACCAAATGCAAATTACGGTCACAAAAGTAAACCAATAGCTGGTAAACAATCTCTATCTTATCCCAGAATCGGACCAGGAAAACCCTAATCCAGATAAAAACAAGACAAAACAGTACATAATTCCCAACAACGTTATATAAGGCACGATTCACACAGCCCACGGCACCGCAGGAAGCGACCGAAGCATGTTTACCGATGCTTATCTTGAGGATAGCGCAGAACTTATTACCGTAGATACTGCCGAGATATCTGTGGTAGCACAGGCTGGTAGGATAGCTGAACCAGTCCCGAAGGATCTAAGGCTCCTTCTACATGATGACAGAGTTATCGCAAACGTCGGACATACATTTTATACCTGGATGTCCCGACAGTTTGGGTTCATGTCACTATGCTATGTAGGAAAAATATGCACTAGTGAATCTGTGTTTAAGTAGATTTGAGTACTTGACCTATTATGTAGTAGTCACTGCTCTAGGCAAATATCAAAGTAGTTAAATTGTGTTCTAGACCGTCCAAGACCAACCCCTTTCTGAGGACAGTTCTGTTCTGATAGTTTATACACATCTAGGCTCGCGATGACTCCGTCAACATGTAAACGGAACAAGGCGCATATAAGCAATAGTAGTTGTTTAAATGATACTCCCAATCAAAATCATCATTAGCCGGAAATTACCCTAGCTGCTAGTAATTTGTTCTGTATGTACATTTAACCGCCGACCACTATGAAGAGGATCGATTGAGGCTCCCGGCTATTAGGTTACTCCAGCACTTGATAATTTTAGAACATCTTTGCGAGTGCATGTCATAATGTGATAGTGATGCTCTGGGCATTTATGCATAGGTAGACGAAGATGTGCACGAATATCGAACTTAATTCTCTGATGGGAAAGGTTGAAGGTGGTTTGCAGCAGTAGAGTCCTTGTCTTAATAGTGAGACTGATGCTTTGGTACTACGATGGACGAAAATGTTCACGAAAATAGATCTAAAGTCTCTTATGGTAAGGGTCGAAGGTGCTTTAGAACTGTTGAGAGTCAAAGGGTAGTCTGCCTCGGACATATCCCCCGGGTCAAGACCGGGACGGTCATTTAGCCAGAGGATAACTTTTATATCCGCTCTTACGATATTACTTTGATCTGGGAGAAAAGGATTTAAAGCGTCGTCGTCGAATATAACAAACTATTAAAAGCAAATTTACGCCGTGTTCTGTGCAACCATAAATTAGCAGCAAGACAAAAACCCAGCTTAGGAAACTTATAGCTATTATGTTTGTTTTATCTTGGCAGTGTTGTTTATGTGGTACGTCCATAACCAAAACATTATTACGCACCAAACATGTTGTGAGAATCTGTCATTTACTCACATTCCATGGGTTTGAGAACTTCTCAATGAGGCAGAATACACCATTGGTCAAGGATCATCATCGCAGTCCCTCATATATGTAATTATTAACATAACATAACACAAGATCTGCTTAACTTGGGGCTAGATGATGCTGTTTGTATTGTCAGCAGTATTTATTTATTATTTAAATACGGGAGTCGGTGGATGGAGGCGGCTTATAACCACTATTCATGGCGTCGCGTCGATCGCTTCGTTTGGGGGGCCGATGTTCAGCAGTGGACGTATACGAGCTGATGATGAATTAATTATGACAGCCTCCTCTGCCCTGTGCTTTTCGCATATCTAAGTGAGCCCAGTTAGACGCTTAAAATCCTTTTCTCCCAGTTCAAAGTAATATCCCAAGAACATAAAGTTACGGTCATTTCATACTTTAGAAACGAAACAAATCGACGATTCAGTGCGTGTAAGTGACACAAATATGATCCAATCTCTGCTCCTCCAAGCAATGTTATGATCTATGGCTGGAAGGCAAACTTTTAAACAAGATGTCGTAACAAGTGCTGCAACTTTTTAACTTAGCATCTTCTCGCTTTTGTTGCTTTTAAATTTTAAACTTCGAAATTATATAAAGTTTCTCAGTGAATATATACTTTAAACGCCCGATGAACTAAAAGCTGAGTTGACCGATTCAGACTCAAGGGGTTCATTTCCGAGTGTAACGATCCTCGATAGAGTCAGTTAGAACTTTATTGTGTAAAATGAAGGAGATATTTTTGTGATTCGATTTCATCGAGACACGAACTCGTAGTTTTGCCTCTAATCAGCCAGTTCCAAGCAGCAAGCACATTTGATTTAGCTGACACAAACCCAGGGTCCAAAATACGTCTGATTACCTCGAATCAATGACAGACCGACACAAGCTGGAATAGCTTTATGTTCCAGGGTTGTCTTTAGTCATTCAAATCTACGGTTTTCACCAAAAGGTTAATTTATGTGGGTCGTCTTAGTTGATAAAGGACAAAAATAGGGTGTTTCAGAACTATTTGTCATACGATACGGCCGAGTACGTGACAAGCGTGCGTAACAGCGAATTAGCAGACGTACGTATCTTGGGAACAATCTAGACGGAAGCACTTTGTCTAGTGTCCATAGGGATGTGCAGGACCTTAGTATGAAAACTCCGAAAATATCGAAGGAACATTAACAATAAATGAGGCAAAATCTTGACTCATTCAAGACTATACTGACCCAGAACTCTTTTAATACCTACCAATATTTGAGGTGCCGCCACCGCCGGTGCCATAAAAAATTTGAGAAACCAAATAGGTTTAGAAAACCATCAACGTTTGTTGCAATAAGCTAATCCAAGGTCAAAGAAGGACGTCGTCTGCAAACAAATTTTTACTCCGAAATGTAGGATTTCAAATTGAATTCGAATTCAAACATTACTTGGACATGAGAACTACCAGTCAGTGAACTCCCTGGACTCCAGGGATAGATTACAGAATCAATAGAGTTTCGATATCGGCGGCTGCTCCCAAGAATTCAAAGTAGTGCACGAAGTTTAAAATTTTATACGGATTCATTGCTGCTAAATTGGCTATTGAACATGATACGTGAAGATAGCGAGTTTATCGAAGTTTAAACCAATTATACCACCATAGAAACTTGGTATTTTATGAGGGAAGCTCGATGGCTCTCGAGTGGCTACCACGTGCCGTGGGGAAAACCTCCAACACGGTGGATTGATGACCTGGTGAAGGTCGTGGGAAACCGCTGGATGCGTGAAGCGCAGGACCGGTCATTGTAGTTATTATTTGAGGCGGCCTGTGTCAAGCAGTGGATATCAACCAGCTGAGATGATGATGTATCAGGGAAGCTGTCCAGCGCTGGTCCTGTACGTCATATACCTCTACAACCTACAGGCGATGACGTTGATGAAACTAATATTTTTTTAAGATTCCTAACCTTACAATGTAGTCTATGCTCTGGGCATTGGTCCAACCCCTCGAGTCGCATGTCACAACACTCGCTACGAAGCAAGAGATTGTTTAGCAGATACTATGTACGGAAGCTTACATAACGAACTATATCTCCGAAATGTTGCGGAGCACTTCACAATATACCAAACCAAGTATTTGTACACGCTATCGAGCTATACATGCGACACGCGTGGAAGGTTGAGTAAATATAGTATTTGGGCTCTGAGCTACGCGACCTATGACGGCATAGAATGCTTTCAACTGCACTGAAATGAAAACAGCGCATCTGACTCTAGAATATGGCATTTTTACGACTTTGCCTCTTCTCATCTTGGTATTGGTTGACCTAAGCGAGCGGTCAGTATGGCGCCATGCTGATCACGCAGTACCAGCTCAGAGATATTTAATATAGATTATATATATCAGGTATCTATCACCTGGCATTCTCGTCATAAGTGTCCCGACCCAATTATATGTCTGGAGGTGGGTTTAGAATAGACAGACTGCTGCGCGAATATTTAGATGCATTTATATTGCCGGCATAGATACAGACAGTTGAAAACTTATTTTTGTACTGGTGCTGGATGTATGTGCTATGTCCTTTATCCAACATATTTATTTTCTAGTAAAGTTTTAAGTATTACCATTTAGCTTTTACGCCCACGTCCATTTCTGAAGAGAAGCCTTCCCCAAAAGTCACCTCAACCTCAACAGACTATATTGGTTCACAGGGTGGTAGAATTTTTCTGCTGCCCGCCCCCGGTGGATATCCCTTAGTCGCCTCTTACGACACCCGCGGGAAGAGTTGGGGTGGTGCAAATGCTAAGCCGGCACCACACAGCTTTTAAAACTAAGTATGTATGTATATCAAGATCTAATTGCAAAAGTTACAGTTAGCTATGTCAAAACCCTATCACTAGAGACTACTTCTTTCAAAATCAAAATCAAAATCAAAAACTCTTTATTTCCATAAATACAATAAATGTACACTTAGAAAAGGTCAAAATATAAAACTAAACACTGACACGGAAATAAAGTGATATTTTTTGATTTCTGTCGCTTCGGTATGTAGACTAAAGTAAAGAAGCGACGAAGAAACCTTTAGCCTGTTAGTTGTTATTTTTCGAGTTGGAGCAAAACCCGTCCCAAGCTTTTTTATCCTCTAGATAATCTGATATTTTATAGTAAGCCTTTTTGCACAGCAAGGTTTTGACAATTTGTTTGAATTTATTTATTGATATTTTTTGCAACTCACTTGGAGTTTTGTTGTAGAAGCGTATACATTGCCCTTTAAAAGATGCATTTATCTTGTGTAGCCTAGTTGTGGGCACAGCGAGTTTATTCTTATTTCTAGTATTTATATTATGTATGTCGCTATTTTTAGGGAATTGATTGATATTTCTATGAGTGTACAACAAGTTTTCATAAATGTATTGACATGGTACTGTCATTATGTTTATTTGTGGGTGCCCAGGAATAAAATAGGTGCCGTAAATGTGGTGCCCTTCATATTGGTGCCTAAATGGGAATACTTCCAGACTCTTACTTCTCCACGAGTGATATGTTCATCGATATTCCTTAGAATATATTCATGAACCTTTACCACGGTTTTATGTTTCTCAGAACATTATCACAGCGGTTCATTAAGGAAATAGCGCTGTAATCAGATCTCTTCCCGCTTTCTCTTAGAAAACGAACTTTCTGCACTTTCCGGCGAATTAGCACCTTGTCGATGAGATCATGGCTGAGTAATTCTGAACGGTGCTTTGAAAGAATGGTATTGTTTTGGGTTCATGTGCCGAATTTGCAAACATTAACGTTGCTAACAAAGAGAATCGGACAGGCATTCTTTTCATTGAGTAATCAGAAGACGGATTGTGTTGGTTTTTAATGTAGATATCGGATTTCAATAACTTTCTTTCTTTAGGCTACAGAAGAAGTACTTAGACAAGTCAAATTTTATACTATTACTATTCATCATCATAATCATTAGCCTTTAAGAGTCTACTGCTGACGTAGGTCTCCCCAAATAAGCGCGATAAATCAAATTATTAAATAAGAAATATATTGCTATTGATTTTCTCTTCACTTCTCTTCACTAAGATAGGAATGGAAAATGATTTGAATTTTTAAATCTTAAATCCAACCATCGCGAGACATGAGCACATTATAATTTGTAATACCATTTTTGACGCAAATAAATATTTAAATCTTTTAGTCAACATTTGGCCGTCATCGATTTAAGATTGATTCCCTCACTTGAAATCATTTTCCATTTAAACAGGTTGCTTAGGTGTGTTTTGTTTGTTAACAATAGTGTCAATTGCGATGTCACCAAAACCTACGAAAACTAAACAAATTGGAAAGGATTATAAATGTTGAAAATCTCTTTCATAACAAGATAACAAGGAAGTCAAAATAACAAGGATGGCATAATTTTAGGTGCCGTAAAATTAGTTTTGTAAGTCTGAAAAATTGCAACCGTTGAAAAAAACTACTCTTCAATAAAAAAAAATAGACGGCTTTTAGCAATTGCATAACGTCAAGAAAGGTTTATATGTTACTCACGGGGCTAACTTAAAATATATGCTATGTTCTTTAATATGTAACTTAAGTAACAAATTGTTATACATTTTAAAATTTTTTTGCCTTGTTTTACGGACGGTTTTTTTATTAAGTAAATCTAAATATAAACACCCTAAATTATTACAGGTAATGTTAGGCTTCATCATTTTACTATGCGTCTTGGGGACGCCTTCGACTGGTATTGATATGGATCAGTTGAGCTACCTGTAGACTGTTTGCAACAGTCTGCAGTTAGCTCAATTGTTTCAATTGTACATACTAGTAGGTATAATTATCTTTGTGAATAAAGGCTGGAATCTAAGCCTAACATTACCTGTAATAATTTGGCACGCCTTGACGAGGCAGAATGTATTGGAGCTATTACTTTATTAATAAGACCTATGGACCTTCCTGCAAATAAATGATTTATTTATTTAACATAGACTTTATTTGGACCTAACACCAATTACCATTATCAACTAATCGTTAACGATTATGTAATTGTTGCCATCATTAGATAACAGATATTATAAAACAATAAATATTTATTACTAGCTTTATTTGTGTTGTGGTTTACAAACATTCCACATTGAGTTTGGCTTTTGTATAGGTATCTCACTAATATTGCATTGAAAACTATAGAGAATTTACCCATAGCACTGCAGCAATTTACACATTCGCCATACGTCTCTAGCAACAGAACAATCTACCACCAATTACTTAGTAAATGATAATCACATCACATCACACTAATATTATAAATGCGAAAGTTTGGATGGATAGATAGATGGATGGATAGATGGATGGATGTTTGTTACGTCTTCACACCAAAACTCCTGAAGAGATCGAGCTAAAATTTTGCATCGGTGTAGCTCTAAGCCTGGAATCAAACATTGGCTACTTTTTATCCCATAAATCAGTTCCCATGGGGTAGAAATCACCTTTTAACGTTTCCATAGAAACAACGCGTGCGAAGCCGCGGGCGGCAGCTAGTTATACATATAAACCTTCCTCTTGAATCACTCTATCTATAAAAAAAAACCCATCAAAATCCGTTGCGTAGTTTTGAAGATTTAAGCATACTTAAGGACAGAGAAAGCGACTTTGTTTTATACTATGTACATGTATTGTATATGTATACTATATACTCATAATTTTTAGACCTTTTCGTTCGCGAAAATATATTTTTTTATGGCAGAATAAATAATGAAAGCTAAGCTACTTACAAGTAGATTAACTTGTCATTCCCCGAGAATTGATTGCGCAGTGCCATTCATTCAGAAAGAATAATAAATCTTCATAAACGCGGGCCGGCCAGTCACGAACCATAATCTAGGTACTATAGCTTCCTCCTTTTTTGAAGTTGGTTAATGAATACAGAGTATAGGCGCGCGGTCTTTAATTTGTAAATGTGGCTTTTTGATCATCATATTTAAGAAACAAATCATATCAATCAATTAACTAAGGATTGCTCCGACAACCGTTGGATGTGTGTTCATGTGTGTTGTCTCAGCAAACGTAGTGTAGGAGACCAGTAGTGACGAGTTGCGAATGTCTGGAAGCAGATGCTGGATGCTTCAAGTTGTGTCCAGCATTGTATTAGCATACATGAAAATGATACCTACAATAACTGTATTGTAGTATCATTTTCATCGTATGATAACTACAATAATTGAATTGTAGTATCATTTTCATCGCATGCTAATTAATTAGCATGTAACGTCCCACAGTTCATACCTCCATCAAATAGGATAGTTTAATCACACTATTCACATTAATAATAATAAATGCGAAAGTTTGGATGTTTAGATGGATGAAAGTTTGGATGGATAGATGTTTGTTACTTCTGCACGCCAAAACTAGAACGGATCGGGATGAAATTTTGGAAACAGATATTTCTAGGCCTAGAATAAAAAATAGGCATAGATTAATCAGTTCCCATGGAATAGAAATCACCTTCAACGGTTCCATAGAAAAAACGCGTGTGAAGCCGCGGGCAGAAACTATTGATTTAATGTGGAGCGGTGGGCGAAGGTCGGCCTGCGACGCAGGAGGTTGCGGGTTCGATTCCCGCTTTGAGACAAATGTTTGTGCTATCTGCTAATATTTGTTCCGGGTGTTCTGGGTATTGTGCGGATTGTCCAGCATTATTGATTTCATTTTTATTTATTTTCAAGTGAACCGACTCGACCGCTGGGGTAAACGAGTTCTTGAGTGGAGACCACGACTCGGCAAACGTAGTGTAGGACGCCCTACGGCCAGGTGGGATGACGATCTGCGAAAGACTGCAGGCAGATGCTGGATGCGGCAAGCTGAAGACAGGGCGCTATGGCGCTCAATAGGGGAGGCCTATGTCCAGCAGTGGACTAATATAGGCTGATGATGATGATGATGAACCGACTCATGTCCAGCAGTAGACAGTCCGGTAAAGCTGTCATGGCCATCTACGGCCAACAGCATCTAGGACATATTCAAAATAAAAGGTCAAGTGCGATTCAGATTCGCGCACTGAAGACCAAAAAACGCAAGAAACAAGGTCTTACAATTAAACGGAACCCCGTTTAATTATAAGACCTGGTTTCTTGTCAAATTCATGATTCTAGGTCAACGGGAAGTTGGTACCCTGTATATTTTGGCCTAGGGAGAGAATCAAAATATTTTTTTTTATAATAAACTACAAATGTACGTTTTCGATTTTTTTTTCGTTATTTGTGCTATTAGATCTTGCGTCTTGACAAATTTTATTTTGATTCTAGGTTATCTAGAAGCACCCTATAGGTTTCATGTTAATTTCAACTCGATACTTCCACACGTTCCTGAGAAAAGTGGGTTGACGGACGGACGGACAGACAGACAGACAGACGGACAACAAAGTGATCCTATATGGGTTCCTTTTTCCTTCGAGGTACGGACCCCTTAAAAAAATATCATCGTTCTCAACCAAAACCAAATAAACAAAACAAAACTAACCCTTCCCATACAATTATAGCGACGCTTAATTACATTCAAAGTGGCTTCGTTAACAGCATAAATCACAATTCTTTAACATAAAAAACTCATCGAGCGAGCATTCATTACTTAATGATGAAAACGCGAGAAAAGGCAGTGGGTCGGAGGTCTCAGACGCGACATTCTCTTACGACCTGTAATGCTCTTAGATCCGGTCAAAGAAATTTATTTACCCATCTGTTATTTGATAATGTTAATGGCTATGCATTGGTTTTAGATAATATACCAAATTAAGGGTTATTCCAGTTTTCCCCCTTGACAAATCAATTAAGGGGGAAAACTGGAATAAAAATTTTTGGAGTCCAGTTTTCCCCTTGAGAAAAATTTTTCAAGGGGGAAAACTGATTTTTTTTCAAATTCCAGTTTTCCCTATGTCGCATATAGGTTGCCTCGCTAAATCGCGTACAGAATCTGTTAAATTATAAAAATTCTGAGTAGTTTTTTTTAGATCAACTTCACTCGTGTTATTAATAAAAATCGTGCATTATTTTATTATGTAACAGATTTTTTAAATGAATATAAGAAATACAATACCAAATGAAATGATACTAAATAACGGAGGTGTTGCGAATTTTGCTGCAAAATCATGTCTGCAATATGTTCCTAAGAATTTTAACAAATTTTTGTGTGGCAATCATTGGGATTTTTCATATAACAATGCTTACAGCTGGCATTCAAATTCAAATCGAAATTTTAAAATAAATAATTAATGCTGGACAATCAACACAGCATCAAATTATGTGTGATTACTGTGATTAGCTAGAAAATAGATACTGTTTATTGTTTATATGTGTATTTATTTATATTAATGGTAAAGACACGAATTATTAATTGTACTTTTTATCATTATTTTCCTTGTTATTCTGTAAATTTTGTAATCTATCACTACCTACTAAATTAATGTACACACTACCCAAAGGTTAGCAGGTAGAGAATGCTATCTAGCATTAATGCTCGCTCGCCTATGTACAACTTTTGTGCAATAAAGTCACACTATCACACTAATATTATAAAATGCGAAAGTTTGGATGGATGGATAGATGTTTGTTACCTCTTGACGCCAAAACTACTAAACGGATCGGGCTAAAATTTTGCATACAGGTAATTCTAATTCTGGAATCAAACATAGGCTACTTTTTATCCCATAAGTTCCCATGGGATAGAAATTACCTTTAAACGTTTCCATAGAAACAACGCGTGCGAGGCCGCGGGCATAAACTAGTATTCTATAGTTATCTATGTTTGTCAGGAAACTTCATTTTGATCGCGACTTATTGTAGCGATGACACAGAAGATAATCGCGTTCATAAGTCGCGTTTCGCAAAAAGGTACTGCGTTAATGGTACCCTTGTCAATTAGGAAAATTAAATATACCGATGCGGGTAGGTCCGGGGAAATTAATATCACTTTCGACTTCAATTTTGCGTGGAAGGCGAGTCTTCGTTATTACATGGCCTGAAACCGTGGTCTCGCGCTTTCGTTAATTTTCTTTTTCTTTTTTTTTTCGCATTTTTTTTTCAGGTTTTAGAATTCGACAGACGACGATTAACACTAGTAATAGTTACAAGAATAAAGGTACCCTGCAGGCCTTGCATGACTTCAAGATTTCTGTTATTTGCATGTAAATTCGCAGGAATCACAGAAAAAAATGTTTTGAGAATTTTTAAGGATGAAAATGAAAAGAGAAGATTTTCATTTACCTCAAAACTGCTTACTACACAAGACTATAACTTTTTTTTCCTCAGCCTTTTCCGTTCCACTGCTGGGCATAGGCCTCCCCAAATCTTTCCACTCCGTGATCTTGTGCGATTTACAAAACCATAACTTAGAAACTAATTAATAGTGGATACACTTCAGAACTACAATTTTTAGCATTTATAACATTGATATAGTAAAATTCTGTAGATATGGTACGTTCTCCCAGCGCTATCTCAACAAATGGCCTGTGTCGTGTTACAACTAAACGCAAAGACACGCTATTTCCAATCTATTGCAACCTACCTAATGAACAACAATGATGGAAAGACGTATCTAGACCGAAGTGCGATTGAGACAACAATACACGCGAAACGTACGCCGGCAGCGCCGGTCCAACTGTCACTAAGGTAGGTGGACCTAATTAGACCAAATTTGAGCGTTCCACTTTCGAGAAGCTAGTGCCCAATCTCCCGAATTTTACTCACATGGATGTTTATAAGACGATGCGAAACAATGTACCTATCTTCTGAACTTCTAATTCTAATCTAACACGAATAAATGAAACATCTGTTGCGGGCCACGAAAACAGCCATGGTTACTCTTTACGTGTCCGAAAATGGCGAAAATATGTGAAAACGCCAGTTATGGCGTTCACGAGCTGTATTTACGATCTATTACACTCTGTTCTATGGTTGGCTGGCAACATTCGGGCGGGAAATAGTTGGCGCGTAATTGAAGTGAAAAACTTGCCACTTGACATAGATTTTTGGCGAATGCTTTATCATTTTAGCCTGGTTTTAATATCTGAGTTCACATACGAAATGAGCCAAGTTTCCCGAACGACAAATAATAGTGGTAGCATGCCTGCTTCTTCAGATAAAGTGGGTGATTTCTTAGATATTTTTTTTTGAATCATGAATAGACCTTCGTCAACGAAGGTCTAACACACAATCTCGTCACAATCATCGTAAGTTTCACGAAGGTGAATGTGTCTTTAGACTCCTATTCACACTTATGTTTTTAAGAGACTCAGATTCTAGATCCATACTGTCTGGAAGAAATCTCGGGTTATTCTAGTTATTGACAAATTCCCCTTAAGGGGGAATATTGGAATTCATTTTTTTGGAGTCCAGTTTTCCCCCTTGAGAAAATTTTTTCAAGGGGGAAAACTGGAATATTTTTTTCCTAATTCCAGTTTTCCCCCTCGATGATTTTTCGCGTTCCAGTTTTCCCCCTTGAGAGAAGGAAACCAAAGAGAACAATAAAAACTACAGTACTCAACAATTAACTCAATTTTTATTTTGTACTTTGACAGCAATGACAGACTTTATAAAAAATGACATACATAGTTAGTCCTTGAGGACTTCCTGTACTTACTTTGAGTAATCTTTCCTGCAATAAAGGTATCTTTTTATACTTGGCCGCAACGGCCAAACGGATCTTAATAAAATTTGGGCGGGAGGTAAATGTTATACCGGGGCATAGGTTACTTAAAAAGCGCGTGCGACGCAGCGGGCAACAGCTAGTAATCTTCAATATTGAAAGATTAGAGATTATTAATGACAGATTTCGAATATCAGGAAGATTAACGCCATGGCTATGGCTTTATAAGGTATTTCTAATAAAAACCACGGCTTGGCATATTAAGTACCCATGCGCGGTGGGTTGGACTCTATTTGTAAGCTTGATGCAGCATTATTACTGCAATGTTTCTTCGTTCGTAGGCCGTCTATTGGCCATTCTGAAGCGTTATAAATTATAACGTTTCAGAATGGCCAAACGAACGAAGAAACATTGCAGTGTTGAAGTTGCAGCAGTTGTTGAAGAAAAAACCGGGATTCTTGGGACAAATCTAAAGTGACAAGGAATGTCCTCCTAGAAGAATTTCGACCACGGCAGCCAGTCTCATGGGAGACTAGCCAGATGCGCAGGACATAGTATAGTGCACAAAGTGTGTGCGCAAACACAGGTGCACTCTCTATTCCCTCACTCTCATAATCCGAGGGGACGACAGATCGACACTACCGGGGAGAGGTCAGGCGCATGACCAACGGCTAAACGTGCTTTCTATATTATCTTAATACCTACTAATTTGTGTGTCTTGTTTTGGCTTCCAATTATGTCAAGTGCTCATTTTGCTCAACATCCATCCAGGAAACTAGAAACTTTTGCGAATGCGCCCTACCAGGACTACATCAAAATTCAACGAACATTATTTCAATAAATGTTTTTGCCTACTGATGCATTCTTTTTAGATTAGTGATAACTTGCTACAAACACGCGACGAAAACGTTGAGCGTCCGCAACGAATTCGCTGCGCATCCGCGGCGTGTTCGTTGCGCCTCCGTAACGTATTCGCTCCGCCCCGCAAGAATACAAGAATTTATTAATAAAATCATATTTTAGCCGTCAAATTGTTTCCTAGTTAAACTAATTAAATTAACCAGTATTACAATTAATAATTTATTAATATTGTGATTCATCTTGTGAAACATTACCAATTATATTTTAAATGTTGAATATTATGTGTTACGTACCTAACCTCTTATGATCAGTAGTGGGGGTTCTCTACAGTTCAGGTAATTCAAGGAATTCACCCATGCTGTAGAAAACCCTCTCCACTAACCATGTCTTCAGCAAACCGCTAGTTTGATGAGGCTCTTAGTACGCAGTACGCAGCGTACTGCGTACTGATCAAGAGACCAAATCTTCAAAAATGCTGCCCCTTGCTGTCAAATATAGCTAACCCTTATAGGTTTCGCTACGTGCCACAATGTGACAATGCAAAAAATCTCTCAACCATACCCCATGTCTGTGAATTTAAATGCAAGACGCGGTTTTTTTCCCTGACTTCCTGACTCGACATTTAAATATGCTGCATACTCGTCAAAGAATAGGGTTTTTTATTTTTTGCTATATTTGTGTGATAAGACCTCTTTTTGCAATGTACTCGTAAGTAGAGTCGATAGCTTTAGGCCCGCATTCAATGAAACCTCTTTGTTTCTGGGTTAAAACGGACATCAGGGTAAATTATAGCTTGATCCATCGATGCATAGGTAAACAATGTTGTCGATTCTGACGTCGTATAACTGATCGTTAAGAAAGGTCAGCAACATTTTCAGTGCTGTCGCATTAGTTTATTTGAGTTTTTGTACCAACAGTAGACCCCAATGACGTAACTACGTATCAATAAAATAATTCAACTCCTGACTATCGTACAGCAATTCTAAGTCCGCGAGGTACCGAGGCTTTTCAAGTTTAAAAAAAATTGAGCGTCTGGTCGAAGCCACGCGTGAACCGAGAGCTGATGAGTATCTGGTGCAGCGCATCAGCTTTGCCATACAGCGTGGCAATGCAGCCAGCGTCTCGGGGAAGCTTCCGACTGGTATTGATATGGATCGATTGAGCTACCTGTAGATTGTTTGTAACAGTCGGCAGTTACCTCAATTGTTTCAATTGTAAATACTAGCTTGTAATTGTCATTTCCTTTGTTGATAAAACTAAACTGATTTTTATTCTTCCAGCAATAAAACTACTGAAGCTTTCGTCATGGCCCCTAGATTCTCATGAAGAAGGATTTTGGGAAAACCTCACAGCATAACGGCGGAGATAATTCAAGTCCCCAGGCCCGAGGTCAGTCACCTAGTTGAGTACCACTTGGAACAAATGACAGTCTTTATCCGTACATACAACGCTGAGTACAGCTTTAGTAATTCTACACAAAAAATGGCCTAGAATAAGGCTGCGTTTCCACCAGAGATGCGAAGCGAGGAATATGTTTTTAATAACCAATAGAATCACTTCATTACGGCCTCACTTCACTTCATTACGTATTCAGACGGCCTCTGTGGCGCAGCGGGCGAAGGTCTGCCTGCGACGCAGGAGGTTACGGGTTCGATTCCCGCCTCGGGACAAATGTTTGTACGATCTGCAGACATTTGTCCAGGGCGTTCTGGATGTTTTCTATGTATAATAAAAAATATCTATCTATGTAGTGTATTGTATTAAGTATATCAGTTATCTAGTACCCATAACACAAGCTCTGCTTAGCTTGGGGCTAGATAATGCTGTGTGAATTGTCCAGCATTATTTATTTATTATTTATTTATTTTATTCATTAACCTTGCCTTGCTCAGAGCAGGTCCGGTGGAAACGGCTTCGCGGAGCGAGGTTTTTGTACATACAAAAAATGGGAAAGATGTGTGGGAGAGATGTGTTGCGAGGAATGTGCTGTGTCCTAGAGGACACATCCTGACGCGGGCGAAAGAATAACAGTAAAGTCATTTACAATGGGGTATTTACCATGATTTGAGTTTTGAGCTTTCCAATATTTCCATTATTTTCCAATATTCGCACAGTTTCATGCGCCA
The DNA here is from genome assembly GCA_963564075.1 of Eupithecia subfuscata. Classification (NCBI taxonomy): domain Eukaryota; kingdom Metazoa; phylum Arthropoda; class Insecta; order Lepidoptera; family Geometridae; genus Eupithecia; species Eupithecia subfuscata. The sequence continues at coordinate 3,287,281 of OY751116.1, read as the reverse complement.
TGATCACGGAATAACTGCCGAAATATTGGAAAGCTCAAAACTCAAATCATGGTAAATATCCCGTTGTAAATGACTTTCTTGTTAACTAGTTCATGCCCGCGGATTTGCACGCGTTGTTTCTATAAACGTTTAACGGTGATTTATATCCTATAGGAACTGATTTATGGGATTAAAAGTACGTAGTGCTTATGTTTGATTCCAGGATTAGAATTACCTGTATGCAAAATTTCAGCCCGATGCGTTGTTACCTCTTCACGCCAAAACTACTTTTTGGCGTGAAGAGGTAACAAACATGCATCCATCCATCCATCTATACATTCTATCCAAACTTTCGTATTTATAATGTTAGTGTGAAGTGTGATAACCATGGTGGATTTAAAAGAAAGAATAGCAGTCACTAGACGGCGGCCCTACCCTAGCCTTGCTCGCTTATCTGAAAAGAGCCCGCTACACATCCTCGCACCGCTCCGCTACCTCGCAGATCTCTGGTGGAAACGCAGCCTAACAGTTTGAACTGAGCTTAACCTCAGTTCATCAGGTTAGTTATATTATTCAGTAAGCAAACAAAGCATAACGCCGCGTAAAGGCGTACACACACTAGCTTTCATATTTTTGGATTAAAATGCGTTGTGGCTCTTTACTTCTTTATCAAGCAAGACTCCTCAATAAGAGAATCAATCCAAAGGTAAATAGAGATTTTGAGAAGAGAAAAACATTCACACAGCAATTCACACAGGATAATCCAGACCCAAGCTAAGCAAAACCTGTGTTATGGGTGCTAGATAACAGATATACTTAATACAATACATTTAATAGATAGATTTTTTGATTATACATAGAAAATACCCAGAACATCCGGAACTAAATATCTGCAGATCGTACAAACATTTGTCCCGGGGCAGGAACCGAAGCCGCAACCCCTGCGTCGCAGGCGGACCTTCGCCCGCTGCGCCACAGAGGTCGTCTGCTATGTTTAGCCAAGACACAAGTGCCTGTGTAACCGCAGCGCTATCCTGAACAGCCATGCCCAGCCGGTGCGTTACGACGCAATGTACCATAAAAACTGAAGATAAGCTCGCCTTACTTTTATCACCACGAGCTCGGGTTTCCATTGTTTAGCGGAAGACGATTTCTGTATCGAATCCAACTTTAAGTAAAAAGTATTATTCTGTGCTATAAAATTACACGCAAAGTTTATACAAACAAAATGTAAGTCACAACCGTGACAAATGATTTGACGTGTTTAAAAAACTATGTATAAACCGACATCATATTCTTCTAGTGGCGATATCTGGTTAAAATTCGTGTCTAATTAGGTTGATGTGATGTGATGACACATGGACGAAACGGCGAATGAAAGAAGGCCTACTTTTAAACACGAAATACGAAGTTTCAGTTGATGCGCCGAGCTTGTGGTGGGCGCAGAGGGCGGCTTGCCTGTAAAGTTAGGTTGGGGCAACACGCACAAGGGCCACCACTTAGATGCGAACTCCGGTTTGGGCTATTGCCAGATTCTTCAATCTGTCAATTGTTCGCAGTCAGAAAGACGTGCGCGGATGTTGGTTGAACAACCAACATCCGACTTTCTGGCTTCGCTTGGATAATGGACACGCGCAGTCATAAGCTAGCTGGAGTAAAGTTGTTTACTACTCGTAAACGTAATCAATAAACGTAAGTTATGTGACGGCCTCACTTTTTAGTGGTGCTTATAAGGAAGCCAAATATGAAGCGTAAAATTTGGTATTCTATAAAAAGATGGATTATGAAAGATGTTAAGCCGATTTAATGTGAACCATAACGTTTGAACTTGGTTTACACGGTTCTATACTGGCCCTTTTGATATAACCACTTCAGTTTATATTTATTTAAGCAGAAGGTCTGTTTTACAAACGTTTACGGATGTGCACGGGAAGCCACGCGCAGATGCTAGATAAACGGTCCATTAGTCGAAAATTACCTGTAACAAAAGAATACAGAAAATTAAATAAGTTAGGTACATCGTTTTTCACACAGCTCGAAATCGAACTGGGGCCATTAAAAATTTACTCGGATATTCAAATCAGTATCATATTAGTCACGCAAATGGAATCGAATGATATATGGGAATCGAGATATCATGGGAAAATTCAGTAAGGTACGGAGTTGAAATCGCTTTGTGAGCGATTGACAATTTAATACAGGGTTTAGATACAGGATATTGCATTCGTAATACATTCTTCCTGCAACATGATGAAACCTGTTGAAATTAAATACTGAGAATCCTTGGATTAAACTACATGTAGGTACTTACCAGATAAGATCTGAGTAAACCTGACAAAGAAATGAATAAAACTCTAGATTTTTCCGCCGGAAACATCAAAGCTTTTTCAGCTATGTAAACCTAACGTGAGATAATTTTGCAATAAGCATGTCAATAAAATCATTTGGGAACAAAACAGGATAAAATGAAACGAAAACAAGCAGATGGAAATACGCCAGGAATTTGGAATTGCGAAGACACCGTGTGAAAATCCCACGAAGGACATTTTCATTTAAATTAGAAACTTTTTTTCTCTGAGTTTTCAATTTGTTGACACGAAAAATGGTCCGCATGAACATTGCATTGCGCGTCAGTCGTTATTATTATACGTAATAACTATTTACTCTTCTGCTATAGAATTTCTCGAATATAACTATGATCATGAGAGTTGAAAACAAAGGCTCAATGAGAAACAAGCAATTCCCACCACAGTTTTAGACAATATAGAAGCCCAATTGCCACGCAAAGAAAAATTTAATAAAAACATTGGTGACCCGTTTGGCTTCCAACCAACTTTAAGTCTACTGTAACCGAATTGTTTGCGAAATATAAAGCGCTAAGATCTTTCATTATCATCATCAGCCTGAGTTAGTCCACTGGCCCCAGCAGGACATGGCCTCCCCTAATGAGCGCCATAGCGTCTTCAGCTTGCCGCATCCAGCATCTGCCTGCAATCTTTCGCAGGTCGTTATCCCACCTTGCCGAAGGGCGTCCTACGCTACATTTGCCGAGTCGTGGTCTCCGCTCAAGAACACGTTTACTCCAGTGGTAGTCGGTTCTTTGCGATCTCGCTAAGAACTTAAAACTCTTAAAATTCTTCAATGACTGTGTGGTTGTTCGTGACCTGTTCCAATAAAATTAAGCGTACAATTGGCATTGTGTGATAAAAAGGTTTAACGGGACTTGGGCATAAATAACGAGGCTGCATGCAAAAATTTCAGGGCAGTAAAAAGTTTTCAGTTCGAAACAAACGTTATGGGGAATTTTTAAGCTGGGTTAAATGGAGAGGCTTAAACTTGACTCCCAGTGCTTATATTAAGGATGGTTTTAGATCGCTGGCTATTTTTAAGAAAAGTTTAGGAGAGGTAATATAAATTACTAGTTTATGCCCGCGGCTTCGCACGCGTTGTTTCTATAGAAACGTTTAAAGGTGATTTCTATCCCATGGGAACTGATTTATGGGATAAAAAGTAGCCTATGTTTGATTCCAGGATTAGAATTACCTGTATGCAAATTTTCAGCCCGATCCGTTCAGTAGTTTTGGCGTGAAGACGTAACAAACATCCATCTATACATCCATCCATCCAAACTTTTGCATTTATAATATTAGTGTGACTAGCTTTTGCAATATACCTACCTAATGAACAACAAAGATGGAAAGTCGTACCTAGACCGAAGTGCGACCGAGACAACAATACGCACGCGAAACATAAACGCCCGCAGCGGCGGCGGCGCGGCACGCAGCAGATCCGACTACGACTGGGGTGGGTGAACCTAAATGGACCTAACTGTCGAGAAACTATCCCAATCCCTCGAATTTTACTCAGATTGATAGATAAACGGATTAATTTTGACTCGTGTTTTTATCGATATGTTTGCTTTCCCACGATGTTTTCCCTCGTAACTCTGTCGCTTCTTCACTGCGGAAGTCTCGACAGGTTTCTTGTTATTGTTCAATAACAGTATTCCAATCAAGCTTTGAGTATTCGTGAGTAACATGAAACAAGAAATCAAAACTACACTTTGGCAGGAATGAGGGCAACGTTCCACTTTCCGGCCAAAACCGGTTTTGACTGGAGCCAACTTCAACCGCTATTTTACCCATACTGATTCCACCATTAGGAAGCTCTATTTTGAACGCTCAACCGTCATTTTGGAAATAGAACAGAATGACAGGTTTCTCTATGGATTAGGAATTTTTGGCGTAAAAGTAGCCAATTTGTTATTCCAGGTCCAGATTTTTATGTGAACCAAATTTCAGCTCGATCCATTAGTAGTTTTGGCGTTGTCTTCGGCGAAACATCTTCACAACAGTACAACGGCTAAACTTACGCCTTGATAATATAGGATAGATTTGAAAGGTTAAACAAACTTACCTAAGTGAAGTGTGACCATAATGACACGAGCCGCTGCATCCAAACAGATTTTTAATTAAATTTACTTATGTGATGACATTACTGCATTCGAGATTTAAAAAAATATGAAACGTTTAGATCGGGATACGAAACGGTAATTTCACTACATTAAGCAACATACTGAGGTGATACCTTTTTGACTTGACACTTATTATTTTATCTTTAGTTACTTAGTACTTTGTATAAAAAAAATATGAAACAATCGAGTCTTTCGTCCGTCACACCAATTGTAACAACAACGCAATATATATCCAGGTTTTTTACAGAATTCCATTTATGTTCTGACTAACTTTCCAATATTTGGAGAGCTAGAGCTCTGAATGGATTTTCACCGTGAACTTTTTGATAGCTTTCGCATTGACATGTTTATCGTCAGCATAGATTGAATAATAAATAAAGCCGTAGCAATCCCATGGCGTGCGATTCGTGCCACCGCGGTCGCCGTTTTTGACAGAATAAATAACAAAACGATCAGGGCGTAAAATAATGTAGACTATGTAAAATAATGTACTTATAATAATGAAAAAATAATATAAAATAATTTATATTAATGAAAAAATAATATAAAAAATAAAATAATATAAAATAGCATTAAGGAATTTGGTCTTGTAGATACCGTTTTTAACAAAGAAAATTATAATCAAATAAGAGATAGATAGATAGATAGATTATATCTTTATTGCACCATCAATACACAGAACAATTTAATAAGAACTTAATAGGTACTAACTATATAGAATATGGCACAATCGGCGGCCTTATCGCTAACAGCGATCTCTTCCAGGCAACCTTTGGATGGATAGGATCGGTACGTATTGAAGCTGACGGTGGCGTTATTGACGATGTACTAAGTATTAAACAATCAAGTAGGAGCTATAGAAAGCAGAAATGAAATCGTTTATTAATAATAGAGAGATAAAAGAGAGCAAACAAACACAAAAAAAAGGAATAAATAACAAAATAAATAAAGAATATCAGGAAGACTTATCAAGAGTGGACAGATAGTGTTGATGAACCATACTTTATACTTAAGAGAAAAAAATTAGAACTAGTTTTTACAATTGAAACAATTAAGCTAACAGCAGAATTTTGCAAGCAGCAGGCACCTCAACTGATCCATATCAATACCTATCGGAAACGTCCCCAAGACGCTGGCTGCATTGCCCCGCTTATGGCAATGCTGATGCGCTGCGCCAGATACTCACCAGCTCTCGGGTCACGCGTCGCTACGACCAGATAATTTTTTCAAAACAAGGGAGTCTCGGTAGCCCACTTAAGTATAAGTAAATATAATTTCTAACTAATTAAACTTTTGTAACAAGCTAAACCCAACGGCACGCAAGTCATTTTAATTATTATTTCAGCGCTTGACTGACATCACATTTTTCTTTTTTTTTTTGCTCACCCATAATTTAACTTCTCTGAGTTTTATGAAAACGTAAAAACAACTGTTTAAAATTTAACCATCTGTTGGTGAAATCAGCATCGTCACTTCCTTTAAATTAAGTTTTAACGGTGTTGGTTTCAGATAAAATATGCTGCTAGTTGTACCTAAACAACCTACCAAGGTATTTCGAAGAATTAAATAATATCCCAAAAATGTACGACCTCGACGGGACTTGAACCAGCAAATTGCGCCCTAAGGCTTCGGTCTCAAAGTCAGCGATTGCAGATCACCGCTGACTTCGTGTCCGTAGCCTTAGACCGTTTGTCCACCGCAGCCGTCACCGGGACGTCAACGAGAACGAGATGACGGCGCCGAAGTACTGATACATAGACTATAGTAGTCTAGACTATAGTAGCCGCGTGTCCACCGCAAGTCCGTCACGTCATCTGAAACTCGTACCTACTCTGTAAACTATGAACCAGTTTATGGAAAGAAATAAATTTATATTACTTATTTAATTTTTATTTTATATAGTGAATCACCCCCCCAGCGTTCAAAACGCGGATCGCAACGCTGCGACCTCGCTGCGTGCACGCGGCGTCGTTGCTCGCTGCGCACTCGCCTCGCTTTATAATCGCTCTCAAATCGCCAGTGCGATGAGGTATACTGATAAGATGATAATGATAAGGCTCTAATGCCTCGGTCTCGAAGTCAACGATTGCGGGGCGGGGCAGCGGCGGGGCGGCGCGGTAACGCAGACCCGCGCCGCTCCCCGCGCCGCTACCTTGGGAGCCAGTTCCTTATAAATCTATGCATTGAAACGCGCCGCTACCCGCGCCGTCGCCGACGCTACCCTTTGCGAAGAGGTCAAGTAACCGACGAGTCGCAAATCTTTGGGACATCCTACGAACTGAAGCGCTGAAGGTATTTCTAACGCAGAGCTAACCACAGTAGGTCACACCGACAGCCGTACAACAGAACGACAAGTTAATCTATTCCCAAATAAGGCCAGTCGTGCGTGCTGATCTGTCTTTGTTCAAGAAAATAGTTGACTCGCACTGATTCTGTCACAGATTCAAGCAACAAGTCCATGACGTTTACCGTACCGTTATCTTGAGAACGTTATGTATGACTCAGACAAGTCTTTGTTTGGTTTTCCTCCTGTTTTTCTTTTCTGTGGCATGTGAATGTCATTATGGTCACACTATTGTATTGGCATAAATTACATAGAATGCATGCAAGTAATCGGTTTTGCTGTAACTTAATGACTGCGTTTTATTTCGTACTAGACGATCGCCTCGCGGTTTCACCCGCGTAGTTCCCGTTCCCGTGGGAATTCCGGGATAAAATATAGCCTATGTCACTCCCTGAAAAGTAAGCTTCCTAACGGTGAAAGAATTTTTCAAATCGGTCCAGTGGTTTCGGAGCCTATTCAATTCATACAAACAAACAAACAAGTATAGATTAAGGGGGAATCGCAACGCAGCCATGATCAATTAGCTTAACATAGCCTTTATTCACAAAGAAAATTATACTAGTATTTACAATTGAAACAATTGAGCTAACTGTAGACTGTTGCAAACAGTCTACAGGTAGCTCAACTGATCCATATCAATACCAGTCGGAAGCGTCCCCAAGACGCTGGCTGCATTGCCACGCTGTATGGCAATGCTGATGCAACTGGAGGAGGCCTATACCCGAAGAGGGGTCCTTAACAATTAACATTAATTATATTTTTTTAAGCAGATATTTCTTTTCTACTGTAAACAACTTGTTACAGGAATAATAAAGGCTTTTTTATTTTTATTTTATTTTACTATGGCAATGCTGATGCGCTGTTAGCTTAAAATATATACATACTAGCTGCGCCCTGCGGCCTCGCAAGCACGGAAATTTCAGAAATTTACTGCACACAGGGGGTGAGCAGTAAAAACCCCTTTTGTAAAATAAAAAAAAATCATTACTTACTTAAAAGTTCATTAAATATACCGAGTTTAGTTAGGAAACACTAACAAAGAATGAAATACAGACAGAAGTGCTTAATAGAGGATGTATAAAGGGCTGCCTTATCGCTATGAGCGATCATTTCCAGTCAACCTTAGGATGGATTGGACATGATAGAACAATATAAGACAGTGGCACTCCAGACATGGACAAAGACCGGCATTAACTAACACCTTAGCCTACACGTCGTCGAGCAGAATAACATACTTATTCATATTTTATTTTTAAGTTTCTGGATTATCATCTAAGTTCATATTAAATTATTGAATATCAATGATTAAATTTTGAACATAATAACATATATAAATACTTAAATAATATATGTTGGACAATTCACACAGCATTACCTAGCCCCAAGCTAAGCAGAGTTTGTATTATGGGTACCTTACCTACTAGATAACTGATTTGTTTGTTTGTTTGTATTGAATAGACTCCGAAACTACTGGACCGATTTGAAAAATTTTTTCACCGTTAGGAAGCTTACTTTTCAGGGAGTGACATGGGCTATATTTTATCCCGGGATTCCCACGAAACGGGAACTACGCGGGTGAAACCTCGTGGCGATCGTCTAGTTCGTACTATTTTCGAAGCTCTTTGGTAATTTTTCTTTTTCCTTGCAATACTTAGTACTTATAAGTAAATATAATAAGGTAAAGCCTAATATTTCCAAGGTTTATTGGTGACAGAAATATCTGAACGGGATTTCCATAAGGGTCTTTCAGGACTAAACCCATTTGTGTAGCTTAGCATTAAGGAATATCTAGTTTATTTCGCATACTTGGTTCTAGAATTCTATATATTTTTTAGTAACAAAGGGGTTACAAAATCAAAGATTTGTTGGTGGAAAATATTTTACGACATTAAATTATTCGAGCAAATCGCAGAAGTTAGAAACGAATTGGTTTGTAAACCTTTCATTCACCATTTCATTCGTCTCTCGTGCGTTTTCGAATTCGAATTCGCACACACAAGAATTTGAACCTTTTTCGCTGCTCGTGTGAAATTATACGTTCTTAAAGTTGGTGTTTTCTGTTATTGCTATCAGTTTTTGGGGTTTCCATTCATAAATATCGTTGTTGACAAAATATCTCTGTGAAGACGACCTCTGTGGCGTGGCCGGTGAAGGTCCGCCTGCGATATCGAGAGGTTGCGGGTTCGATTCCTGCCTCGGGACAAATTTTAATGTTTGTACAAACTGCAGATATTTGTTCAGGGCGTTTTCTATGTATACTAAAAAAAATCTATCTAAGAAGTGTATAGTATTAAGTATGTATATCAGTTATTTAGTACCCATAACACAAGCTCTGCTTAGCTTGGGGCTGTGTGAATTGTCCAGCATTATTTATTTGTCGTTTATTTTATCTTGTATTCTTGGACCGAGCGTAGATTCTTCTTAGGAACATCTCAACCTCAACAGCCTATATTGGTCCACCTTTTATCTCATGGGGGTAATGCCCATAATCCCCACAGGTAGAATTGTTCCGCAGGGGGCGCTGCTGCCCGCCCCCGGTGGATATCCCTTAGTCGCCTCTTACAACACCCGCGGGAAGAGTTGGGGTGGTGCAAATTCGAAGCCGGCACCACACAGCTATGAACATATAGTGCCTTTCGAATTCCTAAGGCATTCACTGTCCAGCCTCTGGGGTGGTGCAAATTCTAAGCCGGCACCACACAGCTATCAACATCTAGTGCCTTTCGAATTCCTAACGCATTCACTGTCGAGCCTCTTTCGAATTTCTTAACGCATTCACTGCCCACTGACCTGCAGTAGGACATCTGCGTCTTGGGCCATGAAAGTTTTAGATCTTACTGGATAATAAGGTTCTAAGCGAATAAATATGTTGCAACGCGAGTCCCTAACACCTTGTTAACCTCGAGATTGCTCTCCACGCTCCGTCAATGCGGAGGTTATTATAAGCGGTTGCAGACGGGGTTAATCAAATTTTATTACTAAGATTAGATAGATAGATAGAAAATTCTTTATTAAATAATAATAATAAATAAATAAATCATGCTGGACAATTCACACAGCATTATCTAGCCCCAAGGTAAGCAAAGCTTGTGTTATGGGTACTAGATAACTGATATACATAATAATATACGAGTACATAGATAGATATTTTTTATTATACATAGAAAACGACCAGAACACCCTGAACAAATATCTGCAGATCGTACAAATATTTGTCCCGAGGCGGGAATCGAACCCGCAACCTCCTGCGTCGCAGGCACACTATTGCACACTTATAGATAGAAACAATACAGCAAAACAGCTTAAAACTAAGTGACAAGTGGCGGTCTTATCGCTCAAGAGCGATCTCCACCAGACAACCGTGGATGGATAGGATCATTGGAAAGTATTAGGGGTTCTGTGTGCTCTTGATAGTTTTATAAATAAATACTTTTAATATAAATACTACGCTTAAAATATACTACATACATAACATTATATATATACCTACATTATACTTACATAAACTACTTATATACCATAGGGACTCAGATTACATGGCTGCTGAGCTTTTGAAACCAGCCCTTTCGTCTGCGCATAACAAAAAGCCTTTAACCCCCGACGCAAATAGAGGGGTGTTATAATTATCAAAAAATTATCAAAAAAGGAAGGAAAATTAAGGAATTATCAAATAATCGGACCGCGCGTAGATGATACCTATCACAAGCTTTTATTTACTTAATGTATCTGTATTAGTTTTGTTTTGTGTTATTCAATCAAAAACCTTGTTTGGAGAGCTTGGTGGCCACCAATAGGAACTAAACTCTTGAAACAAGTATCTGCCTAAATAATACAGTACAAAACTATTAAAGATACATTTAAAAAAAGCTTATAATGGATATCGTCTACGCGCCGTCCGATTTTTTGATAATTCCTTTGTATAACGTAATTATAAAATTAAATATGTAGTGGCGCCACTATCCACCCTACTATTCGCCTTAAGGAACATTAACTGAATTCTTACTATACCCGTTGTCCTATTACCCGTTTTCCCGTAGGAATGAAGCATATAACTAATGGAAATAGAGCACTTTGATATCTGCATAGAAGCCATCGGTCCACTGAGGATTTAAATCGGTCAGTCCATGACCATGACCGTCAGCACAGTCAAATCCCATGCATAATGCTTCTTCAGTACCTGTCTCCGGACATAGGCCTCTACAGGGTGCCACGAAACATCTGCCGAAACGGGGTGATACTGGATCTCGAGGGGATTGACTTTGGTTCTACGATTTTTTGAATTTAGGAATTCTTTTTCATTAGTGATTCTTTGTAAATCCAAACTTATTCTTAACGTTTTTCTACGACTCTTTAAACCATAACTTATAATTATAACCCGTGATTATAAGTATAAGGTTTGTCTAGTGTCAATAACTTAAAAAATGCTACTTTTTTTTTTCTTTTTATTCGTACTGTTTTACGTGTATTCTTACATTTAATATAATTAAGTAATTTGAAATTTTAAAGGCGATGTAATGTATACAATTAACTACATTATTTTCATGTGATAATTTCATGACAAAACAATGATTTTGCTGATAAAACCAGCTAATAACATTTTTGTAATATGTTATTATGTTAAATAATGCAAGAGTGCGTGTAAAAGAACGCGAAAAGGAAGAATTTTAATTTTTATTTTTTTTAAGTTTTTTCTATACAAAACACTGATTTTCGTCGAACTGATTTTCTTCCTTAGTTCCCTTTAGTTAGTGGTATAAACAGGGTGCCACGTAACATATACATGTTCCGAATCACCCTGTTTATACCACTCGACTTGATCGCTCTAACTTGGAATAACTTAGCATACTCAATAAACCAATACGGATCTAGACTAGACAATGGATGGATTCCACGCAAATGCACACAATCAAGTACACACGTGTGCCCTTCCGAGTTCCGTGTTCAAGAGCAACGCGTGCTATCAGCTGTACCTATCAACTTTAAAATTGAAGGACTAGGTAAGGGTTAACAGAATTCTCATCTGCTCTGGTTGATTAACCCGCAAGGCAGCCAGAGCCGAGAAAAACAAGACCCGTCAAGTGCATGTGTAACTCGCGCGCCGAGGGTTTCGAACGTTTGTCAACAAGTAGGTACCATATGTACTAACCTATGTACTAAAGGTACCGGTTAGAGACTTCGAAATTTAATGAATACCTAAAACTAGTAGGTACCGACCTACATTTCAGATGGATCTCTCTGCATGCTTCGCTGATAGGGGGTAGCGGTAAATTTTTCGACTTTTTTCAAAATATTTCAAAAAGTATGAAACCTACAGAAATTTCAAAAACTATTTTGTACAAACTAATACCTTTCATTTGATACCCCACTTGACTTTGTAGGTCTCTTTTAAAATGTTGACATCTCAATTTGTATGGAAAATGTTCATATTCATTTTTTTTTGTTGATAGCTACGGTAGCTTTGCTGAGTTATTAAGGAGGGAAAAAAGGACAGACAAAGCGAGACCATAAGGGTTTCGAAACCGATCTTCAGAACACTGAAAAACTCGTAACTCGAGGTTTTTTATAGTTTTTTAGTAGCGTATCCACAAGTTAGCCAAATCATTGAGTTTTTAATCGCTTAGGCTTTTACAGACTGTAAAATCAAAACGACGATCCGTCCAACATGTGGCCAAAATGGTTCGTATATTGAGTCATTATGTTAACAGTTAACGTGAACTCTACGGTGCCAGGTGCAAACCCTATGAACAATCAACCAGCCTGACAAAAGAACGATTTTTTGTGGCAGCCCTAAGAAGTGTGAAGAACAACATTACCTACAGATTCAAGCACCGCTTTACTTTTCTTAAGGTTATCGACCAGGCAGTAAATCAAGGGAGATTAAAAGGGAGGGCTGGCACGACAAATCATTCCGACTCAGATCTCGCGACGAAAATACCCGAAGGAATTACGAAAATAAAATTAATGTACGTTTGTCTTAGTTATTTTTTTCCTGCTTAGTACGGTTATTAAACTGCAATCATTTGTGTACTTTGTACTCACTTGTTTCTTTATAATGTTTTATAACCTCTAACTTTCCTTTCATAGCATCGCAAAGGACACTTGGCTAAAACATAGTCTATCTATAGTATCACAGCCTACCTATATGCATACAGTCGTTCGACGAAGGCGTTTTGACAGGGCAATCTGCGGGGGCCAAGGGACGGGTCGGGGGGGAGGACGCTCCCGAGTTACCCTCCCCCGTCCTGTCTCTTGCCCCCCGCACGATTGCCCTGTCAAAACCACGTCAAAATGCCTTCGTCGAACGACTGTATGCATATAGGTAGGCTGTGATAGCATTGAGGGAGGATATTTTTTAGAATAGGACCCAGGTGGTCGATTCAGATGAATTTGTACTTAAATTTATCACTGATACCTATTTTCGCCGTTAAATTTAAGTGGCTGACTTTTCATTGCGAACAAAAACAAAGAACCACCTTCGTCGAACGACTGTATGCATATAGGTAGGCTGTGATAGCATTGAGGGAGAATATTTTTGAGAATAGGACCCAGCTGGTCGATTCAGATGAATTTGTAAGTCACTCACTCATACTTAGTTTCGCAGTTCAATTTGAGTGGCTGACTTTTCATTGCGAACAAAAACAAAGAACCATCTGAAACGACCTGCTGTAATTCTGGAGATAACACTGACAAACAAAATACTACCTCTTAATAATATTAGTATTCCTTATTTCCTTATCACAGAAATTTCAAGTTATAAAGATAGAAACATGGAATGGACCACATAGAAATTCATCTCGATTATCTATTTTTTCATCAGGTTTTCTCATGTTTAGTTTTGTACAAAATAACAGGTTGCATTTCAACCCAAAGCGCACTTATCTCGTCAACGGTCACGTCGTGATCATTTCGATGGATCCTTCGCGTGTCACTGTCATTCATTATAAATGGACGAAATTGTCGTCATCCGTTGCACACATATACATATAAACAACATATATATCAGCGGCAGCAAGCGACAATTGGAGTGAAATTTCTGTTTGAATAGGAAGTTTCGTAATGGTAAGCTATGAAACATTGTCTGTGTTGTTTTTTGTATGACTGTCCAAAATTTGGCACAAGCTTTCGGTATTCCAATCGTATAGTTTGAATATTTTGTTTGATCCACTTATTCTGGACAGATGACTGGTAGACATTGTTTACCAATTATTGCATTTGATGCAGATTTAATCTCAATTCGTAAAATAAAACTACGCTTGGACTATTGATCTATAGTTTTATGGCTTATGGCACACCTTGCTAACTTACCAGATAAATAATAACGAAGTCGCGGGTACAGCTAGTCATAATATATATAGTCTATATATGTAATATAAAAGAAAGTCGTGTTAGTTACACTATTTATAACTCAAGAACGGCTTTACCGATATGGCTGAAAATTGGTGAGGAGGTAGCTTAGAGCCAGGAGACGGACATAGGATACTATTTATTCCGTTCGATAGCATTCAAGTGTGACTTGACATAACCTCAAAAATAGAATAGGATAGATATAACCTCAAAACGTTTCCATAGAAACAACGCGTGCGAAGCCGCGGGCAGAAGCTAGTTTATAATAATTAATAAAAAACAAAGCCCATATACAGCTGCTTTTTAATGACATTTGTTGACCTGTATCTTAATTTTATAATTATATTTCTAACATCATAATTAATTGCAGGCTCTTCTACAGAAAACCATTTCTTATTTTATAATTATGTGTTTATTGTTCTGCTTACAATCCCATAAGGTGTTTCCTTCCCTCTTAAGGCGAGGATTCCCGAGATGCGATGATTGCGAGTAAGTGAGCAAGACGGTGCGCCGGCAGCCGAGCTCGATTTTGTAGGTATTTAGGTGTTTTGAAAAATATTTGTATGGCATATAAAAATATTTTCTAGTGATGCACTGCGTAATTACGTTTGCAATGTTTTGGTATACATTTTGTGCCATTTTATTCATTTTTCTATTCATACTGATCATTCAAAGTTTCATTTAGAGGTAACTTTGTAAATTTTTTCTATCGGTTGAAATATCACCAATCGTGTTTTTGTCTAGTGATGCACTAGGAAATATCCTCAACTATAATATGTATGAATTTCAAAACTATAGGCCTTGTAGTTATTGAGGTACGGACAGTTAAAAATCCCGAATTCCGGGAATCCTCGCCTTAAAAATCTTGTGTGTGTCATCATAATTGAATATTAGGTATAATTAGCATTATTCATTAATTAGATTTCAACGACATCAAGTGTATAAATATGTACCTACGGTGGAATAAATAAATTGAATTGAAAATAAATAATGTTGAACAATCTACACCGCATCATCTAGCCCCAAACGCCCCCATCTAGTGATAACTAATAGACGTGTTACTGAAATAAAACAGGGCATCACATTAACATGGGCTATAATCCTTTCTACAACTTATTAGAACATTTTATGAATATCAACATAACTTTTCTACAACGGCGTCCATGACATAGTGTTGCACCCTTATCACAAATATTTTACAATCTAACAATAAAACTATTTCCAACTCTAAACCTGTTTTTTAGGCAAGCTAACATGCGGCCATTCGACATAACACGCGCCTCGCGTGGCTCTAAGATTAGGTTAAATTTAAACAATATTTTAGTCAAAATTACATCGGAATTAAGTTGGCATTTATACTTTCTATTTTCATCATAAGAATAAGATTTATTTACTGTTTCAACTGTATTACCTAGTTGCAGTTCGTTTTATGAAGTAGGTACATTTAAATTACTCAACAGTTTGTCTTTTCGGACGTAAAATAATTATTGTTAGAATTATTAAAATATACAGAATTGTTTTTCATTTTCGAACAATTACAATTAATAGGTCAAACTAAACGAATAAGTCATACACTGGTTATTCTCACAACGTTAGTTCCATACATACAAAGCTTAAATGTGTAGTATCAGTTGACTACATTTAGTGGCAATCCAGATAGTTTGAACTGCCTGGCTTGTCAGAATTATACAATTATTGACAGATCACAGTGCACTTAATGTTATGTATGAATATCGTTAATACCTACTTGTCTACCACAAAACAAACAAAATTTAATTATAATGTTGCTGGTATCAATAAGCGTTTCACTATCACCTCATTATATTAACTGTTACTTAACATTGTCATGTCGCTTTCATTTCATTTTAGTATCACTATCATGTTATTATTTAAGTATTAATTATCATGATTCACAAAGATATTTCAAATAGTGATTCTAGGGGAAAATGAAAATTTAAGGTACATCATAACATAACATTATTAAACATAGTTGATAACTACATTATTTTTCAAGTATACAATAATTTGTAATAAGCATACAAGTTATAACAAAGACTGTTTTGTCTCGGCCATACTGCTCAATAATATAAGCGACCTCGCGTTCGATATCAAAATATTTGCATGCCAGTAAATATCGCAAGTAAACTGCTTGATATTACGTAACAAGTTTTAAAATTATAAGATTCAGACACATTTTTTTATAAGCACAATATGCAGATGACTAATATTTAATTTGCAATTTTTTAATTAATAGTCTTATTAACTATACAACTTACACCGTTGCAATCCAACGGATCACTTTATCTGTCGCGTCCAACAGAAACTATTTATCACTGTCGCGTCCAACAGATCTTTTAAATATAACTAACACCTTACATTTAAAGTATAAGTAACAAATTACACCGTTGCAATCCAACGGATCACTCTATCTGTTGCGTCCAACAGAACCTATATACCACTGTTGCGTCCAACAGATCATTTAAATATAACTAACACCTTACATTTAAAGTATAAGTAACAAATTACACCGTTGCAATCCAACGGATCACTCTCTCTCTGTTGCGTCCAACAGAAACTATTGATCACTGTCGCGTCCAACAGATCCTTTCGGTCACTATTATGTTGTACAAAAAAAATAATTATAATACAATATCTCATTTATCTATGTGCTCATCGGTACTCACTTTAGGAGATAATATATATATATATATCTCGCTCTCTCTTTCTCTCTCTGTTGCGTCCAACAGAAACTATAGATCGCTGTAATGTTGCGTCCAACAGATAATAAAATTAATTACAACAAAATCTCTCATTTATCTGTGTACTCATTCGTACTCACGTTAGGAAATAATAAAATTATCTCTATTCGCTTAATTATTATTATTCTTATTCTTCTTTTTAATCGCTTTAATTGTTCACTGTATTTGTTTTATTTATATCACTATATTTGCTTTTTAATTTTTCACATTGTTCACTTTTTCACTTTTTTTTTTATGAAATGTATTTGGGATTTAATGTCCTCTTCACTTTGAATTCTCACTTTTAGGGAAATTATATCACAATTATCGCTTTCGTTGATCACTGTCTTTAGAAGTTTTATTCACATTACTTAACACTTTCATGGCCCACGGCGCAGATGTCCTCCTGTGGCTCAGTGGTGCGACAGCACGCCCCTGCGGGTCGCACCACCAAGGCTGGGCAGTGAATGCGTTAATCACTATAATTTTTGGCTTTTCTTGATCGATATACTTAAAATTATTATTAATTATCCCTTAAAATTATTATGCTTATTCTCTAAACATTCATTTTTCGTATCAGATGCACACAATAGAATCTTACTGTGTATATATTTTTTTCACTTTCAATATTCACATAATTAAAATAAGAATCATATTATGATGTTCTATTCTAATATCATCCACGTTCAATATTCACATAATGAAACAACTGTACCGAAATATTGGAAAACTTAAATCAACAAATTATCAAGTTATTTATGTAATAATCGATAAGAGTAACATTTTCTAATACTATTAATTCACAATAAATATTCTCTTTTTCTTTAAAATACATTTTTGTTATTTATTATTCATTTTTATCGAGAGCTGGCGAATATCTGATACAGCGCATCAGCATTGTCATACAGCGTGACAATGCAGCCAGCGTCTTGGGGACGCTTCCGACTGGTGTTGATATGGATCAGTTGAGCTACCTGTAGACTGTTGGCAACAGTCAGCAGTTAGCTCAATTGTTTCAATTGTAATACACAAAACAATCTCGAGGAAATAAGTTTACATAATTGTTTTTTTTTTTTTTCTTTTGCCATTGTACATCATGTGTACCTACTAAATTTACTTGATATCAATTTATGGCTCTCATAACTCAAATGTAATTTCTCACTTTAGTAACTCACTTTAAATAAAAATGATTAAATATACGTGCTTCATTTAAATTAAGTTTTCATTTCATTCTACTACATTTCTTTTTTTTTTTTACTTTTTTTTTTACGCAAGCTTATTCAATATTATTATTGTTCATTAATCTCTTAATTGATAACACTTTTATTCTAATGTAGGTATGTAATTTTTGGGTAGTGATAGTGACAGAAAGTATGTTTCTACAACAATAATTATTGTTGTTATATAAATTATTCATCACCACGTCTTTTGTACCATAATAATAAATTAGTCAATTTTAAATTTCAAGTCTTTATTCTGCTAAAAACAAACACATTCTTTTCAGTAATACCCTTGCACCACTTTTGAACGTAAGAGTTTTATTTTCTCGTTTAATAGGTTTACTGATGAATTGATGGTACTTTAATGATGGATGACTCATCGATCTCAAAAAAACATATCTTTTGTCATTTATTGTACTCTTTTTGCTGTATTTAAACTGAAATAAATTACACAGTCATGTCAACATTACTTTCCTTTATTTGTTATCTTTTATAGTTGATATCGCCAATACATTTTCATCTTTAAGCTTTGTATCAGTCTCATATGAAGTTGATCTAAACGTATTATTTTAAAGAAGTGTCCGTTTTTATTCATCTATATGTACCTAAATATTATCAAAATAAAATAGACAAAATCAATATTTTCGTATGCAACATATTGTTGTATCAAATTATAAGTATTTGCTCTATTCATTGCGTTTTTTTTAAATTCTCTTATTTTTGTGTAAATAATTCCTACCTTTTTTTTTTTTAAGTTTCAATCGTGCCTTTGTTTATTGTGGATAGATAACTCAAAATTTATCGATACCATTTTATTACTTTAAAGAATTCGATTTGTTATATTATGCTTATTTAGGTCCAAGTAAAGTTTGTTTGCTTCACACCAATAGTCTGAGTTATTTTACTAAGGCTCTTTTTTATTGCATCTTTTCGGAATCTTGTTCTAGATAAACTATAGTTAATTGAATCCATTTTCCTAGTAATTTCGTGCACCTATACACAACAACAAGTGGTATACGTAAGTAACAGTAAAACTTTGTTATTTAATTTCAAATTATTATTTCGCATGAGTTATGTCACTCTTAAGTCAAATAAATTAACTAGCAAGTGATTTAATTTTCTTTCATAAATTATCAATATTATCATTTATTTATTTTAATTCACATTTTATTTTTATATTACACTCTGAATTATGTTATCATATTTCTCAAATACTCCTCTATTAAGCTGAAGACAGGGCGCTATGGCGCTCATTAGGGGAGGCCTATGTCCAGCAGTGGACTAATATAGGCTGATGATGATGATGACTCCTCTATTATCATTCGTCATGTGAACAATAACAAGCACTAACATACAATAACGAAAAAACACCGTATATGAAATGTGTGTTTTTTTTTTTTTTTTACTAGCTGTCTTAGCTACTAAAACCTGTAATTGGTGTTCACGTCTGGAGATGCCTGATGTGCTCTTGTCCAGCACTATTATTATTATTATTTATTATAATTATCCAAAAACAATGACCTACTTATGTCACATTAGTTCACCCAATAACTAAATTTCAATGAACTGAGCAACCCGGTAGCAAATGTACTTTATTATATATTTATTCAACTATAATATGCAATGTTGCAACTGAGTATAGGTACTCATTAACTCTCAGGAGCTACCTACTTATCTTATTCACAAAATTATCACAAGTGTCTGTGAAACTATGGGTAAGTAGTTAAGGGTTTCAGTGGTGTCTGTAAGACGGTGGGTATGCATTTAAGGGTTAACCGCAAAATAAACCATTATCCAGTCATTATTTTTCATGAAGCCGATGAAATGCCATTCAAGTGTCTATCTATCTATATCCCATACCTACCAATAGCAGTGTCACTATTTTCTATTTTAATTACAATTTAATTAAGTTAATTATTTATTCTTGTCTCCCAACCCGTCAAGTAATGAACATCTAATACAATATCTTAAACTGATAGTTGACTAATTGTATTTCTGATAGGTATGAAAATAATGCATCATTTGGAATTAATGAAATTATTATATTTAGATTATCATCATCGTTCAACCAAGTTATTATAATAGAGTTATTTCATTCTCTACTTGTAGGTATATTTTCAAGTCAAAGTAAAGCTAGTAGTAACTAACTTACTTTTATAACTGATGTTGCTATTTTCAAATACCACTTGGAAGTTATTTTTGCGAGCAAGAGAAGAGATAATCTTGGTCACCTGACATTCTATGTAAGATTATTATGATCATTTGTACTAGACTTACATAGTGCTTAATATTATTTTCTTATTATTTGTGCCTGAATGAGGGTTGTAAATTCTATTTATAATCATTAGAGCAAATATTCAATAATGTATGCCTTAGCGTCATGCATTTGGAACCTAAATCAGTCGACAGGCTAGGCTAATCATGTTGTTTTATGTAAACTGGACAATGCACATCAAGCTGCTTTATTTCATTTTATTGTAGGTAACGCTCAAGACATTGAATAAGTACTTATTGATTATGTTATAGCAATTTATTTTATCATAGCCTAGTCCACAAATGACAATGCACTCTTAGCAGCTATACTCTACCTAGGTAAAGTAACTGCACACTACACTGTGATACCCATTTAATATTTATTTAGAATTAACTATATCAGACAATGCCATTTTACAGCAGCACCATGAATTTATAATTAAGTATTATTATTTTGTTTACATGACTCTAGCGATGCCCATTTACAGCTGATCCATTTATTAATTTATCTATTTTTGTATGTACCAATATTCCTAAGTTCCTTGGTTATTTTCTGTCTTGTCTGTTTTATGACCTTGAATTATAACATAGGCACCACATATTGTAACGCTGTATATTCAAATTGACATTTGCAAGTGTGCCTTGTGCTCCTACGGCGGGTAGATGAGTATGAGTACGCTCCCTCATCATAACAATTGGTATCCTTAGGTACTTCCCTACTTTCTGACAATACCGTGTGATTATCATTGAAATAAATAATAAGTCAGACTTGCATACAGAATCCATTCTTCAATTCACTTCAACCAAATGTTTATCCAAAATGTAATGCATAACAAGTAACAAATTCTCACAACGGGAGGAATTTTCAATATTCATCATTTTTGTTTTTACACATTGTAGATTTTTAGGAGATTTTGTAGGTTTGAGGATTTTTACCAGATGAATAAGTACCATCACAATTCAGAATGTTAGAGCACAATTTCTAGCACAAATTGTGAACAAGTCAATCAAATAATTCCATGAAATTAACCGAACTAACTTTGAATAATAAATTTCTGTGTTTTTGTGTTTAAGATTCATGTGTTTAATTATCCCATTCATCTCTATTAATTTAATGGGGCATAGTAAAGGCCTTTAATCAAATATTATCACTTTTAGCAAAATTGCTCGATGAACATGGGAGTAAACTTGTAATACATTTTGTTGGTCACTTTGATTACTGATTTATAATGGGTTTCATTGAAAGCTTGTATTTTACTGGTTCAGATAAATTTACAATATGAGTTTTGGCTATCTTTCTCAAGAAAAGAATGGAAAAAGTAACTTTATCATATTGGAGGTTACAGGTTTTGTTTCATTTTAGTAATGTTATGGATGAATATCACTCTTTGAACTCATAATGAAAGTCATCGCTATTTACCATTGAATTCAAATCGTTTTCAATCAATACAATCTAATATTTCGCTGGCCAAAGTTTGGCCAGGATAATAATTGCAACTTGTATGCTTGTAGATATGTAAAATCAATGATTCAAATCAAAGAGAATAAAACCACTCCGATTCAATTAAGCGTTTGTTTTTGTCATAAGCCGATTTATGTAGGAAATCATTGGATAGGTCATCGAAACTTGAGTTTTTTTAGAATAAGTTTGACTGACCTCGGTTGGTAGATCTCACATTACCGTGTAGGCGTGTCTATCCCTCTTCGGACTGATAACTAATAGACGTGTTACTGAAATAAAACAGGGCATCACATTAACATGGGCTATAATCCTTTCTACAACTTATTAGAACATTTTATGAATATCAACATAACTTTTCTACAACGGCGTCCATGACATAGTGTTGCACCCTTATCACAAATATTTTACAATCTAACAATAAAACTATTTCCAACTCTAAACCTGTTTTTTAGGCAAGCTAACACTAGATAAACGTGAACTTAAAACACGATGGGCATTTGTTATTCCAAGATCTACAGCGAAAAGAAAACACTGCTAAGTTGCGTCATAATCATAACTTCAAACCAACTCTTTCATCTATCGATATGAAATCAACTCCAAGTAAAATGAAATCAGAGATCATTGTGAAGATTTAAAACATCCAAGCAACGTCAGTTCCTGGCTCCGACAGATGCTCTGCAGATTACAAGGTAGACTGAATAACAAAGGCACTGCAAAAAATGGTCGACGCAAGTTTAACAAGCATTAAACGAAGTGTTTCGACGAGACAGCAGGTGCCTACAACGGACGGTTTTGGTTGAAGCCATAATGGTGTATTGTATTCTATGTAGGGGATCAGGTATGGAGTTTTAGAAAATTAGCTTTGGATTTTTTGAGTGGGAACTTGGAACCTGTTTGTTTGATTGGAGTACTTAGTGAAACTTTACAATATACGCGTTCAAAGAGAAATACGCTTTCAAAGAGTTTTATCCAAGGAGCGAACTTTGAAAGTCAACTCACAATAAAAAGATAAAAATATTTTTTCGCACCGTTTACGACAGTTACTATAATAAAATGGACCGAGTGGGTAATTAAAATAAAAATTAACGTAGTATCGGAATTCCCCAGTAAAGGGGGACCAGTAAAGAGGTACAAAAGGGTTTGGAAATTCTATGTACGAAGTATCAGGAATAGGGAAGTTAATTTATATATTTTTTTTTTTTTTTGACGTGACAACGTCTTATAAATTGGTTTGCCGGGTGACACTTCAAGAAACTGCGTTACGCGTTACGCTCCGCTCACGTTATGCAGACATAAAAAGTGAAAGGAACTCAAAGTCGTTGTCACGTAAAACTTTCGCCCGTATACCGACTTTACAGGCAACCAATTTTTTTTTTTAATTTATATTTAATAAAAAATCTCTCTGTTGCTTACCATCGTGGCCCAAAAGGAGCAACTTCGCTTCTCTGCCAACACTATACAAAATAAAACTTTTACAGACGCATTAAAAATAAGCTTCATAGGTATCACAAACTGCAAAATTGATTATTGTAAATTCCTTCGTTTAACATAATAATAAGATAAAATAGGCGCTGGCACTGATTTGGATCGGGTATGCGCCTTAAAGTAAGTTTGTTTAACTTAAATTAGGACAAGTAACCTCTGTGCTGTCAGTAAATAAATAAATAATGCTGGACAATTCACACAGCATTATCTAGCCCCAAGCTAAGCAGAGCTTGTGTTGTGGGTACTAGATAACTGATATACTTAATACAATACACTACATAGACAGATATTTTTAATTATCCATAGAAATCATCCAGAACGCCCTGGACAAATGTCTGGAGATCGTACAAAAAAAATTCCCGAGGCGGGAATCGAACCCGCAGGGCAGGCAGACCTTCGCCCGCTGCGCCACAGAGGTCGTCAATAATATAATAAGATAAAATAGTTGGTGGCGCTGATTTGGGTCGGGTATGTGCCTTAAGGTAAGTTTGTTTAACTTAAATTAGGACAAGTAACCTCTGTGCTGTCAGTAAATGTCTTCCCATATCTTCTGGGAGACCGGGGATGGTTGACTAACTTTTTACATAATTGTATATATCTTTGGTGTTTTTATATATACAGACAAGAAAACAATATTATTCGGTAAGGAAACTATTAAACTAATAAAAAATATAATAAATAGTTCTTAGTTTAGTATGTAATCGATAATTTAATGGATTTTCCAGTACACTAACTTTTAGTCAATCTGCCCCTGGACCGGGGCAGGTAGACCATATGCCTGGGGTAAGTTGACCTAACTACCATTATGCGTCAACTCATGAGAAAAGGTAAATAAGATGTTTTTTTTTATTGTTGTTGAACCCTTTATTGAAACAAAACAACAATTTGAATCAGGTATTGACATTTTTTAAATGTTTTTTACACATTATCAGAGATAGCTCTTATTTTTAATGAAATTATTATATTTAACATTTTTTATTTAACTATGCTGATGATATTAAATTAAAAAACTACAATTTGACTCAGGTACAGATATTTCTTAATAAGTCTTAAACAAAATTATTAAAATCAAATCTTATCTATAATTAAATAAATTTAGGTAGGTATATTAAAAAAATGGTGATTGCAAATGTCTTATTTTTAAAACATTTTTTGACTTTAACTAATTCTACATAGCTTATGTTATTAATTAATAGCTAATTAATACTACTACTTAAACTAATCAAAATTCAAAATAACATAAATTATCAATAAAAATAAATTAAATTACTTTCGCTCCGCTGTTGCAGTTACCCCACTTGACCCTATACTTATTTTAAGTCCATTAAAAGTCCCAACTAAATTGTGTTTTCAAATCCATATTCAAATAGGGTTGGTTTACTAGTTATTCAACCAGCCCCGACAGAAATTGGCCTCCAGCCCCATATTCCATTTTTGACTTTGAACGCAAGCATAACCTAAATACGTCCTCCGATCTGAAAAACAAGATACGAAACATATTAAATATACGTCTAAGTCACGTTTATGCTAACAGACAAACTCATCACATAGAACGTTTAAGCAACAAAACAAAATATATACAAAGTGGAAATTTTACTTACGTGATAGACAAATGAAGAACGTGTCACTGCTCCCAAACGACGCGCGACCGCGATGCGGCGCTTCGGACGACTGAGCGGGGCGGGGAGGGTGATACTTGGCTGTGATTGGATGACGTCACACTCAAACTGGTCACATGTTATCGGCAGTTAGTCTACCTACCCCTATAGTCAACTATCCCCGGTCTCCCCTACCGATTGTTTTCAAGTTGCGAGACTTTTCCCAAGTTCTGAGACATTATGGACACAGTCTAGGAGCGACTTTGACGTCCCATTTTTCAAGTGGATGGTTTTATGTAGTGCTTGCAATTTTGAGACAAAGTAACTTTGATATTGTTGTACTTTGTAACTATTTGTGCTTAACGTCCAACATCACGCAACTCCACGGACAAGATGATGGAGTCTAGCGCGCCTACACGAGGGTAAAAATCATGTTTTTTTTTAATTTATTTTCGTGCAAACGTTAATCTAAATGCAAGCGACATAAGAGTGATTCAAATCATATCAACCCTGGTCTACACACACACTAAAGTCGGTGGTGCGACCACAGAACTATGGTGCGACATTTCAGCATGAATATTGTAGGCAGACGACGTGTTTTGTCAACTCGTAGCCAACCCGCCGACTTTGGTTCTTTTGTGGTTTTTCGTTTCTTTGACGACCTCTGTGGCGCAGCGGGCGAAGGTCCGCCTGCGACGCAGGAGGTTGCGGGTTCGATTCCCGCCTCGGGAAAAATTTTTGTGCGATCTGCAGATATTTGTTCAGGGGTTCTAGATGTTTTTCTATGTATAATAAAAAATATCTATCTATGTAGTGTATTGTATTATGTATATCAGTTATCTAGAACCCATAACACAAGCTCTGCTTAGCTTGGGGCTAGATAATGCTGTGTGAATTGTCCAGCATTATTTATTTATTTATTTTGTGTGTCAACTACTTAAAAACGAATTTTAAATAGCCGGGTTACAGTGTATTTTGCCAGGTGTGTGGAATACCAATGCGCTTTGCACCTGCCTCTCTTTCCAAACTGAGACACCGCGTGTTTTTGTTTGTCGCTTTAGGATTGTGTGGTGAGACGGATACGCGGTGTTGTAGTGGACGATTGGCTTTATAGATGAAATTGTTTATGGGTAGTGAAAATTAACGTTCTCCTCATGCTTAGCCTTTAGTATCCACTTTTGAAGTAATTTTAGAGCCTTTATGTTATTTAGTCTTGAACTTAACCTAATTTTGAAATTATTTAGAGTCTTTATGGCTCAATTTTAAAATGCCTAGTAATGATAAATTTTTATCAAAATAATATCTAAGTACATCTTACAAAAAAAATCGTGAAATCTATGTTCATTGCAACATGATGTCCACGTGCGATCACATAGAACCTTTCGAACTAAAAAAAAGGCGGTCAGACATTTACTTTAACGAGGTTCCATCCTATTTTGACAACGCACGGAATGTTTATAAAATAACATGTAAAATAATACCTACTTTGGCATTGAGGATGGAACATGGAACCTTGTCAAAGTAAACGTCCAACCGCTGTTCTTTTAATTCGAAATGGTTCCGTCCCATTCTGATCGCGCGTGGATTAGCTACGTCTCTCACACAGCGATAAAACAATACAAGATCACATACGTCAGAGGGGGAGTTGAAGTCACCTAATATACATACATTATGTATACAATATACTGTTAATGTTACTTTTAAGGCTTCGTCTCGAAGCAATAAAGACGCAAAGTTGGACGTACGATACCCTTCGATCAGACTGTGACTCACCACAATGCTTGCGGAACTTCGGACAGTCCGATGTCAACTTTAAGTCGGTGTGGTAAGGTCCAAAATGCTATGCTTTAGCACGCAATTTCCGACCCATGGAATGTGATGGAACCATTCTGAATTGAAACAAAACTGTGGAAAATTTACTTTGAGAAGGTTCTTGAAAAATAGAACCTTTTCCACCAAAATGAACCAAAATGCTTGCTATGCTTTAGCACGCAATTTTCGAGCCATCGGAATGTGATGGAACCATTCTGAATTGAAACAAAACTGTGGAAAATTTACTTTGAGAAGGTTCTTGAAACATAGAACCTTTTCCACCAAAATGAACCAAAATGCTTGCTATGCTTTAGCACGCAATTTTCGAGCCATCGGAATGTGATGGAACCATTCTGAATTGAAACAAAACTGTGGAAAATTTACTTTGAGAAGGTTCATGAAACATAGAACCTTTTCCACCAAAATGAACCAAAATGCTATGCTTTAGCACGCAATTTCCGAGCCATCGGAATGGGATGGATCCATTCTGAATTGAAACAAAAGCTGTGGAATATTTACTTTGAGAAGGTTCTTGAAACATATAACCTTTTCCGTTTTGAAAACGCGCAGGGGCCGAAATCCATTTTTCGAAATGACACGTTTTGGCATTTTACCTCTCATGTAGGAAACTTCAGATGGAGGGATACGTGTCCGTGTCCAGGTTGAAAATATTCTATCAGTCTCTCCGTGCAACCGCACGCGCTATCGAGAGTTTCTTTCAGGGACGATTCTGCAACATTGTCATAGTAAAGCGATTGGATAGTAAAATTCGTCCCCGGAGTATGAGAAATATGACGTAAAATTATGTACTTTGATAAAGTTCTGTCCCATTCCAATCGCGCGCGGATTATCATTCGATCAGACATCCGAGCGTCATAGCAAAATCAACTGAAAGTTTATATGCGTTATGGTCGAATTTAAGAGTCCGGCGGACCTCGATCGCAACTTCAATTCGAGGCGCGTGCAAAAATCGCCCCGAATATCGCTATCTCTGTTTAGTTGATGCAGGCGCGCGCGGGACGCGGTAGGTATACTACATACGTGAACACAACCAAGGTAATATTATCCTATAAGTAATCCGACTTCATACAAACGGGCGAAACGCGAGCTATACCTACGCGCCTCGATCTCGGCATGCGCTCAGCATGCAGACAGTCGCGGCTGTGCCGCAGTGACGAACGGATGGTGTGATGTTATTTTAACAATAACCGCGCGATTTTTTCTCTAAAAATAAGTTCAGGTACATATTTAATAAAGTAGCTGCAGGTTTCTATAACCAAGTAAAAGATATTCCTTTTTCTCCAAAAAAATCTCCTAAAATTTAATAATAAAGCATTTTGTAGGTACGTCTCAGTCGAGGCGCAAATATTTTTCGGTCGCAAATTTATAAGACCGATTTGTTATGCAAACATAAACAGGTTTTTTAATTAAATCTACCAATCAAAAAACAACACGCATTTTTATTGAACACTTCCCATTCAATTCACAAAGTATTTTATTTGTTTATTTAAAAAAAGTACCTTCCTATATTTACAATCACAAAACTAAATGGAAACACAAAGTAGGCAAATGTAATTAAAATGGTGGAGGCGGGCAGCCCTATCGCATGTTTACCTACCGCGCGGCTGTAGGCATTTATTTCAAAGATACGGCCGAGTTCAAATACTGTTGGATAATATTACCGTGACACAACCATCCATAGTGCCGTGCTTGTGCGTGTGCGTGAGTAGGTATACACCTCTGCTATCGAAAGCGGCAGGTAGGTTAGATACTAGATATAGATTAGATATAGACTAGGTACTAAATTTGCCTACCTATTTCTTTAGGCATACTATTTGCGTTTCATACCTACATAGGTACCTTGGTACTTACATTTTGGGAAGTGCAAGTGTATTTTAAAAAAATCTACTTGAATGTTTAGTTTGATAACGCGTTTTTTTCTTCAAGTTTCTCTACAAGGCCTACCTACGTATTTCTCAAGAAATACTTAGGTACCTAGGTACCTATGTAGAACCCAATTATAGGTAATATCATTGGTACCTAGAACCTAACTAAACTGATCGATCAGGATATACGTACTTAGGTAGTATGTAAGCACCTACGTATACTCCAGCAAAATTCGGTGTGACCACAGAAATCTTAATAACAAGGCACTAGAAATGCTGAGTACCATCCGATCTATCGGGAATGCGTGTCGCCGGCTCGCCCCCTCTACTACCTTACCACTACATACACAGACAATAACTACGGAATTACGGCTACGCCCATCCAAAAATGCAGTGCAAACCAAATTAAACCTTATGCGTAGTTGCATACGTTCGCTTACTCACACATTAGTGACAAGTTTGCATTTGTTGTCGTTATGACGTCATTTTAATGTAATCTACCCTAGTGCTGGGCACGAAATATCAGGTCACGTACCTATCGTACTGTTATTCTATGACTAGGGCATTGCTGCATTGTACTAATAAAATAAAAATATAGTTTGTACTTCAATATTCATTTATTATTAACTAGCGACCCGCCCCGGCTTCGCACGGGTGCAATGTTTATACTAAATATACCTACTGCAGAATTGGTACTCCGGCCGATACCGCAATCGCTATGTCCCTGTCATTTTAAATCTGTAATATCTTCGAAAATATTCATTCAAATTACATGCTGTAAAGGGCAATATTAATCTATATTAAATGCACAATGTATCTAAGTTACTTAATTGGATAAGGATTAATGCTGTACTGCTTAAAATCGCCTCGTAAATAAGCCATTATTTCTCGTAAAAAGTAAAGGATAAAAAATGGTTATTGTGGGTTATCCCTAAGAGATAGACATATACTATCGTAGACTTTTTTTGTAGGCCTTTTTAAGTTGTAAAATACTGTAGTACATTATTCTGATCTATCTCGTAGGGTTCAGCCAGCGTTTGCAATGTAAGGCATCCGGTAGCACTCTCAAAAAGGGGGGTCTTGGGAGGAACGGGAGAGTAAAATTTTTTTTGGAATCGAAATCATATGACCCCCTCTATACAACCCCCTAAAAATTTTTCATCAGTGTGACTCTGCTTGGCGCCCCCCTGGGGGGCGGTGGTTCCGGGGGGCAAATCTCAAAAAGTCGGAATTTTTCCTAGGTCCCCCGGACACCCCCTACATGATTCTGCAAAAAAAACATACCTCCCCCTCCACCATCAAGGAGAACAATTATGTCAGTCAGTCAGTCAGTGGTAATCGAGCTTTATAGATAGTTAGTTATTATGATAATAAATCATAAATAAACAATTTTAATATAACATCGTATTCCTAAAATACTATGTTAAATTATGCAAAGTTGTTTTACAAATCACAACCAAGGTAATATTAAGGATAATATTACCGTGTCACAACACTAGCTCGCGACCGAGTTCTGCGGCCGTACCACGATAGGAAATCGAGCGCGCAACGTTATCGTTCACTGTGCAGTACATTGCTTTTTGTAATGAGGTACCTGCCCGATGTTGACAAAAATAAGAGGCAATGTATAGTTAAACGTGATAATAAGAACGGTCGACTGTGACGTTCGTATTACTTTTAAAGATTCTATAATTTTAAGGAAAAACGGCATTATTTAGAAAAAACAATACTTACCGATGAAAAGTTATTCCTTTATTAATATAATTACAACTTGTGGAAGAATTTCCGCAATGGGAAATGCTGCAACACACCATTTTTACACACGCACGTTTCGAGAGCAACTGAACAGCAACGAACGCACTGGTGGCGTGAGAGTCACCTGAGCGGCGACAAGGTCACGCGCGCTTACGATTTCTAGTGCCTTGTTATTCAGATTTCTGTGGGTGTGACATTTTTGTAAACTAACCGAATTTGGATGGAGTGTAGGTAGGTTCGTCATACGGTTCTGCTTCTGCAATACCTAGGATATACCTAAATTTAGGATTAAATACACGAGTAGGTATAGTGAATTTCTGACAAGAAAATAAAAGGCAAGGATATAAACGTAAACACTTTTTTGTTCATTGATATTGACACTTTCATTTATTTTAAAAAAACATTTGATTTTGACTTGAAACATTTATTTACTTATCAAAAAACAAATCAATTTACGATTTTGGTAAAGCCTTGTGGGGTAACCATATCGGCTAAACACTACGAAATTTGTTATGGTACCTACCTAGCTAGTCAAAAATATACCTAGATAGTGTGAAAGATACTTATAAAACAAATATGGATTGATGGATTGGTATGTGTTGATTAGGTACTTCTTTACGCGAAAACTTCTAAACATCTATATCCAAACTTTAAAAACATCTACCTACATCCAAACTCAAAATACCTATGAGTGTGATAAAATATACACAGGATGCCACGGAAAGGGTTTATTAAACCGAAAAGGGATAATTCTGGAATCCGAGAGATTCATCTTGTGAATAACGATTTTTTAAATTTCGAATATTTATAATTTATTTGTAGGTACGTTTCGTATACCTAAGAATACACGTAAAAAACGATGAAAAAACGTCTAATTTTTTCCTGTTTACTTCCGTTACATTGATTGTGGTTACCAACTGCAGCAATAAAAAAAATCGCGGCTCGCTCCGCTCGCCGATATTACTGTTCTTTGTGCTCTGTATTTTGATTAGCACAGAGGCAACGTTCCCAATTTTATTGGTCTGGCTGGTCCGCTATAGTCAGTTTGTATCAATCCAACCACCACAATAAAAAGCACAAAATATAACAAATAATCTGCGAGGTCACTTTGTCAACCAGTACAAAAAATTAGTAGACAACAAAATTTTCGCGTTTTGGTCTGGTCGCTGATAACATTTGTTCCTTCTGACTGTGATCCACAGCTCAAAACCCGGCCCGCTTTAGGTCACTTTGCCAAATTTTCTAAAAAGTTGCCCAAAATCTAACAAAAACCAAAAATTATCGCAGCACGCTCTGCTTGCCTCTGATAACATTCTGCTGTTTTGATAAGCTTCTGGTTTGCTCTAGTTCAGGACTCCTTCTCCGTTTCAGGCTAGTTTGCAACTGCAAAATATCTAATACCAAACAACTCACACGCACAGCCAGATCATAAAAAATTTCGTTGATTCTATATGGTGTCTGGTCTGTTGTTCGCATATTTGGTTGTTATTCGTGAAACTTTAAAATTGTTCTTCACACTAATATTATAAATGCGAAAGTTTGTATGGATAGATGGATGGATGGATGTTTGTTACGTCTTCACACCAAAACTACTGAACAGATTGAGCTAAAATTTTGCATTGGTGTAGCTCTAAGCCTGGAATCAAACATAGGCTACTGTTTATCCCATAAATCAGTTCCCATGGGATAGAAATTACCTTTGAACGTTTCCATAGAAAGAAGCGTGCGAAGCCGCGGGCAGAAGCTAGCATTCACAGCTCGCTCAACTCGCTGTTATTTATTTTCTGAACCAGTTTGTGACAACTCGAAAAAGGGAAAAAAAATTCGGCTCGCTCCGCTCGCCGCTACATCTTTTTCGGTGTCTTTTTTGTATTTTTAATTTTTTGTTAATCTCCTTTGCTCCGCTCGCCCCGATTTATATTCATAGCTTTATATCTACCACCGCAAACTTTTTACAATTTTCGGGGCAGGTTTCGCTCACTTTATTTTGTCATAGGCTCTGGCTTACTTTTCCCCAAACATCAGAAAAAATCTCCAACATTTTTGAGGCTCGTTTCGCTCGCCATTACTTATACTTCCTATTGTTGGGTTGGGAGTTGGGGGAAGGGATGTCATTTTTGCGGCCAATATGCAAAACACTGCATTTCGCGGCTCGCTCCGCTCGCCGATAGTATTTTGTCCTTCTCTGTATTTGGTCCAGTGTGTTTAACATCATTTTGCTCGGGTAGTTACCCAAAAAAGTAACAAAAATTTCGGCGGCTCGCTCCGCTCGCCGCTACATTTTTCCATGTCTTTTTTGTATTTTCAATTTTTTGTTGATGCCCTTGCTCCGCTCACCCCTATTTATATTCATAGCTTTATATCTACTACCGCAAGTCTCTAAGATTTTCGGGGCTTGCTACGATCGCTATCATTTATTTTTTATAGATACCTATCAACAACAAAATAAATGATGCGGGCGAGAGTAAGCAAGTAGACCTACTCTTGCTTACTTTTGCCCAAACTTCAGAAAGCATCTCAAAAATTTGGAGGCTCGCTTCGCTCGCTATAACTTATACCTACTATTGCTGGGAGTTGAGTATAAATTTTCCGCGGCTCGCTCCGCTCGCCGATAAAGTTAAGTGGTTTTCAGTGGGGTCTGCAACCGCCTACAAGTACATTTGGTGCTACGGCCCGCACCAAGTGTGACCCCCCCCCCCCCCCCCCCCCCCAAAGTCTTGGGCTGCGACCGCGCCTGGATACCTACCTACCTAGTACTTCCTTACTTCACATACATTGTAGGTACCTACCTATCTTATGATAGGTACATATATCTAAACAACATGTTAGGTAGCTACCTACCTAGTTAGGTAAGTATTAGCACGGTAATATTATCCAATAATATTACCTTGGTATTAGGTAGGTATGTAGGTATTTACTTTAAAATAAGAAAACAACTAGCTAATAATAAAATAATTTAGGTAGGTAGGTAGGTAAGTAAGTAAGTACCTACCTACTTACTGTGAGATACCTACCTTCATCCCAACGTTCCGAGTCCATAATATCATTAACCAAACCGTAAGTGAAAAATATCAAAGTCCGTAAACAAAGCCAAAGCACGCCAAAGTCGTAGTAGGTAGGTACCTCTAGGTATGTAATGTACCTAAGGAGGTAGGTTATTGTTTCCAAACAACAAGGCAAATCTGAATCCAAGTCAGTGGCACAGGTCTATAGAATAGTGAACAAACAAATACCTACGCACGCACAGCACCGTAACTTGTCAGACACACTGATTTAGAAAATAATATACTTACTAAATGATAATACCTAGCCTCTCCTACCATATTATAAGAACCTATCAGGAGAACATAGTATGTTCTCCTAAACCCAACGACACGGTATTTTTTTTTTTTTTTTTTTAAATCTTTATTTGTTTTAAAGGAGTTTTGTCAGCATGACTATGTCACTCCCGTAGAGAAACGACACGGTAATATAGGATAATATTACCTTGCCTACGACGACCTCCGAAAGTCCCCGAGCGGTGGCGGCGCCCCGTGTAAATACACGTTGCATTAGTGTGTCTGTCCGAGCCACGAGCGATCACACAACCGAAGTGTCCCGTCCCCCGGCCCTGCACCCCGCCCCGTGCGTGCGCGATAGCATGATTGCCGTTTAAAATTTGGTATGAATTTCGCTGTGTTCTCTAATACCAAAAATGATGACTGAAAACTTCTTGTATTCTTCACAAAGTATTGTTATTCTGTAACTAGACAATATTACCTATGTTCCCAAACAAATAACACATAAGATATTGTTGTTTTTATTACGAAACAAATAGGAAGAAAACTGGCCAATTTTGTCTTAAAAATTTCAAAATGCGATTGGCTTTCATTTAATTTTCGGTAAGTATTTTGAAAAAAAAACTATCCAGGAACCTAGATAAATACTATTTGAATACAAATAATACAATAATATAGTGGAAATATGCTTGAATTAGAAATAATTTTGGTATTACGTTTGTATGGACAAGTCGCCTTCCGCTGGCCTCTTAAGACGCGATTGCAAAGAATAGCAACTACCCTCTATTTATTTGTCAATATTGACAAACAAATACGGGCAGTTTCCTCTTCCTCGTCTTCCGTTGTTTCATGGATAGTTTTGGCTCGGGAATCATAAAAATACAGGGTGTTGTTTTATAGATTTTCATAGGTTCAATTACCGTAAAATACAGAAAGTTGCTTATCCCTTTTTCAAACATAGGGTAGAAAGTACTTCATTGCAGGCGTACTAAAATGCGGGACGGAAAACTCTATGAAATTTCATTTCTCACGCGTTTAGCGAGGCGACCAAATCATGAAGATCGGATAACAATGGGCAAAGATATCAAGATACAGATTGATTGAGAACATCATAAAAAACCTTCTTTCCTAAAGTCGGTTGAATATCCGTTCCCGCTGCCGCTCCTTACCACCAACGCAGCCTTAAAGTGAAGACTACCCGTGTAACCGACAAGACAGCAACATTCCAAGAATCGTTCCAAGAATCGCCAAGGATTGTCCGCTTATTTCCTGTGATAGTATTATAGAACCGTCTCTGACTAACGATAACGATGAACCGTGGTTTGAAACGAGATTTATGTTTCAAGTACCAAATAATATCAATGTGCTTTATTTCTTTTAGACCTTACAGGAAACTTGGACACTCAAAATTCAAAGTAAATAAATAAAACTAGGAAATAAAGTGATCACTTTGATTTTCTGTTCACTTCAATCTTTTTAAGGTAAAGTAAAATAGCGATTAAGAAACCGTTACAACAGCCGCAGGAAGCTCGGTTTACTCTTTGGACGTGATTGGTTCATTTTCTTTTTTATTCGTTAGCAAAATGTAGCCAAATGTAGCTAATGTTACCAAAAGCAGCAGTATGTGTGATACACTCAGGAGAACATCCGAAGTGAGGGTTAGGGCTTCAAACTCTTCTAATTCTCTTTCTCTTCTAATTTCTAATATAAATCTATCTCTCACTATCTTAATGACGACTTTCTGACACTCATCTTACACTTATCTCATACACTATTTACACGATTTTTACGGTTATTCCTGAAAACCTGGAATTAAGGTGGATTGGTAAGTCTGTATTTTCGTGCATGACATCACATCACAATTAAAATTCAAGTCAAATCTCAATTTAAGTAAAACATCAGGATTAAAAATATTAATATACCATAAAAATAATAAATGATTGATAAATATAAAATACCTGTACCTATAACGATTTTTCAACAATTACGCGCGAAACCGTCTGATGAGATTCAACAAAATGCAATTCGCATGCACCATGTGCATTCCCACAAATTGACATGGTGCATTGGGATGCGAATCGAATTTTGTGGAATATCATCACTCATCCATCAGAAACGGTTTTACGCGGAATTATTACTTAAGGCGCTACCCCGACCCAAATCAGCGCCACCACCTATTTTATTTAATTATTCTGTTAAACGAAGGAAATTTAAAAAATCGATTGGCCAGTTTGTAGGAAGCACAAACTGGCCAATCGATTTTTTAAATTTCCTATCATAAGCTTTTTTTTAATGCCTCTATAAATGTTTTAGTTTGTATAGTGTAGGAAGAGATGCGAAGTTGCTCTTTTTTCCCGCCATGGTGGCCAAAACGAGCAACTTCGCATCTCTGCTTAAAGTATTCAAAATAAAACTTTTACAGGGACATTAAAAAAAAGCCTATGATAGGAAGCACAAACTGGCCAATCGATTTTTTAAATTTCCTTCGTTTAACAGAATAATTAAATAAAATAGGTGGTGGCGCTGATTTGGGTCGGGGTAGCGCCTTAATATTTTTTATCCTATTATTTTGCAATGGATTTCCGCAAAGTAAAGTGAATTTTTTATTTATCAATTTAAGTTTTTTAAGAAAACCAAAATTCCGTCAAAGAATGTGAACAAGCAGAGTTATAAACCGCAAAGTACCCTCTTAGTCTACAAACTCCAAAGTCTCCAAATACCTCAAAACTTCGCTAAGTCTTTAATAAAATTCCTTGTTCGGTGTAACGTACGATACTCCTTTCAATTAAATATCAAATATTTAAGTGATTTATTTCCTTTAGACCTTACAGGACGCTTGGACACGTCACAAAATTCAAAGCACATGAGTCAAACTATGAAATAAAGTACCTAATCACTTAAATTTTTTGGTCACTTCATTCTTTTAAGGTAGAGTAAAGAAGCGAACAAGAAACCTTGGCCTTGACAGGGTGTTAGTTTTAGAGCTGGAGCAAAACTCGTCTCAAGCTTTTATATCCTCTAGAAGATAATCTGATATTTTGTAAGCCTTGTTACAAAGGATATGTTTGACAAGTTGTTAGAATTTATTTATTGATAATTTTTGCAACTCACTTGGAGTTTTGTTGTAGAAGCCCATACATTGCATTTTAAAAGATACATTAATCTTGTGTAGCCTAGTTGTGGACACAGCGAGTTTATTCTTATTTCTAGTATTTAAATTATGTGTGTCGCTCTTTTTAGGGAACCGATTGATATTTCTATGAGTGTACAACAAGTTTTCATAAATATATTGACATGGTACTGTTATGTCATCATCGTCCTAACCATCTCATCATCATCATCATCATCTACAGCGTACTGGTCCACTGCTGGATGCAGGCCTTCCCCTGATAACACCTTATTGGACGTTGTTACGCGGCTGCCCGCCCCCAGTGGATATCCCTTAATCGCCTTTTACGACACCCGCGGGAAGATTTGGGGTGGTGCAAACTCTAAGACGGCACCACACGGCAAGGCACACGGCAAGACTCCTTTCAATTACCAAGTATGTTAAGGTGAGTATAGACTAGAGCTAGAACAAGTAAATTACTTGTAAAAGAACATCGAGCATTCGCTGTATTTAAAACTAATCGAACAACACTTCGAACATGACGCGCGATGTTTTGTTACTTATATACCTACGTAAGTTTGTTGTTATGTAATTTCATGTTATCTCCATAGGGCGATGTGGTCGCTAAGCGCCAAAGTCTCTTTATTTTGATATAAATTAAAAAAAATAAACCTGATTTTAAAAACTATTTTAACTGAAAGGACTATAATGTCTTTATTGCTGTTGACCGCAAAACCAACGAGCGTTTTGGTGTAACATTTATCGAGCAAAGGCACCCGCGCTCGTGAGGTGCGCGGCCCGAGGGGAAATGTACGCAAGGTAGAAATAAATGTTACAGGTAAATGCTCACTCGCCGTGAGCATTACGTCGAACACAGCGTCGAGCATTCGCAATAACGTTACATTACATGTAAATGCTTTAGGAAACTGAACATCTGTCAGTATTGTTTCATTTGTAAGAACATTACATTACATTGTAATGCTCTAGCTAGTCTATATTCACCTTTAGGTTTCGTAATTCTAACATTATAATAATGGATCGCTTGTTGACGCTCCCTAATCATTTATCAGTTAACTGATAGGAAATCAATACTTCACGGAATTGATAAGACTTCATACTTATACACTAACCAAACTTGATGTAGAATATTTGTAAACAAACCGCCCATACAATCTAAAAGTACTTTGTTGCTGTTTTTATACGCAATATACATTACGACTTCTCGATAGAGATCTTTCCTTCAATAAAATATTACTTACAATTACTTACTTTAAGTATCTGAAAGGCGACCCCAAGCAAGTGAGTTTTAGTTATTTGTCTCGAGCTTTATTTGCACACATTCTACATCAAGTTTGGCTAGTGTATAGCTATAGCTACCTGTTATGGCGTAATTTTTTA
Organism: Eupithecia subfuscata; assembly: GCA_963564075.1. Taxonomy (NCBI): domain Eukaryota; kingdom Metazoa; phylum Arthropoda; class Insecta; order Lepidoptera; family Geometridae; genus Eupithecia; species Eupithecia subfuscata. The sequence continues at coordinate 3,249,146 of OY751116.1, read as the reverse complement.
ACACCCGGTGAGGCGGGTTTAGTCGAGTGTTTCTGTGTTTATCTGATACTCTTTATTACCTCGAAATATATAAACGACTGAACCGATTTTGATAAGAGGTATCAGCATACTCGTCCAGACTAGTATTTTGATACCAGATCAGGCCAGAGGAGTTCATACTCCTGTGATTTTTAGCAACATTTTGTCAGCCTTTGCCATTTGGCGAAAAATAAGAAAAAGCGGGGACCGATTTCGGGTTTATTATGGTTTCCAGAATGAATGAAAAGCGAGAACTGAGGCACCAACGAGCTGCGGCGGCTGTCGCAGACCCACCACTATCCACCGGGGTTCACGGATGCCAATACTGCGGCCGCATCTGCCGGTCCCGTATAGGCCTTACAAGTCATCTACGTAAGTGCCGAAAAACGAACACTACATAAATCATCCTTCGTGGCTGTAAAGGATGTAAAGATGATGATGATGATGGTTTCCAATTAATTACTTGTCAACGCTAGTTAAAAGTCATGTTGGAAAATGGAAGCTTAACATTCTAATAAATATCAACATTTGTACCCGACAGATATGAAAACCGATTTAAATCTATTTGTTTGCATTTCAACTGACGCAGCAAATGAGATCGAGTATAAAATAAATTTGAAACCATTAATTGCGTACACAAACAATACGGGAAACAATATTGTTTGTAGGGTTGTCAAACACAGGAAGGGAAGCGATGGCAACGGGCGTCTGCCAACCCTGAAATCCCTGGCCCGACGTAACATGTCACTGTTTCGGGAAAACACGTGTCAAGCTTAGGCTCTGGCAAACGACGTCTGATGTTTCCATTTCCATTGTACACCGGTCAAAAACCCTGTCGTGGACCTTATCTACGAAGGTTCGTGGTTCGTGGTCACCCCTGAGGTAGATAAGTCTAAAGGTAAGGTTAGGTCAGTTACTCAAACTGTTTGACTTCCAGAACGATGAATTTGACGAGTTATAAAGGTTGACGCTCGCACCACCAACACATTTGACACAATGTAGTTATAAATGAATGAGATGTTATCTTAATCTTACATGCTTGAATGCTCATTTTTGTGTTGTGCGGCGGCAATGAGGTTGGACGTGTGAGCGCCAACCTTTAACATCATAACTACACCATTCAAATGCTTCGCCACCATCGTCTAAGATTGATGATTCGTAAATCAGTAAATCCAGTGTCAATTAGTTTAATAGTTGAACAAGCAAACTTCAAGAACTACTCCGTAGACTGGAACTTAGTAAATCCAAAGTTTAGATATACAGTCAATCGACCATACTCGGATTTTGGATTGACCTTTTGCGGTTGTTACCTCCAGAAGTGCTTCTCTCGACAAGCTGAAACTTCGCTATCAACTCACATTAAGTATAAATGCGAAAGTTTGGAAGGATGTTTGCTACCTCTTCACGCCAAAAGTACTAAACGGATCGGGTTGAAATGTTGCATACAGGTAGTTCTAGATCTAGAATATATTTATAGGCTATTTTTATACCATAAATCAGTTCCCACGGGATAGAAGCAACCTTAATAAACAATAAAAAATCATTTATCCTACTAAAATTATAAATGCGAATGTTTGTGAAATGTGAAATTTTTGTTCCCTCCAATACTACTGAACAAATCAAGATGAAATTTGGCATACACTTAGAACGTAGACGAATTTAAACAATGGGCTACTTATTTTACCGAAAATACGCGTGCGAAGCCAGTTGCCAATAAATTTGTAAATACATCAAATAATATCGAGAAATTAACCTGAGTGTTAAGACTTAAGCACTATAATAACAAAAACGTTATAAATTTTGTTGACCTAAACTATAACTATACACACAAAAAAATCACTTCCACTTTACTTTGAAACGTTTCAACGCGTTGTTTTCAACGCGTGCATATCCGCGGTTATTCGTTTTAATAAAAAACGTCATGTTGTGGTTCTAGAGACGTCGTGTAAAAAGCCTGGTACACGACAAAACAACAACGAGTGTCTAAAAAGTGAACTTTTTGTCGTGTGCTCCATATGTTTTGTTAAATGGCCCGTATCATTCACTAACCTAATAAATGCGAGATGTATTAAGGCCACGTTTGAGACAGTGAGACGCCAAATTAATTATGATAAATGGTTCACTGATTAATTAAAGAGGATTGCTGATGAAGACAAGTTTAATGGATTAATACCTGTGTGATAAATTACTTTGTTTTATCAGAATAAAAGAAGAACTGGTAGCATGTTATATGTTACCATGAAGACCGTATAAGTATGAAATCAAAGAATATACGTCATTCAAGTCCCCGTGACAACTCATAGAGAAGACAATAATACTGATTGCTGTGCTCATTTCGGGCAAATGCTCATTTCGGACAAATTTTTAAACAATCAACCATATTGAGTTGATTAAACGCAAGTTTGCTTCGTAAAGCATTCCTATAACGAAAATAAAAATACCTACTTTAAAAGTAAACATCGTTATTGGCGAAATCTTTGTTGACGATATTTAACCTGACAAAACTCTATGCTTACTGTACAAAATTGTCACATGCACGATTCACCTTCTGGTCACGAACTGAACTCGGACCGAGTGCGATGACCAGCAATGCAGACCTCTATCTCTATGAAAATCGCTGAGTTAGATTCAAACATAGTATTTTTGGTAGCAGCAACTAGCTTGCAGATTCTTGCAGAACAAACGGCATTCGTAGAAATGGACACGGGCCTGACGGTGCGCAGTTAAGTTTTCCCCCTTGAAAAAATTTTCTCAATGGGTAAAACTGGACTCCAAAAAAATGAATTCCAGTTTTCCCCCTTAAGGGGGATTTGTCAAGGGGGAAAACTGGAATAACCCGTGGATCGAACGTATGGAGCAGGCCGGACATAGGAATGTAAATTTTTGAAGTCGTTATTTTATAAATTTGAATAAGCCATTCGATAGCTTTTTTAATCTCAGCAATAAATATTTTATTGCACTTTAGCCCTAGAGTTGTAGTTCAGGAGTAAATGGCATAAAACTGATTTCATGGGAAATAACAAACATACAAACAGAAATAGTGAGCGTTTTTCGTAATTTTTCTTTTTATTTCGCGGTTCGATAGTTTTATCAAAACTAAGCAACTAGGCCTACTCTATACGTTCGATCCATTGTGCGTGTAACAAAAACTGTTTTGTTGGAGTTTTAGTTTTTTGTATGATAGATTTTATTTGTAATTTAATTGTAAACAAATTAATAATTGACCACCTTGATAGCATCTTCCGATGGCCGTGGCGACCGCGGCTCAAGAATTCAGCCTGTGGATGTCGTAATAGGCAACTAAGGGAAACTACCAGGGGAAGCTTCCGTCCGTCTACGTCTTAGTCGAACTGTTTTAGACGAATTGTTTTAGTCGAATTTTCCGCAAATCCTTCCGTCTGGGTATTTTTAACACCTCTGCTACGATCATCAATCCGCCTGCCAAGCATGGTGATTATTTCAAACCAGTAGACGTATGTGTTGATCAGTAAGTTACCGACATCAAAAAATCAAATCAACAGTTTTTCTTACACTGGTTACATTCCAATAGCGTTACTGATATTTCACGTTTCGCCGGCTCAGAGCAGATATCAAAAGATGAAGTACTTTATATCAATTTGCGCATTCGTGCAAAGTATATTTAAGTACCCATCTTCCCTAGCTTTTTAATGGCGGCATTTATGGAGGATGGGGTAAAATATCCGTATAAAGGAAGACGGGCGATGAATCTGGATGATTACAATCGTGAGATGAATAGTTGACCTCGCTTTCTATTTATTGAACATACGCTTTGATTTTTGCACTGCATATAGATGACATATAGATAGATGAAGAACACAGGCTTCTGGTGACGAAGACGACCCCTGTGGCGCAGCGGGCGAAGGTCTGCCTTCGACGCAGGAGGTTGCGGGTTCGATTCCCGCCTCGGGACAAATGTTTGTACGATCTGCAGACATTTGTCCAGGGCGTTCTGGATGTTTACTATGTATAATAAAAAAAATCTATCTATTTAGTCCATTGTATTAAGTATATCAGTTATCTAGTACCCATAACACAAGCTCTGCTTACCTTGGGGCTAGATAATGCTGTGTGAATTGTCCAGCATTATTTATTTATTTATTTATTTATAGAAAGTGCTCAGGAAGATAGGTTCAGTCCGATGAGAGGACGGATCCTGGAGGGTGCGTAAGAACCGGGAGATCACTGAACTAGTGGCCGAGCCCAACATCATTGGTGATACACAATCACATAGGCTGCGCTGGCTCGGCCACGTGCTACGAATGGAGGAAGATCGGGCTGCAAAACGGGCTTTCCTTTAAGCACCGGTTGGATACCAGACAACTGAACCGAACAAAATTTTTAAAGACAATTCTAAAAATTTGTTTGATTACTTGTTTCTCGGACTGACGGGAGATAAGATAAGAACAAACAAATAACAAGTAGACCATTACCCAGAAGTGGGTTTTTAAATTGTAAACAGGGGGGAGATAAGTACATAAATAGACAAGGATATAGAAAAAAGAGAAGCAGACCAAGTAAATAAAATTTTACGGAACCGGTAGTCACCGTCGTCGTTTCGTTCCTTACTTATTGCAACGCGACGCGATGTCAAAGTGGGAGAGCTAAGTCACCAAGTTCCTTTAATTGGAATGTAACAAAATCTTGCCCGCTCGAATGGACATTGATTGGCCATTGTGGTGGACAACAATAAGCAATCATCGGGTCTAGTGCTAATAGTGGCTTTCGGGTAGTACTTCATTTTACGGCTCTCGTTATGATGGCTCTTCATTCGCTCGTCAGTGCGCTTGACAGACGGATATTATATTCGCATAGGAATATTTTAGGCGTGAGGGAGAATTATGGTATGGACTGCCAAACGCCCGAGGCCTTACGTTCTTCTTACATTTGATATTATTCAAAATAAATCTCCGATAAATCTACAAATATGTTAAATATTAATTAAAACATCTTATAAATTAACAACGGATTAAATAGGTTTTAGACTTGTGTGGTGATCACCATCACCACACATGTCTAATTTAGACAAAACCTATTTAATCCTATTTTTAGTTTGGGTGAATATATACTATCCCATGGGAACTGACTTATGGGATAAAAAGTAACCTATGTTTGATTCCAGAATTAGAATTACCTGTATGCAAAATTTCAGCCCGATCCGTTCAGTAGTTTTGGCGTGAAGTGGTAACAAACATCCATCCATCCATCTATCCATCCAAACTTTCGCATTTATAATAGTGTGATGATTAACTCGATTACTCTCGATCGTTTATAGGATACATTTCGGAGAATGCTCACAGGAACTACATGACTTGATCCCACGATCCTCCTTCCACTCCAGGACAAGCAGACGCAGAGCACAATTCCATCCCTATCTGGTGGATATACCGTCCACTCGCAATAAGGTTTTCCTCCACCTTCATCATTCGTACCGCTGGGGTTTGGAACACGCTCCCTGCTGCTGTTTTTCCGGACAATTACAACCTGGGTCTCTTAAAGACAACAGTGAATACTATCTTCTAGACCTTCGTGTGACATCGTCGGCCACATCGTCACTTCCTATTAGGTGAGACTGTGGTCAAATGAAGGTCTATCGACAGTAAAAACATAAATATGACCAGGCACTAGGCTAGGCCTGTTTCGCGGGGATTGAATACAGATATAAATTATTATCAGAGATAACTTTTAGAAATAAGTAATTTGTTATTATTAACAATCAAATATGAATATTATGGCAAAGTATGTCTTATTTCCAATAGTGCCCTGTGTAATTTGAGATGAGAATAATCAAAGCACGAAGGTTTATTAAGTTTCTGCATAGCCTGATGGTCGAAAAATAAAATTATTCGTCTGTGTCTCATTCACACTATTTGCGCCGCTCATTTTTTTGCGTTTTGATTATGATTAAGAAGCCAAAGTTAATGAATCTGAGAGGTGAAAATAGTATATGCGATGTGTATAGCCGGTATGCTCTGCATGCATCTGTATCTGAATCGATTACCCACCAGCTGGCAAATTTTAAATTTAAGACTTGTCCAAGAGTCCTGTAAGATCTGAAAATAGCACTTTTGTTATGAGTTTTTGAACAAAACCCAAATAAACTTCAAGTGATAACATAACAAAACCTCATTCATCTGTCCAGTCCATACAGCCTGGAGAAAGTTTCGAACAATCAGAATCATTCGCCGTCATAAAAAGTTTTTTAATACGGCTTTGTTTTAAGGATCCTATTCCCACTCATTTCTTAGAATTTTGTAACAATAACCAAACTTTTCTCGTTAATTCTCAGTACCAACATTGAATCTCACTCAACTCCCAAGAACTTGCCAATACCGAACTACTGTATCCCAACTTTAATCCTATTGTCTTTTGAATCACTTAGCATGAGAACAATGCGGGGCCCGCGTATGTAAAATACATATACTTACACCTTAAGAACTACGTTCTCAATATTCCAGCTCGGTCGGCTTACCAAGTTACCGTGAATGGAACATTTGTACTGAGAAACTACTTTAGCGTGGCCTAGCAGGTTCTTCTGGGGCAACTTTCTGTAACACTAACATCTGATAAAAGGGATCTCTGGTGAAAATGCTGTATAGAGTTGCAGTTTCGTATCATTGCGTAAGTCTGTTTTTTAGCTTTCTCTGATTGCATTGCATGCCAATTTGTGGGTGGGCGGTATACGCGAATCGCATTTTGTTGAATCTTTTCAGGGAAGGTTTTGCGCGGAATTGTTACTAAATATTGTTTTATCCTAATATTCTTACCATTCTGTCGGGAAGTCTGCAAACTTATAAAAATAATTTTCATAATAATTATGAAATAAAACACCAGACCTACAATTATGTCTTGTGACGTCACGCAGAGCCACAGTGTATGAAGTACTCAGTAGGCGAATAGTACGGTCTGAAATGAAAATTGTATTCCATTTTACCACGTGTGTTATGTTAATGAGGGTTTTATGAGATTGCGTATAATTATCGCATAATATAATGAAATGCGGATATTTTTCTTGCATTCTCGGCCATTACGTGCCACGTGGGTTGGAAAGTCGTAACAGAAAATGAACTAGACTTTTAATTACCGAACAAAAACAACTAGTTCGTGATAAATTCTTATACTTTCATAAACTTAGCTACTTATAAAGTAACTATTTTTTTTTGTTCATTTGTATAAGTCGTGTAGATAAGGAATTAGTACCTATTGAAAATGTCATGCTGGCTGTCCTGCTTAGATCACATTGCTCAAAAATGTAGCATAACATTTTCAATCACAATTTTTATTTACACGACTTATGACTATGATGGACTTTTTAACCTTAGCAACAGACTTCAGAGACTTAACAATCAGGTTTATAAATGAAGTTTTTAACCTTAGCAACAGGACTTCATAGACTTAACAATCAGGTTTATAAATGAAGTTTTTAACCTTAGCAACAGGACTTCAGAGACTTAACAATCAGGTTTATAAATGAAGTTTTTAACTTTAGCAACAGGACTTCAGAGACTTAACAATCAGGTTTATAAACAAGCTTCATGCTTTAACAACCAGACACACTCACGTAACCCTTCGTAACCCGACCTAACAATAACAATTTCCTGTCCCTCACACAATAAGTCATTCATTAGCCTTAATTTATGCTTCTTGCACTCACCTCACCCCCCAACTATTTAAAAAGCATAACTCGTGTCCCAAACGTGTTTGCTCACCATCGCCGTTCGAGCACCGACCGTTCCAACCAATCGTAAATTCAGCCGGCAATGCAAACCGCACTTAGCGATTAGTCACAGTCGACAGCGGACCTAAAGTATGGCTTCTGTGACACGGCTAGCGGGTGCCTGAACGATGACGTCACCTGGAACGGACTATTCAATGACGGTTGGTATGTTATGCACACGCTAGGGCCGACCCCGTAGAGTTATGCCTCCTTAACACATCACACTAATATTATATCACATTAATATTATAAATGCGATAGTTTGGATGGATGTATGGATGGATGGATGTTTTTTACCTCTTCACGTCAAAACCGCTCCGGCCGCTTTGGCAACTAAATTACACAACCAGTTGTTAAAAAAGAAGTCTTGCTTTGCAACTAGTTGCCGTCAAAGAAATTCTGTTCCTGTTTCAAAACTAGCGTAGGTTACAGTCAAATTTCGCAACCAGTAGACAAAGAAGAATAAAAAATCTCTATCTAAGTACATCTGGTTACCGACTAAAATTCTCAATTCTCGTTTCAAGCTTCACCACTACTGAACGGATCGGGCTGAAATTTTGCATCCGATTAATTCTAATGGATGAAATCACCTTTAAACATTTCCATAGAAACAACGCGTGCGAAGCCGCGGGCATAAACTAGTTTATAATAGTTTGTTAACTTTAAATCTATTGATTTGACATAAATAAGATTGAGGAATAAAATACTGCATAGCAACTGTTTTAAGTTAACATAATTATGAATAAGAAGGATAATGTAGAGGTGATTTATCTAAATTGAATTTTATAGGAAGCCTACTCGGAAATCAAAAATCGAATTTTGTGATTGGTTTTCAAGCAAAACCTACTCTTATTTCACCCAAATAATTAGCGTTAGCGCAAAAACTAATCAGAAATTTCGAATTTGGGTTTTATGTCTAGGCCAAATTTATTTTTCGATACGATTAATGAAAGAAGTAGTTTGTGTGACAAGGCTAAACGCTGCCTGAACGATGACGTCATCTTGACTATTCAATGACGGTTGGTATGAGGCCGTTTGGTATGCTATGCACACACCAGGGCTGCGATCACGGTGTGGTAAGGCACGGCATTACGGCTTAAACGTTAGCAGTTGAAACGTCAGTGTGCGCGTTCACAGGCCGGCATCGGACAAATCGCACTGGCCCCATCAATAGTTTGACATAAAAGATCCGTACCGCACGGAGCGGACTGTGGGTAATGCCGGCGAGGATTCTTGAAGGCAAATTTTCCGTTTAATGCGAATGACGTCATTCGGATTGCCGATCACCGATTTGACGACCGAAGTGGCGCGGCGGGTGAAGGTTCGCCTGCGGCGCAGGCGGTTGCGGGTTCGATTCCCGCCTTGGAACAAATGTTTGTACGATCTACAAGTATTTGTTCCGGGTATTCGTTTCTATGTATAATAAAAAATATCTATCTGTAATGTATTATTATGTATATCAGTCCTCTAGGACCCATAACACAAGCTGTGCTTGGCTTGGGGCTAGATGATGCTGTGTGGATTGTCCATTATAATTTAAAAAAAAAACAGTGGACGCACTTGTCAGCGGATTGTCCGATGCCGGCCTGTGAACGTGCATCCTAAAGTTACAACTGCTAACGTTTGAGCCGATGCCGTGCCTTACCACACCGTGATAGCGGCCCAGGGCCGACCCCGTAGAGACATAATGTAGAGGTGAAAATTAAATTCAATTTTGCAGCCTGAGCAAATTGATTTCCCGATACGAATAATGAAGTTATTTCTGCAATAAATTTTCAATTTACAGGCGGAATTACCAATAAAGGTAAAAAGCCAATGAAAGCGGTGGTTAAAGCCTTAAATTCTGATGATACTGAAAGTGTTATGATAGGGATGAAATTGATCATTCTTTTAGAATTCTTTGCTTTTTCTGACGGCGGTTGTGAAACTGAGGAATGGGAACAAACCAATGGGGTTGAATAAACCAAGTTTTCTACTTAAACTGAGCGGAGCGTGTTTTCATGTTTAAGATAATGTCGTGCTGTGTAAAAATGCCTTAAACTTGAATGTTCTAGATTTTATATTATTTTAAATTTAAGTAATGTGACTTCTGGGGCGCAGCGGTCGAAGGTTCGCCTGAGACAGGAGGTTGCGGGTTCGATTCCCGCCTCAGGACAAATGTTTCTTAATAATTATGTGCAGACATTTGTTCGGGGAGTTTTTATGTACAGCAAAATATATACATATCAATGTAATGTTACAATTAACCATTACACCAGCTCTGCTTACTATTGGGCTAGATTATGCTGTGTGGGTTGTCCAGCATTATTTATTCATCTAAATGGACGGTTTGTAAATAAATAATAAATAAATAAATAATGCTGGACAATTCACACAGCATTATCTAGCCCCAAGCTAAGCAGAGCTTGTGTTATGGGTACTAGATAACTGATATACATAATATAATACACTACATAGATAGATATTTTTTGCTATACATAGAAAAACATCCAGAACCCCTGAACAAATATCTGCAGATCGCACAAACATTAGTCCCGAGGCGGGAATCGAACCCGCAACCTCCTGCGTCGCAGGCGGACCTTCGCCCGCTGCGCCACAGAGGTCGTCTATCGGACAGTTTCTATGAAACCCACTGATCGTCATGAATTGGCAACCCTAAATTTGCCACTTGTAAATTAACACGTCGTGCGCGGGCGCGGCCGGTCAAATACAAGAAATTCTTCTTGATAACCGACTACTAACCGTTATCGATGCGTTGATAACGAAACTGGTACGTATAACACTGCCAAGTTACGTGGGACGGGTCACGCGAACAACTCCGCCAATTTTGACGGTTCTACATTCCCCTGGTTTAATTGGCTGATAGGTAATTACTATTTGGCGGTTTCGAGACGAGTTCTGGTTGTAATAGAGAAGTTTTGGTTGCTATTAATAGCAAGCAAAAAGCAATCAACGGAACGTTTTTGAATAGGCCAATGGAATTCATGAAGATCGGTTATTAAATATCTATGTTTAAAGACAGGGCGCTATGGCGCTCGTAAGGGGGGCCTATGACCAGCAGAAGACTAGTATAGCCTGACGATGATGACGATATCTATGGCTGCGTTTTCCATGGACAGCCGGAATGAGAGCGGAACCGGATTTTTGACCGTTTCCAAGGAAACTTTCACACCACCGCGAAATGATGAAGGAAATCTGTCCTAAATCCTCTTCCGCTATCCGACAACAAAGCCTAAAACAAAGAACCTAAAGCTACAGAAAAAAACTACTCCGAGAATAAAAACAGAATTATAATATCATTTTCATAATAGAGGGTCAGTTCCATTAATTGCCAGTATAGCAACTTTCATCCAGACTATCCACAGGGAATGGCATTGTCAACTCATTCGAAGCTAACTTAAATAATAAAACTCCATGAAAAAGTTCAACAGCTACCCGATATCCAATAAAGCCTGCAGCAGACCAATTTTAGAACTAAACGTAACAGAGTTCGCCAGTGGTGTGAAAAACCCGCCTAGCGTATTCAAAGAGGATGAATAAAACTGGAAGTAACCTAATTTAGGAGTTCCTATCCTCAATTGCCGTTCCTCTCGATAAATTCTAGCGGAGAACGAACAAATTTAAATGTCCTTGCTTATTTGTGTTGCTCTGCGATGCTAGTGCTATCTTTATAGAAAGCAGAATAAAAGAATTCCACAAGATTTTTCCAGTTTTAGCTGATATTTATTGTTAGGTTATTCAGAAGCAGAGCATTATAATAAGGGGAAGGAGTAGTGTCGGTCTTTTTCTTTTAATTTGATTGGACACCCTTCTTTTATAAACGAGTCTGTACCTAAACTTAAGTCAATACTTGTGATCTTTTTCTAAGACCCAAGTAAGGTCTAGGTCTACTCCACCAAACCGAAAATGTGCGGAGATGTCTGAAGCGGAGACAAGAAGAGACGTTTTTCAGTTAGGGTGTCTCCGCCGAAGCTCGGAGATGCGTACTAGCTAGACTGGTGCGGAGATGTGTGCTGGCTACAGCGGAACTCAGCTGCGTGATGCCAGGGAAGGGTTGAGCGATTATGGTGCTTGCCTCGTTAGCACACCTACGTCCACTTAAAGCATTCACTGCCCAGCCTCGGCGGCGACGACACGCTGTCGGTACTGGACATGTGCATTGGCGGATTGGTGATCGCAGTTGAGATGTTAAAAATACACAGAAGGGTGCTGCTGATCCTCTGGTATGTTATGTTCCCTTAGTCGAATCCTGGGCTGTGTGGTGCCGGCTTAGAATTTGCACCACCCCAATTCTTCCCGCGGGTGTCGTAAGAGGCGACTAAGGGATATCTACGGGGGGCGGGCAGCAACGCCCCCTGCAGAACAATTCTACTACCGAACTGCGATCCCCAACCCGTATGCCCAGCGTGCGGATTATGGGCATTACCCCCGTGAGATAAAAGCCAACAAGACGCTTACCAGGGGGAGGCCTGCGTCCAGCAGTGGACAAATATAGGCTGTTGAGGTGAGTCGAATCATACGACATCGACGGCTTTAGTTGGAAGAGAGGAATCCTACGCCGTCTGTGTTGCTTTCTATTATTGCTTTTCCCAATTGATTCGTAACAATTGTTAGTATCTGGTACACGGTCGTATAAGTTGCAACTTGCATGTGCAACCATTGATTGTTATTGTTGAAAGACCATTTGCAATTATATTGACGACCTCTGTGGCGCAGCGGGCGAAGGTCCGCCTGCGACGCAGGAGGTTGCGGGTTCGATTCCCGCCTCGGGACAAATGTTTGTACGATCTGCAGATATTTGTTCAGGGGTTCTGGTTGTTTTTCTATGTATAATAAAAAATATCTATCTATGTAGTGTATTGTATTATGTATATCAGTTATCTAGTACCCATAACACAAGCTCTGCTTAGCTTGGGGCTAGATAATGCTGTGTGAATTGTCCAGCATTATTTATTTATTTATTTATTATTTATTGTAATGCTTTTACATTCTTTCAAATGGCCCATTACGTTTTACCGTCTCGGAATCGTAAGAGAAATATTCTGAGGGGAAAACATCTTATCCTTACCGCTTTTTATCCTGAAAGACCGCGCATTTTGCTAGATTTTATCTTTCAATTTGTTTTCTACGGATCAGAGGTAATTCAGTTATCAAGATATGAAGACTCATTTGGCAACATGGCTGGAAAAGCTTTCAGACTTGAAAACATTTCTGAAATGAAAACAAATCAATAAGAATAATTTAAGTGCTAATACAGGTGAACAGAATTGGACGTGCCGGACGAGGCGTAAGAATCGACTCCTCTGAGCCCGTGGACGTGAGCCGACTTGTGTCGTTGTTGAGATCTACAAACTACAAGCGACGGCCGTGAACTGTAAAATGTCGTCACGAACCTATGAGAACAGCTGGATACGATAGTCGTCCAACGATAATTTACGGTTACGACAGTGGGAACGCACCCCAGCGAGCCTACCTGAGGAAGGGTAGCAGAGAATATACTTAATACCTATACAATGTATGTATATTATATAAATACCTCCAAGGACATCCGTGAGGGCAGGTGCGGCGGCAGATTGGACCGAGGATCTCAAGAGGCGCATAATGCAGAAAAAAGTGTCGAGATCCTAGGTCCGTTGGGTTTTTATAAAATTATCGGAGCGCCTGGTCGTAGCGACGCGTGACCCGAGAGCTGGTGAGTATCTGGCGCAGCATTGCCATACAGCGGGGCAATGCAGCCAGCAATCTTGGGGACGCTTCCGACTGGCAATGATACGGATCAGTTGAGCTACCTGTAGATTGTTTGCAACAGTCTGCAGTTAGCGCAATCGTTTTAATTGGTAATACTAGCCCTAATTCATTTCTAATAATTGATTGTAATTTTCATTGTCAATAAGCTTATTATACCTACCACTAGTAATGGTTGCGTTCAGAAATCCAAAATCAATAAAACCAATTAATCAGATTTTATTACGCTTTCAAAAATTACCTAGATTGCTCGAAAACATTCATCTCGTTCTATTTTCGTCAGCAAATAAAAATGGCGCAGCGTGTAGTGTAATTAAGCCAGAATAAACACAATAGATCCCTATTAGAGCTACAATGTCGATATGCCTCCCTAGGGCACACTAGTCCGTGTTGCCCCCGGCCCTTGTATCTCGCTCCTGATATACTAGCTTATGTGGGACAGGATGGGATTTTGCCTGAAACCGTGATACTTTTCTAATATCTATGCGAAAATTCTGTTTAACTTATATGTCAGGAAAATCGGTTCAGAATTCTCGAGTGAACTACAGTGAACTGTGAGTGTCTGTGAGTAAACTGTATTTTTATTGGCTGCTGCGCCCCGCGGCTTCGCCTGCGTGGAAATTTATGTTTCCAGGTCTTTTAAATTTTTCTTTCATAAAAACCAATAGCAAAAAATTGCAAAATTGGTCCAGTCGTTCACGCGTGATGCCGTGACCAAGGGAAATAAGGATTTATGCTACTAATATTATAAAGCCGAAAGTTTGTGAAATGTAAATTTTTGTTACCTAAGATCTCCAAAACTACTGAACAGGTCAAGATGAAATTTGGCGTACATTTAGAACATAGCTTAACTAAGATAATAGAGTACTTATTATACCGAAAATACGCGTGCGAAGCCGCGGGCAGAAACTAGTTGTCTTTACTATAATTAAAAAAAATATAAAGTTTAATATTATAAAGAGGAAAGATTTGTTTGTTTGTTTGTATTGAAAAGGCTCCGAAACTAGACCGATTTATCATTCTTTTACCAATAGAAGCCCACATTATTCCTGGTGAACATAGGCTACTTTTTACCGCGGGTTCATTCCTACGGGAAAACGGGTAGTAAGAATGCAGCTAGTTATTTAGATAGATGTGTCGTAAGAACCGACTAAGGGAATCTAATCTAATCTAAGAGGTCAGCAGCTTCTACTGCGATTACGACCTCTGTGGCGCAGCGGGCGAAGGTCCGCCTGCGACGCAGGAGGTTGCGGGTTCGATTCCCGCCTCGGGACAAATGTTTGTACGATCTGGATTCTGGATGTTTTCTATGTATAGTAAAAAAAATATCTATCCAGCGTTATTTATTATTTATTTATTTATTATCAATCCTCCTGGTGATTATGGTAAAATCCTTTTTGGCAAATTTCCCCTAAGGTTCAGCATCTATTTTATTTTAAACATTCAAACTTTCGCATTTAATATTAGTATGATGTGATGGTATTCTTTACCATCGGCACAGATGCACACAGATCTTATCCCATGTAATATCCGACGATCCTATCTAGGTATACCAGGTTGTCTGGCTGGCCGAGATCCTTCTTGAGCGATAGTCACTTAGGTTATTATAATTATTTCATTTGTAAACTGTTTCTTAGTTTTAAGTACTTATGCAATAAAAGTATTTTCTATCTATCTACCATTTCACTTGAGAAGAGTAGGTAACAAAAGATGTCAATATAGAGAAACCTGCCAGAGGAATTTATTCACTCTTGACTTGAAAACTCTAAGGGCGCCTTCAAATTAGCCGCAAATTGTCGCGCGTAGGCAGCGCGGCTGCAGCGCTGCGGCCGCGCTGCTGTAGCTTGGTTCGAGAATCATAGTGTTGTAGGTATATTTAGTTTCACGATGGACTCTGACGAAGAAACACTGCTATTAGTGTTAGGTACTATTAAAAAGAAAAAGGATTTTGGTCAAAAAAACAAAAAAAGAAGCCTAAGAAAACGTTACCGTTATTTTGTATAACTCAACAAACTGTATAGTGATTTATTATGCGCATCCCTAGTCGATCGATGAACTGATGCGCGTCCGCAGCGCGACTGCAGCGCTGCAGTCGCGCGTTTTTAATTTATATGGATTTAGACAGCAGCGCGGCCGCAGCGCTGCAGCCGCGCTGCCTCCGCGCGATAGTTTGCGGCTAATTTGAAGGCGCCCTAAGATTATATTCCTACGAGAAAACAACGAAGAATTCAAACCAAGTAATAAATAAGCCATTGAAACGTTTCTTCGAATAATAAAAAACAAAGAGCAATTCTCTTCACCGTAATTATCCACTACCAGGTGTTGTCCCATCCCATTCTCTGATCTAAAAGCAACCTTCAACAATAGAAAATAAATCCCACTTGTTATTATTTACGGCTACCCTCGTTAACAATAGAAATCTTAGGGTCGAAGTAAGCATAGTTTCTCTGCCCGTTATCGGAAATGTACGGAACTAGGTTATATTTCATAAAACCTGGAGAATCCAGGAAATGCTCCTCCTCTTTAATTGCAGTGTAAGTGCTTGTTTATAGAACAGAGTGAAACATTGTTTCCTTTACTTTTTACCCGACTGTGCAAGGAGGGTTATGGTTTACCTGTACCGGCAATACTCATCATCATCTACCTATATTCGTCCACGGCTGGACATAGGCGTCCTCTAATCAGCGCCATAGCGCCCTGTCTTCAGCTTGCAGCATCCAGCATCTGCCTGCATTCTTTCGCACTTATGTCTACTGTTGGACATCACCACGTCACGTCAACATTATTGGCCTGATTATTGGCTTACCTATTGGCTTTTATCTCATGGGGGGTAGTGCCTATAATCCCCACGCTGGGCATGCGGGTTGGTAATCGCAGTCTGGTGCTGGAATAATTCTGCAGGTGGCGCTGCTGCCCGCCCCCGGTGGATATCCCTCAGTCGCCCCTTACGACACCCGCGGGCAGAGTTGGGGTGGTGAAAATTCTAAGTCGGCACCACACAACACCACACAGCTGTTGGGCATACCTCGTCCAAGCTAGAGAGGGTTTTTGCATAATCTTAGCGCTTAGCAGGCGAATTGGTTATCTGATCATAGTAGAGATGTATACACTAGCTGCATTCTTACTACCCGGTGTCCTATTACCCGTTTTCCCGTAGGAATAAAGCATTTTCCCGCGGAAAAAGTAGCTTATTGGTCGAAAAAAAATACATTTGTTGTTTTTGTTTATTTCAACAACGTTGTCTCTTGATATTATTATCTATGCTTCCTCCCTATTCGAAATGAAAATGACATTTAAAAATACGAAACAGTAATTAATCGTGGCCTACACAAGTGGCTTTTAACGTCTGTTCTGGTAAACCCCGAGGGTGCAGCAAAGTGGAGCTTGGTCAAAAATAAACCATGGGCTGTTTTGGATAGAATTTTAATTGATTTTGTGGGAATTCGTTTGTCTACTTTAATTTTAAAGCTTGTTTCTCAAATCAACTATGTAAGTAATCAGTAAAATATTACTTGCACTCTGGGTACTGTTACATTATCATATGGTAATAAACTACTTGAAAAAAATAAACGTAAGTACTTTATTCCGTGACAGCAGTGGCAGCGTGTTTTTTCTCAATGCGTGTATTAATTGCTTTAATTGGTCGCTGAATTCGATAAGTATATAATTGAGTAGGTACGAATTTTTCGGTGGGTAAGAAAATATAGAAGTCTAACAAGCGCCAGACACTTGAAATTGCAATAAGCTCCAAAATCGCACATCCCAAAATCGCTATAAAATACAGAACTCAATACTCTCCAATCTTCTTTGATTCGCCGAAACGAGTCCAAACGACTTCCGATTACTTTCCACAATGGCGGCCAAAGTGTGACTTGGACTTGGTTTGTCTCCTCGTTGGATTAAGTACTATTGTGTTCTTTACTAATTAATCAAAGATGTCGATGACACTTCATCGATAATGCTTGAAGGGATCTTATATAATCCGATTTGGATTCATTAAATGTAATAACTTAAGTACAACTTAATGAATCTAAATCGGATTTGTATGAATATTGCCTGTTACCATTTAAGTAAGAAACCCGAGTTACAAAATAGTACATTATCTTGTAACTCGATAACCAACCTGCTTAATTACTTATCTAGCGTTTGAGAAGATTGTTTGACATGTTTGAAAGTTTTCCATATTCTTCCAGGCCAAAAGATATTTTTTTTAATAGGTAAGTAAGTACTTAAGTAATGATTTTTTGGATCATCACATCAAGCATAACAAAATCAATATACCTACCTACATAATATGTAGGAATGTATGTTACCAACACCACGTATTTCCGTAGCTACTTAACCGATTTAGATGAAAATAAAGTAGTGTGTAGATCATAGATATCTAAATAACTGTTATTTAGATTTCTATGGTGTAGATAGTGTAGACGTAGTGTACATTCTAGAAAAACATTAGGTTAATCTATTTTTCAAAAATTAACCTCCTAGGAAAAAGGTTCCAAAGGTTAGAAAGGGTAAAAAGATTCGTAAAGATTCTAGGGAAAAATTTTATTCACTCAAATCTTGGTATGAACACAGATATTATAATACTATACTAGTATGAATAAACTAAAGTTTATATATCGCACACCAGAGGTAATTTTATAAAAGTAAAAAATACGTGATTCATTATTTACTTACAATACTTAATTAATCACGTATTTTTACTTTTACAAAAATACCTCTGGTGTGCGATAATTTTCAGAAATTTTAACGCGGGCGAAGCCGTGGGGCACAGCAAGTAGGTACCCTATCATCTAAGTTAGCTATAAGTATTCTAAATGTACGCCAAATTTCAACATGACCTGTTTAGTCATTTGGAGATTTTTTTTAGCCAGGAGATCCCAGGCAACAAAAATTTACAATTCACAAACTTTCGGCTTTATAATATTAGTAGGATTACAAGGCATAGAGTAATCCAACTTCAGAGTAAACTAACCTAACCTTTATAAACCGTTGGTTTCAGGTTTTACCAGGATGTATTGTTAAGTTAATTCCGCTAACAATAGGTTTCCTATGCTGTGGTCACGATCACCTTTCACCGACGCAAATGACTTTATCGGACATCTTTATTAGTTTGCCTATTGTTCTACCCGACTGCGGTGTAGGGCGGTGTTTGTTTACCTAAAATGTGTTCGAGCTTAGGTTTCTACACTTAGGTGGTCGACCTATTTGGCATAGTGGATTTATTTAATAGTAAGTAAAAGTAATTTTGTAACCAATACATACATAGCACATACAAAAGATAAAGGTTAATATAAAAGTAAGATAAAGATCACAAAAATGGCCAACACTCAGCAGATGCTATGGTAGGATGGATCCTGCCATAGCTGGTCTTCCGTGGAGACCAGTAATACTAGCTTCTGCTCGTTATTTCGTTCTAAGTGTACCTATGCCAAATTTCATCTTGATCTGTTCAGTAGTTTTGGAGATCCTTGGTAACAAAAGATTCAGATTTCACAAACTTTCGGCTTTATAATATTAAGCTATATATATTATTACTAGTTAATGCCCGCGGCTTCGCACGCGTTGTTTCTATGGAAACGTTTAAAGGTGATTTCTATCCCATGGGAACTACCTAAGTAATTTATGGGATAAATAGTAGCCTATGTTTGATTCCAGGATTAGAATTGCCTGTATGCAAAATTTCAGCCCGATCCGTTCAGTACTTTTGGCGTGAAGAGGTAACAAACATCCATACATACATCCATCCATCCAAACTTTCGCATTTATAATATTAGTGTGATGTGATGTGATTAGGAAGGAGTGGAAGTAACATTATTTACATTGTCAGTAGGTATATTACAGTGCGTAAAAAAGCGACACAGAACAGAACACACTGACTAAACATTAACATTAATTAATAAAATTACACCATGGATTGTAACTATTCTAAGCCTATACTCAGTTATTAAAATATGTACCTATGTTTTTGAAAATAAAGGTGTTTCAAAACCAAAGAAATTATGGTGAAAAATATTTTGAGACTGGGATCATTTAGCTAATCGCAGAAGGTTTGAAATAGTTTTGCACATTTGTCGCTTGTTGTGGAAGTTATAGTTTTTTTTTTCAGTGGTTAATGTTACTACTTTGTTAATCAAAAATATAATGTAGGTACTCTAGAATCGAGTATAGGTTTCTATAGTTGTATGGTATGGTAGTAGACCTATTTGGCGTAGTGGATTGCAAGAGTTGCAAGGGTGGTACAGTCAACGACAGAAATCGCTGAAGAGACGACATTCCAAAGCGTTGTCGACATGTATGATTTTTTTATAAATGCCCCGCAAATTTGACGTAGGTATATAAATCACTTTCGGCTGTAGTTTTGATAAAAATATGCTGGCCGAGGCGAACACAAGGTAAAATGGCACATTGGAGTATTCCCATTTAGGGCACCAATTTTTACGGCACCACATTTACGGCACCTATTTTATTCCCAGTTAGGGCACCCAAAAAGTAGTGTCTAGTGATGGGGTTTTGATATAACTAACTGTTGCTTTTGCAATAAGATTTTGATGTAAGATAAACGTAGGTTATATAGTTTTAAAACTAGGTACAAGGTACCCTTACCTAGGTGTTTCTCTTTTACTAATAAGCTTACGAATAATCGAATAATTAAGAATAACGTTTAGGTAAGTACTAACTTTCGATTTGAAGGTTGGTTTCGATGAAATGAGATAAAACGCCGCGTAAAATCACATTGTTTATAATAGGTACATAAGGGTCCGGCGGAGGCTGAATTTCCCATACAAACGTAGTACCAAAATGATTTGTAATTTGATAATATTTTCACCATGGTTTGCTATTATTTGTATTAGAATAGTATTTATTTATGTTCCTGCCACAAGCTTTTTTCAAAATATTATTAGCATCATTAAATACCTCTACCAAATATTTCCTTGCAAATAATAAGTGAAACGATCCGAAATGTCACTGTCAATGATAGAGACAGGGACGAAAAGAAAAAGAAGTTGAAGAGGATAGATCAGATGGGGGGATTTTTTGGAATTGATTAGCAGGAACTAGGAAAAGAGAATTTATATTGTAAAACACAGGAAAATTATTATAAAAGCCAATGTTCTTCGATAAACAGATTATCATTAAAGTAATGTATTGCTTGAGATTGATGTTTGAACTGATTTGATAACAAATCAGAAGTAGAAAAAACTAACGCCCACTGGATCTTTGGTATGTAGAGTTTTTACTTTGATACCTGTTGAATAATGAATGAATGATCCCGCACTCATTGTATACGACATGGTTAGAGGTACCTAATCCAAGTTAAACACCCATACGGCTCGTATCTCAAGTAAATTCGGCGTTGAGAAACTTGTCAATTCTTTTGAAATACCTACCTTTTGTTTGGATGAGTAACATACCTACTTATGTAGTTTTGTGTTCTGTGTAAACAGTCACGCTATTACTCCTTTATTACCAACATGATTGGAGATAGCAAGACGCCAGAGGACCTATAAATAAGGTACCTAATGAATCCATACCACGGTGCTTACTTGATCTCTTCATAGAGAATAACTTACGTATCTACAGAGTACCTAAACACAAAACTCATCACATACTGTGCAGGATTACGAAAATGTTATAGTAATAATAAGAATCTAATAATACCAGCAACTTCAAAACTTGTCAGTAAGTGGCTCGCTCACTGAGGACATACTGATTCTGTTCTTTGCTTACTATTTTCTATAAAGCAATAACCAGGATACCCATTAATATCTATGCTACTGATCAGATTAGATAGTATTGAAAAGATATTTTTTTTGGTTATGGTAAAAGTTTCCAAAGTCACCGACAACACATCCATATCATTACAAAAAAATATATATATATATTTAGTCTACCACTTTGAGTATCTCAAGATCAGTTATCCACTCATACAATAAACTGAACAAGCACTATGACATGGACTTCAATAAATATTCAAATTATTCACCATTACCTACATCAGCACTAATATTGCCATCTCGAGTAATAAATTCTGTATAAAGACTAATCTTAAACAAAACCTTAATTATTATAATTTATGATAGTATGTTATGATTATAAGTATGTATATGATAAGCAATCTTCTTCCGTTCAAGTGTATCAACTCAAAACGAACTTTGGTTTAACTCGGTCAACGACAAAACAACTTTACAGTTATCTTACAGATCATGAATCTTAAAACCTATCCATTATGAATATTGTTTAATCAACTACCTTCCTAAATAAACTTTATTACCTACACATTCAAACCAATCACTTGAGTTAATTTACAACATTATTAAGCGCTTATTACCATTATAGTTGTACCAGTATATAGATGTTGCCAGGCAAATGATCATCAATGATTTTCAAACTGCTATCCTTATCCTGAAAGGCTGTAGGTGCCTACTATGTATTCAATAACCATTCAAAAGAAATAAAATAAACTAAATTTACATGTTTAAGAGAGTTTATTATGCTAATAATAATGAAAAAGCTGTCTATAATTAATAGCCTCATGCATTGTGATGGAGGTATGTATGTACCTACTATCTCAGATAACTCTATCCATAGCATTACCAAAGCATTAACTATGATTTTTGGTTAACCAAGAATAAAAAAAAAAACATTGTAGGAACCTTAACCTCCGTAAATTATCTATGTTATCACTCACTTCTATGCTGAACAAAATTTATAAAAAATAAAATAAAAAAAAGGTTAAGAATAACTTCTTAGTATCAAAATATTATGTTAACCCCTACTAGTGCATATTATTTATATTAACCCTAAATTACGAATATTTATATCATCAATTAGCCACATTAACTCTGATTGTGCACAGCATTTTCATCCTTTGAGTATATGCTGCACATTATTTAATTAACCCTTTATGATCAATAATTGAATTTCTTAAATGTGCGCATAAATTTAAACTGTATAATAAGTAACTCCTAATCATGATCACATTTAATACTCAGACATAAAACACGATAGTAATTATATAAAAAAAATATTCCTGTATAGATTATGCACCATTATAATAGTATACAAATTACTGGTGTTTGGATACTTTCCATTGTTTTTATTTATACTTACTCGTACACCAAGCAAACAGACAAACAAAAAACAAAAATCCTACGAGTGAACTAGAACCACCTGTTCAGCTTAATTCATTGTTTCATAAACATTCGTTCACTCTCCCATTAATCACGAAATTTCGGAACCACTGCATATAAAATAAAATAAAAGAATAAACTGCAGCTGAATCACTATTGTCCACCGCATAATATTTGAAATCCGACGGAATTGCAAGACAAAAGAATAAGGAAGATCAGAGATGGACAGCGCATATCGCGATAATAAAAGAGATTATACATTTATTTCTCTCTGCTAAGGTCCTCAACATAATAGTGATGATATTTTGCTGAATGAGTAACTAAAACTATTGATAGTTAAAAACAAAATGAATTTGTACGTACATATTACACATTATAGTACATTATTTGATTTATTTATTTATTGAGGTATTTATTTATTCATGAACAAAAACCGCAGCTCTTAGAAATATATTTTTTGCCTATATATCACTAAGAACCAATAAAAGGATGTACATTATAATAATAATAATAATAATAAAAAAAACGATCTGCCAAATGTACCTAGGTCATCCAGTTACCCTTACTAATTCACACCACATTACGGTTCGAAATTTAGATGGACTAAAATGTAATATCTACATTTTTAGTCCATAAGTAAACTTTATCAGCATAATATACAAATTAATTATATATACAAATTATTAATTAGTAGTAAGTAAAAGTAACGTACCTACCTAAATTAAAAGTATATTAATGTTTAATTACACGTTAAAAGATGGTAAATATAATGATCAAGCTATGTAATTTGCCCATTAAAGGCGCATACTTTGTTTATTTACATGGACTATACTATATAACTACTATCTATAATTTGAACATCAAACATAGACAGAAAAAATAACACACTGACATAGGGAATTAATTCTAGTGTCAGAAATAAAAATTAAAAGAAGTAAAGTAGGTGTAGCTTAATAAAATAATAATATTAATTTAAATCAATTCGCTATTTGTCATAATTCTCGTCAATTGTAAAATACTAATAATAGGTAGTTGCTTAATAACTTAAATGATAAAAAAAAAAAAAAAAAAAAAAACTTTCATTACAATGACTTCAAAAGATAAATACTTTATAAAGCGCTACTCGTATCTGATTGAAATTGATCTGACAATTAAAAATATCACTCATAAAAGTATAATCTATAAA
This sequence comes from Eupithecia subfuscata, assembly GCA_963564075.1. Lineage (NCBI taxonomy): Eukaryota > Metazoa > Arthropoda > Insecta > Lepidoptera > Geometridae > Eupithecia > Eupithecia subfuscata. Next base: position 3,225,325 of record OY751116.1, on the reverse strand, counting down.
ATAAAAATAATAATTTAATATAATGTTAAAGCTTCTACAAAAGCTTCTACGAATCAAATGTCAGGTGAGTATTCACCATGTGGATATTTAGTTTTGTTAACCTGGCATAAAGTTGTTGCTGCATGTCTAGTCCTGGTCTGCAGTGTATTCAGGCAGCAATTTGGATGATAAATCTTGACAGCTGTATATACAATTATATACCAAAGACATTTCATGTCTGCCATAACTCCTCGGACTTCGAGGGTTGTTTAGACACGGTAAACACATGCTCATTGTATTGGTGTCATTCATTATTAATCAAAGACTTTAAGTTTTTCTTTAAATTTATAAATTTTATTTGTATTATACGACACTTTAATAGTTTCAACCATCGAAGGTTTGTCTAGTTTTATCATTTTCAGCGTATTGCCACACATTTGGCATAAAATTATAGATAAACATTATTATCACATTAAAACTAAGTCTAAGTGAGTACCTAACCTAACATTATCATTATCAGCGATTGAAACAAATATTACCTACAACCCTCCGTACCTTGATTGTCATCAAAATCCATTTAGCATCAACAGTTAAGAGGCGAACCTAACTAGAAGCCTAGATCTCAGTACTCACAAGATAAAAACAAAGATAGCTAAAATATATATATATATGAAATGAAAGTAGGTACACTGCGTCGTACATGGTTTGGGTGATATCTCAGGAAACTTGCATTTTTGTTTTGATTCGTAGGATATTACTAATTATTTGGTTCTTTGAACCAGTCTGTTCATAAGTTATGTAGTTTTAGTGTAAATAAGCTGATTTTCGCGCTCACACAATCCAAAAACGTGTGCTCCGTCCCGCTCCCGTAAATGCGGAATTCTATGCCTAGCCGTTTCATAAAGTGGCACGCATTGCTCCCTCTTAACTTGCTTTGAATTCGTTCAAGGTTATTGTATGTATTTTATAAAGGCAGGGGTCCAAGCAACGGTGCAATACTCTAAAATATTCTTTACATTATTATTAGCTTAGAATTTATACACAAGCTACATTAGAAAAAGGACGACTTACCCTATAGATAAACCCAAGACTTTTATATAGTTTATTAATGAAGGCATCTCTGTGTTCAAAGAACAGTCCTTTTGAGCCCATAATCACGACTAGGTTCCTTACCGAGAGTACTTTATTTAGTAACCAAGTTTTAATTAGGTAGTTAGACTCGATGAGACAAACTTTACTAATAAAAGAAATAATAAGAACATTAATGGATGTACCTAGTTTTTATTATTTTGAATTTGATACCTATCTAATTATGTGCTTCGTTCGACTAAGTAATTTTGAATTTGACTTGTGTAATCTATTTATTAAATGTTATCACTTAATAATTCAGTTAATTTATTTGACTAATTTAAACGTGTAACAATAATTTTAATACTTTATTTAACTTTTAGTCTTATACAAGTAACTAATGTAATTGGTTAGTCGCTCAATTAATAAATATAATACAAATAATAATTTAAGCACCAAAACGATCGACAACATAATTATTGCTCTAAACAACCATATCTTCCTGTAGTTTCATGCAGTCCATAAATAAATAAAAATGCCTAATAATAGATACTTAATTACCTGCCTGAAAATCACTGTATCATCTGGAATCGTTAAAGTTGAACAGCATGCAATGTTTTTAGATCAACAATATGATTTTGACGAAATGAGATTACCACATAATTGCTAGATGATGGTTGCCATTCTACAAGAATAAAGTTTTTCTATTGAGTATTGGCTAAGTTTTGAGTACCTACCGGTTTTAGTGACTTCTTGGTATTATAAATCACGGGGGTAACCAAACTATGATCGGCTCCATAAAAATAAAGACACATTTCTTATGAGAATCGATTACATCAATCAAAGTAGGTAGTTAAGATCTAACTCAGCGGCCAGATGGTGGTACTTTCAATCTTTGAGGCAGCCGATGCTATCAGTAAAAAGAAAAAGAGCAGTACTATCCTTATAGTGCACTGCGGGTGCAGCAGCAGCGAAAGGATTCAAGTAGGTACTGGGGGTCCAGATCCAAAAGAGACAGCTCTTATGAAGTCATGCGGGTAACGAAGTTTGCCACTCAAAGCCTGGAACGCGCGTGAAAGCATTACTGCCAGGTCTTTATAAGTTTATAAACCTGTGATATACAGGTATCACAGAGATTTTCACTCATAAATTTAAGAACACTGTGATCTACCATTAGGTGTTTAAATTTTACATTCAATTAAAATTTTACAATTAATAAAATTTAATAATAGTAAACCTAAAAAGTAAAGAATATATAGGTGAATTGAAAATAATGTATTTACAAATTCGATGTGAAGTACCTAACATGCAGATCACTACATAATAATTAAATATATTAAATCATTTATTTATTTTAAAAAAAAATGTGGTTCTGGTCTTACTACATAATAAGTTTTCACATTATTCCTCCTATTCCATACCCATACCTATTCCATAAATATGAACTGCGCCAAAATAGTTATGCAAGCCGTAAAATATGTTAAGTATTTATTTAATCATTATAAGTTTGGATTTAAATTAAACAATGTTTATCACATTGCTCAAGGCTAGTTGCTAGATGCTTTATTAAACATTTTAGCACCATTAATAAAACACAAGAATTGTTTCCACGATAGCCACGAGTTGCAAATAGTTTTGTCGTCGCCTGTTGTCTTCAAAGTATGGTGAGCTCCCACGGCAGCACAAAAACCGAAAGCATTAAATGTTCACGATGCCGTCGAAGTCACAACAAGAACGTGAGATAAATTACAAAAATTAGCACCACACCATTCTTAATGGGAGTTGCAAATCATCATTATAGCCTACATTAAAAAAAAAACCGTACATCATCAAAAACACCCATAAAGGGTTTAATATAATTTACATAGAACAATAACAAAACAATATCATTACCTAATTACTTTAGATTTAAATAAAAGCAAAGATTTCAATAAGAATATCGGTAGCGACAAATCAAAATGGTGTCTGTCGGTCTCTTGCTCAGTGGTCGGACCGTCAGACTAGAACCATACCATAGAATAGACAATGCATTTGAGTGTGTTATGTACCAAGTGTACCTAATTAGCGACTGGTTGACGAACTTATCTATGCTCCAACATAATAAATTACAGTTATTATTACACATATAGCTATTAGTTGAAATATCTACTAATCGACTAGAAATGTAGTAACAAATGAAAAATATAATAAATATGTACTTATTTATATAACGAATTACATTACATTATCGACATGGTTATCAAATACATGGGGTTGCTACTAATAGAACCCGATCCCGAGCACTAACTTGCACAGTCTGGCTGATGCGTGTTGATTTGAAATAATAAATATCACAGCAATAATTATAGCCAAACTCTTAATAAAAGGATCTTGCACGAAGATAACAATTTCAATTATTTTATTCAATAAGTGAAGGACGGTCATACAAACGAAAGAAATTAATCTGAATTAAATAATAAAATAAATACATACTTACATACATCTTAATACTGAAGATCCTCATAAGATCTCTTATCACAACACTGTCCTTGTGATGGTAAAGTAAGAAGCTGTATCAAAGAACCTTGTAAAGTCACAGCAATACTCAAAACAAACGATCGATATGGAGTACCGACTACTTCGAGGTTAAAAAAAACAACAGTAACAAAAGGGGATAATTTATAACTTGAAAAGTGAAAGTTAAAATGATAATAATATTTCATTGAGGCATGAGCGATGACCGAACGAAATGATGATAGCTGATCCCACATACACTATGAAAATATAATTATACTGTAAAGAACTAGCTCCAATAACAATTGCTTAAGTGAGCTTAATATACATCAAATTTCATTATATTGGAGTATACAGTATTGGTAAACAAAGTACCTGCTCATGTTATTTCTTTTCATAAATATATGTAAATCACTATTATATCACATTTACACTGTAATAATTAACAAGTGATTATCGTTATGAACACAATATTATATCCATTTTTCGCATTTTACCGCACTAAAAATAATAATGAGTAAAGTACTACACTGATATCTTATGTATACGCATGGATAGATCCTATTCCCACAATTTGTTGCAGAGGGAAAGGGAACCGATTAAATAATTGTTAATGGAGCGGCATCTAAGACCCCTTGAATTACTTGAAATAAATAAATGTGGGTCTTTATATAATATTTTCTAATATTTACAGATTCAAGTATTATGAGTTTGCCCGATTACGAGGACTCAAATACCTGTTTGTGAGTTTGCCCGATTACGAGGACTCAAAACAAAATAATGAGTTTGCCCGATTACGAGGACTCAAATATATTATCTGTTTGTGAGTTTGCCCGATTACGAGGACTCAAAACACAATAAATGAGTTTGCCCGATTACGAGGACTCAAATATATTATCTGTTTGTGAGTTTGCCCGATTACGAGGACTCAAAACACAATAATGAGTTTGCCCGATTACGAGGACTCAAATAACTGTTTGTGAGTTTGCCCGATTACGAGGACTCAAAACAGAATAATGGACTCAAATGGTGGTAACATTTACAGTTTATAATTTTACTATTTAATCACTCTGTCATCTCAATTATGAGATAATGAGAATTTACAATTTGAATTCTTCAGATAATCTGAAGTTATAATAATATCTACTTTAAATAATTATTTCATCATATTTATTATACCTGTATACTACTCATAACATGTTATAAATAATTATTGTTTTTACAACTCTACTAACGTTTTCTTGTTCTCTTTCACGCAGATGCTGTTATCATTTTGAAGTCTCTGATCGCCTGCTGAGCTCTCCATTGCCATTGCGTCAAGATAATTACCCACTTTTGTTATATTTTAACCTTACAATTTGTTTTTTTTTATTCCGAGAGTAAGAAGAAATTGTGTAATGGTTTAAAAAAACATGTATGAGGACATACAACATAAATATCTAATGGCCGGATCGGACTGGGGACATTCCGGATCGGACTGAGTGCATTCCGAATTGTACCGAGTACATTCCGGACCGGACTGCGGACATTCCGTACTCAGGACAGCCGACTATTAGCATCATTAAATACCTCTACCAAATATTTCCTTGCAAATAATAAGTGAAACGATCCGAAATGTCACTGTCAATGATAGAGACAGGGACGAAAAGAAAAAGAAGTTGAAGAGGATAGATCAGATGGGGGGATTTTTTGGAATTGATTAGCAGGAACTAGGAAAAGAGAATTTATATTGTAAAACACAGGAAAATTATTATAAAAGCCAATGTTCTTCGATAAACAGATTATCATTAAAGTAATGTATTGCTTGAGATTGATGTTTGAACTGATTTGATAACAATATACAGAAAAATACTAAGATAACATTCTCTTTGATGTAAAAATGCTATTCGGTTTAATTTCATTTCCGAAAGGTATTTTGAAAAAAAAATTGTTTCAGGAACCTAGATAAATACTATTTTAATACAAAAAATAGCAGACCATGGTGAAAATATCCTCAAATTACAAATCATTTTGGTACTAGGTACGTTTGTATGGGAAATTTTCATCCTCCTAGGTATCCTAGGTAGGATTATCAGGCCATAAATTTACATTTATTCACAAAGAAAATTATACTAGTATTTACAATTGAAACAATTGAGCTAACTGCCGACTGTTGCAAACAGTCTACAGATAGCTCAACTGATCCATATCAACACCAGTCGGAAGCGTCCCCAAGACGCTGGCTGCATTGCCACGCGCTGTATGGCAATGCTGATACGCTGTGCCAGATATTCACCAGCTCTCGGGTCACGCGTCGCTTCGACCAGACGCTCAGATAGTGGCAGGTATTGTGTAAGTTTTGTTAAGTAGCATTTTCATTGATGTATAGTAGTGTTTACTAGACGCCTCGTGTAAATGTTTTTGGACCCTGCTCAGCATTTTTTTTTCGCTGAACTTAATATTAAATTCAGACTTCCTACGTGACGTGATAAACAGATAAACAACGTGATATTCTATGGAACAGTCATGTTATTGAGATAACTATTGATGTCTGCTATGTTTATTTGCATCGAGTATTTTTTTTTTGCTGATAGTTAGGTACTTACCAATTCTTTTCTTTTATAAACAACCGTTCGTGACCTACTCTTATCCAAAGGTCAATAAAATGACATGATTCATAACTCGATATGGACGTCATGATTAGATACGTAGGAAGGTATTTTATTTATCTGTATAGGTGCGCCACACCTATCTAGCTAGATAGAACTCAGAGAACAGGAAATCACAAAGTTAATTCTAGCACCATGCCTGACTGACTTGTTTAGTAAAAAAAAATCTTCAATCACTAATCTTCTTTTACAAACCAAAAATCAAGAACTTACAATGCATTAGGTACCTAGGTACCTACCTATCAAATTTTTTGTATACCACCAAAGTGGCTAACAGGCATGCGACCAGAACCCGGAAAGCGGTTACCGCAGCCTAATATTATTAATTGCACACGCGCGGCGAAAGAGGTGCAAACACAAGTTTGAAAACGGATGAAAGACGAATGAAAGCTGCCAAAACCAATACCTAGGTAGGTTTGTTTTGCGAACTTCTGTGATTTGTCGCATGTTGTAAAAATTATCCATTACCTAGGTATTACTATTAAGTAAGAGGTAAGTATCATTAGTTTTGTAAGTCCTCTGTTTGCAAAAAAATAAGAAACGAGTAGTTGGTAGGTACTTAGCTATGTACTGCCTATTTTTTGATGTTTACTTAATTATGAAGGAGTTTTTTACGTACTTACCCTACCTAATACCTACCTAGGACCTACATAAAGTACCTACAAGGTTCATGGCCACAAAGTTAGGAATGGGAGCACCACCATTGGTTTTGAAAATATATTTTTTTGTCGTACCTATTACGGAACCAGCCGTCTCAAGTGGTTTTATACAAGAATCTTTAGAAAGGTAAAGCGTTCTCTGTTTTATTATTACTCTACCACGCTGTTACCTACATGTGTAGTTAGTCATCCTTACTAACCCACCAATCACATCAGTGCTTTATTTAATATGAACGTATTCTGTGGCACTAGAAAATATCTAGCTAGGTAATTAGCTAAGTAGGTGCCTGCTCAGATTGTTTGAGTACATACCAACTACCTACCTACCTACTAAGTATTTCTTCTCGGAATCACACCTTTCCATTCAGAAAAACATTATCGTAGGTGTACGTATCGAACAACATTATTCATGAAATTCTCCGAAACCGACAGGTAAGCGCAATGGCATCTGACGTCACGTTCTATTCCTATTTTGAAATTCAAATGCCCTAATACTTGAAGCGAACAAAAGGCTAAGAACAAAGGCTGCGTATACACAGCCAAGCCTGGCTGCCTGGGACAGGTAGAAAAGAGGTTTTTACCTTTTGTGTACTGCGCCGACGCCACAGCCAGCGAACACACCAGCAGCGCGGCAAACATGCCTGTCTCACTCCCGCGCACGACCATGTTCTCAATTCAAACTTACTCCAACCACGACACTTATAAAAACTTGTCACAAACTATCTTCAATGATGTCTTTTAGCACAAACACACACTATCTCACTACATAACGCACACTCATTTGAAAAATAGCCGTTTATCCGATAAGGTAGGCTGCGGTTTCTCCGTCGTGGGACGCAAGCAGGTAAGACGATAGAGCCTATTAAATTACAATGACTTAAAACTACTTATAAGAAGCGTTCTAAGTTATCTAAGCACTAAACTTTAGTTCTGACACGGGTATACGCCACGGTTCGATGTTTGGTAACTTCACATATTTTCGTAAATTAATTTCGAAGTTGGAGCGAACAGCGCGACGCAAGACACGACCGTCCGGCGCATCGCTCGCCTCATACTGGCGTGAAGTGAGTGAACAATCAACAAGTTGCGGGCAGCGCGCGGGCTAGCCGGTTGACGCTTGGCGCTTGGAGCATGCGCGGTCCGCCGCTATGTTCATAGTCGACAGCACAACATTGTTGACAGCCTCCCCTCGCGCGCCGGAGCCGCTGCTGCCCCCTCTATGGTCCGCTGCTTGCAATGCAAGAGTTGCCGGCCGGCAAAGCAGAAACCGGTAACACTGGTTTGTTTTCGCGCAAAAACGAACACAAGCACATCTACTGTGACACAAGACTGCGAGCTTACCTAGCCTAGGTGACTCTAAATAGGTAGGTAGGTACTAGGTACCTGTAGGAACGAATACCTAGATCTCTTCGGTAATTTTTTTTCCAACAGTCTCCACCCCGCGTCTGATCTGATCGTCATAAAGGTAAGTATTAGTTTGTACTTTGTACCTACATTTCAAAATAGTTTTTGAAATTTCTGTAGGTTTCATACTTTTTGAAATATTTTGAAAATAGTCGAAAAAATACCCATTCCCCCCCCCCATACCCCAACCAACGTAAAGTAGGTAGGTATAGGCACAATAGATATATACATTTATCTACTGTGGTATAGGTAAGGTACCTAACCTAAGTACCTACCAAAATACCTACCTAAAGATATTTGATCTATTCCTTTCTAATACCAAAAAAGTAATAGCAAATGGTATTTGTTTATTGTCCTCATTAAATTCTATTCCTAACGAATACCACTCACAAACGAATACCAAAACAAGATAAATGGTATGAGGTACAGTCAGTAATAAAAATGCTCAAGTGATTCAAAGTAGTGTTTATTTAAACAAAATCCGTCTTATCGAAACATTTTTATTCCAATTTTATTCTCTCTTTTTTTTGTGTATTGATAACCAGATTTTATAAAAAAAAAACAATAAGGAGGAGGCTTGCGTCCAGTAGTGAACCACTACAGGCTGTTGATGATGATGATGATGATTGATGAACCAGATTTTAGTAGAACCATAGACTAATATTTCTTTTTATGAATGTTTATACTCCAGTGATTCCCGAACATGTGGATGGCCGAGCTCCATCAGACATATCTAAGAAAAGAAATACATTAGTATCTAAATCGGAGAATACTTGGACATGACAAATTAGTTATAAATAAATAAATAAATAATGCTGGACAATTCACACAGCATTATCTAGCCCCAAGCTAAGCAGAGCTTGTGTTATGGGTAGGTACTAGATAACTGATATACTTAATACAATACACTACATAGATAGATATTTTTTATTATACATAGAAAACATCCAGAACGCCCTGAACAAATGTCTGCAGATCGTACAAACATTTGTTCCCGATCCCGAGGCGGGAATCGAACCCGCAACCTCCTGCGTCGCAGGCAGACCTTCGCCCGCTGCGCCACAGAGGTCGTCCGTCGAGTTAAGAATTTTATCTTTCAAAAGATTGAACTATACATAATACATATAAATTAAACAAACGATATTTTACGAATATAGGAACATTTAGATAATGAAAAAATTAAAACACCATAAAATTACAAATAATAAAATACTTACCAGATACCACTTTCACTGAGTTTCTAGTAACCTACTCCTCGCTTGCCACCTTACGGAATAGTACAGGAGGAATTGACAAAACATCCCTCAAAATTAGGGCAAGTAATACTATAATTTATGCAAGGACTTAATTATTGTAAGAAAAAACAGACCTTATTTCATTGAGTTAACGGTTATTCCACCAAAACAATAAAACATTTTATGGAGCTTCGTTTGCACGGCGGCGCTTGAGTTGATTGGTTGTTTCGGATTTTAAAACAATAGCAAGCTCACCCTTTTTTGCAGGTATTTTTTTTTTGCAAGTGATTCACTTATGGTACCTACTAGACGTGTGCGCCGACGTTAAAATGATCGGCGGCGGCGCGCCGGCCTGAAATCGGCGGCGGCGGCGTGATTTCGGCGTGAAATCGGCGCGTAGGTATAAGTAATAAATAAATAATGCTGGACAACTCACACAGCATTATCTAGCCCCAAGCTAAGCAGAGCTTGTGTTATGTTATGGGTACTATACTAGATAACTGATATTGGTACATTATTATAATTTTCGAGTACATTAGGAGGTGCATTTAGAAAATTCGAAGTTTCGTAAATTCGAAGTTCATAGCCTTTTTGGCCATTTTTTAAGTTCGTTGGTGGCCACAAATTCGAACTCTCTAATTTTTTTGTTTCGATTATTTACCCACGCATACAAGGCACCTTACGCAGTCGCGGAACGCACGCGTTCTTTGAAAGAGTGAAATGCGACCAGTGTTGAAGCTGAGAGAGTTTTCTCAGCGGCTGGCTACATTTGTAACCGCCCGAGGAGCACTCTCAGCGGCAAAACGCTGGATGCCCTAACTTTTTTAGGGGTTTATTATCAACTAACGTAAAATGTAATACATTTAAATAAGTAAATGGGAGTCAGAACACTGGTACTTTATTGGATCCCGTAACTTTCCGTATCGCAACAAGTCTTCGGTTGGGTGCAAGAAGATGTTGCGCGCCTCATCAATGCCAATGCCAGTGCGGTATTGCTGTCGTGTGCAGCTTGATCATCACGGATTATCGTGTATTAGGGCCGCCGGTCGGATATCTCGCCATGCCAGCCGGCGACATCATCCGGCGAGTCTTTGTCATCGCTAACGTACCAGTTATTCTCAAACCGAATGGTCTGTTGCGTGACGATGGTAAGAGGCCCGACGGTATGACACTCATCCCATGGGAGTTGGGGAGGCCCATCGTGTGGGACGCTACATGCGTCGACACACTAGCGCCTTCCCATGTTCCGAGGACATCCGTGAGGGCAGGTGCGGGGGAAGATTTGGCCGAGGATCTCAAGAGGCGCAAACATGCAGGTCTCGACAGAGCCTACACATTTACTCCCCTTGATTTGAGACCTCTGGTTCTTCTGGTTTCACGTGATCCGAGAGCTGGTGAGTATCTGGCGCAGTGCATCAGCATAGGCATACAGTGGGGCAATGCAGCCAGCCTCTTGGGGACGCTTCCGACTGTTATTGATATGGATCATTTGAGCTACCTCTAGGCCAAGCACGGAGATTATTATCTAGGGTAGAATAGACATTATCGACTTCGCATCGTCATACATTGCGTACATTATAGAAGTAAAAGGATTGACTTTCAAACAATTTACGCATTCGTTGACAAAAGTGACGTAATTTTTCTCTATTCTACCCTAGACAACAATCCCCGTATCAATCCAATCAATCCCTGCAGTAGATTGTTTGCAACAGTCTGTAGTTATCTCATTTGTTTCAATTGTAATTATCATGATCTGTGATAATTACAACAACGTAAATTATAGAAGTAGGTTAACCAGTTCTCTGCCAGGCTTCAGCGATACGACTCGGACGGGCGCTCGTTGCATACGTGCAGTGCAAGCGCGTCGTCGGTGACACTTAATGTGTGTAGGTAATCAAAGTATTTTCGTATGTTTTGGATTAGGTAAATCACTTTTCCGATTCTAACTCTATGTATAAAGGGACAGGAGAATAAAAGTTACATTTTCTGTCTTAACTTCGAACTTTCGAAATTGAGCTTCCGAATTTAGAAAGCCAATTACGAAATTGAAAAATATTTAAAACCCTGACGTTTCGTACCCCTTACAGTGTGTCCTTGTGCCTTTGTGGTAACTTCGTAAGGTTTAGAAAATAATTAAATGCAATTTATGCAATATAAATTTAGTCTGAATCTTTCTAGTGGAATTTTCTTGATATCTGATAAAGTTTATTTTCCTACAGTGTCCTTTGCAAGTTTATATCGGCACCTGCACGGAATTAGAAAATAAATATTAATTTCTAATAATTTCTCATTAATTGTCCTAATTTCTAATTCCGTGGGCACCTGTATCTGTCTGAATCAGCGGCGACTTTTGATACCGTTCAGTTCGCGGTGCCCTTTGACATCGCGGCACCCTTTGACATCGTGGCGCGGCGCGGTTTCTTCTTTGACTACAACTTGGTTGTAGGTAGCAGGTGTCAGACAATGTAATAATCAATCAAATAAGGGAGTTTTCAAAGCGTCTAAAAGAATACGTTCCACGCCGATTTCACGCCGATTGGCCGATCGGCGGCGGCGGCGTGGAAAATTTGCCGGCGGCGGCGGCGGGTCGGCGCGGCGCACACGTCTAGTACCTACTCGTAGATAAAAATGCCGAAATGAAATGAATTAGTACAGGTCAAAAATTATGATCAAAATATTAAATTATTTGAAAGCAAAATTAATTGTTTCTGTGACTGTACCAAAAGTGCTGTTTTGGTATTCGTTGGGAATAGATTTTGTATTTCATTAAAAGATTTCGAATTTGGTATTCGTTAGGAATGGAATTTAATGAGGACAATAAATAAATAAATAAATAATGCTGGACAATTCACACAGCATTATCTAGCCCCAAGGTAAGCAAAGCTTGTGTTATAGGTACTAGATAACTGATATACATAATAAAAATAATATACGAGTACATAGATAGATATTTTTTATTATACATAGAAAACGACCAGAACACCCTGAACAAATATCTGCAGATCGTACAAATATTTGTCCCGAGGCGGGAATCGAACCCGCAACCTCCTGCGTCGCAGGCGGGCCTTCGCCCACCGCGCCACAGAGGTCGTCTAATAAACAAATACCATTGGTATTAGTTTTTTGGTATTAGAAAGGAATAGATCAGATATTTAAGTAGGTAATTTTTTTTGTGTAGGTGTGTGTAGGTGTACCTTACACCTACCTAGATAGGTAAGGACGGGTATAGGTAGGTAAGTACATACTTACCTAATTCAAGAACTAGATAATGTTGGTAGTAATGTAGGTAGGATAGTGTACCTAAGTAGGTACCTACCTATTGTTAAGGCTAAATAGTTCCTTTATTTAAAAAAATGCCTAACATTCCACGTAGCAATGTTGAAATTGCATAGTTTCTTCATCCTGACAGCTCCCATCGCTGAAGGAATTCCATGCACCATTTCCCTGGAAGTAAAAATAGCTTTCAACATTCATGAGAACGAAAAAGAAAAGACAACTTAGTACCTACCTAGGCTAAGACCTAGGTTCCTAAGTTGTCAGGTTCTCTCTACCCAGGACCTAGGTCCTAGGTAGAACCTGTGGGTGGGCAACTGGGCAAGTTAGGTAGATAAGATACCTACCTACTAACTAGGTACATAGGTAGGTAAAAACATTTCGATACAGAACCCTTGAAAAGTAACGACGAGATTCGGACGAGTTGTCCCCTTCACTTTTGGTTGAGGGTACAACTCATCCGAATCTAAAACCAAGAGATTTTAGATTCGGACGAGATGTAAGTACCTACCTACTCAAAAGTGAAGTGGACATCTCGTCCGCGGATGAGTTTGAGATTCGGACCAGATGTTGTGCAGATGTACCCCAACCCGGTACAATGAGGTTTTACTAAGTATATACCTGCCTATAGGTAGGTAAACCATTGGGTAGGTAGGTAGGTACCTGGAAATGGGTACGTGCCCAGGTAGGAATGTACATCTGTGGGTTGGAGGTATCTGAAATGTTATGGTCTTGTGTACTTACATAAATACTTAATTAGAATTTGAATTTTCAAGCTCAATAGATACATCAACAAATAAATATTACATACTTCCTTAGAAAAAACTTAAGTGACGTAGTGGAGTTGCCAGCTCTAGCAATCTATTCTGCCAGTCCAATACAAAAATATTTCCAACTATAGACACACACATTTTTATAGCAAGCTTACACTATACACAAAATGACTCACATTCCTCGGCAGTCGAGTCCTTGCTTTCGTCCCCAGCCCACAGACCCCTGCATCAGGCAAGCACTCCGTCCATTCCTCCCATTCCCCAGGAATACAGGCATCCAGTCTCTGCCTGGATTCGCTGACCATTGGATCATCGGGCTGTGGTTCGCTACGAGTCGAACATTAGTTATAATTAGAAATAGTGATAAAACATATTGCTTTATGCGATCAGGAAATAAAATGTAACGATGAACAATGTGTTTGATTGAAGCACTAAACTAACTCATCAGTCATCTCAACCTCAACAGCCCGTATTGGTCCACTGCTGGACGCAAGCCTCCCCCTGATAAGCGCCTTGTTGGCTTTTATCTCATGGGGGTATGCCCATAATCCCCACGCTGGGCATGCGGGTTGGGGATCGCAGTTCGGTGGTAGAATGGTTCTGCATGAGGCGCTGCTCCCGCCCCCGGTGGATATCCCTTAGTCGCCTCTTACGACACCCGCGGGAAGAGTTGGGGTGGTACAAATTCTAAGCCGGTACCTACCGCACAGCTTATCAAACAACTAATCGATTCATATTATTCAAAATGATAGTTTTTGTGTCGATTGTACTAGGTACCATCTACTTCGTGTCTTGTCTTGATGATGATTTTTTCAGTCTGATGCAGTATGAGTAAGTAAAACTTACTCGTTGCGTGGTCTTTCTTCAATAGTCCGTTCTTCAGCCTCTTCGCCGCCTAAATAAAAAATAATACATGTTATTAATTTGTTATTTCGTGCTTGCTCTTCTAATAAAAACAGGCGCTTCTCACAACCACGGGATATAACATTGGGTTTAAGTCGCGTCACGTAAAAAGAACGCTGGAAGAAAGTGGAAGGGTTCGCGTATTTATTTATTTATTTAATTATAAATAAGAACGGCGAAAACACCAATTACGCTAATTAATTATAATTACATGCACGCATGGGTACACTCGCGCACGATAGTACTGTAAGGATTGAAACTACTATGCCAATTTGCTAAGCCTATTTTTAACTAATATTTCGCTCGCGGCTTGGTATTGGTTATTAGAAAATAATATTATATAAAATTAAAAACACGTTCGATTCAGTTTAGAATAATCCCAAGTCCACGACCACGTCCACGGCCAAGCCCACGTCCACGCCCACGTCCATGTCCATGTGCATGTCCAAGTCCACGGCCACGGCCACGGCCACGGCCACGTCCACGGTCACGGTGACAGCAGGAAACAGGAAAAAATGCCACGCAAACAATCAAGCTGCGAAAAATAATGAGCATGCTCGCGAGGTCTACTGTTCGTAGATCTACTAGTTTATGCTTTGCATGCCACCCTCGTCATCATCCACAGCGGGATTTAACCCACTGCTGGGCTTAGGCCGTGCCCTAACCTTCTTCCATCCGCCACGGTCCTGTGCAATCCGCATCCAAAACTGCCAAAGTAAATGAAATCTTCTCACTTGGACACAAAGACTCTTCCAGCTGATAGACATCCAGCCTCCTAACTTGCAGCGTCGCGAACCGATGGAGATCGTTCAGGTTCATCTGGTAGAATGGTGACTCTTGGTTGAAGGAACCCACTTCCACTCGCTCGATGTTGTCTTGCGATGGCGCTGTCTCTGACTAGAAGATACCATGAAAATCTTATTGCTTATTTCAACGCCAACTAAAGACTACTAGGTTCTCCCCGCAGCTTCACACGCGATACCGGGATACGGAAATAACAACGTGCTTCCCATGGATCCGGAGACCACGGCAGATTTTTTTCTTTTTCGGCCCAATTTCATTAAGATCCGTAGTTGAGCTTACTGGCAACAGTTGCCAGTTACTGGTAGTTGACCAGTTACTGGTAGTTGACCAGTTACTGGTAGTTTACCAGTTACTGGTAGTTGACCAGTTACTGGTAGCTGACCAGTTACTGGTAGTTGACTAAAAGGCAGTTCCACTAATCCGTATCAATACCAGTCAAAAGCAATGCATTGCCCCGCTGGCAATGCAACCAGCAGCGTCTTGGTGTATGGATACTCACCAGCTCTCGGGTCATGCGTCGCTTCGACCAAACGCTCTGAATAACAGCTATAGAGCCTCATTACCCCAATACCAAACATAGTTTCTTTGTTAATAAACTTAACTTATAATAAAGATTTCATTTTCAAACAGATTGTATAATTGATTTCAGTCGTTAATACTTCAACTGTGCCAAGGAGGTCTAAGTTTACAGATTGTCAGATTTCATTCGCCAATAATCTGTCCATTCATATCTTTTGAACACGTTCGTACCACCAAGCAAACTTTCCCTTGTAAGTAAATCATTTATTTGTCACATAAAACGCACACATACAATTGGTCAATTTCTTTGCTGTCAATGTCAATGTGTCGTAAGAGACGACTAAGGAATATCCACAGGGGGCGGGCAGCAGCGCCCCCTGCACCACAATTCTACTACCGAACTGCGATCCCCAACCCGCGTGCCCAGCGTGGGGATTATGTGCACTACCCCATGTGATAAAAGCCAATAAGGCGCTTATCTGGGAGAGGCCTGCGTCCAGTAGTGGACCAATACAGGCTGTTTGAGGTTGAGGTCTTCAGGAACGTGTTCGTGATGATGGGCAGAACCTACCGTTTACGCAGTGTCAATGATGGCGTGGCAGTGGCAATAGCCTGTAGGTATAGAAAGTGTGTGAAAGCTGGTACACATCGAGACATCAATCAATCAAGTTCACAGTGTCCCCCGCGGCTGGCATCGGGAAGACTGATGTCCCTGAATTCCCTGAGTGCCATATTACTCAGCGGGTGAAACAAAATGCGTTTCATATGGATTTCTGTCCGTCAGAATCGAGGCTGGATAAACTGGATGAAAAATAAGTGGTGTCGTCAAATGTATTATGATTATTTTACGTGATGATGACTCCCCAGCTCGATCTGAGTGGTTTCTAAACCTTGAATGGTAACTATTTCGTTAGATTTAGAATTAGAATGTAAGTTTAATGTAAAATATATAATCAGTGGGGTACTTTAAGATTCTACGCCTTGGGTACGTTAGGAATTTGGTGGTTTCGTTCGATTTTTTTGCAGTGTTTTGTATACCTACTGACTTTAAACGAGGGATGAGCCCCGGACCAGAGGCAGGCAAAAATGTTTACGGCAAGGAGGCCATGGCCCACGAAGCCTAAAAGTGAATACGCCACTGATTTGATTATAATTCCAAATGTACTACAAGTACATTATGTAGTAAGTATAGCAAAGAAAGTTTTCTCCTGAAAACAGTTCCAATATTCTTTGAATTAAAATATGTTTTTGATTTTACCACCTACACGGGATTGAGATCGGATTCATGGAATTTCAAAACTAAATGAGTTCGATTATCTAAGCGTTTGATCAAATATAAATTGGAATTGCGGTCGAGAAATGAACGGCCGCACATAGCAGCTGTGCCACAGATTAGGTGGGTTGTTGTTAAGCAGCCAGTCAGCCAACATTGAATAAAAATTATCTAAGGTTTTTACTTACCTCATAAGAAACTCCACTCCTAGTCCCAGCATCCCACGGAAACAGTGGCACCTCACTATACTCCACCCACTCATCCTCTCCATCGCTGTTCTTGACACAGAGCTCGAACTGCGTCATCCCAAGGAACCAGTCAGGAGAGGGCCTCATGCCGACAACGATAGAGAACATGTGATGGATGCTGTCAACTCGGAAGAGGGAGTGAGACGGCTCAAACATGTACGGGTGGTGGCGACGCTTTCCTCGGATCAGGGTTCTGGTGCCTGATTCTTCGGCCATCTGGAAGATAGATAGACGTTTTATAACGTCATACACGTCGCCGCCGCAAATTTAGAACATGTGCAATTTTATTTAAAACTAGATGATCGCCTCGCGGTTTCACCCGCGTAGTTCCCGTTCCCGTGGGAATTCCGGGATAAAATATAGCCTATCAAAAATATAGTCACTCCCTGAAAAGTAAGCTTCCTAACGGTGAAAGAATTTTTCAAATCGGACCAGTAGTTTCGGAGCCTATTCAATTCATACAAACAAACAAACAAACAAAAAATCAAACCTTTCCTCTTTATAATATTAGTATAGATAAGTTTTTATATTTTTATGTATGTTAGATTTAAGGTATATATTCATATGGACCGTAGAATAAGTTAATAAGATCTATACTTGTTCTAATATTGTCTGAAATAAATGTATTATTATTATTATTATAACAATCCTACCTATACCTACCTATACCCTTTTTCCTAAATATATGTTTTGTTGGGTATTATTTATATTTGTTTATTATTTGTTGCTATTTTGTATTTAAAATGGTATGTATATATCTATTTTACAGTCTTTGGTACACCCCCTGCCTTTCTAAAATTAAAATAATTCTTTCCATCCAAAGGTTGCCTGGAAGAGATCGCTTCTAAGCGATAAGGCCGCCCATTGTACTTGTCTTATGTAATGTCTCCTTGTAATGTTATTTTTATGGTGTACAATAAAGCATTTTGTATTGTATTGTATTGTATTGTAACAATCACTCGCAAACAGCACAAGAAAAACAAACAGAAGCAGTATTTAGGTACGTATACAAGAAAAGCAGCTACAAACAAGATCAAAATTTCTGTTTTATATATAGAGGAGTTTTAACTCTGTATAGTTTTAGGAAAACGAATGAGGAAATCACACAAAATGGAGATCACTAAATTCGTTAAAACCGTTCACTACCTTCACATGAATGCCATGAAGTCGATTTTACTTATAATTTAGCAATATTTAGGAATCTTAAAGCTTATGTAGACATTAAAAATATACCAGAAAGCAATATGAGGGTTACTATAATTAAAATTACTCGTACCAATCACGGGTTATTAGTATACTTAAATATTAATGTTACAACACTCAACTTCAACTTCTTGGTTCTGAAAAACAACAGTTCAACACTCACATCATCAATGATCTCTCTCTCAATCAAAGTGGTATTCGCATCTTCAAGAAGCAACTTCAGTCCATCGCTGGCCTTGCCACCTGCCTTCCACAGGAAGTAGCCGACGTCATGCGAGGCCCCGACCATGTGTGTGTAGCCGTTCTCATCAGGTTTCTTCGGATAGTGCCGTGGGTGGGCCACACGGGACCAGAGACCGTTGAAGATTACCTGATGGTAATCAAGGATAAGACATTAGATTAAACGAAAGGAAGTGTTGCAAGACCATACTCGATGGAAGGACGACATTATAGCGTTCGCGGGATGTCGATGGATGGACATGTCGTCGCCATATCCTAGAATTGATCACTTCATGATGTGATCGACCATTTCATGAAATGGTAGAATTTCATGACATGGCCAGCTAAAACTGACTATATCGTTTAATTATCAACGTTTAATGATATTTCTATCAACGTTTGGCCATATCATTTATGTAGGTATTCCATGACATTAAAAGGTTTAAGGCTATGGCGCTCTTTACGGGAGGCCTATGTCCAGCAGTGGACTAATATAGGCTGATGATGATGATGAAAAGGTTTAATGAAAAATTCGAATTAGGAAGGAACTTTATAATTAAAAATAGCATAATGCAGTTGGCTTTCAGTTTAGATGTTATGCTCGTTTTTCGAGTGACTTTTATAAAATTCCTGTAGTTTTTTATCGTAACGGCTCCTTACTTCATTTTTTTCTTCTATTTGCACATTATTATTCGCTTTTTTAACTAAATAATTGTCCGCCGACATGATGCATCACAGAACAGAAACAAACAAACACTCAAAAACCACAGATGTCAAAAACAAAACAAAACAAAACAATATCAGCGCCTCTAACGGTGGATAATGTAACTATTTTATGATATTGTTTGACCTTATCATGAAGTAGCCGTGCGTTTAGCTTTTCATATCGTTAAACGCTGATTATTCATTGATCTGGCCTGACTACATCATGATGTGGCCAGCGCGTATTTTCCATTTCATGAAATTCTACCATTTCTTGAAATTCTACCATTTCTTGAAATGGTTGGTCACATCATGAAGTGATCAATTCTAGGATATGGCCACGACAGACACGGCCTAGAACTGTTAGGTATTTGTGACGTTGTTTGGGGAGGTCTATGTTCAAAAGTGGCCATATGTGGGCTGATTTTTATGATTGAGCCCTCACTCGACACGTTACACATAGAATTTGGAAACGCTTTATGTTTTGTTTTGAATATGTTTTGAAACTGAAACCATTTATATCCCAGCAGTTCTGTACAGATCTACAACACCTGGGAATAGGTATGTGACCTACATCATGCATATACCTATCTAATCTACAGTCAAGCAGCGGTTTCTCAGAACAATAAAAATACTTTTTCTAATGAAATATACAAGCAATATTTTTTTCTAACCTGTGCATAAAAAACTTAGGCGAGTTAAAACCTCTTGTAAGGCCTTTATAGACTATCTCTCAAATAACAGAAGAAACCTGTGTGTATCGTACGCACACACAAGTCTCTACCGATTTTAACGTTCGGAGAGAGGAGGTCATGGATCGAGTCGTCATCAGCCAAATCATTTTACGTCTATAAGATGGATCAATCAATAAATTAAAATAAATAAACAATGCTGAACAGTCCACACAGTATCATGTAGCTCCAAGCTACACAGATGTCGGAACAAATATCTGAGGATCTTACAAATATTTGATGTGTCCATACCTCGTACCGTGCCTCGCTGCAAATATTGCATTCCATATTAGGGGGATTCGGGGAACTGTCCTGGGCTAGACTCTCTGCCTTCACCAGGGTCATGGTCAGATTAGGACCCACGTACCACGTCTCTTCGTTCTCTGCAACCATAGCTCGAATCCGGACTTCCGAGGTTTCGTGTGGAGATACCCAGTGGATCTGTTGAATTGAATGACATGTTGGTATTATTTAATAAATGTGGTGTCGGACGACTTATGCAGAATAGCCCAAAGTCACACAGACAAGTTGATAAAACATTGTTGGCTGCCTACAATATTCATACAATTAAACGACACACCAAACGACTACCTTTATACCATGTTTGACGCAATAAATATCTTTGAATCTGAAACCAACTCGGGCATGTGAGTTGTGACCATTAGCAACACAACGCAACGCAATAGTACGAAGGTGCTTGGTCTGGTCGTTGGAAAAATCGATTCAAAATACGCACCTCAACCCTAAGTTTAGCAGAGTTATGAAACTTCTGCACAGAATTGGCGCACCGTTCGCTATGCTCGACACAGACATTAGACATGTCTAGCGACTCCAGACTGCCCACAGCACGCGTTTCTTTGGCATTCAGAACGTCACACGTTGTCTATGTTAGAATACCCACCTGAACCCAAGGTTTCACCGAGTTTTAAAACTTCTCCACAGAATTGGTATACCGTTGGCTATGCCTAGACACGGATATGTCTAGCCACTTCAGGCTGTGGGCAGTCTGAAGTTCAGACTGCCCACAGCCCGCGTTATACATTTATTATCATGATATTATGTCGTCTTTATTAGACACCTCAACCCTAGGCTTAGCAAAGTTATCAAACTTCTCTACAGAATTGGCGCATCGTTCTCTATGCCTCGACACGGATATGTCCAGCGACTACAGACCACCCAGTGCCCACATCCCGTATGATATTATGTCGCGTTTGTTAGAATACCCACCTCAACCCTAGGTTTCGCAGAGTTATCAAACTTCTCCACAGAATTGGCACACCGTTCGCTATGCCTCGACACGGATATGTCCAGCGACTACAGACCACCCAGTGCCCACATCCCGTATGATATTATGTCGCCTTTGTTAGAATACCCACCTCAACCCTAGGTTTCGCAGAGTTATCAAACTTCTCCACAGAATTGGCACACCGTTCGCTATGCCTCGACACAGATATGTCCAGCGACTTCAGACTGCCTACAGCTTTTTCCTTGGCTCGCATGATGGCGGTCACGTCGTCGATTTCAGGGTCTTCAGCCGTTATCATGAACCAGCGGAACGTGCGGTTTATGTTTGTTGTTGATATTGATACTGGAACAGAAGACTATTTTAAGACTTCATAAGTAACTATGACCTATAAAAGTATATCTAACTAGACGATCGCCTCGCGGTTTCACCCGTTCCCGTTCCCGTGGTAGTTCTGGGATAAAATATAGCCTATGTCACTCCCTGAAAAGTACCTAAGCTTCTTAACGGTGAAAGAATTTTTCAAATCAGTCCAGTAGTTTCGGAGCCTATTCAATACAAACAAACAATCAAATCTTTCCTCTTTATAATATTATAGTACCTATAGATCTACTAGTAATACATCGTCGCGTTGATATTTAACAGAGACTTAGATAGGAAACACGTCTTTGATAGGGTAAGCTTTATCGCCCTTTGACTAGTTTCAGAAAAAAATCTCCGTCATTTTTAAGTGAATGCAGATAATTTTCTGCACAAAATAAGACAAGCTTACAGCGCCTTATAAAATCGTTTACGCAATGCGCTAAGTGTCTTGCATCACATTTTTTTAAAACTTTAGTGTCACTAACTTTACTGGTGGTATTATATACTTAGGCCTCAGTTTATTCGTACGTTCCTATACTTTTTTGACCAAGTAAGGACTAGTCATTTGCATACAGCTGTGCTATTGAACCATAGAATTTTTTGCAAACGCTGCCGTACTTCGGCACTGAAAAAGCCTTTTCATCTTATACTCACGAACATAAGTCTGGTCAGGCGTATACATGATCTTCCCATCTTTCTTCGCAGCATTGCCGATGTCCAATACGAAAGGATGGTCTTCAGGACTAGGCTCCTTGACCGTCGCGTCAGGGGGTGTCTGGTCACACTTAGTCAGCTCACTGTAAGCAGTGTTGGCTGTTGCCAGCAGGAGAAAGTATGTCAGCCACCTGGAAAGTAGACAATTTTCAGTTTTTAGTTCGTATAGTTTTTAAGTTAAATTGTTTGCAATAAAGAGAAAGCAGTCAATTGAAGGTTTGTACATGTTGTATTTTGATTTGAACTCTCGTTTTAGAAAGTGCTACACTCATGTTTTTCATAGCTTGAAAATAAAGATACAAAATGCGAATTGAATCTTTTTTTTCACATTTTTTTTATTTAAACACCCTAACACCCTAAGGTTTCTTGGTTGCGCGTTTACTTTACAGAAGATTGAAGTCAACAAAAAATCAAAGTTATCACCTTATCTCATAGTTTTAGATAAGTAATTTGAATTTTTGTGACGTGTCCAAGAATTCTGTAAGGTCTAAAGGAAATAAAGCGCTTTGATTTTTGATATATTGAATACAAGACAAAACAAACAAATGACATTCGGCTAGGATAGGTCGGCAGGTACTGTAGCTAATTGACAGATTTTCTGCTTCCCTAGCTTAGATTAAAATTCAACCACATAAGCTTTTACCCAAAAGCTTTCAGAAACAAAATTACCCATTCAAACTGCCAAACCCTGAATAAAAGTACACAAAACAACATAATAATTCAACTACCCAAATTCAAAACACATAAATACACACATTTTGCCGGAACCACACTGCAGTTTCAACTTTGAACGTTAGGATACATCACAGTACACTATTACGGTCTCTTTGGCTTTATAACTTCAAAGATCTTTGTAAATAAAGGTATTTCCGCGATATTTTCAATGAATTGTTGGTGGTTTTGTTCAGAAAACACGTGAAGTCTTAGAGCGAACGCGTCAGTTTTGAACTGATTGGAACTCCGCCAAGCATACAATAGTATTTATAGAACAGAAACTTATGGATTCTTCGTGTTATGAAAGTATCTATTTGAAATGCATTGTTTTGGAATTCTATTTTTCTAAACGTAAGATCATTCTTTATTATGGTGGTTGAGGTACCTAATAATAACGGTAAAAAAACTTTAAAAAATGGTTATTATCACTAAACTCATAATAACTGGATTTTTCCCACATGATTAGTGTGGTTTTGTTATTTTACTATATTTCGGCACTGTTGTATTTGTTGTATTATCACTATCACGGGTATACCGATTTTTTGGCAGCATACCGATTTACCCTTATCTTTGGTCTTTTGCTACGAAAATTACCACTACTACCCGTTTCATTATCGAAAACAACTCGACCACGATCGAGCACGACAAACTACACAGACGGTATCTTAACGAGGCCCGGTCGGTTGGCAAACCACTTCTTTGACTTTTACACATTTTTACAACAGGTTCGGATAGTTGAAAATTGAAAATCTTCTTATTGGTTGAAGTTTCTGTGTTTGGTAATCTCAATGGGCCCTGCACCATGCTTGGTATGAAATATGTATGTCACGTAATGTAATCTCAACAGAGTGCTGTTGAGATTATTTGTGGATTGTGTAACTCGATTCAACCAGACTCGAGGAGCTAAACATTGGTAGTGTCTGATGTTGAAAAGAGAAGAGTATTTTAGCAAACCACGACAAAGCCAAACAGAATGAAAACACATGACAAGCAATTATAGAATAATATAAGAAATTAAATATGATCTGGCTTGAAACGAAACCTAAGATTGAGAGAGAATTGACAATTTATTCAGCGTTGAGTTACAGTTCTATCATTTTATTACCTGTGACGATGTATTTTCATCACTTTGTCCACACGTGGGCCAGTTGTTAATAGGATGAGCTTATGAAATCATTTGAACCTACTTTTAGCTTTAAATTTCTTAAATTTTTAATGAAGCTTCACCTTCATAAGTTTTATTTCCTGAAAACACAGAATTAAAATTGAAACAAGGCGTAATGATGGGTTTTGCAAAAATTATACATAAGTTATACATATACTACATTACTTCACATCCAAACCCTGAAAATTAATTATTTTGTACTTTATTTTTGTTATCCTCTTCCGACACAAAGAGGTTTTAATTCCTGCAAATTATTCATAAACTTTGATGAAAATCGTGAAACAATTATACGAATAATTGCAACTTTTGTGTTTTAATCATTTTGCAAATTAAATATAAAGAGCCTTACGTCAACTTTTGTGAATTGTTATAGAATAAACAAATAAGTAAAAATTGGTCTTTACTTTGCAGATCATAGGCCAAAGGCAATAACTTTATACCTGTAATTTAACTTAATACTTGTAGGCGAAATTACCGCTACCACTCTGGGTAGCGATTCCCGCGTAGGTCTATTGATTCTTTTTAAGTAAACAGTAACAAAATGTTTTACCGCAATACTTCAGACGAGTGGCCCGCGAGCTGTCTGTTATCTGAAGGTTTACTTTGAAAAACGAACGATGTTGACGGATGACGTCGTCGGATCGCACGAAACGAACAAGCTTACCAACAAGTATCTTCGGGCGCGTCACCAACTGCCACATTTCGTTTCGGATCTCTAAGAAATATATGTCAGAATTATTTTAATCGTAAGGTCACCGAAATAACGGATCGCGAGCCCTTGGTTTAATGCTCTCAGACGTCATCTGTCAACTTCGTTCGATTTCAAAGTAGACCTCCACGAAAAACAAGTTGAAGTCTTTATGTATTTGAATGCACATTTTTGCTGGGCGTCAGTGCTGCGGTGTAGATCTACGACAACCTTAAGAGGTCCATTACTCATAAGAAATCTGCCTGTGCACTGTTCTTGTGTATACTATAATAATCCTATCCTTCCTACTGATAAATGCAAAACTTTGTGCGAATGTTTGTTACCACGGATCTCCGTAACTACTTAACCGATTTAGATGAAATTTGGTGTGTAGATAGTTTAGGTTATAGAATAACACAAAAGCTAATCTAATTTTCAAAAATTAACCTTTGAAGGGGTTAAAAAGGATGGTAAGTTTTCTATAGAACATTATTGTTCCATGGTTCGATTCACTCAAAACTCAGTTTATATAAATTGTACATAGTAAATAATGAATTACGTATACCTATTTTATTTTTACAAAATTACCCCTAAGGAACGTGCAATAAATTTCTGAAAATTGTATGATTTCCACGCGGGGCGCAGCTAGTTATAATAATAATTTTAAAAGCTCTCAAATTTCTGATCACCTGGTCCATGTATCTGATCCATTAAGCTCAACTAGTTCCTAATGTAATGACCAGCATTATCGAACAATCCGGTAATAGAAACAAACACATAGACGCAATAAACCGCGCATTAAATTCCAAAAGCAGGATATTCCGGGATATTCTGGAATTTTCGGGAATATTCGGGAATTAGTAGCGGATCATCCTCATTACTATTCCGTTGGAAAAACCACGTATCATTACACTATTTATTCGTTGGAAATGCGTTTGAACCCTCTGTTTGTGAATTAATTAAATAAATAATTGGAACATTTCACAATACGCATTATCTAGCCATATAACAAGGAAAGCTGTAGCCTGTTGTGTCATCATCATCATCATCATCAGCCTATATTAGTCCACTGCTGGACATAGGCCTCCCCTAATGAGCGCCATAGCGTCCTGTCTTCAGCTTGCCGCATCCAGCATCTGCCTGATGTCTTTCGCAGATCATCATCCCACCTGGCCGGAGGGCGTCCTACACTACGTTTGCCGAGTCGTGGTCTCCACTCAAGAACACGTTTACCCCAGCGGTTGTCGGTTCTTCGCGAGATATGGCCGGCCCACTGCCACTTCAACTTGCTAATTCTTTGAGCTATGTCGATAACTTTGGTTCCCTGTCGGATGTATTCGTTACGAATTTTATCCTTCAGAGAGACTCCGAGCATGGGTCTTTCCATAGCTCGCTGAGCGACTTTGAACTGATGGACCAGCCCTACCGTGAGGGTCCACGTCTCAGCTCCGTAGGTCATGACGGGTAGGATGCACTGATTGAGAACTTTAGTTTTCTAGTAGTCTTAGTAGAGTTTTATAGCGAATTCGCAAATAGAAGGAGGTCATTTGCTAATTATTGGACCTTACTTTCCCTTACTAAAGTTTTATAGTTTTGTTGATATGTCAATTTTAATACTTTATTGACATTTTTCCGAAATTTGACCTTCAAGCATTCGTAACTTTTTTTCTTCTTTTCTCTTCAGTATTTTTTTAATATAATTTGTTGGTAGTCATAAACATTTGTGATTAAAATACGTCAGAACTTTCCTCAAACTAGGATCGAAAAGCCTATTAACTAAGTTAGACTATATTCTAAATTTGCTCCAAATTTCATCTTGATATGTATGTTCAGTAGTTTTGGAGATCCTAGGTAACAAAAATTCCACATTTCACAAACTTTCGCATTCATAATACAGAATTTATAATAATGCAGAATTGAGTTTTTTACCTTTGATCCCATAATTTTGCCGGCGTGTGTATAAGTGGGATAAATGATTTTTTTATTTTAGAATCGAACCAATTTCACACAACTGTGCACAAGTGTGTGCGCAAACACAGGTGCACTCTCTATTCCGACACACTGCAATACGATTGCACAATCAATGGTAATAATAACAGTCAGGTTTATTGGCAGAAACACTATTTTTATCAACTCATAGTGTGCGTGCGTCGGCATTTTGTTGACGCACGCATTCAAAGACAATGCCACAGTTTTGGAGTCAGGGAATACTAACGATTTCAATCTTGGCCATATTCACATGTTGGCCAAGACTTTGTAAAAGTTGTGGTGACTGATTTGACAGCCTGATTGAAAATGCCAAAGCTCGCCATGACTCGGTCAAAATTGTGGACATTACAGAATGCCAAAGTATAGGAGGTTACAGACGAAAGACGGTGACACAGCCCGGCGGTTTAGGTTAGGTTTAGGTAGAAGTACTCTTATTTCTGCATTCAGACTCGTATTTGGTCCATTATGCGTCTCATTTGCTAGCATAGCCAGCCTCACTCCGTCCAGAACGCAGAATCTTCCTGGGTGTACGGTTTCACCATACATCAGCAAACTTGCGCACGCGTCATTTTGCACGCGCTGCATTTTACTTCATTATAATTTTTACACACCTAACTTCAGTACGCGACCTACTATTAGGCAAGAAACACCTATCAAGGGAAGATTTGCCACCTTATCCTTGTATTACGTAATTTCGTAAATAAACTAACACAGATTAGATAACGTTCCTTAACTGTGAATCTTGTGGTCCTACTCACTTTAACTGGCATAACTTTAACTACATACTTATTACTTGCCAATACAACTAGGATTACCTATCTACAACATCATCTTTCATGTAAGGTCATCATCATCCAGACCCTACATTTTGGTCCTTCGAGCCGGATTCTTACACTGGGATCTTCACAGGCTTCGCGGAGTGACCTCGGCAAGTTGAGGATTTCTGTTCGCTGTGCTGTTACAGCCCGGCGGTGTGGTGTGTGTGTAAGTTGCATATTACAGCACGTGCCGGCAATATATATTTTTTCTGTATCCGCCTTTAAATTCCTAGTAGGGTAGTTTGAAACCTATTTATTAGGTTTCAAACTACCCTATATTATAAATTCGAAAGTTTGGATGTTAAGATGTTTGGGTGTTTGTTACCTCATCACGCTAAAACTACGGAAGAAGTAAGGCTATACCTGGATTAACTATTAATAGGCTACTTTTTATCCAGATAGAGCAGGTGCGAAGCCGCGGGCAGAAGCTAGTCTGAGTATATAATAAAGTAGAAACCGGAACCGACCCTGGTTTCCGGCCATCAATTCTCCCGTAATTGAACATAAACTGCTGTACAAGGAAACAACGAGAAACTATGAACTTTTATGTATTTTTGATTCTCTACTCAAGCGAGTTGAATGAGCTCAGTTTGTTCCTTGAGATACTGCTTTTAAAGTACTACTCACCTTGTTTTTAATGGGAGAGCGTTATTTCAAAGATAATTGACGACCTCTGTGGTGCAGTGGGTATGAAAAAGCTTGGGACGAGTTTTGCTCCTGCTCGAAAACTAACACCCTAAGGTAAAGGTTTCGAAAAAGCTTGGGACGAGTTTTGCTCCTGCTCGAAAACTAACACCCTAAGGTAAAGGTTTCTTGTTCGCTTCTTTACTTTACCTTAAAAAGATTGAACTGAACAAATACTCAAAGTGATCACTTTATTTCCAAGCTTTACTTAGTAATTTGAATTTTTGTGACGTGTCCAAGAGTCCTGTAAGGTCTAAAGGAAATAAAGCCCTTTGATATAAAGCCTGCGACGCAGGAGGTTGTAGATTCGATTCCCGCTTCGGAACAATTGTTTGTATAATCTGCAGATTTGCCTCAGACAAAAAGTTCAAATTAATAGAATTACAATGTATACTGTTACGGTGACAATAACAAATTATTAAAGCATTTATTGTGCCTTTGCTAGCCGTTATTTTTCTCAGTGTGTATAAATAAGTTCCGGGTGTAGTGGGTGTTGATGTGTAACATATCCATGTATGTGTAGGTATCATATATCAGTACCCGGAACAAAAGCTCTGCTTAGTCTAGGGCTAGATGATGGTGTGTGGATTGTCCCTCAACCTTAACAGCCTATATTGGTCCACTGCTGGACGCAGGCCTCCCCCGATAAGCGCCTTATTAGCTTTTATCTGATGGGGGTAATGCTCATAATCCCCACACTGGGCATGCGGGTTGGGGATCGCAGTATAGTGGTAGAATTGTTCTGCAGGGGGCGCTGCTGCCCGCTCCCAGTTGATATCCCTTAGTCGCCTCTTACGACACCCGCGGGATGAATTGGGGTGGTGTAAATTCTAAGCCGGCACCACACAGCAGTGGATTGTCCAGCAATATTAATTGTTTATTGATTTAATTGATGCGAATTCAGTATTATCATTTAGTTCCGTTTAGGCGCTAGGTATATCTAGGTACGCCACAAGTGCAATAAAATGGGATTAAAACGGAGTGTTTAAACATGCATTTCAGGAAAAGAATTCTCACAACATAGATACACCATCTTATCAACAAAAAAATAGGTATTGCAACAACGCAGTTTCACTAAAGTCATTTACAATGGAATATTACCATGATTTGAGTTTTGTGCTTCACTCACTCGCAGTGCCTTCAGTTATTCTGTGATCATGGCGCATGAAACTGTGCCGAAATATTGGAAAGCTCAAAACTCAAATCATGGTATATAATAAATACAATACATCAGTCATCTAGTAACCATAACAGAAGCTCTGCTTAACTTGGAGCTAGATGATGCTGTGTGGATTGTTCAGCTTTTATTTATTTATGGTAAATACCCGTAAATGACTTTGATGGATTTAAAAGTTTTAACGCAGTTTCAAAATTAAATTCAAACAATTTTCGAACATACCTACACAAAACAGATCAAAGATCAAGTTACAAGAACGAAAACTTGTATTCTCCTCTACAACAGAATCTAAAGTTCAAAATGAAATAAACAAACCGACGAAACTTCTCTGTATGTCCACACTGTAGTCACGTTTTATATTGAAACAGTTCGGTCGACAGTTGCACAAACTAAGTGAACTTCAACATTCTAGTCTAGCGGCCAAGGATTTTGACGACCGTAAAGGTCGGAATAGGGTTATTTAAGTATCCCGTCGTGTGTTGCGGCGATTATTTGCACGTTGTTTGACGACCTCTGTGGCGCGGTGGGCGAAGGTCCGCCTGCGACGCAGGAGGTTGCGGGTTCGATTCCCGCCTTGGGACAAATATTTGTACGATCTGCAGATATTTGTACAGGGTGTTCTGGTCGTTTTCAATGTATAATTAAAAATATCTATTTATGTACTCGAATATTATTATGTATATCAGTTATCTAGTACCCATAACACAAGCTCTGCTTACCTTGGGGCTAGATAATGCTGTGTGAATTGTCCAGCATTATTTATTTATTTATTTATTTATATTTATTTATTATGCACGGCTTCGCAAATCTGTGGCGGCAATTCGGGCTGGTGTTGCGCGGGAACGGCGCGTGTGATTAAAATGACGATATCTTTAAAGTTTTGTAGCGAGCTACTATGTATAACTTTTATCGTTGAAATCGTTATTTAATAACCTAATACATTACAGAAGTGTTTAGTTTACGAGAAATCGAACTATAAACAGAGCACTTGAAAGTAAGTAAAAGACCCTCTCAAAGTTTGGATCACAGGAGAAATTCTGTTGCATTTATTTTAAATACATACAAATTATTATCCTACAATTAGATGAAATTTAGAAATTTATAAGCACAATAAAAGAAATGTATAGTATATCGCTCCGTCCAGTCGGCCCGGAATTTGTTCAATTCGTCCTGCCATCTCCGTCTGGCCAGTGATCGTGATGTCTGGAGAGAGTGGCCGGAGGCCTTTGCCCAGCAGTGGGATAAATTCGGCTAATAATAATAATAAAATAGTATATCGCAGCCGCGCAGCCGCCGCGCCGCCGCCGCCGCCACATTTTTGTGCGTCTTGGACCATAAAGCCTTTACCCCATTTCCGCGTTTCCCGTTTCCGCGTCCTGCGATTTTCCGACAATTGTTCGCGAGATATTTTCTATTAGGACGCACGCCATCTTACACAGAGCTGCGTCTTGGGGGAGACGTCTTAAAATAGCGCATACAAAAACACGGCTGTGAAAAAGTATAGAAAATAATAAATAATAGATTCAGGCGTTACTTTGCGGAAATCCATTGTATAATATTATGATAAAACAATATTTAGTAACAATTCCGCGCAAAACCTTATCTGATAAGATCCTACAAAATGTAATCAATTTAAGGAGGTAGGTAGGTAATTTAATTAAGGTTATTTTATATTACATAAATCTATTGATTACCTTCTCTAATTTTAAGTAGGATCAATTTGTGGGAGGGCGGGCGGTACACACGGATTACATTTTGTAGGATCTTATCAGATAAGGTTTTGCGCGGAATTGTTACTAAATATTGTTTTATCATAATATTAAGTATAGAAAAATATGGCGTATGAATAGAGATTTGGAAATATCTGATGATGAGCAGGATAGCACACCTGCAGCGCCGTCTCATAACGTTGACGTTGTGTGATTTATGTCGAGTGATATTGTGAAGATAGGCCTTGTTGCACTGCTATGCGAAGCGATACATATCTTCAGTTGGTTTATTCGAACAGGTGAGATGTATTCAAGGAAATAAATCTTTATTTTACACGCTGTCTAACAATTACCTACTAACATGAAAACCATTCACAATCCTAATATATTTAAACTAGCACCTGCCCGCAGCTTCGCACGTGTATTTTCGGTATAATAAGTAGCCTGTTATCTAAGTTAGGCTTTGCTCTAAACGTACGCCAAATTACATCTTGATCTGTTCAGTAGTTTTGGAGATCTTATGTAACAAAAATTCAGATTTCTCAAACTTTCGGCTTTGTAATATTAGTAGGATTAAAATTTAAAAAAAAATCTGGTGAAGGGTCTGGGACTACTCAATAGATGAATTTATTAAGAATGACAAAGTATTATGAAATTTTTGTGTTTTCAATCACATTTAATTTATTAGGAACTTATTATTTTGATATTTTCTCTCAGTATGACATTATTTAAATACATTTTTATTTTTTAATTAGTGATTTCATTTTATAATTACTTTTTCATTGTGTGTTTCGAAATTAATTATGTTTGACACTCTACTCATAAGGTTCTTATGTAATTATTTATACAAACTTTCAATACAATTTAATAACTGTGAATGAATAAAGAGATTAAGATTATTATGAATTGCCGCGGGGCTTTGTGATGTGATCTATAGGTAATTTGGCCTTCCCCATTTTTTCCGGGTCTGTATTTATATCACAATAGTAGGTACCATAAATGCGAATGTTTGGATGGATGGATGTACGATTGGTGCTTATTCACGCCAAAACTAGGTACCTACTGATCGGATCGGACTGAGATTTGCTTATATGTAGGTGAATCTGACAAAAATTCGCGTGAAATTAAAAAAATTTAGCGGTTTTTAATATTTTCTGCGTTCTGCAAGCAACTAAACTACCACAAAAGTAATCCATTTCCACAAAATCATAGACCATTTTCCAGGAATCCATGTTACAATAATGTATGACATAATGTAGCTTTTAGTAATATGTTTATTGATTTTTAGTACTAAAGCTCCTATACATTTATTGCACCAAAAGCAACCCAAAATTTAAATTTCTTAAAACATGATCATCCTAAAAATGTTTTATTATTTACTAGCTTCTGCCCGTGGCTTCGCACGCGTTTTTTCTATGGAAACGTTTAAAGATTTTTTCTATCCCGTCACAACTGTTCTGTGGGATAAAAAGTAGCCTATGTTTGTATCCAGGCTTAGATACATCTATGTAAAATTTCAGCCTGATCGGTTCAGTCGTTTTGGCGTGAAGAGGTAGGTAACAAACATCCATCCATCTCATCATCATGAGCCTATATTAGTCACAAGCTGGACATAGGCCTCCCCTAATGAGAGCCATAGCAGCGCCCTGTCTTCAGCTTGCCGCATCCAGCATCTACCTGCAGTCTTTCGCAGATCGTCATCCCACCTGGCCGGAGGGCGTCCTACACTACGTTTACCGAGTCGTGGTCTCGAGAACACGTTTACCCCAGCGGTTGTCGGTTCTTTGCGAGATATGGCCGGCCCACTGCCATTTCAGCTTGCTAATTCTTTGAGCTATGTCGATAGCTTTGGTTCTCTGTCGGATATATTCGTTACGAATTCTATCCTTCAGAGAGACTCCGAGCATAGCTCTTTCCAAAGCTCGCTGAGCGACTTTGAACTGGTGGACCAGCCCTACCGTGCGTGTCCACGTCTCAACTCCGTAGGTCATGACGGGTAGGACGCACTGATTGAAAACTTTCGTTTTCAAGCATTGCGGTATGGACGACGAGAAAATCGACGTAGTTTCCCAAACGCTGCCCATCCATCTATCCATCCATAAACCTAAACATCCAAACGTGTGTCTACAGTGTGATTACTCGTAAAAAGCCAAGTTAAGGTAGATTCGATAAATTGTCCTTGTAAATCCTTTAGAAACCAACCCACCCTTAGAGGCACTCCACCGTAAGTAGTAGTGTACGGAACGTAACGGATATAGGTGGATACGGCGTACTTCCGGCGCGAAGTGAGACCGGAAGTGACGTGAACATGATTGCCCGCGGATAGCCCGCCATTTATTCGTCAGGTCTTTTCAGTTTTCTTTGTTGCTCAGGATTTTTTAGTATCGTTTTTGTCTCACCTTTGAAACTTCTGTTGAAGTTATGTGATTTGCTCTGATATAGACATCAATCATGGTATTTGCAGCATGGTTAAAAATCAAGAAAAAGATGGTTTAGTTAGAGAATCTACCGCGACTGCGAGTATTTTTTTTTTTAAATAATTTCATGGACTTATTAATAATTAAGACGACTCCCATGGGAGTTGGGGAGGCATTGTGTGGGAGTCCCACACAACGGAACGCTGCATGCGTCGACACACTTGCGCCTTCCCCTCTTCCGAGGACATCCGTGAGGGCGGGTGCGGTGGCAGATTTGGCCGAGGATCTCAAGAAGCGCAAATATACAGGTCTCGACAGAGCCTACACATTTACTCCCCTTGGAGTCGAGACCAGATTCAGCAGCCAGGTCCGTGGGGTACCGAGGCTCTCCGGGTTTTGAAATAATTATCTAAGCGTCTGGTCAAAGCAACGCGTGATCGGGTCGCGAACTGGTGAGCTGGTGTCTGGCGCAACGCATCAGCATTGCCATACAGCGGGGCAATGCAGCCAGCGTCTTGGGGATGCTTCCGACTGGTATTGATATGGATCAGTCGAGCTACCTATAGATTGTTTTCAACAGTATGCATTTATCTCAATTGTTTCAATTGTAAATAGGTAGGTACTAGTTCTTATTTCTTTCTACTATTTGATTGTTATTTTCGTTCTAATAAAGATTACGGTACTATCATAATTAAGATAATACCAACCTCTTCATATAACTGGAAAGGAAGGATCTCAGGATAAAATAAGTTTCTTGTATAGATGCCTGTGGATTCTACTTCGTTATTGAAGAGGTGGGGCATCTAAACAATTATAAATTCTGACGTAATATCGTAAGTTAATAATCTTAAACAAACCCCACAATTTCCCATCTAAACCGTTCTCAATAAAACATACGAATAGTGAATTGAACAAAGGAATTAAGCATTAAGCTTCCAACCCACCGTCGCCATTGTAGATCGAGGCTAATATTGACATAATCTCCTTGTTCAGCACAATAACCGGTTATTCGGAAACTATTTGAACTCCTGCTTTTGTTCAGACGTTAAAGTTCTACCAACTAAAAGCTAGTTCACATAAGGCGGTTTGAAGCGCGCGTTTTGGTTACTCGCGTATTAAGAGGACGCGTTGCTCGCCATTTTGTGAAAAGGATAGGCATAGGATTCCGTGTTTATAGGGGCTGGACGGAGCATACGTTTTTGAAACGGCGTAATCACAAAAATGCTGTTTTTGCCTATTTAAAAGAAAACTACACAACTTATGAACTAACTCAAATTTCAAATATCAAAGTGCTTTATTTCCTTTATTCCTTACAGGACTTTTGGACACGTCACAAAAATGAAACCAAAGAATAAGTAATAACCTACGAATCAAAACAAAAGTCTTTTCTATAGACCGCAGGGTTCCTGAGATCTCGAGCAAAATTAGGTGCAAAACAGTGTACTTTCATGATTTTATCGTAATTTTTATTCTCAATCTTTATTTCCAACTAAGGAACTGAAGAAAAAATGTTGAATTTTACGTAATTCTAGTTTTTTACCACGGGGATACGCGAGTACTGAAGTCTAGGCCTAGTCCCCCCTGAATCCGTATGGTTTTAAAAAGGCACATAACTAAAGCGCGCGCTTTAAAACGCCTCATGTGTACTCTAAAGCCACTATATAGTACCTAGTTGAGTAGTATAACAGAGATTGAGTCAGAAAGCAAATAAAACTGAAAGTGGCCAGTCAGCGAAAAGAACCAACGTAAATTCTACAACTTTTACCAGGCCATTGGCATTTGACCATTTATTTCTTGTCAATATACGCACTAGCAGATGTTTTTATAATGAAGCTATTCATCCAACCAATCCTACGAATATTATTAATGAGAAAGTTTGTGTGCATGTTGGTTACCACGTACCTCCGTAAGTACTTAACCGATTTAGCTGAAATTCGATATGTAGATAGATGAGATTCTAGAACATCACATGAGCAAATCTAACTATTAAAAATTAACCTTATTATCCTACTAATATTATAAACGCGAAAGTTTGTAAGTATGGGTGGATGGCTCTTTGACGTAAAAACTACTAAACGGATCGGGCTGAAATTTTGCATACAGGTAATTGTAATCCTGGAATCAAACATAGGATCCTTTTTATCCCATAAATCAGTTCCCATGGGATATAAATCATATTTTTACGTTTCCATAGAAACAACGCGTGCGAAACCGCGGGGCGCAGCTAGTGGAAAATAATCCTTGGTTCAATTCACTTAAAACTATAAAGTAAATTAATGAAGCACGTGTTTTTTATGTTTACAAAACTACCCCGGTGTGCAATATATTTCTGAAATTTGTATGATTTCCACGAGGGCAAAGCTAGTTAGTAATAAATAGAGTTAATAGTCTATTCTTTCGATAATAATAGTTTATCTCATATAATTAGGTATAATTACAGCAAAATTTCAGCTCAATCCACTCAATATGAATATTATTAATTTGACGACCTCTGTGGCGCAGCGGGCGTAAGTCCGCCTGCGACGCAGGAGGTTACAGGTTCAATTCCCGCCTCCGAACATATGTTTGTACGATATTTGTTCAGGGTGTTCTGGATGTTTTCTATGTATAACAAAAATATATATCTATGTAGTGTATTGTATTAAGTATATCAGTTATCTAGTACCCATGTCCGGCATTATTTATTTATTTATAGTTTTGACGTGTAGTAGTCACCATAATTTTGCCTCTACAATGTTTTATGCTTGGTTCTTTACCAAACTATTTCAGGACAATCCCTTTTATTTATAGTTGGTTGCATTGACAGACAAGAAAAGCCACACAAACCCCTTGTATTTCACACTGTGTTTCCCACCCCAAA
The DNA here is from genome assembly GCA_963564075.1 of Eupithecia subfuscata. NCBI lineage: Eukaryota > Metazoa > Arthropoda > Insecta > Lepidoptera > Geometridae > Eupithecia > Eupithecia subfuscata. Next base: position 3,188,650 of record OY751116.1, on the reverse strand, counting down.
GTATGTAGAAGACGTCCAACCATGACTGATCCAATGATCTTATAGATGATCCCTTTCTTCTAATCACCCTACAAAGCTCTGGCTCCTTCTCAACTGTTACCCATTTAAAAACAACTGAATTTTTTTTATGTTTCATATAAAGTCTAGCTATTTAACAGTACTAGTAGCTAATTAAAGTATGATACAATTAAAGTATAATATTATATATTACCCATGTACTCACCATTAATTACACTGGCTCTAGATTAATTAGTTTATGCTAAGATTAGATTTTAAATAGATTTTAAATATTATGAATAGTATTCTTCTTTGTAAGTCTTCGTTTCTGGTACTTTAAACTGTAGAAAATAGTACTGGTTTGTGAGGGGGGCGTTGTCATTCTGCGACACAGTGTTACACTTCTGCAGATGACATCGTTTCTCAAAACTATTTCTGTTCCCTTGTTTCTATGCCAATAAACGATTTTTACTTTTTTTAACTTATAATATAATTAAGGTATAATTTAACAAAAGAGAGCTGGTGAGTATCTGGCACAGCGCAACAGCATTGCCATACAGCGTGGCAATGCAGCCAGCGTCTTGGGGACGCTTCCGACTGGTATTGATATGGATTAGTTGAGCTACCTGTAGACTGTTTGCAACAGTCTGCAGTTAGCTCAATTGTTTCAATTGAAAATACTAGTATGATTTTCTTTGTGAATAAAGGATTTTATATAAATTTAACAATATACTATTAAAGCCGAAAATTTATGCAGATCTGAAAATGTGAGTTTGCTTTTGCCATACAAACTACAGACTAAAACGGGGTGTAGCGTCAAATGGCCCATAACTCTATATAACTGATATATACTTCAAATTATGTCCCCTGGTCCTATTATGATGAAACATTTAGCTACGATTGTTCACATTCACTAAGATGGAAGATTTTTCTTTCTTACAGATTTTCTTATTGCATTCGGTAATGTAGATAAAATATTTTTGTTGATTGGTTTTAGTTTTATTTTTCATTCCTAATTATTTTATGTACTTTGTGAGTTCCTAATTATTTTAAGTACTAAGAGGCTGTAAATTATCTAGGACGCCACGTGTGTCACAATTGGGCGAGTTAGTGATTTTGATTGGTTTTACACATATAATTAAATGTCTACTTACTATTTGACTATACCAATTGTTGCAGTGTGTGTTACTATGATTAACTGAATAAATTTAACGCATTCACTGCCCAACACCACGACACGGGGGAGTAGACTGGCATCTGCATCTTGGGCCATGATAGTGTTAAACTGTAACCAACACTTCTCTCTTATTCCATTTATTTGTTTTCTGAAAACAGTTTTAAAGGCATTGTTTGTTATCTCTTTCAAGATATCTTTTGCAGAACTTGATAAGAAAGCTGTAGTTGTAAAGAGATTTACATTCTTTTGCAGCATCTTTATAACATGGTTGTTTAAATCGTTTCAGTTAGCTGTTTTTGTTTTGTTTGACCGTTGTTTATTCCACAAGTTCTTTAAATAGTTGCGTACTTAACTATATGATAAACAGCAACATATCCCTTTTGAAAATTATTTTCTTTTTCCTACGAGTAGTAGGTACATAATTATATGATAATTGGTTTACAAATTATGTCTGTTCCACCTCCTACTAAATAGTGGCAGTTACAAAAGCATTTCCATGTTTAGCCTTCTTGCTTTGTCACGAATACATACATGTCATAATTATGTGAAACACTTTCTATAATTAATGCTCGAACAGAAATACAACAACTGTTTTGCGTCAATCAGAAAAATCGCATAACGTAAAATGATTAATGTTTATATGAGGACCTCAGTGGTGCGGCGGGCGAAGGTCCACCTGCGACGCAGGAGAAGAAGGGAATCGAACCCCCAACGGTTCGATTCCCGCCTCGGGACAAATGTTTGTACGATCTGCAGATATTTGTGTTCTTGATTTGTTCGTGATTTTGGAGTTCTGGATGTTTTCTATGTATAATAAAAAAATATCTATCTATGTAGTGTATTGTATTAAGTATATCAGTTATGTAGCGCAAGTGTCCACTCGCGCAAACGTTCTTCGCGCAAGTGTCCATTAGCGAAAATGTCCATTCGCGCAAATGTCCTTCGCGCAAGTGTCCTGATACCACCCGAGAGCTGGTGAGTATCTGGCGCAGAGCATCAGCATTGCCGTATGGCAGCGCAGGCTGCATTGCCCCGCTCTGTATAGAGCGGGGCAATGCAGCCAGCGCTGCAGCGTAGCGGGGACGCGACGACTGGTATTGATATGGATCAGTTTAGCTACCTGTAGATTGTTTGCAACAGTCTGCAGTTAGCTCAATTGTTTCAATTGTAAAAACTAGTTGTAATTTATTTCTATTAGTTGAATGTTATTTTCACTGTGAATAAAGGTTTGTCAACAACTCTTTATTTCCAAAAATACAATAAATGTACACTTAAAAAAGCATATCCCTTAGTCACTAAGAGATATCCACCGGGGCGGGCAGCAGCACCTCCTGCTGAAAAATTCTACCACCCAATTGCGATCCCCAACACTCCTGCCAAAGTGGGGATTATGAGCATTGTTCCATGAGATAAAAGCCAATTAGGCGCTTATCAGGGGGAGGCCTGCGTCCAGCAGTGGACTAATACAGGCTGTTGAGGGGAGGTGTCTAGTTATTCTGTGCCGAGACTTCAGTTCAGTGGACAGGAAACGTATTAAAGATCTCCTCTATGGACCCAAGGATCGTGTGCGTATAGTGTGAGGCCACGTGTAAAAAATATTTGAAAATATGTACCCACTAACATTCTGTATCAATAATAGAAACAAATTAGAACTAGAATTTATAATTGAAAAAACTGAGTTCATAATTCTGCACTAAATAAAACATTTAACTAGAGAAGGAATGGCAAAGGCGAGCTTAACCCTTAAAAGAGTTCTCTTTCAGCAAACCTAGTTTGGGAGTATTGGGAGAGAGAGACAACGGCGACAACAACATTTATGTGGGTACATGCGCAAAATTTCTTAGAGAAAAGATGGCCTACTTAACTACATACCTAATTCATAAACTATTACATATTAATCTACTATGTCTAAGACATCTATTTCAATATATAATATAAAATACAATACCTATGTTCCTAATATTTATTATATATATTGTATTTATTACAATTAATACTGAGCTTACTGTAGACTGTTGCAAACAATCTACAGGTAGCTCAACTTATCCATATCAATAGCAGCATATTCCAAAATAATTTTAAAAGTTCAAATCAGATTTTGTGAAGGTCAAATAAGCGAGCTAAGAGTTGAAAACTTGGGCCCCCAACCTCGCATAGAGGAATAAGGGCCCACCATTCATCTATTTATTTAATCCATCGGTGGATCAGAGTGGAATTTGAAGTGGAAACTAATCCATCAGTGGATTAGAATGGAAAAAAGTGGAAACTGATTCATTAATGGATTAGCAAAGTAGATCAGAGTGGAATGGAGCTTCTTTTTGCAGTGCACTACACACAAACGTGACACGTCGCATATCAATTAAATAAATAACAATAAATAATGCTGGACAATTCACAAAGCATCATCTTGGCAAGATATGGTCCATCACTACATTAACTAACAGCTCATGAACTCGTAAATAGCACACATATATCAAACCATTCATTCATATAGCCGTAATAGTTTCCCGTTGAGTAAATATTAATATAATATAATATCCTATCGCGTAATGAACTTGAGAATGATTTCAGCTGAGAAGATAACGATGGCTTCATTTACACCGAGAGGTACCATAAGTGATTACGTCACGGAAGTTACGTAGTAAGGTAAGTTGCTCATTGATCAGAGGCGTTAGCCTATTTCACGTTTGTAACCCCTCAGGCAAATAGATAACTGCTAAAATCATAATTATATATATCTTCGAATTATCCCTTATGGCTGTGGCTCCATGGATTTCAAAATTTTGAAACGATCCGCAATAAAAATCTAATAAAACACAGATCAATTTTCTGAAAAACTGGCACGAATCGAACTTAACTCTTAACTTCATTAAAAAAACACTGATTTAGCTGAAAAAAGAAACAAAACCAATTGTGAAATATTTTTTTATATTAAATAATGCAAGAGTGCGTGTAAAAGAACTGGAATAGGAAGGAGAATAAAATTTAAAATAAAATAATAGGAAGGAGAAAAAACTTTAATTTTTTGCAAAAAACAATAGAACAATATTCGAAATTCAAAAAATCCTTTTATTCACAAATTGATCCAGAAGCACCCCTTTCGGCCAAGTACCGCCCCTTCCCTGGCATCCATAGAATGTGTAGTAATAGAATATAATGTATAGAGTGGTCTTAATGCCACGTCATAATCTACCTGCCAACCAAAAACCGTTGGTTTAACTCAGGACTTTACTTAGCTACGTAGCAGCTATGTTTTGACATGTCCCTGGTATGCCCTGGTCTTGACGAAGGGCAGGCCCGAAGGCTCCCGTTAATTACCAAGTACTTTGAATACCGTGACCGGGTTGTTTGTCTTACGTGTCAGTGTTACGTGTGTTGTGGCCTTAAATTAATGTTTATGCTTTAAGGTAATATTTAGCTTTTGCTACGTTTTTTGGTTTTCTTTACCCCATCCCACTATCTTATCCAACTAATATTATATAGCCGAAAGTTTGTGAAATCTAGGTTTATGAGGTTTTTTGTTATTATAGTGCGTAACCCCACACTAAGGGTAATTTCTAAGAAATCAAATAATATCGCCAAATTACCCCTTAGTGTGGGGTTACGCACTATAATAACAAAAAACCTTAGAATTAAGCTACGCGCCACCTCTCGTCAAACGAACTACATAAATGTAACTTTAGTCTTTGAACAGGATTGGATAAACTTCAATGTTTCCCCTGTAGGTGGAGCTAACGGCGCTAGAGACCGTAGGAACTCGCAGAGATTTTCGACTCCCACGTCACTTGACTTCGTGGTGTAGTTGGTTATCACATCCCCGTACTCAGGGGAGGACGCGGGTTCAAGTCCCGTCGAAGTCGAAAATTTTGCGATATTATTTGATTTATCTAGGTTTATGTTACCTAGGCTCTCCAATAAAAATTTGCAAGCTGAAGTGGCAGTGGGCCGGCCATATCTCGCGAAGAACTGACAACCGCTGGATTAAACGTATTCTTGGGTGGAGACCGTGACTAGGCAAACGTAGTGTAGGACGCCCTCCAGCCAGGTAGGATGTCGATCTGCGAAAGACTGCAGGCAGATGCTGGATGCGGCAAGCTGAAGACAAGGCGATATGGCACTCATTAGGAGAGACCTTTGTCCAGCTGTGGATTAATATAGGCTGATGATGATGAGGCTCTCCGAAACTACTGAACAGATCAAGATCAATTTTGGCGTACGTTTAGAGCAAAGCCTAACTTATATATGACGAACGATAATAGGCCTAACTAATATATTTATATTAATACTTGTTATACCGAAAATACGCGTGCGAAGCCGCGGGCAGAAGCTTGTAATATAATAAAGCCGTTTGTGAAATCTGAATTTTTGTTACTTAGGATCTCCAAAACTACTGAACGGATCTAGATGAAATTTGGCGTACGCTTATAGCAAAGCCTAACTTAGATAATAGGCTACCTGTGATAATAAAATACACGTGCGAAGCCGCGGGCAGAAGCTAGTTATAAATATTTTAAGCTTTAGCCTGGACCGTAAACCAATCGTGTGCCCCAGGAATCGCTGATTGACGAAGTTTCATTCCATTTATTTAAATCATAGGGACTCATTATTATTAGTATTATTTTACGGGTATTTATCGCGTTTATTTACCTATTTTTCCGGACGTTTCAACAGGTTTACACACTGTCGTGGTCACGAGATCACTGACTGGAAAAATAGGTATATAAACACGATAAATAACCGTTAAATAATACTAATAATAATGTGTTCCGATCGCGTTAGTTTAAAAATATTCATAGGGACTCATTAGAATAATTATTTACTTATATCAGAATTTTTTTTATACAATGGATTACATACATACATGCTACAGGTGTTAATTTGTTAATTTGGTAGAGGCATGGGAGAGTTTAGTGTAATCACAAGATCATGTCCAGAATCATCACTCGCTGTTGAGTCAAGTCAGTTAAAACCCTTTTAAGGTACATAAATTAAGCCACGACACATTAAGAAGTGGAAGCAAATCTCCGCAAACTCAACAGCGAGAGACAGAACCAGGATGCCTGGACTCCCGACTTCTCTAGGCCCCGGAGAAGTGTGCTAGAGGCCAGGGTCCGTTTGGATCGCTGAGCCTGCCAAGCGTGGTGATTGGCAAAGCCCTTCCTGTTTGGGGAAGGAGAGCCAGACTGCAGAGTTTTTTTCTTTAGTAAATTCACTCTCGCTTTCGCTACAACCGTCCACCGTAAACGTATCCTTAAGGGGGTACCTACCCTCAAATTGCTTATTTTCAACTCCGTCGGACCTCCATATCTTCCTAACTACTGAATATTTAACTTTGAAATTTATATATGGTAAAGTTCAGGACTTATTCTATCGATCATATGTTTCGAAAACACGATTCCATAAAATTTTCTCGATAGAAAAAAATCGCAAAGTTACCTCTAATTTTTTACTAAAACCCTAATTTCTCAATAAATACAGATGATACGATCTTGAGATTAAGGATAGTAATTGAGCTAAGTATAAAGAACATTTTATATGTTGCCTTTTTTTCAATTAACTATTCTAATGTTTGTGGGGAGCAAATAACTACTAAAAACTTGATTTTTGGGCTTACGCCGCTTTGCTCTGTCCCGCTCCTGTGAACGCGAAATCTTATGCCTATCCTCTTCACACAATAACGAGGTAGGGTACCGCCTTAAGCATATTGACTTATTGAACTTCTTTTGTCTTCACTTGGCAAGCACACGTTCAATGTAATCTGTACCCTAAACCAAAGTGTACCAAAGTTCAATTTGTTCACCACTTTAACTCAAACTGTAGCTCCCACAGGAATTATAAAACAACTCCCGAAAACATTAACCATAAGCGATTGATTTTCCTTCTCACCTTTTCCCTTCATTTTCGACTCTCGGTCTTTCATTACAAAGCTCACATTAGATAAGCGACTAGTTAAATCAATTATCTGCCGCCATACCCTGTACATTTTCGACTTTCCGGCTTTTAATTCAAAGTTTACTTTATAAACCGCTAGTTAAAAGCTTAAAACGAAGTTGTTTGATACAAAAAGTGTCAATTAAGAACAAATTAGTGTACTGTGTCACAATACACTGATTACACTGAAGGCCGAGGGACAGGGATGAACTTAAGTTCAAGTACGTACCTCGTATATATGTACATATAGGGCTATTTTGCGTGGCTTAGATGCGACTTACGTACGATCGACGTTCAAATATTAACAAGACTAAATTAAAATTTTAAAAAACCCGCACACGTTTATTGGCTGAACTGATTTTCATGAAACATGGCTAAGAACACTCGGGATAAAATTATGTGTGACACAAAAAAAACTAAACGAAAATTGGTTCATCCGTTAGGGAGCTACGATACCACAGACAGATACACAGATAAACAGACAGACACGTCAAACCTATAACACCCCTCTTTTTGCGTCGGGGGTTAAAAAAAACATTGATAAAACATTTATTTAGCACATAGAAAATTACTATAAAGAATAAAATAATTACAACTAGTATTTACACTTAGGTATATCTATTTCTTAGTAAGCCGCTACCCTGTATTAAAAAAAAACTTACTTTAATATCATAATGAAAACAAATAAATAATAGACTATTGACACAGCATTATCTTGGTGGGAACTACTCACAATACAAACTCTACTGATATATACTTGATACAATATGTATAACAAAGATATTTTTTATTATTACTTAAATACCAAATATAAAAAAAACCCCGCAGTCATATGGCAACATATAAAATACAAACTATAAGAAACTTTGAAAGGAGAAAAACAATTTGCCCCATATAGAAGAAATTTCCAAAAATCCGTTGACAACGGGTGGTTGACAACGTCCTAATAGGGAGTAGCTCATGTTGCTCCGAAAATTTCGTGATGATTTATCAATAAATTGCCCCAATTTTGGACACCGTGAATTCAAATTTCCGAAAATCCGTTCTTAGTGGCCGCTAACGCTTACATCCTAAGAGGAACCTACAAGCAAAATTCCAGCCTCTTAGCTCTTGTAGTTAAAGAAATTTTTATAAATATAGATAGAAAACACTCAGATCATCCGGAACAAAATCTACAGAACAGACAAATAAATTCTCCCGAGGCAGGAAACGAACCCGCAACCTATTGTGCATATTACGTCGCGGCCGGACCTTCAACCGCTGCGCCACTCTTCATCAGGTCGAGAAGGTAGGAATGAATAATTTTATACTGCATACATTTCGTAATTTTTTATGTGCATAAAACAAATGGTTAGCCGGTTAGGCAAATGGCAAAAAAAAAAACAGAAAAATCACAGACGATTTCTGCATAGAATAAGATTTTCCGTATTTGGATACTTTGGTCCGAACGAAATGGGATAAACGCTGAATAACTCAGAAATACATATCAGACATTGCAAACCCGAGACCGAAAAATATTTTTATATTTTTCAGCGTACAACAACCAAAACCAACGTTACACTGAAATCCGGCCCCGACTTTCGCTCCCCGTAATTACGAAACAATTACTAAAAGCGAGTGTTGTCTTGCTAATAGAGGCAGAAAAATGCAGAAAAACCAGAGGACTGTACAGAATGTAATGTGATAACAAAAGGAATGGCAAATGAGGGATTTGGGTTAATGAGATTCCACGCTGCGGCGAGATTTAACCTAGACTTCGGGGTTAGCCTTAAACTTTAGTTAATCTAACATAAACTTTATAAACCAAGAAAATTACAGTTAAATAATGAGAACTAGTAATTACAATTGAAACAGTTGAGCTAACTGCAGACCGTTTCATACAATCTAGAGGTAGCTCAGCTCAACAGCCGTGCGATTACACTAAAATCTCCCATTCCTTTTGAATGGGCCATCCGTGGATACTGGGTATAAACGATTTCAGTTTCTACTAAAAAAATACAAAAATACAATACAACGGGACGAAGCCGATCGACGACGGAAATTTTAACGTCAACGTCAAGATATAACTTAAGTCAAAGTCAATCGTCAATCGTATTACTCACATCCTCAATACCAATCGGAAGCGTCCTCAAGACGCTGATACCATTGCCCCAGAGTTTATTTTCTAGGGTTCCGTACCCGAAAGGTTAAAACGGGACCCTACATAATTAAGTAGGGTTATTCCAGTTTTCCCCCTTAACAAATCCCCCTTAAGGGGGAAAACTGGAATTCATTTTTTTGGAGTCCAGTTTTCCCCATCACTATAGACCTGCTAACCAGTGCTAACTATAGTAACGAGTGATTAGTAAATTCGTCAATTTACAAGCTGATTTTCGTAATCACTTCAGCTTACACGCTGATTTCTAACTTCTACTAATCACTTAACAACAACATACACTTGTCACTCGCACTTGATACTTAACAACGATTAAGTCAGACCTAACCGTTGATTACTGTGAAATAGATAAATGGTTGTACCACACAAAAATAACAATAGAGCATTACCTATCTTTATGATTCTGTTGTATTTTATGTATTTATTTAATTTATTTGTATATATAACTATAGTATTTGTTAAGTTATAGTATTTTATGTATTGTATTATATTATGTAGTAGTCTATTTAATAAGTAGGTTAAAATTAAATCTTGTATCCTTTGGTTAAGCACATGTACCCACTTTTACAAATTTGTCTCTCTCTCCCAATAAGGTTTGCTGGAAGAGAACTCTTTATAGGGTTAAGCTCGCCTTTGCCATGATTTTTCCTGTAAAATGTTATACTTGTACCAATTTTGTGCAATAAAGAATTATGAAATTATGAAACAATTTATTGTACATAGATATACCGTTAGAAATGTAAAATCTTTATTCACAAAGAAAACTACAATCGAATATTAGAAATAAATTAGAACTAGTATTTACAATTAAAAACATTGAGCTTACTGCAGACTGTTACAAACAATTAACAGGTATCTCAACTGATAAATATCAATGCCAGTCGTCGCGTCCTTAAGACGCTGGCTGCATTGCCACGCTGTATGGCAATGCTGATGCGCTGTGCCAGATACTCACCAGCCCTCGGGTCACGCGTCGCTTCGACCAGACGTGAGAGATGTACTGAAGATGAGCTAATTAAGGGTGGAATAAATGAACCTTACCTAGAGAAATTAAGTAGGTACCAGAAAAACTAAAGATAGCAAATTAAAATTAAACTCCAAGAAATACAATTTTGAAATAAAAATCTTTACTTCGCCAGGAACCGCGTAGGAACACTTAACACTTTTTGTCGAAATAAATGAATATATGATATCAAAATCGATATCATTATTCATTTATATAGTTTCTGACGAAGAAGAATAATAAATAAATGAATAATGCTGGACAATGCACACCGCATCATCTAGCCTTAAGCTAAGCAGACCTTGTGTAAAACTTTTTAAACTTTCGCGATTAATTGTTAACATAGTTAATGATTATATAAATACCCGATATAATCATTAACTAGACCTTGTGTAGTACCAATAATGTTTAAATCAGACCAACTAGAGCGACTACAAAATAACTCGCAAAATCTATTTCGACACCAAATAGTTCAAATTACACAATCTAAAAACTTAGGTAAAGGTAACTAAAGTCGCCTTCTGTACAGTGCTGGCTAATTTAAGGGCGCCTCGGGTTGCAGATAATTAGAGGCCGGAGTGAAACCACACTACACTTTGTTAGCACGTGGCTAACTAACTTTGGCGTTGGTTAAGCAGCACTATTATGTAAGTAAATACCTAGAAATTGACCTAGTACCTACCTATATTAGACAAACAGTTGGTAAGCTCTCATTAGGTTGGTATTAGTGATTAGATCTCGCATGAGACCTAGTTACCTCCTTTGATATACTAGCGATGAGGGAATTGACTTAAAAATACAGGCTCCTAGCAAAAAACTAAATCTTTGACCATGCACGTCTTATGTTTTGTAAGGATGCAGGTATTTTTATGGTTGAGGTAAGCTCAAAAGGAAACAAGACCCGTCAAGTGCGAGTGTAACTCGCGCGCCGAGGGTTTCGAACGTTTGTGAACAAGTAGGTATGTACTAAAGGTAACGGTTAGAGACGTCAAAATTTAATGAATACCTAAAACTAGTAGGTACCTACATTTCAGATGGATCTCTCTGCATACTTCGTTGATAGGGGGTAGCGGTAAATTTTTCGACTATTTTCAAAGTATTTCAAAAAGTATGAGACCTACAGAAAATTTAAAAACTGTTTTGAAATGTACAAACCGATACCTTTCATATGATACCCCATTCAGTGGGGTAGCCTCCCCTTTTGAAAATTGTCCCCCCCTATTTTGACCATTTTTCAAAAAGTGTTAGTTTTTCAGACTTCTCTATATTTTTCCTGTAAAATATAGATCTATGTCTACAAACGCTCCATACATATTGAATGGATCGCTCTGTAAACTTCGGAGATAAGGGGGGGGGAATGGGTATTTTTTCGACTATTTTCAAAATATTTCAAAAAGTATGACACCTACAGAAATTTCAAAAACTTTTTTGAAATGTCCAAACTATTACCTTTCATTTGATACCCCACTTGACTTTGTAGGTCTCTTTTAAAATTTCGACATCTCAATTTGTATGGAAAATGTTCAATTTAATTTTTCATTTTTTTTTATTTTTTTTCTTAAAATCTGTACAGGCGCACAAATTGTCTTATTATTTTAAATTTCAAGTTGATCGCTGCAGTTGTTGCTGAGTTATTAAGGAGGGAAAAAAGGACAGTCAAAGCGAGTCCATAAGGGTTTCGAAACCGATCTCGAAAACCTAAAATCTAAAATTTAAATTAAACTTAAAACAAATAATTATTTAAAGTTATGTACCTAAATAGGTACCTTGACTTCGTTCGATTCCTGCCTTGGTACAAATGTTTGTAGGATCTGCAAATATTTGTTCCGGGTGTTCTGGTTATTTTCTATGTAAAAATATCTATCTATGTAATGTTTTGCATTACTTAAGTATATCAGTTATCTAGTACCCATAACACAAGCTCTGCTTAGCTTGGGGCTAGATGATGCTGTGTGGATTGTCCAGCATTATTTATTTATTTATTTACACATATGCTCCCCTTGGAGTCGAGACCCTAGGTCCGTGGGGTTCCGAGGTTCTTCGGGTTTTAAAAAAATATATATGAGCGTCTGGTTGAAGCGACGCGTGACCCGAGAGGTGGTGAGTATCTGGCGCAGCGCATCAGCATTGCCATACAGCGGGGCAATGCAGCCAGCGTCTTGGGGACGCGACGACTGGTATTGATATGGATCAGTTAAGCTACCTGTAGTGACACAGTTTAACATAAAGTACGCGGCGCAAAGAAAAAAAGAAGAAAAGAAAGAAAGAAAATTAATTTATTAGTTCACTAGAAAGCTTGCAACTATTACAATACTTATACTTACATAAGAATATTACAATAACAATAATAAAATAATAGTACCTAACAGTAGCAAGCAATGCAGCGAACCAAAAGGTCCTATCTCAGCATAATGTTGCTCCACAAGAAGTAGAGTAACGCTGGTTTTCTGACAGGACCTTTGGCTCGTGTTAACACGGGTGGCAGACCACAGACAAAAAATAAAACTACACTACTAAAAATACAAAAAAGTTACTTGTCTAACAATGATATGAAGTGTATGAATAAACTATTTGCCTGTTCAACACGGGACCCCAAACACAACTATCAAACAAGTCCACACATAGGTACAGACTGTGATTTCTTTCGTCCAAGCAGCAAACGCGTTTCGGTTATTCGGCGTTTTTACAGTCTAAGCCGATCGCCGGCAGTCACTCCTCAAACCCTTGCCTAGAACATACATATCCTAATTTAAGGATTATAGACTATCGTAAATGTAATTTAATGTACTCGTATTTTCTGTGTATTGAATAGACTTAGTATAGTGCATAACATCTTTTATTCCAACCAACCCACATAGATAAAGTTAGACAATATAGACAAATACAAAATACCTGTAGATTGTTCGCAACCGTTGCAGTTAGCTCAATTGTTTCAATTGTATATAATGGTTCTAATTTATTTCTAGTATTTGAATGTATTTTTTTTTATAATTATTTATTTACCTGCTAACCTACTCGCGGATAGGTAGGTGAGCCAAAACGGATCAGTCTCAGCTTTATGCAGTTCTACCTATCTACCGTAGATACCTATAGGAGACTCCCACTAAGCATTTACGGTTGATTATTGTGAAATAGCTCCAATTGATTGATTATTCAGCTATTAGAGATTCGTCTCTGTCCATTAAACATATCTTCTCTAATTAGAGCGTATTTGATTAGTACGCCTATAATACATCATTATTGAAGTATAGAATTATAGTCCACGGGATCAGAATAATTTTGTTTCAGTTCGAAATAGTTCCATCCCATTCTGTTCGCGGAATAACACAAACTAGGGGTCGTACATTAATCAAATGACGTTTTTAGCAAATTTTACCCCCAGAGTGCAGTCCATCATTTTTTTGGAACGAAGTTCCTTATCGCGCGTTGCGAAAGGGGGCTAGACGGAAAAAATTAAGACCAATAGTTGTAACGACACTTTTTTGGAACGAGGAAAAAATTTAAAAATTTTATTACAATTCCTTCACTAATTAATCGAAAGGAACTTCGTTCCATACGGGGGTGTTCCTTGACACCTCTCAAGTTCTTTTTATTTATTTATTGGGCAAAATAGTCCCTAAGTACTTATAATAGTGACAGCAATCGTGATGAGCCAATGCGACAGCAATGGCTTTTAGAACGCGGCCATAAGCCGAGAACTTTGAATAAAATGTCGGAGACCGATAAACTTCTTCGCAATTTAATTCTGTGTTTGCTCTCGACTTCGCTCCCTATTACGTATTGCGAGTAAAGGTATATAATGGAATTTTGTAGAATTTATACCTTTCATTTCTATTGTCCCCTGTCAGCTGGTCTCTGTGCCAGGTGTCTGCGGGAAACCAAGCAGCCGACTTGCCAAAAATGTGTCAAAATCATTAATTTCGTTCACCCATTCTGTAGAAAGAAAGAAAAGAAAGAAAGAAAGAAATCTTTAATCATAGCATAATATGTTAGTTACATAGAGTTAAAACTAGGTACACCACAAAAACTACATAAAAACAACTAACAAATAAGAGAGCTTATTGCTACGAAAAGGCGTTCGACTCAGCATTATGTTGAAATAGCCATTACGCATAGCTATCGCAACGCCGATCGCTGCTTTAGCTTTTGCTTTGCTACTATTGTAATTTAGTACATTAACTTTTGTAGCAGAAGCAGCGCCATTTTAGTACCGTGATGCGATTCTCAACGTCTTTCTTCAGGAACAAGAAACTTACTTTTCGGCTAGCTTTTTTATATTTGAGTACACAGAATAAATTAAAAGCCGCAAAAAATTTAATCTCCTTGTTCTCAGGGTTTATCGATTTTAATTGCGCAATTTAAATCGATCCACCTTAAGAACAACATCGGTCCATTTGCACACATTATCTGTTTATCTGTTTTTTTGGGTTCCGTACCTCAAAGGAAAAAAGGAAGCCTTATAGAATCACTTTGTTGTCCGTCGGTCTATCTGTATGTCTGTGTGTTAATCCCCTTTTCTAAGGAACGCGTAGAGGTATCGAGTTGACATTTACATCAAATACTCAAGTCCGTAACATCTTGGAGCCTCTATATAAATAAAACTTTAACCGCAATCAAAGGTTACAGCCGTTTATGTCAGAATATTTTAAAATTTCCAAGGGATTCCCTTGTAGCTAATGTATCACGAAGGTCTAAAAACAAATATTCACTATCGTCTTTAAGAGATCCAGGTTGTGGTTGGCCAGGACAATAGAGGCAGTCAGCGAGATCCAATCCTTAGCGGTACGGATGATAAAGATGGAGGAGAATTTCTATGACATAGCAGCACAGGCTACCTATATGCATACAGTCGTTCGACGAAGGCGTTTTGACAGGGCAATCGTGCGGGGGCCAAGGGACGGGTCGGGGGTGTGGGGGAGGACGCTCACGAGGTACTAAGGCGGTGATGTATGCAACTCGGGAGCTTCCCTCCCCCGTCCCGTCCCTTGCCCCCCGCACGATTGCCCTGTCAAAACCACGTCAAAATGCCTTCGTCGAACGACTGTATGCATATAGGTAGGCTGTGATAGCAATTGCAATACTAGTACGTAATAGGGACTGAAGAAAAGTTGCTAGTTGTATCATTCTATTCAGTTTGTTGCAATTACGCCGTATTGCAGTCCAACAGTTTTATTTCTTTTGCCACTACGTGTAATGGCCGAAGTAACCGAGTTAAGCACTTGAGACCATAGATTTAAGAAACATTCTGTAGATATGCTACGTTCTCCCAGCGGTAACTCAACAAATTGCCTGTGTTGTGTTACAACCCAACGCAAAGACACGCTATTTCCAATATTTTGTCATGTACCTACCTAGTGAGATAGAAAAACGTACTTAGATCGAAGTGCGACCGAGACAACAACACCGCCGGTCAGACTATGGCTGAAGTGGGTGGACCTAATTTGAGCGTTCCACTTTCGAGAAGCTAGTACTTACCCAACCTCCCGAATTTAACTAATATCGATGCTTGAGATAGATGTATTTTTTCCACAATTTTGTAATGTAACCTACATTCATGCATTGCATTTTAATAGGGTTAAGGTTGTTTATGTCTTACTCATCCAATTTTCAGCTCAGAAAAAGTAATATCGTTTGGTTGGTAATTCACTGAGGGAGTTATGGTAGTGTCTGTCAAACGAGAGAGAGTATAGCCACTAATAGAATAAGAATCATCCAAAGAATCATCACCTTGAAAAGTAACGACGAGATTCGGACGAGTTGTCCCCTTCACTTTTGGTTGAGGGTACAACTCATCCGAATCTAAAACCAAGAGATTTTAGATTCGGACGAGATGTACCCCTACTCAAAAGTGAAGTGGACATCTCGTCCGCGGATGAGTTTGAGATTGGGACCAGATGTACCCTAACCCTATTCATCACGCGCGATGTATCTGTCAAATTACAATCAAAAGAAACAAATAAAAACTAGTACTCACAATTGAAATAATTGTGCTAACTGCAGACTGTTGCAAACAATCTATAGGTAGTTCAACTGATCCATATCAATCCAGTCATGCTGGCTGTACCGAAGGGGTCGGGTCACGCGTCGCCGCGTCGCTTCGACCAGACGCTCAGATAGTTTTTTGAATACCCGAAGAGCCTCGTTACCCCACGGACCTAGGGTCTCGACTCCAAGGGGATGCAAATTGGAACTTTTAAACTGGATCCTGAAGTATCAGTATAGTATAAATAACATTTAAATTCACGAAAAAGCAGATGAAATATGATAACAACATTATGTAGATGCCAATTTAAACGCGGCCCGAAATCAAGCTGTGTTTGCAGTGCTAATGGGTGTACTGACTACACTGCGCGGCCTTTACAATCGCACAATGGGGAAGTTGTCGTCAGGGTGACGAAACTGTCGAAAAAACTGTAAAATTAATACAAAATTTGAAGTTCTGTGTCTCTGCTTTATTCAACAGAACCTGTAGATAGTTTGCAACAGTCGGCAGTTAGCTCAATTGTTTTAATTGTAAATACTAGTTTTTTTAGGATCTAGACTTAATTCACAAAGAAAATTACACTAGTATTTACAATTGAAGCAATTGAGCTAACTGCAGACTGTTGCAAACAATCAACAGGTAGCTAATAATACTAGTTGTAATTTATTTCTATTAGTTGATTGTAATTTTCTTTTTGAATAAAGAGATTATATCAACAGAACAGTTAATTATCACCGCATAGTCGCACATTCGCCAGTTATTGGCATAACTAAAACTTTTGGAACTGTCATGGTTAATTAGTTGAGTTTATTAGTACTAAAACACGTATCCTACTAAAGAAGGACAAGTGTGTTGTGTAGTGTGTAATAATCACACTTTTCCTTTTCTTATAGAGTCTAAAGTTTGTGAAGATGACGTGATGACTGATGTACCTTCTAATCTAATTTGAAAGATAACGCTATAACTGAATCGGCTTGAAGCTGAAATTTTTCACTCATGAGTTTCTGGACCTCGCATAAAACTAGGTTACTTTTAAAACTTTTAAATCCATCATGGTTATTAACACTAAAGTCATTAACAACGGGATATTTACCATGATTTGACTTTTGAGCTTTCCGACACAACGTAGGGTCCTAACCACTAGACGATCACGGAAAGCTCAAAACTCAAATCATGGTAAATATCCCGTTGTTAATGACTTTAAGTTACTTTTATCACGAAAAACACGTTTAAATCCGCGATCCAAAACTAGTACTGTTATCTAGTAGTTTTAGAAAGAAAGAAAGATTTTTTTTATTAGACACCTCACACAAACAAACTTTTGTACAGAAATAAACGACTAATTAGTACTAGATAACACGTAAACAGACAAATACGCAGGTGAACATTAATTAAGTATACTAACACAAGTAAGCATTGGGTTGGTCATAAGTAGCCCACTCAGCAAGCAGGCGAGCGCGCGTGTGTAGGTATAACAGGTCCTGACTCATTCAGGTCTCAGTCAGGAATTCAGGTTTTAAGTACTAAAATCACTTATAACTTGGTAGTTATAATATACAGGGTGTTTGGTGCATCGTTTGCTAAATTTAAATAGGGGATGGGGGAGAGGGGGTGCTACCTCCTCAACCCCCCTAAAAAATACTTGACCCCTTGGAATTTTTATGAATAAATTTTTGTTGAAAATTCACAAAAGTCAGCATTTAAACTTGAATTAAAATAAAAACACTAGGTGTAGCCTCCAATTTTTTATTTTATTTGCATTTCTATTATTGTACGGTTCTATTAAAATCAAATTAATCACTAGTAATATCTAGTTTTTTTTATTAATTCACTAATTTTTTAAACCTGCCCTGCCCTGCAACTCGAATTTCAATTTGGCAAACGATGCACCAAACACCCTGTATACTTACTTAGAATTAAATATTAACAGATAAACGTCAATCCAAGCTCCACGCAGTGTCGCCACATCGGCCATCCATCAGCCATGACAAATTGTAGCGAAATATTTTCGGCGGCATAATGCCATTCTCCGCGCCTCACATATCAAAGGTGCTGTAATTGTGGGGTGACGCTCTCCACACCTGTGATGTACAGCTGATATTTAGCGATTAGCGGCGAACTTATCATACAAAATGAACGCGGAATTATGCCATTTTCTCCACAGCTCGTTTAAAAGGTCGTACTGCTTTTTTACACTTGAGGTGTAAAGTTATGTCATACAAAATGAACGCAGCATTATGTAGTTTTCTCCACAGCTCGTTTAAAAGTTATTGTTTCTTATGCCTGTGATATTTGAGGTGTAGGTACAGTTGATATTTAGCGATTAGCGGCGAAGTTGTCATACAAAACGAACGCGGAATTATGCAATTTTCTCCACAGCTCGTTTAAAAGGTCGTACTGCTTTTTTACACTTGAGGTGTAAAGTTATTTAGCGATAAGTGAATATGTCATACAAGATTAACGCGGCATTATGTGCTTTTCTCCACAGCTCGTTCAAAAGTTATTGTTTCTTATGCCTGGATATTTCAGGTGTAGGTACAGTTGATATTTAGCGATTAGCGGCGAAGTTGTCATACAAAATGAACGCGGTGTGATGCTGTTTTCTTTACAGCGCTTTTAAAAGGTGTTGCTTTTTTATACTTGAGGTGTCTAGTTCTAATTTGTTTATAATCTTTGTGTGTAAATTGCTTTATTAATAAATGCAAGTTGATATTAAGCGATTCACGGCGAACAAAATGAATGCGGCATTATGCCGTGTTACGCAAATCACACAAAAATCGTGATGTTTAAGATGGCTATGGGTACTTTTAACCGTGAATAACTCGTGCAAGCTAGTTTAATTCGCGACATTATGCGGTTCACTACGTTTCAATATTGAATATTTTTAGATGGTTTACTGACGAAATGATTAGAGTCCTATAAAAAGTTTCGTTTAATTACGAGTATATGCCAATTTCCGCAGCGCTCCTACAGTGTATATATGTAAGTGTGGCAAAATGAGTAAGTTTTCATAATCTAATTTAAATTAGGTTAAAATTTTAAAAGTCGTCATACAAATTAATAATTAAGATTGTTTGTACAGCATAAACAAAAGAAAAATGATAAATATTACAAACATTTGGATTATTTTTTGTAGAGCCACAGGATAACTAAAGTACTACGTAGTAGATAATATGTAATGGTATAATATGTAGGCTATAAGGCTTGGCGCAAACGGACCACCGACCACAGCCACCGGTGGCTGTCGTGGACTACCGCCACATTTGCAGCTGTCGCGGAAGCGCGCGACAGCCACCTTTGTCTGAAAGCGACCACATTTTATGCATGCGTAGAAGTAGCGGCACGAAACTCTACGCTGACCGTTATTGCGCAGAAGTCGAAAATTAGGTACCACAGAGTGTGCAATATCCCCTTCACCATTTGCTCAGCGCTAAACTTACGTGCCGCTACCTATACCATGAGTAGGACGCCTAGTGGTTATCTGAGTAAGGGTGAGCGGGCGGCGGCGGCGGGGCGGCGCGACGGTAGCGAGAGTCGCATCTTGCGTGGCGCGTAGCGGCGTCAACTGACGAGCCGCGGACACTGCTGTAGCGAGTCGGCGACACGTGTGCGGCGAGATCGTACAAAATGCATCAAAGAGCGTGTAAACAGCTTGTCGCTCGCTACCAGTGGCTGTGGTCAGTGGTCCGTCTGCGCCTTTTTTTTTTTTTTTTTTTTTTTTTTCGATGGGAAAATGCTGTTTGCGCATTGCCTCTAGCCTGAGGAGGGCTAGAGGGTATGTTGGGCTCTCCACTAAGCTACTAACAAGAGTGTTAGTAGTTAGTGACATACCAACTAAAAACCCATCGATACTCCCTCTCTCACCTTAGTGCCAGAGCGTCGTCAAACCACTCGTCACCGGACGATTCGTTCGACGGCGCACTGGCACTTGACAGGGTTGCGGGTTCCCGGTCGGATTCGACCGCTTCCCTGTCGGTGATCATCCGTCTTGGACGGATCCTTCTGGTAGTCGACGGCGCACTGGCACTTGACAGGGTTGCGGGTTCCCGGTCGGATTCGACCGCTTCCCTGTCGGTGATCATCCGTCTTGGACGGATCCTTCTGGTAGTCCCTTGAAAGGGCGAGGCATGTCCTGGAGCATTTCGGACGTCCCCCTCCGTTGGAGACCTGTGCAATGCTGGGGTGGTTCTCCTCGTACCATCACCCAGCTGGTCTCCATCGAGCGGAAGAAGGCGATGGAATTGCCGTCGCCTTCTTCCGGTCCTCCGCCGGCGGAGCGGCTCAGCTAGAGGGTTTTCCTCCCTGATTCGCTCCGCTGCTTCCTTCTGAGAGACGACATCTTCGCAGAAGGAAACCACGGCTTCCCAGGCCCTCTCGCTGTTAAGCATGGCATTCACCAGGCTCGGCAGCGAGAGGTCCTGACCAACTACTCTTTCCAGCGCCTGACGCTGCGACGACCAAGCACTACAGTCCTCAAGGGTATGTTGTGCTGTATCCTCGGGAGCGCTGCAGTGATGACAGGTAGGGGTTGCCTCTCTTTTAGCAACGCGATGCAGGTACCGCCCAAAACAACCATGTCCAGTCAGTACTTGCACCAATCGGAACGTGAGAGCACCATATTTCCGGTGTACCCACTCTCCCAAGACAGGAAGTAAGGCGTCAATGGTCCACCGGCCATAGCTAGCGGACTCCAGTTCTTCTGCCCACTCCTGGAGAGCAGCCTCCCTCGCTTGTTCCCGCGCATATTGGACCTCCTGAGGTGCCAGTCGGTGTCCTTGCGCCTGTTCCTCCTTTTTGTGCTCGTGCAATGTGGGGTCCGTCTGCGCCTAGCCTTAGCTTTCAGTCACCACGATACGCTGCCACTGGGGCCACAGCGCGTACATTTTAAAACACGCTCTCATCGCAAACCTAGTGTTTGCAGCACTCTTTGTACAATTAACAAAACATTTCAACTGTCGCAGTGACAGTGAACACGGGACGGTAGACTGCTTGCAATTTTTCATGTGGAATCGTAATATTGAAACTGTTTTAGGGACTATTGTTTTACCCGGAAATCCTGATGAAAAGTTTTGCTTCTAGGGGCGGCGGGGTAATGTATGCAAGACGACCATATGTCAGACGACCATATATATACCATTTCGAATGATAAAAAAGCTAATTTAATTTCAATAATGTTCATTTGGTACCTATAACAACGTTAGATATAGTGAACTGAACTGTTGATATAGGTACTTAATTTTAAAATGTATAATACTACAGATGATATAACATTTATTTGTTTCTAGCTTCTGCTCGCGGCTTCGCACGCGTAATTTTGGTATAATAAGTTGCTTATTATCTAAGTTTTGCTTTAAGCGTACGCCATATTTCATCTTGATCTGTTCAGTAGTTTTGGAGATCTTGTGTAACAAAATTTCAGATTTCACAAACATTCGGCTTTATAATATTAGTAGGACAACAACATAACCAATAATACTTGGTATGATATAATTTTAGATGATATAACTTACATGACATAATTTTAACTGTCTTAATACTCATTTGGTATAATATTCATATCGTCGTTGTGGTGCGAGAAGTCATTAAGTGCAATAAGCTAGTTGCGAGATAATCGCGATCAAAGTTTTTTTGTTCTTGAAATCGGTGTAACTCATTAAGGCTTATAGGTACAAAAATTATTTCTATGAACACAATATAGATATTCCTCCACAATTCTCATCCTCATTCCTCCCGTGTCCTCCGGTCGTCAGAAAATTTGGTTTTGAATATGCCACCTCACAAAACCAGTTTCTACGACAAATCCTTCTCCATCCAGGCCATAAGGTTGTGGAATGCACTACCAGAGTCTCTTCGAAAAGCTGTATCCTTACCAGTTTTCAAAGCTCGTGTTAAGGAGTTTTCCCTGGCAAAAAAGTGAATATTGGTACATACTATTTATTTATTTATGTATATAAGTAGTCTATTATATATTTATATATATATATAATATATATATTTCTATTTTTTTTTCTAAATATATGTTTTGTTGGGTACCTATTATTTATATTTGTTTATTATTTGTTGCTATTTTGTATTCAAAATGGTATGTATATATCTATTTTACAGTCTTTGGTACACCCCCTGCCTTCCTAAAATTCAAATAATTCTTTCCATCCAAAGGTTGCCTGGAAGAGATCGCTTCTAAGCGATAAGGCCGCCCATTGTACTTGTCTTATGTAATGTCTCCGTGTAATGTTATTTTTATGGTGTACAATAAAGCATTTTGTATTGTATTGTATTGTATAGATAATATTACCATACACCTTATCGTTCAATAAATTATGTAAATATTTTTATGGTTACTGAGATACTTAGTGATATGTAAGTTAGTTATTTCTAGCGAACTCAATAAGTTGTTATTATGTTAGTTAATTAACTTTCCATGTTACAATTAGTGACATATTAAATGTGAGTTCAAAAGATAAAATACAATTTCGCGTACGCGAAATGTCACTAAGCGACTTTAATGAGTCCCAGTAATTGAAAAAAATGTTAGTAAACGATTCAAATAAATTACTTAAGTACCCTTGGTAATTTTTTGTAGACAGATTTTTGGCTCAACAAGTAGATCATGACCATGACATGATCATGAGATGACATTCTTGTATTTCCCGAAATTAAAATAAAAACAGCTCTTTTACCTACTCATAAGGTAGGTACATAATAGGTGTAAAATACTCTGGCATCATTAAGTCATTTTGGCCAAAATTGTTACTTAATGACTTCTCGCACGACAACGACGATATGGTATTGATATAATTTTAGATGATATACATACATTTGACGACCTCAGTGGCGCAGCGGGCGAAGGTCCGCCTGCGACGCAGGAGGTTGTGGGTTCGATTCCCGTCTCGGGACAAATGTGAGTACGATCTGCATATTCATTCATTCAGGGTGTTCTGGATGATTTCTATGTATAATAAAAAAATCTATGTAAAAATCTATCTATCTATGTAGTGTATTGTATTAAGTATATCAGTTATCTAGTACCCATAACACAAGCTCTGCTTAGCTTGGGGCTAAATAACACTGTGAATTGTCCAGCATTATTATTATTATAGTTTTGAAAATTCATTATCTTATCAACCCACGTACGCCCACTATTGAACCATCCATCGACTTTTAAAGACTATTAACATAATTATGTGTATTCAAAAATTACGTTACGGCTACGGATCTCTAAAAATTTTACGCGGCTCAGGTCTTCACTCTTAAGCAACGAATAATATTTTAATTAAGATAAAAGTGATGAAAATTTAACAAAAACAAATGTTTACATCATCACGCTCGTTTTTAAAACGTGGCTTGTAACAAAGAAAATATGGTGTAAGCCTGACGTGAAAAATGATTAAAAAGCTTTCGTTTAAAACAGGAAACCTAGTTTTTAATTTAATTCAGCGTCAAGTGACTGGCTTGAAAGTGAAAAAAGTGAGTTGCGGGTAACCACAGGGTTTCCGTTAAAGGGGTTTGCATGCCACGCGATAGTGAGCGTTACTGACGTACGGTAGATGTAACCTTATTCACATGACTCTACCGGGTTAGTCAAAGGGTGGAGTGAAAGTTCAGTGCTTGTTAGTTCTATTTTTCAATGACAGCAGCGCCTCAATTGGTGCGTATATGGGAATACTAATTTATTTTCCATTCAACAATAAGAGAGCTGAATGAAGTATTGCTGAATTGCGTTTGTATGATTGGTTGATTTGCTATTTTGTGCAGCACCACAATCATCATCCAATAATATAAGTTTTATAATACCTAATAATAATAATCGTTTATTTAAGATAAGAAATTCAGGTTAATCCATATCTAAGTCTTAAGTCTATGTTGTCTGTATAGCGGGCCACCAGTCTTGTCCGCTATCATTCGCAGGATGTTGTCGGTGCTCCCCCGTGGGAGCACCGACAAGAGTCAAGAGTCAGAGTCCGTACTCTGCTCAGAAGTGAGGTTGCGCTGCAGAACCTATATATCACACTAATATTATAAATGCGAAAGTTTGGATGGATGGATGGATGGATGTTTGTTACCTCTTCACGCCAAAACTACTGAACGGATCGGGCTGAAATTCTGCATACAGATAATTCTAATCCTGGAATCAAACATAGGATACTTTTTATCCCATAAATCAGTTCCCATGGGATAGAAATAACCTCAAAATGTTTCCATAGAAACAACGCGTGCGAAGCCGCGGGCAGAAGCTAGTATTTAATAAGGTAGGCAGTAATTGTAATGTCTTCCAGCCACATTTGAAACCTTCAGCGCAATTATACGAAATAGAGCTCAAAGACAGGTGTGTAGCTATAGCTACCGAGCGTTATGTTCCCTCACTATCGCCTTGCTCGACAGTCTACCATAAAACAACGAGTGTTCTAACTTAATTAACTTCTGCTCGCCAAGACGGGATCTAAATTTCTTTAAAACGCTCGCTTCTTGTAAAGAACACGCTTTATAATAATTGTTACTCAGCAAATGGATTAAAACAGCAATTGCTTGGTTTTAAACGCAGAGTTTATTTCACCTACGTGGTTCCCCTCTAATTTGTGTTACGTTGTTCTCAAGTGTACTACTCGAGACGTCCTGGCTCTATCAAAAGGATGGGAACTACTGGTGTGTCAAAAGATAATTAGCATAGCCGAAGCTATCGATCTTACCTGATCATATGAATTTTTTTAGGAGTTTTGATGAAGGGAGTGTGGTAACTATTTTGTAGGAGTTTTTTAATTTCATTCGTTAAATTTACTCCTAGTTGTGCATTCATTGCCTGCATCGGATACGGAGCGTAAGGAGCGTAAGGATTTGTTGCTTTGTATTGATTTCTATGGTACAAAGTCCACTAGATCGGCATATCTGCTGATACGGATGCCAGAAACCGGTATTTCTGCCGAGATGGCAGTAAACTCGAGCGCTTTGGAAATACTTAAATTGCCGATGCAAAATTCGAAAGCGGTAGACGCACCCTATCGGCATTTTGTAAATGCCGACGCTGCGTACGATTCGATTCCGATCCGATGGTTAAAACCCCACCGCCGCCACATGACGCGTAACAATTACAGTAAAAAGCAACACCCCTTCCTAAGACAGAATTATTTACATCAACCTGAGTATTTTTCGTAGTATAGTAGAAAGACAAGGTTGTAGGTACTATCTGTACTACTGATTTAGATAGTAAATGATTTTTTATCATAATATTCATTTATTATCAGTTGAACTACTCCGCAGTGCAGTGCTTCTGATCTGGAGGGGATTTGTTAACAGTAGGTATTGTAATGTAGCATATATTTTTATTTTTTATTGTTTTATTTATTTGGGAAACAAAAAGCTTACAATGCTTGTATAACAATACATAAAACTAAAACATATAAAACTAAAACAGTTTCCGTATATAGGAACGAAACGCAACAGGCAAGAACGAAACGTCCGGAGGGACCAGAGACAAGATATCAGAGACACTTTTGCCTATGGCTGCTCTAGAGGAAGCTCATAGAAAAACAACTGTAGGCATCGATCAAAAATTTCCGGCCGGCCCCCCTTAGATGCACAGTGCGCGCCCTGAAAACGTCAGTATCAAAAGGTATCCCATTTGGCATTTTGGGATACCTTTTCAACTAGTGTCATTTTAGCTCTCGGACCGAAAGCATGGTCAAGTGCTCGTATAAAAAATGCAATAATCGACCGACCAAGCAACAGAAAAAGGAGGGAATTTTTTATTTTCAGTAAGTTTTTATGTAATTTTTACCTGTGTATTGTGATATGAGCCAATTGAGCCTTATATACTTGAGAAATCAGCATTAAATATTGTTGTTGGGTTTGCCTATGTAAAAATATTTAGTTTCTTCTAAGTTGATGAATGGAGCGGCTATTGTTTTGATTTTTTTTTTATTTATTTGTGGTAAGTTGTAAGTGATAAACTTTTTTTCATGAAAAGACATTTAAAATAACTGGTTGAGGTTTATAAAATAACTAGCTGACCCGCCCTCAATTTTATTTGCGTGGACTCTCTAATAAAAGAAAGACTACCAAAAGTATTAGATTTAATCAACTTAGTATTTAATTTTTATCCTTATAAAAATAAACAGTGTATAAATTATTTTTAGGTACCTTCCTACCTACTTACAAAATAAAATAAAATAAATTCGACTCTACTAATCTCTTGTTCCGCATGCAAAAAACTTGACAGGCTCTGCGCAAACTGTCTGCGTCAAAACAAAACGTGGACACTTTTGAGTGTCATTCTTGTAAGGTTCTAGGTATCTACGGGGGAGGCCGCATACTTGATCGATGACTGTAGGTAATCATTCTAAGGAAATAAATGTTTTAGCCTAAAACTGGAATTGGAATATTATATTCAACAATGTTAATTTGGAATATTATTAAACAATGGTGTTGATTCTGTTGTTTTAGAATTAGCTAAGATTAGCTAAACAAATGATTACAGTTAGATAGAAAAACAAATGATTACAGTTTTTTTTCTATCAGCTTTCTCTGGATCTTCCATAGGCAAAATTGTCTGACATCTTGTCTCTGGTCCCTTCGGCCGTTTCGTTCTTGTCTGTTGCGTTTCGTTCCTTTATGCTACATTACAGGTATCAACACAGATTCACTGTATCAACAAGCTACCTCTGAGGTTTAAACCACCTATAAACAGAGGATCTATATATCTATATAGCCAATGATATTTAGTTTAAGCTTTACCCATGTATGTGTCCTGTGTTCCTCCCTTCTGTCCGTGGTTCAAAATAAATAAATGAAAACGATCGGTAAAATTTCCTTCGACTTTTTATAATAAATCTTCGTCTACCCTCAAAACTTTCTAATCCGCGCCCTCCGATATCGCGTATTTGAACTGGTTCTCATAAAACTTGACTTAGAGCACTCCTCGCATATTGCCTGATATTGCCATGCCGCTGTTTGGAGATCACTTCAAGTCGCACGTATGAAAACGTTCGCGGAATTGGAAGCGAATTTTATTTTGGAAGTATTAATGTTGGTTTAGAATCTGTAGGTTGGTGCTTGGTGCAGCCAATTTTAGTTTTTGAAGTTGTTTGTTGACGTCGTCAAGTCTAGGGTTAAGTACGTAAAGTCGCCTCAGTGTTAATAGGTGCCCCACTGGCAAAAACCCTTTTTTTTATCCAGAGGGAAATGCGCACGCATATCGTACTGCCACGGAGAGACAGTACGATGATGTGGGACTCTAACACCACTAAAACCCTCAGGGTGCTTCCGCCTCTGCCGCCTGTGGTAGGAACGTGGGGACGCTTACACTCATCCACGAACCCACCGCGGCTGCCCGATACCGGTTCCCTCACTGGGGGTGCAGGACCCCCTCGAGACGCCCTAGAAACACATGACGCGCCACGACCACCTCAAGGACCTTAACCGCCAATTGGGCGCCGGACGACCCCGTGTTCGAGCCCTAGGTCCGCTGGCAAAAATCCTAAAATCACAATTAAGTATTTATTAGTACAAAATATAGCTTACTTACTAGGCAACATAATTTGCTTATCAAATCTTACGTAATTGTAAAAACTATCGTAATTTGACGAATTCACGGACGTAAGCGGGTTAACTACGAACTTTATTAGTGTTGGAAGAACACCAACGTTTCATGCCATAACAAGGGACTTCTTTATGGTGAGTGTGGTTCTAGACGCGCGCGTTCCGCATCTCTCAAGGCACTACGGACGAGTGCTCACGAGAGATGAAATGTTGGTGGTCTTCCAACACAAATAAGGTTCGTAGATAACCCGCTATCAAAACTTGACTATAATAATTAGGTGTTGGGTTTTTTGGCTGTGGGGCACGAATCCCTCCTGGGGTATTAATCCTGGGACTGTATCCTTCTGTTAAGTATTAAACTATTTCAATTCTACAAAATAACTGTGAATGTAGACGGATTAGCTACATACCTTGTTTGTAATGTGCACCAAAGATTTACCCTTTACGAGGGACATCATCACCATTTGTGCTATTCCAACAAACTAATAATAAACAAGACAAAATTTAAAATTTTGAAAACCCGCCGACGTTTATTGGCTATACAGATTTTCATGAAACATGGCATAGAATACTAGGAATAAAATTATCTATGACACAAAAAAAACTTAACGAAAATCGGTTCATCCGCTTGGGAGCTACGATACCACAGACAGACACGTCAGACTTATAACACCCCTCTCTTTTTGCGTCGGGGGTTAATAAAATAACCATAACTATGTTATTTTTTTTTATGTTCAAATTATTTATTAAACACGTTGAGCTATCTGCAGACTGTTACAGACAATGAGATTAATATTAGTAACTATAATACTTCTTACTAATAGTGTATGTCCGCAGATAGCTCAACGTGTTTGAGTGTTTGTAGTTGAACTATCAAATGTTTGCTATCAATACGTGGAGCCGTGGACCTCTGGGAATAAGCCTAAAGAAATACCCTCTTGTATTGTTTTTACTGACCGTACGTTAGTTAAATCTCATGGACCCATTAAGAATTCATGTATGAATATTTAAAATTATAGTTATATTTTTCATGAACCCGCTAAGAAATAAAAAACAATAGAATCATGGACCTACGGGAACAAGCCAACTATAATACTTCTTTGGTTGCAAACTATCAATAGCTCAACTGAAATGTATTTTTATTAAGGCGGTACCCTACCTCGTTATTGTGTGAAGAGGATAGGCATAGGATTTCGCGTTCACAGGAGCGGGACAGAGCAAAGCGGCGTAAGCCCAAAAATCAAGTTTTTAGTAGTTATTTGCTCCCCACAAACATTAGAATAGTTAATTGAAAAAAAGGCAACATATAAAATGTTCTTTATACTTAGCTCAATTACTATGCTTAATCTCAAGATCGTATCATCTGTATTTATTGAGAAATTAGGGTTTTAGTAAAAAATTAGAGGTAACTTTGCGATTTTTTTCTATCGAGAAAATTTTGTGGAATCGTGTTTTCGTAACATATGATCGATAGAATAAGTCCTGAACTTTACCATATATAAATTTCAAAGTTAAATATTCAGTAGTTTGGAAGATATGGAGGTCCGACGGAGTTGAAAATAAGCAATTTGAGGGTAGGTACCCCCTTAAGAACCAACAGGAGCAATATTACCGATTGAACCATGGATTAGTTTATTTTGCATATTCTATCATGTGAATTGAAGCAATCGCGCTAAGTGCTGAGGTGTTAGACTAAATCACCAGCCACAATGTGACTCGAAGGACCAGTAAGGCAGGTACAAACCGTACCTACTGACTTCTTTGACTTAATTGTATATAATATTAATATTCGAATTAGGATTTTATTTATATATTTGTCTGGTCGAAGCGACGCGTGACCCGAGAGCTGGTGAGTATCTGGCGCAGCGCATCAGCATTGCCATATTTGCCATACAGCGTGGCAATGAAGCCAGCGTCTTGGGGACGCGACTACTGGTATTGATATGGATCACTTGAGCTACCTGTAGATTGCTAGCAACAGTTTGCAGTTAGCTCAATCGTTTCAACTGTAAATACTAGTTCTAATTTATTTCTATTTGTTTTGATTGTAATTTTCTTTGTGAATAAAGATTTATATTATATCCAAATAAACAGGGTGCCACGTAATGCTAAGTCAAAAAGTGTGTGTAAATAATTGAAATTAGTCCAGTCAAAGAGAGTTTAAAAGAGATAATCGGGTGGAAAAGTCGAAAGTAAAAAAACTTTTTACTTTGACTTGTGAGGTGAGTCCTAGGAGTGAAGACACAAAGAAGGTCCTGTTTTTTGTTTATATCTCGTAAACGATGCGTCACAGGAAATTTTGTTGTACTACATAATAAAAGCTGATTAAATTTTGTCTAACTTTAATTCTATACACTTTTTACCTATTCCCTTTCGTTGTCTAGATATGAGCTATTTGTATATCTAAAAATATACGGAAAGCGGATGCTTCTCTTCCTCTGGTAGGTTCCATCTTGCGACATCCACGGGCTATATATTATTTTCTCTGTTTATTATGATTGTAATATTGTACATTATTTTTAGTACCTATAGTTTGACAATGCCCTAATACAGCAGCATACTTTGACATACTTACCCTTAATTTATTTGTTTATTATTTATTTTATATAATTCTCATTAAATTATTATTTAATTTTCAGTCATGTCTGTCTGTTTTTTTTACCTTTGTACCTTATGGTGTTTCCTATAACAAAATACCTATACATGTAATTATTAGAATAGTACATAAATATAAAATGTAACGACATCAAGTGTAACATCAAGTGTAACATCAAGTGTAACATCAAGTGTAACATCAAGTGTAACATCAAGTGTAACATCAAGTGTAACATCAAGTGTAACAAGAAGTGTACCTACGATGGAATAAATAAATACAAATATACCGTGCCAAGCACCTCTACTGCTTTTCAATACCATGGAACATCACGTGACGTATTAATGTCACGTGACGTACAAGCCGTAACGTGAATAATTAAAATGACTAACATTTCCAATTTCAGGAAAAGGGAAACGTTGTTTTTGGATTATTTGATGGAGCTGATAGTTATTTCTACTCAAGTAGGTAATCAATGATTAGTGCCCAGAATTACTTCTGATATTTTTGGCGTATGTAGGTCACACGCATCACATAATTTATGATTGGCTGACAAACCTGCCATACAACATTATTTTGACGATATTGGTGAGCTAGGTAGAGCTAACCCTTGTGTTATTGTTGAAAACAAGTTGAAAACTTTCTCGAATAGAGTTTATTTTTTGGTCCATGAAACAGACGTTGGCAGAGTGGCGGAAATATAGTCCTGTTTCAAAAATATAATAGATACATAAAGCCACGACAAGCGTTCGTGCAGTCAGTACGGAGAAAGAATAGAACAGAAAGACATTTATTTATAACAACAACAAAAACAGTTTATTTATAACAACAATAAACAAAAACACGCTTATAGGATAGGTACCTACATACATAAACTTGTTATAAACCTATTTTATAAATCAGTAATTGAATTTAAGTAAAAAATATCTTATAGAAATGATTCGAGTATCAATACAAATAGAACCACCGGTGTTGCCAGATAACTACAAATATTCAACCAAAATCTATTCTTAAACCATCTTTTCAAACTAAGTGGGAAATATTTTTTCATTTGTACAGAAAAGCGGAATAAATATGGGTCCGTTCGGTCCCGAGTGGCAGTGGGGCGAAACGCTCTCGGGTAACTATTCACCACTTAACAAAACATGTAGTGTGAGAGGGGTGTTAGTTATGGTACCTCATCTAGTGCCATGATGACTAACTTCAGTATTTTTTAGGCTGTTGGAATAACAATTTTGCTCTAACATAATTTTCAATTGGAGATCAAGTAAAAAGTGGAATGAATCTTAATAGCAATATTTGGCGGTCGGTTCTTCCAATGTTCTGGAAGAGATCGCTTTTAACGATAGGGCCGCCCATTGTGCAACTCTGTATCTCTCTTTTATTGTATTTTTATATTTGTATTTTATTGGTGTGCAATAAACTGATAATTGTATTGTAACGTTAAACTTTTCCATGGCTACTAAGAAACATCTGTAGAAAGACATTGGCAATACGCCATAACCGACGACCGATGTGGCGCGGTGGGCGAAGGTCCTCCTGCGACGCAGGAGGTTCCGGGTTCGATTCCCGCCTTGGGACAAATGTTTGTACGATCTACAAATATTTGTTCTAGGTGTTCTAGTCGTTTCTATGTACAATAAAAAATATCTATCTATTTAATGTATTATATTATGTATATCAGTCATCTAGTACCCATAACACAAGCTCTGCTTAACTTGGGGCTAGATGATGTTGTGTGAAATGTCCAGCATTATTTATTTATTATTATTTTTATCATGTTCCTCGCATCTCCATTACAGAGAACATCTTTTTACAGCGACTCTTTCACTGCTCAAGCTGTCAGACTTTGGAACGATTTGCCAGTGGATATTAAGAAGTCCACATCACATCACGCTTTTAAAAGGAAAGTTTTCAATCACTTTCTTAACGTCACGTCACACTAGATTATTCAGCATGTCCAATATAGTCACTAAGTAGGTATAATTATTTTGTTGTATGTATTAGTGTATTAGTTTAGTAGGTATTATGTGTATTAGTATTAATAAGTAGTTTACAGTTTATGTTAAGAAGCACCGCCATTCTTTATTTTTCTGCCATCGTTTTGGTAGTCTGGAAGAAATCGCTTTAAGCGATGAGGCCGCCAGTTCCATTGCTGTTCTCTATATGTTTCGTGTAAAATTTGTTTTTTGTTAAGGTGATGAATAAAGAATTATCTATCTATCTATCTATCTATGTTCTTGGGGATAATATATGAGGTGTAAAAGTCTAACCCGGCCTCCTGCTCTGACGACAATACATCGCCGAGTTCACCCTCCATTTGTTACAGTTTCATATTTTGTTGTTGAAATTCATTAAAACTTTCACGCGAGGCGTAATCTAGGTTTGTATGGAATAACAATGAAGTTAGGTATGTATTATGTGGTTATACGGAAAACCTTACGGCTGACAGAACTCGGAATATTAAATTTAGGCGTATACACAACCCTTGCATACCTTTTTTTTTGTCTCGTCGAGGAAATTCGTTCACGAATAAACTGGTCTGGGGGGGACCAGAATTATGTTGGACTCGACGCCCTGAAAAGGACGTAATACCCACTAAAACCTCTCCGGTGTCCCTCTCTCGCCATTTTCGCCGAACCACGGGAACATTTAAACCTCCGCGGCCCGACTGCCGTCCCCTCTTCCTCCCATACATGGCCGGCGAGCCCACCGATCCACACACTCGCCGACCCCATTCTTCCATCACCTTTCCTCCCCCCGATTAGGACACACAACCCTTGCATACCTACTTTTTTTGAAGAGTTTTAGGAGTGTCATGATAACCTACCACGTTTTTATTTATTTATTTCCCCTTGGAGTCGAGACCCTAGGTCCGTGGGGTACCGAGGCTCTTCGGGTTTTCAAAAAACTATCTGAGCGTCTGGTCGTAGCGACGCGTGACCCGAGAGCTGGTGAATATCTGGCACAGCGCATCCGCATTGCCAAACAGCGTGGCAATGCAGCCAGCGTCTTGGGGACGCTTCCGACTGGTGTTGATATGGATTAGTTGACCTAGGTACCTGTAGACTGTTTGCAACAGTCAGCAGTTAGCTCAATTGTTTCAATTGTAAATACTAGTATAATTTTCTTTGTGAATACAGATACCATGAATAAATTTATTTCTCATAGGCATTTTACTAAAGAAAGTCTTTAAAATAAATTAAAATAATATGTAAATACTAGCTTCTGCCCGCGGCTTCGCACGCGTTATTTCTACGGAAACGTTCAAAGGGAATTTCATGGGAACTGATTTATGGGATATAAAGTAGCCTATGTTTGATTCCAGGCATAGAGCTACACCGATGCAAAATTTCAGCTCAATCTGTTCGGTAGTTTTGGCGTGAAGACGTAACAAACATCCATCCATCTATACATCCATCCATCCAAACTTTCGTATTTATAATATTAGTAATGTGTAAATTGCTGACTCATGTGATGTCGTTCCAAAAATTGTGATCTGAGAGATAACCCTTTATGTCATAGTAAGCTCTCTCGGTGAGGTGGTTTTTGATGGTGGTCCTAAACGCTTTTTCGCCAAGACTGGTGATATTGGCTGGCAATACACTACACATCTAGCACTATTTACGACAAAAGATTTGCTGAAAGTTAGCAAGCTAGTCTCGTCTGAGGTAACACCAACTTAAGCTTTCCTCGCTTTTCATACTTATTTTTATCACAATTTTTAGAATAGTGGAAATGTGGGCGTAAATACACGTATGCATTTTAAAAGCACCTATCTATTAAATTGGCCTATCTATAAAAATAAAGCTTGGAAGAGATCGCTTCTAAGTGCTAAGGCCGGCATTGTACATAATGTCATTTCTGTTTGTAACTTATTTTCGTTGGTATACCTACATTTTTGTTTTTTCGTTGGTATACTTAAGAAAGCATTCATATATTGCATTGTATAAATATTAAAATCACTTAGAACGGGATATTTCGATGTGATTTTATTAGATTCATATAGTGAGAAAAGAAAACCCCTTTGGTACAGGTTGTACCGACTTATCTTTTGAATCACAGTCTACACAATGACATTTGACAGTATGATAGAAAATAAAGCTATACACTGATTAATCCAATACCGCTACCACAAAGCTCAAAAACGTGCATTCAAATAAATGGGCTTCAACTCGTTATCTTTAGATACATTTTTCTGTGACAAAATGGCTTCCACAAACTTCCAATGAGTGGTCCACGAGCTGTCTATCATCTGTTGCCAATATAAAATTCATCTAATCCAATGTTACTAGTGAAAGACCATTCCCCTTCACTTTTGGTCGAGGGTACAACTGATCCGAATCTAAAACCAAGA
Organism: Eupithecia subfuscata; assembly: GCA_963564075.1. Lineage (NCBI taxonomy): Eukaryota > Metazoa > Arthropoda > Insecta > Lepidoptera > Geometridae > Eupithecia > Eupithecia subfuscata. The sequence goes on along the minus strand of OY751116.1, from coordinate 3,153,922 downwards.
GATTTTAGATTCGGACGAGATGTACCCCTACTCAAAAGTGAAGTGGACATCTCGTCCGTGGATCAATTTGAGATTCGGACCAGATGTACCCTAACCCATTTGAACGCACTTTTCTTGCTATGCTGCAGCGGTGTTTTTCAGGTATGCGACAAGTTTAACACTTTAACTATGACACAGTTTTCCTCTTTTCTTAACAATGTACATCATCTAAAAATTAATAAAAAAAATCCTTGTAAAACATTCAACTCAAAAAACACTTTCTCTGTGTTACCTGCTCGTTGTCCCGCCTCATATTTCGCCGTTAATAAATTTCATTAAATGTTGCCAACGAAACTGCGGCCGCTTCTTTGAGTTAATTAAAAACTGATGCAGGGGCGTCTAATTGTGCATACGTGTTTCACACCCGCGGAATAATAGGAGAGAAAAGCTAGGTCACTTGACGATTCCTACTTATTTTACTACTAGCTGTACCCACGACTTCGTTCGTTATTGCCATACCTGCCGACTAATTAGGTATTTACTTTTGCAGTTTGGTGCCTTCCTAGACCTTACATACATAAAGACCTTACATACATAAAGTACGTACTTTATGTATGTAATACAAAAGTTTTACAATTTTCATTAACAATAACCTACCTTATAAGACCAATTTTAGAAAGAATTAATAGACAGGGAACTACGCCAATTCTTTACAAAAATGAGAGATCACGAACACGTATCGTTATTAACTTGTTTGGGGGTGAAGGTGGATTTCCCCCAAATAGGAACAGAGGGAGATCTCCACTGAACCGGGCCCGACCCATCTGGTCCACTGAGCCCGGTGGTCTTTCGACCAACAGTTGATGTCGGAAACTCCTATATTATGGTCAATTGTAACTGAATCCAGCGTTTGCGCGATCTAGGAATGGTCACTTTTTGCATCTTTCTTAACGACATCTAGCGGTCACTCATTGAAGCGCTTAGTTAGGTTTTTTACTAACTTCAGTTTTATCGGTGATAGCGCCCCTATTGACACGTTAGCCTTGTAGTTCGGCCGTTGTCGCCTAGAGGTCGCCTACAACTTGAAATAAACTCACCCAATCTGCTCCTTCCTTTAGATGCGGATCAAGCCGCCATCGAGAGGTAGTCTTTAAGTCTAATAATATTCTCAAACAAAAAGAATTGTTGTTTTTTATGGTTTAAAGACCTTCGCTTAACCGCAATCTCACCTGATCGAAAGTGAAGATGTGGCCGACCGATCCCCTAAAGTCCCACCCCGTAGCCAGATTTGGTAGCTACGAAGTGGGAAATGTTCTTTCCCGTCTCGTCTCTAGCTACTAAATGGGAACGATTTTACCATCTCGTAGCCAGATTTGGTAACTAGCTACAAAATGGGATACGTGCTTTCCCATCTTGAAGCCAGTTTCGAAATGGGAACTACTTTCCCAGGTCGTAGCCAGATTTTGTAGCTAGCTACAAAATGGGATACGTGCTTTCCCATCTTGAAGCCAGTTTCGAAATGGGAACTACTTTCCCAAGTCGTAGCCAGATTTGGTAGCTAGCTACAAAATGGGATACGTGCTTTCCCATCTTGAAGCCAGTTTCGAAATGGGAACTACTTTCCCAGGTCGTAGCCAGATTTGGTGGCTAGCTACAAAATGGGATACGTGCTTTCCCATCTTGAAGCCAGTTTCGAAATGGGAACTACTTTCCCAGGTCGTAGCCAGATTTGGTAGCTAGCTACAAAATGGGATACGTGCTTTCCCATCTTGAAGCCAGTTTCGAAATGGGAACTACTTTCCCAGGTCGTAGCCAGATTTGGTAGCTAGCTACAAAATGGAATATGTGCTTTCCCATCTTGAAGCAAGTTTCGAAATGGGAACTACTTTCCCAGGTCGTAGCCAGATTTGGTAGCTAGCTACAAAATGGGATACGTGCTTTCCCATCTTGAAGCCAGTTTCGAAATGGGAACTACTTTCCCAGGTCGTAGCCAAATTTGGTAGCTAACTACAAAACGGGATACGTGCTTTCCCATCTTAAAGCCAGTTTCGAAATGGGAACTACTTTCCCAGGTCGTAGCCAGATTTGGTAGCTGGCTTCTAAAAGGGAAATGTTACTTTTCGTCTGATAGCCAACCATTGAAAAGATCGACCGGTGTTGTACACCGGTGTTGTCATATAGAATAGAATAGAAAAAAAAGTTAGCATTTTTAAATAAGTAAGGTTCCTCTTCACGTCCCTACGCCGAAGTAGGAGTTGGCTCAGCGGGTGCTGAACATTTTATGCTCCGCGCTGTTTTTCAGTTTAATAATGTGTGTTCTGGTCGTTTCTATGTATAATAAAAATATCTATTTATGTCATGTATTATATTATGTATATCAGTCATTTAGTACCCATAACACAAGCTCTGCTTAGCTTGGGGCTAGATGCTGTGTGGATTGTCCAGCATTATTATTATTATTATATATAAACATGCTCTATGACTCTATGGATTGAACTAGCTGGTGCACCACGAGCCCAGATTACGTAATATTTACCACGTAAGATGTGACCCGGACGTGTGCGCGTGGAGCGTTGGTGGAGCGAGGGAAATTGTAAAACAACACTCGTTGGACGATGCTACCATTAGACTAGACTACAAGACTGTGAGAGGTGGAGTATCCGCATCTAAAGGAGGGAGCAAAGGGGTGAGTCTATTTGATGTTAGTAACGAGAGATGATCGTGACCTCTCCTTTTTGTAAAGAATTGGCGTAGTTCCAGTCTGCACGATAGAGGCGCTGTATCACATTGTATGGAAAAAGAAGACGTCATGAATTGCGTCTACGGAAAATTCGACTAAAACAATTCGTCTAATACAATTCGACTAAAACAGTTAGACTAAAACACAATTCGACTAAAAACATTTCGACTAATGACAATTCGACTAAAGCACGAAGACCTTGATTTGACCCGACTTGTAGGCCTCCCAACCCCGCGAAAGCGGGGGGGGGGCAACATTAACTTACTCCGAACGAAGCCCGTCCAACCCCCGCGAAGCGAGGGGGGGGGGGATTCGTGGCGACTTTGTGACTGAAAGGGTGTGTATATGTATGTATAATTGCACCCAGAGCCATATGTTGACACAAAATTTTTCGTTGTTAAAACGAATTGTTTTAGTCGTTAGTCGAATTGTTACTTGTTGAAATGTTTTTAGTCGAATTGTGTTTTAGTCGAATTGTTTTAGACGAATTGTTTTAGACGAAATTTCCGCAAAGCGTGTCACATTGTATGGAAAAAGGAGACGCCATGAATTGATCAAGTCTAGTTACTGACGTCAAATAGACTTACCCCTCAGATCAATACTTGACAAACCTGATTTTAATTTCTAGCAATTCTGAAATCGATATATCTAAAAATTTCAATTTTATGGATATAACTTAGTTTGAAGTAGGTAGTATGGGACTGGTATACTCACCAGTGACACAAGTCCCCTAGATAAATACGAATAAAAAAAAACTCTACGTTTCCGCCCATACAAATCTTTTGCAATCACCTCATTTATTTTGTGTCCAGTGTTTTAATATTTCTCATCCATTATTATGCATCTCACCGTCTCGGTTAATTTTCGTTATGGTATTGTGAAAATTCAATTCTTTTAAATCTCTTTGATGAGCGGAGTTTTTAATTACCACGTGTTTGTTTGGATTTCGGCCCAGAGTTTATTTACACTTTATAATTTCTCCTATAGCTGTTAGCTTTGTTTCTTTTGTTTTTCTTTGCGAGTTCCAACTTATTCAATATGGCGGGTTAAGGCTGTGTTTCCACCAGAGATGCGTAGCGAGAAATGTGTTTTTAACAACCAATAGATTCACTTCATTTACCTAGCCTCGCTCAGCGGAGCTCTGTACGGTATTTTAATTCATTCGATTCGTTTCCGAATCGAAAACGTCGGATCCGAATTCGATTCCGACGGATTTATAAAACGCTTTTCTGATTTCGCCTTGGGTTTATGATCGAAATAAGGAGCTCCTCCTCGTTGACATGGCCATTAGTCAACAGGTTCGATTCGGATTTTCGATTATCAACCCGAGGCGAAATGAAAATAGCGTTTTATAGATCCGTCGGAATGCGGAATGGAATTCGAATCCGACGTTCACGATTCGGAAACGAATCGAATTAATTAAAATATGAATTAAAATGCTGGTGGAAACGTCTCCGCGAAGCGAGGTTCTTGAACATACAAAACATGAGAAAGATTTGTGATTTGCAAGGGATGTGTTGCAAGGAATGTGGCGAAAGAATAGCAGTCACTAGACGGTGGCCATACCCTAGCCTTGCTCGTTTATCTGAAAAGAGCCAGCTACATGTGTAGCGGATTTTTTTTTCAGATAAGCGCGCATGTGCGAGGGTGTTTTCGCACCGGCCAGCTCGCACATCTCTGGTGGAAACACTCCCGTCGTTACACACCCTCGCAACACATCCTCACACCGCTCAGCTATCTCGCACATCGCTGGTGGAAACGCAGCCTTATCTAAATACCTATGTCCAGTGTAGCAATTAACAATTATCTTGGGTATAAAGATCTATCTACAGGGTTATTGGTTGTTCACTGACACTGCGGTTCGTTTATTAGACTCAAAGTCTTAATTCTTATTTTTTTTGTTAAACATAATGATAAAACTCGTTTGTCCAGAACCCAATGGAATGCTAAAGACCGATCTTCCGCTCCCACACCCTCTGTTATTTCAGGGCAGAGCCGCTTTTAAGTTTAGTTTAAAATAGATCCTTTTTGTTTCAAACGAAAAAATATCATACTGAAATAATTTTTCGTTATAAAAAAGTGATGATGCCATGTCTTAATTTTTAAATTTGGTTTGACCATAGAGACCATTACGGTACCTACTACCAAAACATGTCTTAATTTTTAAATTTGGTTTTGGTAGTAGGTACCGTAATGGTCTCTATGGTCAAACCAAATTTAAAAATTAAGACATGGCATCTTCACAAACGAGTTCGTGAAGATAGGCAGGACCAACAGTTATCGCAGTGTCAGTGAATTACTAATAGACTTGTAAGCCAATATTTTTATTTTGTAAAAATTTTATCAACCTTATTTTTCTCAAAAAAATCGGAATTCAAGAAATCTTTATTCTCAAGCTGATCCCCTCTGGCGGCGTCCAGAATCACCCTCTTTCGGCTTAGTACACACTTTTCGTGGCACCCTGTAAAATTTAAGATAAATTAAGTATGTAGGTAAGTTAATCAGCAAGTGAGCGAAGCCACTACATTAGCGGTGCACAACAAAAAACATAGGTACCTATTTGGATAGAAGACACTAAAACAAGTAAAAAATGTTCTCCTACATAATTCCGTCCAGGTAACTGGCGGTCTCCGTGGAAGATAATTTTCCATCGAGACAACTAGTTACCAAACAGTTGTGTAGACGGAGATGAAATTCCGTCCAGGTAACTGGTTGTCTCCGCGGAAAATTTCTTCCGCGTAGACAACCAGTTGTCAAGTTTGGTTGTCTGGGCGGAACAAACCACCCGAAAAGCTAGTTTCTATTAAAACTTAACACAACATACCTACTTGGTTTTAGAAACCTAGATATTTTTTGTAATATTTTTAAAATAATAAAACCAAAGAAATATCGTCGGAAAATATTAGTTTTTCAAAAGTCTTTATTGACACAAAATATCTACAAAGTTAATCAAAAAAAATAAATAAATTAGAATTAGTATTTACAATTGAGCTAACGGCAGACTGTTACAAACAATCTACAGGTAGCTCAACGGATTCATATCAATACCAGTCTGAAGCGTCCCCACCACGCTGGCAAAATATCTTGGATTTTTAAACCGAGTAAAAACTCGGTTTGAAAGAGATACTATACTATAGGTACTCGGTTCGAGATTTCACCAATCTCCAAAAAATCTCAACCAAAAACCTGACTTAGCAAGATTGTTACAAAGTAATTGAATACTTAGAACAACGAACAACAAGTTTACCCGGCCAGCGCCGAAAACAGAACCTAGTTTCGAGTTTCACGTAAAATGTCTTATCTACCGACGATTTCTTTTAGTAACTTTGTACAGTCAGCTTCAAAAGGTGCTAACGAAAATTAGTGAAATCCCAACTACACAGAATCCATCTAAGAGCCGAGTTTACCAATCGATGGTTAAATTTCAAACAGTTGTTTTAACGTTTTTGACACAAGTTTTAATACATTAAACGTCAACGTTAACCGATGAAGAAGCCTAATTGTCTGTTTATCTAATGGTGAACACAGACGTAAGACTAACCCATATTCAAGAAAAATTACTATGAGATCTCACAGTACACACGAACGCATAGGGCCGGTAAATCCGATTCATAAACAATACTTAGTGATTTGTAACGCTATGCGTTAATTTGGGACGACCCTTACGTAAAATAACTAGACAGCTATTTTAACCAACGCATAATATAGTTATGTCACCTTTGGCTATTATGTCACAAATGTTTGGTTATGTTCTGTCAGTTTTGCTTTGCCTTGCGATTTTGTTCGTATTCAAATTCAGTTTCTATGGAAACCAATTGTTTCATTAAGTTAGTGCAGGTTTTTAGAGGTCATATTTATGTCATCGGCAAAATTGCCAAACATTAGAAAGAATTTAGCAACAGAAGCGGACCAATCACAGATCTGCAATCGACGCACTACGTTCGCATAGTAAAAAGCTGTGTTTGTCACGAGACATTGCCAAAATGAACAGAGCGGGCTGAAATTTTGCGCGCAATAAGTTTTGGACTAGGAAAAATTAAACGCTTCTTTTTGTTTTGTTAGGTACGAGGTCCAAAGACAGTTTCATTTCATAAACCTGTGTTAGCTTCGCCTTCTGAAATAAATTTGCTTCCATTTTTTGTTGGCGACTGTATCCCCTACGCATCACTTTGCGAAACTTTTCCAATATCAACTTAAATTTTGATTGAACGAGTTCTTCCGACAAACACTCTTCGATACTGGGGACAACTTGTGGGAAATCACATAAGAACTCTTACCTTTCTGATTTTATGTTTCCCAAACAGATTTGGGTTAGGACGTGTGGGAGGAAGCTGACTTTTCATCTGAAAGTCGTGGGTTTAGTGAAACCCGGATCTACCTACGATTTTCAGTTAGTTGTTAAAAGTAGAAGAGTAGTAAGCAGCAGAGAACAGAAATGTAATTGCTTAAATTTTTGACTCATTTTAATCGTCACATAATTCTTGGCTTAATTTGTTTAGTTTTAGTTAGTGTTTTGTCTATCATTTTAATTTAATTAATTCATTTAAATTTACTTATTTATTTCTAATTTAAGCATTTTTATATTATGTGATATTTGTGAACCAGAAATTGCACACCACGGCAGCGGTAGAAATACATTTTGTTATATGTTCTTGAGACGACATATAACAACTGTGGACTATGATAGATATCGACGACCTCTGTGGCGCAGCGGGCGAAGGTCTGCCTGCGACGCAGGAGGTTGCGGGTTCGATTCCCGCCTCAGGACAAATGTTTGTTTACAATGTTTGTACGATCTGCAGACGTTTGTCCAGGGCGTTCTGGATGTTTTCTATGTATAATAAAAAATATCTATCTATGTAGTGTATTGTATTAAGTATATCAGTTATCTAGTACCCATAACACAAGCTCTGCTTAGCTTGGGGCTAGATAATGCTGTGTGAATTGTCCAACATTATTAATTAATTAATTTATTATTTATATCATTTACTATTATTTATTTATTATTATTTAATTATGTATTTCAAGCAGTAAATGATTACTTTACTTTACTTTGTTATTTGAGTGCTGTGTGCCTAAAAAGCTTACAATAGAAATCTCAAACTGACCAACGTTATTTTTGAAAATTCCTTTCTTCAACCTAATAATAAGATAAAAAAGGTGGCGGCGATAGTTTGCATCGGGGTACCGCCTTAACGTTTTTGACACAAAAAATTTCATACAGAAGCAGCCTAATTGTCTGATTATGGCCGTAAAACAACTGTTTACAATTTAACCATCTGTTTGTAAACTCGAGTCTTAGGGACGCTTCCGACTGGTATTGATTTTTATTAGTTGGACGAATGTTGTAAACAGTATAGCAGTACACTATTTACAACAGTCTGCTGTTAGCTCAACTGTTGAAATTTCTAGTACCTATTAAAAAGACCGTCGAGATCGCAAATTTTTATGAATTAATTTAAATTTGTACATGTAAATATGCTTTTGCTTTTTTAATTATGCGATGTTTTTCCGCGAATCGCTAGCGATTCGCGGAAAAACATCGCATATTTTAACCTTTTTTTTTCTTTGGGCAGTAACGTTTTGCGACTTCATGCAAATTTCTAGCTACGGGTAACACACGACCCGTGTTGTTTTTGTTATTTACTGCTTAATTAAAGCTTGGAGATTGTAAGTAGGAATTCTGCTAATATACTAAAGTACGGCGGAATAATCTAGGTTCTAATGAAGCTTTTTTCACCAGACTCGACGAAGATAATTATCTAGTGCTTTAAGAGGAGTATCAATATTATAAATGTGAAAGTTTGGATGGATGGATGTTTGTTACCTTTTCACGCCAAAACTACTGAACGGATCAGGCTAAAATTTTGCATACACGTAAGTCTAACCCTGGAATCAAACATAGACGACTTTTTATCCCATAAATCAGTTCCCATGGGATAGAAATAACCTCAAAACGTTTCTATAGAAACAACGCGTGCGAAGCCGCGGGCAGAAGCTAGTATACAATACAGGGTTTTTGGTAATTCACTGACACTTCGTGAACTGCAGGTTCTGACCATCATCACGAGCATGTTTGTGAAGACACCAGATCCTAATTCTTAATTTTTTTTGTAGATCACCTCTGTTAATAAGTGTTAAAAGTCTTTTGTCCAGAACCAAATTAAAATTACTAAAGACCGATCTTCCACTTCCACCCACGGTTAATTCAGGGCATATCGAAGATGCCAGGTCTTCATTCTTTAATTTGGTTATGGTAGCTAGGTACCCCCTTCCACTCAATAATCGTTCAATGGAGAAGCTTTATTTGAAACTAAACTTAAAAAGGGCGACGCCTTGAATTAACAGTGGTGTGATTAGAATATCGGTCTCTAGCGATTCATTGGGTGCCGGACAAACGTATATTTCGTCTCGAGCTTTGTAAAGACGGCCCAAGACGCTGATACCAATCTTCTTCCCTGGCTGGGCAGTGAATGTGTTATACTATACATGTACATGCACTATATATATATATATATATATATATAATAAGGTACTTACTATAAATACCTACATAGTATAAACTAAGTGGCCTCCTCGAGTGAAGGTCTGTCGTGTCTTGGGCGGGGTACGATAAAGCACGTATGGACAGAGCTACTTCTGATGGCGTGTCTTGTTGATATACGACCACGCTTGAGCGACAAGGAAGTGAGGTGGGCAAGCCAAAACAGAATATGTGTCGCAGTGTGTAGCGTGCAGTAAGTCAAGTCAATCAACTAGCTGTCTGTACAGGGTGCCACGGAAAGGGTGTACTCAGCCGAAAGGGAGTGTTTCGGGACCTTGAGGGGATCAACTTGTGCACAATGATTTTTTATATTTCGAAGACGTTCTTTTTTCAATTTTGCAAAAAATAAATTTTGTTTCGACCGACCGAACGCTAAGAGGACCGATTGCGAGGATGACTAGTTGCTAAGTTGACCGATCAAGAAGTTGACTGATTGCGAAGTTTACCGATTACGAAGTCGTGAAAAATAGTGGACGGTTTGCTAAGTTGGCCATAAGCGAACAAATGGTTTTTTCTTCTTATTCGTGTTATTTGACACGCACTCTTGCAAATTGTATAATTACAAAATTTTACATATATTTTTTGGTTGTTATTTCTGCAAAACCAGAGTTTTGTCATGAAATTATTACAAAAGATTTATGTAAATCCATTGAAATTTCAAATAATTAATTATGTAAGAACACACGTAAAAAAGCACGAATATGTAGAAAAACGGGCTGTAGATGTGATGTGATGTATGGTATCAATGCTATCGCTTATAGGAAAAGTTCATTTAGAGTTTTTTTATTTGCATTTAAATAATCATTCATAATTAATTTTGTTTATTTGTTAAATCTATGTATGTATTTGAATGGAAAAGCAGGACATCCTGGCACAAGTATATTTACAAACTTAAAAGGATGTCTTAACAACTGTTTAACATGTAGAATTACATATTTTATACAAATATACAATTTTCTATTTCAATGTACCACACAATAGTGTGGCTCATGTCATGAGACACCGTCTTCGTTATAATCCATACTTATAATATATATAATAGTGAGTCAGTGTCTCAAACATCGGCAAAGTTTCTGTTTGATGTAAGTTGGAAACGTTTAACCTGAAGAAGCTCGGGTTAAAGTTAAAAGCTAGTTTAAGAAATGAAAAGCTGTTATTAGGGGTTGCATTATCCGTTAAATTTTCGTATCCGGATAATTCGGATAGTAGTGAGCCTTACTATTCGGATATTCGGATATTTCGGATAATTCGGATAATTGAAAAATATACATAAAAATTAGATTTAATCAAGAAAAATGGGTTCTTAAAGTATAAGTATTTATTATTTTATATTCAAAAAACGTTACATTAAAGTTCTAATAAAATAAAAATAGAATTCGCATTGAAACTGAACACCATAGAGATTTAAAATTCTTTACTGTACGTTTGTTAGAAGCATCTTAGAATATGCTACACCGATTTGGAACCCTCGTTATGATGTTTATAATAAAAGAATCGAGCGCATTCAAATTAAGTTTATGAAGTATCTTTGTTTCCGTTTAAGAATTCCATACAGTTCAGCCAATTACCTCGATTTATGTAAGCAATTTCACATTCTCCCTCTTTCCAAGCGGCGTGAGATCGCCGACTTATCTTTTATACTTAAAATCACGTCGAATAATATTAATTGTCCCAATATGCTTCAAAAAATTAAGCTTAACGTTCCCTGCAAACCTATCAGAGTTAACCCCCCTATTTACGTTCCTCATGCTGGCACTAACTACCGACAAAATTCCTTCTTGTGGCGAGCGAGTAATAATTTTAACAAATTGAGTAAGCAATTTGACCTGGATTTATTCTGCACAAGTGTCAGCTCGGCCAGGCGGCGGCTCAGTGGAGAGTTTTTGGGTGCCAATGATGATGATAAATATGAAGTCTAAATTTTTTGTAATGTAAATCCTAATCTAACTATGTTTTTTAGAGATGATGCATGTTGACTAGTCACATCATGTTCATAGTCTTTTTCATTGTAATAATCCACCACTACCCATGAAAACCTTCAATAAGCTTTCTTTTCTTTTCGCTCAATTTTTAAGCCTTTGGTTTTCCCCTAAATAAATAAATAAAATTAAAAATAAGAGTATCGATCAAATGGGTTGAAAAACTAAAATACATATCTATGAAATAAAAACAGTTTACTTCGTTCCATCGAACTTATTTTTTAACAACGAACGAACGTAAATCAACTTCCTATTTTAATAGGTACTCTAAAATGATTTTAACAAAGAACCAACACAGTCACGAGATCAAACTTACGAATGTACACATACAGTTATGTTATAGTAGTGTATGTGGGGTAGCTGTGCTGCGTGCGCGGAGATCAGTCTGTGTCGGCGTCGTCGAATCACTGACCAACCAGTGTCAACGCTAGCGATGCGTTTGCGCGCTACCGCTAGTGTAGGTCTTGCTTGTTTATAGCTTCCAGATTCAGAAACACGCACGAATTATTACGTTTATATTTTTAACAACACAAAGTATTGTATGCATTAAATATAACATTTCTAAAATGCTGGATGCGGTGTAGTGTTGTGTCGTGAATTAGAAAAATTAGCTGTAGGTACCTATCCGTATTATTCGTATTATCCGGATAAAGGAGCTCCCATTATCCGGATATGAAAATTAGCGGATATCCGGATAATTCGGATATCCGGATATCCGGATTGCAATCCCTAGCTGTTATGCAGACTCCTGGATTTCTGAACTAAACTATCCTGAACATTCTTGTAAAGAATATTTCTGGTGAAGAAAATTGTTCTCCATAATCATAATTCTGTTATGGCTATGCTATGGGGCTCATTAGGGGAGGCATATGTCCAGCAGTGGACTAATATAGGCTAATGATGATGATGAATCTTGATTCTGTAAACCGACTTCAGCCACAGCAGGATAGAGGCCTCCACTCACTCGATGAGTTTTGCATACCCCCCCTCAACAGATTGGTCCACTGCTGGACGCAGGCCTCTTGGTGAGTTGGCGAGTTTGCCTAGTTTCCTTCAATACATTTAGCGCCTTGCAGCGCCCCTACCGAATAAACAGGAACTACTTTTTTTACTAGATAGTGAAAAAAGTGGTTCAATTTTGCTCGCCAGAAATGCGCAAAAATTTTCATGTTGTATGATGTCTAGGTGTGCTGTGACTGTGATAGGTATGACAGCGATCCAACAGTTTCAAGAACTCGTTTATAGTTTCTGAATGATTTTGAGTGTTTTGTTGCATTTTGGCAGTACGATTTAAAACTTTGACTGTAAGCGTTAAACTGTCAAACGATCCAATTTCACCGTTGCAATTGAAAGAAATATAAGAAAAATATGTTCAACGGCTTAAACCAGACCCAAATCAGCGCCACCACTTATTTTATCTTATTACGAAGGAATTTTCAAAAATCGAACTTGCAGTTTGTGATACCTATCATAAGCTTATTTTTAATGCCTCTGTAAAAATTTTATTTTGTATAGTGTAGGCAGAGATGCGAAGTTGCTCTTTTTGGCCACGATGGTGAGCAAGGTGGTGGTGGCGCTGATTTGGGTCGGGTATGCGCCTTAAACGAGTTCAGCTCATTTTACCGACATTAAGTAGACTCGATTCAAGGGCTAAGCCGAGCTCAATAGCTGTCAGGTTACCCAATAGCTGTCAAGAATTTGAACTCGATGAAGCTAAACTTAGTTTTGGCAACAATTTACCGTTAAAGATAAAAGAAATAGAAGATAATAAATTCAAATTAAAATTAAGAAAATATCTGGTATCAAAAACACATTAAAATATCAAAGAATATTTTGACAGTACCCCCCCAAAATTGAGATAGTAATCATTGTTATTTAGCTCCTATTGTTAACCTTATTTAAGTTTAAAGAAAATGTGCAATTCTCATAATTTCAAGTGAATTAACTAATGTTAATAATAATTATATTTTTGATTGGATTGGATAAACTTCAATGTTTCCCCTGTAGGTGGAGCTAACGGCGCTTGAGTCCGTAGAAAGTCGCAAAGATTTTCGACTCCCACGTCACTTGACTTCGTGGTGTAGTTGGTTATCACATCCCCGTACTGAGGGGAGGACGCGGGTTCAAGTCACGTTGAAGTCGAAAATTTTTGCGATATTATTCGATTTCTTAGAAATTAGAAATTATATTATTGTATGTCCGAAAGGACCAACTGTTGAACAATTACTAGTTCTTAAGACCAACTTTGTACACAGTTTATACAATAAATCTTTCTTATTCTTATGCTAACAAACGGTAAAATTGGACTATACGGTAAAACGGACTGCTGTGTGAAGGTACCCTTACAATAATGTTTTTCTAATAACAACAAGTTCGAGTCGGACTCGCGCACTAAGGGTTCCGTATAATTGTAGGACCTTGCTTCTTGCCAAATGTCATGATTCTACGGGAAGTACCTAACCTATAGGTTTTGTGTGTATGCGATTCCCTCGGAAATATCAAAATATTCGGTCATAAACGGCTGTAACTTTTGATTGCATTAACCTAGACGTTTTATTTATATAGAGGTTTCAAGAGGTTACGGAGTTGAGTAGGTATTTGATGTTAATTTTAACTCAATACCGCCACGAATTCCTGAGAAAAGGGGGTTTACAGACGGACAGACAGACAGACGGAAAACCAAGTGATCCTAAAGGTTCCTATTTTCCTTTTGAGGTACGGAACCCTAAAAATGAAGCCGTCATGCTTCTGACGCGTCACCCACGCCTAGACTCTAGACGTGAAGTATTTTTCTGGCAGGAAGGAAGGAATGTGACTACATTATTCTGCACATCCTGTACCCTGTGACCAAAGGTCTGCTGTGACGTGGAGTCGCAGACAGCACGGTTTGCATTGTAGATTCGCTTTGCCCGAGGCGAGAAATATGCTTGCGAGGTCGAACCGCACTTACGGAAGCAGCTTTTAATGGAGGAATATTGAAAATCCAAGGAAATCCCGGTCGAGTGCTTTTGAGCGTATTTTTATGAACAGAAATGTGGGTGTGAATTTTGTCGGTACTTGAATTTGTAATGTTAAAAGAAGGTTAGCCAGATCAGGATCATATTTTTAAAATTATGAAATAATGTATTAAGTTTGCTGTGCAAAAAGGCTTACTATAAAATATCAGATTATCTAGATGATAAAAAACTTGGGACGGGTTTTGCTCCAACTCGAAAAATAACAAATAACAGGCTAAAGGTTTCTTCGTCGCTTCTTTACTTTAGTCTACACGAAGCGACAGAAATCAAAAATATCACTTTATTTCCGTGTCAGTGTTTAGTTTTATATTTTGACCGTTTCTAATTGTACATTTATTGTATCTATGGAAATAAAGAGTTTATGATTTAGATTTTTAGTAAAGAACGATGATTTCGAGCGCTAAACACCATTAACTTTACTTACTAACCCTACTTAATGCAAAAATTATGTAAAATGAGCGTTTGGGACGAATTTACAATAACTACACATATTTTTAACGCACGTGACGATTTTACTTTCAATGTATGGAGTGTACAAAAATGTGACGAATTTTTTTTTTTGGCTTATGTACAACAACCCGTTCTAATTTTTCGCTGTACCTCGACACAAAAAAATATTTTTGTAGCGTCCTTTATGACTCTATTTTCCAAAACTTATCTTTTTCTTATCCTTCTAATCTAATCGTTCTTGCATCTGATGGCAGATTTAAAATTCTAAACCCCCCACAATGTTTAGCTCCCGTTACACACGTATTTCTTCCACCCGTCACTACAACGCCGTCAATTTACATAACAATATATCATCGAAATATGGCCTCACGGCTTTCAAAGCGGACTTTAAAAAACCGAAGCACGTTTCAGAAAATAACCGCTCGGCTTGGACAAAAGGATCGGTTGTTCCATTCAAGTTAGAAAATACTGAAAATTCACTTCCGAAAATCGAATTCATGAAGTGTCGCCGTATCAATAAAAAAACACAACACAAAAGTGGCATGCAAAACCTTTCTCAACAAAAAATAACTACTGTGGTACTCACAGAAGTTAGTTTGACACCATAAGATTAACAATTTTTTGTAAATGGTCCTTTATTCATAAAATCTATCGATCAGAAATAAAAATTTAGTTAGCTAAAGTCTAGCTAAAACTTAATAGGTGTTTAATTCAACCTACTTTGAGCGATTCTTCTTTGGCATCAAAGAGGTCAGAAAAAGTTATCAATAAATGTTGTCTTGTGTTACGTTCGACAGACTTAAAGCGTATTCTTAATATTAACGCAATTTTGCCAACACAACACAACTAACAGGAAATCCCTCGGAATCGATAAGCCAAAACACTAGAAGCCACTCCTGGACCGCAATACAGAATTACCGCTTTTAAAAACACGCGCGCTTAAATATTCAGAATGGTCTTTTGTGAAAAATATTTGGAGCGAGCTTTGGGAGCCCGGTATAATACGACTTTTTAGGGTTTCGTACCGATTTAAAAGTTGCCATTTCTTTCATAATGTAAGGATGGCATCATTTATAGTGCTGTCATATAAGTTTAGTTTAATTGAGGCTTCCGTCGATCGGGTCCGCTAGGTATGGGGACTGCTGTCCTATTCGCCGGATTGATTTAATTTGGTGACATCAGAATTGACACCATTTATTTATAATCCCAAAAGTAAACGGATCAGGCGGGAGTTGAATCCGCAAAGTTTCCACTCTGTACTGGAATGTATTACCGATTCCAGCACTAAGTCAATCACCAGACTAGGTATAAGTAGACAGAAGTTTTACCCAAAAATCACACTAATATTATGAATGAATGCGAAAGTTTGGATGGATAAATGGATAGAAGGATGGATGTTTGTTACGTCTTCACGCCAAAACTACTGAACAGATTGAGATGAAATGTTGCACCGGTGTAGCTATATGCCTGGAATCAAACATACTTTTTATCCCATAAATCTGTTCCTATGGGATAGAAATTACCTTTGAACGTTTCCATATAAACAACGCGTGCGAAGCCACGGGCACAAGCTAGTATTTTGAGTAATACCGATTCTTAGCAATGTTGTTGTTTACCATCTATCATTACATCCTTTATACTCCCACTGCTGGGTATAGTTAATCAAGTTTTAATTAGCAATTTATCGTGAGCTTACAAAATTTTGTACGGAACTCTAGGTACTTGCACGCACTTGCCCATTATTTTCTAATTTAACGCGTGGTGCAACATAATTATTCCCTTCATACAGTTCGTGAATAAAAAGTTAAAAAACAAGCTTCAATAACTTTTGCAAATAGTTGTCGGTTACAGGATTTAAAACGACATCAAAGGTGAAGTGGGTCAGAAGTCGACTTTCAAACAATAAACGTAGACTGAGTATTTTGATTATCTACGAATACTTCTTAAAATACTCCTAATATCTCCAGCGATAAACGAAATCATAAATTCTCAAAGTTGGTCGAAAAAATACAGACGTCCAGGGGAATTTATTGTTCATAAACTCAAATAAACCATAAAGCTCTAAAACCAACGCTTATAAAATGCCTACAGGTTATATTTTAAATTAAGCTATTAATTAATAAAGAACCCCAGAGCCTTCGGAAGTTAACTTTCTAATTTTCATCACGAACTAAGAGTAAAAAATACGGAATGGTAGCATAATTTGCACGCACAATCTCTGCGTCAACACGTATGATTTTTTCCAAAATGGCGGACAATTGACATTTTTGCTACCACACAAAAATGTTGGATACTCTTTGCTTGATGTACAGAAATACGACTACTTACTTAAAAATAATAAAGTCTTCTTCTTCTTCTTTTATCTATATTAATAATTTCGGACCGGTCTACGGTAGACTCGAACGAAATGCACATCAAATTGAAGAGCGTAAAAAATTAGTCGATCCGAGTCGACAACTTATAGGCGGAAAATTCGGATTATCGAGTAGTTTCAATATGAAAATGAATAAATTGCTAAAAAAATTGTAACGGCGTTGCAAAGTAAACATGTCAATTAAGTATAAACATGTCTATGGTTCGGTCTTGGTACCGTGGACGGAAGAAATCGCTCCCCAGGGTATATAAAAACTCCTTGATCGTAGCTTGGTACATATATAGTGATCTGTGGTTCGGTCTAATTTCTTTGAATGAAAACTCTTTGCTCTTTGATTGAGAAATCATAATATGTATAATAATAGTAATAGTAGTATTTTATTGCACCCGTGCGAAGCCGGGGCGGGTCGCTAGTTTTTAATAATTTAGTCGGTTTGCCCTATTATGCCGGCGCGGTCAATGACTGCGCTCGAGTCGCTGCAGCGACTCGAGCGCAGTCATTGACCGCGCGCCTGCTTCTCACTCCATCTGACAGCGCGCTGTCAGGTGGAGTGAGAAGCAGGCGCGCTTCGAAGAGGTCCCCAATTTTGAGATGGCTTAATACAACAATAAGGCAGTGTTTGTAATAAATATTATAAATTCTGCAAAAAAAAACAATTGTTTGCAGCTTAGTTTGTTCACTGAATATTAATCTGTGGCAGCAGGTGAATAACTTGCTTCAGTATTGTGGACTAATTTGAACAAAACCTGTATAGGTTGTGCCGACTCCACCTAGCGTGGGAAGTAACTCGGAAATAAGAAGAGACAGTTTGTGGGGTCATAATGTCCCAAACATGGATTTGGACACAGCTTTTCAAGATCTTGTATAACTGGTCAACATCAGAATGTGACCAAACAAAATGGCTCCATCAATCAATGGTTTCAAAAATCAATGGTTTCAATTTCACGGTGAAATTTTAATAAACAATTCATTTGCAACTAGATTTTGACGTGACAACGTCTTATAATTCGATAGAGCCGGCTGCACGCACGAAAAAACATGACGTCATGCGGCGTTACCTCGCTCTGAGGCGTTCCCTCGCTCTGAGGCGTTCCATGTAATGAGGCGTTCCATGTAAGGCTTGAAGTGCAAGCGAGAGCGCTCGACATCCGTCTCTCTCCTACTTGAGTAATAATAATAATAATAATAATAAAAATACTGGACAATCCACACAGCATCATCTAGCCCCAAGCTAAGCAGAGCTTGTGTTATGGGTACTAGATGACTGATATACATAATATTACATAAATTACATAAATAGATTTTTTTTTTATTATATATAGAAACGACCAGAACACCCGAAACAAATATTTGTAGATCGTACAAATATTTGTCCCAAGGCGGAAATCGAACCCGCAACCTCCTGCGCCGCAGGCGGACCTTCGCCAGCCGCGCCACCGAGGTCGTCAAACAAGTCGTGAGTGAGCGATGCGTCTGCGTGGACAGCTGCTATACTATAGTACATTTACATGTTTTGATCGAGTATCAAATGCTACCATTCCATCAGTATTTTCTTAAGACGTTGTCACGTTCAACTATCGTCAGTAAACCGACTTTACAGACAACCAATTTTTTTTGAATTTTTTGCAGTTTTTGGCAAACCGTTTTCAGTCGTATTGCCGGCGACACAGAAGGTTACTGGGGCTTTAATATTATTGATTTACTCATATTTTCGCACCGAGCTATGACCGAAAGGTAACAAGGTCCAGAGCCCAAATTACAACTCTACTATCGCCGCCCAATGGAACGTTTAATTAAGTCCGTTTTTGACCTTTTTTCTTCTCTTATAACAATAATTACAAGTTTCTCTACTTCTTTGATCTAATTTTCTACGTATTTAACAGGGTTATTATGTTAAGGAATAAGATACTACAACATTTTTTGCATCGTCCAAGTTTCCCCTTGAGCATAAAAGTGTTACAGGAGAAACTAATTTGTCCGAGGCACTATTGGTAGTGTTTCGGGAGAAAAAAATCCTACGACACTTGTCATAGGACTAATTAATAGTAAATTTTTTGAATTCCGAACATTTTACTTATTGAACCACCCCAACTCTTCCCGCGGGTGTCGTAAGACTCGACTCATGGATATCCACCGGGGGCGGGCAGCAGCACCCCCTGCAGAAAAATTCTACCACTGAACTGCGATCCCCAACCCGCGTGCCCAGCGTGGATGGGCATTACCTCCATGAGATAAAAGCCAACAAGGCGCTTATCAGTATTGTATTTTTCGCATTCAAAAGCCAATTATTTAAAAGAAACACTATTTTCATAACCTAAAAGGCTCAACCTCAACCTCAACAGCCTGTATTGGTCCACTGCTGGACGCAGGCCTCCCCCTGATAAACGCCTTGTAAATGTTCTACTTGAACCAATTTTTTGCAATAAAGAATTATGAATTATGAATAAGATAAATTTCATCGTGATCTTCTGTTCAGTAGTTTTGGAGATCCTAGGTAACAAAAATTCAGATTTCACAAACCTTCGGCTTTATAATGTTAGTAGGGTAGTAGAAGTTGGATTCCGAGATGCACAACATTGTACCGAAATGTAGGAAAACTTAAAACACTACCTATGGATCATGGTAAAATATCGGTGTAAATGATTTTGCTGTCTATAAAAATGACTCGAAAATTTTATTTTTCAGTTTTATCACATAACAAGCTTCGCACAAAATATATCTTATAAATAAAGTTATTCAAAAGTATCAAAAGTCCAAGCCAATTAAAACTGTGTAGAATCGAAAAACCGTCCGCTAATTCAGCCTGATAGAAAAGCCGGCTTTCATTGTTCTCAGAAATAACTTTGTTTTCTGAAGAAATTTTAAGCTTTGCTCGCTTTTGTCGGAAGTTTTGGGAACACTTTTGAATAGACCTTAGCGTAGTTCAAGGTTTGTTACTATCCCTTATATAATTGGATCTACTCACCAAAGTGTGCGACACAGCCCGGCGGGGCGGGTTGTATAAATTTTTTAGGCAGCCGATAGTGTTTTATAGTCTCCTTAATAATAGACGAATTAAAAATCAAAATCTTTTTATTTTCATCATCATCATCATCAGCCTATATTAGTCCACTACTGGCCATAGGCCTCCCCTAATGACCGCCATAGCGCCCTGTCTTCAGCTTGCCGCATCCTGCATCTGCCTGCAGTCTATCGCAGATCGTCATCCCACCTGGCCGGAGGGCGTCCTACACAACGTTTGCCGAGTCGTGGTCTCCACTCAAGAACTCGTTTACCCCAGCGGTTGTCGGTTCTTCGCGAGATATGGCCGGCCCACTGCCACTTCAGCTTGCTAATTCTTTGAGCTATGTCGATAACTTTGGTTCTCTGTCGGATGTATTCGTTACGAATTCTATCGTTCAGAGAGACTCCGAGCATAGCTCTTTCCATAGCTCGTTGAGCGACTTTGAACTGATGGACCAGCCCTACCGTGAGTGGCACGTCTCAGCTCCATAAGTCATGACGGGTAGGACGCACTGATTGAAAACTTTCGTTTTCAAGCATTTTAATCGCTCGCGAATTATTATAATCAGAATTAGAATCTCGATAATATAACCAGTTTCATCAAGAAGTTAGAGATTAACATGATTGCAGTTATAAAACTGACGCTGGCATCCAAAACTAACTGTTACAGCAAATCTTGTTACATCAGCAACCAAATCTCACTCCGTAAACAAATAATCAACGCTGAGAATGGGTCTGGAAACATAAATCCAACGGCAATGATAGGTCGATGAACACAGATCTAAATAAAATCTGTAGATATGGTACGTTCTCCCAGCGCTTACTCAACAACCGGCCTGTGTTATAACTTCACGCAAACGCGAGTATTTGCGTGTAGTTGTAACACAGACCAGTTACATTTCCAATCTTGTGCAATAAGTATAATGAATAAATTAAACGAGGGCACTGATGTGGTCTTTTAGTCAATAAATCACACTAACGTACGTCGTAGCAGCCACGCGTAACACGAACGGTTACACTATGACTGAGGTGGGTGGCCCTCAACCTCAACCTCAAGAGCCTGTATTGGTCCACTGCTGGGCCTCCCCCTGATTAGCGCCTTATTGGCTTTTATCACATGAGGGGTAGTGCCCATAATCCCCACACTGGGCATGCGGGTTAGGGATCGCAGTTCGGTGGTAGAATTGTTCTGCAGGAGGCGCTTGCCCTCCCCCGGTGGATATCCCTTAGTCGCCTCTTACGACACCCGCGGGACGAGTTGGGGTGATGCAAATTCTAAGCCGGCACCTTACAGCTAACCGTTGGGTGACCCTAATTCCACCTAATTTAAGCCATCCACTTTCGGGAAGCTAGTACCTCATCTCCCCTTATTTACTTAGATTGATGGTGATGAAACACAATGCACACGGTCTTATAACTCATGCAGTCGACACCACACCGCTACTGCTTGCATATTCGCTGCTATGAGAGCTATTAATCTTGGTGGCTTCTCTCGTGAGACAAATATAGAAGCTAGTGTGTTTTTTGTGATAACTGCGTCTCCACTGCTCGGTAGGTTGATCGTCATTGATAGATAGGTAGAAAATTCGAATTAAATAATCTTTATTTTCTCAAAGAACCTAAATACAGTCCACTTAAATGAGAACAAATGCTTTAAATCTGAAAATTCTTTATTGCACACAAAATAATACAGGTTGATATCATTAGTGTACATTTTTCGTAGAGACCGCTACAGCGTAAATTCGCCGTAGAGGATCTACACCGTAGAGGCTCTACACCGTAGAGGCTCTACACCGTAGAGGCTCTACACCATAGAAGCTCTACGCCGTAGAAGCTCTTCGCCGTAGAAGCTCTATGGCTTACACTACTTCACTACAGCTCTACGCTCGGAAGTTCTTCGATAGTAAAGTCTGCGCTTTTCTGAATGGTAAATTTTTTATCGACTTCAAAAAAAGGAAAAAAAATTATGCAAGGCTGTATGTATGTTTATTTGAGTTATTCCAGTTTCCCCCCCTGAAATCTTTTATGAATGTCCGTCGTGTTCCCCGACATTTATTTTGCGTCGGGAGTTAAAAAATAATACAAAAGTAAGGGCTCCAAAGTATTACATTAAATCATAAAAATTATTATATTTATCGTTATTATGATGACAAAAGTGTATTACAATCAGACCTGAGTTGTTCAGTGAGAGAAGAATGGAAAATATTTCACATGTTTTCCTCCACCAAAATCTAGCCACAACACAATGTCGTGAAATACAAAGTTACATATGCACTGAGTTCACAAGATGTTTTGCACAACAAGCAAACAGAGGCAAGTCACACTGGCAAGTCGCAGAGGGCTCGGTTGAATCTAATTTCCTTTTCTGATGCAAGGGGTTGCAGCAAACGGGCAACTAACGGGCAACTCCTGATAGAAACCATAACGCCTTTCCTCATATGGGGGGTAACGCCCTTAACCATCACGCTGGCCATGCGGGTAAGGGGTCGTAGTTCAGTGGTAGGATTTTTCTACAGAGTGATAGCGGTGCGTCTTTGATCTGCGACCACCTTTAGCTCTTTTAACGTCGGTCTGTGGCGTTAGACACCTCACACCACATAATGGAAAACAAATTGAAAACAGCGCGTACAATAATTTTCAATATGTTTTGTTACCGCAACCAAAACCACCAGTTTGGCTTAAAGCGGACGCACGGACGTGTTGTCTTGGAAACGAGTTATGTACCTACGGACTGGTTATTTTTAGTCAAATTTGCCTATCTGTGCATGTACGGACTAAACAATAAACCAAAGCTTTTAAGAGTCCATGGTTCACTTAAGATCTGAATTAACCTGGACCTGACGATAAGCCAATGATCTCACTATTATCACCTCTATTTTGAAATTTCTTAGGGAATCATCAACACTTTATTTACCAACAAATCGAAAATATTTTTTTTGTTGTTTTTTTCTTATTTTTCCCGGTGTGTTCCATTTACGAAGACTGAGAGACTGCAGGCAGATGCTGGATGCGGCAAAGTCTTCAAGAAGCTATGGCGCTCATTAAGAGGAGACCACAGCTGGTATGCCCAGCTGTGGACAAGCATACACTGATGATGATGTTTAAAGCTTTTAAGAGTCCATGGTTCACTTAAGATCTGAATTGACCTGGACCTGACGATAAGCCAATGATCTCACTATTATCACCTCACCTCAACCTCAAGAGCCTGTATTGGTCCACTGCTGGACGCAGGCCTCCCGCTGATAAGCGCCTTATTGGCTTTTATATATTGACTATTATCACATAAGACTAATATTATAAATGTGAAAGTTTGGATGATTAGATGTATGGATGGATGTTTGTTACCTCTTCACGCCAAAACTACTGAACGGATCGGGCTGAAATTAAGCATACAGATAATTCTAATCCAGGAATCAAATATAGTATTTTTATGCCATAAATCAGTTCCCATGGGATAGAAAACGTTTCCATAGAAACAACGCGTGCGAAGCCGCGGTCAGAAACTTGTAGTTATAATAATGTTGTATTCTTGCAAATAAATGATTGATTTGATTGATTATGTAGAGTTTGGCCAA
The DNA here is from genome assembly GCA_963564075.1 of Eupithecia subfuscata. Taxonomy (NCBI): domain Eukaryota; kingdom Metazoa; phylum Arthropoda; class Insecta; order Lepidoptera; family Geometridae; genus Eupithecia; species Eupithecia subfuscata. The sequence continues at coordinate 3,130,261 of OY751116.1, read as the reverse complement.
CATTTGCTGTAACATCAATTTTATTCGGATCCGACTGATAGCTGGTGATAAAGTGTTTGCCTGATGGTCGAATAAACAGAAGTAGGCAGAGTGATTAAGGCTTACCGATTCTGCAACATATGGAAATTATAGGAATCGTTTGCGGGAACACCGCATAAGTTACCATTCAGTATGCGGATTATAATCCGGGAGAAAAAAAATCGCGCGGATTATATCCGCCGTGCGAGGTAAGCCATAAATCTGAGCTAGCGTCACTATTAGTTGCCAGTCTGCTACATCTTCATGCACAACTTGAGGTTACAGACGATAACCCACACGTTGAGACCACATTATTTGCAAGCACAAGATTGTAATAAATGTCAAGTTTGACCATTATTATGTAAACACGATGGTGCGGTGAACAAATTAATCAAGAAAGCATTCTGACTGCGGCTACGACGCGTTTTTTCGGGATAAAAAAATTGCTAAACTTGTCCCGCCCCCATTAAGGCGGTACCCTACCTCGTTATTGTGTGAAGAGGATAGGCATAGCATTTCGCGTTCACAGGAGCGGGACAGAGCAAACGGCGTAAGCCCAAAAATCAAGTTTTTAGTAGTTATTTGCTCCCCACAAACATTAGAATAGTTAATTGAAAAAAAGGCAACATATAAAATGTTCTTTATACTTAGCTCAATTACTATGCTTAATCTCAAGATCGTATCATCTGTATTTATTGAGAAATTAGGGTTTTAGTAAAAAATTAGAGGTAACTTTGCGATTTTTTTCTATCGAGAAAATTTTATGGAATCGTGTTTTCGAAACATATGATCGATAGAGTAAGTCCTGAACTTTACCATATATAAATTTCAAAGTTAAATATTCAGTAGTTTGGAAGATATGGAGGTCCGACGGAGTTGAAAATAAGCAATTTGAGGGTAGGTACCCCCTTAAAGCGAAATCCTATGCCTATACTTTTCACAAAATGGCACGCATTGCGCCCTCTTAAGCATCAATATTTGTTGAATAATCATTCAAAATGGTTTATTTGCTATTTGCAAACTTAATCATTAACATTAATAGTTATTAATTTAGTTTATTTGTAGGCTCTTCCATTCAAATACGGCAAACTAAATTAATTATTATTTATCCTGGCACAAGTTTATTTACATACTCAAATGGCACAAATTATTCACATAGAAAATTACACTAGTATTTAAAATTGAAACAATTGAGCTAACTGCAGACTGTTGCAAACAATCTACAGGTAGCTTAACTGATCCATACCAATACCAGTCGGAAGCGTCTCCAAGACGCTGGCTGCATTGCCACGCTGTATGGCAATGCTGATGCGCTGTGCCAGATACTCACCAGCTCTTATTATACTTAAAAGGATGTCGTACCAACTGTTTAGCATGTAGAGTAAAATATTTTTTTACAAATAATCAATTTTCAATTTTTCGATTTTCAATCAATTGCTTTTTTGATTATAGGTATGTATATCGTCGTTGTGGTGCGAGAAGTCATTAAGTGAAATAAGCTATTTGCGAGATAATCGCGATCAAAGTTTTTTTGTTCTTGAAATAGGTGTAACTCATTAAGGCTTATAGGTACAAAAATTATGTCTATGAACACAATATAGATAATTTTACCATACACCCTATCGTTCAATAAATTATGTAAATATTTTTATGGTTACTGAGATACTTAGTGAAATGTAAGTTAGTTATTTCTAGCAAACTCAATGAGATGTTATTATGTTCGTTAATTAACTTTCCATGTTACAATTAGTGAATTAGTTTTATTTTAATAAAACTACCATAAAAGCTTCGCACCCGTCAAACCCCTTTTCTCAGAAACGCGTGAGGTAGTTGAAATTAACGGGCGGCTACTCAAAACCGTAACCTCTTGGAGCCTCGATATGAATAAAACTTATAAGTCAACGGTCAACGCAATCAAAAGTTACAGCCGTTTACATGTCCGAATATTTTGAAATTTCTTAGGGAATCATCAACACTTTATTTACCAACAAATCGGAAATATTTATTTTAATGTTTTTTCTTACTTTTCCCGGCGTGTTCCATTTACGAAGACTGAGAGACTGCAGGCAGATGCTGGATGCGGCAAGGTCTTGTCTTCAAGAAGCTATGGCGCTCATTAAGAGGAGACCACAGCTGGTATGCCCAGCTGTGGACAAGCATACACTGATGATGATGTTTACTGCTTGTTTTGAATATGTAGGCTGTAACACAGTAATTACTGTGTGCCCCAACATTAACTAGGCCTATTAATTAGACATTAACCCAGTTCGCAGTTATGTTCTCTCACTGTTTAAAAAGGAGTGAAATTGTTATCCATATTTACCTAGGACTAAAGTAAAGATCTTTGGTGTCAGTTTTGCTGGAGGAACAATTTTTTTTGGAAGTTTGTACTTACTTTCCTTTTTCTTACGCAAACGAGACGACCTAATTTAAAAAAATATATTTATAACGCCCGATTTAAACAGTACTTTTAATCATGAAAACATTTGAATGACAATCAAGTTACCTTTCAAGCTAGAAATCCTAATCGGCTTATCCGTTAGGTAATTACGACGCCTCATACAGACACCTGTGTGGTGCCGGCTTAGAATTTGCACCACCCCAACTCTTCCCGCGGGTGTCGTAAGAGGCGACTAAGGGATATCCACCGGGGACTGGCAGCAGCGCCCCCTGAAGAACAATTCTACCACCGAACTGCGATCCCCAACCCGTATGTCCAGCATGGAGATTATGGACATTACCCCCATGTGATAAAATCCAATATGGCGCTTATCAGGGGGAGGCCTACGTCCAGTTGTCCAATACAGGCTGTTGAGGAGGAGGATACAGACACCTGGACCAGAATACCAAGGGATAGGCTGTGAAATATTAAAGAAGGCTTTCAGCGCCGAAGCGATCCTTACCGAACAAAAACTGCTCCGTTAATGTAAATATTTTAGTTGTAGTTAAGATAAAGATTTATTTAAAGTAACCTACTTTGCACTATAATGAATTATTTTATCGGGTATTTATTGCGTACCATTTGTTATTATTTCCCCTACGTTTCTTCGGGTAGCTTAAGGTGTAGCTCTAATCCTGGAATAAAACGTGACTACTTCTAGAAATAGAGTACAGAAATAACCTTTAAACACATCTTGATCACAGTTTTCAACCAACGAAAAACTAAGGTTTTTTTTATGTATGACCACGCAGTGACGGAACCGTGGTCCCACTGCGATGTCCCACTGGTGGGACAAAACTTTTTCGTGTGTGTCTAAGTGTGTGTTTGGTGGGACCACGAAAAAGTTTTGTCCCACCAGTGGGACATCGCAGTGGGACCACGGTTCCGTCACTGCGTGGTCATACATAAAAAAAACCTTCGTTTTTCGTTGGTTGAAAACTGTGATCAAGATGTGTTTAAAGGTTATTTCTGTACTCTATTTCTAGAAGTAGTCACGTTTTATTCCAGGATTAGAGCTACACCTTAAGCTACCCGAAGAAACGTAGGGCCATCGCAGTGGGACCACGGTTCCGGAGTGGACCACGCATAACTTCCTACAGAGTAGTTAGATAATTCCTTTTTTTATTAAAAAGGGTATACCCCGAACGTGGTCCCATTTAAATTTGAAAAGAAAATTCCAACCTTAAGGGTAGGAAAACAGGGGATGATTGATTGTTCACTCACTGATATTAATGTTTGACCACGAATAACTTTTTACAGAGTAGTCCAATTTTGATAATTCTTTTTTTATTGGATAGGGTATACCTCGATGTGTCGTCAAACTAAATCAGACTCGAATTTTAACTAGAGGTCGCCACTAGAAGAATTTGAAGTCGATTTATCGTTTTTTAAAACACGCCCAATTATTATGTATCAGTGAATACCTCTTAATAACCTTCTGTTTCTAGTTTCTTAATTTTTAAATTTTTGTATGTGCTGGTAGTTTTCCTTAAATAAATATTAAATATCCATAGAAACAATATTGTCGAAGCCACGTAGAAAATATAAACCTATACATGCACCTCACTACATTCTAATGAGTGGGAAGTCACGAGGCTGAGAGCGCTCAAAGCCACGCAAATATCTCAAGTGGCGCCTTCCGATAGATTAACAACTTGTTTCTGATATCGAAGTTTCGAGACGCTCTGAATTATTATAAGTTTAAGTAATGTCGGAAGTTAGTTATAGTTTGTGCAATCGAACACGCACGAGTGGCACGAAATTACATTCTGCCCGTGGCTTTGTTCACGTGATAAATACCTGGATAGCAGCACTCGACGCTTTGAGTTTAAGACGAATAGGGGTAGTTCCGTAGATTACCCATTTTCAACCGGCTTCAAAAAAGAAGGAGATTCTACATGTGGCGTTCTAGAAGATGTGCATCATCTTCTAGTTGAGTGTGAGCGGAGCGAGTCTATAAGAGCAGAATTAAGGGACCTGTACAATGTTAACATAATGGATAGTGGTGTTATCCAAATAATTTTAGCAGATCCACTGAGTGATGCGGCAATTAAATTATTTAGGTTAATTTTATATACGAGTATAATTTAGTATTAAGTAGGTAGTTAGTTCGTTAAATCACGGGTCTGACATAATCAGCCATGACTCAAAGTCCCATAAATAAAAATTAACAAAAAAAAGGTTCGGAATATGTATATTTTTATATGTGTGTTCGTCGTTTTCTCCGTCAATAATGGACTGATTTTGAAAATTATTTCGCTGTTGTATAGAGTATGACTCCGAGGTGGTAACGTTATTCCCATGGAATAAGTATTTGTCCCGTAGAACCTAAAAACAGTATAAAATTAAAGCATTTGAAATCGGTTTTTAGTTTTTTCAAAACATTCAAATTATGCTACCTGTAGATTGCAACAGTCTGCAGAACAACCAAACGTACAAACATTTGTCCCGGGGCAGGAATCGAACCCTCCTGCCCTCCTGCGCAGGCGGACCTTCGCCCGCTGCGCCACAAAGGTTTTCGAATATTTTAATTTATAGTAAGCCTCACATTCGCCTCGGCCCCCTGCTACACTGGGCCATCTGTAGCCCATGGTCTTTCGGATGTCGTCAACCCATCGCGCCAGCAAATGGTACAATAATAAAGAACTACTCTATTATTTCGACCACCATTTTCCAAATAACTCGCAGAATACCAACCACGTCCTGAAAAACATTCTCAACAAAAAGGACGTTAATTCAAAAGGGCAACAATCGGTCGTGGTAACAGGAAAATGAAGCGAATCCTCTCGAGCGAAGTAAAATCCACAAAACTCGTAATGGTGGACTCGAGTGACAGATCGTGATGCGGGTGGGAGCCAGTTTATTTAGGTTTTATTTTGGCTTTACTGATGGAAACCCATGGCAACTCTCATGTACGATGTGAAGTGATAAGTGTACCTTTTTTTTAATTTTGGTATTTTAATTTGGCAGTAGCCTTTATTCACAAAGAAAATTATACTAGTAGGTATTTACAATTGAAACAATTGAGCTAACTGCAGACTGTTGCAAACAGTCTACAGGTAGCTCAACTGATCCATATCAATACCAGTTGGAAGCGTCCCCAAGACGCTGGCTGCATTGCCACGCTGTATGGCACTGCTGATGCGCCGTTCCAGATACTCACCAGCTCTGGGGTTCTAGTGTACCGTGTATAATATGTACTCATAAGTATTAATAACCAGGGTGTCCCATAATAAGTGGAACCTTGAAGGTGCTTGTGCGCGGGCAATCAGACACAATAAAAGTGAAAGCGTTTGGAAGTTATGTATTATTTTTTTAATTTTGGAATATTTTAAACACCTTTTTACATTTTTGGGCATCTTTCACGCAATTTAAGCAATAATTTAATTTTTTTAATGAAATTTTTCACACTAATATTATAAATGCGAAAGTTTGGATGGATGGATGTATGGATGGATGGATGTTTGTTACCTCTTCACGCCAAAACTACTGAACGGATCGGGCTGAAATTTTGCATACAAGTAATTCTAATCCTGGAATCAAACATAGGCTACTTTTTATCCCATAAATCAGTTCTCATGGGATATAAATCACCTTTAAACGTTTATAGAAACAACGCGGGCGAAGCCGCGGACATAAACTAGTCCACTATATTATAAACTTGCATACACCTTTACAAAGTTTAGTAATTTATCCTAAAAATAGCGACATATCTTGTCTAAAATTCAGTCGCAAGATTTGTATCACGCTATTTCACACACACGCATTGTAAAAACGAATTATTCCAGTTTTCCCCCTTGAAATCCCCCTTAAGGGGGAAAACTGGACTTCAAAAAAATGAATTCCAGTTTTCCCCCTTGAAGATTATCCTTAAGGGGGAAAACTGAAACGACTATATTATAAACTAGCATACACCTTTACAAAGTTTAGTAATTTATCCTAAAAATAACGACAAATCTCCTGTAATTTTACTGAGTTTGCATTTAATTTTCCATTAAATCCTGATTAATAGGTAGTTCCAACTAATATGTAAATAGCTGATTAAATTCATTGTTTATCAAGCAATTATTCATAATAACAACAGAAGTGACTGTCCTCTTGTCAGTATTATATTAGCAGATTACTAAGGTGGCTTTCACATAGCGATATTTTTCTCAAAATAGATGCTGGGTGCGGCAAGCAAAGATTTAAATCGTTAGATACACCCTGACACCCAAAACTGTGGCTTGTCTTTGAATGCATGCGGTAACAAAATACCGACGCACGCACACTATGAGTGTATGATACATATTGCACGAACTTTGGTGAAAAAATTGGTTGTCTGTAAAGTCGGTTTACTGAAGATAGTTGAACGTGACAACGTCTTAAGAAAATACTGATGGAATGGTAGCATTTGATACTCGATCAAAACATGTAAATGTACTATAGTATAGCAGCTGTCCACGCAGACGCATCGCTCACTCAAGTAGGAGAGAGAAGGATGTCGAGCGCTCTCGCTTGCACTTCAAGCCTTACATGGAACGCCTCAGAACGAGGTATCGCCGCATGACGTCATAGCGAGGTAACGCCGCATGACGTCATGTTTTTTCGTGCGTGCAGCCGGCTCTATCGAATTATAAGACGTTGTCACGTCAAAAACACACTACAAACACACAATACACTGATTACAAATAAGCGAGCTATCTTATTCGGCAACAACACGGCGCGGTCACTATGGAAAAGTTATATCTCCGGCAAGCTGAAGACAATGCGCTCTATGGTGCTTATTAGGGGAGGCGCAGTCAAAGTAAGGGACGGATTTTTTCTGACGACTAAAGACTTACACCCCTACTGAGGCCTATGTCCAGCAGTGGACAACCAAAGGCTGACGATGTGTATTTCATGTGAGAATGGATTTCTTCTAAAATGCCATACATCGCGAATGAAGCCATTCGCATAAAGTTAGTCTAATCTAAACTTACAAAATTTGATGTGATTGCAGTGTTGTCCATTTTAATGATTATTTGTTCAATTTATTTTGTTTAATTATTTGTTGTACTAACGAATCAAATCATTATTGAATCAAACGAAACAATAAATATTCTGTCCATTGCTTTGCATTAGAGCGTTTTCGAAGCACGTGACGAGCGTCGGTGATTTTGCGTGAAAATTTCTAATATATACCTATTAGGTATTTATTCGATTCCTTCGACTTCTCTGCTCAGTGTGCGTTCCTTCCAGCTACATTTCTTAAACAAAAGAACACGTGGGTATACCAAATTAATAACCATGTATTCTCTATTGTCTGCTGCTGATATACGAGGCACCCTGCGAATATAATATATTACCGGGGAAGATATCTTCAAACGGAGAGTATAATTTATTCAAGCAAGCCGCTTACGAAGCCTTATACTGTCGACTCTCGATTGCTTAGAGAATAATATTCGCCGTATTGATTTTATGAGCGACTAGCTACTGCTCGCTAAGATGATTAATCGGAAAAAGGGGAAGCCCCCTTTTTCCGGGTAAATCTTGGCGGATTATTGGAATATTGCATAGTTTTTAGAGTACCTGCTGCAACGCCACCCATACTCATCTCTTAATACTACACTTGCGAGCTTTAAAATGGAATCGCTTTCATCGCGAGTTGGTCAAAACAATTTTTTTACAATTTATGTACAACTATAGATTGTGGTATATCATTTGAAAGGTAATTTTGTTACCTTTCAAGTGATATCAAGAAGATTTAAAATTAAATAAATTGGCTACCTAAATTTTGGGAATTATTGCAATAGGTCGAAGTTGCATCTATCGGCTTCTATCGGCGCCGGAGCTGGATGAGCTGGATTTCTCCCTCGTATCCGCTGTTTTAGCTCGTCCCACATATGCCAGATTGGATTCAAGTCAGGAATAAGGGCTGGCCAGTCTAGTGTGGGAATGCCGACATGGAAGACGTCTGTCGGTACTGTCTAGTCACTGCTGCGGTGTGGCAGCGGACATTATCGTGCATTAAATCAAAATTTATCGTCGCCAATAAATCCTGCGTAAGGGAAAACATAACTTAACTCATAGTTCACTGCAAAGAAATTGTAAAAATTAGTCTTGAACAACCCTTGAAGCGATTCCAGTTTAAAGCTCGCAAGGGTATTTCTAGTTGTCTGAAAACTGTACAGGTTCTGAAACCTTTTTGGATCTGAAAATTTAAATAATAAAATCAAAATAAGCATTAAAAATCTGAACAAAATGAGCCGTGTCATTGACAAGGTACTCGTAAAGTTGCAGTTTCCACGTAAACAACCGCCTCGCGGCGAGTTGTTCACAATGTTCAACTTTTATTAGTATTGCAAAAGTTACAGCGGTTTTTTGCAACTTTTATTCGATGTGAAGTTGCCTGTTTACTAGTGTATTTATGTACAACACAACGCGTACATGGTAATGGACCTGAATATAGCAAATTAAATACCTACACTTTTGATCAACTTTTAATAGGCCTCCACGCAATCTTTCAAAACCAAACTTAAAAATTGGTTAATTGAACAATCAACCTACGACTTTGACTTTGATAAATTAGGAAAGGATACTTAATTTAATTTAATGAATAATTTGAATCAATTAACACAATTGTATGATCATGATATTATTTAGATATAACAATGAACTAAAGACTATGCTGTTATATCTACATTGTAGTTAAGTTTTTATTATTTTTTGTGACATGTAATTTTGTATTACCAATAAATGAGTTATGAGTTATAGGTTTTCATGAAACGCGGTCAATGTGTCCATATCACATCACATCAACTGCCTATACTTTCGCAGCTGTATAGGTGTCCTTAGTTAAGCGCCTTTTTGGCTTTTATCATTAAGGGGTACCATGTGTTTGAGTATAAATAGGTACCAACTGTTACCATAGAAAGATAGAGCGAATCTATGACTTAGGTATAGATATTGGTCTCCCAATGCGACCCAATGAGACTAGTATGTATATATATATACTTATATTCAGACTTAAGTCTCCCAATCAATAGCATCGACAAGAATTTCATCAATTTTTTCCCCATTGTAAGGCTGAAGACTTTCTATGCTATTTTGTTTGTCAACGGTTCTCCGTTTGTAAGGCGCGCTCTGTACATACCATTTTTATTGCTCTGAGGCCCTTAGATGTACTGAGCTGGCCTGAATCCGTCACAACCATAAGCAAGGTTTCATGTGTTCATGCCCCATGTGTTTGTGATCACCAACAAACATATACTTCAAACCGAAGCACAAGCAGCGAGACAGATGGCCATCCGTTGGTACCATAATGTTTACTAAGAGGTATTTGGTCCTTGCTATGAGGCCCCATTGGTTCGTTCACCATAGCCTGATATCATACATAAGTCACAAAGACTTTCCAATTATTCATTCCCAGCTGTAAAACAATCAAAAGCAAATAAGAAAAATCCAACTAAGACTTGGAATATCACTACTTTTTATTCGATTTCCCTCCTTTATCTTGATCTTAAGAATAACTTTTGTTCAAAAACTCTCGACTTCGACAGGGAACTTGAAGCATTTATCGAGGATCTGGACGTATCTACTCATCTGTTACAGTCACAGAAGATATTAATTTAAAAAGTTTCGAGTGTTATATTCGAGTGTAGTCTTAGCTTCAAATAATTATAGAATGCATTCTAAAACGGATTTGTATCAACGGACATAGCCGTGTTTTCTCTGAATGTTTGTTTATACTTCGTTAAATGCGACTCTAAAATATCCGTAAAAAACATTTTCCCAGTCGACTTTGAGCACAGAAATACAAATTTTAATGCTTCGCCTTTGTGACGCATAAAAATTGGTTCTAGTTTTTTCAGGTCTTTAGCTAAAAAAACTTTACCTACTGTTAGTTATGATTTTATGATCAATATGATTTTTGACCATGCTCCAATAATGAAAATGTTATCCGGATATCCGAATTAAAATCCATTGATCAGCCATTTATTAAAATAACAGGCGTAGAGCCTACTGGGACGCTGCCACAAATAGACCAGACACTTGTAATAATTAACGCCGGATACCACATAAAAGCGAACAATTAAATAAAATTATGCATAACTGCCCCCAAACGCATAGATCACATTCATTCTAATTTGACTATACCCGTTGTTTCGGTACTTTCGGTGCAACTACGGTTAGTTGTTATTTATAGCTCAATATTAGGGGGCGCCACTTACACCGTAATGTTGCGAATTATGTGCATATGCTAATTCGCAACCGGCCGCGAACCTCGCGTTCATGCAACTTGCTTAGGACGTAGTAAAGGATAACCAGAATTGCAATAACTTGTTATTTGTTGTTAATTATTCAGGAAAACCTAACGGCTGCAAAATATATAGATAAATAACTGGATTAAGTTCTTTTATAATAATGCAGCCCACGACGCAATTCATAAATTTCTGCATGAGTTATAAACAAACAGAACAAACGATGAAATTTGGATGTTAGTTAATAAGTTAGATTTGAAAAATAAATTACTTAGTTGAAAAGTTGAAATAACGCGTCGCGAAATCTCTTCAGGTAAGGTAAGTACAGTGAATATATATATATTTATGTGTGTATTTTATCGGTTTCTTTTTTTGTTTCTTATTAAACATCAGAGAGCCAATCAATAATTTTCACTTGTCAATATAACTAGCAACATCTGAACATATTAAGTAAACAAGGGCTCAAAAGACGGAGAGGTTCGGAGCGGCAACCGACAGGGCCCGAACCAATTATCTCCCTACCATTCAGTCAAGTCCGCTCATGGATCCGTCAACGTACAACCAAACAACACCAAGACTACTGGGCAAGCATTCCAGATTGTAGACAGTCGAAGGAGGCCTTCCCGGTTCTTAACCTGAGGTACTCCCGTAAACTCCTCAATCTGAAGCGTGACAAACTCCGACAAATCGTCGGTATTGTCACAGGACACTACATGCTTAACAAACACCTATTTAATCTGGGTATCACGGACAGCCCCCTATGCAGGGGGTGCATGAACGCAGAGGAGACGGCCGCGCATGTGCTTGTAGAGTGCGATAGCGTTGCTTCTCAACGACTACAATACCTTGGGACACCGAGGACGCCTAGGGAGGCATGCAGCGGCGTCAGCGGCTTTCCTGGAGGACATCGGGTGGTTAGATTAGCAGCCCGCCACCCGACACGCAAAATGGGCCCACCTGGGGCCGAGTTGCGGAAACCAATCCAGAAACAAGTAACAAGTAACCCTAAAAACTATCGTAGTTTGACGAATTCACCGTATATCCGTAATGGCATAAACACAAGTGTATCCTGCAGTGCAGCGAAAATTCAGTTAAAACTTGTCATTTAACTTCACTTATATGACATACTGTATGTACACTATACTCTGCTTTGAATAGGGTTATTCTGGTTTCAATGCATGATACTCTTTGTTGGGATCTGTATGGATAATAGCAAAGTGAAGCTTGTGCATTCTGGTAGTGTCGTGTTTATGGCTACACCCCCATTGTGGCGGTATTAGAAAGAGCTGCTTATCTCTTCCTCGTTCTAAGTTCGTTAACACGTGGTTTGTAGTAAATTTTTGAGGCTTTTAGACTTTTAGCGATCTTGTCCATGCGGTCCCTGGACTTAGATAGATACTAATTTTATTCATCAAATCAAATCAAAAACGTTTATTTGCAGCTAAGACATAAATTAAAAACCGAAAAAAAATTAATCACATTATAAAACAAATTTTACATAGTTAAACATTATAGAGAACAGCAACGGAACTAGCGGCCTAAAGCGATTTCTTCCTGGCCTGGAGTTAAGACTAGATTAGATAGAAACGAGAGATAGAAACTCCTTTTTAAGATGTAATTTGTATAAGGAATAATGTCCTACTAGCCGAATTTCGACCACGGCGGCCAGTCTTATCGGAGACTAGATAGATATGCGGGACATATTACAGTACACAAGTGTGTGCGCAAGCACAGGTACACTCTGTATTCCCTCACTCTCATAATCCGATGGGACGGTTGACCGACACGACCGGGGAGAGGTCAAGCGCAGGAACAACGGCTTAATATACTTTCCGAGGCACGGGGGTGTACCATCGCCAACTTCCTGACTCCAGGCTGCTACTGTGAATTTTTCTTGCTAGAAAAACCCTAATAACAACTATTGGACCGACCCGGGAGTTGAACCCAGGACCTCATAAACAACAGTTAAACCACCTGACCGCTAGACCAACGAGGCAGTCATTAGTCTAATTACCCTAAATGTGAATAGCTATAATTTATAGATTAATTTTTATGTTTATTATTAGTTTTTGAGCGTTGGATCATTGTTTTGACTATGTCAGCTCCATATTAACAAATTAACTACTCAACTAAATTTAATCTAAAACTATCCTAAATAATATTAATGACGCATCAAGTCGTGATTTTAAAAAAATATAATAAGCCTAAGCAAAATAAAAAAAATATTTAACTTTTTCAAGATTCAGGTCATATCAAGACATTTACGCCGCGCCGCCGTCATGGGATAAAATATTTAAAAATACACATTATGCCAGACCGCACTAAATATGAGATCAAATAAAAAATAAAATAAACACTACCCCATCCAGCCCTACGCAACTTATTAAAACTACTCTATAACTAGCTCTTGCCCGCGTCTGGAGGCACCTAAGTTATCATTAACTAGCTGCGCCCCGCGGTTTCACCCGCGTGGAAATTTATGTTTCCGACTTTCTTAATTTTTTCTTCCGTAAGAACCTTCTCCTGACCATTACAAACACAACAAAAAAAGAATTAGCGAAATCGGTCCAGCCGTTCACGCGTGATGCCGTGACCAAGGAAAACGGGTTTCATTTTTATATGTATAGATAATTCAAGCAATTCAACTACCCACCTATGAATAATCTCTCGTCGTTGCCCACGCAACACCCTTAAATTAGGGCCAAACTATTTTTTGCCAGTTAAGTGATTTCTCTAACGACAGCTTAATGGACTCAGAGAGCTATTTCTGGGGAAATATCGATATCGAATTTCAGATACACATTATATCGGAAGCAATAAATACAGTACGGAATAACTTTTATTTTCGGGGAATAAATGCCGCCATATTGAAAACAAACATGGACGAAAGTGGGCCAGTGCTGAACTTAAAGTTTTATTTGTGGAATAAATGTTATTTTGGGACGATGGAATGAAAGATGCAATTATCTTATTCATGGAAGATATTTCGAAGCTATATGACGCAGTCAAATATACTACATCTTGCTCGGAATATCCTATATCTAAAATTACATACCTAGCCAACGTTTCATAGCTAGATAGATAGATATAGCTAGAAATATTTAAACAAAATCTTTATTGGCAAAGAAAATTACAATCAAATACAATAAATTAGAACTAGTATTTACAATTTTATTGAAACAATTGAGGTTATAAAATAATAATAATAAATCAATAATGCTGGACAATCTACACATAATCATCTAGCCCCAAGCTAAGCAGAGCTTGTGTTATGGGTACTTGATGTGATGATTGATATATGTACTTAATGGCCTTATTAACAAAGAAAATTGCAATGAAATAAACAAATTAGAACTAGTATTTACAATTCAAACGATTGTGCTAAATGCAGACTGTTGCAAACAAACTACAGGTAACTCAACTGACTGTGTATACAATACACCAGCCAAATTCGAAGTAGAATTTTTGTAAGCAAAGCTCGCTAGCTGACTAGCTTGTTTCAATTGTAAATACTAGTTCTTATTTGTTTCTTATATTGATATCTTTATTCACAAAGAAAATTACAATCAAACAATAGAAATAAATTAGAGCTACTATATAACATTGAAACAATTAAGCTAACTGGAGACTGTTGCAAACAATCTACAGGTCACTCAACTGATCCATATCAATACCAGTCGGAAGCGTCCCCGCTACGCTGGCTGCATTGCCAAGCTGTATGGCAATGATACTCACCAGCTCTAGGGTCACGCGTCGCTTCGACCAGACGATCAGATAATTTTTTTTAAACTCGAAGACCCTCGGTACCCTACGTACTTAGGATCTCGACGGGAGCAAATGTGTAGGCTCTGTCGAGACCTGCATATTTGCGCCTCTAATATTTGATTGTAATTTTCTTTGTTAACATAGTAGATAAAGTAACTCATAACCATAACTGAAACTGAAAGTCACGACTTTTTATGCACCAACTTTATGGCCGTCTCAGAGATCACAATGAGAAAAGGTTATTATCCTTTTCATATTCGTCCTTTTCAATCTAATAAAGAAACAAACAATATACCTATTATGGTCGGTAGGTACTTATGAAACCTATACCAGTTCACATTCAAGCACCAAGAGTCAAAGGTTATTTATCTATTGTCCATCTTATCGAATCTGAGGAGATTTTTCTATAAATTTCACGACAAAAGCCTGTCTCGCTCACAAAGAAACTTCATCTTCGCGCTTACAATGCTAATATTGTCGAGTATTTTCATAACTTCACGAGAAGCGATAAAAAACCGCTTTGTCCGTTCGCTGGAGCGTTGAAATTTGGCACTTTCGAATTGTAAGCGCCACGAAATATCGTTTGAAATCTTGTCAGCTTACGTGCACCGGGAAAACAGGCTCCTGTTGTTTTTATTTCGTTCTTGTTTTGTGCCATATTTACCTACCTTGTTGTTTTACTTTCACATTTAGTATTTTGAAGCTCATACACTTGTGATGAATGTACGTACCTAAGTATGTACGTACAACGATGTTGTGGTTTGCGGTTCAACCCTATCTCCGAAAACAAAGGCAGAATTGGTAAAATCCAACCAATTTGAATTTCGAAGGGTGGCTCAATCGATCTACTTCGAAACTAAGGCATTCCAAATCCGAAATAAAACGCATTCTTTATTCGAAACGTAACCCAATAAAGGCAGGTTCTCGTTTACAAAACATAAATCGTCGTTGATTAAACACTCTGCGAGCGTGACGCGGCGTGTCACATTGCGTCAAGCGTCACGTCAGATAGCGGTGGCGTGACGGCGTCAATGTTACGCCGCGGTATGATTTAGTGTGTTAATAGCTTTATGAAGGTCGATTTGTAAGGTCGTTAGAAATTTAAGCTTGACATAAGAGAAATTAATTCACTTTTGATCAGGTATTTCAATTTAATATCTCTTGTAGCTACTTACCTATGCAAGTAAATAACTTACTAGGGCACTTTAAGGTTGTTCGTTTTGTGATGCCGCGAAATTCATTTTTTTTGTTGTGGAATTAAATTACTTACGGAAAAGTATTTTTTACAAATCGTAAACCATTGTCTATAAAACCAACTAAAACCAACTTTGATTCATTTGTATTTTGGGAGCATTTGGGAATTTGAGTTAATTTTTTTTGTTAGTATACTTTTCCGCTAGTTTTAAAAGCACAAAAAATATCTTGCGCCATTGCGAAACGAACTCTATATCATGATGTGCCTAAACAAAGACAATGACAAAATGAGACGAGAAATACTCATTCTGTGGGCAACTGGGCCCACGGGTTCTGACGACCACTCTACTGCTTACTCGAAAGAAATAAGGTTTCATTTAAATCTGTAAACATTTGGAAAATTCTAACTCTACTCTTCTCTAAATAAAATAAAAATTTCAACCATCCTCGGACAGATACTTGAAAAAACTCTAATTTAACATGATGGCATTAGTATTATTTTCATTTAAATATTTTCCCCGTGGAATGTCATTCGACACGCATATAGCCAAACTTTATGGGTATTTTTGGGTGGAACCCTTAGTAGACATAAAACCATAAAAAATATGGAATTCCACTTTTGAGTATCGCATTGCGTAATATTTTTACAGCAGCTCATAAAATGTAAACGAAAACATATTGCCTGTACAAGAAAAAAACTTATGAACTAAGTACTTTATAACCTAATTACGAGTATCAAAATTACAGGCTAGTTGACAAAATTTACAAAATTGCTTTTGACGTGACAACGTCTTATAATTCGATAGAGCCGGCTGCACGCACGAAAAAACATGACGTCATGCGGCGTTACCTCAACATGACGTCATGCGGCGTTACCTCGCTCTGAGGCGTTCCATGTAAGGCTTGAAGTGCAAGCGAGAGCGCTCGACATCCGTCTCTCTCCTACTTGAGTGAGCGATGCGTCTGCGTTGTCACGTTCAACTATCGTCAGTAAACCGACCTTACAGACAACCAATTTTTTTTTAATATACCTTAATACCTATTTAAAAAAATCGAATGTAATATACGATATTTACTTAGCATAACAAAATCATTTCAATTTCGTTCTAAAACGCTCAAGACTGCAATGGCGTCTTGAATGACGTCACTTCTTTCGAAACATATCTGTTTGTATAGGGAGATTGTAAATACACCAGCGACCACCGTGCGTTGCCGGTGTCGATCTTTTTGATCCACCACAACAATGATGTTTTGGAAGAAGTGACGTCACACTTTCTGATTGGTTACGTGATTTAATGCCTATTTTTGAATTTATTTTCTAAAAATAACAACAATCTCTAATTATTTTGATCTAAGTTTTTGCCTAACTACGTACCTATCATAATGAATAATAAGGAACCCTTATCCATCCATGGATGTCCACTAAGAATAAATCCTTAGTGGACATCCAATTTTCTTCTAATTAAATATTTATACAAACTTTATACGTTCTATAAAATAATCGACTCGCATCTGGCGATATGGGTCAGAGGCAAGACGTCCTGTCACGTACATAGTCACGTACATAGTCACGTACGGAGTCACGTTAGATTTCATAGCACGGTTGCAGACATGCGAAATGCATTGCCTTAGCATATCCTCTTAGAAGGTAGAGTAGCTTTGGTAGAAAACGGACCTGAGTGAAATATTTTGGTCTAGAATCCTCGATATTTGTTCGTATACAGGGTGCTACGAAATATGTGTACTACGCCGAAAGGGGGTGATTTTGGACCTCGAGGAGATCAACCTTTGTTCTAAGGTTTTTTTTAGTTTTGATGTTGTTTTTACTTTAAAAATCAGACTTTTTTTCATATTCGTGTTCTTCTACACGTATTTTTTGGCGTGACAACGTCTTATAAATTGGTTTGCCGGGTGACACTTCAAGAAACTGCGTTACGCTCCGCTCACGTTATGCGCTCACAATGAGAGCGAGTGAGAGGCACGCGTCCCTTCCACTCGGGCATGGTTAGCCCGCCTAAGAGCGAGAGAGACAGACATAAAAAGTGAAAGGAACTCAAAGTCGTTGTCACGTAAAACTTTCGCCCGTATACCGACTTTACAGGCAACCAATTTTTTTGTAATAATTTCCTGACAAAACACTGGAAAATAATAAATGTTTTTGTACAAAAAACACGCCGGCGGCGGCGCGGCGGCGGCGGTGGCGGCACCCGCGGCGCGTTGTGGCGTCGCGTCGGCACCTTTGACTTAATAGCAGCGGCGGTGATGCTCGTGAGAGCAACATGCCCACTGTGACCAAGTGATTAAATAGGTAAATAGTAGTTTGCATGGTTTTTTCTTTTTAGTTTTGGTTTATTTTGTTAATACCTTTATTCTATGTTGTTAACTTGTTATTTCTTAAATAACATATTATGTTAAAATGTCTACTTAACACGTCTAATTATATGCTGTGTACGCATAGGTTACGTCTCAAGCCAGTTCGTATTCTCATTGAATTTTTTGTGTTATATTATTGTTGCTTGTTATGTGTTTTGTGTACCTAATAAACATAAAAAAAAATTGCGGCTTATTGTTTGATCGGTTATTGAACCTACACCGAACAGGTTCCAAATTATTATAAATATAAAATTTTATTTTCATTCGCTATTTAGGTTTTTTTGGTTTCATATGGTTATTATAAAAATATGGAAATCTTTTTCGACTAACTCGAGGGTGTAGATTAGGAACATGAGGTCATTTTCAAAATCTAATGTGGCCGACATATTTTTTATTCAAGTTTTAATATTCATCATTACCTATTTGTATCGTTTTCGAAAAACTCGACTCTAGATAACGAATACCTATTATGTCATTTGCAAAAACTAATTTGTCTGACATATTATTTTGTTATTGCAGTTTTTATATTATGGGTATCATTTTCTACTAACTCGAGGGTGGTTAAATTTTAATTACACTCCTGGCTGGTATCATGTGAGCAAATTGCGGGAGTTTGAAATAATTTTAGTTTGTGAAAGTTTTTACTCACTATTTTATTCTGTCGTCCGTTTTCAAATTCCAACTCTAACGTTTTTTGCTGTGCTTGTGCAATTATGCGTTGTTGAAATTTGTGTGTATTTTTACCTTGTTGTTTTATATTTTTGTTACCAGTTTTTGTGAGGTGTTCATTCATAAATGCATTTATTGACATAAAATATCTTGGATTCTGGAACCGAGCATGGTACGTTTTCTTTTAGTGAAATCAATGAAATACTTTTTACAGCCAGCGGCTTCGAACGCGTTGTTTCTAGGAAAAATAAGTAGCCTACAATGTTAATCCGAGTGTAGAACTTATGTATGCAATATTAGCCCGATTCGTTCAGTAGTTTAGGCGTAAAGAGGTAATCGAAAGATTCCAAAATAATATAAGTACAATTTTTACCCTGTGTTCCATCCAGGGATTGGTTGAAATTAGTAAGAAATCGGAGACAGATTCATCTCTAAATTCTAAGCTAAAAAAATCGCAGAAGAAACATGGTTGTAAGTTGATGCAGGATGCGATCGATGATCGATGCATCTCTGATCTTGTATGACTGAAACACCCTGTATCTATAATGTATGTTAATGTTACGTGTCCTCTGTTTGTTATTAGTTTCTTATAAATATTGTAACAAAATTAGTTTCTAATGTAACTATGTAGAAAATGACAATGACATAATAGAATCAAATTAGAACTAGTATTTACAATTGAGCTAACTGCAGGCTGTTGCAAACTATCTACAGGTAGCTCAACTAATCCATATTCCAGTCGTCATCATAGACCAGTTGTCGCGTCCCCAAGACGCTGGCTGCATTGTCACGCTGTAAGTATATCAATGCTGATGCGCTGCGCCAGATACTCACCAGCTCTCTGGTCACGCGTCGCTTTGACCAGATTCTCAGATAATTTTTGAAATACCTGGAAAGCCTCGGTACCCCTAGAATACTTATTTATTCGGCGACACTTACAGAAATTTAATAAATCTATCTCACAATTAGAAACGATTATATCGCTATTATTATCAGCTATTACGTAAATAATGATTCTTTTGAAAACAGGGCCACTTTTCCTTAAAATCCCTCATCTAAAGGCTTTTTTCGCGAAAAAATCCCTTTTTACTCAAAATTGGGTAATCACTGCTCGACGGGCGGTGTATTATTTTTAATATCGCCACTTTGGGAAACGTTGAACGGGGATGTAATGTGAGCTTTAGGATGGTGACATATTAAGAAACTCTGGATTAAGGATTTATATCACGATATAAATAGATAGATAGATACTTGGATATATTATGACTTACTGCACAATCGTCCGACTAATATCCTACTTCCTATCCTATCATATAATATGATATTATTATATTTTTAGTACTCTAAGGCCTCTAAAACCACTAATTAATCGTTATATGTTCATGGTCAGTTGACCCACCTGGCAGGTTCCAAGTCTCGCAGTTACATCTGTCTTGGTATACCAAGACAGATTTAACTGCGAGACGTGGAACCTGTCTTGGTATACCAAGACAGATGTAACTGCGAGACTTGGAACCTGTCTTGGTATACCAAGACAGATGTAACTGCGAGACTTGGAACCTGTCTTGGTATACCAAGACAGATGTAACTGCGAGACTTGGAACCTGTCTTGGTATACCAAGACAGATGTAACTGCGAGACTTGGAACCTGCCAGGTGAGTCAACTGACGATGAACATAATAACGATTAATTATTACTAAATTTGTTGTTTTCCATAAAACGGTTTGCTATCTTCATTTTACAAAAAGAATCTAATTTTAAAATAGTTCTGTATTCATAATAATCGACTTTACACGTAATAGGGGTCAGCCAACAATGAACGCGACTGTTATCGTATTAAGTACTAGACGATCGCCTCGCAGTTTCACCCGCGTAGTTCCCGTTCCCCTGGGAATTCCGGGATAAAATATAGCCTATGTCACTCCCTGAAAAGTAAGCTTCCTAACGATGAAAGAACTTTTCAAATCGTTCCAGTAGTTTCGGAGCCTATTCAATACAAACAAACAATCAAATCTTTCCTCTTTATATTATTAGTATAGATATAGATATCAGTTAACGGTAGAACCCATAACACAAGCTCTACTTAGTTTCAGACTAGATGATTCTGTGTGAATCTTCCATCATTATTTTCATCTACGTATTTTCTTTTTCTGGTCAAGAATCAAAATATTAACTACCATATTGTGCAGTGCTACGCTTTTGCTGCACCGTAGCAAGTTACACTTTTGCTACGACGTAGCAAGCTACGTGAAACTACGGTAGTCAAGGAGTCGTCGTGGAGATTTAGAACTAATGTGCGTTCTATAACTATCTTGCGCGCTGCTTTGCTCACGCACGTTCTATTCAGAAAAAAACATTACGATCACCAAACTTACTGTACCTGTTTATAATATTAGTAAAGAGGTAGACTGTTTGAAGTTAAAATTTGACGTGTGTATGTAGGTATTGCGTTAACTTTTGAATATTTGATATGTCTGAATGTAGGGTCCTACACAGAAGAACAGATTTTGAATATTATATTTAAAAATATTTATATGTAATCGAGGTTGTTCTTGAGCCCTAGCTAAGAACTAAGAACACTGGATTAGTGTTCTATAAAAATCGGTGCAGCCATTCAGAAGTAATGATGGTTCGAAGTAGAATCCTAGTCACGGTTTTCCATTTATGTAAAATTAGCTTTTTACTATTTCTTGTCACATCACCGTTTTTTGTAAAGCTTGGTGGGTCGAAACTTTTCTCAAAAAGATGCACATTAAGTTTAGGAATCGCGACTCGCGCTTATTGTCCTAATTTGGATTATGTGAGCACTTTTAAACGTACATTTACTGACGTAAATGTACGCCTCTTACGTTATCTTAAAAAGCTGTTTCATTTAAACAGAACCTGTTATGTTAACCTACTTATGGGTGATCTAAGTACTACTTACATTCAGAGCTAGGTATAAGGCGTAAACGTTTATGTAGCCGAATTTCTATTGTTATTGTAGGAATTATGAGAATCCGTCCTCCAGTTAATTAATTTAATTTAAGAATTTACGCAGTAATCGATCGATCGAACAATTTGGAAAGAAAATTTGTAAATTTAATTCTTACAAAAACTCGAAACCTCTGACGACAATTTTACCTTGAACTTACGTAACATTAGAATGGCCGCATAAATTTTCGCCAAACATAGCTAATAATACTCCCGATCAAGTCGCCTTACAAACTAAAATCCGAATCGGTTCATCCATTCGGGAGCCACGATACCACATATTCTTTTAAGGGTTAAAAATAAAAAAGTTTAAAACTCTACGTATCTACCAACCAAAAAGAGTTTTGTTTTTCGACTGAAATAATGAATAACCTATGAAAGCTTTCACGGCCAAAGACGCAGACGTGCCTCTCGATTCCCGTGTCGTCGCGGAGGCTGGGCAGTGAATTACCAAATAACTAATATACCGCAAGTTGATATTGCGATTGGCGGCCATCTTGGTGACGTAGTCGACGTCGCACCGTCAGCACAATAGATAAATATACAGTAATCCGACTCCATACTAGACCGCCTGAAATTCCCTTATTTTTTCCTACCAACTTCGGTCTAAATGTATTCTACATTAATTATAAAAGACCTAATTTTGGTACGGAACCCTAAATGTGCGAAGTCGACACGCAATTGGCCTTCGCTTTCTCGCTCAACTGTAGGTATAAAGTTCAAAGAGACGGCTGAGTCATTCTACTGTATATTTATCTACTGTGTCTGTACTATTTTGCGACGGATGACGTCACGCAGCTGTTATTGTGACAAGGTTCCATCGCAATATCAACTTGCGGGGCTTATACTACTTGGAGTGTGTAGAGGTTTGATGATTTAAGCCATTTGCAGTGTGAATACGTTATGGAGGCCGGTACGTAGATCCTCCTTACTTATCTTGCAATGCGCCTAATAACTATGCGGATCACCAACGTCTATGGGTTTTGAAGTTAGACCAATTCTAGAAGAGAACAGGGAAGAAACTGGAAGATTCAGCTAAGTGGAATTCTGGTTCTATCATCGTAGCTGAAAGTACTAGAAAGTCATAGAAACCATGTAGAAACGGTCTCGCGATTCGTGTAGCCAGAGGCTCTCGCCTTCTGTCGGTTTTTCTCTAGCCTTCTGTCTGTTTTTCAAGCCCTATTTTCAACTGACATTACCCAATTATGCCCACAAGTGAGCCAGATAAAGTACCTACTGCGTTATACTAAATGAATAAATAAATGTAGGTTTCGAAATAGCATGTTGCAATCTCTATTCACGATTATTCCGCATTCGAAATTTGAATTGCAGCGCACTGTCACAACTAAGTGATGTGACATGTGTCAGATGTCACATCATGTAACGGGAATGACAGATTCGCAAATGCGTGGATCACTTTGATATTTGCACAGGTTCAAATGTGGAGAGCATTGTAGAGATTTTGGTCTTTGTTGATTATTTCTCCTGATGTTATTGCACAGATTGCAGATATAGATAGATATCCATACCTACTAATAAAATTCGAAAGTAACTGTGTCTGTCTGTCTGTTATCTTTTCATGCATAAACTGAAGGGAACTCAATGGGCAGTGAGTTAGTTGGTTTCCCGGAGAAGGACATAGCCTACTTTTTATCCCGACAATCTGTGTATTTTTGTCGTTTATTGGTTTCACCGGTGTTTTTAAAATATGGCTGCGTAAGAAGTAAGTCATTAAAATCAATTAGCAAATTCAGCACCTTTCAATTTAAATGTAGGGTTTGAGTATTGTGTTGTTTTATTGAGTACTAGCTGCGCCCCGCGGCTTCGCCCCCGTGGAAATTTATGTTTCCAACTTTCTTAATTTTTTCTTTCATAAGAACCTTCTCCTGACAATAACAAACACAACAAAGAAGAATTAGCGAAATCGGTCCAGCCGTTCACGCGTGATGCCGTGACCAAGGAAAACACCAAGGGTTTCATTTTTATATATATAGAAGATTACGCGCTTTCGTTACGTCTAGGGACTCAATTGACTACAAATTCTCTTTTGACAGCTATCGCGACGACAAAGCACAACAAAAAAAAAGTTTTTTACAGAATAGACATTGGTACGTACGGATGTTACAAAAGCCAGTGTTAAACAAACTAAAAGTATGTAAGTTCCTTCGCGTTTCACATCCGGGAATATCCAAGCAATTTTACTCAAACACACAAACGCATAATTTGTTGAAATAATGCAAAATAATGCAAACAATTTTGTTGTACTCGCGTTAAGTAAGCTCAAATTACCGCTATGCTATGTCTGCTACAAAACGCTGGCAACACAGGAATTTAAATTAAAATAAGCACAAAACAGTAAGACTCTAGCAAGCTAAATACTTAAAAGGGAATGTGGAAATACTACACTTAAAAAGGTTAGTAAACTTGTAGTTTATAAGAACAGAATTTTGTTTGAAAAAATAAAGTTGGACGTTGAATTTTGTTTTTAACTAAACAAAACTTGAGATATGGGTACAAAGTAACTGATGCAGTTATTCTATCTAGATATTACTACATCAGAAAGTTTTCCATACTTTGAGTTATGAAGTTATGATATCATGTTAAACGTACATTATTACAATTAGTGTTCATAAATAATGTATGAACACTGCTTGTAACTATGTACGTTACAATATTCAATTATTTACATTTACTATATTTTTCGAATACGACGCCCTGTAATTACAGTTCAGCTTTAGAGCAATAGCTCTACAGCTCTACATTTATTCGAAAAGGATAGTAAATTTAAATGATTATATTGTTTTAACTTTTTACACAGCTACGTCAGATTAAAAAAAAAACAAAAAAATAAGAAAAAATAAGTTCCAGTTCTTCATTTTTTTACCAGTTATCTGTCACTTAGACACATCATTTTCAGCTGTTTTGTTGTATCGTTTCTATCATAAAATATTGTATTGTTTCGATCACAAAAGAATACGTGTGCAATAAAGAATTTTCTATATATCTTTTACAGTTTTGTCCCTCACTAAACATCTTTCTCGGACCGAAGTCATTAGATTTTTATTATTTACCTACCTATACAATAGTTATATAATACTGGGCACTTCTACAAACTATCACCTAGCCCCAAAGAAAGCAGAATTTGTGTAATGGAAACCAGATGTTAGGTTTTAATCTCTGGTCTGGCGCAAGGAGGCAACCAGAGATTAAAACCCCAAAACCCCAACAACAGCTGACCACAGTTTTTTAGATATTTAAAAATATTGAATTAATAATTTAACCGCATCTGGTGGAAGCGACGCTTGACCTGAGAGCTGCACATCAGCCAATGCTGATGCGCTGCGCCAGATACTCACCAGCTCGCTGTATGGCAATCCATAAAGCGGGGGGCCATGCAGCCAGCGTCCTGGAGACGCTTTCGACTGGTATTGATATGGATCAGTTTAGCTACCTGTAGATTGTTTGCTACAGTCTGCAGTTAGCTCAATTGTTTCAATTGTAAATACTAGTTCTAATTTATTACTATTATTTGATTGTAGTTTTCTTTGTGAATAAAGGTTTTATCCCTTTAAAAAAACATACATTTAATAAGGGCAACTTTGAACTAGAAATAACACTAGAGACATATATAAGTAATAGAGATACCGTCGTCAGTCAATCATTGATGATGATGATGATGCCCTCCTAGTTGAATTTAGGTGCGCAGGACATAATTATAGTGCACAAGTGTAAGCGCAAACACAGGTGCACTCTCTATTCCCTCTCTCTGTAGCAGACCGACATGACCGGGGAGTGGTTAGGCGCAGGACCAACAGCTTAACGTGCTTTCCGAGGCAACTTCCTGACTCCAGGCTGCTACTGTGAATATTTCTTGGCAGAAAAGTCTCAAAAAACAAATCTTGGCCCAACCCAGGATTTGAACCCGGGACCTAATTATCAGCGGTTGAACATGCGACTGCTAGACCAACGAGGCAGTCAATCATTACCACTACACAAACTCTACTTTTTTGACATGACAACGTCTTATAATTCGATAGAGCCGGCTGCACGCACGAAAAAACATGACGTCATGCGGCGTTACCTCGCTCTGAGGCGTTCCATGTAAGGCTTGAAGTGCAAGCGAGAGCGCTCGACATCCGTCTCTCTCCTACTTGAGTGAGCGATGCGTCTGCGTGGACAGCTGCTATACTATAGTACATTTACATGTTTTGATCGAGTATCAAATGCTACCATTCCATCAGTATTTTCTTAAGACGTTGTCACGTTCAACTATCGTCAGTAAACCGACTTTACAGACAACCAATTTTTTTAACATATCGCTATCGATTTGCATTGTAGAAGCCCTGTAACATAAGTTTGTACAACCACGTACTGCAGTAGGTGTGTTTAAAACGATAGAGCGTACAATTAGAAGTGAATGTTGTGCTGAAGTTAGGCCACACTTGCAGTCTCGCGTATAGTTAGATACTGGCGCAGCATCATCATCAGCAAGGTAGAAGGTGGTTGCGTAGAGCTGAATTCACCTACCTTGACTAGAGCTGTTCTTATTGACGTGACAACGTCTTATAATTCGATAGAGCCGAAAAAACGAAAAAACATGACGTCATGCGGCGTTACCTCAACATGACGTCATGCGGCGTTACCTCGCTCTGAGGCGTTCCATGTAAGGCTTGAAGTGCAAGCGAGAGCGCTCGACATCCGTCTCTCTCCTACTTGAGTGAGCGATGCGTCTGCGTTGTCACGTTCAACTATCGTCAGTAAACCGACTTTACAGACAACCAATTTTTTATATTAAGATTCGTTACTGCCCGCGGCTTCGCACGCGTTGTTTCTATGGAAACGTTTAAAGGTGTTTTCTATCCCATGGGAACTGTTTTGTGGGATAAAATGTATGTTTATGTTAGATCCCAGGCTTCGAGTTACATCTGTGCAAAGTTTCAGTTTGATCCGTTAATTGTATTAATTTTGTACAATAAAGAATGAAAGCAAAAAGGAGGTTTTGAGTAAAATGTCTAGTACGGTGTAGCATCATAATATTTTCTGTCGTAGTATGGACCACGGAGAATTTGTCCCATGCATGGGTCTATTGGTAGGTAAATAGTGCGCGTGTTTTTAGAAAACCTATAGAAACTTGGACCAGTATTGTGGACCAAGGAGAATTTGTCCCATGTGTCTATTGGTAGGTAAATACTGCGCGTGTTTTTTAGAAAACCTATAGATACTTGGACCAGTTCCAAAACTTCCTAGTCTAGGTGCAGCAAGCTAACTGATCTGTGTTACCAACTCTATCCGGGTCTGGGGGCACAGTTCGCACCCTGCAACCTCATTATCGAACGAAGCTCGACCTCGCCTGCAACTTTGTTTAGGTATAGTACCTACCTACTTGCTATTCAATAGTTGTCGGATGCGCGTGGTTTTCGAAGTATACAGTGTGTGTTTGTTCTATCACTGAAGGTAATTAAACTCTTTGGTCTAAAATCTTTGTGCAGAAATATAAGAGATAAGTATAATTTGCAGCCTTATGGTTAAAAAATATAAAGAAAAGTGTGCCTACTTGTGTAGAATTCAAACTCAAAATAACACTTAAATCACTTAAATCATAATTAATGGGTATTGCGCTAAAAAAAATTAGAACAACAAAAAGCTAGACTTTAATGCCGAGATTCAAATTTAGAACACAGAGAAAACTCTCGAGCAAATTACGAAATTGCCAAGAGCAACTCCGGCATTCCCAAGCCTTTCGAATGAAAATAGTTTCGCCAAGAAGCGTTGATCCGAACATAGACACACGTCGGCAAACTGCACGAGGTGTCCGAAGTATTCCACGGGTGGTGTCGGACTGCAATAATGCGGACGTGACTGCGCTGTGCTGGCAACACTGAGTAAATTGATACTGCTTTTCGATTTGAATTTCGAGTGAAGTGTATTTTAGGTTGAGGTTTTCGAAATGTTTGAGATAATGTTATTGAATTGAAGGGCTTGCTTTTCTGTGAAGGAGCGATAAAATAATTTATAATTATTTGTAATAAATAGAAATAACACATTCATTTATAAATCAACTCTAATTCTAAATATAATTTAGGTGAATCTAAACTTTTTGGTTACAAAGTACAACAAGCGTCAGTCTGCCAAAAAGTTTGTGTGTTTCTAACATTGCCTTATGTTACGCGTCATGATAACTTTACACGGCTAAATATTTACGCGGGCTTATGTTATTCTAAAATAACACTCCATTTTGGAGCAAAAAGTGCCATGCTATTAAGAAGGTAATAAATATAGGTATGGTAGTTTCGGCGACCAACGTCTTAGTAATGCGCCGCCATAACTTTTTGTGACCGGTTCATGTAGGTATTAACAACTTGTTTTTAAGTTTCACCTAAGTCACCCACTGAAAAATAGTACAGCAGAGAATACTGACTGAAATTTGAATGCAACGAAAGCTCATAATTACCAAAGCAATATCCCTTCCTACATGAACCTGAGTAGGTAAGTATTGCAAATGAAGGCACCTCTGTCCTCCTATGTCACACATAACATGATTGTAAGCTAATCCTGTCCCAAGGCAGTAACTTTAAAATGAGCTATTTCGAAACAATTTCAAACAGAGATTTCCCTGAGGTCGCCACTCCATCTAGTCAAAATACCTCGTGCAGGGCATGGAGATTGAAACCAAAGAGTTTATATGCATAGGTTAGCTGTAATGACAGCTAACCTATGCTTATAAACTCTTTGGTGAATGAAAATGTTCATTAGAGGTTTCAGTCGATTCCAAAGAGGTTTTAATACCTTCGCGCCTGTACTTTACCATTTTATAAGTTTTTAATTATAGAATTTAATTCAATTTCACTTTCTAAGTGCAAGTGATATTTTTACACCAAGTAGTTTTATCCAAACAAGAGTTACAAACATAAACCTTGTCTCTTTTGAATGACCTATTTTGCGTTTCGTTAAAAGAGAAAATCCTTTTTTCCGTTCATTGCAATGCAGTATCTTCTTCTGTATTTATATTCAGCCAATAACGAGATAATTATACAGATTTAAATATACAGTCTATATTTTTCCAGTGACATTGTAAGTGGGTTTTGCGCGCCATATTTCTGGAGCTAAAGTTTCGGAATCGAATCTAAGTTAAAGCTTGTTCCGGCCGTGCTTACCCCAGTCTCTACATTTTTATCGAATCAAGTGTTCTAAGTTCTATTCTTATTCATATTTCATTTATGATTTATGTACTCGTAAATTTTTATGTACACATAGCGTTTTTAAATTTGATGGTGTTTTTATTTACCTTTTATTTTTTATTTGTTAATCGGTTGATCAATTTTAAATTGTTACTTAATAGGTCCTTAAGTAAATAATACTAGATACCTACTTATTTTATTTCACTTTCTTACTACCAAAACACTGAACTTACTGAAATTAAGCGCAAAATCTTTGTTTTTGTTTTCACTGCCTAAACTTAGGGTTATAAAAAACGATATAAAAACGGTTTATTGTTGTAGAATAACCCTCAATCACCCGCAGATTAGTGGGCATTAGGACCTCGGGGCATAACCTTCGGTCGCAATAAAAATGCCTTTATAATCATACTTATGAATAAAACCAACTTCATTTGAAATAACAGTACTTATAGTATAATTTCAGTAAAAAAATGTTTTTAAAATTCTAGGTTTGTAGTAACTTCCGGAATTACTGTGTGAGAGAAGAATCATAAAATACACAAATACCCATTTGTTCTTATTTTTGTTAATCGTATGTTAATTTAATTATTAATTTTTAGCCATTAGGTACTTCCTGTCCCAATGCCACAATACATAAATATACAGTAATCCGACTCCATACTAGACCGCCCGAATCGACGCACGCACATATAGGCGTCATTTACACGGCCGCTAAGGTAGTCTCGGCATGCACATCTATCCAGTGTCACGCCGCGCGCCGCCGAGACTGGTCGCTGCGCTGAACGAGTTTGTGGTGCCGCGACCCCCGCGCTGTCCGCTCCCGTTTCGGTACCTCAACGTTGCAAGTGCGCGAAATAATAAATTAAATAATGGCGGCATCACGACCACGAGTATACTGCAGTGTTTACGGGTGCCTAAACTCAACGTTCATTAAACCAACACTGTCATTTTTTCGACTTCCTGCTAATGCTGAAAGGTAAAATAAATATAGTCTTTACCACGTTTCAGGGTTCCGTACCTGAAGTATTAGTAATGCCAATGTTACTAACAAATATTTATGTAGTACCTCCATATTATTTTTTTCTGAAATTCACTTATTTTTTCCTACCTACTTATTTTGCGGTTTAAATGTATTCTACATCTATATATATAAAAATGAAACCCGTTTTCCTTGGTCACGGCATCACGCGTGAATGGCTGGACCGATTTCGCTAATTCTTTTTTTGTTGTGTTTGTTATTGTCAGGAGAAGGTTCTTATGAAAGAAAAATTAATAAAGTTGGAAACATTAATTTCCACGGGGGCGAAGCCGCGGGGCGCAGCAAGTTAAATATAAAAGACCTAATTTTGGTACGGAACCCTAAATGTGCCAAGTCGACACGCAATTGGCCTTCGCTTTCTTGTTTGTCTCTTCGGAGGTAGGTGATGGTCAAATGATAGGTAGGTAGGTACTATCATTAAAAATGTATGGGAAATTCTGCTATGTATTTAATGTAATAATGTATGTAGGTATATATTCGCTTTTAGGGCGCTTTTCCTGTCATGCGTTTTTGCGCCCGCGTGCGGTTCTCGACCGCGAGCATTTAGCACAGATTTCGTTTGCCGCTGCTAGAGATGGGAGTTATTCATATACATAGATAGGTATTTTTTCTATGTATTCTAAATTAACATAATATGTTTCATTCCTGAACTCAAACCACACACATTCAATAAAAATATACACACCGCTGTATTACTTTTTGTAGGTACCAACCCTAGCGCTCCGCTCAACTGTAGGTATAAAGTTCAAAGAGACGGCTGAGTCATTGTACTGTATACATTTATCTACTGTGCCAATGCTGTGCAAGGGCCTGCCTTATCTCATACCACTCTTGCGATTTGACGAAGTAACGTTACCTTCAAGGTCACATACAAGATAAGAACTACAAGTTCGAATTCTTCAAGTGGACATTGGGCTGAGGTGTCTGGCCTAGTTCGACTTCAAGTTGCCTGCTTGATGCGGGTTTGATGCGTGTTTTGGTATTATTTTCTATTATTTTTCTACTTAATTCTCAACTAGCAAATAAAAATGACTTGATTATTCCACTATACGTACCCATTTTATGGGACTATGGAGGTAGGCCGGGAGGAAATAAAACCTCCATAGTCTCTCAGTGTCCTAGTATCATTTTCCACACACAAGATTTACTTAACTACTAGGATAGCATCAACGTGAAAGAAGTAGAATTTCATTTTACCTGTCAATCTTCAATCAACTCTTTGTATCTCCAATCAACTTCTGCGCTCCTGGTACTTTGAATACCAAAAGGACTGTTATTCGTACACTGAACACAATGCAGATAAGTATTTACGTTACTTTTTGATACAAGTATTTGAAATTTCACGATTGTCATATCATTAAATGTTAACGGTACCGCCTCTGCGCATGCAAGTTGATCACCATTAGTATAATATCTTTTTAATGGCCCTTTAATTCAACGAAAGCCAAAAATCATGTGTGGTTTCGTTTACGCCATTATTAATTAGCGAATGAGCGATGACCGTGCGTCGAAATGTCATTAAAATGGCATACAGTAAACGGCATTTACTCCAATCAATTCAATAAAAATGTATCTAGTTAGGTACTCTGCTCAGGCTTTGCACACGTTCTTCCGGGATAAGTAAGAAGCCTATTACTTTCCCTGGAATACCATAAAAATATAATGGCCAACACACATCATCATCATCATCAACCTATATTAGTCCACAGCTGGACATAGGCCTCCCCTAATGAACGCCATAGCGCCCTGTCTTCAGCCTGCCGCATCCAGCATCTGCCTGCAGTCTTTCGCAGATCGTCATCGCTCCTGGCCGGAGGGCGTCCTACACTACGTTTGCCGAGCATAACATCGCACGGTATAACATCCTTAAAATATCATAAAATCCTTACGAAAGCAACCATTTGAGCGCATTCACTGCCTAGCCTCGAAGGGCTGCGGGGGGATGCGTGCGTGTCTGGGGCCGTGTAAGAGTTAAGGCCCGTATTATGAAAGCTTGCTTGGTCATCTATCTATGCTTGAGTAACGCTTTTCTGAACTCTTACTCAAGCATCCATCAATGACTGAGTATGCGGGTTAACTATGAACCTAGTTGGATTTGGAAGAAAACCAACCTTAAGGGATGAAACGTTAGTATTCTTCATAATGAATTCGTCAAACGACGTAAGTTTTTCAAGTAACTACGACTGAATTTCATAATACGGGCCCAAGACATTAGGAGAGATAAATATCACTACAAAAGTTACCTATGTATAAGTTGTGTCACGTTACACGCCGTGAACTACACCACAGCTTTTGTAATTAAGATAATGCGAACATTTTACGTGCGATTAATGATAATGATAGTAAAATCATTCTATCGATGCGTGGCTGTGGTTAACAATGGTTTAGATCACGCTATCCAATCTATAACGGAACGGTCTATATATTTATTTCATGAAAAGTTCATAGTTATAACTGTTTATAACTGTAAAATTAATCTGTATTTATTTCAGTACTGTTACTAAAATAAATACAGGATAATTTTACAGTAAAACAACAAGAAAATCGCTGATTCACATTTACATAAATACAATATAATTGTGTACCTATACACAAAGAAAATTTCAATCAAATAATAGAAATAAATTAGAACTAGTATTTACGATTGAAACAATTGAGCTAACTGCAGACTGTTGCAAATAATCTACAGGTAGCTCAATTGATCCATATCAATACCAGTGGGAAGCGTCCCCAAGACGCTGGCAATGGAGCCAGCGTCTTGGCCCCGCTGTATGGCAATGCTGATGCACTGCGCCAGATACTCACCAGCTCTCGCGTCACGCGTCGTTTCAACCAGACTCTCAGATAATTTTTTTAAACCCCGAAGAGCCTCGGTACCCCACGGACCTAGGGTCTTGACTCCAAGGGGAGCAAATGTGTTCTCTGGTTTAAAGGCTCTGTCGTGACCTGCTTATATACGCCTGTTGAGATCCTCGGCCAAATCTGCCGCCGCACCCACCCTCACGATATCCTCGGAAGATGGGAAGGCGCAAGTGTGTCGACGCATGTAGCGTCCCACACTATGGGCCTCCCCAACTCCCATAGGATTAGTTTCAAACCGTCTTCGGGCCTCTTACCATCGTCACGCAACAGACCGTTTAGTTCGAGAATAGCTGTTACGTTAGCGGTGACAAAGACCCGACGGATGATGTCGTTAAGGCTAGCGTGGCGAGATATCCGACCGGCGGCCCTAGTACACGATAATTCATGATGAGCTGTTCGACAGCAGTACCGCACTGGCATTGATGAGGCGCGCAACACCTTGCACCCAACCGAAGACATGTTGCTGTACGGAAAGTTACGGGATTGCAAGCATTTCCTTCATATAAAACATTACCAGTTTTATATGAAGGAAATGCTTGCAACTAATGTCCTGACTCCCATTTAGAAACGGCCTGATGGCGGGCATGATCCGCAGAGCTGGCGATGTAATAAAGTATTGTATTAAGTTTATCTATCAGTCATCTAGAACCCATATCACAAGCTCTGCTTAGATTTGGGCTAGATGATGCTGTGTGGATTGTCCAGCATTATTTATGTATTAAGGGACAAAGCCCAACATCCATGCTGACTAAGTAATCGTAGATCTCTATACCCACAGAATAACAATATCATCTAGCGACAAACCACCATTTGTTATTGTTAATTACTAATCCTACTATGAGTAATAGTCTCAACCTGCCGTTTGTAATGGCCAAATTATTCAAATGATTAATGTTACCCTACGCCCGTAAATCTGAAAGTTATTACTATTGTCTAATAAATAAACAATTTAGATCTTCCTTTTGGTACTGTCCCGGCACTGAATTGATTATTGGTAGATGATTTGTAACTATTGATGTTTTGCATAGACCTGGGGCCGAATTCTGCTGCCCAATTACTGTTACTACTTATTAATACTTACCTACTTACTATTTAGTGCAGTAATTCAGTTAGGTATTTGTTAATGAATGAATCAACCTACAAGTAGCCCAACTGATCCATATTAATACCAGTCGTCGCGTCCCCAAGACGCAGGCTGCATTGCCCTGTATGGCAATGCTGATGCGCTGCGCCAGATACTCACCAGCTCTCGGGTCAAATAATTCTTTAAAAACCCGAAGTCCCTTGGTACCCCACGCACCTAGGTTCTCGACTCCAAGGGATACAAGGGAGGAATATAGTATACACAAGTATACACATTAAAAGTAGATGCCTGAAGCATTAAGGCAATCTGTTGTTTCGGTGTGGCGTGGACGAAAGTCATGGCAGGCTGGACGGATCACTTCCCTCGGTGGTAAGCTTTGCACGACACCAGCGAATCAATATTTAAAATACGTGTTATCAAGTTTTTTGTTATTATAGTGCGTAAAGCCTCTCACTCTGGCTAATTTCTAATTTCTAAGAAATCAAATAGCGCTTGAGACCGTAGAAAGTCGCAAAGATTTTTGAGTCCTACGTCACTTGACCTCGTGGTGTAGTTGGTTAGCACCTTCCCGTACTGAGGGAAGGATGCGGGTTCAAGTCCCGTCGAAGTCGAAAATTTTTGCGATATTATTTGATTTCTTAGAAATTACGTGTTATCAGTTGTTATTTCCCTCATCAAACGGGACAATAGTCTTCACTATATTTTATAATATTGATCATAAATTCGAAATGAGCTTATGTGCGCGAGTGCACGTGTTAATATCCGGGTCTGCTGGCGGCATGCGATGTGTTTAATTCCGGTCGTGGTGGGTTCCGGGAGCAAATCGAATAGGGCTGAAACCGAATAGTTTCAGATCTTAGAAGACCTTAAAGATTCAGATTTAGTTAGATCTTCAGCAGTTCGACAAATCCTCACTACTCTAGAAACCGTAACGATTATGATCAGCCCACGCATACATTTATTCAGTAAAATACACTCGAGAGCAATGAATCCGGGTCACTCAAAGAATCCAAAAAATCTCGGAAAGTAAGAATGCTAGGTTAATGCAATAAATTGTATTTAATAGACAATTTAATACTCCTTAAATGAAAGTATTAAAACTTCTTAGTTATTGTAAAGTTATATCATAAAAAAATCAAATTTGAAAAGGGAACACTGTCGAAGATGGAACTACGAAATTACAGGATTTGTTTTTGCTTTTGTTTGTAATCTGTCATTTATGTTGGTACATAAACCAGGTTGATAGTGCTCAATATTCATTATTCAAGCTGAAATCATGTCGCTTACACTTGAAGAATGCACCAGAATACTTACATTGGTGGAAACCGGCCGGAGTCAGCGCGATACAGCCAGGACTGTCGGTGTGTCGCTGTCAACAGTACAAAGAGTTCTCCGACGTTACGAAGAAACTGGTTCTAACCTACGCAGACCAGGAACGGGCAGAACTAGGTGTACCACAGCACGAGAAGACCGATACTTGGTGAACACCATGCTTCGAAATCGCTTTCTCACAGGAACTGAACTCACAAATCAGTTTCGACGCCTCGGAGGAAGTAACCCAAGTGCATGGACAGTAAGACGTCGGCTTGCTGAATCTAACTTAAAACCCCTTAGACCTGCAAACGGCCCTAAACTGGAGCGTGGCCATCGTATTTCAAGACTAAGATATGCCCAGAACCACGTAAATTGGAGTATTGAAGATTGGTCGAAAGTTATGTTCTCCGACGAATCAAAATTTATGCTCTACAAGCACGATGGAAGACACAGAGTGTATAGAAGACCAGGGGAAAGATTCAAGCAAGCATGCATCGAAGAAAAAGTAGCCTACGGTGGTGGGTCTGTACTTGTGTGGGCCGGAATTTCCTCTGAAAGTCGCACAGAGCTGGTGATCATAGAAAACGGCTCTTTAACTAGCGTAAGATATGTGGAAGAAATCCTCAACGAACACGTTGGTCCATTTATGGTCAATTTGGGTGAGGATGCTATATTTATGCATGACAATGCCCGACCTCATACAGGTAGGATTGTGAATGACTACCTTCAAGAGATGAACATTACTTGTATGGAGTGGCCAGCGCGCAGCCCGGATATCAACCCGATCGAGCATGCTTGGGACGAGCTAGGGAGATGCGTAAAACAACGAAACCCTCCCCCAATCACGCTTCCTGAGCTCAAAATTGCTCTCACAGAGGAATGGGAGAATATTGCCCAAAATCGTATAAGGAACTTGGTGTACAGCATGCCAAACCGCGTAAACGCAGTAATGGAAGCACGAGGAGGTAATACGAAGTATTGAAATTCAAGAAAATCGTCATAAAGTTCAAAAATTTCATGTTTCCTATTTTTGTTTTAAGGAGAGATCAGCAGATTTTTTTCTTTATGTAATTTTGTGTAAATAAAATGTATGGTGACTCATATTTTTTTAACTTTCATTTAAGGAGTATTAAATTGTCTCTTAAATACAATTTATTGCATTAACCTAGCATTCTTACTTTCCGAGATTTTTTGGATTCTTTGAGTGACCCGGATTCATTGCTCTCGAGTGTACTTGTACTGTACTTGTTGTCGTTTAATTTTATCCTACTAATTGACGTCGTGAAAGAATTGAACGAAAGTCTTCGTTTCAGGTCTGGCCAAAATAGCGTTTTTGTCAGTATGTCCGTACTCCTCTACAGGTCGTATTTTACAACCGATCGGTACGAAACTTTGTGTACAGATTCTATGATTTTATAGAATTTTATTGTCGTCGGGATTTTTTGCTTAAAGGCGTACTTCTTCCACAATAAGGCAAAAAGGCGGATTTGGAATATCTCCGCAGAGATCTGATTTTGATGATTGTATTTATAATTGAAAGGTAATAACTTTAAACTGTTCTTATAAAAATTTGAAAAAGATCGGATGAGGATTTTCGGCATGACAAGCAGAATAGCTCCGCAAAATGCAGTAATATGCAAGAGAGCATTTACAGTACAGCGCCACCTATTAGAACATCTTTGTAACACTTCGAGAGTTCTATGAAATAGCGCGGCCGCATACACCGTCATCGTCGGTTAAATAATAACAACAACTTTGCGCTGATGGATCAACGCCATTTATTGATACCTAGGTACAGAATTTCGAGCTTTGCTGAGGAACGTAACTTAGGTACTTTGTATGGACAATTGGTATAATGGTTGATGTGTTTGTGCAACATTTCGTTCAAAAATTCAATGTACACCACACTAGCGTAAACCAATATTTAGGTACCTACCTACTTATAAGGGTTTTTCTGATTTTTGGATATACCTACCTGGGTATCTACTTAGGTAGGTAAAGTGTAGATACACTACCTACCTACCCATAGGATTTTTCTTACAACGCGTGAAAAAGTAAGAGGCACCGATAATTACATAGAAATTAGGTACTTACCTATAATACTTATGACAACATTAGCACCATTATAGGAAGGCTGGTGCCTACCTATTATTAGCTTGCATAAAAAAATAGGTTTGGAGTTGGAAATAATTTTATTGTTTGATTGTAAAATATTTGTGATAAGAGTGCAACACACACAATGTCATGAACGCCGTTGTAGAAAAGATATGTTGATAATCATAAAATGTTCTAATAAGTTGTAGAAAGGATTATAGCCCATGTTAATGTGATGCCCTGTTTTATTTCAGTAACACGTCTATTAGCTATCAGTCCGAAGAGGGATAGACACGCCTACACGGTAAAGTGAATGTGACTTCTACCAACCGAGGTCAGTCAAACTTATTCTGAAAAAACTCAAGTTTCGATGACCTATCCAATGATTTCCTACATAAATCGGCTTATGACAAAAACAAACGCTTAATTGAATCGGAGTGGTTTTATTCTCTTTGATTTGAATCATTGATTTTACATATCTACAAGCGTACAAGTTGCAATTATTATCCTGGCCAAACTTTGGCAAGCGAAACATTAGATTGTATTGATTGAAAACGATTTGAATTCAATGGTAAATAGCGAAGACTTTCATTATGAGTTCAAAGAGTGATATTCATCCATAACATTACTAAAATGAAACAAAACCTGTAACCTCCAATATGATAAAGTTACTTTTTCCATTCTTTTCTTGAGAAAGATAGCCAAAACTCATATTGTAAATTTATCTGAACCAGTAAAATACAAGCTTTCAATGAAACCCATTATAAATCAGTAATCAAAGTGACCAACAAAATGTATTACAAGTTTACTCCCATGTTCATCGAGCAATTTTGCTACAAGTGATAATATTTGATTAGGTTTTTACAAAGGCCTTTACTATGCCCCATTAAATTAATAGAGATGATTGAGATAATTAAACACATGAATCTTAAACACAAAGACACAGAAATTGATTATTCAAAGTTAGTTCGGTTAATTTCATGGAATTATTTTATTGACTTGTTCACAATTTGTGCTAGAAATTGTGCTCTAACATTCTGAATTGTGATGGTACTTATCCATCTGGTAAAAATCCTCAAATCTACAAAATCTCCTAAAAATCACACAATGTGTAAAAATATAAAAATGATGAATATTGAAAATTCCTCCCGTTGTGAGAATTTGTTACTTGTTATGCATTACATTCTGAATAAACATTTGGTTGAAGTGAATTGAAGAATGGATTCTGTATGTAATACACGGTATTGTCAGAAAGTAGGTAAGTATCTAACAAATTGTTATGATGAGCGAGCGTACTCATACTCATTTACTCGCCGTAGGAGCACAAGGCACACTTGGAAATGTCAATTCGAATATACAGCGTTACAATATGTGGTGCCTATGTTATAATTCAAGGCCATAAAACAGACAAGACAGAAAATAACCAAGGAACTTAGGAATATTGGTACATACAAAAATAGATAAATTGATAAATGGATCAGCTGTAAATGGGCATCGCTAGAGTCATGTAAACAAAATAATAATACTTAATTATAAATTCATGGTGCTGCTGTAAAATGGCATTGTCTGATATAGTTAATTCTAAATAAATATTAAATGGGTATCACAGTGTAGTGTGCAGTTACTTTACCTAGGTAGAGTATAGCTGCTAAGAGTGCATTGTCATTTGTGGACTAGGCTATGATAAATTAAATTGCTATAACATAATCAATACTTATTCAATGTCTTGAGCGTTACCTACAATAAAATGAAATAAAGCAGCTTGATGTGCATTGTCCGGTTTACATAAAACAACATGATTAGCCTAGCCTGTCGACTGATTTAGGTTCCAGATGCAAGACGCTAAGGCACACGTTATTGAATATTTGCTCTAATGATTATGATTAGAATTTATAACCCTCATTCAGGCACAAATAATAAGAAAATAATATTAAGCACTATGTAAGTGCAGTACAAATGATGATAATAATCTTTCATAGACTAAGAATGTCAGGTGACCAAGATATCTCTTCTCTTGCTTGCAAAAATAACTTCCAAGTGGTATTTGAAAATAGTAACATCAGTTTTAAAGTAAGTTATTGACTACTAGCTTTACTTTGACTTGAAAATATACCTACAAGTAGGGAATGAAATAACTCTATTATAATAACTTGGTTGAACGATGATGATAATCTAAATATAATCATTTCATTAATTCAAAATGATGCATTATTTTCATACCTATCAGAAATACAATTAGTCAACTATCAGTTTAAGATATTGTATTAGATGTTCATTACTAGACGGGTTGGGAGACAAGAATAAATAATTAACTTAATTAAATTGTAATTAAAATAGAAAATAGTGACACTGCTATTGGTAGGTATGGGATATAGATAGATAGACACTTGAATGGCATTTCATCGGCTTCATGAAAAATAATGACTGGATAATGGTTTTTTTGCGGTTAACCCTTAAATGCATACCCACCGTCTTACAGACACCACTGATATTTAACCCTTACTTACTTACCCATAGTTTCACAGACACTTGTGATAATTTTGTGAATAAGATAAATAGGTAGCTCCTGAGAGTTAATGAGTACCTATACTCAGTTGCAACATTGCATATTATAGTTGAATAAATATATAATAAAGTACATTTGCTACCGGGTTGCTCAGTTCATTGAAATTTAGTTATTGGGTGAACTAATGTGACATAAGTAGGTCATTGTTTTTGGATAATTATAATAATTAATAATAATAATAGTGCTGGACAAGAGCACATCAGGCATCTCCAGACGTGAACTCCAATTACAAGTTTTACTAGCTAAGACAGCTAGAATCACATTTAAATATACAGGTGTTTTTTCGTTATTGTGTGTTAGTGCTTGTTATTGTTCACATGACGAATGATAATAGAGGAGTCATCATCATCATCAGCCTATATTAGTCCACTGCTGGACATAGGCCTCCCCTAATGAGCGCCATAGCGCCCTGTCTTCAGCTTAATAGAGGAGCATTTGAGAAATATGATAACGTAATTCAGAGTGTAATATAAAAATTAAATGTGAATTAAAATAAATAAATGATAATATTGATAATTTATGAAAGAAAACTAAATCACTTACTAGTTAATTTATTTGACTTAAGAGTGACATAACTCATGCGAAATAATAATTTGAAATTAAATAACAAAGTTTTACTGTTACTTACGTATACCACTTGTTGTTGTGTATAGGTGCACGAAATTACTAGGAAAATGGATTCAATTAACTATAGTTTATCTAGAACAAGATTCCGAGAAGATGCAATAAAAAAGAGCCTTAGTAAAATAACTCAGACTATTGGTGTGAAGCAAACAAACTTTACTTGGACCTAAATAAGCATAATATAACAAATCGAATTCTTTAAAGTAATAAAATGGTATCGATAAATTTTGAGTTATCTATCCACAATAAACAAAGGCACGATTGAAACTTTAAAAAAAAAAGGTAGGTATTATTTACACAAAAATAAGAGAATTAAAAAAAAAGCAATGAATAGAGCAAATAGTATACATACATCTTGATACAACAATATGTTGCATACGAAAATATTGATTTTGTGTATTTGATTTTGATAATATTTAAGTACATAATATAGATGAATAAAAACGGATACTTCTTTAAAATATTACGTTTAGATCAACTTCATATGAGACTGATACAAAGCTTAAAGATGAAAATGTATTGGCGATATCAACTATAAAAGATAACAAATAAAGGAAGAGATAGTAATGTTGACATGAATGTGTAATTTATTTCAGTTTAAATACAGCAAAAAGAGTACAATAAATGACAATAGAGATGTTTTTTGAGATCGATGAGTCATCCATCATTAAAGTACCATCAATTCATCAGTAAACCTATTAAACGAGAAAATAAAACTCTTACGTTCAAAAGTGGTTCAAGGGTATAACTGAAAAGAATGTGTTTGTTTTTAGCAGAATAAAGACTTGAAATTTAAAATTGACTAATTTATTATTATGGTACAAAAGACGTGGTGATGAATAATTAATATAACAACAATAATTATTGTTGTAGAAACATTTTTCTGTCACTATCACTACCCAAAAATTACTTACCTACATGAAAATAAAAGTGTTATCAATTAAGAGATTAATGAACAATAATAATATTGAACAAGCTTGCGAAAAAAAAAAAAGTTTAGAAAAAAAAGAAATGTAGTAGAATAAAATGAAAACTTTTATTTTAAATGAAGCACGTATATTTAATCATTTTTATTTAAAGTGAGTTACTAAAGTGAGAAATTATATTTAGAGTTATGAGAGCCATAAATTGATATCAAGTAAATTTAGTAGGTACACATTATGTACAAAGGCAGAAGGAAAAAAAAAAACAATTATGTTAACTAATTCCTCGAGATTGTTTTGGGTATAGGTACCGTTTAATATGAAATTATTAGAAAAACATCTTTATTCACAAAGAAAATTATACAAGTATTTACAATTGAAACAATTGAGCTAACTGTTGACTGTTGCAAACAGTCTACAGGTAGCTCAACTGATCCATATCAACACCAGTCGGAAGCGTCCCCAAGACGCTGGCTGCATTGTCACGCTGTATGACAATGCTGATGCGCTGTATCAGATATTCGCCAGCTCTCGATAAAAATGAATAATAAATAACAAAAATGTATTTTAAAGAAAAGAGAATATTAATTGTGAATTAATAGTATTAGAAAATGTTACTCTTATCGATTATTATATTACATAAATAACTTGATAATTTGTTGATTTAAGTTTTCCAATATTTCGGTACAGTTGTTTCATTATGTGAATATTGAACGTGAATGATATTAGAATAGAACATCATAATATGATTCTTATTTTAATTAATGTGAATATTGAAAGTGAAAAAATTATATACACAGTAAGATTCTATTGTGTGCATCTGATACGAAAAATGAATGTTTAGAGAATAAGCATAATAATTTTAAGAGATAATAATATTAATTTTAAGTAAATCATATATTAATTTTAAGAAGTTATAAGGGTGATCAAGAAAAGCCAAAAATTATAGTGATTAACGCATTCACTGCCCAGCCTTGATGGTGCGACCCGCAGGGGCGTGCCGTCGCACCACTGAGCCACAGGAGGACATCTGCGCCGTGAAAGTGTTAAGTAATGTGAATAAAACTTCTAAAGACAGTGATCAACGAAAGCGATTATTGTGATATAATTTCCCTAAAAGTGAGAATTCAAAGTGAAGAGGACATTAAATCCCAAATACATTTCATAAAAAAAAAGTGAAAAAGTGAACAATGTGAAAAATTAACGAGCAAATATAGTGATATAAATAAAACAATTACACAGTGAACAATTAAAGCGATTAAAAAGAAGAAGAATAATAATAATAATTAAGCGAATAGAGATAATTTAATTATTTCCTAACGTGAGTACGAATGAGTACACAAGATAAATGAGAGATTTTGTTGTAATTAATTTTATAACAACATAATAGCGAAATTATCTGTTGGACGCAACATTACAGTGATCTATAGTTTCTGTTGGACGCAACAGAGAAAGAAAGAGAGAGATATATATATATATATATTATCTCCTAAAGTGAGTACCGATGAGTACATAGATAAATGAGATATTGTATTATAATTATTTTTTTTGTACATAATAGTGACCGAAAGGATCTGTTGGACGCGACAGTGATCAATAGTTTCTGTTGGACGCAACAGAGAGAGAGTGATCCGTTGGATTGCAACGGTGTAATTTGTTATTTATACTTTAAATGTAAGGTGTTAGTTATATTTAAAAGATCTGTTGGACGCGACAGTGATATATAGGTTCTGTTGGACGCAACAGATAGAGTGATCCGTTGGATTGCAACGGTGTAAGTTGTTCTTTTAAATTTTAAATGTAAGGTGTTAGTTATAATTTAAACGATCTGTTGGACGCGACAGTGATAAATAGTTTCTGTTGGACGCGACAGATAAAGTGATCCGTTGGATTGCAACGGTGTAAGTTGTATAGTTAATAAGACTATTAATTAATAAATTGCAAATTAAATATTAGTCATCTGCATATTGTGCTTATGAAAAAAAATGTGTCTGAATCTTATAATTTTAAAACTTGTTACGTAATATCAAGCAGTTTACTTGCGATATTTACTGACATGCAAATATTTTGATATCGAACGCGAGGTCGCTTATATTATTGAGCAGTATGGCCGAGACAAAACAGTCTTTGTGTTGAAGTTATAAACTTGTATGCTTATTACAAATTATTGTATACTTGAAAAATAATGTAGTTTCAACTATGTTTAATAATGTTATGTTATGATGTACCTTAAATTTTCATTTTCCCCTAGAATCACTATTTGAAAGATCTTTGTGAATCATGATAATTAATACTTAAATAATAACATGATAGTGATACTAAAATGAAATGAAAGCGATATGACAATGTTAAGTAAGAGATATTATAATGAGGTGATAGTGAAACGCTTATTGATACCAGCAACATTATAATTAAATTTTGTTTGTTTTGTGGTAGACAAGTAGGTATTAACGATATTCATACATAACATTAAGTGCACTGTGATCTGCCAATAATTGTATAATTCTGACAAGCCAGGCAGTTCAAACTATCTGTATTGCCACTAAATGTAGTCAACTGGTGTATGACTTATTGACCTATTCATTTTAATTGTTCGAAAATGAAGAATAATTCTGTTTATTTTAATAATTCTAACAATAATTATTGTACGTCCGAAAAGACAAACTGTTGAGTAATTTATATGTACCTACTTCATAAAACGAACTGCAACTAGGTAATACAGTTGAAACAGTAAATAAATCTTATTCTTATGATGAAAATAGAAAGTATAAATGTATTATTATTACTTACTAAATTTGTAACTGCCAACTTAATTCCGATGTAATTTTGACTAAAATATTGTTTAAATTTAACCTAATCTTTGAGCCACGCGAGGCGCGTGTTATATCGAATGGCCGAATATTAGCTTGCATAAAAAAATAGGTTTGGAGTTGGAAATAATTTTATTGTTTGATTGTAAAATATTTGTGATAAGAGTGCAACACACACAATGTCATGAACGCCGTTGTAGAAAAGATATGTTGATAATCATAAAATGTTCTAATAAGTTGTAGAAAGGATTATAGCCCATGTTAATGTGATGCCCTGTTTTATTTCAGTAACACGTCTATTAGCTATCACTATGCTGGTGCTTATTCTGATAAGTAAGCACTTTTGCTCCGTGATACATAAGATGCTTTCATACTGGCATGGCGATTTGCAAGGAGTCACCTCCGAAAAACATGGTTGAAAGGGTAACCATTTCGACTATTTTCAAAATATACCTACCGAACCTACCTACCAAAATATCCCGTTTTAAATTACTTTAGTGCATTAATAAATAAATTATATGTTGAAA
Organism: Eupithecia subfuscata; assembly: GCA_963564075.1. Lineage (NCBI taxonomy): Eukaryota > Metazoa > Arthropoda > Insecta > Lepidoptera > Geometridae > Eupithecia > Eupithecia subfuscata. Next base: position 3,085,586 of record OY751116.1, on the reverse strand, counting down.
AAAGTTAGTGTTCGCGACGTCTACTGTTCGTAGAACTACTAGTATTATAAATGCGAAAGTTAGTGAAATGTGAAATTTTTGTTACCTAGGATCTCCAAAACTACTGAACAGATCAAGATGAATTTGGCGTACATTTAGAACTTGTTTGAATTTTATTTTTTGACTAGCTGCGCCCCGCGGTTTCGCACGCGTTGTTTCTATGGAAACGTTTATAGGTGATTTCTATCCCACGGGAACTGATTTATGGGATAAAAAGTAAAAAAAAAGCCTATGTTTGATTCCAGGATAAAAATTACTTGTATGCAAAATTTCAGCCCGATCCGTTCAGTAGTCTTGCCGTGAAGAGGTCTCAAACATCCATCCATACATCCATCCATCCAAACTTTCGCATTTGTAATATTAGTGTGATGTGATAGTGTGATAAATTTTGCCACTCACTTGGAATTTTGTTCTAGAAGCGTATACATTGCCCTTTGAAAGATACATTTATCTTGTGTAGCCTAGTTGTGGGCACAGTTATGTGTTGTATTAAGTAGGTATATCAGTTATCTAGTACCCAAAACACAAGCTCTGCTTAGCTTGGGGCTAGATGATGCTGTGTGGATTGTCCAGCATTGTTTATTATTTCAATGATTTACGTTTTTGGGATCTAAGGTGTAAATAATTAATATCAAAAACGCGTAAATCTCAGTTAGTTCTATTCCATATAATAAGTATTTCTTACTGATACAAATGTTTTCAATAATACAAGGTCACATTATCCCTGGGTGACATAGGCAATGCTTTATCCACCTTCCGCGTGAGTGACGCCGCGAGCAGAAGCTAGTATGTACTTCTGTGTTACGTACGTTCTTTCCCGTGACGTGACGACACGGCAGCGTGTAAACCTGCTGATACGTCGGCAAAAATCGGAGCTCCTGAGAAAAGTTCCTGAGAAAAGAGGGTTTACAGACGGACAGACAGACAGACGGACAACAAAGTGATCCTATAAGGGTTCCTTTTTTTCCTTTTGAGGTATGGAACCCTTAAAATGTTTGTAATTCAAAAAATCGTGGAACAAACGTTGACCCCCTTTATATCTAGAATGACCCCCTTTCGGCTTACACCCTTTCCGTGGCACCCTGTATATAAAATAGATATAATATAATAGATATTAGATAAACCCGTGAAACTGTTAGTATTATAGCTCAAACGAGCTGCACTGGCACACTATTAGTTCCCAACTGTGGTGATAATCCAAAACTCAATAATTAAACCTAACTCGAACACAGCAAACTAATTAGCAGTGTAACTATGTATACTTCGATTAGCTGATGAGACTGTATGGGTTTGGAAATTCGGTAGTTCAAAGTTGTGGTTTGAACTACTACAAACTTAGCTACATATCTTTGACGATATTCTTGTTTATTTGGTTCTAGCTTTTCCTTGAATTTCGCTCGCGCGTTATCTAAATTTCTAAGGTCTTAGAAAAAATTCACACGTACAACCACAGCACAACCAGACCGTGGTCGTGTGCTAATTTGTATAAAAATGAATAATTTAATTCACACGGACCACATTTTGCCGTCTAATTCAACCATGTGGTCGGTACGGACATCGCAACCCCAACGCAACAACCAGCCACACCGCGCACTAGCCGCTAGCCACATCGCAACTACTAGCTTCACCGCAACCACATCAATATTTTTTAGTTTCAAGCGAAGGGTTACTTAAGTATATAAGAATAAGAACATCTCTTTTATTTTATCTTTATTGTAGCCAAAATACAGTATTTTGTAGTAGATAGTTTGTTCCGGTTATAATTATTACTAAGTAACACCATTACCTTAAAAGATATTTAGAACTTGTAAATTATTACAAACTTATAACAATTACACACTACTTCGACTTGCATTAAAAAAACTGAAGTAAGTCACAAACATATCAGCAAACATTGTAAATTGTATGTAGTTCGCAGATGGAAATGCAGAACATACGCAAGTATAAAGTAGTAAATGTGTTGTGTCGTATGCACGGTATTTCGAGGTAATCTGCTACATTTTATACAGCAAATTGTGTTGATTCTCGTAGATATAAGAGTCTGATTTGTGCTGGAAAATATCCTGACTCGTTCTGTATTGAAAGAAATGAAAAGACATGAATGTTTCTATTTTATTGGCGACCTCTATGGAGTAGTGAGCGAGACTTGTGGGTTCAATTTCAATCTCATTTCATTTTACAAATTTATTATCAAACTCCTTTTACCAACCATTTAAACCGTTTGTCAGTGTTTAGTTTTATAATTTGACTTTTTCTAAGTGTACATTAATTATTGTATTTATAAAAATAAAAAGTTTTTGATTTTGATTATAAAATTAAAAGGCCACCTACGCATCATTTCCTCTCACACACCTGATTATCTTTTTCAGAATCTTAAGAAATAATATGACAAAATGATACGACACTAGAAAAAAAATCTGTCCATTTTAAATCAAGCATGTTTCTGATTTCAAAGTAACCGTCTAACTTATAAAACTCAATATTTCGAACTCTTGCTCAGTCCGTCTTTCCGAGCTTTAGAAGAACCGTAAAAATACTAAACAGGATTTCCTCTTGTGAAAAGCATTGCAAAGATGACTCTCGCGGTCGCCCGCCTCTGGGGGAAGAATTTGTAAGTTTGATTTGATTCTTGGATTTTGGCGCGCGGGGAAAATAATGCAAATTCGGTTTGTGAGAATTGTGCCACTGCTGCCATCTAGCCGGGATAGCGTTGGTTCTTATGATATGCGAAATTGTAGGCTGGTTTGCTTCGAATTTCGGGGTCAAATAGTTTTACACTGACATAGTGTTGTTTATTTTATAGAACTTTTATTATCTTTTAATTTATTTGTTGATTCATATTTTTATTTTAAATGTCGTAAAGTTCTACAAATGTATTGACAACATTATTTTAATTAAATTTTTAGTCTTGTTTGTAATTTGAGAAAATATCTTGTTTTTGTATCTTTTGAATTGATTTGTATGTCACTTAAATGGAGACTTCCAAATACATTTTTGTTTGTAAAAAAGGTACTGCAATAAACGTTTTTTTTATAGTGAAATTTGAGTTATTATAGTGAGGAATTACATTGATTATCTAAGTACCTACTTAAAACCATTAAACGAATGAATCCAAACCTGGATATGTAATAAAGCTGGGTAGTAAATGTATCTACTAACCTTTTAATTTTAATATGTCGTACGTTATCATAAATTCCTCGTGCCTTCTATGCCTGTTCTTTTCTGACTAACAAACCTGTTGTTGGCAAGCAACTGTTGTGGCCAATATTGGCGCGAATAAATATTGGCTCCGAGGGGATATCCAAAGTGTAGTTAGCGCAAGCTAATATTGGCCTATAGTGTGAAGCAGAATATGGCCAAACATTTCACTCAACAAAACACAATCACCGTGCTATCTGTCGTTGTAAGGTTGTCGCACACTTACCTATCTATGTACTATCCTGAGTTCTTGTAATGTGTATGATTTAATTAGATCTGTATTGTATTAAGATTATGTTTTTTATTGTTAAATTTTTGATTGTTTTGTGTCTTATGTGTGGTCTTCCGTGATGCCACCAAACGGCTCTGTCGGAAGACCAGCGTTGGTTGTTACGTGTTAACAACTAGCTTTTGCTGAGACAGAGACCATTTTGTGACTTTAATCGACAGGAGCTGTATCTTTTATTGGAACTAAGTTCCTTATCGCGCGTTGTGAAAGGGGGCTAGACGGAAAAAAATCTTACGAAAAGTTGTAACGACATATTTTGACGAAGAGAACCGAGGAGAACCGAAGCGACGACCGCAGCCGAGTTGAGCCGAGGTGCGCTTCGATTCGAACAATCGTGTGTTCCGCTCGCTCGCGCAACGTGTCATTGGAGTGAGCGGGATATATCAGTTTTCTGCGGCCTCACTGAAGATGACGCGAGGACGCGAGATTAATCGAAAGGAACTTCGTTCCATCCGGGTGTCCCTTGACACCTCTCAAGTTTTTTATTTTTAAATCATGTTTGTTTCTGTTAAGTTACAAATAAAATATTCTCATTCTCTCTCATTCTCATACGACACCTCCATAACTTGAGATGTGAGTCCATTTGACGTTAGTAACGAGACGTGACTTCTCCGTTTTGTAAGGGACTTGCGTAGTTGCCTGTACGCACGATAGAGGCACTGTACCAAATCGTATGGAAAAAGGATACGCCAGAATGTCGTCCACGTCTCGCCCTACTGAGCCGTTACGTATTCTGTGTATAAACTTTTTGACAGAAGTTACACTTTATCTTCTTGATTTGCGCACTTTCCTACAATGCATATTTCTGAAAATTATTTATCAAGCTCGGCGCCAAAAAGAGAATTTTGGATATTTGTGTTGTGAGTTATTTAAAAACATTGTTCCTTGAAAATGACTTGAGTATAGCGGTCTAAAGAGTAGAAAAAAAAGAGGCCATGATGGCGATGCAGGTCAGTTCCCATGTGGATAGTGTACGACTACCTTTTGTCTTAGAAATTTCTCCGAAGTCACTAGAAGTTCCGAAATGGTCTCATTCGGAGGCGTTTTTCTTTCTCTACAGTGCTCTTGGGTCCGATAATCGTAAAGCACTTGGAAGATAATTAAAAAGACCATCTATTGAGGGCCCCTTTTAATTACGATAGCCTGAATCTGTTTACATTTGAACTCCATTTTATTTGCATTGTAACCGTAGAAAACATACCGATGTGTATGGTGTTGCGAAAGAAAATAATGTTTTTGTTATTATAGTGCGTAAGCCATATAAGATTTTCGACTCCCACGTCACTTGACCTCGTGGTGTAGTTGGTTAGCACATTCCCCTACTGAGGGAAGGATGCGGGTTCAAGGCCCGTCGAAGTCGAAAATTTTTGCGGTACTATTTGATTTCTTAGAAAATAATGTGTTCTTATTTTGGGTTTTCATACAACAATCTTATGAAGTACCTATAGTTACGCTGTGACCGGGGAACGTTACCTACACTCGGTAACAACCGAAACTTTCTTATTCAATGTAAATAAAATAAAATTTTAAATTAAATATTATTATTATTACTTTAAAAGGCTTAAGTGTTCATTAAATAAAAAGCTAAATTCACAATTAAACCGAAACCCCTGATGACGATGAAAGTTTACACTACCTATCTAAACATTAATACGGCTTTACCGATTTCCATCAAACATATCTAGATCTCAAGACTCGATGTGGACACCTTGTAACAAAAATATCTAAATTGAACACACATACATTTCGCCGACTACGCCGACGTTATGGGGCAAAATGTAACGTAAAACCAAACCCGTTATAATAAACTGATAACATTCCTCTTTTTGAGCTGCTTAAAATCTTTTTATAATGACCAATGTCATTTTATAGTTCGGACGCAAGTTATCAACGGCTCTTTGAGGAAGATCAGAACCGCAAAACAGAATAAATTAACCTATATGTTAAATGTAAGCTCTAACAAAAACATGTACCTAATTAGGTCAGCCGCGATGCTCCAAAAGAACGTGTGTATTTAATTTAATTAACTGTTTGCAAGTCCTTGCGTACTCAGTTCCTTGATGTGGATTTTAACAATTACTGTTCATTACGATGCGCGGGAGCTTTTGTAATGCAAATCCATTGTTTTTGCGAGCAAACTACACTACTTTAGGTAGTTTTACACTACTTTGCGTAGTTTTATGTGGTGGGGTCATTGTTAGGGGAGGTAGTGCTAATGTAGAGAACAAACATATGTTGATTAATTTAAGCTTAACTTTATGTGACTATGTAATTTATAGAATACTAGACAAGATCGTATACGTTGTACTGTACTCTCTTGACCAGTGTTTTACATGGCTATTTTTAACTGTTTGCCTCGTTGGTCTAGCGGTAATCATAGTCAACCGCTGATAATGGGGTCCTGGGTTTAAATCCCGGGTCGGGCCAATAGTCGTTATTGGGGTTTTACTAGCAAGGAAAATTTACTGTAGCAGCCCGGAGTCAGGAAGTTGGCGGTGTTACACCCCCGTGTTTCGGAGAACACGTTAAGGGCCCATACTACCTCGTTATTGTGTGAAGAGGATAGGCATAGGATTTCGCGTTCACAGGAGCGGGACAGAGCAAAGCGGCGTAAGCCCAAAAATCAAGTTTTTAGTAGTTATTTGCTCCCCACAAACATTAGAACAGTTAATTGAAAAAAAGGCAACATATAAAATGTTCTTTATACTTAGTTCAATTACTATGCTTAATCTCAAGATCGTATCATTTGTGTTTATTGAGAAATTAGGGTTTTAGTAAAAAATTAGAGGTAACTTTGCGATTTTTTTCTATCGAGAAAATTTTATGGAATAGTGTTTTCGAAACATATGATCGATAGAATATGTCCTGAACTTTACCATATATAAATTTCAAAGTTAAATATTCAGTAGTTTGGAAGATATGGAGGTCCGACGGAGTTAAAAATAAGCAATTTGAGGTTGTATACGCCCTTAAGCCTGCGCCTGACCTCTCCCCGGTCGTGTCGATCTGTCGTTCCATCGGATTATGAGAGTGAGGGAAATGAGAGAGCACCTGTGTTTGCGCACACACTTGTGCACTATAATCATATGTCCTACGCAGTCTCCGATGAGACTGGCCGCCCTGGTCTAAATTCGGCTAGGATGACATTATAATTTTTAATTAATTTAAGTTTTATCTCAAATGTGGATTCCTAAATTTATTTTGACTGTAAAAAAATATTATTTAAAATAAACTAAAATAATCTAAAATAAACATTATCTTAAAATTAAACTTGGTTTTGTAGTGTTAGTTTTTATTCATAAAGAAAACTACAATCAAATAATAGACATAAATTAGAACTAGTTTTTACAATTGAAACAATTGAGCTAACTGCAGACTGTTGCAAACAATCTACAGGTAGCTCAACTGATCCGTATCAATACCAGTCGGAAGCGTCCCCAAGACGTTGGCTGCATTGCTCGGCTGTATTTCAATGCTGATGCGCTGCGCCAGATACCAGCTCTCGGGTCACGCGTCGCTTCGACCAGACACTCAGAGATTTTTTTTAAAACCCGAAAAGCCTCGGTACCCCGCGGACCTAGGGTCTCGACTCCAAGGGGAGCAAATGTGTAGGTTCTGTCCACTGCATATTTGCGCCTCTTGAGATCCTCGATCAAATCTGCCGCCGCAACCGCCCTCACGGATGTCCTCGGAAGACGGGAGGGCGCAAGTGTGTCGATGCATGTGGTGTTAGTTACTTCTATCTTTTTCTCTAAAGTATGATATTTACTCTAGTAGGCTTTGGATAAATCTCCATTGTTTCCAATTAATTAATATAGGCAATCCAGATGGGAATAATTCAATTATGAGTAAATGAATGCACCTTCCGTTCTAATTTCATACCTGATTAGATGTGAAGTTAGAAAGGAAGGTTTATTAGGCGTTCCCTTTCTGATGGTACGTTCTGCGAATTAACTTCAGTCCACTCCACTTCAGTTAACTCCAGTCTTAATTAACTTATTGAATTACAAATAGTACGCAGACCTAGCTCGTAAAGTTATTCAGCATGCTCGTGTTCTGGAATCAGCTTAGGAGAGACACGCAACAGCCATAGGTACAATAATCCACGATCAATCAGAATGGGATGGAACCATTTCTCTGACGACCTCGGTGGCGCGGTGGGCGAAGGTCCGCCTGCGGCGCAGGAGGTTGCGGGTTCGATTCCCGCCTTGGGACAAATGTTTGTACGACCTACAAATATTTGTTCCGGGTGTTCTGGTCGTTTATATGTATAATAAAAAATATCTATCTATGTAATTTATTATATTATGTATATCAGTCATCTAGTACCCATAACAACAGCTCTGCTTAGCTTGGGGCTAGATGATGCTGTGTGGATTGTCCAGCATTATTATTATTATTATTTTATTTCGAACTGAAACAAAAGCGGACACAGACTCGGAGCCCTGTCAGAATTTTTGTCCACTTTTGTTTCCTGGAACCCTGTTCCATCCTATTCTGACAGCGCGTGAAGTGTACCAGAAATATTAAGCACTAGACGATCGCCTCGCGGTTTCACCCGCGTAGTTCCCGTTCCCGTGGGAATTCCGGGATAAAATATAGCCTATGTCACTCCCTGAAAAGTAAGCTTCCTAACGGTGAAAGAATTTTTCAAATCGGTCCAGTAGTTTTGGAGCCTATTCAATACAAACACTAAAACAAACAAACAATCAATAATATTATTATAGTATTGAAAATAATAACGTTAATAAGATTCCGTCCTATTCTGATCGTGCGAGGTTAATTCCAACATGATACCCTAAAGCTGCGCGTCCAACGGATCGGAATCGGAGCGAATCCCAGAAATTTTTGGCCGAAAAGACTTAAGACCTTAGAATTTGTTGTTAATTTTAACAGATCAAAAGAGATAAAGCTCAAACTACCCAATACCAAAATTCCTAAAAATTTTCAGGAAATAATTTACGATTTCCCGGATCGGCCAAACTTTCGGGAATTCCCGGGACCAAACCGTACCGCGTACGCTTTGTAGACTCTGATTCCTCAGGCATCCATTTGTCGCACAGCTTAAAGAATCTTGACTCTTGCACTAGATTCTCTGCTACTGGCAAAGTCATACGGATATTCTGCACCACTACAAGGCAAAGTTGCATATGCATGTGTCAGTGCACGCAGGCCGAAATCCCCAGGGACAGACAAAAGCGAGCAATTTGCCCGTGGGTCATGATTAGTCGTTATTAAACTTGAATATACTACACACAGGCCGTGTGGAGGACACAGTATTACAACTTTATGTAAGGTACTGTAAAAACATCATATCAAAAATACTATTTTCACATATGCATTTTATAATAAGCACGGCCAAAGAGTAGAATGAGCTTACTGCGTCTGTTTTCCCGTAAGAGTACAATCTTGGAGTCTTCAAGTCCAGGGTAAATAAGTTCCTTGTTCAGTATGACTATGTTTCACCCCCTGAACGCTTGTAGGCACTGGGTGCATTTCCTTTTCACATAGGTTTAAGAATGTATACATATATTTTGTGGTTATAAATTTAGTAGTCCAAATACCTGGAAAGGTGGTGGGACCCACACAAAAGTGTCTGTATTTATTAAATGGTTTTCAAAGTAAAGCAGGCATAAATTACTGTTTAATTATAGGAAAGACTATTGATAGTTCCGTCTAAAATTATATTTAAGTTTTATCCAGATATTTTGAATATACAATTATACGTTTTAAATATATTTAGGAATAGGGATTAGGTAGGTAACTGTTTCTAGAAATGGTTGTGTTTTCTCTTATGATAATCAGTATGTATATTTATGCAGTAGATGTTTCAAAGTTATAGTAACTAACAGTAGAAAATGTAGTTACTAATGAACTAATATTCTCGTTTCATGTTAACTTATTAACAGCTTTAACTTGGTGGGTAGTTTTAACATTCATCCATTTCATAATAATCTATGTAACATTTTAGTGTAAGCATAATTATATCAAAGTGGTTCAGAATAAAAGCTTGCGTAAGCAGACTTGATCAGGTTTTTCTTTCCGGGACGCACGATCATTTTTGAAAACCTTTTACTTACCGAAGAAAATAGTTAAACCAGTTGATATTGTCTAAAATTTTGAGCTTCAACTTGCCTACAGAAATATTATAAAACAAACTATGTATCCTGTACCTATTTAACCAGAATTGGATAGCCGAATTGAACTTGATAACAAACAACTATGAATAGTTTTTAATAACTTCAGAGATGATGAAAGTACACTTACCTACTCGCGGCCTCCCGGAATCTATCCAAATCCCTGTAGCAACAGCGGATAAGCATCGGCGGTGACGTATGCGGTGCGTAGGTGCACGAGCGGCAGCGGGCACGAATGCGCACGCGGTCCGAGTGGTTCCTGCAGCCGGCGGGGTCGTTGGACGCGGCGCGCGCCCGCGCCGGTACGCCCCCGACCCCCCCGCGACTACCGCGGCCCCCCCTGGCCCCCCTGGGGGGTCGAGCCACCCCCCCCTGCTCGGCCGAGGCGCGCGAGAGCACAGCGCTCTACGTGCTCGTCGCCTGCCTTGAGTTTTTGTTTTGATGCACCGGTACTGTGTCTGTGATTCGCTTCGGTGCGGAGGACTAACCGGCGCCGATCGAAGGCTTTGTTTCTCTGATTTTATTCGCTATTTAGCCTGACCGACAGATACTTAAGTGAGTTGGTGGCCAAACGCTTGACCATCATCAATAAAAAAAAAACTTACCATTACCCTTACCCTGAAGATATATTTCGATTTTCTAACACTTCCATGGCCCAAGACGTGCACCGCGGCGCTGTAGTGGCGCACCTCTCCGGGTCGCACCAGGAGGTTGGGCAGTGAATATGTTAAAGGTTGAAATGCAACATAAGTTTTCTTCCAATACAAACAGGGCTCGTAGATAACCCAGTCTCGTTCATATCGGCAGAAAAATTACTTATGGCCCACTTGGGGTCGAAGACACGAATCTTGAAGGTACCTACTTATTAATAGTGTCCGATGGGTAGAATAAATAATTACAAATAAATGTTTAACTTCTAGGAGGGTGCGGAGCACTGGCGCAAAAACGTAGCATCCATCTGGGCAAGCACCTGCTTAGCCCAGATGAGCTAAGAGACTTCACTCCGAAGAAAATCCTACAGTTCCTAGTAGCTGCAAGGGTTAGTGGCGAATTATGAAAACCGCTGCTTCGAGGCTGAACACACAAATGGCGATCACAATTAGCCTATCATAGCCGCAGTGACACGAAAACCACCAAATGCAAATAATAATAATAAAAATAATAGCGCGTGAACCGGATCAACTTTGTCAGTAAAATGCGCTGAACTCGTTTACAGAGCGAAACTGAGTTTATCTTATACTAGACGATCGCCTCGCGGTTTCATCCGCGTAGTTCCCGTTGCCGTGGGAATTCCGGGATAAAATATAGCCTATGTCACTCCCTGAAAAGTAAGCTTCCTAACGGTGAAAGAATTTTTCAAATCAGTCCAGTCGTTTCGGAGCCTATTAAATACAAACAAACAAACAACCAAATCTTTCCTCTTTATAATATTACTAGCTGCACCCTTACTACCCGTAGTCCTATTACCCGTTTTTCCGTAAAAAGTAGCCTATGTTCGTTTTATGAATAATGTGGACTTCTAATGGTAAAAGAATTTTTCAAATCGGTCCAGTAGTTTCGGAGCCTATTCAATACAAACAAACAAACAAACCAACAAATAAACAAACAATCAAATCTCTTCTCTTTATAATATTAGTATAGATTAGTTCAATACAAACAAACAAACAAACAATCAAATCTTTCCTCTTTATAATATTATAATATAGAGTGAACGCGTTCAGTTGCAACAGTGAAATCGGACCTTAGGAGAGCACAAAATAAAATCAACTCGCCCACTGCCCTGACTCTACTATGTCGTCTACTGCCCAAACCATACAGCACCCAGCCAGGCATGCAAGGCATCGGCGTCATCTGAAGCGTCTTTTCAACCGAAATCCTCTCCTCGTCTAGTATTTGTTCGCTATAAACCTGGGTTTCTAGCAGAAACCTTGTGACGACGTTCGATTGTGTCTTGTCTAAATAAAGTAGATTTTACGATAACTCTACACAGGGTGCCACGGAAAGGGGGTGAGCCGAAAGGTGGCGATTATGGACCACGATCAACTTGTAAATAATGATTTTTAAATTCTAATATTTTTATAATTTTTTTGTAATCTTTTTTTTCTTTCTATTCGTGTTCTTTTACACGCACTCTTGTTTTGTTTAACCAATTATTTCACAAATATTTTTTGCTTGTTGTTTCAGCAAAACCTGTGTTTTGTCATGAAGATGTTACAAAAAAGTTATGTAAATCCTTTGAAATTCTAAAACAATTAATGTAAGAATACACGTAAAAGAACACGAAAAATAATATGTAAATTTTTTTCCAAAAAAAAATTAAAAAATCGATATTCACTAAATCGTCATTCAAACGTTGACTCCCTCGATGTCTAGAATCACCCCCATTCGGCTTGGTACGCTCTTTCTGTAGTGTATACCATAGGAAAAACAGTCAGTTAAGAAATTTTAAAAATCCCGGGAGTGTAAAGGGTGACGAAATCACATCACACTAAAATTATAAATGCGAAAGTTTGGATGGATGTATGACTGCTTGTTTGTTACTTCTTCACGCCAAAATTACTGAATGGATCGGGCTGAAATTTTGCGTAGATGTACTTTTTACCCTGTAAATCAGTTCCTATGGAATGGAAACACCCTTTAAACGTTTCCATAGAAACGACCCGTGCGAAGCTGCGGGCACAAACTAGTGCGTACTTTTTTGTGTAAAACTAGTTATTCTACCTATAACAGTACGACGTGGTCAAAAGATAATGCAGCTTTGACAAGTACCGGTACCAACAGAGCTGAGATGGCCTTCATGTTTCACTTACTTATTTATTCATCATCAAGTGCCTGCCGTCAGAGTACATGTAACTCTATTTTTACAGGCGTACTCAATGAATAGTACCTAGTCACATTTATTAACATTTAAAAATTCATTACAAACATTCATTACAAAAATAAACCTAACATTAAAAAGTTCCATTCATTAAAAAATTACAATAATATAATTACATTAAAAAATTGGTCAAAGTGCAAGTCAAAGTGATAACAATTTCGTAACATTGAAACATAAAATTCGTCAAACTTAAGGCGCTACCCCGACCCAACTCAGCGCCACCACCTATTTTATTTAATTATTATGATAAACGAAAGAATTTTTAAAAAAACGATCGGGCAGTTTGAGCTTCCTATCATAAGCTTTTTTTTAATGCCTCTATAAATGTTTTAGTTTGTATAGTACAGGAGGAGATGCGAAGTTGCTCATTTGTCCCACCATGGTGGCCAAAAAGAGCAACTTCGCATCTCTGCTTAAAGTATACAAAATAAAACTTTCACAGGCACATTTAAAAAAAGCTTATGATAGGAAGCTCAAACTGCCCGATCGTTTTTTTAAAAATTCTTTTGTTTATCATAATAATTAAATAAAATAGGTGGTGGCGCTGATTTGGGTCGGGGTAGCGCCTTAAACAAAACATAAAATTAACCACAATTAAAAAATTCTATCATAAAATCCTATAAAAAACTCATCGATCAACCATTAAAAATACCATAAAATGATAAATTTCACCCCTTATTTAGATAACATAATATAAATAACAAAGCCCTCATATTTCGATAGATAGGTCCTACCTTCGTTTTTCATCCAACATAAAACTCAGACAGACAGACAAGTTAAAAATCTTCCAGTTATCAGATGAAGAATTTTCGATAGCGTTTAAAATATGAATAGAAGCGGTATAACCCTCTGCTTTTCCAGTTATACTATGCCCAGTTATGTCCGGTTTTGTCCGGTTTCCCGGTGGCTATGTGAGTGTCGCTCACCGATGTGTAATTACGTTCCGTTCGCTCTGATGAAGCTTCTAGAATTAGCTTTGTGTCAATCGGAACGTCAGATCCGCGGACACTAATCAGTGACATCTTTGGGTACTAAAAATGCTATCGAAATTGCGATTAAGTACAGGCAATTAGGTACATTTTACAAAACAAAGATGCACTTTAGTATGTTGTATACTAGTTCTAATTTATTTATATTATTTGATTGTAATTTTCTTTGTCAATAAAATAATTGTGTAGTAAAATTAAGAAGAACTTATGGTATAGTCATCGCACAAGAGCTAGTCTCTTGTGCGTAAAAGAGGAAGCGAAACAAAATACTGGCCGGTTTCACAGCCTTAGGAAAAATAAATGCACAAAGGAATACATTTTGATTTTTCTAAGGGGAGATTATTTTCATAACACACACTTCTCTGCCTCTCGCATTGTGCAGAAAGTGATTTCGGGGAGGTGAGCACTGCAAACTTGCTGCAAAGGGTGCTACGGGTTGCTACGGCGTAGAGACTGCCTACGCCGTAGCACTTTGTAGCACTCTCAACTGGTTCGGGCTAGTACGTACCTATTCTTGATTTTGGTTCTACGCTTCGATCAGTCGAGTTTAATGGATATACGCTATAAGTCCATTATTGAATAACCTCATCAAGGTTTTGACGTGACGACGTCTTATAATTCGATAGAGCCGGCTGCACGCACGAAAAAACATGACGTCATGCGGCGTTACCTCGCATGCGGCGTTACCTCGCTCTGAGGCGTTCCATGTAAGGCTTGAAGTGCAAGCGAGAGCGCTCGACATCCGTCTCTCTCCTACTTTAGTGAGCGATGCGTCTGCGTTGTCACGTTCAACTATCGTCAGTAAACCGACTTTACAGACAACCAATTTTTTTTATCTAGAGTTAGACCAATATTTTTCATCGATGTCGATGTCATTTAGTGAATCAATAAATAAAATTTTACAAAATCAATGCACACAATATCGATAACAGAGAAGAGAAATCTTTAAAATACTTATAATAGCTGAATTTACGAGGCTTTGCCCACGTGGTCGATTTAATAGGAAATTCTTATGAAAAATTGAGCTTCAAACTAAAACCAAATATTAATGATGATTATCTGTATCTGTTAAGTGTCACAAGACAATTAAAGGTAGAGTTACTTAAAATAATAATGTTTTTGGCATCTACAATTAATTCATATTCCGTTACGTGTTCATAGTCCGTATGTGATGTTTGGGGTTGCTATAAAAACAATGGCACAGGGAATTTGTGGACAAGAGTTCCAGAAATCCCCGTCATCTATAGGAAAAAATTAGTTTAATTTAATTTTGTTCTGCAGGTTTAAAATTGTTCTGCAGGGGGCGCTGCTGCCCGCCCCGGGTGGATATCCCTTAGTCGCCTCTTACAACACCCACGGGTTAGTTATAGTTTAGTTATAGTTATAGTTGGGGTGGTGCAAATTCTAAGCCGGTACCACACAGCTATCACTAAGCATGCCTAGATCTAAAACGTCACCCAGACAGAGGCTTAAAGGCCAACACTTTGTCTGTATCACGCTTTCTACAAAACTGACCACGTGATAGGCCACCCCTATGACTGTCTAGACGCGTAAAAAACCTAGTTACAAAACTATGCAAATTCAACCCAAAATCTCATAATTCTTAACCCTAGATAGCAGAATATTTTGCAAATATGGCAGGTCTTTACAATATCTCAGCCTATAATGGACCGTGAGATAGGCAGTATTTATAGGGCAGTCGACAATAATGGTAGGTAACAAAAGGTATTGTACTAGTATGCCTCTCGAATGTGACCCTCCACGAATGTTTTGATAGTTAGCGTACAGACATACATTTATTATTATCTTATCTATGTATTTATTTTGCGTAGGTACGGATATTACTTTTAGTACCTACAGCACGTCACATCACACTAACATTATGAATGCGAAAGTTTGAATCATGTATGGATGGATGGATGTTTGTTACCTACCTCTTCACGCCTCTTCACTGAATGTTTCGGGCTGAAATATTGCATACAGGTAATTCTAATCCTGGAATCAAACATACTTTTTATCCCATATAATCAGTTCACATGAGATAGAAAACGTTTCCATAGAAACAACGCGTGCACGCGAAGTCGCGGGCAGGGGCTAATAAATATTATATTATATATAATATTATATTATATATAAAGGAGTACCTCACTCACTGACAGACAAAGCACAGCCCGAACCATTACTGGTTCTAGAGGCTTGTACGCATAACGCGAACGAAGTCGCAGGTTACAGCTAGTAATATTATAAAGGCAATGTTTTGTGTTTGTTGGCCAACTACGCAAAACTACTAAAGAGATCGGGCTGAAATTTCGCTTAGATATACCTACCTAGTTCTTGTATTAAAATACTTTTTATATCAGAAAAACACATGCAAAAAAATCTATGGGAGCCGAACCGACTGCAAGGATACTAAATCAATATTCCTCTCCAAAGACAGGACAACCACAAAAACGATGCTCAAGATGACCCGCGAGGACCTGAGAACGATGGTGGGTATCATCACAGGTCACTATGAGCTGAACCATCATCTTTTCAAGACTGGAGCCACAGACAGCAGCTTGTGTCGTGGCTGCTTCCAAGAAGAAGAGACTGTGAATTACGTTGTATTACACTCCACAGAGGAAGCCAGACACAAGACGGGGCTGAAGAGTCTCATTGAGGAATCAACCCCATCCACACCCACAGAAAGACTGAAACAAAGCTGTCAGTCACCAAAAGTCCTGCACCGGTACTTCAAGGAGCTGGGCTGGTTAGGGCCTAAGGGGATAATGCACAGTACACTCCCATACTTTTTATATCAGAAAAACACATTAAAAAAAACTATGGGAGCCGAACCGACTGCAAGTATATTAAATCAATATTCCCCTCCAAAGACAGGAAAACCACGCACACGATGCTCAAGATGAGCCGCTATGGCGCTCATTAGGGGAGGCCTATGTCCAGCAGTGGACTAATATAGGCTGATGATGATGATGATGACACTCCCATGCGAGATGTCCATGCCGATCTCAGTTCCCCCACTCAGAATTAGAATTAGAACACATGCAAAATCACGGACTGCAGCTTATAATTAGATAAGCCTAGAAAAATCTAGTGTTAACAAAGTATCAGCATGCTCGTATTATAAACCGTAACAACATAACATATAACGTTTTCTACTAGAAACTTAGCGTAACAATCGTGTTAGCCGTGTCGCGAGCAGTTTCTGAGTTTCGCTGAAATTCACTTTGCATAATGTTCTATAATGTGTAATCGTTATTATAATAATCGCAGAGCTGCAGCAGCTTTGTTTTACCTATTCATTCAAGGGTGGTGTTCTTATAAGATGAATATGAATGTGCATGGGCGCAGGCATATTCATCCTAAAAGAAGTCTTGAGATAATTTGGATATTCATCTGTGTAATTTTTTATTCACAAAGAAAATTACAATCAATATGTATTACCATCGGTCTGTACTTATTTATTGAAAATAAAAAAAAAATCTTGATGTCTCTACGTCTGGAACGATAGGGAAACAAACGATTACATTTTTACTAACAGTGTTTTCATACATTATACGTCAATCTTAACCGAAGAAGTAGCCAATTTTTGTCCAATTATCTATTGGTGAACATTAGCCTAAGCGGGTTAGGACAATTATGATTTGGTTGGCTAAATACGTTTAGTAAGTAGTCAAACCATAAGTACCAACTTTTCATTTACCGTCCCCGGTAACGGCAGAAAGTGTCCCACGGAACAATCAACGACAAAAACACTGCGGTTAACACTTTCATGGTCCAACTGCGGCCTCTCGTATACCGCCACATCCTGGACAGTGAATGTGTTAACACAATGGTAGTGCTTGATACGCCTGCTCTGGCAAAAACACATTTTAGATTCTAGATGTACGCAGTATAGTTTATTTTAAGTACTTTTAGCCAGACTGAACAATCGTAAAAAAATGAGAATACAACAATTGTCTATTGCCTGGCTAGCTCTATAGCTCTTTCCGCGGGTGTCGTAAGTGGCGATTAAGGGATATCCACCCGGGGCGGGCAGCAGCGCCCCCTGCAGAACAATTCTACCACCGAACTGCGATCTCCAACCCGCATGGGGATTATGGGCATTAACCCCATGAGATAAAAGCCAATAAGGCGCTTATCAGGGGGAGGCCTGCGTCCAGCAGTGGACCAATACAGGCTGTTGAGGTTGAGGTTGAGGAGATCTATAGCTAGATCTATTTTACTTCGCCTATTAAAATATGGTCATAACCATATTCTTCTTCTTGATTTCGTCGGCCATTTTGTGTAGCCAGTGTAAAAACAAACTATGCAACAATACTGGCTCAGACATATCGGGAAATATGTAGCCTTATTTAGCCCGAAAACTATAACGCGTTTAGAACCCCCTTCACACTAATTTACCGTTGGCAATGAGACGCCATTGGTGTGATTTGTCGAACTTTTTGGAACTTATATTTTAAGCTTTTAGGTGTATACCAGTCAAACACAAATGTTCACTGTCCATTAAGCTGGAATAGAAAAGCTGAGAACCAAAATAAATCAATCAATCAACACAGCAACACCTAACCCCAAACTAAGCCTGTGTTATGGATGGGTAAGCACTAGATAACTCATATTCTTAGTACATTATATTATACATATTTAATTAGATACAAATGTGATGCAAATATGCAGGTCTCGACAGAGCCTACACATTTGCTCCCCTTGGAGTCGAGACCCTAGGTCCGTGGGGTACCGGGGCTCTTCGGGTTTTCAAAAAACTATCTGAGCGTCTGGTCGAAGCGACGCGTGACCCGAGAGCTGGTGAATATCTGGCACAGCGCATCAGCATTTCCATACAGCGTGGCAATGCAGCCAGCGTCTTGGGGACGCTTCCGACTGGTGTTGATATGGATCAGTTGAGCTACCTGTAGACTGTTTGCAACAGTCAGCAGTTAGCTTAATTGTTTCAATTGTAAATACTAGTATAATTTTCTTTGTGAATAAAGATGTTATTAGGTACATATATATATATTTTTAAAAACTGACAATGTTTTGCCATTTTTGTCGTAGGCTGTACATTAAAATCTAAGCCGGCCTGCCCCCGGGAAATCAAACCGTAGCTCAAAATGTTGACGGGCGTGCGGCACAAACTCCGGCATGTTTTACATTTTACGGATTTATGGAAAATATATGAGATAGGATAAACTCATTTTCTAAGGCAGTAAAATTTAACGACTGTTATAAGCTTGTACTTTATAAACATGAACTATTTTTTTATGATGATTCTATGAGATGATTGCTATGAGTTAGACAACAGACACCTGCTGCGATATGCGAGAGAGGAGTGAAACTAATTGAAAACTAAAATATATGAGAAAGGATAAACTCATTTTCTAAGGCAGTAAAATTTAACGACTGTTATAAGCTTGAATTTTATAAACATGAACTATTTCTTTATGATGATTCTATGAGATGATTGCTATGAGTTAGACAACAGACACCTGCTGCGGTATGCGAGAGAGGAGTGAAACTAATTGAAAACTAAAATAAATGAGATAGGATAAACTCATTTTATAAGGCAGTAAAATTTAACGACTTCAATTTTATAAAAATGAACTATTTCTATAAGATGATTCTATTAAAAATGATTGCTATGAGTTAGACAACAGACACCTGCTGCGGTATGCGAGAGAGGAGTGAAACTACGTAATAATTGAAAACTAAAAAAACCCAACTCGGTAGAAGTCAAAGTAGAAAGAGACCAGACCCGTATTTTGATACCTTATTTATCGAAATCGCTTTAACCGTACTGATGCTCAGATGTAAAAATTGGTTGTCTGTAAAGTCGGTTTACTGACGATAGTTGAACGTGACAACGTCTTAAGAAAATGCTGATGGAATGGTAGCATTTGATACTCGATCAAAACATGTAAATGTACTATAGTATAGCAGCTATCCACGCAGACGCATCGCTCACTCAAGTAGGAGAGAGACGGATGTCGAGCGCTCTCGTTTGCACTTCAAGTCTTACATGGAACGCCTCAGAGCGAGGTAACGCCTCAGAGCGAGGTAACGCCGCATGACGTCATGTTTTTTCGTGCGTGCAGCCGGCTCTATCGAATTATAAGACGTTGTCACGTCAAAAACTGTCCGCCAACAACATAGAACACTCGCTGCTGTGTGCATTAGTTTATATATTCATTTTAGAGCACCTGGTGTTAGTGTATGAAACAACTAACTTACCGCGGATGTATTATTAGAAAGCCCATCAATATTAAAGTTCCATTACCCAAATTGTAACAATTACCTACACATCAAGACGTGGGTGTAATTGATTGCGGATTAGGAGAGGTTCTCTCTCTCTCTTTGATTGGATGATCTCGCTGACTGGCTCCTGTCAAGCGATAATCACCCATTAGTGGCTTGCGCCTCGTGCTGCGTTTAGTCTGCTAAACTAATAAATAATAACGGTCTAGAGGTCGTATTCTAGAACGAATTTTGTCGTTCGATAATCTTTATTCATGACCTTTACACGAAAGAATCCATTTGTTAGGGATACCGTGAATAATAAGTCCTCCAACAATTGATGATCGCAACTGAAGTTTATTAAAAGTAAAGTTTACATGAAGGCTGAATACGGAAGATATAAATCACGTATTAACAAACATCACGTTTTGCAAGTATACATTATAATGTAAGGTTTTAGGTGAACTAGCTTTGCGGCCTGACTTGACTCATTGTACTTTGTACATCCTGGCCACAAAAAAGGGAAACAATGTTAAAGAGTTAGAAAGAATCGATATTACATAAGATTATATATGAATTACTAACAATTAAAAACAATTATTTAAATCTATTCAAAGCTGTAAATATAAACGAATCATACGATGTAACTAACATTTATCGAGTAAATGTAGATAATCATTAATATAATGACAGTAAGAGCGAGTAGAGCTAGCAACACGAATTTAAGATATAAATTAATTATAAACTATCTTAATATCTGTACATCCTAATCTATTGTCTTAAAGTCTTTACATTCTAATCTGTTAGCACTCCACTGTCGAGATATTTAACTCATTCTTATATAACGTATCACTGTTCACTGTTGGGATATTTAACCCGCTTTTATATCGCTTATCACGCACTGAAATCACATATTGTTCATCACACGCTGCTGGTTGCTGCTGTGAGGCCTTGGGGCCTCTCACAAGGGCCGCCGAGCTGACTGGCGCCGTTTTGTGAGGTACTGCTGCTGCTCGCCGCGCCTTCCTCCTCCGTCGTATGATGTAGTAGCACACACCAGCTAGTATTAGCATAGCAAGTATCGCGTACATCAGTGTGTACTGGTGAATGTCATGTACATTGAGAGATACGTTTGTTTGGGCCTTTATGTCTTCTATTTGAGTTTTCATGTTTGACCACTCTTCTTCGTGATTATCTGGTACAAATTGGGCTATTACGGAGGAGTTGACGATTTTGTTGAGAATGGAAAACTCCGGTACTGTTGGTAAATCTCCTTCCATTTGAACTTGACTTAGGTAGTTGTTGTGACCGTAGATAGAAAAATCATTACTCTTCACTACGCAACCTTGACCTACGCTCAGTAATCCATTACCGGTCAATGTCTCCATCTGTATTTCGGTGTCAGCGCAAAAAATGCGCAGTGAGCATTCGTTGCAATTGCAACAAGAAAATAACCACCTATTATTGTTTTGTAATTTGACCCATCGTTCCTGACAGGTCAATGCCTCGGTATTACATAACTTCTCTTTGTTGTTAATGCTTGTATTGCAAATCGCATTTGTAAGTGGTAGTTCGAAGATAGGTTTAGATGACCTTCGTTCTGTGATATTTTCTCAATGTCCTTCTCGTATTGTTTTGCAAATGAGTCATCAAGGACACCGAATAACGCATTAGCCAAATAACCCACTCCATTTACCAATCCTCTCTTTTGCCGTTTGCCGATTTGATTATTAGTTAAGATTGTATTATAATGCTCAATTTCTAATATTTCTTGTTGTAACTGGTCAACGATACCCTTGTATTGTGGCGGAAGCGGTGTCGATGACGAAGTTAAGTACTGATTTAAATGAGAAACATAATTATTAATATTGTTTAAACCAGTCCAGTATGACGACATATTAAAATAAACTACGAGCTTCCACTCGTCCCGAATAAGGTTCAAATTAGGTATTTTTTCAAAGTAAATATTTTGGTTTTAATCTAAATAAGTAATATTGTAGGAAGTGGAACCCTGTGCCGGAGATAGTGCTGCCAAGAACAACATGAGTGTCAGTGTGATGAGATGGCACAACCCGGATCTCGTCGCACGTTTTGGTTTCAGTGGACTTTGTTTTTGCACATCATCATCATCACTTTCTTGGACAGCATCCTGATTTTTCCTTTACAGGTAGGACTGAAAGTTTCAAGCAGGGTCTTCTAATAATTCCGTTTTTCGTTTTGACAGAGGCAACCCGGACGCGTCCATCCCTTCCTGGATGAATGTCTGTCACTCTTCCCATGAGCCACTTACCGGGTGGCAAATTTTCCTCCTTTATGATTACAATGTCATCAATTTCTATATTTCTTGATTGCGTTCTCCACTTAGACCGTACTTGTAATTGACGTAAATAATCAGACGACCACGCCTTCCATATGTCCTTATTTATCAATTGCATTTTCCATCTATTGGTCAGATTGATATGTTCGGGATCAGGTGGTGGCCTTGATAACAAAGAACTTCCAATCAAAAAGTGACCGGGAGTAAGGTATATGTCGTCGGGACTTTCCGTCAGGGCGATCAGGGGTCTCGAATTAAGACAAGCTTCTATTTGATGGAGTACCGTAATGAACTCTTCATATGTGAGCTTTTGCTCTCCTACAACTCTCTTCAAGTGGGTTCAATTTTACGAAGGTAATTTTAAGCTATTTTTAAGTGTACGCTATCTTGATGACCAAGAAATAAATAATTGATGATTTCCTTGCTTTTATTCCCTGGAATACCTATCCATTCATTAAACATTTAATGTTAGCCACCTAGATTTTTCTTGTTCTAGTCTAAAGTATGACATAGACATATAATTTATAAGCTCCACACACATTTAACTTTATGATGTGACAACGCCATACTTAAAGTTGTTTAACTTTATGTATGGCGTTGTGTTCACATCCAAAACCGAACTAAAGCTTACTTATCTAACATTATATCTGTTCATAGCTTGTGAAATCCGTCATAAAGTCAGTTAGACCAAAAATAATTATGTCAATTTCAAATGAAAGAGAGTCGTGAAAACGAATTTAAAGGTTTGTATCAGGCATATTGCTATTGATTTTGAATTTATACCTACCAATATATTCATCTGGTCGTAAGCAAAATAAAGAGCCGAAAACAACCTTCTCGTGATTGAAAGAAAAATAGTTCGCCGCGGTACTGGATGGTGACTGCTGGCGAATAAGATACAACCACGACCTTTACAACATATAACAAGAACCAAGTGTCGTAAAGTTTATTATAGTAGGCCGTCATCGATGGGCTGGTCTGGTCACGTAGAACGAATGCAAGACAAAAGCAGCAGAAACCTGATGGCCGAAGACCCCTGGAAGACGGAAACTCAGATGACCCCTGGAAGACCGAAACTCGATGGAAACCAATAAGACCTAATGAGTGGCCGGCTGGCAGGAAAAAGCCAAGAACAGGATCTAATACAGAAATTCACTCGACCATACCAAGGCACAACCGCGGCTGAGTCAGGACGATGGTAATGGAAGCAAAATAACCTGTTCCTAGAAACTAGTAGGTAGTAACTTGTAGGAAACAAGCATACAACTCTCTTGGGTTTTCTAAATAGAGTAAACATAGCATCTCGCACCCGATACAGGTAAAGTAGGGTGCACTTAGTGTATTTCCCCCGTGGCATCCTTGATTGACACGGGACAATCCTGCGACTGTTCATACTCACTGCGATTTACATATTGAAATAACATCCGCCATTTTTATTCGGGAGATTTGAGAGCAAATGGAAAATGTAGACCTCGGATTCTCGGGAAGCTGGCGTAAACAAAGCGAAAATAAGAGATATTTTATTAATATTTTGAGGTAACTTGTAAATTCTTCTAAATCCTGAGAATATTGAGGACCTACCTAATCACACTAATATTATAAACTAGCTTCTGCCCGAGGCTTCGCAGGCGTTGTTTCTATGGAAACGCTTAAAGGTGATTCCTATCCCATGGGAACTGATTTATGGGATAAAAAGTAGCCCATGTTTTATTCCAGGCCTAGAATTATCTGTATACAAAATTTCAGCCCGATCTGTTCAGTAGTTTTGGAGTGAAGAGGTAACAAACATCCATCCATCCAAACTTTCGCATTTATAATATTAGTGTGATGTGAATGTTTGGATGTTTAGCTATTTGTATATTTGTTACCGCTTCACGCCAAAATTACTGAACGGATTTGACTGAAATTTTTCATAGATATTCTAGACCTGGATTTACATACAAAATAAAAGGCCGACTACCTTTTATCCCGGAAAGACGTATTCGAAGCCACGGGCAGGAACTAGTTTCATAAGGAAAACCTTCGAAAGCAAACGTTAGGTTTGGTGTAGTACCTAATGGCAATAGTTCTTCATTATAAAATTGCAATGAATATCACCAAATATTATCTTTATTTAATTTGAATCAAATAATTCATGACTACTGATCTACCAGAATCCAGTAGGTAAATAAATTTAACTAGATTCTTAAGTTGCTTGTAATGAGTCAAGAAATAAAACATATAGAATATTTTTTTATAATTATTTAAAATGAAATTTTCATGTTTTTGATACCACAAATCAATATTTATTGTTGAGCTACCTGTAGACTGTTTGCAACAGTCAGCAGTTAGCTCAATTGTTTCAATTGTAAATACTAGTATAATTTTCTTTGTGAATAAAGATGTTCTTACATACAAGAATATTTATTAATAAATGTTTTAATAAAATAATTTTTTTATAAAATTATATTATAATTTTTAAAATTAACATTTTTAAAGACCATTTGCAAAAAAACTCTTATCAAATTAACTTTATAGTTTTTAACCGACTTTAAAAAAGACCTCTGCCATTATTTTTCCTCGTAAATGTTCTACTTGTACCATGTTCTTTTTGTGCAATAAAGAATTATGAATTATTTATTATTATTCATTTATTTCAGATAATATAGGTATCCATAGCACATTATAATTAAATTATTTAGAACTTAAATTACACATTATACATATAATACAAGAAATGTCACAAATTTTAGTTTCCGTTCAAGTTATATGTTCGGCTTTTTGTATGTTCGCTTTTTCTTTGTCAATTAAGAGAAGGAGATTCCGAGATCCTATAAAATTTATTCCTGGGAGATTAGTACATTTGTCTCGCATAACTTTAAAAACAATGTAAATACAATTGTAAAACGGTTTTAAGTTTTTGACGTGACAACGTGTTATAATTCGATAGAGCCGGCTGCACGCACGAAAAAACATGACGTCATGCGGCGTTACCTCGCTATGACGTCATGCGGCGATACCTCGTTCTGAGGCGTTCCATGTAAGGCTTGAAGTGCAAGCGAGAGCGCTCGACATCCGTCTCTCTCCTACTTGAGTGAGCGATGCGTCTGCGTGGACAGCTGCTATACTATAGTACATTTACATGTTTTGATCGAGTATCAAATGCTACCATTCCATCAGTATTTTCTTAAGACGTTGTCACGTTCAACTATCGTCAGTAAACCGACTTTACAGACAACCAATTTTTTTTTTTAATCATATTACTAGTTTAACCCAGCGGCTTCGCACGCGTTGTTTCTATGGAAACGTTTAAAGGTAATTTCTTATATCCCGCAACGAGCAATGAGACACGGCGTAATGTTTTATGCTCGCTGTGAATGGTGGCTCACATGGCGCCCTGTAAATCCGTTCAGTACCCGGCTTTGGGATGAGTTTTGCATAGTTCACGCAAACTATAAGAGTTTTCGTTTTCTTTCATACATTTAGTGCCTTGTCAGATACTGAGAGAAACCATAAGAGAGGAACTAATTTTCATAGTGACAGCGATCCAATAGTTTCATAGTAAGAGTAAGTATAGTCAACGTAAGCTTGATCTTAGTTTCATACGAACTCGATTATTTTGTTTTGTTGCATTTTTGCAATAAGTAGGAACTTGCAACTTTAACAAATGAGCAAACGAAAACTGTTTCTGTTTTGATAGAGTGCAAACTAGTTCTAGCCACTAAGAAGGTAATAGTAACTACTACCAGCAACTTACCTACCACGTTCAAGCTTCTCAAATAATTGAAAACTGTCACCTATAGTTTGGACTGGACACCTACCCCCAAATATTCAAACGCAACTCTTGGGATGTGCTCAAATCTGAGTTCCGTTTGAGTATTCAGGCGCTAGTCACTTACAGCCATTCTCAATGTACAATTGTCAGATTTAAACATTGAGGAACGAGCTCAAATTGACAAGTAGGTATTGCAAATTCTGCCCCAAAATCGAAAACAAGAAAGTTCTTTTTAGGTTAAGTATCGGGGCAATGTTAACAAACATTGTATATTCAGTAAATCAAAGATTTGAAAACCTACACAGTAAATCCTCCTACACAATTTTGTTTATGCTCAAGTAGAAACAAGCAAAACATGTCGCTTTTGCCCGACGTTTTAGTGAGTCTTTGAGTTTAAAATTAGGGACATAATTTCTACGAATTCTGTCTAAGATCAAAGGATCCTGAATAACAAGGTATTATGTTCTGTAGAAAACTAGAAATAGCCTTTTCTATGTGGGTACCTGTCTATCCCTTATTAATGCGCAGGTACCCCTCTAATTTAATATAATAATTATTGAGAGAGAACGAAAGTTCTATGTACTTGCCTTAACACTCCTTCACAAAAACCTCTG
Source organism: Eupithecia subfuscata (assembly GCA_963564075.1). Lineage (NCBI taxonomy): Eukaryota > Metazoa > Arthropoda > Insecta > Lepidoptera > Geometridae > Eupithecia > Eupithecia subfuscata. The sequence continues at coordinate 3,059,140 of OY751116.1, read as the reverse complement.
TACATATCTTAGTTAATGGTACATCTACTGGTGATAATTTCTAATAGCTGGTTCTATATTACCACACAATAAAAACCATATTAAAACATACAAAAATAAAGATAGCCACATATAAAAGGAGATGTTTTTGTATTTAATTCTATGGACTGTATGAGCGGGTTTTGAAAGCACTTGGAAATATAATCGGGCAGGAAATCTGCTCTAATAAATTATGTGTAAGGGCAGAATCACAGCAGTTGATAATATGGATCCACATGCACGTTACCTACCTTCTTTCAATGCAGCAGCGGCGCGGCGGCGGCAGCGGCGCGGCGGCGGCAGCGGCGCGGCGGCGGCAGCGGCGCGGCGGCGGCAGCGGCGCGGCGGCGGCAGCGGCGTGGTGTCCACGTGCATGTGAAAGTATAGGAGGGAAAAGGAAAGAGGTATTGCGAATTTCTATTCAACCATAATTTGCTATGACTAATTATTATTATGCGCAACAGCATTGCCATACAGAAGGGCAATGCAGCCAGCGTCTTGGGGACGCTTCTGACTGGATTGATATGGATCAGTTGAGGCTGATTATTAATAGATTGCTTGCAATAGTCTACAGTTAGCTCAATTGTTTCAATATTTAATCGCCGACGCAAAAAAAGGGGTGTTATAAGTTTGACGTGTCTGTTTGTGTATCTGTGTATCTGTCTGTGGTATCGTAGCTCCCAAACGGGTGAACCGATTTTCGTTTAGTTTTTTAGTGTCATAGATAATTTTATCCCGAGTGTTCTTAGCCATGTTTCATGAAAATCTGTACAGCCAATAAACGTCAACGGGTTTTTTAAATTTTAATTTTGTCTTGTAAATACTAGTTTTAATTTGTTTCTATTATTTGATTGTAATTTTCTGTATAAATGAAATAATGTTTAACTATGACTTTGATTTAACCGTAAGTCCGTAAGTTTCCTAGCACATGCGCAAGTGAACAAAAGGTGTACACTTTTTTTTGCTAACTCTTTTCTTTTGTTTGCATGAAGAATTTTTTTAGATTTTTTTCACTTAGTGACGCATGGCATGACGCATTCTAAAACAGAATTTAAACGGAGATCAAATAAACACAGACAGCATAAAACAAAACACGTCTTGGATGACTTGAACTATCGATGCATACTGAACCAGACGATATAGCTAGGTAATAGGTAAATTCCGTTTTAGATAGAGATCAATCACCTCTACGACGGAATGTATTGTCAATAGTCTGATGTGACCTAACTCAGCAGAGGCCCCTGGCCTTAGGGCGTCGTAGTGTAGGACGCCCTAAGGCCAGGTGGGATGATGATCTACGAAAGACTGGAGGTGGCAAGCTGAAACAAGATGCTATGGCGCTCATTAGGAGGCAAATATCCTGCAGCGGATTAGCAGGGTACTTACAGGTTATATAAGGGTACATTTAACATCTACTACTCGTGGCCGGGCAGTCGTGGCGTAAGAATCGACCCCCCGGCAGAGTTGGAAACACAGCCCCAGGATGTCGTCAGAGTGGACTAAGGGAACCTACCAGAAGAATGGCAGCAGCTACATTCCGTGTATTATTAACATAACACCTCCAGCTGGGTTTCTTTCCACGAAGAACTACCTAAAAATGCCTACAGTCATTACTATTTACTCTGTCTGTATTATTAGCATTTTTTGGTTTTGTATTTATATATCAAAAACTTAAGTTTTTTTATATATAAAAGAAGGAAAGAATATATTTTATATTTACCTTGAAAACTACTACACAGAACGAGAACATAAGCTACAAAATAATCTAATATATAAAATTCTCGTGTCACAGTTTTCGTTGCCATACTCCTCCGAAACGGCTTGACCGATTCTCATGAAATTTTGTGAGCATATTGAGTAGGTCTGAGAATCGGCCAACATCTATTTTTCATACCCCTAAGTGATAATTTTAAATTTCCACGCGGGCGTAGCCGCGGGGCGCAGCTAGTATTATATACAATTCTTTTAATCAGTGCGCAGCAGGGTTTGAGGTTTCCACTCAGCGTTGTGCTGGATAAATACTACTTAAGTATTCCTAAATAAAAGACACTGTGTAAACCAACTAAGGTTAGTAGAAGATCCCACTTTTGTATCATTCCTCGCTTACACCAACCATGCTGAATAGTGGCCGATCAACATAGCATGGTGTATTCCAATCAAAAATTTAAATTGATTACATTTCACATGCTGAAGCTCCGCCAGCCACGCGTAATGAATAAAAATGTTTCTGAGGCCAGCCCAATCAGTGGGCATTTTATTTTTGCTCTGTAAACTCTTATTTGTAGAGGGAATTATTTATTTCGTATCCTGGAGCGTTGTTTTTAACCACTCCATTAATTAAACATTTTCGTTTAATCGTACAAGATTTACCTGTCGATGCCTTTATCCTACTTCCTACTAATATTATAAAGCCGAAAGTTTGTGAAATCTGAATTTTTGTTACATAGGATCTCCATAACTACTGAACAGATCAAGGTGAAATTTGGCGTACGTTTAGAGCAAAGCCTAACTTAGATAGTACTTATTATTCCGAAAATACGCGTGCGAAGCCGCGGGCAGAAGCTAATCGAAAGATAAAACTTGAACTCTTATTGTTAAACGAGAATGTGGCGACGACCTCTATGGCGCAGCGGGCGAAGATCTGCCTGCCACGCAGGAGGTTGCGGGTTCGATTCCCGCCTCGGGACAAATGTTTGTACGATCTGCAGACATTTGTCCAGGGCGTTCTGGATGTTTTATATGTATAATAAAAAATATCTATCTATGTAGTGTATTGTATTAAGTATATCAGTTATCTAGTACCCATAACACAAGCTCTGCTTAGCTTGGGGCTAGATAATGCTGTGTGCATTGTCCAGCATTATTTATTTATTTATTTATTTAATGCTCCGAAAATCCATCACTGCAGAGTGAACATCATCATCATCATCAGTATGTGTGTGTACTCCAAAAGGACTTCGAGAAGGTGGTCATTGGTCATATACGACGACCGGTCTCAGATGATGTGCTTGTCAGCAATTTAGCGTGGTTTAACCCGTGTAACCCGAGGTGAGGTTGGTGAACTGGTTTCCTGTTGGTAGGTATTATTTTGGTGATGCAACTATTTTTATTTGGTAAATGGTTTATTATTTTCTTGGTAATGATTGATGAATTTTGTTTATAGACATCTATGCTGGTTTGATCTAGGAACATTGTTTTATTTTCTGGTTTGGTTTGGTTTATGGTAGTATGGTTAATGTGTTGGTTTTGCTCTTCGTTTTCTGAAAAATTAAGCAATTTATCCTTATGGTGCAGAACAACATTGCTATGGTAATGGGGTCTCACAGTGCCGCACAGGAGCCATCCGAGCTGAGTCTGCTGAGCGATTGGTAGCTCGTCGTACTCTGCTCTTAAGATTCCTCCTAACATGATCTTGCTATAAACATCAGCCCCAAAAAGCAAGTCTACTGGTCGACTTGTGTAAAATTCGGGGTCTGCTAGTTTTATACCATGTATGTGTTCCCATGATGGTTTTGGTAATGATGTATTTGGTAGGTTCGAAATCAAGCTATCCATAATTATGACGTCGGTATTGAAGGAGAACTCATTGTAGATCGAATTCGCTTCTATGGTAATCTTTCCTCTTACATTATTTTGGTTTTTACCGACGCCAAATATTCTGCCCTTGCATTGACTTCTCTTCAAACCCAAGATTTGAGCGGCCCGCTCATCTATGAGAGACACTTGACTTCCCCCGTCTATTAATGCTCTCATGGTATGTTTGACGCCGTCGATTCCCGTGATATGGACCATGGCGGTTGCCAAAAGTATCTCGGTCGTGTCTTTCCATGATGCGTGCGAAGATCCTAACATTGGTTCGATCTTCTCTTCTTCATTGGTAGCCATGGCAGTAGGTCGTGATGGTAAAGGCGAATTTGGCCTAAATAGTGCGTCATGAAGCAAAGTGTTATGAGTACCTAAACACTTGCGACATCGCTTGGTTGACGAGCATTTTTCATTGGAATGGTTAATTAAGCAGTTTTGGCAATAATTTAATTTATAAATTTTTTGTAATCGCTGCTCGGGTGTTGACGCTAAAAATTGCTGACAATGCCATGTATTGTGATCGAGGTTACACACTCCACAGGACGTCGACCTAGATAAATGGAAGGCATTCATATTTGATTTATCTTTAGAATCATTGAACAAACCAATGCCTTGAATTTTATGGCGACCCTAGTCATTTAACTGACACAGTGCACTCAAATAATAAAATTTTGTTATGTCGCAAGAAGGAGCAAGTATGCCTAAAACCACGTCACCATGGGGGCCGGTCTAAGGCGAGCCGTGACACCAAAAACCATAAACAGTTTGCTACGAAGACCAAAGTCATACCATTGTTCCTACCGGCAAACCAAAATTCGACCAAAAACCAGAAGATGAACCAGCTACCATACCAGAACCAATTCGAAGAAGATACCAACCAAAATATTTACTTTAATAAAATATGCCCTACCATTCAAAACCAATCCCATTGTAATATTATCCTCCAACGAGGCCAGCCCGAGTTCCAGGAAGTCAAATACTACAATGACCTTGTGCTTACTCAACATTATAATGTCCACGCTAGACGCCGGCGACGCCGCGGTCTCATCGACGGTGTCGGCTATCTATCTTATGAACAGTTTTAAGTAGGTACTAGATTCAATGCATCAAGCTTCCAAAGGTCAAGGCTGCAAACGTCATAATATTAAATAAAAAACGTCATAATATTAAAAACCATATTCCAGCTCTTAGCCAGAGAAAGCTACAAACTCTATAAATTACCGTCTTTACCTCCACCAAATAAATACCAAGATGGTACCTGCGCAAACATTCCAGTTATCTACGTTACGTTCGTTGTCTCAGCACTTTTTCTTTCGTTGTGATGCATACACAATAAAGATAATGTGCAATGACCAAATTACCAAACGCCAGCTGAATGGAAGTGGGGTCATTGCGACCAGCCAGGAGTGTATCCTTAATGGCAATGACTTAACACTATATACATTCGCCACCAATCGAAACAAGTCAACATAACGACAGATATCTATGTATGTACTTGCACTGATCTATGTATGTACACACCAGATCAACCATATAGTCTCTAACCAAAAAAAAATACCAAACCACAAGCCTTAACTCATCCTTGACGAGTTTAGGAGAGTCCTTAGAGAAACTAAGGAATAGTATAACACAGAAGTCGAGGAAATGTCTTACCATAACATCCACCACTACACCATCAGCTTTACCACTTTGATGGACGTAGTGAGCGCTGTAATAGCGTGGATGTGGAGGAGCGGACGCTGCCTGCGGCGGAGAGCCGCGGCGAGGGTCGCTGTCCGCAGGACGCCGAGGCGGGACCTCCCCCCGCCCGCCAGACCTCGGCGCGACGCGGAAGTCACCGTCCACAGGAGTTAGCAGAAACTTCCGCTCCGCCGAGGCCCACCAGTGCACCACCACCAGTTGAAGCGATAAATGCTAGTGATTTAAATAGGCGCACAGAAGGCCTACAAGTGCTTAGTGCTAATCGTGTAAATAAAAGAAGTGAAATCGGTTCTCAGCTCAATAGTTATACCAATCGTTGGCCGGACAGAGCGGCTAGGCGGGCAGAACGGACACGGGGCTAGATAATAACGATTTTGAGGAAGAGACAATACCTGTCCTACTTTAGCGATAAGGTTTATTTACAGTTTCATTTATACCATTTGTTTATTCTATTAGTTTACCTAATATACCATTTTACCAGTTAACTTTAATATATTCTATGTTTGTAAGAATTATTAGAATAAGACCAATGTGCTTTTATATTTTGCTTATAACCAATTTGTATTTCATGAACAATGTTTATTGTATTCGATGACATTTATAAGATGTAGGTGTTATGTATCACCATCATTCACCAAACCACAGCATCCTCATCTCGTCGTCGGGAGTATGTTCGGGTAAACCGACCACGCAGCAGATATGCATTTAGCTGCGCTTGCAGTTGAATGCGTATTCGCTCACGTTTACCTAAATTTACTCAGTTCGCGATCGACCGCCATCGTCGCGGGTTCAAACCAATCCAACCATTCAGTACCATTCATACCATTTATACCATAAGTTGGCGGCAGTAGTTTAATTAGCTATAAAATACGTGTGTCTTGTGAATATAGTCCATACCATACCATACCTACCAGTGACTTTCCTTGACCGCATACCAAACACCAACCAAACACCAATCTCAAAGGGCAGTTCGGGGATCAACCAGCACCATCTACCACAACCCCCAACCATAACCCTTTTCATGGTCCTTCGAACCGGATGACCCTTTTCAATGTGGCCATCGATCATGACTTAACCAAGTTCTTGCCAAGACTGATCATCGCGAGGCTGAAGCTAGGCCGTCCAGCATTTGATTCAACTCCTCTAGCGACTCCACTATTACCTTAACTCTCCACACTAGCGACTTAGTGGAGTCGCTAGTACCTTTCTAATCGAGCGTCTTAAAATCATCTTTCAAAGTGCTTGTAAACAGGTTCAGGATATGACATCCCCCTGTCTAGCAAGAATATCATGATACCATATTATTTTATTTTAGCGAAATATGATATTCAGAAAATCCAATCTTCGTTTCTGGCGACTCAACATTTCATCCTTCCCTCGGGAAAAGTTTAGATAGATTCTAGCCTATATTCATTGCCTAAATCTTCCCTTTTTAGGGTTCGAAAGTACATGAATCGAATCATAATTTGTCGGATTTTCGAAAAATTTATTTCTAAAGAATTTGAATTTTTGAACCTGTCTCCAAAAATACAATATTTCATATGAGGGATGGGTTGGGTTATTAATATTTTTTCAATTTATATACAATACCGGTATTCTTGTAAAAATAAACTTGTCTTTTAAAAATGTCTAGCAAAATACTTATTTACTCAAAAACAGACGGAACCCTATTTCAAAAACAATTACCTATCTACTTGGTTATTTTATTATACCTTATTTAGCAAATCTTCCAAAAGCAGTACAGATAAATTCAATAAGACATCAGCAATCTCAACAGTCGAGTAAGAACCACCCTTAAGAAAACTTTTACCTTTAATATTATTTATTCGCAATATTACCAGATTGCCCTCGGCAATGTTTTTCTTAGTATCAAGTAGAAAAGTTATTATTACTGTATGGCACGAATTTTGTACATAATTAACTTATAGCTATAAAGCTGCCCAATTCACAATTAATTGTGATAAAAGAGTGTGTGTGTAAAGAAGAGAGTGATATGATGAAAGAGCTTCACAGCGTGTGAAAAGGAATGAAGAAATTCTTATTGCCTGCGCCAAATCAGCGCCACCGCCTATTTTTAACCCCCGACGCAAAAAGGGCGCTTGTGTCATTAGTGGCAATTTATCTACTTGCATTAAACATCCGCCTTGGATTTGGCAATAAACCAGAATAAACCAACTTATTCTATTTCCCGAAATGCTAAACAAAACAAAATACAACTTTGCACAATTGCACATGCAACACAACGGCTAAATAAAGCAGCCTTTTCCAATAATAATTGCAGCATGAAAAACAAGAACAAACCTAGCAGGCGACCGTTTTAACACAAAAGATTTTGCTAAATGTTTACGAAAGGACACAATTGTCCACAGTAATTGCTTACGGGTGTGGAATGTCCCGTGGACCACCGTGGACGCACGTAGAGTTGCCAGTAACAGTTTGTTTTTATTGCCGGATGAAACGACTAATTAAAAGAAAGACAACAGCTTCATAGTAGGTAAACAGTGCAAAGGAAAAAACAGAAGGAACAATACAGGCGACCTCTTTTAGATAATCTTAACAATGTTAAAGGAGGTTGAAGCACAGTAAATATTTGCAAAATCTGCAGATAGGTATTTGATTTATGTAGATGTTGTCCTGTTTTTAATCTAAATATTTTTAATTTGAGAGTTAGTCAGACACTAAGTACGTATTTAAACAAATGTGATATGAACAATATTGTTTTTCATTGAGTTTAATAATTGAAAGACAATGGATAAGAATATTCATTTTCATATTAGAAAAAATTGTTCAGTACCTATCTGTAAAAGAAAACTATAAATTTATTGACCTGTCTTTTAGGTACGCATTAATATGTCATCCGGCTATATTTTATCCGGATACCTGCCAATCCTAGCGACAAGGGTATATCCGGGTGCTACAACTGACACTGTCAACCCGGACACGTGTAAGCACTGGTGCATTTTATAACCTAGTCCTGTGATAAATGTAGACACCCGCTATTTTCCCTAATAATAGGGAGAATATTTTCTGGCTGCTTCTGTATTTTCATTGCGTGTTTTTAGTGCTGGGGAAATTTGGCCCTCAAGCAATCCCTGAAGTCGAAAGCTGTGGGAAATATAAATACTTTAAGTCGCTATGGCGCTCATTAGGGAGGCCTATGTCCAGTAGTGGACTAATGTAGGGTGATGATGATAATGATTGAGTGGTTATTTATTTTGTATGTCCTTATTTTAACATTTACGTCCATCGGTCGCCATCCGAACTACAAACAAAACTCTGATTGTGTGTTTGTATTGACTTTTGCTTCGCCACAGAATAAATTAATGTCTAGCCCTCAGAATAATCCTGAACCAGTCAACCAAATACATAGAGTATACATCTAAAGCCTATCTTGATCTTTACGCAGCACGCTGCAGTAAGCCTAGAGAAGTCTTCGTGGTCTTCTTGATCACGCAGTAGCGCTGCGTACTGCCTCTTACCGCCCACGCAGACGAATCGCTTACAAATGCTCAGAATCTGAAAACGTTTATTTCTTTACGCTTAAGAAATAAGTACATAGACAATTTGACTTTTTTAAACTAAATATAGAATATAGCCATAAAGTAGCCCTACAGTATCCCTACAGTAGACCCATGCATTGACGATCACTGTTTACTAAACTTAGGTACCTACTCATCAGCATGCATAGGTATGTCCACTTCTGAGCATGCCACCCCCAAACAAAGGGGGTTGGTCATATTCACACTTGGCAGGTGGATGGTGATAGTAGATTATTTAGATGTTGAAAATACACAGAAGGAAGCCTTTCCTCTCGCCTACTCACATTTCGTATAGCAATGCCAAAATCCAAGAAATTTGGTGCAAATATTGATAAAAACATAAAACAAAAGTATGTTATGTTTATCAATTGCTTCTAATTTTCTGGTGTTCATTATCAATGCAAGCGGGTTAACTACGAACCTAGTTTGTGTTGGAAGAACACCAACGTTTTATCCCTTAACGAGGGACTTCAGGGTGAGTGCGGTTCGCGTCGCGACTGTACTGCGTCCTTGCGCGCACTACGACCTAAAACACGCAGTGCACGGGTCTTAGGCGCCGGGGGTGGTGGGGGGCACGCTGCTTGTCGCTGCTGCTGAGTAGGAGAGCCAACTTCTCGCGGAGATCTCATCGTGCCGGGTATTGTAGTTATACTAGGTATATGCACATACGGAACTAACAGTATCTACATCCGGCTCTATACTGATATCCGACTTCCCATGGAGACACGGCTTCCAAGCGGGTGGTAGGTTCCAACCTCTATCTATTCTGAAGTTGGGCCGTCGTCGAATCTCTATCGCCTCGCGTAAAAAAAATTCTGGTATATTCATTTCTTGGCACAATAGTCAGTGACAAAATATTACACAGAGTTTGATCAACTATAAAAAAACTAGGTATTAATAGTAGACAAGAGCAGGAGTGAAAGGGCAAGGGATGTAGTAAATCTTACCTAATCCGTGGCACAATGCCCTACGCACCATTTGTCGTAATGTTTCGTGTCAACAGAAACTTGTATTATTTTGTTAGAAGAATTAATTAATGTTTGGGGCTCTAACAAGTTGGTAGGTGAAGTTATAATGAGCTAAGAACTTGTACTTTAATTAAATTGGAAAACTTCGGGCGCACTTTTCAATTATTTTATCGATATAGTTGTATACAAAACTAGATTTATTGCAGAACTTTAAGTAGGTACTCACTTTTAGAAAAGGGCGACAAAATTATTTACCAGCGAGAGTATAATGTTTTTCGCGCGTTTGTATCATCTGTTTTGTTATCTGAGACTCTTTATTACCTCAAAGCAACAAAATGATTGAGTTATCAATCATTTTGTATGTAAAAAGTGAGTCACACTCATACTCGATTATTCCGACCGAACTAAGTAGGTACATCACTCAACTGCAAAATGTTCTTAAATATATTTTGTGCTAAGCTTTGGGAAAAAATCTAAGGTTCAAAAAAGTAAAGAAATTCGGTGGACCACTTTTTTAATGGTTGTCAATAATTTACTTGTTTCTTGGAATGTGTAAATAAACACACAACGACACGAAATTTTGTAGCGACAATATTTTAGCTACTACGCCGTAGCGCTGCTACGACATCTCGTAGCTTCTGCTACGCCGTAGCCGAAGTAACGACTAACGAATTAGCTGCGAATCATAAAAGCTTTAAAATAATTTTCACACTCTTAACATTACCGTGGTCATGTCCACACAAACGGAGTCGTTTTTAATAGCTCCGCCATAAACAAACAAGGCTTAAATACCGTTCAGAAACTAATAAAACAAACATCAAGACCAACAAAACTACTTTGGCGAGAATACTCGTTCTCATACGCAGCCAGGAGCCAAGGCAGAGTTCGTTTGTTCATAGCTCCTTTTTACCATGAGTATCGCTATATCTCATATCGCTAAATGAGCAGAAAGCATCACGGGCCAAATTATTATATCCGAAAACAGTAACAACTGGAGTGTTGCCAACAAAATGGGCATTACCGACCGCTTCTGCGATGGGACGCAAAAAATACGTAGGTATAAATCTACATAGAAATTGGTAGAGACAGACATGCGAAGGTTCAATTGAAACTAGATTGGTCGGCGGCAGAGCCGGCGGGAGGGTAGAAATGGGGGCTAAACCTCTTCAAGCTACTAGTACTAGTTTTCGGTTTATTACGCATTTAGAATACTGGTAAAAATAATAAAGACGATACCTGTTTCACAGCTCATATTGTTACTTCTTCAATGATGACATTAAGGCTTTTGGTTCACATGGTGGACAAAGTTTTTTTATATGCAAGTTTTTTCTTTTAGTGTCTATGGTATTTTGTGAGCAAATAAATCGATTTTCTTTCTTTCTTTGTCTTGATGGATTTAAATGGCGCAGTTTAACAATTTTGGTCTCCACGATGCACATGCTGGTGTACCTACAGTTCCATGTAGCGGCGGCGGCGGCGTGCACCTCCGGGTTGATCCACTATCTGAGGCTGGTGAACGTCTTAAATCGTTTTGCTTGAAAATGGTCAAGTCAAGATATAAAATCAAAGTAAAAATAAAGCTTTTTAAAGCATACAATGTTTAGTAATATGTACCTAGTATTAAGTCAAATAACTAACCCTAATTATAAGTGCTTGTGTATATTTACTAACAAATTATTTATGGTTAAAATAACTTACCTAAGTGTATTTCTACCAAAATTACACAGCGATGTTACATCCGAATAGATTTAAGTAATACCACGTAGATGTTAAGAGTCTGTTGCAGAATGAAAATAAATTAATATATTTATTCTTAACATCATTATAACGAGGCAGCATTACATAGTTAATTCAAATGAAATAATAATACAATAACCTGAAATTTTTAGTAGTTTTATAGCAAACTTTTCGTTTTTCGTGTGACGATGTATTACGATGGAAAACGTACTACGTGGTATTACTTAAATCTAGAGGATGTAACATCGCTGTGTAATGGATCTTTTTGTTGTCTGTAATGAAATATTTTTATTTTATTTTATATTATGGTGAGGCACCTAAGTAATTAATGACCGCGTCCGGCCCTGTCCGACGCAGATGTGCCATGCCAATCGGTGCCTTGACTCGATTCAGATGAGATTTCACGTGTCCGATTGCATATCACTTAACGGATAGCAACGAAGCGGGGCGATTGGTGCCTCTGACCACTTTGCTGATTGTATTGGAATTTCAGGGGATTCGATGAATTACGGGATGAATCTATAAACCTGATACTTCCACTGAAATTTCTCGCTAATCTTCTCAGGCAAAATAGATGAGATATTGAGATTTCCCACCAATTTTATAAAGGAGAAAGATTTTGTCGCTGTGTAATATTTACATTTAGGCGAAGACGATGAAACTTCCTACCTACTATAAGGATCGCGCCGAAATTTTGCAGCTCTGAAGTTTTGAGCCTGCTGGGCCCAAAACTTAAGAGCTGCAAAATTTCGGTAGCCAATTCGTACGTGAAGCCGAGGACAGAAGCTAGTTTTAATTTGACTTGAAGATAAATGAAGAGACATTCAATATGTCATACGTATTTTGTGTTTAACGTCGTCGGTGAACTATTTCGAACTGACCCAAAACAGTCCTCAGACCGCTTTTGTTGACAAATCTCCAGTAAGGTACTTTGACATGGTCCCATCCCTTAGTGAAAACGCGTGGATTGTATGAGAAATACGAATACGACGTAAAATACTCACTTTGGCAAGGTTCACTCACATTCTTATAGCGCGCGGTTTATACCTACCACACCTATAGCCACTTATATCTCTACTTCTAGCTGTATAAGACACATAAGAGCTAAGTGAAATGAAAGCCTCTGTCCCCGAGGGGAGCTGGCAAGTTGTTCAATGGAGATCACATACACTGCTCCGAGATATTGCTACACGGACGTGGGGGGAAAATATGCCTGTTGGTTAGAACTAGCTTATTAAAATGGACTGCAAATAATGGTTCATTTTCGCAGATAAAATAGTTTATCAATAGACAAATTATTAAACTGCCTATTAATGTATGCTTAAATGACGAAACCTAACCTACCCGTTATCTATACTAATAATATTATAAAGAGGAAAGATTTGATTGTCTGTTTGTATTGAATTGGCTCCGAAACTACTGGACCGATTTGAAAAATTATTTCACTGTTAGGAAGCTTACTTTTCAGGGAATGACATAGCCTATATTTTATCCCGGAATTCCCACGGGAACGGGGACTACGCGGGTGAAACCGCGAGGCGATCGTCTAGTTCAAAAATAAAATGTCAATTGCGATTCAGTCAGACTCGCGCAGTCAGGTTTCCTTATAATTGTAAGACCTTGCTTCTTGCCAAATTTTATGACTCTAGGTAAGCGGAAAGTACCCTATAGGTTTTCCATTGCGAGAATCAATTTTTTTTGTGAATAAACTACAAATTTACGGTTCATTATGAATGTAAGCGGGTTAACTACGAACCTATTTTGTGTTGGAAGAACACCAACGTTTCATCCCTTAACGAGGGACTTCATCAGGGTGAGTGCGGTTCGCGTCGCGCCTGTACCGCGTCCTTCCGCGCACTACGGGCTAAAGCACGCAGAGCACGGGTTCGTTGGTGTTCTTCCAACACAAAATAGGTTCGTAGTTAACCCGCTAACATTCATAATGAATTCGTCAAATTACGAAAGTTTTTATAGTAAAAAATTTACGGTTTTCGGATTTTTTCCGTCATTCGTGCTTGCTTCTTGCCAAATTTCACGATTCTAGGTCTACCGAGAGTACCCTATAGGTTTTCTGTGCATGTCTGAATATTTTGAAATTTCCAAGGGATTTCATGGAAATTTCAAAATATTCAGACATAACAAAATATTCAGGCTGTAACTTTTGAATGCGTTAATTTAGAAGTCTGATTAATATCACGGCTCCAAGAGACTTGAGTATTTCATGTTAGTTTTAGTTAAAACTAACATGAAATACTCAAGTCTCTTGGAGCCTTGGATTTTGGTACCTCCACGCATTCCTGAGAAAAGGGGGTTGACAAACGGACAGACGGATAACAACAACTGATCCTATAACGGTTCCTTTTGTCCTTTTGAGGTAAGGAACCCAAAAGATAAGTTTTATTTTGTTGATAGATCTTCCTTTAACCACAATCTTACCTGATGGAAAGTGACGATGTGGCAGACGATGAAACACGACGGTCTAGAAGATAAGATTTGGTACCTAAATATTTATTTTACCTAATATTAAACAGCCTTCTTAGTTGTCGATTATGATTTCTTTTAGATAGACCAAGCTGAAGTTTGCCAAGGTAGTGGAATTTAGTTTAACTAGTTTCTGCTCACGGCTTCGCACGCGTTGTTAGTGTGAAATTTTTTAAAGGTTATTCCCGTTTCATGGGTAGGTACTGATTTATGGGATACTTTTCTTACCGTAGTTCCAGGCTTATACCTACATCTGTGCAAAATTTCAGTCCGGTCCGTTCACAAGTTTTGCCATGAAGAAGTAACAAACATCCATCCATCCTTCCATACATCTATCTATCCAAACTTTCGCATTTATTATGCGTGATTTCACAATCATATAACAATATGCTTATTTAAATTTTCCAGTGTCACTTACCTTTGCCTTGCATGTTTGGTATAAATTTATATCAAAATTACCAAAATAACTTCATCCCTCTCTTCTCTTAAATATGAAAGAAGCCATCGCAAAACGAGATACAACACGGTTTAGAGTTTATTGGCCATCTCGAAAAAGAAAGCTGATTTAGCGATATTAACGATTTCACTATTGAAGCGTCAATTTTCGATTATTTTTTAGATAAGCCCTTATTATCTCGATAAAAGTTTAAGAGGTTGAAAAGAAAATTCCTAACCGCTCTGTATTTTGAAGTCTTATGAAATAAAGCTTAGAACACACAAGGCAACAAACTAAACCTGTCATAAACAGAAATGGTACGCCAGTAAGCTAACGTTAAAACGACTAAAAAGCTTCTGAAATATGGCCGTCCTTTTATGAAATGTCCGGCAACAAGAAAAATCGGCCGGTGATTCAATGGCATAAATAAAATAGCTAGCAATTACGTAAAATGGATTGTACTATTTATATTTACAGAGGGATTTATTTAACGCGTTTAATCAGAGGTTTATCTTGATTTCGCCATCTATTTTGCGTTTGTAATAATTCCACCTGTCGACTGGTTGGAATGGCGTATCGTGCGGAAATACTGAAAGCTTTTCAGTTAGGTATTCGACGTTAAAGGTGAGGCGAGTTATATCGCAAATGGTTCCTGTAGGTAGGTATTTTAAAATCATGAAATATTTTATTTAATGACTGACAAGCGATGATTGTTCTAATTGGACATCCCAGATTTCTAGTAAATTAGATAGGTAAGCTTAAGGCTAAATGAGTCGCTCATATCTCCATACAAACGAGGAAGGGTAACTACTTCGCTGTTTGATGTTGACCATCCGAAACTAAGGTTAATATCAATTTATCTCGTCATTATCTATGTCTTTAAACAACCGAAACGTTAAAACAAGTTTATATAAAAAAATACAAGCTTAGAAACTTTCGTATTTCAACACTGATTTTAGCCCAACTTTGGGCGTAAATAAATATCATACGAAGAAAGAAAACTCTTAAATAAAGCCCGTACCGACAAAAGTTGAAATAAATTTATTTTGAAAAGATACTCTCAATAGTTTTTCTATAATAAGTGTTAAAAGTCTGTTCCCATTTTTTTACGCGGCCGTTTTACGAATAAAATGTGCATTTCATCAAGCGCGCGGAAATGTCTATTATGTCAGGTGAGATGGCATACACTTAGACCGCGCCCACTGATGAGTTGGACCGGACGACTTGTACAGCCTTAAGAGGGCGGATTGCACGCCATTTTATGAAAAAGATAGACATTGGATTTTGTGCTCATAGGAGTATAAAACGTATGCGTCCGCATACGTTTTTCGAACGGCGTAAACGAAAAAATTATGTTTTTGCTTATTTACAAGAAAACACAATTTATGAAGAAACTGTATTAAGGAACCAAATAATTAGTAATCTATGAATCAAAACAAAAATCTTTGCTATATAGCGCAGGGTTCCTGAGACCTCGACCAAATTAAGTGCAAAACAGTGCACGTTTTAGATTAATTCTCGTTTTTTTTTCGCAATCTTGTTTTTACTATTAAGGAACCGAAGATTTTTTTTAAATCTTATGTAATTCTAGTTTTTTACCATGGGGATCCCGTAAGTACCTACTGAGAACTAGGCCTAGTTTGACAACCAAACCCGCTAGGTTCGACCTTTAAGGCCACTGTGGTATTACCTACCTACAGTTGTTAAGAGCTAGTAGATACTTAAGGCGGTACCCTACCTCGTTATTGTGTGAAGAGGATAGGCATAGGATTTCGCGTTCACAGGAGCGGGACAGAGCAAAGCGGCGTAAGCCCAAAAATCAAGATTTTAGTAGTTATTTGCTCCCCACAAACATTAGAATAGTTAATTGAAAAAAAGGCAACATATAAAATGTTCTTTATACTTAGTTCAATTACTATGCTTAATCTCAAGATCGTATCATCTGTATTTATTGAGAAATTAGGGTTTTAGTAAAAAATTAGAGGTAACTTTGCGATTTTTTTCTATCGAGAAAATTTTATGGAATCGTGTTTTCGAAACATATGATCAATAGAATAAGTCCTGAACTTCACCATATATAAATTTCAAAGTTAAATATTCAGTAGTTTGGAAGATATGGAGGTCCGACGGAGTTGAAAATAAGCAATTTGAGGGTAGGTACCCCCTTAAGGCCACTGTGGTATACCTACCTACAGCTAGCAGATACTTAAGATACCATACCATATACCAAACCAACACAACCCGCCCAGATCTCTACAAATCTGAAAAAATAATCAGTTTGTCCGAGCCCACACAAACTCGTACCTACTGCTTGTTTTTAGGGTTTCGTACCTCATAACTACTCATAAGGAAAAAAGGAACCCATAAGTATAGGATCACTTTGTTGTCCGTCTGTCTGTCTGTTCGTCTGTCAACCCCATTTTCTCAGGAACGCGTGGAGGAATCGAGTTGATGTTAACATCAAATACCTACTCAAGTCGGTAACCTCTTGGAGCCTCGATATAAGTAAAACTTATGTATAGGTCAACGCAATCAAAAGTTACAGTCGTTTATGTCCGAATATTTTGAAATTTCCACGGGAATCGCATGCACACAAAACCTATAGGGTACTTCCCGTTGATCTAGACTAGAATCATGAAATTTGGCAAGAAGCAAGGTCCAGCACATGATGTTTTATTTATTTTTTCGTCCTAACAACGTAAATGTTAGGTAGGTACGTACTTATTTTCGCAGAAAGCAAAAAATCCTATACCTATCTAGAATACCTATTCTAGGTACTTGGTTCCGTACACCGGCATATACAATTTAGGTAGGAACGTACTTGGTTGTAAAATGGAGGATCGTAAATCCGTGCGAATCCCGTTTCTGGTAGTAAGTCACATCTCGAAAACTGCTCCGATACATTTAGCGCTAGTTGATTTACCGCTCGTAAATAACTTCTCTTCACACTATTTCGGTCAAAGCGTTATCAGAGACATTTTGATTTACAAAGTCAGTGATTTCCATTAGATTCTCTTTAGGTACCTAATCTTACCTCTTTAGGTAACCCTCATTAAGTAACCTTAATAGTACACGGATAAACCTCGTGATTTAAGTACTTAGAATAGAATAGAATAGAATTATTTATTCAGGTAAAAAACAACATTACATTTCGGTTAGAAGTGCCTTAAAGCCTATGTTAGGTTTAACTAGACACAGAGTTCTCACCTGGTTCAATAGGAGTTATTTTTTAATAGGTATATTATTCGAAATACTTTGGTTATGTCTTATGTCTTATCTTTCAAGCTAAGTACCTACCTATTTTTTGAGCAATCACAATAAGAAACTACCTAGGACAATCCGATGAACATCGGGTGCCTGTTGACTTGAAATAAATAAATATGTCTTTAAATACAATGTTACAATACTTGGTTATGCCCCTAACGTTTCGACAGGATTGCCGTGTTCAAATAACGATTGCAGTGACCGCCGCAAAGAGGGGCTTTTATTCATTTGGACTTTAAGAAAAAGATCATGTTCTTATTATTAAAGCTGCCTTCCTATTTCTCTTCCAGTTTCTCAAGAATAAAGAAATGTCGAATAAAACTTATCTATCTAATTAGATTAAAATTAAACGCAGGATTAGGTACCTAGTTCATGCTAATTTGTTATAGGTACCTACTTACGGTATTTATTTTTTAGGGCAATTATGTATTGTCGATCTACGAATTTATTTTATATATTTTACGAGGTAAAACAAGCCCAGAGTTTAAATTCCAAATGACAACTAAAGGGAACCAATAATTTTCAGTTTGAGCATAAATTAAATTATAATTTTTAAGTTGTTTACACAAATGTATGGTCGCAGAATTTCAGTATGCGAGTTTCGAGAGTGTGCGAAAGTGAGTCAAAGCCAATTTATCAAGTGCTTTCTTAAAACTATTTCAAAGAATGAATCTTTAAGAATAATAAAAAAGATGGTTACTCTTACTTTTTTTATTATGGTCAAATTTTAAGGGACTTTGAGTCATTTGTATGACTTTGTCAGTCCCGTAGTTTAACCAACAAACTACTAGATAGATACTTAAAACTAAATTACATCATATACTAAATAATTTATGCTGCTGATGTAGAAAAAAATTGCACAAACTTGCCTTGAGATTTTATATTGGGAATTAATCAAATATGGAATATGAAATCATATCAAACAATATTTAAAAAAATAAAATTAAATAGAACAAATAGTACCGGTGGAGACCCGGCGATGCCAGGAGAACTCAATTAGAAATTAGGGAGTAAACTGATCTAAAAGTAGAGAAGATTAATTGACATACATTATCTTAGCCTACCCTCAATCTAAAGCCATTAGGCGCATTAAAAAATCGATCAGCGCCAAAAACTGGGCCAATTCATCGGCCATCATTGAACTATGATTTATAGGCCGGAAATAACGTAGAGATACATCACATACACTGGCACAAGTCCAAAAACCGAATATACCATAAAGACTAGATGAAATATGCCACGGAGACACAATAATAGTGGCTTAATCACGCCCATGAGTCGAGCAAACGGACCGGAAATATGATAACTGAGTTCATGTCTTGTTATGTAAAACGAAGACGAAGATGGGGCGGTCTCTTTCTTGATGGGGAAAACTTGTGGCAAATGAAGTAGTATTCAGTAGTACCTACCTAAATGGTCATACCTTATCATTAAGGTCTGCCTGTCTCAACAGAATTCAGAAGGAACCTACTTTTTAAAATAGGTAGGTAAGTAGGAAGGGAACCCTACGCACTATAACGATTGATTGCTCACCAAATGAGCGCCACGTCGGTTTTGACCGGCTGGCAATTTGGCGGGCAATCCACAATCCACTGTTTGTTGTCCTGATTCGCAAAAAGCTTAACGTGACACGACTGCTGATTCACCAATCTAGTTCACATATTTTTCGAAACAATTTGCTCCATACGCAGTGAGCATTCGAAATTGAGATGGCGGAATAAAGATAGACGCATCTCTAGACCCGGTCCAAATCAGCGCCACCACCTATTTTATCTCATTATTATGTTAATTAAACGAAGGAATTTTCATAAATCGATTTCGCAGTTTGTGATATCTACCACAAGTTTATTTTTAAATTTTAATGTTGTAGGAAGTTCTAATTTGTATAGTGCTCACAGTAACCATACGAAAGAGCGAATTCATAATTAACAACTCAACAGTGCGGCCGTAAGATGTTTAACGATCGTTGAGTAGACGTAGACAATTTTTTTACCTACCTCTCGTGTATCCTTAGGATTTTCCGATTTTTATAGGATGTTAGTATGAATTTCAATAAATTGACTCTTGAATCCATTGTGAAATAAATACTTAAATATTTTAATCAAAAAGGGGTTGTTTTTTCAAAAATAAGCGTGTCTCCAGTGCTAAGTAATATGAAGTTTCATATCAAAATATTTTTGTCCTTGAAATCGGCTTATTATTTAGTTAACTTTATTATGCTACGGCTCCACCTGCGTTAGCGTTAATGTTAGTGTTAGCGTTCATTAACGCGTTAATTTAGGCGCTAAAAATGCACCTTGGCTACATTTACGTAACAACGCCGTCAAGAGGTAATTCCAATTCAACGTCATTTCATAGATATGGTTTTACTTTTACTTCATACGACAAAAAAAATTGTAACCGCAGTAACCGTTCGTTATGTGGCGCGAAAAATATCGCGAAGTCTTACTGTAGCAAACATGTGATGGCTCCCTATGTGCGACCATTTTCACAAACATAAGGATACATTGATGCATGACAAATATGACAATCCCGTTCGCACACAGCAAGGCGGACTCAAGAACGGCTACAGGGGAAATATACGCGTTTTTACCGTGGTCAGCTCAGTAGCCTGACTTGAATCCCATTGAGTACCTATGTGTGGGGTGGGATGGAAAGTGATTCCATGACCAAAAATACGGATTTACTGCCAGTATCCCTTTAAAATACTGACCATTTACTGACCAAATCTCTAGAATACTGGCGCCCGGTCGGTCAATTGGACATCAAAATTTCCACCCCTGTAGGTACAGTTAGTTTTGTTTATGTACCATGTTAATAATTTGTGATGTGGTACTTTTGTTCTAAAGTGATAGTTTATCTAAAAAAAAGAAGGATTTAGAGAATAAATTCATAATTATAGGTAGGTTTATGGTACTACTAGGTAGGTAGTTACGTACCTACCGAAAAGAAAAAGATATGTTATGAGATTTTTAAGGGACACCCGGAGTGGGTGTCCCTTTAACAGCATTATTTTCATCTCACTCTACAGAAACCAGACCAGTTTTGTGGGAACGTAACCCCTGATCCTCAAAATATAGGTACTGACTTTACTGACCATTTTCAAAATACTGACTTTTACTGACCTTAGCCAAAAAAACTGACTTTACTGACCATTTTCCACCCCTGAGATCTTAACGGGGTTTCTACGGAACAACAGGTAAAAAACCTTTATACTACACCTGCTCGGAAAGTTGCCTATTCCTTTTCCATATAGAGAATAGAAAGTATGTCTTTGCAGGCCTATAGGAAACCGGGAAGATAAACTCTATGGAATTTCATTTCTCACGTGTTTTAGCGGGAGGAAAGAGTGTATGGAAATCCATTTCTAAGATTTCTAACGTGTTATTTTTTTTTAATTTCCTAAAAGATCGGCCGGTAGCTAGGTATGGTTATTTTCGTTCGGTCAAACAACAAAAAGTTTTTACTCCAAGTCCATTTAGGCCTCCTCCGATTTCCGAACAATATTTTGAAAAAAGAACCCAAAGGCTGGCGCGGTCAATGAGGTTTTACCAACATCATTGGGCGCGGTAACTTCTTTGAGATTCAATAACTGTAATAATCTTCTATAATATAAAAATGAATCGCAAAATGTGTTGGTAAGCGCATAACTCAACAACGCCTGGACCGATTTCGCTAATTCTTTCTTTGTTGTGTTTGTTATTGTCAGGAGAAGGTTCTTATGA
Organism: Eupithecia subfuscata; assembly: GCA_963564075.1. Classification (NCBI taxonomy): domain Eukaryota; kingdom Metazoa; phylum Arthropoda; class Insecta; order Lepidoptera; family Geometridae; genus Eupithecia; species Eupithecia subfuscata. The sequence continues at coordinate 3,037,686 of OY751116.1, read as the reverse complement.
AAGAAAAAATTAAGAAAGTTGGAAACATAAATTTCCACGGGGGCGAAGCCGCGGGGCGCAGCTAGTTTTAATATAAATTTCAATTAATAATTAATTCTTAATTATTAATAATTAAGGCCTTTGCCCAGCAGTGGGACGAAATAGGCTGAACACAAAAAAAAATTAATTCTGCTTTTTATTTTCCTCGAAGGTATAAAGCACTATTTATCACTCGGCAGAAAGTGCGATTCCTACCTCGTGTGTTTTAAGGCCCTCGGCTGTAAAATGCACTATTTTGTTTATTTCATTCCATTATTATATCATACAAATTTGTATCGAAATGCACAGCATACTTTTTATATGTAGGTAACTTTTTTTAAAGAAATTTATTGAGTTTGATATATCTACTAAAACAAAAAAGAAAATAGGTAGGTAAATAATTAGAAATATTCAAAATTTGTAGGTGTTGCTTAAACTTTTTTGATGTGTGTAGTTCTTGAAAAAGATCCAATCCGAACCCCAAATGGTCCGAAATGAAATATGACAAAAAGATCCGTTTTGCAAATGAGTCAAAAAAAATTTACTTATCCTAACGGGGATAGAATTGTAGGTACTTTATGTTGCTTCATCTATGTATGATGAAATGAACTTCAGTAAACTTCGCTTACCTACTTATTTTTTTACAATACTTTTTTAAATATCGATGGGACCTGAAAATTTAATGACATGGTAGGTACTTTAAAGGTTGAAAGACTGAGATAAAAAATGTTATATTGTGACTTATTATAACTACAATCGAATTGTAGGTACCTAGGTACCCACAGAATTGCTATATTTTTCACTCAATTACATTCATGTAGAGCAGACGAAGCGCACAACTCAGTCGCCACGTGAGTGAAGGAAAACATCCAATCAAGAAACTCAAGTACCTACCTATGTTGACTTAAAAAAACTACCTCTACATAACTAAGTTTGCTGTATTCTGTCTGATTCCCTACATCACGCAATTACTTAGGTACATTCAAGACTCGGAGATTCAAGTACACGTACACCTTCAGTCAGTTCCTTGCTTATTTGTAGGTACCTACCTACTCGTTTAAAGCTTTTCAAACATTCGAAAAGTGAATTTGCAATAATTCCACCAATCTATTCTATTCACCGCGCGAAAGAGAAGCTATAGAAATTTAAACAAGAGAGAAGAAGCGAAAATGTAACCATAGGCGACGTACAACAAAGTTTCTACTTTTTAATGAATGTATCCTACTGGACAGGACATGGCTATTGAGCCATACTAGGTACGTGGCCTTTTTCTTTTCGTAAGTAAGCTTTGCTCTGGGATGTACTTCTCTTCTCTGGGATGAACAATTAGTACCTACACAATAAGCATGCCTACCTTTTATGACAATTTTCTATTACTTACCTAGACATAGATTAAATTGATTTACCAAACCCTGACAGGGTTTTTATGCATTGTGTACCTACCCACTAAGACTAAGAAAAACATCTGTATGCATAAAATGACAATAAATTATATGAATATGAATACTTGTACCGAGGCGCCGTTTGGATAGGCGTTTTGGTCCGAAAAGAACCGCAAAGAGTCATGAAAAAAAGATAAAAAAAAAAAAAAAAATAGCAAAAGATCCGCAGAGGCAGAAAAAAAAATCCGCACCGGCAACGCTGTGCTTGTCAATCAGATTTAATCAACTTCAATTCAACTTGTTGTCGTTGTCATCCATTATGCGTTATGTCAATGTCAATACACAAACAAACTCAATCTACCCATGGTACAATGGTACTAATAAACAAGGTATGCTACTCCGAGTAACAGCGGTCACGTGGGTTTTCCCAAGCGTACGTCATATCCGCTACGGTGGTTCTCAAACTTTTTAGTTTTGGGAGATTTGAGATCTAGATCTAGGTTTGAGGTTTTCCATGAAATTTTTCAAACTTAGTTTCCATATTTTGAGCAACGCTAAAATGAGCTCTGCACATGGATAAATCAATTTTGCCCTTGAAATGAAATTTATCTAATCGCAGGAACATTTTTCAGCCACAGATTCTCTTCGGGAATTTAAAGATCCTTATTTTACCGCCCCTTGACACTTACAGTTACGGATAGAGTAACCGCCCATTTATTATAAAGATTTATCCGATCAAAAACGCGAGCGATTCACCGGCGGCGGCGCGGCGCGGGCGTCAATAAAAGTTTGATAATCACCGGCAAACGAACGTAACCTCCCATTTTTGTGGCGACGACGCGGCGACGTAGGCTTGGGAAGATCTCGGAGTAGCATGAATGAATCTACCGACCGAAGCGAACTATAGATTATATAGTGTTCCTTCATCCTTGACATAAGCCTAACTTCTTCTTTTTATTTATTTCTATTCGACGAGTCGGGAGCCAGTAGCCAGTAGCCAACTCGTAGAGTAGAATTGTTCTGGTAGCCAAGCAAGCAAGAAAGAACAAGAATCGAATTGAAAAAAGAAAGAAGCTGTTTGTGAAAATTACAAAATCTCCGCGAAGAATTTTACTGTGCTTTACGGTATAAAAAAGTACTCTGTGAATTGTGCAGCCATTTATCCAAGAATCGAATTGAATTAAAAAGAAAACGAACTCAAAATTCTTTTCAGATTGAGATTCATAGTAATCATAACAGATTCTGATAGTTTCACGAGGCTGATGCCACAAGAATAATGGCACTTACCTTGAAACCTAACTGTTATTATCGGCCGTTCATTACATTGGCTCGAAACTATTGTGAAAAGTCCATTTACCAGCGCAATGAGGAAGGAACTCCTCCAAGAACTGTCCATGGAAAGTTGTATCCTGAATGGCGGAAGCCTTGGATTCAAAGAGAAGGCGAATGGAAAAGTAAACTATCAGTTTTCATAGAAAAGAATCCTAGCCCTGATATCATGAATGCCTTGTCTCAAGTGCCTGATATAACAATTTTCAAAATAAAGGAATGGTGGAAGTCAATGAAAGTTCTTCAAGAGATACACAATCAAAAGTTTATACCTGAGCGAGTCAGCATTTTAGGATCTAATTTAGCTGCAATGCATTTCTTTACATACAGATATGCTGCAATAAGGTAAAATCATACATACACTGACATAAAATCTCTTTCCATCAGTAGGTACTCGTTTACTTGCCTCACATAGCCTAATATTTAGTATAGAATAGAAAAGCATTTATTTCGACACACATAATATAAAACATACAAAACCAAACAAAGAATAATAAGCGGCACGAGTCGTGAGCACAGATGGGCATTAGTGGGGGTAAGCTCACGCATGTACGAATGACGTGAATATAGCCAAATGACACACGAGCCTCCAATAGACGATGTGCATTGACTGAGGAACTAATTGCGTGCAGTTCGGCACCCTGCCCCGCCCCCATGGACCGAAAAATTAACTACTGCGCAGGTGTCAGATGTCAGTTTGTGCTCACAACTCATGCCCGTCACTATAATTTTCATAAGATTGAAAAAAATCAGCTAGACCTACACCTATTTGTTGAAAAATTGGACTCACTAAAAAAAAACACTCCTTTCAGACTAAAAGATTCTCCAGACTGGATATCTGGCAATGCAGCAACAATTGATCTACCATCTGTATTTGAGGAAGGCTACTACGTAGAAGCTGTTGACTGCACCAACTTCCACTACAACGGCATCCGCTATGAAGGCCTGCAGAACCTCTCAGGACTAACCTTCTTAAAATGGCTATCCTTGAAGAACTCCAAATATGTTGATGTCTGGTGCCTCGACAGGATAGCTGGCCAAAACGGCAAATCATTAGAGTACTTGGATATAAGTGGCTGTAACTTGTGTGTTGGTGGAGTTTTTGCACTTGCAAGAATGTCTGCCTTGAAGTTTTTAGTAGTTTCGGAACCTGGAGATAATTTGGAGTTACAGACTGCCCTTTCCTTATTAGAACAAAACAAACCTGGTTTATTGATTAAAACTGTAGACAAAGAATAGAGTACATACATTAGGTATAGGTATTTATTTGAACTGTTAGAAATAAAGTTGATAATTTATGTCTGAATTTTATTGTGTCCGTCAAGCAGCCCCGCCATGGAATTTGGTGGTTTCAACTGTGGCAATAAATGTGTCCTGAAATAGTGCCCCCAATGCCTTAAGTAAAATAAATAGTGCCCCAGTACTTTAGGAGATATTTGGGTCTTTCACTGAGGCTGCTATCTTGACGTCAAGCTGGCAGCCCCGCTGATTTCGACGAATCTACAGCGAGATATGAATCATGAACTATGCCAATTAACTGTGCCTTAAGGTACCTATCTACACTTGCGAGCTTTTAAATGGAATCGCTTCATCGCGAGTTGATCAAATAAATTTTTTTACAATTTATGTACAATGAACTATAGATTGTGGTAGGTATATCATTTGAAAGGTAATTTTGTTACCTTTCAAGTGATATCAAGAAGATTTAAAATTAATTAAATTGGCTACCTAAATTTTGGGAATTATTGCAATAGGTCGAAGTTGCATCTATCGGCGCCGGAGCTGGATTAGCTGGATTTCTCCCTCGTATCCGCTGTTTTAGCACGTCCCACATATGCCAGATTGGGTTCAAGTCAGGAATGAGGGCTGGCCAGTCTAGAGTGGGAATGCCGACATGGAAGACGTCTGTCGGTACTGTCTAGTCACTGCTGCGGTGTGGCAGCGGACATTATCGTGCATTAAATCAAAATTTATCGTCGCCAATAAATCCTGCGTAAGGGAAAACATAACTCATAGTTCACTGCAAGGAAATTGTAAAAATTAGTCTTGAACAACCCTTGAAGCGATTCCAGTTTAAAGCTCGCAAGTGTAGTTCTCCTGCAAAGCTCGGAAATAGACCTGCGGTTTAAGAGATATTTGACTCTGAACATCTACATGCATTACATAAAGTACCTATAGACGAGTACAGAAGTAAATGATTCCTCGCACGTCGCACGTTAATTATTAGTTTGTAGTAGCCGATTTTTTATGAGTCATTCATAATCATAATAGGCTGCCAACCTTATAACCCTGCTCCTAGGCTCAGAGACTGCGACCGCTAGACCTTCGATCGACCTGAAAGTCTACCACGAGATCTTATTTATTGCATTTAATAATTTAAAAAACATAGGTTATGGATTTTATCAGCCATTTAAAGTTTTGACGTGACAAAGTCTTATAATTCGATACAGCCGGCTGCACGCACGAAAAAACATGACGTCATGCGGCGTTACCTCGCTCTGAGTTGTCACGTTCAACTATCGTCAGTAAACCGACTTTACAGACAACCAATTTTTTTGACGTGACAACGTCTTATAATTCGATAGAGCCGGCTGCACGCACGAAAAAACATGACGTCATGCGGCGTTACCTCGCATGCGGCGTTACCTCGGTCTGCGTTGTCACGTTCAACTATCGTCAGTAAACCGACTTTACAGACGACCAATTTTTTTTATTCATTTTCTTTACGCCGCAGCCGTACACCGCGAAAAAAGCGAGATCGTCGTGAAGGGAATTCAAGCGCGGTCGCCTTTACAAAAATCCACGTTACGGGAATCGACGTGCGAGGAACAATTCACTTTTGTACTCGTCTGTACTTTAAAATGTATGTAGATGTTCAAAACCAAATATCTCTTAAACCGCAGGAGGTCTATTTCTGAGCTTCTCAGGAGAACTAGATACCGTAAGGCACAGTTAATTGGCATAGTTCATGATTCATATCTCGCTATAGATTCGTCGAAATCAGCGGGGCTGCCAGCCTGACGTCAAAATATCAGCCACATTGAAATACCTAAATGTCTCCTAAAGTAATGGGGCACTATTTATTTTACCTAAGGCATCGGGGGCACTATTTCAGTACACATTTATTGGCATAGTTGAAACCACCAAATTCCATGGCGGGGCTGCTAACTTGACGGACACATCTTATTTTATCTATCCTACTGCAATAATCCGGCCAGGTGTGACAACCTATGAAAAACTGCAAGCAGATGCTGGATGTGGTAAGCTGAAGACTGGCGCTGGGTGCTATGACGCTCAAAGGGAGGCCTATGTCCAGCACTGGACTAGTGTAGGTTGATGATGATGACTGCAATAATAATAACTGGTAGGTAGTGGGGAAGTTATAATAAAATTCTGAACTGTTTTCGAGATTTTATTTTTACAATAACATAAGTTCGAACTAATGATCCAAAAGATTTAACAGTCAGCCCATAATGCTGCTATTATTTAATATATCCTGCACACAAAAGAAAACTAACACCACTCTTGGTCATAAGTGATTTTATTTCAAAATTGATAAAAATTTAATGATTTTGAGGAAATGAATGTGTTCATTTCTTTTCTCTAATTCAATCTAGTATACATCAAATTGAACACTTAAGCTAAATAAATCATCTAAACAAGTTATTTACAATTAAGACATTGACTAAGTAAATAATTAGGTATTTAATGCCATAAAAGAAATAAATAAAGAATATGAAATGCTTCATTTAAAATGTTATTTCAAATAACTGCTAGAACTCTTAAATTATATCATTGTTATTTATGAAAAGTCAGTCTAATAAATAAATAACTACTGCCTATTACTGTTGATTATTGACTACAGGTTTAATGTAAATCATGAATGCTTCAACATTTTGGAAATTGGGGTTTTGTAAGTCAATAAGGCACTCAACAGAATATTTTTAGATTTTTCATATTTGTTATTAAAAACCAAATAACTTATAAAACTCAATGAATCTAAACTGAATTAATAAAATACAACAAGAGTAATGAAATTGTCAGAAGAACAAATCAAAATACAAACATCACAAATATAAAACTTATAGGCATTCAGTACGCTAATTCTTTAAAATATTGCAACAGAATTGTAACAGACCCATACAAATAGTATGCTTTCATATAAAAATAACTTTTAAAAATAGCTCCTTCAGGAGATTCTACAATAGCCAATCAATAAAAATAACTACAATTATATAAACCTGCCATATAGCTATAAATAATATGAAAACATACTTTTAAAATGTGCATTTATCAAACTTCGTAATTAAATTATTTCACTTCCTAAAGATAATTTCGTTAAAATTGTCGAACATCGAAAGGAAACTATGATAATTAACTATTTTTAAGATTAGGTATTTTCGATCGAAATTTCAAAACTCGTGCATCGTTTAAAGTATTCTTATATTTATTCGGTTATTGATAGGTATTTTTGTTATTACTGGGTGCATTATAAAATGATTATCAAGAAATAAACTGATACCTAATGATGGTGTTATATTTAATGAATATAAAAATACGCTCTCAGATAATTTCCTTACTTTGAATTAATTACGCCAAAATTATTTAACAAAACGCTACATTAATTAGGCCAATTCAGAGCTGTACCTTCCTAAAATACATAAATGTTGTATTTTAGAGTATAACAACGTATAAAAATATAATTAATTCAAATTATGGACGTGTTTGCTACAATCTTTTATAGTATTTCTAACTGGTAACAACGGTACTATTTATGTATGCATTATGATTTAATGTGCTGCGGCTTCACTGTTCTGGGCAGGCTTTAGAAAGACAACACATTTGCCTGCTAGAACAACTGAAGCAGCATAGAAAATTGACTATTACAACAAATATACCAAACCCGAATTTGTACATTTAGTTTGCCTTTTAGCTCTTGTATTAACACCACGGGTTTAGGTACATATCGCTCTACTAATAATATTAAAACAGTGCGAAAATATCTCATATATTTTATACTTTCTTATAAATTCTTCTTATCAGTTCCAGACTCCTAAAGCAATTATCTCTAAATACTATTAACGCCGAAGAGATCATTCAAAAATACAATTTTGATATACATAACATTTGTTGGCCGAAACACGTAAAAATTATACAATTTTCATCTTGTCATTTAGCATTTATCTAAATAAAAACTTAATTACTTTGAGAGCCGGGAATCCTTACTCTAATTGAAATAAAACTAATATTTACATTGAGATTATAATGTATTATTATTGATTTAACTAGTGTCGTTAATGATTTGAGCTGTTAATTTGTCAATCAGTTAAAACCTTGCTACATACATCAATTAATATTTCCCTACGGAATTAAAACTATTTGATTTCATATCTCAATATTGGTCATTCAAACATGGCATCCAAAAACATCAAACACCACACTGTTGTAAACTGTACAACAATAAAAATAAATAAGTAGATAATCGTATTATAATAAAGAAAATCATTGGAAGACTAACATCACAACATAAATATTTAAAAACGACAAGAAATTTACCACGCATTTGCACCAAAATTTTGTATTTTATAGGTACCAATAAACAAATCAACATTAATGCACCCAACATTATAGACGCTCATAAACATAGCTGTGGTAGAAGTAATAATTGTCGCGCTCACACGAAGTTGGGTGATTATGTTAACTTCCCTACAGAACCTCTTTTACACAATTTTATATTTACGTTGTAAGAGTAATCAATAAATACATAAAAAAGCGTGTTACTCTTTCGATATGAGCGAATAAAATTGCATTAAGCCTAAAAAAACTATCCGTAATAATTTCTTTAAAGTACACAACCTTATCTCAAAATGACGAAGAGAAAATAATAACGTTACATATCTATAAATGCAACTCAAAATTCTCTTAGCTCTCTCTCATAGAAATGAATAATGATTCGGCCTATTCTTAATTAACTTTAAGCTACCAAGTAAACTATGTAATTTAAAACCTACATTGCCAATAGAAGAAAAAAAATCGTTTTAAAACAATCCTATTGATTAAAAATATCACCAACTGCACTGTACTCTCGAATAACGTGATTATACTAAAGCCTAGAAAGTGTCCAGAATAATATTTATAATTTCTAATATAACGATTTAATTGTGCGATATCTATCAAATTGTGAATACTTTTGCTTGCTAGAATAAATTGACAAGTAATATTTACTTACGAAATATGTATTTAATAAGTCTATTTTTAAGAACATTTAATTTTTATATTTTTATTCAACAATACAGTGCAGCAAGCATTTACAACTAGACCTGTCTCTTTTTGGCTTTGTTGAAGAGAGACATTCTCGTATACGCGAAAACAAGATTATACAAAGACATGACGCACTAAAATTTACTCGCTTAGTTAAATTTAACTAAACACACTTGAGATCGCGCCCTTAATGACGATGTGTCTGTTAAAATGCCACCAACTTATTTGGTATACACGAGACTCGATCCTTTGGAGATCCTAATCCTAATTTGTACTTCAATAAACATGTCATTTGTTTCAAACTCTGAATATGAAACAAATGACATGTGAATTTCATATGATTTAGGGTGGTCTCGAGTGTCGGAGGTATGGTGCCGGTTCGGGTGGACAAAATTGGAGCTAAAGCTTGTCGCTCATCTGTAAAACACCGCTGCAACACAGAAAAATGTGCATTCAAATATGGGCTCTGACTTTCGACATTCTGTGCTGTGTAGTAGCGGTAATGAATGAGCGTAGAGCTTTAGGCGTCGTCGTCGTCGCTTCAAAATTACTTTCCGTTTCTAATAAAATACAAAATATTCTCCGCTATCGCCTCTGCCTCTTTGAACAGATAAGTTGGTGGCACTGCACCATACTCTACCAATGGAGACGGAGATTAAACGATATTTCATTTGAAAAGACCCAGATATCTTTCAAATTGGATATTTATCCCACTCCGCTTTCAAAATCTCCATGTACCATCAACAGAGTACCTTTGCGGTATATATGATTCAGTTTGTTTTGTTTTACAAATACGTATCTATTTATGTATATTTTAAGCTATAAATATATTATCTGAATATATTCTACTAATGCACACATCGCCAACCCTAGCGGACTTATTGCTATTAGATTTTTATAAGATTTTTGTCGTTTTATTAATAATTATTATTTATGAATAATAACAAAATACTTTTTAAATTTAGATGTATCGCTCACAACATTAAAATGCCGTAGCAATCGACTTATAATCTCAAGATTGTTTATTGATTCATTTTGTACGCAATGGACTTGTTGGCCAATGACTACGCGAGAGCCATTGCACGTTTCTCTAAATCTAAGCAATAACATCTTAACATTTAGATATTACATTTAAAAATGATTTATAACAATGAGAAAGCGTTGAACTCTAGGATTCGATGCGCCCGCGCTTCTTTGCGGCTATAAGCTGCAAGTATTAACCTCTCGTCTCATAAATTTACTTTATGAAAAATTCATGATTTAACGTGACATAAAAGAGTTCAGTACAAATTTACTGGCGACAATAAATCTGGGCCCGTACTCTTAAAACGAAATCGAAGTTTCCGATTCGTTTTCGTGCAAACGGTAATCTTACGCAAGCGACAGATAAGAGTTGGACGAAAACGAAACTTTGATTTTCGATATTTCTTATTTACGACAGTAAATCTGTTCTAAGTTAAGTATATGAATAGAATCGTTAGTTATTATTGCTTTAATTTGTACAGTATTATAATCTTTCAAGCCAGGATATAAAAACTATAACTGCTCTATTATAAATATGGTCTATTATACTGTGCAAATTGCCTATCTATCCAGTAGGTTAACTTGTATGCATGTGGGTTGTGTTTGTTGTGTACCCGAATCGTTAACTGGCTGTTGAAGATGGCTGGAGTGCTGCTGACACAGCGGGGGAGTTCACATCTGTAAATAGGAAAGTAAAAGTAAAGATAGTTTTATTGACATAATATTAATAGTTTTACAGACAGTGATGAGTCCGTTATAGATAAATATAGGTCTTTTTAATTTGGGTAGTAATTAAATGCACATCAAATTTTGCATACTTCCCCAACAGAACACACTATTCGTATATCACACTAATATTATAAATGTGAAAGTTTGGATGGATAGATGGATGGATAGATGTTTGTTACCTCTTCACGCCAAAACTACAGAAAGGATCGGGCTGAAATTTTGCATACAGGTAAGTCTAACCCTGGAATCAAACATAGGCGACTTTTTATCCCATAAATCAGTTCCCATGGGATAGAAGTAACCTCAAAACGTTTCCATAGAAACAACGCGTGCGAAGCCGCGGGTAGAAGCTAGTCAAAAATAAAGTTAAGAACAATTTTAATTACCTTATTTGAATTTTTTTAGTAGCATGATTCGCGCTACTGACTGCTTGACAAAGTCCCCCCAAATCTTTCTTATATTATTTTCGTATTTTAATTTCCAAGGAACTATAAAAGGCGTCACGCACAGAAGCCGTGGCCGGGCCGGAGGCGAAGGCGTGCGGGTTGTATCACACGAATTTATGAGAGACTAGACATACGCCGCCATTTATTTAGGTATCATCTAGGGAGCACCGTTCACGCTCATTGGTGCAAACTTAAATTGAAAATTCGTTCATTAGTTTGCTAGCTGCAATGCCACACACTTATAAACTTGCTTACATAACTTTCGTTGTTTTTGTTGAGATAACTCTCAACAGAAAGGAAAGGAACTCGTAGAGATCGAGATGATAGATATCTCTAGAGTTCCTTATTCACTAATTATAAAACAATGTGAAACAGTGTGAATGTAACTCTCACCACAAGTTTTATAATTTAAAAGCTATTGGCTCTAAGTCATACCGTGGATGTCGTAAGAGCCGACTAAGGGGCCGTGGGCCTGCCAGAGGAATAAATAAATAAATAATGCTGGACAATCCACACAGCATCATCTAGGCCCAAGCTAAGCAGAGCTTGTGTTATGGGTACTTAATATGATAACTGATATACATAATTATTGTATTATGTATATCACTACATAGATATATATATTTTTTATTATACATCATACAACATTTGTCCTGAGGCGGGAATCGAACCCGCAGCCTCCTACGACGCAGGCGGACCTAGGACCTGCGCCCCCCGGGCCACAAAGGTCGTCAAGAAGGGCAGCAGCTTCCGTGTTTTTAAAACACCCACTGGGATCACCAATCTACCGGCCAAGCATGGTCATTACCTATGTCAAAACCTGAGTCATGGTCATTACCTATGTCAAAACCTGAGTCACGGTCATTACCTATGTCAAAACCTGAGTCATGGTCATTACCTATGTCAAAACCTGAGTCATGGTCATTACCTATGTCAAAAAATAAGATAAAACCTGAGTCCATTACCTATGTCGAAACCGGAGAGAAAACCTGAGTCATGGTCAGTACCTATGTCCAAACCAGAGAGAAAACATAAGGAAATAGATTATATCTAGTCTTGTAATGTACTTACTAGTAGGTGTATTGGCTTCCGAGTGCGGAGTCAAGTTAGACTGGGCCATCAGCTTCTGGCGCACTTCTCGTATCTTTAGCTGCAGCGACATCTTTGTCGGAAATATGTCCATGTGGGTTGCCTGCAAATAAGTTTTAAAATTAGTTCTACTGATAAATATTCTTACACTTGTAAATCCTTAGTATTATCAGTATGTGACACTTTATTCCTCTTCGTTCATCGTAGTAAGTTATCCTATTTTATTTCTATTTTTATGTGTTGGTTTTCAAAATTTTGTTTAAAATTGTATTTAGTTTTTTTTGTGAACAGATTATCCGTAACGCCAACAAAATGGAGTGCAATTACTAGTCAATAACTTATTTTTTGTATTATAATTTATTGGTGTCTGAAATAAACGCATTGAATTGAAAGCGCCAGTGTCACTAAAACCTAATATGAATGTTTTACATACAACAATACTAAAATCTTTCAACTAACAGAGAAGTGAGTCTATTAGACGTGATCGTCTATTTGACGTTCGAAAAAATCATCCGACGTTAGTAACGATGTCTCGTTACTAACGTCGAATAAACTCGGGGTGAGTTTATTTGACGAAATCAGGTTACAGGTTTGTTCGTCACTTCCTTAATTTAGTCTTCATACATCAAAGCAACAGAAAACAAAAATATCACATTATTTCCATGTCTATTGTAACGAAGTTCCTTATCGCGCGTTGCGAAAGGGGGCTAGACGGAAAAAATTAAGACCAAAAGTTGTAACGACATTTTATTAGACCAAAAGTTGTAACGACACTTTTGCTTTTGCTATAGTTGTAAGCCGTGCGGCGTGCACGTGTTTCTCTGTCTGTCTCTCTCTCTCTTATAGAAAGCAAGCCAGTTATTTTCGTTTCGTCTTTCTATTTCGCATTGAACAGTGTGGTGTCGCGACGATTATTTTTGTTGAGTGTATACAGGTTTTTTGTACGTAATAAATAATAAAAAATAATAACAATAATGAATCCTGACAGTGTTACTGCACAAGTTCCGGATATTGCTGATGGAGTTAGGTAAGTAGAGATTTAATACAGGCAATAAATTAATTAATCGAAAGGAACTTCGATCCATCCGGGTGTCCCTTGACACCTCTCAAGTTTTTTATAATTTTATAAATATGACCTTTTCCAAGTGTACAGTTATTGTTTACGGAAATAAATAATTTTAAATTTGATTTGACATCGCCGAGACGGTGCCTTCAAACTTATGGACCGGTTATTTTGAGTTCAGCATGGAAACGAGCTTGCGAAGACGCGGGCAGCTAGTAAGAAATAAATATAAATATTGCTGGACAATCTACACAGCATCATTTAGCCCCAAGCTAATCAGAGCTTGTGTTATGGGTACTAGATGAACATAATACAAAACATTACATAGAGTTTTCTTTTTATTATACATAGAAAATACCCAAACTACCCAGTACAAATAAAGTAAATTCGATTCCCAAGGCTCGATGGTTCCCAAGGAATCGAACTCGCAACCTCCTGCATCGCAGGCGGACCTTCGCCCGCCGCGCCACATCGGTCGTCATGCCCTTGGATCAGATACCTGGAAGTGCGTGGTAGCCTGTGTGGTGGGGAACATCCCGTGTTCCTGGAACAGCTTCAGCACCAGATGGCGCCTCTGCTCCAGCACTCTCCTGTGCCCCGCCTCGCCGCGCGCGCCCGCGCTGGCGCTCGTGGCGCTGTGCGGGGTGCGGGGGGACATGTCTTCTAGACCTTCCGAAGCTGGAAATTAAGGATTAGATTAGAATATTTTTAGATAGCGGCGCTAGTTGAGTCGGAGTAACGCCTTATGGATTCTACACAATTCTTTGTTCAAGATACGCGAGGCGATAGAGATGGAACGATGGCCCAACTTCAACGGAGGCAGAGGTAAGAACCTACCACCTGCCTGGAAGCCGTGTCTCCATGAGAAGTGGAATAGCAGTACGGAGCCGGGTGTAGATACTGTTAGTTCCGATGTACCCTTCTACCCTGCCCACACATCTCTATGGGTAAGTCTCGGCATTTTAATGGAATTAATATAATACATGAACCTACCTCTGAACGTGTCCAGATTGAAGTCAGGCCCGAAGAAGGTATTCCCCACCAGCTTGTTAGTGGTGGTGGTGTGGGGGGTCCCGTACGATATCGGCGTCGGGATTCCGTTGCCGTTGATGGTCTCCGTTTCTAGCGGCGTCACGATAGTGCTTTCTTCTTCTGTGAACAGACAAATATTGTGAGACAGTGGAATCAATTGCTTTAAATCTGAGCGTCTGGTCGAAGCGAAGCGTGACCCGAGAGCTGGTGAGTATCTGGCGCAGCGCATCAGCATTGCCATACAACGGGGCAATGCAGCCATTGATATGGATCAGTTGAGCTACCTGTAGACTGTTTGCAACAGTCTGCAGTTAGTTCAGTTGTTTCAATTGTAAATACTAGTATAATTTTCTTTGTGAATAAAGGCTACCATTTATTGCTTTAAAAAGTCTATGTGAAGATAATTAACGACTGTGTTCATCAGCATTATCTAAATCTGTTGGCACCCACTGCTGGGCAAGGGCCACTCTTTCCTTATTAACGCATTCACTGCCAAGGCTCAGCGGTGCTACCCGCAGGGGCGCGCCTCGACACAGGGGAGTAGACTGCATCAGCGTCTTGGGCCATGATAGTATTAAACACTTCTGTTACCCTGTAACAGAGCACGTGCTCAGGTGAAAGTCCAGGTCAATTTAATTAACATTTACAAAAACAAAACGGTGTCCATTGAAGTCATAGAAAGAAAATTACTGCCCAGCATGGCTTTATAGTTTTAATTTCAACACCAACTTCAAGAAGACAACTCATACCTTTAAGAACTAATCTATTCCATGTATTTATAACAAATTCGTGTTAGTTACACCATTTGTAACTACAGAACATCTGCACAGATTTTTATGATCTTTGATTTTGTTCTTGTCTCCGTCCCGAATAGCAGAATCAAAAATATGAAAGTTTTACGAAAAAATATATGAAGAAAATTAGCATTCTCATTCATTTTTCGTATGCATCGCCATCTCTGATTCTAATGCGGAATCAAGTTCGCCAGGTTAGCTATTACCTACATAAGATGTTCGATGATTAATCAAAAATCACCAGAAAAATATACTTATTAAGAGTTGAAATAACCTCTCTTTAGGTAGATACTTTACCTTTCCCAATAACATTATGCTTCTTCCTCATATTATAGAGCTGCGGGCTCCTCGGCACCACCATGCCGCTGGGGCTGCAGGCCTCGGGTTTGAATCGCGGGAGGGTGCTGAACTTCTGCTGGAAGTTCACGGTTTCTAGGACCCTGGAGAAAGACATCATTGAGGTAAATAAATCGGATACATAACGAATATAAATATTCGAAAACGGAACAGTCGCACCAGAGATTACATTAAACTAATACCTGATAATACTAAGTGTAGAAGACATCGATTACTCAACAGTACATTGATCGATTCGAGCTTGAGTTGGACAGAGCTCACGATGTCCTTCCAATGTAGAACAACGTGCTCGCTTTGCTCGCCTGACATGTCATCAAAGTAAGGCAAGCGAAGTGAGCCATAAACCCTTAGACAGCGTAGCAACCGAAATGGGCCACTTACCCATCAGCACCCTTTTGTCCAATGTGCATCCCCCAAACAAGGGAGGTTTTGTTTTGGGTTTCGCCATGCTCGGCAGGAAGACAGGTAATCGCAGTAGAGGTGTTAAAAATACACAGAAAGAAGCTGCTGCCCTTTCTCTGGTAGGTTCCCTTAGTCGACTCTTACGGGCTTAGTTAGTGGTGTCAATGAGGATCAGTAAAGTTACAGCAATCTCAATAGAACTAGTTTCCACGTTATTCTTTATGACATAAGAATCTTTTTAAATTTTCCAAATCGGACCATTACGTAAGTTATGACTAAATTACTAGCGAGGTTCACTCGCTCCGCGGCCGCCCGTTAACCGTAGGCAGATATCAGTTTTTAGTGATTTACTCCGAAACAAGTTGACGAAAAAAATTACAGAACCAGATAAACTCAGTTTTGAGACCTTTCAAATGAAAAAAATTAAAAAAAAAATTCATTCGATGGGTCTCTCAAAACAGATAGCCTCACGGCGCTCGTGTCAGTACGACTACTACACTGATCTTGTGTAGCATCTATACTACAATACTAACTTGTCTCTGCCGTCCTCGTTGCCTTTCTTGAAGAGGCTCTTCTTGTGGCTCGGGCTGGGTAGGTCCGCGTGTTTGGGAGAAGGGAGCTCCTCCTGCGTTTGTGGGGGTAAGGGCGTGGCTGGGGCTGGTCCGCTTTCTGAGCGAGGTTGGTCACCGCTGCTGTTTGAACCGGTTGATGTTGCTGGGAAGGTTTCAGATTGTAATTTTTTATTTCAATCAGTCTAAAAATCAATATGAAAAAAAAAAAAATTACAATTAAAGAATAGAAACAAAATAAGAACTAGTTAATTAATTTAATTGATACAGTTGAGCTAACTGCAGACTGCTGCAAACAATCTAAAGGTAGTTCAACTGATCAATACCAATCGCAAGCGACGATGGCTGCATGTCCCGCTGTACAGCAATGCTGATGCATTGCCGTACATCGTACAGCAGTATCTTGTATCCTTGCATTAGCGCTGCGCCATATACTCACCAGCTGGAGGGGGAGGTGGGTGTTCTCATATACTACGGATGGTCACCTCATATACTACGGATGGGGGGGGGGGGGAATTAGGGGTTACGTAGTATGGGTATGTTTCCTAAAATACTTACTTCTTCCAGTCATAAGTCTCTTCTGCAAAGGCGCCTTGCCAAGTTGAGCAGGCGTCGGGGCCAGCGGGAACGGACGCGTTTCCTCTACAGGGGTCTCCCATTGTCTGTGGAAAATGTTGGTATAAACATGTTTTATTCTTTAAAAAGCTTCAGGCATTTAGTCATTTATTTATTTATTTATTAGAACGGCGATTGCCAATTACACTAACTAATTACAATTTATATTTTTAACACACAAAACTAAGATAAAATTAAATTGAAAATTATAATGTTTAATTAAAATGTCAGAATAAAATTATACATGATTAATAATTATTTTATTATAAATAAATCGGTCATTCCGATTTGTCTTCTCACAATAGAGCAGACAAACTGACATTAGGTCCATCCATTCGTCCGCAAATATATCACAGTCTGGAAAAGCCTTAAGTAACCCAGTTCAGAGGTGCTTGTGATCAATTAGTAAATATATAAAAATCCACAGAACTATACCGATATAGTTCTGTGTAAAAAACTTTGCAAGGTTTTAGTACAGTAGAAATGGTTGGTAACGTAAAGATCTTATGTTCATTGATCAAAAAATTCGGCATACGCTAATCAGCAGTGATAAACTAAAATATACTTAACTCTTATTTCAATGGAAATTGTATAAACAAGAATGTTTTTGTTATTATAGTGCGTGTACTCAGGGTAATTTCTCGTGTATTGTATTTTCGTTGGTGTACAATAAAGTATTTTGTATTGTATTATTGTAATTTCTAAGAAATTAAATAATATGCCAAAAATTTTCGAATTCGACGGGTCTTGAACCCGCATCTTTCGAACCGTGGGAGTGTCAAGTGACGTAGGAGTCGAAAATCTCTGGGATTTCCTACGGACTCTAGCGCCGTTAGCTCCACCTACAGGGGAAACATTGAAAGGGCATTGGGTAAAAGTGGCGTTGTTTTTGATGGTCCGCGGCCAGTTAAAAAACTATTGCCATTAATTAGTACTCTCAAAAATGAGCAACTTTCATTACTACGGCCACTATCAAAAATATATCGGAAGCGAGATATCGAATGGCAAAAAATCATAAAATGATCGTCTAAATAAACAAATAACAAGACTTCCCTACAGTTTTTAGTAAACATTGCATTTCATAGAAGTAGTAGAATTAAATTAAACATAACGACCTCGATTGTAAACCGGCCCGGAGCTCGGTTCAGTTATGCTAACCAATCACAGCGCTCTATTCGTTTACCTGCGTGACGCTATCGCTCAACTCGACAACCGACCCTTTCTTTACTCACCATCTGACTTTCGTGTTGTTTGCGTGCGTAAATAAATAATAAATATAATAAATAATAATAATAAATAATAATAATAAATAATAATAATAAATAATAATAATAAATAGTATTAGAAATAAAATATTATTGATGGGATACATGTTTTTTATTCATAACTTACTCGTTCCATACGTAAAATAATAGTATTTTTGAAATTAAAGTGCATTTTATCACTAACTTAGATGAAATTGTTCTCAACTTCAAAGTCGAATATTTCGGCTCCGATATAAGTTACGGCGTATTTTGTTTTTTAAAATGAATATACAGGTGTAGTACTTAAATTCAACACAAATTCCATCAGTGGTCGCATAAAAAAAAAACAACGCCACGACTCCATACAAACTTATCCAATGCCCTTTATCCAATCCTGTTTAAAGACGCGAGTTCAAGTCCCGAAGAAGTCGAAAATTTTTGGGATATTATTCGATTTCTTATAAATAAGAATTTAACTTACGGCGACGGTTTAGGCACAGTATGGTTGCTTTGGGATACTATCACAGATTGGCCGCTTTGTACGTTGCATTGGTTCGGAGTCTTATTTGGTTCTATTTCTGAAACAAAAACAAAATTAGTTACACAAACACTTCTATACAAATGACAGAATCATATCATATCTGGCCAGTCTCATCGGAGCCAGATGCGCAGGACATATTATAGTGCACAAGTGTGTGCGCAAACAGATGCACAATTCCCTCACTCTCATAATCCGATGGGGCGGCAGACCGACACGACCGGGGAGAGGTCAGGCGTAGGACCAACGGCTTAACGTGATTTCCGAGGCACGGTGGTGTAGCACCGCCAACTTCCGGACTAGTCAAGAAGTTGGCGGTGTTATGTATGAGGTACCAAAAAGCAAAAAAAAAACACAGTATCAACTGTGAACTTTTCTTGCTAGAAAAACCCCAATAACAACTATTGACCCGACTCGGGATTCGAACCCAGGACCTCATAATCAGCGGTTGAACAAGCTAACCGCTAGACCAACGAAGCAGTCGAGGTGACTAGGTAATATTGTGTGCAATAGTACACAAGTGAACTTCTTGTGATTTACCTGCGCTAAAGGCCGGCACATACAGCCGTTGCAGCTGTACATAATGGAGCGACGCGTCCTGCACCGGTTCTACGGCGCTAGGCTTCAGCATTAGATTGCCGCAGGCGTCCACTGATAAAGTTAGTGGACCGGACATACCTGTAGACAAACATGTTCATAGAAGCGATTACAACGCCAGTGTTCCTTCAACAAGTAATTAATTGAAAACAATAAAAAAACCTGACTTGCGTCTCCACTTTTTCGCAAAACGTAAGGGCTAATGCCTATAAAACGTAGCTAAGAACATTGTAGGGGTTCAGATAAGTATTTTGATTCCTCATTTACCAAAATCGGTTCAGCTGTTTGAACGCTTCGAGGTAATAAAGAGTATCAGATAACTACATAGAAACATTCGAAAAACATAACCCGCCCTCGCGGATAAAAGGATTGTTGCATTAGAGTGACTCTCGCCCACAATAGTAACACTCTTTACTAGCGAATTACTCATCGACCTCTGTCCCATGCCCGCTTGCGTCATCGACACACCACTAGAGATAACTTGCACACCACTAGTAGCTAGTAAACTCACCGGAGGAAGTATCTCCAGCACGCTTGACAAAAGTAACACACTTCGCTAGCGCATTACTCATCGACGTCTGTCCCTTGCCCGCTTGCGTCTTCGACACTCCACTAGAGATTTCTTGCACACCACTAGTAGCTAGTAACCTTACCCGAAGAAGTATCTCCAGCTCGCTTCACAATAGTAACACTCTTCACTAGCGAATTACTCATCCACCTCTGTCCCATGCCCGCTTGCGTCTTCTACACTCCACTAGAGATCACTTGCACACCACTAGTAGCTAGTAAACTCACCTGAGGAAGTATCTCCAGCTCGCGTAACACTCTTCACTAGCGTATTACTCATCGACGTCTTCGACACTCCACTAGACTTGCACACCACTAGTAGCTAGTAAACTTACCGGAGGAAGTATCTCCAGCACGCTTCAAAATAGTAACACTCTTCACTAGCGCATTACTCATCGACGTCTGCCCCATGCCCGCTTGCGTCATCGACACCATCGGCATAGACATCGACATAGAATGCGGCATCGACACTCCACTAGAGATCACTTGCACACCACTGGCTGTCGGAGAGTTAATTATTGAAGCTATAGCACTGTCCAAAGCCGCTTGGGTGGAGAGACTGGGCGCGCTGAGAGAGATTCCTTGAACGCTGCTGGTGATGCTTTGGGTTGACATTGAGGGGTGAGGGGAGTTGGGCACTTGTGGTTTGTTGATGGATGTGAACGCCCACTGTCTGTGGTCGCCTGAGGAGAGAGGTAATTTGTTGTTTAGTTTGTGCTACATTTATTGGAGAACTGACGCTAGAATCTCCCCATGGGTTCATACGCAAAATTCAGGATAATGAAAGACTGTCTCATCATCATCATCTGCCTTTATTAGGCCTATGTCCACTGCTGGACATAGGCCTTCCCTAATGAGCTCCAGTCTTCAGCTTGCCGTATCCGGCATCTGCCTGCCGTCTTTCCCAGGTCGTCATCCCACCTGGTCGACGGGCGTTCTATACTACGTTAGTTGAGTCGCGGTCTCCACTTAAGAACTCGTTTACCCCAGCGGAATACTGTCTAGTGAATGATATTTTTGCCTATCAATAACGGTTTAAATATTAAACTTTTCAATTAATTTGTGTAAACTCAATCTACGTAATTTTTTTTAATAATCTAATTTAAAAAAAATACCTGTGTCAGCATGCGTGGACTTGAAAGCACCTCCAGTAGGCTGGAACACCTTGGAGCCGCCAGGGCTCGACGCAGTGATTCCACCCAGTAAGTTGTCTGAAGAGCCAGCTCTGTAAATATAAATAACAATAAATAAATAAACAATGCTGGATAATCCACATCGCATCATCTAGCCCCCAAGCTAAGCAGAGCTTGTGCGACTACTCCGGCAATATCTGTTCTCATCATCTCATCTTAGGTCTTTTTTTTCTTCTTTAGGTTTATACCGGTCCACTGCTGGAAGCAGCCCCCCCCCCCTGTTATTTTTCGAGACGTATGATGTCACAGCATAGATCAATAAGCGTATCCGCCTGTTTACGAAATAAGTAGACTTCCTACTAATATTATAAAGCCGAAAGTTTGTGAAATCTGAATTTTTGTTACCTAGTATCTCCAAAACGACTGAATCGAGATGTAATTTGGCATACGCTTAGAGCAAAGCCTAACTTAGGTAATAGGCTACTTATTAAACCGAAAATACGCGGACAATAATTAATAATTAAAGACCTACTTTAAAAGGAGTCAACTAACCAATTGGTTTGTTATTCATTTAATTCATTTGTAGATAAATAAATAAATAATGCTGGACAATTCACACAGCATTATCTAGCCCCAAGGTAAGCAAAGCTTGTGTTATGGGTACTAGATAACTGATATACTTACATAATACAATACACTACATAGATAGATATTTTTTATTATACATAGAAAACGACCAGAACACTCTGAACAAATATCTGCAGATCGTACAAATATTTGTCCCGAGGCGGGAATCGAACCCGCAACCTCCTGCGTCGCAGGCGGACCTTCGCCCACCGCGCCACAGAGGTCGTCAAAGATTTAGATTATATTTTGCTCCATTAGCAATTGAAAAGTTATATCGATAATTACCTGGCTTTTATAGGCTTTGGTCGTCGAGTATGGTCGTGATGCGTCAAGTAAGCTCCAGCTTCGATGCCTTCCGAGTCGGAATCCGTGACCTTCTCTCCGCATTTGAGATCTATGTCGGAGTTAGGCTGTGGTGGTGGCGGCTCATCGACCGCTTGGTTTATTTGTAGAGGCTTGAAAATTTTAAGGTGTTAAGGCGAATAGTAGGGTGGATAGTGGCGCCACTACATATTTAATTTTATAATTACGTTATACAAAGGAATTATCAAAAAATCGGACCGCGCGTAGACGATATCTATCATAAGCTTTTTTAAATGTATCTTTAATAGTTTTGTACTGTATTATTTAGGCAGATACTTGTTTCAAGAGTTTAGTTCCTATTGGTGGCCACCAAGCTCTCCAAACAAGGTTTTTGATTGAATAACACAAAACAAAACTATTACAGATACATTAAATAAAAGCTTGTGATAGGTATCGTCTACGCGCGGTCCGATTTTTTGATAATTCCTTTGTATAACTTAATGATTAAATTAAATATGTAGTGGCGCCACTATCACCCCTACTATTTAGCGGGTTTGCTTGTCAAACTAGGAATAGATCTCAGTACTCACGGGATCCCCGTGGTAAATCGTCGGTTCCTTAATTGGAAAACACGATTGCGAAAAAGAATTACGGTAAAAAATCATGAATGTGCACTGTTTTGCACTTAATTTGGTCGAGATCTCAGGAACCCTGCGGTCTATAGAAAAGATTCTTGTTTTGATTCATAGGTTGTTATTATTACTAATTCTTTGGTTCCTTAATACAGTTTCTTCTTAAGTTGTGAAGTTTTCTTGTGAATAAGCAAAAACATCATTTTCTTACGCCGGCGCCGTTCCAAAAACGAATGCTCTGTCCCTTTCCTATAAACGCGAAATCCTATGCCTATAATTTTCACAAAATGGCGCGCAATGCGCTTTCTTAATCTGATTTTCATAGGATAGGTCTGACTAATTATCTTCATAGATGTTTTACACATTTATCAGATGCAAATCTCAACATGATTTGAAAGATGAGCGACTCGTTTAGCCTTAAGACTTAACATCAACAACACCCTTCTTAAGTTCAATACTTGTATGTCCATCGCAAATTCACAATCGATGTGATTTGTGATGGCGTTTGGGCACTGCTGGTACATTAGCCCTGGGTGCTTAAGGCCATGTGAGGTAAGACGCGGGTAGAAGCTAGTCGTTCAGCTTACCATCTGTTCATCGTCGCTAAGCGCGGGCGATCCGATGTGGTTGTACGCCGCAGTGACCGGTACGTCGGTGTTGATCGTCAGAGCACTGCTGGTTGGCACTTCTGATGGCGTTCTTGGGCTCTGTACAAAGAATGGTAAATACGTGTTTGAATTACAGTCTAATGCATATGAGGGCAATACAGACAAGTAAATTGTGAAAGAAAGCATAGGGAAAGTGTCGCTGATTTTACATCAATCTATGGACCTGAAAAACGTATTACACTTTTATCTCCCCAAATATGAATAGAATAGCATATATTTCGACACACACATACAAAACCAAACAAAGAACAAGGAGATATAGGCTAAATTAAACAAATGCTGGACGTCAAATCGAGTGTTGCCCCCGTGATCCTATGCTGAAATTTGGGACTATTTATTATTTTTTTTAGTTCCTATTTACAAAATTTTTGTTCATGTTGTTGTTAGGTAAATTGTTGTTTAATTAGGTATAATTATATACCTACGTAAGTTTGTTGTTATATAATTTCATGTTTTCTCATAGGGCGATGTGGTCGCTAAGCGACTAAGTCCCTTTATTTTGATATAAATAAAAAATATAAAAAAATATTATTTTATTTTGAAATATTTGAAATATTGAGAGATGGACTCTTCCTCGTTGAGACATTCTTGACTGCCTCCATCTTGAGTAAATTGACGTTTCGAGTTAACTCTGAAAATGACCTACAAGAAGAGCAGACGGCTCTTATGCTGCTATGACGCCGTTTGGTTACCTAAAGTGCAGTACGATTAGCGATATTTAAACGTAAATAAAAATGTCTTACCTGTGGCATAGAGCCGGTCGGATCACGACCGCTGGAAGATTTCCTGCGATCCTTGTTACACCATTTCCATTCCGGGTGCGCCTTGAAATGGGCTTCTTTCACCTGAAAACAAACAATGCTCTATAAAAACGATTTTACATAGAGAATGAAAACGAAACTGAAGCCTTGACTGAGCTTTGAGATAGTCTAGTCTGTGCCAAAGCCCCACACTTATGTCTGTAATTTTGTGACATAGAATAAATACTTTGTACCATCGATCTTAATAAAAAAGGGGAGATGAGAAAGTGGAACGCTGCAATTTGGTGAAATTTGGTCTACCCCATAGGTCTACCCACCTCAGTCATAGTCAGACTGGTATTCGTGTTACACGTGCTTTCTACGACGTACTTTAGAGTGATTTATTGAGTAAAAGACTACAGCAACGCCCTCGTGTTTGTTCATTATAATTAATTGCACAAGATTGGGAATGTAACTGTGAGCGAGTGTTTGCTGTAGTTGTAACACTACCGTTGAGTTGCTGCCGCTTTTATTTAGATCTATGCTTTTTACTTTACATGGCCGCCAACTGCATATTTCGGTCACCTCGTGCGTCGTGGTCAATGGAATCACTAAAGCTCTGCGCTCATTAATCCAATACCGCTACCACACAGATTGCTGATGCTGTCAATATAAAATGTATCTAAATGTAACGAGTTAAAGTCCATATTTGAATGCAAATTTTGGTGGTGTTCAGGGGTGCTTTCCTGGTGATCGACAAGCTTGACGCCGTAGAGAAAGCCTGCAGTACTAACCTCGCTGGCAAGTTCGTTATACTTCTGCTTCTCCTCAGGTTTGAGCGAGTACCACCACTCTCCAAGTATCTTGCTGACAGTCCGGTTGTCTTGGTTCGGGTGCATTTGGTGCACGATCTGCCGGTGCCGTTTGGAGAATATCATGAACGCGTTCATTGGACGGCGGATGCGGCTGCGTTCCTTCTGTAAAAAGATTCGGGAGTTATGGACACGATGAGATGGAAACTTTTTTTTTTTTTAACTAGCTTTTTATGTCATCCAGAACCAAACTGCAGACAAATCCAACGAACCCAAACTCGACGGGGTGTCGTTTCGTATAGAAGTTCCTATCACCTTCTGTCTCCATCACCAGCTTGCCAAATTTCCTAATTTAGCTCAATCAAAAATATAGGATAACTGGTCTAAAATTCAGTTGCAAAATTTGTCCCACTCAGTAATACCTACATAGGTGCTAACAGGGAAAATTAAATAAAAGCTTGTAAAAATAAAAATAGGCTTACCAAATACAACTAATAATAATAAAATGGAGATCTCTTAAGAGTCCGAACCCATCGATTAATATTCGAGCTAGAGACTGCTGCTATGATTGCACCTAGAAGACTCATAATAACTCTTGTCCTCTTTTATTTGAGGTCACCAGGTTAAGTGTGCCAGATAAGCAAAAAAATCGTCATTGATTTTGCCCCGATTTCTGATTTTAAGTTGCCGCCCGCCACATGCCATCCCCGTGCGGCGAGCGAAGCGAGCCACACCCTCTCGTGTATGACATGCACACCCCCTCGTGACGACGTGATGTTCCAGCCTGTGCTGCCGTGTAACACGGACAAAACTTTACACGTAGGTAGGTACTCTACCTGTAGCCGTGTGGTGCCGGCTTAGAATTTACACCACCCTAACTCTTTCCGCGGGTGTCGTAAGAGGCGACTAAGGGATATCCACCGGTGGCGGGCAGCAGCGTCCCCTACAGAACAATTATACCACGGAACTGCGATCCCCAAGCCGCATGCCCGCGTGGGGATAACGGGCATTACCCCCCAATAGATAACAGCTAATAAGGCGTTTATCAGGGGGAGGCCTGCGTTCAGCAGTGGACCAATATAGGCTGTTGAGGTGAGGTGAGGTACTCTACCTACAGCATCGTCCCTGATACGGTCTACTTGTTATTTTTTTGTATATACCTTTTCGTTCGCACTGGCGGGGGAGTTGAGGGCGGAGGGGTTTGCGTGTCGCTTCGGCTCGTCGGCAGCGCCGGGGGACTCCTCGCATTCGAACACTTCGTCGTCTTCGTCCGTACACATTGATGTTACGGGGTCTGGAATAAGAAGACATTATTTTTAGGGTCTATTCACGTAGAGTGGTTAATTTTTTCAATTTAAATAAGACACACTCCCTAACACAGCGAGGTGAGCCGCACTTTCTTACACAACGTGGCGAAAAAAGCGAGCCACACTCTCTTTCAGCGTGGCGAGCGAAACCGGACTCTCTCTTATTGAGCGTGGCGAGCGAATGAGTCAGACTCTCTCTTACAGAGCATGGCGAGCAAAGCGTGTCGCAATCTCTTACAGCGTGGCGAGCGAAGCAAGCCGCCCTTCCGTAGAAGACGTTTTATGTCACTGCGGCTGCGTCCTTGATACAATCTATATCTATACTAATATTGCTCACGCTGTGGCACCCTTTATTTAGAAAAACACTAAACTTAAAACTACTTTATTATATTATTCTGTTTGTGATGTGATTTTTCTGTTGGGAGTCCATAAATAAATTAATAAAAAAATATTATAAAGAGGAAATATTTGATTGTTTCTTTGTATTGAATAAGCTCCGAAAGTACTGGACCGATTTGAAAAATTCTTTCACCATTAGGAAGCTTACTTTTCAGGGAGTGACATGGCTATATTTTACCCCGGAATTCCCACGGGAACGGGAACTACGTGGGTGAAACTATTTTATACTATTATATTTTGGGTTGTAACATCACTCACCGCTGCTCTCAGTCTTGATATCCTCCGCCTTGATGTGGTGCGGCGTGTGCGGGGTATGCGGCGTGTGCGGGGTGTGGGGCGTGCTGGGCGTCCGCGGGGAGGGCAGGCCGGGCGCGGGCGCGGGCGGCGGGGAGGGCGCCGCGAGCAGAGGCACGAGGGAGTGCCACGGGAACGCACCCGTTGATACGTTCCCTGACACTGGAACAAACATATCTGTCATGGGAAATATTAGTGTTG
The DNA here is from genome assembly GCA_963564075.1 of Eupithecia subfuscata. NCBI lineage: Eukaryota > Metazoa > Arthropoda > Insecta > Lepidoptera > Geometridae > Eupithecia > Eupithecia subfuscata. Next base: position 3,010,515 of record OY751116.1, on the reverse strand, counting down.
TAAAAAAACAAACAAAAAAATAGTAAATAAAAACAAAAACAGACATATAACAGTTAATATTTTCAAACTTACGCGATCTGAACACATAATTAATAGTATTATTTAACGGGTAAATAAACGCGATAAATAGCCGTTAAATAAAATTAATAATTATATAACAGTTAGTATAGTACTAGGACAAGGGCTAGTCAAATCACCTCATAAAGTAAGAGGTATGCGCGCAGCGAAAAACGGAAGGGGAGCGAAATAAGTACTGGCAGCTTTTACAGGTCTATACATAATTTTGTTTTGATTAACTGCCTGTTTTTTCAAAACGCAGCTCTTTCTTCCGCTCGCATCGTTGAATATTGAGGGTAGTTGAAGGTGGAATTGAGGCTAACCCTATCAAATACCAAGCAGCTGGTAACGTTTTCAACCGATTTAGAGCTTATTTTATTATACGATTTAGAGCAGATTAAATATCCGTTCAGGTACTACACTAAAACATAGTAAAATAATACCTTTTTTAGGATCCAAATTTCTACTTAAAGAGTAAAAAAATCGACGTAAACATATCATTTTTTGAAAACTTTGAAGGCCGGTAGAGGCCTAAAGACCTTTTATTAGATGTTTTTTATTTATATGTAATCTACATACCATTTCACAACTTTCGAGTAGTCTTACGTTACGGAAATCCAAAAAAAGTTTGTACGGGACACCCTAATGTCTAGCAGTGGATGATGATGAATGCAAAATCTCAGTATAAAAACATCGCATAGAAAAAGCCAAATTTGATTCATTGAAGAGCGTTTCAGGACTATTTGTAAATTAATGCGAGCGGCAAGGGCTGCGTTTTGAAAAAACAGGCAGTTAATAAAAACAAAATTATGTACGTCTTATTTCGTTTTTGTGACCTGTAAAAGGTGCCAGTACTTTTTTATAAATAAACATATTTATATAAATAAACATATTTATATAAATAAACATATTTATATAAATAAACAAACTTATAAAAACAAACATCTAAATAAACTTATTAATACAAAAAGTAGCACTAAATCGAAATTTGTTGAAACATGGGTTCATAAAAACGTTTTATTATTCATGGAAAACTATTTTGCTGGTATTTCAATTACTGAATGCAGAAAATATTTAAAACTGCTAAAATATTTGAATTTCGCGCGAATCTGTGTCAAATTCCGTGTCGATGACTCGGTACCGGAGTCAGAATAACTCTGCTGATGTGGTGGCATAAACACGGTGACGTTTAAATATGTACATACCAATGATAGCAGTGTGTGACGTAGGTGGTGGCAGCACGGGCAGCAGCTGGTTGGGGTGCACTATGACAGCGCTGTTCACGTTATTTACCTGTAAAAAGATGATTATGATGAAGCAAAACGACAGAAATATTCGCTACTAGCTTCGCACGCGTTGTTTCTATGGAAACGTTTTGATTTTATTTTTATCGCACGGGAACTGATTTATTGGATAAAATGTAGCCTATGTTTGATTCCAGGATTAGACTTACCTGTATGCGAAATTTCAGCCTGTTACGTTCAGTAGTTTTGGCGTGAAGAGGTAACAAACATCCATCCATCCAAACTTTCGCATTTATAATTATTAGTAGGATAGTAGGAAGTATGTATCATCTATCATCATAATCTTAAAGCAGTCTCTTAGGAAGTATGTATCATCTATCATCATAATCTTAAAGCAGTCTCTTTTAAAAAAGGTTGAATGTAGTATAAAATAAACGATTGAATGTATTTTTGGACAGCTTTTTTAACCTTGTTAAGAATTTTATTTTATTTGGATCTTGTGTGTGATTACTGATTAGTGTGATTACAATGAAATATTTGGTATTAAGAATTAAATATACTGGGTTCTAGAATCCTAGATATTGTTTGTAAACAAAAGTATTAAGAAAATCAAAGAAATATTGGTGATTTTTTTTATGATGTTGTATAATTATCTATCGAAAGCTTTTTGAAAGCTTTCATTCGTCTGTCGTCCGCTTTCTGACATTTTAACCGAGTATAAAATCCTAATTAGGATTAATGGTCACCCATTAAATCTATAACTTAAACTCACCTAATCACTAAGACCTGATTGTATGAATGCAATAAATTAAAATACTTAAATCATAGACCTGCAATATTTTCTACATACATTGACATGGTCCCCATTATCCATGCTCCTAAGATCCATTTCCGGTTCGTTATTATTCATGTGCTGCGCAAACTGATTCAATTTCTGCTCAATCTGAAAAATAAATAGACATTTTTTAATTATGTATGTGGGGGAGCTGGCGTAGCGCATTGCCATACAGCGGGATAAAAATCGAGTTTACTGTTGAGTACTGTAGTTTTTATTGTTCTTTTTGGTTTCCTCCTCTCAAGGGGGAAAACTGGAACGCGAGAAATCATCGAGGGGGAAAACTGGAATTAAAAAAAAAATATTCCAGTTTACCCCCTTGAAAAAATTTTCTCAAGGGGGAAAACTGGACTCCAAAAAAATGAATTCCAGTTTTCCCCCTTAAGGGGGATTTGTCAAGGGGGAAAACTGGAATAACCCGGGGTAATACGGCCAGTACTCACGGACGCTTCCGATTGGTATTGATCTGGTTTAGTCGGGCTCTGGATTGTTTGCAAAAGTCGGCAGATAGCTCAACTGTTTCAAGTATATTTTGTGAATACTTGATGGTATAAGGTATTTGTAATTTTCTTTGTAAATACATTTAAGGTTTAAAATTGCTATAAAACTGTCATACTACTCAAAAAGCTACTTATAATGTCTACACACCGGTACTTTTAAAACTATGAACGAAACGCTCCAACTAAAACTCCCGTAGGGCATTGTTCTTCCCTCAAGGACCCCTCTCATTCCTTTGTTCGTAAAAAGCATTGTTACAGCACCCTAAGTTATTGTTATAGAATTATTTTCTTGGAAACTCAATCAACTTGGGTGGCAATTGGTAATCTCTCGTAAACTAGCTTCTGCCTGCGGCTTGACAAGCGTATTTTCGGTATAATAAGTAGCCCATTATCTAAGTTAGGCTTTGCTCTAAGCGTACGCCACATCTTGATCTGTTCAGTAGTTTTGGAGATCCTAGGTAACAAAAATTCAGATTTCACGAACTTTTCACGGCTTTGTAATATTAAGAAATCAAATAAATTCGCAAAAATTTTCGACTTCGACGGGACTTGAACCCGCGTCCTCCCCTCAGTACGGGGATGTGATAACCAACTACACCACGAAGTCAAGTCCCGTCGAAGTCGAAAATTTTTGCGATATTATTTGATTTCTTAGAAATTACCCTTAGTGTGGGGTTACGCACTATAATAACAAAAAACCTTTGTAATATTAGTAGGATAGGATTCTAAGATAAATTTATTGAAGTGATAATGATAAGTCAATTATTCAGCACTAGCGTCCCGTCCCGGCTTCGCACGGACATTTATTTTTAAACATGTAAATGAAAATGAAATGAAAATGTTTATTGTTTGAAACCACAAAAAGAACAAAATATAGCCTATGTTACTCAGGGATAATGTAGCATTCTAATAGTGAAAGAATTTTTGAAATCGGTCTAGTCGTTTTTGAGTTTATTCGTTACAAAAATACAAAAAACTAATCTTTCCTCTTTTAACATTAGTGTAGATTACAAATGGACTGTCTGACTATACCAACCTGATTATAGTCTAGAAAACTAGAACGATAAGTTTATATTTATACAGGGTGTCACGGAAAGGGTGTACTAAGCCGAAAAGGGGTGATTCTGGCTCCCAAGGGGTGAATAAACATTTTTAGAAATCGTTATTCACCCCTTAAACTTGAAAAAGACTTGAACTTGAGGGAAGGTTGCGGGTTCAAGTCCCGTCGAGGCCAAAATTTTTGGGACATTATTTTCTTTCTTAAAAATTATAATAACGATATAATAGAGAATAGAGGGGGTGTTACACTATAACGATAACGATTTTGTTAAGTCGCTACCCCGACCCAAATCAGCGCCACCACCTATTTTACCTTATTATTCCGTTAAACGAAGGAAATTAAAAAAACCGATTGGCCAGTTTGTGAATCCTATCATAAGCTTTTTTTAATGCCTCTATATATGTTTTTGTTTGTATAGTGTAGGAAGAGATGCGAAGTTGCTCATTTATCCCACCATTGTGGGGAAAAAGAGCAACTTCGCATCTCTGCATAAAGTATAGAAAATAAAACTTTTACAGGGCATTAAAAAAAAGCTTATGATAAATAATAATAAATAAATAATGCTGGACAATTCACACAGCATTATCTAGCCCCAAGGTAAGATCGTACAAATATTTGTCCCGAGGCGGGAATCGAACCCGCAACCTCCTGCGTCGCAGGCGGACCTTCGCCCACCGCGCCACAGAGGTCGTCTCGATAGGACACACAAACTGGCCAATCGGTTTTTTAAAATTCCTTCGTTTAACAGAATAATAAGGTAAAATAGGTGGTGGCGCTGATTTGGGTCGGGGTAGCGCCTTAATGTTAAATATTTTTTGTTTTTTGCAACACAAATTTTTTACGTCATGTTCACATGTACACGCACTCTTGCATTATTTAACAACATTTCAAAATATTTTACAAATTTTATTTGCTTGTTTTATCAGCAAAACCAGTGGTTTGTCATAAAGTTATTACAAAAATTATATAATTCCTTTGAAATTTCAAATCAATAGACATAATGTAAGAATACACGTAAAGGAACACGAATACCAAGAAAAAACGTCTCGTTTTTTTAAACTTTAAAAAGGTGTTCTTAATTCAACAAATCGTAGTACAAATTTAATGTTGATTAAACTTACTTGAATACTTTCCGTAGGTTCATTCTTGATGACCACAAATTTCTTCTCAGGAATGACGTAGAACTTCTTTATCAGATCCTTCGCATCACCGTCCATCACTGATAGTAAGCGAGTCGCTTGCAGTGGTGCCGGTTTCACTATCCTGTTAAAATAGAAACCAAGTATTTTTGACTGATAAATCTGATGATAGACCCAAAGAAAAGTTTTAAAATTTTAAATCGTTTGTTTTTCCTTAAGTCTAAACTGAATATGTAGGTATAGGATCACGTAGCAAGACATTGTGACAAACACCCAACCAGGACGCGATTTTATAGTTACCGTTGGTGGCCTTTTATTACAAAATCCTACTGAGATAAATACCCCCTTACTTCCTTTTAAAAACCTGAACATTTAAACAGTTGCTTGGCAGTGTTTTTCTGACTCCGACTTTATGTCAACTGAAGAATACAAACAACACTTAGCTCCACTTGCATTTTTTTATATGTCTCAACAGCCTATATTGGTCCACTGCTGGACGCAGGCCTCCCCCTATAAGCGCCTTATTGGCCTTTATCTCATGGAGGCAATGCCCGTAATGGGCCGGCTGGGCATGCGGGTTGGGGATCGCAGTTCGGTGGTAGTCGTTCTGCAGGAGGCGCTGCTGTCCGCCCCCGATTAGATATCCCTTAGTCGCCTCTTACGACACCCACGGTAAGAGTTAAGATGGTGCAAATTCTAAGCCAGCACCACACGGCTTTTTTATTCATTTCATCGATTCAGTCCTATCAACTTTAAGTTACGAGAGATTTTTAAGTAAGAGGGCAAAGGGGTAAGCAGGTTTTCATAATACCTTTTGTCTTCAAGCACCCGATTCTCCGTAATCTCCGGCGGCCTATCAATCATGTTCCTCAGCACATTATTCTGCGGCACAGAATGGTCTTCCTCATCATAATCTCGCTGCAGAAAGTTGGTATTTATCGGAGACAGTTCTTCTCTCCTAAACTCATGAACTCCATTCCTCATGGGCCGGTAGAGATCCTCAATACCGTTTGGAATGTTTCGGTTAAGCACGAGATTGTGTGCGAAGTCGTTTTGTATGGATGTTTGTATGTTTGTGTTGAGGGATATGCTGGTAGGGAGCAGGTTTGGGAGGTTGGCAGCGCTGGTTTGGATCGCGCTTTGGAGCGTGAGGCCGATGACGTTTTGTTGGGAAACGTTGTTGATGTGGTTGGTTTGCAGGATTGTGGAGCCGTTCCGGTTTTGAGTGTCCACCTGTGGAAAAGTTGGAGACAGTATTATAAAAATTTGCTGAAATGACGGGAATTGAAGGTTGATAAGCGCGAGATCGATTATTATAATTTATTATTAGAGACCGGATTGTATGCAATTGCATATTTACTTTTATAATTACAAAATATTTTCTCTCTAGTAGAGGTGAAAAGTTGTATGTTTAACTCGCATATTTCGGACTTTTTGTTGCATATCAAAATCAGACTCTTTATTTTCATAATGTTCACTTAGAAAAGGCCTGCCACATAATCCGGTCTGTATCTATTATAAACGTGAAATCAGTTACTTAAATTATCATCAGTAATTATTTTTTCCTGGTGTATCTATCTATATGTATATGTATGGGGGTTGGGGATCGCAGTTCAGTGGTAGAATTGTTCTGAGGGGGCGCTACTGCCCGCCCCCGATGGATATCCCTTAGTCGCCTCTTACGACACCCGCGGGAAGAGTTGGGGTGGTGCAAATTCTAAGCCGGCACCACACAGCTATTCTAATCAAAATATCAAAACCTAAACTAAACCTATCCTGTGTGCATCTTTTGAATGACATACAATGAGATGTCGCGAACACTAAACTAAAATAATTAATTTGACAGGACTAAAAACATTGACATCCCTTTCTTAACGAAATAAAAAGAATAACGTCATTTTTAGTGCTGTCAAATTAGTTTAGCTTTGGCAGCATCTGAATTAACACAATTATTATGTAGGTACCTGATAATGATAGTTAGGTCCTGGCGACACTCGGATGACGCTGGTGGCAACCCCAACCCCGCCGATCGGAGAACTCACTCTTCCAGGCCTCACCAGTTCAGGTCTGCAGAAAAAAAAAATTATTTAATGCGTATAGAGCCGGTAAAAATTAAACGAATACTCTAGAAAAATTATATCTATTAGCTGTGATGATAGTAAGTTTATGACAAAACACTGGTTTTGCTGAAAAGACTAGCAAAAAACTTTTGTGAAATATTTTGCATTGTTAAATAATGCAAGCGAACCCGAATAAGAAGAAAATAGCTTCAGATTTTGCAAAAAAAAAAACAGCAACCCTCGGGGTCCCGAACGCCCTTTCGGTTTAGTACACCCTTTCCGTGGCACCCTATATAGTTGGTAGATAGGTACCGTATGAGGTGATGGTGGCTGGTGTAAGAAGGCTGCGAGTGCGGCGGCTGCGGCGAAGATATCGGCACGAACACGTTGCTTCTGAGCGCGCTGTGGGGGGAGTGCCCGCCGACGGGCGAAGCGCCAGGGCTGCCGGATCGAGAGCTTCCGAGTGACACTGAAATAAGTCAGGTCACGTCGTAAATCAGTTCCCATGGGAGGAAAAACCTTAACACGTTTCCATAGAAATAACGCGTGCGAAGCCGCGGGCAGAAGCTAGACTATTATAAACGTGAGATCAGTTACTTAAATTATCATTAGTAATTATTATTTCCTGATGTATCTATTTAAGAAAAATGTATAGATAGATAGATAGATAGATAGAAAATTCTTTATTGCACACTTATAGATAGAAACAATACAACAAAACAGCTTAAAAACTAAGTGACAAGTGGCGGTCTTATCGCTCAGCCAGCTCTACCAGACAACCGTGGACCGTGGATGTATCAGCTTCTTACAGATTTAAAACTCAGGACAAATATAGATTCTGTTGGTTCAAAACCTAACCTCAACCTCAACAGCCTATATTGGTCCACTGCTGGACGCAGGCCTCCCCCAGAAACAAATTCAAAATCAAATTCATTTATTGATTCAGACACAAAGATCCATAGATTAGAGTAGTATTAAATGTCACACAGATAATCAAACAATAATACAGTAATTATTAACAGAATTAGAAACAACGCGTAAGAAATATTTAAAACACTGGTATAGAAGTCTTACTAAGAAACATTATCTATCTATAAATATAAAAATGAAACCCGTTTTCCTTGGTCACGGCATCACGCGTGAACGGCTGGACCGATTTCACTAATTCTTTCTTTGTTGTGTTTGTTATTGTCAGGAGAAGGTTCATAAGAAAGAAAAAATTAAGAAAGTTAGAAATATAAATTTCCACGGGGGCGAAGCCGCGGGGCGCAGCTAGTTTAAGATAAACATTAGCGGAACCTTCCGGTACTATGATATCGGTATTTATATTGATTTAAGTTTTCGCCGGCCCTTGATTGAAGCTTATATAACGCACAATTTACCAAAATATCTTCTTTATGAACAGATACCAAAAGTAATAGAGGTAAAGTTTGTATTACTTTAAGTTAGTTTGCTTATAATGGGTCCATCGTCTACGGAAAACATTATAAAAATTCTTTAACATTTTGGTGTTCATTTTGGAGCAATCTAGAAACCATCTAGCGAAGTGCGCAAAAGAAAGTCGCGTACTACAGACATACCTAGCATATTAGCAGCCTCTGTCTCATCAGAGTCAAATCTGCCAGTGACGCGGTAGTTAGGCGGAGTGGTGTCACTCTCACGGGAGGTCTCGTCGCCTTCTATTCCGGTGCCACTTGATGATAGGGACTTGCTGCTGCTTCTGTGGAGATATAAGTAAAAAAAAAACACCAGTAAGCTATGGTACTAACACTCTAATAACATTTGCTCCCCTTGGAGTCGAGATCGAGACCCTAGGTCTGTGGGGTATCGGGGCTTTCCGGGCTTAAAAAAAGAAGCGACGCGTGACCCGAGAGCTGGTGAGTATCTGCCATCAGCATTGCCATGCAGCGGGGCAATGCAGCCAGCGTCTTGGGACGCTTCCGACTGGTATTGATATGAATCAGTTGAGCTACCTGTAGATTGTCTGCAGCAGTCTGCAGTTAGCTCAATTGTTTCAATTGGAAATACTAGTTCTTATTTGCTTCTATTTCAGTAGATTCCTTACCTCTGTTGCGGGGTATGCGCGGACCCCTGAGCCAGAGGCGTGTTAGAAGACCTTGTGACCCCTCTGAGCGAGAGATGCCGGGAACAGAACCCGCGGCGCTGGCTCTCCTTGGTGCAGCCGTCTTTGGAGCAGAGCCGCCGCCACTGCTTGCCGTTGAACTTCTTACGGATACCGGTAGGGGTGGATACTACGTCACCCTTCTTGTATTTGTGCGGGGTGGCCGCTTGAGATCTATAAACAGAAGTATAACACTTTTTGATGACCGATGTGGCGCGGCGGGCGATGGTCCACCTGCGACGCAGGCGGCTGCGGGTTCGATGACCGCCTTGGGACAAATGTTTGTACGATCTGCACATATTTGTTCCGGGTATTCTGGGTATTTTCTATGTATAATAAAAAATATCCATCTATGTAATGTAATATGTATATCAATTATCTAGTACCCATAAAACAAACTCTGCTTAGCTTGGGGCAAGATGGTGTGTGGATTGTCCAGCACTATTTATTTTATTATTATTTATAACAGGGTGCTGCTGCCCGCCCCCGGTGACCTCTTAGTCTTACGACACCCGCAGGAAGAGTTGGGGTGGCGCAAATTCTAAGTCGGCACCACACAAATTGCATCTTATGTGGTACAAATTATTGCTGATAATCCTTTACAGCATTTGAGTGTTTTTTTTACGCAAAGGATATGGCATCTTATATGGTAAAAAACAAAGATGATAATCCCTTACCTAGGGGTAGGCGGTTGAGATCTAGGCGTGAGGCAGCGTTCCAGTAAACTAGAGGTGCTGCCGCGACTTTGCAGACTGCTGCGTTTGCTGTTGCTGCAGTCTGGAACAAAAATAGACTATGTAACTAAAGATCTAAGGTTCATTTTACATTATATTTAAGTAGCCTGAGTTATAGTTGGCGGTTTTATTTATTAATGTAATGACTGTACATCCTCCTACTAATATTATAAAGCCGAAAATTTGTGAAATGTAAAAAAAATCTTACCTAACATCTCCAAAACTACTGAACAGATCAAGATGAAATTTGGCGTACATTTAGAACATAGCCTAACTTAGATAATAGGCTTATTATACCGAAAATACGCGTGCGAAGCCGCGGGCAGTCTGGGTGTATAAGTATGTTTTATTAACAAATGGTACGAGCTCTTTTTACTTTGGGGCCCGATAATGCTGTATGAAAATGTCCAGTACTTATTTATTACTAGTTTCTGCCCGCGGCTTCGCACGCGTTGTTTCTATGAAAACGTTTTAAGGTTATTTCTATCCCATGGGAACTGATTTATGGGACAAAAAGTTTTATTCCAGGCCTAGAACTACGTGTATGCAAAATTTCAGCCCGATCCGTTGTTACAAACATCAATTTATACATCGAAACATCCAAACTGTCACATTTATAATTATTAGTGTGATTCTTAAAACCTCATTCACTCAAACGTACCCATATGAGAAACGTCATTTGGAAACATGATGTCCTCCCTCCTCAGGTCGTCATCGCTCTCCCCGTAGTCGTCGAAGGCTCGCTTCCTGAGGTCGTCCATGGACCCGTTGGAGAGAGCGCCGACGTTGACGACGCCGCCGGGGCCAGCGCCGGGCATCGGCGATGACGTGTAGAAGTTATCGCCGCCCATCTGAGGAGAATATTTATGTCATTTTTGTGACGTGTCCAAGAGTCCTGTAAGGTCTAAAGGAAATAAAGCACTTTGATATTTGATATGTTATAATATATCAAATATCAAAGTGCTTTATTTCCTACATATATGTAGCGACGCATTATCCGAGAGCGGTGAGTATCTGGTGCAGCGCATCAGCATTGCCATACAGCGGGGCAATACAGCCAGCGTCTTGGGGACGCGACGACTGGTATTGATATGGATCAGTTGAGCTACCTGTAGATTGTTTGCAACAGTCTGCAGTTAGCTCAATTTTGTCAATTGTTCTAATTTATTTCTACTATTTGATTGTAATTTTCTTTCATATATTTCATATTTAAGTTAATTATTATTATTAGGAGCCTGCATGATCCCACTGCAGGGCAAAGACCTCCCTTTCCACCTTCCAGTTAGTCCAGAGATAATGAACCAAGTTTATTTATTGAGAGAATAACATCATTACAGGTTTTATTATTAAGCCCTAAGGCGATGTCGTATCTTGGTACTTAAAATAATTTATTTATTTGGTCTAAGGTACATGCAAGCAATACATAATAAATACTGATCTATACATTTTGTTTCAATAACAAGCTGTGCCATTTCCAGTTTCTTACTGATTTTGAAAACCACCGAGGTTGATTTTACTTTGATTGAACCATCATGGCATGGAACGGGGCAGCCGATTTTCATCAAACATGATTAAGAACCAGTGTACGAAATTTCGGCTTACTCGAAAAATTAAAAATGCTTATGTCACCTACATAATTTATGTACATGTAGCATGCAAGCAGCAATGCATTTGCACGAATCTAAACTTCGATATTCGTTTTTACGATTATGCGCTCAGTTTCGCAAAAAAACTGTATTCGGTTAGTTTTGGTTACGGCAAAAGGACCGAATCATCGGCCGCGCCGAAATTTACAAATAAATAATGTTTATGAAGGTTGCTATTATAAAGGCGACAGTTTATGGAGATGGGTTTGTCAAAACAACTCAGCGCTGAAACCACTGACTGAACGAATTGGGCCGAAATTTTCATAACGTTCTGGAACGTGAAAAATAACTTATAGCCTACTTTTTGTCCCGGAAAAGAACGCGCAAAGCCGCGATTATAAGCTACTCTGTTCTAACACAGTGTAAAATGTAATGTTTAACGGAATTCCCAAGGAAAACCCTGTCGCCTAGTAAGGTTTATTTTAGTATCGCAATATACGCTAGATGCAAAATAAATGCAAAGAACTGGTGTGCTATAACAGGCATTAGTGTCCAACGGAGCGTACGGTCGTCGGTCGTGAGCGGTTTATTTATTATTTACATGTCCTAGCGGAAGTAAACAGCGCGGAAAAACAAAAGAGGTTGATTTTCGACAAATGCAATTCACTAATTGGTAGGTGTAATTACGCTTACGTTGTTAGAAGTAGAACCTACTCGTATGTTGGTTATGTAACGTAGCAGTTTGGCATACAACTATGGTGTTTAAGGTGGTCAAGGAATCTAACATGTAATCTTTAGGCAGTAGCGGTGCGGCGTAAGAATAAACCCCTATAATTCAGCCCGTGTCGTATGAGTCTACCTGTAAGCTAGCAGAGGGAGGATACGCTTCCTTTTGTGTACTTTTAACATATCCATCTTCTTGCTAAACGTGATGATTATGGCAAAATGGCAAGGAGGCTTGTTTGGGGAGGTAAATTCACCATTTTGTGCGCTGATGAGAAGATTAGCCACAGCACCATGATAACTAACTTTTGAGTTTAGAAGGTACTCCGGTTTCATAGAGCGAAATGTGCACTTTACATACGCACTACACTGCAGCTTCGTCCTTGATACAGCCTACCCCATTTGTTTCTAGGATTCCGCCGATCTAAGACCACTGACGGACCCAATGTTACCGTCATGTTGTTATCTGCATACATGCATGCGACTGAAGCAGCCGTATGTTAGCTCGCTTCATCTTCATATCCGGCGTGTCCTTTTGGATTTCTGTATCTGAAATGACTACTGGAACCAATGTGTTACCTGCATAGGCGCCTGATGCAGTCGCAACTGCTGAGAATGCAAGGACGAGGAGTGGGAGCCAGCCTCCTCCAGCTCGTCGGCCCACGGCGGCTGTAGAAGCCGGATGTCAGCTCGCTTCACCTCCATATCCAGCGTGTCCTTTTGCATGTCGCCGATCTGTATGTGAAGGTTGCTTTTAGAGCTGGATGCTGTCAACTATTTTAACCTAACCTAAAAGTCAATGCGTAGTCAACAACAGGCACCCGATCTTCATCGGATTGTCTTAGTTTTTATTGTAATTATTCTAAAAATAGCTTGAAAGACTGTAACCTAAGTATTTCGATTAATACCTAATAATATGTACCTCATATTGAACCAGGTGAGAACTCTGTGTCTAGTTAAACCTAACATAGGCTTCTAACCAAAATGTACCTAATGTTGTTTTTTACCTAAATAGATAATTCTATTCTATGTAATAGTGCTCGTGCTCGATTTAGTTACCTCCTGCGGCGACAAGAGGAGGGGAGCGATGAAAAATACTGCCAAGCTAAACGAAAAACAAAAACTTCAACTTTGAACGTTTATTTTTCTACTACGAAAATGGCCAGTATTTTTTTCACTATCTATCGCCTCTTGATTATCCTTTATGTATGGATGCTTAGGAGTTGACTAGATCCCGCGAGAGGGCTATAAGGTCTGCAAGAAAGCTAGCTCAGTCATCGATATTTGCTTAAGTAACGCTTTTCTTTGGGGCTGTACAGATACTGTAGTGCGTCTGGCGTGTTTGCTGACGCAAATGTAAAGGTATTTTACGCTATGATTCGCAATAAAACAATATCTATAAAACGCAGGATACTGGGCAGCACCAACAGTCTGATAGGGGTTCTGGCTGATAGACATTGCAGTAAACTTCAAAGGCACTGGATTTCAAGCCTGATCAACCCCTGTGCCAAACAAATTTATCATGTTATTAACGAGTGTACTAAACGACTTATTGTTTCATTATCTGTGTGACATTTACTATTCTAATCTATGCACCGGATCTTTGTGTGTCTGAATTAATAAATGAATTTGAATTTGGCACAGACGTCACTCGAGCGTAGATGACTCGACTGATCATCGACTTTCATAATACGAGCCTTGCGCTTTAACGCGTTCACTGCCATGTCAGAGGCTTCGAACGCAGCTGTGTCGTCACCACTCCAGTCTAGCAACGCGCTACTACTTATGATGCTCCATGAGCTAGCAGGTGCTTGCCGGTGCTTTTTTTTTAAAAGTTAACGCAACTACTGACTGGCCTTAGGGTGCGCGCTTTAATAATATCTCATTCAAAGGCCAGCCTCGGTGCTGCGACCCGCTAGGGCACGCCGCTGCGACACGGGGAGGAGACTGGCATCTGCGTCTTGGGCCATGAATGTGTTAAAGTATGAGAAAAAGATTGATGAATAATTTATATAGAAGTGCGTTGGTTATAAACTGTGAGGTGATATCGATTCTTATTTTTATCTTTCAACTTCTGAGTAATAGAATTATGATCCCGACTCGAGTCCACTGACAGTAGGATTTCGCTGCTCTCTCGTAGAATATTTGCACATCACATCAAACCAGGGCGAATTTCACAGATTCTATTGGGTTGTGTTGTAGCGTCTTATTGGTTGACTGATTGAAACCAGTATTCAGCCAATTGTTGGTTTTGCTATTGTTTTGTTCTCGAAAATTCACACAATTTAATGCTGTAACTTCCAAGGTCTTAAAATAATCGTTGATAACTAATTACTTACTTGGTTTAAGTATTATCTCCCGTAAAGTGAAGTCACCGGTTTAATTAGATTTTCCGCTGGCCTATCTGTTCTTGGAAAGTAATAGAGAAAACAGATGACGCAACAATGGGACAAATAACTTAAACAACAGGAAATACAAGCCGGAGCTAAATAATTAGTTTCAGGCTACTTTTAGAGAAGGAAAACTCACCCGAACTGTGATCTTCCTGACAGGCGAGTTGATGACATGCACCACGAAACCTTTCACAAACACATTTTGCACTCCGTCCCTACTGGGATCGCAAGTCCTGACCACGCAGGCTGAGCCGGAGAGAAGATGGCTCATCTGGGGACACGCATCACTTATCACATCGTTCTTATTCAGTCCAAAGACGTCACAGTACTCCACTGACTCGGTCTCGTATCCATCCAGCTCCACGATAACTTTGCAGCCGTCAGCCTGCCGGATCACCCCTGGGATGTAGATCCCTCTGTGTTTGGCTAATACCCTGTGGTTCTGCCATTCGGATAGATCGATGTTCGGGTATAGAGAGAACGGCTTGATGTCTTGTGGGGGTGATGGATGCTGGATTATTGGGGAAGGCTGGAGGACGGTGCGTTGGTAAGTCTGCTGAGGGTGGTATTCGACCGGTTGTGGTATGGATACCATGTTGTTTGCGCAAGAGGTTTGCACCATCTCTTCTAAGACGGAAGGGTCAAATTTCCGTTTTTTTGGCAGGTTTCTGACTGGGGCCTGGGTTGGCGTCTGCTGGGCAGGCTGCTGCGGAGCATTGCCGCTGCTGGCGTTCCCTGGGTTGGTAGGATTCGCCATGGTTATGTTCGGAGTGGGGTGTGAAGTAGATTGAGAAAGGCTCACTGTGCCAACACTGCTTATTACTGAAGCAGGAATCTGCAAAAAAACGGAATAATAAACAACGATGTTCGATATGCAGTATACGCAGTGCTAAGTTGAAACTACTACTGAAAACGTTTGAATGTAAAAATATATCTTATTTGTAAGTATGAATGTAATTCTGAGCAAGAACGCCTACGGAACGGTAACACGTTCCATTTATAAAACACGCTTTGAGAGGCTGTGCTCTAATTTTCAGTTGTAATTCGTTTAAACCAATTTCAGGGTACACTTTCGCGCATTTTTTAAGTGTTGCCCGATTAGGGACGCTTTAAACATCGTCGTAATTCTAAAGCAGTGGTGAGCAAACTGATCATCATTTACCTAACTATTAAGCAGCAGTTAACTATTAAAATACAAAGAGCCATAGACATGTTCAAGAGCAAAAGGATCGGCCTGTCAAGAAAGTGTATGAGGAAAAAGTGGGCTGCACCAGGTAGACGAAATTGGCAGGAGCTCGACGCTACAAGATGGCTAAAGAAAGCTCAAAACCGAAATGACTGAAGAAGTCTTAAAATCTAAATAACACATAACTAACTTCTGCCCTGGGCTTCGCAGGCCTTTCTCCAGTACCTAACTGCATCACCGCCCTGCTACCACTGATCACTATTGCAGCTGATACCTGCATTATTACTACCTGATCATCAATATCGTAGATGGAGGGGGTGCGGTACTGGGGAGCGGGCGCGGCGACGGAGGCCTGCGGCTGCGGGGCGCCGCCCGCGTGGCGCTGCATCACCGCCCCGCTACCACAGATCACTCATTGCCGGCTGCTGATACCTGGAACAATGGATAAGTGATTAGTTTTCAATCCCAGGCCAAAAAGAAAGGTGATGTAAGTTTTACGTGTGTATCTGTCTCATCGTGGTTCTCAAACGGATGAATGAACCGATTTGGGTTTAAATAGTTTTTTATCCAGATTTGGCTTTAGTTTTTTTGTTGGAAAGGGGACTTGATTGAGAGTGTTAGGATAAGTTTGCCGATGGTTTGCAGAATATACAGGCTCAAAGTTAAACATATTTAATTCAATTCTTTGACAATGTAAGGAAATCGCATCGACTTATAAACTAGAACAAATAATTAATTGTAATGTAAACAACCGCCTGTACCCTTAGTCCGAGTCAGTACAAAAAATATTCGATAAAAATACCTAACCGAGAACCATAATTATTGATGTCTTATACAAAAAAGGCTTGGAATGGTAGTAGACACAGACGTGGTGTAGCAAAAAAAAAACGACAAATACGTCTCATTTGCCTATTCGTATTCGGGCGCTCGTATGCGTGAAAGCACCGAAGTTATAATTATGCTTGTCAACTCAATAGATTCTCATAGATTCATTTTAGCCCACGAAATCAAGATAATTGTTGAGTGAGCGTGTTTTAACTCTATGATGACATGTTTTGGTTAGACTTGGTACGCTCATAGATCGCAAGCATCGCTGTGTGGTGCCGGCTTAGAATTTGCACCACCCCAACTCTTCCCGCGGGTGTCGTAAGAGGCGACTAAGGGATATCCACCGGGGGCGGGCAGCAGCGCCCCTGCAGAACAAGTCTACCACCGAAATGCGACCCCCAACCCGCATGCCCAGCGTGGGGATTATGAGCATTACCCTCCATGTGATAAAAGCCAATAAGGCGCTTATCAGGGGGAGGCCTGCGTCCAGTAGTGGACCAATACAGGCTGTTGAGTTGAGATCACAAGGGCAACTTAGATTCGGTGCAAGTACCGAGCGAAATGTTTTCCGGTGTGTTATTTTTTTTGTAAAGCAGCAATTGAATGTATTTCTCTGACCAAGCTCTATCTACTTAATTTTATGACATCAATGCCGCTGCCATGTCAAAGTGCAACAAATCACTCAAAATCATTCAAAAACTATCATCGAGTTTGTAAGAAACGATTGGATCGTGTTCATACTACGAAAAGAAGTTCCTCTCGATTAGGGGTGCTGCAAGGCGCTAAATGTATAGAAAGGACTCGAAAGCGACGGAAGTTACCGTAAAATAATGCGTACAACCCATACTAACACTCTGGATAGTAAGAAAACAATGAATGACAACGACCACGCCCTGAAAACACGTAATTTGAGCCACACAAAAAACTACCTTGCTTGAGTATATTAAAGTACCTACTCCTATAATGATGTCAAACAAGCTTTTTGTGCTAACAACGTATGAATTAGTTGCTATGCTGCGATGCCGAGCGTAATAAGTTAAAAGCTACGAGCATTTATTCGTAAATCAGGTTACTTAAAGCAAATTTGGAAACGAAATTTGAGAGGTTTCTATGGACGAAAAAGCAAATTTTATTCCAGTCAGACCAAACCGAGGGTAAATTCTATCCGCAATTCCGTGTGGACACAGGCTAATTACTAAAAAATGCATAGCAAAAATCCGCAGCAGACAGCCAGACATACGTAAAAGTGGCCGAAGCCTCCGCCCGGCTTATGCTAATTCTAATTCCCTTTAATTCTTAATGAGACAGATCCAGAGAGTAACTGAATTATAAATTCCATGCTAGACAGGTGCTCAAAGCCTGCTCCGCATAGTAACATCTATTCTAAAATCCCGTTTATGGGTAGGTATAGGTGTACATGGGTTTTTACTTAACGTAAGCAATTACTTATCACGTGTTCAAGCCGAGTTATGAAACGTGAGCTATCAGAATATCGGATAAGACGCGAATAGGAGGTAAAATAAAACAGTATTTCTCCACTTTCGTCAGGCCAAGATGCAAAACGTTGCAGTCCATTTATATTTAACTTTTTATTCGTTTTTTGCAACCAATTTGCAGAGAGGCAAAACCTCGGAGTTTTAGCCTCTCTACTGAATCGGTTCAGCTGTTTCTACTAATTAATTCTAGAGGCAACGGACCGCGAATTCAGGTGGACCTTTATAGCATCAGTCAGAGCGAGCCCCATAATGATGTAACTCTGAATCGATCCCAGAGAAACCTATAGAGGTTTCTTTGGGATCTATTCAGAGTCTACTATCAATTCATTCTAAGCCTTCATCTATGGATAGCTATACAAGTATAAATTGAAACTTAGTTTTAATTTTTTCTTATTATGAACCAAATGCGCCGTCTATTTACTTACATTTTTCGACTGTCACTATCATTTAGTTTAGTTATTTTTTGTGGAAACTTTTAATTAGCCGTAAGTTACCCACAATTTCTGTAATTATAGTTACCTAGCAGTTAGTTTCCCTAAAATTGTAAAAATAAAATAAAATAAGAAGGCTGAGCATGAATTGATAGTAGACACAAACAAGGTGTAGCCAAAAAATTGCGACGAATTAGTCTCAATTTCCTATTTCTATACGTGCGCTTGTGTGTGTGTGTGAGAGCACTGAAGTTATATTCTTGTCAACTCACACATAGGTTTATTCGTTTTTGGTTACAAAATCAAGATAATTGTCGAATGACACTATCCGTCTGGCTGTGACAGCAGCATGTTTTTATTTTTACTCTATGCCTCCATCGTTTTAATAATTCGATAGTTTTTGTGGGACTGGAATTTAAACAGTGCTGGCTGATACATGATTGAGCAAGAAAAAAATATACCTAAGCTATGTCTTTATAAGAATCAGAATCATTTGAATAAGTACCTATTTTGTGACTAACGCTGGTAGTTTAACATCGAAAATTAAATAAATATAAATAATGCTGGACAATTCACACAGCATCATCTAGCTCCAAGCTAAGCAGAGCAGCATTCTAAATAAGACAATACTTTTAGTTATTTATTGTGTATAGAATAAATAACTGAAATATATTAGAATTAGTTTACAATTGAAACAATTGGGATAACTGCAAACAATCTACAGGTAGCTCAACTGATCCATATTAATAACAGTCGGAAGCGTCCCCGAGACGCTGGCTGCATTGCCCCGCTGTATGGCAATGCTGATGCGCTGTGCCAGATACTCATCAGCTCTCTGGTCACGCGTCGCTAATAAATAATCTTATACATATAAATAACTGAAAGTAATGTGCATGGGCATGTATTCCATTCAAAGTTTACTATTTTACCAACTATTTTACAAAATACAGTTAGTTCATTTTACAGTGAGAAGCTGGAAAAACCTCTCTGCGATGACATTTGACGGGTTATTCCAGTTTTCCCCCTTGACAAATCCCCCTTAAGGGAGAAAACTGTGACCGTGGAATCCGTAAGCTCTAACACAAATGTCATTTCCATAAGATACCGTTTCGACCCCAGTTATTTTCAAATGCATTCGCATGGTTATTTAAGGTGTAATCAAAATAGATTCAGCTCGGATCAATAACCTAGGGCTAGAGATCTTCACCTTTTGTTACGTTAATTTATAACCCGGAATAGGCAGCGCTTATCTGCGTTAATAATAAACGAGATACGTACCTAGGTACTAACATCATTTCCAACTTTAGCATTGCGGGTGGAAAGCTTGAACAAGGGTCGATATTTTGCTACCTTTGTGTGCCTATCTCAAACCAGCCAGAGCCAACTCAACAAAAAGAAGAGTTGAGAACTCTTTTTTACCTTTTGCTTTTAGCGAATCTTCTGTTTTAAGTAATTATTCATAGGAGATTGGTTTGCAGTTTCTTGCAATATAACAAACAGTGTATTTTAGGAATTGTATCTAATATTAAGCAAGAAAGTAAGGTGGTAGATACCTACCCTAAGTTTTGCCTAGTAAAATGCAATTTTTAAGCCAATGTTTTCCTTTCTCGTCGTTTTCGATGTTTTGTATGGGTTTTATATCCGTTTGCAAAATATGGTCCACTTTCTGCACTTGAGGTACTAATTGCCCTTATAGAAACTTTAAAGGGTTAGTTTTGAGAGTCACTTTCCGTTCTTAAATTATAACTTTATACAGCAAATTAATTTATTATTGTGCAATGATGTTATTTTATTACTCAGCTAACAAAAGACATGTTCGAACGAGTCGCGATTGCCGTCTATAATATCGGCCAGCAGTCTTTATCAATGAATCTTGCTGGATAGGTTAGCTGGTTAAGCAGCTAAAACCAAAGGTAGTCTGATTCATTCGCTGCATGATCATCACAGGGTATACCGAAAATAGCTGTGTTACAATTTACAATACCAATGAAATTTAAATTGGCATTGTTAAATTATGATAGGTATTTTATTTAGATTGCATAAATAATAAATATTGTTTTTTTATGGATCAGCTTCCTAGTCGTATCTTAATTTTACCGAAAGATACTTACTGGTTTTAATACTTACACAGGATTACTGGTAATTCACCGACATTGCGTGAACTGCGAGTTCTGCACATTAGCACGAACACATTCTTGAAGACGCCAGATCTTGTAGGTAAATCACCTTCCATACAAAATGTAAAACAAGTTTATACATAACTAATGCATTACTAAAGACAGATCTCTCACACGCACTGTTAATTCAGGGTACAGGCGATTTTAAGTTCTTCAAATAAAGTATCACCGATTAACGATTATTGGATTGAATGGAGGAGGGTACATCGACTCGGAATCTGACACAGATTCGAGCGAAATTCAACTATTTTAGCGGTTTTTAATATTTTCTGCGTTCTGCAAGGAATTAAACTACCAGGAAAGTTATCCACAAATTGTAGACCATTTTCCATGAACCCATGTTACAATAAAGTATGATATAATGTAGCTTTGGGTAATATGTTGATTATTAGTAATAAAGCTCTTATACTATTAATAATTTCAAAAGTAGCACTAAATCGAAATTTCTTAAAACATGGGGTCATAGGAAATGTTTTATGATTTATGGAAAACTACTTGTCTGGTACCTAGTTCAATTTCTTGTGTCAGAAAATATTAAAAAACTTGAGAGGTGTCAAGGGACACCCGGATGGAACGAAGTTCATAAGAGAGAGAGAGAGACAGACAGAGAAACATGCGCACGCCGCACGGCTTAGAATAGCTTACTATAGCAAAAAGTGTCGTTACAACTTTTCGTATGATTTTTTTCCGTATAGCCCCCTTTCACAACGCGCGATAAGGAACATCGTTCCAAAAACCGCGAAAATATTTGAATTTCGCGCGAATCTGTGTCAGATTCCGAGTCGATGACTCGGTAGCGGAGAGTCTGAATAGACCTGCTGGTCATACAGAACGGGTTTGCGATTTTGGGCAGAATCTGCAGTTCACAATGCACGCAGTGGCAGTGAATTCTCAATAACCCTGTATTAATGAAATAAAATATTCCCTGTATCAATAAAAATTGTCTTCAAGCGAGTTAACCCTGTGATGAACGTACTATACGCTACCGTTAATACGACCGAGGCGTGCGTCTGGATTTACGCATGAATGAAAAAAATCCATAGCCCATAACCACGCGTCATGTGGCAAGCGTATAAATGAGATTTTCGTCGTTCGACAGCTTTATCGGCATGTAACTTTAAACTACATAATTTACTTATGTCGCTTTTCTTTTATCTTTATTTCCTTGTGGTAGGATGGGCTCCGTTGGGTCGACGACATAACAGAAGTCGCTGGACACATGGATACGAAAAGCGAAAAGGACAGAGGAGGTTGTCAAGAATTCAATGAGGCCTATACCCAGTAGTGGGTTACATAAAGGCTGCAATGATATGATTATTTGTATTATTAGCATATACTTTTATTATGAACTGTTATTTGAAGTCAAAGGTCTGTGCTAAAAGCCCATAACCACACGTGCATTGAAGAAAAAGACTCAACGCTGCGTTAAATTTTGCCCAGAGCTGGTGAGTATCTGGCGCATATCAGGATTGCCATACAGTGGGGCAATGCAGCCAGCGTCTTGGCGCTTCCGATTAATATATTATTGATGTGGATCATTTAAACTACCTCTAGATTATTTGCAACAGGCAGCAGTTAGCTCGAGCGTAAAGTTCCAATCGTAAAGACTAGCGGAAAAGCGTGTGTGAAGCCGCGGGCAGAAGCTAGTAAGCTGTGTTTTCCAATAAATCAAATCTTGCTTATTACGGACACCCTATCTGTCGGCCAGGTGATTCATCAATTGAATACAAAAATTCATGCCCGCGTGCCTACGTGAATGAAGTTAATATTATGAAAAATAACATTCACTGTTTTATTATATGACTATGCATTTTATTATGTTAATTTTAAACTGATGTAGTTGTGTATAATGTCAAATTCTGTAGTTTTTTACGTTCATGTTTTCGAATTTTAGGCGTGTCATGTTGTGTACACAGTTTTCTTAGTTTATATTCGATAAATATTTTTATTTGCATTAGTAAATAGATGTCGATCCTAATAACAGATTGGAGTATAATCTGTAATGTTACGTCTGGTTTCTAATTAACGAATTGAATAATAAAGATGGCACCTAGCTGTTTAAAATTAACTATGGCAGAATACAAAGCCCATACCAAGTGAGTCATGGTTCTTGTAACTAGTGTGAAATCTGTAACAGGTTTCGATGCCGCGATGATCCTTCGTGTTTGATTGAAGTAGGAATGTATTGTTATAGACGTAAAAGGGTTCAGTTTAAATAGGTAGGTAGCTCATAGATAGAAGTATAGTATTATAATTATCTGTGATAGAAGGAAGAGAGAAGTACCTACTCGATTGTCTGTGGAGTACTAGACAATACCGCGATCACTAACGCGCTTAGGGCTGATGTTTTAAAAAATTAATTCATTAAGGCGGTTGTATGCCTCGAACTAGCGCCACTGCCTTTTATTTCTTATAATTACGTTAAGGCGAATAGTAGGGGTGATAGTGGCGCTACTACATATTTAATTTAATCATTAAGTTATACAAAGGAATTATCAAAAAATCGGACCGCTGGTAGACGATACCTATCACAAGCTTTTATTTAATGTATCTGTAATAGTTTTGTTTTGTGTTATTGAATCAAAAACCTTGTTTGGAGAGCTTGGTGGCCACCAATAGGAACTAAACTCTTGAAACAAGTATCTGCCTAAATAATACAGTACAAAACTTTTAAAGATACATTTAAAAAAATCTTATGATAGATATATCGTCTACGCGCGGTCCGATTTTTTGATACCTAATTCCTTTGTGTAACGTAATGTACAGCTTATGATACCTATCATGAGCTTTTTTTAATGCCCATAAAATAGTTTTCTTTTAATTCCTCTATGCAGAATAGCGAAGTTGCTCTTGGTGGCCACCAAACTCTGTTTTTCTGTTTTATTCCGTTTTTTTTTTAGTTAATATGAAGACCTAAGTAGGTTGGTTTCAAAACTAAGAATTTAAGTGTAAAAAGCCTAAGGCATGTTGTACTGGCTTTGTAACTTAGCAAGGTGCTAGACAGCTGTTAGAGGACATGTTATGGAAATAACTACATGATGGCTTTAGTAATATGTCATGTAATTCCATTACATTAAAGCTACACCTTTAACAGCCCAATGAGAAGAACTGGTTGCAGTGTGAAAAATTGTTTTAGTTCGACTAGAATGAAAAGCTGCTTCGAGTTTGGGACTGTCAAATTAAAGTGGCATGGAGACACATCCAAGGGCAATGTTTGACATACCTCATCCTCAACAGCCTGTATTGGTCCACTGCTGGACGCAGGCCTCCCCCTGATAAGCGCCTTATTGGCTTTTATCACATGGGGGGTAGTGCCCATAATCCCCACGGTGGGCATGCGAGTTGGGATCGCAGTTCGGTCGTAGAATTGGTTATATTAACATAGCATGGATTATGGATATCCTACTAATATTATAAGGGCGCAACTTTGTGCCATTGGGATGACGTTTGGCCGAAGACAAAGCTAAAACTACTGAAAGGATCGAGCCAACATTTTGCACGCATAAAGATCTGGACCTGAAGGGTGAGTCTATTGGACATCATGAGTATTCATGAGTAATGAGCTGTGATTGTGACGTCTTCTTTTCCATACAATTTCATACGGCGCCTCTATTGTACGAACATGGAAATATACAAACCCCATACTAAAAGGAGAGATCACTATCATGTCTCGTTACTAACATCAATTAGGTACCTACAACATTTGACGACCTCTGTGGCGCAGCGGGCGAAGATCTGCCTGCGACGCAGGAGGTTGCGAGTTCGATTCCCGCCTCGGGACAAATGTACGATCTGCAGATTTGTCCAGGGCGTTCTGGATGTTTTCTATGTATAATAAAAAATATCTATCTATGTAGTTTATTATATTAAGTATATCAGTTATCTAGTACCCATAACACAAGCTCTGCTTAGCATGGGCCTAGATAATACTGTGTGAATTGTCCAGCATTATTTATTTATTTATTTAACATCAAATAGACTCACCTCTCTGGAATAACAGGCTAATTTTTATTGCAAAAACGCGTGAGAAGCCGCGGCCAGAAACTAATATTATATAAGGTAAAGGCACTAATGCTCGACAGTGAACTAAAGGATGACACTTTCGAAAAAAGTCCTTCCTGCTAAGAATAATAAACAATACATTTATTTGAAAACTGATCTACAAGACACCTTGCTCCACCTATGACACATGGTCAAAAACTTTATAACACTTTTCGAGCAAAATTTCAAAATGGCATCAGTTGGCAACAAACAATGTGGAAAAGTAGACACATTGCCTGTGATTCTTAAACATTTTCGTAAGGAGGCTGACATGGGTCAGGTATGATTTTGTTATAATTATTTTACTATTTTTGTGGATTCAGTGTTGATTATAGAAATATGAAAGATTGATTTGTATACTAGGGCTATTGTTTTCGTGTTTAGTTTAGTTTTTGTAACAATTTTTTTTGTGTCTACTATTAGTACCAAAATAATGTGAAAACCTAAAAGATGACACAAGTGTCATCTATTAGATCACATCAAAATGTTCAATTTCATACAAAAATAGCTTTTATTCCAAGTGTTTAAAATACTGTATCAATTTTGCTACTTTTACTTTACTATACCCAATAGTGTAGACAGGATGTCAACTATTGGGGTAAGGTAGGTGTCAACTATTGGTTTTGTTGATATCAGATTTCGTCGAGCGTGATGCCACCCATAAAAAATTATATAAATAAATAAAATAAATAGTAAAATAAAAGGGAAGACACATAAAAAGCGTAAACTGGGAAGAATCTGAACTGTCAATCTGGACTGGGAAGAAGAGAGTTTGAGAAACTTTATTTATTTCTAAATAATCGTTCTTAAGCTCTTCAGAGGAATTTTCCTCTGAAGAGGAAAATTTTTCAGAGCAGAGGAAAATTACTTTGAGGAGCAAGATCAAGCAGTGTGACTATGTGATTGAAAACTTTGCTAAGCTAAAACTTTGTAATAATGTATAGTATATTTAAGCATTAAATAAATCTGAATATGATTGACAATTTTCCTGATAAAAGAAATATCAAAGGTTTCTCTGTATTGTCCAAAATATATAAGATAGTATAGATAGACCAAAGATAGAGTCTCTGTTTAGGAACAGAGTATTTTGTCAATGAAAACCTACACAAACTATGATATAAAGCCATGTCTAGTATTAGTGCTCAGTGCTGTCTATTATTAGTGGTAATGGTTTTTTGAGATGTCATCTACTAGTTCCTACGACAAAGTTTAAAAAAATACAAATTTATAATTAAAACATGTTGATAATTAAAATGTTTTCTGTGAAAGAATCGATCTAAGCAGCACTTTAGTAGAAAAAAAAGTTGTAATTGTAATTTGGTAATAAAATACATTGACATTTATATATTGAAGTTTGTGTTGTTCTTATAGTGTCTAGCATTAGGTGCTTTACCTTACTTAAATAATTAATTACCTCATCAGTAAATGGGTTAACATGTTATTTTAGTAACAGAAATATTAAATTGGACATGAGATAGCAGGTAATTTATGGAAGATTTTGGACAATTTTAGAATTTAACAGGAAGATATTAAAGGAAGCTGAATTAATACCCATCATCATGACAGGTGGTAAATTAATGAGTGATAGGAATTTATAACTTCAAAAAACCTTTTCAGTAATATCAGTATAAGATATCTTTTTGTAAGTTACAGTATGCTATAGAAAGAAGAGCTATGGTAAGAGCTATGCTCGGAGTCTCACTGAAGGATAAAATTCGTAACGAATACATCTGCCAGAGAACCAAAGTTATCGACATAGCCCAAAGAATTAGCAAGCTGAAGTGGCAGTGGGCCGGCCATATCGCACGAAGAACCAACAACCGCTGGGATAAACGTGTTCTTGAGTAGATACCATTTCCTCCCAGCCAAATTTCATTAAGATTCGCTCAGCCATTTAGGTGTGAAATGATAACAAACAAACAGACAGACAAGAATTACTTTAGAGTTTATAATATAAGTAAGGATTTTTTAGACAAGTTGCAAGAAATGTTATTTCTACATTAAGATCTGCTTAGCCGTTTAGGTGTGAAATGCTAACAAACAAACAGACAGACATACAAGAGTTACTTTAGAATTTATAATATGTATAAGTATGGATTTTTTAAACAAGTTGCAAGATATGTTATTTTTACATTATAGAAAGAAATGGTATGAAACAAACAATTCTTTTCTTAGTGCAGATAGTGGACAATCAACACCGAATATGTATTGACTACCAAATCAGCTGTTTCTGTATTTGTACAAGTTATTTGTAAGCAAGTTCTTATCATAGGACTATACCTACTTACCTATTATGTTGATTAATTATGATAATACAAAAAAAATTGGGTGTCTGTAAATTCGGTTTACTGACGATAGTTGAATGTGACAACGTCTTAAGAAAATACTGATGGAATGGTAGCATTTGATACTCGATCAAAACATGTAAATGTACTATAGTATAGCAGCTGTCCACGCAGACGCATCGCTCACTCAAGTAGGAGAGAGACGAATGTCGAGCGCTCTCGCTTGCACTTCAAGCCTTACATGGAACGCCTCAGAACGAGGTAACGCCGCATGACGTCATGTTTTTTCGGGCGTGCAGCCGGCTCTATCGAATCATAAGACGTTGTCACGTCAAAAATATACTATTAAGCTTGACTAACCAAATGCTGTGAAGAGTTTAATGAATCTTCAGGATCCCAAAGGCAGTATTACTTTCATTCGTTCAATGACCACCTTCCTCAAACTTTTCAAGAACTTTTTTAGTACATCTCATTCCTCTAGACAAGTTAATCTATTTACGGAGTAGGTAACCAGTAATTTGACAATCTATTCTGTATAATACAGGTGTAACCAACATACCTGTTTGTACAGAGTAGACTACAAAGTAGTGTTATTTTTGAAATGAAAGTTTATTTTATCACTGCTTAATCACTTCAACCCTGGGCTCTCCCAGGGCCTCTCTCTATGTAGAGCAGAAGCAGACGATAACTGCGCCCTTTTGGTTTCTAGTAATGTACGTACTACAAGGTTTTTGAACAGTGCAGAGATGGCAGTAGGTAACAGCTGATTTAAAGGCGAAAACGCAAGTGCCCTTCCCGTATACACACGCAACGCACGTCGGCGCATGCCTACTCGAACTAAAATCAATCTAAAATTTGTAGACGATCAACGTAAACGCGCCCCAGACAAAGTACCTACGTATATTAAGAAGTAGGTATGTTTGACGAACTGTAATTATGACTACGGGAACGGCTGCACCTTGCAATGCACAAAATCGAAGACCTAGATTTACTGGTTGCATGTTTATTGTCATGTGCGGCCTACATGCGCAGACATCATTCCTCCTAGGCCTGCCTATATTACAACTCTGCGGACACTGGATGGATGGGCAGGTAGGTACTTACCGTCGCTTTCCATTGTCCCAATCGCGAAGCACTGTGTAAACAACCAAACCACATAATAAAACAAAATGGAAGTCCGACTCGCCCGCACCGAGATGAGTTTTATGATCGTCTCGAGTTGTAAAACGTTTGTTACTATCCTGTCGTCGTAGTATTCAGCCCCCACCAGTAGGTAGGTATATTATCATCACCGTCACTCAACTCAAATGACACACGCACAATTATACAAAACCATTAGTTTACAGTGTAGGAACAACACGAATAAAATAAAACACGATCTACCAAAAATTAGAGTAATCACTTGAAAATTAACAATATTGAAGCGTTTGACGTCCCGAAACACAAGCACACAACACCCACATCAAAAAATTCTACATGGCTGGCTGGCTGGCTGGCTCGACGAGACGACGACTGGGCCGCGCAGGCTTTCAATAATTTCCACTCGAACCTATCCTCGTTTCACTTGCTCACCATTCATTTAATTATTTCTCAATACGTGAGAAAGAGACGGAGCTACATAAATATTTTCAAGTATGAATAGAATCGACGGCGTTATGAAGTATCCCTCCCCTCCGCTCTCCGGCGATGATGGCCGAGCCGAGTTGAATGGACCCGAGAAGGTGTCCGTCAAGGTAGCGTACACATAATCGATATCACGTTTGTTGATATGCCAATAAACTCTGCATAAACAGTGTAGAATTAGTGCAAAAGTAAAATAAATACTGCCTCTTTGGTTTAAGAAATAATGACCATTCTTAGTGGGTACGCTAGCTTGACGTCAAGGCAGCGTACCCATTAAAAAACGAAATAATTCCTATAGAAAACGAGCTTTTCTTATTATAAATGCTATATGTAAAAATACTGCGAGAAATACTGCTTCTGCCTGTGGTCATACTTTATGCAATTTCGTAGTGCAACAATATAAAAAATTGATGTGAAGTGCTAGGAACAAATGCATTTTGGTACAGTCGCACACAACAAATAATAAACACCAATGCAAAATCCGGATAATATGCATTTCATCATTCACAAATCCGGATATTAATTCGAATGAAATTTCAAATTTAAACAACATCTTTTAACTAGCTCTTGTTTGCGGTTTCGCACGCAATTTCTTAAGTGTCAGTATATTGGTATAGCGTGTACCAGTTTAGACATTTGGCATTACAGTGTATCTGGCTATTCAACTAGTCTTCAACTACTTTCAACTAGGCTATTTACTTGAAGAAGGCAGTTCCACGAAGTAGCGTTTGAACCTTTTGAACCCACCGAAAACTCATTGAACGACTACCTGAACAGAAATGTGCGCGGGAGACGCGGTGTATGGTGTGGCACGGGGCTACCCCCGTCGTATTTATGCTTAATGCCTACGCAGGCATTAAGCATAAATACAATACGATATATAGGTACCTATGTACGTAGCCGTGCAGCAAAACTGGAGTAACCGGAATAACACGAAGAAAAATTAAAATTCTAATTAAAACTTATTTACGAGCTCTATTATTTTTGCCTTAAACAATAATATTATGAGTATTATTACAGTTATCTACTATGAGTATTATTACAGTTATCAGAATTATCGTAGCATAGTTAGGCAAATAAAAAGTAGGTACTTACCTGTAAAGATTAATTAAAGAGTAGATAATTAAAATCATAATGACTTATAATACCTACTTACGTAGGTAAGTATAGATCCTAGGTAGGTATATGTCTAGCCTCTATTATACCTACACAGCAGTAGGTAAGGTACAGAACAGACATGATTATACTTACATAGGTAGGTATGTATAACAATAGCATGTACGATCTACCAATAACTTAAGCACGGTAATATTAACTATATAATATACATACCTACCTACCGTAACAAAGGCATTCAATTCTAAGATAAAATAGGTACCTACCTACTAATCCAGCTCACTCACGCACGTGTAGTTTTACATCGCGTTGTCCCTCACGCACCATGCGCATACCGGTTTGTTTTTTATGTTCACTGTTTCTGTGATCTATTTTTGTTTGGGTTTATGTAGAGATTGCAATCCGGATTATTCGAAATCAGAATTATTCCGAAAAATTGCCATTTTTATTTATACGGATATATGCATCTACATCTACCAAATACATTACTGAAAGAAATATTAGTGCAACAAACTTTGTCCCGAGTCAACAAACTTTGTTGCCAGGTAACGATCTGTTAAAGACAACGATCTGTTAAAGAGTGTTGGCATCTGCCGCTGCTGGAGAAGGCCAGCTAAGGACAAGGTGCCTAGCCAGATACACTGTAATGCCGAGTGTCTAAACTGGTACACGCTATCTTAAGAAATTGCGTGCGAAACCGCAAACAAGAGCTAGTTAAAAGATGCTATTTAAATTTGACATTTCATTCGAATTAATATCCGGATTTGTGAATGATGAAATGCGTATTATCCGGATTTTGCATTGGTGTTTATTATTTGTTGTGTGCGACTGTACCAAAATGCATTTGTTCCTAGCACTTCACATCAACTTTTTATATTGTTGCACTACGAAATTGCATAAAGTATGACCACAGGCAGAAGCAGTATTTCTCGCAGTATTTTTACATATAGCATTTATACTAAGAAAAGCTCGTTTTCTATAGGAATTATTTCGTTTTTTAATGGGTACGCTGCCTTGACGTCAAGCTAGCGTACCCACTAAGAATGGTCATTATTTCTTAAACCAAAGAGGCAGTATTTATTTTACTTTTGCACTAATTCTACACTGTTTATGCAGAGTTTATTGGCATATCAACAAACGTGATATCGATTATGTGTACGCTACCTTGACGGACACCCCGAGAAGTGCTCAACCATTGGATCGATGACGGTCACGTGACACAAAAATGTCGCACTCTCTCGGCGCCCGCGAATATTCGAACCTTATCACGTTATGAATTTTCTGTCATGGTTTTGTACACGATTTATGAAAAATCAATTGGTTTGATTTCCAGCATAAGAAATAGAGTATAAAAAAATCTTAATATCTATTTTTTTTTCTCATAAATCGAGGTCATAACTCCTTTCCTCTAACTCTTGGTTTCGGATTTGGCCATTCCACTTCCATCTGAAAAAGCCAGCCTGTATAGTAAAAACCAAGCCAAGTTCATGAAGTACCTGGCACCGAAAAAATATAAACCTGAGTGATTTTATTAAAATTCCGAATAAAACTTGATCAATGTGAAACTTTAGTCGGTCTATAATAGGGTTGCCAACTTATTATGGTTCGAATATAGTAGGTTTGGTTTGGGGGTCTAGTTCGTAAATTAGAGAAGAAAAATCTAAAAAAAAGTGTTTGCTACCTAGTTTCTGTTCAACATACCTAGATAAATTACATTGTGTCAAAATATACAGCAAATACCTAATTGACATTTATTCAAGCCAAGAATGCCTTCAATCAAAATGCGAGGATGCGTTCCGCTTCACGCAAAAAAGAATTGTTAGATGACCTATTTTATTTCTATGGGCTTTTAGGCCATAAAAATATAGTAGTTTCGCCTACTCTATATTTTTTAAGAAATATAGCAGGCGGAGCTCCAATGCAACCATAGTAAGTAATGTAATGATTTAAAGGCGCACTGCAACCGGGAGTATGATGAATGCATTGTATAGGTAGGTACAAAGCGCCGAATTGTTACCTTCACGCCGATTCCCTTAGCGACGATCCTTGTGAATGAAGGCGACTCCCTCCACGACGATCGCTTTTTCCTACCATCTAGGTAGGATCGTAGGGCGGACGACGCGACGGGACGAAGACCTCCTTCAGCTACATACTTACCTACCTATTCATTTATTGAGTAGGTTTTAGAAAGAAATCTTAATAATATTATTACCATTTCTACAGGTAGTAAAACACAGTTGCTGCTCCTGCTGTATAAATTGGCCAGGAATCCTACTGTCTGTCTGTGGTAGGTGGTATTGCTTTAATTTTTCAGCCTGCAAGGGGATAGAGGGGCCGGTCTTAAATTTGATTTACAAACGCTTATATATATATTACGCATATGGAACATATAGAATCCATACAAATATTATAAAAGCGAAAGTAATTTGGCTAGGACAAGACCTGTTCACACCATAACAGCTGAATGAAATTTACCAGGGAGGTTAACAGTATCCGGGGACAGACAGTCTACTTGAAAAAAGCGTACTAAACCGCGGCAGATGATAGTAGTCAATAATCCTTCTTACTTTTTTTCTAATCTATGTCAAAAGAAAATTGACATGTCTTCCCCAGTAGGCAAACTGTTAGCGGCCACTAAAATGAGACAGTCGGCGCACGTAACGCTGCAAGTGAGCGCAAAACTAGCAAACTGTGGACACTCCAATTCAAATATATGGAAGAGTGTACTAAACAGATACGCCGCAAACTCAGTCGGTCGCTAACAGTTTGCCTACTGGGGACACAGCCTTATCATTCTTAACTTTTTGAAGTACGAGAGAAGTTTTGTAAATAATACACTTTTTTGTTCTATTATTTATCGAGTACGAAAAGTATAACCTACTTTAAATCATGAATAAAGTCAGTTACAACTTAAAATGATAGTCTGTATCTATTTTTATTAGAAAATTATACTAAACATAAATACAAGGAATGATGACTCACACACTCTACAACTATGTAAGTGCTGAAAACTCACAAGCTGAAACTTAAAAAACTATAATTTTAAGACACTAAGATTTAAAAATAACATCATCACCAAATCTTTATACAGAAAAGCTATAGAATCGGGTCTCATATTAAGAGAGGCCTATGTCCGGTAGACTTATAGGCTAGACCTATGGTTTAGTGAGCTGATAACGATGGTGAACTAAAATCTAAAGTCTAAGCAGCATTTAGAATATTGCTGAAGAGTATCTGCTCTCAATTTGCATAATTGCCAAAAGAAGTTTCTTTTTAACTGTGTCGATAAGCAGTTGTAAGCACTTTATTATTTAGGATTCCAATATTTTAAATGCCAAGACCGAAGACAGAGACAATGCAATACATGGTCTTATTTTCCCAGCGCACAGTACAGGAGCCGTCGGTGTTGTTGTCCCAGAAACACGAAGATGCTGTGTGTAGTCCAGCTCCATTTTTCTGCATGATTGTGCATGTCACTGAAAATAAAAGTTACAAAATAAGGAACTTCCTAGATAATAAAAGAAACCAAACAATGGAATGCAGAGAAGGGAAAATAATCAAATATCACCTGAATTCTTACTTGAAAAAACTAACTAGTAGGTAGTTAGTTTGAAAACTTGACATAGGTATTCTTACCCCTTCTAGGTAAGCCCGTGGAAATAAATGATAGTGAATCTGGTTAATATAACATACCGATGTATTTGTAGGGTTTTTGAAGCTTCGTCAGTTGTCCCAGGCAGGCCTCCACTACATTAGAGGTCCATTGATTCACTTTGTTGTGCTGGTAGGCAGTCCCTCCGATGGAATTCTCGATAGCTTCCTTAATAATTTTGCTCACATCGTCCACAATGAATTGGTTCTGAAAACATGTCACAGTCGGCTATTGTACCGCAAGCATCCATTTTGAAACAGAAGTTTAGCTTGAGCAGTTAAACTTACTTCTTCGACTAAGTCGTTACATTCTTTCACCTCCATGATTTAGAGCGGATCTTAGACGGAAATAAAACGGATTATTGGCTAACTTTACCAAAAAACAACAAAATTTTTGACGCTACGCACAAAGCGAAAATCTACTCAAAATTTGACATGAATTTTTTTTTGTGTTGGCTGGCACTGTTGGTTGGCAGAACTATCTCTTTCCATAGATAAAGATCTTCTCTTTATCTCTTTCTTCTGGCCATGAATCTATGGATTAGTCTATGGATTAGGGGTGACTCTGTTGCACCAGGTTGCACCACCGACCCTATCTATACTTATTCTGAGCCACCGACCGTATCGTTTACGAAGTAACGTTATCTAATCTGTGGTATCGTATAGATAGAAGATTGGGCACTTCGATCGCCTATTCAGACTCTCCGCTACCGAGACATCGATTCGGAAACTGACACAGATTCGTGCGTTTAAATATTTTAGCGGTTTTTAATATTTTCTGTGTTCGACGAGAATTTGAACTACCAGACAAGGTAGTTTTCGATTATTAACAAAACATTTTTAATAAAATTTTTTTTTGCATTTTGTCTATAAATCAGCTTACATTTTTAAGCGTACATTTTTAAGATTCGTCCGCTCATACCAGTTAGGACAAGATTGATGGTGTGAGTTAAATGAACGACTCTACGAGCCGGCGTGCATGGGTAGCGTCAGCATAATAATTTTTATGATTTGTAAAAATTTCGTTCGTTTGATGATTCATTAATTTACCTATAATGAGGATCCGTAACGTTTTTGGTTGAGAATGCTGACTTATAGACAAAATGCAAAAAAAATTGTTCTACAAGAAATGACGAAGTTATGACCAAATTATTAGCGAAGTTCACTCAATGACCGCCGCGGTCGCTGTGACGTCACTGACTCGGTCGCCGCCAGTTATCCGCAGGCAGCGATAAGGTGCGCAGAGTTAGAAAAGTAGAGTGTTTGCCACGGGTAAAAGAATCAATTCCTACTCGGACTATAGCCGCCCTCGCTGCGCTCGGGCATCTAACTACCTCAGGAATTGATTCTTTTCAACCCTAGGCTAACAATCTAGTATTTTAACGTAGCGGACTCAAAACTGCTGCCGAGAACATTATTCTTTACGAAACTCGCTCCTACAACACTTTATAAAGGTAAATAAATTGAACCGCGTCGTCGCCGCTCCGTCGAATCGTGAAGTAAGAGTGCCGGCTGCGCTCCGCTCGGTTCGTTCAGCCGAGTCAGTGACGTCACACGCACCCGCGTAATTTGATTTTACCAGCAGTAACGGCGTAATTTTTATTACAAATAAATAAATAATGCTGGACAATTCACACAGCATTATCTAGCCCCAAGCTAAGCAGAGCTTGTGTTATGGTACTTGATAGATAACTGATATACTTAATACAATACACTACATAGATAGATGTTTTTTTATTATAACATACATAGAAAACATCCAGAACACCCTGGACAAATGTCTGCAGATCGTACAAACATTTGCCCCGAGGCGGGAATCGAACCCGCAACCTATTGAAAAGAGAACACCATTATCAAGTTAGACACAACAAGTTTATTGTGAGGAAGGAAAGTTAGGGGTTTACATTTTTGGTAAATTAATACATTATTCAAACCTAGACACCATTACAACCAACTGACGAAGAACGATTGAATGAGTGAACTTTACGATACCAAATACTCATTCATCCATTCATCATTCATACAGATAATAAACCTTTTATTCCAATACCCCGGCTCAAGTTCAAGTTACATTTAAAAACAACTTTGCAAAACAAACTTGGACTTGTACCTTACAATAATAACACCTTCTTTAACTTGTACTGATGGCAACCATAAATAATACGACGTGCCATCATGACAGTTCCATTTGATATTTGACATCCATCACGTAAACATAACCTTGAATTCTATCATAAAATAACAAAATTTTGCCTGAGAATTAACACAACACGATTAGGTAATACCTAATAAAATAACTAACTAATACACAACATGAGATAAATCAACCGCATATTATCTAA
Organism: Eupithecia subfuscata; assembly: GCA_963564075.1. Lineage (NCBI taxonomy): Eukaryota > Metazoa > Arthropoda > Insecta > Lepidoptera > Geometridae > Eupithecia > Eupithecia subfuscata. Next base: position 2,974,886 of record OY751116.1, on the reverse strand, counting down.
TAATAACATAGAACAGAACAACATTGTTATACACATAATTTTCAATACAAACCTAAGAGTTTACATAAATAGTTGTGCCTGACCTTTGGCAATGGCTTTGTAAGTATATCAGCTCTGTTTTCATTTGAAGTTACATATTTTACTGTTAACAAACCTTTGTTTACAATATCTTTTATAAAATGTACTTTTATATCAATGTGTTTGGTTCTCTTACTATTTTCATAGCTTTCTATCATCTTTATAGTACTTTGATTATCTATTAGCATAACACTGCACAAGTCTTTATCAAATTGTAAGTCTTATAACACTCCACTTATAAATACTGTCTCGCTTACAGTTAGTGCTGCCGCCACATACTCCGATTCAGCTGTTGAGAGTGCAACAGTCGATTGCTTCTTGGAACTCCAGCTTACTAGATTGCCACAGTGAAATATGGCAACTCCACTGATACTTTTGCGATCATCTCTAGTTCCTCCCCAATCAGCATCTGAAAAACTGAGTAAGTGTTTATTTTCTTGTTGCTTGTATACTAATCCCTTCTCTTTTGTTTGTTTCAGGTATCTTAGGATTCTCTTCGCAGCTTTCCATAGAGTTGATGTTGGACATTGCATGTATCTGCTGAGGAATCCTGTTGCGAATGCAATATCTGGCCTACTTATTGTGGCCAAATACATAAGCGATCCAACAAGTTCTCTGTATGGAATATTGGTCAATATTTCTTCTTTTTCATCTACGTTCATTCCAACTTCCATCGGTGTACTTATGCCAGTACATTCATGCATATTAAATTTTAATAAAACTTTCTCTATTATTTGTGTTTGTTTTATTTCTAATCCTTGATCCGATCTTGTAATTTCTAAACCTAGAAACTTTGCAATATTTCCAAGATCTTTTGCTAGAAATTCTTCTTGTAGCTTCTTCATGATAGTTTGTCCATTTCCAATTATTAAAATATCATCTACATATATTAGTATGTATACATCGCTTGTTAAGTATAGACAAAAATCACTATGTGATTGTGTAAATCCATTTTTTGTAAGAAAATCGTTTAATCTCTCGTTCCAACAACGTGGAGATTCTTTCAAGCCATATAAAGCTTTTCTCAACTTTAGTACCTTTCCTTCTTTCTTATCTAGTCCTTTTGGATATTTGATGTATATATCTGTCTTCAACTCTCCATTTAAAAATGCAGTTGGTATGTCCATTTGTTTGATACATAAATTTTCTTGAACTGCTTTATTTATAAATAATCTTACAGTAGTCATTCTGGCTACGGGTGCATAAACATTTTGAACTGTTTCTTCTTGAAACCCTTTGGCAACTAGTCTGGCTTTCTTCGTATCATCAGGTTTTGTTCGAAATACCCATTTAGTGTCAATAGCCTTATGACCTTTTGGTAGTACACATTCTTCCCATGTTTTTAATTTTCTATGTGCTTCTAGCTCCTTCTCTATAGCTTCTGACCATTCTTCTTGCTCTACTGCTTGTTCATAGCTAGTAGGATCTTCTGCATGTAACGCATAAGCTATATTATTTGTCATATCATAATCATTAAACCTTTTCGGTAGCTTTATTTGTCTCTTATTTAGTTTTTCTTCTTCTCTCTCTTCTGGACTTTCATATTCATCACTTGTCAATTCTTGTTTTTCCTGTTGCTCTGAGCTTTCAACTTCTGGTTTCTCTTTTTGTACCAAGTTTTCTTCTCCATCTAATTGTATAAAAACATTTCTTTCTTCTTCATATCTGAAGTTTGACTCATCAAAACGCACATCCCTTGACTCGATTATCTCATTTGTCTTTGAGTCCCATAATCTGTACCCTGATCCACAATAACCAATCATTATCATAGGTTTTGCTCTTGGTTCTAATTTGTTTTGCTTCGGAAAGATCATACACCATGCTTTTGAACCAAAAACTCTCAGTTTCTCTAGTTGATTCTTTCCATTCCATATATTAGCTGGTGTGTCTCCTTGAAGTGCTCTTGTGGGTGATCTATTTATGGTATAGGCTGCAACTCTTATTGCCTCTCCCTATAAATATTTGGGCAAGTTAGTTTCCAACAACATCGCTCTTACTCTGTCACCTAGTGTACGGTTCATTCTTTCACATACTGAGTTTTGTTGTGGTATGTATCCACAAGTTGTTTCTTGTTTTATTCCATTCTCTTGATAGTACTCTTTTAACTCTTCGTTTACAAATTCTCCACCCCTATCTGTTCTTATTCTTGTCACATTTGTACCATAGTTTCTCATTTTATTTATATATCTCATAATATAAGTCTTTGCTTCGCCTTTTGTTTTAAGTAAGTGGACTTCTGTGAAATGTGAATAGTCATCTATTATTGTTAGATAATATCTTTCATCATCTTTAGTTATTGGTGAAATGGGTCCACCAATATCGCAGTATATCAATTCTCCTATTTTCCTTGTTCTTGGTTTTGGTGTGGGTGTAAATGGACAGCGGGTTCCTTTAGCTTCCATACATATAGAACAACGCTCGTTAGATAATGGTAAACCAAGTATCTTCATACCTCCATAATTTAGATGACCCATCCTTCTGTGCCATAAATTTGTATCATCTTTGTTTGTAAATAAAGCATCTTCTTCGCGTAAATTCAGTTTTAATGTAAATAGTTTTACATTGTTTTCTCCTTCAATTTGCAACTTTTGGTTACCTATTTTTGGCACTTTATTTTCAAATTTAACTGTTATACCTTTTTCGTTTAGCTTCATTACTGATATTAGATTGTACGACAACTTTTCTAATATAAGACATTCGTTTATCTCAATTTTTATCCCTTTTCTTGTCCTTCCACTCATATTGCCTTTCTTGTAGGCTGAGATAAAATTTCCACTTGCTATTTGAACTTTAATTTCAGGTATTTTGCATATGTTTGTCATAAACTTTTCATATTGAATGCTGACCATGTGGTGTGATGCTCCAGAATCAATCACGAATTCAATTTCATTTTCATAATGTGCATTTGTTGCAGAGTCATCTACAACATTAGCACTTGGTCTTGTTCCTCTGTTATTACCTCTGTAATGACCTCTGTGACTACTTCTACCTCTCTGATTTCCTCTGAAATTTCCTCTACCTCTTTGGTTGTAGCTGTAACTTGTTTGCATGTTACGAGGACAATTTCGGGCAAAGTGATTGGACTCACCGCAGGTGTAGCACTTTAGGGTACTACTTTGAAATACATACTCTTTATTGGTCGTGGGCCTCTGTTTGTCATTCTTTTCTTTTAATTCTGCATCCAGTAATTTACACTTCACAAATTCTGTTGTGAGTTCTGTGTTCGTAGTTTCTAGTGCTGTCACTGTTGTTTTATATGCTTCTTCGACGCTCATTAGCAGCTGACAGACCTTATCTTTTTCTTCCATCTTAGAACCGTTGCTGTCTATGTCTCTAATTATTTTGTCAAAATTATTGAAGTGTGTCTCCAAGCTATCTGACCTTTTGCATTTCAAGCTAATAAGCTGCCTTCGTAAATACATGTTCGAAAGTGTACTTTTTCTCTCGAAAATTCTTCTTAAATTTTCTATCATTTCAAATGCCGTCTTCGCGGTTCTTACATATTCTAGATGTTTGTCAGGCAACGCTTGTATGATCAAGTTACGTGCCTTCGCGTCTTTTATTTTTATTTCAGCTTCTTTTAAATCTATTTTTCTTTGTATTACCTCTCTACACCCTTTTTCATCCATCGCCATCTCGATGCGGAACAACCAGTTTGTGAAATTTCCCGTCTCCAACTGTGGAACTCTAAGCATATTTTCTGCCATCTCTTATATTTTTAATGATTTTGATAATAATCTAGTATATTTCCAAAAAGAAAATTCCCTGCCTTGCTAATGGCGGCTCCCTACAACTTCCTACGCTAATCTTTGTCGATCTGACTGATTGTGGTCTCTGGGCCCATAACCTATTGAAAAGAGAACACCATTATCAAGTTAGACACAACAAGTTTATTGTGAGGAAGGAAAGTTAGGGGTTTACATTTTTGGTAAATTAATACATTATTCAAACCTAGACACCATTACAACCAACTGACGAAGAACGATTGAATGAGTGAACTTTACGATACCAAATACTCATTCATCCATTCATCATTCATACAGATAATAAACCTTTTATTCCAATACAACCTCCTGCGTCGCAGGCAGATGAGGCAGACCTTCGCCCGCTGAGCCGCAGAGGTCGTCGTATATGTTCGATACACTTTCGAGCAGATTATATGTTTACGACTAATAAAGGATATCGAAAATTGTATAAATAAATATTCCGAAACGCTTCGTTTGCCAGAGATAGCAAACACTGGGGCTGCTACTTCTACTTATTTAATGGTTCCTAATTCCAGCCAAACTACAGTATACCTACGACAAATTATACCGCCTCAAAAACACCAAACCCTTATTTATTATCATGTGCTTAAACACTGCATCAGTCAAGATCCAACATGACTTAAATACATAATAATGCATGCAATCACACATTATGTTTTATTAGTGTTTCGTTCTTCTGGTCGCCTCTAAGGGTAATACTGAAAATCAGTGTTTTGCTCTTCGAGCAAAGCTTTTCGCTGAGCTATTGCCTTTTTGACAGGCTGCAGCACACACACAATTTCTAAAAAATGTACCTACTTCTTAAATTATTTACTATTCTCAAGTTTTGTACCATCAAAAAATTAATATTCTCTGTGTTATGTTAAGATGTGCCTTAATTATTGTAATCGTTCTATATTATGTGCTGCAGTGTCAAATAAATCTTTTATCTATCTATCTAAATATGCAGTGTCATACTTTCGGGTATTTTCTTATACTTACCTCTGGGATTTATATTCATTTTATTATTTTATTTAAGTTAGGTCTTCAGATTGTATTATAGTATTAGGTTAGCATATTAAAGCTTTTTACATTTACTCTACGTTTATCCCAAAATGTTAAAAAAAATGTCCACCCGTGCGAAGCCGGGACGGGCCGCTAGTCGTTAATAAATGAATGTGAATCTTGTGTTTTATAAATTCAATAAAATATGTAGTTAAAAATGATAATTATTCCTATTTTCGCCCCAAACTTTTTTGTTGACCGTACTATTGTACCTACAGTAACTCGGTGAAATCCCGAATTTGTTTTGATATACCTAGTGGGGTCGTACTAGAGATTAATATTGTTGTCTCTGTCTCACTTCGGTCTTAGGTACGTCGTGCCATCTTTGTTGTTCATTATATTGCACAGGACTGGAAATGAAACTTTGAGTGTATGTGTTTGCGTGTAGTTGTAACACAGGCCAGTTGTTGAGTAAGCGCTGGGAGAACGTAACACATCTTCCCTTTTATATCGATGCCTGTGTCGTAAAGTTTTCATTTAGGTAGGTACCTAGTTTTATTTTTACATACTTAAATTTTCTGCTATTTAGCTTAATAAAGTAGGTACCTACCTAAGTTAAAATAGGTACTTAAGTATTCTAGTTATCGGCTAAGTAGGGTAACTTTTATAAATATCCTTCAATTCATCCTGGCATTGGACGTAGGTAGAACGTAAAATTTTAACTGTATCTTAGCATTTTACTATTACGTACCTACGTGTATTATAGATAAGTAAGTACTTAATTTTTAGTTGATTTAAGGTTAGTTCTATAAACTTTACACTAGGATAATTCCTGTGTCGTAAAGTTTAAGTTTAATTTCTTTTATTTGGCACATTTCAAGGGAATAATTGACGTCGCGAACGTAGTGAATGAAAGTCTTCGTTTCAGGTCTGGCCAAAATAGCGTTTTTGTCAGTATGTCCGTACTCCTCTACAGGTCGTATTTTACAACCGATCGGTACGAAACTTTATGTACAGATTCTATGATTTTATAGAATTTTATTGTCGTCGGGATTTTTTGATTAAAGGCGTACTTCTTCCACAATAAGGCATAAAGGCGGATTTGGAATATCTCCGCTTTAAGAGATCTGATTTTGATGATTGCATTTTTAATTGAAAGGTAATAACTTTAAACTGTTCTTATAAAAAATTAGTAAAGATCGGATGAGGATTTTCGGCATGACGAGCAGAATAGCTCCGCAAAATGCAGTAATATGCAAGAGAGCATTTACAGTACAGCGCCACCTATTAGAACATCTTATCCATATCCACAAACGCTACATAGGTAGGTTCAGATGGGTCGCTATGCAATCTTCGGAAATGGGGGGGGAGGGGGGTGAAAGGGTAACCATTTCGACTATTTTTAAAATATACCTATCGAACCTACCTACCAAAATATCCCGTTTTAAATTACTTTAGTGCATTAATAAATAAATTAATTGTTGAAAAAAGTTAGTGTTCGCGACGTCTACTGTTCGAGAACTACTAGTAATAGGTACAGGTTAGGTATAGGTTAAGTACCTATATGATTTTAATATAATAATAAAAGAATATAGGTACTAGGTTGGATAATTTGATCATAGTTAGAGGTTGGTACATAGATTGGTAAGTTACAGTTAGTGGTCTAGAGAAAGTTAGGCTATGCGAATTCACGAGAAAAAAACTCTTCCATAAATTATCTATGTTGGTCATAATATTGGTTGGTAGTTTCCTTTGGTAAATAGTATGATTATAATCGACTCGTTGTATCGTCGAATCGACTACAAATCGAGTTGGGGTCCAGAGACCCTGGCATGACCACGGGCTTTTTTACTATTGGTAATATAACTTCAGTAACGTCAGATTTGCTGTCACTTTTCTACGCATAGACAATAAAAGGACGTCAGTCGTCAATCAAATCAAAAATTTTATTGTCGTTCTGCGAAATGAAGATGGATATTTCCAATTTCGGAAGAAAATAATTAACTATGGCTTCATCTGTGCAAAATAGTAGAGTTTCGCGTTCAGGACTCGGTGGCTGTTGTAGAACATGTAATCAGTGGTGTTGGAGAATCTTCAAATGGTTCCCAGTCCTACTGATAGCTTCCATCATGGCCTGGTCCTATTATGCTTACATTATTCAGCTGTGCGTTTGTAAGTATCACTTTTGTGTAAATATTTTTATAATATCACTTTCAAGTCTACTAAAGCTTATAACTTGAGTGATAATTTGCTGAGCTACAACACCAGCACCTCCATGATAAAAATGTAGCTACAATTCCATCCTACACTTTCACATGTGTAATAATTAGTGTTATTTTTCAGTTACTATAGAGAATACAATCCAGCAATGTGTGTACATGTTGATATATCACATTCTCCTGATTATGTTCGCCTGGTCATACTGGAAAACTATCTTTGCGGAGATCAAACCAGTCCCAGACAAGGTATGTTAGCTCTACTAAGTAAAATATACATATCCTTCAATGGTCAGTAATTTCCAACAGCTCTATAAACATTTATTTATTTTTTACTAGCGACCGCCCCGGCTTCGCATGGGTGCACATATACAGGGTGTTAGTGTAAACAGTCTTATCAAAACCAGAGGTTCAAAATCATGAGCAATGTCCAAAACCGATGAAAAAACTAAACTTTTTTTATAATTTAGTCAAATAATAACAAAATATCAAATAATGACATAGTTGATCATGAAATTCTTTTGAAATTCTATGTCTTGTTACTTGTTTTAATATTATCTTGAACAGATTACAACAAGGACTTTATTTTAACATTAATTTAATAATTACACGATTTACTGCGACTCATGACAAGCTGATTATATGACATTTCCTGAATCTGTTAATAATGAGCATACCTAGCGGACTGCTATTTAATTATAAACATTATTTCCTGGTGCTCAAAATTATCCTTTGAAAACAGTAATGATTGTAGTGTCTAGTTTTTCCACCATTCTTGAACTAAATCACACTAATCCATACTAATCATAAATTCAAAAGTAACTCAGCCTGTCTGTTACCTTTTCATGCCTAAACAGGTGAACGGATCTTAATTAAATTTGACACGGAGTTAAATGGTATCCCAGGGACGGCATAGGCTACTTAAAACGTGCATGCGAAGCCGCAGACAGCAGCTAGTATTATAAATGCAATAGTTTAGATGTTTGGATGGTTGTTACTTCTTCGGGGCAAAACTACTGAACATATCCTAGGCTGACATTTTGCAAGGTTTTTAACCTGAAAAAACATGTGCAAAGCCACTGGCAGAAGCTAGGATTTGATAAGAATGGACAAAATTAAGGATGTTAGTTTATTTGCACCTTATTTTGTATCAATTTTTCAATAATTTTATGTAGATTACTGTCTAATGATTATGGATTCGGTACAAGGCACATTATAAATAAATAATGCTGAACAATCCACACAGCATCATCTAGCCCCAAGCTAAGCAGAGCTGTGTTATGGGTACTGACTGATATAATTAATACAATACATAACATAGATAGATATATTTTTAATATTATGATAAAACAATATTTAGTAACAATTCCGCGCAAAACCTTATCTGATAAGATCCTACAAAATGTAATCCGCGTGTACCGCCCGCCCTCCCACAAATTGATCCTACTTAAAATTAGAGAAGGTAATCAATAGACTTATGTAATATAAAATAACCTAATTAAATTACCTACCTACCTCCTTAAATTGATCCTACTTAGAATTTAGAGAATGTGAACAACAGACTTATGTAATATAAAATAACCTAATTAAATTACCTACCTACCTCCTTAAATTCATCCTACTTAAAATTTAGAGAAAGTAAACAATAGACTTATGTAATATAAAATTGCCTTAGTAAATTACCTTCCTACCTCCTTAAATTGATCCTACTTAAAATTTAGAGAAAGTAAACAACAGCTTATGTAATAAATAATTACCTAAGTAAATTACCTTCCTACCTCCTTAAATAGATCCTACTTACATTTAGAGAAGTTAAACAATGTTGGTAATATAAAATTGCCTAAGTAAATTACCTTCCTACCTCATTAAATTGAACCTACTTATAATTAGAGAAAGTAAACAACAGACTTATGTAATATAAAATTGCCTAAGTAAATTACCTTCCTAACCTTTAAGCAAGAATATAACTTAATTTGTGAAAGAAAAGACCACACTAATTACAAAATGAAAAAACTCATCAAAAATAAGTCGACTAGTTTCGTCTCTCCACGAGACATCATCAGGACGCTATAACAATACTCGACTTTGGCACTGAGACCGTCAAGCAACAACGACAGAGTCCTGCCAGTGATGTTGCCTCTCTGAGCTCCCTGCGTAAAGTGAAGCCTTGTTCGCAACACCCCCACTTATATAGTCACGAATGGCGTGACACAGCACGTGTTCAGTGTTGCCACCCTTGTCTGTGTTGCCACTACTGTTTTATCATAATATTATACAATGGATTTCCGCAAAGTAACGCCTGAATCTATTATTTATTTAAGATATATTTTTATTAAACATAGAAAATAACCAGTACACCCATTATGGTCTAGTCATGTTTTCAAGGTTCCTTTGTTGTTTTAGTACAAGCTGCCAGAAGTAGAACTTGAGAAACTATTGAATGCAGAATCAGAAGAGACTCAACGAAGCATCTTGGAAGTTTTCGCTAAAGACCTACCCTTAGCCACTCGGTGAGCTTACTCATTATTATTTTTTTATTATCAACTGGAAGAATATAAAACGGCTTCGAATGTCAAATACATGTATCTTGCACAGTGATTCATCTATACTTTCTTGTATCATTATTTTGTAATGGCCAACTGTGCTGGTCCTCTTGGAACTAGTAATAGTTAAACACGGCAATATGGATGTCCCGCGGGAGGAATTGAAACCACTAGGTTAGACTGACTGTTTGTCACAGTTACGCATCTACTTTGATTTTCGAGCATGATTTACAAAACGCGTCTTAGATGACACTGATTACTAAGCACTGAGCACCGTCGGTTCCGCAATCATGTGTCTCTCCTGCCAATTTCCACGCCAAACGATCGATGGCATCGATCGTCATTGATTCACGTTGATAGATTGGTGAGGTATCTTTGGTTCATCGGCGGATACCGTTCGATAAAACGTCGACAAACGGCGGCGGCTTATTTATATAATAAATGAGCCAGTCTAACTGGCTCTGGATAAAGATGCGTAGAGGAACCAGGGGTAGGCCTTTGCCCAGCAAAGGGATACACAAAGTTCATTCTAATGTTCCTAATCGTCATGGTTTTCCGAGGTTATCTATAAGTGGATAAGAATTTGTAATGCATCGAAATAATTTAAAACAATTTTTTCTCAATTCTAGACTCAAAATGTCCATAAGAAAGTTCAGAAACATTTTATTCACATCAGACACACAAGAAACTAAACAAGACATCTTAGAAAACTTTGTGGACGACTTACCTGTTTTAACAAGGTTTGCGTACCTATCTATCGATTAGCCTAGAATTGAGAAATTATTGTAATCCATTACTTATTGATAGTGGTTAAAATTCATTTCCAATTAACAAGTACCTTTATTTTCACTAGAGATCAACTTTCATAGAAACTTGTGTTTGTATAGTAGCATAGAAAAGGTTGTGGTTGTTTATTGCATCAGTGACATTTGTGTACTAAAATGTAACCATATACAAGTAGCGTGCATATATTGTGGTTAACGTGGTTATATGATAACTTTGGCATAATAATTTTGTCGCATGTTGAGAACAAAATGATACAAGATTCGTAGATTACTCGATATTTTCTCGTAGTACATTTTGAAAAACAGCGAGACATTAAAGGGTAATATAGAGCCAAATGTATAAAAATTTGAGGAAATTTGAGATAGCCCAATTTCCCAGTTTACCGGCACGTTGTCGAAATGCCATGAGCTGACTGGCTGGGCATAATCTGGATTATGATGATGATAATCTCTTTCAGAACAATGTCCGGTTCCGTCCGCTACTGCAACCGATGCGTGGTCGTCAAGCCCGACCGCGCGCACCATTGCTCAATCTGCCAGAAATGTGTCCTGAAGATGGACCACCACTGCCCATGGGTCAACAACTGCGTCTGCTTTCACAACTACAAGTTTTTCATGCTCTTCCTCGGATATGCATTCGTGTACTGTATCTTCGTTATGGCAACGTGCCTGCCGTACTTTATTAGGTTTTGGAAGGTATGTTTAGTTCGTAAGCGTTTTTCGATTTTTAGGAAACTTTTGATAGGGTAGCAATTTTATATTAGTTATTACTGTTATTAGATAAGATTTTGAGGATTAATTCGTGCAAATTGTTGGGAGTTTTTCAAAGTTCTTTGAATCAATTAGCATAGCTAGCACACGAAATTCTGGAAAAAACAAATTTAATTATGGTGTGCCTCAAGGTTGCTTATTCGCAGTTTTTTTATTCCTTAGCTTCATACCGATAGAAAGTTAAGTATGTCGATACCTATGAAAAACTATTTGCAATTTACAGATGTATCAGAAATACAGGCAAGCCCACTGCGATCACTTGATAGACAATGGAAAAGAAATGTCTAAAATATGCATGGATATGATCAATGTAATATTATTTCTTTAATTTAACACATTTAGCTAGATTTCGATAGACTCGAAGATTCAGCGGAAAACCTTCATTTTTTCGCTTCACTTAAAGCAGCCTAATAAACTGATTATTTTCATAATTGCTTTCACAATGCATTAAACAGTAAATTGAGAATCCAAAATAGTTAATAACTATTCAACAAACGGCAACGTCAACGGTGTGTACATACTCATAGTTTAAACTTAAAATAGCCCAAGCTTGTAATAAACGATAGCCCTAGCATAGGTCACTTGGTTTATTACCCATTAGAAGAGATACCTAGTTTCACAACACATGTCAACAATTCAAAGTTCAATCACATTCTTATTCGTTTTAGCTGTAGCTGTCCCTTTTCTGGGCAGAGGCTTTTCTCTTTACACTCCTTGCAATTCAATGCACATGATTATGCTTATCGATAAGCAAATTGAATAACATCTATCTAACGTCAGGCGAAGCAGAACAGAAATAACTTTCAGATCGAAAGAAAGGGAAAATAAATCTTGTGGCGTAGTTTAGGCAGGTTGTGGGTAATCTTATTGTTAGAAAATAAAGTACACACACAATACTTTTTATATAATATTGGAAGTGAGAAGTTGCAGAAAACATGACCTAAGTAAATCATAAACCACAATCACGAAGCACAATAATAATTTATGAGTAATTCACATTATGTCAGGTTTAGAAGTGACGAAATATCGTAGATTAGATAGTTCGACCTACATTATCGCTATGACTCATCAATTAGTTATTTTCGTAGCGGGTCCACATTGTTTATTAAAGGCAGCATCGCGGTGGGCATGCTTTTTTCAAATTTAAAGTTTTATCCTAATTTAAACAGTGTGGAACCAGATTCGTGTCCACTATAAGCTAAGCTAATTTTTCATCCATTACACATCTTTTTCTGCCAACCAACGAATGACGATGAATTCTATTTATTCCTTGATAATAGTAGCACACGCAGACATGTGGCAAAAGGTGAAATATTTTGTTCATCGAGGGCCGATCATTCGTACGCTGATCTCTAATTTACTAATCAATTATCAAAAGACTTATCAACGTTTATTTGACAGCAGATTTGATTATGGATTTGGTTAACAGCCTACGAACAACCGGCTCCTAACCCATCAAGTCTTCCCGATGGTACTGAATGGCTGGAACACGCTTACCTTTCCGTTATCTCTAAAATTCGCGGGATTATAGATACGAGTTTTCGTATCTAAGTCGAAGGAACTAGATAAATTATTATGGATTACAAAATCATCCAAGCTTAATGCTTGATGCACTGTACAATTTTCGCGACATCTAAGGCATTATCAATAATGTAACTTATTGACCGAGAAGTTACATGATTATTCTGTCGGTGCATGTCTGTTTAAGAAAAATCCAAATGTTACAAGCATGAATTACACTCGTGGGCAAAAAAATCGACTGAGACGCACTGCTTCTGCTGAAACTTCGACGCCAGCGAAATGTCAATATCACAGTAAAATCATCCCTCCCTGTTTTGCATCGGCAATTTCCCGATGGTTAGGACTTTTATATGCAATGGCAAAGTAGTGGTTACCAAACAGAGCAAGTATTCCCTCACTTGGATACAATATGATTTTTTTTTTTAAGTGACGGACCAATTTTCATAATTTTAGCTTGGAAGAGCTGTAAAATTAAGTTTTCAAACGCATATCTTTGTACGAGTATGAGCATCGAATGTGAGTCCAAGTCCATTTTTCTTTTCCCGAGTGTACATATATGCTTTGTCATCTTATGACTTGATTTCTTGTTGTTGGCAACATTGTGTCTGTTTGCCACTTTTCTGCCAGTGTCCGGTTCATGGAAATTTATTGATATATGAAGTTTATTGAGTATTTTATTGTATTTCAGGGTGATTTCGGCACAGCGGCGAGCGTTGGCCGCTACCACATCGTGTTTGCGTTTTTTGTCTCACTCATGTTTGCCATCTCGCTTGGATCGCTCTTCGGGTACCATTGTTACTTGGTGCTGAACAATAGGACTACTTTAGGTTTGTATTTTAAATCTACTTTTTGTCATGTTTTGTACGCCGGGAATACATATGCCTGTAAAACGGATTAAATCGTTCATACTAGTCAGCGGCATGTAGAAGTAACTGGCACACAGTAAATACTTATGCATGCAAGTTAAACTTGCTTGCAAGTTGTGTCCTTGCATGCCTGTATTTGTAAGACAGAGTATACACATGACTTGTAGCTGCCACACTTGCATTCTGATTCAAATGCCAGTTTCACGCTTTCTTGCAATGGAAAACATACGAAGTGAATTAAATTGTAGCGTAGCTAGAGCTACTAGCAATAATAGTATGTGCGGCTAAATTAATGAGAGAAAAAAAATGGTTGTCTGTAAAGTCGGTTTAATGACGATAGACGTGACAACTCAGAGCGAGGTAACGCCGCATGACGAGGTAACGCCGCATGACGTCATGTTTTTTCGTGCGTGCAGCCGGCTCTATCGAATTATAAGACGTTGTCACGTCAAAAAGAAAAGGCAGACTTGGATGAAAATCTGGCATCTAGGCTGTAGCTGTCGCGTGCCTTCACACGTGCTGGTTAATATTGCTTGCTAGTAAATCAAATTGCTTGCGATTTACTTGCTTGCTAGATACAGGCATGCCAGTTAAGACCGTTAGATACGTTTTCTGGCCCATCTATCTGGGCCTAGACAATATACATTTTAGATTCTAATTGCAACGCAATAAAGTTGATTTCAGTTTGTACTACTCCGACAGAGCGCTATTTTTCTAACAGCGGTCTTTCTGCGTTGAAATAGAGGGTATCTCTTTCTACACTATGCAAACCGAGCGAGATTTCAGACCCAGATAGATAGATGGCGTACTGCAATTGTAAGATCACTGTAATAGTGGTCACTATACACTAATTAGTGTATACCCATAACAATGAGGATCAGTAAAGTTATAGCAAGTTTATTTCAATAGAACTGGAATCCACGCTATTCTTTATGACATAAGAATGATATATCTTTTTGAATTATCCAAATCGGACCATTACTTAGGAAGATATTAAGGCGCTACCCCGACCCAAATCAGCGCCACCACCTATTTTACCTTATTATTCCGTTAAACGAAGGAAATTCAAAAAACCGATTGGCCAGTTTGTGCTTCCTATCATATGCTTTTTTTTAATGCCTCTATAAATGTTTTTGTTTGTATAGCGTAGGAGGAGATGCAAAGTTGCTCATTTTTCCCACCATGGTGGGCAAAAAGAGCAACTTCGCATCTCTGCATAAAGTATACAAAATAAAACTCTTACAGAGGCATTAAAAAAAAGCTTATGATAAGAAGCACAAACTGGGCAATCGATTTTTTAAAATTCCTTCGTTTAACAGAATAATAAGGTAAAATAGGTGGGGGCGCTGATTTGGGTCGGGGTAGCGCCTTAAGTAACTAGCTTCTGCCCGCGGCTTCGCACGCGTCGTTTCTATGGAAACGTTTTGAGGTTATTTCTATCCCATGGGAACTGATTTATGGGATAAAAATCGCCTATGTTTGATTCCAGGGTTAGACTTACCTGTATGCAAATTTTTAACCGGATCCTTTCAGTAGTTTTGGCGTGAAGAGGTTACAAACATTCATCCATCCCATCCAAACTTTCGCATTTATAATATTAGTGTGATAAACATTACGCCGTTACTGCTGGTGAAATCAAATTACACGGGTGCGTGTGACGTCACTGATTCGGCCGAGCGAACCGAGCGGAGCACAGCCGGCACTCTTCACGATTCGACGGTAGTAATTTGGTCATAACTTCGTAAATTTTTGTCGTACAATAAAAATTTTTGCTCTGTGCGTTAAGGATTTCTTAGCTCTATAAATCTGCATTCTCAACTAAAAACGTTACGGATCCTCATTGGTGGCACGTGCAAGGAACTGTTATGCAAGTGTACCTACTACAGACACCTGTATTCCCGGCATTGCTGTAAAATTTGTGTAGCTTGGTCGCACTGGGGGGACCCACAGAAATATCTTACTAGTCAGTCAAAGTTAACCTTCGAAATATCGTAGAAAGTAAATAAATCAAAATCTCTTTATTTCCATAAATACAATAAATGTACACTTGGAGAAGGTCAATTTATAAAACTAAACACTGACACGGAAATAAAGTGATATTTTTGGAGTTCATTTATTGTGTTGTTAATCTGTTAAGAACGATAATGATAGCCACGAACGCTTTTTGGACATATTTTTTTACAATTCACCATGATTCTTGCTTCATACAATTTAAATTTATATTGTTGAAATTTATAATTTAGGTTAGAATAGTACAAATGGGATTTGTATAAAGGATATAGCGCATGAGTTATGCTTAATCATAAAAAGAGATCTTAATGTTTCTGTTCTACCCCTTTCTTTATAGACTAGCACACACACACCCTAATGCTATAGAAAACAAACAACATTCAAGAAAACAGTGTAAAATTTTGAGCAAAAAATAATGAGACAGTTTTGGCGCGCTCATAAATAACAAGAAATAAAAGCGATTTTTATTTCAGATATGATTGTAAACTACCGCCGATTGGGCAGCCCTACCGGTCAGATTATTAAAACAATGCTTAAAAGCATGATCCACGGTAAATTGCTGTCCTATTTACACGTAGATAAAGACTATTCCTGTGTAGATGAAGCGAGTCGTAGATTTTCTGGTCGTTCTTAACAGATTATAAATAGGTTGGGTTGATAGCTGTAAAACAAACAATAGGTTGTTAGTCGTAATTTTACTAACAAAACACCATAAATTAAGAATTTTACCAGTTTTGTCTTTCCAGTATTTTATTAGAAGGTAATTTGAGTAGTAAAATAGAAACTCTATTCGGAGAAATATTGTTAGTATTTTTTAAGGCTACACAAGTCGTCCGGGCCAACTCATCATTTGCACGGCCTAAGTGTATGCTACCTCACCTGACATAATAGACATAACCACGCGCTATATTGAAATGCACAAGGCCCAATCTTATTCAACGATCAGCTTTAGGCTGAAGTTTCTATCTCCCTCAGTGACCCCGAAAGTTCGAAAGCTGTGTGACGCCGGCTTTACACCGCTCCAATCCTTTCCGCGGGTGTCGTAAGAGACGACTAAGGGATATCCCCCGAGGCGGGCAGCAGCGCCCTCTGCAGAACAATTCTACCACCGAACTGCGATCCCCAACCCGCATGCTCAGCGTGGGGTTTATGGGCATTACCCCCTATGAGATAAAAGTCAATAAGGCGCTTATCAGGGGGAGCCATCCAGCGGTTGATCAATATAGGCTGTTGAGGTGAGGAAGGCAGCGAAATGTGTAAAACACAGCCAATAGAATCTGAGCTATGAAGTTTTGCTTGTTTGAAAAATCTAACGATTTCAAATTCCTTAGTTAGACTGTTAAAATTTCGGGACAAATAATAATCCTTCGAATAAATTATTATGACACCACCTCGCGGCCTCCGGATCATTCTACATACAATACGCACAAAAAAATTCCAAACAGGCACTACAGCTACATACTATAAAGCCGGAAATGTATTTCTGGATAATGTTACTTCTAACATATGTCTAGTTAAGTTGTATGTACCTTAAAACTTTTTGATTTGTTGATTTAAAAAAAAAAAAATTGGTTGTCCGTAAAGTCGGTTTACTGACGATAGTTGAACGTAACAACGTCTTAAGAAAATACTGATGGAATGGTAGCATTTGATACTCGATCAAAACATGTAAATGTACTATAGTATAGCAGCTGTCCACGAAGACGCATCGCTCACTCAAGTAGGAGAGAGACGGATGTCGAACGCTCTCGCTTGCAGTTCAAGCCTTACATGGAACGCCTCAGAGCGAGGTAACGCCGCATGACGTCATGTTTTTTCGTGCGTGCAGCCGGCTCTATCGAATTATAAGACGTTGTCACGTCAAAAAATACTTCATTATTTGTTTATTGACGGAGATATCGACATAAAAAACACACGCCGGTCATAGAACCTCCACCTTTTTGAAATGTGTCGAGGCTTTCGAATTTTTGTAAAAACGGTTCATTGATCATCATACTGTTTTGTATATAAGTTTTTGATGAATGAAGCATTATATCTATTTATCATTAATTTCATTAATTAACGGTCGTTCGCTGTTCTTATTCAGACTTCGCCTTGCGACGCTTCCTTACTTGCCAAGTATTTATTGATTTGTAACTCGTTTCTACCCGCGGCTTCGCACGCGTTATTTCTGAAAAATGTTTCAAGGTTTTCTTTTTCATGGGAACTGATTTCTGACATAAAAAGTAGCCTATGTGTTAATCCAGGTCTAGATTCACATCTTGCGAAATTTCAGCCCGATCCGTTCAGTAGTGTTGGCGTGGAGAAGTTACAAACATACATCCATCCATCGAAACTTATTTATAATATTATAGTGTGATTTCTAACTATTCCAGAGGCGTTCCGCGCACCGATGTTCCGAGGCGGAACCGATAAGAATGGCTTCTCACTGGGTGGCTACAATAACTTCAAGGAAGTCTTCGGGAACAGTCCGAATCTGTGGCTGGTTCCAGTTTTTACCAGGTAAGACCGTTTTTTGTTGGAATTTTCGGCGATGTTGGCAACGCTGGCAACTAAAAAATTAAATGAGAAGTGGACCAAAATTTAACTCAAAGTTTAAAAGTGGTTTATATGGTTGTCGATTCATGGGCACAAAAACTAATATAAAAACCTGTAGAGATGGTAAATAAAAAAAATATTTTTTTTTTACTATTTTGACAACACTTGAAATTTGGCCGACCCTTTCTTCACTATCGAAATAAAAAGGACGGCGACACTATAGTGCTGTCAAGTTAATTTAGTTTTTGTACCAACCAAATTGACACCATTGGCTTATTCTTTAGTTCAGTTTTGGAACACCTCAGCGCCATAACGATCAAGATATTTGTTTGGTTTACACCATATGTGCCGAATTCTGCTAGCTAATCGCTTTACTATGACAATGGTATCGTCACAGAATCGTCCATAGATAAAATAAACTCTTAATAGTACGTGCGGTGCTATTTGCACGGAGGAAGCCACGGAGAGATAGAGAGAATGCTTTCAACCTTGACACTTTTGACACGCGTCCCTCCTTCGGTTTCTTTCATCAAAGGTAAAATGTCAAAATGTGTCAATCGAGACATTACCATTTTATGGTAAAGCGATTATTTAAGTAGAATTAGGGCCCTGAATAGACGTTAAGTGTGTTCTTTGGTGGGAATTTGCATGTTTTGTGTACAGGGAATTCGATTTAAAACATTCTTGTTTGTTTGTGTGTATGCATGTATTACTCTGTGTGAAAAATAGAAGTGAATGACGTTAACAATTTCAACGCCGCCGTTTAAAATAGATCTTAGAACTAAGAAAACACTGGAAGTTTATATTAATAAGTTTTGCGTGCAATGTTTGTTGTTTGTCCTTGTTTAGCTTTCGGTATTGGGACAGAACTACCAAATAACTGCTTTTGAACGACTGTGCATTTTTATGCCTAAACACGGTTTATACAACCCATCAATACCATCCGAAATTGCTTTATTTTAGTAACACTATACACACACAACAATAAAAATATTCACATAATCTACACAAGCTTTTAAGCTAATTTAAAATCACCAAGCCTTAACCACTTTTTAACAATCATTATTAAAGGTATTCGCTTAACACCTTCATCTTTTTAGGTATAATAAGTATTATAATTTCTATACGTATAAAAATATACATAACCCTATCTATCTATGGCGTGGACGTTTTAGAAATTTAACATTGTCAAGCATGTGATAGTTGGAGTAATTGGAGCAGTTCGTTTGAAGTGAATTAACTAAATAAAAGCATGGACCGATGTATAGAACTAATCCAAATGATAAATTGCAATTTTTATCTCACCTAGAAACCAAAATTTCCCCATTTGAGGTAAAATTAAATTATTGACTTTTACACAGGCCACCTACCCATACTTCGCAACGCTGTCTTATGGGAATGAGATATCTTATAATTTAGTTCCGAGAATATTCCGAATTTTAGAGAAAAAATATGTTGGAACAAACTTGACTTGACAACTTTACAAAGTATGTCTTCTTTGCTGAGTCAAGCTTAGAGGTCAAGTGATCAGTCTAGAAGTACTTTTAAATATTTAGAACAATAATCTTCCCCAAACTTTGTTTCCCATAGAGCGAACATTTCTTGAACAAACTTGACCTTTACAATTTTCGAAGTATGCCTATGAAGTATTTTTATATCTCGCTGCAGTAACATCATAATTCCGTTCACCACTCACATTCAGCGTAATTTTACTAGCCTCGGTGACGGCTGCGAATACCCGGTGCGAATGGAGCACCAACTGCAGTCGTTCTCGACCCCGCAGGAGGCCTATAGCGGGTACGAATCCATGGGCACTACGCGATCCAGGTCAGAATCTGAATACGATTCCAAGAACTCCCCAGCCGTCGCTCGACACATACCTTGAGAATATTACATTCTGGTTCCAGGGGTTAGATTGCCTATCCTCTTTTTGAGATTTTTATCAGGGCCTTTCTCAGCTAGTCCTGTTTAAAACTAACTTTATCGCACGTCTTTAAACGATTTGAACAGTTCATATTAGGCACAATCACTCGCAGAAGCTTTTAAGTCTAGCTTTGCTCGACAATTTTTTACAGGACTTTTTAAGAAAGGTTGCCTTAGTGATTATATTATAGGTACGCATACCTATACGCCAAATGTTATTGAATTTATACAATAAGTAGACAGGCCTCTAAAGGTATCGGATAATACAGGTCCATTTATGGATCTAGCGATTTTAAAATGACCTTGTTGAGATACATATAACATCAAACCAAGGGGCTTTATTTGATTTTATATACAAATAGATTTACTAGATAGTATTAAAGTTATAAAAAGTATAGTGGCCTTGATAATCAAATTGTACCGAAAATTAGATTAGTCTTAGTCCAGCTGCATAGTATAATTTGTTGTGCATGAGTATTCTTATATTGATAAGAATGACAAAAATGTTGAATCAGGTGTCTGCATTTACAGCAACTTACATGACGTTCTTCCAATAAGACGACAAAGCTTTAAATGAACTTATAATAAAATATAAATAATATTCATTTTCTGTACAATTAAGAACTTATATTATTTAACAAAATATACTCAAGTTATGTGAGAAAGATTTGGCTGACGTGTGTTTGTAATGAAATTTTTCATTTTCTAGAATTATTGAGATAATATTGATAATGCAAAAGCTTTTTATGCATTTATTGTTTCTGTGCTATATACAACACACAAGACTGATAAATGTTGAGAATGTTCATATTTTGTAAGTATTTTGTCTGCACAATAAAAAGTCTTGGTCTTTTATTTTTGTATTTTTATTTTTTATACTTTCTCGTCTTTATAACATGCTGTGCTTATTAGAACTAGTGCAAATTAGCAAGCAAATGGATACAATACAACAGTTAATTTTCAGTAATATATTATTAATTATGATTTATAAAATCGTCTCGTGTGCTGTATATTCTTGAACTAAGTATCTATATATCTTTTCAACATTCTTATCTCCTTTTCCTGGTCTCTATTTTATTATTATTTATCTATTGTTTGTCCTGTCATGTCTTACAATAGCATCTTATATTTCAAAATGATCTTTTTATATCATTTATGTATCTCTCTCTAATCAAAACTTATGTGTACGGTTGCTTATTAACTTTATGTTGCGCCCTCGCTCTCTCTTCTATTTAGACTTCTTCAAAATTGAAATTTCCTCTTTACCAGTCCCAATAGCAATAAGTCTTTGTTATTTTAGTACGCAGATGGCGCGAGAGAGTGAAAGCTGGAGACTTTGTCCCACCGGACGCACCGCCCCCCAGATAGTATAAGGAATAATGCATTTTACTATAATATTTAACTTACATTACGCTAATATTTTATATTTAATAAACGTGTTCGATTGAAACATGCTTTTCATTCATTGGCAGTTCATAGAAGTCGAAATTGTGGTCATTCACTTCTTTTTTCTAAATTTTAAAAGGTTTTAAGTCGGTGTCCTTTTGCATGCTAATTGTTGTAGTAGCTAGTAGGTCGCTAGAGCAAACGCCAGGCTACATAAACTCGTAATATTTACCTTTATGTGATAAAGTCAGTGTTATGGAATTGAACCAATATTACACCATAATGTACTTGCTATTCCTATTGGCTCGGCGAGCTGAAGTGTGTCTTGCCTCCGATAAGAGAAACCAGAACTGGCATGGGTGCGTTAACTCTAAAAGTTATAGTGATAATGTTCAATTTCACAGCACGATCCGGACAGAGCTCACACATTGAGCCAGTATCTACCAAACCATAATAGAAAATATTTGCTAACGTCAAACTATACATTCGCATCTGTATGAGTCTTCATAATGCGTTACGCCGTTTTTTCCAAAAATTATAAAGAAATATATTTAAAAAAAAGTGGATTCCGTCGATAAAGTTAAGCACGAACAGAAGACGCTAAAACAAATAAAAAATGTTCTATAACATTAATAATAGCAATTACGATTTTCCTCGTTATGTGCTAAATGACCTTGCTTCTTACCAAATTTTATGATTATAGGTAGACGGGAAGTACCCTATAGGTTTTGGTCTATAGCAAGAAACAAAAGTATTTTTTTTGTGAATAAACTACAAATTTACTGTTTTCTGATTTTTTTCCTTTACTTGTGCTATAAGACCTTGCTGCTCACCAAATTTCATGATTCTAGATTACCCTATAGGTTTTGTGTGCATGTGATTCCCTTGGAAATTTCAAAATATTCGGACAAAAACGGCTGTAACTTTTGAGTACGTTGACTTAGAAGTTTTATTTATATCGCGGCTTAAAGAGGTTCCGGACTTGAGTATTTGACGTTAATTTCAACTCGATACGTCCATGCGTTCCTGAGAAAAGAGGGTTGACAGACGGACAGACAGACGGACAACAAAGTGATCCTATAAGGGTTCCTTTTTTCCTTTTGAGGTACGGGACCCTAAAAATATGTTTTTTTTCATCTGTGAATATTTCAGAAACCTGACGCTTTATAATACTATTCCACAGGACATTTTTTATTTGTTTTAGTGTCCTTTATCCAAATATATTTATTGTGCGCGTCGATTTTGAAAGAAAAAATAATGTTAGGGCCACCCTCCATACAAAAATTTTCATTTTGATTTGTGCACATTATGAAAACTTATTGTATTGCGACTGAATTAATTAAATTGATTTAACGAATCTACGAATATACTATGCTTTAGTTGATACTGGCACTTGAAGAACGGAGTTAACGTTATTTTCTGTATAGATGTAAAAAATAACAGCCTAGCCCGTAACAGCAGCTTATAGCGTATAGCACAGCTAAGTAGGTAGCACTGGCTAGAAATCTTACCGCAATATATTAGCTATATAGGCATATTATCTTTACCAACAAAACACAACATGTTTAAGCTCCCTCATAATTTTTAACATTTTGCTTTTTACAAACACAAAATCACTCATAAAGAGTAATTCCTAAATCAGGTAAGTTAAAACATACAACAATACATGTCATGTCAAATATGAAAAGTCCCCAAATCTGAGTCTGGCACTCAGATTTGGGGACTTTTCATATTTAAAAGTTGTTTGAACAACCACAAAATTAGTTCGATTTTATAGATGCTTACAAATTGATACTGTGAACAAAACAAACAAGATAAATGTAGGGAGGTTATTAAATTGTACTGACTCTACCACACATGTGCGATTCTTAAGAGTTTCTCATAAAT
This sequence comes from Eupithecia subfuscata, assembly GCA_963564075.1. NCBI lineage: Eukaryota > Metazoa > Arthropoda > Insecta > Lepidoptera > Geometridae > Eupithecia > Eupithecia subfuscata. The sequence continues at coordinate 2,951,611 of OY751116.1, read as the reverse complement.
AGAGGTAAGGGAATCTGCGTCTCGCACCTGTGTGGTACAGCTGTTGTACAAACGAACTAACAAAACGTATGGTTCAGTTTCGGCGACGGAATTGTCTACCCCACGAGGCTGCCAGAGGAAGAGTCCGAATCTCTGTTGAATTCGGAACAGTGGGAGCGCTGGGGCGAGCAGCCGCGGCCTTTCGACGAGCACGAGGCGTCCTCCTTTGACGAACTCTGAGTGTAGGACCCTCCGCAGCGCCGGGGGCTAAGGCGCTGCTCACACGGACTTCAATGCGTCAATTGTACAAACAACAGTGCTGGGGACAACAGTGACCAGAATAGTGCTAATAACGACCACGGTGATACGAACGAACTGTCTGGTACTGGCGGTCTAACCTCGCGTGATGTTAATGACTATATCGACGCTAACACGCTTGATATGCCTCGTACAAATGGACATAATAATAATACAACAGACAACGGTTATTTTCACGAACTAGGGATTTTCAATAATTATGAAAATCGTGATCACTTCCATAGTAGCATCGGCCCCTTAATTCTAGCGATGTCCACATTCTATTATATGTATGCACTCGAGTTTTTTTTCATCATGAAGTATCACAAAAACTTGCTTACTATATTCCAACTTAATGTGCAGGATTTCAATAAGATCTATGGAATTAACCGCAAATCGAATTGTACGCTGTCTGAGTATTGTACCGCTGTGGCGTGTATGAATATTTGTGGGGGCATGGTTCCCGCCACTCCGTCTCCGTATTCACCGCAATTTCCTGCACCGAACAATACAAAACCTTCCGCGAATCTAGCTGAGCAGTATCACTCCCTGTACCGTGACTTCAAACACGCCAGCCAGGTCGAGCTAAGGGATAAAATGACATATAAAGAGCGAATCGATCTGAACGAGGCGGTAGAAGAAAGATTCCGTCAAATCATATATCCATTTACGAGAAGTGTTTACAGCGTCTTTACAAAACTGGTGGACGATTTTTTGAAACTGTTTGAGGAGATGGTCAAAGGTCTTATCTTATTGAAGGAAACTGGGATTACTATGGAAGACATATGTTCCATAGACGAGCACAGTCAAACCTATTATAGTCTGCAGACTACATTGACTATGAGAATGGATTCTAAACTGTCGTCCTGCCAACCATACAATATTACAGAACTTGAAAAATTACTGGAACATGAACTGAAAAGCCAACTCGAAAATAGCTTACGAAATAAATCTAATGGTGTAGGAGAAAATACTCTACAATTTCACAGAAATGATAGTCAGTCTTATGAACACGAAGAGACAACAATCAACAATCCCTATCTGACATTCCTCACTGAAATCAACTGCCATATGCTGCACAGCTGCGATACGACAGAGTTTGATCCTATATTGGTATCAGAGAAGAAAATGTACCTGAAAAACTGCTTGAAACTGCTACGTGAAAATGAATACTTTTATGTGCACAGTCAGTCGTCGTCAGATTCGGAAAATTGTCCGCAGTTTTCAGCACAAACCAATGCGTCTCCGACACAAACGTCTGATAAAGAAATGTACAATATGTCTCTGAGAATATATAATCAAACAGTTTGCCATGTACAAGCAGCAATTTTAGCTATTTTCAGATCAATGAAATATGGAGAACAAGAGAAAGATAGATTATTCTCTCAAACTACTGAGAAAACTGATTTTGAGAGAATAGATGAGTCCAAAAATCTAATTAAAAAAACACTGTCACAATATATGAATCCCAACAGAGACAATTCGCTTGATTTTCAGTTCACGCCTTCAATTAAATATGAAGATGAAAGATTTAGCATTCGAACACATAAATCACAACTAAACTACGAACCCCTAAAAACAAGATATTCAAAAAATGAGTCAGAAGAGAAAGGATTTATACGAGAAGTAACACAACAGCATCCAGATTTAGGATACTCTGTAAATGGTCGATACAACACGTCTAAACAACAAGTACAAAATGTTCCAACACAGAAATGTGCTTTAGAAAAAGTTAAAGAAAAAGTTGGAATAAATGGCTTGTTAGACGAAACACGTGTAAGCCCCACTTGCAATCTGGGCAATATTCTGTTTAAAGGAAAGAAGAGAGATGTGCGATTCATGTGTACGATTAATTACATGAACCCTGAAGTGTCTCACGTCGAGGCAATCAAATTTCTTAAACATATGGAAGAAACTGGAGCAGCTCTTCACCGCTCCTACTGCAGCGACAATCCATTTCTTACTAAAGTTGAAGGACCTTCTTTCTATTTCACAGTGGCATGTGCTGATTGCCGCCAAGAACTAGCTCCTCCACAAAAACTGGAAGCATTCAAATCCAAAGCAAAAAAGGCCAACCGCTCTAAATTTATGGCCTACATCCTACGTAAAAGTCATGATACCATTTACTTCCCTGTGAAGTGTGGAAGCTGCGGATTATTTCTGTGTGACCCTAAAGAAGACAAAAAACATCTTTTACGTGTTCCTTTCCATTCGCCTGAAAAGGGCTTTTCCATTTGTGTTTCACGATTGAAAGCGCATAAATGTCAAGCTGATACGTTTGAGACGGATTATAGGGGGTGCATAACTGATTCAATGAGTACGACAGGCCGCACGCAGGTTAGGCAGAAATCGTACGATAATTCATCGAGGCGAGGTCACTCTCATGAATTTTTACTCTCACCTAAGCGGAATTTTTTGGTTAAAAGCAGATCTGTACCAGCATTTACAGTTGACAAAAATGTTGGAGACATTACTAAAAATTTTGGTAACACATCGGAAATGGCTCGGAATACCCACGTGCTAAAATTTGAGGATGCTGTAACTCACATACTAGATATTTGGACGTATGAAATGATCAATTATGAGAAAGGAGCAAATTATCCACACTCGAGAGCTCAAATACTTAACTACAGGAAAAGTTTATCGGTATTCATCAAAGGAGATATAAAAGAAAAATTAAGTCAACGACATACACCTTCCGTATCGAAACCTCTCCTTACTCATGCCAGTCTAAGAGGACAGGCTATTAAAAGGTCCCGATCTTGTCATTCAAAAGTCAGATATGAAACAACAGCTTCATATCGATCTAGATCTGAATCTTTAATCCAAGATTGTTCGCCCCAAATAAACACCTTCCAATATGCATTGACAGAACTTGAGAATGATGCTAAATCATTTTCTTACAAAAACGTGGAGGGTGGCTCTTTCGAATTTCATTTTAAGTCCGAGTCTCTGGAACATAACAATAACACCATCTCGATCTCGAACAACGTGCAAAAAGGAAGTGAACGCCCATATTTACAATCTGATACTACACAACACAAAAATATTGCTAGACCACATTCTTTACACTCGGAACTTAAAGAAAAGTCTGTAAGTATTTATCCTCGCCGAAGTAGTTCTTTTGATACGCATATAATTCACACAAATGAATTTTCAAAACAAATAAATGCGTGGCAAAAAGAACTGCAAGACCTTCAGAAGAGCTTCGGAAGCCCAAATGTGATACTCGATAATCTGCATCGCAAAAATATGACAAGACCACTTTCCCTAGACTCGGAACAACTAAAACAGATAACACCGAATACAAACAGTCGCCGCAGTATCTCGTTTGGAAATGATGCGGCTATTACAAATGAATTTTCAAATCATATACATGCCTGGAAAAACGAACTGAAAGAACTCCAAAAAAGTGTTGGCAGCCCACATGTGAAGTGCGAATTCCCACATAACAATAATTTTCCGCGACGACGACAACTTCCTTTGCGTTCGGAAGTCGTAATCAAATCCATGGATAGTCATCGCCGGCGCCGCAGTAGTGCCTCATTTGCAACAGAGTCCAGTAGAGATTTATCCTCTGAAATAAGCCAGTGGAAACGTGAAATGCTAAAACGTCCAAAAAGCAATCTAAGTCCACCTAAATTTGAGAATTACCAAAATATAGCAAGACCCAGACCACTTTCTTTGCACTCGGATTTGACACCAGAAACACCAGCTCCTCATCGCCGCCGCCGAAGTTGTTCGTTTGCGACAGGTTCTTGCAATAAAGAGGATTTGTTGACTCAAGTAAATCAATGGAAAAATGAATTGATAGCACTTCAAAAAAGTGTTCAGACTCCATCTGATGTAGTGACGCCCAAAATTACAATCAGAACTACCTGGCTACACAATCCTATAGCAAAATCCGTCGCCAAAGATGACGTTGCAAGGAAAAATAAAATTTTGCAGTTCCGAGAAAATGATGACTCGGAGGCAGTTAATCGTAAAACGTTTACCAAAGCGAACTCCTTACAAACGGAACCACAAGAGACTACAACTGGAACATATCGCCGTCGCTATAAATCGGATTCTGAATACCAAGCAGATCAATTTTCGTCAAAAATTAAAGCTAAAGATGAATTGGTGCAAGTCAAGAAAAGTTCAAGTGGCCCTCATATGTGTATCGTCAAACCAAATCGTATAAACCATTCAAATCCTCGTCGCATAGACTCGACGGCATTAAGCCGCCGCCAACCTGACGCGATTAGGGAAGATTTTTCTGCTGAACTAAGCGCTTGGGAACAAGAACTGTTAGAACTACAGAATAGTGTCGAAAGCCCTCTGACAAAGCCTGAGACATTGATTCGCAGAAACAAAGCAAGATCAATTTCATTAGATTCAGAACCGAAAGCAGATACTACAATTCACCGTCAACAAAATACGAAGGACGATGAGTTAGATGAACTTAAAACTTGGAATCACACTCTACGAGACCTAGAGATCAACGCTTCGAGCCCTCATTTGAGATCTGAAACACGGAACTACAAAATCAAAACCAGAGCCGTCTCATTACATGCAGAACCTAAACCAATCCCTACATCTAGTAATCGTCCAAAATCTGAATCTGTTTTAGATTTCTCAATGGAATTGAACCGCTGGAAACACCATTTGCAAACGCTCGAAGAAGATGCGAAGAGCCCACAATCTGTAACATCGACCCGTTTACACATGGTGAAATCGAGCTCTCTGAAGTCAGAACCCAAATACAAAATGCCGGCGAAAGCACGCACGGATAAATTCGAAACACACATTGAACATATTAAAGATACTTGGATAAATACTCCAGTGTTAGCAACTAGTCATGAAAGCGCTTACATGACTCAACATAATCCTCCGGGACGCCGATGCAGTGCAACTCCTCGCCAATTGCCTACTGTTCCAATGCCAACTACCACTAACAGACGCCATTCCCACTACGAAACAACGGGGAATTTTGTCCCTTTACTCCACGATAAAAGGGCTACACGTTTGAGTACAAATCCACAAAAAAGTACAAATTCCACAGTTTCTTTTAACCAAGCCAGGAAAAGTTCGATAGAACCCGTTATCGAGGCACCAGATGACTCTTTTTAGACCTAATGCACTATAAGATTCTGTCACATTTACGGCCCAACGTCAAAAATTTATCAGCACATTCTCATGTTTTAGTGTAGAGTTTTGAAAAATTCATTCTATGTCGAGTTGTATTGTACGAGGAAAATTTATACTTATTATGTAAATTATACAAACGTTGGAAGCGAGGCTCGTCTGTAAATAGGTATAAAAATATTTGGTCAATTGATCTCTTATGTAAAATAATTACTTTGTTAGCATAGAAGGCATAATATTTTTATTGTTGAGCTTGAGAATCTATGTTTAGTTAACTATAGCTGTTGTAAGTACGTAATTCAAACCGCTCTTTGTATAAAATTTGATTCTTTGCAACATATGCTTTTAATTACTTGTAGGCACAGAAAATTGAATAAATGTTTGAAGATATGAATATTCGATATATGTTTGTAAAATGTTCTAGGAAAGATTGATTAAAGCTGATAACAGCCGAATTGTCGTATGAGTAGAAAGGTAGGCAAAGTCCTGAAGAAAAGGGGTATTAAGTGGTGCTGATTAGGGAAGGTACAGCTTGACAGAAACATGGATGTTGTGATATATTAGACTTTATTTTACTATAGTAGGCTCATTGTGTACCAGTATACCTATTGCCTTAAGAAACCGTCTCCGCTTTTTGTGTTTTAGATTGTAGAATAAATTGTTATTATAGGTAATTTAATATTGCATCACAAAAGACTCCGTCTCTATTCTACAAGCATTCCATTCTGTAGATTTCCAGAATGTGATCTTTTTCACCATCGTCTAATCCAAATCATAGATCAAGGAAGCTGAAAAACGCTAGGAAGCATTTTTGTAAAGAGGTATCTTTTGACTTGACAAGTATGGTATCTATTGTTGTCAACATTGCCGCCAGAACCTTAAGGCCAGAACTAATAAAAATTATTTGAAAGCATTAAAAATATTGCTGTCCCTTTCATAATGATCGAATTAATAGCATAAATCTTAGTGCTGTCAAATGTTTTGACACCATTATCAAGGATACGGCGCTTAGCAAGCATGTTGTCCTACCCCCTTATTGTTACATAAGCAGTGTTTTTCTCACTGACTTATATTGAGAAAATAACACTGCTAAGCAAGTGTTGTACTTTGTCAGACTATTGTAAGTAAGGCAAGGTTAATATTATGCTGCGAGAATATAATCAGATGGTGAAATAGTCACACTCACTTGTGCATTGTAAATAAGCTTTTGAAGTTAAAGACTGTTACGATTTATATCTAGGACTTCTATCGTGAAAAAGAACTGAATATCTTATTGTATCTATGTATGTATTTAATAATTAGGTCCTCTTCTAAATATGTTGCACATTTACTCTATTTTTAGAAAATACGCATGATCACCTACTTAATGTAACTCAAAATTTATTATACCTAAAGGTTTGTGTTGTGGTATGTTGGTACACTATAGTGTTAATCAATTTAAAATTATCAATTCATAGGAACATTCCAAATCAATGTACATATTTACAACTTAATTGTGTAGGTAAATTGTATGTGTCTTAGATTTATTGCAATTGTGGTATGGATATAAAATGTTATGGCAATTGAGTTAATAAAAATAATAATAAACGTTAGCATTGTCAGGAAAAAAGATTAACTAATTTATTTTATAATTTTTTTATTTTTGTTTATTGTACATTTTTATATTTTTTTCAGAATTTATTTTAGATTTAGTTGTGTAGTAGGTGGTTTATTATAGGTATATGTAGTTAGTTATTATTTTGATGGATTTGAACTTATTAAATGTATGAACAAAAAAATGAAAGACTTTTTACAAATTATGTGTTTATTCAATAAATTGGTGGGAGTAGTATACAATCATCTTGATCAATCACAGTGTCCATCAAGTTAGTAGCCTCGCCATGGCATTTGGTGGTTTCAACTATGCCAATAAATGTGTCCTGAAATAGTGACCCCGATGCCCTAAGTAAAGTAAATAGTGCCCCAGTACTTCAGGAGATATTTAGGTATTTCACTGTGGCTGCTATCTTGACGTCAAGCTGGCAATCTGGCTGTAAAATCCATCTAAGCTTTGCAGGAGAACTATATACCTTATGGCACAGGTTATTGGCATAGTTCATGATTCATATCTCGCTATAGATTCGTCGTAATCAGCGGGGATGCCAGCTAAACGTCAAGATAGCAGCCACAGTGAAAGACCTAAATATCTCCTAAAGTACTGGGACACTATTTATTTTACTTAGGGCATAGTTGAAACCATCAAATTCCATGGCGGGGCTGCTAACTTGACGGACACCAATCACAGGGTTGCCTATAGCACTAATACTAAACGATTGACATTATTCTGTATACCCAAATAAGGAAAAATTGTGTGTCACATCGAGACATCAAGTCCAAAAAATCAGGAAAAGCTAACCTTACATAAACATTCGAACGAGATTCGTATAAAGGAAAAATCGCTGCTGTCACAGCAGAAGGTATGAAAGTTGAGGGTAAGATAGTGTCTTTTAACAATTTCTAACAAAATCGAGAGATTTTGTAACCAAAAATGAATCTATGATGTGCGAGTTGACTAGCATATAGCTTCAGTGCTTCCACAAATACAAGCGCACGTATACGAATAGAAAATTGGGACGAATTTGTCGCAATTTTTAGGCTACGTCTTGATTGTGTCTACTATCATTCGCCTTCTAGGCGTATCACTATAATAATTGGTAAAACTTAAAATCAACAATACAAAAATAACTGAAACAAACTTAATAGCGGATTAAACCGAAACGAACAACGTTATGCTTTTGTTATTTACTTACAGCATTTAAAAAGCGTCCAAGAATCTTAGTGAACGCTGTGTTCCAAAAAGTTCTTCTATCGCATTTCCTCTTTTTAATTTAACGCAAAAGCTGCCAGCATTTTCGAATACTCAAAAATCAACTTTATTTTTTCTTACTGGCCATAAATACCGAACAAAAAAGGTTAAGGCAAAAAAAAGTTGCTCAATTGCTCAAGATAGCAGCCACAGTGAAAGACCTAAATATCTCCTAAAGTACTGGGACACTATTTATTTTACTTAGGGCATAGTTGAAACCATCAAATTCCATGGCGGGGCTGCTAACTTGACGGACACCAATCACAGGGTTGCCTATAGCACTAATACTAAACGATTGACATTATTCTGTATACCCAAATAAGGAAAAATTGTGTGTCACATCGAGACATCAAGTCCAAAAAATCAGGAAAAGCTAACCTTACATAAACATTCGAACGAGATTCGTATAAAGGAAAAATCGCTGCTGTCACAGCAGAAGGTATGAAAGTTGAGGGTAAGATAGTGTCTTTTAACAATTTCTAACAAAATCGAGAGATTTTGTAACCAAAAATGAATCTATGATGTGCGAGTTGACTAGCATATAGCTTCAGTGCTTCCACAAATACAAGCGCACGTATACGAATAGAAAATTGGGACGAATTTGTCGCAATTTTTAGGCTACGTCTTGATTGTGTCTACTATCATTCGCCTTCTAGGCGTATCACTATAATAATTGGTAAAACTTAAAATCAACAATACAAAAATAACTGAAACAAACTTAATAGCGGATTAAACCGAAACGAACAACGTTATGCTTTTGTTATTTACTTACAGCATTTAAAAAGCGTCCAAGAATCTTAGTGAACGCTGTGTTCCAAAAAGTTCTTCTATCGCATTTCCTCTTTTTAATTTAACGCAAAAGCTGCCAGCATTTTCGAATACTCAAAAATCAACTTTATTTTTTCTTACTGGCCATAAATACCGAACAAAAAAGGTTAAGGCAAAAAAAAGTTGCTCAAATGCTCAAAGCTGCCAGCGTTTTCCTCAGGCTTCCAGCGTCTTTTGATTTCAAAACGTCTCTAAAGGCGCGTACACACGTGGCCTCCTTTTCGAGATTCATGGATATTTGGTGCGCTCTCTTAGTGATCTCTTTAGGTATTCCGGCCAGACGGGCAGCGTTGAAGCCGTAGGATTTAGGACAAGCGCCCGGACTCAGTTTGTAGAGGAATGTTATGGTTTCTTCTGGAATGTGGTCTTCGTTGTCTGCTGATGCTTCGTCCGTTTCTACCATGCATGCCTTGAAAGATAAGAAAACATTTTGTTATAAAGAAAACAAAATGTTGATGTGGTAAGGAAACCGCAACTGGCCATAACTAGAGCAGAAATAATAATTCAGATTGTCTATATTTCGTGACACAGGTAACATGAAATTTACAATGGCAAATGTACACCAGTAGTGGGAAAACCCCTTCAGTAGTCTTTAGAAACGTCTCCAGTGTTTAAGGTCACGCAGCAGTGGCGACATATGTTTCTGGCAAATAAATATATGGCATTTAGTCATATATAAACTCACCATATGCCCCAGTATAACTCCGGGCAGGTCCGCTAGATGGCGCACTAGAGAGTGGTAGTGCGTAGAGAAGATTACTCGACAGCCACGCGACGCTAGCTCCACGCATACTCCGGAGGCTATGGCAGTGCCGTCGTAGGTGGATGTGCCTCGACCTGGAATAGGTAGGTTTTATATAGCCCAACTCTTCCCGCGGGTGTCGTAAGAGGCCAATAAGGGATATCCACCGGGGCGGGCAGCAGCGCCCCCTGCAGAACAATTCTAACACCGAACTGCGTTCCCCAACCCGCATGCCCAGCGTAGGGACTATGGGCATTACCCCCATGAGATAAAAGCCAACAAGGCGCTTACCAGGGGGAGGCCTGCGTCCAGCAGTGGACCAATACAGACTGATGAGGTGAGGTGAGGACATAGCGCCATCTAACTTAATAATATTAATATTTTAAATGCGAAAGCTTGAATGTTTAGATGTATGGATGTTGAAAAACGCGGCGGCAGAAATACTGAACGGATCTGGCTGAAATTTTGCATACAGGTAGTTCTAGGCCTGGAACAAAACGTAGCTTTTTGTCTCATAAATGAGTTCTTATGGGATAGAAATAACCACGGGTGCGAAGCCGCGGGCAGAAACTAGTAATATAAATAATCAAGATACTGTACATAAAACTGGTAAACTGTAGATTTCGCCATTTTAGGTATTAAATTAGGTAATGTTCATTGACTTGCGAATAGCTCAATAGGTAACCCTTGTGCTGAAATTCTTTTCCCATTTATTTTTTTACGCGGCCGTTTTACGAATGAATCATTGTGCATTTCATCCTAGCGCGCGGGTATTCTACTATGTCAGGTGAGATAGCATACATTTAGGCCACGCCCCACCGAGTTCGAGCCGACAACTTGTGTAGCCTTAGGGAAAATTTATATTAGACCGGTCCGTGTCCGGGCCGGACCGAGGTCGGGGCAGGCGGCGAAGAGAACGTTAGTAGACGGGACCGGACGGGACACGGATCATGCACTGCTTTATACAAAATGTAAGGTTTCAAATCAAATCAAAAACTCATTTCCATAAATACAATAAATGTACACTTAGTAAAGGTCAAATTATAAAACTAAACACTGACACGGAAATAAAGTGATATTTTTGATTTCTGTCGCTTCGGTATGTAGACTAAAGTAAAGAAGCGACGAAGAAACCTTTAGCCTGTTAGTTGTTATTTTTCGAGTTGGAGCAAAACCCGTCCCAAGCTTTTTTATTCTCTAGATAATCTGATATTTTATAGTAAGCCTTTTTGCACAGCAAGGTTTGACAATTTGTTAGAATTTATTTACTGATAATTTTTGCAACTCACTAGGAGTTTTGTAATTGCCCTTTAAAAGGACTCCGGAACCGTGGTCCCAATGCGATGTCCACTGGTGGGACAAAACTTATTCGTGGTCCCACCAAACACTTGACCGTTCAACATATGGCTCTGGGTGCAATTATATATAGTAACACCCTTTCAGTCACAGAGTCGCCACGAACCCCCCCCCCCCCCCCCCCTCCGCCTCGCGGGGGTTGGACGGGCTTCGTTAGGAGTAAGTTAATGACATCGCAGTGGGACCACGGTTCCGTCACTTTTAAAAGATACATTACGTTTCAAATCCGTGCCCCGTCCGGGCCACGTACACGGTACGCCCCGTGCACGGCCCGGTCCAACATAAATCTTCCCCTAAGCCGCGATCGCCACGGACGGCAAACACCCGGCAGTGTTTATATTCTTACCCAACTCATCGAGCAGTACGAGCGAGTGCAGTGTAGCGTGCGACACTATAGCCGCCGTCTCGTTCATTTCCACGAGGAAGGTCGACTGGCCCGACAGGATATCGTCGGACGCGCCGAGGCGGGTGAAAATACGGTCTATCAGGGACATACTGCATTTTTGAGCTGGCACATAGCTTCCCTGGAAGAAGAAAGCTCATCTATACAAATAATTAACTGAAAGCTTGTTTTGATAATAGTACGTACAACATAAATCTATACTAATACTAGCTGCGCCCCGCGGCTACGCCCGCGTGGAAATTTAAAATTATCACTTAGGGGTATGAAAAATAGATGTTGGCCGATTCTCAGACCTACTCAATATGCTCACAAAATTTCATGAGAATCGGTCAAGCCGTTTCGGAGGAGTACGGGAACGAACATTGTGACACGAGAATTTTATATATAAGATTATAAATTCGGAAGGAACTCTCGCCCACAACTCAGATGCACGTCTCAAATGACGAACTTTTGACAGACTTTCATGGAAAACTATCAAAAAATCGCGACTTGAGACGTGCTTAAATCAGAGTTGCGTTTGAGTATTCAGGGGTAAGTATTACCTTTTAACGGCTGAACGGATTTCAATGAAATTCGGCAGGGAGATGGTATCCCGGAGACTGACATAGGCTACTTTTTATCTCGGAAAAGAGCGGCCGAAGCCGCGGGCAGCAGCTAGTTATAAAAAACGTCCAGCCTTGTATCGTTGGGTTGCTGTTTGTTAACTCACCAAATGCGCCAACACAGCCAGCAGCCCCGCTTGCCGCATCAAGGTAGACTTGCCCCCCATGTTGGGTCCCGTGAGGAGCAGCAGCGAGTGACCTCCATCTAGCCTTGTATCGTTGGGTTACTGTTTGTTGTTAACTCACCAAATGCGCCAACACAGCCAGCAGCCCCGCTTGCCGCATCAAGGTAGACTTGCCCCCCATGTTGGGTCCCGTGAGGAGCAGCAGCGAGTGACCTCCATCTAGCCTTGTATCGTTGGGTTACTGTTTGTTGCTAACTAACCAAATGTGCCAACACAGCCAGCAGCCCCGCTTGCCGCATCAAGGTAGACTTGCCCCCCATGTTGGGTCCCGTGAGCAGCAGCAGCGAGTGATCTCCATCTAGCTTTGTATCGTTTGGGATGAAGTCGTTCGCGATCGGGATACACGGGTGCCTGCCTTCTACTATGTTGATGTAGGGCTGTAAAGTAAAGATTCCTGTTGAATGATAGTTCAGGTATATGTAATTTTACGGTGTTGGTAACTATAGTAACACCGTGTGTACCACAAAAAATTATGATAGTATAGTACTTTTTTGTGGTACACAAGAATCCTCTGAAGTAAGCTTCGCTTTGGGAAAACAAGGTATTTAACACGACGAATGCCGACGACGCACATGTGAATGTTTGACATTAGGTTGCGCAGCGGCGCGGTAATGCAGTCCTGCGAATGTGCAGAATAGAATCCTTTTGTCTTGGCTGCGTGCGTGCAAGTACTCGAATATTCGACGGTTGCTATCCATGAAGATGGGTCTTTTGCTCTTTTCGACTGACAGTTACTTTCGCATTTCTATAATCTAAGAGAAAGAACGTAGGTTCTAAATCTTAGCTAATAGTAGCCTTCGTCGAACGACTGTATGCATATAGGTAGGCTGTGGTAGTAGTATGGATGTCCATGCTTACCATAGACAGCCAAGACAAGGCCTTGTCTAGGGTAGAACAGAGAAAAATTCTAAATTTGAGTAAAATATTTAATAAATGTCCCTCAATTTTATTTGCTGTTTGTATGACATTTTTCTCTATTCTAGTTCTAGCCTAAACAAGGGCTCGTCTATGCTAAACCAACAGATAGCTGGATATTGCCTGGAAGAAATCGCTTCAAGCGATAAGGCCGCCAGTTCCATTGCTGTTCTCTATATGTTTCATGTAAAATTTGTTTTTTTGTTAAGGTGATGAATAAAAAATTATCTATCTATGTACGAATCGCGGCTAGCTCTTCCCGGGATGCTGATATAAAAGCCCACTTTATAGTACAAAAGCTATATTGTATAAAACTACGACTAATATGATGTTAATGAGTGCGGTTTGGACGACTGCTGCTGATGCACTGACCTCCGCAGGCGCCCGGTCCGCGCTCGCGACACGAGTAACCTACTTAGGTCAAACTGCTGATGATGCTAATGTCCTACCTACGTGATCGATGTATCGAACACGATACATAGGCCAACTTGTTTACCTTTTCGTCATCATCATAAGTAATCTCCGGCAAGCAGACGTCCCCAGTCTGCTGGTCCGCAAACTCCGCCATGGCCAGCAGTATGTCCAGCGTCGCCACACAGTGCAAGGCAGCCTCCCATTGGCTGTACGCGGCGGAGAACTTCTCGAATATACGACGGTTGATGTCTTTGAGGACGGTGGTCTTCTGCTCTTCGGCTGATATCATTTTCGCTAGGAGATCCTGTAACGTAAGGATGGCATATTTATTGTTTACGTATCTATTCGATATTAACATCATATTAGTAATCTATTGAATATATTGACGACCGATGTGGCGTGGCGGGCGTAGGTCCGCCTGCGATGCAGGAGGTTGCGGGTTTAATTCCCGCCTTGGGACAAATGTTTGTACAATCTGCAAATATCGTTCAAACATTTGTTTCGGTATTTCTGGGTATTTTCTATGTATAATAAAAAATATCTATGTAAGTAATGTATGGTATTGAGTATATCAGTCGTCTAGTACCCATAACACAAGCTCAGCTTAGCTTGGGGCTAGATGATGTTGTGTGGATTGTCCAGCATTATTTATTTATTTAATTAATTTTCTCCCATCAGCACACATATCTACTGCTGAAAATGTCTCAGCCGTAATCACCACGCTGGTAGGCAGACTGGTGATCCCAGGGGAAGTGTTAATAAATAACACACAGCTGAAGCTGCTCCTCCGGATATCCACCGGGGGCGGGGCAGCAGCGCCCTCTGCAGAACAATGCTACCTCCGAACTGCTTTGGCTGAAGTGTCTATCTCACACAGTGTACGCGAAAGATCGAAAGCTGTGTGGTGCCGGCTTATAATTTACACCATTCCAATCCTTCCCGCGGGTGTCGTAAGAGACGACTAAGGGATATCCCCGGGGGCAGGCAGCAGCGCCCTCTGCAGAACAATTCTACCACCGAACTGCGATCCCCAACCCGCATGCCCAACGGACTATGGGCATTTCCCTCCATGTCAATAAGGCGGTTATCAGGGGAAGGCCTGCATCCAGCAGTGGACCATCCAGAGGTGAAGCTGCTGCCTGTTCTCTGGTAGGTTCCCTGCGTCGACTCTTACGACATACACCGGCTGAGTATGAGTGGTATGTCTCAAGGCTCACGTATCTATACTAATATTATAAGGAGGAAAGATTTGTTTGTTTGTATTGAACAGGCTCCGAAATTACTGGACCGATTTGAAAAAAAAATCTTTCACCGTTGGGAAGCTTACTTTTCAGGGAGTGACATAGGCTATATTTTATCCCGGAATTCCCACGGGAACGGAAACTACGCGGATGAAACCGCGAGGCGATCGTCTAGTTAATTAGTAAACCAACTCAAAAAAACCCACCTTAGTCTCAGAAGTAGAGAATCTCTTGTATCCTTTCCGTGCGCCTTCCAATTGGTAGTCGGAGCCCGCCTTAGCCGCCGCGGTCTGCGACACTTCTAACTGGTAGCGCTTCTTGTCTGAGCCTACGTAGTTTACCTGCGAATAAACAAGTCGTCAGCACAAGTCTGAGATATAACATTGTAGTTTACTAAACGAAACTGTACTCATAATTAAAATTCAGACAAATTTAAATATCGAATAAGTTGAGTCAATCGACTCTGTTTTCCACCAGCGGGCATATTTCGATATCCTAGACAAGGCCTGTTGAAAAATTGAATTGCAAATTGTATTTCACGCATTGGATGACCATGTGATTTTTGGTTAGTCTATTTGTATCCTTTGTGTAGACCAGCACACAATGCCTTGTATATGCTGTCCATGCTAAGCCTAGGAATACTCTTCCCAAATGCAACCTATGTAATAAATAGTTTCAATTCTGGCATCATCAAAATCAAAATCAAAATCTCTTTATTTCCATAAATACAATAAATGTACACTTAGGTCAAAATATAAAACTAAACACTGACACGGAAATAAAGTGATATTTTTTGATTTCTGTCGCTTCGGTATGTAGACTAAAGTAAAGAAGCGACGAAGAAACCTTTAGCCTGTTAGTTGTTATTTTTCGAGTTGGAGCAAAACCCGTCCCAAGCTTTTTTGTCCTCTAGATAATCTGATATTTTATAGTAAGCCTTTTTGCACAGCAAGGTTTTGACAATTTGTTTGAATTTATTTACTGATAATTTTTGCAACTCACTAGGAGTTTTGTTGTAGAAGCGTATACATTGCCCTTTAAAAGATACATTTATTTTGTGTAGCCTAGTTGTGGGCATCAGTCGCTGGGTTGTAAAACAACATCGGCCACTCGCCCCACTAGTAACCCAATAACTGTTGACATTTTAAAATTTAAATTTGCTCATTATATTAACATCTTCATGGCATCGTAATTAAAATTATTATTGTTATTTATTGATTGATTGATTTACATGTTTTGTCATTTTACTAAGGCCGGTTATAGTGCTCCACCGACTGTCAGTGCGTACGGTCCGCCCTGAAAGAAACGCAAACCGACCGTCAGTTTGTATCATTCAGTGCACTCCTGACCAACAAACTGACCGGACTGGTACAATCAGAACACGAAATGGACGCGTTTACGAATAGTTTAATTAGTGCTTATTATCTTCGGTACGAAATCGCTTTTTGACGACGATGATACGCACATCCGTGCGACCGGTCCACCGGTCGGTGCAGCACTGAACGCGTTCATACGTTTCCATAGCGCGTCGGCCGACCGACGGCACGCATGCGCACGCGCTCGACCGACGGTCCTCGTACGCAGTGCGTAGCATTATACGCGTGCGTACGGTCGGTCCAGCACTGTACGATTTATGGATTTTCATATTAATGACAAGCGCGACTGACATACGCACCGACGGTCAGTGAAGCACTGTAACCGGCCTAACCGTTATCAATTCGAATTATATGTTACTAATAAAATGGATGTTGTCTGAATAAATTAAATTTCAATTTCAAATCTTACGATTTGCTGAATGGCTTGAATAAGTCGTGTTCATCATCATCTGCCTCAAAAAGTCTACGTCTGCTGGACATAGGCCTCCCGTAAAGTTCGCCACTTCGTCTTTCACCAGACAATTGGTTCTCGTGGGGTGCCCACCCACACCGCGCCTTCCGGTACGTGGTCGCCACTTGAGAGCCTTTCAAGATAGCATGTAGTATTTCACCTGTCGCTTCAGATACTCCTGCAGCTCGTCCTCGACTTCCTGTATGGCTTGCAGTGTCGCGTCGTACTCTGCGTCTAGCCTTTGCCGTACTACATGCCTCACTTCATCTCAACAGCCTATATTGGTCCACTGCTGGACGCAGACCTGGTAGGTTTTAAATGTTCCCGTAGTTCGGCGAAAATGGCGAGAGAGGGATACCGGCGAGGTTTTACGTTTAGTGGGTATTACGTTCTTGTCAGGGCGTCGAGTTCCACATAATTCCGGTCCCCCCAAATAAAGCGCCTTATTGGCTTTTATCCCATGGGAGTAATGCCCATAATATCCACGCTGGGCATGCGGGTTGGGGATCGCAGTTTAGTGGTAGAATTGTTCTGCAGGGGGCGCTGCTGCCCGCCCCCGGTGGATATCCCTTAGTCGCCTCTTACGACACCCGCGGGAACTACTTTCGATTCTTATTCCTTACCCTGCATTTGAAGTATTTCTCCTGCCCCTTCAGATACTCCTGCAGCTCGTCCTCGACTTCCTGTATGGCTTGCAGTGACGCGTCGTACTCTGCGTCTACGCCTTTTCCGGGCAGAATGCGACCTTCTTTCTCTGCCTCTTTCATGTTAAATGCTTCCTGTAGTGGAAATATACTTGTTAAGACCGTGTTTCGATAATTAGTAGGTACCAAGCAAGGTCTGCTTAGCTTGGGGCTAGATGATGCTGTGTGAATTGTGCAGAAATTTTCTTTAATTATTATATCTAGGCCGGTGCAAAACTGGCTATAGAGACAAAAAATATGCAATAAAAATTATGATATTTGAAGTCATTAACTAGCTTCTGCTCGCGGCTTCGCACGATTTTTCGGGTTATAAAGTAGCCTATACGCTAATCCGGGACTAGAACAACCTCTATGCAAAATTTTCGATCCATTCAGTAGTTTTGGCGTAACGAGGTAGCAAACATCCTAACACTTGAGAAAAGAAAATAAATGCGAAAGTTCGCATTTATTTTCTTTTCTCAAAATAGGTACCTACTTCAGACAGAGGACATCGGGTGGTTAGATTAGCAGCCCCCCCACCCGACACGCAAAAAGGGCCCACCTGTGGCCTAGTTGCGGAAACCAGTCCAGAAACAAGTAACAAGTAGGTACCTACTTTCAACGAAAATTTATTAAGAGCTAGTTTTTGCCCGCGGTTTCGCACGCATTGTTTCTATGGAAACTTTTAAAGGTGATTTCTATCCCATGGGAACTGATTTATGGGATCAAAAGTAGCCTATGTTTGATTCCAGGATTAGAATTACCACGATGTAAAATTTCAGTACGATCCGTTCAGTAGTTATGGCGAGGTAACAACATCCATACATCCAAACTTTCGCAATTATAAGATTAGTGTCACTCTCCAAAAATACATTGAATGCCGATGTGGCACATGTGTATAATTATTTACCAGCTCGTTCATATATGTTAAATCCAAAAAAATCACATACCTCACAAATCAAATTGCAATAGTCCCACTGTGCATGGTACGACACGCCCGATGATTGTTAAAAAAATGATTTTTTAAATGTCGGATGAAACATACAATTAAAAATAATGTTCCAATAAATTATTACACGACGACCTCTGTGGCGCAGTGGGCGAAGGTCTGCCTGCGACGCAGGAGGTTGCGGGTTCGATTCCCGCCTCGGGACAAATGTTTGTACGATCTGCAGGCAGTTGTTCAGGGCGTTTTGGATGTTTTCTATGTATTATAAAAAAATATCGATCTATGTAGTGTATTGTATTAAGTATATTAGTTATCTAGTACCCATAACACAAGCTCTGCTTAGCTTGGGGCTAGATAATGCTGTGTGAATTGTCCAACATTATTTATTATTTATTTATTTACATGTAATCCATGTAAGCCTGTTGCCATAAAAAAGGTAGTGCCATAAATTCTGTCAGCGATAGTGAAAGGAGCTTCAATATATTCATAGCCCTTGCCGGATTTCGCCCTAAAGTTTAAAGTTCAAACTCAGGCTTTTACATATCAATGCTACCAACCTTAAAAAACTTTAGCGTATCCCTATAATCTGGATATACTCCTTCCGGTTGAAACTGTGTGATTTTCCTCAACAGAGCCGACTCAGTATCACTAAATAGTTCCATCAGCTTGAGAGCGGAATCGAACCCGTTGATCACAGAGATGAAGTCTAGAACCTTCCGCTTGGAATAAGTCTTCTCTTCGTAGAAAATGGCGCGCGCGTCCGGGTGGGTTTCTGCCCGTTTTAGATTGCCGAGCGCGTGTACTCTGAAACATCAAATTACAACTTAACAGAGAAAGGGTAAAGGTTCTTTATTATACTGTAGGAAGGGTCCTATTTGCCTGCTACTTATTTAGGAGTTAAAGTCGACTCAATTTTAACTGTGTTTTTATTAAGGAATCATGCGTATAAATATTACAAATCAAGGTAATTCCTTAGATCATCTAACTAAGAGCGAGAAATGATAATTTGACCAATCCTGAGGCTCGATGCGCAGGCGCCGACTTTCCAGGCCGGTGAGTTGAGACAGCGCTAGTTGTGTGCGAGCGCGACAACAAACATAAATATATCGCTCGCACTACCGCGGGCCCGCCAGTGTTGGCGGCGCGCTCGAGTGCCGCGGTCGCCTTCTTGTTTGAGCATAACGTAGGTATCCTAGGTATACTACAATACCTTAAAAAGATTGAAGTGAACAAATAATTAAGTGATTACTGTATGTTCTAGTTATACTTATGTAATTTGAATTTTGTGATTGTCAAAGAGTCCTGTAAGGTCTAAAGTCAATAAAGCACTTTGATATTTGATACTAGCTTCTGCCCGCGACTTCGCATGCGTGTTTTCGGTATAATTAGTATAATCTAAGTTAGGCTTTGCTTTAAGCGTACGCCAAATCTTGATCTGTTCAGTAGTTTTGGAGATACTATTTAGGTAACAAAAAATCAGATTTCACAAACTTTCGGCTTCATAATATAAGTCGGATAGTAGGATTCGTAGGATCAACAAACTAACTTAATCAAGAATGCTTTATTTTGCACACGCAATTCATCATGTTTTTTTATTGTTTCTCTCGATTTAAGTGTTTAAATCGATAGAAACAATAAAACAAAACAATTGTACTTGTACTCACTTGGCCAGCAGCCGCTCCAGATCCGGCATCGCAGTGAGGATGCCCTTAGCGCTCTGCCTGCGCTCCTGGTCTTCCAACAACGCGCGCACAGCCTCCTGTCGCGCCTTTATCGCGACTATGTTGCAGCTTGGGGCACACACCCATTGGTATAGTAACCTGTAATCATTAAGAACTTTATTGAGAAAGAAAAAACCTGACAAGTGCGAATATACTCGCACACGGAGGGTTTCGTCCCGGCGTTCAAATCTATTTCTCAAAGGAAACTCTAAAAACACCAATAGTTTGAAGACCCCCCCTAAATTATCCACTTTATTTTAGTATTTGTTTCACAGAATGTGTATTTCTCTAGCAGAAATATAATAGAAATACACATTCTGTGAAAGTTTCAACTGTCTAGCTCTTACGGTTCATGAGATAGAGCCCTCCGACAGACGGACAGACAGCGGAGGCTTAGTAATAGGGTTTCGTTTGTACCCTTCGGGTACGAAACCCTAAAATCGGTACGAGTTTTTACATACCTACACATAATTACACAGAATTTGCACCACAACAACTCTTCCCGCGGTTGTCGTACGAGGCGATTTACGCCTGTGGGCGGGCAGCAGCGTCCGCTAGACCCATCACCGAACTGCGACCACCACCCGTCAGACAAGCCACCTCACCTCAACAGCCTACATTAGTCCACTGCTGGACGCAGGCCTCCCCCTGATAAGAGCCTTATTGGCGTTGATCTCGGGGGTAGTGCCCATAATCTACACGCTAGAATTGTTCTGCAAGGCGCGCCTCTGGTGGATATCCCTTAGTAGCCTCTTACGACACCCGCGGGAAGAGTTGGGGTGGTGCTAATTCTAAGCCGGCACCAAGCATGGCGATTGGCATACCGCCCAAACATTCATCTTTCGGGAAGGCCTTTGTATAGTAGTGGAAGCCCCCCCAAGACGCTGGCAGCTGTTCTACCAAGAGGTTTTATTGCGTTTTTGTTGTACCAATAAGGTCTGTTTTTCTGCTATCTGAGCTGACGTTACCACGCAGGCTTGACCCACACTTAGGAGTAGAGCTGGATCTACTCCTATGGTCGCTATCCCATCCTGGGCCTGGTTAAAACAAACCCAGGATGGGATAGCGCGTCATGATAATAAATAATACAAATACCAAACTGTTACAGACAAGATCTGCTTACTTTGATGCTAGACGATGCTGTGTGAATAATATTCAGAATTATTAATTAATTAATAAATTAAAAGTACTCTAGGCTAGTAGAGTCTAGGCTAGACACAGGAGTGATGTGGAACAGAGTGACTCAAGAAAGATCTAACTTTTTTACTATAGAAAACAAGATATTATAAATAGCGGCACACAGGCTTATAAAGTATACTCGGATTTGGTAAAGATTATCAATTGGTTTATCAAGGTGATTTAAATCTACTAAATAGTGTACTTAAGGCGCTACCCCGACCCAAATCAGCGCCTCCATCTATTTTACCTTATTATTCCGTTAAACGAAGGTAATTAAAAAAACCGATTGGCCAGTTTGTGCTTCCTATCATAAGCTTTTTTTTAATGCCTCTATAAATGTTTTTGTTTGTATAGTGTAGGAAGAGATGCGAAGTTGCTCATTTTTCCCACCATGGTGGGCAAAAAGAGCAACTTCGCATCTCTGCATAAAGTATACAAAATAAAACTTTTACAGGGGCATTAAAAAAAAGCTTATGATAGGAAGCACAAACTGGCCGATCGATTTTTTAAAATTCCTTCGTTTAACGGAATAATAAGGTAAAATAGGTGGTGGCGCTGATTTGGGTTGGGGTAGCGCCTTAATGCACCCGGAAATGAGCAGGGTGAATCAAGTCTACTAAAAGTGTACTTAGTGCACCCGGGTGAATTACCCCAGGTGAACTAAGTAAACCGCCCCTTCGTTCCGGACACATGCCACTAAGGAAATTTGCATATTTAATGGGCAAAGTAACATCGCCCAACTGTGAGACGTGCGACAAGCCGGAGGACGTGTACCACGTGCTGGTGGAGTGTGTCCGGAACCAGGCCGAGCGCCAACAGGTTCTCCAGGAACTGAACATCAATGTTCTTGATGTAGGCGCCTTCCACCAAATACTAGCTTACCCCAACACCATTGAGGCTGGATTGCTATTTGCTTTAGCGAACTGTACCGGCTCAAATACTTACAACTTAGCCTCATAAGTAGCAACACGTAGGTAGGTAATTTAATAGTGATTAAATATGTACCTAATGTATCAAATGCTTTATTGAAGTCAACAAACCCTATGTAATAAGATTTGTTGTATTCTTTATATTTTTGTTGGATTTGTCTTAGGGTGTGAATGTGATCCAGAGTTGAAAATTTGCTACGGAATCCTGCTTGTTCTTTTGGTTGGTTATCGTCGAGTGCGTTAGTAATTCTATGAAGTATAATTTTTGAAAAAACTTTGTAAATATTTGACATTAAACTAATTGGTCTGTAGTTTCCGACATCTCCTTTGTCTCCTTTTTTATGTAGTAAAATAATAGTTGATTTCGTCCAGTCCTTCGGAATAATTTCTGTTTCTAATATTTCATTGAATATGCATGTTAGTTCTGTAGCCATCACTGGCAATGTAGTTTTAAGTAGTTCGTTTGTCACCAGGTCTGATCCGGGTGCTTTATCTAGTTTTTGAGAGTTAATGGCTTTTATGGTTTCATCTTTTAAAATGGCTGGAATTATTTCTGTTTCTACTTTATACCTTTGTATGTGTTGTTCATTGTTATTACTTTTATATAGATTGCGATAGTATTCTGTAGCGATTTTTAGTATTTCTGGTCTTTTACCTGTAGTTTTGCCATCTTTTCGCTTCATGTTTGGTATCCAATCTTTTTTGTCATTTAGTTCTTTCACTGCCTTCCTTATTCCTCCGCTTCGTTCTATATGTTTTTTCATCGTGGATAGTCTTTTTGTTTTTCGTTCCTTCCTTATTTGTTCGTTTATCTTTTTGCTTACTGTTGCTATTGCTTGACGACTATCTTTATTTTTTCTTTGTTTTAAAAGTTCTTTGCGTTCCTGTAATAGCTTTTTGATTTTGCATGAGACTGATTTCTTACTAATTGTATTAATTTTTCTTGTTTCGATTATAAGTTGATTAAGAAGTCTATCATATTTATCTTCTATTGGTATTTATTCTTTTAGAGTGTCGTCGATTGCCATTTTGAGGTTTTTAAGGAGTAGATCTGTATTTCCTATACATTCAATGCCTGTATTTTTGGTTCCTATATATTTCCTTGTTTTTGGGGTACGTGTCCCTAACATTGTTGCCCTAACCATCCTATGGTCAGTGTTGAAGTTCAGATTATTTATAACAGATATATCTTTAAAAACTTTGATGTTATTTGACATGATGTAGTCGATTTCGTTTTTGTAAAGTCCGTTAGGTGAGATCCATGTCCATTTTTTTGACGGTTTCTTTCTGTAAAAGCTATTTAGGATGCTCAGTTTATTTTCTAAAGCAAATGATACTAGTCGTGTGCCGTTCTTACTCCTGGTTCCATATCCGTATTTTCCAACAGTATATTCTTCATCTTTTTTTTGAATTCCGATCTGTCCGTTAAAGTCACCCATGACGATTACGTTTTTGTGTGTGTTTCCGATGGTATTCTGTAGGTCTTCATAGAAGTTTTCGGTTTTTGTTATGTCTTTTTTGTTTGTGTCTGTTGGTGAATATGCCTGGATGATCGACCATTCTTCTCCTGTCTTCCCGTGTATTGGTAGTTTTATATTAAGGACTGCAATTCGTTCTGAAACACCTTTTAATTCTTCTATATTGTTTGCAAGATATTTTTTGATCATGAATCCGACTCCGTACATCCCAGGCGTCTCTCCCTTGTAGTGTAATATGTATTTTCCATAATCCGCTATACCTTCTCCAAATCTTTTTATTTCGCTAAGACCTATTATATCCCATTTTATATCTTGCAATGCTAGTTCTAGTTCTTCTAGTTTCTCCGGAGTTCTTAATGATCGACAATTGATAGTGGCTACATAAATATATTTATTCTCCTTTCGTGTCTTATTTTGTACCTTTAGAGGGTGTTGGTCCTTTTCCCCCACGAGGACCAGTCGGCTTGGGGGCGGCTTTGATACATTAGAGCATGGATACATATGGGATGCACTCGAAAAGCAAGGGGTACAAACAAAATATATTCAATTAATCAGAAACGTTTACACTAAGAGCACTGCGCAAATAAAACTGGAAACGACTGGCGAGGAGTTCCCCATCAAAAGAGGTGTACGCCAAGGAGACCCCATTTCAACTAAACTATTTTCTGCGGTTCTAGAAATGATAATTAGGAAACTGGACTGGACAAATAATGGCCTGAATATAAACGGCGAAACACTTAGCCACCTACGCTTTGCAGATGACCTTATACTATTCTCAGACAACCCAAGAACCCTAGAGTTAATGTTACAACAGCTATCAGATGAAAGTGCGAATGCAGGCCTAACAATGAACTTAACTAAAACAAAAATAATGACCAATTCTACACATACAGATAAGATCCAAGTAAATAACGAACGAATAGAATACGTAGACGAATATATTTACTTAGGACAGCTAATATCTACAGAAGATTGCATGAGTAAAGAAATAGAGAGAAGAATTACTAATACTTGGAAACGCTTTTGGTCATTGAGTGAAGTAATGAAGAATAAAGACATGCCAATGAAAGAAAAAAGGAAACTCTATGATACGTGCATTATGCCATGTTTACTATACGGCTGCCAAACATGGAACCTGACCGAACAATTAGAAAGAAAGATCAAGGTCTGCCAAAATGGAATAGAAAGAAATACAATAGGAGTTAGAAGAAGAGACAGAGTGAAAATAGAAGAAATAAATAAGAAAACTAAATTTCAAAATGCACATACAATTTATAGACAATTAAAATGGCGATGGACGGGGCATATGCTGAAAGAAAGAAAAGAGAAATGGACAAAATTAATAACAGAATGGTACCCGAGAGATAGCAAAAGAAATCGAGGTAGACAATTTAAAAGATGGGAAGATGATATAAGGAAGATAGCCGGTCCACTATGGATTCGTGCAGCAAAGGACAAGACTATATGGAAATCTTTAGAGGAGGCCTATGTCGGAGGACAAGCTGTCACAGACAAATCAACGTTTGCCGATACAGAATAATAACAAACATAATACGTTAGTAATAAATAATAAGTTAGTAATAAGGCATAGTTTAAAAATACCCTGTAAAAACACAGCAATAAAGGCTTATATTATTATATTATTATTAAATATGTACCTACTTATAAGTTAATTTTCTCTTAGGTTAATTTAGTTTTGTTCATTCCAGAAGTGTTCTTTTTGTTTACTTTTAAGTTCATTTTTTATTTTTACTTAGTCAACCGATATAAACATTATTCAAAGATTGTAAAAAATTATAAAAAATATATATAAATAATTACTATAAAACTATTCTACCTACAGAAAAAATATATCAATACGGTGAATCACCGGCCGCGAAGCTAGGCTAAAGCGGCCGATGACTAGGGCTGCAGAGAGAGGAACTTCCTGGCAATAGGCGCCAAGTCCAGGAGTTATTATTATTATTATTAATTAATATAACTAACCGTTTCCCAAAAGCAGTGGAGCAGTAGTTCAGCCTCTCATACAAACACCCATCATCCTGCACTATCCGGAGATTCTTGAGCGTTATAGCATCTAGCACCATCGTCCCGCCGCCTGCCCAGCGTGATTGGACCTTCCCCTCTTGAGATAAGGTCTTATTTAGCACGTCCGGGGGCGAGTATGAGGTGAACTGGGACATGCCAAGTGTTTGCACGTCTAGGTGACAGTCGGTTAGGAAGGAAACGCAGCCGCCGAGGGATTTTATGGCTAGGTGGCTGTGAGCGGCGGGGGTCAGGCCTAAGGCGTCACCTGAAATGAAATAAGCATTTATATAAATAAGAGAATCAAAGTGATCACTTTAATTCCTAATTTTACCACATCTACTTTGAGTCTTAAGGGAGAAGAAATAAAGTTCGTAACGCTCTACTCGCTGTTAGCGAGGCGGCTCGATCAAAGCCACCCGCGCCCCCCTACCTCTACAGTTCCCTCGCCGGCCCTTGGCTTGACGGTAGGGTTGACCATCGATAGTTTTTGTCCAAGTGCGGATATTATACTTTAAGTGCCTTAACTCTCTCATGCAATATAACTAGGTATCCCACCTACTTAATAAATAAGTCCGTGAACAAAAACAAACGTAGAATAATAAATACATTTTAATTATTAGAGAACATTGTAAGCTAGGTAAAAGGTATTATTATTGCTAGGTAGGTACCTGCTTATATCCTAGGATATAATTTAAATATTTTTGTGTCAAGACTCTGACGTAGTAGGTATGTACAGATGTGTCATACGTATGTACAGAAAAAATTGTACACTCAAATCACAAAAGATAGGTAGATGTAGCTGACATATTAGAAATTATAGGTTAGCGATTTCTTCCGTCCACGGTAATTTCAGACAACGACCTGGTACCTAAATTCTCTATGGTAAAATAATTCTAAAGTCCTTTCAGTCATTTTCGTAGTCTACAAAAAACAAACCTAGGCATAGTATTATATTATCTGTGCTGCTGCGCGGAGATAATCTCAGCTATGTCCGAGCGAGACAAAACTTATCGTTCGGCTTGCGGCTCGCGCGTGGCGGCGGCAACCGTGGCGTTATTACAAAATCACAAAAATTCGTAAGTTCCTGACGATGATTTTATTCGGATCTGAAATTGTGAACCATCGAAACATTTGAACGGATGCACCGACTTTAGATTTAGACTTTCTTTGAATATAGCTAGTGTTCCTAACTCTGGATCAAAAATTGTATTAAATTTGAAATGAAATTATTACATTTCAAAATATTTTAATATTATTAAATTTGAAATGTAATTATTCTAAGTATTTGACTTGACTAAGTGTTTTTTGTGAACCCATGGTATTAATAAATGAATTGAACTGAAAGTCATCTTTTTAATAAATAACATGACGCTTGCTGATGATTTCTAATCCCTACAAATAAATGTCAAAGTAATTACGCCTGTCTGTTACCTTTTTCACGCCTAGCCGGTTGAACGAATCTTATTGAGATTTACAATCTACAACTGGCGGGAAACTGCACGGTACAGACCAAAATGGCGACCTCTCTAATCGGGGGCCAAAACACATTGTCACTGCGCCATAGAAACAAGTATTTACTAGTATGTAGAAACTATTTAATTCCTTCCGGCCATGCCCCCTTCACGTAAGTTCTATAATAAGAGGCGACTAAGGGATATCCAACAGCAGCGCCTCCTACGACAGACCCACCAGCAACTACGATTGCTAACTCATCTACCAAGCATGGATTCATCATCATCATCATCTACATCATGTATTCATACTTGATTTATATTTGTTTGTTTATTTTCCAAATTAACATCTGTAACGTCGTCGTTGTGTTTTATTGTAAACTAGCTTCTGCCCGCGGCTTCGCATGCGCTGTTTCTATGAAAACGTTTTGAGGTTATTTCTATCCCATGGGAACGATAAAAAGTCGCCTATGTTTGATTCCAGGGTTAGACTTACCTGTATGCAAAATTTCAGCCCGATCCGTTCAGTAGTTTTGGCGTGAAGAGGTAACAAACATCCAGCCATCCATCCATCCATCCATCCAAACTTTCACATTTATAATATTAGTGTGTTAATGTTTCTATCAGTGGCATCTTGATTGGTTTATACGTAGCTATGTATACTGTTAACTTTAAGAAAATTTTTACTGTTTGTGCAATAATAAACGAAAAATAAAATAAAATCTGCCTATGCTAGTCCACTGCTGGACATAGGCCTACCCTAATGAGCGTCATAGCGCTCTGTCTTCAGCTTGCCACATGCAACATCTGCCTGCAGTCTTTCGCAGGTCGTCATCCCACCTTCCCGGTGGGCCTCCTACACTACGTTTGCCGTGGGGATTATGGCAACCCAAACATTGACCTTTGGGGTAGGTCTATGTCCAGCTGTGGAAGGACGTGTGCTGATAGTTACCTTCATGTAGAAACTCTTTAATCCCCTCCGGCCATTCCCCCTCCACATTAGTCCTATAATACTTCTCAGCGAGGATCTTCAGCGTTTTCTCCGGCGTCCACATTGTCACGGCTTCGCGGCGCGCGCTGTGGCAATGCGTGGTCACTAGCTTTCTGGTGCGGAGAGATGTGTTCTTCCGGTCGAATATTACCTGGGGGTGAGAAACTTGATATAATCCACCGACACACCTGCAGTAATGGCATATTTCAGCGACTGACCAGAATTTTCTTTAATAGTAACGTAGGTACTTATGATAGGTTTACATACATTTTATGTACATAGTTTATTGCTTATCCTTAACATTTTCACTTTCTGCCTAAAGTGTTGGACATTTAATTCTTTTAAGTGTTTAGGTTTTTTTATAAATTTTAGGAGCCATACCGTAACGTTATCTCTGTGGCCATACTAACAACACTTCTCCGCATTATGTACTGTGCTTACTGTGATGTACAAAAGAAAACAAACGATTCTTAGCTATGGCTTTAATACAAGAGGTTGTTTAGTACAAGGGTAAATTTAAAACGGTTTGTACTAGAAAGTTTATACTGCGTTATTTCGAGCTGATAATTATAAAGAGTTTATAAAAATAAAATCCTAATAAAAAAAAGTAAGGAATAGTTATTTATTTATTTATGTGGAAAACAAACAGCTTTTAAAAACTTAAATGAGTAGAAACAGTGGTGGTACAATTTAAGCTTAAGAGTTTTCACTTATAGAACGAAAAATATGCTTAAACTAAATTTAAAGTTACCCATAATCCGTTTATATTAAACGGGTGGTTTCTATTATTTTGCAATGCACCCAGACTAAATTTGATTAAAATTGGACAATATTTTTTTTTGTAGTAAGTAAGTGATATGCTTTGAGTATTATTAAAAAGTGCAATCAACTAGTATTCTTTAAGAGTGCCACCATCCCCTATAACCAACTCACCAAAGCAGGCGGGAAATGCGCTAATGTGGTGAGAAGCCTTGAGGAATGCTTGTCATCTTGAAACTGTCCAAGATGGAACAACCCGATCGATGTGTCGACGAAACAAACGCCGTAGGTACTGCAGCCGTTCATCTCCTATAAAAACAATACAAGAAGGTTATTAGCGACGCTTGACCCGAGAGCTGGCGAGTATCTGGCGCAGCGCATCAGCATTGCCATACAGCGGGGCAAAGCAGCCAGTGTCTTGGGGACGCGACGACTGGTATTGATATGGATCAGTTGGGCTAACTGTATATTGTTTGCAACAGTCTGCAGTTATATCAATTTTTTCAATTGTTAATACTAGTTCTAATTTATTTACGGCCGCTCGGCGGGCACTTTTTAACTTTATTGTGCTTTCGATAAATATAAATCGGATAATGAGTGGAGAATACTTACAAAATTGAGCTAAAACAACCATCTCAACAGAATTCAGAAGAGTACCTAATTTTTCAAAATCTTTGGCCGTTTCGATGCTACATAGTAATAAAGAGATCACGATATCTACATGCATTTTGTTGTAGAGATATAGTCAGATATTCTAAAAAACGCTTGTGTTTGCGGATTCGCATTATATTTTATGCACTATTCTAAGCGCCGATGTCCTTTGAAGTTTTTATTGAAGGTCTGTCAATGTTTCTTGATAAGATATTGACGTCTTGTTTTAATTCAAGATACGATAATCTTCTTCTTACCTCTTCAGCGATAGCCATCATATAAGCAGCGCCGGCCTCGCCCGGGCCCGCGTCCTGAAGCCCGCACACTTGCGTCCCTTTCAGTGTTACTTGGCAGATCTCTCGGCGGACCACTTTGTCGAATTTGCTGTTTTTGTTGGCTGTAAGTTAAAGTGGTTGATTAAGTCGCTACCCCGACCCAAATCAGCGCCACCGCCTATTTTATCTTATTATTCAGTTAAACGAAGGAATTTTCAAAAATTGATTGGCCAGTTTGTGAATCTTACCTATCATAAGCTTTTTTTTAATGCCTCTATAAATGTTCTAATTTGTACAGTGTAGCGAAGTTGTTTTTGAAAATCATCACCAACAGATATACCTACTATACCAGATTTATCAAAGACACTGTATAATACTATGGACAAAAATACTAACCTGAGAGGACACTCGCTGAAGCTGCAACGCGGCCCATGGACCAGCAAACCCAGAGAGCACATACTGCCCAACCTCATAGTGAAAACTTGGACACGGTTCCCGGAATCAGTGATCACTTCAGTGCCCTCTCAGTGAACTCTTTTAAAAATATACTAGACAAATGTTTAAAGTGCATTGATATACACGCATCAGCTTAACAGCTGCCTGTGTATCACATCACACTATTATTATAAATGCGAAAGTTTGGATGGATGGATGTATAGATGGATGGATGTTTGTTACCTCTTCACGCCAAAACTACTGAACGGATCGGGCTGAAATTTTATATACAGATAATTATAATCCTGGAATCAAACATAGGCTTCTATACTTTTTATTCCATAAATCAGTTCCCATGGGATAGAAATCACCTTTTAACGTTTCCATAGAAACAACGCGTGCGAAGCCGCGGGCGGCAGCTAGTCACAAATAGTAATTAGTCATCATAATTTGATATTGACTGGATGAAATAGGACACTGGTCTGTATGTGATGCCCACGTTTTACAATTTATTCCAGGAGACTAGACCTTTTGAGCTAAAATTGTAGAAGATCGCAAGAACTTACTAATCCGACACCTTTCCTGCATCATTTCTGGCGTCTCAGTTTGCTCCACCCTCGCCACTTTAAACCCTAACGCCACTAATGTAGCCACCATTCGTCCGTACGCGCTTTCAGGGAAGCCAGAATGCGCGAATTCACCCTAAAATAAACAGTGGTCACCATTAAATAAGGACTAATTTTGAAGAAAAAAAGGGTTTCATTTCAACGGCCAGGTAATCAAGGAGGTTTCGGTCAGCTAGAAAATTGATTGTGTCAGCAAATTAAGTGAATTGAGCTGCATCTAGACATTACTAAATTGGTCAGCAAGTAATGTGATATTAGGCAGCCTTAGAGGGAGGCGGCTCACAAACGAACATAATTTAGGTTCTGTGTAGAGTGGGCCAAGGTTTATTTTTAAGCTTACCGATATTAGCATCCTGCTGACTAATCAATAATTTTGCTAAATTTTTCCTTCCTGACCGAATATTTGAAATAAACACGATTCTAATTATTTGTCTTAAAAATACCTTCATGTACGAAAATCCCAGTTCATTAACCCCGACAGCCGCGTCCATGTGGTAAAGCTCATAGAATTTCCCCACTTTGAAGAAGAGAACACAATCAAAGTGAGTTGATTTCATCTCCCACCACTGGCGATGGGCCTGGAAGGTAAAGAAAGCTATGTCAATGAGGATTTATAAATAATAATACAGTATCTTTTCGACAGGCTGCTAAAATTTGGAGTGTTCTGCTTGATTCCCACGACCTCAGTGGCCCAGTGCATATCTGCGGCGCATAAATTATTAATTCCAGAATAGTTACAGAGGCGCTGAAACAATTTCTTCAATTTGTTTCTATTTTTTTTATTGAAATTTTCTTTGATGATTAGGTAAGGAGCAAACCTATCGTGTTTGGTTGTCAAACTAGGTCCAGATCTCAGTCTCAGGAACCCTGCGATCTATTGAAATGAAATATGTTTTGATTCATAGGTTATTAGTATTACTAATTATTTGGTTCCTTAATCCAGTTTATTCATAAGTTGTGTAGTTTTCTAATGAATAAGCCGAAACTTGATTTTTGCGCTTTCATTGCTTTCATTCCAAAAACGTATGCTTTTTCCCGCTTCTATGCACGTGAAATCCTATGCCTTTACAAAAAAGACACCCTGATTTTTAACAGTCGGAGGAGAAAGGAATATCCCGTCGTTACAAATTGAAGTAACAAACATCAGTCCATCCCAACTTTCGAATTTATTATCATCATCAGCCTGTTTTAGTGCAATGGACATAGGCCTCCCCTAATGAGCGCCATAGCGCCCAGCTTGCCGCATCTAGCTGCCTGCAGTCTTTCGAAGATCTTCATCCCACCTGGCCGAACGCCGTCCTACACTACGTTTGCCGAGTCGCGGTCTGCACTCAAGAACATGTTTACCTCAGCGGTTGTCGGTTCTTCTCATTAATAATTAGTCAAATTCATAATATAAGTGTGATTTTAAAATGTTACTTACTGGAGTCTGCGCCTTGTAAAACTCAGGCGGAACATAAACAGTTCTAGGATCGTAGTCAGGGTCATCAGGCCTCCGTTTCTGAGCATCCCTGATCTTGTGTGGCTTCAGCCATTCCAGTTTGCAGTGAGTCCAGTTATCGTTGTCCGCTGTGCTGTGCTGGACTTCCTCGGTGGGTTTCTCTTTTGAAGGTGTTGCTTTTGGGGTACTGAGGATAGGTCATAGATTAATATTAAATTATTATACTACTTTTACTAGCTTTTGCTTGCAGCTTACCACATTGTAGTTAGATGAAATGTAGCCAGGGATAAGTCTGCTAACACTATGTAGGGTATCTTTCAATTTCAACTTTGATTAAGGTCCTATTCTATGCTTTGTTGGTAAGCATATAAAAGGTAAGCTACTGTACTAGCTGATATCCATGCCAAGGCAGTATCACAAATAATTTTTTATTATTTATTTTGAGTCATTGCTGTTCCACAGCTAGCTGGGCAAAGGCCTGTTTTTCCTTCAAAAATATCATTACAAAATATATTTTTTTACATAGTAAAGATTATGTTACTTAACTTACCCATTAGTAATAGAACTTTTAGCACTTTTAGCTAGTTTGCTCTTTGGAGACTGGTTGGCTTCAAACTTAAAGCTGTCCTGTAGTTTTTTCTCAATAGACACCTTTTCCTTTTCTTTTGGAGTTTCAAGTTTGTTATCTGCTAAAAAATATAATTTCTAACCATGTCTTTTTTTATAATGGGCAATGGCTTTAGTATTTGTCATCAATTCATCATCCGAGCATAAAATTGGCGTTTGTGATCTTTATTGTGTATGTAATTGTGTGTCCTCTGTTGGGAAGTATGTAGTTCTTAATAGGTAAATAAACAAATTACTTACCTACCAAAAATGGGTAAATATTTTATTTTTCATAACATGCATGTATCTATACTAATATATTATAAAGAGGAAAGATTTGATTGTTTGTTTGTATTGAATAGGCTCCGAAACTACTGGACCAATTTGAAAAATTCTTTCACCTTTAGGAAGCTAACTTTTCAGGGAGTGACATAGGCTATATTTTATCCCGGAATTCCCACGGAAACGGGAACTACGCGGGTGAAACCGCGAGGCCATCGTCTAGTGTGTTATAAAATGCATAGGATGTGTGGGGTGGGGATATTCATGCTCAGGAGCTAGGGCTGTGGATCCGTTAGCACCAACTACTGGTTTAGGCCTTCTCTATACTCATGCTACCCTAAATGAAAATACATAAGTAAATGATGCTTTTGATCTGTTTTCTACAACAAATCATGTTTTGAGTTTCTATCATAGGAGTAGACTGCAGAAGAATTGCATATTTATTGAACTGTTTTTACCCAACTGCCGAAGGAGGGTTATGTTTTTGTAAAGCAGTTTTTTAAAATAGATACAAACTTTTGTTTTCAACATCAGAGTCATCAGAATCTACTGGATTGATTCGAATTCTCTTCCTCTTCTTGGTGGCGACCATTGGCAGATCATCATCACTGTCATTGACCTTTACTTCAGGGGATTGTGTGGGCTGCCTTTCTCTTTTTTTATCTATAAAATGGTAAATTTTTTAACTTTTAGTAATTTTTTAGGGTTCCATACCTCAAAAGGAAAAAAGGAACCCTTATAGGATCACTTTGTGGTCCGTCTGTCTGTCTGTCTGTGAGTCTGTCAACCCTCTTTTCTCAGAAATGTGTGGAGGTGTCGAGTTGAAATTAACATCAAATAATCACGTCTGTAACCTCTTGAAGCCATGATATAATTAAGATAATTAAACTTCTAAGTCAATGCACTCAAAAGTTACAACCGTTTATGTCCCAATATTTTGAAATTTCCAAGGGAATCACATTCACACAAAACCTATAGGTTACTTCCCGTAGATCTAGAATATTGAAATTTGGTGAGCAGCAAGTACTAATAGCACAAGTAAAGGAAAAAATCCGAAAACCATAAATTCGTAATTTATTCACAAAAAAATACTTTTCATGCTCGCCATGGACCAAAACCTATATAGGGTAATTCCCATACACCAAAAATTGTGAAATTTGGCAAGAAGCAAGGCCTTGTAGCACAAATATAGGGAAAAATCCGAAAACAGTAAATTTGTTGATTATTCAGACCAAAACCTATAGGTACTTTTCGTGGACGTAGAATCATAAAATTTAGCAAGAAGCAAGGTCATATAGCACAAATAACGAGAATAATCTGAAAACCGTATATTTGTAGTTTAATAACAAAAATCATAATTTTTTATTCTCTCCCTCCACCAACATATACAGGGTACCTAGGTACCTACTTCATGTTGACCTAGAATCATGATATTTGGCAAGTAACAAGGTCTTACAATTAAACGGAACCCTTGCGCGAGTCCGACTCGCACTTGACGTATTATTTTGGGTATGGAAAGACCAGTGACTTTTCTACAGAATAAGTCGAGAAACGACAAACATCTTTCACTCCTAAAAAAATGAGCCTACAAGACAGAAACCCGAGTAAAACTGTTGAGTAACTTCAAATTCATCTAATACTACAGAGAAACCGTAAACTTACTTTCCATTTTCGATTGCTTTTGACTACTCGAACAATTCAATTTAGGACTCTTCTCTTTCACACCACCATTCTTCAGCTTTTTATTAGCCGGTGGGGTTTTAGCAAAGTAATTGAAAAGGGTGTTTGAAGCACCCGTGCTATTTCTTTTCGACATTTTTATTCAGTGAACTAAAATATTTATCATTGATGAAAACAATAACCCGGACAATTCGGCGCACTTTTTGGACGCTTACGAATATTGATTTTATTTTGATTGACATTGACATGACACACATGGCTTGACAGCTGATAAAAAAAGAACATTTTAGTGATGTCAATTTTAGTGATTTGTGAGTGGCGTTTCGATAAATCGACTACTAATTTTAGTCGATTATTCAGAGGTGATGGAGGACTATCATCATCATCATCATGCGTAGAAGAAAACTAACTGAACATGGCTAGGCTAGACCACAACTAGACTAGACCTAGACCGTCGGGCGGTAGGACGTCTAATGCGGGCAGTAGGTGCACACTCGCCGAGACAGGCTGAGCACGAGTAGGTATGTACGTACATGGTGCACTCATCTCGCCTCGAGGTCCCTCTCGTAGCCTCGTAGGCTCTTGTCATGTTTCGGCCACAGTTTAAATAAGACAATGGGTATGTCTAAGGGTGGACAAGGCATTAGACGAGACCTCTCGGCAAATGTGTACTGCCGCCGGTATAATGGGCTAGCTAGACTGACCACGCAAACCATGTTTCTTTATTAGAATAGTGGATCTCCTTAAATCATAATTTGGGTTACGTTTTCTTATTGGTTTGACACCTCTGTGGCGCGGCGCGGGCGAAGGTCCGCCTGCGACGCGCGACGCAGGAGGTTGCGGATTTGATTCCCGCCTCGAGACAAATGTTTGTACGATCAGCAGATATTTGTTCAGGGTGTTCTGAATGTTTTCTATGTATAATAAAAACTATCTATATAAGTAGTGTACTGTATTAGGTATATCAGTTATCCAGTACCCATAACACAAGCTCTACTTAGCTTGGGGCTAGATAACGCTGTGTAATTGTCCAGCATTATTTATTTATTAATTAACGCATTGAGTTTAGGCCTCCTGAAATTTATGAATTTACCATAGACTAGTTAGTATACTTCGGAATCCAGGATCACGGGTTTCTTTTGCTGATATCGAATCCTGTGTGGATTGTCTAGCATTATAATGTAAAATTTTGTTTCATACGTTGGTGGTTTTATTAAAGTAGGCTAGATCAGAAGTTCTCGTACCTATATGATAATGTTTAGGGACTGTATGAAGCAGATAGATTACGGATAAATAATGAATATAAAAATTATATTTTTCTAAATTTATATTGTACACATTTAAAGTAACCTTTTGACATTTAACTGTAGGTACATCAGTAATTTTGGTTTAAAAATGGCAGTTTCGGTTACCTAATAGAAGGCACAAGCACCATACCCTATCCACTTTTACACTTTACGAAATTCCGTATTAAAGTAACCATCTGGAATGTCATTAATAAAATAAACAATTCATTTCAATAACAAAATGTAACATTTAAAATAATAAAACCAGTGAATAGTATTAACATAAAAAATAAACTCTTCAAATAATGTTGTTACTCCGAAACATTTAAAACTTACCTAAAATACACTAAAAGTATTGCTAAAATCATTATAAAATAACTGAAGATACAAAATCAATAATAATATTCCTAAAGTAATTATGTAGGTTTTTATTAATAATTAATATCAGCCTTTTTGGCTAATTAATTTGTAGCCAAACATCCAATATAAAACTCTACTTACTAAAATAAACTAGGTACAATAATCATGTAGATAGACATTTTGTGACCCAACAAATAAAATGCCTCCATATTATTTACTGTAGTATTTCCAAAATTCATATTTGTGATGCAATCATCTAAAAATTATTATAATTGTTATTAGGCCTAAATACGCTAGGGCTGCAATGGAACACAATGCGCCAATCTTTTGGTGTGGCAACACCATAATTATGTACAAAAAAAATAGGAGAGAAATCATAGAATGTGTGTGTATCTTTGGATTACCTACACAGAGAGAGAAAGACTATCCTAGGATTATCCACTATCATTGCAGATCTTACATTTTTTCATTACAGTTTTCGAGTTTGTCTTCCAGTGAGGTCTAAAGAGGTTTGAAAATTTTGGCCTTAACATTTGCGCACGATAAACGCTATTTATTCGGATAAAGGAAACTTCTACAAATATAAAATGCCATATCATGTCTTATTAATGTCGTAAAGCATCCGGTTTCTGAGATATTCACATATGAAAAAAAATAGCGCTATAGGTACTTAACTGTGAATATCTTAGAAACTGATGCTTTAGGAAATTATGTTACAGGACATTCTTTATCTATATCAGTGTTCTCCATTTAAATATATAACTTTCATTGGGGCAACCCTCCAAACTAAAATCTTAAAACCCCTTTAATTCAACATTTATAATATGTAATCCAG
The DNA here is from genome assembly GCA_963564075.1 of Eupithecia subfuscata. Lineage (NCBI taxonomy): Eukaryota > Metazoa > Arthropoda > Insecta > Lepidoptera > Geometridae > Eupithecia > Eupithecia subfuscata. The sequence goes on along the minus strand of OY751116.1, from coordinate 2,914,205 downwards.
TAATCCAAAAAAAATGCTTACACCTTCCAAGCATGTTTATGAGCGAGTACACATTAGGCGTTTTACGCGCTCTCGGATAACGCTTCAAAATGCCTTATGTGTACTTTGCTCTGCAGATAAAAGTCATTTACAACGGGATATTTACTATGTTATGAGTTTTAGCTTTCCAATATTTCGGCACAGTTTAAAATAAAAATAAATAATGCTGGACAATTCACACAGCATTATCTAGCAACAAGCTTAGCAGAGCTTGTGTTATGGACACTAAATAACTGATATACAATACTGCATGGATAGATATTATTTATAATACATAGAAACAACCACGACACCCTGAACAAATATATCTATAGACCGTACAAACATTTGTCCCGAGGCGGGTATCGTACCAGCAACCTCTTGCGTCGTCAAATTCATACGCCATCACGGTATAACTTTAGAAAGTTCAAAACTCAAATCATGATAAATATCCCGTTGTAAACGACTTTGATGGATTTAAAAGTTTTATCTATAGATTATCTATTACTATGACATTTAGCATAGGGCTATTTTCCATTTACACCTCCTCCAGTACACATACGTGCTGCTGAACCTGCCTCCCCAAACAAGGGGGATTTGCGAATCACCACGCTTGGCAGGAAGATTGATGATCGCAATTGAGGTGTTAAAAAATCCATCCACACCATTACATAATAATCTGCGGCTCCGGCACAGATAACGCTATCGACTTGTGAGGTAGCACCTGTCCTCCATTGATGTACAGCTCATCTTTCACGATGACGTCTTCGCCAAGCACTGTGCAGTTCTCCATTCGCACCCATCGGCCGACGACGGAGCGCCAGCCGACGATGCAGCCGTCGAGCCACGCGTGCTGTCGTACTGTCGCGCCTCGGAGGACTGTGCTGCGTTTTATGCAGGCGCCTGGAATAGATAGCATGCTTATGAACATAGATCTAAGTAAACGGTTGTCTGGTAGGGACACGGTTGTCTGGTAGGGACACGGTTGTCTGGTAGAGACACGGTTGTCTGGTAAAGACACGGTGTCTGGTAGAGACACGGTGTCTGGTAGAGACACGGTGTCTGGTAGAGACACGGTTGTCTGGTAGAGACCGCCACTAATTTGAGCCTTCCACCATCTCCCCTTTTACTTAGATCGCTGCAAGTGTTATTGTAAGCAAAATGAAGTATAGCGCAAGTAAAAAATAAGTAAAATAGAATTAAAAAATAAACAACAACAAAGATGGAAAGACGTAAGTACCTAGATCGAAGTGCGACCGAGACAACAATACGCACACGAAACCCCAAAGCCGGCGTCGCCCGTCCAACTATGACTAAGGTGGGTGGATCTAATTGGACCTAATTTGAGCGTTCCAATTTCGAGAAGCTAGTACCCAATCTCCCGAATTTTACTTATATCGATGGTTAATGTAAGGAATCACTAAAAACTGATATTTGACTACGGTTAACGGGCGGCGACCGAGCCAGTGACGACACACGCACCCGCGGCGGTCACTCAGTGAACTTCGCTAGTAATTTAGTCATAACTTCGTACGTAATGGTCCGATTTGAATAATTTAAAAAGATATATCATTCTTATGTCATAATTCATAACATAACATAAATATAACTGTATATGACGTTTACAGTGCAGTTGTTATAATTTTTTGTACCCATAACACAATCTCTGCTTAGCTTGGGGCTAGATAATGCTGTGTGAATTGTCCAGCATTATTTATTTATTATACAAGTTTTAACTTACCATCTTCAACTATAACATCAGGTCCGATGGTAACATTGGGCCCTATCCGGCAGCCCTTCCCGATGGTAGCTGTGGGGTCAATAATCACGTTGCCCACAACATAGGAGCTCTCGTGTAGTTTGTCTGAGTTCTTCTGCCGTAAGCTTGTTAGGTACAGGCACATTCCTGTAAGAATTCAAATTATATATCAATACACTTTGTATTGAATTTTGGTTCATAGAAATTACATAATATCCCTGCTGTGTGGTGCTGGCTTAGAATTTGCATTACCCCAACTCTGCCCGCGGGTGTCGTAAGAGGCGACTGAGGGATACCACCAGCAGCGCGCCCTGCAGAACAATTCTATCTAGCGTGTAGATTATGGGCACTACCCCCATTGATTCAACTCATAATAAAACACAACTTTGTTACCTTACCTGTTAAGAAGTCTTTTGGCTGGCCCACATCCATCCAGAACCCTTGCAGCTCCATTGCATTCAGCTGTCCATCTTTTGCCATGAACGGGAACACTTCCTTCTCAATGGACATTGGTCTTAGCTCTATTCTGTTGAGGACTGATGGGTTCAGAATGTACATTCCTGAAAACATTTAAAATATAAAATTAGGTATTAAGTTTTCCAGAGTTCTTGAGATTAGTTAGATATATTATTTTTAGTCTTTGTTATAAGTGAGATTGTGGTGAAACGATTATTCTATTGAGTATAAAAAGAGATATGACTACAATAAATACTCATGTTATTGTAACAATGTACCAAAAATCTCGTCGGCTGTGTTTACTGTATTTTTTTTATTATTAACCCCTTTTTGTAACCTACGTCCTTTCATCGAAATTGATAACCAAGAGTGGCTTTTGCGATTAAAAAATGTCAGCCATCTTGGATTTTGTAATTGACATCTCTGATATCAAAGATCTTTGATTTGTTGAATTTGTCTCTGTCCGGGCTAGCAGAATAACCATCAAACAAATTAGGGTTCCACGCAAAAATGTATAGTTCTACGCCGGCGAAGCCGCGGGCACAGCTAGTTATAAGTAAATTCGTGCCGGTAATTTCTGAAAATGTCATGTTTACATGCATTTTAAGACAGAACCTAATTTTAATTTAAGTAATTGATGTGTGTGGCTGATAAACCCTTTATTTAATAAATAAATCATGCAACCTGCTTTCATTACCTGCATTGATTTTATTTGAAATGAATTCTTGTGGTTTTTCAACAAAGCTCTCAATCTGTCCATCTTCCTGGTAAACAACTACACCATACTTTGATGGTTCTTCTACTTTTGTCACCACTATCGTGCCTTCCTGCAACACATTGGAGAATAATAAAGAAACCTATGAAAAAAAATATTATTGTAGTCTATGTTAAATCTTATTTATTATGCAAAAATGTACTAGTGTAAGTCTTGGTACCCGTATACAGAGATACACTAGATTTGATAGAGGGTGTCCTGTCGAAGCAGAATATGTTGCAATATTCTTAAATCATATGTTTTTGGGAGTATTCCCATTTAGGACACCAATTTTAAGAGCACCACATTTAGGGCAACTATTTTATTCCCAGTTTGAGCACTCACAAAGAAGTAGTGATGGGCTGCATTAGAAATGAACTTAAGGTATGGACTAGCCAGAAAACTTTAAACAATTATCATCAAGGTTTACTAACATAGCAGTTAAAGTACACCAGTACCATTGTTACTTATTAGTTTTATGTTATCATGTTTGGTACTTGGTTGAAGTGGCTTGTTGTCACCTCACTTATAACAGTTAATTTGAACCTTATCTGCTAGTCTTCTATATACAATTTTATCATTATCTAAGTGGCCCCCTTCTTATAGAGCATTATGAATTGACTAGCTTGTATCCACGGCTTCGTACGCATTTTCCGGGATAAAAGGTTTAGAACTACATTTATACAAAATTTCAGGTTGATCCATTCAGTACTTTTGTCGTTAAGAAGTAACCCATCCATCTATTAAAACTTTCAAGGTGTTTTAATGGATGGATTACATGGTAGTCTTTAACTTACCTTCCCATGACTTCTATGATACTTGGCGAGTTCTTTAAAAGGAAAGTCGCAGATCACATCGGAATTTAGCACAAAGAATGGCTCTGGACTTGTGCTCAGCAGTTCCCGAGCCAATGCTAGCGGTCCTGCAGTGCCCAGAGGTTCCGTCTCATGTGAGAATGTAAGTGACACTCCAAGTTTTGACACTTGCTCTGTCAGTTCCTTTTCCATGTCATCGGCACGATATGACACAGCTAAAATTACCTAAAAAGAAATTCAGAAATAGTTAGGAATAATAAATTATCATCAAATCATTGAACCTTGACCCATCAGAGATAAATTCAATAGATGTGATTAAAAGTTCAATAAGTGTGTTATGTAGTAGCAAGAGGAAACCCTAGCTTTTGTGAATGTTTATTTGAGATTTGTCAGAAAAAATCCTAGAACATTTTATTACAGTTTAACTATTTATTTATTTAGAACTACCAACAGAGGATACACAATACTTCTAGAACAAAGAGCACTTAAGGCATCACCAGATGTGACCCCCCAATTACAGGTAGATAAAAAGCACGTAGAGTTAAACGGTATAAAATTGTGTTTATAAATAAGTAATACCTGTGTGACTCCAGCTTCTACCAACGCCTCGATCTGATGCATCAGAATAGGTTTGTTGGCGAATTCGACCAGGGGCTTCGGCCTACTCAAGGTCAAAGGGCGCAATCGCGTCCCATAACCACCAACCAAGATCAGCGCTCTAATTTCACCCAACTTTTTATCCGCGCCACACATTTTGTACACAAAATAGTTACAAATCCTCAGTAGAACAACCGGAACCCGTCGCTAGAGTGGGATTGATAATAGGTAGCCTAATCAATCTTTGTAAAATAACGTGGACGCTTTGTATTGATCCCGGTATCTTACCTATCGTACTCTATCTCTTTATTTTTACATTAAAAAATATTTTTCAAGCAAATTACAAAATTCGTAGAATCCTACGTTTGAAGGTACACGTCACAATCAAATCAATCAATCACAACAGTGTTGTTCCAAGTAAATTTTAGTATTGCCGTATCTCAACCTAAAAATTGCCGTATTCAGGGGAAAATTTAAAAAACGGGCCGTATATTCTAAGTTTTAATAATAAATGTTTACAAATGAAACATACAGTATTAAAAAATTAAATATACAGTAGGTATTAAATTTAATCGTCTCTCTCCCACTGTTTCCTATACTTTTGTTTGGTGTGCTTAGTTTTGATATTTTTTTTTGTAACAATTCAGTTCAGCGACGATAACTTTAAACTAATATAACTGAAGCAATAATTGCGGAGATATAGTGTTCAAAGTTTACAAATAAAGGGGCCGTCGTAAGTGTTGTAACTAGAAACAAAACTTACATTACACACACTAGAACAATACAACATTTATAACTAAGTGACTAAATTAGAAAATCGCTCGGTGTGCAAACACTAGTAAGGTCCTTAAGTGCCGTCTCATTTTATCAGGTTACTTTATGTCTACAGCGGGAAACCCTTAGCCAGAAGGAGCCAGTCGCTAGTGCGTTCCGTTACACGAAGAAATTCAGTTTTGTCAGCGCTTCCTATACCGGCCGTATAATTTCATATAAATATTATACGGCTTTGAAATGTCTGCCGTATGCCGTATTCTTGACGATTTACCCGCCCGAAAACCGTATAATACGGCAATTGCCGTAGCCGGAACATCACTGAATCACAATCACAACATTCACATTCACAACAATAAATGAATGAGTGAGTGAGGTAGGTACATGCATGGTAAATACAAATGCTACTCCGAGATCTTCCCAAGCCTACCTACGTCACTCACTGTCCAATGAGGGCACAGGAGGGCACAGATTATTAGGCTTCTCTTTCTACGAATGAGGGCTTTTCAATGCAATATTTATTATAAAACAAAAAACACACTTTTTATTTTGACACTAGATAAGATAGCGCTACACAAAAATCAAGTGTCAATGCCAAATCTCTTCACTTCTACACAGGCCTAGACAAAAATTATGTTTAACCACTTGAACGTCCAATGGCACATAAGTACCACAACACAAACGTTTACCCCAACTTACGTCCATGGTACAAAATGGCCACACGACGACGACGTCTACCTCCGATTTTTAATGATTTTAGTTATTACCTGTGGCTCTTGTGTGCCTAGTCTGTGGTTTAACGGAAGCGGAAATAATAACCGAACGAACTAAACAACGTCTCAAATTACATTTTTACAAACTTTGTGTCTGTCAACAAAATGAAAACAGGTGTAATGATTTTAAGCTCGGAACGAAAGTATGTTTACGTTATTTATGTCGTAAATCCTTCTGTTTTATTGTATATTTCTATGATTGTTATACAAGTATTTTTTCTAGATAAATCACTGGTTTTAATGGTATATGAACATCATACTTATTATTCCTCTAAAATTTGTAAATTTTGAAAAAACTATCGCCGAGTACCGTTTGTGTTTCAAAATGGCCAGTGTTTTTTTATTATTTAATTTATAAATATGGTGAAAGTTTAATGATTAGGTAGATTAATCAAGTGTATTCTCTATACATTAACGTAAGTTATGTTTTTTATTGTTTTAAAATTACTCTAATACTTTTTTTTTGGCAAATTTTTTTATCGTTGAAGTCCAGCGGCGTTATAAACGCGCTGGCGCTCGGACGTAAGTTGCCCTAGACAACCGCGGCGCTGGACGTTCAAGTGGTTAAGGGCCTAGAGAACTTCAAAAAGATAATGATAAAAGAGTTCATAATGAGCGAGTTATTGGGATGTTGAAAACGTACCAAATATTAACGGAGCCCATGAACCAAACTGGAACTCTAATATCAAGTGATATTGATGTATTCCCGTTGTCTTCAATGACGCTTTTCCGTTATGGGGACAACGGGAACTTATAAAATATCCTTCCTTTTGTCCCCATTGACGTAAGTATAGATTACATACATTACATACAAATGTTACAAAAGATTAAAAATATCACAATCATTTATTGGGGTCGCAGAATCAACATAATATTGTTTTTATTTGTGCAATGCTTGTAAATTTCAGGTCTAGTATAATAAATAAAAATGCTTGAAAATATTAGGAACTTACTTTTATTTTTTAATTAAGTTCCATAGATGAAAGCTTAAAATCAGTGGTGGAGTCGGTTCTTAATGTCTCTCTAGATGGGCCCCAATGGAGTCAGGCGGCTCTGCCTGTCCGGTGTGGTGGTCTTGGGGTACGATGCGCTCAGGAGGTGGGTCTGCCGGCTTTCCTGGCGTCTGCGCACGGGGTTGCCAACCTAGTCACTGTTTTACTTTCTTCTGGTGACGGGGGAAGCATACCCTTTGTGTCAGATGCTGTGTCAGCTTGGTCGGCCCTGAATTCGGGTGCAACAATTCCTGAATTAACGCATGTTCAGCGAGCGTGGGATGACGTAGGGGTAAAGCGGCTTCAAGACCAATTGTTAGAGGGTGCGTTAGGAGTCGATAAGGCCAGACTGCGAGCTGTGTCGCAACCTGAGTCCGGGGCTTGGTTACAAGCGGTTCCTTCGCCTCACCTGGGCACTCTTCTCGACGATGACTCTTTGCGTGTGGCGGTGGCTCTCCGCCTGGGCTGTAAGGTGTGTGAACCTCATATATGCACCTGCGGTTCTATGGTGGAGGCTGATGGCTATCACGCTCTGAGTTGTCGGCGGTGCACTGGGAGGTTTCCGCGTCACCATGCCCTGAACGACATAGTTCGTAGAGCTTTTATATCGGCAAATGTCCCCTGCGTGCTTGAGCCTCCAGGTCTTAGCAGGTCTGATGGGAAGAGGCCAGATGGGCTGACTCTGGTGCCTTGGAAAAACGGGAAGTGCCTGATTTGGGACGCAACTTGCGTCAGCACTGTCGCCGCCAGTCACCTAAGTCGGACCATGCTCTCTGCATCTGCCGCTGCCGAAGACGCATGCTCAAAAAAAAGGCAAAAGTACGCATCCTTGGAGCAGCTTTACCATTTTGCACCTGTAGCAGTGGAGACCTTGGGCAGTTGGAGTGTGGATGCAAAGTGTTTAGTGGGAGAATTAGGCCGTAAAATTAACGAAGTGACAGGAGACTCCCGCTCCGGGTCGTTCTTGGTGCAAAGGATTGCCATCGCTATTCAGCGAGGTAATGCTGCAAGCATTATGGGTACCTTTGCACCAGGAATGGTCAGGGGCGGGTTATTTAATGACTAGTTTTTAGTTGTTTGTTTAATTTATTAAAATTACTAAAAACAAAACAAAAACAAAATTAAGTTCCTACCCAGAATTAATTCAAATAGTACATTCAAAATAGTTGGTACATCATGGAAGGCTGACATCAGTCTAGACGGATTTCACTACAGCAACCGCGCGAAGTCTTCTTCGAAGTAATCTTTGCTCATGGTAGGCAAAATTACGCGTAGTCCAAAGTAAGTAATTCGAGAAGAATCGATTTTTGACACTTGAGTTTCATACAGCGTCATCTATCCTAGTTTATGGCAACCACTTTTTTTTAAGGTCGTATTGAAAAGCCCTCATTGCCACAAAAATGGGAGGTTAGGTTACGTTCATTTGCCGTTGACTATCAAACTTTTATTGACGCCGGTGAATCACTCGCGTTTTTGATCGGATAAATCTTTATAATAAAATGGGTGGTTACTCAATCCGTAATTGAAGGGCGGTAAAATAAGGGGTAAAATTGAGAAAAAACAAATTGGTTGTCTGTAAAGTCGGTTTACTGACGATAGTTGAACGTGACAACGTCTTAAGAAAATACTGATGGAATGGTAGCATTTGATACTCGATCAAAACATGTAAATGTACTATAGTATAGCAGCTTTCCACGCAGACGCATCGCTCACTCAAGTAGAAGAGAGACGGATGTCGAGCGCTCTCGCTTGCACTTCAAGCCTTACATGGAACGCCTCAGAGCGAGGTAACGCCGCATGACGTCATTTTTCGTGCGTGCAGCCGGCTCTATCGAATTCTATGACGTTGTCACGTCAAAAATCATTTCTGTCCACGTTTCTGTCAGAAGCTTGAGCTACGGCTATGGTAAAGGCAATCTTTATTACAAAAAGAATGAAGTTGGAACATTCTGAACATTGTTTTGAAGGCAATCTGTAGGTAATACAAATTACCTAAACAAAACTACTTCCGCTAGATCGAAATATTTTTCTCGTTGGTCTGGCACTTTTTCAGTTTGTGTGCTGTGGCAGCACTGGCCTGTTATTAGTGTGACCATTTGTGGCAGATTTCCTGCCATTTTGGCAGATTTGGCTATGGAATTTTCAGTTTGGCATATTACGTTGACGAAATAGAAGTGTGGCAGATTTTGACAGATTTGGGAACAAAAACTTTGTGACCTTCTTATATATTTTGGAGATTATACGTATACAAAAAAAATTGGTTGCCTGTAAAGTCGGTTTACTGACGATAGTTGAACGTGACAACGTCTTAAGAAAATACTGATGGAATGGTAGCATTTTTCAAAACTCGATCAAAACATGTAAATGTACTATAGTATAGCAGCTGTCCACGCAGACGCATCGCTCACTCAAGTAGGAGAGAGATGGATGTCGAACGCTGCCGAACGCAAAGGCCGATTGTGCTTCTTTGTCGCTCGTTCCACGCTCTCGCTTGCACTACAAGCCTTACATGGAACGCCTCAGAGCGAGGTAACGCCTCAGAGCGAGGTAACGCCTCAGAGCGAGGTAACGCCGCATGAGTCATGTTTTTTCGTGCGTGCAGCCGGCTCTATCGAATTATAAGACGTTGTCACGTCAATAAATAAATTTTATAGTAACACCAAAAAATTACGGATATTAAATTTTGTTGGAAATAATTTTACCGACACCTGGCAACTCCTAGTCCGAGGTAGTCCTTAAAGGGAATTCCCTTATAACGTTTGTTGATATTTCTACGCCATGTAATCATCAACTGAAAATTCTCTACGTTAAGGTCCAAATTCTTATTTACTACCTTAAAGTTCTAATACATAATATTATAACTTCAATAATTTCGCCATTGATTAGTATTGTGTTGTAAATTTGTAGTTTATTCATCACAAAAAATACTTTTAATTCTTGCTTTAAACCAAAACCTATAGGGTACTTCCCGTTTACCTAGAATCATAAAATTTGGCAAGAAGCAAGGTCATGTAGCACAAATATCCATAAAAATCTGAAAACCGTAATGTTGTAGTTTATTAACAAAAAAATGATAAGTTTTGATTCTCTCCCTTGACCAAAATAAACAGGGTACCTACCTAACCTACTACATATTGACCTAGAATTTATTTGAAAAGAAACTAGGTCTTACAATTAAACGGAACCCTTAATACGCGAGTACGACTCGCACTTGACGTTTTATTTTTGTTTTCCAATCAAAGAATCACTAAAATAGTATGTGGCATATTTTATGGCATTTTTCTTGGAGTGTTGGGCAGATTTTGGCAGATTTTCAGTAAGCGTATGGCAGGTTCTGTATTTTCTCAATGGTCACACTGCCTGTTATGTAAGTAGGTGATGGCTGGCTGGCGAAAAGTAGGGTTGCGTTCCGTTTCTCGCTTATAGCGCTCAGGCGCTGCACGAGCAATGCGCGCACCACAGATTTATAATTATTCCTACATCTATGGCGCGCACGAGAGTGCGTTTTGTTTCATCTGAGCGCACTGGTGCTCACGATGTGATCGTTGAAACGTAATGCCAAAATGTTTATCTTGAAATCATGTCAGAGCTTACTCCAGTTTTAGCCGCGGTGATCAGTACATTGGACGGACGAGTTTACGCTGGAAAACAATGGCGTCTCAATTAAAAAAAATCAAACAAACAACACGTCCACTTTTGAAATTTCGCGAACGCTCGAGCTGCCTTGTCTTGAAAGGTGAGGTAGTAGTTCATGCGCTTTTAAACACGCGTGGGGCGCGCGGGGCGAAGTGGGCGTTCCCGTGTGGTCTCGCAGCGCGCTGAAAGTAGAAAAGGAACGGCTTCACGCGCGCATGAGCGCTATAAGCGAGAAACGGAACGCAGCCAGTTATGGTGTAGGTTAGGCTGTCAGTGTCACAAAATTATTATTTTAGCTTTTGGAAATCCAATTTACGTAAAATGGCAGGATCTACTAGGATTTTCCCTCTTTTAAAAGGTAAATAAATGTGTATTAATAATTTCCTTACCATAGAAAACAAACATGATCCATAGAACAACTTTGGTTGTATTTTCATTACGATAACCTAGACCCTGATTTACTTAGATCACTAAGTATTCTTTATATGAACCTGAAAGAAAGATTTAAACACTCAATCAACAATCTATTGATCAAAGCATTAAAAACATTGCAGTGTTACGTAGTTCAAAGTCGTGTCCACTAGATCGAGAGTAACCAAGACCTTCAAGCTAAAAATACTTTTCTATTTTTCTGTTCATCATTTTCAGTACTAACTTAAAGCTATAATACATAATACTGCATTTAATGAGTTACATTATAGGGTAAAGTGACTGCTATAATTAGACAACAATGGAAGTAACAACTATCTGACTAAACACTGTAAACAAATCTATTTGCTTCAATGAATTTGAACTTTGACACTTATGTATCTGTAAGGTAGTGTAGAGGTAGATAAACTGGTACAGTGGCATTTTCACAGTACCACATTAGCTACTGTTTTTAGCTGACCCCAAGCACATCCAATTCTATGATGACATAATTTTTGGTTTTATATTGCTAATTTGTTATTTTTATTTAAAGCGGCTCACTATCTTCATTTTACTGAAAGTATCTAGTAAAAAATAGTTCTGTACTCATAGAAATTGATTACAAACGTAACAGGGGGGTAGGGGGGTCATCTTACAATGAATGCCACTGTACATTGTAATCTTTTTGCAGATTACAATGCTAATGTACACAATTAATATATAATGTTGATACACTCTATAGAATCATAAGAATCTTTAACTGTTTTTTTAAGATGCTTTTTCAACCATCATCGGTAGGTACCTAATTAATTGCTTTCAATTTTTTTGGTGCCATGTTCTGTCATTAGATATTCATCTATTTTACTTTGTTAAATTTGTCTTTGCCCAGCAGTGGGATGTAATAGACGGAAAAAAAAATTTTGTAATTGGTCTAGCAAGCTTGTCCAACCGCTGATTATGAGGTCCTAAGATACGTTTACACCCACCTGTTCTGTTGAGTACTTCTGTTGACAGAACTACTGGGATTTGGTTCCAATCCTGGGTTGGGCCAATAGTTGTTATTGGGGTTTTTCTAGCAAGAAAAATTCACAGTAGTTTTTATTTTTGTCGCTTCATCTATATAGACTAAAGTAAATAATATACCTAGGCTATTCTTTATCCCGGAGAAACGTGAGCGAAGCAGCGGGTGGAACATAGTAATATTATAATCCTGAATCATTTCATTATTTCCACCACACATAATGTCTTCTTAGGAATTTCTTGTTCAAATGTCTCACTCACTCTTCCCTAATATTTTATTTTAATAATAATAATGCTGGACAATCCACAAGCATCATCTAACCCCAATTCTAATTCTGAGTGGGGGAACTGGGATCTGCACTGACATCTCGCTTTGGAGTGTATTGTGCATTGTCCCCCTGCCTAACCAGGCCCTAACCAGCCCAGCTCCTTGAAGTACCGGAGCAGGACTTTGGCGATCGACAGCTTCGTTTCAGCTTTTCTGTGGGCGAGGACGGGTTAGAAACCTCTATGAGAGTCTTCAATCCCGTTACCCGTCTGGCCTCCTCTGTGGCCGTGCAGTGAACCACTACATGTTCCACAGTCTCTTCTTCCTGGAAGCAGCCGCGACATAGGTTACTGTCTGTGACTCATCTAACCCCAAGCTAAGTAGAGCTTGGGTTATCGGTACTAGATGACTGATATACCTAATACAATACATTACATAGGTATTTAATTAATAATTATTTTTAGATGGGATCAAACTCGCCGGTGTTAGGTACCAATCAAACCCCTGCAATCCCTGCGGTGGCGGCAGTGGCGGTGGCAGCGGCTATTCACAAACACGGAAAAACCTCAACCTCACTAAGGAGACCAAATTAATAGTCCAAGGGTTCACCGGCAAGACTGCAACCTTCCACAGTCAGCAGGCTATCGATTATGGAACGAAGGTGGTTGGTGGCGTGTCTCCTAAGAAGGCAGGCACGCAGCATCTGAATCTTCCTGTCTTCAAGGTTTTTATCTGAAATTACACTATCATACTAATATTATAAACTAGTTTATGCCCGCGGCTTCGCACGCGTTGTTTCTATAAACGTTTAATGGTGATTTCTATTCCATGGGAACTGATTTATGGGATAAAAAGCCAATGTTTGATTCCAGGATTAGAATTACCTGTATGCAAAATTTCAGCCCGATCCGTTCAGTAGTTTTGGCGTGAAGAGGTAACAAACATCCATTCATCCATCCATCTATCCATCCATCCATCCATCCATCCATCCATCCATCCATCCATCCATCTATCCATCCATCCAAACTTTCGCATTTATAATATTAGTGTGATGCGAAAGTTTGGATGTTTAGATAGGTATATGAATGTTTGGATGCTTCTTCACGCCAAAACTAGTAAAAGAATTGGGCTGAAATTTTGCATAGATGTAGCTCTAACCCTGAAATCAAACATAAACATACTTTTTATCCCATAAAACAGTTCCCATGAGATATAAATAACCTGCATAGAATAATTTGCATAGAAACAACGCGTGCAAAACCGTGGGCAGCAACTAATTTATGCATTTAGTAAAACGCTGTTGACATTATAAACAGACACTCTTTTTAATTTAATTCTAAGAATATAAACACAAATAATTCTGCTTCTAGAGTGTAAGGGAAGCAAAAGAAAAAACAAACGCGGACGCAACAGTCCTCTACGTGCCGCCGCCAGCAACCGCCAAGGCTATCATCGAGGCAATCGAGGCAGAGATGCCTTTGATCGTGGCCATCACTGAAGGCGTGCCTCAGCATGTAAGTGTTATGTGACGTGTCAGCCGCCAAGGCGATCTTTAAGGCAATCGGGGCAGAGGTTCCCTTGCTCAATCGGGGCAGAGGTTCCCTTGCTCGCGGCCATCACTGAAGGCGTGCCTCAGTATGCAAGTCTTATGTAACGTGTCAGCCGCCAAGGCGATCTTCAAGGTAATCGCGGCAGGGGTTCCCTTGATTGTGGCCAATAGATGAATACATTCATTTTGCTAAAACATTGGTACAAATATCTGTACATAGAAAACTGTACCACAGATTAGATAACGTTACTCTTGTCTTGACTGTACTAGAGACAAGATATTAAGTATGAGGTCACATTTGACAGTTGTTAGTCTTAGCTTGATAGTGAGGAGGCTACTTTTTACCGCGGGAAATGCTTCATTCCTAAGGGAAAACGGGTAATAGGACAACGGGTAGTAAGAATGCAGCTAGTAAACAATAAAATATCAAAATCTTTTGATGAACTGTCAAATGCGACTTAATATCTTGTGCTGACTTAAACTCAATCGGACTTATAATTGCAACTTATACAATACAAACATTTTGCCTGCGCCAGGACTCAAATTCGCAAGATTCTCCATCTCAGAGCTTGCCCACTGCGCTACAAAGTTCGTCGACTTATTGCTTGTCACATCGACAATATCAATTGGTAGTTGACCTAGTAGCAGCTAGCTACCATTTGACGAATGTTGTTCAGTTATAAAACAATCAATAGATGTATATATGATCATTGTATGTGAAAATCTACCCTGTGCCCGGCTTAGAATTTGCACCATCCCTACTTTAAAACAGCAAATAAAAAAGTGTGTTACTACAGATTAGGCACTTAATAGATAGATGCAACAAAAAGCTTTTAAGATACATTTTAAAACTATACAGTATATAAAAAGTAATTACTATGAGGTTTAAGTACGATTTTACCGATGGATCTCACAGTAAGCCGAGCCTGGGGGTCTACTCGGAAAATGAAAATCGAAGTTTCGTTTTCGTTGTCGTGCAAAACCAATACTTAACGCATCCACTGCCCAGGTTCAAGCGACTACGAGGCAGTGGAGATATACCTAGTATTATGTGCGTCTTGGGCCATGAAAGTGTTAAATCCCTTACATAAGATTAGCGTTTGCACGAATCAGAAAAGAAATGAGAATCTTCGATTTCGTTTATGAGTACGGGCTCTGTTCTTTGTTCCCTTCTTACATGTATTTTAAATATCTATCTATTTAGTGTATTGTATTAAGTATATCAGTTATCTAGTACCCATAACACAAGCTCTGCTTACCTTGGGGCTAGATAATGCTGTGTGAATTGTGCAGCATTATTATTATTATTATTTTCTATTTTCCAGGACATGGTTCGCGTTAAGCACGCCCTAACGCGTCAGAATAAGAGTCGCCTCATTGGGCCCAACTGCCCCGGTATCATTGCCCCCGGGAAGTGCAAGATTGGTATCATGCCCGCATCAGTCCATAAGGAGGGGTGTATCGGAGTTGTCTCCCGCTCTGGCACCCTTACTTACGAAGCCGTGTTCCAAACTACCGTGGTAAGTTAATTGACTCTCTTACATAGAAATCTTTCAAATTCAAGGGTCAGTGAGAAGCTGTTTTTTATTCTGTTGATATAATAGAAATAAAAAGTGAAATGTAAGTCGGACTCGCGTACGAAGGGTTCCGTATAATTGAAAGACCTTGTTTCTAGCCTAATATCACGATTCTAGGTCAACAGGAAGTACATTATAGGTTTTGTGTGCATGTGATCCCTTGGTTTCAAAATATTCGGACATAAACGGCTGTGATCATCTCCTAGTTTGTTTATATCACGGCTCCAACAGATTAGGTACGGACTTGAGTATTTCATGTTAATTTCAACTATATAATTCCACGCGTTCCTTAGAAAAGAGGGTTGACAGACGGACAACAAAGTGATCCTTTAAGAGTTCCTTTTTCCTTTTGAGGTACGGAAACCTAAAAATAAAAATGCGGGCTCTGGGATTTAATAAAGGTTGCTGCTGCCACGGCAATTCGACGTCGCTGTGACTCCACCTCCAGCAACAGTTCAACTGAATCACGGATCGCATGGATCGCTTGAAGCATAGTTTAGGATAGCATGATCCAACAAACTGGATCGTACGTAACATAACCTATCTGTGCTAGTAGGTACGAACCGCGCATCACGATCCTGGATTGCGAGATCGCCGATCCATTTTGGATCGCCTGGACCCGGAATTAATAACCCAAACAGAATCATCAAGCCCCAAAATAAACAAAGCTTACTTTAGGGCAAATGCGTATTATATTTTTCGCGCTAAGATACATAGATGTAAATATTTTATAATATTCAAATTATTTATTTGACCATAGAGGTACAGCATGACAGAACCCTTAAGCCTAAACCGTTACGATATAATATAAATCACGTGTCACGTTGTTTGTCCGCGATGGACTCTTAAACTACTTAACCGATTTTAAATTTAAATTGCACAACGTGTGCAGTTTGATCCAACTTGAAAGATAGGATAGCTTATTCAGGGAAGGTTTAAAAGGTGAGAGCGGTACGAAGTTCGCCGAGTCAGCTAGTAGTATTATATTATCTGTGCCGTTTCACTATTTCTGTACTATAGTTATAGAACAACAGTTTCACAATAAAATTACACATCAGAAACAAAATAACAATAATATTCCCACAAAAACAAACATTGAAATAAAATAAAACAGCAAAATTAAATATATAAACAAAATTTACGAAACACAGAAAATTACAATCAAATAATAGAAATAAATTAGAACTAGTATTTACAATTGAAACAATTGAGCTAACTGCAGACTTTTGCAAACAATCTACAGGTAGCTCAACTGATCCATATCACAATACCAGTCGTGAAAAACAAGCTCACAAAAATTATAATACCATAAAACAGCAAAATAAAACAAACAAACCCACAAAAATATATAATACCGCAACTTTATAAAAACAGCAAAATAAAAGAAATTGTTGCATTATCATATCAAACACTCCTCAAAATAAAATTGCTTACATCTAGCCAGTCCTGATTAGATTAGAAGTTAACCTTCACGATCTTTAAACAAACCGACGTAACAAGTGACGCGAAAAACTAACATGTTTTACCATCGATGTTCCTAAGTAAAATTCGGAAGATTGGGCACTGGCTTCTCGAAAGTGGAACACTCAAATTTAGTCCAATTAGGTCCACCCATCTCAGTCACAGTCGGACCGGCGCTGCCGGCGTACGTGTTTCGCGTGTATTGTTGTCTCGATCGCACTTCGGTCTAGATACGTCTTTCCAACATTGTTGTACAATAGTTAGGGATATTGCAATAGATTGGAAATAACGAGTCTTTGCGTTTAGTTGTAGGTAACACAACACAGGCTATTTGTTGTGATAGCTAGCGCGGGAGGACGTACCATATCTACAGAATTTTACTTATATCTATGTGTTTTACGTAAATAATCCCAACCTTGAGCATAATGTTCAATATCCACCGATTGAACAATGACCTTTGGTACAGCTACAGATCATCGCGTCATCAACCGTTTATCGCATTGATCGCATTCATCGATGACGCATGATAGCAGCTAATGCAGCAATTCTCAAAGTATGCTCTGCCCCGGAGCCCCGGAGCTCCGCGAAGCCTCCGTGACAGTACTGGTCATTATTAGAAAAATATATTGGTTTTTTACCTAAACAAGGTAACAGAGATATAAGTAAAACTATACGCTATACGACAGTCGCTAATCATATTAATTTTGAGTACCCAATCTTTGTTAATCGAACTGCGAGGCGCGTAGTGGTCTATGGTACAAATCTACTTCTCTACTATCTTTTAATTTTCTGTGGAGCAGGATAGGCGCAGGTTCCTAAGTACTAGAATACCTACCTCTACCTACTTGCTCCTAAGAAGCGAAATAAATTCGAAATTCAATGAGTGCGAAAGGACACATGCCCAGCGCGAGCGCGCCGTGTTTCCTGAGTACCTAGGCCAAACCAGATATCTTAATAATTTTAAGAAATGTCACCAAACACTTGTATATATAATTAATTTCGTATATTTAAAACTAGCTTCAGCCCGCGGCTTCGCACGCGCTTTTCAGGTAGCTTATATCCGGGATACCGGTTACCTCCCTGCAAAATTTTACTAAGACCCGTTTAGCCGCGAGAAGGTACTTTCAAATACGTTTCAGATACGTTCTTTTTCCCAACAGCCGCTAGAAATAACATTTAGGCGGAAGCTAGCTAACTATAAAAAACTGAATGTAATTTTTTAAACACTTTCTTTGCCCACGACGGTCGCCCCTGTAGTTTTGGAGCCCGATAACCTGCAGAGCCCGAGAGGCTGGGCAGGTGTAAACTCTCGCCAACATGGTTCTTTTACCTATAAAAAACTAGCTTCTGTCCGGGGCTTCGCACGCGTTTTTCCTCTGGGATTGAAAGTAGCCTACATGTTAATCTAGGAGAACGAAATCTGTGCAAAATTTCAGCTCAATCCAGTGAAGCTATTAGTTTAGCAGATTAGGGCTCCACCTCTCTTTCTCTTTTTTATAACTAACTAGCTGCATTCTTACTACCCGTTGTCCTATTACCCGTTTTCCCGTAGGAATGAAGCATTTTCCCTCGGTAAAAAGTAGCCTATGTTTATCAGGAATAATGTGGGCTTCTAATAGAAAAAGAATTTTTCAAATCGGTGCAGTAGTTTCGGTGCCTATTCAATACAAACAAACAATCAATCTTTCCTTTTTATAATACTAGTTTATGCCCGCCCGTTCGCACGCGTTGTTTCTAAAAACGTTTAAAGGTGATTTCTATCCCATGGGAACTGATTTATGAGATAAAAAGTAACATGTTTGATTCCAAGATGAGAATAACCTGTATGCAAAATTTCAGCCGATCCGTTCAGTAGTTTTAGCGTGAAGAGTTAACAAACATCCATCCATCTATGTATACATCCATCCAAACTTTCGCATTTATAATATTAGTGTGATGATTAGTATAGATATAGATAAAAATAAAACCGACTTGTTTTTTTATTATAAGTTTTTATTTTGTTTTCTTACGTATTCATTCGAATGAATTCATTTATTTCCAGACAGGCCTTGGCCAGACACTCTGCGTAGGCATCGGTGGAGACCCCTTCAACGGCACCGACTTCATCGACTGCCTCGAAGTATTCCTCAACGACCCCGAGTGCAAGGGAATCATCATGATCGGAGAGATCGGAGGGAATGCTGAGGAGTTGGCATCGGAATACCTGATTCAGAACAACTCGGTAAGTAATCTTCCTACTATGCTAATAATAAAGCCGAAAGTTTGTGAAATTTAATTATTTGTTACTAAGGATCTCCAAAACTACTGAACATATCAAGATAAGTAGGTTAAGAGCAAAGCCAACTTAGATAATAAGCTACTTATGATACAGAAAATATGCGTGCGAGGCCGAGGGCAGAAGCTAGATATTTTATTTTATTTATTTATATTAGGGGATCTTTCAGCACAGTTATATAGAAAAAAGAATCCCTATTTCCCTTGGTCACGGCATCACGCGTGAACGGCTGGACCAATTTCGCTAATTCTTTCTTGGTTGTGTTTGTTATTGTCAGGAGAAGGTTCTTATGAAAGAAAAAATTAAGAAAGTTGGAAACATAAATTTCCACGGGGGCGAAACCGCGGGGCGCAGCTCAAATATAATCCCAAACATTTTATTTGTTTTCTTAGAAATCACCCCGAGTTCGAGGGCTTACGCAATTTACTTATTTTTTAACTTATACAAATACTTGTATAAGTTTACGAGCTTCTGCACGCGGCTTCGCACGCGTTGTTTCTATGAAAAAGTTCAAAGGTAATTTCTATCCCATGGGAACTGATTTATGGAATAAAAAGTAGCCTATGTTTGATTCCAGGCTTAGAGCTACACCGATTCAAAATTTCAGCTCAATCTGTTCAATAGTTTTGGCGTGAAGAGACGTAACAAACATCCATCCATCCATCCAAACTTTCGCATTTATAATATTAGTGTGATAGTGTGATGGTCAAGCGTTTGGCCAGCATCTCACTTGAGTAGGTAAGTGAAGATGTGGCCTAAGATGGAGCACGCTTTCCCAGAAGGAACTTTACCATCCTGAAGTTTCTTCAGATGGTAGAAATAGGCCTTATTAGGTACTTAAATCCGGGGTTTATGGTATTAACCCCTTATAAGCCATTAAGCTTCCACTCCACAGGCGCGATTTTGAAGCACGTCTTGTGTCGCGCGATTCCGATGCGTTTTTGTAAGCGCGATTTCTAGACGCCGTGCACCATGTGCGAAATCACAGCAGTGTGTAAAATCGTATGCGTCTAAGTACAAAATGTACGGCAAACAAATATCGCAACAATTCGCACGACACAAGACGCGCTTCAAAATCGTGACTGTGACCCCACAGTCTGAGGCTTTAAGGCGCTTATCAAGGGAGGTATATGCCCAGCTGTGGACTAGCATAAGCAGTAGATATTGATGACTCAAGCAACAAAGTTGATGTATGTCAGAGGAGAAAAAACAAATTCACATAAAATGAGGGGGGGGGGGGCATAATTTTTCATGTTTTTCACCTTTCTTGACAATAATGAATGTCAAGTTCTTGATATAGGTGTACCTTGCCACCAAAGTTTGTTTCTTAGGGTCACGTTGCTATAAAGAAAGCTTGCTTAAAAAAATTCCTAACGCATATTAACTAAGAAATTTCCGGACAAATTAGGTGTTATCTTGTTAAATCAGTTTATTATCTTTACTGGTAATTTAGCAAATAACTTAGTTTTTGGTTTCATTGATCTAATGCAGATTTTGTTTTGTTGAACAGAGCAAAAAGGTACCTTCGAAGTCTCCAAAGGATATCATGAGTTTATTTCGTTTTGACTTTTGCATTAGAAATCTTTTGATCACCAATTACTTTTTAGAGGGCATTTTTTTCATTATCTAGCTAGCTAATCTTAAACATAAGTTGGTATTATTAATACAAGTAGATAGGTATTTATAAATACAAATACATTACCTACCTATTGAATACTTGGTGTAGCTTAGTTGCCATCTCTGAATTACAGAAAAGAAACCGTATTTACCGAATAATTGACAAACATCATTGTATTGTATCTAGACATGTAACCTTGTGTATTTTATTTACTAAGTTCTTAGGATATTTCCTGTCATACATAGTGAAAATTATTTAATTTTACTACATGATTTAATTTTCATATATTTCATAATATTTCACTATAGATAGTGGTGACGATTCTGAAGTGCGAGCGCGGACTTCGAATGAGGATCGGGATCGATTTTGTCTCGGATGTAGATAATGTGGTAGGAAAACGGTCAGTTCTTGGCAAAGAACTTGTAGGTCTACGTACGTACGTACTTACCATGTCCCTGATTGTTGTCGAATTTTATCGACACCAGAGACAAAATCGGTGCTTGTCGGTCCTTTTCAAGAGCCGTGCTGACACTCCGGTTGGTAGATTAAACTAGCATTAAAAACACTGAAAATGTGGCTGCCCTTTTTATGCCCATCGTCGTAAAGAAACGGACGGCAGCATTTCCAGTGTTATATTAGTTTAGTTTAGAAGGCAGCAACAAAATCGACAACATTGATAAAATTAAAGTTTTACCGTTGCATTTTGTTCCTCATAATAAAGCCATTTCTAATGTCTTTCTCCTATGAACTGATTTGATGGTATTTTCCAGGGACGAAATGCTAAGCCTGTGGTATCATTCATCGCTGGCCTGACAGCGCCGCCCGGCCGGAGAATGGGTCACGCTGGAGCCATCATCTCAGGAGGAAAGGGCGGTGCCATGGACAAGATCAAAGCCCTAGAAAAGGCCAACGTCATCGTCACCCGCTCGCCTGCAAGGATGGGCGTCGAACTCCTTAAAGAAATGAAAAGATTAGAGATTGTCTAAATAATGCTTTTCTAACTTTATCGTTATACAAATTATGTTGAATGTATACTCTGTTATTAGTCCGTTAAAGTAAATAAATCACTTTTTTTATGTTGGTTTACGTTGAAGTACATTTCGAAAAATAAATTAGATCAGTTTCATTTTCAGAGATTCAAGAGGAGTTCGTGACGTGACCTAGATTGGTTTCATATAAATTATCCTATAGCCATAGCAATTCGAATTGTACGATAATTACGAAATTCGCGCATATTTTGTTAGCAGTGCACGCTTGTAGAGAATAAGTAGGTATGTACAATGATGTTAAAACCTCATTGGGTGTACATGTATTTATAAAATGTTACTTTATGTAAGTGTTACCTACACCTATTTATTAAATTTGCTGTCTAATTTAGAAGGTAAATTATTAAATTTTAACTTTGAATTGTTAATGCTTTTGCCGTGAATCGTTAAACGTAATGTGAACATTAAATGAAAATACATAAATCAATAACGAATTATTGTTTTATTCTTAGAAATTTTCTGTTTAGATACCTGTTACATTAATAAACTACTCGTTATAGGCACACGCCTACATTAGAATACTTTAGAGTATATAAAATAATCCAGATCTCTCTGTTAGAAAATCTTAACTCTACCACAATTGGAAATAAGTAACAAAAAAAGGAAGTTATGCAAAACAAATCACAGCCTAAGCTAATTTTTTTTCTTGCAAGGGATAAAATTAGATAAATCACTAGCAAACCAATCTATTCTGGTTGCTTGCAATTTAGGCGGGTTTAACAGTGATAAGTCCTGCTTATCACCTACATATATCTATATGTTTTAGTCCTAGAAACAAACATTAAGACTGATCAAATTTTAAGGCCTTAGTGCATTTTCACACGTCGCGGTCGCCGGGTAGCCGGCGGTCAATTGTATGCAAATTATGTCGGTATGCGTGAAAACTATCATGCATGCCCCCCATACACCGAAGTGTACCGGTGGCGAACCACCGGCTACCCGGAAACTGGGACGTATGAAAAGGCATTTACAATAGGGTATATGCATATCACTTCAAAAAAGCTAAAATTTTTTTACGTTTTCTCTATTGATATAGTTATTATATATTTAGACTTATTTAGACTTATTTAACTAGAATTTTACTTTACAGAAAATACCAAACAATCGCGTAATGATACAAAAAGATATCCCGCCTAAGCCTCATGACAATTCAAAATGTGAAATGTGACGTCACAGAACAAGGGAAAATATGGCAGCGTTTTTAACACCCGAAACCAAGTGCAGTTTTACTTTTTGTTTTTTAACTTAATAATTTATAATTTTGTGGGTGCTATATTTTTTTTGGCAATGTATTATTATCCTAAATAACTGATTTAAAAAGTTAAAAAAATAAGCATATACCCTATTCAGCCCGTGCTAACATTTAAAAATAAAAGAAACTTATTACTAAACTGATACCAAAGATTATGTTATTGCCTTGGAGGGTAAATATATATACTCCTAGGATTGTAAGCATTTCTTTGCGATGCTGGCAGTTCTCAAGAAAGCTATTACCACCGGTCACGTCTGCCGCCGCTACCGCCACCGCCGCCGCGGCCACCGCCCCTTCCGCCACGGCCGCCGCCGCCCTCGCGGTCCCGGCGTACCTTCATGGCCTCAAATCGTTCAGCCATGTTCTCCAACTCATCAGGAATCTCCTGGTTAGCTTCTTCCAGAATCTTGATCAACTCTCTAGCATGTGCCCAATCCTTTCTCGACACAAATGACAAGGATATGCCAGTTCTTCCAGCTCGTCCGGTCCTGCCCACTCTGTGGACATACTCTTCGATATGTCTGGGAAAGTCAAAGTTTATCACATGTGTGAGATCCTTGATGTCTATGCCTCTGGATGCTACATCAGTAGCAACTAAAATACTGACTGTACCATCAACCATTTCTTCCAAGGCGGCTTCTCTGTCGCTTTGGTCTCTATCTCCATGCAAAGATTGGCATTCTATCCCCTTCATGGCCAGTTCAGTGCTAATGTGAGAGGCTGTTGCCTTTTTGCCACAGAAAATAATGACCTTGTCAGTTTGCTCCATGTTGTTTATGAAATCAAACAGGGCTGCTTCCTTGTCATCCTCTTCCACAAACTGAATTTTTTGTGTGACCGTATGCACTGCAGCCAGATCTAGAGATCCCACATTAACCTGGATGGGATCCTTCATATAGGATTCGGCAAGTCTGCGCACTCCACTTGGCCATGTAGCAGAAGTCATGACTGTTTGGCGGTCAGGCCTTACATCATAGAGAGACTTGCGAATCTGGGGTTCAAAGCCCATGTCCAACATCCTGTCTGCTTCATCCAAGACAATGTAGGAGAAGTTGATGATGTTAAGATGTCTTGCCATGACAAGATCATTCAGGCGACCAGGTGTAGCAATAACTATATCGACTCCCTTTGCAACTACTTTAATCTGTTCTTTCCTGTCTCCACCTCCGTACAAGCACACAGACTTGATGCCTTTATACTGGTATTTAGAGACTTCTTTGTCTATTTGCAATGCCAGTTCTCTTGTTGGTGCCATGATAAGAACTGTTGGGCCCTCACGTTCCTCCCGGGGTATGGTCTGGCCATCAATATGGATTAAAGCGGGCAGGAGGAAAGCCAAAGTTTTTCCTGTTCCAGTTTGAGCAATGCCAATCAAGTCATCACCTCTTAACAAGATGGGCCATGCTTGACTTTGAATAGGTGAAGGTGTCTTGAAGTCCTGCTTATAGATTTCCTGGAGTATTTCAGGGTAGTGCTGGAATGCCTGTTCAAATGTAAGCACTGGATTGGGAACCGGTCTCATTCCTGGTTTTTCATCAAAGGTTCTCTTGACCTGAATGTCATTGTTAGCTTTCCGCCAGCGGGAAATTTCAGCTGGATTCATTCTAGCAATTGCTGGATCTTCTTGGTAGAAATCTTTAATGATAGGAGGTAAGTTCTTCCACCTTTCTTGTTGATGATTTTCATGATGAGCATTAAGCTTAGACCAATCAATGACTTGCACTCCAGCATCATTTTTCTTGAAGAAGTCTGATGCATTACTATCATGGCTGGTGTTGAGATCTTCTTTGGGTGGAGCTCTGTCTTCAATGAGGCTGTAAATCATATCCTGCACCTTGGCGATAGCATCCTCAGATCCAGTTAGAGTCAGTTCAGTCTCAGAACCACTTGAATCGCCGATTTTAATTTTAGCTTCGGATTCAAATTCCAGATCGCGTATTTTGGAACCACCTTTGCCAATGATACGACCAACTTTTTGTGATGGAACAGACATAGTCTTCTGAGAACCATTGGGAGCTCTAAAGCCGGATCTGTTGTCGTCTCCTCTGTTATTGCGGGAGTCGCGGTAGTTATCGCGACTATCACGGTTGCCGCGATTATCACGGTTATCTCGATTATCACGGTTGTCTCTGTTATCGCGGCGATTCGAATCAGAAGGCCCATCTCGAGCTCTCCAGTTGCTTTCATTACTGCGACCTCTGTTGCCGCCTGATTGTGGTCCGCCACCGCCGCCGCTGCCCCCGTGACTTGGACGAAAAACTCGCGCATTATAATTCAATCTTGGGGCCGGTGCTGACTGAACAACAGTGGGTCCTGCACCGGAGTCGCTTTGCCAATCATCATCACAATCCCCCATAATTCAATTTGCAGTTCTAGCAGATTCGTTTCCAGAGATTCTAATTTTATTGAATCGACGAAAACATGCGGCGCGTGGTATGGTAGATCAGATGAAAGTAAGCCGGGTCAAAAATCAATACATTTCCTTTGCTTCACTCACTGTCATTCGTGACAATACTGACAGTCGTAATAATAACCAAATACACCCAAAAGAGCGCGCCCTCGAGCGCGCCTATCCGGCACTGGCAGTGAGAGATGTCAACTTAATTAATTTATTGCTAGATCTAACAATTTTTGCACCTCCGCGCGCTCCGTCAGCAACAACTTTTAAAAATTGTAGCTAAATGATTTGCACAGAACAATATGTCCTAACATGATTTGGCTACCTATAATCTAGCAACTTTCCAACGCAGCGACCACAGAGCGACTTCATTTTTTCAATAAATACAATAAATGTACACTTAGAAAAGGTCAAAAAATAAAAGTAAACACTGACACGGAAATAATGTGATATTTTTGATTTCTGTCGCTTCGATATGTAGACTAAAGTAAAGAAGCGACGAAGAAACCTTTAGCCTGTTATTTGTTATTTTTCGAGTTGGAGCAAAACCCGTCCCAAGCTTTTTTATCCTCTAGATAATCTGATATTTTATAGTAAGCCTTTTTGCACAGCAAGGTTTTGACAATTTGTTTGAATTTATTTACTGATATTTTTTGCAACTCACTTGGAGTTTTGTTGTAGAAGCGTATACATTGCCCTTTAAAAGATGCATTTATCTTGTGTAGCCTAGTTGTGGGCACAGCGAGTTTATTCTTATTTCTAGTATTTATATTATGTATGTCGCTATTTTTAGGGAATTGATTGATATTTCTATGAGTGTACAACAAGTTTTCATAAATGTATTGACATGGTACTGTCATTATGTTTATTTCTTTGAATTTATCATGCAGGGATTTTCTGGGACCCATATTATAGATTGCACGAACAGCTCTTTTCTGCAGCACAAATACGGTGTTAATATCTGCAGCGTTCCCCCACAGCAGAATGCCATAAGACTTAACACTATGGAAGTAGCTGAAATAGACTAGTCTAGAAGTATCAACGTCTGTAAGATGACGGATTTTTTTGACTGCATACGCTGCAGAGCTAAGTCTCTTTACTAGCTTATCTATGTGTGGGCCCCATTGAAGTTTACTATATAAGGTTATTCCTAAGAATACTGTACTGTTTACAATTTCTAATGTTTCTCCTTTTACGTTTACAACAGCCTTAACTTGTTTTACATTAGGTAGAGTAAACTTTATACATTTCGTTTTGGTTTCGTTAAGCAAAAGATTATTGACACTAAACCAATGTACTACTTTTGAGATTGCATTATTCACATCGTCGAAATTTATGTTTTGTCGTTTCTTTTCAAAAATTAATGAAGTATCATCAGCAAACAACACAATCTCGTGATTATTCTTAACAAGATGTGGTAGGTCGTTAATATAAACTAAAAATAGGAAAGGACCGAGAATAGAGCCCTGCGGTACACCCATTGTAACTACAGACCCCGAAGACCGTTTCCCATTAATGTCAACTCTTTGTATCCTATCACTCAAGTAAGATGTAAGAAGATCCAAAGAGGTGTTTCTTATTCCATAGTGATGTAGTTTCCTGATTAATGTTTCATGGTGTACGCAATCGAATGCTTTTGACAAGTCGCAAAAAACACCTAAAGCATCTTGCGACTTCTCCCAAGCATCAAAAATATGCGATACTAACTCTACACCGGCATCAGTAGTTGACCTGTCCCGAGTAAACCCGAATTGCTTATATACCATATATATATATATATATATATAATTTGAATATAATATTACTTTAAAATGTAGGTAGGTAAACGACTTTTATAAAACGATATTTTCAATTTTAAAGTTTGGCTACTTGTAGCATATCTAATCTGTGCTTCTAGCTACTTTTTGAGGTAATAATTCACAGTTTCGTTTGCGTTGTCGTGCAAAACCAACTCTTACGTCGCGTCGCCGCGTCGTCGTCGTCGCTTGCATAAGATTTGTGTTTGCACAAAAACGAATTAGAAACTTCGATTTCGTTTTAAGAGTAGAGTACGGGCCCTGGCTATGCACATGAGTGCCTCCTCCCTTATGCCGCCATCGGCACGGACCTATGTTTATCATCGGCGAGTGGAGCGAGCCGCAAAAAAAACCAGATTATCTAAAATTTTCGCGGTGGTGGTGTAATGATCTTAATGTGAGCCTGTGACCATGTATTATTTTATTAATATAGATCATGACATGAAACACGACAAGATGTTACCGGCAAGCGGAGCGAGCTGCAAAAACTTTGTGGTTTCGTTAGATGTTTTGCATATTGAACTCAAACGAGGGTTCAGCCCCAGACCACAACGAAAAATGACGGTAAAAGTGATGCCGCGACCAGAACGAACCGCGATTTGTTTTCTAGTTTGGCAGTGTTCTACAGTTCGGTCAGGCTTTGACCATAGGATTCGCAAATTTGTCTATATTTATTTAGCAGGAAATAAAAGTGACCTAAAGTGGCGAACGAGCTCTGGGTGGACCATAGTCATTGACTATTAGTCAAAAGGAACAAATGTTATCGGCGAGCGGATCGAAACGCGAAACATATTGTTGTCTCCTTAGATTTTTTGCACTCTTTGACAAAGTGACCTTTTTGCGCTATTTGTTGAGGTGGCAGCGATAACAGCAGTGCTGCATGGGGAGTGCATGGGTTTGATGGTGTAAACTTACGATTTGACCTCGCTTGCTCGATGCTTTGACTTGATACATTTGTAGGATTCAATTAATTTAAATTATTATTAGTCTGTGGTAAACTCCGACGGCGGGTGGGCGTTCGCGTCTGCGCTCCTCTGCTTTGAATCAATCGCTTTCGAAATCAATCAAGAAAAAATACTAAATTCATCAAATTAGATCCAAATCGAATAAAAAAAGGTTTTTGCTGTTTAGTTATATCCTATTTGAATATAACATTCTATAAAACAGATCACCAAAGCACTACCAAGATGAGTCTGGTCATTCCAACCATCTGAAAAACACAAATTGTATCGTTTATGTGAACTGGTACACTGTGGTAATTTTACAAAATGAGCGGCTGGGCAAGAAGAATGCATCGACGAGCAGCTACATTGAGCAATGTGGTCACGTCCTGCGGCCATCCCAGTTCTCTTCCGTACCCGAGAAGGCTGGAAAAAGTGAAGTTCGGTGCACCCTTGCTCGAAGTCTGCAAGGATGACATTCCAGGGCCTTTGCTTGTTAGTATTGTGATACCGTGGTTACTATGAGACACTCCAAGATAATCCTTGGTTGAAAATATTGTGTACAGTGATGGGTAACTTTGTGTGCAGGTGCTGATTCTGAAGCTAAACAAAGAGGCGCCTTTGCGGCGCGATGTGTTCCGCGCCCCGGGTCATCAGGGGGCCATGAAGAAGCTCATTCATTTCTTGCAAACAGGCCGTCTGGTCAATGTTGATAATTACTCAGTGTACACCATTGCCAGTGTCCTCAAAAAGTTTCTTCGGTGAGTTACTATGTTTCTATTCTCTAGTCCACTGTGACTATTTATCCGTTTTAAATTATCTGAATCTAAAAGATTGAGAAAAGAAGAAAATAAGCAACACTATGTGACTATTTCTTGTTGCAACATGACAATACAAATTTGTTTGTTGTGATTTTTTATCTGTTGACTTGAAGTGATCTCTTAGTGATTGATAAAAATGTGTTATCATTTAATTGGTGATCTCTTTTGAACTGATACAAATCTGATAAAACTCGAATGATAACATAGATAACATTACCAAACCTTAGTCTTACTATGATGACAGCAGTCTTAGCATCTTTTTTAAACTAATAAAGAGCTAAAGTTTGGATAAAGTAAGTGGTCTTTAACTTCTGGGTTGGATTTTGAACACAACTAGATAATTTATTACGGATGAAAACGGGTTAACTACAAACCTTATATTAAGACGGAAGAACATCAACATTTAATCTCTTAACAAGAGACTTCTTCGTTTGAAACGTTGGTGTTTTTTCAACCCAAATAAAGTTTATAGCTAACCCGCTTAGATCCGTAATCAAATCACCAAACTATGATAGTTTTCATAATAAAAAAACAATAGATAACTTTGCATCCATCCCAAGTTGTATGAGTTGTTGTTTTATCCAGATACCATGTATAAAAGGGATACCACAAGGCTAGTTAAATATAAAAAGATAAGTTTGTAAAATCTAAAATTATTATTAGATAATAGGCAAATTTTTAAATGCTTGTGTGCTCTGGTGTTGTTGTGTATGCAATCTCCGTTTGCTTTTCATATATTGGGGGACTGTATTTATGCATTGCACCAGCTTTTAAAAAAGATCTAGTGTCAATAATTTCTTTAAAAGTGTCTTAATGTCTGTAGTGATAATCAAAAGGTTACTAAAATTTGTATGATTAAGAATTTTTCTTGTAACAGGAAAATACCAGGCGGAGTATTTGGTCGAGATGGAGAGATGCACCTATTTGCAGCTGTGGAACTGCCTGATGATGAGCAGGTTGATGAAATACGGAAGTAAGTAGTTCTTACTTTTTTTGTAGCCCATGCTTTGTGATTTGTTATTTATTATTTTATCACAGTTTAGGGGTATCATAATCATATATCAGTGGGACACTGGTGTCAGTTGTGACTAAACAAAGCTAATTTGACAGCACTAAGAGTAGTGCCTACCCTTTCATTTATTTGTAGTTTACTTATTGATGTAATTAAAATGGCTTTAGGCCATTACAATACTAATTACAGTAGGTTTAAAAATTAAATACATATTCATAAAGATCAAATTGAAAAGGATGACATAATTTTTAAGTCTATGTCAAAAAATTACTTTAAAACAAATGTCTAGCACCCGAATAGTGAAATGCAACGTGAAACTCGCAAATTTTTTAAGGTTTTCAACGAAAATCTGACAAAAATTCGTCACTTGAGAAAAGTTTTAATCAGAGTGGTGTTTGAGTATTCTGGGCTTAATTTGTTTTGTTAAAGCTGTAATCTCAAACACCAAAGCACTTTCTGATGTCCAAATTTTTCATTACGAATTTCAGTAATAAACTCAATGGATACTTCTCACGTTTTTAGCTCACAAATAGAAAAATTGCTGAATAGCTCATTATTGTATCATGCTGCCTGCCATTGTGATTGTTTGCCATCATGTGAGGCACATTAGTTTCACAATGCTGTGGTATTATGCCACAGAATTAATTTGTTTTGCAGTCAGATTTTGTTTTTCAGATTGGACTGTTATATTCTTAGAAAAGGAAAGTTTAACCAACAGCTAATTATCTATTAAATTTATTTACAGTAGAAAACCACCTTCGTTACCAAAAGTTCATGGACAATTATATAACATAACTGCTATATAATACCATAACACTGTTTTTTATATCAAGTGTAACCATAATTATAGGTTAATGTAATGAGAGAGTAGAGTGTTTCTTTGTAATATTAATTTGCATATTCTTTAACCAAAAATATGGTAAAGGAACACTCTTTCTCCTGCTATCACTGACCATACCCTTGTTTCCCTTTATAAAATACTAGCTGCATTCTTACTACCCGTCCTATTACCCGTTTTCCCGTATAAATGAACCATTTTCCCGCCGTAAAAAGTAGCCTATGTTCATCAGGAATAATGGAGGCTTCTAATGGTAAAAGAATTTTTCAAATCAGTGCAGTAGTTTCGGAGCCTATTCAATACAAACAAACAAACAATCAAATCTTTCCTCTTTAGAATATTAGTGTAGATAGATATGTAGATATGCATGTGTAGGTACCTATATATATTTAGGTATCTTTGTATTTTTTGTCAGTAGGATCTGTGTGCATTATTATGTAGCTAATATAAATCTTACATACAAATTTGTATGATTAAGATCCCCATGTTCAATCCAACGATCCTATCCATCCACGGTTGTCTGGTAGAGATCGCTCTTGAGCGATAAGTTGGCCAATTGTCACATATTTTGTATTTTTTTTATTTCATTTTGTTTGTTAATATTATTTTGATAAGTGTGCAATAAAAAAATTTCTATCTATCTAACCATATTGGCCAGCAGTAAGACATACAAGAATGACCCAAAAAAACTTTTTTTTCAGAAGAAGCTTTTATGCTAGCTATATTATCTTCAAATATGAACTGTTATTATAATTCCCTGTTATAATATAACTGCCAGAAACAATACATGTTTATAGTATGGCAATGGACATGCGACCTGAATTTTGATGCCTCTTGGATGTCGTAACGGCACCATTCAAATTATGGGTTATTATGGGTTAATAAAATTTACGTGACCTTTTGGCTGCAAAATATGTGATTTGAATAAAAGAGACAATTTGGCAATGCAACAAAGCAATGACAATGCCCGATTCTGCATTGGCCGTGTAGCTGTCATGAATTTCCAGTTGGTCGAAGTTCTTGGACTAAAAATCAAATGATAAGAGGTTTTTTGGTTATTCGGAAGGTGCATACTTAATTGACAGTATTATGATGAAACCGATAGTTTCTTAGTTTAATTAAACAATACCATTGTCTATGCGGTTTTGCTATTTAACCCTTCCATCTTGGGACCAAAATGTCAGAAATGAATGACAGGCCGTGCGCCTTAGACACAATGGCGTCGAAAATCTCAATTCGACTGCCAAAAAAAAAATTAACGTCCACAGATAGTAAAATATTTCTCGTTCAGTATGTAGAAAATATATCAAAGAACCTAACTCATTAAACTTCTTTCTAGGAAATTAGCCTCTAAACATGTAGAATAAGGTCCGTAATCACATGCAGGAGAGCGGTAGCCGGCTACCGCTTGGGGTTTAAGTGAACGGTGCAGTGACGTAAGTAGGGGTTGCATTATCCGTTAAATTTTCGTATCCGGATAATTCGGATAGTAGTGAGCCTTACTATTCGGATATTCGGATATTTCGGATAATTCGGATAATTGAAAAATATACATAAAAATTAAATTTAATCAAGGAAAATGGGTTTTTAAAGTATAAGTATTTATTATTTTATATTCAAAAAACGTTACATTAAAGTTCTAATAAAATAAAAATAGAATTCGCATAGAAACTGAACAACATAGAGATTTAAAATTCTTTACTGTACGTTTGTTAGAAGCATCTTAGAATATGCATCACAGATTTGGAACCCTCGTTAAGATGTTTATAATAAAAGAATCGAGCGCATTCAAATTAAGTTTAAGAAGTACCTTTGTTTCCGTTTAAGAATTCCATACAGTTCAGCCAATTACCTCGATTTATGTAAGCAATTTCACATTCTACCTCTTTCCAAGCGGCGTGAGATCGCCGACTTATCTTTTATACTTAAAATCACGTCGAATAATATTAATTGTCCCAATTTGCTTCAAAAAATTAAGCTTAACGTTCCCTGCAAACCTATCAGAGTTAACCCCCCTATCTACGTTCCCCATGCTGGCACTAACTACCGACAAAATTCCTTCTTGTGGCGAGCGAGTAATAATTTTAACAAATTGAGTAAGCAATTTGATCTGGATTTATTCTGCACAAGTGTCAGCTCGGCCAGGCGGCGGCTCAGTGGAGAGTTTTTTGGTGCCAATGATGATGATAAATATGAAGTCGAAATTTTTGTAATGTAGATCCTAATCTATGTTTTTAGAGATGATGCATGTTGACTAGTCACATAATGTTCATAGTATTTTTCATTGTAATAATCCACCACTATCCATGAAAACCTTCAATAAGCTTTCTGGTACTTATTAATTTGTAATTCTGTTAAGTTTTAAGCCTTTGGTTTTCCCCTAAATAAATAAATAAAATTAAAAATAAGAGTATCGATCAAATGGGTTGAAAAACTAGAATATCTATGAAATAAAAACAGTTTACTTCTTTCCATCAAACTTATTTTTTAACAACAAACGAACGTAAATCAACTTCCTATTATAATAGGTACTCTAAAATGATTTTAACAAAGAACCAACACAGTCAAGAGATGTGGGGTAGCTGTGCTACGTGCGCGGAGATCGGTCTGTGTCAGCGTCGTCGAATCACTGACCAACCAGTGTCAACGCTAGTATGCGTTTGCGCGCTACCGCTAGTGTAGGTCTTGCTTGTTTATAGCTTCCAGATTCAGAAACACGCACGAATTAATACATGTAGGTATATTTTTAACAACACAAAGTATTGTATGCATTAAATATAACATTTCTAAAATGCTGGATGCGGTGTAGTGTTGTGTCGTGAATTAGAAAAATCAACTGTAGGTACCTATCCGTATTATTCGTATTATCCGGATAAAGGAGCTCCCATTATCCGGATATGAAAATTAGCGGATATCCGGATAATTCGGATATCCGGATATCCGGATTGCAATCCCTAGACGTAAGGCGCGGTGGCCGGCCGCGTACAGACCGATGTTACGGGGCGTAGCATGATAAGTTACGCTGTATGCTAAAATCCGTCTGGTTGTTCGTTGCGAGCGTCTTCTTTCCCCGTACTGCAAAACGCTCGCTGTAACGCACACGTTAAGGGGGTACCTACCCTCAAATTGCTTATTTTCAACTCCGTCGGACCTCCATATCTTCCAAACTACTGAATATTTAACTTTGAAATTTATATATGGTAAAGTTCAGGACTTATTCTATCGATCATATGTTTCGAAAACACGATTCCATAAAATTTTCTCGATAGAAAAAAATCGCAAAGTTACCTCTGTAAAAAGTTAATTTTTTACTAAAACCCTAATTTCTCAATAAATACAGATGATACGATCTTGAGATTAAGCATAGAAATTGAGCTAAGTATAAAGAACATTTTATATGTTGCCTTTTTTTCAATTAACTATTCTAATGTTTGTGGGGAGCAAATAACTACTAAAAACTTGATTTTTGGGCTTACGCCGCTTTGCTCTGTCCCGCTCCTGTGAACGCAAAATCCTATGCCTATCCTCTTCACACAATAACGAGGTAGGGTACCCCCTTAAGACGGGATCGGTTTTGCGAGACAAGGACGAGCGAACGTCGCGCGGGGAAGGAGAGAAAGGAAGGCAAGAGGCGCGGGGAAGGAGAGAAAGGAAGGCAAGAGCCGCGGAATGGCCAGCCCGCGAGCTATTTCTCTGTTTTTTTTTTATAAATTAGCTTTTTGCTCTAAAATAATATTCTTTAGCAATAAAATATAACCATAATCGTCTAAAGTATTTATTAGGGAACATGTAGACGAAATTTGATTAAAATATGATAAATAACTAGCAAATGAAACTGCTTTTTCCGTAGTAATATTTGTGCAAAAATGAAGATTTAGAGGAAACTGCGATTTTTTGTATCGAGTCAAGTTGTGTCAATCGTGTTTCGACTTCCATAACTTACTAACTATAATCCTAAAACTTTAAAGCTTATCAAAATATAGTAAAAAAATAGTGTTTTTTGCTTTAAAATTTATTTTCGTACGGTCAGAACGTGGGTTTTGGGCCTCGCTTCACCTCCCCGTAACGCCGCCGCCGGTCAGTTCCCACCTTTATAAAATTTACGAACGCATTCTGGATACATTGAAAATACAAAGTGCTGTTGGTTCAAATATTTACAGATTAATGGTCACGAGTTATAGGCCTTTTTCCGCCATCTTTCGGTTACTAAAATGCGTGCTTATTGCACAAAGCTCATTAACCCATATCGCGAAATGCACTGCACAGTTAGATTAAATGCAAGTATTCCAGGTAAAACACGAAGACCATAAATCACATTACATCACACTAATATTATAAATGCAAAATTTTGTTACCCCTTCACGCCACAACTACTGAACAGATCGGGCATGCAATACCGTTGTCATCGATCCGTTAATGTATCTTTTAAAGGGCAATGTATACGCTTCTACAACAAAACTCCTAGTGAGTTGCAAAAATTATCAGTAAATAAATTCAAACAAATTGTCAAAACCTTGCTGTGCAAAAAGGCTTACTATAAAATATCAGATTATCTAGAGGACAAAAAAGCTTGGGACGGGTTTTGCTCCAACTCGAAAAATAACAACTAACAGGCTAAAGGTTTCTTCGTCGCTTCTTTACTTTAGTCTACATACCGAAGCGACAGAAATCAAAAAATATCACTTTATTTCCGTGTCAGTGTTTAGTTTTATATTTTGACCTTTTCTAAGTGTACATTTATTGTATTTATGGAAATAAAGAGTTTTTGATTTTGATTTTAAGTAGTTGTGTTGTGGCCTTCTGCGTCCATGTCATTAACAAAAACATGTAGTGTACTAAAAAGTGCAAGTTTTGATGAATGGATCGATAGATGGATGTTCGTTACTTCTTCATGCCAAAAGTACTGAACAGACGGGGCTGAAATTTTGCATAGATGTAATTCAAAATCTGGAATAACATAAAAAAGGTAAAAGCCTTTTTTATGTTATTCCAGATTTCGAATTCTGGAAAAACGCGTGCAAAACCACGGTCTGAAGCTGATAAATAACGAGGCAAAATTAAAAATTTTAAAAACCCGCCGACGTTTATTGGCTGTACAGATTTTCATGAACCATGGCCACAATACATAAATATACAGTAATCCGACTCCATACTAGACCGCCCGAATCGACGCACGCACATATAGGCGTCATTTACACGGCCGCTAAGGTAGTCTCGGCATGCACATCTATCCAGTGTCACGCCACGCGCCGCGCGCCGCCGAGACTGGTCGCTGCGCTGAACGAGTTTGTTGTGCCGCGACCCCCGCGCTGTCCGCTCCCGTTTCGGTACCTCAACCAAGGTAATATTATCCTATAAGTAATCCGACTTCATACAAACGGGCGAAACGCGAGCTATACCTACGCGCCTCGATCTCGGCATGCGCTCAGCATGCAGACAGTCGCGGCTGTGCCGCAGTG
Organism: Eupithecia subfuscata; assembly: GCA_963564075.1. Lineage (NCBI taxonomy): Eukaryota > Metazoa > Arthropoda > Insecta > Lepidoptera > Geometridae > Eupithecia > Eupithecia subfuscata. Next base: position 2,877,895 of record OY751116.1, on the reverse strand, counting down.
ACGAACGGATGGTGTGATGTTTTTTTAACAATAACCTCGCGATTTTTTCTCTAAAAATAAGTTCAGGTACATATTTAATAAAGTAGCTGCAGGTATCTATAACCAAGTAAAAGATATTCCTTTTTCTCCAAAAAAATCTCCTAAAATTTAATAATAAAGTATTTTGTAGGTACGTCTCAGTCGAGGCGCAAATATTTTTCGGTCGCAAATTTATAAGACCGATTTGTTATTCAAACATAAACAGGTTTTTTAATTAAATCTACCAATCAAAAAACAACACGCATTTTTATTGAACACTTCCCATTCAATTCACAAAGTATTTTATTTGTTTATATAAAAAAAGTACCTTCCTATATTTACAATCACAAAACTAAATGGAAACGCAAAGTAGGCAAATGTAATTAAAATGGTGGAGGCGGGCAGCCCTATCGCATGTTTACCTACCGCGCGGCTGTAGGCATTTATTTCAAAGATACGGCCGAGTCCAAATACTGTTGGATAATATTACCGTGCCTCAACGTTGCAAGTGCGCGAAATAATAAATTAAATAATGGCGGCATCACGACCACGAGTATATTGCAGTGTTTACGGGTGCCTAAACTCAACGTTCGTTAAACCAACACTGTCATTTTTTCGACTTCTTGCTAATGCTGCAAGGTAAAATAAATCGTCGCCGTAGAGCGAAAAGTCACTAACTAGGTCATTTGGTGTTTTGAGTTATGAAGGTTTAAAGTTTTGAAAAACAAAATAAAATCATAACTTTCTTTCGGTATGGGATATTTTTAATTTTATGGTCTCATATGTTAGGAAATATAAAAGCTCTTAAGGTCAATTCACTACAGTCAATGAATGACTGATATTTTCAGGGAAAATGAAAAAATAACTGACTTAGTTACTTTTCGCCCTCAAACCTTGTACTAACTTTGTGAGACAATGATTTGTTAAAAGTCACCAACTGACTTTTCACCCGTGTTTGGATAAGTTTATTTAGTGTTTAAGTAATTTTTCTAACGCTCTTATCTGCTTAATTTTATATAATTTCTATTTCTCGAATCAGGTAATCAATAAGAAAATGATAAATAATCAAATGCAGTTGTCATACTTCCTTGAAAAATACAAAAAAAAACGCATTCAGAACAAGTTATAAGTAAATTAATGTTTTTGACGCATTGTTAAGATTTTAAATATTGAAATCCTATTAAAATGATTAATGATAGCATTCTGGTCCAGTGAGTCTTAACATTGTGAATGTCGTAATTCTTGATCATGATTATCGCTTTTCCATGGCATAATCGCTTCTCAAACATAGACCGATGACTGAGTAAGCTTTCACAATACGGCCTTATAGTGGCATCGGGCACCAGAAGCTTTTCTGCAACATCTTTGTGTGTAGCTGTAAAGTAGAGAGTACTCGTACAATGAATGAAGATAACGGGGAATGGTCCAGTTCAGACGACGAACGCATATCAACGGGTTTTTTTTCTTGGCCTCTGAAATACATTTCAGTGTGGTACAAACGAACATTACCTGGACGGAGGGCAGTTACCCGAAATATTCAAGTTAGCAAATTTTACTGAAAGGAAACATTCCTTTATATTATTTAAACTGCTGGACTACTTGAGAAGGCAACAACAGCCTGTAGTGGTCCACTACTGGACGCAGGCCTCCCCCTGATAAGCGCCTTATTGGTTTTTATCACATGGAGGGTTAGGTCCATAATCCCCATGCTGGACATGCGGGTTGGGGATCGCAGTTCGGTGGTAGAATTGTTCTGCAAGGGCGCTGCTGCCCGCCCCCGGTGGATATCCCTTAGTCGCCTCTTACGACACCCGCGGGAAGAGTTGGGGTGGTGCAAATTCTAAGCCGGCACCACACAGCGAACTACGCTGAGTCCTCGCCGAGTCATCCATTCTTTACGGGAGTGACATGGTCATGTTGACAAAACTCCTTTAAAATAAATAAAGAAAAAAAGAGTCATCCATGCTGCAATGCTTGAAAACGAATGTTTTCAATCAGTGCGTCTTACCCGTCATGACCTATGGAGCTGAGACGTGGACACTCACCTTAGGGCTGATCCACCAGTTCAAAGTCGCTCAACGAGCTATGAAAAGAGTAATGCTCGGAGCTGTTCTAAGGGATAGGACTCGTAACGAATACATCTGACAGAGAATCAAAGTTATCGACATAGCTCTAAGAATAAGCATGTTAAAGTGGTAGCGTGCCGGCCATGTCTCGCAAAAACCAACAACCGTGTTCTTGAGAGGAGACCGGGACTCGGCAAACGTAGTGTAGGACGCCCTCCACCCAGGTGGAGACGGCCTGCCAAAGACTGCAGTCAGATGTCGGACGCGGCAAACTGAAGACACGGTGCTATGGCGCTCATTAAGGGAAGGCCTATGTCCAGCAGTAGACTAACGATGTTGATGAACCAGCGAAGACGTTTTGGACAGGTGGCTAGGGCCTTAAATAAGTCACTAGCCACCGAGTAAGCAAAATCAAGAGCGTAAAAGTAACTAAATTGCACGTTTAATTGTCTATCCTAACACAGACGTACGAAAGTTTGGCTTTAATAAATCAACAAAACACTTTAGCTATCATTCAAAACCAAACTTTGTAGTCAAAATTTTGGGGCGAAAACTAACTTAACATGTTAAATGATTTCTTGCTTTAAAATTATGAAGTACAATTATCGCAAATAGCTATCTAGAAGACACTAAGTCGACTTGGTTAGTTTTCGCTTTCAAGTTGTGTATCAAACCTGCTACCACATAACTAATCAAGTATATTTAGTTATTACTCGACTAGACTGGGTCCTAGCAACAAGTTATTATTTTAGAAAAGAAAGTAACCAACCCGACTTAGGTTTATATTTTGCAATTCTTTCAAGTAGGAAGAAAGTATCTAAGCCTACTTAGTTGGTTTTCGACTAAAATGCTGTAAGCCAAATGTAGAGTTAGTGAATTTTTTGCACAACCTAAAATGAAAACCGTGATAGCTAGGGATACGGTTGTCAGACTGAAAAATGCAGAAAAAATCGGGGATTTTGATGGCACATCTAACTCGATTTGGGCCAAATAGCGAGTTAGTGACTTTTCGCTCTACGGCGACGAAATATAGTCTTTACCACGTTTTAGGGTTCCGTACCTGAAGTAAAAATAATGCTAATGTTACTAACAAATACTTATGTAGTACCTCCATATTATTTTTTCTGAAATTCACTTATTTTTTCCTACCTACTTATTTTGAGGTCTACAGAATGAATCGCAAAATGTGTTGGTAAGCGCATAACTCAACAACGCCTGGACCGATTTCGCTAATTCTTTCTTTGTTGTGTTTGTTATTGTCAGGAGAAGGTTCTTATGAAAGAAAAAATTAAGAAAGTTGGAAACATAAATTTCCACGGGGGCGAAGCCGCGGGGCGCAGCTAGTCTAAATATAAAAATGAAACCCGTTTTCCTTGGTCACGGCATCACGCGTGAATGGCTGGACCGATTTCGCTAATTCTTTTTTTGTTGTGTTTGTTATTGTCAGGAGAAGGTTCTTATGAAAGAAAAACTTAATAAAGTTGAAAACATTAATTTTCACGGGGGCGAAGCCGCGGGGCGCAGCTAGTTAAATATAAAAGACCTAATTTTGGTACGGAACCCTAAATGTGCCAAGTCGACACGCAATTGGCCTTCGCTTTCTTGTTTGTCTCTTCGGAGGTGGGTGATGGTCAAATGATAGGTAGGTAGGTACTATCATTAAAAATGTATGGGAAATTCTGCTATGTATTTAATGTAATAATGTATGTAGGTATATATTCGCTTTTAGGGCGCTTTTCCTGTCATGCGTTTTTGCGCCCGCGTGCGGTTCTCGACCGCGAGCATTTAGCACAGATTTCGTTTGCCGCTGCTAGAGATGGGAGTTATTCATATACATAGGTATTTTTTCTATGTATTCTAAATTAACATAATATGTTTCATTCCTGAACTCAAACCACACACATTCAATAAAAATATACACACCGCTGTATTACTTTTTGTAGGTACCAACCCTAGCGCTCCGCTCAACTGTAGGTATAAAGTTCAAAGAGACGCCTGAGTCATTGTACTGTATACATTTATCTACTGTGCCATGGCTAAGAACACTCGGGATAAAATTATCTATGACACAAAAAAAAATAAACGAAAATCGATTCATCTGTACGATACCGCAGACAGATACACAGATAGACACGTCAAACTTATAACACCCCTCTCTTTTTGCGTCGGGGGGTTAAAAAGACTCAACCAACTACGCTCCCAAACCCTTATATTCTATTAAGGGCCATAGGTCACAGCACTCATAACAATCACACGGCCGTCACAAGAAGCCTATTATACAGGGTGGAATTTTGTAATGCCACCTGGAGGGAAAGTACTCTTAATACTGTAGATAGAAAATTTTACTCAAAGAAAACATTCCTTTAATTTTGAAAAGAAAGAAAACTGCAATCAAAGATTTTCGAAAATTCGCTTGCCTCACCCGGGAATCGAACCGACTAAAATCTGTAAAAATTACACCCTGTATTTTTATTGCATAGATCGTTAGGGTCAATTATAAGGATGAAATCTCTCTAACAAACTTAATAAATTAAATGAGAGAAAAACCATGAAATCTTATATTATTTTAATTATTTACAATAAAAAGTCAACTAACTACTAATTAGTTGCTCAAAATGGGTTCCATTTTCTTGGATACACAAATTTATTCTTCTAATAAATTCATTTCTAGTAACTTTTAATAACGTGTGAATGGGTGAATATTAAAATTCGTATTCTGAACTTCAACTCTCAACTCGCTTACATTCGCATAAGATTTCATGTCAATTAGATTTTTTACATATCCCACAAATAAAATCTAAAGGGGTGAGATCTGGTGATCTCGCAGGCCATCTGATTGTGCCGTTGGTACCAATCCAGGTATTAAAATGGTTATGATTCTGCTGTTATGGGCTGGAGCACCATCTTGCTGTAGAATTATTTGGTTTCGCTCTGCCTCGGGAAACCATTTAACTAATTTCTTAAGAGATCCAGTATTTTAAGATAGAAGAGTATGTAGAATGCATTAGGTACAAACACGTGCAAATTTCAATCGTCTTATCTAAATATTAATTCTTCATTTTAATGGATTATTAATTAATTACTGACACAAGTAAACAGATGGATCTTTAAGTTCAAGTGCTTAACTTGAACCATTCAATTTATTATTTAAGATTTCATGGTTTTCCTTTCATTTAATTTATTAAGTTTTTTAGAGAGATTTCATCTTATTATTGACCCTAACGATCTATGCAATAAAAGTACAGGGTGTAATTTTTACAGATTTTAGTCGGTTCGATTCCCGGGTGTGGCAAGCGAATTTTCGAAAATCTTTGAATGCAGTTTTCTTTCTTTTCAAAAATAAAGGAATGTTTTCTTTTAGTACAATTTTCTATCTACAGTATTAAGAGTACTTTCCCTCCAGGTGGCATTACAAAATTCCACCCTGTATAATACCATCTCGCATTGAACCAGGCTAAGCAGTGCTCGTTCATGCGTTTATAACATAGATCTAAGTAAAATCTGTAGATATGGTACGTTCTCCCAGCGCTTACTCAACAACTGTTACATTTCCAATCTTGTGCAATAATATCTATACTAATATTATAAAGAGGAAAGATTTGATTGTTTGTTTGTTTGTATTGAATAGGCTCCGAAACTACTGGACCGATTTGAATTTTTTTTAACTGTTAGGAAGCTTACTTTTCAGGGAGTGACATAGGCTATATTTTATCCCGGAATTCCCACGGGAACGGGAACTACGCGGGTGAAACCGCGAGGCGATCGTCTAGTAAATTATAAATAGGAACATATATAATGTATTAATTATATAACAATAAATTATAATGAACAAACTCTGCATTGCTGTAGTCTTTTTGTCAATAAATCACACTAAAGTAAGTAGCGAGCACGCGTAACACGAACGCCGCCGGTCCGAGTATGCCTGCGGTGGGTGGACCTTATTGCACCTAATTGGACCTTCCACTAAGGTAGGCTGTTGAGGTTGAGGACCTTCCACTTTCGAGAAGCTAGTACCTCATCTCCCCGTTTTTACTTAGATCGATGGTCTACAAGCAGTTTATTCAGTCGTGTTTACTACTTATAGGCATGCTAATGTAATTCAATGTGAACAATTTCATTCATTCGTTTACGTAGTATTTCACTATTTCTTATACTACTTCAACGTAACTAACTTCTTCCCACGACTTCGCACGCGTTTTTCGTGATAAAAAGTAACCTATATGTTTTACCTACTGCTTGCAAACTTACTTTCACCTTTATCGTAGAATAGCCCCGATTGCCAAAGAAATTAAGTTATATCCCAATAATTTTTTCGACTTTGACGGGAGTGAATCCGCAACCTTCCTTAATTCTTTATTGCACCAATAAAACAAATACATGTAAAACTTAAAAATAGAGAGGTTATGGCAAAGGCCAGCTTAACCCTAAAATTGTTCTCTTCCAGCAAACCTTATTGGGAGATATTCCCTCGGTACGGGAATGCGCTACCAATTGCGCTACTCTATTGTTATTTAAGAGGGCGTATTGCGCGACATTTTGTGAAAAGGATAGGCATAGGATTTCGCGTTCATAGGAGCGGGACAGATCATAAGTTTTTGGAACCGCGTAAGCCAAAAAATGATGTTTATGTTTATTTACAAGAAAACTACACAACTTATGAAGAAACTGTACTAAGGAACCAAAGAATTAGTAGTATACAAACAAAAATCTTTTCTAATAGACCGCATGGTCACCTGAGATCTCGACCAAATTAGGTTCAAAACAGTGCACCTTCATGATTTTTTATCGTAATTTTTTACGCAATCGTGTTTTGCCCCCTTTTTTTATTCCCTAAAGTTATAGTTTCGGAGTAAAAAATAAAATATCAATTTCAATAGAACTAGTATCCACGCTATTCTTTATGACAAAAGAATGATATATCTTTTTAAACTGAGACTATTTGGTTCCGTCATTTTTAAATTTATAGTTTCGGAGTAAATCACTAAGAACTGATATCTGACTACGGTTAACGGGCGGCGACCGAGCAAGTGACGTCACACGCACCCGCGGCGGTCACTCAGTGAACTTCGCTAGTAATTTGGTCATAACTTCGTCAATTTTTGTCGTAGAACAAAAATATTGGCACTGTGTGTTATGGATTTCTTAGCTCTATAAATCTGCATTCTCAACTTTACGGTTCCTCATTCTAATAAAAACTTTTGCCAAAGAAGCTTTCATCCGTGCACGTTGTATACTGAATTCAACCTATGAAATATGAGAACATTTGAATGACCTCTTCTATTTTCCTCAAGTTACCGCAAACCACATAATGTTTATCGTCTAACTATGCAGTTATGATCATCTAACAGTTCGTTCTATTCCTGCGTAGGTCCTATTCTCGTTCATCATGATTATTCAGGCCACATTTCCGCGGCTACATAAATTTTTGGGATAAAGCTAAACTACTTTTAAACATAGATTCAAATCGGTAGTTCAAAGACAATGCCACAGTTTTTGTTGTCAGGGCGTATTAACGATTTAAATCTTTACTTTTCAAAAGGTTTTAGTATGGAAGGTGGCCCTAACATTGGCTACCACACTGTTTTTTTTTCAAATTTCTCGCAAAGAAGTCGCAAAGATTTTTGACTCCTACGTCACTTGACCTCGTGGTGTAGTTGGTTAGCACATTTCCGTACTGAGGGAAAGATGCGGGTTCAAGTCCCGTCGAAGTCGAAAATTTTTGCGATGTTATTTGATTTCTTAGAAAATGGTGAATATCTCAGAAATCTGATGCTTTAGGACATTATGAAAAAGAACATTTTTTATTGGTATTAATGTCCCCTATCCAAATATAAGTTACTTTTATAGTGCGCAGCGATTTAAAAAAAGACAGTGTGGTAGACGATGTTGGGGCCAAAATCCACAAACCCCTTTCCAAGAATTCAGATGAATTCATACACATTACACACACACTCGATTATTATGTTATCAAGCAGGTGTTGCATTCAGGGAAGGGTCAGCGACCTGTGCTCGCATTATGTAAATTTTCCTGTACAATGTGGATCATTGATAGAGGCATTGTTGCTGTAATTATTTTAATCGTCTGCAATTTCTGCTGTTACGTTAAAAATGTTTTGAAATGTATCTGCTCTATTAACTTTTTTGAATTTTGTAAAATGCTTTACTATTTCAAATAACATTTAGGTATTAACTTTATGATTCTTGCAACGCTTTACTTGCAGTAGTTACCTACTTATATATTACATGCTTCTGCCTGCGCGGTTTCCCACGCGTTTTTTCGATTATATCAGTATTTCTGGTACTTGCCCTCCATGTCCCATGGATTTGGGACATCCTGTATAATGAATAATAATACTAACCCGGATTCCTGGATTTGTGACGCCAGCGTGAATAATTTGAAAACTTTTTTATATATTTAATTCATCACACTAATATTATAAATGTGAAAGTTTGGATGGATAGATGGATGGATAGATGGATGGATGTTTGTTACGTCTTCACACCAAAAGTACTGAACAAATTGAGCTAAAATTTTGCATCGGTGTAGCTCTAAGCCTGGAATCAAACATACTTTTTTCCCATAAGTCAGTTCCCATGGGATATAAATTACCTTCGAACGTTTCCATAGAAAGAACGCGTGCGAAGCCGCGGGCAGAAGCTAGTTAGATAATAAGACTTACATAAACCTATTCTTAACTAGTATTATAATATACTTGAACGTTTAGTTCGTGAAACTTATCTTACTCTAATCTTGGAGGGGGTTGCGATTTTTGTTTTACTTTTATTATTTATTATTATATTTCCAGCATTATTTATTATTTATTTATTATTATTATTATTATTTTTATTTCTACAGGTTTTACTTCTACATTTTTTTACTTCTACAGGTCTCATCGCTGCCTATTTTTGTTATTTACCTCAATGTATTCCTAAATAAAGAGTTTTTATGTTGATAATTGTATAAAAAATAAAAGACAATCGCGCCAGCCAATCCTATCCTATCCTACAAATAAATGCGAAACTTTGTAAAATTTTAAATTTTTGTTACCTAGGATCTCCAAAACTACTGAACAGCTCAATATGAAATTTGGCGTACGTTAAGGGCAAAGCCTAACTAGATAATAGGCTACTTACTATACCAAAAATACGCATGCGAAGCTGCGGGCAGAAGCTAGTATTATCCTAAATGCGAAAGTTTGTGAAATTTGTCATTTTTGTTACCTAGGACCTCCAAAACTACTGAACAGATCAAGATGAAATTTGGCATACGTTTAGGGCAAAGCCTAACTAGATAATAGGCTACTTACCGAAAATACGCATGCGAAGCTGCTTTACCTTTTATGTCTTTACTATCACAATGATTTTTAATATCAAACAACTAATACTTACCTAACCTGCATTCTTGTTAAGAAAATATTAACTAAAAAATACATACACAAATAACACTTACAATTTGAGAAATAGAAATAAGTTAACATTAAGGAGTCCACGAACCAATTATGGAAAAAGAAACATTCTTTATTTCTCTTTATTTTGAAGGTGCGCAGTTATACAACTTACCTGAGATAACATTAAGAACTTTAAAATCAATGCACATATTTAAAAAAAGACAAACAATATATTTATGATAATATCTTTTAAGGCGAATAGTAGGGTGGATAGTGGCGCCACTACATATTTAATTTTATAATTACGTTATACAAAGGAATTATCAAAAAATCGGACCGCGCGTAGACGATATCTATCATAAGCTTTTTTTAAATGTATCTTTAATAGTTTTGTACTGTATTATTTAGGCAAATACTTGTTTCAAGAGTTTAGTTCCTATTAGTGGCCACCAAGCTCTCCAAACAAGGTTTTTGATTGAATAACACAAAACAAAACTATTACAGATACATTAAATAAAAGCTTATGATAGGTATCGTCTACCAGCGGTCCGATTTTTTGATAATTCCTTTGTATAACTTAATGATTAAATTAAACATGTAGTGGCGCCACTATCCACCCTACTATTCGCCTTAAGTTAGCGTAACAGTACCAATCATAAAGGTGAAACTTGCTACGAAAGTTATCAGTTATTAGTTAAACTTCTGTAATGTAATATTCATTAATTAATAAGGTTATTGTATGTACTCATTTAAGTGAACATTGTTCTTTTGAGTAAATAAATTCGTTAAACTGAAAACTGAACTAGTGATTTGTCCTCAGAATATTGATGGCGCTGCCAGTCTGCACCCAGCGGCTGTTGGTCCTTCTCTTCGGCACATTCAGAGTGATGGCATCAAACGCTGAGAAAGCAGGTAGGTTCACCAACTCTACTCACCTACCTACAGCTTCATATCTTGGAGATATTGTATGTTTTTGGAGTTCTCCAGCAGATAAGTGTTATAGGTTTGAAGTCTGAACTTTTAACCATCCATAATCATCGATACAGGACAGCATGGCAAAAGAACAATGAAAAGTTGAGTCAAAAAAAAGAAATTTTTATTTCAGAAGGTCTTAACAGTAGCAAGTACAGTGTTTTAGACCATAATTAATTAATTGTAATTACTATAATTATAATAATTAATTAATTAATAATCTTGGGTTACTATGAAAGCATGCTCAGTGATAGATCTATGCTTGAGTGACGTTTATGCCATAGAAAAGCGAAATGTGAGAAATTAAATGACGTCATTGTACATCCTCTCACGGCATGTTTAAATATTTTTCGCATTTCTTAGATAAAGCGAGAATGTGTCGAGCTGTATGTATAGCTACGTGTAAACATTGCGCTTGCGCAGAAAACAAGAGACAGGCATTTCCTGAATTTTTCTTCTATGTATAAATTATAAACAGTAAATGTTTAGGTTAGGTTTTTTTGTAACTACTATAACGTAAGTATATAACTATAATGTATCTAACTACTTAATCTGTTGTATTTCACAGTAGACATTTTAATAGATTGTTTTTTTTGTGTTGTACTTAATTTATAGCATAGCTAAGTTTAAGTCTAATGAAGCACGACTTGTTATCGCTGTTGACCTTGTGTGGTTGGCAGGTAGAAATTGCCATCGGCATTATGCCCACCATTTGTGTACTTTTAAAATGGTGTGCAATAAAGTATTAAATAAATAAACGAGTAAAAGGTTTTTTAGGTATTTAAAGATGTTCTGTATTGAAGATAGCCTCTGCAATTCAGGAAATGCCTGTCTCTTGTTTTCTACGCAAGCGCAATGTTTACACGTAGCGATACATACAGCTCGACACATTCTCGCTTTATCTGAGAAATGCGAAAAATATTTAAACATGAATCAAGTTAATGACGTCCTTACATGCGACATGAGAGGATGCACAATGACGTCATTGAATTTCCCACATTTAATAAAGGAATTCTCTAATCGTCTTTAACATGTGCTTCTGGTTGCGATATCTGATGAACATATGCCTCGTTTAGTTTTACGTCTAAGTTACATTTCGATGTACTTTTTACAATAGAAGGAAAAATGAATGAAGGAATGAAATACGTTTATTGTGATACACACATCTGTACACAATATGAAAACAGGTAGCTTAGATATTAAACAGATAACGAAATCAAAAACACGAGGACAACATAAAAACTACCATGCTTTTCTTAAATATAAATAACTAGCGACCCGCCCCGGCTTCGCACGGGTGCAATAAAATACTACTATTACTATTATTATACATCATATAAACCTTCCTCTTCAGTCACTCTATCTATTAAAAAAACGGCATCAAAATACGTTGCGTAGTTTTAAAGATTTAAGCATACATAGGGACAGAGAAAGCGACTTTGATTTATACTATGTAGTGATGAAAAGGTGTTTTGCACTGCGCTATCAGAAAAGGTCCATGCTCAGATGAATGTTACGAGTAAATAACCCACAACGCTGATTTTAATTTTTAGGTTTAAAAAAAATCAGAAACGAAACCTAAACGCAAAATATGTTTCAGTTGTAAATACTATTAAGTATAATTGTTTTTGTTAAAAACTACGTCCTCTTATGACATTTTTAAATGGCAAAGACATTGGAAATGTCTTTGGATTTTGGTGATGTTTTCGTTTTTAAAGTTGGTGCGGGGCTATAGATACTTATGAGTACTGTAAATATTCTGACTAAATCAGTTTCAGGCACTATTTATAGAAAAAGTCAACTTTGAATAATTTGATTGTTTTAAAAAATCTAAAAAAGGACTTCGAATCTCTTAATTTTAAACTTTTTGTTGTTCAAGTTTTGCGGAACAAATATAAATTCCTCGAATAAAGTATAAAAATAGTTTTTATGAGACCATCTCGGGACCATCTATATAATTGCAAAGAATCATCCAAATCGGTCCATATTGTCCGACGAACATCACACTAATATTATAAATGCGAAAGTGTGGATGGATGAATGTTAGATGGATGGATGTTTGTTACCTCTTCACGCCAAAACTACTGAACGGATCAGGCTGAAATTTTGCATACAGGTAAGTCTAACCCTGGAATCAAACAAAGGCGACTTGTTATCCTATAAATCAGTTCCCATGGGAAAGAAATAACCTGAAAACGTTTCCATAGAAACAACGCGTGCGAAGCCGCGGGGCGCTGTTATACATAAAAAAGTAAAAAATACATATACACCATAGAACCTCCTTTTCCTCCTTTTTTTGAAGTCGTTAAAAAAACTCATGTTAACAAAATAGTGCATTTTACACCAAGGCGAGAAAGTGATCAATTCCCACCGAGTGTGTCGTTTTGGGCCCGAGGCGCAGCCGAAGGCCTTAAGACACAAGAGAGAGGAATCGCACTTTCTGCCGAGTGATAAATAGTGCTTTATACTACACCTTCGAGGAAAATAAAAAGCAGAATTAATTAATAATTGAAATCGCGCCCAATGATGTTGGTAAAACCTCATTGACCGCGCCAGCCTTTGGGTTCTTTTTTCAAAATATTGTTCGGAAATCGGAGGAGGCCTAATGGACTTGGAGTAAAAACTCTTTGTCGTTTGACCGAACGAAAATAACCATAGCTACCGGCCGATCTTTTAGGAAATAAAAAAAAAATAACACATTAGAAATGGATTTCCATACACTTTTTCCTCCCGCAAACACGTGAGAAATGAAATTCCATAGAGTTTTTCCTCCCGGTTTCCTATAGGCCTGCAAAGACATACTTTCTATTCTATAAATGGAAAAGGAATAGGCAACTTTCCGAGCAGGTGTAGTATAAATACTATTTTCATTGCTTATTGAAGCTATCCTTGCCGCATGTTGAATGCACCATTATAGCGACTGTTACGAAAACAATTCGCTGTAATGCACGACGGCTACTGAAATAATCTACGTCAATCCACTCATATTTGTTGTAATGTGCGTGCTTCCTGACATTGTGTTCTGTCACTCATTGTGTCCTACCCATCTTGTTACGAAAGTTACATCTACCTATACATTTTCTTGTCAGTTACATGATGTCGCAGTTATACCTTCGATAATAATATTAGCGAAGGTGACTGAGGTTGGAGGTTAGCCGTGTGGTGCCGGCTTAGAATTAGCACCACCCCAACTCTTCCCGCGGGTGTCGTAAGGGATATCCACCGGGGGGCGGGCAGCAGCGCCCCCTGCAGAACAATTCTACTACCGAACTGCGATTCCCAACCCGCATGCCCAGCGTGGGGATAGCGGACATTAACCCCCAAGAGATAATAGCGAATAAGGCGCTTATCAGGGGGAGGCCTGCGTTCAGCAGTGGACCAATATAATCTGTTGAGGTGAGGTGAGGTGATACTGGCGTGGCGCAGTGGCCCGAAATTTTACCTATGACATCAAAAAATAATTTGGTGTGGGAAAAACTTAAAACTTAAAACTTTTACCCAGCAGTGGGTAAAATCCGGCTGTGGATGATGGGAAAAACTATAAACCGACTGCGAATTGCTTAGTTTTAAACTGGTTTTTAAGGTTTGCGGGCTAAATACTTAACTTACTCACGGGAAAAAAAAAATTTGGTACCACCTCGGGATCATCCTCTATACAACTGCAAAAAATCACTCTAAATCGGTCCATAAATGAAGGAGATATTGACATTGACGTTATTGGAACGCCGTAAGCGCAAAAATCTAGTTTTTGCTTATTTACTGGAAAAGTATACAACTGACGAAGAAACTGTAGGTAAAAAGTAAAAAAATTAAATAAATAATGCTTGACAATCCACACAGCATCATCTAGCCCCAAGCTAAGCAGAGCTTGTGTTATGGGTACTATGACTGATATACTTAAATATAATGCATTAGGTACATAGATAGATATGTTTTATTATACATAGAAACCAGAACACCCGGACCAAGCTTAGTATGTGTTAGTTCTTTAACAAATAAATTTATATTCTATTCTACAAAACATTTGTCCCAAGGCTGGAATCGAACTCGCAACCTCCTGCGCTGCAGGCGGACCTTCGCCCGCCGCGCCACCGAGGTCGTCAAAAGAACCAAATAATTAGTACTATCCTGCGAATCAAAACAAAAATCGCTTCTAAAGACCGCAGGGTTCCTGAGATATCGACCAAATTAGGTGCAACAGTGCTCTTTATAATTTTTTTACTGTAATTTTTTTTGCAATCGTGCTTTAAATTTTAAGGAACCAAAGAAAAAATGCAGAATTTTATGTAATTCGAGTTTTTTACCAAGGGGATTCCGTGAGTAGAGATCTACGCCTTCTTTGACAACCAAACCCGGTAGGTTCGCCCCTTAACTAGCTGATGATTCAAATCTAGGAAGCCATTACTTATGCATCTTAAAAGTTGAATGAAAAACAAAGAAGCCTACAGATTAAATAATCGCCCGATTAATGTAACACATAAACACATTGCATCACGCGCGTCGCCCACGCAAGCTCGCGTGTTATTCGAGTAATTAGACTCATTTTCGGTTGGATACAGATAAATGTCAAGTTTGCAGTATGGTTAGTTAAGCTTCCTCCTTTTAGTCATGTTTAATTTAGACTAGTGATGGAAATATGTAATACTACTTTTACGAATACGAATATTAAACCTACTATCCGGCGAATACGAATACGAATAACGCGGCAGATAATAAAACACTCATTTATTGGAACGAAGTTTCTTATCGCGCGTTGTGAAAGGGGGCTAGACGGAAAAAATTGTAACGAAAATTGGAGCGACACTTTTTGCCACAGAACAAATATATTGCCACAGAACAAATATATCCTAACATTTGTTGGAAAGTAAACACAATATTAAGTCAGTATCAAAGTGTAGAACTGTCACTGTAGCGTTTATGATAGGCAGCTGTCATCGCGAATGACATTAGGTTTGCACAAAAATTAGAATCGCTCTCCCTCCGAACAATCATATAAAAACTGCAAGAATAATATTTAGGCGATTACAAAGTGTTTACGCCCACTATTAATCGAAAGGAACTTCGTTCCATCCGGGTGTCCCTTGACACCTCTCAAGTTTTTAACATTTTTCTATTCGTTTTATTGTACTAGTAATCATAATCAACTGTCAAATGTATATGTCACTTTGATCACGAAAGGACATTTTATTTTTAATTTAGCTGCTTTCACTTCGCAGCTAACTCACTTAAAACAATATACTTGCACACTTGACCTGTGCTTTCGACTGTCGAATTCCGGAACTACTAAGAGAAAGAATGCGTATTGAATGAAAGAATTCGTGGTTCATAGTCATAGGGAATTTCCCTGAATTCCCCGTCGCCTCGCGTCGGCTATAGCGTTCGGATCACGGCACAATCAAACGGAGATGCGTACAAACATTGATGCGTACAAAAGATTTTTTTAATAGTAGGTATTCGTAATTATTTATTCGCCGTATACGAATATTCGGTAAATGTCTACTATTCGGCGAATACGAATATTCGTATTCGTATTCGTTGCATCACTGATTTAGACTGAACATAATTTGAGCAAGGTTTATTTCCCGGAGCCGAATGCTGCTATTCAATCACTTTACTATGAAATTGTACCGTCGCAGAATCGTCCATAGATAAAAGAAACTCTAGATCACCGGTTCTCAATCTGTTTTAGCAAAGGAACCCTTTTGGACATCGAAAATAAGATTTTTCCTAAATTATTAAAAAAGTGGAGAACGGAGCGATCCTCGAAAATTTTGAAGACTTTTTAGAAACCCTTGGAAATTTGTGAGAGAAAATAAAATAAAAACTGCGAGCAGAACGAGCCTTGAAAATTTAAAAGACTTTAGCGACCATTGGGTAATTTGTGAAAGAAAAAAACGTGTATATAAAAAGCGAGCGGAGGGAGCCTCGAAAATTTATAAGACTAGCGACGATTGGGAACTTTGTGAAAGAAAAGACCATACATATAAAATAGACGAGCCTCGAAATTTTTTAAGTTTACATAAAATAAATAAATATTTTTTTAAAGACAAGATTGGGAAGTTTGTGAAAGAATATGAAGAAAATACGATGTAATATGCAATGCAAGATATCAATCATCGATCTCAACAAAACTTGACTTACAATGCCTTACCATTTTTACCACAGAAGATCGAAGTAGATTTTATCGCTGGGTGAAGCACATTTGCCAAACAGCACTATTCAAATGGTGCTAAAGCTCAATTTTCCATATCAGCATGGGTTTCATTCGCTGTTTTGTGACGGACGGGCAAGTCCCATCACAGACGACATGTTTTGAATTCCGTAAGAGTAGTAAAAGTAGACTTATGGAAAGGAAAAAGTTTTTGTGGTGCTCGGGCTAATCCATTTATGGCTTGTATCCTGTCATTACTAAACTTCACTTGATATTGAGCTTTAAACCAATTAGGTCCAAAGCTCAAGATCAAGTGCCAGGAAGCAAGAGGTTTTTGTTTCTTTTGCTCTGTTCTGCTAGCTACCATAATATGGTAAAATACCAACTAGTTATTATCTAGTTGGTATTTTAGAACATACGTCTTTCTTTATAGCCTTCTAGCTTCTGCCCGCGGCTTCGCAGTTCCCATGGGATAGAAAGAGCTTTAAAACGTTTCCATGGAAACAACGCGTGCGCAGCCGCGGCAGAAACTATTCCATCCCAAGGAAGAGATCGCTCATAGCGATAAGGCCGCCTTTGTACTTCGTCTACTCTTAGCATTTATTTCTGTATTTTTATCCGTCTCTGTGTGGTACAATAAAGTATTATCTTCTATTATTATTATATATTAATTAAGTATTAATAAATTATTAATAAACGATTAATAAAGTAGGTATTATCTATCTATTCCTCGATAAATTTACTATAACCCTATAACTTATGAATGGTGTAAAACTTTATTTCTCGTAGGTTCATGAAAATTTAAAGAACTCATCAAAACAAATTTTATTGTGATCGAAATCTTGATACGTATTTAAATGGTTTGATATGACGGTAGCAGTCAGCAAAGATTCCTCCAGCGCCATTAAATCATTAAACTATCGATAAATGCCAAGATTCATCATATCCGTCTATTAGGCACTTGGCATTCAGACATGTTGACATTTCCGCTCGCTTTGTAGGGATGATGTCGAGTCGCCGAAGTCGACGTATAAGTACCGACGCGATTGTGAGTGCGTAAAAGGAACACCCGTATTCGTACTGAGCTTGTGTACGTCAATCATTCGTAAAGTGGCCCACAAAAGAGGCCGAAATGTATAGACGATGACGACACTTCAAACGCTCTACATGACGGTAAATTATTTTCAAATTCCAAATCGGGAGAGAGTCCCGATTTGGAATTTGAAAATAATTTAGAGTGAGAGAATGTGGGTCACTGACCTACAACACAGAAATCCTTACCCGTGAAAGACAAGAACGTAACCTTTTTATACAGTTGGAGTTGAAACTTTCACTGGTCTTACAAATAATTTCATAAAACTATTTCTCATTTAACGTTCAATTTCGAATTTATTCATCAATCGTTTAACTACCGCGTTCTTAATGTTAATTTATAACCTCGCGTGGACTGCGCAAACAGAAATTTCTGTTTTTGTTCACTTTCATTCTGAAGGAAAACAACAACTGATAATGATTGAAACCAGTTTTAATTGAGGATGGTAATTCTTGTTTTTAGGGCACTTAACTTGGATGTGTTATAGCTCAATTGGTTTTTAATTGAAATATATACCTACTACGGTTAATATTACTTAAAACGAATGCAAGAGGACAGAGCACCAAAGCGTCTTCTGCGTGGCAAACCTGATGGCCGAAGACCCCTGGAAGACAAAAACTCAGATGGCTCGACGGAGTCAACAAGACCTAAAGGCAATTGGAATGACCGGCTGGCAGGGAAAAGCCAAGATAGGATTGAATGCCGAAATTTACTCGACCAGACCAAGGCCCACCCGGCTGTAGAGTCAGGATAATGATGATGACGTTTAATTTTAGGGTTAAATTGAATGACAACTATACGAGTACTAGGAGGTAGAGAGGTACCTACTGACGGTTAATTTTAGGGTTAAATTGAATGACAACTATACGAGTACTAGGAGGTAGAGAGGTACCTACTGACGGTTAATTTTAGGGTTAAATTGAATGACAACTATACGAGTACTAGGAGGTAGAGAGGTACCTACTGACGGTTAATTTTAGGGTTAAATTGAATGACAACTATACGAGTACTAGGAGGTAGAGAGGTACCTACTGACGGTTAATTTTAGGGTTAAATTGAATGACAACAATACGAGTACTATAGTAGTACTATACTCGTACCTTCGGCGACGAACTAGACTTTCTAAATAACGTATAAAGGAGGGGTACCTACTTCACAGACTTTTAGACGTATAGTAACATAACTTTCCGAACAACCGACTACCGCTGCGGTAAACGTGTTCTAGGGTGGAGACCGCGACTCTGCAGACGTAGTGTAGGGCGCCCTCATTTGGGAGGGTCCTGTAGTCAAGAATTAGCAAGCTGAAGTGGCAGTGGGCCGGCCATGTCTTGCGAAGAACCGCTGGAGTAAACGTGTTCTTTAGTGGAGTACGCGACACGGCAAACGTAGTTTAGGACGCCCTCTGTCCAGGTGGGATCACGATCTGCGAAAGACTGTAGGCAGATGCTGGATGCGGCAAGCTGAAAACAAGGCGCTATGGCGCTCATTAGGAGAGGCCTATGTCCAGCAGTGGAAAAGTATAGGCTGATAATGATGATCTGCAGAGGACTAGTGTAGGTCGACAATGATAATGATGAACGTAATTTTTCAGGTACAGGTATGACATCAGAAGCCCTGGGGGTGTCTGTTGCGCCGTCGTTCTTCCACTCTTGCGTGTCGGACGGCAAAACAGCGACCATGGAGGATGTTCAGAGATTCAAGGTAAGACTGTATACCTACTGTTTGTGATCTGATCTGGGTTTGGGAGATAGTTGTGTGTCTTTGACGGCGTATAAAGCTATTATTAGATTGGTGGTGGTACGGGAATCTCTTGCTAAATATGTAGCGATAGAAAAAAACATTTATTGTATGAGAATTTCATAAAACTATACTAAAGTTATACACAAACATAAATAACAATAAACTATGCAAAAGGAGTAAATTCAGGTTACACACAAAAATTTTGAACTAATTGTCTTTAATTGCTCAGTATTTTAATTTCCAAAGTGTCATTACTTACTTACACAACAATAACTGTTTGTCTATGTTTTCATGGTCATTAGTTCTTGACAGTTTCCCTGCTATTAGGGTGGTCGCACAGAACAGATGCGCACAGCTACGACGCAGTACAAAAATGTGCATTTAAACATTGCTTTAATTCGTAACATTTAGATGCATTTCAAATTGACGGCATCTGACATACAGCTCGCGGGCCACTCTTTTAAAGCTCAAAGTCATTTTGTCACTGTAAAATGTAAGTCATTTTGTCACTATAAAATGTATCTAAAGCCCACATTTGAATGCACATTTCTGTGCTGCATTGTAGCGGCGTTGGATGAATGTGTGCAGAGTTTTAAACTGCTATTTCTGAAACTACAGTATGACGTAGGAAAACTACGGCCGTCTCCCGCTCCAGTAGGCTAGGTATGATTAAATGAGGCGTGTATAGGCCGAGGGCCTCGTTTCCACTTCGATTTCATGCGCTACATGTTACGGTTATGCACTCGTACGAATATAGGTGACTTTTGTTTTGTATCTTTGTTTGTTGTGGGTCATTTTCTGCTGAACAGCTGTTATTAGATCATGAGCAAATTAGCAGTAGAATGTAATACTCATACCCCCGAATACTCAATGGCAATTTAGAGTTAAGCAAGTCTCAAATGACGAATTTTTGACAGAATTTCATGGAAAACTGCAACTCAAAAAATCGCAACTTGAGTTAAGTTTAAGTTATGTTGCGTTTGAGCATTCGGGTGTTATGGTCTTAAATAAATGTGATTTCGAACAGACGATGGTCTGAACTTAAAATTTTTAATTACTTGCTAACTAACATACCATAACTAACATACCCAAATAGGGGGGCCTATTTAGGGGAGGTATGTTCACTGTATAGTAGTGGAAGTCTGTTTACGAGGATAGTAACTTTTAACATAACCACGCTATGACTCAGTGACGTGCAGTAAGTCACTATCGAGTGTTCAGTAGGTTTTGGCCATTAGTTGCTCATCGTTTTACGATATTTACTACAATGTTTATGACGTGTAAATAGTCTGTTTGTTAGTCATCACAATGTTACGCAAATTATGCGTTTATGGCAGCAGGTGTGATGAGAATTTTAATTATTTCTCGGTTATGATCATCATTGATCATGCGATTAAATTCCATGCAAATTAAAAACTTGATCAATAATGGAATGCCCCTGGAATATTCGCTTCGTGTCATAAATAGAAATGCTCAGTACTTATCTAAATTTATTTAAAACTAGTTTATGCAAGCGTTGTTTCTATGGAAACTTTTAAAGGTGATTTCTATCCCATGGGAACTGATTTATGCGATGAAAAGTAGCCTATGTTTGATTCCAGGATTAGAATTACCTGAACGCAAAATTTCAGCCCGATGCGTTCAGTAGTTTTGGCGTGAAGAGGTAACAAACATCCATCCATCTATCCATCCATCCATCCAAACTTTCGCATTAGATGGATCGATGTTTGTTACCTCTTCACGCCAAAACTACTGAACGGATCAGGCTGTAATTTTGCAGACTGGTAAGTCTAACCCTGGAATCAAAATCCCTGGATAGAAATAACCTCAAAACGGTTCCATAGAAACAACGCGTGCGAAGCCGCGGGCGGCGGCTTGTTTATAATATTAGTGTGACTTGAATTATTAGATTCATGCGAGGTTGAGTAAAACCACAACGATGCAATCAGTAGTTGCCTTTCCAACTTCTGACCTAAAATCGTTACGGTCATTGATTTCAAAGTTCATTGCTTGTCTAAACGATTTGGTTTTTTATACGCGGATAGATAAAACATTTGTTCACTTCCGTGAGCTTTGAGAATTTAAATTGCCTGTGTATCGAAGTGGAAACGCCTCTCGGTAGTTTAGACAGGGTTTACAGTATATTCGCAAAATTATTTAGTATTTTTTAGTATTTGACGCGGCGGGCAAAGGTCCGCCTGCGACGCAGGAGGTTCCGGGTTCGATTCCCGCCTTGGGACAAATGTTTGTGCGATCTGCAAATCACTCACTAATCTAAACCGGCTAAAACTTACAAGAGTAGGCACTTTTAGGTTAAATGTGTTGGTGAAAGATCATGCTCTTTTTTGCGCAGGAAAAAAAAACAAACATTTCCAAGGTTCGATTAATTCCATCTCAGTGACCTTGTTGCGGATATGCTTTATACATACTAATATTATAAATTCGAAAGTAATTTTGTCTAGTTGGACACATATTAATGAAATTTGGCAGGGCGAGGTATAACGTGCTGTATCCCGGGGTTGGGCATAGGCTACTGTTTATACTTGAAAAGTGCGTGCGAAGCCGCTAGCAGAAACTAGTTATTATAATAAATATATAACTATTTAGTTACGTTAGGAAGAATATTCCATACAGCAAGATGTACTGTACCCTCTCCAAAAAACGTCAGGCGTTCAAACTGTTTGGCGAGTGTTTAATAAAATTTGTCATTATTCAATAGCCTATGTACAAAAACGTGTAATTTAGGAAAACAGCTAATGTATCAGTTACACAGATAAACACATATTGCACCAAAATGGCGACAGATGCGGTTTGGAGTAGACCTTGCGTATCTGCATGTGTTTCTGGTACAATAATTTCAGATTAATATCATGTCTTTGTTGATTCGATCACAAATTTTGCTGGACTCGATGAAAAGTTTGAGGTGTTCACGTCTCCAGTTGCGGTTTTTGACGAATTTTCTTCAATAACTGACAAAAATATCGTTTCTTTAGATTGAGACCTGCCTAAATCTGATTTGCGTTTGAGGATTCGTGTGTCGGTTAGTGTTTTTGAAAATGGTTAATGGTCAGCTACTTTTGTCGTTGTTGTACCGCAGACTGTAACCACTTTAAAATGCAAGTCGAACTGAATGATTCATCAACAAGCCAAAACTTGAATTCGTGATTTGGGATTGATAAAGGAGTTGTAATTCTTATCCTAAGCATAAATATTCTATTTAAAGATCATAATCAATGAAACTATTAATGTAGCAATGTTATCTTATCACGGGAAGTCAACAAACGCGTCTTATCAGTATACTGTAAGAGAGATTTCTAATAGCGTTTCTTTATCTGATAACTGAACTTAACAAGCTAATTTAACAAAAGAATCAAAAACCCTTGATGAAAAATTTACTATGATGTTGAACCATCATATGAACTACTGCATCGATTTTCTTTATACGAGAACACTTGACCAAGTCACGTTTGAAGCAAAAAAACTTACGAGGGCACGCTATAGCCGTACGAATAGGATTTCGCGTTCATAGGACCGGATAGCGCATACCTTTTTGGAAAGGCATAAGCGCATAAAATATTTTTTTTGTATTACTAGAAAACTACACAGCTAATTAAGAAACTGGCTTTGAGGAACCTACGAATGAAAACATAACTTATTTCAATAGACCGCAGGTTTCTGGGACCAAATTATGTGCGAAACAGTGCACTTTCATGATTATTTTTTCTCAATTGTATTTTCACATTAGAGGAACCACAGAAATCATGTAAATTTTTATGTAATACGAGTTTTTACCACGGGGATCCTGAGTACTGAGATCTAGTCCTATTTGACAAGCAAACCTGTATGGATCGCCTTTCAGGAGATCACACTTGAAACTTTCAACTATCTTTTGCTACACTGATCAGTGGCTATGATTTTTTACAATCTTAATTTCTTTAATCCCAGCTATAACTTTGAGATTACCTCTGTATGCAAAAGGTGACAACACTGCCTAGTTTAAGGAACACTGCCATAGTTTGTAAATAGCTTATAAAAATGTTCACTAAACTTCTCTAAAACATGCGGCAAAGGCGGAAGTAAGCGTAAGTATTTTACTGTAAACATTTAGTACTTATCTATCTAGTCTTACTTCTTTTACTACTACTTCTGTTCTGTCATTGTAGACATGTGTGTACGGGTACCATGCTATTGTCATTAGAGTGAGTGATGCCTCTGCTAGACAGACGAGGCCTGCGGTGGCGGCCATTCCCCGAATCCTGCTGACCAATCGAAAACCTAGCTTACGTCTCTTTGTCCACGCCAGCCGTCAACCAGCGGTTGGCGAGCCGTAAGCGCGGCGTCGCCTAGCCGTAGCCGAGTCGACGTATCGGAGCTTCTGATCCGCTTTGTTTCGTGCTTACGTTAGGTTGACGACTGTTTGACGGCGGCGCGAAAGGCGATACGGTTACGATCCCTTTCCGAGTTGATACGTGTGCTACGACCTTTATTGGTGTTAAGATCGACGTTTTTTTTTTGTGTACGTCGATTTCTCCGTAATTTATGAACCGATTTGGATGATTCTTTTGTTGTATAGAGGATGATCGCGAGGAGGTTCTTTAAAAATTTGATTCCCGTGGAATCAGTATGTTAAAAACTACGAGATTTCAAGTCGGTTTTAAGTTTTTTGAAAACATTCAAATTATACCTTGCATCTTTGCTGTGTGTGCCCTTCTACTGACAATAGCATTGTATTGTATGTTTCATAGTACGAATATCAATCACAAGGCACAAGATCCGTAAAACGTCCCAAAGATTTCCGACTGGTTCCTTAATTGGCTACGCTTTTCCTAACAGAGTTAAAGATTGCTGGTGCAAGTCCTGCCTGAGTCGTTAATTTTTCGGATATATAAATTCTTGTAATAGCTGTACTAAATGATCGAACCATATCTAACGTATTTATTACTCATCTTTGTAGACTATAAGTAATTTAGGCGCATGTAGTTACGCTTACCACCCTCAAGCCATTCTCCAAGGTACAATATTAGTAAACAACTCTCAAAATAACACAAAAATACAAAATTCTCTTACTGTCGTCCAGTTTGAGAAATAGTTGTCAGCATTATGCATTTTAGGATAGTGTTCCAATCGACAAGTTACGCATTTTCTGTCAAAACATCAACAATAAGAAAGTGATTTTTGGTTAAGTATGGGGAAATAAATAAGACCCAACCCACCACTATCCACCGGGGTTCACGGATGCCAATACTGCGGCCGCATCTGCCGGTCCCGTACCTTACAAGTCATCTACGTAAGTGCCGAAAAACGAACACTACATAAATCATCCTTCGTGGATGTAAAGGCCGTTGATGATGATGATGGGGGCAAGGTTTACTAACATTGTATCTTGAGTTTGGCCAGAGTAAACCTGTACATATTGCAAAACTAGTATTTCAGTAGAATGTAATCTAGAATAGAGATAAGACCTCGACTGCTTCTCTATTTAATGGTGTGAAACGTTGCTTAACCCCAATTTATTTAACCTTGTCTAAATTAGGTATTGCTGTAGAGTGGTGCTCTTGTTTTTAACGCGATAAGAATCAGACTGGTTAATTTAAACAGCGTTATTCAGACTTGAACAATTGAAAGTTAATTTTATTTATCTTTCGAGGCTCATTATTTCTAGTAAGTTTCTTCTTTCGCTTTTACTTATTGACTGTAGCTTAAAAATATTGAAGTGACGATGATCAAATAGCGCGTTTTTAATATTTTCTTTAGTTGTCATTTGTATTTTTTTATTTAGCCAAATTATCCCGCTGCTGGGCAAAGGCTTTCAGACCCAAATCCTTCCACTCGGTGCGGTCTCGCGTGATTAAATGTATAATTTTGCAAAATGTCTTGTAGGTACCGTACGATTACTATGGAGGTAATGTTATCTTATGACTCAATAATAAAATATTCTCACTAACATTGAAATGGGCATTGAAGTTTGAAACGGATAACATTGATACGGTCCTAGAATTAAACCTCTTTAACACCGTAGATTTATCAAGAAGCACATTTAACACTTTCATAACCTACGACGCACATGTAGTTCTTGGACCCCGAGTAGCCTCGGCTCGCCCCATTTCTTCGGCTCGCACCGCAGAGGCTGGGCAGTGAATGCGTTAATCCTTCTCAGTAAGCTTATCTATTCAATATTTAACTAACCGCTGACTGCTGAGTATGATTCGCGACCCACTGTTACTGATAAGAGCTTGATTCATGAATTTGTTTGTTACTCACATCCGCTTGCTTGCTGACTAATGTTAGCTTAATTCGAATTATGAAAGACGACACTGTTTAAATTAGACACCTAGCCCAGGGGCCCTATTCTGCTAACTGATCTCTTTAATATGAAACGAGTATTCTCGCAGTGATATCGTCACGTATCGTCACGAAACCTTAGATAAAAGAAACTCTAGCAAGTGCGTTTCGTCTTATTTGCGGAGAGATTGATAGAATGCTTTCAACCTTGATACTTTTGACGGACGTCCCTGCCCTTAGGTACCTACTTAAAACGCCAAAATATGTCATTCTGTGACGATATAATTGCCATAAACAGTATCAACTAAACGCTTCACGTTTAGTTTCTCGGAAAAATGCCCCAGATGTTTCTTCAATGGTCAACTTAGCTGACTTTGTGTCAAAAACCATTCAAAGTCGAAATGTTTACAAATAGTTAAAGTAAAAATAAAAATTTAATTTAGCTACAGTACAGGTTACACCTCAATAATAGCACAGCCTACCTATATGCATACAGTCGTTCGACGAAGGCGTTTTATTTAACAGGGCAATCGTGCGGGTGGCAATGGACGGGTCGGGGGGCAAGGGACGGGTCGGGGGGCAAGACGCTTCCGAGTTACTAAGGCGGTAATGTATGCAACTCGGGAGCGTCCCTCCCCCGTCCCGTCCCTTGCCTCCCGCACGATTGCCCTGTCAAAACCATGTCAAAATGCCTTCGTCGAACGACTGTATGCATATAATAATAGTATTGGATTGATAGCGTTATGTTGGTATATTTATGTCATTATTTTTAATAAGTTGGTACTTAGTAGATTTTGTAGAACATTTAGGTAATATAGATTTGTTTAATAGTTTTTAGTCCGCATCTACTTTATATTCATATCATGCTTTTCTCCTAGTATTCTGCAACATCTCTCTTCTATACCACTGCACTAAAGACCTAACCTTATTCTAATACTAATTCCCACCACCAGGTGGCGACCCGAATCATGCGCCAGATGATAGAACAGTTCAGCGCTGGTGATCTCTTCGGGCGTGACAACTATGAGTACTACGCGCGGGTCACGGGCCGCATTCTGCGCGTTAAGGACGAGTGGATATGCTCCTTCCGAGACCCGCCGCCTCCGAGGCACCATAGAGACCAAGAGGCGTATGCCAGTAAGTACATCATCATTCACCCATTGCTGAGTCTTGGTCCTCTTCGGTCGTGACAACTTTGAGTACTACACGGGTCAAGGGGTCTCATTCTGCGCCTTAAAGACGAGTGGATAATTATGCTCCTTCTGAGACCCCTTCCTCCGAGACACCATAGAGACCAAGAGGCTTATGCCAGTAACTCCAGTAAGTACATCATCAACAGCCCGTTGACTACCTCTGCTGGGTATATCTCTTCGGTCGTGACAACTTTGAGTACTACACGGGTCAAGGGGTCGCATTCTGCGCGTTAAAGACGAGTGGATCTTGCGAGACCCGCCAAGACCAAGAGACCAAGAGGTGGATGCCAGTTAGTACATCATCAACAGCAACATCTTTCAGCTCATTGAACTGTGAGGTCTATAAATTCTCTTCACCTATGTCCATCAGTGGACGCAGTGGCCGTGGCAGTCGTGGCGTAGGAATCGACTCCTGCAACTCAATCCGTGTATGTCGTAGAGCTAACTAAGGGAACCTATCAGAAGAAGGGCAGCCCATGGGCACCACGATTCCATTATGTGTTGCCGGATGCCGCGTAAATTTCACGGTGGACGCACCAGGTGCGTCAACGGCACTGGAATAAAAATTACGTGAACACGCAGGGCGAGCCAGTGGTACTGGACGTGTTAACACCTCCACTGCGATCTCTAATCCATCTGCCAATTGTGGTGATTATGGCAAAAGACCACTTGTTTGTGGAAGGCATGTTCAGCAGATGAGAGCGAGCAGTTAATTTTAGCCGTAAATTCGTATCCAGTTATCACAGTAAGTGCAAGAAACATGAACCCTACAATAACACGTATATGGGTTTGAATTACATTCGTATGATCGGAACATTTTTTACTAAACAGTAAAAAGATTGTAAAACAATGAGTGATTGTGACTCGGTTTTCTCATAACATAACACAAGACGCTCAAACTCCATGTTTAGTTTAACAAGAGACGAGCACGGGGAGATTTTCACATAGGATTGTTGATTTAATTGGGTCTAATTTGTAGTTGTAATGCGGATGGCTACTAGGATTGCCATCCAGCTGCATTGAAAATGCCGCTGGATGGCAATTTATGCTGGATCGAAGTAAATCCAGCGCGGTTTCAGCAAAGAACAATAAAAAAAAGACAAAATTTTCCCAAAATTTGCAGAACAACAAGACACAACTTGCAAATTTTGTAGTTTGTGTTTTTACGGTCACGACACGGTCGCCGTGCCGTGTTACGGGTCATTCATTTATTACGTAAGACGATTTAGAGGGGAGAGGGGTCGACCATGTCATTTTTTCTTACAAGGGGGTGGGAGGGAGTCGCGATAGTTCTTACGTAAGATACAATTATTTGTACCTTTGTAAGTACAAAAAAACATTTCTAAAAATTGTTACTTTGAAAAATAAACATTAAAACAAACCAAACGTGTATTAATTTTTTCCTTTAGTTAGATTATTACGTAATAAATATTAAATAGGGGGGGGGGGGGATTTTTTGAATGCAATAAATAAAATACTGAATACTGAACCGTCTCGTGGTCGTGACTGTATGCATGTTAAAAGAGCATTTATGGTCGAGGGTCACTAATGGTACGAGTGGCTACATAATCATCGTTTGATGTTGGATTTCATACTGAAAGTGCAGGGAAGGAGTCCTGCGGCTATTCGTTTTTTTTTAAGGCGAATAGTAGGGTGGATAGTGGCGCCACCACATATTTAATTTTATACTTACGTTATACAAAGGAATTATCAAGAAATCGGACCGCGCGTAGACGATATCGCCTTAACGCAGTAATACTAAATTCATCCGGTGGTACTACCTTCAGCGCTGCGTCTTGGGGAGTTCGTGAATACGCACTCTACTAGTTCGGCGAAAAAGATCAATCATCAAAATGCTTTCGGTAAATGTGGATCCATCGAGCTTAGAATCTTCTCTCCTTCATGAGTGTAGACCACGACTCGGAAACGTAGTGTAGGACGCCCTCCGGCCAGATGGGAAGACGACCTGCGAAAGACTGTAGGCAGATGCTGGATGCGGCAAGCTGAAGACAGGCCGCTATGGCGCTCATTAGGGGAGGCCTATGTCCAGCAATGGGCTAACATAATATGCTGATGATGATGAGCTTAGAATTGAACTACTAACTGCAATTAATCGTTTCAATGCTTATCGTGGTAATCTTTTACAGGACAACTATCTTTGGAGGCTGAAAAGACATGGCTGCAATGCGAATGCGATCGCTGGGGAAATAAATTAGCACTTGCAGGTATGAAAATATTACTTTTATTTTCAGCACTATTCCATAGATGTAAGGTTCTTATTACACTTGCACGAAGGATGGTAAAATTCTCCCTTGGTTATCTTCAATCATTGCTTTTGATCAGTGCTTTTCTGCCAAACAATGAAAGTTACAAAGCTCCTTTTTCACAAGCTAAGTGCAAAGCAAGCTTTAGAAATAAACAAACGTATATATTTTAGTGAATTATGGAAACCAAACGATCATATAGAATAAGAAGAGAAAAACATTTATTTAAGACTTACCTACACAATAAAAATGGTGGACAAATAATTGAAAAAATCTAAGAAGTAAGCCCGAACATGACAAAATTGATTCTACCTCAGCATGAGTTTAGTTTGACATAATGAAGAAATTTGCAAGAATATATTGTTCTACAGCGTTATTGGTAATTGACTGCCACGTGAACTGCAGGTCTGTCCATCATCACAAACACGTCCGTGAAGACGCCAGGTGTTAATTCTTTTTTTTTTTGTAAATCACTGATACGAAATAAAAACACGCTTGTCCAGAACCCAATGAATTACTAAAGATCGATCGCTCACTCATATACCCACTGTTAACTTAGACCAGAGCTGTTTTTAAGTTTAGTTTCAAATAAAGAACGATTATTGAGTACCTACTACTAATACCAATTTTAAAAATTAAGACCTGACGTCTTCACAAACGTGTTCGTGATGATGGACAGAGACTGCAGTTCACACAGTGTCAGTGAATTAGGAGTGACGGAACCGTCGTCCCACTGCGATGTCCCACTGCTGGGACAAAACTTTTTCGTGGTCCCACCAAACACACACTTGACCGTCCCACCCCCGAAGCCCATCCAACCCCCGCGAAGCGGGGGGGGGGGGGACGTGGCGACTCTGTGACTGAAAGGGTGTGTATAATTATATATAATTGCACCCAGAGGGACATCGCAGTGGGACCACGGTTCCGGAGTGGAATTAGGTACCAATAACACTGTTTGTACCATCGACCCTGATTTATGAATGACCCACTATACCCGAGAATTCGCTTTATATTAATTTCTTGACGGATTAACTTCATTAGGTGTTTTCCGCAGGTCTGCAAAAAGAAAATCGTTTAAGTTACTAATAATCAAGTTACAATAAAAATAGTACAATTTGTATATTTGGTGAGTCAATGCGGTGTCTTTATTAACTTATCATAACATATTGACTCTAGGTTGAGGTAGCACTGTTGTTAGAATATAGTAAATATTGGATCACTAGTCATCTATATTTTGCACTGATACTTTTTGCTGTATAACTTAGTATTTATATTTAAATCACATTGTAACAACACGGGCCGTATAAATTTAAAAAATAACACAAATAATAGCATGCAAATAAAAAAATTAAAAAAAATCTGTTGAAATGTCAACTAAAATATTAATAAACTAAGTAAAGTAAAAAGTATTTATTCGGTGTCACGAATTTACAAGCAAAGTTGGTACAAAAAAATATAAGTTACCTACTACCGTGACATCTAAAAAGGTAATAGATTAACCAATAGGTACATTTAAAGATTAGCATTTAAACATGTTTAAAATCATATTTAAAAAACTGTCTAATATAAAACAGTTTTTATGATGTAAAATATGTGAATTTAAAAAACTGGCTGAGTTACTTTCTTGACCAACTTATTTTCATTTTATTGAATTACATCTGTTGATTTTATGGGATAATGGATGACCACGTAAACTTTTATCACCTACACTGTTTCCCCCCTATTTATTTTCTTTTGACGTGACAACGTCTTATAATTCGATAGAGCCGGCTGCACGCACGAAAAAACATGACTCATTCGGCGTTACCTCGCTCTGAGGCGTTACCTCGCTCTGAGGCGTTACCTCGCTCTGAGGCGTTACCTCGCTCTGAGGCGTTACCTCGCTCTGAGGCGTTCCATGTAAGGCTTGAAGTGCAAGCGAGAGCGCTCAACATCCGTCCCTCTCCTACTTGAGTGAGCGATGCGTCTGCGTTGTCACGTTCAACTATCGTCAGTAAACCGACTTTACAGACAACCAATTTTTTTTTAACAACTCCTGTAAATCAAACAAATAAAGTATTCAATTCGGTCAAACCGTTTTTAAGTATTAACGAGACTAACGAGCAGCAATTTTATTGCAGCAGATTTTATACAAATACAGTTTTTCTTGACCAAGAGACATTAATCATGAAAATTGTAGTTATTAAGGTTATGCACACCTTATTCGTAGGTTTTATTTGGACGTATTTAAAATTAAAAACTTTTGTACATAAATTCATGCAAATGATAAACTCACCAATCACTTTACTATGACAATATTGGTATCATCGCAAATCGTCCAAGAAAGAAACTCTTCTACTTCTTCTTTATTTATTTTTGGCTCTGCGTCATGGTTTGACACAATTCTGCCAATGTCAGTTTTCTAACTAATAAGATTAAAATTTATGGAGTTTGTAATAATCAAAATAAAAAGAGGATAATTTAATATCAATCAAGTTCATTAATTACAAAAGCAAACATAAACAACCAAAATAAATAGTAAAAAGCTTTTCAAAAAGCACTAAAAAAATATTATTCTGAGTATGAAAAAACATAATATTTACGTAATCTACAAAGCTACAATTTAAAAGTTAAACGTGTGATGCTATTTGCACGGAAAGATTAATAGAATCAACCTTGACATTTTTGACACATGTCCCTCCATCTGTAGTTTCTCTCATCAGAATTAAAATGCCTAAATATGTCATTTTGGGACGATACCATTGTATTGTTGATCGAAACCCTGATAGTTTGAAAGTAATAGTACTAAGTATTAAAAGTTTTTGCGTGTCTTCGATATGTATTACCTATTCATACCATTGTTCGATGGATCCAATGCGTAGAAAGATAACAATGGAATAGAAATCAGTTTCGTCGAGTCACCTCTGTATGACAGGATGTATGTATAATAAGCTGTAAAACATGGCCTATGCTCTATTCTTCCTTTAAAAGTAGCCTGGATACGGTAAGTGTATTTGGTATATCGTACGAGTATGACCCACAAACAGGTTATACAGGGTGGATTTTTTGGATGGGGCTGTAAGGGGAGGTACATTAAACGGTGTAGCTACAGGAAAATGGGTCTAAGAAGACTACACATATTTTGAGAGTTATTTTTATCCATATTCTCAGATTTTCAAATAAAATTACAGGTCGCAAAAAATCGGCATTTTACACAATAACTTTTTTGACGCCGATCGATCCTGTTTCATAAACTGATCAAAAACTTCTATCGGACCAACTGAGGTTAGAGTACAAAAAAAAACAGACAGTGCAAGAAACTTTTCCCATTTATTCATGTATTAATTATGTTGATTCTCACTGTTTCAACCTCTCATTCTAGGCCTATCTAAGTCAGAAGAGTGTCAGTCGATGCCGGCCCTAGTCGGCGTAGTGGGTAGCGGCGGCGCGGGCGGCGTGCTCGGTCTCGGGATCATTCCCGAGCACAGCCTGCTCGACTCCTGCACGCGCCTGTCCATATCGCTCGAGGAGAGCGTCTTCAAGGTACGCCACATGCCATCTACATCTGTCAAAGTCATTCGAAGCCGGCCCTAGTCGGCGTAGTTGACGCGTAGCCTAGCGACACACCAAGAGGGAAAAAATGTATGAAAATGTGCGAGACGAGCCACCCTGCAAGCATCTAGCTCAGATTGTCGCGTAGTATTGAGGCGATGTCTGTTTTCTGGATTTTTAACTCGATGGACGCCTAGCGATACGCATAATTTCAGACGAAATATTGATAGTCTTCAGTGTGGTCAGACAAAGTAACGAAGGCATGTGAAGGTGCTAAGCTACATGCCTACTTAGACGCCAGCAGTGTAGCTGTGACCTTTCAGTCGTTCGTCGAAGTTAGAAAATAAATAGAATAAATCATGCTGTATTAAAACCTAAAAAGTTTTCAGGCATCTTTCGTTAAATTCCCTTATCTTTTTAACACAAAAAGTTATCACAACTTCTTATCCTTATTAAGTTCAGGTTTGAAGCCTATACTGATGGTGGACCTATAAACGACAACTCACATTATTATTGAATGCATGGCGATATTGTGATAAATCACAGAACGACCAAGTTTTAATCTTGCAAATAAATGGTGAATAGCGTCTGTACTTTTGATTTGACATTATGTTACTTAGTTTTCTTGCTTTAGTAAAGTAAGTAAAACTTTATTCCACAAGTAAAACGGCACTATTTAAAGTTAAGGGTTAAAAGAGTTATCCAAGTTTCGCACTAAAATATGTATATAAGGCTTCTTGCTTTAGTAAAGTAAGTAAAACTTTATTTCACAAGTAAAATGGCACTATTTAAAGTTAAGGGTTAAAAAAGTTATCCAAGTTTCGCACTAAAATATGTATATAAGGCCGCCCATTGTGCAACTCTGTATCTCTCTTTTCCTGTAGGTATTTTTATTTTTGTATTTTCTTGGCGTGCAATAAAGTACAACGTATTCTATTGTATGTATTTGTAACATGATTCTCGTGTGGTAACCCATGGTCGAGTGACTGTCCTCCGTACTAGTTGATACTGTATTAGAAGTAGAAGTCTTACTCTCCCCCAAATGGGAGGCGTTTAGCTAGTTAGTTAGCGGCTAGAATTTGGGGCTAGAATCTAGCCCCGAACTCTAGCCGTTAGATAGTGCTGAGTGCATTGTCTAGCATTATTTATCATCTATTTTATTTCTATTATTTATCTCTTTCTAAGTATACTTCATTTACTTCCAGGTGTCAGTAAGCTCTTCCTCGCAGTCTTCCCGCAGCAACTCCAGCCCTCACATGACGTTGGAAGAGCTCCGAGCCATCAATAAATACGCAGAGAGCACTAAGAGTCTCTCCTACCTACCCCAGGTAAGGACCACACTAACAGTGTCTGGTCTACCACCGTGCTATAACGAATTTGTTTTATACCGGGGGAGACCTTTTTAAACCTCGATGTTACGGCCCTTTCCCACGGCCATCCAGCTCTGCAGGAATGGTTTTTTACTGGATCCCGGAAAAATCATGGGTGTATTCACACACAGTAGTTAGCATCCTGTTTTTTGCGGTAGAGCAACGAGCGGTTATTAGACCTAAGAAAATTCCACCTCTCCCCGATTCCTGCAAAAAACAGTATGCAGGCAGTGGGAAACACTTCCATTAGTTTAGACGTGTAATTAAACTGGATCATGTTTTTTACTGGACAACTGGATCCAGTGGACCAAATGACAAATTCGAACGGATCGGTTTTTTTCAGGGTACCGTAAACAGGATACCTACTCTTGTGAATGCTAGTATTTAAACACCTTAACACTAAACGGGATCCTGCAAAAAATCGTAACTGCAAAAAACGGGATATGGCCGCGGGAAATGACTGTAACAATCTAATTTAAAAAAATATCGAAAACCTTGAATACGATTTTAGTTTTAACCATCATAACATTAGAACAGCTCCGCATATTGTCATCAAAAATAGCATAACATACTCTGTAAAGTCGACGTTATCGAGTGTTTTTAGCTTTGTTTGATGAATATAGGCGTAGCCGTTTGTTACGATGGTTGAAAGTGTAATCGTGGGGGGTTTCCGAATTTTTAGTATATTTTCTTGTAGCAGTAATAGCCTCTAGAAACGACTTATGGCGAAATGGTTTTAATGCTCGGTTCCTGTAAACAAAAACGGCTTGTATTCTGCTGCGGGTTGTTGAATTTTTTTGCTCGCTCATAGTTTGGTTTAAGTTACAAGTTAGTTTAAGTACCTATCTATTTAATTAAAGTTTTGGCATGTTTCTTCCCTTTTGGGGGAAACAACAAGTAAAAAGGATTTTGACAACTAACAGTTTAGAAAATATCGCTAAAATTGAATCGTCTGTGTAGGCGAAACAATCCATTGGTTATAGGAAGCCGGCATTAATGATGACAGATTTTCCATGAACCTTTACATTACACTTTTAATGAATCGTTCCTGGAAATCCTGCTATCAGAAAGTGACTCTCTCGTTTGAACTCTGTCCTGTCAACTATAGTAGTTTCATGATGATCTGGCATAAAGTCTTCTCGGTGGGGGGTCGATTCTAAAGGTGCTTGGTGTCCGCCAGAGATGTGTTACGTACTAAGCGGCGGAATTTGTCCAATTTAACCAATTGAATCGACTGATTTTCATAGCTAAGAGTTCGTATTGGTTGGATTTGACATTCTACCGCTTAACTGCCTATCCACATCTCTGGTAGATAGATGTCCTGATGCCAGCCACAGATGATCTGTTACTAATTTGAAGATTTAATTGAATTCTTGAATTAAAATCGAAAAATTAACAGCTACGGAGATTTTGAAGTCTTCGTAAGCGACTCTCACAAAATCCGTCATTCATTATGCCTTCACGGAAAAAGACGCGTTAAGTTTTGGTCTCATGATCGGGACGCAGTACGCTGCCGTATGCGGCACAACGTAGCGTCTGTGCGGAGAATCATTTGATTTTCACACCGCAGCGTGATAACGAGACGATACCGCGCTGTGCGTAGTACCCACTCCCCACTTCACCGCGCTTGTCCCTCACCGTTGACGCAGACATTCGGCGGAACAAAGGACAACTCCTAGACGTTTTTCATACGCTTAAAATCAAAATCAAAATCTCTTTATTTCCATAAATACAATAATAAATAATAAAAAAAATTTACACTTTTAAAAAGACAAATTATAAAACTAAACACTAACACGGAAATAAAGTCATATTTTTTATTTCTGTCGCTTCGGTGTGTAGACTAAGTTAAGAAGCGACGAAGAAGCTTTAGTCTCTCAGTTTTTATGTGTCCGGCACCGCATACCCCAGCGTACTGCGTTGTGATCAAGAGACCCAAGGCTTTACGCTACTTTTTCAATATTCTATGCAATAATTTCTATTGCTTCAATGATTATAAACATTATCTGTGGCTGGCTTTGATTTCCTTTACGTCACACAATCCTCTTATCTTCTAAATACCCCGAATTGGCCATAAATTGGAATGTGATTCTTGTCAAAATTATCTTTTACAAATATTGGGTTCCGGTCTAGTTCCGGTATTTTTATAACAGATCTCTGAATTTGAAACTTTCCCTCAAAAAACTAAAATTTATAGTAGGGCACTGGCAGTGGCTGAACGAGTGATTTCAATATTTTTTTCTTCAAATTCTAGCGCACACTAAAGGGGATACTTAAAAAGTGGTGAAATTGTTTTATAAACACCTGTAGCAAACACCCGTTGTCGATATTAACAAAACGGCCATTGACAAATCATACGTACTCAACGTGTACGCAATTAAAAAAAAAAAAAAAAAATTTCATAAAATATTTAAAAAAAATGTTGTGACTAAATAACGCACAATATATCAGTTACTTTTTGCCAGTGGCCCGTTTTTGCATGGCCAAAATGTACCACGATGTGATCCTCTGTCGGCTTTTCTGTTAGATTCTCCTTTCTATGTCTTCAGACGTCTCTGATCAGGACAAAGAGACTGCAAAATTACCAAACACTTTCGGGCCTTTCTTACCATTTTACATCGTTCTGCTGGTCAATTCTGATGAACCTATCCGAGAGTGTATCTCTAGCCGGGTACTGCAGAGGTATTTTAATTCATTCGATTCTTTTCCGAATCGAATCCGACGGATTTGAATTCGACCCCGACGGATCTATAAAACGTTATTTTGATTTCGCCTCGGGTTGAATCGAAAATCCGGAGCGAATCTGTTGACTAATGGCCATGCCAATGAGGAGGTGCTCGTTATTTCGATCATCAACACGAGGCGAACTCAAGATAGCGTTTT
This sequence comes from Eupithecia subfuscata, assembly GCA_963564075.1. Taxonomy (NCBI): domain Eukaryota; kingdom Metazoa; phylum Arthropoda; class Insecta; order Lepidoptera; family Geometridae; genus Eupithecia; species Eupithecia subfuscata. The sequence goes on along the minus strand of OY751116.1, from coordinate 2,840,944 downwards.
ATAGACCCGTCGAAATAGAATTCGAATCCGTCGGATTCGATTCGGAAACGAATCGAATGAATTGAAATACTACTGCCGATCGGTGTTACGGGGCGTCATGTAACATTCGCAGCGAGCGTGATACGTTACACCGTGTGCTAAAATCCGTCTCATAGCTCGTTGCGAGCGCGTTCTTTCCCCGTCCTGACTGCACGAACGCTCGCTGCGTAACACGCCGTGTAACGCCGGTCAGTACCCACCTTTGTACTATTTTCGCCGCTCATTGGCATTTTGAGTACAAATAAAAAACAAAAGTAATAAACCAATAACCAGCGAAAATAGTATGAGTACATTCACGAATACATGTGAATAGGGTAGTGTACTGGGTAAGAAAATGTTTATTCTATTTAGTCCGTCAGTTAGATTATCAGACGATATTGGACACGTATTTTTCTTTTGTCGAATAAACAAAAAATGATGAAGCCAGTTAAAGTTCCGCGTGACGTCACATCTTGCGACACTTTTTAGCAAGGTGTGCCTCCACTCACAAACTTTGACGCGCTTTATTTTTGTCATTTTTTGTTTGATTGACAGAAGAAAACATTATGTGTCACGCTAGCCTTAACGACATCATCCGGTAGGCCTTTGTCACCGCTAACGTACCAGCTATTCTCGAACCGAATGGTCTGTTGCGTGACGATGGTAAGAGGCCCGACGGTATGACACTAGGATTTAGAACACATCCGTCAGATTCCACTTTCGTCAGAAGTAGTTTTTTGTACAATTTCAGTTCAGTTTCGTCATGAATGACGCATGTGGATAACTTCTAATGACCCTTTCGTCAGATTTCGCTTTCGTCATAAATCTTCAGTTCCTAGTGTATATATTGGGAATAATACATTGGGAACAGAGGGACAGAGCCTACACATTTGCTCCCCTTGGAGTCGAGACCCTAGGTCTGTGGGTTACCGAGGGTTTTCGGGTTTTCAAAAAACTATCTGAGCGTCTGGTCGAAGCGACGCGTGACCCGAGAGCTGGTGAATATCTGGCACAGCGTATCAGCATTGCCATACAGCGTGGCAATGCAGCCAGCGTCTTGGGGACGCTTCCGTGTTGATATGGATCAGTTGAGCTACCTGTAGACTGTTTGCAACAGTCAGCAGTTAGCTCAATTGTAAACTAGTAGTAAACTACTAGTACTTATAATTTTCTTTGTGAATAAAGATGTTATGTGTTTAATATCTTCTGATAATCTAACTGACAGACTAAATAGAATAATATTTTTTTTTACCGAGGACACTACCCTATTCTGAATAGACCAGATGTCAAAATTCAAGATTGATTTTTCAGTGATTATAATGTTTCCATCTCACACAGAAATTGGTAAGAAAAGCCCGTAAACAGAAACCGTCTTAACAAGTTTCCAACAAGCCAATGCTTCGACTTGGATTCTCGACTATGGCTCAATAATGTTTTTTAATGAAGTAATTACAAATCTACCATGTTGATTTAAAATAAGGGAGTCCCTCATAAGTCGAATCTCTTGCTCTGAGATTGGCTTCTTCAAAACTTGTAATATGCTTCAGTTCAGTATGACTATGTTTCACCCCCTGAACGCTTGTAGGCACTGGGTGCATTTCCTTTTCACATAGGTTTAAGAATATATACATATATTTTGTGGTCATAAATTTAGTAGTCCAAATACCTGGAAAGGTGGTGGGACCCACACAAAAGTGTCTGTATTTATTAAATGGTTTTCAAAGTGAAGCAGGCATAAATTACTGTTTAATTATAGGGAAGACTTTTGATATTTCCGTCTAAAATTATATTTAAGTTTTATGCAGATATTTTGAATATACAATTATACGTTTTAAACATATTTAGGAATAGGGATTAGGTAGGTAACTGTTTCTAGAAATGGTTGTGTTTTCTCTTATGATAATCAGTATGTATATTTATGCAGTAGATGTTTCAAAGTTATAGTAACTAACGGTAGAAAATGTAGTTACTAATGAACTAATATTCTCGTTTCATGTTAACTTATTAACAGTTTTAACTTGGTGGGTAGTTTTAACATTCATCCATTTCATAATAATCTATGTAACATTTTAGTGTAAGCATAATTATATCAAAGTGGTTCAGAATAAAAGCTTGCGTAAGCAGACTTGATCAGGTTTTTCTTTCCGGGACGCACGATCATTTTTGAAAACTTTTTACTTACCGAAGAAAATAGTTAAACCAGTTGATATTGTCTAAAATTCGTTAAACCAGTTGATATTGTCTAAGCTTCAACTTGCCTACAGAAATATTATAAAACAAACCATGTATCCTGTACCTATTTAACCAGAATTGGATAGCTGAATTGAACTTGATAACAAACACCCATGAATAGTTTTTAATAACTTCAGAGATGATGAAAGTACACTTACCTACTCGCGGCCTCCCGGAATCTATCCAAATCCCTGTAGCAACAGCGGATAAGCATCGGCGGTGACGTATGCGGTGCGTAGGTGCACGAGCGGCAGCGGGCACGAATGCGCACGCGGTCCGAGTGGTTCCTGCAGCCGGCGGGGTCGTTGGACGCGGCGCGCGCCCGCGCCGGTACGCCCCCGACCCCCCCGCGACTACCGCGGCCCCCCCTGGCCCCCCTGGGGGGTCGAGCCACCCCCCCCTGCTCGGCCGAGGCGCGCGAGAGCACAGCGCTCTACGTGCTCGTCGCCTGCCTTGAGTTTTTGTTTTGATGCACCGGTACTGTGTCTGTGATTCGCTTCGGTGCGGAGGACTAACCGGCGCCGATCGAAGGCTTTGTTTCTCTGATTTTATTCGCTATTTAGCCTGACCGACAGGTCATTACAAATCACCTCTTGGTGTTTGAATAACATAAAGTTTTCTAATAAAAAATCGTGTAAACGTTTTAAATGCACGATGCACAGTCTCAAAGCATAAACGGCAGTGCCATGATTCTGAATCTTTTATTATAGTTAAAAAGTTGTATAGGGAGAGCAAAGCCTTCGTAGCTTACTCACACCACGGTATTTATGGGGCTCGCTTCGCTATTGGTGTCGCATGGTCCTTCGTCGTAGCTGTAGCACGTTTCGTAGCATGTTGTATTTGTATATTTGTTTAGCTCGTTCATGCATTCATCTGTCATATTTTACTGTAAATATTCAGTAAACACCTTTTATAATTAATTATTCTGTGTATTTTATATTTTTTCTAATGTTTCCTTAATGTATTAGAGTAAGGGACGTAGAGGTTTATTATAGCTGCTTTATAATATATTTTGGACATAAAATTAACAATCTTATTAAATCTAGATTTTTCTTTGTTACATTCGCAATAGAGATTGGTAGGTATAACTTCTGTAAAATTATTTGGTTTCGAAAAGTAGGTAGGTTATTTTACAACTTACAATATAAATGAATCGCAGTTTTATTGTGAGACATAGCCTTATACAATTGTATTCCCTAATACTAGCCCTGAGAAATTTTGAACTGGTTAATTATAATACTTCACAGTCAATATTCACATCTAGCATGTTATGTTTGTGATCAATCGCATTCAGACACATTTATCGTCGCCACAAGAATCTGTGATTCGCATAAAAATCCACATTTCAAACATCATTCACGTGTTATGTTTTTGTTGCATTTTCAAGTATAATCCAATAATTATTGATGTTTTATTAGACTTTTATATTGGTGAGCAATGGTTAATTAGCAAGTTTATTTATATTTATTGCTAAAATTTGTTTTATTTGCTCTCTAATATAGTCGAATTACGATTAATTCCATGGCATGTGACAAACGGATGACCAAACGCATTCGCCGTCAGGCGTAAATCGAACGTCTCGCGAAAGCTTTTGGTTATCCAAGAAGATATTCATGCTAGGCGCTATCTCATGCCAACATAATAAGATTTTATTTCATTTGATCGTAAATTGGCATTAGAACAGTTTGGCATGAATACATCCTTTATTGGAAGGCTCATCACAATGTATCCAACTTGTATCTTGTTTGAATTGTTTGACATGTCCAAAAGGGATTAGACAGAAAGAAGGCATATGCAGGTTAATGTAAACAAAACTAGCAACAGTTATTTTTGTCATAAAAATTCTAAATTGTCATCAACATAAAATGTTTCTGAACAAAATTTTGAAAAACTGCATGCCTTTGGTCTCTCGAATCCCTGACTTTTGACAAGATGTGCAACGTCACTCAACAACGGAATGTGTCAAATCCCTCCAATAAGATCGCTTGGTTTAGCGATTCTTTTGGTTGTGTTTTGACCAGGCTATGCTTTCAGGGTGCTTCTCCTTCAGAGATGTGCTAAACTACGCAGCAAGGAACTCAATGTATACAAACACTTTAGTTAGAATATCTAGTCTGCCTTTTGAGTTTGACAATTTTCGCCGCTCTTCATAGCACATCTTGATAGAAGAGCACACTTTCAACATACAGCCTAAACCCAACTAAAAGGATTGCTTTGCGATGAAAGTTAACTTCGTGGATTTTGATAAATTCCGTCGCTCAGCTACGTAGCATTCTGGAATCCGTTCCCAATATTCAATCTATCTTTAGTTTTGCCCATCAGTACTGCAGATAGCCAAAACTACAGATAGATAAAATGGGAATGGTTCTAACGCTCGTAGTACACACTCGCCGAGACGTCTCGTCGAAAATCCCTGTCCTCTCAACTGTGAGAGCACCATGATCACACATTTGTGCTCGACCTGTCTCGCCGAGGGTGTACCGCTATAATTGTGTTCATCATTTGTGTTACATCTAGCTATAACATTATCTTGTAATGTCTAGGTAACGAGCGTCGTAGCTCGCGGCGTCGGTCCCGGCGCACGCGCGTGTGCGGCAGCGGCGCCGCGTGCCGTGTCGCACACTCCGACACTGAAGTCCCGCTCGCTCTCCAGCCTCGTCAAGTGACCGCCTGACCGCTGCCCGCCGCGCATCTCGACTGCGCATACCCCTTGGCTATTTACGCCCCGCATCAAGAGGTAGCGATTTGAGACTGACGCGATGATGCGGTAGGTTTTTTTCGGTAGTTGATAGGTGCGGTAAAATATGCGGTATTCTGTGGGATTCAGCACAGTCTACACTGAAGTCCCGCTCGGTCTCCAGCCTTGTCAAGTGACGACCTAACCGCTGCCTGTTTAAATATGCGGTTGAGACTGCTATAGAATTTGGCACGGTATTGTGCCTAAATATGCGATCAAGCATTGGTAGTCGAAAACATCAAATTTAATACAAAGGAACGAAAAGCAAATTTTATTATTAAAATTGAAAGCGGGATTTCGTGTCACATTTTGAATTGGCTACTAATAATAGAATAGAGAAACAGCTAGAATAAAATTATTATAAACTCCAAATATTTATGCTCTCTACATTTGAAAATTTTGGATTTTTTTACTTTTTATAAAAGTAATAAGTATGTATTTTTATCTATAACATAGGTATTACCGGTTGAAATTTATAACAGGTATTTTCAAGCGTATTTTCTATTCCTTCAAACAGGTATTTCTTTTTACATTTCTAGAGTATTGAATGGTTTCACGTGATTATTAAATAGACGTAAAGAACTGTAGTTAAAATACACGATTTAATTTGAATACATAAATCAAACACAAAGTAGTATTTTAAGGAATTTCAATACATCAACGATATGCAAAATAAAGCATTATTCAACTTAAAAATTCTTATGATTCGTGTGTTAGAACTACTTGTCAATGTTTTACATTTACCGTCATTATATACATTCCTGTAAATAAACTGATTACTATAATAAACTTTAAATATATTGTAGGAATATAAAACATATTAATCTTTAAACTACGTGTTATATTTAGTTAAATCTATTAAATATAATCAAACTATAACGTATTCCACATTTCTGTATTCTTTCTACCTCAGTAACCTTCCATTTTTTACATTGTCTGACCGCGTTCATTAAATTAGATGACCTACTTCCGAACTTTGCCAAATTTAACAGTTATTGTGGCTCGAATTCGTTTTTGAGCCAAATTTTAAAGACTGAATTTATCTTCGTACCCTTTTTAAGAACTTTTGGATATTCGGTTTTTTTGTTTTCTGAAAATAGTCAGAGACCTAATGTTTTTATAGTACAAATAAATTTCCCCTGTGACCAGTCAAATTTCTGGATACATTTTTATACAATTTAATGATTGAATTATAATTTAGGTGCTAGTTAATTCAAAGTCCTTCGAGAATTTTATTTAGTTACAGTTGACATTCAATAAATTTTTAGTTTAGTTAAATGTTCTTCCATGTGTGACTCTTGGAGTTTTGTTAGTGCTGTTAATAGTTTGAAGACAAAAGTTTATTTTCTTTGTATGCACAGCATTTCGCACATTATTGTAATGAATGTAACGATTATTTTTAAGAATTACTTTAAGACTGTTAAAGGTTAAAATTTCAATGCAAGTCATGTTGTATGAAAAACGTGGTCTATGCTAGGAAATAGTGTTTTGTATAGAGCTTATACAGTTACAGATGTTGTGTTTCTAGGCAGCTCAAGAATATTGTAAAGTCAGCTGTGAGGTAACGGTTTAAGGCTTATAATGGTCTGACCGTATTTGAAGTACCTACCTGGTTTATAGAAGTGGACTAAAGTACAAATATTATAACTCAAATCCTCTCAAATTGAGCTTAGCAGTTACTCAAGCTGCATAAATATACTCCTAAAGGTGAGTGTAGACTAGAGCATTAGCTAGAGCATCACAATGTTGTAATGTTATTATATTACGAATGGTACAATACAGGCAAATGCTCAGTTTCCTAAAGCATTTACACGTTTATGTGCTCGACGCTGTGTTCCACGTAATAGTCACGGCGAGTAAGCATTTACCTATAACAATTCTTTCTACCTTGCGTACATTTTCCCTCAGCCCGCACCCCACTCCCCGCCGTTCCACCGTCATCCACGCTCGAGCTGCTCGAGTTACACCAAAACACTCGTTGGTTTTTAAAATCAGGTTGTAACAAAATATCGAGTGTCATGTTCGAAGTGTGGTTCAAGTAAAGTTTAATAACAGCAAATGCTTGGTTATTCTGTTACTAGTGTCACGGTAATATTATCCAACAGTATTTGGACTCGGCCGTATCTTTGAAATAAATGCCTACAGCCGCGCGGTAGGTAAACATGCGATAGGGCTGCCCGCCTCCACCATTTTAATTACATTTGCCTACTTTGTGTTTCCATTTAGTTTTGTGATTGTAAATATAGGAAGGTACTTTTTTTATATAAACAAATAAAATACTTTGTAAATACGCCTCGACTGAGACGTACCTACAAAATGCTTTATTATTAAATTTTAGGAGATTTTCTTGGAGAAAAAGGAATATCTTTTACTTGGTTATAGATACCTGCAGCTACTTTATTAAATATGTACCTGAACTTAATTTTAGAGAAAAAATCGCGCGGTTATTGTTAAAAAAACATCACACCATCCGTTCGTCACTGCGGCACAGCCGCGACTGTCTGCATGCTGAGCGCATGCCGAGATCGAGGCGCGTAGGTATAGCTCGCGTTTCGCCCGTTTATATGAAGTCGGATTACTTACAGGATAATATTACCTTGCTAGTGTAGTGGCGTGAATGCTACACAACTACATATTATAATTTTTTCTAATGGTTCCGTCGAAGAGAAGATTTTAAGAATAAAAGGTCAATGTTCTAGAAGCAAGAGTGCCAGTATATTAAATTGAAATTTACAAAACAAAGGATAGTGGGGTGTGGGAACAAATAACCAATCCGCATTCACATCACGTCATTTTAAAGCGCTTCTATTGGTCGTTGATGACGCGACTACAATGTAGTAGAAACTATTACGTACGATGCACTGTGGTACACTCGCGGTAGGTACTTACTGCTGTGGTTAGATGGCGCTTCAACAACTAGTATTCTATACTCACATTTAGGCTATGATGATAACTCTGGAGTTATGATACTTGTACTTTCTCCTAATTATTGATAATTAGTTAAAGTGTGTTCATAGAAGTATTTTATTCATCGATACGGGATTTAAACAATATAGTTGATAAACAATGAGTATTTTGTTGTTGCGAATCGCAGATGTTAGAATATTTTTGTCCGATTGTGTTCAATTTACCTGTAGGTTAAATATGGACGTAGACAAGTTAGCTTAGTTTAATTTTGTAGAGGTGGTTGTTATTGTCATCACAATATAAAACTTTAACATTTATAGCTATGGGCCTTCGCCACACACGTGGTTTTGCCGTGCAAATCTACTGTTGATTCGCCGCGTGTGCGCACGATCGTCAGTGTTGTATGGATCACTTTGTGATCACTTGTTTTCTTCAAAAGTTGTGACTAAATTACTAGCGAAGTTCACTGAGTGACCGCCGCGGGTGCGTGTGACGTCACTGGCTCGGCTTCTTCTCAACTAAAAAGGTTACGGATCCTCATTAACCGTAGATTTCCACGGCGAAAAAATCGTTGACCAAAGGTGAAGGTGATACAACACTGGCGACCGTGCCTACGCACGGTGAATTACCCGTACACGTTCACGGCAGAAAAAAACGTGTGTACAAGAACCATAAGGGTGTCAATTCAGATTTCATCAACACTTAACTAATTTGACCGCACTAAAATGATGCCGTCCCTTCTATAGCGATCGAAATAAAAAGGTTGGCATAATTTTTAGTGCTCTAGAATTAAGGCGCGTCGCTGACCCAAATCACATCACATCACACTAATATTATAAATGCGAAAGTTTGGATGGATAGATGGATGGATGTTTGTTACGTCTTCACACCAAAACTACTGAACAGATTGAGCTAAAATTTTGCATCGGTGTAGCTCTAAGCCTGGAATCAAACATATGCTACTTTTATCCGATAAATCGGTTCCCATTGGATAGAAATTACCTATGAACGCGTGCGAAGCCGGGGGCAGAAGCTAGTTTTGAATAAATTAGTTTTATTAAAAAAAAATATCAGCGCCACCACCTATTTTATCTTATTATTATGTTAAACGAAGGAATTTTCAAAAATTGATTTCTCAGTTTGTACAGACAAATGCTCAGATTCCTAAAGCATTTCCATGTTTATGTGCTGGACGCTGTGTTCCACGTAATGCTCATAGTGAGTGAGCATTTACCTATAACAATTCTTTCTCCCTTGCACGCCCGTCACTCCCCGCCGTTCCCCCGTCACCTACGCTCGTGCTTATGCTCGAGTTACACTAAAACACTCAGTGATTTTTAAAATCAGGTTGTAACAAAACATCGGGCAGCAAATGATTGTTGTTCTGTTACTAGCCTATGAGAAGCTTATTTTTAATGTCCCTGTAAAAGTTTTATTTTGTATAGTGTAGGCAGAGATGCGAAGTTGCTCTTTTTGGCCACAGTGGTGAGCAAAAAGAATTTTAGTCTAGTTTTGGTGACATCTGAAACGACGCCAATGGCTTACTTCAGTGTAATTGTGATAACAATTTCAACGAAACAAATGCATATGGTTTCTTATGTAGCATATGTTTTAAGAATTGAAGTGCGTCCTATTTTTTTAATTAACTATTGTAAACTAAAAGCTATGAGTTAGTTTTGTAATAATTTGCTCTAATATTTAGATAGTATTTTTGATTTTAGAAGACTGTTCATATACTATTATTATAATTTATTTTGTTACTAACACTCGAATATACTATTCATTCCACCGAAATAAGTATTGAACAAAACCAGTTGTATTGGAGTATTATTTTGTCTAAATATTAGTTCAAACTTATCTTAACAAATGTTCGAATTGTGATGCTTACCTCTGCTAAACGAATCGTTTCACTATAACAATGGACGTCACAGAATCGCCACGTAGAATACCACAACGTGTCCAAGGTGGCGATTATACCATTGCCATATTGAAACCATTTGTTTAGCAGTATAAGGCCCAAGGTTTATGCGCACTTGGTGTATACTTACAGCGTAATGTCCTTTATATCTTACGAGGAATTGATTGTAATTTAATTTTTGTACCTATTAAGATTGTCTTTCCATGAGTTCAGTTATTATTATTATTGTCACGTTATTTGCACATTTACTACACAAGTTATAAACGATTACACGAGAATAAACGTTTAACAATTTTAGTTTTTTTTTTTGTTTGACCAATTTTTGATAAACTTCAATGTTTCCCCTGTGGGTGGAGGTAACGGCGCTAGAGTCCGAAAGAAGTCCCACAGTTTTCCATTCCTACGCCACTAGACCTCGTGGTACAACTACAGTTGGCAGCACATTTACTGCCAACTGCGTTTCAAGTCCCGTCGAAGTCCATTCTTTTTGGGATGATATTAAATTAATGCCTATTTTATTAGATAACCTAAATGTATCTACTTATAGCTCAAAGTATAAGTGTTTAGAAGAGAAAATTAATAATACAAAATCTTTGTAACAATAAATCAAATTTTAATCGTCTAATAAATGTCATTACATATGACCATCACAATTCATAACACAGATCAAAATATGTAAAACAATATTCGATAACAATATCCTTTTTCTACACTTCAAGTTCATTTACTTTTAACCTTTTCTCCCTTCACGTATACTTGTGCGATATTCCTGTCATCGCCTACGAAGATGAACCTTTGCAGAAGACTTTCCGAGTAGTCCTTAGATCCGGGGGTAAAGGGGGGGAATCCTTCGTAGCGCGTGACTTGGCCGTCTTTCGCGTAGACGTCTATGAGAAGCGCGTCGAAGTCTTTGCCGATCTCGAAACTGCCGATTTTGTTGTCGAGCCGTAATGCTGGGGATAAAGAAATGTAGAATTAAATATGGGAACCTCAGTGCAATACATAAGGGTATTTGTCTAATAAGGGCGGGTATCCAAGAAATAAAACGTCCAGTGCGAGTCGGCCTCGCGCACTAAGGGTTCCGTTTTTGTAAGACCTTGTTTCTTGCCAAATATTACGAGTATGATTCTAGGTCAACATGAAGTAGTTACCCTGTATATTTTGGTCGAGGGAGAGAATCAAAACTTATTTTTTGGTTAATAAAATACAAATTTACGGTTTTCAGATTTTTATCGTTATTTGTGCTATATGACCTTGCTTCTTACCAACTTTTATGATTCTAGGTAAACGAGAAGTACCCTATAGGTTTTGGTGTATAGCAAGAAATAAAAGTATGTTTTTTGGGGGAATAAACTACAAACTTGCGGTTTTAGGATTTTTTCCTTTAGTTGTGCTATAAGACCTTGCTTCTTGCCAAATTTTATGATGCTACGTCAACGGGAAGTACCAGATAGGTTTTGGTCCATGGCGAGAATGAAGTTTTTTTTGTGAATAAACTACAAATTTACTGTTTTCGGATTTTTTTCTTTACTTGTGCTATAAGGCCTTGCTTCTTGCCAAATTTCATAATTCTAGGTCTACGGGAAGTACCCTATAGGTTTTGGGTGCATATGATTCCCTTGGAAATTTCAAAATTTTCGGGCGTAAACGGCTGTAACTTGCGTGCGTTGACTTAGAAGTTTAATTTATATCACGGCTTCAAGAGGTTACGGACTTGAGTATTTGATGTTAATTTCAACTCGATACCTCCACGTGTTCCTGAGAAAAGAGGGTTGACAGACGGACAGACAGACAGACAGACAGACGGACAACAAAGTGATCCTATAAGGGTTCCTTTTTTCCTTTTGAGGTACGGAACCCTAAAAAGAGCAGGACGTTAAAAAAAGTGAGCTAAGGTAGGTTTAATGCCAGTAACGTATCAAACCTACCTCTTGCTCCTCCCAAAGTGGCCAAGTAGAAGGCTTCTCTCCACGAGAGGGTTTCCCCCCCGTTGTTTGCTGCCATGGAGACGTCCATCGCTCGTCTCATGATGTCCAGGATCGAAGCTGTGTCACCGGCGGATATGTCTGGAAGGTAATCAATTTATTAATTAACAGTATCAAACAGGTCTTAGAAATAATCTTGAGACTGCTAGAGTACCTACCTACTTACAATAGACGGTCTTATCGGTCGTAGAAATAATCTTGAGAGTACTAGAGTACTGTACCTACCTAGGTACAATAAGCGGTCTTACCCTAAAAGCCAACCTTTATGCTACGGCTCCACCTGCGTTAGCGTTGAGGTTAGTGTTAATGTATATTAACGCGTTAATTAAGGTGCTAAAAATGCACCTTGGCTTTTAGTAGCCAAGGTGCATTTTTAGCGTCGTCAATAAATGAACACGTTAAAACCTTGGCTACATCTGCGTGACGCCCAAATTAGCGCGTTAATTAACGCGTTAGGACGCAAGTGGAGCCGTAGCATTATTCGTAGATAATCAGACTACAAATAAAAGTTTAGTTTTGTCGTTATTTATTTGCCTTGGTTTCTTTTTGATCGACGAATAAGTTTTAGGATTAGACGGTAAATGAATATTCAATTAAAACAACGAAAAATTATTGGCTTCGGAAAATGTCACAATTATCATCAGCTGAACTTGGTAAGTATGTCCATCATTAGGCCCTTTTCACATGCATACGGTTACGGCACGGTCACCGTGCCGTGTAGAGTAGAAATGTATGAGCGAACTAGACAGCTTCAACATGGCACGGCGAACGTGCCGTGACCGTGTGTTGTTCCTCCCATACATTTCTACTTTAGCATGTGAAAACGGCCCTCTTAATTTAAAATCCTATACGGCTCTAAATATGACGTCATGGCGTGGTTTGTAAAACAACAGATCAAAATAATATCAGACTAGCGGTCCGTCCCGGCTTCGCAGGGGTGGACATTTATTGCATAAATTTTAGAAATCGTCAAGTTGTTTTTGAGTTAACCTATTCGTTACAAACATACAAATATTTCCTCTGTAATATTATTAGTGTAGAAGAAAATTGTGTCCCCTTATAGCAAATTAATCTTATTAGTAGTACCTATTCCTATAGCCAATTCGCCGATTTATTCAAATAAGTAGTGTAAGTAGTTAGATATTATTATTTTCATTATTCAGGCTTTAAGTAGAATCTCACCTGTCCCCAACCCCACGATGAGATTGTTCCGGATCAATTTCAGCACCGGACAGAAGCCGGAGTTTATCCGGGTGTTCGCGGCCGGACAGTGAGAGATGGAGGTGCCCCGTTCCGATAGCAGCGTCATCTCTGCATCCGTCAGATACACTGCATGGGCCAGGATGCACTAGAATTTGTAAGGTTGGATATTTACTTCACCTCAACAGCCTGTATTGGTCCACTACTGGACGCAGGCCTCCCCTGATAAGCGCCTTATTGGCTTTTATCTCATAGGGGGTAATTCTCGTAATGCTGGGCCACGCTGGGCATGCGGGTTGGGGATCGCAGTTGGCGTACATTTTAGAACATAGCCTAATTTAGATAATAGGCTACTTGAAGCATGTATGATATATGTGAAAAAAAACTTCGCTGTTTTCAAATTAGACAAGCTATCTACTTACATCAGAAAAAAGAACTTTAAACAGTGAGGCATGTCGGCACGTACGAATAATGAGAAATTTTTACTTGATACAAATTGATGAAGACTGCGTCTAGGTAGTCTTATTTTAGTTTTTGTTCAAACGTACCAAAACTTATGACGAGATAGATAAACGAGTTTCTCACCTTATCATTTAGAAGGCTGCACACTTCATAGACATCAGCAAAACTGCTGCAATTCTTATTCCTCTTCAGTACCAGCTCAATTTCCTCCAAGTTTTCTGATATATGACTCTGAAACAACACCAACAAATTAAATCACACCTTTATGACCTTTTCACATTGTTTATAGTCACGATATGGTCGCCGTGCCGTGACCGTATGCATGAGAAAAGGCACTTAAACTATTCGCTGTAAAGTCCATATTTGTAGATATTCAGTTGAAGAGAGGTGGAGCGAAATCATTACAAACATGGCAATCTAAAACTGCAAAAGGAAAGGTGGAAGACCTTTTAAAAGATGGGAAGACCACTTAAAAACTGTAGCTGGAAAGTTCATCATCATCATCAGCCTATATTAGTCCACAGCTGGACATAGGCCTCCCCTAAATAGCGCCCTGTCTTCAGCTTGCCGCATCCAGCATCTGCCTGCAGTCTTTCGCAGATAGTCATCCCACCTGGCCGGAGTGCTGGAAAGTTATGGTCAGGGATTGCCATGGATAGAAACGAGTGGAAGAAGCTGGAAGAGGCCTATGCCAAATTAGGGCAAACGGATCACATAGAATAGTTTTAGATTACGATAAGCTAGCTATAAGAAAAGTTATCCGAATAAAGGCTTTTTAGGGTTTCGAAGATCGGTTTCGAAACCCTTATGGTCTCGCTTTGTCTGTCCTTTTTTCCCTCCTTAATAACTCAGCAACTACAGCAGCTATCAACTTGAAATTTAAAATAATAATACATTTCGTGCGCCTGTACAGATTTTAAGAAAAAAATATTAAAATAAACGAAAAATGAAAATGAACATTTTCCATACAAATTGAGATGTCAAAATTTTAAAAGAGACCTACAGAGTCAAGTGGGGTATCAAATGAAAGGTATTAGTTTGTACATTTCAAAATAGTTTTTGAAATTTCTGTAGGTTTCATACTTTTTGAAATATTTTGAAAATAGTCGAAAAAATACCCATTCCCCCCCCCTATCTCCGAAGTTTGCAGAGCGATTCATTCAAAATGTATGGAGCGTTTGTAGATATAGATCTATATTTTACAGGAAAAATATACTTAGAGAAGTCTGTGAAACGAACACTTTTTGAAAAATTGTCAAAAAGAGGGGGGATAATTTTCAAAAGGGAGGGCTACCCCACTGAATGGGGTATCATATGAAAGGTATCGGTTTGTAAATTTCAAAACAGGTTGTGAAATTTCTGTAAGTTTCTTACTTTTTGAAATATTTTGAAAAAAGTCGAAATTTTACCCGCTCCCCCCCCACAGGAAAAATATAGAGAAGTCTGTAACATGAACCCTTTTTGAAAAATGGTCAAAAAGAGGGGGGATAATTTTCAAAAGAGGAGGCTACCCCACTGAGTGGGATATCATATGAAAGGTATCGGTTTGTACATTTCAAAACAGTTTTTGAAATTTCTGTAGGTTGCATACTTTTTGAAATATTTTGAAAATAGTCGAAATTTTACCCGTTCCCCCCCCCCCCTATCTCCGAAGTTTGCAGAGCGATCCATTCAAAATGTATGAAGCGTTTTTAGATATAGATCTATATTTTACAGGAAAAATATAGAGAAGTCTGTAAAATGAACAGTATTTGAAAAATGGTCAAAAAGAGGGGGGATAATTTTCAAAAGGGGAGGCTACCCCACTGAGTGGGGTATCATATGAAAGGTATCAGTTTGTACACTTCAAAACAATTTTTGAAATTTCTGTAGGTTTCGTACATTTTGAAATATTTTGAAAAAAGTCGAAAAATTTACCGCTACACCCTATCACCGAAGCATGCAGAGAGATCCATCTGAAATGTAGGTTGGTTCCTACTAGTTTTAGGTCTTCATAAAAATTTGGAGTCTCTAACCAGTAGTACATACCTACTTGTTGACAAACGTTCGAAACCCTCGGCGCGCGAGTTACACTCGCACTTGACGGGTCTTGTTTATTTTATTTTAGTTCAAGATAATCGTTTCAATAAATTGACCGCTGAGGTCATGCTGGGGTAAAAGTATTCTTGAGGTGAGAGTGGAAACGCGACTCGATAAACGGGGTGTAGGACGCCCTGTGATGACGACCTGCGAAAGACTGCAGGCAGATACTTGAATTTGAAGACATACGCCCATTAGGGGCGTATGTCCAGCAGTGGACAGATGATAAGATACGTACTTGAACAAAGCAGTCGTGCTTCTTGGCTATCTTCGCAAGTCCAGTTATGAGTTCTTGGTCGCAGCTCACTCCGCCTCGTGGGGTCACCACCGGTTGCACCAAGTCATTCTGGAAAAATATTTATTGACGTGACAACGTCTTATAATTCGATAGAGCCGGCTGCACGCACGAAAAAACATGACGTCATGCGGCGTTACCTCGTCATGCGGCGTTACCTCGCTCTGAGGCGTTCCATGTAAGGCTTGAAGTGCAGCGAGAGCGCTCGACATCCGTCTCTCTCCTACTTGAGTGAGCGATGCGTCTGCGTTGTCACGTTCAACTATCGTCAGTAAACCGACTTTACAGACAACCAATTTTTTTTTTTTTAC
Organism: Eupithecia subfuscata; assembly: GCA_963564075.1. Taxonomy (NCBI): domain Eukaryota; kingdom Metazoa; phylum Arthropoda; class Insecta; order Lepidoptera; family Geometridae; genus Eupithecia; species Eupithecia subfuscata. The sequence goes on along the minus strand of OY751116.1, from coordinate 2,824,800 downwards.
AATTTTAGGAAAACTAACAGCTAGGTTCGTCAGACCGTATGCCATATGGTAACTGGGAGATGGTGGAAGCAAGTGCAATAACATAAAGGCCTTTTTAACCCTGAAATGTCCCGTTTTTCCGAAATTTGACCACTTCTCGCTGTAACTTTTTGCACGTAAACACTTCGTTTGCATTTTTTTTATTACAATTAGCATGTTAGCCCGTACTTATTAAAACAATATTTACGTGAGAATTAGGAAATACAGCAGCTATGGGCATTCAAAGTGTTGAAAATGGAAATTAAAAACTGAGAGTTAAACTTTCTATTGGAAAAAAAAACTAAGTGTGTCTCTGATCTTCCAATTGACTGAAAACTTCTCTAGTTCACCGTCTATACCTGTAAAATAGTTCCGTGTCCATCCAAAGGTTGCCTGGAAGAAATCGCTTTTAGCGATAAGGCCGCCCATTGTGCAACTATTTTTGTGTTTGTTTTTTCTTTTCTGTTTTTTTTCTATCTTGGTGTGCAATAAAAAATATTTGTATTGTATTGTATTGTCCATGGCCAATGGCCGTGAATAAAATCAAAAACTCTTTATTTCCATAAATACAATAAATGTACACTTAGAAAAGGTCAAATAAAACTAAACACTGACACGGAAATAAAGTGTTATTTTTTTGTTTCTATCGCTTCGGTATGTAAACTAAAGTAAAGAAGCGACGCGACCTTTAGTCTATCAGTTGTTGTTTTTCGAGTTGGAGCAAAAGCCGTCCCAAGCTTTTTTATCCTCTAGCTAGATAATCTGATATTTTATAGTAAGCCTTTTTGCACAGCAAGGTTTTGACAATTTGTTTGAATTTATTTACTGATAATTTTTGCAACTCACTAGGAGTGCGGAATGACGTCATTGAAAATGCTGGCAGCATTAGAAAATATAGCTGATTTATATATTATATTATCTATACTAATATTATAAAGAGGAAAGATTTGATTGTTTTTTTGTTTGTATTGAATAGGCTCAGTAGTTTCGGACCGATTTAAAAAATTCTTTCACCGTTAGGAAGCTTACTTTTCAGGGAATGACATAGGCTATATTTTATCCCGGAATTCCCACGGGAACGGTAACTACGCGGGTGAAACCGCGAGGCGATCGTCTAGTATAGTATAATGTTCGTGCTGACTTTGCCCACTAGCGCCCTCTGCTGTTCATAGCTAGTTCTTACCTTAAATCCCTTCACAGTCTCCACAAACAGCTCCGCCTCTGCCAACTCCGTCTCCGTACCCTGGTAGTACCCCGCATCGTTACGTATGTTCATGCTGACTTTGCCCACTAGCGCCCTCTGCTGTTCATAGCTAGTTCTTACCTTAAATCCCTTCACAGTCGCCACAAACAGCTCCGCCTCTGCCAACTCCGTCTCCGTACCCTGGTAGTACCCCGCATCGTTACGTATGTTCATGCTGACTTTGCCCACTAGCGCCCTCTGCTGTTCATAGCTAGTTCTTACCTTAAATCCCTTCACAGTCTCCACAAACAGCTCCGCCTCTGCCAACTCCGTCTCCGTACCCTGGTAGTACCCCGCATCGTTACGTATGTTCATGCTGACTTTGCCCACTAGCGCCCTCTGCTGTTCATAGCTAGTTCTTACCTTAAATCCCTTCACAGTCTCCACAAACAGCTCCGCCTCTGCCAACTCCGTCTCCGTACCCTGGTAGTACCCCGCATCGTTACGTATGTTCATGCTGACTTTGCCCACTAGCGCCCTCTGCCGGTGCTTCGTAACACTCTTCACTAGTTCCAAAGTACCCTCAAAATGCATCGTGCCGAAGTAGCACGCAGTTGTTGTACCGTTTTTGATTAGACTTCGCTGGAAAATAGAGAGGTCAATATTTTATGTAGAGTTCATAGTCCCTACTAATATTATAAAAGCGAGAGTAAGTCTGTCTGTCTGTCACCTTTTCACGCTTAAGCGGCTGAACGGATCTTAATGAGACTTGGCAGGGAGGTAAACAATATCCCGGGGACGGACATAGGCTACTTGAAAAGCGCGTGCGAAGCCGCGGGTAGAAGCTAGTCCACTATAAGTCGCCAGCTCTGCTTAGCTTGGGGCTAAATGATGCTGTGTGAATCGTCCCGCATTATTTATTTAATTTGTTTATTCGGTTGACTCCTAGTATTAGGTACCTACCTACTACCTTATCTATATCTATATATATAAAAATGAAACCCGTTTTCCTTGGTCACGGCATCACGCGTGAACGCGAGAAGGTTCTTATGAAAGAAAAAATTAAGAAAGTTGGAAACATAAATTTCCACGGGGGCGAAGCCGCGGGGCGCAGCTAGTTTGAAATTTTTGGCGTACCGTACCTATACAAGTCATGTGTACAATCGGAAATATATACAAATACAAATATTTATTAAAAAAACTTAAATTATTTTACATAGCATGGGTTTGGAACCCTCTTTTAAGTATAGAGATCCCTGTGTTAGAGGGTTCCGCTCTTCCGTAATATACAGTTATATTGGAAGGTGCGTTTTTGAAAGATTGAAATTAAAATTAAACAGATAATAATGCTTTACAATAGTTTGCTAGCATGTGATTGTATGGTGTGTGCCTGTGAGTGTGTGTCAGTGTATGTGTGTGTTAGTGTTCTGTGCACGTCTGTAAGTGTATTTGTGTTGTGTGCATGTGTGTGTTGTGTGCAGTGTGCAATATAGCACTTTGAATTTGTATTCGTTAATAAAACCCTTTTAAAAACCTCATTGGCTGTAGTGCTATTTTCAGTCATTTTCTTTAAGCAAACATTTTAGTTGGTGTACTTACAAGTTAAAAATAAAGAATGCTACATTATTACGCGCTATTCAGCCGCGGACACGCGTTTTCCGAACTACACAGAGAAACACATAAAAATAATGTTAACATTAACGTTTTTTTAAATGTATAAATGCAGTTTTTCTTGTTATTAAAATCGATGACATGGTTCCTAAGAAGAGATCTTCGTATGTCTTATAGTTTCAGACTTTCCCATACTGACCGATCTAAATGTGTCACCCTCTATACAACAAGGCATTTGATCTTTGATTAGTTTAATCAGCGTTAGAAAAACCGGCTGTCGCTATCTCTTGTCGGATTGATTTATCTTATACCTATGGGGTATACGAGTACATAATAGCCCACGCGACAGAACTATATCGGTTAAAACTGCAAATTTCTGTAAATTACTATGTCCTCTGGCTTCTTCGATACAGGCCCAGTTGACGAAAATCACTGTTTTCGTTCTACATAATTCGCTCAGCAAATCATGTACAAATAGGTTAAGTTTATCTGTTCATAATTTGTAGAAGTATTATTTTCTGCGATAAATATTGTTTACTTTTTACTTTCATAAGGATCAACACGATTTTGTGTCTGGTGTCGATAAAATTATTGATCGGGGGCCTTCTCTGAAAACGAAGTTTCTGATTAGTTTTCGAGCAAACCCAACTTATATTTCATTTGCATAAGATATTAGCTTTTGCAAGAAAACGTATCAGTAAATGCGATTTTCGTTTGGCCAAGAACGTCGGTTCTTACCAAATTTTATCGACTCCAGAGAAAAAGTCGGTGCTTATCGACTCTTATCGAGAACCGTAATCGCGTACCTGAATCGCCGGCCGTAGTTGAAAACGATAATCGCATAATACCAAAACAATGAAAAATGCATTCTTACCACAACTTTATCGTACACTGTAGCGGCAAATTTGGTGTCATTGTATTTGATCTCCAAAGGGTACGTATACTTCGGCAGCCATTCCAGCAGTGGCCTGTCCAAGCCTAGACCAATGTTGGGAAACTGGGAAGCATGTGTGTGGCAGTCCACGAAACCAGGCATGATGAACTGGTCTTGGCCAAGCTGGATGATTTGGTAGTCGTCCAATTCACCTGCATTTTGGAGCTCTGTGAATTCCTTTATTGTTCCCTTGTTCGCGATCTGTAAATGCGGGGCAATTATAAGCAGACCATTGAGAATATTATCCCAAAAAAATTAAAGTGATTTATTTTCAAATAAGTGTTAGGTAAGAAACCTCACTTATTTGAATATAAATCAATGTTTTTAAACGTTTTGTTCCGAAAATCTTGAACGAAAAACAACATCTGTATTTTATGTAAGTACCTATCTAGGTCTTCTTTTTAAATTAACATTGGTTTACCTCAGTAAAATAACAATAATCAAAACAAATTTCGCTAAGGCAATGACAAACTTTAAATACCTAGTACGTAAAGTAGTAGTACTTACTTAAAGTAGTAGTACGTTTAAGTAGTAGTAGTAGTACTAATATTTTTCCCGATTTTTTAATAAACAATACTGAGTATCCTGTGAAGATGTTGCTTATTAACTCTGTCCCACGTAGATCACGTCTCAATTTGCGTGCGGAGAACGCACCGCAATTTATGACAAAAAATTTACCGGTCGAGTAACTAATAACATTCTTAGTACAAGTTGTCCAGTTCTGATGTAGGTACAAGTCTTGTCAACTTAACTGTATGTTATCTGGGATTATAACTAGCGGAAAAAAACGACTAATCCTTCCGACTCCCAACTTTGATTCCTTGTAGAAGTTCTTTAGAAATATTGGGGTCGGATTAGTAGATGGATTAGCAAAGCTTATTTTATATCGAGAATAAATGCAATGTTCCTCTGTCTCACTAAGGGAACAAAACGTTGAATTTTGGAAAAATAGATTCACAAAATAAAAATTTAAAGATCTTCGTAGTATGTGGGTGTCCTGATTAGAATTAATTTAATTATGCGTAAAATCCACAATACTCTATGGAGATTACGTTTCGTTTGAAATCAGCGCAGACCTGACCGGCATTTCTAAAATACAAATGAACCTGTATTAAACGTTTAAAATAAAAACAAAAGACTTACCCTTCCATTCAGCACACATATAAACCCATTAAAAATATTCAGTTCTTTCAAAGAAGCTGAGGACGCGATCGTCCCAACAAACACCAACTTTTTGTCCATGGTCATTTTGTACCGCGTGTCTACACTTCCACAGTCAAGTTACGATTGACTCAGCCTATGATAAAACTCCAGTTGTGGTGGGCATACTAGAATAGAATCACGGGCTGGACGGATGGCGGAAACCGGTTAGTTTTTATACAAAGACATGGAAAAGGATCGCTTGTTTTGGACTTAGAAAAAAGCTCTAGTTAGAGCCACGAGGACGTATATTTCGATAATTTGCGGACGTTCTTTCGTAACAATTTCAGTTTGTTGCGCGAGAGCTATGTCAATGAACTAATTTTTCAATTCATTTTGATTGTAGGAACGATTGGAATTTAAAGTATTTCTGTTACTGACTCTACCATACAGACAATACTCTAGGTCGCTAGATGCATTTTCGTAGTGCATTCTTATCTTATCTATGTAAAAATATTCCACAATAGCCCGTGGAAATTTTTATCTTTACATAAAGATTTCATACCGAAATAAACTACCAAGGGCGCACTACCATAAGTTACGTAGTTTGCCAAATTTTGCTTGTAATAGAACTAATATATGAGCATGAGCATGTAAGTAAAAGCGACATAAAAAGCCCAGGGTTCATTTATAATTAAGATGCCTATAAATTGTTAAAATCGACCTCTATTTTCGAAAGCCTAGGTGCCTGTTGACAAGAGTTAAACACGGAACTCTATGGTTCCAAAAGTAGGTAAATTACTAAGATATGACAGTATGCAAGTTTGCTTAATGCATCGATTATGCATTACAAAGTACTACCTTATCTATCTATTGTCTAGCTAATGAATCATTAACATCTGCACACTACAATGTAGCAAGGCCAAATGACATGCGCGAAAAGCAATATAAATATACCTACTTTTGACTCGGATACATAATGAATGAGTCATAGAAATACCTACATATTTTATCTTCTACTAAAGCTGCGGGTTTAATTTTACGCAATATTTTTTTGTTTTAATTTAAATATTGTGAAATCATTGGAATCGTTTTTTTGCAGTTCTCCAATGTCTAGTCAAATGACATTTAAAGTCGCAGGTTAAAAGATAAACACCCCTTTTAACACTTTCATGGCTCAAGACGCAGACTAGACGTGCCGCTCGATCCCCGTGTCGCCGAGGCTGGGCACTGAATGCGTTAGGACTTGCAATAGAATCCCTTAATCAAATAAAAGTCATATAATGTAGTTGCCAACCAAAAGAAAATGTATTTTTTTGTTCTCAAACTAAGTGGTACATAATATGTACCACTTAGTTTCTTTTGGTTGGCAATACTTTAATTACAAAGTAATAGTATTTTAGGATATTTTTGCTATATATGCTGGCAAAATTTCACTTTCACCTGTCAGTGAAAGTCAATGTCAAAAACATATTTGCACCAGTTTCTGTTAGCAGTTTGCAGTTTTGAGTTTCACTTCAAACTTTTATGATTTTTGTATGGCGAAAATTATGGTAAGTGCTCTAGGAGTTAAAAAAAGTAAACTTTATTATGTTTTAGTGGTCTCACAATTCCACTAAAACGCTGAACACAGTATGTAGCCAGATATATAATTCTTATGCGTCAATAAAAACTAATATTCTCGGTTTAAATATTAATTTATCAATCGCCTTCTGCGCTATCAGTCTGTTGCAAAAGTACTTGAAAAATAAACAAGTCTCTCAGGCCACTAATGAACTCATTACCACTAGAGTCACGTAATACCCGGCCTTTTGAACTATTTTATTGTTAAAGGATTGCTGTGATAATTTTTACCTTCAATCAAATATACAGGGTTGCCCATATTTTTGTTTTCTTCAGAAGTTTTTTTTAAATGAACTTACGTATGCAGAGTGTTACGGTAAGTGCGAATCTGAGACACAATTTGTTTCGTGGCTAGGAAAACCTCTCTACCATAAAACGTTTCATTGTAATTTAGTGATGGTATTCAATCAATCTCCAATTGAAACGAATAAAATATTGTACCTACGTGCCTACGCCATGGTCATTTTTTTGCTAGGCCAATATTACACCATCAAGTTTATATTTACTTCATAATTGCATCAATATTTTAAAAAATGCTATGAAACACTACAGCGCGCGCCTCTTAATAAAAAAAATTCAAGACGCAAAAAGTACGATACAACTAGTATAATCGTGGTCACCCTGTATATTTCACTAAATAGGTTAACAACGGAAAAGTACCTAGTACTTATCTAACGATGGAATATTACAAGGTTAGGTATGTAAACCAAACTTAATTGGTTTCGAAACCCTTGTTCGGTGACATAAATATAACATCTTTCTTATGACGAACTTGTAAATAAAATACGCAATAAACTATTGAAAACTTTTAATCGTTGCAAAACTAAACATAAAAAAAAACGCTTGTCACGATTTTGCTCGATTTGGAATAGATTTAAGTAAACAAATCCGCCATTGATTTGTCCTTACTGTTGTAGTTTCTTTGCAAACCAGTTATAAATGCATTTCATCTTTGACCTTCTTTCCCTTCACGTAAACTTGTGCGATGTTCCTGTCGTCGCCTACGTAGATAAACCTTTGCAGTAGACTCTCTGAGTAGTCCTTAGATCCAGGGGTAAAGGGGGGGAATCCCTCGTAATGTGTCACTGGTCCCCCCTTCTCGTAAACGTTTATGAGTAGCGCGTCGAATTCTTTGCCGAGCTCGAAACTGCCGATTTTGTCGTCAAGTCGCAGTGCTGAAATGTTATTTTAGATAGAAGGACTGTCATGTAATTAATAATCATCATCATCTCTTACCCACTGCTGAGTGGATATCATCATCATCATCAGCCTATATTAGTCCACTGCTGGACATAGGTAGGCCTCCCCTAATGAACGCCATAGCGCCCTGTCTTCAGCTTGCAGCATCCAGCATCTGCCTGCAGTCTTTCGCAGATCGTCATCCCACCTAGCCGGAGGGCGTCCTACACTACGTTTGCCGAGTCGTGGTCTCCACTCAAGAACACGTTTGCCCCAGCGGTTATCGGTTCATCGCGAGATATGGCCGGCCCACTGCCACTTCAGCTTGCTAATTCGTTGAGCTATGTCGATAACTTTGGTTCTCTGTCGGTGATATACCTTTCTGAGTGGATATACCTAGGTCTAAATATGCACCACCCCAACTCTTCCTGCAGGTGTCGTAAGAGGCAACTAAGGGATATCCACCGGGGGCAGCAGCCATTCCTGCAAAAAAATTCTACCACCGCACTGCGTTCCTCAACTCGCGTGCCGAGCGTGGGGATTATGGGCCTATAAGGCGCTTATCCGGGGGGAGGCCTACGTGCAGCAGTGGATCAGTACAGGCTGTAGATGTGATGTAGTTCCTTCTAGCCTTCTCTCTCCTGTGTGTTTCGTATCCAGGTGTGAATTATAAGTTCTTATAATAATTACTAGCAGTAATTAATATAAGGACTTATAATCGCCCGGCTTCGACGTGAATCGCGGCAGATCCTAGTCAGCATGATATTTTCCTACATCCGACCATGAGATCCCCTCTCCAGCTCCATTGTCCACAAACGTAGACACGTCCATGGCACGGCGCATGGCGTCCAGTATAGTGGCGTTATCTACGCCCGATACATCCTGCGGTCAATCGCTACTTTACCTTTAGCCACTCCTAACGTAGCCAGATAGAATGCCTCCGACCATGAGATCCCCTCTCCAGCTCCATTGTCCACAAACGTAGACACGTCCATGGCACGGCGCATGGCGTCCAGTATAGTGGCGTTATCTACGCCCGATACATCCTGCGGTCAATCGCTACTTTACCTTTAGCCACTCCTAACGTAGCCAGATAGAATGCCTCCGACCATGAGATCCCCTCTCCAGCTCCATTGTCCACAAACGTAGACACGTCCATGGCACGGCGCATGGCGTCCAGTATAGTGGCGTTATCTACGCCCGATACATCCTGCGGTCAATCGCTACTTTACCTTTAGCCCCTCCTAACGTAGCTAGAAAGAATGCCTCCGACCATGAGATCCCCTCTCCAGCTCCATTGTCCACAAACGTAGAACGTCCATGGCACGGCGCATGGCGTCCAGTATAGTGGCGTTATCTACGCCCGATACATCCTGCGGTCAATCGCTACTTTACCTTTAGCCCCTCCTAACGTAGCCAGATAGAATGCCTCCGACCATGAGATCCCCTCTCCAGCTCCATTGTCCACAAACGTAGACACGTCCATGGCACGGCGCATGGCGTCCAGTATAGTGGCGTTATCTACGCCCGATACATCCTGCGCTCAATCGCTACTTTACCTTTAGCCCCTCCTAACGTAGCCAGATAGAATGCCTCCGACCATGAGATCCCCTCTCCAGCTCCATTGTCCACAAACGTAGACACGTCCATGGCACGGCGCATGGCGTCCAGTATAGTGGCGTTATCTACGCCCGATACATCCTGCGCTCAATCGCTACTTTACCTTTAGCCCCTCCTAACGTAGCCAGATAGAATGCCTCCGACCATGAGATCCCCTCTCCAGCTCCATTGTCCACAAACGTAGACACGTCCATGGCACGGCGCATGGCGTCCAGTATAGTGGCGTTATCTACGCCCGATACATCCTGCGGTCAATCGCTACTTTACCTTTAGCCCCTCCTAACGTAGCCAGATAGAATGCCTCCGACCATGAAATCCCCTCTCCAGCTCCATTGTCCACAAACGTAGACACGTCCATGGCACGGCGCATGGCGTCTAGTATAGTGGCGTTATCTCCGCCAGATACATCTACGATCAATTGAGAATAATGTTGTAAGTGTTTCACGTAGAAGAACCAAAGTGACTATTATACATACGTAGATAAAATTTCGCGATGACTTAACATTATAAAAGGCTAGTTTGTGCTCATGGCTTCGCATGCGTTATTTCCGGGATTAAAATATTTAAATAATGAACAAATAATGCTGAACAATTCACACAACATCATCTAGCCCCGAGAAGATTTTCTCCCCAGCAGTTATCGGTTCAGCGAGCTACATGGCCTGCTCACTGCCACTTCAGCGTGCTTATTCGAGCTATGTTGATCATATTAAAGACTAGTTTCTACCCGCGGCGGATAAATAAATATAATATCCATAATACAATACATTACAAAGATAGATATTTCTATATCATGAAAAGTGATTATATCAGTTATCAAGTAGGTACCCATAACACAAGCTCTGCTTAGCTTGGGGCTAGATGATGCGGTGTGAATTGTCCAGCATTATTATTACAACTTAAACTTAATAAACTCTTAACTTACAAACTCTACCATCAACTTATCTATACTAATATTATAAAGAGGAAAGATTTGATTGTTTTGTTTGTTTGTATTGAATAGGCTCCGAAACTACTGGACCGATTTGAAAAATTCTTTCACCGTTAGGAAGCTTACTTTTCAGGGCGTGACATAGGTTATATTTTATCCCGGAATTCCAACGGGGACGGGAACTACACGGGTGAAACCGCGAGGCGATCGTCTAGTAATTTATAGGATTGTGGGGAGCTACCACGCACCCTACAGCGGCTAAAAATTTGTCGTCTGTGGGGACTTTGTCGTTTGGGGAATGCCTATGTTCAGCAGTGGACATATTATATCGGCTGATTTAATCATGACAATATTTAAGAAATCAAATAATATCGCAAAAATTTTCGACTTCGACGGGACTTGATTCTCTCAGTACGGGAATGTGCTAACCAACTACACCACGAGGTTAAGTGACGTAGGAGTCGAAAATCTTTGCGACTTCTTACGGACTCTAGCGCCGTTAGGTCCACCTACAGAAATCTTAGAAATTACCCAGAGTGTGACGGCTTACGCACAATAATAACAAAAACCTATGACAATATTTGTTTATAAGTCACGTCCTTTAGGTAGGTACTTAAAGATAGTTATGCAAAACAAAAAAGATAAGGATCAACAAGGGATCAATAGCCAGACGACCGATTCGACCTTATACGATCAGCGCTAGAGGTTACACTACGCTAGAGGAAAAAAGTCATACAGTTTTGCGTGTGTGTTATCTAGATTGTCTCACATAAAGAATCTTACCTAAATCTTGATTTAATAAGAAAATAATACGTCAAGTGCGAGACTCTACTCGCGCACTAAGGATTTCGTATAATTGTAAGACCCTGCGTCTTGCCAAATTCAAATTCTAGGGAAATAGGTTTTCGTCTATGGCGAGAATCAAAAATATTTTTTTGTGAATAAACTACAAATTTACGGTTATTGGATTTTTTCCTTACTTGTGCTATAAGACTTGCTTCTTGCTAAATTTTATGATTTTAGGTTTACGCGAAGTACCCTATACGAGTAGGTTTTGTGATTCCCTTGGAAATTTCAAAATACTTACTGGGACATAAACGGCTGTAACTTTTGATTGCGTTGACCTAGAAGTTTTATTTATTTCGAAGCTCCAAGAGGTTACGGACTTGAGAATATAATATAAATTTCAACTCGATACATCCACGCGTTCCTGAGAAAAGGGGGTTGATAGACGGACATTAAAGTGATCCTGTAAGGGTTTCTTTTTCTTTTTGAGGTACGGAACCCTAAAAAACGTGCAAACAAAATTTTAAGCGGTTTTATTGGTACCTACTTTAAGTCGATTTTTTTTGCATTTGGATTTACATGATCAATCTGTTATTTTTATCATCTATACTTTGCGAGCAAGCAAGATGTCTGAATTTGAACCCAAACTGTTCAGTAGCTTTGGCGTGATGAAGTAACAAACATCCATCCATCCATCCATCCATAAGTTTGCAAACTTTCGTATTTATAATACTACGCATTTATTATACCTATTAGTTTGATTGTGATGTGATTAGTGTAAGACTATTTCATCTCGTGCGCTTTGTGATGCTGGCTTAGAAATTGCACCACCCCAACTCTTCCCGCGGGTGTCGTAAGAGGCGACTAAGGGATATCCACCGGGGGCGTGCAGCTGCGTCCCCTGCAGAACAATTCTACCACCAAACTGCGATCCCAACTCACATGCCCAGCGTGAGGATTATGGGCATTACCCCCATTAGATAAAAGCCAATAACGCGTTTATCAGGGGGAGGCCTGCGTCCTGCAGCGGACCAATACAGGCTGTTGAGGTTGGGGTATTTAGTCTCACCTGTCCCCAAGCCAACGGTGACGTCACTCGCGATGAGTTTGAGCACGGGACACAGTCCGGACTTCAGCCTTGTGTTGGACGCGGGACAGTGGGCCACAGATACGCCTCGTTTCGACAGCAGGGCTAGCTCATCGTCCCCCAAATGCACACCGTGGGCCATTATGCACTGAAACAGAAATAGAAGTTAAGCTAGAACCACACGCGCGACTTTCTAGTCTTAAAAAAGAGGGAATTCTTCGAAAGGTTCTCCTCACCCACTCTGAAGAATTCCCTTTATTGACGACTAGCTGTACCCGCGACTTCGTTCGCGATTGCCATACCTGCCGACTAATTAAGTTCACATTTAACCACAGTTTCTCTCATATTATGAAATGCCGTGCAAAAAAACTTGAATGCGCAGAATTGGACCTGTTACACTTTTAATAGGTAAAAATATTTCTTATTCATAGTTCACTTCTTACTCATAGTTCCGGTCAGCTGGGACTCTATTCTGCTAAACTAATCGCTTCACTATGACAGTGGTATCGTCACAGAATGACACATTGTGGTATTCCACCTTTAATGAAAGAAATTATGATGAATGCAGATGGAGAGACGCGCGTCAATGTGTCTGAAACTATTAATTTATCTCGCACGCGTTACCTGGAGTTTTATTAATCTGTGGATTCTACGTGATGAGTCTGCGACAATTCCACTGTCATAGAGAAGCAGTTGTATTGCAGTCTGCAGAATTGGGCTCCTGATCCATTTGACTGGAACACCACAATTTTTTTTCGTTAGTAGATAGGTACACTTGATTGTGTACCACAGTAAAAAATATTTTTCTGTGGTCCGGTTAGTTTAATTGGACCACTTACTCCAACCAAACTTCGGTGGTACAGTTGACCAGCTATACCACCAAATATCATGTTCATAAATTATATCGCATGGATCATTTGTATATTTTACTGAAATAGGCATTGGGTAGTAGGTAGGTAACCTAACCTAACTAATGGGTGCGTCTTGGAAAAAAAAAATAGATTGGAACTTACCTACCCTTTAACTACTGATTTGTTTCTTCAATCTACAGATTATTTCATCAATCTATTGATTTTCTACTCGACTTTCGACTGATTTAGTCAAATTCGACCTTGCAACAGTTAGAAACAGTCTAAAAAAAAGAATGCATGAAATCAGACGACGCGTTTATGAATTAAAACTAAGTACACATTTTGACTTTTATCCCGTCTCCCAAGAGGGAAACCGTGCCTACTGAAATCCCAGATAAAATGTATCCTATGTTCTTACACGTAGTATGAGCACAAATCATGCCAAGTTTCATTTGAATTCATTCAGTAGCATATTTTTACTTTCATCCACTCTCCCAAGGGAACCGTACTGATTCCGGGATAAATAGTATTGTTAATTTGAATTCATTCTGTACTTTCGGCGTGATGCGTGGTGAAGGAATTTGACTTTCATCCCCTCTCCACGGGGAACCTTACTGAATTCCAGTATAACATGTATCTTTTCTCGTTAAATGATCTCAAATCGTGCTGACTTCCATTTGAATTCATTCAGGAGTTCCGTCGTGATGAGCGGTTAAAGTATTTAACTTTCATCCTCTCTCCCAGGGGAACCTTACTGAATTCCGGGATAAAATGTATCCCATGTCCTTCTTTGTAATACCTATGAACTATGAACTCAAATCCTGCCAAGTCTCATTCCGATCATTCAGCAGGTTCGGCGTGATGCGTGGTGAAGGAATTTTACTTTCATCCCCCCTCCCAGGGGAACCTTACTGAATTCCAGTATAAAATGTATCTTTTCTCGTTATAATGATCTCAAATCGTGCTGACTTCCATTCGAATTCATTCAGTAGTTCCGTCGTGATAAGCAGTTAAAGAATTTTACTTTCGTCCTTTCTCCCAGGGGAGCCTTACTGAATTCCGGGATAAAATGTATCCCATGTGCTTTCCTGTAGTATGAACTCAAATCGTGCCAGGTTTCATTCCAATTTATTCAGCAGTTTCGGCGTGATGCGCGGTGAAGGAATTTTACTTTCATCCCGTATCCCAGGGGAACCTTACTGAATTCCGGGATAAAAAGTATCGTATGTCCTTCCTCGTAGTATGACCTAAAATCCTGCCGAGTTTCATTTCAATACGCTCAGTAGTTTCGGCGTGATGCGCGTTTAAGAAACAGACAGACAGACAGACATGAATGAAAAAAATTACAGTTTTGGCTTCAGTATCGATAATAAAGTGCCCAACAAAAAAAAAAATTCAAAATATCTTCAATGTACAGAATTGGACCTGTTACAGTTTTATTATATTATAAGTATAGATGGCCAAGCGTTTGGCCACCAACTCGCTTAAAGTACCTAAGTGAAGATGTGGCTTAAGATGGAGCACGCTTTTCCAGAAGAAATTTATTTACCCTGGATTTGAAGACTCCAAGATTGTACTCTTAAAGGGATGAAACGTTGGTGTCCTTCCAACACAAACAAGGTCCGTAGTTAAAAATAGGTACCTACATTTATTTGGCCATATACAGGTAGGTACCTAGAGGTTTGACAAGAACAAGTAAGTAGGTACATGTAAGTACATTTACATTCATAGGCACAAATACAAGCAGAGAGTAGGTAGGCAGCTATAATTTTTATCATTCTATGAAAGATGAGTAGAGATAATCCATTCTAAAAATACACGCCAGAATGCACGCCCCCTCCACTAAATGTCGCGCTGGACGCAGGCCTCCCCCTGATAAGCGCCTTATTGGCTTTTATCACATGGGGGGTAGTGCCCATAATCCCCACGCTGGGCATGCGGGTTGGGGATCGCAGTTCGGTGGTAGAATTGTTCTGCAGGTGGCGCTGCTGCCCGCCCCCGGTGGATATCCCTTAGTCGCCTCTTACGACACCCGCGGGAAGAGTTGGGGTGGTGCAAATTCTAAGCCGGCACCACACAGTGTAGGTTTACTAACGATTAAAAAAATCTAGTCTTTGTGTCTACATGGTTCTGACCAACTTTTATACAAGCGCTAAAAAAATTATCATCACAGTAACAGAACTACTTCACTAAGGCTGAGCGCAGACTTGAGTCACGACAGTTTTAAGACAGACTTTCCTCACATAGAAAGTCTGCCTTAAAACGGAAACAAAACTGTTTTGTCTTGCATCTTCATACATTTTGTAAAGCAATAGTCTGTCTTTAGTCTGTCTTAAAACTGTCGTGACTCAAGTCTGCGCTCAGCCTAAAATGTAACGATCAACCACGAAGTCTACCTTCTGATATTGTTAATGTCAAGTTATTTTTAAATGACATTAACAACTGCTTATAACTAGAAATTAGTGAAACTGAAGACTAATAAAGGGATCGTTTACTTTACTTATACTCAATCTTCTTAGCTCAATTGCTTAAGTGATTAAAAAATAATAAAATTCCATCCCATGACGGCATTAGACGCCATCGGTTATTCAATTATTCCGGTTAATGTTAACTAATGAAATGAGACAAGAGATCAGGTATTATGATGAAGATGCAGGTTTACGCTTTATTTGCTTTGAACACTTACTAAGGTACTTAATCGTAAGAAGACTTTGTATTTTATACTGTTAACGTTTTTATTTTATTTAGAAGTAATCACATCACACTTCATATATTATATATGCGAAAGTTTGGATGGATGGATGTTTGTTACCTCTTCACGCCAAAACTACTTAAGAGATCGGGCTGAAATTTTGCATTCAGGTAATTCTAATCCTGGAATCAAACATAGGCTACGTTTTACCCCATAAATCAGTTCCCATGGGATAGAAATCACTTTTAAAAGTTTCCATAGAAAGAACGCGTGCGAAGCCGCGGGCATAAACTAGTTTTACATTGTATTTTACATTATGTTTTGTATTGTAGGTATTCAACTCTTTATTTTTGCCAACTTGCATTGTTAGCTTACGCCTAGCGATTATTTGCACACGCTGTGGCACCCTGGTTTTGGAATACCACTAGACCTAAGACCAAAATTTAATGTGTTGTTCCCGACCCTTAGAAAGTGCAAATTCACATTCTAAGGGTCGGGTACCACCAAAACAAAGCGAAGTTGTAAAATCTATTAATACAACCTTTGATTAGAGAAAACTCTAAAATAAAGCCCGTACCGACTACCGACATAGCTTATTAATTCAAAAGTAGAAATAAATTTATTGTGAAAAGATACTCTCAATAGTTTTTCTATAAAAAAATATCCCTTGTGCTAAAAGTCTGTTCCGATTTTTTTACGTGGACGTTTTACGTTTTAATAAATCGTTGTGTATTTCAAACTAGCGCGCGGGTATGTCTATTATGTCAGGTGAGATGGCATCCATTTAGGCCGCGCCCACTGATGAACTCGCCCAGACGACTTGTGTAGCCTTAAGCAGTTACCTTGTCACTAAAGTCATTTACAACGGGATATCTACCATGTTAACACGTTTGAAATGACTTCAGTGTTGCCACCATGATAGTTTTAAAAGTTACCTTGTCGTTCAATATGTGGCTCCTACCACCCGGGATATCTACCATGATAACATGTTTGAAATGACTTCAGTGTTGCCACCATGATAGTTTTAAAAGTTACCTTGTCGTTCAATATGTGGCTCCTACCACCCGGGATATCTACCATGATAGCACGTTTGAAATGACTTCAGTGTTGCCACCATGATAGTTTTAAAAGTTACCTTGTCGTTCAATATGTGGCTCCTATCATAAACTTCGGCGTAGCTCTTACAGTCCGGGTTACATTGCAGAACAAACTCGATCTCCTTCAGGTTTTCTGATATGTGACTCTGAAATTTATGCAAGCGTGAGCAACTTATAAATAATTGGATTTAAAAAGAAAAATAAACAAAAATAATGGTGAACAATTTACACAGTATTATCTAGCCCCACGCCAAGCATAGAGCCCATCGAGGGGATCTGGGGTTATTTCTTTAGGCTTACACGCTTTAGGAAAACAGAGCGCCATCTAGCCCTAAATACACGAAACCTGGGATACCGTGGAAATAAACCTTAATCTATTGTATTGTATTTCTGGTGTTCTGGGTATTTCTATGTACTTATACTAAACAAGAACAAAGTTAAAAAATTTAAAAACCCCCAGACAGATTTTCATGAAACATGGCTACGAACACTCGGGATAAAATTATCTATGACACAAAAAACTAAAAGAAAAACTGTTGATCCGTTTGGGAGCTACGATACCACAGACAGATACACAGACAGGCACGTTGCGCGATCCTTGTCCACCTGCATGCAAATCTGATTACACCACAAATCAGTCAAAAATATCCGTCCTCTTATGGGCGTGGATACATCTAGACTTGTTTATTTCAGCTACTTCCATAGTATTATAAAATATCAGATTATCTAGAGGCTGATAAAAAAGCTTGGGACGGGTTTTGCTCTAACTCGAAAAATAACAACTAACAGGCTAAAGGTTTCTTCGTCGCTTCTTTACTTTAGTCTACATACCGAAGCGACGGAAATAAAAAAATATCACTTTATTTCCGTGTCAGTGTTTAGTTTTATATTTTGACCTTTTCTAAGTGTACATGATAAGTGTGAATCAAAATCACACTTACCAATGCAAAAGTTTGGATGTTTAGATGTATAGATGTTTGTTATAAACTTATAACACCCCTCTCTTTTTGCGTCGGGGGTTAAAAATATCTATCTATGTAATGTATTGTATTGTGGATATCAGTTATCTAGTACCCATAACACAAGCTCTGCTTAGCTTGGGGCTAGATGATGCTGTGTGGACTCTCCACCTTTATTTATTATTTATTTATTTATTCTATCAGTATGCGGGCGTTCGCTCACTTTGCTAATGGAGGTTGTACCTTCTAACACAATAAAATGTTATGTAGGGTAACAGTTAAATCATAGGAAGGAGGAGTACTTACCTGGGTGAAGCAGCTGTACTTGGAGGCGATTTGTGCTAGACCAATCATCAGCTCATGATCGCAGCTGACGGCAAACCGCGGCGTTACAACAGGCTGCAGGAGATCATTCTAGAACAAAATACATACACATTTTACATTTACTCCCCTCTGTGGCGCAGAGGGCGAAGGTCCGCCTGCGACGCAGGAGGTTGCGGGTTCGATTCCCGCCTCGGGACAAATGTTTGTACCATCTGCAGATATTTGTTCAGAGCGTTCTGGATGTTTTCTATGTTTAGTAAAAAAATATCTATATAATGTAATGTATTGAATGAAGTTTAGCAGTTATCTAGTACACAAGCGCAATAAATAATTAAAAAAAATATCTGGAGATTGTAGAAACATTTGTCCCGAGGCGGAAATCGAACCTGCAACCTCCTGCTTCATCATAAATCAATTGGAATTTTTAATTAGTTTAATTCATGCATCTTTCATGTTTCAATTCAGCAATACCTTCAACTCTTGCACTTTCTTCACAAATTCCTCAGTATCGGCGAGCTCTTTCTCTGTACTATTGTAGTAGCCTTCATTGTTCTTCAAGTTCATGCTGACTTTCCCTACTAGAGCCCTCTGGTGGTGTCTTATAACACTAGCTGCCAGCTGCAGAGTGCCCTCTAGGTGTAGAGAGCCGAAGTAGCATGCCGTTGTTATGCCATTGGCCAGTAATCTTTGCTGGAAATTAAAAGTAAGTTTAATTTAGAGCTAGAACAAATTAAATCACACTAGTATTACAAATGCGATCGTTCGGATAGATAGGTAGATTTTTTGTTATTATAGTGCGTAACCCCACACTAAGGGTAATTTCTAAGAAATCAAATAACATCGCAAAAATTTTCGACTTCGACGGGACTTGAACCCGCGTCCTCCCCTCAGTACGGGGATGTGATAACCAACTACACCACGAAGTCAAGTGACGTGGGAGTCGAAAATCTCTGCGACATCCTACGGTCTTATCGCGCCGTTAGCTCCACCTACAGGGGAAACATTGAAGTTTATCCAATCCTGTTCAAAGACTAAAGTTACATTTAGTTCGTTTGACGAGAGGTGTCGCGTTGCTTAATTCTAAGGTTTTTTGTTATTATAGTGCGTAACCCCACACTAAGGGTAATTTCTAAGAAATCAAATAACATCGCAAAAATTTTTTCGACTTCGACGGGACTTGAACCCGCGTCCTCCCCTCAGTACGGGGATGTGATAACCAACTACACCACGAAGTCAAGTGACGTGGGAGTCGAAAATCTCTGCGACATCCTACGGTCTTATCGCGCCGTTAGCTCCACCTACAGGGGAAACATTGAAGTTTATCCAATCCTGTTCAAAGACTAAAGTTACATTTAGTTCGTTTGACGAGAGGTGTCGCGTTGCTTAATTCTAAGGTTTTTTGTTATTATAGTGCGTAACCCCACACTAAGGGTAATTTCTAAGAAATCAAATAACATCGCAAAAATTTTCGACTTCGACGGGACTTGAACCCGCGTCCTCCCCTCAGTACGGGGATGTGATAACCAACTACACCACGAAGTCAAGTGACGTGGGAGTCGAAAATCTCTGCGACATCCTACGGTCTTATCGCGCCGTTAGCTCCACCTACAGGGGAAACATTGAAGTTTATCCAATCCAAAAATTTTTTTTGCGATGTTATTTGATTTCTTAGAAATTACCCTTAGTGTGGGGTTACGCACTATAATAACAAAAAACCTTAGAATTAAGCAACGCGACACCTCTCGTCAAACGAACTAAATGTAACTTTAGTCTTTGAACAGGATTGGATAAACTTCAATGTTTCCCCTGTAGGTGGAGCTAACGGCGCGATAAGACCGTAGGATGTCGCAGAGATTTTCGACTCCCACGTCACTTGACTTCGTGGTGTAGTTGGTTATCACATCCCCGTACTGAGGGGAGGACGCGGGTTCAAGTCCCGTCGAAGTCGAAAATTTTTGCGATGTTATTTGATTTCTTAGAAATTACCCTTAGTGTGGGGTTACGCACTATAATAACAAAAAACCTTAGAATTAAGCAACGCGACACCTCTCGTCAAACGAACTAAATGTAACTTTAGTCTTTGAACAGGATTGGATAAACTTCAATGTTTCCCCTGTAGGTGGAGCTAACGGCGCGATAAGACCGTAGGATGTCGCAGAGATTTTCGACTCCCACGTCACTTGACTTCGTGGTGTAGTTGGTTATCACATCCCCGTACTGAGGGGAGGACGCGGGTTCAAGTCCCGTCGAAGTCGAAAAAATTTTTGCGATGTTATTTGATTTCTTAGAAATTACCCTTAGTGTGGGGTTACGCACTATAATAACAAAAAACCTTAGAATTAAGCAACGCGACACCTCTCGTCAAACGAACTAAATGTAACTTTAGTCTTTGAACAGGATTGGATAAACTTCAATGTTTCCCCTGTAGGTGGAGCTAACGGCGCGATAAGACCGTAGGATGTCGCAGAGATTTTCGACTCCCACGTCACTTGACTTCGTGGTGTAGTTGGTTATCACATCCCCGTACTGAGGGGAGGACGCGGGTTCAAGTCCCGTCGAAGTCGAAAATTTTTGCGATGTTATTTGATTTCTTAGAAATTACCCTTAGTGTGGGGTTACGCACTATAATAACAAAAAACCTTAGAATTAAGCAACGCGACACCTCTCGTCAAACGAACTAAATGTAACTTTAGTCTTTGAACAGGATTGGATAAACTTCAATGTTTCCCCTGTAGGTGGAGCTAACGGCGCGATAAGACCGTAGGATGTCGCAGAGATTTTCGACTCCCACGTCACTTGACTTCGTGGTGTAGTTGGTTATCACATCCCCGTACTGAGGGGAGGACGCGGGTTCAAGTCCCGTCGAAGTCGAAAATTTTTGCGATGTTATTTGATTTCTTAGATAGGTAGATGTTTGTTCCTTCTTCATGCTAAAAGCATGACAGATTAGGCTGAAATTATAGCATAAGTGAAGCTCTAGACCTAGTATAAAATAAAGGCTACCTACTTCTTATCACATAAATCGGTTCTCATGGGATTTAATAATATAGAAATAGTGTATGCAAAGCTTCTGGCTGAAAGTTTCACAAACATAGGTCTATTGTATTTGTATTTATTTTTATTCCATCGTAGGTACACTTGATGTCTTTACATTCTATATTTATATTATAACAATAACACACAAACTTTGTAATAGGAAACACCATAAAACGGTAAAAAAAACAGACAGATATGTATAACTGAAGAATTAACCAATGAAGCGTCATGGGGCCCTTATACCGTCAGACATTACGCGGCCCGCTTCGGGCCCGATCCCTCAGGCCAATATAAACTTTATTCAAATGATAAGAGTCACATTGGCTTCAAGTATATTATATATCAAGTATATAGTACTACAAATTAATATTGTACAAGATTACATAATAGACAGAAAATAATGTCAAAATGAAAATAATTCACAATGTAAACACATGTACATTAAGCTTACATACTTCTTATTGAGGCCAAGAAAACTTACCACAACTTTATCATACACTTGCGTTGCAAATCGAACATCACTGTACATCTTCTCCAGTGGAAATGTATACTTTGCTAACCATTCCAGTAACGGTCGATCAAGTCCTAAGCCCAAGTTGGGAAACTGAGGAGCATGCGTGTGACAATCCACAAACCCTGGCATCAGAAACTGGTCTTTTCCCAACTGGGTTATGGTAAAACCAGTGAAGGTCCCAGCACTTTTGAGTTGGTCAAATTCTTGCACAGTACCTTTTCTTGTAATCTGAAAAGTTTTAAATTGTTGACAGAGTCTGAAGTGTTATCACTTTTACAAGATTGGTGCCTCCGAGAACAAAAAATTGAGTAAAAGGAAACTTACCTTTCCATTTTCAACACATAAAAACCCATTGCTGATATTTAGATCTTTGAAAGAAACGGAAGAAGCGAGTGTTCCAACAAAAAGTAACTTATTTTCAGTCATTATCACATTCGATTCACGAAACCGTCGCTTTTCTAGCTAAAGATTTAGCTTCTCAGAGATCGAGATCTTTAATTTCATTTCCTTCAACTCAAGCGACGACAGATGGAAGCTTAATCTCATTAACGCTGTTATCATTTTGTTTTTTCTTGAGTTTTATCATTATCAATCAGCGGAAACAAAAACAAACAGCTGATTACGAATTAAATTACGAAGAGTGAATGAAATGAATGGGTGGAGATTTTTTTTACAGATATTGACAGTTACGACATGACTAGGGAGACAATAATGTACAACCAAATATTGTACGGCACAATAATTGGTGACCAAATTTGTACAGCCTAATAATTCGTGTACATTGCTTCTGATTATCTTGGTGTACATTATAATGACGTACAATATCAGACTGTGCTTTATTGACACGTGACGAGCTTCCAAACTCAATTTTGTACGACTTTTATTGCACACACCAATAATTCGAAGACATGACACGGATTATTGGGTGTACAATATCGGGACATGCATTATCAGCACGTGTTGATATTGTACACCGAATAAAACGAAGCCACTAGAAGAGAGTAGCTGTCAAATCGATGCTGCCTTTACACCGCAGTGATGTCTCTTACACTAATTTTGGCTTTCTTATCTGGCAACACTGCACCCATGGCTGTTACGATTGAAGATCGTGCACCAGGTGGCAGCACAGCACTGGCCAGTGTTGCCGGTAAGGACCTTCTTGGTCCGTTTCGGACTTTCTTCTGCCTCTGCGGATCTTTTGCGGACCATGACTCTTTGCTGATCTTTTCGGACCAAAACGACAATCCAAACAGCCTCGGTACATCGCAGAGCAAACCTCAACATTTGAAAGAAAATCAATTGGTATTTACGAAAAAGGCCAGGCAATATGGCTCAGTAGGCAATGGCATGTCCAGTGGTGGTGGGACACATTCATTAGAGTAGAAAATTGTTCTACGTCTATGGTTACATCTTCACTTCTCTCATGTGTATTATCTTTAACTTTTCTTTCGCGGTGAATGGAATGGTGGACTTAGTGAGTATTTGCAAAGTCACTTTTCGAATGTTTGAAGTTTGAATTTAAACGAGTACTTATTAGCAAGGAACTGACTGATGAGTGATGACGTAGCTTGAATCACTGAGGCTTGAATGTAATTGCGTGACGTAGGGAATCAAACGTAGGTAAGTAGGTTGATAGAAAGGTAGCTAGTGTTTTTTAAGTAAACAGACTTGAGTTTCTGGGTTGAACGTTTTCCTTCATTCGCGCGATGACAGAGTTGGGCGCGTCGTCTGCTCTACATAAATTTATTTTGTTGTGTGGGACTTTTTTGAACATTCTTAGGGTTCCGTACCTCAAAAGGAAAAAAAATCCTTATAGGATCACTTTGCTGTCTATCTGTCTGTCTGTCTGTCCGTCTGTCAACCCTCTTTTCTTAGGAACGCGTGGACATATCGAATTGAAATTAACGTCAAATTACTCAAGGCCGTAACTTCTTGAAGCCACCATATAAATAAAACTTTTAAGTCTTCTACTTAGGTACTTCCCGTAGACCTAGAATCATGAAACTTGGTAAGCAGCAAGCTTATAGCACAAGTAAAGGGAAATATCCGAAAACCATAAATTTGTAAATTATTCACAAAAAAAATACTTTTAATGCTCGCCATGGACCAAAACCTACAGGGTACTTCCCGTAGTAATTATGAAATTTGGCAAGAAACAAGGCCCTATAGCACAAATAAAGGGAAAAATCCGAAAACAGTAAATTTGTTGTTTTTTCTCAGTAAAAAATTTTCTTGCTTTAGACCAAAACCTTATAGGGCACTTCCCATTGACCTAGAATCATTAAATTTGGTAAGAAGCAAGATTATATAGCACAAATAACGAGAAATATCTGAAAACCGTAAATTCGTAATTTATTCATAAGAAAATAATAATTTTTGACTCCACCTAAATATGTATATTAGGGTACCTTTTTCATGTTGACCTAGAATCATGATATTTTGCAAGAAACAAGGTCTTACAATTAATCGGAACCCTTAGCGTGCGAGTCCGACTCGCACTTGACGTTTTATTTTATCTCAGTCTTTCAACCTTTGTAAACAATAAGCAAAGTTTTCTGAAGTTCATGAAGATGAAGCAACATAAAGTACAATTCATATGGAAGACTTAATATCCCCATTACGACAAGTAATCAAAACAAAAGTCAAAACAAAATTTTCAAAACGAATCTTTTTGTCATATTTCGGACCATTCTGGCGTTCGGATCGGAGCTTTTTCATTTTGACTGCCGGCAACACTGACTGGCAGTCAAGTTTCAAGTGTTTTATTGCTTTGCTTTGCTTTCATGTTGTACAAAGATCATAATGAATTGAATAAATTACAGCTACCAACACGTCATGAGCCCGGGTGGGGCACTGCAATGCAAAGTGCAAGATAAGTCAAGTCAGTGCTTCTATCATCGATCGTTACCGTCAGGGCTCCGCCCCGGTAAACATGTGTACCTACAGCATTGTGTGCTGTGCAGTGTCATGACAATGTGAAAGAGTAAATAGGAGGCCAATAGGTACTGGTCTTCAGGAAATGCGATCATAAATGGCTAGTATAATCTAAATTAGTTTTCTAGTGTTGTGCCTAACCTAGCCTAGGTATTCTCTCTTAAAGTATTATTTATCTAATTGAAGTACTGACCTCCTACTAATAATTAAAATAATGTACCTACACACAGCCTTTGAATAACCTTTTCTGAAGAAAGTTTATTTATAGAGGCTCCGGCCAAACTCAAGTTACCTATAAATACTGTTGTGAATCAGAATCCCCTGATCATTATGTACACAATATACTTTGAAAAGTTTCAGTTTCAAAGTAACCTATTATTTTCTGGGATAGGGCCTACAAATTGCGTGTTCTTGTAAACTTCAAGCTATTGATATTAAAAAAATTCAATAACGAATTTCGCATCTTCTATTTCAGAGGCAAACAAGAAACATGTTGCCAACCAACGACAAAAAATCATTTTGCCAAAGATGAAGAAAGAAGTCAGTCATCTTTTATCTAAAAAGGAAGGGTAATCATTTTGTATCTAGTTTGTATAATGATTCATCGAATTGTTCAATACCACGAAGGTAAAAATATGGGGATGACATTGTTTATTATCTTCTTAAAGCAGTATACAATAAATAAATGCTGATCCATTCCTTGAAACCTCATCAGCCATATCTAATATACCTCATCATCATCAATGGCCTTTACATCCACGAAGGATGGTTTATGTAGTGTTCATTTTTTTAATATACCTAATTACTTATAAATAAATAATTAATGCTGGACAATTCACACAGCATTATCTAGACCCAAGCTAAGCAGAGCTTGTGTTATGGGTACTAACTGATATACATAATACAATACACTACATAGATAGATATTTTTTATTATACATAGAAAAACATCCAGAACCTCTGAACAAATATCGGCAGATCGTAAAAACATTTGTCCCGAGGCAGGAATCGAACCCACAACCTCCTGCGTCGCAGGCGGACCTTTGCCCGCTGCGCCACAGAGGTCGTCAAAGTATAGTTATAGTCATCTCATCCTCATAAAGTTTAGTATTTAGTTGTTAGTAGTAGAAAACTTATCTGAACATCCTCTACACTAAAACCTTATTATTTTTTTTCATATATTATTCCATGTTTCAGCAGGGTCATTGTAGAAAAAAGTGCAGTACCATGTTAATTCCTGTGGAAATTCAAAGAAGTAATGAAAAACCAGGATAATACATCTACACAAAATGGAAACTGTTATCAACACATTATTATGTTCCCACTGCTAACATAATGCTGTTAAAGCTTTCTATGCTAATTGAAATCTTACCAAGGCACACATCATAAAGCCCTGCCAAAGATTGATGAAGAGGAATATTATGTTATTTTTCAAATAATTATAACAGACAAAAATAAATGGAAACGAATAAAATGTCATGCCAACCCCACCTAGAGTGTGATAAGGGCAGGGCAGAAGCAGATGAGATTAAATCATCCACTCAGTCATTTGGACCCAAACGGAACCAAATGATATTGTTTACACAATCCTCAAAAACAATTGATGGTGATGGGCGGGACAAACAATACAAGAAACAGAGAAAAGGTCTACGTTTATTCTGCATCTTTAAAGTCAGGCTGGGCCTGGTTATCAGGACAAACATGGAAACGGCCTTTGTCATAAGATCAACAGAAGACATAGGTACACAACTCATGAATTTTAAAAGGGAACTATATTATTATAAGTATTAAGGTTTAAAAGCGTGGATGTTTTGTTTCCTATTCATATTTTATATTTTAATAAAGACATCAACTTATCAAGGATCTAATTTTATTACTATTACTTTTAATTTTTATTACTACTAATTCAACCCTAGACTTCGCATGCAATAATTGGGGATAAAAAGTAGCTTTTATGTCAATCTAATTATAGAACTACATCTTTGGATAATTTAAGCTGAATAAATTCAGTAGTTCATGAAGAGATGTCATTACCTAAACATCAAACTTTTGCTTTTATAATAATAAGGTATCTCTATTAGTGAGTGCCTATTATTAGCTTTCTGTATCTATTTTAATTTCTATTGTGATTAGATAAGCTGATGGCAATCCAAATTAAATAAATAAAAAAGATGTAAGGTCTGGGTCATTTAGGTCTCCAGGACTATCTTATTGAATGTGTGAAGGTATTTCTGTAGGCATAGTCCAGTCCATCTAAATATGTAAATATGTATGAGGATCTAAATATGAGGTTACCTGGAATGTTTACCGGGAGTTTTGAAAGTAGATACCTACCTAATTTTATAGATTTCGGACACAGAGACAATAAATTCACACACCTGCAAAAGAAGCACAGGCAGATGCTGGATGGGGCAAGCTGAATACTGGGCAACAGAGATATGGAACATCCTTCTTTTTTTGAGTCGGTTAAAACCTACTACGAATAATTCCTTAAGGCGAATAGTTGGGTGGATAGTGGCGCCACTACATTTATTTTTATAATTACGTTATACAAAGGAATTATCAAAAAATCGGACCGCGCGTAGACGATATCTATCATAAGCTTTTTTTAAATGTATCTTGCATAGTTTTGTATTGTATTATTTAGGCAGATACTTGTTTCAAGAGTTTAGTTCCTATTGGTGGCCACCAAGCTCTCCAAACAAGGTTTTTGATTGAATAACACAAAACAAAACTATTACAGATACATTAAACAAAAGCTTGTGATAGGTATAGTCTACCAGCGGTCCGATTTTTTGATAATTCCGCTTTATAACTTAATGATTAAATTAAATATGTAGTGGCGCCACTATCACCCCTACTATTCGCCTTAATTTTACACTGTTGTTGTTAAATTACAAATACTACCCCTTACGGGAATATATTTTGATGGGACCATCTCGGGATTATTTTTAACTAGACGATCGCCTCGCGGTTTCACCCGCATAGTTCCCGTTCCCATGGGAATTCCGGGATGATATATATATATATATATAGCCTAATTCACTCCCTGAAAAGTAAGCTTTCTAACGGTGAAAGAATTTTTCAAATCAGTCCAGTAGTTTCGGAGCCTATTCAATGCAAACAATCAAATCTTTCCTCGTTATAATATTAGTACTGATACTGACTTAAAGATAATGCCTGCATGCAATAGCGAAAGCACCAGCAGAGAAATCGGCGAACGTAGGTACAACAGACTTAAACTAAAAACCTTTTACCACATTTTACCTAGGTACTAATCCCCGATATATCTACCTAGATACATGTAGGCATATAGGGTAGGTACCTAATCTGTAACAACCTCGGGACAAAATATAAACAACGTGTCCCGAGGCGGGAATCGAAAACGAAACCATCTACGTCGCAGGCGGACCTTTGCCCGATGCTGTGCCGATGCGTGGTGCATCGGGCGAATGTCGTCGATCGAATCGTTTGTCAATTTTGTACCTATAGGTAGGTACATAATAATGTATCAACATAAACTTATCTAAACAATGGCTCATCAGCAATGAATTGAATATAATTAAGGTAGGTACCATCAGCAAAAGATCTACCTATCCAGTTTGAAACTCTTTTGCTTTGCGTTGGTTTTGGGTAACACGTCACGCCTTTTTATTTTGTTTGTCTATTTTTCTATTGTTCTATAACGTTTTGTAGTTGGTTTATTGTTGCTAACGGTAATTTAACGGTAACCTTTAGATCTCGGATTATTATCTTAGAACAACAGAACACATGTCCACACTCAATACAAAAAAGTCAAGTTCTTGGTAATTCATTATGTATTAATAAAGAAATTGAATTAATATCTAAATAGGTATCCTAAGTTATGAAAAAGTTATAAAGTAGTGTATTATAGTACATATTAGTAATTCGTATTTTACCCACATCGCATTATAAAATGAATCGTCGATAAAGATAATTTATTTGCTTGAACATAGTGTAGTTTACACAGATGTTAATAATATTTTAGTTTCAAATAACTTCTACTAACATTAGCATGCAAAAGTGGGTCTGGTCAGGTAACCCACGAAATACGAAGCTCCCATTGGTCTTTAAAAATAAAAGAAATCCAACAAGCCGGGGATGGCAACCGGGTCACTTCGTAGAAAAATCATCCTTGTGGTTTCTAGGTGGATCTTTTGCTGATCGTACCTATCAGGTAAGTATGTTATGTACCTACACAATATCAGTACGAAATACGAAATGAACTAACATTAGGTACCTACCTAGATAAGGTACATAATCTTACCGACCCGACCTATTCACTGCTGTTGGTACCTAGGTACATTGTGGCAAATAGGTTAGTATCTTTATAGCCACAGACCCTAGCCCTAGCCACGGTAATATCCCTAGCATCCCTAGCATGGTACCTAAGTAATTATAATACCTAAGTAGGTTAGGTACCTAGAAAGCCAAACTGATTTTAGCATTATTTTGGCAGGTACTAACCTAAACTAATGTAGGTAGGTTAGGTACCTAGATTCTAGATAAAGTTCATCAAAACAATCGTTTACTTTTATAATATACTCTTAGGTTGCGGGTTCGATTCCCGCCTCAGGAAAAGTATTTGTACCTACGATCTACCTAAGTACCTACCCATAAAAAAGCTCTCTTCACATTGAAGTTTGGCTAGTTAAGTAGGTACTTAGATGATTAAATGCCATCTATTTACCTACTAGGTATTACTAATTTACCTATATGTACCTATACATACTTGAATTGAAACTACCTACACTAGAAATTCGGCGGTATAGTGAGGTTGGTAGGTAGGTATTTCGGGATAGGTAAAATGAAAAAGTTTGACATAATTATGAGCATTGATAACTATAATTTTTTAACATTATGAAAGTAAAAGAATAAAGTTAATCTAGGTAGGTAGGTACCTACTTAAAAATATATTTTTGGAACGTAGTTCCCTAACGCGCGTTGTGAAAGGGGGCTAGGTACCTAGACGGAAAAAATTGTAACGAAAATTGGAGCGACACTTTTTGCCACAGCTCAAGCTAGGCAGGTACTTTATAATCTATGTTAGGTACTTTCTTACCAACCTACTCCACCTAGGCACGGTAATATTATCCAAAATATTACCTTGACCTAGGCAGTAGGCACACTAAATAGGTAAATAGTACAGTACGTCGACTCCTTAGGTACCCACCTACCTATCTATTTATAAATTACGTAGGTACCTTGTAAGCGTACCTACCTAAGCGTTGTAACTACGTAGGTAAGTTTTAGTGGTACCTACCTAACTAACTACCTACATATTCGCTCTAGGATAGCCTAATAAAAATGAAATAAAATAATGGCATGTACAGTAGGGGTCAATAGTGTGACCAAGTTTATATAATTATTACCTACGGCATAACTACAGAAAAATAAATTTATCGCTAGACTAGGTACCTAGGTACCTACTTTCCGTGTGCATGGGTTTATAAAGACATTGTCTTGCACACGGAAAAAGGAAGAACAGGGGAAAACATCTTCATAGGGGTTCAAATTCAAACATCGAGTGGATGGAGTAGGTACCTACTAGCTAGTCTCGCTCACGACAACTTATGCCGTAGGTACCTAGTATTGTTCAATTTTAGAATGTAAAATGAATGATAGTAGTTACCTACCTAGGAGAAAAATCTTCAAAATGGAGGTGTTTCGTACCCGATACATATACAGATACATCGATAAGTACCTACCTAAGTACTTACCGATTTTTGTTGTGTTTTGTAGTAAAATGTAAAGTACTAGCTTCTGCCCGCGGCTTCGCACGCGTTATTTCTACGGAAACGTTCAAAGGTAATTTCTATCCCATGGGAACTGATTTATGGGATAAAAAGTCTAGCCTATGTTTGATTCCAGGCATAGAGCTACACCGGTGCAAAATTTCAGCTCAATCTGTTCAGTAGTTTTGGCGTGAAGACGTAACAAACATCCATCCATCTATACATCCATTCCATCCAAACTTTCGCATTTTTATTATATGTCTGATTTTATTTCAATTCATTAATTATTTAATAGAACGCTTAGTCAAAATCAACCACAGGTATGCAATAGAGATAAAGTTGATTTTGAATTGATTCTACCTATTCTTCGCTACTCAATTTGTGATGTAGTCAAGTCGGATGTTGATTTTATCGATTTATATCGATACAAGAAATTAAAAATATTTATTTAGTTCTAGTTTCTGCCCGCTGCTTGGCACGCGTTGTTTCTGTGAAAATATTTTCTATCCCATGGGAACTGATTTATGAGATAAAAAGTATCTTCGATTCCAGGATTAGAAGTGGCTGTACCCGCTGTACCTAGTCAAAATTTTAGCTCGATCCGTTCAGTGGTTTTGGCATCTAGCAGGGGATTATGAACATCCATCTAGGTATCTATTCATCCATCCATCATGACAACATCTGTGGTGCAGCGGGCGAAGGTCCGCCTGCGACGCAGGAGGTTGCGGGTTCGATTCCCGCCTCCGGAAAAATTTATGTACGAACTGCAGATATTTGCTCAGGGTGTTCTGGATGTTTTCTATATAAAAAAAAAATGTAGGTATCTAGGTCGGTATGTAGTGTATTGTATTAAGTACCTATTATCAGTTATCTAGTACCTATACCTAACCTACCCATAATACAAGCTCTGCTTAGCTCAGGGCTAGATAATGGTACCTATGTGAATTATCCAGCGATATTATTTATTACGGGGACGCTTCCGGCTGGTATTGATATGGATCACTTGAGCTACCTGTAGACTGTTTGCAACAGTCTGCTGGTAGCGCAACTGTTTCAATTGCAAATACTTACTTGTATAATTTTCTTTGTGAATAAAGGCATTTATTTATTTATCTAAACATCCTTACTTGCGCATTTATAATATTAATGTGATTTACATTACAAGTCACTAAATAGACATCAATTAGGTCCTCTCAACTTCATTTAAAATATTTATTGATGGTTTAAAATTTACTTACTTACTGCTATTTGTATACCAGATAAATAAATAGGTAAACTCCCAACAAGGTTTATTTTTTTGTTTATTAAGACCGATACGTTCTGCTGCTAAAGTAAAATAAATCTTATACCTAGAAGTCAAGGTTTATTGCCAAATCTGTGACGTAGGTATGACGGCTAGTTTTGACTCAACAACCTAAAACTAAAATAATGTGGTATCATAGATCCAAAAAAACGGATGAATCGATTTTCGTTTAGTTTTTTTTGTGTCATAGGTGCCTAGGTAGACCTAGGTAGATAATTTTATCCCAAGTGTTCTTAGCCATGTTTCCACAGCATGTTTCGTAAAAATCTGTCAGGCAGGGGTTTTTTAAATTTTGTTCTTGTTTGTTTCGTTTAACAAGCTGAAATGGCAGTGCGCCAGCCATATCTCGCGCATGAAATGTAGATAGGATCAATGATGTTAATAGGTAGGTAGGTGGATAAGTAGGTATATGAACTGTATACTAATCTACGTGAATCTACCTATTTAAAATGGAAAAACATTAGGTTATTTTATTTCACTCAAATTTCACTGCCGCGGTGTTATCGCTTTGCCACTTACACGAACGAGACAAGACGTAGTGCGTTGCGTTCATGGGTGACAGAGAGAACGAGATAATGGCGTGCGGTGTTGTCGGTTTGAACGAAGCTAGGGGAGGTTGGGGTAATATGAGGCTGATCTATTACTCGAATATCGCATCGGGGCCTTCCTACAATATTATTTTTTACCACTGCTATCCAATATTTTTCATAGTAGGTAAATATACAGATTTTAACATTTGACTTTCAACAACTAGGTACTTCTATTTTGTTTTAGATTTCATAATGACGAATTAATCATAGAGAAATGAAGAAATGCAAGTACAAGCAAGTCGTGAGAACCCAAAGATGTGACGATGAATGGATGCCAACGACTTACTCAACAATTCCGTTCAGTAATTTTGGCGTGAAGAAGTAACAAACATCCAACTATCCATTCAAACTTTCGCATTTATAATAAACTACTTTATTCTCATGGCTTCGCACGCGTTGTTTCTATGGAAACGTTTAAAGTTGATTTATATGCCATGGGAACTATTTACTAGAAAGAAAGTAGCCTATGTTTGATTCCAGGATTAAAATTACCTGTACTTATGCAACATTTCAACCCGATCCTTTCATAGGTTTTGGCGTGAGGAGATAGGTAACAAACAAACATCCATCCATCCATCAAAACTTTTGCATTTATAATATTAGCGTGATAACGAGATTATTATTATGATAATTAGTAATTACTCAATAAAGTTAAGTTAGAGTATTTTTTTGTTATTTTATTAATGTGATTACTAAAATTTATACCTATACTAAGTACTTTTTGACGGCCTCTGTGGCGCAGCGGGCGAAGGTCTGCCTGCGACGCAGGAGGTTGCGGGTTCGATTCCCGCCTCGGGACAAATGTTTGTACAATCTGCAGACATTTGTCCAGGGCGTTCTGGATGTTTTCTATGTATAATAAAAAATATCTATCTATGTAGTGTATTGTATTAAGTATATCAGTTATCTAGTACCCATAACACAAGCTCTGCTTAGCTTGGGGCTAGATAATGCTGTGTGAATTGTCCAGCATTATTTATTTATTTATTTATTTATTTATTACTTAATACTATAGTTCGTCAATAAACATTTTTATTAAAAAAAATATTGTTAATTTTCTTAGTGCTGCTTCGTTGCCCGTTCTCCCCCAGTTCGCCGATCCAGTCAGCCGATTATGCTAGGCTGTCATTGGCCGTCAGCCCGCGCTGGCCGCTAATGTTAAGTGAGATCAGGATGTTCATCTCTTTTTGACAACGGGCTCCTATATAATATCTTTGTGATCTCATAACATAACCTACTCAGTCACGGTAATATTATTTTAGGATAATATTACCGTGACTCAGTGGTGCAAATAAATAAAGTTCCATAGGACCTATGTATGTAGGTAGCTAAAGTAAAATAGGTATCACCATGTTTTTCTTTCTTTCGAAAAAATTAGATAAATCACAGTAGGTAGGTATAGGTAGGTAAGTACTTTATACTGTATCCTACCCACCTGCCTGCCTATAAATGTCTTAGCTTGGCACCACGAAGTCTGATGATTGATACCTATTTGGTGCTTTCTAGGTAGGTACCTAGGTACCTTATTATACCTACACCTAATAAAAGAGACCTATACCTACCTATTAGGTACCTACCTACATTAGATACTTACCTATCTTTTTTACCTACGAGGAGGTATAACTCTACATTACTGCGTATCCTGGTAGGATAACAGGACACTACCTATCCCACTGAAAAAAACACTTATTCACCATCAGAGCGACAGACTGCCCTCTCCCGCAGAGGGTGTACCTATCACGCATCAGCAACGACGAATCAGCTGCCCACGTAGGTACTAGGTAGTCCTGGAACACTAGGGAGTAACAGCACAACGAACATAAATCCTAAACTTGCCGAGGTCACTCCGCGAAGCCTGTGAAGACCCCAGGAAGATTCTGTGCTTCTGGACGGATTTAGACTACCTAGGTAGTTATGCTAGCTAACGGAACGCTTAATGGACCAACTCGAGTTCAATCAACGACACAATAGATAATACTAGGTACCTTACCTACCTAGGTAGGTATTTATCTATTGTGTCAATAAGTTCAAATGCGGAAATAAGAGTACCCACCTAGGTACTTCCACCATACTATACCTAGGTCCTACCTGAGAACTTTAAAAATAAATAAATTTGTAGGTACCTACCTATTTGTAGTAATTTTTAATACTTTTTATTAGGTGTAGGTATAATAAGGTACATCGCAGCTGTGATCTTGGGCTGCGATAATTTCCTACAAAAATGTGTCTAGGTAAAGAAGATTTGAAAGATTTGATTGTTTGTTTGTTTGTATTGAATAGGTAGGCTCCGAAACTACTGGACCGATTTGAAAAATTATTTCACCATTAGGAACATTTAGGAAGCTTAATTTTCAGGGAGTGACATAGGCTATATTTTATCCCGAAATTCCCACGGGAACGGGAACTATATGCGGGTGAAACCGCGAGGCGATCGTCTAGCTTAGCTACTAGACTCTAGTACTTTTTAAAGTAACTAAATTAAACTCGAATTTTTAATTATACTACCTATAGATGTCACCACTTAGTGGATTTGAAGTCGGTTTAAGGTTTTAGAAGACGCCAAATTTTTTGCAAAGGATGGTACATAGGTACTACATAGGTACCTACCGACTAATAGCCTGGCCACACGCTCTGACTTGCGAAGTCAAGTTTGCGCAGTTATGATTATGATTTATGTTATGACTGAGCAAAAATACTGCGCCGGTGCAGTGGCCACACGTGCAAGTAAACTCGTGAAAACTAGACTGCACAAACCTCATGTCATGCCATTCGAATATAGGTCGATATACCGAACTGTCAGTACGGAACATGAATCTTTACAGTAAACTGGATCGTGCACGAACATATTTCATTCATTTAAAAGTACTCTGTGACATAATGTTTTTAAGGTTCATTTTTCCTTGTGACATCTCACAGTAAAAGAACGAGCTGAGTGAGAGGGCTTGAATTACTACTCTCAAGCCCTCTCACTCGGCTCGTTTTTCATTTCTTTTATGTTATGCCCCTGCGGGTCGCACCGCCGAGGCTAGGCAGTGAATGCGATACACTAACCTGTCCATGGCCCACGACGCAGACAAGCCTCTCGACACTCGTGTGGCGGCGGCGGCGCGCCCCTGCGGGTCGCACCGCCGAGGCTGAGCAGTGAATGCGATACACTAAACTAACCGATTTAGATGAAATTAGGTACGTTGCTAGTTAAGGTTCTTTTTCAGGCTTATTTTCAAACCTTTCTAACCTCTGAGGGAATTGAAAAGGGTGATAAAGTTACTATACAAAATTATTATTCCTAAGTTGAATTCACTCGAAACTCGATATAAAGAAACTATACATAAATAAATAATTAATCACGTATTTTTTTTGACCGAACTGCTCATGTGTGCAAGAAAAGTTGAGAGGTGTCAAGGGACACCCGGATGGAACGAATGGAACGAAGTTCCATTCGATTAATAGTGGGCGTGGGAGTCACAGCACGGCTTGCTTCGCTCGCCGTGCTGTTCCCCTATACCAGACACATGCCCCCCGTCATCAAATAAGAATCCTCCCCCGCTTGTTAGTCGAAAACGATACCCATATCAGATTGTTTGGTGGGGGAGGGGGTTCCGGTGGGACACGCGGGGGTCACGCAATCCGACACACGCCTGCCGTCATCAATTTCGTAATCTAAGGAAGAAGAAAGGTTGTGGTAGTGTGTCATGTCAACCTATGTAAGGTCTCTGCCACATATTTTGAAACTAAAAGCGCCATCTTTTCAGTCTGGTCGGACTTACTTTTGACACTACGAAAACGTCTCACTCATTAAATATATTTTTAATGGCAACTTTTGTATGAAAATGTTTGAACTGGAACAGTACAAAAGAAGCATGACTGCCTTCATATCGACCAATGAGGAGAGAGATTCTCGGCCAATGGGAAGCAAGGTCGTTACGAAAATTGGCTCTGGAAGCTCGTCACGTGTCAATAATGCGCAAACCGATATTGCACGGCCAAATAATGTACACCTTGATAATCCGTGTCAGGGCTTTCGATTATAGGAGTGTACAATTACGGGCAGTACATTAATGGTCGTGCATTATCGACACGTGACAAGCTTACACAGGCTGATATTGCACGTCGAGATATTGTACACCCGGATAATTGAAACCGTTTTGACACGGATTATTGGGGTGTGCATTATAGTGCCGTACAATAAATTGTCGTGCATTATAGTGACCCCATGACTACGCGACATGACGACCGCGCCAAGGCGGCGCGGGAGTTAGGCTGAGCGCAGACTTGAGTCACGACAGTTTTAAGAACACGACAATTTCCTCACATAGAAAGTCTGCCTTAAAACGGAAACAAAACTGTTTTGTCTTGCATCTTCATACATTTTGTAAAGCAATAGTCTGTCTTTAGTCTGTCTTAAAACTGTCGTGACTCAAGTCTGCGTTCAGCCTTAGTGTTGATGATGATGACGTTGACAGTTTTATTTCATGGGCGTTTCGTTTCATGCTGTCAAGCCATGATGATAAAACTTGATAAAATGATAAAATATCTTGTCGACTGGAACGGCACGGGGCGGGGCGCGGCGCCTGCGACGCAGGAGGTTGCGGATTCGATTCCCATCACGACAAAAATGTTTGTACGATCTTAGTTGTTCCTTTTTTTTCAATGTTATTACTTAGGTATGTAGGTTTGCAATGTATTAGCACAGGTATTAGTTACTATCTAGTAGGTACCCTACCTAACACAACACAAGTGGTAGGGTAGGTACCTACTATCCCTGCAGTGAAGTGAGGTTGGAAACTATATAGTAACAATTCCACGCAAAACCCATAATGATAATTTTATTTGTATCTTGGGTTTCCTACATTGAGAACATATGAATCTATGGCTTAAACCTGTAATGATAAAAGACTTTTCTTATTTTAGTAGGTACTACTAGTACAACTACTAGATAGGTATTCTACTTGTACGTACTACAAGTACCTACAGTGTAGGTAGGTACGTACAAAATAAACAGAAAATCAAACGGATTCATGCACTTTCAAAGGATCATCTTACATGAATTTGTTCTACATAAAAATAAGAAATTTACCGACAATTCATTTAACTGAGTACCTAGAAAGAAAGAAAGGCCAAAGTCCAAACTACTCGCTCCTTTGTGTGTGTGTGAATTCAATGAATAAAATAAAGAAGAATCACAAGTTAAAATTGACGTCTATAGTTCTGGAAAGCTATAATACACATACGAGTTAAGTACGTCTTGTGGTAGTGATCCTGTACATGATTTGGTACCACGAAGAGCGTGCATGTTCAGTCCCTGCCTGCCAGTCCATGAAGCAACTGGCTCGAGCGTTCTGTGTCCAGAAGACAGACCTAGAAGTGGCAGCATGGGCCAATGCCTCCTCCAAGTAGTTGTTGACCCGTCGCGCTTCTTCCGACGCCTGAAAAAGTTGCATAGCATTGCCAAAATGTTTCTATCAGGCACCGCCTATGAATGTACCTACGTTGGTACATTCAGAGGACGTACATTCATAGTACAATGTTAACAGATATCTGAGTCAAACTAATTATTTTCTATCATCTCTATCACGGCGAAGTACCGTATAATGGGCCCGGTAAAGGCTATTGATACTTACCTGGTTAAAAAGCGCAGTGGCCGCTTGCGTCCGACCAGACAGCTTGAGAGAGTTAGCTTTAAGCATCATCCAACGAGGGTACAAGGCGCGCATTAGGCGAGCATCCCTCTCCAATCTCACCAACTCCCTGTCGGCTATAGAGCGTAACTCCATAAGATCCACTACCTGAAATAAGTCGGTAGGTATCCATACAATTTTTTTTTCAGCTTGTTCAATAAATGTTGAGAATGATTTTATATTTAGTCTTGTCAAAAATATACGGGTTGGCGCAGCGGACGAAGTGCGACGCAGGAGGTTGCGGGTTCGATTCACGACTTACAGAAATTTGTCCTGAGTGTTTTCTATGTCTAATAAAAAATATCTATCCATGTAGTTAATGCCTTATGTATATCAGTACTAATACCCATAACACAAGCTGTGCTTAGGCTGGGGCTAGATGATGCTGTGTGAATTGTCCAGCATTAAATAAATAAATAATGTTGGACAATTCACACAGCATTATCTAGCCCCAACTAAGCAGAGCTTGTGTTATGGGTACTAGATAACTGATATACATAATACAATACACTACATAGATAGATATTTTTTATTATACATAGAAAACATCCAGAACGCCCTGGACAAATGTCTGCAGATCGTACAAACATTTGTCCCGAGGCGGGAATTGAACCCGCAACCTCCTGCGTCGCAGGCAGACCTTCGCCCGCTGCGCCATAGTGGTCGTTAAAGCATTATTTAATATTATTATTTATACCTTCTTCAAATCATCGACTTTTTTGGCAAAGCTCTCCAACATTCCCTCAGCCAATCTCAAAGCACATAAAAGAGTAGTCATAGATCCATCATCGGCTTCATTCGCCGTCCAGCTCAACGCTTCGGATTCAAACCGCCGAGCTCTCTTCTCCGAGTCTGCCCTCAGCCAGTATGTCCACAAGCCGATGACCAGCCGTCGACGGCTGTTGCCACCCGACTTCCCCCTGCTTATCGAAAACTCAGCATAACGACTTATGTCTGCTGGGTTCTCCAACTGGAAACCAGCATCTAATATCATATCCATGCAAAGTGCATAGTACCAAGTCTCGCAATCTGAAGCCTGTTTATCTCCCAAACGAATTGTTAACTTTAAAACGTCGATGGCTTCTTCTATTCGCTTTCGAGAAAGTAAAACGTAGAATAAATCGGGTATGATTTCTAAAGTAACATTGTTTGCTTGAAGAAAGCGACTAACTGTTATTGCTCGGAAGCCAGACCTGACAGCTGCGGCTAGCTGACCTCTCGCCTGACGGGCGCGGAAAGACTCCATGAAAAGCTTACCGACCGCATAAAGTTCATCTGCTTGGATAGGCTTTGCCAAATGTCGTAAAGTATGACTTGCCAGTCTTTCTATTTCTGCTGTGTATTCAGGTGTTCCTCGATCTAGTTCTATTACAATGGCGTTGCTGTATGCATCGCAGATATCTACCACGGGACATTCCACATCTCGAATGATTTGCAAGGCTCGCGCTGAAGATAGCTTTGCCGTCCGTTGTTCTCCGATCATCGAGCTCAGGAGTGTAAGCACATTCAGGCAATACACAGAATCAGACAGAATTGCTATTTTGTGCTCGCGATATACTTTTCTTTTCATTGTGATTGAATTTAATGCCTCTTTTAGTTGGAAGAAGCCTGTAACTTCAAAATTTATTCTATAAATTTTCATAGCTCGTTCTAAGGCAACCTTCGACGCAGAAATTCTTCCACTCATCAAACAAGCAGCAGATCGCAACGAATAAATTTTACCCAAAAATCTTTTTTTGAGGAATGTTTGAAGGTTCGGATCCTCATAGCACATTTTTTCAGCTGTTTCGAGACTGGGAAGTACGGTATCAACATTATTGGAGAGTAAATTCAAATAGCTGGACGTTATATGAAACTCTATAGCTTTGCTTTTGAGTTCAGCATGCAAAGCATGATTAATTAACTGTTCATATATAGCGATGCGCAAATCAGCGCAAGTGCACTTTGTAAAGTTTGTTTGCGAAACACTTTTTTCTAATTTTATGCAAAGCGATTGTCTGTTATTATTTTTTTCTTGTTTCTGTGTTATAACGTCATCTTTACTGTCGACTACGCCTAAATTATGCCAATCTTTAATATTCTCAGCCTCTGTTACCTCTCGAAGCATCTCGAATACCTTAATATTGGGAAAGGGTGTATTTGGTTTTAAATTTAAATCTAAATTGGCATTGGTCATAGTTACTCGCTTTGATCTCCTTCTCATAACACCAGAGTTATCATTGTCCTTGATCTTTAAAATGGAATTATATTGTTTTTTCATTTTATTGAAGAAGGCACTTTCGACAGCATGTAAGTCCTGCCTTATTATTTCCTCGCTATTCGATTTTTTTGGATTACCATGTTTGAAAGATACAGGTTGTTCTTTAGCTGTTTTCTCTGAAGTAGACGAACGGTATCTTGCTTCATCTCCAAGAACATCATTTTCGGACTTTTCAGAATCACTAGATAATATTTGTTCTTGTAAATATATACTAGAAGCTGATGAGAACGATGCTAGGCTAATCATAGATTGTACTACCATAAGAGCTCCTCCGCAGTTTGGGCATTTATGTTTGTTACTTTCTAAATAATGAACTATTCTGGAATGAAATTCTTTCTTTTGATTGAGCGGCAGCAATTCGTAACAGGTCTTACTTGAGTTTTTGTTTTTAAACTTAAGTACTCTACAAAATGCATATTTAGGCAGCATTTCAACATTTTCATCGTCGTATTCAAAAGAACAATCACACGTTAAATTCGAGTCTACTGTTGGCTGGGCTAGTTCTGAAGTAAATTTACGTTCCGATTTCATTCTTGCACTAGTTGTGGACGCACATGTTAGTATACGCATCGCAAATAATCTTTTGATTGCTTTTGCAGTAGTTACTGGGTTATTTTCATACATAATACTTTCTAACAGATCTCTAGACACAACATTGCCAATGACAGATGCAATCTTCAGCAACAACTGTTGGTATGGAGTCAAAGAATCTATTTGTATCATTATAAGGGTATCTAAATTTTGCACATTAAAATCAGTATTCAATTCCTCTTTTTGTGTAACTATACAAATTCCAATTTCTCCGGTGTGATTATTTTCAATGAATTCGTCGAGTGCTGGTTGTTTGCTTATATCTACTGCTTGTGGGTGTAACAGACTGGGATCAGGATATTGCAAATCATATTCAGCCCATTCATCTTTTTCATCACTTTGAATTTTCTTCAATTCCAATGCCCCATTAGAAAACAAGTGGATAATAAAACCTTCCACAAGTCCTGGCATGCCGCCACTTTTTGATAACAGTGCATCGCAAAGGTCTTTCGGAACAGCATTACAATCCAAAAACTGACAAGCTATAGCTGGAATCAAGGAAGGGGGTAGTGGCCCTAGAACCATTTTTCTTATATTGTTGTTAACAAATACAGTGTAAATCCAATCTTGGATGGAGCTAAACTTCCCCCTATTAACTGACAAAACTGTAAATATTTTACTGTGCTGAAGCATCAGTGATATGAACTCCCAGGAAGGGGCATCCAAATTTTGTAAATCATCAAGAAATATCAATTGAGTTTCATGGATTGCTGATACTAATTTTGTAAAAACTATTTTAGCAATATCTTTACGTTGGTCATCGTCGAGCCCATGAACAGCGTCATTAAAAGCAAAGCGGACGTTTAAGATATGATTCAAATAACACAGATCGTCGTTATAAACTGTCAAGAGCTGTATAATTTTTTCTTCTTTTATAAACCCAACCACGGGTTCTTTGAGTCCCAATATTTGATTAAAAATTTGGTTTAACGCTAAATACGGAGTTGCAGAATGTATGGTTGACAAAGTAACGATGCTCACGTTGTGACCAGCGTTTCTGGCATGTCTCGACATCCATTCCAGTAATCTAGTTTTTCCTATACGTGATTCCCCCACGATTAGCAATGCATCGAAATCTCTGAAGGCTTGGGTACTATTGAGCCATGTGGAATAATATTCCATCTCGTCTTCTCTATCCAAAAGACACGGCATCATCGGTATATCGTATAATTCTTTTATTCGAATGTCCTCTGTATACTCATATATTTTACCCGCTTGACCAATGCCTTTCAGT
Organism: Eupithecia subfuscata; assembly: GCA_963564075.1. NCBI lineage: Eukaryota > Metazoa > Arthropoda > Insecta > Lepidoptera > Geometridae > Eupithecia > Eupithecia subfuscata. The sequence goes on along the minus strand of OY751116.1, from coordinate 2,782,869 downwards.
TCGGTTTCTGGTTGTAAAGTAAAACCATTACTCGACATTTTGCTTTTTATGAATGTTGTTTCATCACATGTGATTTTATTGCGAAATCCACACATAAGCCTAGCGGCTTTGTTCACGATGGCTCCAATCACCGTGAATTCTCTTCGAAGAGGATGACCGACGACACCGCAGTAGACTTGACCGGTTGTGACACCTATGGAAACATCCAGAACACCGTCCAGAGCTGATACTGACTTTCTGATGTTATAACCGCATTTCAGCGCGGCTTGCGCCTCTGATTCATGCTTGAAGCCGCGGACACCGAATACGACAAGTATCATAACATCTTTGTCGAACAGTATTATTTTGTTTACGCAACCCATAGATTTGTAAACAATTTCGCAAGTTATCTGATAAGCATTGTTTACAATTGTTATTAGCTGCAAGAATGGGCAGTCTCTTGGTTTGAGTGTCAGAAACAAGATAGACACTTGCCTCATCTCCGTAAGGTACTCCAGCGGTTGGTGAGCATCTATTTGCGTTAGAACAGGTCTTATCATAAACTTTCGAATATCTGAACCAAGATTTCTCTCTTCTGCCACGCAAATTGTTTTACGTAGGCTAAGTATTTCACTCTTTTTTGATACCTCAGCATGGCTGAGGTTTTTATTGGGTTCAAAGAGGAATTCTGGAAGAGTTTCCGATGGATTTAAGGGTCGCTTTATTTGTTTTACCAATGCATTGAAACCGAGAAACGGCTTAGTCACGTCTCTCTCATGGGGATCATAGAGAATTGATTTGATCGTGACGTGGCCATCGTCGTGAATGATATGGTCATAATTTCTGGAATAGCAGTGACCCCAAGCTGATCTGGCTAACTTTACCTCGCCAGAGGAACATACACTTTCTGCAGCTTTGGCTTCTAGCACAGGCAGTCCAATAATGACATAGTTCATGTCAATCCCGGTGCCAATAGGGGCAAACATGAGATTTCCAGCAGCAATAGCGAGTTTCACTCGAAGGTTAACTTTCACGTCGGTCTCGTATGTAGAGTAAGAGTGCTGTATCAACAGCGCACATGCTATTACGTTGTGAATTGTGTGGCATAGGAATGTTCGCTTGTCAGTTTTCCACAACGCCAGAAATGCGTCTCCAGCGAATTTTAGTATGTCTCCACCGTGGCTATAAATTAGTTCTATCAGAGATCCGAGATAGGTATTCAGAGTTACTGTTAGTCTGTATGTTCCACCTTTTCCGGTGTTGTTGTATTTCTCTGATAGTGCCGTGTATCCTGACACGTCTGCCATAAGAAGGACCCCCACGAACCGCTTAGGTTCTTTGTGATCAAAACTGAAAAAGTAACTTGAGTTAATAAATACGGCGGTCGTTTTACTCTGCCTTTATTTGGAAAAATATATTCGAAAAACTTACTTTTCTATCATCAATATCTCATCAGGAACTAAAGTGGAAAGTATTAGAGTCTGTCTCTGCGTCAGTTTCACTTCTACGTCCTGGTCCGTCTTATTTTCATCTGGGCTGTTTTTGTTTTCCAAAAAGTCTTGTACCCAGTCCTTTATCTCTTCGTATTTTGGGTCGTCGTCGTCAGATTCATCTCTTAATATCTCTTTTTTAGAGAACGTCCTTCTCCGGTAGTTCCTCCATTTCTCCGTGGTGACCACGTTCATCGAGTTTCGTCTGGAGCGATGACGCGTTTTGCCGAAATTCATTTTGTTACTTTTTACAAATTGTACTAAAATTTTGATATTTTTTTGAACGATCACTTAAACTTATCTTATGCATTGTACTTACAAATCTATGAGGTCTCGATATTTTATAAGAAATGCAATCGATTATTCCTGAAAAATTATTATTTTTTGTTTACAGCACAAGTTTTTATTCTCTTTACCACATGTTTATCCTAAACATCGATGACATTTGAGTATAATGAATTGAAGTTTGATATTTTTAGGCTTTGGTTCTGTTACTTCAAAGGAGTCCCCATAATCTAGCCCTCCTAATGTAGAGTCCCTTTCCTAATTTCACTTGACCTAGCTCTAGTTTCAATGATGAAACCACGTTGAAACTGAAACTGAATTTGAAACCATGATGAAATGTTTTGATGAGGTAGTCTATTATGCAGCTATAATCTAACTTTTCAATGATAACAAGCAGCAACAATGTCAAATTAATCTACCTTTATTAAATGTACCGCTTCTGTACATGCAGTCCTAACGAAGTGTACGTGTAAGTACTAAGTACCTACTGTCGTGAAATAGGTACATCTCGAAGATGTAGGTATTTTCGAGATGTACAGTCAGCTGCACAGACATGTATACACTTCCAAGGTTTAACTTCTATTTTACTCGGAACTTTTCAAATAAAAGGATATGTACACGTCTTTTGTACAAAGTAGTCATCGTACTTCGTCAGAATGCGGTACATAAATTATCACAATTACTATACACTTACTATTTAGTCAAATTGAAAACTTGGGAGTGTACACATATTTCTGCAGCCGACTGTACCTATATTAAGACAGTAGGTAGGTAGGTACTTCCTACTAAAATTACACAGATGAAAGTTTGCGCTATTGTGAAATGTATATGCGAAGACAAAACTACTAGTACCTACCTATGATCAAAAAATAGTAAGTTTTTCTTCCAATATCATTTATTTATTAATTTATAATGTGTATTTTTTGAAGCATTTTTGGTTTATAAGCACGGCCTATCATTTGAGATAATAAATAAATAAATAAATAATGCTGGACAATTCACACAGCATTATCTAGCCCCAAGGTAAGCAGAGCTTGTGTTATGGGTACTAGATAACTGATATACATAATACAATAGACTACTTACATAGATAGATATTTTTTATTATACATTGAGATCATAATTAATTTTAATTCATAGAGATACGACTCTTAGTTCGAAAGTAATAACAGTTTGTTTATATTGGGTAGACAGTGGTTATCAAAAATATAAATTAAAAAGGCCATAAAAAAATTAATATATTTTTCAGATTTTTTTTTACTTGTTTTCTGTCGATAAAATTGAGTATATTTTCACCCATTTTAGTATGTGCACTTTATAAAGACTCAGAATTCTGAGCTCAAGGAAATAGGTATAGCATATAGAGCGATGCTGCGGGCAGAAGCTAGTAATAAATATAACGTTATGTACATATTGTAAACCAAGTGCGGATAGAGCGCAGTCTTCGTTAGACCATTGACCTGCAAGCACTTCCTATGTGTCGTTGATAAATTGTTTACAATGGACGGGTTCTCGTTTCTGGACAAAGTTCCTCAGATAGTAAAGGAAGAGACTGCTGATAATGAGCCACTGATACAGTTTAAGCATCCTAAGGAATTGGAGGTAGGTGACTTATATTTTACAAAGCTGGTCTTTGTTTGCGAAATCTTCCGAAGTAGTTGTCCGACTCTAGAAAATGATTAACTTAACGTAGAGCTACTTGTAGCTCTACTCTACGTTATTCCGGTGTATTGCATAATATGTATATGCTATGTTAGGAAAGTAAAAATCATTTATTTGTCACAAGTAAACATACACTAATAATTATCCATAGGTTCCTGAATTAGAATAAACTTCATTCAGGAGTCAGTAGCCGAAGATCCTATATTATATAGTAGCCTAGGTCAGTGGCTTCTCCCGTGAATAATTTTTATTTGTTATGTTATTATTATCCAGGTACCTACTTCTAGGGCTTTAATAAACTGTGGAAATTTCACAGCGTCATCTAGCTTAATTTAGTTTATGCAGTTCGAAATAATATTAGAGAGTTAAAATTCATGAGTAGGTACTAATGTCGATTTATCCGCTTTTAACAATGAAAATACTCAAATTCCGTATAAAAATATCTACACAATCATTACACAATACACATTATGCAGATAAAAGTGCATTGCAAGTTGTTATCAAGCCGACATCATATCAGCGGTAGATATGCCAAACCAGACGGTTAATCTATAAAATACCTACTTTATGGTAGTGGAGAAGATTAATTACAAAGTAAAATTCGTGGATAATAATTTTTATTAGGTCACCGCATTAAATTGCTGGATGCACTTATGCTGCGCGTGACCAAGATATAAATTAGTGCTACTGAATGACATCACACATCAGATAACTGTACTTACATAGTCTAGACGAGATCGCTCCTAAGCGATAAGGCCGCACATTGTACTTATGTAACTAATGTCTCTTTATAATGTTCTTTTTCTGGTGTACTTACAATAAAGCATTCTTGTATTGTAAAGTACTAAAAATAATTATGGAACAAAGTGTATGATTGTAATAACTATTGGAATTCAATGATGGCCCGCATAAGTTTTACTGTGTCGTAAACACTGGTATCGATTCTGTTGGTAATAACGACCTCCTCACAGACAGGCTGTTCAATTTAAATAATTTTTAAGGCATCAATCATAAATCAGGAGTATTTAGTAGGTATATCACATTCACTGCCCAGCCTCGGGGCGGTACGACACGCAGGGGCGGCGCGCCCGCCGCCGCCGCCAGCGCCACACTCCAAATATACATTTGCGTATGAATAAAATACACATAAAGCACTTTGCTACTAAGAAATCAAATAATGTCGCAAAAATTTTCGGCTTCAACGGGATGTGAACCCGCATCCTTCCTTCAGTACAGACCGTAGAAAGTCGCAAAGATTTTCGACTCACACGTCAAATTGACCTCGTGGTGTAGTTGGTTAGCACATTCCTGTACGGAAGGAAGGATGCGGGTTCAAGCCCCGTTGAAATCGAAATTTTTTGCGATATAATTTGATTAGAAATTACCCTGAGTGTGGGGTTATGCACTATAATAACAAAAAACCTTAGTGCTACTAAGTACACGAAATTTCCTGTTTCGATTCTGCCCACTGGTGTAGCTGTACCTACTCTTATTCAGTGTAGTAGTAAAGTACCAATTGGCCAAAACGAAACAGGCAATTGCGTATTTGGAGAATTAAAGTAGGCCCCCAGTACTTATACGCGGTCAAAAAGGTTCATAGAAAATCCCAGAACCGGAAACGAAATTGTTAAAATGCAAACACAATGCCCCTCCGCGGCGAGAATCGAACACAACCTCTCGTCTCGGGCGGACCATCGCCCATTCCGCCATAGAGGTCGTTGCAACAGGTTCCTGCTAATCAATTCAAGGTCAGCAGTGCTTGGTGACAATCGTTGGGTAAAATTAAATTAAAATTTAAAATTGTTTATTGCATAAAAAGTACATTACACTAATTTAGGGCTCTCATTGCCAATATAAGCTATTCTGAAAAAAGCTTGTGGTTTGGTAGTGAGCGTGTCACAATGTTCGTTCCCGTACTCCTCCGAAACGGCTTGACCGATTCTCATGAAATTTTGTGAGCATATTGAGTAGGTCTGAGAATCGGCCAACATCTATTTTTCATACCTCTAAGTGATAATTTTAAATTTCCACGTGGGCGTAGCCGCGGGGCGCAGCTAGTAATAAAATAATAATTGATAAGTACAGCATTAAAATTAATTAATTATAAAACATAGAAAAGTCTTTAGTTTTTAAATTTAATTGTAAGACAAAAGCATGCATATTTGAAACTATTATAATGTTAGTTTTACACAAATCAGGGTCAATAAGTACAAAAAAACAATTAAAATCAATAGGACAATGCACATGATTACAATTACAATATTTGATGGTAGTATGAGTTTGAACAACTTATTTGTATATACCTACATAATTAACGAATAACTTGGTTATATAGGTAATGGAAAATTAGCTAAGAATAATTTTTCCCAGTACATACTTTACTGATAAGTGATAACTCCGTAGGTCATCAGTAGTAAGTTTAGTAGACTTGTAGTAGTAGGTCTGGTATCTAAGTAGGCTTCTCTAATTAGTCGATATTACCTAGAAGTACCTATTAATTTGCTTATTACTGTCTAATACTAGAAGTTATTGGTTGTTATTTATTGCAATATACCTACTTAAGTAATCTATATTACGAGGGTTCATTACTCGAACGATAAGTGGTTAATTATCACCCTCTGGGTGGCTGTCCACCTCATCATCATTATCATCAACATCATAGCAGCCTCTCAAACCTCGCGTCCACCAAAGCAGAAGTATTGTTACCTCATCATGCTTGGCAGAAGGTTGGTGCTGGTCGCTGTGAATCCTCGTCACTACGTCGTATAAAACAAAGTCGCTTTCTCTGTCCCTAGGACTCCCTATGTATGCTTAAATCTTTAAAACTACGCAACGGATTTTGATGCGGTTTTTTTAATAGATAGAGTGATTGAAGAGGAAGGTTTATATGATGTATAATAATAGTAATAGTAGTATTTTATTGCACCCGTGCGAAGCCGGGGCGGGTCGCTAGTTATTTATAAGTTTTATAACGACTTCAAGCAAGAATCATCTTTATACATGGTGATCGCAGTGAACAAATTCCACAAGTTGAAATATTTCCTTTCACACACTTCTCTTCTCAATTCTAATAAGCAATTCCTTTGAATTCTTTTTTATGGATAAGAAATACAATAAAAATAAAGGGGTTTGAAGATTTTGGCCATTAAATTTCGTTTTTTTTTCAAATCGCCGCGCACAGTAAAAGTTATTTCAGCATCATCATCATCAGCCTATATTAGTCCACTGCTGGACATAGGCCTCCCCTAATGAGCGCCATAGCGCCCTGTCTTCAGCTTGCCGCATCCAGCATCTGCCTGCAGTCTTTCGCAGATCGTCATCCCACCAGGCCGGAGGGCGTCCTACACTACGTTTGCCGAGTCGGGGTCTCCACTCAAGAACTCGTTTACCCCAGCGGTTGTCGGTTCTTCGCGAGATATGACCGGCCCTAAAAGTTATTTAATTGGATAGAACCACAGGGTAGAAAAGAAAACACTAAAACAAAGAAAATATTCCATAGAATAATGTCGTAAAGCGTTATGTTTCTGAGAGATTCACATGTGAAGAAAAACTAAAGTTATTTTCATCTGTGAATATCTCGGAAACCCGAAACTGTTCTGCCATGTTTTAAGATGCTAATGTTTATTGCAGTTACAATAAAACACTTAGGTACGGTACATAAGCTAAATTTGCTTGTGTTAGGAGACCCCGCTGTTACCATTAATAATCTACCTAAAATAAGAGATCTTACCATCTACTTGAGTAGAACGTGGAGCAGTACCAACACCATCCTGAAGATTGTAGGCAGTAGGTACGTTTGCTTCGCCCATCTTGCGTTCTTTCAACAGGATCCTAACTCTTTAGACTTCTTAGGTTGGGATTCCCTTGAACGGCTGGGCAACTCTTGTAATTAATTAATAGTATTTTGTATCTTTATTTTATTTTAGATTTTTTGTAATGTTTTGTATGCCTTATGGACAAAATATGTCTGACTAAACTAACTTTATTAATTTTTTATTATCTGCAGATGACGTTCAGAGAATGTCGTATAAAATCTCGGCTCAGCAGACATAAACTAAAACTAAACTAAGCAATTCCTCTTCCAGAAAATCCTCGACCTCGACGTCACAGAAGGGATCGACAGCACAGAACTGGAGGCATGCGTGCGGAAAGTGCTCCAGTACAGCGTCAAAACCAACAAAGCGACATTCAAGAACCAGCTGTTTGGATCCACGGACCCTTACGGACTGGCCGGGGCATGGATATCAGAAGCTTTTAATACCGGCCAGTAAGAAAATTTTGCTACAAATATAGGGAGCCACAGAAAGGGTGTACATAGCCGAAAGGGAAAAATTCTGGACATAGAGGGGGCCAACGTTTGTTATGCACCCATTTGTTTACCTACCTATTTTGAAAAAGTTAGACGTTTTTTCTTCATGTTCGTGTTTTTTTACGTGTATTCTTAAATGATTATTATTGTTTTGAAATTTCAAAGGGTTTACATAATTTTTTTGTAATAATTTCATGCAAAAACACTGGTTTTGCTAAAAAAACAAGCAAATACATTTGTGATATATTTTGTTATGTTAAATAATGCAAGAGGGAAGAAAACAAGAACTTTATGTTTTGCAAAAAAAAAAAACAATTTCAAATTCAAAAAATTGTTGATCCCCTCGGGATTCAAAATCACCCCTTTTCGGCTTTATACACCCTTGCCGTGGCACCCTGTATATAAATCGTATTCAGGGAACGTTCCATTCTTCCCTATAATTAAATTGATAATGATATAAATTATTATATTGATATGACCGTGTTTCTGCGTTGTGTTGCTTTCGTTCCTAGTAATAAATGAATCTACCTAGACCTAGTAATCACTGTAGAAATGACTGACGATGGTAATGGCTTAAGCTAACTGAGGTAGGAACTATCAAGATAAAAATACGTATGTACTTCATTTTAGCTTAGCACTAAGCCGTTAAATTGGCGCCGAGAATTATTGGGTCAGCATCGCAGGACCGCTTAGAATCTTTTGTTTTGATGCTGAAAGTGGAACATGATATGGTGCTAAGTTGATCGAATGCCTACATAATACATGTCATGTGGGTGCGATACTTTGACCTGAGTGAAACAGATCCTATGCAAACAAACATCTGGAAGTTTTTTGCTGGTCATAAAAGCACTTTCATCACAACCATAAAAAAAAACAATAATCTTCCCATAGAACCTTAAACATTTCTTAAATAGAAATAAATAATTATGATGGTTAGAATCAAATGAAACACTCAAATAATTCTTTGATAAATTATATTATTTTGTGTTATTTTTAAGTTCCTAAAATAAATAAATTGGAAACCAAAAACACCAACCCAATAAATGTATACCTAGATAATAAAAGTAGGTAAATACTTATTTCTTTAAAACATTTAATTTGTCTGTTGAAATTGAAACTGTACACCTTGTACACTGTACACTTTTTAAATCTTTTTTGTACAACAGTTAAAAATAATCATATTACTGATTCCGGCCCGAACATTTACGCACTGTACTCATTTAGGTACATCACTTACTAAGGAGATAGGTAACGCCAATGTTTTAAGGACTACATTTTTACTACACAAACACAATCATTTAGTAGCTAGGTACACATTTCACTTGAAACTCGTTCTGCTTGCTCTCAATGGGTTACGGCTGAAAATCAGTGTTTTTTGCTTCTTGAGCAAAATATTACGCTGAGCCATGGCCTTTTTGACATACTGCAGCACACACGGACAGTTTGCTTAGATGTTAATACCTAATGCTATTGTTTGTTTTATTTGTCAACTCTATTTTATAACTGTTTATTTGTATTAGTGTACTATACAATTGCTGTAGACTGTATGTGTGTGTCTGAAGATGCAAATAAAGATTTTATCTATCTATCTATCTATCATTTCGTGCAAACGCTTTTGCACCGCAACGAAAAATCAACTTCGATTTTTCCTTTCCGAGTAGGCCCTCTGATTGTTGATTAGAAACTATGACACTACGTGTTCTGACAACTCTTGGGTAAATAAAGATTGAGCTCGATAGAATTGAAGGATAACAAAGTATGATTCATTTTCTACCAGATACACCTTCGAAGTGGCTCCAGCATTCACGCTCATAGAACTGAAGCTCTTAAACCACATGCTCCAACTCTTCGGCCTGACCAATGGCGACGGCATCTTCAGTCCTGGAGGCAGCATGTCCCTGCTGTACGGCATCGTTGCAGCACGGTACAAGGCCTTCCCTGAAGTCAAGACTAAAGGCATGAGGGCGCTGCCGGAGTTGGTGCTTTTTACCTCGGAGGATGTGAGTGTTCTGAAAATCTCTTAATAGTTACCTACTATATAATCATCAGCAATCCAGGAATAATCAAAATCTCTTCGGTCGACCTTCGGATTTCGTGGTCCGCAATAGACGTGACAACAATAAAGTCTGATAATTATAAAATAAAAATAATCTGATACTTATAATGTAAATAGAAAAACCAGGGGGGGGGGATGTTCGACATTGGGGTAATGATGAGATAATCATCATCATAAGCCTATACTAGTTCACTGCTGGACATAGGCCTTACACAAAGAGCGCCATATCGCCCTGACTCATGTTTTTTTGACGACCTCTGTGGCGCAGCGGGCGAAGGTCCGCCTTCGAGGAGGTTGCGGGTTCGATTCCCGCCTCGGGACAAATGTTTGTACGATTAGTAGATATTTGTTCAGGGTGTTCTGGAAGTTTTCTATTTATAATAAAAATATATCTATCTATGTAGTGTATGTATATCATAATATCAGTTATCTAGTACCTATAACACAAGCTCTGCTTAGCTTGGGGCTAGATGATGCTGTGTGAATTGTCCAGAATAATTTATTTATTTATTGTCTTCATCCAGCCCTATCTCTTACTTATGCTGCGTTAAAACAGCTATGAGCGAGTCATTTTTATTGACCATGCATTCAACAGAGTGCCAAAAAAATGCTGTATTGACAAATTAATTAGCAGGATGATGTACCTAGCTAGTAGACACAACTCGAACTCATCGATATACTTAACTGTCACTGAATAATTTACCTACACAATAACTAAAGCTAGGTTCACATTGCTGTGTCGGACTAGATCGATGCTGTGTCGACTAGATTCACGTTACGTTCATTACCTATGAATCTAGTCATAGGTAATGAACGTAACCGATTGCGCTCTGGCGCGCCACGACACACCCCGACGACACAGCAATGTGAACCTAGCTTCAATTATAATTTTCCTACAACGTACTTTGCAGAAAAATTATTAGTACATAATAGTGTGTTTGCATAGACGACGCACTGACATAGGCATAGACAACCAGTCTTGTGGCATTCAGAATATAATTTTTCGATTCCACACATAGGCTCGTTTAAATCGCGTTTGTGGTTAGAACACGTTGTGACGTCAAACGTTTTGGGCACGTTATCTCTTAGGTTATAGCACGGTAATATTAAGGATAATATTACCTTGGTTATAGTGAATCACCCTGAACGTATTAAAATACATATCAATACATGCAAACTCTTAATTAACAATTCCTCTAATATTCTTTCTAGAGTCACTACTCAATCCGCAAAGCTGCGCACTGGTTGGGCTTCGGCACTGAAAGCATTCGTTGGATTAAAACAAACGCCCAAGGCCAGATGCTCACACACGAGCTCGCTATCTCCATACAAGAAGAGATCTCTGCCGGAAGATACCCGTTACTGGTGAATGGTACTGCCGGTACCACGGTATTGGGTGCTATAGATGAGCTGGACGAAATCGCGGAGATTTGCAAGCGGCATGGAATCTGGTTTCATGTTGATGTTAGTATTGTATCACACTAATATTATAAATGCGAAAGTTTTGATGGATGGATGGATGTTTGTTACCACTTCACGCCAAAACTACTGAACGGATCAGGCTGAAATTTTGCATACTTACAGGTAAGGTAAGTCTAACCCTGGAATCAAACATAGGCGTCTTTTTGTCCCATTAATCAGTTCCCATGGAATAGAAATAACCTCAAAACGTTTCTATAGAAACCACGCGTGCGAAGCCGCGGGCAGAAGCTAGTATTATAAATGCGAAAGTTTGGATGGATGTTTGTTACCACTTCACGCCAAAACTACTGAACGGATCAGGCTGAAATTTTGCATACAGGTAAGTCTAACCCTGGAATCAAATATACTTTTTATCCCATAAATCAGTTCCCATGGGATATAATAAGAAATACGGGCAGAAGCTAGAAATACCAATAATGTGGTATGAATCTATTTATCTATGTGAATGTAAAAACTTCATTGCAACATCGATTCATCATAAAAAAGTTTTTTGTAGCATCAAAACTGTTTACAAAGAATATTTAGGCTGTTGGTTAATTTCGACGAATCTTTCAAGTCTTCGGTAGTATAGTGGTAAGTATCCCCGCCTGTCACGCGGGAGACCGGGGTTCGATTCCCCGCCGGAGAGAATACTTTTTGCGTTATGTAATTTTATTTTTTTATCTTTTGGGGCATTACTTACAATAATTCCTTTGATAACTTTCTTTACTCTCATTTATATGAAATTTACAATATTTCTTCAGGCATGCTGGGGTGGAAGTTTAATTCTGTCACAGAAATATCGGCAACGTTTGAAAGGAATTGAAAGGTAATTTGCACCGTCTCTTTTTAGTTATAAGAAAGCACAGTAAAATTTAACAACTGTCTAGCTTATTTATTATTATCGCTTATTCTTTTGATGATGATTCATAAAAATCAACCAGTATAATCGGTCTCCGGCGAACATAAACTCCGGCTACAATATTTCCTCCTAAAATCATCGAAACTCTTCTACTCCATAACTCATAACTTTTGTAACATTTATTATTTGTAAGCTTTGGCAATAAATTCTTTTGTATTTGTTAGTATGATAACAATTCAGAGAGTCCTTTCTATGATATTATTTATGTAAACAAACAAAAAAAAAATGTATAATAAGTGTAACGCCTTTTATATTTCTTAGAGCAAACTCCATTTCATGGAATCCTCACAAAATGGCAGGCGCGCCCATGCAGTGCTCCGCCTTCCTAATCCGAGAGAAAGGGTTGTTACACGAGTCCAACTCAGCAGCTGCTAAATACCTGTTCCAACAGGACAAGTTCTACGACATCAGCTACGATACTGGGGACAAGAGTGTGCAGTGTGGGAGAAAGGTAAAACCATCTTTATTTTCTTCTATCTAACCTATTACACAAAAATCTCTGTCGAACAAAAATCGTTGTACCTACGAAGGATATTTTATTTATGTATTAACACTGCATATTTTTCTAAGTTTTATAAGTTTAAGTTGTCCAACGGTTTAAGTTAAAAACTTTTATCAGCAAACACGACGTTTATAATTAAAAAAAAAACGGTGTTTAGTTAGATTCCAAAACTAACTTTAAGCCTATGAATGTGAGCAGATTAACTATGAACCTTGTTTGTGTTTAAAGAAGACCAACGTTTGTCCCTTATCGAAGGCCTTACACTAGTAAGCAAGTCTTAATAATTAGATATTTATGAAATTATATATCCAGTAGTTATACCTACCTTCTTACTTTTATACATTCGTTCGGCAGCCGCCGCCGCGCCGCCGCCGGCATTACCCCGCCGCCGGCATTACCCCGCCGCCGCGGGTTCGCACCTCGATAGTCTGGACAGTGAGTGAATGAATACTGATATACATTAACTTAATCCTTCCAGACTGATGCCTTCAAGCTCTGGGTGATGTGGAAGGCCAGAGGCGACAACGGCCTCAACGCCCTAACCGACCACATCATGAGCCTAGCAGAGTTCTGCCACAGCACCGTGTCTTCAAGACCTGGGTTCAGGCTGGTCACAGCAGCGCTGCAGTGCCCCAACGTCTGCTTCTGGTATATACCGGAGTTTATGAGGGGGAAGGAGGAAGATGAAGATTGGTGGAACCTGATGCATAAGGTTATTAGAGCGTAGATTTTTTTTTTAAATATATCAACCTATAGTACTCACGGAAAGACTACCTATATAATCTACCTATGATGATTAAATTATATTTCTTTATTAGTTGTCCTACTGCTGGGCTAAATCCAATTTAATATTAATTAGGGGGTTAGGGTACGTCTGATCCGAATCTCAAACTCATCCACGGAAGAGATGTCCACTTCACTTTTGAGTAGGGGTGCATCTCGAATCTAAAATCTCTTGGTTTTATATTCGGATGAGTTGTACCCTCAACCAAAAGTGAAGGGGACAACTCGTCCGAACCTTTTACTTTTCAAGGGTGCTGTAAAACATAATAGGTATAGCTTTGCTATGAATATTTTTATAGTCGAAGATATTCCTGTATTAAATTAAACGTACTGACCGGGGAGCCGGCGTTACGACGCGTAATGTAAAGTGTCACATAGCGAGCTTTCGTGCAGTAAGAACGGAAAAAGAAGGCTCTGGCAACGAGCAACGAGACGATTTTTGACGATACATGCACGCTGCCAATGGTACATTACGCACCGGCCAGTACCCGGCTTCATATATCAGTCAAGATAACGCGAGATGTAAACTGTTCATTCATGTTTTCCATTCTGTTCGCAGATAGCCCCAAAAATAAAGGAACTCCTGACTACCAGCTCTCGGCTGATGATAGCGTACTCTCCCCTACGTCATTACAAGAACTTCTTCCGTCTGCCGTTCACCTTCCATCCAGCTGTAGACGAGGAGCAAGTGCTGGAGATGCTGCGGGCTATTGAGGAGTGCGGGGAGCTGGTCACTTCTGATATGTTGTGAGATAGTTTCTGCCCGTGGCTTTGTTCACGTGGTAGGTGTAGGATGAATGCCTTTATTAGCACGCAAATATTATGCACCTACTACATTTTAGAAAAGTTCCGAAGATTACCGATAATTTTAAAAGCTGGCGCGGTTGTCTTTTGCTTCTACATTCACGCTGACGACGTCACAAATCCAGGCCTCTAGTATACGAAAAAAAGGGATCACGTTAGTTTTTAAAAAACATGACAACAAGCAACTGTCATCAGCATAGAATACTATACCAACAGTAAAAAAAAACCGAGTTATCGTGTATTAGCTTTGTATTCGAAAAGGTTTTACACCTATGTATTTAACAAATCGAATAAGTACCATTTAAATTTAGTATTATAATAAAACCTTTACTTACAAATTTCAATCTTATTTAATAAACACCTTTAAAGAAAGCTTTATTCCGTCATAGTACGGAATCGGTTTCAAATTTAACTCAATTAAGTCGTTTATTGTGTTTAAATTAGAATAATGCGTTGTCGACGATCCACTGCAGGTACTTGTCCACCCGGGTGTACATCCCGGGATGGTTCGGTTCTCCGCAGCGAACGCCCCAGGACACGACGCCTATGGCGGCCCAGCGGCCGCTCGACATTTGGTACATCAGAGGACCACCGCTGTCTCCCTGAAACATACGAGTACATCAAAAGCTTTTATTTTTCTTCTTTATTTGTCACTAGCTGCATTCTACTACCCGTTGTCCTATGACCCGTTTTCCCGTAGGAATGAAGCATTTTCCCGCGGTAAAAAGTAGGCTATGTTCATCAGGAATAATGTGGGCTTCTAATAGTAAAATAATTTTTCAAATCGGTCCAGTAGTTTCGGAGCCTATTTAATACAAACAAACAATCAAATCTTTCCTTTTTATAATATTAGTATGGACGAGCTTGCCGCAGCTGTGTGGTGCCGGCTTAGAATTTGCACCACCCCAACTCTTCGTCGCAGAACAATTCTACCACCGAACTGCGATCCCCAACTCGCATACCCAGCGTGTGTATTATGGGCAGTACCCCCCAGGAGATAAAAGCCAATAAGGCGCTTATCAGGGGGAGACCTGCGTCTAGCAGTGGACCAATACAGGCTGTTGAGGTGAGGTGAGCTTGCCGCAGCTTCGAACGCGTGTTATTTTAAGTCCCGAACTTTATGTGTGCAAAGTTGCCCAATTTGTTCAGTAGTTATATCTTCACAGCTTGACAAAACTTTTGCCTTTATAGTGTCAGTAGGATAGCACTAGCAAATGTCTGGGGCTTCGCGCATTTGGTAAAGCATATCCTATATCACTGAGGAATAATATTACCAGAGAGTTGGATCTCGATCAGTAGTTTCCCACATGATCTGGTCTTCATCATTTCGTCCTTTTTCACGTGAACAAATATTTCCCTCAATTGTTTGGCCTTTTAGGCTGTTAGTGAGGCAAGTTGCAACTTTTTATTTAATCTACTTTACCTGACAAGCATCCTTCCCGCCAGAATACCCTCCAGCGCAAATGTTCTCATCGAACACGGAATCCGTGAAGGAGTCTCTACAGGTCTGCTGCTCCCAGATGGGGATGGTCACCTCCATTAAGACGTGGCTGTGAGGACCACCGTACCACTGGGTGCCCCAACCTGTAGGATATAATAATAATAATATAATATAAGCCTTTATTCAAACTAAGTAGGTATTTACAAACATTACATACATACAATTAGAACACTAGTTTGTTTGCCGCTTGGCAAAGGCCTCCCCCAGCCTTCTCCACTCCTCCCTGTATTGGGTTTTCCTCGTCCATGTCTTGCCTGCTCCTTTGACAAGCTGATGAGCTTGTCAAAGGAGCAGGATAAAAAAATACAGAGGGCCAATGCATTCGACATCATGAGAAGCAGATCAAGCTTCTTTAACTCTGGAAACAACTCCAAAAAACAGCAAATATACAATGCCGGAAACAGAACAACACAACGATATATAAAGAAACCACATGTACCTGTAGGGTATAAAGTAGAGTAATTCATTTACTACAGGCTTCGCTGGTTTGGACACATACAAGGAAGACCGCCAGAACATATGACGTAGATGAACATTCTTGGGTCAAGGCGAAGAGGAAAACGAAGACAGACGAGGTCGAAAAAGACCTAATAGGTACTCTGTTGTTTCCAAAGACCTAGCGTTAGATA
Source organism: Eupithecia subfuscata (assembly GCA_963564075.1). Taxonomy (NCBI): domain Eukaryota; kingdom Metazoa; phylum Arthropoda; class Insecta; order Lepidoptera; family Geometridae; genus Eupithecia; species Eupithecia subfuscata. The sequence goes on along the minus strand of OY751116.1, from coordinate 2,766,486 downwards.
GAGCGAAGTGGATAATTAAATCCCACGATCAGATTGGACACAATAGTAATGCTCAGGAAATGTGTGATCTCTAATCTTCTAACAAATGAAATAGCTGCTAGCCGTAGGTAGAATTAAATGGGCTGTCCACAACAATACAGGGTGGAATTTTGTAATGCCACTTTACATTACAAAATTCCACCCTGTATACTTGTTACTGTTTGATCAAGCACGTAGAAAACATATTTCTCTAACCGTTATAATAATAATGACCTCCTAGCCAAATTTCGACCACGACGGCCAGTCTCATCGGAGACAGATGCGCAGGACATTTTAGTGCACAAGTGTTTGCACAAACAGGTGCACTCTCTATTCCCTCATTCTCATAATCCGATAGGACGACAGATCGACACGAACGGGGGGAGGTCAAGCGCAGGACCATAGGCTTAACGTGCTTTCCGAGGCACGGGGGTGTAACACCGCCAACTTTTTGACTCCAGGCTGCCACTGTGAATTTTCCTTGTTTGAAAAACTCTAATAACAACTATTGGCCCGACCCGGGATTCGAACCCAGGACCTCATAATCAGCGGTTGAACAAGCTGACCGCTAGACTAACGAGGCAGCTGTAACCTTAGAACAGTCCTGTGTCGACAACGACGTCGACTCGACTCTGAACGTCCACTATTGCTGGCTTGATCTTCTAAAAACACTCACCGATAATAACAGCAGACTCGTTGACCAGGTTCAGTCCAATCGGCGGCAGACAGATCGGCCAAACGTACGTGTTGAACGTAGCCGGACGGTTCAGCTTCAGAATGGCGATGTCGTTCTTGTAAGTGATGTTGTCGAACTGCTTGTGCATGCGCTTCTCGACGACCTTGAAATTGTAGGAGCGGGTGTCGTTATTGCGCTTGAAGTCGTATTCGCCTAGGCGGACCTCGAGCTCGTCGGCATCCCATCTGCGAATATAGATTTTTTATTATTTCCTCTTGGGGCCATTTTGTTGCCGAGGCCATGATAGACCTCTTGTGATCGCCACTTAATGTATTCACCCCTGATGCAGCGTTCTTAGTTCGCCACTTACCCTTGCAGCTGCTAGGAATGCAAACATAGTTAAAAAATGCTAATGCTGTCAATTTTCTGGACAATCTGCCGTCTGGTGACGGCTTACATTTTTAGGAATTTGAAAGTAGGTAAATAAAACTTGTATTTATATACGTAATTTGTAATTGAATAATGTAATGTATTGATTATAAAGAGTACTGAAACCATGTCCAATGACCTTCAAGCCGAAAACCGACTTCTTGTTTCAGAGCAAGGACAGATAGATATATAGATATAAAAAAATGTGGTACAGACACACATACAATTAACAAAGATAATATACAATTTAAAACACAAGTAAAATAGGTTTACTTAACCAAACGAGCACTTTAAAAAGTAAGTTACATTATGTAAGATACATTATAATGTTAGGCAAGTTTGTGTTTGGACAGTTTGTAATTAGAGGTGTAAAAAGAAGTCTTGCATGCTTCGCACGTCTCTCGTAGCTTCGTAGCTGTTTGTGTGTGCGCGTTTAAATCTTTTGTATGCTACGCAGTCTCGCGTAGCTTCGTAGCATGCCTACGATGTTCGTGGGCGAGTGTTGAATTCTTGTATGCTACGAAAGTTTTGCGTAGATTCGTAGGACCAAAGTTCCGGTTTTTCGAACGTAAAGTGATCTCTCGATCAAACTAGTCATAGTTTTGTTTAATTTTGAAAGCTTGTTCACATGTGCTAAATAATTTGTCACATCTCTTAGATTTATTAGCATTTTAAAGTTAAATGTGTTTATTTTATGGCCAAGCGTCAAGTCATTGGTAAACTCATCAGCGTTCGAGAAAACGAGAGTCAAGTCCTTATCCCGTCCTGCAGGAAGCGATCGGTGATGATGACGCCAACGCAGTAAGTACTGTCGATGTCCACCGAGTGCCGAGTGCCCATGTCCACCTCTTACCTCCTCAAGCAGTGCGCGGCAGTCAGCACATGTCTGTCGGTGATGAGCACGCCGCCGCAGTACTGCTCGAAGCCAATCGGAGTGACGCAGCTACTCGCTGATGTTGGCAGACCACCCACGTCCAGTTAGAGTGACCTTACCTTCTCAAACAGTGAGCGGCAGTCAGCACATGTCTGTCGGTGATGAGCACGCCGCCGCAGTACTGCTCGAAGCCAATTGGAGTGACTGAGGCCATCCACGGCCACTCGCCGAGGTTGGCTGGCCGCGAGCCCATCACGCGCCCATGAGGACGGGTGCTGAGACCGCATCCTGATACAAACATTTTGCAAAATTAGCTAGTTATCTCCTCATGGGGCGCCCTTATCTACGTTTGGACTCAAAATCTATGCGTTACCTAGTAAAATGGTGTTTCTACGCTTTCATTTGGATTGTACTCATCATCATCATAAATCTATATTAGTCCACGGCTGGACATAGGCCTCCCCTAATGAGCACCATAGCACCCTGTTTCCAGCTTGCCCCATTCAGCATCTGTCTGCAGTCTTCAGGTCGTCATCTCACCTGGCTGGAGGGCATCTTATACTACGTTTGTTTTACTAAAGTTACTTTTATCCACGAAGAATATTGACTGTCTTCCATCTCGTTTTCTGTGACTATACCTATTATCTGGAAGCGTTTGTATAACGCTCAAAACGTTATTTGTCAAGTAAATCCAAAACATGTCTGAATGCCAGCTGTATGTTTTGTAAGCCTCTTTCGCTCTTTGTAAATTACAAGTGTAGATAAGCGAAGTTGAGTGCCCATTTGATATTTTACGTTTAAAATTATGTACAATATCAACAATTAAAATATTTTCGAATGAAGAACCTCTATTCTCAGCCCTGGTGATCTTCCCGAGTAAATCCTGATCCTCTTCCTTGGGCGCGGTCGCTGGTAAATCCCCAGCTAGCCCCTCTGGCCCAAGCACCATTTTCCTGTCAGGACAGCACACTCCGATCTTCCGGCTATCACTGAAATACAGATTTTTACTTCTTATGGACAGGTCAGATCCAGATTTCAGATCGCTTTTAATAGACCAATAACTAGCTAACACGCTAGGAGTCTATTCTTCCGCTGCTCGTCAAGGTGGAGATAAATGTAGGTCTACTACACCATAGAACACAAAATATCATAATATCGACAATACGTTCAATTTTGGTAGATATTCACCAGCTCTCGGGTCACGCGTCGCTTCGACCAGCTAGACGCTCTTGAAAACCCGAAGAGCCTCGGTACCCCACGGACCTAGGGTCTCGACTCCAAGGGGAGCAAATGTGTAGGCTCTGTCGAGACCTGCATATTTGCGCCTCTTGAGATCTTCGGCCAAATCTGCCGCCGCACCCGCCCTCACGGATGTCCTCGGAAGATGGGAAGGCGCAAGTGTGTCGACGCATGTAGCGTCCCACACAATGGGCCTCCCCAACTCCCATGGGACTAGTGTCATGCAGCCAGCGTCTTGGGGACGCTTCCGACTAGTGTTGATATGGATCAGTTGAGCTATCTGTAGACTGTTTGCAACAGTCAGCAGTTAGCTCAATTGTTTCAATTGTAAATACTAGTATAATTTTCTTTGTGAATAAAGTTATTTAGGTACGATTATATATTTCAGTATTACATTTAGAAACCATTTGTGTGCATTTTCACTTCCAGAACATCCTGAACAGTCATAAAAAGTGCAAGTTTCAAAACTAGCCCGTTAGGGAAATAGCCCCTGATCTTTGATCCTTGAGTCATCGATGTTGCAATGCCCTAGGTACTAGGCTAGGTACTGAGGCAACCGATTCTAACAATAAGCGTTTGTTCGTGGGCCTCCCACGACGAAGTTATCTGAAATGATTGATTAGGCGCTCGCAGACGCGTGCGGAGAAATCGATAATCCTGATGTAGGTTAGTGGCTGCTACTGACAGAGGCCTATCTAACTATAGGTACTGTTTGTAAGAAACAGCGATAAGTCTAAAAATCAAAGCACTTTATTTAAAGGACAAAGCCCTAGAGCCTAGCCTAGATAAACTGCTTTGATTTTTAAACTTCTAGAACCTTCGCATTCTGCGAAGAGTGCGAAGAGATAAATAAAATTCACCAAAATATCAGTCGATAAAAAGCAAGCTTTATGCAGCCTTGGTTCTTAGTAAAATACAAAGATAATTCAGATGAATTTCCTACTAAGTGTTGGATTGCTTAACGATAAATAAATAAATAAATAATGCTGGAAAATTCACACAGCATCATCTAGCCCCAAGCTAAGCAGAGCTTGTGTTATGGGTACTAGATAACTAATATACATAATACAATACACTACATAGATAGATATTTTTATTATACATAGAAAACATCCAGAACGCCCCGGACAAATGTCTGCAGATCGTACAAACATTTGTCCAGAGGCGGGAATCGAACCCGCAACCTACTGCGTCGCAGGCGGACCTTCGCCCGCTGCGCCACAGAGGTCGTCAACTTAACTATAGGCAGCAAATGCCAATAAATATATAATGCAAGAATTATGTATTTGAATTCAGCCAGGACGTGTCATGTAAAATACGACTGACGTCCGCCACACCTAGGTAGGTAGATACTCTCCGTGACGCTATTTTTTAGATTTAGTTAGTGTAAGTAGGTACTTTAAGGCCGCTCCGCTGTAAATAGTCCGATTCGTCCTCACCGTTTTAAAGATATCTCTAAAACGAATATTTTGAAAGGAATGATACGAATCACGAAATATAACCAATTTCATATCAATATAGTATATATCAATATGGTCATAACCATTCAGGTTGAAATTCTTATGCATATTAAATTTGCTCCAATTTTTTCGCAAGGCGCTTTTCAAATATGTACTTTTTGAGGTTTTATTCTTATTGTAGGGATTGAATTTAATACTAATTACGAAAATCTTTATGGCTTAAAGGAAAGACATTATATTGAAGTAGTAGTTTTAATGTTTTTTTTTTCATTTGGTGTTTCCTGTTTACTGTAAGGGCTGAAACCCCGCGATTTTTACTGTATTTTCTACAGTGATTTATTATAAAACTATACAAAATATTGTAAAACGAAATATTTTATCGTGTAGGTAGATCAGATATTGGTCATATTTGTGATTTGTTTCCGTAATTATATTATATAAGTTTTAGAGAAATCTTTAAAACGGTGAGGACAGAAGTGAGCAATTTATCGCCCCCCTTAGAAATCTGTTACAACTAATGTCATCCTTACGTGTTATCAAGTACGCAGAGGTACTCGGCAAAAGCAACGAAGTCCTTTCCGGGCTTTTCCTGAGGACACTGGTGGAACGGCTTGCAGACTCCTGGCCTGTTGTCTGGCAGCTGACATGGCTCCGCAGGGTTATTAGCCTGGTAATTTACAAGTTATCATCATCATTACAGCCAAAATACGTCCACAGCTGGATATAGGCCCGATCACAATAGATTATGAGACCAGTTTTTGATCGCAGTCTGTTCCTGCGACGTTCACCAGGTCGTCGGTCCACCTCGTGTTCTGAATTCGCAGGTCTATAGTAAAATTCTATAAATTGACGATCGACTTTGGTGCGGTGGGTGAAGGTATACCTGAGATGCAGAAAGTTGCAGGTTCAATTCTAGGATCTGCAATTATTGGTTACGGCTTACCGGTCCGGGGACTTTCTATGCATGCTTTTCAAAAAAAAAACCCATAAAGCTACTCTAAACTACTTACAATCAATCTAAATTACTACTAAACATTTGTACGACTATCAAGTCAAATACCTCTATAGTGATACTCTATTTTTAAGACCATCCTTGCTAACCTATTGTTAGGTATGCAAATATCATTTCAACGTACTCTACTATCTTTGAGATTAAATTATTACATCTGAAATGTTATGAAATCTTTAAGAAATGTTCATCATTACGATTATTTATAAAATAGCCTACTAAGTAAGAATTTTCAAAAACAAGCCCTCTACTACGAGTATAAATAAAACCAGCTCAGCAAAAACAAAAGACTTCTTAAAATTGCAAATGGCGGTGCCTCTATGGCGGCAAGTTTTCTTGAGCCAGCCTCCGACCGTTGCAAAACACACGGAAATCACCATAATGGCGCCAAAGATAGTTACCAAGTCGAATGGCTAATAGTACCGTCGTCGGCGCAGGCGCAAGATTATTGAAACAGACATTAACACAATGAAACTGAGACAATTTACCTAGTAAGGCAAGTAGAGGTAGGTAATTTGTTTACATAAAGTTGAGGAACATTTTATTGTCGTTGTCGGGTTCACTTTGGAAAATCATGTTTACTTGATTTTGGTTAAGTAAAACATGTCACCCATGTAACACGCAATAAGCAAATATTTTCTTTGATCTCGGAGACTTCTTTGTTTTTATATGTGCCAACTAACCTACGGTGTGGTCGACAACCACAGACTTATAGCACACAAAAATGCGAAGGCGGTGTTATCATTTCGACATTGAATACTGACTTAAACCACAGCCCCACTACGGCACACACAGCGTGTGCCGCAGTGGGGCTGTGGTTTAATTAAGCACGCTGCTGCACGCTGCGGCTTTAGCAGCTTGCCCACTCCCGTGCACAGCGTGTGCCGCAGTGGGCCAGCAGCTTTATGTGGAGTATTTTATTTTATGTTAAATAATTCAATTGGTTTTTTTCAATTAATTCATCCAATTTGCGAACGAAGCTGCTTTTAAAACAATTTTGAGTTATAGTTTTTGTGCCTAAATCTGATCGATCACTGAATAGGTATGTCAGTAAAATGTGGAAGATTTAATTCAGAAAAAATATGTAAAGAACTTTAGGAGGAGTGAAAAGAGGAATATTTTGTATTTGTATGTAACTAGTAATGCAACTCTATAAATAAACGTTAGTCTATTGAAATTACTGTCCGCGTTTCATTAGCCTTTGCCTCGATGCTCTCAGAAACAGTAATCATCTATTATCAGTCCACACACGTCTACTACTGGACACAGGCATCCTCCACTCCATACGACGCCGACGCCACAGATAGCGTTCCAGAGCTGCTTCCATCCATCCAACAGTATAGTGTGAAACAGTAATAGTGGCTTTGAAAACGTTTTAGGCTTCAAAACTTCGAGCCTAGCCGCGCGGGCACGTTTGTAAATTTCTAGTTTTTAAATAACCTAAACCGGGCAAGGTATTCGAAAAACCCACCGTGGCCGGTCATCACCTGTGTCACCACATTGTTTAGGTCTATCTTCCTGACGATTTTATATGCCTCAACTGCACCTGGGAAGAATAGCTTGGTTACCGCAGCCTTATTTTCAGTCTTGTATCTCCGGTTCCATACGTCAAGCGACTCCTCGATTTGTCGCTTGACGTATGAAGCCGGTCAGTCCTTCTTACTTGATTCCCGTCTAGTTCAACAAAGCGTTTGTGTCTGCCACTGCCAACGACGCCAACGCCCCCTTTTGACACCTCCGGCCAGGCTGTCTTCTTAGGTTCAGCTGAAAAACCAAAAAATACTTAACTCAATCAGAAAGTGAACTGGGACAAAAAAGCCTTTATTCACAAAGAAAATTATACTAGTATTTACAATAGAAACAATTGAGCTAACTGCAGACTACAGTGTACTGTAGTGTAGTCTGCAGTGAACTGGGTATAATATACAGTAGAACTCTTAAAGGATGTTGAAACTTGTAACCCGTTAAAAAAATACGTAGATAATTCCCAAATAAACCACCGGTTGAAGAAAATAAATTACGTTCAAAGAATAAAATCAAAGAAGAACTTGCATTTACAATTGAAACTATTGGTTACATATTCTGCCTTCCAAAAATCTAGGTATCCTTTTAGATAATAACACATTTCGGGTTGCCACCTCTTTGCGTTTAGGTTCTCCTTGCCTAGTTGCACACCGTTGTCAGTGTGGTGAAACCGTCGATAAGGTTGGTCATCATGCACTGGCATGTGTCTCTAGTGCAGGACGTGTGTCCCGTCATGGTTCAATTAATGACATCATCCGTCGGGCTTTTACCAGCGTCAGTGTGGCAGCTACCCTCGAACCACGTGGCCTTATGCGAGATGATGGTAAAAGACCTGACGGTATGACTCTGATTCCATGGAAGATGGGTCGGCCTTTAGTTTGGGATGCCACGTGTTTAGATACCCTAGCGCCTTCACATCTTGCAGGGACATCGGTAAGGGCCGGTTCTGCAGCAACATCAGCGGAGTCTCTTAAACGGCGAAAATACGCTAACCTTGACCGAGGTTACCTATTTGAGCCGTTTGGGGTTGAAACCCTTGGTCCTTGGGGCCCTGGGGCACACGCAATTTATAAAGATCTTACCAAACTTCTTATAGAGTCCACAGGTGATCGGAACGCTGGCTTTTATTTCGGTCAACGAATTAGCATTGCCATTCAACGTGGCAATGCTGCTAGCATTCTGGGCACTCTGCCTTCTGGTGACGGCTTAGATTTTTAAGAAATAGATAAACTTACTTGTATATACTAGTTGTTATTGTTTTATTCTGTTAATGTAGTGTTTTCTTTTAACTAAATAAACTTGACTTTATTGTACCTATTGAAACTATTGAACTAACTGCAGACTGTTGCAAATAATCTAGAGGTAGCTCAACCGATCCATATCAATACCAATGCAATACGTGAATAAGTGATAGCTACTCTAGAATGTAACAATACAAGTTTAGGTTTTTAAGTGAGAGACGAAAAAGACATGCATCTCATAGGACTATAGTGACGGAAGACAGAGAGTAGTGAAAAGGACACTGTACAGACTTGCATATAATTTTGCTTTTTAAATGGAGATATATTTTCTTGCCATAATAGTAAAGAAAGTTTCTAAATCACATACCTTCCAAGCTCGCACCCAACCCCACAAACAACAAGCTAAATAATATCAAGAGCATTTTAAACTATAACCAAATTCACTGATTATTGTAACAATACTGATTTATTCAGCTTCAGTGCCACCACTGACCGGATGTTGGCTAAATGTACTGATAAATAGAATTATCCACAGGATGTTCGGTGCTGATAATATTTTGCAGTTCGTATAGGAACCCGCATCTTTGCGAGGTCAAGGTATGAAGTTTAGAGCTGAATAGGATAGGCGTTCGATAAATGAGAATTTGGCGGAAAAGTCAATGGATTTATCTTCAAGGTTTTAGCATGATAAGATCCCACACCACGTAAACTAAATCATCATTATTAACAACAGTCACAACAGTCAAAGTAAAGTAAAGTAGGTAGGTTACACCTAAGGGTACCAACGCACGTACTACACGTGTAACCTTTATATTGGACGTAAATTTAACTTATGCTGGATAAATCACATAGCTGTGTGGTGCCGGCTTAGAATTTGTACCACTCAATTCTTCCCGCGCGGGTCGTAAGAGGCGACTAAGGATATCCACCGGGGGCGGGCAGTAGCGCCCCCTGCAGAACAATTCTACCACCGAACTGCGATCCCCGACCCGCATGCCCAGCGTGGGGACTATGGGCACTACCCCCCATGGGTTACATATCAGGGGGAGACCTGCGTCCAGCAGTGGAGAAATATAGGCTGGTGAAGTGTCGGGAAATCATAGAATTAACAAACCCCAAGCTAAGCAGAGCTTAGCGTACTAGATAACCTAATATGAGTAGGTAGGTTCAATACATATAATCTATAACTAAGTTTACTAATATCACAGTATTATAAAGAGGAAATATTTGATTGTTTGCTTGTTTGTTTGTATTGAATAGGCTCCGAAACTACTGGACCGATTTGAAAAATTCTTTCACCGTTAGAAAGCTTACTTTTCAGGAAGTGACATAGGCTATATTTTGTCCCGGAATTCCCACGGGAACGGGAACTACGCGAGTGAAACCACGAGCAGATCGTCTAGTATTATACGAGTATACATCAAACAGGGTTGTTGGTAATTCACTGACACTGTGTGAACGGCCGGTTCTGCCCATCATGATGAACACGTCCGTGAAGACGCCAGGTCTTCAATTCTTAAAATTTCCTGTCAATCTCCTCCCATACAAAATAATGTCTGCAATCTCATGTGGTCACAGAGGTCGTCGACGAAATTTATTCAGGTATATGGAGGTTGTCTCTACATTGCTATCTTACCATATCATACCATAATGAGCGGAATGTATTAAATAATGAATGTAATCGTGTCTGGGCGAGTACTAACCGGCATCTCAAGTAGGTAGCTCCAAATTCTGTCCCAGGTGTGGCGAAACAAGGCTTCGCGAGGACTTGATTTTGCGTACCATAGGCATAGTAGAGCATGTTTCTACCAGCCAGCAGTCTTTACTACGTACCATAGGCATAGTAGAGTATGTTTCTACCAGCCAGCAGTCTTTACTACGTACCATAGGCATAGTAGAGTATGTTTCTACCAGCCAGCAGTCATTACTACGTACCATAGGCATAGTAGAGTATGTTTCTACCAGCCAGCAGTCTTTACTACGTACCATAGGCATAGTAGAGTATGTTTCTACCAGCCAGCAGTCTTTACTACGTACCATAGGCATAGTAGAGTATGTTTCTACCAGCCAGCAGTCTTTACTACGTACCATAGGCATAGTAGAGTATGTTTCTACCAGCCAGCAGTCTTTACTACGTACCATAGGCATAGTAGAGTATGTTTCTACCAGCCAGCAGTCTTTACTATGATGATCGGTGGTAGGTGAGAGTTTCAAGCTTAGCGTTTCACTGGACAATCCACACCACACAGCATCGTCAGAATAATGAAAAGATCTCGTATCTTTTAGCTTTTAAATGGTGGGAAAATAAAAAGATGGCGCACAACCTTTTAGGCGCGAATAGTGGAAAGTCACGATGATTTAAAGGAATTTTTTTGGGAAGGTTTCTCCCTAGTCTTAGGACAAAAGAGACAAAAATAAAACTCTTGTTTACTTGTGAGACACATTTTCAAAAAAAAACTGGACATTTTACACATGCAATGCGATTCGAGTCCGGACTGTGACAGTTTTACAAACAATATCTACTTAAAAAATAAAATGTTTTTGACGAGTTTTACTAATTACTTATTTAAAGTCGTACAAAAACATTTTATTTTCTATGTAGTTATCGTTTGAAAATACTAATTACCTACCTAATCCAGGCACAACATGAGGTACACAATTCATAGACCGCGAATGTGCCCGCATTCCTCTTGCTACGGCCAATTGTTTAGTCTGGTGTATGCTAATGGCCAAATATTCGACGCCCATAATGTGTGTATTCATAATAACTAGGCAGGCAAGGCGAATACAACAGTAGTAAGGCAAAGAAGGAGGGCTTGAAGACCTTTTTTTTAACACAAGAACAAAATAATGGCTTAGGCAAACTTTTACAGCCCGAAATAGTCCTATTTTGATTCATTCGTCATGACGACCGATGTGGCGTGGCGGGCGAAGGTCCGCCTGCGGCGCAGGAGGTTGCGGGTTAGATTCCCGCCTTGGGAAAACGTTTGTACGACCTACAAATATTTGTTCTGGGTGTTCTGGTCGTTTCTATGTTGAATAAAAAATATCTATCCATGTAATGTATTATATTATGTATATCTCAGACATCTAGTACCCATAACAAAAGCTCTGCTTAGCTTGGGGCTAGATGATGCTTTATGCTAGACAATCCATTATTTATTCTTCGTGAATCTTCTTAGGGAACATAATGCCCAAAGGGGCCTTAGGGCTAGCGCTTACATACAACTGTTGCATCGACTAAACTGTTTCGTCGAGTTGTGTACTTTTCGTGATTTCTACTCAACTGAACAGTTTAGTTGATGGAAGTGCGTATACTATCGATTTAATATCTTCTCAAATCGACCAGTCTTTATTCAGCAACGCTCGAGTCAAGGTGTTTACAAACAATGTCAATTAACAAGAAAGTTTTAGTTTGTGCTTTGCTTATTAGAAATTTTAAGAGAGATAAAAAAAGAAGATACTGTGTACAGATTGATGTCTGAGTACTCTTTTAGACTCTTTAAGTAAAGCGCAGGCCTTTTTTCTACGCTTTTAATGAACTCCTCTGTGTCGTCCGTAATAGTTCCCGCCATGGCAACAAGAGACGTGCCGCCGCTTCAATTCAAATGCTTATACGAGACTGGCAGTCGCGGTCAGTCGCGGATCGACTGTTTAGTCGATGGTCTGCGCACATCAATACAATGCAATACAAATTGAGCACTTGATCGATAGTTGTCCAACTTTTTAATCAAAAGCAAATCGATAAAGCTTTTTAACTTTTTTGTCGAGCAACTATTGAGTTGACAGCATGTGCGCTTTAATATATTCTTCTAAACATATGATACACAACAAAACAGTTGTTCAACTAAAAGTTGTATGTATGCGCTAGCCCTTAGGCTACTGGCACGGAAGACCAGCGCTGCAGCTGCACCCCGAGCTCCTGCAGCACACGCTGAGTGGCAGTCTTTTAGTCTCACATTGTTTTTTCTCTTTCATTATTTTTATCAATGTATTTTCTTGTGTCTTGTGAACCAATAAAAATCATCTCATCTTATCTTATCTACTATCTTAGGGTATAGGCCTCCCGTAAAAGTCGGTGGAGGCCTATGCACCGCTGCCACCTGTTTCACGTTTCCCTCTTAAGACAATCGCGGGAAAAGTTGGGGTGGTGCCAGTTCAACATCAAACACCTACATCATTTTCACCAATAATAATCGCTCAAAACCTATGCTCAAAATCTGTATCAAAGGTGTTGTTTCTATGTCTTATATTATGAGCTGTGTACAAAGTTTGAAGGTGCCATTAAAATGGTTGAATTTACATAAACGTACGTATCGTACGCTGTTTTTGAATAAATAATGAGCATAATTAAATATTCTTCTGTTGTATTGTTGACTACTTGGACCCTTTTCAAAGTACTTAATTATTTAAGCGCCTGCGTTAAATACTACTATTACTTAATGTTACTACTATCAATTTATAATAATATATTACTACCGTTAAATACTTTCCTAGATGATATCTAGGATAAAACTAAGTGAAGGAGATTAATCAAGAAAGCTGATCCCACCATTGGGATATATCAAAACACCGTTTAATTGGCGTTGGCTATTCAAATCAAAAGTCAATGCAGATCATAAATTAAATCTTCTCATCAAAATCTTCGGCTAGCCAGAAAGAAAGAGAAGAAGAACCTACCAATTATTTTCACACCATTATAAAAATGCGAAAGTGTGAACGTTTGGATCGTAGAATTGTTCTGTGAGTAGAATTGTTCTGTGGTTTGGATAAATGGATGTTTGTTATCTCTTCACGCCACATCTACTGGACGGATCGGGCTGAAATTTTGGAATCAAACATGGGCTACTTTTTATTCCATAAATCAGTGCGCATGGGATAGAAATCTTACCTTTTCCACATTTAAACGTTTCCATAGAAACAACGCCGAGTTTCTACTAAACTATAGAATGACAGAAAAAATGTATTCTGCGTTGCTGTTTACGAAACTTCCTACTAATATAATAAAGCCGAAAGTTTGTGAAATGTGAAATTTTTGTTAGCTAGGATTTCCAAAACTACTAAACAGATTAAGATGAAATTTTGCGTACATTTAGAACATAGCCTAACTTAGATAATAGGCTACTTATTATACCGAAAATACGCGTGCGAAGCCGCGGGCAGAAGCTAGTTGTTACATAAATATACTAAGCGTTTATTAAATTTTCTAAGAAGTCTTTATTAACAAAGAAAATTATACTAGTATTTAAAATTGAAACAATTGAGCTAACTACTGACTGTTGCAAACAGTCTATAGGTAGCTCAACTCGGTAGCTCATCTTCGGCCAAATCTGCTGCCGCACCCGCCGTCACGGATGTCTTCGGAAGATGGGAAGGCGCAAGTGTGTCGACGCATGTAGCGTCCCACACAATGGGCCTCCCCAACTCCCATGGGACTAGTGTCATACCGTCGGGCCTCTTACCATCGTCACGCAATTTTCTAAGTATTTCTGGTAACTTTAACTGCACTACACTTTCATATTCAATTCCATTAATTAAGTCTTATGTAAGTACCTCCTACCAGTCGTTAACCTAAATTGGTTCCGAATGATTAGAACCTACTTAAAATTTAATTTGTCCTGTCCTACGCACTATTGCGATCGCCTTAGAAACTAGATGCAATCATTTAGATGTAAATAGGCTTATGCCATTCATCATTTTCGTGGTTTTACGAGGCTATAAATTAAATTACGTAAGTGTAAGTAGGTATTCAGAGCTTTTATTGAGGTAATGTATAATAAATTATATGTTATACCTAATCCTTCCACAGACCGATTCGACTTATGATAAATCTAAGTAATCAAATAATATATCGCAAAAATTTTCGACTTCGACGGGACTTGAACCCGCATCCTTCCTTCAGTACAGGAATGTGCTAACCAACTACAACACGAGGTCCATTAAGTGACGTGGGAGTCGAAAATCTTTGCGACTTCCTACGGTCTCTAGCGCCGTTAGCGACTTATGATGTTTCTGAGCGTCCAAGATTTTTGCGTCCAGAATTTTCGAGATAAGTTTTGAAGAAAAAACCAAAACGTCAAGTGCGAGTCAGACTCGCGCACTAAGGGTTCCGTTTAATTGTGGCCTTGCTTATTGCCAAATTTTATGATTCTAGGTCAACGGGAAGTACCCTATAGGTTTTGGTTCATGGCGAAAATCAAAAGTATTTTTTTTTAAAGAATAAACGACAAAATGGTTTTCGGATTTCTTCCTTTATTTGTGCTATAAGACCTTGCTTCTTGCCACATATTTCATGGTTCTAGGTCTACGGGAAGTACCCTATGTGTTTAGTGTGCATGTGATTCCCTTGGAAATTTCAAAATATTCGGACATACAACGGCTGTAAATTTTGATTGCGTTGACCAAGGGCGGATCTAGGATTTTTTTCGTAGGGGCGCAAGAGGAGATGGCCAAAAATAATCAACAATAACTGTTAAAAATAAACTTAGATAGTATTTATTTATTGATAGATCATCCCCGAATTGTATGCGCACTATTGCGTAGGAGCTGTTAATGTATGTACATGCCCTACAATAAATAAAACAAATAAAATAAAATATCTTGGCATTATCTTGGATGAATCACTCTCATTCAAACCTCATTTAGAAGCTTTAGTAAGTAGAGTTCGAAAGTTAATTTTTGTTTTTAAAAATCTACGCCATATTGCAGATCGAAAACTTATTATACAAGTTTACCGGGCCCTATGCGAATCCATTTTGACCTACTGCATTACATCATGGGGTGGAGTGGGTAAAACATTATTACTAACTGTCGAAAGAGCACAAAGAGCGATACTTAAGGTATCAACTTTCCGTCCTTTTATTTTCTCTACCAACCTCCTCTTTAAATCATGTGGAGTATTGACAGTTCGACAGTTATTCATAATGAACATTGTACTAAAACAACACGCAGCCCTTCCATATGTCACTGAAAGCGCTAATTTAAGGAGGAAAAATAACGTTTGCCCTAAAGAACTCGATCGGAAACATACTTTTTCAAATAAATTTTACAGTATCCTTGGTCCTTTCTTATATAATAGATTAAATGTGTTAGCCAATATTTATTCCTTAAATTATAATAGTTGTAAGAAAAAACTTAAGGATACACTGCAATGTATGTCATATGATGATACGGAAAATTTATTGACTGTTTTAAAGTAGGCCAAAAATTGGCAAGCACCTTTATTATTTAAGCTAGTTTAATGTAGGTAGCATAAGTAATTATTTTATAGCATGCACCATTGATTAATCTATCTGTTATTAGCACTCATTTTTGCCTGAAAAACAAGTTTTTACTTAGTTCAGGCACACACATTATTTAATACCATAAGAATCTAAGATAAACCTTTATGTTATCCTTCTAGTCCTAAGTTATTCTGAATAAATTATTTTATTTTATTTATTTATTTTATTTATATGGTTAATAAAGTACGAAAACAATAGATTAAAACGTCAAGTGCGAATCAGACTCGCGCACAAAGGATTCCGTTTAATTGTAAGACCTTGTTTCTTGCCAAATATCATGATTCTAGGTCAACGGAAAGTACGTACTCTGTATATTTTGGTCTAGGGAGGGACAATTTTTTTTTGGATAATAAACTGTAAGTTTACGGTTTCCTGATTTTTCCCCTTATTTGTGCTATAAGACCTTGCATCTTGCCAAATTTTATGATTCTAGGTCAACGGGAAATACCTACCCTATAGGTTTTGTGTACATGTGATTTCCTTGTAAATTTCAAAATATTTGTATAACATGAACGGCTGTAACTTTTGGTTGCGTTCACCTAGAAGTTTCATTTATATCGAGAGGTTACGGACTTGAGTAATTAATGTTAATTTCAACACGATACCTCCACGCGCTCCTGAGAAATGGGGGTTGACAGACGGACAGATAGACAGACGGACGGACAGCAAAGTGATCCTATACCTAAGCCCAATTTCTCACATAAGACGCTGCTTCGCCGTTTCCTATTGAGGTACGGAACCCTAAAAACGACGAAGCAGCGTCTTATGTGAGAAATTGGGCATTAGGTATCCAAAATATCAGGCATCTTCGTAATAATCAAACCTTATACGAGTATTATCTATCATACGTATCAACGATCAGGAATACTTTATTTATATTTAACATTACCGTTCAGTTTTCCCCGGGGAACTAAGGAATAAGCAATTTTTTATAGCAGCTATTTAGAACCAACTCTTCTATGTAAGTATCTACCTACTCTATCTATTAATTTATCAGTCGGTTTGAAAATACCGAAAATAGTTGCTATTCACAGCACTTAATTTCGGTGGACAGCGGAAACGGAAGTAGAACTGGCTTTTGCCATGGAACCCTTCCCCTCCTTTCAACTTTACACCTTCCCATAATTCCTTTGAAAACTGAGCTGAGACTCGCCTGTCAATCTTTTCCCAATATATTTCCGTCGTTTCAGTCTGAGCCTATTAAAATAAGATCTATAGTTTGGAGGAAACAGCAAATTGGCAGGTTTGCCCGGGGCGCCAGCGCCTTGCTCAATGGCTCAGGCATTTTAACTGAATCTGCATACCGGTCAACTATGCCTACTATTTTCACAAGAGAAACAGCTAACTTATTTCCTATTGAATAAGCCCTTCATTCTTGAATTAAATGAGAAAGGAGCAACAGTATCCTTTTTAGAGCAACAGGTTGATATAAACCGGGTTTCCTGTCAATAGAGCAATAAACAGTAAAATTTATGCTCTTATTTATTGCTTTATTTTTTTTCCTTCCCAAAATAATACATCAGAAAAAATCACTTGGCAAAAATCACTTTACATGGCGATCAAAAGTTCCCATTCCAAGATGTTGCTGGTACTTACCTACTCAGTAAATTCAGTAAATTCATTTTTATTGACAACTAGCTGCGCCCCGCGGCTTCGCTCGCGTGGAAATTTATGTTTCCCACTTTCTTAATTTTTTCTTTGCTATAAACCCCACGGAGCCCGAGACCTTTCCAACGCATGCAAAACCGTGGAAATCGGTTCGTGCGTTCTGGAGTTATAGCGTCAGGAAGGAAAACCCGACTTATTTTTATATAGTAGAAGATTAAAAAGTTAATTACTAACATTAGCATGTCACCTTACTATACCAAAATACATTTGGTAAACAGGTACCTTTAAAAGTAAAAGTTGGTAATACCAAAGTTTGGTCCTCAACTTCTCTAGGATCTTTGTCCGCATTTGACCTTCTAATTAAGTTACACTTTAGTATTAATGCTGTGTGGTGCTGGCTTAGAATTTGCACCATCCCAACTCTTCCCGCGGGTGTCGTAAGAGGCGACTAAGGGATATCCACCGGGGGCGGGCAGCAGCGCCCCCTGCAAAACATTCTACCACCGAACTGCGATCCCCAACCCGCATGCCGAGCGTGGGGATTATGGGCATTACCCTCATGAGATAAAAGCCAATAAGGCGTTTATCAGGGGGAGGCCTACGTCCAGCAGTGGACCAACACAGGCTGTTGAGGAGGTTGAGGTTAGTATTAATACGCCAGTCACACTCTATTCTAATGTCTTGCATCCATCAGTGTCCTTCGGCTTCTGCGATCAAAAAAGCAGTGAAGGGGGCGTAGGCAGCAGCGAGCGACGTGGCGCAGGCGCAGGTAGCTTTGGGCACGGCATGCTGCAGGCAAAGGCAGAAATATGTACGATAGGTACACAAGTACACTTGCGAGCTTTAAAATGGAATCGCTTTCATCGCGAGTTGATCAAAACAATTTTATTACAATTTATGTACAATGAACTATAGATTGTGGTATATCATTTGAAAGGTAATTTTGTTACCTTTCAAGTGATATCAAGAAGATTTAAAATTAATTAAATTGGCTACCTAAATTTTGGGAATTATTGCAATAGATCGAAGTTGCATCTATCGGCTTCTATCGGCGCCGGAGCTGGATGAGCTGGATTTCTCCCTCGTATCCGCTGTTTTAGCTCGTCCCATATATGCCAGATTAGGTTCAAGTCAGGAATAAGGGCTGGCCAGTCTAGTGTGGGAATGCCGACATGGAAGACGTCTGTCAATACTGTCTAGTCACTGCTGCGGTGTGGCAGCGGACATTATCGTGCATTAAATAAAAATTTATCGTCGCCAATAAATCCTGCGTAAGGGAAAACATAACTTAACTCATAGTTCACTGCAAAGAAATTGTAAAAATTAGTCTTGAACAACCCTTGAAGCGATTCCAGTTTAAAGCTCGCAAGTGTACATGCATAAATGATCACCACTTTAAATATCAGAAGGGATTTGTTAGCAGGTCGTAAAAATCGCTTTTCTTCCCAAAATCGGTTCGTCCAGAATCCGTTCGCAATTCGTCCAAGATTTTGACAGTGACTACGTAATAGCAGTTTGACTTTATACGCCGTGTTGAAGAATTCGAAGCATTGGTGGGACACAAACTGTGCTAAAATAGGATATAACGTTTGGTGTTAAGAATGTTTTGTTGCTGAGACTCGATTATCGTACCTTAAATTAAACTGATGATATTGGAGACCACACGAGAATTGTGATAGGTTTCATTTCTCGAAATCGCTTCAGCCGTTTGGATGTTTCGAGGTAATAAAGAATATCAAAAACCACATAGAAACACTGGAAACACCAGTTTTTCCAGTGTTTCTATTATTATTATCTATTTATTAGCCCGGAAAGATGGGTAACGCTTAATAACGCCTTCATCGTCATCATCATCATCAGCCTATATTGGTCCACTGCTGGACATAGGCCTCCCCTAATGAGCGCCATAGCGCCCTGTCTTCAGCTTGCCGCATCCAGCATCTGCCTGCAGTCTTTCGCAGATCGTCATCCCACCTGGCTGGAGGGCGTCCTACACTACGTTTGCCGAGTCGTGGTCTCCACTCAAGAACACGTTTACCCCAGCGGTTGTCGGTTCTTCGCGAGATATGGCCGGATAATATCGCCTTGCTGCTTAAAAACTCAGTTTTCGATAATCGCCAGCAACATCGATCGATGAAGATAATAGAAGCGAATTGGAATCATTCATCAATCGTAATAAATCGATTTGGCAATGTTTTGATCGGCAGTCAACGTCGACTTTATACGCCGCCGTGTTGAAATATTGCAGATTATTGTCTAGCTTTACTTTGGTCGTTTTACGGGGTTATTCCAGTTTTCCCCCTTGACAAATCCCCCTTAAGGGGGAAAACGGGAATTATTTTTTTGGAGTCCAGTTTTCCCCCTTGAGAAACGGAACATTTACTTAATAATGTTTAATACTTTCTGTTGAACTTGTTTCTGTCCGCGGCTTCGAACACTTTGTTTCTATGGAAATGTTTAAAGGTTATTTCTATCCCATGGGAAATGTCTACTAAACATTAGGTATTAATTATTCATTAGCAGATAAAAGAAAATAGATAACTTACGAAACGTTTACGTTACGTGTTCGTTTCGTGCACGACGCTAGCCATTATTGTTTCCACAGAAATCTTAATAACAAGGCACTAGAAATGCTGAGTACCATCCGATCTATCGGGAATGCGTGTCGCCGGCTCGCCCCCTCTACTACCTTACCACTACATACACAGACAATAACTACGGAATTACGGCTACGCCCATCCAAAAATGCAGTGCAAACCAAATTAAGCCTTATGCGTAGTTGCATACGTTCGCTTACTCACACATTAGTGACAAGTTTGCATTTGTTGTCGTTATGACGTCATTTTAATGTAATCTACCCTAGTGCTGGGCACGAAATATCAGGTCACGTACCTATCGTACTGTTATTCTATGACTAGGGCATTGTACTAATAAAATAAAAATATAGTTTGTACTTCAATATTCATTTATTATTAACTAGCGACCCGCCCCGGCTTCGCACGGGTGCAATGCTTATACTAAATATACCTACTGCAGAATTGGTACTCCGGCCGATACCGCAATCGCTATGTCCCTGTCATTTTAAATCTGTAATATCTTCGAAAATATTCATTCAAATTACATGCTGTAAAGGGCAATATTTATCTATATTAAATGCACAATGTATCTAAGTTACTTAATTGGATAAGGATTAATGCTGTACTGCTTAAAATCGCCTCGTAAATAAGCCATTATTTCTCGTAAAAAGTAAAGGATAAAAAATGGTTATTGTGGGTTATCCCTAAGAGATAGACATATACTATCGTAGACTTTTTTTGTAGACCTTTTTAAGTTGTAAAATACTGTAGTACATTATTCTGATCTATCTCGTAGGGTTCAGCCAGCGTTTGCAATGTAAGGCATCCGGTAGCACTCTCAAAAAGGGGGGTCTTGGGAGGAACGGGGGGGTAAAATTTTTTTTGGAATCGAAATCATATGACCCCCTCTATACAACCCCCTAAAAATTTTTCATCAGTGTGACTCTGCTTGGCGCCCCCCTGGGGGGCGGTGGTTCCGGGGGGCAAATCTCAAAAAGTCGGAATTTTTCCTAGGTCCCCCGGACACCCCCTACATGATTCTGCAAAAAAAACATACCTCCCCCTCCACCATCAAGGAGAACAAAATTATGTCAGTCAGTCAGTCAGTGGTAATCGAGCTTTATAGATAGTTAGTCATTATGATAATAAATCATAAATAAACAATTTTAATATAACATCGTATTCCTAAAATACTATGTTAAATTATGCAAAGTTGTTTTACAAATCACAACCAAGGTAATATTAAGGATAATATTACCGTGTCACAACACTAGCTCGCGACCGAGTTCTGCGGCCGTACCACGATAGGAAATCGAGCGCGCAACGTTATCGTTCACTGTGCAGTACATTGCTTTTTGTAATGAGGTACCTGCCCGATGTTGACAAAAATAAGAGGCAATGTATAGTTAAACGTGATAATAAGAACGGTCGACTGTGACGTTCGTATTACTTTTAAAGATTCTATAATTTTAAGGAAAAACGGCATTATTTAGAAAAAACAATACTTACCGATGAAAAGTTATTCCTTTATTAATATAATTACAACTTGTGGAAGAATTTCCGCAATGGGAAATGCTGCAACACACCATTTTTACACACGCACGTTTCGAGAGCAACTGAACAGCAACGAACGCACTGGTGGCGTGAGAGTCACCTGAGCGGCGACAAGGTCACGCGCGCTTACGATTTCTAGTGCCTTGTTATTCAGATTTCTGTGATTGTTTCCTTTCGAAGGTAAGTATAACCTACCCTGTATTTTACTTGCTTTTAACTGGTAGGTAGTCTAGTTCCCATGCAACTTAGTATTTACTCCGGTAATAGGTAATCGTCATACAACCATTACCATAAAGTATACAAAGTTAAGGTCATAGCACACACATCTCACACTCAAAGAAGTAATATTTAAGGAAACCATATAGTATAGATTACATAGTTTTACTCTGTACTCTTTGACCTGTAATTGCTATTATTTTGACTATTATTTATAAACAAGTTTTTCTATTGTGACATGTTCATGTATTTTAAACTTTACAATTGTAAAAGTAAAAAGTATTTGTTGTACAACTACACATTATTTAATTTTAATTGCTAAGTAATAATTTGTGTAATAATATTTAATTTAATTTTACGTAACTACTTTAGATCTTATAATAATGTTTGGCGTTTTGGAATCTATGACTGTAATTCTAATTCTATAAGTCAAGTTTGAATAAATAAAAAAAAAATACATTTTACAGTGACAGCATAAAATCGCAGCTAGCACGCGGTAAGCGAGCTTGTTACAACCTAGATTGAGCGGTCACCACCGAGTGGTTAGTCACTCGTAGCTGGTTTCAAGCGAATAGACCGCTCGTTTGAAGCCAGTTGTACAAACATACGGCATTTTGCTGAGCGTGCATTGACAGCAAGCTTGCTGCTAGCAGAAACCACGGAAGATCAGCGCTATGGTAGGATATATCCTGCCATAACATCTGCTGAGTGTTGGTCATTTTTGTTACCTTTATCTTATTACTTTTATCGTTTGTATGTGCTATGTATGTATTGGTTACAAAATTAACGCATTTTGTTTTACTAAACCGCTTGGACAGCGCGTAAACAACGTCCGGTCAACGCAATATGAAGCGGAGGCGGGGCGCGGGCACTGTGCAAGAGCGGTGCGGCCTGAGTTTGCAACAACCTTTACTCGTTAAATTGTAACGTCGAGACAACACCCATAAATTAATAGTACTCACGTAAATGGTAGCATTTAAGTATTATTATTGTTATCTATATCTTGATCAATCCATAGATAATTTAATTAACGCCGTCATGTTGACAACAGGTTATTTATTTTTATGCTTTTATCTTATGATTTTAATAACATTCCTTAGAAGGACTTATCTTAGTTTTTCCCATCGTGAGAGTCGCCAACAAGCTGGGCTTATTATTTTTAGATTTATTTTGATCACAGAGATGTATCTATTAGATTTGTGGTACCTAAAACCTTAAAATTTATTTTGTCAAAAACTCTTGGACTGTATAAAAGCTACGTGTTACGAGCCATTCTTATAACAAGGTAAGAACAAGTTTGGCTACTTCATAATATTTTAGTGCCCTTACGAACCATAATCCCATAATAATCTGTTATCGTTATCATCGCCATAAACATGATTAATGTCTGTTAATGGATCATTATTTTAACTGGCCAAAGCGACAGAACACAGGAATTAGATAAAAACTATTTGGTAACATAGGAATAAATCTTAAACTAACCGTCTGAGAGACGGTTTGATAAAATAAGCTTAACGCGGGCGAAGTCGCGGGCAATATCTACTACTTCTCTTCTTAGGTACTATTCTATAGGTACTCTTCTGTAGGTATTAATTTAATTATAACTTCAGAAATCAAATTATCTGAGCGTCTGGTCAAAGCGATGCGTGACCCGAGAGCTGGTGAGTATCTGGCGCAGCGCATCAGCATTGCCTTAAAGCGGGGTAATGCAGACAGCAATCTTGGGGATGCTTCCGACTGGTATTGATATGGACCAGTTGAGCTACCCGTAGATTGTTTGCAACAGTCTGCAGTTAGCTCAATTGTTTCAATTTTAAATACTAGTTCTAATTTGTTGATAGTAATTTTCGTTGTTAAAAAAGATTTTACTTAAAACGTTGGTAGGTTATATTATAAAGTCATATTTAATTTGCTTTGATGGCCGACCGACGCCTAAAACTTCTTTGTTTCTTACTAACCAAGATAGCTATCTTAGGATGGACAAGCAAGGTCAGGGCAAACCTCCGGTTATTACGAGTAATAAAAAAATATGTTAGAACTAATAAAAACTTAAATAACTCCGGTTACTCTCAGTCTGATAGTTGTTTTGTAGATGCGCAAAAAACACATACTAGTATTCATGTTTAAATTACGGATTTGGGTCTCGGTCGTACAAACATAATTTTTTCTCGATTTCCGAATCAATACAGTCGAAACCTGTCGCTTCCGTCCGCCAGTCTATATTACAAAGTTTATTCTCATTCAGTTCGGATCACGAGTGGCCCGATTCTGAGTTTGTTGGCCCTAGCAAAAAGTTTTTAAATCGATACAAAGTCCGGTTCCTCGCCACAGACGCCAGTCGGTAGAGTTTGCTAAAGAGGGCTATAGTTAGAAAAGCCGGCTATTTCGATGGGTTTATCCGTCTTTCCAATAGAATACTTAAGATCCCAGCGGTGGACTATCATTTTAGTCAATTCCAGTTAGGTCCAGATAATTTTTTAAGATAAGATTAGCTGCAGATAAGCTATAGATTAATTAGTTATGTACTTAAAACCACTATTTCTGCTCGTGAGGTCGTTCGTTTCTTCCATTTTTTTTGCGGTCCGAAGTTAGACCACCTAATATGTTATATTATGATTTATGAGCTTCAATTCTAAACTCCTTAAACCTATAGATCTTCCACTTCCAAAATGTTTGATTGTCTTTCATCCATTCCATTCCCATTTAGTTTCCATCTCCGCCATTGCCATTGTGTTTTCCATTTAGTTTCTAAAATCGAAAACTTTTTTAACCCTGTGGAAAATAAACGTAATTAAATTTTACTTAATTATAATAAATGTCGCTTCTTTATAATGTTAAATATATTTTATTTGTTTGTATATATAATTTGAATTAAATGCGAGTAATGTTGTGTTAGTACCTAGTTGTTCAAGTTTTTAGAAAATAATTTAATAGTAATTCTATACTACCTAGCAAGTATGTGTCCTAGATACGATCCTAGACGTAATGCATTGGAGAACTTGTAATGTTAGGTCTTGTTTAATAAACGAATTGAATTGAATTGAAATTCTGAATCTATTTTTATCCAAGGCCGGCTATACCGTTAATGTACAATTTGGTAGAGCAACTCTAGCCAACTCATTGATTCTTAGCTCTACCATTAGCTTGCCAATCACGTACCCATTGCTAAACCTCGGGCTTTTTAGCTAAAAAAAATTAACTTGTGATGGCTGCGTTTATGTTATTATTTATTGCAAAGTTCTTTAGGTACTTGGTTCAAGTTCTCTGTCTACGGAAGAAGTAAAACCCTTCTTACAAAGACAAACAACGTCTTCTTCTTATAGTCTTATCTATAATCGGTTATGAAGTCCTAGATAATTTTTCATCAAAATGGTCACAAGAACATAATTTGGTCGAACATCTAAGCATCTCTAGACTACCTGTCTCACTCTAACTCACATGAAATAGACGCTATTTGATCAATTAATTTATCTCTATCAATTAATTTTAAAAACAATGCTGTTTAACTTGCTCTTGTTGAATTCAAAATTAATAGATGAAAATGTACTGTTGTAAATGTGTAGAAATATTTAGATATTAGGTCTTATTTCAGAAAATCAATTTTTATTTATTATGTAAAGAGGCAAAGATTTTGTAATCATTTTGAAATCTAAGATAACTGCGACAACTTTTAACAGAACATGCTGGCCTATCGACGTGGATTTTTTTTCAGTATGAAGAGTATTGAAAAGTCAAAGTTAACCAATTGAAAATCATTAATGCAAAAACAGAACCAAGCTATTTTGACTTGTGGTCATTACGTTTTAATTTTGCAGTTAAATAAATTAATGTGTTATTTGAGTTTGTTATACAAAAATAAAAATCACATAATATCTGTAGGCACAGAATCGAAAAGTTTGACGCCGGACAGAGAATTTATGATTTTTAGTAAAAAGCCTATATCTCGGAAAGCATTAGAGATAGACCCATGATTTTGTAGTTTTTCTGGATCGTCATGAATCCACCTGTCCTCCGTTTTCAGCTTGACGTTGAGTTTCGGGACACCCTGTATATTTCAATAAAAATGCAACTAATAGAGACATATTACGACTAATACATATTTACTTACACATAAACATATTAATTTCCTAAGAATCTAAGCCAGCACCAGACAGCAATGCTGCCAGCATTCTGAACACAAGTCTTTAATAACAAAAATTCTATTAAAATGTTTACGATTCTTTGCAGTACGTAGATAATATTCTTAACTAACTCAAATTACAGCAATCAGTCGTAATATAGTCCGGAAATGTTTGAAAGTGGAAATTGACTCGGGTAATTGTCGGTAGATATGTTTCTGTCTACATCAACATTAAGAATGTAAGTACCTATGGGTTATGTTATAGGTAACTACCTATTTATTTTGCAGCGAAGCAAATATCTATACACAAGCCAAACTCTATGTGGAATGTATAAACAAACCACGACAAAAAAACTAGAACTCACGTCCTTGGCGTCGAATGTCAGATAAAATCGTAAGAAACATTTATTGAAGGAAGGGTTACAAATCGACAGAGTGAATTTTAGGTTAAGTATGGGCGGTTTGTTTAGAAATATTCTAAGTCGTGTTTGGCTAGTGTATAGATTGCAAATGCCATAAAATACGTGCTCGTAAAAAGAAAAACCTCTTTAGTAAAAGACTCCAATCTCTGGTATGCTTGACGCATCTTCATTCTTCATTGACATCATTGAGGAAGTCCACTGCTGAACATAAATCTTCCTCAAGATATCCACAATGACCGGTACGATGATTTTGATGTCCTCCTAGCCGATTTTTGCCGCTTCAATAGAGACTAACCATATGCTGGGGGTCTACTCAGAAAAGTAAAATGGGAGTTTCGTTTTCGTTGTCGTGCAACCAACTCTTATGTCGCTTGCTGAAGATTAAGACACGGAAAATTGAGGCTTCCGTCACCTGGGACCACTAGGACGGCGGCTCCAGTCGACCGATAACAGTTTTAAATCTGTCGACTGGGACCACAAACCACGTGACGTAAATTGTACAGTCATCGTACTCATCGTCATATACAAATCCGAAATAAATACGACAGTAGTTCATATAATTAATAGTTCCATAACAGCAACTCTGATTTCGTTTTTAAGAGTACGGGCCCAAAAAATATTAAAGTGCACAAGTGTTCTTAACGACTTTTATCGCGTTTATTTACCTTTAAATTTCCCGACATTTCAGTAGGTTCACACAACCACATTGTCTGGTCGCAGTCAATGAGAATCACGCTGGCATACAGTGATATGATAATCTATCATTCTATTACTATTTCCTTGGCACGGTTCTGCGCTCCCAATTTGATGATTGTCTCTTCATTGGTCGTTTGTTACACAACATGATTTACTACTTTAGATTTATTTACTTTTGATGTAGTTGATGCGTGTGCAAAGACGTTGTATGATTTCGTTGTCAAATATGTATGTAGGTACTGTTTAAAGTTCTAGTTTTATCACACTAATATTATAAATGCGAAAGTTTGGATGGATGGATGGATGTTTGTTACGTCTTCACGTCAAAACTACTGAACAGATTGAGCTGAAATTTTGCGTCGGTGTAGCTCTAAGCCTGGAATCAAACATAGGCTACTTGTTATCCCATTAAATCAGTTTCCATGGGATAGAAATTACCTTTGAACGTTTCCTTAGAGACAAAGCGTGCGAAGTCGCGGGCAGAAGCTAGTTTTCAATACAATACAGGCGTAGCATTATCATTCTCGACTGCGACGAGCAAAAATTAATTCTATCAATAATTAATATATCAATAATAATTAATTATCTCTTATTATTTCTGATTTCCCTAATTATTATTTCTCCTTTCTATTGAACACTGTCGGCATTTAATAAGGATGTACCTAATGAATGATCATGAGGTACATCATACATGCCGATACTGTTTTGGGAAATTTTATTTCAGTTTGCTTTCTCAGTCTGTATGTATTACATGCACTCTGTAAAAAACTAGCCATGTTATTCTAGTCTATAGAAAGTACTCTGCAATGTTATTTTAGACTTCTACAGCTGTTCTACAAAAAGTTAGAGAACTTTTTATATCATTCATTCATTTAACAAAAGCGTTAGGTACCACAAGACTGCGTTTTACGACGGTTTACAGTTAGACACGGCTTAGACATAGTTTAAACGTTAAACTCTTGTGAAGCCCATGTCTAACTGTTTAGACACTGTTTAGC
Source organism: Eupithecia subfuscata (assembly GCA_963564075.1). NCBI lineage: Eukaryota > Metazoa > Arthropoda > Insecta > Lepidoptera > Geometridae > Eupithecia > Eupithecia subfuscata. The sequence goes on along the minus strand of OY751116.1, from coordinate 2,738,543 downwards.
TAATCGCTTGTTAGACCAGTGTTTACGTTTTTTTTCGTAGTACAGCTGTTAGAATCTATGCACAATTTCAACCCGAGCCTTTGAGAAGCTTTATCTTTGTTCGCTTTAAAATCACATTTATCGTATTTTTTAAAAGAGTTTATTCCCTCATAGTACATTTTTACCAACGCATATCTATCACTCAGCCATGTCATTACGCATTTAAAAGTAACACATATCTTCACAACCATTCTCTATAATTTTCTTAGGAAGTAATTGGCTCAACGAGATAATAACAAGCATCGTTTCCTGTTGTTTAGGTTTACCACTGTTTAGTAACATGTTCGTATAATGAGATGACATGACATAATATGTGAGATCTGTGGAGGCCGTAGCTGTAAGGAGTTCCCATGGAAAAGCGATTCTATCTATATAAGAGGAATGGGAGGGTCCGAAATTTGATTGAGTTGTTATTGACCCGTGTTGGTTTTGTGAAATACTGAGTTTTATCTGCAACTAGACAATCGCTTCGCGGTTTCACCCGCGTAGTTCTCGTTCCCGTGGGAATTCCGGGATAAAATATAGCCTATGTCACTCCCTGAAAAGTAAGCTTCCTAACGGTGAATTTTTTTTCCAAATCGGTCCAGTAGTTTTGGAGCCTATTCAATACAAACAAACACACAAACAATCAAATCTGTCCTCTTTATAATATTAGTATAGATATAGAATTATATTTATTCACAAATAAATTATACTAGTATTTACAATTGAAACAATTGAGCTAACTGCTGACTGTTGCAAACAGTCTACAGATCAACTGATCCATATCAACACCAGTCGGAAGCGTCTAAGCGTCATCGAAGATATAGATGATTCATGTAAACTCATTTGATTGAGTAAATCACTTTATATGCCTTGGCCGAAATGGCAATTGCCAGTCTCGCTCAACTCAACTAAAAACCAAATAGGTAAGTTTAACAGCCTAGTTTTTACTTGCTGGTACCTAATGCACATGCAAAATTCGTAACGGGAAAATATATATACCACATCTAAACCAAAGATAAGACTCTTGAACTTAAAGAAATACACTAATCAACTGCATTACGCCAGCTTAACGGTCCATTTGATTTTCAAATCGACCAATTAGCACGTTCTATCCAGGTTCTATCATTTACTCGTCTGAGAGTCAGGGCGATAACTCACTGGCACGCCAGGTTATTTGAAACTAGGAGATGGAATAACTTCGCAACCAGTATTCCTCTCTCTGTTCTTGTCTTAGCACCTAGATCGCTAGAAATGATCTCGGCTGTATCGTCTGACAAGTTGAGGTATAAATTAATTTATGTACACTTTAAATTCCTCGTATTTTCAACAGCAAACATAACTCTTTAAATTCAAGTACAACAATGCTGTATGCTGACATTGATGACCCAAATTATTGGGATGTCGTCAATTTCGAGTTGGAGTCGCACCAAAGTAGGTACTTTACTTTTACTGCAATATTTTAAAACAGCAATCCGTTCACTTTTCATAAAAACTTTTTTCTTGGCGTAAGAAACCAAAATACTTACGACTGCATACTTTCTTCCACAAAAAGTTACTTTGCAACTGTGCACCTTACGAAATAATTTGGCCAACCCTACGCCTGGCTTCCCAATGACTTATCACCCAGTTCTAAATCAATGTCGTCGTATCCCGTACGTCACCAATTAGAGGGTTTGCAGAAGTAACAGGACGCCCGTACATGGAGGGGAATGTAGTTCCGCGAGCCCCGGCGCAGGCGCAGCGCCCATTGATACGTGATCGTGATCGGAGCTTACCGGTTTCAGAGGGATGCTGTTCTATGTGGAGTTTGTGGATAGAAAGAGATTTATTTATTTAATCGTACCACCTACTTTTTTATCACCTGTTTCCCATTCCTAAGGTTGCCTGGAAAAAATTGCTTTAAGCAATAAGGCCGCCTATTGTACGTTTTCATTTTGTACAATAAAGTGTTCATTCATTCATTCATTCACCTGGCAAGCGTGGTGATTATTTATTTTATTTGTTATATATTATTTATTGTTTTTTGAGCATGTTCAGCAGGGAATGCAGCCATAGCCTTAATTAATGGTCACACTTAAATGTGAGAATTAATGAAGTTTTATTTGGAGATTTTGTAGGCCTCCAATAATTATAAAACATAACATTAGATCGCTCGGTCCCCCCCCCCCCCCGGGGTTGCCCTCCCACTGCGTGGTGAGCGAGGAGAGGTCCGGTTTCATACATTTTGCAAAAGGTAGATTAGTCGAGACCACAGTTGCACAAATCATCGCATCGCTTCTACGTGAGACAGCATTTCTTAACAGTCGAAGGGTTGCTGATTGAGTTCTTTCAACTGTGACAGCCCATTATCTTAACGAGTTTATGAAATGTTCTCATAATTTATCAAGAGATCGAAAGCAGAGGTCATTTTATATCTACAGGGTGCGTCATTGAGATGTGCACAGAAATATAGGCGTCAATGAGATGCATGTCATCCTAGATTCTAGGTTTTGTAGCCTAGACTGGACTAGCAATTTACAAAAATGTTTTTTTTTCTCCTTGGATGAACTTATGACAATTTTATAAGCTTGATATATATATAATTATATTTCTCAATTATCTTTGATGATTATTTATCTTACTTTAAGTACCTACCTATCTAATATAACTGCGTTACCTACTTATTATTATAAATATTCATGGGTATTCATCGCGTTTATTTACCTATTTTTCGCGATGTTTAATACCCTGAATAGCCTATCCTATCCAACTAATATTATAAAGCCGAAAGTTTGTGAAATCTGAATTTTTGTTACCTAGGATCTCCAAAACTACTGAACAGATCAAGTTGAAATTTGGCATACACTTAGAACACAGCCGAACTTATATAATAGGTTACTAATTATACCGAAAATACGCGTGCGAAGCCGCGGGCAGATGCTAGTTTATATAGTGTTCTGATCGCGTTAGTTTAAAAAACTTAACGTTACTTATGTTTTCCCCCAAGTATTTTTTGATTGATTTCCTTTCACCCAGCATACAATGTAACACCCTGTACACTGTACATGATCGTGCAAAGTATTGCAGATGAATCTGGGTGTAAGTGACTTTTGATTTTGACCCGAGAATAATATTCGAAGGGCGATTCAAGTGGTAAAATACGTTTAGTGAGTTGTCAAACCATGCAAATACGTCAACTTTAAATACTATCAGCGGTACTGCAAAAACCAACGTAAACACTGGTCTAACAAGCGTTTAGCTAAACAGTGTCTAAACAGTTAGACATGGGCTTAACAAGAGTTTAACTCTCGTCCACCAAAACCTCCTTTTCATGCTAATTCAAATAAAAATCAACCAAAAAATCTAAATGAAATCGACTATTTTTCGACTACGCGCGACAAGGTCAACTTCAAATCTGTTTTGTCACAGATAAATAGCACTTGACTAATGAATGGCGGGTTTATTTTACAGTTCTTTCTCTAACGGACCGATAGATATGTAATTCCCATGCTATAATCGACTCTATACCCTTGTGAAAAGGTTTTAAATGACCTGTAGTACGATGGTTCAAATCCGCACCATTAGCCGTAGACGGATGCAAACTTTCAGGTTTTTTGTTGGTTCGTATTGGAATCATTAGTCGTCAAGGGGTTAAACTATGTCTAGGCCGTGTCTAACTGTAAACCGTCGTAAAACGCTGTTTTGTGGTAACGCTATTGTTAAACACGCGCTCAACAGATATCTAACTTTTTTGTAGTAAAGCTGTTTGTTTTAGCTGCTAAAATCATTTCCAGCTAAAATGGACAAATAAAATAAAATTGGATTTGTCCAAGCAGATAAATATATATATCAATTCCTATGCAAGCGCCAAGCAGCCCCAGTATCTGCTTCACTAGGCCCAAATAATACTCACAAATAATAATTTTCTGAAACTAAAAAGTGGATTATCTATTAGTAGATTATTAGATATATTATCTATTAATAGAAAAAGTGGAGGGAGGAAACTGAGGCCTTTGCCCTGCAGTGGAACGCTATAGGCTAGTAATAATAATAAGAATAATAAAAAAGTGTAGAACACCTATTTATTCCAATATTAAAACTTGTTATTCCAAGGGTGTTAAATTAGTATTGAAATGAATTGGAATTGCTTGTTATATTTAACAAGAAATGACCCTGTATTAACATTTCCAGACTTTCCCATACTTTACATAATTCTGTTTTATGGGGTTAATATTTTCTTTAGCGAGTTACTGATAGATTTAGAGGCAATTACAGAAATTCACGCCATAAACTCGATTGGCGTAAATTATTGAATTATTTCCTTCCAGTCAAAAATACCGTATAATAAGTACATCGTTTGATCACCAACGCTAATTTTTGAATTCTACATATTACACACCCCTATATTTGGGTTAAAACACCGCCACATCACATATTGTCATTGAGCTACCTGTAGATTGTTTGCAACAGTCTGCAGTTGGATCAATTGTTTCAATTGTAAATACTAATTCTATTTTTAACCCCCGACGCAAAAAAGGGGTGTTATAAACCTCTCCCGTGGCAAGAGGCCATAATATGGCCTGTCAAATGAAACCTTTGTGTGGCAAGCGACCATATTATGGCCGATTTTCCGATTTTTTTTGTTGTTTTTTGTTTCGTCTAATTTATGTACTTAGAGTCAACTTTTCAGCTATGTCAATTCGACGGGTTTTTTAAATTTTAATTCTGTCTTATTACATTTCTATTATTTGATTGTTATTTACTTTGTGAAAAAGAACTTTATTATACACCCCTATATTTAACCCTATATTTGGGTTAAAACACCGCCACATCACATATTGTCATTGTGCTACCTGTAGATTGTTTGCAACAGTCTGCAGTTGGATCAATTGTTTCTATTGTAAATACTAATTCTATTTTTAGCCCCCGACGCAAAAAAGGGGTGTTATAAACCTCTCCCGTGGCAAGAGGCCATAATATGGCCTGTCAAATGAAACCGTTGTGTGGCAAGCGACCATATTATGGCCGATTTTCAGATTTTTTTGTTGTTTTTTGTTTCGTCGAATTTATGTAAGTACTTAGAGTCAACTTTTCAGCCATGTCGATTCGGCGGGTTTCTTAAATTTTAATTCTGTCTTATTATATTTCTATTATTTGATTGTTATTTTTTTTGTGAAAAAGAACTTTATTATACACCCCTATATTTAACCCTATATTTGGGTTAAAACACCGCCACATCACATATCGTCAACAGGTTCATTATAGGTATCATCAAAGTGACAGATATCATCCTATTGGGTGCGAGAAGCGAAGGATAGAGGAGGCTGGCAAATGCGAAAGGAGGCTTATGTCCAGCAGTGGGATCACCCACGGAAAGCTTAGCTAACTTAGTTTACCTTAGCCTACACCTGACATTGAGTGCACACCTGCCCTGCCCTTGTAAACAATTTATTTTCTGTGTGTGTATTGACTCCGTATTAAAATCTTGTTGAAGTGTGTTTTAAATAAAAGGACCACAACGGGTCTGAAATAAACTATTATTTTTTACTTAGCTCTCATAACTGCCGCTGTTTTTCATACCACACAGCTTAAATAGTACTTAGTTTGCATACTTTGCAGTCTGCACACCACCTGTATGAAAATCTGAGTCAGCAGCTGAGTTTTGGCTTGGCAAGCTTTAGTCTGCTCTGCAACCCACATCTTCTGATTTCCTACAAAGTTTTATGAATAATATCATCCATCTTATGGAAACATCCAGTCATTTTGAGAACATCGACGTGAGATTGGCATTTGGCAAACTTTCTACAAAATATTTTATTTATTTTGTTTTTATTTTTACATCTTAGAGATAACAAATATTGTGATTTTTTGTTATATTAACTTAAATATTAACAGTTAATCTTTACTAATATTATAAAAAGGAAAGATTTGGTTGTTTGTTTGTATTGAATAGGCTCCGAAACTGCTGGACCGATTTGAAAAATTCTTTCACCGTTAGGAAGCTTACTTTTCAGGGAGTGACATAGGCTTTATTTTATCCCGGAATTCCCACGGGAACGGGAACTACGCGGGTGAAACAGCGAGGCGATCGTCTAGTCTTAAATAAACTAAATACTAAAAGTATGACCAGCCCTGATATCCGCAAATTACAATAGAAAGGGGTGGTGTTAGTGAACTTATATAGTAGTATAGAGGTAATCAGGATTTATTATTAAGTATTGCAAACTTTGTTATGATGATGATGATGATGTTCTTCTAGCCGAATTTTCGGCGACGGCGACGCGGAAATATAGATGCACTCTCTATTCCCTTCTCTCACTCTCATAATAAATCGGATGGGACTGCGGTAGACAGACACGACCGGGGAGAGGTCAGGCGCAGGCCCAGCGATCGTCAATTTCCTAACTCCGTACTCCTAGCTGGGAATTTGGGTGATACAGTCAGCACAAGTTAGAATAAAATTTCTTTAATCTTTGCAGATACTAGATAATTCAGAAAAGCCTCATCCGTTTCTGTTAGCGCATGGATACCCCACAATTAACACAGCTCTCAGTTAGGTGGCTACCACCATTACTGCCATAATGAGGAGTTCTCGATCTAATAGGCCACGTCCGTCCTATCCTTCAGTACGTGACGACAACTCGAAACTGCATCATTACTGGCAGACCCGAGTGAGATGCCACATCAGCTAATTACCATCTCGTTTCCACACTCACTTTTGCTGTGGGCGTTGGCTTGAATTTAATTTTTACTAATGTTATAAAGCAGAAAGTTTGAGAAACGAGAATTTTGTTTCGCTACTTATGATCTTCAAAACTACTGAACAGATCAAGTTGAAATTTGGCGTATATGTTATTTCGACGAATGGGACCGCTCTCGAAATGATCGAAAAAATATTTTGTTTATAGCAAATAAAGTACAGTCAAAGGAAAAAGTAGGTATAGAAAGTAAAATTAAAGAACAAAACTCTTTGATTAAAGACATTTATTTAAAAAAAATCAAAGTATTGACAAGCCTAACTTTGATAATAGGCGTACATTTAGAACATATCCTAACGAACAAAGCCCTATACTACTATGTACAACTTAAAATTCATTTTGTGTTTAAAGTATTTGGAAAAGGTGCCTTAGAATTTATTTAAAGAAAAAACAACAGTTTGGTACAGTCAACGTCAAATTGATATGAGCGTCTAGAGTAGTCAAAATGATCTGAAAAACATAAAAGCAATTTGATATAGGCAGTTCGAATCACCATTTTGTTGTAAGCACCCAAGGTGTTCAAAATATCTTACTACTCCTTGTTTCACATTTATATGCAGTCAGGGTGACTGACTGCTCATATAAATATGAAATAATGAGTAGTAGTAATCTTACTACTCATTATTTCATATTTTCATTATTCTTGTAAGCACAAATTAAAAAACCTTGGGTTCTTACAAAAATATGATGATTCGAACTGCGTATATCAAATTGCTTTAATGTTTTCCAGATCATTTTGACTACTCTAGACCCTCATATCAATTTTACGCTGACTGTACCTACCTAGAGAAAAGAGGGATTTGAAAGCCTCATACAGGCCTTTGTTTAATTTATTTGAGTGAATATTTAATGATACACTTTACGACCATATAGATAGAGAGTTCGTTTTACGCCAGTCTGATTAAATAAAGCTAAAGCTAAATTATCTTGTTCGACCAGTTATTTTCTCTTGCAGTGACTTTATTGGGCCATTACGGATACATTTAAATAAGTCTTTGCTGATTTATATGGGAGTACATGTAAAGCGTGAAGGCATGGAGATAACATGGAAACGAGATCCAAATCGAAATGTAGAGATCCCATCAATGGAATAGACAGCATTATTAGGATTAATATGGGGGGCAATTCTACTGAATGGCAACATAATTAAAGTAATACATTTTCTGAAATATTTAAAGTTGGAACCATAGAACTTAGTTAAATCTGTAGATATGGTACGTTCTCCCCCGTGTGTTATAACTACACGTAAACACTCGCTCACAGTTACATTTAAAATCTTGTGCAATAATTGTAATGAACAAACACGAGGGCATTGCTGTAGTCTTTTAGGCAATAAATCGCGAAACACGAACGCCGCCGGTCCGACTATGACTGAGGTGAGTGGACCTAATTGTACCTTATTTGAGCCTTCCACTTTAGAGAAGCTCATGTCCCCTTTTTTACTAAGATCGATGGTTAGCATTTTAGAATAGATTTTGCGTTCCAAAAATCAACATAATTTGCGTTATCCGACTTGATAGCTGGTGAGTATCTATCTGGCACAGTGAATCAACATTGCCATACAGCGAGACAATGCAGCCAGCGTCCTGGGGACGCTTCCGATAGGTATTGATATGGATCAGTTGAGCTACCTCTATGTTATTTTTATTGTTTGTAACAGTCTGCAGTTGTTCCAACTGCAGATTGTTTCAATTGTAAATACTAACTAAAACTTCTAATTTGTTTCTATTCTTTAATTGTATTTTTTTTAATAAATGAATTTCGTAACATAAAACTGTTTACCAATTATGGCAAACAACTTCCTAGTGATATTCAACGGAGAATGCCGGCCGGATTAATAACATAAAAATCGTTTCGTGCCAACCGAAACCGTTCTACACGTAGATCTAGCTTTACTAGAATCTGCAAAAAATCATCACACCTTTTATATACGGTCGGAGACGACCGTAACACTTAATTACAATACACCAATTTTGCAGTATGTAAATGTATGATAATTTTACTCGGCTGTCAATTCGCGAAATTAATTGAAATGTTTTTGTGTCTCCATCTTCAAGTTACTCACCGAGTAGGTGGCACCGGAAAGCCGAAATTGGAGTTTCGAGAGTTATGTATCCTTTTAGTTTACAAAAGCTTGATGTTGTCTTTTCCCATGATTTTACGAAGGTTTTACGTCTTACACCCACGCTTTTAACTAGCAAGGAGGTTAGATTACACATTCGATTCCCGCCTCGGGACAAATGTTTGTACGATCTGCAGACATTTGTTCAGGGCGTTCTGGATGTTTTCTATGTATAATAAAAAATATATCTATCTATGTAGTGTATTGTATTAAGTATATCAGTTATCTAGTACCCATAACACAAGCTCTGCTTAGCTTGGGGCTAGATAATGCTGTGTGAATTGTCCAGCATTATTTATTTATTTATTTATTATTATTCTAAATTCCTCTTGAAACGCACTGGTAGTCTGTCTGTCTCTATTTGCTTTATTTCTCGAATTATTTACAAATACATACACGTCTTTTGAGCTATTTTGGTTGTTCCTTACCAACCACATAATAATGGTTTATTTACCATGATTTGAGTTTTGAGCTTTTCAATATTTTGGCACAGTTTCATGCGCACAAAACTTGTAAGTATTTATTGTATTTTTTTATAACTTGTATTTTTTTATGTTGTAGTAGACTTTAGTGTTAAAAACCATGATTAATTATGAATATTTATTTATTTTATTTATTTATTTATTTATTTATTTTATGGATGTAATTAGAACGGCTTTAGGCCAATTATACTAATTACAGTAGGTTTAAAATTAGATATACGTGTAGTTAAAATTAAGTAGGTACATAATAATAGAAATAGTTACGTACTTATGTCAAATAATAAACAATAATCAATAATATGAGCAATAATATGAGCGGGTTAAAAATGAATCTTAATGAAACTATAATGAATTTGTCAAACTGGGATAGTTCTTAATAAAATAGCCTTGTTTCGATTGTTGTAATTATAACTTTTCATGAACATTCCTTAAAACCATTTGAGAAACTGGATGCGGCAAGCTGAAGACAGGGCGCTATGGCCATTACCCCTAATGGCCATAGCGCCCTGTCCTCAGGCCTATGTCCAGCAGTGGTCTATTATTGGGCTGATGATGACGACTGAAAACCAGTACCTACGTACAATCCTATCTTATCCTATCCAACTTCCTACTTTCGAAAGTTTGTGAAATGAATGTCGTTTGGGTGGAACACTAAAGCCACTGAATTATCGAGCTTAAATTTTGTATAGATATAGAGTGTTTGGTCTGGAATTACATGTATAATTAATTAATTACATTATTTATATTTACATATTAATTATCTCGCCACGCTAGCCTTAACGACATCATCCGGCGGGCCTTTGTCACCGCTAATGTACCAGCTATTTTCGAACCGAATGGTCTGTTGCGTGACGATGGTAAGAGGCCCGACGTTATGACACTAGTCCCATGGGACTTGGGGAGGCCCATTGTGTGGGACGCTACACACTTGCGCCTTCCCATCTTCCGAGGACATCCGTGAGGGCGGGTGCGGCGGCAGATTCGGCCGAAGATCTCAAGAGGCGCAAATATGCAGGTCTCGACAGAGCCTACACATTTGCTCCCCTTGGAGTCGAGACCCTAGGTCCGTGCGGTACCGAGGCTCTTCGGGTTTTCAAAAAACTATCTGAGCGTCTGGTCGAAGCGACGCGTGACCCGAGAGCTGGTGAATATCTGGCACAGCGTATCAGCATTGCCATACAGCTTGGCAATCCAGCCAGCGTTTTGGGGACGCTTCCGACTGGTGTTGATATGGATCAGATGAGCTATCTGTAGGCTGTTTGCAACAGTCGGCAGTTAGCTCAATTGTTTCAATTGTAAATACTAGTATAATTTTCTTTGTGAATAAATTAATTACAGACAATTTAAATTCTAGATGACTTGACTTCTTTGTTGATGGCAACAGTGTCTGGAATCCTAGATGAAGAGAGTAGTCTAAATCCCAGAGAGAAGCCACGGATAGAAACTAGTTATTTATATAAGTGAAGAAGATTTGTAAATTCAATAGTGTGAACATTAGTATCAGCGCATCAGCCATGAATAGTAAACTTATTTCCGTATTTGATTAAAACTATAATTTATAAGCAACACGCGTCCATCTACGGCCAAAAATATATTTTATCATTCGTCTCGAATATTTAATGTGTCACCAAATTATACAATGAATTGACCTTCCATAGGCAAAGGTTTTTTATTTATATAAATGTTAGAACCGAAAATAATCGGTGAATTGCAACTCATTCTGGATTTTCGGCTTTCTATCGTCTTTTCGATTGCATTCTATGCATTTACGTGTGATATCAACATAAAACATGCAAAATAGGTTATTTGTAGTAAAAAATATATTATAATGATATTTAGAAGAATATAATAAAATTGGTAGACGCCATCATAAATAAAATTATTCACCGACAAATTCTTTGTTCGGACCGGTTTTATACAATCGTGTCAAATAGGTGAAATTTCCGTAGGCAGAATTTTAACGACCTTTTTGACTAATACTCGAGTTAACTCGAAATGTCCAAAATCGGCGCCGGCGCCGCGCCGGTCGCGTAATCTCAAGATTAATGTTGTCAAAGGTTGTCAATCTGGTTTATTACCCACCAAGTTAACTATTCGGTTAACAGTGGCGCTAGTAGCCAGATAATAACGAAATCATAGAGTAAATTAGCAGTAACTCCCGTAGATCCTAGTTTATTCACCAGAACAGACAAGTTTGTAGTATTATTCTTAGACCGAGTTCTTGTTTGTTCTCTAGTTTCTAGGAATCAGATTTCTGGTGTCTGGTTCAAGGTTTTACCTTTGTTTGAACGGGTGGGTACCTAACTAACTTATAAGTTTTTTCAACAGACTACCATAAAAATAGGGTCTTATAATCGTTTCTCGTATCTTTGATGTGATTTAAACCTTAACCTATAAAGCTGTAGCCTTGTCTAAGCAAATGTTGATTTATTTAGTCTCGTAAATTACAAAACAACGTGAAGCACCTCGTTAACGTAAATGCTAGAGGCAGGATCGTTTTATTGTCCAACAAAAACTACTAAGAAGTTTTGCCGGAAATACTGACATAGATTTCTCAGATGACATTCAATACATGCATATTACTGTAATCGATGTTCTCTTAACCGAATCTTCGGTCACCGTGACTAGTCTTATCAGAAACTAGACAGTGCGCAGGAGATATGCTGTGCCTCATGACATCCTAAAAATAATATTCTCCTTAAAAAATACTAATAGTGTAGGTTTTGATGGTATCTCCACAAAAATTATTAAAGATGTTGCTCCACTCATATCACCCGTCATAAGTTTTTTAGTCAATAACTGTGTTGAACAAGGCGTCTTTCCAGATACGCTTAAAAGGACTATCATAAAACCTTTACACAAAAAAGGGTCACGAGATAGTGTAGGAAATTACAGACCCATAGCTCTAATCCCAGTATTCTCCAAAATAATTGAAAAAGTTATCTACAACAAACTCTATAACTACTTGGAAGACTATGGTATATTGAGTAATAACCAGTATGGGTTTAGACGAGGTCGGTCTATTAATAAAGCTATTTTCGACTTCCTCAATAATGTAATGACCAGTAAAGACAACAATCAAAATGTAATTGCGTTATACATGGATATGACCAAAGCGTTTGACCATGTTAATCATGGTAAACTACTTCACAAGCTAGATGTTTACGGTATTAGAGGTACAGCAAATGCTTTCATAAAATCATACCTTAGTGATAGAAGTCAAGTGACCCAAGTCAATAAAATATGCCTGAAGACTCACATTGATACCCTATACGAATCATGTCCCAAAATGGTGTCACACGGTGTACCCCAAGGTAGCGTTTTGGGACCACTTCTATTTCTGATTTATATTAATGATTTGCCTGAGGTTACTAAACATCCGATAACACTGTTTGCTGATGACAGTACCGTGTTGTTCATTAACAATAAGAAACATAATTTCGAATTTGACATCAAATCTACACTGACATCTATTATTAACTGGCTCTCATCGAACAATTTGAAAATAAATCTGACGAAAACTTATTTAATGAATTTTAAACACAGAGGTAATGTCAATCTTGATGTTGGCATTGACTACTTTGGTACTAAAGTGACTGAAGTAGACTCTACCAAGTTTTTAGGTCTTACTATCGACAGTAAATTAAATTGGAAGCAACATGTTGACACTGTTTGTAAAAGACTAAAACAATTTTCGTATGCTCTCTTTAAATTAAGTAAAGCTTCTAACATATCCACCTTACTCACTTCTTATCACGGGTATGTGTCCTCCCTTTTGAGATACGGCATTATGTTTTGGGGGAACTCAACAGACAATCTTAGAGTATTTAAAGCACAAAAACGCTGTCTAAGAGCAATTTGTGGCTTACAAAAGCGGGATTCCTGTAAAACTCACTTTCCTAGACTAAGACTGCTTACATTTCCAGGAATATACATTTACGAGGTAGCAGTTTTCGTAAAAAATAATCCTGAGCTATTTGAAGGGTTTGCAATTGGAAGCCGGTTAGAGGGTAGATTACGCAATGTGCCATGTAGAACAAAAATGTTGCGTTCTAGTATGTTTTGTATGGCACCGAAAATCTTTAATAAAATACCAAAATCTATTCGCGAGCTGTCCAGTAGACAATTTAGTGACAAACTTAATGATTTTCTTATCGAAAAAGCTTACTACACTGTGAATGATTTTTTAACTGACCGTACTATTGTTTAAAATTTGGTTTTGATTTGACTATTTTATTCTTCTATTGACATCATCATTATCTATATTTCTTGCTGTATTAATTTCATTTGACTAATTATATTAAATGTATAACTTTGACATTAATTTTCTGACATTGTTAACTTAGAACGATGATTGGACATCTGATAAATTAATGCATGCTGTTTCATTCTAGTAAAATACCTATGTTATTTTTATAAATTATAGAACCCAATTAATAATGTATTAATGAATGTTTGTATGCTCTAGTGGCAGAATCTAGCGATCTAGACTAAGTCCGAATAACTGACTGTATCTACCTGATTCACAAACAAATAAATGAATTACTGAATTACTGAAAAAAAAAAAGATATTAAAGTGCACAGGTATGTTCCTCAGAAAAAGAGAGTGCTCCTGTGTTTGCGGACTTTGGTTGGAGTGAGCTCTCATAATTCTATGGGATGGCAGATCGACACGAACGAAGAGAGGTCAGGGGCCGGAACAATGGTTTAAGGCTTGGTAGGCCAGCAGAGGCCGCACTTGTGTGATTTTTAAAATCATCTGAGACTTACAAAATAGGGTTTAATTAAAATTCTTATAAAAAGATACATAATACTTAAGGATCTAGTCTAGTCAAAGTCGCATTCAGTTACAAGATCTAATGAACTTCACTCGATAGAAAAAAATCCTAAGGATATACCCCTTTTTCTAATGTTTTTTCAATATAATGACTAGCGAACTACTGACATGTTACTTTTTTGTACTTAACTAAAAACACTTAGTATTTCTAAACAAATTCCCAGATTTTGACTTGATAAAATGATTTTTTAGTCACCATGTTTAAATAACTACAAAAAACACTTGGCTTGGCAGGCGCGCGTTTTCCCTTACGCCTTCTACTGCAGGCAGGAATACCTGGCCTTAAGGCTCCTCTTCCCCGAACACTAGCGCCGCCACATATTTTATCTTATTATTACGTCGAAGAAAGGAAATTCCAAAAATTACGTTGGGCAATTTGTGATATCAATCATAAGCATTTTTTTAATGCCTCTATAAATTTTTTAGTTTGTATAGTGTAGGCAGAGATACGAAGTTGCTCTTTTTTGCCACCATGGTGGCCAAAAACAGCAATTTCGCAACTCTGCTTAAAGTATACAAAATAAAAAATTACAGATTCATTAAAAAAAAGCTTATGATAGGTATCACAAATTGCCCAACGTAATTTTTGGAGTTTCCTTTCTTCGACGTAATAATAAGATAAAATATGTGTCGGCGCTAGTGTTCGTGGAGGAGGAGCCTTAACGTGCTTTCTGAGGCACACACAGGGGTGTAACACCGCCTACTACCTAATTCCGGGCTGTTATTGAGATTACCATATAGTTTTTTTTTATAGATCTTTATTCACAAAGAAAATCATACTAGTATTTACAATTGAAACAATTGAGCGAACTGCTAACTGTTGCAAACATTCTACAGGTAGCTCATAGATGTACATAGTTATTAGCAGAACACTGAATGTAATGATTAATTTAAAAATAAATTTAAAAGTCTGGCTTTTGTTCTGATTAAATACCTAGATATTTACGTTATAAAAGCCAACAAGCACAGGCGTTATCGCTGGTTACTTAAATTAATAATTTATATTTTTAGGTACGGTGTTCGTGTTCCTACGGGGATACCGCGACTCGGTAAACGTAGTATTTTTTGTATTTATTTATTCCATCGTAGGTACACTTGATGTTACACTTGAGGTCATTAGGTACATTCTAATATTAAAGTACTATAAAACTTTTAAATCCATCATGGTTATTAACACTAAAATCACTTACAACGGGATATTTACCATGATTTGAGTTTTGAGTTGTCCAATATTTCGCCACAGTTACATGCGCCATGATCACGGAATAACTGACGGCACTGCGGCTCAGTTGTTATTGGCAGATATATCGATCTACCCTCAGTTTTTGTCTTTTGCTACGAACGTTAGAAAGTACGAACTCAAATCATGGTAAATATCCCGTTGTAAATGATTTTAGTATTAAAGTACTATTTTAACAATAACACACATATGTACTTCCTTAGAGGAAACACCATAAGGTATAAAGGTAATAAAAAAACAGACAGGCATGACTGAAAAATTAAATATATAGTGCAGGATAAGCTGGGCCGATGCTGGATGCAATCTGAAAACAGTCTCATACGGAGGCACTCTTAAGGGGATGCTTATGTCCAGTTGTGGACAATCATGAGCTGATAATGAGATAGGTAGGTGACCCAGGGGAACCTGGGAACAAATTTTCCGTTTCTAATTTCTAAGAAATCAAATAATATCGCAAAAATTATTTTGAACAGGATTGGATAAACTTCAATGTTTCCCCTGTAGATGGAGCTAACGGCGCTTGAGTCCGTAGAAAGTCGCAAAGATTTTCGACTCCCACGTCACTTGACTTCGTGGTGTAGTTGGTTATCACATCCCCGTACTGAGGGGAGGACGCGGGTTCAAGTCCCGTCGAAGTCGAAATTTTTTGCAATATTATTTGATTTCTTAGAAATTAGAAACTAGTAGTTCTACGAACAGTAGACGTCGCGAACACTAACTTTTTTCAACAATTAATTTATTTATTAATGCAATAAAGTAATTTAAAACGGGATATTTTGGTAGGTAGGTTATAAAAATATATAGGTTATAAACCCTTATAAGTAGGTAGGTACCTAAATATTGGCTAGTGTGGTGTGCATTAAATTTTGAACGAAATGTTGCACAAACACATCAACCATTATACCAATTCTAATAGGTGGCGCTGTACTGTAAATGCTCTCTTGCATATTACTGCGTTTTGCGGAGCTATTCTGCTCGTCATGCCGAAAATCCTCATCTGATCTTTACCAAATTTTTATAAGAACAGTTTAAAGTTATTACCTTTCAATTAAAAATACAATCATCAAAATCAGATCTCTTAAAGCAGAGATATTCCAAATCCGCCTTTTTGCCTTATTGTGGAAGAAGTACGCCTTTAATCAAAAAATCCCGACGACAACAAAATTCTATAAAATCAAAAAATCTGTACACAAAGTTTCATACCGATCGGTTGTAAAATACGACCTGTAGACATACTGACAAAAACGCTATTTTGGCCAGACCTGAAACGAAGACTATCATTCACTACGTCCACGACGTCAATTATCCAGAGTGCGAGGCTTACGCACTATAATAAGAAAAACGGTCAATTTTCCGTTATTTATAAAGCCCGGTTGCCACCGCGAGCGGAGTGGACCCATTCAGGTCTCCGTTTAACTCGCAAGAGTAAACGGCATACTTGGATTTCCACCAACAAATAGTCGCGCGGAAAGGAGTGAGCGAGCAGAAACCGTTGAAATTAACTCCGCCCACTCATCTCTCATTTCCCGCTCATACCTCTTTCGTGGTGGAAACCCGAAAGGGTAATGAGGGCTTTAGTTCTTTGCTTATGATAACAAAAATACCTACAGCAAATCTTCATCAAAACACCTACGAGTTGAAAGATATGCCCCAGGCTTACAGAAGCGAGGGAAGTGAAACCAAACCATCACCAGTATCAGAAGAACTGCTATTTAACTCACCAGTAGAACTAGCTCACAGAGCTTCGGAAGATAAATTCAGCTAAGCAGCTCAGGTAACAGTGGTCGCTGGTGTAGAAAGCGACTTGCCATATTGAGCGAGTCGTCCGGCCATGCCAGTTCCATATAAAATTTTATATTTAATATTTTGCTGATATTGTAAGTTGGTTAGGTGATGAAGTTGCTTTGGGGATGAAATTATTTATGTCTACATTATCATGCACAATTTAATAAAGCTTTGTAAGCTTGCTAACGTAATTCGGGAATCGCATATCGCTGCGTAGTCCATTTACGTAATAATGTGATTGTTTTTCAAATAAAACGTCAAGTGCGTGTTGGACTCGTGCACTAAGGGTTCCGTACAATTGTAAAATCTGTATCTTGCCAAATATCATGATTCTAGGTCAACGGGAAGTACCCTATTAGTTTTGGTCCATGGCAAGAATAAAAAGTATTGTTTTTTTTATGAATAAACTACAAATTTATGGTTTATGGATTTTTTTTTTCACTTGTGATTTAAGATCTCGCTGCTCGCCAAATTACATGATCCTAGATCTATGGGAAGTACATAGGTTTTGTGTGCATGAGATTCTCTTGGAAATTTCAAAGTGTTCGGACATAAACGGCTGTAACTTGTGATTGCGTTGACCTAGAAGTTTATTTTATATTGAGGCTCCAAGAGGTTTCTTATTTGAGTATTTGATGTTAATTTCAACTTGATACCACGCGTTCCTAAGAAGAAGGGGTTGACAGACGGATAGACAGACAGACGGATAACAAAATGATCCTATAAGGGTTCCTTTTTTCCTTTTGAGGCACGGAACCCTCAAAACCGACGAAGGACTCGTCCCGCCAGAGAATGTTGGTTAGGTTATTATTTTTACATACACTGTGGAAAATTCAGCGAATGCCAAAGCCTCAGGTTACTATTTTCGTTTCAAAAGAGCAGCAGTCGTTATTAAGTTGTTAAAATAACAAAATTATGAAATATAAAGCCACCAAACATCACGCCGCCATAAAACGCTGCACATGTTAGCTTTAACACATAAACAGTGATTTTAGAAGTAAAAACTGTTATTGAAGTCCAAGTAAGGCCCCTGATATTGGTTTTAAACTTTATGACACGATAATTTACGGCAAACAAACAATTATTTTAAACGATGTCCTTTAACTTTTTAACCTCAAACCCTGGAAACCGCTAAAAAAGTCGATAAGGTTGATTCGGGTTACTTTTCTGAAAGCAATTGAAACAAGCTATAAAACTAGGTATTTAAATGGTTTTGTATTTATTCTATTTACGCAGACCGTCTATACTATAATATTATAAGATTTGATTGTTTGTTTGTTTGTATTGAATAGGCTCCAAAACTACTGGACCGATTTGAAAAATTCTTTCACCGTTAGGAAGTTTACTTTTCAAGGAGTGACATAGGCTATATTTTATCCCGGAATTCTCACGGGAACGGGAACTATGCGGGTGAAACCGCGAGGCGATCGTCTAGTGTTTAATATAATACATTACATAGCTTCTGATATGGGTATCACAAGCTCTGCTTAGCTTGAGGCTAGATGATACTGTTTGGATTGTCCAGCATTGTTATTTATTTGTTTATTTTAACTTCAGTTGATATGGATATGGTATCACTCCCTGAAATGTAAGCTTCATAACGGTGAAATAATTTTTCAAATCGGTCCAGTAGTTTCGTAGCCTATTTAATACAAACAAACAAACAAATAAACAATCAAATCTTTCCTCTTTATAATATTAGTACCGGGACCCATCCTAGATGACTGACATACATAATAATAATACATACATTAAATAGATAGATATTTTTTTATTATACATAGAAAATACCCAGAACAATGGGAACAAATACTTGCAGATGGTACAAACATTTGTCCCGAGGCAGGAATCGAACCCGCAACCTCCTGTGTCGCAGGCGGACCTTCGCCCGCAGCGCCCCCGCGGTCGCAAAATAAAACAATAATGCTCACAAAAACTTTAAGTCCCAAGCTAACATGCTGTGTGATTACGAAAAAACCACCCATCCTATAAATAAATGAT
Organism: Eupithecia subfuscata; assembly: GCA_963564075.1. Classification (NCBI taxonomy): domain Eukaryota; kingdom Metazoa; phylum Arthropoda; class Insecta; order Lepidoptera; family Geometridae; genus Eupithecia; species Eupithecia subfuscata. Next base: position 2,719,315 of record OY751116.1, on the reverse strand, counting down.
ATTTGAAAGCCATTTCAATGGCCTTGAAAGCCGTTTTAATGGCTCTCGCCATACAATTGAAAATTACAAAGGCCAAAGGCTTTCAAATGTCATTATAGGATGGGTAGTTTTGCGTAATTCCAAAGCTGAGCTTGTGTTAAGGCCCTTAACACAAGCTCAGCTTTGGAATTACGCAATGTCTACTACCCTTAACTTAAGGGTACTAGACATTTGATATACTGACCCCTTGCATATAGTAGTCAACAGCCTAAAACCAAGTAAGGTAATATTTTACGCAAATAATACTGTATAGATAATCCTTTTAGATGAAATCTATGAATAAATTATTAGTAATTGTACACTGGATCGCATTGCAATCAAACACTGATGAGTATGTCAAGGTAGACCATTATAATACTCGGAGGATTATTCGCAATGCTATTCGAATTGTAAATTCAAATGTCGAAGCAATTGTTTTATTTTTTAATTTCAGCTAGCATAAATTCAATGACCATAGATTAGTGATGGATGACAGCGAAAACGAATTACAAACTTTTTGGTGATGTAGATCTTTTTGGTAAGAAGGAGTTTTTTGGAACCCCTGATTTTTTTGATTTTTTTTGAACTTTGTGGACTTTGTGGTGTGTTAGGCGGTTAAAATGTATCTCACTATTCTCACCTCACCAGCCTAATGGTCCACTGCTGGACGCAGGCCTTCCCCTGATAAGCGCCTTATTGACTTTTATCTCATGGGGGGTAATGCCCACAATCCCCAAGCTGAGGTAGAATAGTTCTAACCCAAGGTGGATATCCCTTAGTCGCCTCTTACGACACCGGCGAAGAATTGAGGTGGTGCAAATTCCAAGCCGGCACACAGCAGAAAATGTAAGACCTTCATCTAATTTTAATGGTAGAGCAAGTACCTATCGAACATCAAACAAAACTTACTGCGTTGAAATTACATCATTATTGTCAGAATAATCCATTCCACAGTCACGATAGACCAACGTGTTCACTAACATAATAAAGCCTCTAAAATATAAGTCTGTTTAGTACTACAGAGGAGCATGCGTTTAATACACGACAAGGTGCAATCAAATAGATACTATCGTATAGCAATAAATACTTACGACGACTTATTCCAAGCCAATGAAAATTGATTTAACTAATACTTGGAATTATAAATCTGCAGTATCTGTGTCCCAAGGCTAGTCTAGACAAATTGTTTGAACAAGCGTTATGAAAAACCGCTAGGTTTAGTGCCGTGTAGAACAAGGTGAAGAACCGACAACCGCTGGGGTAAACGTGTTCTTGAGTGGAGACCACGACTCGGCAAACGTAGTGTAGGACGCCCTCCGGCCAGGTGGGATGACGATCTGCGAAAGACTGCAGGCAGATGCTGGATGCGGCAAGCTGAAGACAGGGCGCTATGGCGCTCATTAGGGGAGGCCTATGTCCAGCAGTGGACTAATATAGGCTGATAATGATGGTGATAATGAGAACAAGGTGTGTCTTTCGTCGCGATAGTTGCTTGAACCTAACTTTGAGTACTACCTGTCAGGTTTAAGTTCGTTATCATACTAGACTGATATCACCCACTGCTGGGGAAACCCTCCCCCTGGTCCACAATAAGTAAAAATGACTAAAAAAATAAATATTGGACAATTAACACAGGATCATCTAGCCTCAAGCTAAACAAAGCTTTTGTTATGGGTTATTGATATACATAATATCATCCTTAAATAGATAGATATTTTTTATATTGATCTGCTGATAGTACGACCTTTTGTCCCAAAGCGGGAATCGAACTCGCAACTTCCTGTGTCGCAGGCGAACTTCCGCCTGCTGCGCCACAGAGAAAGCCAAGTCCACACCTTCAAATCTAGAACCAATGAAAAATACTAATTCTAATAGATCATCATACATCCATGGATCTAGTGAAACATACAATTATCGATGGACCTTCTAAACTGGATCTAATAAAAACTAGAAATCTCAATAGGAATACAATCTGGAAGAATCTGGAATCTGGAGGAATGGATCTAACGAGATTCATCCTCAAATAATAAGCATATAAGATGGCAAATTTCAAGCTTTAAACATTTCCAACTACAGCGATCTCCAACACGTGTTTGTCTACGCGCCCAGCCCTTAGACTCTCGAACCCGTTGTCCACTTTCAATACCCTATTATGTACGGGTATCCGTTGATAGCCGGGCCTCATTCCGTGGGACTTGAGACTTAGGTGGTGGAGCGGCCAGTTTTTGAAGCTGGTTAAGGCAGGGTTTTCCAAAGCATTGTCCGTTAAAAGAAGGTGGAATTTGCTGCATTTTTGTGTCAAAAAATCAAAATCAAAAACTCTTTATTTCCATAAATACAATAAATGTACACTTAGAAAGGTCAAAATATAAAAGTAAACACTGACACGGAAATAAAGTGATATTTTGGATTTCTGTCGCTTCGGTATGTAGACTAAAGTAAAGAAGCGACGAAGAAACCCTGTTATTTGTTATTTTTCGAGTTTGAGCAAAACCCGTCCCAAGCTTTTTTATCCTCTAGATAATCTGATATTTTATAGTAAGCCTTTTTGCACAGCAAGGTTTTGACAATTTGTTTGAATTTATTTATTGATATTTTTTGCAACTCACTTGGAGTTTTGTTGTAGAAGCCTGGATATGGTTAGTTTGAGCCTTACTTATCTGTGTATTTACGTTGAATGAGTTGTTGCGGTCACTTGTGTGCTATTGAGTTTTAAGTATTTATTGAGAAAGTTTGTAATATGTTTATAATGTTAATAGCATAGTAGCTTGTAGCTGATTTACATGATTAAGGTATATTTTAACAAAAATTCGAAGCTCACAAAGTTGATTTCACTATATGCCACCAGAGCATTCGAACGGTTACACGATCACCTGCAAATAAATAAATAAATAATATAATAATAAATAATAATAATAAATAATGCTGGACAATTCACACAGCATTATCTAGCCCCAAGCTAAGCAGAGCTTGTGTTATGGGTACTAGATAACTGATATACTTAATACAATACACTACATAAATAGATATTTTTTATTATACATAGAAAACATCCAGAACGCCCTGGACAAATGTCTGCAGATCGTACAAACATTTGTCCCGAGGCGGGAATCGAACCCGCAACCTCCGGCGTCGCAGGCAGACCTTCGCCCGCTGCGCCACGGAGGTCGTCGAAATGTAATGAAATAATCTGTAGACTGTTTGCAACAGTCAGCAGTTAGCTCAATTGTTTCAAGTGTAAATATGTACTAGTATAATTTTCTTTGTGAATTAAGACTGCTTTTTCTAAATCAATAATAATAAATCGATGGGTTACACCGAGTTTTTGTAAACATAACTAAGAAACCGCTCGATCAAATAAATGACCTATCAAAGAAAGTTTGGGTCCGTAGTTTAATGAAAAAAAAAAGGAATATGACGGTCTTTGATTTTTCCTGACTCACCATGACACCTCCAGTTCTTAAACAAGCTGTAAAAGTACCAAAAGAATCTGCCGCCTGAATAATTTAATGCATACATATACATACGTTCATCATCTGTAGTTCACCGCTTTTACAGAAACCGCTTAGCTCCGGGTCGGCGAAAGCACTGACTTTGTCAATTATCATTTGTTACGGCGATAAATTTACCCCGAGCAGTTTAGATGGGATCATTGTCGCTGCTTTCCGGTTTAAAAGGCAGCCTGCACTTCATCTGCCCTATGGCCGGTAGGCTTAGTACTAATTAGGTAGTTATATAGTGGGTAAAAGCCGGAAATATTTAAGAATAACTTTCTTGCAGTTTGCATCATCATTGGTTTCACAGCATCTCATCTCCACCTGCGAAGCATGAGGTTGCGGATTCGATTCATCATCATCATCAACCACTGGACATAGGCCTTTCCTAATGAGCACCATAGGGCCCTGTCTTCCCCTTGCCGCATCCAGCATCTGCCTGCAGATAGCTAGATTCGATTCCCATGTTGGAATTATGTTTGTACGATCTGCAGATAATTTGCTCCGGGTGTTCTGGGTGTTTTCTATGTATATAAAAAAAAATATCTATGTGTGTAATGTATTAAATATCCAGTTATCTTTCGTTAGTCGTTAGTACCCATTACATAAGCTCTGCTGACTTTGAGTCTAAATAAATGAGTTCAGCATCATTTATTGGGTTTCTCAGCATCTCTATATCGTCGCCGTAGAGCGAAAAGTCACTAACTCGCTATTTGGCCCAAATCGAGTTAGATGTGCCATCAAAATCCCCGATTTTTTCTGCATTTTTCAGTCTGACAACCGTATCCCTAGCTATCACGGTTTTCATTTTAGGTTGTGCAAAAAATTCACTAACTCTACATTTGGCTTACAGCATTTTAGTCGAAAACCAACTAAGTAGGCTTAGATACTTTTTTCCTACTTGAAAGAATTGCAAAATATAAACCTAAGTCGGGTTGGTTACTTTCTTTTCTAAAATAATAACTTGTTGCTAGGACCCAGTCTAGTCGAGAAATAACTAAATATACTTGATTAGTTATGTGGTAGCAGGTTTGATACACAACTTGAAAGCGAAAATTAACCAAGTCGACTTAGTGTCTTCTAGATCGCTATTTGCGATAATTGTACTTCATAATTTTAAAGCAAGAAATCATTTAACATGTTAAGTTAGTTTTCGCCCCAAAATTTTGACTACAAAGTTTGGTTTTGAATGATAGCTAAAGTATTTTGTTGATTTATTAAAGCCGAACTTTCGTACGTCTGTGTTAGGATAGACAATTAAACGTGCAATTTAGTTACTTTTACGCTCTTGATTTTGCTTACTCGGTGGCTAGTGACTTATATAAGGCCCTAGCCACCTGTCCAAAACGTCTTCGCTGATTCATCAACATCGTTAGTCTACTGCTGGACATAGACCTTCCCTTTATGAGCGCCATAGCACCGTGTCTTCAGTTTGCCGCGTCCGACATCTGACTGCAGTTTTTGGCAGGCCGTCTCCACCTGGGTGTAGGGCGTCCTACACTATGTTTGCCGAGTCCCGGTCTCCTCTCAAGAACACGGTTGTTGGTTTTTGCGAGACATGGCCGGCACGCTACCACTTTAGCATGCTTATTCTAAGAGCTATGTCGATAACTTTGATTCTCTGTCGGATGTATTCGTTACGAGTCCTATCCCTTAGAACAGCTCCGAGCATTACTCTTTTCATAGCTCGTTGAGCGACTTTGAACTGGTGGATCAGCCCTAAGGTGAGTGTCCACGTCTCAGCTCCGTAGGTAATGACGGGTAAGACGCACTGATTGAACACATTCGTTTTCAAGCATTGCAGTATGGATGAATCTTTTTTCTTTATTTATTTTAAAGGAGTTTTGTCAACATGACCATGTCACTCCCGTAAAGAATGGATGACTCGGCGAGGACTCAGCGTAGTTCGCTGTGTGGTGCTGGCTTAGAATTTGCACCACCCCAACTCTTCCCGCGGGTGTCGTAAGAGGCGACTAAGGGATATCCACCGGGGGCGGGCAGCAGCGCCCCTGCAGAACAATTCTACCACCGAACTGCGATCCCCAACCCGCATGCCCAGAATGGGGATTATGGATATAACCCTCCATGTGATAAAAACCAATAAGGCGCTTATCAGGGGGAGGCCTGCGTCCAGTAGTGGACCACTACAGGCTGTTGTTGCCTTCTCAAGTAGTCCAGCAGTTTAAATAATATAAAGGAATGTTTCCTTTCAGTAAAATTTGCTAACTTGAATATTTCGGGTAACTGCCCTCCATCCAGGTAATGTTCGTTTGTACCACACTGAAATGTATTTCAGAGGCCAAGAAAAAAAACCCGTTGATATGCGTTCGTCGTCTGAACTGGACCATTCCCCGTTATCTTCATTCATTGTTCGAGTACTCTCTACTTTACAGCTACACACAAAGATGTTGCAGAAAAGCTGCTGGTGCCCGATGCCACTATAAGGCCGTATTGTGAAAGCTTACTCAGTCATCGGTCTATGTTTGAGAAGCGATTATGCCATGGAAAAGCGATAATCATGATCAAGAATTACGACATTCACAATGTTAAGACTCACTGGACCAGAATGCTATCATTAATCATTTTAATAGGATTTCAATATTTAAAATCTTAACAATACGCCAAAAACATTAATTTACTTATAACTTGTTGTGAATGCGATTTTTTTTTTGTAATTTTCAAGGCAGTATGACAACTGCATTTGATTATTTATCATTTTCTTATTGATTACCTGATTCGAGAAATATAAATTATATAAAATTAAGCAGATAAGAGCGTTAGAAAAATTACTTACACACTAAATAAACTTATCCAAACACGGGTGAAAAGTCAGTTGGTGACTTTTAACAAATCATTGTCTCACAAAGTTAGTACAAGATTTGAGGGCGAAAAGTAACTAAGTCAGTTTTTTTTTCATTTTCCCTGAAAATATCAGTCATTCATTGACTGTAGTGAATTGACCTTAAGAGCTTTTATATTTCCTAACATATGAGACCATAAAATTAGAAATATCCCATACCGAAAGAAAGTTATGATTTTATTTTGTTTTTCAAAACATTAAACCTTCATAACTCAAAACACCAAATGACCTACTTAGTGACTTTTCGCTCTACGGCGACGATATGTCTTGCATGAGCGTGAGAAATCCCCGCGCGATCAGAATTGTATAGAACCATTTCGAACTGAAACATAAGTAGTCGGCTTCTACTTTTCGTTGCTCCATTTCATTTTGACAAGGTGTAGATTGAGCGAGAAATGTTACATAAAATATTTAATTTGACAAGGATCTAAAAATCCTCAACGTTTTAAGCCCCAAGGTAAACCCTTTATACCTAATCGGATAATATCTGTCTCTATTTCTCACAATAGTTTCAGTGAAGCTAGGAGCTATATACTTACTTAATTTACTCTTTATTTTCACCAGCCGCATAACACCATAGATAATAATTGAAATTTGAATTGTGACTAGGTCGTAAAATCTACGAGCATAAGTACATAACGGATGTAAGGGGGTTGGCTACGAATCTTATTTGCGTTGGAAGAATAACTTAGTTTACGACCTAGCCACATCCTAGCCTTATGTTAAAACGGATTTTACGTTCGTTCGCGAAGAGTAAAACGGCAAAATGTGCATATATTATTGAAAAGCCAGAACTGCGGTCAATCTTATGATTTATCGTGAATACGCCTTCGTTTGACCACACTCTCACCTGGTAGAAAGATGAAGATGTGGCTGATTGTTGATACAATGAATGAATATAATATAGTGAATGTGTATTCTAGACCTTCGTGATCGAAGGTCTAGAATACACATTCACTCATGTCTAGAAGAGGTTGCAGCTTTCCAGAACCCAGCATTTGTCTATCACTGTCTAGTCAAGCCTTGCCTCTGCCTCTTAAGGGTCCGGCGGAGGATGAATTTCCCATACAAACGTAGTACCAAAATGGTTTGTAATTTAAGAATATTTTTACCATGGTCTGCTATTATTTGTATTGAAATAGTATTTATCTAGGTTCCTGACACAATTTTTTGTCAAAACACCTTTCGGTAATGAAATTAAACCGAATCACATTTTACATCAAAGAATGAATGTTTTCTTAGTATTTTTCTAGATAAGTATTTTGAAAAAAGCTTGTGGCAGGAACCTAAATAAATACTATTCTAATACAAATAATAGCAAAACATGGTGAAAATATTCTTAAATTACAAATCATTTTGGTAATATGTTTGTATGGGAAATTCATCCTCCGCCGGACCCTTATGGACAGAAACAATAACAATCCTTTTAGGGACAGTAAGAATAACAATGCTTTTAGAGACAGTAACAATGCTTTTCCCGCTTTCATTGTAAGTGTAATCATTTAAAACAATCTATTAGTCTACTAATTGCCTTTAAAAGTACAATACAATCTGTGAAGCGAGTTTTGGTCAATGGAGCAGCTCATTAGTAACTGCCTCTGGCATTTTCTCAGATGAGGAAATAATTTGAGGAACGCGTGAGAGCTTTTACTTTGAATTACGCAAAGCTTAGTTAGAATTATAGATAGCGTTAGTATCTATCATCATAATCAAAATAATCTTAATTTCTATAGGTTTACACAGGTTTTTTGGCACCCTGTAGAAGTACTGTAAGATTTAGAAAATACGCCCTGATACTCAAACGTAACTTCTCAAGTCGCGATTTTTGGACAGTTTTACAGTAAAAATATGTCAAATATTGCGTGATTAAATCTGAGATGCGTTTGAGTATTCGGCGTTTACTAACTTTAAAAAAATTCAAATTCGTCTTATGGCAAGTATTTGGAAAATATAAAAGTTAGATATTATAGGAAATTCAAATTTCTAGTAGTGTATGATTGTTCTCAGCTCAATATTTTGAGGCTAGAATAAGAGAAGAGAATCATCATTATTTGCAACCCGCCTTCACCCACTGCAGGCATCCAAAAACCTTTGACTCGTTGATGATTTTCGTTTGTGTCATCCACCATGCCATCGCCGCCGTTTTATTATCTTTACGGTACAGAGTAGGTAATCTATGTAACCAGCTTTAAGTACCTATATTTTAATGTTCATATGTATCATACAGGTGAACTGAGCATTAAAATATACAGACTGTATACTTGATGACTAGACTGTATGTATGTATATGTGGCGTGGTGCCATAATATTAGTTTTAACTACACCAGTCAGTCTAATCTAAACTAAATAACCTATCACTTTCACGTAATATATTCAATATTCATGCGATGATGCCCAGCCTTATGCGACAGGTAAAACACAGACACGGATCACAGACAGAATAACTACATGCGATACATACACTATTCAATGATTCTAAGAGCATAATTACTCTAAATTATAAAGACACTTCTATGGACTTAGTTTAGAGCCAAATCTGGTGATGATGATATGATACCTAATGATTTAGAGCCAAATCTAACCATAAGTGTAGCGTGTGGATGAAAGATGAAACACAAACAGTCAAACAAAGCACAATAAGTCCCATTACACGAGCATCTGCCCACATGAGTGCAGGTTCCGTTATAGTTCGGTTTCGAGGTGTTGAGGAATTTAGTAAGATACACTTTCCGGTTACTCGGATTTGGGATTTAGGACAAATCAATCATCTTGAATTGAATGTAAAGTAGAGGAACCAAGTTTTGCCCTGAAAGACTCCATTAAAAATGTGTAAATGTGAGTTACATTTTGACTCAGGAAGTCGGGATCCCTTATAGGTTTGGGTTTTTACCTACCCATTATCTAGTTCACGTTATGAATCAAAAGAGATGAGGAATGCACAAACAACTGTTGATAATACGACCGGATTTTAAGCGCTTTTGTGACCGCTAAAAGCGTCTAAGCTTCAAACCCTTTGTTGACCGATACGCTACGTTGGATAACCATGTGGCCGCTGGCTGGACATAATCTTATATCTGTGGGATCCAGAGCACACATTGTGAGAGCAAGATCTTAGCGTCTTCAGATAAGATAGGGTAATCCGGTACAGATTTGTTACGCTTTGTCACTTCCCCTAGCCTTGGTCGTGATTTAGTACCAAAGTATATCGAAGTTTGGTGATTTACATTTACATTTTTTATCATATTGCATTCTGTGTAGGTGTGTAACTCTTAGCAACTAGTTTTTTGTGTTATAAAAACCAGACTAATTTTTATAAGAGGAAGTGCAAAAAACGGTTTGTAAATGGGTTCTTAGACTTTTGCGGTGTTTTTTGTGGTCGTAATCTTGATTTACTTTTGAAGATTGAGCCTGTTGAAACGATGTTATTGTGATTTGATGATTAAAGTTAGTTCAAAATAGATTTAAGTAGTGAGGAGCAACATAAAATATATTGTATAGACAACTATAAATCAGAGACATTCAAAAATTATTCAAGATTATTATTTATCATCGTGATAAACTTATGTATAAAAGTAGGGTTATTTATTACAGTACCTAGAGGCCCTGTCTTTATTGATTTACAAGACAAAATTAAAATTTTAAAAAACCCGCCGACGTTTATTGGCTGAACAGATTTTGATCGAACAGAGATTTTAAATGGCTAAGAACACTTGGGATAAAATTATCTATGACACAAAAAAACTAAACCATAATCGGTTCATCCGTTTGGGAGCTACGATACCACAGACAGATACACAGATACACAGACAGACACGTCAAACTTATAACTCCCCTCTTTTTGCGTCGGGAGTTAAAAAGAAACATTATTAAGAATCTGGAATATTTACTTACGTATAAAATAATTCCAGAAGGGTTTAAATTGAGCAAGTCACAGGAAATGTGCATACCTATTATAATACCTACATATTAATGTGGCAACTGACCCTACGACAAGTGACAAAATAATATTAGCCTTCAGCATTACTTGTATAGTACCTCGACTAACATGTTATAAAGCAGTTTCATATACATATAACTTAATTACAACTTTGTTTGTGTAAGACCGATACAAAACACCCGACATTTGTAGTAACTTCTGATAATAATGACAGTGTTTATGAAATTCTATAATTCAATAATAATGTACATACAGAGTCATTTCCATAAAATGTGAGTACATACCTTGTATCTAGTTGTAAAACAATGCAATGAAAACATTACAAGGTACCTACATATATTATGTCCATAATAGATGTTGCAGTTGCAGATTACCTATTTTATATGTTGTTAGATTCATAGTAGTAGATAGTATTCAAAAAGTATTACTTATACTTACACACTGGGTACATATAACTAGGGCGGTTCCCGTTATAAAAGCTAGTAGGTACCCAATGTATGGAATAACAAAAATGCCCCGAGAAATAAAACCGTATTCCAATTCTCAGAAATCATGTTCTCATATGAATTTTATGTAAGTAATATCAAATATGGTATAGCCACGAGGGCAAAGTTATGATCATTTACATATTTGCAGGTATTTCATTGCGTAGGTTATATTTTTATGTTGTAAAATAATTCCTCTCTTGCCACCCACGATCGGAATTTACTGTTGAAGTGTCAAGTCATGACATAATTATCGTAATAAATTGTTGTAAGCACCCTATGTTTGTAATGAGTATGAGATTTCATGTTTTGATTTGAAAGTTAATATCTAAGGTATATTAACAAAGGTACTTAACAAATGATAAACTGCCAGACAAAACCGGGTTTTTGAAATTGAACTCTGTACCGACTTACTTAGTGCAGTACTTTACTTAGATAGATATACGATGAAAAGAGCATTGGCTTAGCTGCGTATAGAATTCATTATTATTTTTGTCGATCAAGACATTATTATGATAAATGTAAAGTCTATTTTTTTCTGGATTATATAGTTCTTTTAAAGAACACATGAAAAAAGTGTCATCACTTGTCATTGGAAACGATCTTAAATTACCCATTAGCCAATTTTATGGCTAGATTATAATTAGGTATACTCCAGTGTATTTAACATTAATTTATAATGTGTACACTAGACGAAAACAAAAAAACTGGATTATGAATCTGAGTTCCTACATCATTTCATGGCAATGACCAAGGTTTCTCACCATAATTTTAACAAGAACGTTGACAAGGCCTCCTAAAAAGACCCACGCTTTTTGTTACGACTGTTTTTTGTTTAATTTCAGTTTTTAGCGGGTCGTTGGGTCGTTGCTGATAAACGAGGTGCCAAGAGATTCGTTGCATCCTATGTTTAGAAGATTTGGACGATTCTCACAACCTTTTGGGGAGTTTTATCTCCATTACTATCCTGAAAATGGTTGAATACACTCCATCTCTAATCGTTTTCGGTAACTTTTTTGCAATTTAATTTAATAACAGGAACAAAGCAAATCCGCAGTAATATCTTCAAATGCAATTTGTAAACATTGTTCATGAATAAATCATCAATCTATCATTGTTTAAGATTTATGATTATTATAATGGTATTCTTATGTTTTATTTAATCCAATTTTTAATTCATACTGTTATTTTACTATATTAATTTTAATTAGCACTACTTACAAATTAAGTAAGACTACGTACCACATGTACCACTTGTACCAGTTGTACCACTTGTAAGACCTGTAACTATGTTGCCAATAAAGAATCTGAATCTATCTATGCAGGTATCCATCAAATCTTCACGTGTTTTCTGAAAAGACCCAATGATGAATGTTGTAAAAAACTTAAACTTATTGTAAATTATTTTCATATGTAAAAGCCTTTAACATCAACAAACTGGAATGTAAAATTAAGAGTCCTGATAAATTTGTAAAAACCGCAGGCCACAATGATGGTTACAAAAACACCGTCGTGATACGGTAGTGAAACTGATACTTATGTGGGCTTGGTTCACTCCAGGCAGGTCCTAAGTTAGCTTCAAGAGTCCATACTTGCATCCATACTAATATTTAAATGTGAAAGTAATTCTGTCTGTATCTCTATCTGTCTGTTACCATTGTCTTGTCAGGTATCAATTTGCTTGTTTAAAGTACAAAAATTTGTTATTGGTCTAATTACCTTACCATTGTCACTATCAGGTTGAACCATCAATCTATTAGATATTTTACTTTTTTTAATTTGCTTGTTTAAAAGAAGGTACAAAAATTTGTTTTTTTATCGGAACGGAACGGATCTTGATAAAATGGTGAGCCTAGCTCTCGCGTGCGATATTGATATGGGACGGAAGCTTGTATGTGTGTGGCGACATGTAGTATACACCTCTAATTAAAACCTTCTAAGAGCATTTATAGATGGATGTACTATGTTATTTACTTCCAGGGAAAAAGCGTGCATAGCCGCGGGCAGAAGCAAGTATTTATATAAAGTTGAAGTGTTCGAAGCCCGGAGTGTGCCCGGAGTAAGTTGGAGCCGGCTTCGGTCGGTGGCCGCGAGCTTGCCGCAAGGACGTTGGTGCGCGGGCGGAGGCAGCGTTCGACAACTTCTTGACCAATCAGAGAGCTGATGTCTACGTGTGTGTGGGATCTGTGTCTGTATACGGAACCTCTTGGTCTTGCCGTGGATGTCGGGAGTTTTCATTACCCGAGAAGTAGGGAGAATTTTTAGGTTTGATTCGATATGATATTTGATTATACATTTGAGTTTAGGAATTTTTAGGTTTGATTTGATGTTATATATGACTATTCATTTGAGTTTAGTTCGTGCTTTGGGAATTCCTGAATCCACAAGTTTACAAACCAGTCTTTCTACATTGCAGCGTGAATGTGAGTTTCCATTTCTAAGTATTTCATTTCCTCTCCGTATTCCATTTCTATAAAAATTTCTGTCTTGTTTTACCGATATTATCTCTTTTATCGTTATGATTATCAGCACTTTGCTTACGGTTTGGATTGAGGCTGATAGACTAGATAGAGTTTTCCATCCAGTCATAAATCGGGCAAGGTCATTTCCGAATTATCTTTACTACCGTCTTTGACGTAAAAATTAATAAGCTATCTTGAAAATCGTGCTGGCAATCTTATCAGCAGAGCGCGCGTGCTACAAGCCGTGGCTATGCCGTTGTGCCCGATACCCGATTCACTCACACTGTGACGTTGCCTTGATTGCAAAGGTTGTGTGCGCTGTTGAACTTTTGTGTTTTTTTTTCTCGATCCCTGCCAGCCACTTGCTTCCCGCGTATACCTGTACCAAACTTTTGTATTTCGAATTGAAACATTGTGGCATTGTGGGACTTGTAGAAGTTTTAAAACAAAGTTTTAAAACGTTGTAACTAGTGAAATCTGAACAGTGAAGCCCAGATGTTGTAAACGGCAATAACCTCGTTTTGTGTCAACAAATAATTATAAACAGTGTACAAAGTTAGTTGCCTTGTTTGGGTGTGATGAATTAAACAATGGATTAAACTGGATCTTCTGGAATATGGCTTGGTGCTCCTTTGGAACGTGAATTAGTTACGAGCTTCACCTACTTATCGTTTATGGTGAGTTGAAAAGTTTCTTGTTTCGTAACTGTAGTTATCGCGCGTTTTTGCGGCATGAGCGCTATTTTTTTCATCCGTCTTTAGTTGCACTTTTGGTAGAAAATAAACACAGTGTTTGTGTAATTTATTACCAGTTCTAGGATATAGTAGATGCGGGTAGTTAGCAAATATAGAATTACCTGACTCTAATTTATTAAGAATATGAAATATGCGCGCGTTAATTAATTTTTGATTCCAAGTAATTATTCCAAGTTAAACCTATCATAGTGCTTTTGAGTACCTCGTTAAAAAAACAAATGAATATTACCAGTTGCTAAAGTTTCATTTTATTTCATTGAATTGAATTTAACTAAATCTTACTATATGTAATTCTTCTGTGAGTGTGTATGTCACGAAACTTCTCTCAAACGACTGGACCGATTTTGATGAAATTTTTTGTGTGTGTTCAATCAAGGGGATCTGGGAATGGTTTAGATTCACAATTTTAACGACTGGACCGATTTTGATGAAATTTTTTGTGTGTGTTCAAGGGGATCTGGGAATGGTTTAGATTCACAATTTTGTTTAATTAACGCGTGCGAAGCCGCGGGCAGAATCTACCTAGTATATTATATAATAAGGGTAATTTATGAATAGTATTCACTATGCTTTGTTAAATATCTCGTAGACCTATTATTATACAATCGGTTTAAAGAGATATTTATGCTGCTACAAAAAAATTATGGATCAACGTCATCCGATTTTTTTTTGCTTTAGTTTAGTTTTATGCAGGTCTATGCCCAGCTGTGGGTAGACTGCTCTGAAGGACGATGATTCTGAATGCTTCTAGTTCGTGATTGTGATTGACGCAGTGAATGATTGTTATCTAGATCACAGAATACATCATAGTCAAAGGACATTATCATACGATGTGAAAGTACTGACAAATTTGCAGAAAGCTTTTGCCATTCTAATTTATTGCCATTACTTATGTTATGTAATAATGTATGTAATAATGCCTATAGTTACTGGTGTTGCCACATCCTAATCTGTTCATTAACCTAGGGACTTAACAAATTATCATAGGTATTTTTATTTTATGTTATTTTAATATCTAGGTCCGACGAATTAAGTTTGTTTGATTGATTTTGTGTACCTTAATTATTAAGTTATGTATTTAAATAATGGATTGACACGTTTATGTAGGAAATTTTTATTTCATTCGAGGAAAGGGGTTTGAAGATTTTGGATGGAGGATGGCCTCTAACATTTTCTTTTACCACATTCGCCGAGCAGAATAAATGATTTACCTATGTTTGGATAGAGGGTAATAAAACAAATAAAAGTGTTCTATAAAATAATCTCAGCGTCAGGTTTCTGAGATATTCACAAATGAAAATAATTTTATTTTTTTCTTCATAACCCACTTTGAGTTCTGGTTATTTCGTGGTTTGTTTACAAACACTCTACATCCAGTTGGGCTAGTGGAAGTTATAAATGGTAAATAAATAAATATAAATAAATTAAACTGGGTTATTGGTTATTCATTGACACTATTTTAACTACAGCTTCTGCCCACCATCATCAATACGTCCGTGAAGACGCCAGGTCTCAATTCTTGAAATTGGTGGAAAGGGAATAATATTAGTTAGAAAGGGAACAATACCACGGTAATATTATCCAACAGTATTTGGACTCGGCCGTATCTTTGAAATAAATGCCTACAGCCGCGCGGTAGGTAAACATGCGATAGGGCTGCCCGCCTCCACCATTTTAATTACATTTGCCTACTTTGTGTTTCCATTTAGTTTTGTGATTGTAAATATAGGAAGGTACTTTTTTTATATAAACAAATAAAATACTTTGTGAATTGAATGGGAAGTGTTCAATAAAAATGCGTGTTGTTTTTTGATTGGTAGATTTAATTAAAAAACCTGTTTATGTTTGAATAACAAATCGGTCTTATAAATTTGCGACCGAAAAATATTTGCGCCTCGACTGAGACGTACCTACAAAATGCTTTATTATTAAATTTTAGGAGATTTTTTTGGAGAAAAAGGAATATCTTTTTCTTGGTTATAGATACCTGCAGCTACTTTATTAAATATGTACCTGAACTTATTTTTAGAGAAAAAATCGCGCGGTTATTGTTAAAAAAACATCACACCATCCGTTCGTCACTGCGGCACAGCCGCGACTGTCTGCATGCTGAGCGCATGCCGAGATCGAGGCGCGTAGGTATAGCTCGCCTTTCGCCCGTTTGTATGAAGTCGGATTACTTATAGGATAATATTACCTTGACAATATGATATTAGTATTAAACCCTGTATAGGTAGGTACCTACTCTCTTTGCCCACTTCATAGCACACATTCCTAATTCCGTGAAATGCCCTGACCTTTAATTAGTCCGTTTATCGTGTGTGTTTATTAAGCGCGTTGCTTGACTTTGTAATTTGCTGGTTGACCTAAAAAAATATTGTGGGCCACCTTAATGAGGCTCTTAATGAGGTGGGCCAACATTGGTAGAGAGCCGAGTTTGAAGATAAAACAGACGATTAACAAGTAGTCTAAGCTGTTTTGTAAATTCTGTTGGAGAGAGAAAATTCGAAGGTTCTTCCCCTAGTTACACATTCCGGGATTGAACATTCAGGGAATTAGACATTCGGGGAATGGACATTCAGGAAATTGGACGAAAGGAAATTTGACGAAATAGATAGACTGGACATTCAGGGAATTGGACCGAATCCATCTTTACGCTTATCTCAAAAAAATTGTTTGTACATTCAGTAAAACCCTTCATTGTTGTGTCTTGGGACTTGGGGTGGTGTAGTGTTCTTAAAGAAAACTGGTGGGATTTGACAAAAACTTTGCCATCAAGGTATTTTTAAATACATTTCACACTAGCAACCAGGCTAAGCAGAGCTATGTTATGAGTACCTATTAGATAACTGATATGCCTGCTTAAAATATTACTTTTTATTATACATAGAAAGCCCCTCGAACAAATATCTGCAGATCGTACAAACATTTGTCGCAAGGCGGGTATCGAATCCGCAACCTCCTCATTTGGCATTTGGCCGCTACGCCACAGCGGTCGTCAGAGTTAACTAACGAAGCTGGGGATCGTTCGATTCTTTTTCAGAAAACACCCCATAAAATAAAAAATATTATAAATTAAATTATAAAATAAATATCGTAATTTCCGTAAATTATCGTAGGACGACTATTGTCTCTAGCTGTCCCCACTGTAACGACTGTTTGTCGTCATTGTGTCGTCGCGATTTTTTATCGTTGAACGACTATCGTACCTATTTTGTTGTTGGATTGTGATGACATTTTACGGTTCACGGCAGTTGCCTTGTTGTTTGGACATACCAGAACGACACAATATGAATCGTGACGTCTTTTTATCGTGTTACGACTATCGTCATAGCAAAAAGAAGTCTAATCGTGTCGTCGTATATGTGGAAACCTCCGTTTAAATATACAAGCCTCGATGCTTTCAACTGCAAGACATTTTGTCGTCACTACACCATTAGGTCACCCTTATGTGATCACCTTCAGCTCAGAATAACTATATGTATAGTACTCACGAATAACAGATTAACTATATAGTACTCTGACAGACACAAGATGGGCCCAGCCCAGGCACTGGCACATTTGTTGGCACTGCGGGCTACCAAATGGTGCGGCCAGGTCGGAAAGAGATCCAGAGGACGCCCACAGAAACGCTGAGCAGATGAAATAATGAAAACCGTCGGGAAAACATGGATAAAGAAAGCTCAGAATACACAAGACTGGAAAAACTTAGAGGAGGTCTATACTCGGGCCTTTACCTAACTAATAAGTGTTTTGTTTATGTCATCTGAAGTTAAATTAAGTACCTAATTTACTGTAAAAATTTGTTACGGAAATAAAAGGCTTTATTATTACTAAGACCTTCAGTCTGCTGATAAGCATTTTATCGTATGACAAGGTATACCACAATAAGGTACTGTCCGCTTTTTACAGCCAGTAGGTACGGTACCGAAAAGATAACAGAGTATCTGGCATAATGGTACATATCATAACTGTAAGTGCTTTTTGTCATCAGGGTATCTTCAAGGAAAAGCTTTGAAAGAGCTTCCTGGATATTATAGATGGAATAGTCATCGTCAATAGCCTTACGATATCGATCGTAAAGGTTTTATAGCTGATTTTACTGCGAAATTCAACGGGTGTTATATAAGAAAACATTACCAGTTACCTATAATACTAATATTATAAATGCGAAAGTTCTGATGGATGGATAAATGAATATGGATGGATGTATGTTTGTTTCTTCTTTACGACAAAAGTAATAAACGGATCGGGTTGTAAAGCTAGGTCGGTCTTTTACAAAGATATATCTTTGCGAATTTTTCAGCCCTACATACCTACCTTTTCTTCCATTCCGGCGTCTTGACCTAAAAAACAAAGATATTTTTAATTATGAACCGATTTGGAAAAATCTTTCGCTTTTGTATGGAGAATGATCCCGCAATAATCCCATTAAAATTGTGTTCCCGAGGGATTAGTATATCCCGAAAAATTCTAAAATAGTGTGAATTTGACGTTAGTTTTTACTTTTCGCAAAAAAAAACCATAAATCAGTTCCCATGGAATAGAAATAACCTCTAAACTAAACTGGCAATAGCCTTTATTCACAAAGAAAATTATACTAGTATTTACAATTGAAACAATTGAGCTAACTGCATACTGTTGCAAACAGTCTACAGGTAGCTCAACTGATCCGTATCAATACCAGTCGGAAGCGTCCCCAAGACGCGCTGGCTGCATTGCCACGCTGCATGCTGTATGTACCACTAAACTAAATTAACTCTTTTCGTCGCAGTAGTCATTATAAGTGACCAACTCTTTTGGTCTCATATTTGTCAAACGTGCCATCTCTTTATTGTTTTTCGAATTATTATGTATAAGTCTGAAGAAAAACTCTATCTCGTGCAAAGAAACTGTGCGCTACGTTTCCATAGTTCAAACAACCCGTGCAAAGCCGCAAACAGAAACTACTAGTAACTTTAAGCCTTTGGTTCTTCAGGCTATGGAGCAAAGTATGTTCCGTAAAGGTTCAGCATTTATAGCCCTATCGACCTTACTGGTAGGTCGTTGGCGGGATCTTTTTGCGTGCGTGACCTGAACCAGTCTCAGAAACAACAATACTGCCCTAGAATACTCATAAGTTGGCACAGGCTCTGCCAAATACGGGTAGAATCAGCGATATGGTACAAACCAAAAATGGTAACAGAAATTATTTAAAGTTTTTACGATTCGAAATTAGATACTAAAGGAGGTCTACTTGAAAAAGGAAAATCTATGTTTGTGATTCGTTATGGGAGGTCTACTTGAAAAAGAATAAAACGGCAAGTGCGAGTCGGACTCGCGCACTAAGGGTTCCGTTTAATTGTAAGACCTTGTTTCTTGCCAAATATCATGATTTTCGGTCAACATGAAGTAGGTACCCTGTATATTTTGGTCGAGGGAGAGAATAATTTTTTTTTTACTTGTGCTGTAAGACCTTGCTGCTCGCCAATTTTCATGATTCTAGGTCTACCGGAAGTACCCTATAGGTTTTGGTTGCATGTGATTCCCTTGGAAATTTCAAAATTTTCGGACATAAACGTAAAGTTACAGCAACTTTTGAGTGCGTTGACTTAGAAGTTTAATTTATATCACGGCTTCAAGAGGTTACGAACTTGAGTATTTGATGTTAATTTCAATTCGATACCTCCACGCGTTCCTGAGAAAAGAGGGTTGACAGACGGACTGACAGACAGACAGACGGACAACAAAGTGATCCTATAAGGGTTCCTTTTTTCCTCTTGAGGTACGGAACCCTAAAAATCGATGTTTGTGATTCGTTTTTGTGCAAAACCAACTCACTTGCATAATTAGCTTTGGGTAATGTGCAACTGTTTTTGTGTTTGTGTTTTATTTTTTCTATCTTTTTGTGCAATAAAGAGTATTTGTAGGTATTGTATTCTATGACAAAAGAGTTAGTACCAGAACCACATAACATGAACGAATAGGTGCCATCGCACTAATAATTTTATTATAATTGCGAAA
The DNA here is from genome assembly GCA_963564075.1 of Eupithecia subfuscata. Classification (NCBI taxonomy): domain Eukaryota; kingdom Metazoa; phylum Arthropoda; class Insecta; order Lepidoptera; family Geometridae; genus Eupithecia; species Eupithecia subfuscata. The sequence continues at coordinate 2,699,301 of OY751116.1, read as the reverse complement.
GTTTGGTTGGATAAATGGATGGATGTATGTTGGATACGTCTTCACGCCAAAACTACTGAACGGATTAGGATGAAATTTTGCATAGACGTAGGTCTAAACCTGAAATAACACATCGGATATGTACTTTTTATCCCATAAATCAGTTCCCATAGCATAGAAATAAAATAACCTTTAAACTTTCCATAGAAAAAACGCGTGCGAAGTTTCGGGCAGAAACTAAGAGCCACATATTGTTTATAGCTAGTATGGATGGCAGATGAAGTGATAGTTTGAACGAGTTGATACATAGTTCAATGCCATGCGACGTATGAAAGTATAGCTAGTCTGGATCGCAGATGAAGTGACAGTTGGTACCGAGGTAGGGTTCAATGCATGCTGTTGTTCCGAGAAACAGTGGCTTACTTGTTTGCCCTTGTACAATCGGCTACCCTGAGAGTGCCATTGTTGTCGGTAAGGCTGCGACGCTGATACTCTCACATGGATATGAAACTTTATGTTTAGGTGAGTTGATATTACAGAAACTAAGCTTCATTTTTAGGGTTCCGTACCCGAAGGAGAAAACGGAACCGTATTACTAAGCCTCTGCTGTCCGTCCGTCCGTCTATCAGACGGCTCTATCTCATGAACCGTAAAAGATAGACAGTTGAAATTTTCAGGGAATGTGTATTTCTCTTGCCGCAACAGCAAATAATAAAAATCAGATAAATATCTAAATTAAAGGGGGCTTCCATACAAAAACCCAGAAAAATTGTGCCCATAATCACCACATTCACCACGCTTGACAGGCGGATTGGTGATCATAGATGTTGTAGACACAGAAAGCAGCTGCTGCCTTCCTCTGGTCGGCAGCCAGAGTCGTACCTTCCTTAAGGTACGAGTTGGCAGCGGGCGACATGAGGCAGCAGCAGATGACGTGTCGCAGCGACACTACTGGTTTCTATGTATTTCTATGAAATTCCCTCCGTAGTTAGCGACACGGAGCTAGCGACGCGTCGTCGTCGAGCGGCAGACGCCTGTGTCGCCCGACCGCGGATCAGTATATATACCTACGAGTATATCAGGGTTCGAAATCATGACTGCAGCGACAGGACGTAACGACGTGTCGTGGCGACATGAAGCGACGACACGTCGTCTGCTGCTGCCTCATGTCGCCCGCTGCCAACTCGTACGACATCCACGGGGTGAGTCGTGAGTCACAGAGTTGGATTCTTATGCCGAGACCGACACGGCACGCACGTAGCTGATTTACCCAGTCAGCAGCAGGTTAATCTGAAAACTGACGAATGTATTAAGGTGGCTATGAGCGGCGTTAAGCGTCCACCCCACAGCCACAATTTTGAAACACGTCTTGTATCGCGCAATTTGTTGCGATATTTTGTACTAAGACGCATACGATCTTACACACAGTCTAGAATTCGCGCTTATAGAAACGCAGCGGAATCGCGCTACAAAATCGCAAGTCCCAACAAATCGCGCGACATAAGACGCGCTTCAAAATCGAGGCTTTACATGACGCCCCGTAAAGCCTCCAGGCTTTACGGGGCGTCATGTACCCACCATTAGTGAGCATGAAACGTTAAAATCCGTGTCGTTTCTCGTTGGGAGCGCATTCTTGTAATGACTACAAGTGACTGCGAACGCTCGCTGTGTGACACGTAACATAACGTTACATCCTGTAACACGGGTCAGTATTTTACTTACATCGATGCAGTAGGCTTGAAATTTTTTATACATGCTCATTATTGATTGATTAGGTCTTGTCTCTATTCACCAAACATTAATCTAAGCAAGCGCTTATTTGAATAAGTACAGAGAAAGTGACATTTGGGCGTACATAATCAAGGCATGATAAAATAACTGACCATCTTTTTTACCTTGGAAATTGTTCTAAATTCCACCTCTATGCTTCCAACCTCATTGGTGTGCACATTGGAGGTTCGATATGTTTCCATCCATAACGGACTCGTTAACGACACTAATGTTTACATACAAGTTACGTTTCAGTTTACTACAGTTAGACCAGAGGACATGACTGAACGCACGTAGTCCAAGATTATATACTCACACAGTATCTGTAGGTATACCTAGGTATAAACCGTGTATCGACTTATTGCTACTGTGTTAGTACTTAGGTATCTCGATAATTTATAGGTAGGTAACTAAAGATATCGATTACAGAACCACACCTTTTTGAATTGGCAATTCGAAATACAAATAATTTTTAATCTGGAGATTCGTTTTTCATTGATTCTACGATTCGAAACTAGCGTAGCGAGTGTAGTCCGTAAAACAATGGCGGAACAGCTAATTCCGCCATTGTTTTTGTGCGGACTACACTTTAAGTCTTTATTTACTAAATTGTATAGAATAGATATATTATAATTCGGTCAAAAGTAGCTTAACATCTCGTGTCAAGCATGTTCTGCACATAAACTTGAGTGACACTGATGATGATTTGTAAATTTTGTACTAGATTAAAATGTGTGTTGTCTTGACATGCAGAAATTAAGAATTTTCTAGTGACGACAGGTCCGTAGTAAAATACTAGTTCTAGTAAATTGCTAGTTTCTACGGTAGACAGGATTGCGAACGTGTGAAAACAGTAACTTCAGTTTAGATGTCATCCTGAGACTGGGAATCGATGATTACTTAGTGACAGCTTTAAATATATATGTAATATATTATATGTCGTTTTTGATTAGGAAAAGAAAGGTATCCTGTCTTTATTAGATTTTTATTAACGTTATTTTGTAAAAAAGAATACATCTTTGTCACCAGCGATGAAACGGAGTCTTGTAAGTTTGACTGTGTGTCTGTCTGTGGCATTCATCGTAACATCTAAAGAAATATTTTTATTCTGTACTTAAAAAATGACACGACCGAGACTCTAGACGGCTTAACATAGCTAATGTTTGATAAAATGGGGACCAGTCCTTCTAATGTTATGATAACGTTGAAAAGTTTAATTTTCGTCGCACTTTTTAGACTTTTTGTAATGTTACCATGTTGTAGTACTTAACTGTTAAAAATCATAAAAAATATATTTACGAACATTAATATAAGAAAAAAGTTTTTACATAAGTACTTAAAAATACATTGATAAAGTTATCAGAGTAGACTAACGTATAAATAACATCATCACATCAACACTCATTCCTATCAAGTATGTTTGTAATGTGTAGGTAAGTGCTGATAAAGCACGATAGGTTATCAGTTAAGAAGTTTACTACTAGTAATATGTACCCTATAAATTGACACAATCAATCTAGGTCAATCTATAAGGTACTTAATATCATTATCAATGGCAAACAACCGTGTTTACTTTTTAGGTAATATAAGTAAATATGAGGCACCTGTGTGGACGAAAGATTGAGTAAGATAAGCTTAAGGCAATGGCCTAGCATACTAGCACGTAGGAACGTGTTGAAATATTCTTAAACATCGTCTTTTTCGTGTCGAACTTTGTATCGAAGTGAGTATTCAAAATGAAATTAATTATGCAAACATACCTGCCTGCCTATTCACTAGAAAAGTGACCTATACACGAACGAATAGTAAAATTGATAGATTATTTTAATCTATTGAAATAAATAAGATAAATTATTTTTAATGCATTAAATGAAATATAAATGGCTTTTGTAGTATTCGATCGCTTAGGTATAATTGATTGAATCAAAATCTAATTATGATTAAATGATTGAAATACGCAAGTAGTTCTGCTAGTAGTTCTTTAGGTTTTTGTGTTTTAAGTAGGTATCAACACTAATAAAAGACCGGTAGCTCCACTAAAACACTACTATTTCAATCAAATTAGATCACCTTATCGTTAAATTTTGTTTGCTCACTTGTCAAGCGTACCCTACTACCACCTACGCCACACCTTTGAAATATCGATATTTACTTGTCCTATTTGGTAGACCAGGTACTTTAATTCAAAATTATGTTTACCTAAATATTTAGAAAATACATAATTTTTCCAAAGATAAAAAAGGTAAAATTTTTAACCGTCTTCAAAAGAAGAATTACTTACCTATGTATGTATATTTTTTATGTATGTTCGTCGATTTCTTTGATTTTATAAACCGAAAAAAATTATTTCGATATTGTAATTTTAATGATAAAATATGTATTCCCGATGGATTAGTATTTGTTCCAAATAGGTAAAAAAGTCGTGTACCTAAATAATAGGAATTTTTAATAGATTTTTAGTATTTTCAAAACAATAAAAATTATGATACATTACATTACATTAAGTATGCAAGCACATGTCATGCAAGTGCTAATAAGGAAGAAACTGAATTGCTCAGCTACTTGTGGCAGAATTATCTTATAACACGGATGCACAGGAAAAGCTCAAACAAATAAAAAATGCATTATCTATTTTGATATGAATTTAATGAGCACTTGATATTTGGGTCGAAGCCATTGAACCTACTTGAGATAGACAAATGATAAATTATGTTCTGTAGCAGGGTTTGAGTGGTTTTATATTTATATTTTTATGTATGTATTATGCTTTCCTTCATAACATCTACGTAGATGTAATTTCGCAAAGGTGATATATAATAGGTTTCTATTTTCTACATTTGTTCCCGCGCAATTTTTTGCATGATCATCATAAACAGCTAACAGGCACCTAGTATCAATTAAACGGATAAGCTATTACAGCAAAGTATTAAGTTACAATTTTATCTATAAAAATTGTACTAAGCACATTATTATGCAAATAGAGCATGAAGTTATATAAATAATGTAAGGCATCTATTCTCAGGTTAAGTAGACTGAATATTTTTAAACATACGCGATCTGAACGATAGGTAAGCAAACGCGATAAATACCCACTCAATAGTACTTATATTAATAAGCAGTCTGTGATAATTTTTTCATTCCTAAAAAAGAAATCTTGCATTTTCTTAGTAAGAATTTACACATTTTCTTTTTCATATTATTATGCACCTAACCTAAGTTATTAGCAGATTTTTTAAACCTTAAAATTTTATACATTCACAGAGGAAATGTTAATATGCCAGTAATGTACATAATAATAGGACTTTCCACAGCAACAAGGGCATTCGTTCTTGCATTTTACGAAGCAAGTCAACCAGTATCTGTTTTAAGACAACAGATAAGTTGTAGTATCGCCTTTCTTGATAATCTAGCCGCGCTCATATCACAAAGGCAATGTCTGCAACTTTCTTGTTTTCTCTAATAGAGTCCCTAGTTGGTAACATATTCGTTTCTATTCGATTGACGACTTCAAGTTTCAAGTGTTTTATTGCTTTCATGTTGTACAAAGATCATAAATAAGAATAGATTACAGCTACCAACATGAGCCCGGGTGGGGCACTGCCAATTACATCGTATTTTTTGCTCTTGTGAGAAAACCTAATAGTTTTGTGTTATACAAGAGTGCAAAGTTGCTTTTTAACCGCGTGCTCAATTTTGATGACCGAGCAAGCGAAGGATTATAAAATCGAATCACGAGCGTAGCGAGTGATAAAAAAATTAGAATCCCGAGCGTCAGCGAGGGAATCCAAAGAGCACGAGGTAAAAAATCTTTGCACTCGAGTGCAACACGTAACTTTTCATCCCACCAGCGACTCAGCGAGAAAATGACTAAATGCAAAAAAGAAAATGGCGCGCGTAAAACAAATTAAATAAAAAGTACACCAAGAAGGTTCGGAGTCTGAGTTTTTAACAAATTTAAAAAGGTTGTATGATAAATTCGGCACCATGGAGGTTGAAGTAAATAGGTTTTGAATCACAAACGTAGTAAACACGATGTTCTAAATTCAATTTTACTTTATTCTCTAGCGGATAAAAACGGCTTTTGCACTCAGATATCGGAGAGCAAAATAGTGCATTTTACACCAAGGCGAGAAAGTGATCAATTCCTACCGAGTGTGTCGTGTTGGGTCCGAGGCGCAGCCGAGGGCCTTAAAACACACGAGGTAGGAATCGCACTTTCTGCCGAGTGATAAATAGTGCTTTATACTACACCTTCGAGGAAAATAAAAATCAGAATTAATTATTAATTGAAATCGCGCCCAATGATGTTGGTAAAACCTCATTGACCGCGCCAGCCTTTGGGTTCTTTTTTCAAAATCTTGTTCGAAAATCGGAGGAGGCCTATTGGACTTGGAGTAAAAACTTTTTGTCGTTTGACCGAACGAAAATAACCATAGCTACCGGCTGATCTTTTAGGAAATTAAAAAAAAATAACACGTTAGAAATGGATTTCCATACACTTTTTCCTCCCGCTAAAACACGTGAGAAATGAAATTCCATAGAGTTTTTCCTCCCGGTTTCCTATAGGCCTGCAAAGACATACTTTCTATTCTATAAATGGAAAAGGAATAGGCAACTTTCCGAGCAGGTGTAGTATAAATACTCTTTCCGAGATGGGGGGATGAAAATATTTGATGAGTGGGATGGCATTATAAAAAGTCCCCAGTTGGCCAGATATTATTATCCTCCTCAGCCTATATTGGTCCACAGCTGGACGCAGACCTCCCCCTGATGAACGCCTTATTGGCTTTTATCTCATGGGGGTAATGCCCATAATGCTCACGCTGGGCATGCTGGTTGGGGATCGCAGTTCGGTGGTAGAATTGTTCTGCAGGGGCGCTGCTGCCCGCCCCCGGTAGACATCCCTTAGTCGCCTCTTACGACACCCGCGGGAAGAGTTAGGGAGAGAGAGATGTTAGAGATTATTATCCTATCCTACTTATATTATAGAAGCCAAAGTTTGTGCCGTTGTGCAGATGTTTGGCCGAAGACAATGCCCAAACAAATGAATGGAACGGACTGAAATTTTACACACATAAAGATCTGGAATAATATTTAAACTACGTTTTATACCAAAAATACGTGCGAGGGAGCAGGCAGAAGCTTGTAATTTTATGTTTGCGGGTGGTACTTACTAATGAATAGATGACGACATGAAATTAGATCACTGTCCACACCCGACGCATGCAGTCACCGTCTCGCAATTACCTAATTGATTTAGTACTGAACCTAGTTATCAAAGTTATCTCAATAGAAAGCTGTCATCTTGTTATTACAACAAACAATCAGGTAATTTATCGTTGAGTGGTGAACGTTAATAAAAACCACATTAATATTAAAATATGAAAGTTTGCATGGGTGCATGGATATTTGTTACTTCATAACGCTAAATTTACTGAAATTTTGCTTAGATATAGGTATAAGCCTGGAATAACACTTAGTTACTATAGGTACGTTAGTACTTTATAGTTATTCTGTGACTTAGGCTTCTTTTTGTCCCATAAATCAGTCACCATGAGTTTATTGTATGTAAATAAATAACCGTTTTCATAGAAGAATACTTACCTTATGACTTAAAAATAAAAAAAATATTATTAAATAATAAATAACTGCAGACTGTTGCAAACAATCTACAGGTAGCTCAACTGATCCATATCAATACCAGTCGGAAGCGTCCCCAAGACACTGGCTGCGATTTATAGTTAACTAGCTGCCGCCCGCGGCTTCGCACGCGTTGTTTCTATGGAAACGTTAAAAGGTGATTTCTATCCCGTGGGAACTGATTTATGGGATAAAAAGTAGCCTATGTTTGATTCCAGGATTATAACTATCTATATACAAAATTTCAGCCCGATCCGTTTAGTAGTTTTGACGTGAAGGATAACAAACATCCGTCCATACATCCATCCATCCAAACTTTCGCATTTATAATATTAGTAGTTAATATACCTACTGCTAAGTAAGTCAACTAAAATTCATATTAAGTAGAGAAACGACAGCATGTCGTATATAGTTTTAGAATCCAGTTGAATTGCAGTAGTAGATAACATGTAATGAAAATAGAAATAAAGCAAGGTTTTTACGCGAGAGCATAGTTTTACAACAAGAGAACGAAAGTTAGTCAACAAAGCAAATAAATTAGTCAAAGAGAGAGGTAGGTACATACCTTCGCATACCAATTAATCGTTTGTTTTGTACGGAAGCTAGTTAATTGATTAGAGGCTATAACCATTACAAAGTAACGGCATACGCTGGGAAGGTGCACGCCTGTCCGGTTCTTCATCAATTAGTTTCCCTTCACTAAAAACAATAAAAAAAAAACGGCTAAAAAACCAAGGGCGACCTTGTGAGGTCGATCATCATCTTCCAACTTAGTTGTTACCTGGGTTTTCGCGGAACTGAGTTTAGGATTAAAATAAAAAGATTCTAAATTTAAACCCACCATGCGCCATTTTGAAGTGTGAAGGTGCTTTTGACGCGCTGTAGTTGTAAACGTGCTTTTGTTAACCGGGCCCGTACTCTTATAAACGAAAATAGATAGATATATAGAAAATTCTTTATTGCACACTTATAGATAGAAACAATACAGCAAAACAGCTTAAAAACTAAGTGACAAGTGGCGGTCTTATCGCTCAAGAGCGATCTCTACCAGACAACCGTGGATGGATAGGATCATTGGATAGTATTAGGGGTTCTGTGTGAAAATGGAAGTTTCTGATTAGTTTTCGTGCTAATGCTATTTTATGTATAAATTAGATTTAGTATTGACAATTGAAACAATTGAGCTAGCTGCAGACTGTTGCAAACAATCTACGGGTAGCTCAACTGATCCATATCAATATCAGTCGGAAGCGTCCCCAAGACGCTGGCTGCATTGCCACGCTGTATGGCAATGCTGGCTGATGCGCTGTGCCAGATATTCACCAGCTCTCGGGTCACGCGTCGTCGCTTCGACCAGACCCTCATGTACGTAAGTGATAAAGTAGGTTTGGCACTAAAACCAAACAGAAACTTCGATTTTCGTTTGTAGTAAGCACCCTGTAGGTACAATGCTGTTTTACGCCATATTTTATTCCCAAAAATGAATTCGAAAATGCATAAAATAAAATTGTGAAAGTAATGGATAACTGTACCTAAAAGTTCAATCATTTATTGTTGGTGAGCTTCAATAGTTATGTAAGCAACCCACCTACCCACCCACCTAAACATGTAGGTGGATTGCTATAATATCTTTTGAACCAGAATTTACTGATAGACGCTATGAGTTTATGATTGCCACTAAAAAATATCATTCACCTCAGGATAATTTTATAAAGAAATAGAGAAATAATTTTAAAAATCGGTCCATAAAATAAATTTAATGACGAAGAAATCGATGCAGCTGATTATAGATGCACCTCCATTTTTCGAAGTTGGTTAAAAAATAGAGTGAGTGGTGTGTGGTTGACAGCACCCACCTACGTAATTAATATGTCAATGTCCTACCTAAAACCAGCCTTTGGATGAAATCAACATTGAATTTGATCTTCCGGTTTCGGACGAGCTCATATCACGCCGTATACCGTGTGACGAACGGAAAATAAATAACTCGTACTTATTTTGAAAATATTTACAATTTCCTTCTTCATTCTTGATCAGAAATAAAGAACCTAGCTCTTGTCAGTGCAATGATTTCTCTTTCCAATGCGGTCTCTTTACCTTCTTTATACGACATGATAGCATCTTTCTCCTTGATTTGACTCATATAGTCAATTCTTGGTCATCCTCTTCCTCGTCTTCCGTCTACTTTTCCTTCTATGATGTTACATATGAAATCAAAATCAAAATTAAAAACTCTTTATTTCCATAAATACAATAAATGTAGGAACTACACTTAGAAAAGGTCAAATTATAAAACTAAATACTGACACGGAAATAAAGTGATATTTTTTTTAATTTTTGTTGCTTCGGTATGTTGACCAAAGTAAAGAAGCGACGAAGAAACCCATAACCTGTTAGTTGTTATTTTTCGAGTTGGAGCAAAACCCATCCCAAGCTTTTTTATCCTCTAGATAATCTGATATTTTATAGTAAGCCTTTTTGCACAGCAAGGTTTTGACAATTTGTTTGAATGTATTTACTAATAATTCTTGCAAATCACTAGGAGTTTTGTTGTAGAAGCGTATACATTGCCCTTTAAAAGATACATTAATTTTGTGTAGCCTAGTTATGGGCACAGCGAGCATATGCTTATTTCTGGTATTCAAGCTAAGTTTATCGCTATTTTTAGGGAACTTATATTTCTATGAGTGTACAACAAGTTTTCATAAATATATTGACATGCATAAATATATGAAGCTGTCTTGTCGTATAAGATGTCCATTGATTCTCTCTCTTTTGTTTTGAATGGTGTTTATCACTTCATTCTTAGTAAATAATAAAAATAAATGAAAGTAAAACATTAATGATGGAAACTGTTTGACGCAACAAACTCGGCACTACCTCAAATTAACGTAAATGTAAAACAGTAGAAGATTATGTGGCCATTAGTAGGTAGTGGCCGTTAAGTGTAATGTTAAGCTTCTCGAAGATAGATCATTGACAGGCAGACAAATGGACGGGGAATTGACGGGCACCTGATAAATACTTTACGAACTCTATCAAAACCCGTTCAACAGAAGTAGTTTCTCGGGTGCGGTGAACGGTGATTATAGCACAAAAGATTTGGCCGTAAAAGGTTTCGATCACATGGGAATAACACCTAATAAAACCTCTATGGTGATATCACCGCACCTACGAAAGAGGTTTGTTAAAAGTTTCGCAGGAACTCTTTGTAGAATTTGAAAAGAACAACGGTTCTTACTTCATCCAGCAACCTCTTTAGCTTTCTTTATTTTTTAAAATTTGAATTTAGATTTCTTTAGAGAATTATGGCGTTTTGTTGTTTTTATTATATATAAAAAAACATGATAGGAAGTGAGGTTAGGTTCACCTACTCCAAGTAATTTCTAGATAAAAAAAATTCTAGAACATTGTAAAATAGTAGTGTTTTGTTGGTTTCAGGTTGAAAGACAAGATGTGGTCAACAATACACAAGGTGGCTGCAATAGTGCTTCTCAGCGCCCTCGTCAAAGGAGATCTACCTGAAGATGAATTCAGGATAATAAACAGACAAGGTTGGTTGTTTCGATATATTTTAAAATAAACAATTTATACTTATGTATGGATATTAAAAAGGCATTGGTAACTCTGTGCTTACCTACTTTACCTGTGTTCCCTTTTAACGACGAAACGGAACTTAATGAATAAAATTAGGTAAAAAGATATATTTTAAGATATACATAATTGTTTAGCGAAACAATAGAATTCTGATTGAGTGTGTACGGTGGTTCCGTACACACTCAGTCATACATTTGGAAACGCATTTTTAATTTGTTAATTAATTATAGCAATCATAAAGCATCTTAGCCGCCCCGCTTTCCACGGCGCGGCCAGGATTCTGTATAAAATGGTTTACGAAACATTATTTTATAAGATTAACAACCAATTGAATGTACTAACAGGGCTGACGTAGTCAGTATTTGCTTAAAGCCCTTTAAAATAAAGAGTATAAATAAATTAATGAAAATTAAAGAAACAAACGAAGGGCATTGCGAGCCGCAATGCGACAACAGGGGAACAGCACGGGGAGCGAAGCGAGCTGTGCTGTGACCGCCCTCGCCCCCCGCCCCCCTGAACCCCCTTTCCCATCAAAAAATCTGATATGGGTATCGTTTTCGACTAGACTCTCTTAACCGAGGAAAATGCGAGAAAAGCCGTAGCCAGAAGCTAGAGTAGTTTATTATTATAATGAACTTTACTACTCTGATTATTACCTAGGCTATAGATTCTTAACTTTATAACAAAATATATGGGCACGTAGCAGTGACTCAGTTGACTCAGGGTTTTTCCTAAGTATATAATAAAAAATATTTGCATCACACTTTATGAACAGCATATTTCAATGTAGGAATGTGGTCGCGGTTTCTAGAATTGAATTCCTCATCAGCAAACATATCTACGACCAGGTCTGCCTTCAACCTCAACAGCCTTCGTTGGTCAACTGCTGGAGGCCTCCCCCTGATAAGCGCCTTATTGGGGGGAGGAGGGGGGGGGGGGATTATGCCTATAATCCCCACACACTACACCGCACCTTAGAAAGAGATTGTTACCTACGAACTCTTTGTAGAATTTAAGAAGAAGAACGTAGGTTCATGTTTCTTTACAAAAATTTTAAAAGAAACAGTGTCCTACTCGGAAAAGGAAAATCGAAGTTTAGTTTTCGTTGTCGTGCAAACCCAACGATTATGTCTTGCATAAGATTAGCGTTTGCAGGAAAACGAAGAAACTTCGATTTGGTTTGTAAGAGTACGAGCCAAAAGTCTTATGTTATGTTGCATACTTTCATTACTTACTTAAAACTTTCAAAGAAAATAAATGCGTGAGCGGATTATAAGTAAGAGTATTTTCGCGATTGTAGTTTCTAGTATCTAATTAACAGTTGTAAATCCTACAAATATTTATTCATACTCACGTCTGTTTACTTGTCTTAGTGATGTTTACTTATTATGCCGGTAATATATTTGTCAAAGAGAAAATAGAGTTAACTAGCTAAATCTAATTGGAAAATGAACTGCTCAAAATAAATTCATTTCGGAAGTAAGCGGGTTAACTACGAACCTTATTTGTGTTGGAAGAACACCAACTTTTCATCCCTTAATGAAGGACTTCTTAAGGGTGAATGCAGTGAGGTTGGGTTGCTCTTTCATGCTGCAGAGCGTGAAAGTCTACTTCTCAATATTAAGTTTAAATTCTTTGACTAGGAAAGTTAGGAATAGATCATGATTTGTAGAACTTACCCAATACAAACAAATAATTAGGTATAATATACATACATATATACAAACAAATAATTAGGTATATCTACTGTTTCACGCCTAAATGGCTGAACAGATCTTAATAAAATTTGACATGGATATAATTTGTATCCCGAGAAGGACTTATCTTTTATCCAACTACTTAGCTTGGGGGATGACGCTGTGTGAATTATCGTTATTTATTTATTAACTTAATTATCCCGGAAAAACACGTGGGAAACTGATTGATGATTTGGTGCCCAAAGTGGCATACAGTCGGTGCTCAAAACGGCATATGATTGGTGCTCAGTTCATTCGTGGTCAAATGATAAGAACCCTGATTGGATACCTAATTCTGATTATGGTCACTGATTTCTTCACCATGTCAAAACATACTCTCACGTTTGAATATTTTCATAGCACATAATATTGTATTTTATTAGACGTGCCATCCAAAACAACATAAAGTTAGCAATTCATTACAAAATTATTCTAACAGCACAGTGTGAAAAACAAAAAGTTAAACCAGATGTACCATGAATAAATACATTAGTTATGCTAATAAAAAACCTATTTATGCAAATATGTAAAATTAATATTTACTTATGCCTTGAATTTTATAGACGGCATATACAGGGTGCCACGGCAAGGGTGTTCTAAGCCGAAATGGGGTGATTCTGGACATCGAGGGGGTCAACGATTTTTCTACGATTTTTTGAACAAATTTTTATTTTTTTTATCTCCGTATTTTTTACACGTATTCTTACATTATTATTATTCTTTGAAATTTCAAAGGATTTTCATAATTTTTTGTAATAATTTCATGATATAACACAGGTTTTGTTGAAAAAACATGTAAAAAACATTTAAAGCGAAATATTTTGTAATGCAAGAGTGCGTGTAAAAACATTCTACAAAACAAAATTCTTCAATTGTTATTTACAAGTTGATCCCCTAATCCACCCTAAGCATCCAGAATCACCCCCTTTCGGCTTAGTTACACCGTTTCCGTGGCACGTTGTATGTATAATCTTGCACACTATCCTCCTACCTCGGTAATTAGGCAAATAAATATTTATTTAAACATAATAAATAGATCAGTTCAAATGTTATCTATATACGCTGTTGTAGTTTCTAGATAACCTATTGATCTTAGTCCTTCAAATTCGGATTAATTACAAGTCAAAACAAATCACATCAGATATAATTAATATTTCTTATCTAAAGAGGAACAGAAAAATTATCAAAAAAACTATTTTGTAAATGATTTTGTAAATGATCTCTTAGTTAGAAGAACCAAGATAACACGACAAATATAAAAAACATCTTCTCTCTAGAACTTATTTAAAAATTCCTTGTAATTTTTTTATCTTGAAGTAGAGACCTCCAAGGATTTCTGCTAGAAAATGTCTAAAAGAAAAGGGCCATCTATATTCCATTAGCCAAAACTAGGTTCTTCTTCATGCTAATGATAATGATAAAGTCTACGTGGGTTTCAATCGAATTACACTCCAGTTGAATTATATCTCGTAAAATATCACAGCTATTTCACAGAATGAACGCTTTGGTTGAGAAATCCTTGAATGGCGCCTGTACCCACCTTTACTTACAATCGACAGGTTCTTGACCAAACCAATCGAATATTTTAATTTCAAATTGCTTGCGTCTAACAATCTGAATATTACGAAATCGTCTGGTGGTTGAGGTTCATGAAACCTAAATACATAAAGATAAGTTTACAAAATGGGATCTGGGATATTTTTTTCTGTCACACGAAACACCTAAGATTTATAGATTATAATTATAGTTCGATAGATTTGGTAGCTTACGTTTAGATTAATGTATTTTGATCACAAGCGTGATCTATTGCCGTCCGTCGTTGCTAATTTGGTAGGTACATTTGGTAGGTAGTTATGTTAAATTTTTATATGCCGTCGAATTTTAAGTTTTCTACATTCATCTTCCTTCGTTTGGCCTAATTTCCTTCGTAGGTATGATGAGTCAACTTTAACAAGACAAAGTTCTGATGACGTCCTAGTCCAATTCCAAAACATATGAAATTACTATCACAGGAGAGTTTTCGTGTCAATTGTTCGATTTTTTTATTATATGCAAAAAAGCTACATATTATCCCAGTACCTACTTAACCTAAAATTATTAGCTTGTTGTAGATTTGCTTGTTGATTTGAGATCCTTTCTTCGATAAATAATATTACAATTATGTCTGTATCGCTAAACGCATATGAATTTTAGTGTTTTTTGTTCGGAGTTGTTGACATTATGTATTTGCAGCGAACTCTAAGATCGACTAAAGTACACTATCGTACAGTTCATAGTCCACCTTACCCGCCTACCGACAGGTTCTTGACCCGTATATTCAAATTTCAGATCTGCTGGCGTCTAACAGCGATACCTTCGAAGATAACAGCACTCGATCATTTTCGCAACTGCTGTTCGATGTGGCAAGGGACCAGCTGATCGTGGGCGCAAGGTGAGTGCCTATTTATAACCCTAGGAAATCTACTATCTGTTCTTGGTGTGAGCGGGAGCGGAAGCGGATTTTTGACAGTTTTCAATAGAACGTTTCCCCACAGCGTGACATTTCCTTTAATGATATCAGCACGCATACGTCCACTGTTAACATTCATCCCCCAAATGAAGGGGTTTACTATAATCACCAAGCTTGGCAGGTGGATTGGTGATCGCCGGGGGTTGTCAATAATACATAGTAGGAAGCTCCTGCCCTTTCTCTGGTTGATTCCCGTAATCGACTTTAGGACAGCCGCGGGCTGAGTTAATGGGGGTTAACCACGGCCAAATTTCTTTGAAAAATAAAAAAAATATCCTCCACAGCTCCTGCTCTCGTCGTCTACTGAAACCTCAGCCTTACTTAATAGGTTTTGGTTTATTGATGTGAATTCAATTTGCAAATTAAATCTGTGGTAGGTCCGGTACTTGTGAATTCTAGAAGGTATTTGCGACAGTGCAAATAGTTTACGTAAATGTTTTTGAAATAAATTGTTGAATATGATCCACTAAAGATCTATTCATAAAGATCAATGGACAGACAAGGACAACTCCTGCAAAAAACTCATTGCGGAAATCGTTTGTAACACTAACTCCCAGCAAGAAAGCATAAAACCTGGTGGTTAATTCTTGACTCTCTTTGGCATGTATAGGCTGTCAAATCTATTATAATCACGGATCTCGTTTATGACTCGGCCATCATTTGGAAAAATAACTAGTTGCTGGATCTGTTACATCATTCTGCGAAATGTTTTGGCGAGCAAGTCTGCCTACGTCTCGAATCCTGTTGCAAGCAAGTTGCAAGTTCTATGTTTCATAACCGTATAAAATACTGTTCAAATTCCTACGGGGTGAAAGTCGGTAGAACGCACGTTGAACGTAATCAGCCTCATCAAAATGATTTGATATGGTTTGTGGTCTGATCTCTCAAGTCTCGAGTGGTCGGTGACCATGAAACACTATCTCATTTGGTTGTAAACAAAAACTACGGTTTCAGATCACGTTTTGATAGACACCTAAGTGGTTTTATTGGTTCGAATAATATTTCAATATGAAGAGTAAAAAGATATTTGATATACCATTTCATTTTTTATTAAAAATTTGAAAAAATATCAAATAGAATCAAATTAGAACTAGTATTTACAATTGAAACAATAGCTAACTGCATACTATTGCAAATAATCAACAGGTATCTCTACTGATCCATATCAATACCAGTCGGAAGCGTCCCCAAGACGCTGCTCGCTGCATTGCCCCGTTGGCTGTATGGCAATGCTGATGCGCTGCGCCATCACCAGCTATCAGATCACGTGTCGCTACGACCAGACGCTCAGATAATTTTATTAAACCTTGATAAGCCTCATTATTTACTATCTGGATTATACAATTCAACATCATATTAGCCAACAAACGTCTACTGCTGGACATAGGCCTCCTCCATACGACGACGCCACATGTAGCATTCCTGAGCTGCCTACATCCATCGGCTATCTGTGACCGCTACGATGTCGTCTGTCCACCGAGTAGTCTCTCAACACTCCCAATAAGCTCTTTTTGCGGATTTAGACGACAAAAGCGACGATATACGTAATAAGATTTATTCATAATCAATCAAAAATCATCACCATTTAAATCATCACACTCCGAAGGCCGTAAATTAACGTTATCAAACATTTAGGAAAGTGTTGATAAGCGTACCAGCCTAATGGCTAACACAAACAAGTTGAGTCGTCCACCTGACTGTCACCTTATGATATAAGATAGTCGTTATCAGAACTGGTTAACGGTATGTCTTCACTAACGGCTTCACGTTGCATAAGATGAGCGTGAGTAAAGTTGTATGCTTGGTACAAAATTTTCACATAGCTAGTTCGACTGCTTGGAAGACCGTTTTATATGCCGATGAAAGTAACCCTTCCATAACTTTATAGTAAAAAATTCAATAGGTATTTTTCGTTCGGCCTGTGCCGGTCTTAAATTATTTGCTGGTTTATGCATCTCTTATAAGAATTGCAAGTAGGTTAAGGTATTCCCCAACCTCAACAGCCCATATTGGTCCAAGGCTGGACGCAGGTTATCCCCATTATCATCATCATAACCATTATCATCGCGTATTTAGCCCCTGCTGCGTGGCCCCTTCCAATTTGTACCACTCATATCAAACTTAGGCTGATCACTTGCACGTTTTGCTAGCAATCTGGATAATCATCGGCCTGTTCGCACGATATGAACAAATTGTCAAATGTTTGCTAAACACTCAGTTGAACTCTCAGGCTATTGCCCAACCAATGCGTTGATTTATTACAATAACACCATGTTAATTAACAGGATATTTTCAAATTAACTTGAGAAACACCGACGGCTACCGGAATGCGATAACAATCGTGCGACCACCTGCTTTCAAAAATGTTTAATCTGATCAAGTGTATATGTATATGTATTGAAAGAATGCATGAAGTTGCTGAGTTGACTTCTACTTACCATAACATCCACTTGTTTTATTGGTTGATCATCATCATCGTCACTATTGAAAAATATACAATATAGTAGTCATGGTGCCACGGCAAGGGTGTACTATGCCGAGAGGGGGTGACTCTGGACATCAAGGGTTGGTCACGTGTGATCCACGATTTTTTAAATATTGAACACTTTTTACTTATTATGAAAAAAATTAGAGACGTTTTATTTCATAATATACGTGTACTTTTATGTGTATTCTTACATGTTTATTATAGTTTTGAAATTTCAATGGATGATGAGTGGATTTTCATTTTTTTTTGTAATAATTCCGTGACAAAACACTGATTTTGCTGAAAAAACAATCAAAAAATATTTCTGAAATATTTTGTTACATTAAATAATGCAGAAGTGCGTGTAAAAAAACACGAAAGGGAAAAAAAACTTTATTTAAAAAATCAAAAATTCTTTTTCACAAGTTAACCCCCACGGGGTCCAGAATCACCCCCTTTCGGCTTAGTACGCCCTTTCCGTGGCACCCTGTATAGATATATGACTCGCGTGAAACGTTGGGAATAATCGCGCCTCACGTGAGACTTTAGGAATAACTGATCATTTCAGCCGAACGACACGCAAGCCTTTAAGAACAAGCTAAAGAACTGGCTTATCGAGCAAGCATTCCATAGGATTGACGATTTCTTTAGTGAGTATGATTGTACTATATAAGATGTACCTAAACTTAATTTATTATGTGAATTTTTATTTAAATAATTTCAAATGTATTATGTGCAATGTAATTTAAATTTACTTACATAATGTTTTATGTGAATTATTAATTGAAGTTTATTACTTTATTATTGTATGAACTATGAATTTTGTGACATGTAATGACAGTTATGAATAAAGAATCTGAATCTGAACATAATTCCTCCCTTCAAGATCGTCACAATATAGTTTAGGTAACTTTGCATCTTTAGAGGTGTCTCTTATGTCATGTCCATATTAAACAATTTCACTCTAAAATTTATATCTTAAGAATTGCAATTTTTTGCGTGCTCATAAATCCTCGACATAGGTAGGGTACATATTTCTATACGTCGTCATTCCGAATCGAATGAGCTATCGCACACATTGTTAGGAGCTTAATCAAGAATAAAATAGACAAAGAACCTTTGAACTTGTTGACTGGACTCAAGTTTCCGACAGAAAACGTTTTACCTAAATGTGAAATTATATGAAAGTCTCGCTCCCATATTTCTACTATTACAGTACCCTTTAGTTCTGGTCTGTGTATGGTGTCGACGCGGAAACTAGCCTGACCTTAGGTTCACTATCCGGATGTCGACAGGCGTTCGTCTCACACAATCGTGCTCGTTGTTTCATCCATAGTGTCTGTTCTATACAGGGTGTGTTATGTTGACTGTAAGTCTCTACTTTCTAACTTTGTATTAGCTGACCTCATTTCTTGTGAGTATACTGAATGTTTTTACTTACGTACTAATTAGGCCCTCCGCCCAGGTGGGATGATGACCTGCGAAAGACTGCAGGTATTAGCAAGCTGAAGACAGGGTGCTATGGCGCTCATTAGGGGAGGCCTATGTCCAGCTGTGGACTATATAGGTTGATGAGGACAAATCACGCACTAAGTATATGAACCGCTGCACCGGTTTATTGTCCATTATGTTACATAGTTTGTTATAATTTTGTCTTTAAAAACCTTGAAAGAGAAAAGCTCAAAAATTAAATATTTATGAACAAAGACTTGTTAATTTAAGTACACTATCTGTATTAAGCTTAGGATACATAACGGGACTTGGCACTAATGTTCACATCGAGTGACTACGTGTATCCACCGCCGCGACACCTCGTTGCAGATGTAGTGGCGGAGTCACGACACAATCAATATAGCTACTGTCCTGTAGGTACATGTTTTTACACTACAAGTGCGTCTGATAGCTTCCTGGGTCTGAGGTCTAGCTCAGTTTGCATAGTGTAGAAAAAGATGCCCTCTACTACAAAGTAGAAAGACCGCTGTTAGCCATTTAGCGCTCAGACGAAGAAGTACAAGCTGAAATGAAGTTTTTATTAGGATCTATACAATATATTTTCCAGGCCCAGAAAGATAGGCAAGAACACCTTTATACAAACATATTGCTACCGTGTGGAGGCTATCAACACTTGTGTCAAAGTACCTGGGTACCCAGGTACCCTAGGTTTTTAAGTTAGAGCAACAAGCTGAGTCAGGCCCTGTTAGACCTACACACATGCGTTCGTCTGCTTGCTGAGTGGGCTGCTTAGTACCCACCCAATGCTAACTTGTGTTAGTATGCAAAATACACAAATCTTTATCAGGAACAAAACAAAAAGTATAGAGCACAATTGAGGGCTGACTACCGCAAGTTAAAAACTGTGTAGCAGAATCAGCGCCCTCTTCCGCTAATATTGTAAACATTATTAATGTTCACGTGTGTTTTTGTCTGTCTACCTACGTGTTATTGACGTCGTGAATGAAATGAACGAAAGTCTCCGTTTCAGGTCTGGCCAAAATGGCTATTTTGTCAGTATGTCCGTACTCCTCTACAGGTCGTATTTTACAACCGATCGGTATGAAACTTTGTGTACAGATTCTATGATTTTATAGAATTTTATTGTCGTCGGGATTTTTTGATTAAAGGCGTACTTCTTCCACAATAAGGCAAAAAGGCGGATTTGGAATATCTCCGCTTTAAGAGATCTGATTTTGATGATTGTACTTTTAATTGAATGGTAATAACTTTATACTGTTCTTATAAAAATTTGGTAAAGATCTGATGAGGATTTTCGGCATGACGAGCAGAATAGCTTCGCAAAATGCAGTAATATGCAAGAGAGCATTTACAGTACAGCGCCACCTATTAGAACATCTTTGTAACACTTCGAGAATTATATGAAACAGCGCGGCCGCATACACCGTCGTCGTCGGTTAAATAATAACAAAAACTTTGGGCTGATGGATCAACGCCGTCTATTGATACTAGGTACAGAATTTTGAGCTTTGCTGAGGAACGTAACTTAGGTACTTTGTATGGACAATTGGTCTAATGGTTGATGTGTTTGTGCAACATTTCGTTCAAAAATTCCGACAACAATCGTATCGCAAGTGAAGTGATCTGTAATACCTACCTACCTTTCCAAGTGCACCTTACCTACCTCACCTACCCTACTCACAAACAAGATTGAATCCGTTCAGGAGAAACAGACGCCTATTCTTGCACGGTGGGCATTATTTCAAAGGTAGGTACCTAAGGAAATCATTTCATTAGTTTTGAGCTAGGTATATATAAGTATGAACCCCACAGAAGTTCTCATTATATAGGTAGGTACCTACCTAGGTACCAAAATATCCCGTTTTAAATTTAATTACTTTAGTACATTAAGTTAATAATTGTTGAAAAAAGTTAGTGTTCGCGACGTCTACTGTTCGTAGAACTACTAGTCTAGTACTAAGTAGTCTTTTATATCTGTACAAAAGTTTGTTCGTGTGTAGTGTCTATCTAATAAATAATTTTCTTTTCCTCTTTCTATAATGTCGACATTTGTATCGAGTGGCAATGTCGTCGTGTATCTTAACCATTAGATGGAATTGGATCGCCACGGCCGGGCGGTTGAGATCAAACATGTAGAAACAGTGTTTGCCACATTATGTCAACATTCGTTATGATGATAATTGTTTGCTCAAGTGATTCTTGAATTCATTCATGGAAATGTTACGCTCTGGCTCGCTCAAATTTCAAAGTTTATTACGTTTAAAACATAACAGCTCAGTTTATTTTCAAAGTTATTTTGTTATTTAACCCGCAGAATCGCAATTGTTTTTGTATTTAGACACTTCTAACGTGTCGTGTACTTGTTGTACCCAGCGTAGAGGTGTCTGTCAGGAAGTTTTTTATTTTTAATTCTCTAAACTATAGTGCTGAACGGTGGTCATTAATGCTTACTAAGTAGGTATGACACATGTGAATAACGGTGGGTTTTTCATCTTTACCTATGTTTCAATTAAACGAAATAATACAAGTTACCTGTTCCTCGTGTTGGTTCGTTATGTCGGGATTTTCCAAAAAATCGCGTTCTTAAAAAATTGGGCTGCACATACCTTGAAATCTTGAATGCCTTCAACATTTTTTGGCCATACAACTACAGCATACCAGCAATAGTATCATTTACAATGCTCATTTTTTCAACCAAGGTACCGATCCGACCCTTACATAATGCTCCAAAATGGGCTTACACCGCCCAAATGGGAAAGCAGATCCGAGCTTGTGAAACGCTATCTCCTTATTTAGATTGAATAATTACGTTCTTACCTCGAATAAATTAATATATCAGTGTGTATGTGTAAATAATGAGATAAATAATGTTTCCGCAACGTGTTGATTACCTATAAGTGAGTAGTTATTAGCTATAAGACGCATATTACGTATTTGTTACGCCTTTCGTGGCTCAGCGAAACACAGAGGATCTTGGCCTGCGACAACAGATTTTTTGTGATTCTGCATATTACAGCAGTGAACTTGTATCAAAATCTCTTTGTCTATCAAACAGCTAATATTTATACAAATAATCAAAATTTATCAATAAGCTAGTTGACTAATTCTGAAAAATTGGTTAATAATACAGATTTGACTCCAAAAAAACTAATAATTAAGATTTTTATTTGGAATGATCAAAAAATCCGTTTCAATTTCATTCGAAAACGCTCAAGACTGCCATGGTGTCTTGAATGACGTCACTTCTTTCGAAACATTACTGTTTTTATAGAGTAGATTTAGTTAAAACCAGCAGCGTGCGGATCTTTTTGGCGGACCAAAATAAATAAATAATGCTGGACAATCCACACAGAATCATCTAGCCCCAATCTAAGCAGAGCTTGTGTTATGGGTACTAGATGACTGATATACATAATATAATACATTACATAGACAGATATTGTTATTATACATAGAAACGACCAGAACACCCGGAACAAATATTTGTAGATCGTACAAACATTTGTCCCAAGGCGGGAAACGGACCCAACCTCCTGCGCCGCAGGCGGATCTTTGCCCGCCGCGCCACCGACGTCGTCAAAAAGATCCGCACATTGCACAGCATGCACAACAATGCTCAACAATGATATTTTGAAAGAAGTGACGTCACACTTTCTGATTGGTGTCGACGGTCACGTGACATTAAGCATATTTTTTCGAAGTTATTTTCTAAAAATAATAACCATATGAAATATTTTTGATCAAGTATCCGATTTATTCTTAGTGAACACAAACCTATTGTCGTATGGGTGATTCCTTATTTATTTTCTAATCAATGCTCATCTAGAAATAATCTTCTTAATATCAGCTTCTTGGGTTCGTACAACAAGAACGAAACCAGAACCATATCTAGAAGAAGTCATTTTAAGAAACTAGTTTCTGCCCGCGGAATTGCACTCGTTTTTTCGGGATAAAAAGTAGTATATTAGGTTAATCACAGTCTAAATATAAATTATGTAGAAAATTTGCCCGAGCGATCCGTTCTGTAGTTTGGTCGTTTAAAGGAAACAAACATCCAAACTTTCAGTGATACCTACTACCTAAAATCTCAAAAGATCACGCCATGCTACTCTTATCACCCTGTAAAAAATCATCGGAGTCTTTTAATCTACTGTGCAATTCGTACTCCACGCAGAAACTTGAGACTTGACGCAGCATTCACGATTGCACATACAACTGTATTGAATTTCGCACGAGCAATACATGCAGTTTATATCTATTTGCGGTTATTAATCTACTTAGGTACTTCTCATATTACATTTGATAGGCATGTTGAATAGGTATTGATGTTTGTAATAAAATTTATTGACTTGCCTACTTATGATGCGTAGCCAATTGTCGAAACGGAGGCGAAAGGTCTACAAAATACGCTACCATGCATAATTTGGAGCATACATTTTGATTTCAGGCAACTGTTCTTTTGTTTCTACGGTATTATCATCAATAATACTTAGGAATAATAAGGAACAATAAATGTACACTTAGAAAAGGACAAATTCTGAAAACTAAACACTGACAATGAAATAAAGTGATATTTTCCATTACCAGTTTTAAGTTTGGGCATTATAAAAAAAAAAAAAACTTCTCAAAAAGGTAACCCTATACTCAAGGTACAATGTTTGTAGACATGGTGTTGATATGGATCAGTTGAGCTATCTGTAGACTGTTTGCAACAGTCAGCAGTTAGCTCAATTGTTTCAATTGTAAACACTAGTATAATTTTCTTTGTAGACTACTTACAAGTTACAACGCAAAATCCGAAATTTTCTTTTTGGCGTTATGTTTGACAAATAATTGTCATCAATATGCAACAAGTATCTATACAGTAGGAAAGAGCTAAAATCGTCAAGAAGTGGAAATTCCGTCACAATAAGATATAGAAATCATTTTCAACAATGTTTACAATCATTAACCTTAAGTTAAGCTCGAAGTATTTACAACGGCTAACAGAGTTTGGAGGACTATATATCTCAAGGCCCTCAGTCCACATTATAAACCGCTTCAGCATAACAATGATATCGTATCAAAAAGGACACATTTTTGCTTATTACCTATGATGAAAGAAAAACTCCAAATGGAGGGAAAGGATTCAAGTGACAAGATGGAAACCATCCCATCAATCTCTCCGCGCAAATAGCACCACACGTATTATCTAGAATTTCTTTCACCTATGGACGATTCTGCGACGCTGGCACTTTCATAGCAAAGTGATAGGAGCAGAATTCGGCTCAGTCCGGCCCGTCATGTTGTAAACAATAATGAAACCACCATAAAATCTGTCTAATTTTCTCAACAGAGACGCCCTCTACCGACTATCCCTCCGAGAGCTTCACCTAATGGAGCGCGCTGATTGGCTGGCCTCTCCAGAGAAGACCAAGCTCTGCCAAGACAAAGGACAGACGGAAGAAGACTGCCACAACTACATCAAAGTTCTTCTCTCGAATGGGCACAAGCTTTTCGCGTGTGGGACGCATGCATTTAGCCCTGCTTGCACGTGGAGAGAGGTTTGTGTTGTAGATTAAAATATAGTTTTCCCCAACATACATAAAGCACTAAATAAATCTGAATAAAGGCAAGGTTAAAGGTACCTAACATAACAGACCGAAAAAATCAACACGAAGGTAACTATGTATGTTCAATACTAAAATCTTCAAACCCCTTTCATATAACGTGAATCAAATATTTTTTAAAACTATTTTACACCACAGAAGCACCATTAATACAACGACCATACAAAAGACAAACGCGCTACCTAGTCTTTACTACTTGTATTGTTACTTATTTTGCTTTTATCTGGTTCATCCTTGTTTTTGACCAGTTTCATCGATTTGTAGTGTCCGGGTTCCGTAATTCTATGTATGACTTTCTTGTATTATGAAGCAAGAATCTAGCCTTCTTTGTACAATTTATGACAATTATCGATTTCAATTAGTTTTTGGAACAGTTTATTGCTGAGACTACGTTCGCCAATCATTGGCTGCATTGTAAATACGCCTAAAGTCCTAATAAGCGGTGAAAATGACATCAGCAAGTCACTCGCTGAATGTCATGAATGGACTCGCAAGAGTAAAGAGTAAAAGAGTACTTTTTCTAGCTGGAATCACTGAACACCGTGTCCGACTACATGAGCGGAGTGGCTCACTGTCCGTACAACCCGCACTCCAACGTGACTGCGATCCTGGCCGGCAGCGGCGAGTACTACGTCGGCACTCCCACTGACTTCAGCAGCTCTGACTTCGCCATCACCAAGTAAGATGTCATGACTCTGTGAACACAGTGTCTGACTACAAGAGCGGCGTGGCTCACTGTCCGTTAATCAGGACTCGCTGTCGAGAAACAAATTGTGTCTCCTGACACTCTGTTTCTCGTGGATCAATTAGATTAGATTTACAATTAAGTTTATTTATGACTACATTATTTTATTATTGACACCTATAATTATTTGTCCCTAGGAGCCGGGGCGCCTCCCACCGAGACATGGGCATGCTCCGCACAACTCAGTACGACTTCAACTGGCTGAACGAGCCGCAGTTTGTTGGCAGCTTCGAGGATGACCACTTTGTTTACTTCGTGTACCGGGAGATCGCTGTGGAGCATATGAACTGTGGGAACGTAAGTTTGAAGACATCTGTACAGTGACTTGACAGTATGTGCAAGCCGGCTTGCCACGACTCGGTCAAAATTGTTTGTCAATCAAGTAAAACCTGTTACTCCAATAGCATAGGTAATAATCAGGATCATACTACCTACGTAATTATCATAAGCTATTTTGAGTTTTCATCTTGAGATTTTCTTAATTATTGTTGCTGTTAATGTCATTCATCATCATGCAATTCGAAATCGCTTACTTGATGAATACTTATATTGATGATCCAGGCCTATAATCAGCCTACTGAAGATGATTTGACTTGATTACTAAGCAAATGACATGTCAGTTACGAGAATTTCACGTTTTTAAAACTTGGCTCTGACATTTCTGATAATAAAAGGTCCTCCCCTTACAGATGATTTACTCCCGCATAGCCCGCGTCTGCAAAAACGACTCAGGCGGTGTTCTGATGATGAAGGAGAATTGGAGCACGTTCCTCAAGGCGCGCCTCAAGTGTTCCGTCCCCGGCGACGTCCCTTTCTACTACGACCATGTACAGGGAGTGGAATATTTGCCGCAGGAGAAGATTCTCGTCGCTACCTTCACTACTCCTGTGTAAGTTTAAAACTATCAACATTTTCTTGCCCTATTACTTCTGCGGGTCAGCAACGTGTTTTCTTCTTCGATTTATTTTCATCAGCCGTCATTTCAACACACCACTTTCTTATTGAAGTCATTGAGTAGATTCGACTAGGAGTACCTACCAATTTGTTTTTCTTTAGTGCTACCTATTTCAAGAGCAGAGGTTCTCTGGCAGGAACAAAGCAACAATTGTGACGCCAAATTCAATATTTTTTTCTCATTTTCCTAATGCGTCTTCATGACTTCATGTGTCTCTAAACTGTGATGTACCTAAAATCACAGTTTAAAGACACACAAAACCCGGACTTTATTGATAAGATGAACGGCCGTGAGGTATAAAACTTGTAAAACCTTATGTAACATTTATGTATTTCGGAAAAGGAAAAGTTCCCATCACACATAAAACGCAAGTAAACAAACATATACCTATGAATTTATTAAGACCCATTTGATCCCTCTGCAAGGTCCGTCAAAAGTCGAGACTGCTAGCTTGATTTAGGAGAATAATTAGAAAAGCATTGTTAACGTCAACGACCTTAGTAGATTCTGCATAAAACCATAACAAGAAAATATCAAAGTGAAAGGAAACCGACTTTAAACAAAATCAATTTAATAAAAGTGTGATAAAAACACAAACCGCTGTAATTATTGTCGTGTACCAGCCATTATCCAATCTCCGGGTAAGGTCAAGGTAAAAACAATTAAATACCAGCAGGGCTACAGCATAATCAGAGTTGTTTTCAATATCACGGAAAAATAAACACTGTTAACTAGATTATCAAGGACTATTTTGCTTTGAAAAAGTCGTTTCTAACATTTGATAACAGACGAAGATGGTTTAATTAGTTCCTATTAAATTCGTATTTGGCACACGAAGTGCTTGAGTGCTTAACTCAGGTATTCGTAAATTACAGAAATCCGGTCTTCAGGTTTTAATTTTTACGAAGTTATTAGTAGGCATTGACTGCCCACTCTCTCAACTTACGAGAAAATAGCGCAGTAGATATCGAAAACTAGAAAATTCTCAAAAAAACTTTTACGTCCTATAAAAGTTCATTGTAAAGAAGAGGAATGGTTTCCAACTTTAAATCATTTATTGTTCTCTTCACACAATAGGCTTACATTTGTGTTAGGTAGCACGTGTTGAATGAGAATATTTTGATTTACCTTTAAACTACACACCCTTGAGCCACAGCCTTGAGTAATTAATACTACCTAAGTTACGAAATAGATTTATTTTGTGCGTAGCAGTGTTTTATGCAAATATGCCCTTCGTCAGGTGCGTTTCGTAGAGATCAACAAATGACTAAAAGAATTACATTTCAATATTATATTTTATAGATTATACCTGCATAAACTTGTTTTCTTAATGAACGATTTAAAATGTGAAATTCATAAAACCCGTTCTTTTTGTCCGGAAAATAACGGATACTTCGCATGGTATAATTAGCAACCTCCTAGTTTCGTCCTAATTACCACTTACAAAACCCATTTGCTTCTACAGAAACAGCATAACCGGCAGTGCAGTTTGCATCTACAACATGTCGAACGTACACAAAGTGTTCGACGGCTCATACAAAGTGAAGGATTCACCCACTTCCACTTGGGAATCCAGGACTCCGCCCAAGCATCTGAAGAACCGCTTCCATTGTGGATCGGAATCCAGGTTATTGCAAACTTGTAGCTCTTCTAGAAACTGTTTTTCTTCATTTGTTTTCAATATATTAAATTCTTAAAATCTTGCTAATCATTGAAAAACATAATAGTTAGTGACATCTTTCTTAAATTCCACCCCGATTCTTTCCGTAGTTTTGGCGCAATTCGCGCAAGTCTTCGACAATATACCTGTCAGGTTACCAATACAACTGATGCGCTCCTTGAATTTATTGTTCGATATTATCAACTACAATGTTCTACCATCATATTTTCAGAACGCACGAGCCCATAGAATACAACCGCTACCACCTCATGTCAGAATCCATCCAACCCACCTCCAACCACCCAGTCTACCGCGTCACCTCCGAGCGTTTCTCCCATGTCACCGTCGATGTCACGGCCGCTAAGAACATCGCCAAGCAGTACGTTCTGTTCGTGGCCACGGAATCTGGCAATGTCCTGAAGCTGTCTGTACTTCCGAGGCTGGATGGAGCGTGTTTGGTGGAGAAATGGAGACTGGGGGATGGGGGTTTCGATGTGCTAAATATGCAGTTTGTTAAGGAGACTGTGAGTATATTTTTGTTATTGAGTTAGTTTGACCTTAGTACAAAAACAAATGAAAAAAATTTCAAATTCCCCTTGACAGATTTTCATGAACATTATCTATGACACAAACAAAACTAAACGAAAATCGGTTCATCCGTTTGGGAGCTACGATACCACAGAGAGATACACAGATACACAGACAGACACGTTAAACTTATAACACCCCTCTATTTTTGCGTCGGGGGTTAAAAACTTCAACATTAAATATAGATGTGAGGATCAAGAAGGTGACGAAGAAACTGGGAAAATATGTGCCTAAAATTTGGTATTTTGGCACAGGGAAGGAAGCGAAGCGGTGTAAAAGGCCCTGTTGAATTATAGCACTAAATATTTGCTGATTATGGCGAGGATTGAAGCGAGTTTGTTTATCGTAGTTTTGTGTTTGTATGTTTTATTCAATTTTAGTTAAACGTAGAATAAGAAGCCGATGGTCCGACCTTGGCCTTTGCGTAAGTCGTACAAACACTAATGTGTGTCCAGCATCAGGATTACAAAATGTCCAAATGGAGGGCAAAATTAAATTAATAAATTCAACATTTCTACAAAACATTCCCTCCATCCCCAGATGTCAGTCTACGTAGGAAGTAGCACCGGCGTCATTCGCATCGGCAGCGAGCGTTGCTCCCGCTTCCAAAGCCGAACCGGCTGCGTGGGCGCTGGCGACCCACATTGCGGGTGGGACGACGCGAGGGAGCTCTGTGTGAGAGCCGGGACCCGCATTCGGGACCCCTCGTTTGTGCAGAATACTGCTGCCTGCCCTCCTCAGAACACTCCAGGTGAGTTTACTATTCAAAGTATCTCAGCGATAGAAATAGCCATCTTCGAGGTTTCTCTGAAGTAAGTATATAATTTGTAAGGAAATTATCTGGGCGAGAAACAAAGTGATTGACATAGCTCAAAGAATTAACCAGCTAGATCAATCTATGTAAAATTCGGGAGAATTTTAGTTATATCTATGGCCAGGTAAAGTTAAAAGTGAAAGCTGAAGTGGCAGTATCCACCTGCCAATCGTGGTAAAGATGGCAAAACCATTTTTGGGGCAGTGTACCTTTAAGAGTGGCAATATTCCCGACCATATTTGTCGAAGAACCGACAACCGTTTGCGTTGTTTGTGACTATTTTTGCTAGGATGGACTAGAGGTTTACTTGCTACATGGATTACTTCAGGTGTTTACTTGTTTCTGAACTGGTTTTCGCAACTAGGCCACAGGTGGGCCCTTTTTGCGTGTCGGGTGGGGGGTAATCTGCTAATCTAACCACCCGATGTCCTCCAAGAAAGCCAGCAGCTCGCTGACGCCGGTGCATGCCTCCCTAGGCGTCCTCGGTGTCCCAAGGTATTGTAGTCGTTGGGAAGCAACGCTATCGGACTCTACAAGCACATGCGCGGCCGTCTCTGCGTTCATGCATCCTCTGTATAGGGGGCTGTCCGTGATACCCAGATTAAATAGGTGTTTGTTGAGCATGCAGTGTCCTGTGTCAATGCCGACGATTTGCCGGAGTTAGTCACGCTTTAGATTGAGGAGTTTTCGGGAGAATCTCGGGTTAAGAGCCGGGAAGGCCTTTGCTGATCGATAAAACTATCGATCAGCAACGCCTGTAGCGTCGCTTATCGACAGTTTTATAATTTGATGACGCACTTATTAAATGCGTAGGTAACTATTTTGTTCAGCTTCATAATCTCATGAGTGGTTTTAGTCAAGTAGGTGCTTACGGACTTATAGCTCTCATGACCTCATAGCTCTTATCAAACGGTTATCTGATGCAGTATCTACATGCATTGTTTGCACATGGATCTCAAAATAGAATTTGCGATATGAATGACGTGATTTTATTTTGCACGCTCAAGTACCTACTTGTTATCTTGCTATCATCATGAAAAATATCCGTCCACGGTATGATATCTTACAGTACTTACTTTGTTATTATGTGATTATTCCGTGCCTCGGAAAGCACGTTAAGCCGTTGGTCCTGCGCTTGACCTCTCCCTGGTCTGCCGTCCCATCGGATTATGAGAGTGCACTTGTGTTTGCGCACACACTTGTGCACTATAATATGTCCCGCGCATCTGGCTAGTCTCTGATGAGACTGGCCGCCGTGGTCAAAATTTGGCTAGGCTAGGCCGTGTAAGTCGTCTTAAAGCCAACTAAGGGAATCTATCAGAGGCAGGACGGGAGCTGCCTTCATTGTATTTATAACAATAAAATTAGGATTTAATCCCTCTGACAGGAGAATAAATACACAAAACTCCTTACAGGCGCATGCGCTGAAAATGGCGACGGAAAATGGCTTGATCAGGCCTTACAAGAATCAAGAGAGATACCTAATACTAATCAGAAAACGTGTACTAATCTTTTTGACATTAATATTATATCTCTATTTCTTACGTTTATTCCAGTTGACGGTGGCTGGTCAGCCTGGTCGGAATGGGAGCCATGCATGCAAGACGGGACCTCGCACTCTGACTACGGGGAGAAACCAGACATGTGCATGTGCCGCAAGAGAAACTGCGACAATCCCCGACCGGCTAATGGAGGACAGAATTGCAAAGGTTCGCTCATAGATAATATGATTATTAGAGGCAAAAACAATTAATTTTCTACCTTCTGAGTAGGTGACAAGTAAATTCGAGTGACAAAATATTTTCTGGACCGTTGAGACAGACATTTCAGGGTACGAATCAGAATAAGCGGTACACCGGGACCTTCGTAAACTGCGCTGGTGGCACACTTTGTAGGTATGATTAAACTCAACGCTTTACAAAATTCATCACACCATGCAGCCACTTTGCCGCGACGGATTGAGTTAAAGACTCATATTCATATATTTATTCGCCGTAGAAGCACAAGGCATACTTGGTTAAGTCAATTTACATTTCACATTGTACTCGAAATAACTGATAAGACAAAATAAATAATTATAGTAACACAAAACAAAGAAATAATCTCCTAAAGTCACTTTATGTTGCAATATGAGAACTATCGCCTGTCAGTTTCGAAGTAGCTTTAGTTGGTCTACCAGTATTTTCTGGATCTATGAGTAATTGGTACTTGCAGAACGCAGAGTACAAAAAACTGGATTTTTTTGAATTCTAGTCACTCGCAAAACCAGAGCTGTTACAAAAACCCAATCCAATAAAATTGTCCTATTCTTCCACCAGGAGTAACCGTCTCAGTATCAAACTGCACTGTCCACGGTGGCTGGTCCAGCTGGTCGGGCTGGTCAGAATGCTCGGCCACCTGCGGCATCGCCGCCAAGTCTCGCCGCCGCACTTGCACGGCGCCCGAGCCCCGGTTCGGAGGCAGAGTCTGCGTGGGGCTGGACGCTGATGACGTTTTCTGCGCTAACCTGCCTCCATGTCCTGGTAAGAAGACGTCCATCTTTAGATACCCCTGAGACATTGACATCGGTTCTCCATTAGTACCTTAGACGCGCTATGAGCGGAAGGAAACTACAGGGCTTTGTATACCATGGCTTGTCCATCCTGGACAGGAAAAGTTAGTTCTGAAAACTAAGAATGACAAACTTTGGAAATTCAATCTATGGCCAGGATTACTTTATCTGATTTTCTACCTGCAGCATTGATGTGATGTTAAGCCCGAAAGATCTTTCTTTACGGCCAACATGTAGACGATTTGGTTTCCACCCATTTATTTGATGTTCTCTTTTTCAGATCCAGCATTAGCCCCAGTAGACGGCGGCTGGTCAGCCTGGGGCCCGTGGACACAGTGTACGAGCGCGGGTGGAGCCGGCTGCGGTGCCTCTGCTGGCTGGCGAGAGCGGAGACGGACTTGCACCAACCCTGTACCACGACACGGCGGGACAGACTGTGATGGGAACAAGATTGAGAGGCAGATCTGTGACATGCGGCCCTGTGAGGTGCGGAAAGCTACTGCTTGGACGCCCTGGGTGCAAATTCCCGGTGAGTCAACATTGTAGCTACACTAACACTGAACCTACCAAAACAGATTGTAATGGCAACAAGATTGCGTAGGAGATTTATGTGACATGTGACCCTGTGAGGAAAGCCACTGTACGCCCTGGGAGCAGATTCTCTCTATTACCAAGCAATATACGGTAAAACTATATTGACAGTTAGCCCCCTGTTAATTTTGAAGCCAATTTCTATGTTTCGCGGCACCTACCCAGCAGTGGGCTAAGACAGGCTGGTAATTATGTTATTTATTTATGACGTTTTCAAGTGTGCTGTAGATCTTAGAAAAATTCATCTCTGGATTCAAATTGAATTCATGACGATGAAACTGTTTCTCAAGGTAAGAACTGTGTCGTGACAACTGTTAAAATTTGAACAGATAAAGTGGAGACAAGATTGATAAGACGCTTGATTAGGATATTTTTGTTTATTTGCAGGTAACACGTCTGATGGGAGTTACACCGAGAAGAGATTCAAGTTTCTGTGCAGAGCTCCTTCACCCGAGCAAATCAAGGTACGGACTGACTCTCAAATCCACCCTTCCCAACAAGATTGCTTTGAGAAAGAGTGATCAATTCGTTTGACGAAGCCAGCAAAAAAAATTTACGTGTGTAGTCTGTGTGTCAGTCTGTGGGGAAAGTTGGCTACTAGAATCTTTGCTTTGTGACATCGTAGCTTCCAAACGAATGAACCGATTAAAATTTCTCTTTTTCTGTTTGTCAAGTGAATGGATTAAATGTTTGAAAAAAACGGTGCAGCCGTTTAAAATGTTATGATACGTCGGAGGTTTTGAATCGTACTAGCTTGTTTCACGAACATCAGTTTCTAGCAATACAAAGCTCTTCTTCAATTCCAGTTGTCAATAGCCCGTGAAGAAGAACGCTACTGCAACTCCCGAGGCACTTGCAGCAATACTCCCCCTGAAGAGGAGTCCGGTTGGGAAGAGTGGGGCCCTTGGGAGGCCTGCACGGCGGCCTGCGGCGGAGGCCAACAGACCAGGCGCAGGCGCTGCAGGAGGCCTCCGTGCGATGGTCCTGATGATATGCTAAGGCCTTGCAATACACATGCTTGCTCTGGTAAGGACCCCTCTCTTCGAAAAATGTTAAGTTTTTCTGCCGAGTTTCAATTTGTCCAAAACATCTGTGATAGACAGACAGATTCACCCTTTATGTTGGGGTATCTAAGTATCATAATGCAAAGCGTTGACAAGCGAACCATTGTTATCCATTTTTATCTCTGTACCAATTTCCCTCTGAGCACCCAACACCATTTGTAACACACTGTACCAATTTCCCTCTGAGCACCCAACACTATTTGTAACACACTGTACCAATTTTCCTCTGCGCACCCAACACTATTTCACACACTCTGTACCCATTTTCCTCTGAGCACCCAACAGTTGCACCGATGCCAATCTCCTTCTGACATTTCAAGTCCATCTACGTTTTCCAAATATTCACCATTCTGGTTTTTCAGGGGAATGGTCCTGCTGGACAGAATGGAGCTCCTGCAGTGGAAACTGTGTAAATGGAGGCAACTCTAAAGGACACAGATCTCGCACCAGAAAGTGTCTGTCACCTGAAGGTTGCACCGACGCGGCCGCGGCTTTGGAGCGACGCGCTTGTCTTACTAACTGTGCTGGTAAGCTGATATACCTACCTACTTAGATGTACCTACTGGTTTAGTGCGGTGACCTGAAGTGGGTTTTGGCATATACCAAATCAGTCCAGTCGACGGCACGAAGTTCTTGTAGGTCTGTCTCAACTTTGTTGTCCTAGTGGTACCTCGGATGCACCATAGGTCTTCGGACACTTGGCCGCGTACGGTTTTCTGGCTACTAGATCCTCTCTTATCCGATTAGGTAGCCCGAAGCTGATGTAGATATATGCATCTCGATAAAAAACTGGGTGATCTGACGGTGAGTATTTGTGCGGAAACTGCGCAAGCGGAGGCAACGCCAATGGACACAAATCTCGCACGAGGAAGTTTCTGTCGCTTGAAGGGTGCATCTACGTGGCCGTATGCAGCTGTTGAATTTTGAATAATCTTACACATGAATATGATATAATTGAAAATGTAAAACTAGCTTAAAAATTGGACATTGAAAAGGTATTTATCAATGCCAGACATTAAGTTTCTGAAATAGAATTAAGTATTCAAAAACTAATTTCTGTCCAAAATCAAAACAAACCAAGAACAAAAGCAATTACGAAACGTGAGATTGATGATGAAGTCTGTGACATTTAAAATTCGACTTTTTCGATGAATTGTATAGTGCGCATCCGAGGTTCTTCGCCCACTAACTAGGAGAAAACCAAAACTAGCAGAAAATTGTTCATTATCTCTGAGATGATGTGGGTAGACCTATTTTGATGGCTAGAGTGTGCCTCTACAAAGTGTTGTTATGATTGCAGATTCAAACGCAGGCTGGGGAGACTGGGGCGAGTGGGGTCCGTGTGAGAACGGCGAGCGAGTGCGACAACGCAGCTGCGAGTCAGGCGCATGCCTCGGAGCGCAGCTGCAGGCGGCTAGGTGCGGCGATGATGATGACGATGTTGACAACGGTGAGTCACTACTGTAGGTGACTAATAGTTCAGGAGACTGGGGTGGGTGGGGTCCGTGTGAGAACGGCGAGCGAGTGCGACAACGCAGCTCGACAAACGTAGTGTCGCCCTCCGGCCAGGTGGAATGACGACCTAAAACTGCAAGCAGATGCTGGTTGCGGCTTCCATAGGGCGCTAGGGCGCTCATTATAGGACGCGGCTATCCAGCAGTGGACCAGCATATACGCCGTTGATTCCATGGATTACATTTTTATAGACGGTTTTGACAGAAGTTCTCGTACATTGTATACGTTAAAAGCGGCTGAAGATAGGACGCTAGAGGGCTCATTAAGGACGCCGCCGTTCAGCATAAGCTTCATGGATTCTATTTTGTTGGACGAATATGACAGAAGTTTTCACACATTGTTCGTTAATAACAGACGACGCTGCTCCTCGCCTTTTAACTTACAGAGATCACCACCCTAAACTACTTAGTACCACTCCGGAACCGTGGTCCCACTGCGATGTCCCACTGGTGGGACAAAACTTTTCGTGGTCCCACCAAACACACACTTGACCGTTCAACATATGGCTCCGGGTGCAATAATATATATACACACCCTTTCAGTCACAGTCGCCACGAACCCGCCCCCCCCCCCGGGGGGTTAGACGGGCTTCGTTAGGAGTAAGTTAATGTTGACACCCCCCCCCCGCTTCGCGGGGGTGGGAGGATGTGGACGGTCAAGTGTGTGTTTGATGGGACCACGAAAAACTTTTGTCCCACCAGTGGGACATCGCAGTGGGACCACGGTTCCGTCACTCTTAGTACCTACCTGGCTAGACATTATTTCTCAAGTCTAAACGAATGTACAAACCTCCAACAGAACTGCACGCGCTGCCCGCCTACACCCAGAACGTGGAGATGGCTTCCTTCGTGACTATGGATACCAACAGGACGCTCAGTGTTGGGAGCATCGTGGGATGCGTTGTAGGCGCTTTTCTTATGGGTAAGTTCTTAGTTTATCTTACAAAGCTATAATTTTTTGTCACTGATCCAGCATATTGGGTGGACTGGACTGGGCAAAATACGTATCTATTTATCTTTCTATGCTTGTGTTCTTATTTTGAGACTGTTCTCGTGATTTATGTAGATGGTAGAAGTACAAGTTGCAGTTTTTTTTATGCAACTCAAAAACTATTAAATTCAATTTTTTTGTAAGCCAAGGCTTTTCCTATCGCCTTGATTCTCTGTAATATTATATTTTAATATGTGAATAAAAAAAAAATTGAAACTGAACTGAACGATCGCCTCTTTTCATTATTTATGACGATTCGTTCAACCGGTGTAAAAAGGTATAAGGCAGACAGATAGATAGGGAGACGCAGTTACTTTCACGTTTTTTTATTACGATATGGTATTTAGTTATTGGATCACCAACGAAAGATATAGGTACTTACACCATAAAAAAAATTGGTTGTCTGTAAAGTCGGTTTACTGACGATAGTTGAACGTGACAACGTCTTAAGAAAATACTGATGGAATGGTAGCATTTGATACTCGATCAAAACATGTAAATGTACTATAGTATAGCAGCTGTCCACGCAGACGCATCGCTCACTCAAGTAGGAGAGAGACGGATGTCGAGCGCTCTCGCTTGCACTTCAAGCCTTACATGGAACGCCTCAGAGCGAGGTAACGCCGCATGACGTCATGTTTTTTCGTGCGTGCAGCCAGCTCTATCGAATTATAAGACGTTGTCACGTCAAAAATGAGAACAGACAAAGAGGAAGAAAAGAACCTGCATAAAGGTGAACATTGATTACACAAAAAACATAAAAGCGCATTATTAGTTTAGCCTTTTTTTTATTCGGCGAGGAAATTCATTTGCGAATAAACTGTTCTGAGGGGGACCAGAATTATGTGGGACTCGACGCCCTGAGAAGGACGTAATACCCACTAAAACCTCTCCGGTGTCCCTCTCTCGCCATTTTCACCGAACCACGGGAACATTTAAAACCTCCGTGGCCCGACTCTTCCTCCTGCGAACTTATTTCTTAAAAAAAGCCATTCATACAAACTGCTCCACACAGCTGTTGTATTCGCCGCACAGAAGTATCGTTCGAAAAAAACATGTTACGGCTGTGCTGAGTCACACAGATGTGTGTTTTCTTAGCCGCTGCTCAAAAATGAAGTCCTCGACGAGTACTATAATAGTACCTATACCTTTAGAAATTTGGCAGCATTTGTGGCTGGATGTATATAAAACATTTCGATACAGAACCTTTATAAAGTAACGACGAGATTCGGATGAGTTTCAGTGTTTAGTTCTATAATTTGACCTTTTCTAAGTGTACATTTATTGTATTTATGGAAATAAAGACTTTTTGATTTTGATTTTGATTCTGATTTGACTTCACTTTTAATTGAGGATACAACTCGTCCGAATCTAAAACCAAGAGACTTTAGATTCGGACGAGATGTACCCTAAGCTGCAAGGGCTTGCTGCGCAAGGGCAGATTTATATTTTTTTCAAATTTTTGAAAAAAAGACAAGGTGTAATTTCAGCAGTCAAAGTGAACTAACAAAACCACTTCTTCCCAGGTTGTCTCCTCTGCTTAGCCATTGTGATCGTCTGCCAACGGCGCGGATCCCGGATGCCGTGGAACAAACAGAACCGAGTGCCTTCGAGTCCTCATTACATCACCGCCAAGCAGAACAGCTATGTCACTGTGCCTTTAAAAGATGTGGTAAGTTTCGATTATACTTTTTTAGAGCAGTTACGCCATAGATATAAGTAAAATTCTATAGATATGGTACGCTTCCAGCGCTAACTCAACAAATGGCCTGTATTGTGTTACAACGCAAAGACACGCTATTTCCAATCTTTTGCAATAAACTTAATGAACAACAAAGATGGAAAGACGTACCTAGATTCAGTGTTGGTACGACTTTCCATTTTTGTTGTTCAGTAAATTCAGTGCACTTCAGTGCGACCGATACAACAATACACACGCGAAACACGAACGCTGGCGGCGCCGGTCCGACTATGACTAAGGTGGGTGGACCTAATTTAAGTCTTCCACTTTCGAGAAGCTAGTATCCAATCTCGCGAATTTTACTAAGATCGATGGGTCACGCTCATCAAAAAACTTGGAATAAATTCAAATGTTGCTTTTTGCACTGCATCCGTTCCGAATCCGTGAAAATACGGATCTAGAGCGTCGATCAAGGTATCCGCCGTCCCTCGCGGGCACGTCGAAGATCTAAAGTCTAAGATAACGCGGACCGAATCCGGATGTTGCTCAAGCTCTGATTCTATCTCTGATCTAAATCCAAGCACCTCGGGCTGTCAATATACTGTGCTGAATTGGAGATTCATTGATGAGGGCAAAATATCGGATGACGGAAATCAGGCGCCGAATTCTGCTAGCCAATCGCTTTACTATGACAATCGTATCGTGACGATACGATTGTCATAGTAAAGCGATTGGCGATTGACGATTCTGCGACGATACTATCGTCGCAGAATCGTCCATGGATAAAAGAAACTCTTAATAGTGCGTGCGGTGCTATTTGCCAAAAGCTCGATGAAATGGTTTTAACTTTGACACTTTTGTTTGACACGCATCCCTCCATCTGTCGTTTCTTTCATTAAATACTAGCTGCACCCCGCGGCTACGCACGCGTTGTTTCTATGGAAACGTTTAAAGGTGATTTCTATCCCACAGGAACTGATTTATGGGATAAAAAGTATGCCTATGTTTGATTCCAGGATTACAATTACCTGTATGCAAAATTTCAGCCCGATCTATTCAGCAGTTTTGGCGTGAAGAGGTAACAAACATCCATCCATCCAAACTTTCACATTTATAATATTAGTGTGATGTGATAAAATGTGTCATTCTGAGTTGATTTCATTGTCATGGTGAAGCGATTCATTTAGTGGAATTCGACCCCGGATATTGTGCGTAAACTTCCATACTAATAGTTCTATAACTAAGTACTACTTCGGAACGTATGTTCACATGTTTGGATCGGATGCATTGCGTAACCGATCTTCTATATTAATAATTTCGGACCGGTCTACGGTAGACTCGAACTAAATGCACATCAAATTGAAGAACGTAAAAAATTAGTCGATCCGAGTCAACAACTTATAGGCGGAAAATTCGGATTATCGAGTAGTTTCAATATGAAAATGAATAAATTGCTAAAAAAATTGTAACGGCGTTGCAAAGTAAACATGTCAATTAAGTATAAACATGTCTATGGTTCGGTCTTGGTACCGTGGACGGAAGAAATCGCTCCCCAGGGTATATAAATACTCCTTGATCGTAGCTTGGTACATATATAGTGATCTGTGGTTCGGTCTAATTCCTTTGAATGAAAACTCTTTGCTCTTTGATTGAGAAATCATAATATGTATAATAATAGTAATAGTAGTATTTTATTGCACCCGTGCGAAGCCGGGGCGGGTCGCTAGTAGGATAATAATTAAGCTGAGGACTAAAGCTCGTTTTTAGTAAAATTCGGGAGGTTGGGTACAAGCTTCTCGAAAGTGGAAAACTCAAATTAGGTCTAATTAGGGCCACACCTCGGTCATAGTCGGCCCGGCGCCGCCGGCGTACGTATTTCGCGTGTGTATTGTTGTCTCGGTCGCAGTTCGTACTAAATACGTCTTGGAAAGACGAAGTCTTTGTCGTTCATTACATTATGTAGGTATATTGCAATAGATTGTAAATAGCGTGTCTTTGCGTTTAGTTGTAACACAACACAGGCCATTTGTTGAGCTAGCGCTAAGAGAACGTACCAATTCTACAGAATTTTACTAATATCTATGTCGTAACCTAATCTTTCCTAAAATAAACTTTAATAAAACTTCTATAGCTTCATCAAGAACAGGCTCCAGCCACCTACACCTTTCAGAGGCAGGCTCCATTGTTCTACAAAATGCCAAATCCGAAAATAATGGGTATTGTCTTCGTGGAAAATTTGAAACGGTATCCCTTTACTTAGATTACCTGGTTTTAATAGAGATTCATAATTGCTATTTTTGGACAATGGACTTAATAAGATACCTTATATTTTGGAAAGGTCCAACTATTTTCTAAGACAAAAGAAAGATGATTGAAGGATTTTGATAAGGGTACTGGCCGGCGGCGTGGGGTTTGTTATCTTTTACAAGTTTTAGGTGATTAAAGTTGAGTTCGTTCTTTAAGTTATGGTACCTATGCCTCAATTTTTTTGAACAAGGATATATAAAAGCGGTTGTGTACAAAGTGTACCTATTACCACTTTAAGCGTCTACCGCTAAACGTGCCAGCTCAAACGAGGGGTGTTTTGACATAATTCTGATAATAATGACGCTTTCGAAGTGTACATTTATTGTATTTTTGGAAATAAAGATTTTTTGATTTGATTTGATTTAATAAAAGGAAACTGCTTTCCTTCCTCTGGTAACTTAACTACCCCTGGCGGTACTATAGTCGTCTCTTACGACATTCACGGGATTCGTACGCCGCTGGCAAACGATTGTGTATACGACGACCTCAGTGGCGCAGCGATTGCGACGCTGGAGGTTGCGGGTTCGATTCCCGCCCCGGGACAAATGATTGTACGATCTGCAGATATTTGTGTTCTGGCGTTTGTCTTATTTTGAAGAAACTGAATATCGATTTCGAATCCCACTTACACTTTTACACTGTTTTTAAATTTTGCGGGAAAAATACTTATCCTCGGGAATAACAGTTTTATCGGAACGCCTCGAGATCATGATCTATACAATGGAGAGAGAATATTTTAAATCGGTCAATA
Organism: Eupithecia subfuscata; assembly: GCA_963564075.1. Classification (NCBI taxonomy): domain Eukaryota; kingdom Metazoa; phylum Arthropoda; class Insecta; order Lepidoptera; family Geometridae; genus Eupithecia; species Eupithecia subfuscata. The sequence continues at coordinate 2,658,309 of OY751116.1, read as the reverse complement.
ATTGTAGGCGAAATCGACGAACATACAAAAAAAAACATACGTTCAGCCTCTCCTAAAAAATATCCATTTATGCAATGTATTGTATTAAGTACTAGCTTCTGCCCGCGGCTTCGCACGCGTTGTTCTTATGGAAAAGTTCAAAGGTAATTTTTATCCCGTGGGAACTGATTTATGGGATAAACAGTAGCCTATGTTTCATTCCAGGCTTAGAGCTCCACCGATGCAAAATTTTAACCCAATCTGTTCAGTAGCTTTGGCGTGAAGACGTAACAAACATCCATCCATCCATCCATCCAAACTTTCGCATTTATAATATTAGTGTGATATAATTTCATTTCATTTTGTCCGCAGCCCCGCAAAGCGAAACGCCAGCCTTCCTTCACCGGCATCGGAGGCTCAAGCGGCATCGTCCTCTCCAAAAGCAACAATCTATCCAACGCAAACAACCACAACACGGCATTAGCCACCCCCAAACTGTACCCTAAAGCAATTGCCAATGAGTATGACTCCGTCGGAACCCTGCGAAGACATTCCAACCAACCAAATAATAAGAGTAATATCGACGTAGAAGAGGATAAGTTCTATTGAGATTGTCAGAGGGTATCGAGAGATACTGACGGATTTATTGAGAAAGCATCAAAGGATTCCGAGAACAAAATCGAGTTGACGATAATAATGTGCTTCTTTGAAGATACATTCGTGTTTCATGTGAAAAGGATGTTGTAAATGATATGGAGTCGCGTATCATTGAAGCTACTTTTTTAGTAGGTACAAAAATTTCAACATAATGATTTAAAATTTGGGTGATTCTTGAATTATTAGAGACATTTAAAATACAAAAGATGCTAAGACAAAGCTATGGTTGAAGCTGAATCGATAAACTGTGATGAAAGTGCCTGGATATTTTAGTGTTATGTTTAAAGAATGATTTATGTGATCCTAAGAAATTATCAAGAAAGACTTGTGTAACTATAAGTGAAGTGTGTGACGACAGTTCGTTAAGAATTTTGTACGTGGACAATGTTATGGGTTTGTTTTTTTGGTGGTTTTGATTTGACACTGGACATTTTGCAGCCAAAGACGGATTAGTGAGTTAGTATGCGAAAGAGATTTCTTGGATGTTTTACCTGTTTCACTTCTTGTCCGTAATCATTGTTTTTTTATGTCTGAATTTTGATGTGTTGATTATTTCATGCAATTTGTTTTAACGTTTACAAATTCTTGCATATTATTCACACTAGATTGCAATATCACACAACGTGCCATCTTTACATAGCAATAATTCATAGATTTTACGTTCATATTTTAAACTGGTTAGATTTTATTTTACAATTCATATTTTATGCTATGTTAGATGATTTAAAGATAATTTTAAATGTGTTTAAGCCAACATGTGCCATGTAAATAAGTAGCGAATCAGTGTAAATAATTTATTTAGGTTAAGATGAATTAGTATTGAAATGAACGTTAGAATTTATTATTATTGTAATGCAGTACAAACAGGTGCCTTATACAAAATATATACTTATTTATACAGGGTGTCCCATAATGAGTGGATAATCTTAAAACGGCTTGTGCGGGGGCCCAAGGCCAATCCGAAACATTTTTTGTTTTTTTTTTATCTTGACCCGTTCGGAAAATATTTAACTTTTTGTAAATTTGGAAAAAATTGTACCTTTGTTCACATTTTTAGACTTGGTGCCTACAATTTTTTTATTTTTTTTATTTTTGTATTTGGAATATATTAAGAAAATATAGCGTAATTGAACACCGTTTGAATAATTTTGGTAACTAGGAGCAGTAATTTTCAAGACAGTATTAAAGTGGAAAATTGAAATTTTTCATTTAATTTTACTAAGTTTAAGCATCTGTGGTTTAAAAAAAAGGTATGAAAACCTAAGAAGCCATGTACATAAAAAACATGTCCATTTCAAGAGGATTCTTAAATGATAAAAAACTACGAAATATTATACAATGAAACACTGAGATATCGCCACTTTTGTGTAAAAAGGGGCCATTTATACTAGAAATAAAATTGAACCATCACACATTAATAAAATATCTTTACGCCACACTCTCGTTCTTCTTTTCTACTTAAAACACAGAAAATCTATTTTTTCTTAAACATGCTTCTTGTATTCAAAGAAATAAATAATAATCTAGCCGAAAGTAAAGAGAGTTTGTGTTATGTGTGGCCTCTTATTTGGTGGTATTTTAATTTGGAAAAGAGATACGAACTCCGATCAAACGAGGTTCAAAGCAATGGTTTCCACCTTTTTGGTGAAGCCAAAGTGCAATTAAGGAGTATTTTCACTTTTGACCATTCCTATTTTGAATAATTTTTGACATTTGTGGAAAATTCTTTTCTACGCGTCACTCGACATTAGTTACAAGTGCTCTCTCGTTTCATTTTTCTTAAATTATTTTTATACGACAATTTGGCTTTCTACTGGACTTGAATCCATTGGATTTCTTTTACTGGGGCAACTTGAAGGAACTGGTGTACAAAAAACCCATTTCCTCAATAGAGGAACTTCGACGTCGAGTTCAAAACGCTGCGGACAAAATTAACGAACGCAACTACGGAAGTTTGCTAAAAAATCCTTTATTACAAGATGCAGAGCATGCATCAGAGAAGCAGGACACCAGTTCGAACATCTACTGTAATAAAAAAAAAATTATTTACAATTATGTTGGTTTAATTTTATTTTTAGTGCGAACTAAAAATAAAATTAAACCATTGTAAAAAAAGCAGTTATCTTGTACTCATAACACTAACTCCTTTTACTTTCGGCTACATTATTATTTGTTTATTTAAGTGTTTTCCGTGTGCGAAGCATACTTTTCACCGTTTTAGAACGAGAGTGGCGTAAAGATATTTTATTAATGTGTGATGGTTCAATTTTATTTCTAGTATGAATGGCCCCTTTTTACACAAAAGTGGCGATATCTCAGTGTTTCATTCTATAATATTTCGTAGTTTTTTATCATTTAAGAATCCTCTTGAAATGGACATGTTTTTTATGTACATGGCTTCTTAGGTTTTCATACCTTTTTTTTAAGCCACAGATGCTTAAACTTAGTAAAATTAAATGAAAAATTTCAATTTTCCACTTTAATACTGTCTTGAAAATTACTGCTCCTAGTTACCAAAATTATTCAAACGGTGTTCAATTACGCTATATTTTCTTAATATATTCCAAATACAAAAATAAAAAAAATAAAAAAATTGTAGGCACCAAGTCTAAAAATGTGAACAAAGGTACAATTTTTTCCAAATTTACAAAAAGTTAAATATTTTCCGAACGGGTCAAGATAAAAAAAAAACAAAAAATGTTTCGGATTGGCCTTGGGCCCCCGCACAAGTCGTTTCAAGATTATCCACTCATTATGGGACACCCTGTATACAAAACATATCAATGGGCATTGACAGTGAATTCATTTCTCAAAATAATTATAAATGTAATCGTAAATCTAATGCTGTAATAATAGCATTAATATAATTTCACAGAGACGCTATCAAATTGGTAAAAATGAAGGTTTTTTATATCTTGTTGAAAATTCTTCAACATTATCTATCGACTCATGTTGAGTCTATAAATGACATTAGATGGATAAGTATTTTGTGTGACGATCACTTTTCAGTCAAAAGTGTTTTATTCTTATTTTTGTTTATTTTTATGCAAATTATTGAATTTAAGTTAACCAACTATATTCAATTTATATAAAATCATAGCGAGATCTATAAATTGTCTAGTAGGAAACGCTTTTTGTGGTACAGAATAGTAACTTAAGTAAGCGACGCGAACCGCACTCATCCTGATGAAGTCCCTCGTTAAGGGATGAAACGTTGGTGTTCTTCCAACACAAAATAGGTTCGTAGTTAACCCGCTTACATTCATAAGAATAGTAACTCTCAACTCTATATCTGTAACCATCACTACTTAACCATTCTCTTTAGTACCATTACCATTGGAATTAGTATCCCTCGGTGATTAAAAGTAATGGTACTCGTAATTGGATTCTAGTTGATATAGCTATCGGTTTCCAATCGCGTAGGTACTTGGATTGCATCGAATCTATTATATAAGTTGCTTGAAAATTTTACGATGCGATTGTCTGTCCAGTCGCTCTGCTATGACAATGGAATCGTCGCAGAATCGTCACGTAGTATCCATAGATGAACGAGCGTGCGAAGCTATTTGCAGATATTGATATAATGGCAGAAGCCTTTATTCACAAAGAAAATTACACTGGTATTTACAATTGAAACAACTGAGCTAACTGCAAACAGTCTACAGGTAGCTCAACTGATCCATATCATCAATACCAGTCGGAAGCGTCCCCAAGACGCTGGCTGTATTGATATAATGTTTTCAACCTTGACACTTATATCCATCTGTAGTTTCCTTGGGTACATCTGGTCCGAATCTCAAACTGATCCACGCACGAGATGTCCACTTCACTTTTGAGTAGGGGTACATCTCTTCCGAATCTAAAATCTCTTGATTTTGGATTCGGATCAGTTAGTTGTACCCTCAACCAAAAGTGAAGGGGACATCTCGTCCGAATCTCTTCTTTTTCTTTGATGGTAGAATGCCAAAATGTGTCATTCTGTGATACCATTGTGATCGTGAAGTGATTAGTATAGCAGAATAGGGTTGCAATGCAAGTCTCGCATTCACTTAGAGTCAGTGCTTTAACCATTTTGGTTAATTTACCATTTGAATAATGGCAACCTTACATACTTACATTTGTTTACAGAGATCGTAACGGTGATAAATCTTAATATCGCCCGGGTGAAGAATTTTTGGCAATTCTTATTTTTATTTTCTTGTTCTTACTAAAGGTTATTTCCAAACTCGCTGTGATTATTCTTTCCGATAGCTCCTGTATACATATTTGATGAGGCTTTTATCTCGAGAACCCAACGTTTAGATAAATAATGTACCGGTATATTTTAATATTTCTTTACCGAGCTCTATGTAACGTTAGTTTTACGCAAAGCTGTATTTCGTTATTGCTAACTACTTAGTAACAATAAAGACTGTTTTATGATAAGCTGTTGTTTTAATACCTAAGCGTGACCTAAATAGTGTCAAAAGCCTTCTATACACTAGCCAAACTCGATGTGGAATGTTCGTAAACAAACCAATACACAAAAACTAAAACCCACTTGCTTCGCGTCGAATTAAAAAACGCGGTAACAGAGTGAATTTTAAGGTTAAGTATGGGCGATTTTTTTACAAATATTCTACATCGAGTTTCGCTAGTGTATGCCCGGTACCTACTATAGACCGATTTTATACCCCAGTCTGTCAGTATGCATAGCGGCGACGGGCAAACCATACCAACATTGTACAATATAACTTTAATCAATTATGCTACCAGTGGAAACTTCATAAATAGCCCTCAGTTAAGGGGGTACCTACCCTCAAATTGCTTATTTTCAACTCCGTCGGACCTCCATATCTTCCAAACTACTGAATATTTAACTTTGAAATTTATATATGGTAAAGTTCAGGACTTATTCTATCGATCATATGTTTCGAAAACACGGTTCCATAAAATTTTCTCGATATAAAAAAATCGCAGTTACCTCTAATTTTTTACTAAAACCCTAATTTCTCAATAAATACAGATGATACGATCTTGAGATTAAGCATAGTAATTGAGCTAAGTATAAAGAACATTTTATATGTTGCCTTTTTTTCAATTAACTATTCTAATGTTTGTGGGGAGCAAATAACTACTAAAAACTTGATTTTTGGGCTTACGCCGCTTTGCTCTGTCCCGCTCCTGTGAACGCGAAATCCTATGCCTATCCTCTTCACACAATAACGAGGTAGGGTACCGCCTTAAGTACTTTCATATATTTGTACTAATCATTAATTTTTTGTAATTTTCTAGCTGTAAGTTTTCATAAAATTTTCATAACAATTCAATTTGTAATAACTTTAACGGTAGGCTATAACACCCTGCGTGGCAATGATATTCTTTCGAGAGACGTTAGGAATTCTTTTCATGAGACGTGTTGGCTTTAGGTGCGTTTTCGTGAGACGTAGGGAAAAAGCACGTCCCACGCGAGACGTTGGGAATAACTATTATTGACTCACCCATGGAGATTACGATGAGAAGACACTGAAGCGCGTTCCGGCAGAAGGTAATCTAACAGAAATTAGCTAGAAATAGCTATGCCTGCTATTAGTACGCTTCACAAATAATGCTCTTGAACGAATCCTTACACACTAGGTCCAATTAGTTCCTTCCCCAATAAAAGAACACTCGAAGGTCTAAGCACCACTTCATAGGAACGTTCTATCTCAATTAGGCTGACTACAATAAACATACAGTAGAAGCTACGTCGCGTGCGATAGCGTAGTACGTGAGATGCGTAGCAACGTCTTATTACGGCCAGCGTAGAGCTGGGTTCTAGTTGCAAACGGCGTTGGAAGCTGCTAATTTGTCAACGAAAGCCTTTAAAGCTTGCGTTGGTGTCTGAAGCGCGGTTGACACCTGCAGGAATTAAGAGATTACCTACCTACCTATTATAACGACCTCTAAAATTATCATCTCTAAGAAATCAAATAATATCGCAAAAATGTTCGACTTCGACGGGACTTGAACCCGCATCCTTTCCTCAGTACGGGAATGTGCTAACCAACTACACCACGAGGTCAAGTGACGTAGGAGTCGATAATCTTTGCGACTTTCTACGGACTCAAGCGCCGTTATCTACTGGGGGAAGGATGCGGGTTCAAGTCCCGTCGTAGTCGAAAATTTTTGCGATATTATTAGATTTCTTAGAAATTAGAAATTAGCCAGAGTGCGAGGCTTACACAATATAATAACAAAAACTTTAGACCTCTAAAATTCTTCTAAAACTTTCTGTTATCTGTGCATACCTCTAATACAGATAGCGGCTTCGATTCCCGCCGTTTTCGAAAAAACAAACAAAGGGAGGCTTTTGCCCCACGCGAGCTAAATTACTACGTACGAGTTGAAGTCCTTGGTGTCTTGGGGCACACGCAATTTATAAAGATCTTACTAAACTTCTTATAGAATCCGCAGGTGATCGGAATGCTGGCTTCTATTTCGGTCAACAAATTAGCATTGCCATTCAACGTGGCAATGCTGTTAGCATTGTGGGCACTCTTCCTTCTGGTGACGACTTAGATTTAAAAAAATAGATAGAAGTGTAAATACTAGTTGTAATTTGTTATATTCTGTTATTGTAATTTTCATAAATTATATAATAAATTATTTTTATGACGGCGACATTTTTTTATAAACCTAGAAAGCACGGCATCCGGAACAAATATCTGCAGATCGTACAAACATTTGACCCGAGGCGGGAATCAAACCCTTGCGTCGCAGGCGGCCCTTCGCCCGCCGCACCACAGAGGTCGTCAACAAGTAGGAACTATAGGTATAGGCTCTATCAATGTCAATCCGACTGACATGACGTTCACCTATACTAGGAAATGACCCGAATTCGTGGTCTTTGATCTTGGGGCACTCAACTCAGAAATCAAACAATAGGTAGGCTGGCACAATATGGATCCAATCACAGAAATATCTAGATATATTTCTATGGGTTCAATCTACAAACGTCTTGAACGTTGGCTCGACTAAAACAGCCTCGGTAATAATTGAGTAGGGTTTACCCACTCTGGTATCAAAGGATTCCTGTTGAATAGTTTCGGTGGGTATGACATGGACTATTGTTTTGGATTGAAATAAGTTTACAGAACAGCTAGAAATAACTGTACCTACCTACTAGGACATTAACAGCGGTACTACAAAAACCAACGTAAACACTGGTCTAACAAGCGTTTAGCTAAACAGTTACTAAACAATTAAACGTGGGTTTAACAAGAGTTTAACAGTCTCACCACAAAAAACATAGACACGACTTAGACACGTGTTTAACAGTTGTTTAGCAAAAGTGATACGACAAAACCATATCTAGCCGTTGTTTAGAGTTAGACAAGGTTTAGATAGTGTCTAAATTGAAACAACAACAACCCCTTGTTTATCACGTGTTTAACATTCGCCATATTGCTTTCTCTCAGTGCGTAAATAGCAATGGATATCTTCAATTATGCTAATTTTAAAGATTTGGACGACATGGAATTTATGGATAACTATCGTGATCAAGTGTACCGAGTGCGAGTGAATTTCTTTCCTTTCGAACATTACAATAACCCTCTAACTATATATAAACTATGTCTAAAGCCGTGTGAACTGTAAACCGCCGTAAAATGCAGTTTTGTGACAACAGATGTCTATTTTTTTTGTAGTAAAGCTGTATAATTTTAAAGTTTTTCTACTTAGTCCCAGTGAAATTTAAATGTATAGTTTTTGGTGTTCGATACGGAAAACGAAAATCGAAAACTCTTTGGTAATCGGAAACTGGACTCGTTTGGATTGGAAGTGCCAATCCAACCGAATCGAAAGGTCTTTTTCGTGTCTTCGTGTTTGAAGTAGAATATTTATTTAGAATATATACTTTGGGATATTTTGCTTTCCGATTATTTTCTATCAGATTTATCTTCATATAAATTATGAAAGCCTTCTCATTTCTTACGGGAGCTTTAACTTTTTTAGTACCTCAGACTAGTTTATTACAAACAAGGGTGTAAAACAAAATAGCTTCAGATAAAATATTGTGTTTTTAACTTCCAAGAAAATGTATTGTAATATGAGAATAAAAGTAATTTGTCGACAATTTGTATTGTGTTTTTCTTATTTTTATAAGTTTTAGTAAAGGTTAGGTTTTAGGTAGTTTAAGTACCTTCCTACTTGTAAAGTTGCGAACAGTCAATTTTGCTTTATAGTAGGTACTACTCTTTGAAGATTTATTATCACCATGAGCAATAAAAGACAAAATCGTACGGTACCTTTATCTGCGTTATTCGTAGATCAAATACGTTTTTACTCTCCGACCTATGATTTACTAGAGTTTTATGAGCTTTTTATGATGTCGACGATCATAAAATATTTTGGTGCAGTTGCACCTGTTTTCCAGGCAGCTTCAGTCAATGACATTGGAATTGGGTTTGATTAGAATTTTATCAGAAAAATCTTAAACATTGCTCCGTTTTCCTCAGAATTATTTCTCATCAAGCAAACTCAAAAGGTTACTTATTTGCAACAGAGACATGTTATAACTCAACGACGACCTCTGTGGGGCAGCGGGCGAAGGTCTGCCTGCGACGCAGGAGGTTGCGGGTTCGACTCCCGCCTCGGAACAAATCTTTGAACGATCTGCTGACATTTGTCCAGGGCGCTCTGAATGTTTTCTATGTATAATAAAAAATATCTATCTATGTAATGTATTGTATTAAGTATATGAGTTATCTAGTACCCATAACACAAGCTCTGCTTAGCTTGGGGCTAGATAATGCTGTGTGAATTGTCCGGCATTATTTAATTATTATTTATATAACTAGTATTTACACTTGGAATCATTTCTTTTAAATCTAAGCCGTCACCAGAAGGCAGAGTGCCCAGAATGCTGGCAGCATTTCCACGTTGAATGGCAAATATTAATTCGTTGATGGAAATAAAAGCATTCCGATCACTTGTGTACTCTATGAGAAGTTTGGTAAGATTTTTAAAAATTGCGTTTGCTCCAGGACCAGTTCTGTTTCCAGATTCCACCACAAGCGGATCAAAAGGAAAGGTCACACACAATCACTCTCGTCTCGTTACTACCGTCAAATAGACTCACCCCTCTGTTTTGTTGTACACAATTGTATAGAAAAAAAAGGAGAGTCGTTTGCATAGTTCTATCCAAGGATCCATAGGATACCAGTCAACAAATTCAAAAACTGTTAAATTCTTGATCAAGCACCTAAAAATATGTGCGATAGCTCATTCGATTCGGAATGACGCATAGAAAAATGTATATCGAGGATTTATTAGCACACAAAAAATTGCAGTTGCTAAGATGCTGAGATTTTTTATAATAGGGCTTCATTCTTTCAAATCGAATCGAATGAAATCAAAAACTCTTTATTTCCATAAATACAATAAATGTAAACTTAGAAAAGGTCAAATAATAAAACCAAACGCTGACCCGGAAATAAAGTGATGACGGATTTTTTTGACTGCATACGCTGCAGAACTAAGTCTCTTCGATAGCTTATCTATGTGTGGGCCCCATTGAAGTTGATTATCTAAGGTGATTCCTCAACTGTTCTGTCACCAATAATGTACTATGTCTGGTGTGCGACCTCACTAACAAGGAAGTCATAACACACACGCTTGCAATTAGTGGGGGGAAATTATTAGCGGTGTGTGACGGAGCATCCCTAAGGACGTGCTGACAAAATTACTGGCATGTGAGCTATTTTGCAGGAGAGCCTTTTGTGCGAGTGCGAGCTTATTACGGCCCTGTCCTATGGCCGTCCAGTTCTGCAGGAACGGTGTTTTAGTGGATCCCGCAAAAATTATAGGTGTGTTCACACACAGTAGTTTGTATCCAGTTTTTTGCGGTAGAACAACGAGCAGTTATAAGACCTTTTACGAAAATTCCACCTCTCCCCCGCTCCCTAAAAATCGATATTCACAAGTTAATTCCCTGGAGTTCCAGGAGGTCTATTATGATTCTCCGAAATTAACTGCGTCCATCGTTTCGTCAAATTGGTATTCTGATTTACCAAAACTCGAGGCTACTACGGCACGAAGTTTGAAGTGGCGGCTTTTGCGGCGGGCACCTCTATTCTAATGTGCAATATGTATGAACGAAACATTGGATTCACAAAGTCCCTTCATTTTGATACAAACAAAAAAAAACATTGGATTCAAAAGTATTTTTTTCCAGAACCAATGTCAATTTGCACGGTGACTACAGAGCTATCTTTTCTTTTCTTGTAATTTTTCATTTGTCCATTTAAGACTGAAATTTCGATAAATTTATGATTATTATAATATTTTTTAAGCTTATAGCTTGCTACATTATTGAAGTTAACTCATAATATTTAAAAATCACTTCCCGTAACATATTTTTTCAGAATAGCGGCCATCTCATCCAAGCCTACAACCTACAACTTTCCCCAGCTGGCGAAGAAGGTCTTTATTTTCCCAAAGGCGCTAAAATCGCTCTTTTCAGGGTTCCGTTCCTCAAATGGTAAAAAGAACCCTCACTCTGTTTTCCGTCGGTCTACCTGACTGTATAGCTTTACCTGAAAATCTTTTTTCTGAGGAATGCGTGGAGGTCTCAATTAAAAACTGCCTGTAACACCTTGGCGCTGTGAAAAAACATCCATTTTAGTCATCGCAAGCAAAAGTGACAGCTGCTAGGCGCTAAGGTTAAGTTGCCTAAGATCGGATGTGACATAAGATCGGATGCATGGAATAACTCGCAAACTAGGCAATATTTTCCACTGCTGGTGACACTACTAGATCCGCCATTTTATTCTGCCCTTCTCCTCACAATGCGGCCGGCCAGCGACCAGACGGGACGTGCACACAGGTGATTCGGCAGAAAAGGTGTATTTTGTGGGAAAAATCGTTGATCCGATCTTACCTACAAAACTTTGATGGCTCATTGTGGTGAATACTTTCATTTAATTAATGTAATTAATTATTTTGGGGCAGAATTAGCGAATAATCTTTCGATCTGTATACTTTGATTACGCCTAGGACGTTTACAACCCAAGATCCGGTCTTCCCTCCAAATGCCGAAGATCGGATATAGCGGTGTCCGTAACGGACACCGCTATAAACCACTGATCATTTTTTGTCATCCATGAACGGTTCATGGATGACAAAAAATGATCAGTGGTTTTCAAGTGTTCATGCCCACTAACGACGCTATGATGGCGCTTAGACGACGCTATGACTATTAGATCTTAGGTACCTTTTCATTATTAAGTCCTAGGACACGAAGGATAAAAGTTTGTGAAACTTATTTAGGATGAGGAGGGAAGACCGGACTATGAAAACGCAAAAATAAAGAAAAATCGTATCTGTCAAATCTTTTGAGGAATTTCCTGACGGGATCATTGACATTTAATAAATGGACGAATTCCGGATGTTTTCCTAATGTGTACTTTATCATTAAACGAATAGAAGTGAAGATACTACATAGTCCGATCTTCGGTCAAAATGATATTTTCTTCACTATGTTAAGTTGAAAAAAGTCTGTTATTTAAGCTCTTAATTTGCTTAGATATATAGCTTAGAAGCAAACCAAAAAATTAGGGGTTAACCAATATTTCATTGTCTTCAATTTACAGTAGACCGCAACCGAAAAACGACATTGAATCATGAGAAAAAAATTAAAAATGCAGTACGTCCACATTTTTCGGCAAATGCGTCCGATCTTAGGCGACCTAACCTTATAGCACCAATAAACAGGAAAATCAGAAAACCATAAATTTTAAGATAAGTATCTACTTACATAATAATAAAAAATATGTTTAGACCCTCGCAAGGGAAAAAACCTGTAGCCTGTATGGTACTGCCCGTTCACCTAGAATCATGAAAGTTGGCAAGAAGCAAGGTCTTACAGAACAAGGAAATGTATTTTTATCTTTAAGTAAAGAGAAGAAACTAAAAGCCGTTCATTTTTAGTAACATCACAAAAAAACGCAGTGTGTCTGTGTAAATTTTTCGGCTCACAAGTATAATGTTTCCAGAATAAATGTAAGCGGGTTAACTTCGAACCTAGTTTGTGTTGGAAGAATACCAACGTTTCATCCCATAACGAGGGACTTCATTAGTATAAGTTTGTAAGGAGCCCTCGTACAGGTCATAACTTTGAGTTATAGGTACGACATAGTCATATAAGTTGTCAGTCGGTATTATAAAAAAACAAACAAACTAAATTATATCTAAAACTCACGTAAATAATTAGATCAGTAGGTAAACAATTATAAAATTCAAATTATTTCCAGTTGTTTTACCCTATTTTAAAACTAGTCCTGTCCCACAAGGCAGTGTCGGTGCAAAAGTTGCCATGATTATAAGTTTTCTAATAAAGCGGCGAGAAGGGAGAAAAGTTTAAAAATATAAATTGGTTCTTTATTGGCTGGAGTGAAAGTATTGGTTTTGTGGAAATGAAATCACGCTATTTTTGTAACGTCTGGCTGAAAACTTTCAGCCAGACGTTACAGAAATAGCCTGATCCGATAAGCCCATCTATCCGACAAGCCGAGCTTGTCTACGCAGTTGTGTTTCGATTTGGAGATAAAAATTGCTACAGATCGCATTTAGAATAAAAACTACCTACTAGGTTTTATAACCGACTTCAAAAAAGGAGGAGGTTCTTTGTCCGGCTGTATAAATCCATCTTATTCAAGGGTTGCTATACGTTAAATCATGACTACGAGAAAAAGAACCAATCAAATCTGGAGGAGTTATTTGCACAAGGAGTTTGTATCGAGTATTTTGTGCGGAGGAGGTTGTACAGCATTGGGATGGAGGTCGAATACATTGGTGTGATCTAAATTCAAACACCAAAATCATGAAAATGCTGATAACCTTAATATAATAGAGAGCATAATTGTTTTATTTTCTCTTTATTAAACAGTTTTGATGACTTTCTCATACCTAATATTAACCTCATTCAGTCACTCATTCTTTAGTAAAAAAAAAAACTTTTCAGTTAATCCGTTCAGAAAACTTAAAACCTTTAGGTACAAGACCACTTCACATAACAGTTGCAATAAAACTGTAGGATTCGAACCGTCTAGACACAATGTGCCGTCGAGTCGCTAGGGTGGCCATCTGGACTTACTCGTCTGGATGTAGGAACGTGTTGTTGGAAATGATAGCGTGGAGAGCAGCTGTATTGTCTTGTCTGCTTAGTAAGAAGAGAATATAATTGCTCGATGGTATACCATATGTGTAAGAAGAGAATATAATTGCTCTATGGTGTACCATATGGTATAAGAAGAGAATATAATTGCTCTATGGTATCATCATCATCAGCCCATATTAGTCCACTGCTGGACGTAGGCCTCCCCTAATGAGCGCCATAGCGCCCTGTCTTCAGCTTGCCGCATCCAGCATCTGCCTGCAGTCTTTCGCAGATCGTCATCCCACCTAGCCGGAGGGCCAGGTGCTCTATGGTATACCATAGAGCAATTATATTCTCTTCTTGTTAAGCAGACAAGAAAATAATAAGACAGCGCTTAGCCAACTATACTGTTTTTATGATAATCTCGTTCTCGATTCTCGAGTTCTATAGAATACGTCGATTCTAAACAGAAATATTGTATAAATGACTAGCTGAATTCTTACTATGTTGTTCTATTACCCGTTTTCTGAATGAAGCATTTTTCGCGGTAAAAAGTAGCCTATGTTCATCAGGAATAATGTGGGCTTCTATTGGTAAAAGAACTTTTTAAATCGGTCTAGTAGTTTCGGAGCCTATTCAATATAAACAAACAAACAATCAAATCCTTCCTCTTTATAATATTAGTATACATAATATAGATTAGACGCTCAGATGTCAGGTCCTGCGCACCGCAACATCCATGGCGTGGCAGGGCTAGTTGCGCGGCATGCTGCGCGGCATGCAGAAATGGAATATAATGCATTATGTCGCTGATTTCTCGATTATTATATTGTAATGCCTGGTAACATCTATGTATATTTGGATGGTTATAATAATACAACAATAGGATTATGATGACATCAAAGTTTCAACATCTGAATTGTCTTGAAGAAGAGGCGTATCCCTGCAGCAGTAGGAAATCGAAAATCGGTTCATCCGTTTGGGAGCTACGATACCACAGACAGATACACAGACAGACACGTTAAACCTAACACCCCTCTCTTTTTGCGTCGGGGTTAAAAATCAGTTTATCACGTCAAAATCTGCGAATATGCTTAGAAATTTTTAGTGTCTTTAGTTAAGTACATAAAAAATGTAAAATATCAGTAGTTCAGTCATAATATTGAAAAAACATTACAAAAAGGATAACTTTGGGATTTTTTTCTATCGAGTGAAGTTCATTAAATCTTACAACTGAATGCGACTTTGACTAGACTACCTCCTTAAGTAATTCATATCTTATTTTCAGAATTTTAAACACTATTTTCTGTCTCAGATGATTTTAAAAATCAAAAAAGCGCGTCATCTATTGGTATATCCATCACTCTAAAAAAATTGGTTGTCTGTAAAGTCGGTTTACTGACGATAGTTGAACGTGACAACGTCTTAAGAAAATACTGATGGAATGGTAGCATTTGATACTCGATCAAAACATGTAAATGTACTATAGTATAGCAGCTGTCCACGCAGACGCATCGCTCACTCAAGTAGGAGAGAGACGGATGTCGAGCGCTCTCGCTTGCACTTCAAGCCTTACATGGAACGCCTCAGAGCGAGGTAACGCCGCATGACGTCATGTTTTTTTGTGCGTGCAGCCGGCTCTATCGAATTATAAGACGTTGTCACGTCAAAAGTAGGTGCAGATTGTCTTACTTTAGATAGGACGTCGATAAAATTCTTGAATCGTTTCATAAAAGTCAAAAGAATGGTTCACCTTTCGGCATCGATAACTTGGCTATCGGTATTCCAATGCTGAGCTCTTGAACATTATGGCACGATTATTAAAATCTCTCAGTTCTAACAGTATCTTCTTGATTAGAGTAAAGTAAAGTAAATTTATTCATCACAAATACATGAATACATCATAAAATTACATTAACTTAGAATTATACTTATTTTTTCTAAATATATTAAGACTAATCGTCAACCCACTTTGATCTCTACTCTAGGATACCCTGTGCTGTAGAGTCAAAAAGTTGTATGCAAAGTTCTAGTTTATAGTGCCATAGATGATAATAATAATAAAAATATTTATTTACAGAAAGGTTTACAATATTCGTACTATAAGTCTAATTATTAATATTATTATACATTTCGACTGGATCACACTTCTAGCACAAATATGCTTAATATAAACCTATTAGGGTCAAAGAAAATGACTCTTCGCTCTAACTAAGATAACTTGTATTGAGACAGGAGGGCTCTAGCACGTGATGATACTAAAATAATGTTCGGAACACGCTAAGGTAAAGTAAAGTAAAGCAAACGTTTATACCAAAAGTAAAATGGCACTTTTTATAGTTAAGCGTAATATAAGGTAATAATAATTGTGGTAAGTTATATAATTTTTTGTATTTTATAACATGATTCTCTCTAGATGTTGATACCCGTGCTCGAGTGACTTCCTTCCATACTAGTTAATACTGTGTAACGGTAGAAAGTCTTGCTCTCCCCTTAAGGTAGGCGTTATATTGGTTGACGACTTCTGTGGCGCAAAGGGCGAAGGTCTGCCTGCGACGCAGGAGGTTGCGGGTTCGATTCGTTTTCTATACTAATATTATAAAGAGGAAAGGTTTGATTTTTTGTTTGTTTGTTTGTTTGTATGAATTGAATAGGCTCCGAAACTACTGGACCGATTTGAAAAATTCTTTCACCGTTAGGAAGCTTACTTTTCAGGGAGTGACATAGGCTATATTTTATCCCGGAATTCCCACGGGAACGGGAACTACGCGGGTGAAACCGCGAGGCGATCGTCTAGTGTATAATAAAAAATATCTATCTATGTAGTGTATTGTATTAAGTATATCAGTTATCTAGTACCCATAACACAAGCTCTGCTTAACTTGGGGCTAGATAATGCTGTGTGAATTGTCCAGCATTATTTATTTTATTTTTATTTATTTATATATTATGTAGTGTAAGCTTAACAACATAGTGCGACTTAATTATTTAAGTACATAAGTATGTAAAAAAGATGACTATGAGATCTTGCTTGTGTCTTCAGTTCCATTACGTAGTAGGTACTATTAAAGTTATTATGTGGCTCTGTTCAGTTTTGATGACAATAATTTAAAATACTTACATACCCATGATCGGTTACTTATTACAAGGGATTTCCAATTTCTTGGGATTGAGGTTTTTTTAGCAACTGAAAAAAATACATGGACCTACTAAAAAATATCTAGGTTCAGGTGTTACTTTGCTTTTTAGGATTTCGCATTCAAAGGGTCGTTGACACACTTTTACTAAGCCTGTCTGTCTGTCCGTCTAATGGGAGACAGGTAACATTTTCACAGAGTTTGTATTTCTCTTGCCGCTTACAACTTTAACAACAAAAAAATTAAAATAAAATAAATATTAAAAACTAGACGATCGCCTCGCGGTTTCACCCGCGTAGTTCTCGTTCCCGTGGGAATTCCGGGATAAAATATAACTTATGTCACTCCCTGAAAAGTAAGCTCCCTAACGGTCAAATAATTTTTCAAATCGGTCCAGTTGTTTCGGAGCCTATTCAATACAAACAAACAATCAAATCTTTCCTCTTTTTAATATTCGTATAGAAGTATAGATAAGGGGGCCACGTCGAGTACCTACCGGTCACCGAAGTTAAACAACATCGTGCGCGGTCAGTTGGTACTTGAATGAGTGACCCCGTCATGTTAACTTTTTTGCTAATTAACATTTTTTTTAATCCGTTCTTTTGTTTCTATTGCGAAAATTATTTCGAACAAGACAAAATTCAAAATTTTAAAAACCCGCTGACGTCTAATAACTGAACAGATTTGCATGAAACGTGGCTAAGAACACTCGGGATAAAATTATCTATGACACAAAAAAAACTAAAGGAAAATCGGTTCATTCGTTTGGGAGCTATGATACCACAGACAGGTACACAGATACACAGCCATACACGTTAAACTTATAACACCCCTCTCTTTTTGCGTCGGGGGTTAAGAAGTTTTGTACTATGGTAGGAAGCCCTCCATCTGCGAGTCAATTTGGATTTATCTCAGATACTTGTATTTCAATCAACTAACTAATAAGAAAATAATAAAGTTTATTTTCCTTTGTTGTTTTTCCAATATTATACTTACAGTCTACTACCGTCCAATCTAGTTCATGAAAACTGAAAGTCAGTGAAAATATATTAGGTCTATCGAAATTCAGAAAGCTTTTACCAAATTATTTTCGGACTACATTTATTGCTAGATTCCACTAAGCAATTGCTTCCATAAATCAATCAAGTTCGTCCAAGGTTCCGAAGTAGAAATTGGAAAATTATATCTCCAAGAATCTTATCAAAATGATATATGAGAAGATGGGCCGAAGTTTCAGAGTGTTTTGAGAGGTCGCGAATAATTTGAAAACTTAATTTCCTTCTAGGAATTTTCTCTAGAATATACATACATAATATTTGGGGGCATATTGATTTAGGCAGTTGGCAGTAGTACTAAGTAGTTTTAGGGTCATGTTGGCATTAGAAGAGAATGTTGAGTGGTTTGTGTAAGTCGGTTTCGAGTAGTTTGGTTTTAAAAACGATACCCATATCAAATACTTGGATGGGGGAGGGAGTTCAGGGGGGGCTAGGCGTGGGGGTGACAGCAGCTCTATAATAAAGTTATTCCTATCATTTTGATAGGAAATATAGAACCACACGGTGGTTTCTTATTTATACAGGGTGCCACGGAAACGGTGTACTAAGCCCTAAGAGGCTGATTCTGTACATCGAGGGGGTCAACGTTATTCAAAAAATCGTTATTCACAAGGTGATCACCTCGGGGTCCAGAATCACCCCCTTTTGGCGTAGTACAGCCTTTTCGTGACACCCTGTAAATTCTAATTTCGGTACAGTTATTTTTGTATCAAGTAGTATCACACTAATATTATAAACTAGTTTATGCCCGCGGCTTTTCACGCGTTGTTTCTATAAACGTTTAAAGGTGATTTCTGTCCCATGGGAACTGATTTAGGGGATAAAAAGCAGCCTATGTTTGATTCCAGAATTAGAATAACCTGTATGCAAAACAGCAGCCGGTCCGTACGATCCGTTCAGTAGTTTTGGCGTGAAGAGGTAACAAACATCCATCCAT
This sequence comes from Eupithecia subfuscata, assembly GCA_963564075.1. Lineage (NCBI taxonomy): Eukaryota > Metazoa > Arthropoda > Insecta > Lepidoptera > Geometridae > Eupithecia > Eupithecia subfuscata. The sequence continues at coordinate 2,639,427 of OY751116.1, read as the reverse complement.
CTATACATCCATCCAAACTTTGGCATTTATAATATTATAACACAATTTATAATATTACATACGTAGATGATGTGATGCGAAAGTTTGGATGTCTGGATGGATGGATGTTTGTTACTTGGACTCGACGCCCTGAGAAGGACGTAATACCCACTAAAACCTCTCCGGTGTCCCTCTCTCGCCATTTTCACCGAACCACGGGAACATTTATAACTTCTGCGGCATTATGGGAGGCCTATATAAAATAAAAAATAAAATATAAAATAATGCTGGACAATTCACACAGCATTATCTAGCCCCAAGGTAAGCAGAGCTTGTGTTATGGGTACTAGATAACTGATATACATAATAATATACGAGTACATAGATATATATTTTTTATTATACATAGAAAACGACCAGAACACCCTGAACAACTATCTGCAGATCGTACAAATATTTGTCCCGAGGCGGGAATCGAACCCGCAACCTCCTGCGTCGCAGGTGGACCTTCGCCCACCGCGCCACAGAGGTCGTCTGTGTCCATAGCAATGGTCTAGTAATATTATAATGATGCTTAGTAGGTATTTTATTACAATCTACTTACACACGAGCCAAACTCGATTTATGTTTGTAAACAAATCACAAAACAAATAACTAAAACTCCATTGCTTGGCGTCGACTTCAGAGTTAATTTGTAAGCAATATTTATTGAAGGATAGATCTCAAATCGACAAGTAATGTTAATTGTGTGGCCAGTAGGAATCGCACTTTCTGCCGAGTGATAAATAGTGCTTTATACTACACCTTTGAGGAAAATAAAAAGCAGAATTAATTATTAATTGAAATCGCGCCCAATGATGTTGGTAAAACCTCATTGACCGCGCCAGCCTTTGGGTTCTTTTTTCAAAATATTGTTCGGAAATCGGAGGAGGCCTAATGGACTTGGAGTAAAAACTTTTTGTCGTTTGACCGAACGAAAATAACCATAGCTACAGACCGATCTTTTAGGAAATAAAAAAAAAATAACACGTTAGAAATGGATTTCCATACACTTTTTCCTCCCGATAAAACACGTGAGAAATGAAATTCCATAGAGTTTTTCCTCCCGGTTTCATAGGCCTGCAAAGACATACTTTCTATTCTATAAATGGATAAATAAATGGTATAAAAATATGCACTTTATGTTAGTTCACAGCACTTTTACAGTTATGGCTAAAAACTTTACACTAGGATAATTCCTGTGTCGTCAAGTTTTCATTTAGTTTTATTTATAGAAACTTTATTTTTCTGTTACTTAGCTTAATAAAGTAGGCAAGTTAAAATAGGTACATATTCTAGTTATCGGCTATGTAGGATAACTTTTATAAATATCCTTCAATTGGCATTCGACGAAGACAATGAGCACTAGTGACCCGGACCGCATCTCGGGCGAGACCGATTGCTTAGCTTACTCACACTAAAACAATGTGTACATGCATTGACTATGACATACATAGCCCAACGGACTTCGTGAGATAGAACAACTGTAACAAAACTCATTTGCAGCCTCGAAAAATACTTTCTACCCCTTGGAGTGTAATCCCATCATTTAATCAGGCCTTAATCATAATTAAATTAATTTTTGAGGATGTTGGGTGCGGAATATTTCAAAACTCCAGGGATATTAATATTAATCTAAAGTCGGGCCCTATGCTCTGCAGCAAAGGGACTTGTTGGAATAGCTGGAATCTTACGGAACTCAAGTTTACCTTTTGCCGTGGTACCTATAATAATAATAATAATAAATTCATTTTTTTTTCTTTTCACAATAGGTTTTACAGATAATTGATAAGGTTAAGTGTATATTATAGCGTACGGATACCCGTTTGTGAGAGACCTATAACTATTAATCATTAGCTTTTGTTGTGACGACCTTTGTGGCGCGGCGGGCGAAGGTACGCCTGAGACGCAGGGTTCGATTCCCGCCTCGGGACAAATGTATTTACCATCTGCAGATATTTGATGAGGGTGTTCTAGATGTTTTCTATTTATAATAAAACATATCTATCTACGTAGTGTATTGTATTATGTATATCAGTTATCTAGTACCCATAACACAAGCTCTGCTTAGCTTGGGGCTAGATAAGATAACGCTGTGTGAATTGTCCAGCATTATTATTATTATTATTACAATACAATACAAAATACTTTATTGTACACCAACAAAAATACAATACACGAGACATTACATAAATTACAAGTGCAATGGGCGGCCTTATCGCTTAGAAGCGATCTCTTCCAGGCAACCTTTGGCTTTTTATTATTATTTATAGACAGTTTGTTAGAGTTACAAAACGGTCCCGAGTAGGTCTGTCTCAGCATGAGTTGGTTGTATTTCCGTCTATGTTCTTTTGTTTTAAATTGTATGTCTGTGTTTGAGTTACAAATAAACGTTTCTATTTCAATTTGTATTTCAAGCCAAGCTGACTATGTCGTAGCGTAGTAGTACCACTGCTAAATATCCCTCGCTCAAAGGAGGGGGTACTATAGGTAGGTACTTGTTTTAGTACAATACAGTAAAAGAATACTCCTATAATAAAAATATTTACTTTGAAGCCTATAATTGGAGAAACACCGGGGCTTTTCTTTAAAAAGCGGCGCGAGCTATACAAACAAATTTTTATTTACCCACTAGCAACAACATTAACTGTGACATGCATGCATACGTGCAAGTATAGTGAATTTTTTAAAATGGTTTTTTAAATTTTAAAGTGTAATTATAATTTACATTATGGATACACTCACTCCCTACATTGAAGCTTTAAATGCAGCTCGCAGCCCGCCTCGGACGCCCGTCACGCCCTCGGCCGCCCCGGAGCCCAAGCCTCGCCCAGCGCATCCGCCCCAAGGAGAGACCCTGGAACTGGTCTCTACACCAGAGATCCAGAACTGGATGTCGACAATCGAGCAGTACCTCAATGAAGTGTGCTCAATCGCAGAAAATGGCAAGTTGAACTCGGAGCAAAAGCTCAAAATTAATAGTTTGTGCCGCAAAATAGGACATGGAACATCGCAGATGGCAGTGCATTACCAATCGGTGAAAACACGGGCTGTCGCAATGAACATCGAAACTCAAGCTCTGAAGGAAAATATAAATCTCTCCCAGCGACTCCAAGACCTAAAAACTAGCATTGATGAGACCTCTAAACCTCCCTCCGGAAATTCCTTTGCCGACATGGTAAAAAAGGGTAGCACTTACATCAAGCCCGTTAGTGTCAGTTCTGTGGCTATTTTCCCATATGACAAGCTTAAGTCGAGCGAAGAGACCAAAGCCCTTGTCCAAAAAATCATCTGCCCCGAAGAGATGAAGCTGCAAGTCAGAGGCCTACGCAAGACAAGAAACGGAGGGGTGATTATAAGCACGGAAACGAGGGGTGACATTGAGAAGCTCAAGCAGTCGATGCAGCTTACAAACTCTGGCCTGCTGGTAGACGAGCCTCTCAAACGCAAACCCAGAGTCGTAGTTATTGGAGTACCCTCGTCAATGCAGGAAAAGGATGTATTTACTTGCCTCTACAAACAAAATGTAGCCGAACTACTGCTGGATTTCACGCTGGAAAAATTCCTTTCCTCAATACGTTTGAGCCATAAGTCTGGCAAGAAGGACGCTGAGACCTGCAACTTTGTGATCGAAGTACCAGCAGCTATTCGTAGGGCCCTAATAACAAAGGAGAGGGTTTTTGTAAATTGGTCCTCGTGTCCTGTGAGGGATTTCACTTTGGTAACGCGGTGCTTCAAGTGCCAGCAATATGGACACGCTGCCAAGTTCTGCAGAGAGACGACCCACATCTGCAGCCACTGTGGAGGTCAAGGTCACTCAATTAAGGAATGTGTTAAAAAGACGGAAGAACCCAAATGTGCTACTTGCCTACATTTCAAGAAGCCCAGTAAGCACATTACAGGTTCTGCTGAGTGTCCGGCAAAAACAATCGCAGAAAATAGGTATTTAAACTCGATAGACTATGGCGGCGCCTAAAAGTGCCGATACAGTAAACATAATAGGTAATAGGTATTTCTTTATACAACATTTTTGTTTAATAGCATCCGTATTTACTCGTATTATAGGTATCTCTAATATGTAGCCTAGTTTAGTGTTATTAGCTTAAGTTATTTTGAAAATCTGCACTGACGCTTTGTTTTACTTTATCTATGTAATTATTTATACCTATGTATTCATTGTAAGCAATTTTGCCTGAGATACAGGTTTTACCTAGTTCAGGCACACGTAATCTATAGAATTTAAGTTATTATTAGATATTCTTATGTTAAGCAGTCTTATAAGAAATTTTTGAATAAATTATTTTATATTATTTTTTATTTTATTTACCAGTGCCTTTGTCCAAAGTCGGCTAGCCCCTATACAATAAACTTTTTCAATCTTATTTCCATAATACGCAAATACTCTGTCCGTGAACTAAACAGAACTAGAAGTGTCTGAGAACTTGGTTATTCAAAGTTGGACTATCTCGAAAAGGATCTAGGTAGGTACCTATGTTCTTTGGATTCCAACAAGTTTTGTCCAACTTAACTGTACTTGGAACTTATGCGAACTTTCGCTTCAAAGTGTTTTGGAACTGCTCAAATTGAAGATATCTTACTGCTCAAATAGGACGAACCAGTTATTTCATTTGTTTTGGGTAGGCAGGCTTCTTCCATAGGCACTGCGAGCATAGCACGGTTGCGACGGCGGGCGCGAAGTAACAAACATATGAAACCGCTGTTTGCGTTCATACTCGGTGATTAAGGCAGGCGCCGAGCGTGAGATTTCAAATGTTTCTATCCGCGCGTTATGGCCACACTACGGGTTTAGTCAACAAAGCGACCTAATGAGCGGATGGCGGGGTTTTCCAACCTTCTGGGTCTTGTTGTGCGCGTCTTCAAAACAGCGTTGCTAATTTAGCATTATTATAAAATTTGGATTATATGAATCTACATGCCTTTTCTTAGACTATACATATTATGTATAGTCTAAGAAAAGGCATGTAGATTCAGGTCAAGAACTCAAATTTCAGCCCGATCCGTTCAGTAGTTTTGGCGTGAAGATGTAACAAACATCTAGACATCCATCCAGCCTTTTGAATTATACAAATAAATCTAATTTGTGTCCAACTTTATTTATTTCGCGCAGACCATCTCTTACGTTCAACACCTCCCAGGGAGATGTGGTCACTAAGCGACAAAGTCCCTTTATTTCGATATAAATAAAAAAACGCCTCCCATCTCAGGATACAACTGTCTAGTAAAAATTGGTTGTCTGTAAAGTCGGTTTACTGATGATAGTTGAACGTGACAACGCAAACGCATCGCTCACTCAAGTAGGAGATAGACGGATGTCGAGCGCTCTCGCTTGCACTTCAAGCCTTCCATGGAACGCCGCATGACGTCATGTTTTTTCGTGCGTGCAGCCGCCTCTATCGAATTATAAGACGTTGTCACGTCAAAAACATCAATGTGGCCACCATACGCGCTCGCCGACACGCCCGCCTTAGCCCCCGCATTCACTGTGAACGCACACAAAAGCTAGGAGTAACTTCGGTCCATGGCTTCTTTTGCAAAGTATTATCGGTTATGGAATTATTAAAATCAAATCACAAGGTCAAGGAAGGGGTTGGGAGTAAATTACCTTTTAATCCTGACACGAAACAAACGTCCAGTTGAAACTGTACGTAACTAGATACTTCGAAGACAGAACCCATTTTTCTAGTCACGGAGTTTCACCGGATCGAACAGGATTTTTCCATTTTTCACATTGTCTCATACAGAAATATTCCACTGTATTTTGTAATATAAATCATCGGCAGGTGCCAGACGAGTTGGCAGTCAACACACGTTCTGCGTACGAGCGTCTAAGACGTATTTATGGCGTAAATAAGAAATGTGGAAGAATCGATTAGGCTTCGCCTCTGATGTGCCCAAAACTTGGAGTTTCAAGGATGTCCCGTCGTACGAAATAGGCTTGTTAGTTGATAATAAAACCGAAGAACAATTTATGCTCCGTTTTACCGGTGACATAATTTCTTTTAATATTTCTTAACCGTCTTTTTCCTGCTATAAATGTTTCAAGGTGTTCAGAATATATTTCTATGTATTATAAAAAATATCTATGTATGTAGTGTATTGCATTATGTATATCAGATAACTAATACCCATAACACAAGCTCTGCTTAGCTTGGAGCTAGATAATCCTGTGGAATTGTTCAGCATTATTTATTTATTTATTTTATTTAATGTTTGATTCTTTAACTTGCTCTGTGCTAAATAAAATAGTAGTTTATAATGTGGAATTAAATGCGGTCTCTGCCCATTTTGTGGTCGTAATTAAAACGGCAAGTTTTGTTTGCTTTGACTAAAACTAGCATAATTATATGCCAGCTTAATATATTCCTTTTTTAATATGAATGGCTCTATTCTAGAGCTTTTCATACTAGTAACTTTATGTAATCAAAATATTGTTTGCACAGAAACTAACCAAGTAGTTTCACTGAATAATTTATCCCATCTCGTCAGTTCCCTCATTCGTCGGGACAGATCCAAACTTAGATGATTATCTCGGAGGTTCCATGAAATAACTATTTACCATATAGATCCTCATAAAACTTATGCGCAATAAATTATTATAACATCACATCACAAGGCTGTTCTTTTGAGGTGTGAACTGCGCTGTTATACAAATGTTAATCTAGAATAAACAAAAATACTACTTCAGAAATTCAGCTCCAGTTTTTACTTCCAGCTGACAAAGCTTATTCACTCTGGAGATTCCTATGTACCTGATAGGTACTCTGCGAGGCCGTGTGGTGCCGGCTTAGAATTAGCACCACCCCAACTCTTCCCACGGGTGTCGTAAGAGGCGACTAAGGGATATCCACCGGGGGCGGGCAGCAGCGCCTCCTGCAGAACAATTCTACCACCGAACAGCGATCCCCAAGCTGGAAATGCGCCCAGCGTAGGGATTATGGGCACTACCCCCATGTTAAAAAGGCCTATAAGGTATCTTATCTTTGTCAGGAGAGGTCTGCTTCTGGTAGTGGCCGGTCCACTATAGCTATAGGCTGTAAGTGTAAATGATAAAACTTAAAAGTACTCATTTTGGCATTGAAACCTATGCTGTTTTCAGCATAGGTTAAACAGAAAACAGAAGCTTGGAAACAACGAACTAAGATAACTTCCGCCTTTTTCACGAAAACAAATATTTTTTAAGAGTCAAAGACGTTTTGTTTTATTTGCTTATAAAGAAATCTCCGTTCTGGCAGATAGCCAGTGGCTGTAATCAGTAGGGACTTTCTTTACGTGACAGTCGTAGCACGTTAGTTACGGGGGCAGCTACGGGCATCTACGGAGCATAAAGTGCTGTTCGGAGCAGGTACGAAGTAGATACGGACGCAAATTGCTTGTTTTGATGTTCGCACTTCGCTTTGTCGGCTGTTTGCGGCCTTTGGAATAGGCTGTGGAGGGTAGGGGAGTGAGAAAAGTTTTATGTACCTAGATTGTTTATATAACAGTGAGAAATGCCTGCTTGGGAACTGACACGGTCATATGAATATGATGAACGCAACTGGTGTAAGTAATTTATGATCGAGCTGATGCGCGCACTCAGCTAAATCAAAACACTTTTCTCATTAAAATTGTATATTTTTTCGGTTAATAAGTCATGATTTTTTGAGAATACTTACTTTCAATTTCTTTTTGACGTGACAACGTCTTATAAATTGGTTTGCCGGGTGACACTTCAAGAAACTGCGTTACGCTCCGCGTTGGTTTGCCGGGTGACACTTCAAGAAACTGCGTTACGCTCTGCTCACGCGGAGCGTAACGCAGTTTCTTCAGTTACCACTCAAAGTCGATGTCACGTAAAACTTTCGCCCGTATACCGACTTTACAGGCAACCAATTTTTTTTAAATCATTTATTTAGGGTTTGTTCAATTATTTGAACATGCCACCCTTGAAAAGTACACAAATAATAAAAAAATAATAATACAAAAGACACCAGAAAAAACAGTTAAAGAAACAAATTAAACTGTACGGTACAATAGGGAAACATGGCACAAAAAATTAATCGCGTGCTTTAATTGCCAGCTGATACAGCTTGCACAGTTTCCCAGCTTCCTCCGATAGAGAATTAGCTAAGAAGCTGTTACAGCCAGTCCTATATGCCAGAAACAAGGATCCTTTACTTTCAATTTCTATTTACACGATTTTAACATATTTGTGTTACGTGAAAAATATTAATCCTTCGGAAACATAACGTTTATGAAACCATCTCGGGATTATTCTACAAAAGTGAAAGGTTCATAAAACTCGGTTGGATAATAATTGATGGAGAAATCCGGTCCATATACAAAAAATATATCCCGGACGAAATTACATGGTACCTGGTTCGGAACTTGATACTTACCCGTCCAGCGTGGCGCCCCGCCGTCGCCGTGCAAGGGCCGTAGCAATAGCACCACAAAAACCCTTCACGTACAAAATTTTCGAGTTATTTTCTTCCGTTGTTTGTTATCGTTATTCGATTTTCGTTAAGTTTTAATTCGAACCAAGTTTCATGTTAATTTTCCCGGTTATACACTCAATGGAACATAGAAATCAGGATTTCAGTCACTCAATGGAACATAGAAATCAGGATTTCAGATTCAAAAAAGGGGGAGGCCCTTTTTTGAATCCGGTTAAACTGAAATCCAGATTTAAACAATTGGTAGTAGCTAATGTTGATAAATAGCCAAGTTGTGCTTTGTAACGACGGCATTAAACGCGATAAGACCGTGTACTTAGCTTCAACTTAAACAATGGCTGAGCTCAGCTTAGCGCCATGGAGAATGGAAGATTTCAGAACAATGGGTGCAAAGTGTTGAAACTGTCTCCTCGCCTCTTGCATCTTTCATATTATTACGGGCTGCATTCTAGAAAAGCCGCTTTATACAGTTTGGATTTGATTTATAATTGGCTGGTTTGATTGTGATTTCATTATACGTCAACGTAAATGGCAATTCTGTTTTCTTTTATTTTTTTTATATGTTGTACATTTTTACAGCATCATTTAGCCCCAAAGCCATCGATCAAAAATTTCCGGCCGGCCCCCCTTAGATGCACAATGCGCGCCCTGAAAACGTCAGTATCAAAAGCTATCCCATTTGGCATTTTGGGATACCTTTTCAACTAGTGTCATTTTAGCTCTTGGACCGAAAGCATGGTCAAGAGCTCGTATAAAAAATGCAATAATCGACCGACCAAGCAACAGAAAAATGATGGAATTTCTTATTTTCAGTAAGTTTATTATATAATTTTTACCTGTGTATTGTGATACGAGCCAATTGAGCCTTATATACTTGAGAAATCAGCATTAAATATTGTTGTTGGGTTTGCCTATGTAAAAATATTTATTTTGTTTTAAGTTGATGAATGGAGCGGCTATTGTTTCTAATTTTTTTTTTATATTTTATTTGTGGTAAGTTGTAAGTGATAACTTTTTTTTCATAAAAAGACATTTAAAATAACTGGTTGAGGTTTATAAAATAACTAGCTGACCCGCCCTCAATTTTATTTACGTGGACTCTCTATTAAAAGAAAGACTACCAAAGGAAAGGAAAAGGAAATTGAAAATTTAAATTAAAAAAACCTTTAATTTATATGAGAGTACCTAGGTATTAAACATTTGGAAACGTCATATTTTCAGAACTTAGGAATTACTGTTGGTAGTACTAGTACTATAAAACGGGTATTTATTGCGTTTATTTACCTATTGTTTTCGACGTTCTAATTTAAATATACATAACTTAATAATAAATAATGGGTTCATATGACGTAAGTTTAAAAATATTTTATAAGATCCTAGTTGACTTGAAATAACGTTTTTTTTGGCCCATAGAAAAACGACGCCGAAGCCGCAGGCAGACACTAGTTCTATTGAAAGTACCTGCCTGAAATTGTATTTTAGGTTTATTTCACTAGATTTTGTGAACTTATTTATATTATTGTATGTCCGAAATGACCCTTTTGTTTGTTGACTGTTGCGTCGCTAATTTATAGTTGTATCAATAAACGATTCGTTATCTTTACCTGAATTCAGTTGATTTTATAATCCTTATAAAAATAAACAGTTATTTTTAGGTACCTTCCTACTTACTTACAAAATAAAATAAAATAAATTCGACTCCACTAATCTCTTGTTCCGCATGCAAAAAACTTGACAGGCTCTGCGCAAACTGTCTGCGTCAAAACAAAACGTGGACACTTTTGAGTGTCATTCTTGTAAGGTTCTAGGTATCTACGGGGGAGGCCGCATACTTGATCGATGCACAAGCACAGAATATGAGGTAATGTCCCAAAGTAAGCTGATGAAATAACTAATATCTTAAAAGTTGACTGACAGTGTCTAGCTGACGTTAAAACCATAAACTAACCAAGTTTAGAAGAAATTTAAAAAAAAATCGTAAATTCCAAATTGAAATCTGAGACACGCGCCATTTTTTTATCGTTTTTTCTGAATTAAAATTAATTTAAATGAAATGGCTTGGAAATGTGTTCTTTTTTGTGTTTAGTGTAATAAATCTCTAAAATAAAACTCAAACTGAACATAAAAACGGTAAGGTTTTTTTTATGATTTTTTTAAAAAATATTAAAATTTTACCATTTTACGCAATTATAATTTAATTTTAATCAACCTCATTAATTACGTTAAACAACATCAGAATGTTTCCATGCTGTTATGTAGGAAATTTTATGGAGAATCCAAATATATATAGATGTTACGAGGTATTAGTAGATAATAATCAAGAAATCAGCGAAATAATGCATCACATCCGCTGATTTTCCGCGGAAGTCCTCGGAAGTCCTGCCACACAACGGCGGTAGCGGGGCGCGGGGCGTGCCAATTGAGAGGATACATATATATAGGTATTTTGGTACAATGGGTACCTTGAAAACACCCGGACAAAACACTGCAAATGGGGACAAATATTTGCGATCGTACAAAACATTTGTCTCAATGCGGGAATCAAACCCGTTGCGGGTTTGATTCCCGCCCCAGCTCCTAGCCTCGAGGCCCCTCTCTGTGCCCCCAAGGGTCGGAAAGTAAGAACTACTACTCGGCTGATCCGCGTTAATCGCATCAGACGGATTTTTTGATTGTAATGCCGGGTGGTGCCTCCAATTTAACCGCATCTAACGGAAATCGGTATGCGTCGACGACCAAAGTTTTGTTTTGTTAGATGTGATGTAGTAGGTATTTTATCTTGACCTCCAGCCGTTTTAGAATGCTTTCTCTGGCTAGAAGGCATTTTTACTAAGGTTGGTAGAATTTACAAAATAATTGTTTCATAACTAATGTTATTGTCCAATCTGCTGGGCAAAGCTTTTTTCACTATTAGAACAATATTATTTTAATTAAAATTAAGCTTCGCAAGCGTTCAAATTCAATTAAAATGAATTAAAATAGCGATGTTTACCCACGGTAAGTAATCTTTCTTTGTGCCTTTTTGTATTTTGTACTATAGAAGAAAACATGTTCGAAATGCGCTGCAGAAAATATTATTTAAACAAAAGATTTTACTGAGGTAAAAATATATATTTGAGCATAATTTATGTTAGACCCTTATGTAATTTTGTCTATCTAGCAGCCCTGACATGCCTTGTCACACCAAAAAATCCTTGATCAAAACATGTACCTATTTACATTAACATGACTAAATAATAAAACTTTTTAAACGTTAATCGCTGTGAGGGCGATTGTGCACTACAAGGAATTTTACTGTCCGGCAGTCCGATTTCTTACGGTCCGATATGGCACGCCATATAATGTATATACTAGTTTGTGCACTATACGTAATTTTACCGTCCGATATTTTACTTTTCCCCATTCCGGAACGGTTTTTTCCGGTCCGAAATGACAGCAATGAAAAACGTGTATATGCTTGTGATGAAGCAGGCAACTGCCGACGTTCCAAGAAACTCATCGTTCAGAGTAATTTCGCGTGCGTGGCGTGTAGTTTAACTGACGGAGATCTGAAAATAAACTGAAAAGACGGAGCTAAACTGAGGCGTATCATCGGAGTAAAGACGGACACGTGCACAAGCCAATCATCCGTTTTTTTCATGCCACTTCATACACACTTTACACATATACACTTTTGACATTTACTGTACTAAGTGCAAAAGTGCAAATCATAATAATAATACAATTAATAGAATCGGGGGCGTCAACCACAGGTGCGTCGACCACTGGGGGCCTAAGCCACGAACCCTTCTAGTTAGCCTTGAACTTCAGAAGAGAGAATTTTATAGCGTCGTCTGACGTCACAAAAAGGACGACATCTGTCAAACGGCACGTAATGCTATCACCAAACGAAATAAATCTTATTTTCCTAATGGCTGGTTGAGATATAAAAATTAAGTTACTACTTGACTACATTTTAGCTACTATATTTTTAGTGCGCGTCTAAACGTAATAAGTACATAATTATTAATTACTATTGTAGACGACCGATGCGCGGTGGGCAAAGGTCCGCCTACGACGCAGGAGGTAGCGGGTTCGATTCCCGCCTTGGGACAAATGTTTGTACGATCTTTATGTATTTGTTCCGGGTGTTCTGGGTAATATCTATGTATATCAGTCATCTAGTACTGCTTAGCTGGGGCCTAGATGATGCTGTGTGGATTGTTCAGCATCATTTATTTATTAAGAATGACTACAACAGGTTCTTTGGCTGACTCAAAAAGGACGACTCAAAAAGAACATCTTGAGACTGTTGATGAAGTTAAAGAAGAAATTATACGATAAATAACAATACGTGAAAGGATTTCGGTTAAAAATTGGACTGCATGAATATTCCTTGTCCAATTTCTTAAAATCAACAAAATTTTAACTAAATGGTACTTACCCGAAAATTAGAAAGATTATTATAGAATTTACTTTTATATTTATGAGTAATCTTACTTGGCGAGCAGATTATTCTGCGCCAAGTCGGTAACTAAATTTTAACTTGCAACCTACTACCTACTACTAAATTGACTGTATATACGCAAAAAGTCGCTTAAAACTAAGTTAAACTAGTTTACTATTCGACATTTTAATACGTGTTTTTTGTTGCACATTAAAGAAAATCGCCGAAAGTGCAATTGACAGAACACAGAAAAAGCTTTCGCATTTTATGATTATACTATGGTTATTCATCAACATTAATCTCGAAACCCACGTTTCCTGAATTTCCAAAAGGTCAGGAGCCAGTCGCCATCTGACCTGGTCTGGCTTTGTATATATGCTGCCGCCGGATTGTAGAATCAGCCTGTTTGTAGAATGACTAGGCCACTTACAAAACGAACGCTGATTTGTTGGGAACACTTATTCTTTTCAATGGACAAAATATCTGAGTGACGTTGAGACATATTTTTGAACTTTGATCGTTCAAGAATCAGCAAAGGATTTGAATTGAATGAAGCTGTTTTGTAAAACGCCTAGCCATTCTACAAACGGACTGATTCTATGATATGGCGGTAACATGTATATAACTGTATGTAGGTAAACCTGTTCAGAATAAAACATCGTCATTCCGGCTGATCCGCCGTTTCATTAGGCATTTCGTTGTTGTCACATGACATTTACATACGTGAATATTAAAAAGATGAAATTGACGAGGGACGCTGTTCGAAAACGTTATACAATACAAATTTATTTAGTCGTACCTGCTGCAAAATAAAACACAATACCTATCGACTAATAGAAAAATTAATACCATTCTATTCCATAAAATCGTATTTTGTTATTTCTCTAACGTTTGGTTTGCCAAATTTTCATCGACCAAGCATGTTTTTATCGAGTAATTATGTGATTTCTTTAATCAAATGCAAATAAAAAATTCATCTTCAATTACAAGAAGCACTACATAAACTTGATACAAACAAAACTTCAAACTAGACTATAAAAAGTTCAAAGACCGACTTTCATTTCATCTTCACAAAAAATCCATCCCACCGTGATAACATCTCAGGAAATCCCTCATTATAAATCCAAATAAATCATGGAAAGGCCCACACACACCCGTAGTCCTTACGTTACCCCATCGATCACGTAGCTTCAGTTCAGTCGACTCGTGCTCGTAGACCGCTACGGCAGCGTAGCGCCGCTACGAACGTAGAACGAAGACTGCTACGAGCGTACACCGCTACGAACCGTGTGTTGTGTTTGTTTTGTGATTACCGGCTTTAATACTCGCGTAAGTTTTTTAATATATTTTAAATTTTATCTACATAATTTTACTTATTGAAAGACAAAACATTGCGGAAACTGAACTAAGACAAGATTGGGTAGGAAATGATGTGATGGAAACTATTTTGGTTCGTCTTGCGGAAGGGGAAGCCCTGAAAGATTATGAAAAAAAAATTTACAGCTTTTGCTTATATCATTTGTAGTAAGATTATCACATTTTTTTTAGTGTGCAAAGGGTAAAAAATGAATTTGTCTTCATCGCAACAATTTTCGATGAAAATTATCGCTGTCATGACTTTCTTACTAAAAGTATTCACAGAACAATATATCCTAACGGAAAGAAGTAAGACTCCATAGAGTAAAAATGCCAACACTTAAGCACACTAGCGCCTCTATCTTAAGCCCACGGTAACTTGCGTTTGGCGGGAGTTTCAAATTAAATAGGCGCTCAATTCAGGTGCTTTTTTCTCTGCGACTATTTATCAGACGAATGGTGATTATTCAACATTAGTTGAATATTCGCCATTCGCCACCTGACAAATAGTCATACAGTAAAATTAAAGAATTGCACCCAATACTTAAGGAAGGATTTTGGTTAAGTAATTAAATGCCAATTTGATATCAACAGTCAAAACAGTGAAAAAAATCTAGATAAATAGATATAATTTAGTAAGTAAATCCATAATATATTATTTTACATTTATTTCACCTTGTTTTCACGGTATGATACTGAAATAAAAATACAAGCATTTTTAAGTGTTTTGTAGTATATTTATTTTCCTTTTCATTGCCTTTTTCGAGGCGTCGTCCGTAAATTGTCTATTTTTTAACAAGCAGTACCGTTTTAGGCATATGCATATTGTGGACACAATTATATGCAACTTATTTCTTTCGAAATGCTGAGAGCATCCTTGCAACCACTCAAAATCTATTTCATTATTTAATTTTTCTATTAACGATTTTTTTAATGATGCGCCACAGCCTTTTTCTTTTACATATTTGTTTACAATAGTTGCAGCAATTTCGACAGCCTGGGTAAAATTTAAATTTACATAAAACAAGCTGCTACGCATACTTTCGTATTCCTTAAAGCTAGTAAACAAATGGCATACCTCGGTGTTCTCATCTGCGAGCATTATAGTTTGGCATTGTTTGCACTCGGGTCCTAGTTTTTTTACCATAAAACCGCAAACATACGCACATGCATGCATTTCCCCAGAACACTGAGGCATAACAGTTGCTCTAGCTTCAACGTCTACTGTCAAATCATGTGAGTGGTTATCAGTCACAGATGTGGATGAGGACTCGACATTTTGCGTTAAAAATGATTTTAAATCACTAAGAATAACACTATTATCGTCCCTACAATTCTTATTTTTACTGCTATGCAATAAATTCCCAATAATTGCCGTTTTGAGTGCAGCAATAAACTGCACTGTATTTGGATTAGGGTTGCATCCACAGTTGCTACGGATGCAACCAAAACAATTTTCAAGTGGGTCTTGGTTTAGTCGTCGCGTGGCCAAGGTCTTCACACCATAGCATTTATCTAAATTTTTAGATAGGCGCTCAACTGCATTCAGAGTTCTAATAAATCCATCAATTGACGGCGGCTTTGACCGGGCACCAACAAATCTCATCTCTTGAAAGAACCTCTTCATTTCGATGAAGTGTTGAAGATGGGGACTCCTTTGGGTCAAATTTGTTAGAAATTTCTTTCCCCTTTTAAGATCTGGAGTGTCTCCATTCAACGCATCAAATAATTGGTCCATTTTTTCGACGATCATTGCGGTGGTCGTAGCTTCTTGTGGAAGTTCGTCTGAAAGAAACAAACAAAAATAAGGAAATTGCGATGAAATACTCTACCCTGTGATACCATTTACTCTTTGCCGAATTTCAATCCGTTCAGGTAGGAAAAGTAACATACAGATAGATTTTCACATTTATAATGCTTTACCCGCGGCTTCACACGCGCTTTTCCCGTATATAAAGTAGACTGATGTCCTGCCCGGGATGAAATCTAATCTATCTCCTTGCTTAGTTACCCTTATTGCACACAGCTCCATCTAAAAATGACGAAGGTAGGTACGTATGCTAATATCAACAGTCAGCTGAGAGGTTAATACACTCGTGTGTTGCTACCCCTACGTGTCTACTCGATCCGAGCCTTGTCCGAGCAGACTCTGATCACACTTTTACTTTATAGGATTATATTTTGGGTAGCATAAGTAGGTAGATATAAACCATTCTAAAAATGAACGCCGATTGTATGACGTTTAGTGGTGAAGGCGTGCATTTTGACGTGCATTTTTAGAATGGTTTATGTCTACCTACTTTTCTGGGAGACTATCTATTTACTTAGCAAATTTCATTATTATCCTTTCAGTCGCTTAGACGTGAAAGGTAGACAATAGTTAATTTCGCAATTATAATATTAGTAAGTATGGATAATATGGATACTTATAGTGTGGATAAAGAATACTGAACAAAAGACTAAACTTACTATTCGCAATCTTAGCAAGCATTCCAGCTGCCACTGAATGGCTCAAAACTTGGCAAGCTAAGCTTACTTTCATTTTTTGCTTGAAATTGGGTTCAATATGCTGCTTGGTTAGGGCAGGAGCAAACACGAAATTGGGATTTTCACTATCTTTTTCATAAAATTCTTTTATATGGTCCCACTTTGCAACACCTGTCAATCAAAAAGTTTTATTCATTTTAAGTAGTACAATAGATTAAATACGAATATGATTATAGCTACACCCTCTTGTATAGAGGAGGCATGTACAATTGTACAGCTGTGGATGTAGGTTGGTATGAGTGCTGACGAGGAATGGTTGGTTCTTTATAAGCTTTATACTAATACAAGCTTCTGCCTTCGTGTTTTGTAGGGATTTCTGGGATGAAAATAATAAATCTTAATCTATGCTGCGACACAGTTTTACTAAAAACTACCGCGGGCATCATCGAATTCCAATAGTTACTACAACCATTTAATTCGTTACTAAATAAATTAGTTAAAAATCACTATGCAAAATTTCAGCCTACATTGTAGTTTCGGCTTGAAGATGTTACAAACATCCAAACTATTGCATTTTGAATATTAGTGTGATTATAGTTGTACGGTAGGAAAATATTATAAGGATATCTCCTTATGCGCTATGGCACCTATTGGGGGGGACCCTATGTCCAGTGGTGGCCTAGTATAGGGTGTTATTGATGATAAATATTTGAAATTTAGTTTGTAGGAGGTCCAATTTTGAAAATTCTCGATATCTAGATTATGGCTGGGCGACCTTTTTGGGGATACGACGACGAGCAAAGCTACGGGCTGCCAGAGGCCGGCAGTTAATAGAAGCATAATCTGTAGACGGCAAGTCAATTTTTTGCCCAGTAATTAGGAACGATAATAATTGAATTTAAATCACCTTTTATTGGTTTTCCATCATTTTCCACCGCTTGAGTGCATTCAATGTTGTATTTCAGGAAATTGTTCCTGAAGCATTTTAATAAGTGCGGTGGATCCATAATATTGACTATTTCGTGACCTTTGAAATTAAAGTATGGATGGGTCACTGAGGAACCAAGTGAATTCACAGCTTTAATGTTGACACCGAAGTTGTCCGACACAGTAGCAGCGATGTTGAGACCAGCCTGGAAGCCTGCATCGAGTACCTATAAATAATAGAAAATGTACATTATTAAAATGGGTCCCAATCTATAGTTTTTTTATGTTCAATCACACTAATATTATAAATGCGAAAGTTTGGATGGATGTATAGATGGATGGATGTTTGTTACCTCTTCACGTCAAAACTACTGAACGGATCAGGCTGAAATTTTGCATACAGGTAAGTCTAACCCTGGAATCAAACATAGGCGATAGTTCCCAAGTGATAGAAATAACCTCAAAACATTTCCATAGAAACAACGCGTGCGAAGCCGCGGGCAAAAAAAATATTGCCTTTTTTCAAAAAGTTGGTATGCTTTCTGTTCGTTGAAATCTCTACTTTCCGATGGTGTAAAAAAATTATATATTAGTATAGTAAATCTTCTCAGAAAATGCAAAAAACTGGAATATGATTTTATTATTATTATATACAATTTTGAGTTTCGAGTATTTATTAAAATTTACACCTTAATGACTCGAAAAACGTAAGATTATATGTTACAATGAAAACAAAAAAAAAATTGAAATGTAATTACTACGAGTATAATAAGCAAACAAATAAGTTAATAAAGTTAATATTTAATAAGACATCTTCAATATGAGATATATTTGATTATATTTGAGATACCTTTTGAAATACATCACGAATTTTTTACATAGATTTTGAGGTTATGTGAAAAAGTGTAATAAAAAGTTGTAGATCTTTTTATTACCTACAACTTTGCTATTTGACTTTTTTCCATAGGACTTGTAATTTTGCCGGAAATCGAGATAACCCGTTTTTTCCCCTAAAACTCACCCCCTTCCCCTTCCCGACCTCAGATCGCCCGTAAATTATTTTTCTTAACATTTTTATATTATTCTCCTCCATTTCCAATGGGCTTCATCCTACTATGAATATGTTTCACTATTTATTATTTTTAAAGGCCCTGGTCTACATGTGCATTAAAAATGTTAAAAATTAAGCAAACAAAGGCGTAGAGCCTGAATAAAAAAAAATTACCTCTTTGATTAGAGCAGATAATCTATCAGCAGTAACACAATCACCAGAAAAGTAAAAAGCAAGTGGTTGCTTCCATCTCTTTCTTAATCCAATAGCCATAAATAACAGTGCATGTGTTGCTGGCTCCATAGTTCTGCCTTGGTTGCCATGGTCTTGGTATCCTTCAATTATGTCTTGTTTAACATTATACGTCAAATTTTTATGAATCGACATCTCATCAAATGCCAAAATCCATAGGTTTTCTTCAGGTCCTCGATTTCCAGTTATTCCTTTAATTGTTTGGAATACCTGGGGATTTATACCACATTTCATCGGGATCTTGTTTAGAAGAGCCTTTAGTGTGCCTTCACTAGGCAAACAAAAAAGCCGCCTTAATAATCTGTAGCATGCTGTTGATCTTTTATAAATGCTCAAAGCCATCACTTTTTCATCTGTGCTCCATCTACGCCCAGTCAGCTTTCTCTTTGTATTTTTAAGTTGACTTTGTAGCAGTAAGGCAAAAGGTCCAGATATATTTTTGTCCAATAGTTCTGTCACATTTTCATCTGACGATAGCCTTTTTAAGACTGAACCACGTTGTTTCTTTATTTTTCGCCTTAGTCTTAGTATCTCACGCATGTTACTTCTGCACCGATTGTAAAGAGTGCGTTTTTTAGGGGTCATTTCTACGCCATTCAACTCCCTTATGATTGCAGTCTGCGGTACCTGGAAATAATTGAAGTATCTACAGAAAAAAAATTGGTTGCCTGTAAAGTCGGTATACGGGCGAAAGTTTTACGTGACAACACTCGCTCTCATTGTGAGCGCATAACGTGAGCGGAGCGTAACGCGTAACGCAGTTTCTTGAAGTGTCACCCGGCAAACCAATTTATAAGACGTTGTCACGTCAAAACAAAAGCAAGCGTTTTAATTGTCATCGATGGATGGAGAAATTTAGCTAGATTCATCATCATTTCGTTTAATTTTTGCATTTCATCACGCACATTCATCACCCTATGTTAGTCCATAGCAGGGTATAAGATAGGCCACCCTTAATGAGCACAATGGCGCTTCCGCTTACTGCACCCAGTATCTGCCTGTATAGTCTTTCGCAGGTCGTCATACCAATTTCTATTTGACTAACGTACATACACCGTATATAGTGGTTCTATTCTCTTTGGATGTGACATAAAACTATTACGAAAATAATGTGTGAATAATCCCATGCAGCTCGATAGAATCAGATGGCAATGGTTTTGTCATTTTTGCCAAATCGAAAACCCCTCAAAAACTTGAAAATTTTTGAATTTACCGCCGCCATTAACGAATAGAACTGCGCTAATGTATTTTTGTAGTGAAAGCTCGCTTTGACTACATATTGCGCTTTGATTGCCAAAGACATTACTTACACACCTTCAGAACAACCGGTCTTGTGTCGTCTTCTGGAGTTGATTCTTGAAGTGGCTGTTCAATGTTTTTTGTATCCATCACCAGTTCCTGGAAATAAAACATTGGATTGATTTATTGCTATTAACACAACATTGTGCGAGACCACGGGATAAGGGATTAAGCTAACAGTACAGGAAGTACTTTCTGAACTATTCCGAAAGTAGGTACCTACCTACTCGGATCGGTCGGTACGATACATGCCATTGAGCTGTGGAATGCCCTACCCACTTCTATAAGACATGCTAAGTCTATTCAAAAATATGGTCTATGAACATTTCCTCAGCTTAACATCAAACTGTTAACATCAAAAGTAATTTTATAAATCTACTGTATATAATTATGCTTTGTACTAATATAGGTACTAGGTTGGGTATATTTATTTAGAGATTTATATTATTTATTTCTTCCTAAACATTATTTCTTTTCTTTTTTTTTCACGCCACCGTAGATACTATTTCAATCACTTCTTGTCCATCCTAAGGTTGCCTGGAAGAGATCGCTCATAGCGATAAGGCCGCCCAGTGTACATTATCTGTATTTGTTTTTATTCTGTGTTTTTTTTAATTTCTTGGTGTGCAATAAAGAATATTTGTATTGTATTGTACTAGGTATCAGCAGTGCCAGTGGAACTCACGTAACTAAATGAATCGAGTGAAGACAAAACGGATTCGTGTCTTTTGAAAACTAGTTTTGACAGTTCAGTACCTAAATACTTCGTCTTTGTTTATGTACCTACACCCCGAAAGTACACCATACACCTATCTACGCACCTTCAAAACAACAGGCCTTGATTCGTATTTGTCGGTTGATTTTTGTAGTACTATTTTTGGTTCTTGAACCTGACAGTCTGTAGTATCAGCTGCGAGGAACTGTTGGCTTGGAATTTCCTGAAAAATAAAACAAAAAATATTAGAAAGTTCCTGTCAAGGTCAGATGATATTTTATACTTAGTTATTACTAGCAGCTCTGCTACCCGTGGCTTCACTCACAGTCACAAGGTAGGTAGGTACATTAACATCACACTAATACCTATTATAAATGCGAAAGTTTGGATGGATGGATGGATAGATGTATGTTTGTTACCTCTTCACGCCAAAACTACTGAACGGATCGGGCTGAAATTTTAATAAAATGGGATTTAAGTGAATAATGGATAGCTCTTGTCCATTTAAACTTGTTGTGTACCTATTTAGTCTTTCACTACATTTATAACAGACTTCAAAAAAGAGGAGGTTCTCAGTAAGGCACAAATCACACTATCACAATCACACTAATATTATAAATGCGAAAGTTTGGATGGATGTATAGATGGAGGATGTTTGTTACCTCTTCACGCCAAAACTACTGAACAGATCGGGCTGAAATTTTGTATACAGATAATTCTAGGCCTGGAATAAAACATAGGCTACTTTTTATTCCATAAATCAGTTCCCATGGGATAGAAATCACCTTTAAGCGTTTCCATAGAAACAACGCGTGCGAAGTCGCGGGCAGAAGGTAGTAATATTATAAATGCGAAAGTTTGGATGGATGGATGTTTGTTACCTCTTCACGCCAAAACTACTGAACGGATCGGGCTGAAATTTTGCATACAGGTAATTCTAATCCTGGAATCAAACATTAGTTAATAAAGTATTTGACGTTAATTTCAACTCGATACGTCCACGCGTTCCCGAGAAAAGAGGACTGACGGACGGACAGACAGACAAGAAAGTGATCCTATAAGGCTTCCTTTTTTCCTTTTGAGGTACGGAACCCTAAAAATTAACACTAATTTGCAGGACTCAAGAAACTTTATGTCAATACACTTGTAACATCTACTTATAACGTATGTACCAGTCCACTGCTGCTTGATGATAAAAAGATCCATGGAATGTGTTGAGTACCCTAGTTCGACCTAGATGAGTTTCCTGGTTCGCATGTTGTGCGAGTTACGGGTTATGGAGTTAGTGGATAAAAGACAGGCTAACGCGGAAAGGGACTAGGTAGGCTTAAAGAGTAAGAAAAGGATGAACTTACTTCAATCGGTCCTGGGATATTTGTGGATGTTTTGCTAGAAGTTGCGCATTGTTCCTGGCGTAGCCTCAACATTATGCCATCTGTGCCAGTCGGGATGGCAAAGTTATTTAACCTCTTCCTAGCACTGCTGGTATAGGCATTGTCATCAAAGTGCTTACTACACAACAATAAATGTTGTTGGTGCAAGCTTTTTATTGACTTTTCAGTAGACCAGTCCCCATCTGGAAAGCAGAATTCAGCCCACACTCGTGCCCTGAAATCATTGAATGAACTCATTGACGATGGATTTGTATATAGTGACACTGTCCACATTGTTTAAAGCATAGTATCTACTCATAATAAAAACCACAAAACAACAAGAATTTACCTCACAGGTCCATATTTCCCAGGTAGCGGAAACCTATGAAAATGCAAGTTCATGTCATCTTCGGTTGCATTTTTAGTAGTAATATGGCACTTAGCACACTTTCGGTTTTCCAAAGGCATTGTGAACCAAAATAAACTTCCGAAAAGTCGAAATCTTTCAAGGAGCAATATTTATAATCACGGTCTCAAATTGTGCAAACTGGGCGGAAAACATGTAAAATGAAGGTAGTTCCATATATTTTTGTTTCGGTCTACCGCCCGGCATGGCTTTAATTCTCATTTTCGACAGTGTTACAGGGACATTTCAATGTCATGCCGAGACTTTGAGCATACATTTTGTTGCTCTGTCTAACGTATAGCGTCCTCTCATATATTTTATTCGCCCCATGGTACTTGTGCTGTTGGCATTTCATGCTTCGCTAGTTGATACCCCGTGAAAGTATTCGAGACACGTGTTTCGGCATGGAAGTTGACACGTTAGAAGTAGAAATGTGTGCTCGGGGATGAGCCGGCAGACGCGGATGTAGGTCAATGATCTCGGGATGCTGTGTTGCTAATTTTATCCCGCTTTGGGTAATTGGTTCTATTTTCAGTATGGAGGTAAGTTGTATTTTTTTGAGCTGTAGTGAAAATAATTAGTTAGCCAAAATTAATTTGATTATTTGATATTAAACTTTAAATAATGACTGTTAAACGTATAGAGCCGTAAATCATTTTTGAATTTGCTTTTTTGTTTGATTTGTTTTAGAAATCGTTTATTCTGTACCTTATTCGTAAATCCTGTTTATATGATAAAGGCAAAAGTTTGTGCCGTTGTGCCGAAGATGTTCGGCCAAAGACAACGCCAAAACTACTGAATGGATTAGGCTAAAACTTTGCACACCGAAAGAAATGGACCTGGGATAAGGATACATTATTTTTCATTCCAAAAAACGCGTGCGAAGCCGTAGGCAGAAGCTAGTAAAACATAATTTAATTTTACTCGTCACGACACGAAGTACTTCTTGATACGTCGCGCTTAGAAACTCTGCGTGAATTCAGCGTAATAAATCACGGCTGAATTTGAACCTTACATAAATACACATAAAGGATTGCTCTACACTGAGAGCTCAATATCCGCGCCGACTCATTGCCACTGTCATTTGATGTAACTGAATGTGACATACAATCCCACGTTGACTCCATTATGATAATTTTCTAGACTCACGTATAAACAATAGTATATCACCGAATTTAGCTCGGCAGTACGACCATGGTAAAATGCATAAGTCGTAACTACTCTATATATTTTCAACCCCTAAAAAATAGGCGTTATTTAATTAGACGCATCTGTGTGTCAATCTATGACCCCACTGCTCATCTCAAAAACGAATGAACCGTTTTAGATTAGGTATTCTTGTTTGAAAGGCGAATTTGCGATAGGTTAAGTATTTGTCGTTAAAGGTTTTGGATTTTTAATGAAATAAGCTGGTGTAGCTGTTATTCCATAATTTCGTATGTCTAGTGAAACGATTTTAAGGGATGTAAAGGCTCGAATTAGACTTTAGTATTAGTTTGCTAGTGAAAAAGCATAATGGAGAAACCGACTCTTCTAATTACCTGCGTAATAATTATGCAAAACTATTTCATAGTTAAATAATATGAAATTCGTACCAAGTTACATATTAGTTAGGTACAATAGGTATTATATTATATCAAGCTCAAACAGGACTCAAGATTCAAAATTGAATATTTATGATATTTCCGACAAATTGCCTAGTTCTCACTTGAAATATTAATAGCCTGTGAAATATTAAGCAGGTAGTGGCCCTGAAGGGCGAAATAATGACAGGAATGGCGTGACGAAGGAAAATTATAGAGACCAAGGAAACTTATAAGTCGAGGTCATAACCACGACTTTCTTATAACACGCTATTCGAATACATAAAGTAGTAAAGGTTATTTTTTATGGTCGGATGTAAGACATAACATGTAGGTAGGTATATAGTTTTATAAGCTTTTATTATTTAGTTCTACCTGCCAGTGTCTATAATAAAATCCCGTAATGACCCACTCTTCAGTAAAATATGACTTATAACATTTGCGTATTCGTAATTCATATTACATTCGCGGACTTGAGAATTCTTTTTGTCGTCTCGTTTTGTCAGGTAAATGCTATGGTCCTAGATTATAAAAAAAAATAACTAAGTCTGATTAACTAAAAAAATGTATTTTTAGTAGGTACAGACGAATTGACAATTTCTTATTGTTTTTCGTCGGCTGAAAAACATTTTATGAAAATACCAACCAGCTAAGTAAATGATTGGGACGAAGTTATTTATGATTGTTTTCAAGCAGTCTTCTCATTGCAAATCAAAAATAGAAATCGTAGTAAAATATCAGCACTTTTCTTATAAACACAATCGTAAGTAAAAATAACTGTCAGCGACCCAATATGGACTCAATCAAATCTTTTTGCGCACTACGTCCTATCTTTACCATCTATTCGTAAATTTTCAGATCTGTTTAACATATTTTACCTTAGGTGTTTTTTTTCTTTCTTGTTTTGATTATTGTGTTGTTGTGTTTCAATTTGACTAATGTTTTCTGTAAATTAGGTTGATTATTATGTACCAATTTTATGTAATCTATGGACCTATGTATGAAGTCTGAAATAAAGAAATTTTATTATTACTATAGGTAGAATGTTTATAGGATATTATTATTATTAAGCTTAGATGGAAGAAAATACAGACGCACGATGGAGGGACGCACGTTAAACTGTCAAGTTTAAAACCATCCTACCAATCTCTTCCTGCAAATAGTTCCGCATTATAATAGAGTTTCTTCCATTTAAGGATTGAAAGGGTTCTACGTGACGATTCTGCGACGATACAACTGTCATACGACAGCGATTGGTTTGCAGGATTGAGCACCAGTAAAAAAAAAACACACACTTGCGCCTTCCCATCTTCCGAGGACATCCGTGAGGGCGGGTGCGGCGGCAGATTTGGCCGAAGATCTCAAGAGGCGCAAATATGCAGATCTCGACAGAGCCTACACATTTGCTCCCCTTGGAGTCGAGACCCGAGGTCCGGGGGTACCGAGGCTCTTCGGGTTCTTAAAAAAATATCTGAGCGTCTGGTCGAAGCGACGCGTGACCCGATAGCTGTTGAGTATCTGGCACAGCGCATCAGCATTTCCATACAGCGCGTGGCAATGCAGCCAGCGTCTTGGGGACGCCTCCGACTGTTATGACTGATATGGATCAGTTAAGCTAAATGTAGATTGTTTGCAACAGTCTACAGTTAGCTCAGTTGTTTCAATTGTAAATACTACTATAATTTTCTTTGTGAATAAAGGCTTCTGCCATTTAAAAACTGGTTTTGAACTGCCGAGTGTTAAGTTACCGTGAATTTTTTTGATAGCCCCTCGCTCGGTTGCTGAAATATGCCTGGATTGCGTGTAAGACGTAATTTCAGGTGATATACTTTTATGAAGCGTGTCCCGCTGAAGGTCAAACGATTTATGATCCTATGTTCAAGGGCACAAGATCCGTTACATTTTATAGGTAATTTTGAGTGGGCCTTTAGCCAGTTTCTTTTACTATTTTTCTGTGAGTGAAGTTTGGTATTTCAAACTTGAAATAACGACAAGAGGGTATCCGTTATAACTACGAATTGTAAAAAACATGTTATTGATATTGATAAAAATAACAATTGAATTCGTCGATCTCTCGTGTACGATTAACGAATCTGTTCTGCCATACAATATTTATATATCTTATTTAAAAAATGATATCAAAATCGTGCAATGAATGATGAAGTTCAGAGTAACATTAAAAAAAATATTAGAACTCGGTAGGTAGCTACCTACCGAGTTCTAATATTTTTTTTAATGACAAACATTTTGGCGCTAAGGGGCACCTTTTTTTGGCACTGACAGTATTATAAACGACATATAAGAGTTCCGACAATAGCTTTAGACTCTACTGCGGCGTTAAAAATAAATAATTAAAGTTTCAAGAGGCATAATAGAAATAAAGAAAAAATATATAACTTTAGGAGCTAGCTTGGAGTTAGTCAAAACTATTGTATAACTAACTCTTAAATCTTTAGGAAACGTAAAACACTAAAAGCAATTATAGGGAGTCTGCTGAGACTTACAAACGGCTGAAGTTCTTAAATAGAGTTAGTTATATACCTTGCAATGCCTAACGAGTTTAATGGAGCCCTGAGAGCTAACAGGAAAGCTATTAGAGTCTTAGAAGTGTTAACTATAAGTCTTATAGAGCTAGGCGCTGCAAGCATCAGGAACCACCTTTAAATCATTGCAGGTTATATAACAGGATTACCCGGCTAACCCTAGGTAATACAGAAGTTTTTAGGAATATTTGTGTACAAACTTACAAAGGGGTTCCGTACAACAAATAACTGATGTCAACGACGGCGAATATAATTTTTTGTTTCCTCTCAGTAGTTCTGACAACGTATCTGACAGATCAGATCTGACATCGTATTTGACAGGCCAATCAGGTCGTCATTTTTGAATATTTATAAAGCTAGTGAAACTAGTGTTTTATCGGCGAAAGATATAATCTTATTGTATTAGTTATAACGGATTTATGTTCTTTTTTCCTCTTATACATACAGTGTGAAAATAAAACTCACTTCCTTAAAAAAATCGTTTTATTCGAATCATCTTTTGGTAGGTATTAGCTTTATTGAAATAAAATAATTAGAAAATATTTATAGATAATTTTCAATGCGAGCAAACGCATAGACGACGGAGGGGCGCGGGGGGCGCCGCGAGTAACGTGTTGAAACTGAGTGCGTTGTCCAATACGAGAAGGTAGGCAGTTTGATACTCGTATCGGCAAGTCTTGGGAAAAGTTACTGAAATAAAAAATATATAATAACAAGGTGGAAATACATAAGATTAACGTAGGTATTTAGAACCACTTGTAGTGCTGGCGACCACTGAGGCTTCTACTGCTTGTGAAATCGTTCAGCCGCACGTAATATGGATGGACTCACATAATGGTTTTACGCGAACAACAACAGAACCCTAAAGATATTCGGGTTAGAGTTCCCAGATAAGACCTTAGCAACCTGAACTTATAAATTTGTTATCTTGATACTTTTACTACCACATTGTACTGCTGCAAGTAGCATAGAAGAGCTAGCTCTCGTTTTTTTAACACTACGTTACGAATAACAGAGTTATTGGGCACTTTAGGTGATTCAAAATTTATCGCCATTACATAAACATAACCTTTAAAATTTTGAAAATATATTAATAGTTCTAAACATAATTTAACAACTTATTATTTACATTATTGACTATTTGCAATTAAAGTACACATAGACGTATCAAGAATTGATATTTACAACCATAACTGAAACAAAAAAATAGCCGTGGCAGTAATTCCTCTTACTTAATAATATCAGATGTAGCTTATTTAAGAGGCGCTTCAAAATTGAGATGAAAACTAGTATATATTATCACAGTACACTTACCACCGCAACGAGAATTTATAATTTATAACACCGTTATCCTAAATTGTAATTGACTTACCTTTTCACTTTCAAACTTCACTGTCAGTTACGAATAGGCGCACTGCTTAATATTTTAACGCTTTTGACAGTCTATCATAAACGCAATGTACGATAAAAAATTAAATAATCAGAGTTTGGGCGATGTATATTACTAATTAATACTTGCAATATATCTTCAAGGTATAAATAGTATTGTGGGAGCACTCATCTATTGCTAAACAAGTTATTAAAGTGGATATTATTACTAATTTATTACTTTAAGTTGCAGTTGTAACCTGTGTATGGCTTATATTACACATAAAGTGGTAAACATTACTTCAATAGCACTAATGTAACTCTTTATTACCAGTCATTTATCACTTCTTTACAACTAATTAATCACTTATAGCTATAAAATCATGGGCCCAAATCAGAATTATAAGACAGTTATAACGCTATATATCGCAATTTGCTAGCCCTTTCATAGAACCATAGGTTTTAAATTTTCTCTTAAGTAGCTTATTTAACGCCTATTCTTATCACCTAAATGTTAGTTGGGAGGTACAGTCAGCTGCACAGACATGTATACACTTCCAAATGAAATGAAATGAAATGAAATGAAATGAAATGAAATGAAATTTGTTTATTTCTCTTAAACCACAAAAAAAAAAAAGTTTTACTTTAAAAAAAGTTTACTTCCAAAGTTTTACTTTTATTTTACTCGGAACTTTTCAAATAAAAGGACATGCACACGTTTTTCGTACAAAGTAGTCATCTTACTTCGTCAGAATACGGTACATAAATTATCACAATTACTATACACTTACTATTTAGTCAAATTGAAAACTTGGGAGTGTATACATATTTTTGCAGCCGACTGTACTTGCCGCCTCTTTTTTAAAAAGTCTGTAAGAAAGAGGAGCCATCATAGGCTGATGATGATGATGATAAAAAATAAAGTGAGTTCGTATGCTCTATGATATTTATTAATTGCTCCGGGCGGGCGTAGGCTTTTGCTTGACTAAAGGTTATTGCAGGGTGCATTTCTATGAGATAAAAATGAAATTGGTTCGGGTTCGTGTGGTTCGTGTTCGTGGTATCCCTTGCATTCATATATTTATCCTTATCATTTCCTTTCGATATTGTCTTTTATAGGTTTCATTTGTTATGAAAATTTGATGAAGTGCCTATTTGTTTACCATCGGTATTAAAATTTTCCAAAGCAGTCGGATGCAAATGATTGCGTTTTATAGCTTTAAGGTTGTTTGAAACACCTTTCTTTATTTATTTATTGTTTCAACAAAATGTATAGCCCTTAAATCTAGACAATTCAAACTTTAATAATCTAACACAACTAATTATGACATTACATTTTATAAAATAAACTTTCATCATACTGCGCCTGCGGCGACGACAGCCTTGTACTATGTCTGAGACAGAGAATTGCATTATTTTTAATTTCAATTTTTATGTATTAATGTGTTACTACATTTTTATTTAGCTTCATTTAATAGTTTGAGAATATATGTACTAATGTTTAAATAAGCTAATTTTAGATGACACTTCATCTAAAATTAGCTTATTGTGTAAAATAAACTTACAACCACAGATGGTCGTGACGTGACCTGTAAATAACACATTGTATTGATTTGCGACAAATTTCTCTTCCGTTTTTTTATTCGTTGTGAAAATCAGTAAAAATTATATACCTACCGAAAAAATTTATCCGCAGTGAAGTATGATGTAAGTATATCAATCGCCCTTACGGAAAACTTTTCTTCATCATTAAAATCAATTAATTTACTGTTCACCTTTAATCTATTTCCACTTTGATTCACCTGTTTATTGAAATGCTTTATTTTCTGTTTCTTGCTTTGAAAGCCACTCTGCATTATTCATAAATGCAAAAATCCTGTGCTAAACGAAAATCGTGTAAAACCACGATTCCTTACTTTGCATTTTTTACTTGCATTTGATAGGCTTTAATTGGATTTTATAGTGGCGACTTGAAGCCCCAAAGCGGGATCATTTGCATTTTATTATGGGGCTCTCTATATTGTCTTTGATCTGTAAGTTTTCAAGATGCTGTTGAATTTTAATGTGCTTCTTTCTAATTACTTACGATACGAAGAGCCTTCGAAATGACAATCGCTTCAAAAGTAAATCGGGGGTTTTTGAATAATTTACTTCAACACATATTTATTTCAAAAAATAAAGACAAATTAGAAATTATTTACAATTTAAATTATTGAGCTAACTGCAGACTGTTACAAACAATTTACTGGAGGCTCAACTGATCCATATCAATACCAGTAGGTAGATGGTGTCCCCAAGACTCTGGCTGCATTGCCACGCTGTATGGAAATGCAGATATTTTTTTAATTACCTGGAGATCCTCTGTACCCCACGGACCTAGGGTCTCGACTCCAATTGAGAAGTCCAAGAATGATAAGAAGTTATCCAAATGCATTGTTCTATTTAAAATTACTAACATTTATGTATAAGACGAGAGTGAGCACCAACACAAACCTACTGTGGTTTAATGGTGCAACATTGACAAACACTGTATTCCTTCTAAATAATAAATATTATATTCTATTCTAAGTCAAATACCAAAACAAAAGATAACCGCAAAAGAAATGTGTGTCACGAACAGCCGATTGTCTTAACCATTTACACAAATTACGTCGTCACCTATTCATATCGAATCTTTTATTAGAATACAAGTGATATAAGTGATATTATTGATATCGCTGAGAACTTATTAGATCCACACTCTGGGTGTGATTGACCTTCATGATACGTTCCCTCAATTTGGCGGGCGGCCAAATCCTTCGCGACCAATGACCGTGGCGATCCGCTCAATTATAGCAGGATCCTTTCCCTTGCCACCTTTATCTGAGAAGATGGATTGTGGTTTGTTACTACCCTGTTCTTAGCGGGGTTCGAGTTATTGGTGGTCAAAGTAGGCATGAAAATGAGCAAAATCTTATTGTGAAAGCTATCTGGTGCAATTTGTGTGGATACTGGATAGGAGAACGGATTTTTACCGTTTCCTACTAAAGGAAAATCACGCGAGTTCGGCAAACCATATTTTGAAAAATTTACATCTGTAGTTACCGAAAACGCAAAATGATTCTTAACGGGCGTACCAATTGAGAGGTTAAATGAGTTAACCTTACCTAGTACTACCTATTTTATATTTCACTGTATTATTTGTACAAGTAAAATTCGACAAAACCCATTTTTGTCCACATGGGAATTAATCCGGTCCCAGCAAACATAATAATTCATTCTATTTGTATGGGTGATCTTATTTGCGAGGTGCAAAAATGAAAAATGAAGCATATCTCGTTTAATTTTTCTCTAGAGACAGTTATTTTTCCTATTCCAGTGCGATAAAAGTGGTGCAGCGACATAAAAAGTGGCTAATCTCTTAATCCTGGCTAATCCCCCCTCGGGTAGTTGGCAGGCGTGAGGCAGGGCCTTAGGTACTTGCAGATCCAGCGCGCTGCTCTTGTAGGAGTGAAAATAGTTGGTACCTTTATGTACTATGTAAAATATGAATCTTATTCTTCTTTTAATAAGGTAGATAAATAAATTACTTAGAAAATATTGAATTTTTTAGTTATTGTAAGTTTATTTACAAGAAAACTATTAAGAAACTGACTCAAGGAACCAAAAAATTAGTAATAATAATAACCTACGAATCAAAACACATGGCATTTCAATAGACCGCAGGGTTCCCGAAATTTGACCAAATTTTGTGCTAAATAGTGCACTTACATGATTTTTTTAACGTAATTTATTTTCTCAATCGTGTTTTGTGTTCGTTTTTGTTTTCAACACTCAAGAAAAAAAAAAAAAAAAATGAATTTTGGGGGATCCCGTGAGTACCTGCCCTAGTTTTACAAGCAGACCCGGTTAAGTTCGCCCCGATAAATTATGATGACGATGATGCATGTCTTACTGATAATTTAATAAAATACTTGCCGAGATTCTTCGTAGGAAAAGCGTGGCGTACACCGTATCAACAATAACCGTAGTCATCGACTGTTTATTCGATTAGTATATAGGTTCTAAAATTGTTACCTAAGTATTTCGATTGTATACCTACCTAATAATACCTCGTGTAGAACCAGGTGAGAACTCTGTATCTAGTTAAACCTAAGATAGGCTTTAAGGCACCTGAAACCGAAATGTAATGTTGTTTTTTACCTGAATAAATTATTATATTTTATTACATTCTTGCTTAAATCTCTTTCCAAACAAAAGCTTTTCTAGGTTGTTCACGCCAGTAGGAGGCAGAATGTTTTTTATTTCTACCGAATTACTAAATACTACCGTAATTTCCACTTACTCAAGCAAATAAAGCGGCCCCCATAAAGCAGCGCTAGGTAAATGATCCAATTAATTTGATGAATGTGTATTCCAGCGACCCATAGCTCTACGCAGTTTACTTACGGCCCTCCTAGCTGCGACTGTGGTTTAACTGTAATCGTATAAAACTCAGCCAGTCAAAAGTGACGCCGAATTTTGCAAAATGGCGTCAACAGTGCGGCCCGATAAGGGCTGCCCGCACTGTTGGGGTTTTCAACTTACTTATCGTGGCAAGGTAGGTTGATAAGTATGTAGGCTGTATTTACAATTGTTTTAATTAGTTATAATTTGTCATCCATACCGCAATGCTTGAAAACGAAAGTTTTCAATCAGTGCGTCCTACCCGTCATGACCTACGGAGCTGAGACGTGGACACTCACGGTAGGGCTGGTCCAAAAGTTCAAAGTCGCTCCGCGAGCTATGGAATGAGCTATGCTCGGAGTCTCTCTGAAGGATAGAATTCGTAACGAATACATCCGACAGAGAACCAAAGTTATCGACATAGCACAAATAATTAGCAAGCTGAAGTGGCAGTGGACCGGCCATATCTCGCGAAGAACCGACAACCGCTGGGGTAAACGTGTTCTTGAGTGGAGACCACGACTCGGCAAACGTAGATGCCCTCCGGCCAGGCGGGATGACGATCTGCGAAAGACTACAGGCAGATACTGGATGCGGCAAGCTGAAGACGCTATGGCGCTCATTAGGGGAGGCCTATGTCCAGCAGTGGACTAATATAGGCTGATGATGATGATGATGATAATTTGTTGATATTATTTGATTGTAATTTACTTTGTTAATAAAGTACTCTGTCTGTCAGTAAGTAGGTAGCTAGATAACTAGATACGATACAAACCTCCCCCTAACTATAGACAATTAATATCGTCACGTTGGGTTCGCGCGTCGTTACCCTTCGCCGTAAATCTTTAACTACCCTCGTCTTTATACGATTTAGGATGTATTAAAACGTTATATCTTTCCTATACATGCAGATTTTAATGCTGAACACCATTTTACGATCCAAGGATTCACGTTTAGGTAGCTTATAACGGTTACGTCGGTTTATGTTGATCTTTGAGGGTGATTTATTTACGTATAATCTTGTTCGTCGAAACATAATGGTCGTGTGGTGCCAGCTTAAATAATTTAATTTTAATCAACCTCACTAGTTACGTTATACAAAATCAGAATATTTCCATGCTGTTTTGTAGGAAATTTTATGGAGAATCCAAATATATATAGATGTTACGAGGTATTACTAGATAATAATCGAGAAATCAGCGAAATAATGCATCACATCCCATTTCCACGCTGGCGGCCAGCATGCTGGCGGAAACCCTGCCACGCAATGGCCTTTACGGCGCGTTATGGACTTCCACCTGAGAGGTTAAGTTTATCGCACACCTGAAAAACACCACTGCAGCATAGCAAAAAAAGTGCTTTCAAATTATGGACTTTAAACTCATGGATTTATATTGACGGTATCAAATGACAGACGGCTCGCAGACCACTCGTTTGAAGCTTTTGGGAAGGCATTTTGTCACTGTGAAATGTATCTAAAGATAATGAGTTTAAGCCCATTATTTGAATGCATGTTTTTGTGCTGTGTGGTCGCAGTATTTTAGAATTTGCACCACCCCAACTCTTCCCGCGGGTAAAGAAGTCGTCTCTCAGTGATTTTCATCGGGGCAAGAAGCAGCGCCTCATGCAGAACAGATTCACCAACGAACTGCGATCTCACATACCCAGCGGATTAGTTTATTTTCAAATTCAATCCAGAGTTCAACTCTCGTTTTTAATTTAGTCTTTTCAATACTTTGCATGCCCGTAGCGTATTTATTTACCTACTTAGATCTCACGTAAATAACCATGCTATTCCGCAAAAAATAGTAACAGCACAGCAATAGCTCTTTTACGGGAAAATATACAAAAATCCTAAAAGAATCTTAAGAATAGTCGAGAAGCTTTTCAGGGTTAAAAAAGCCAACAACCCCCACTTTTCATATCGCACACGGTGTGCTGAACACTAGGTATAATGTTCGTGTATAGTGCTAAGCGACACATCGAACGACACAGCCCGCGGGTTGGTCTCGGCGGCATTATTTTAGAGAACCACATGGGCGACATTGCTACCCGGCGACTTGTAACGATATCAACGTAACGATTTCTATGTTGCAAACAGGGTTTTCTTAACTTGGAAGCCACTGACTATGCAGCTAGACTGGGTCGGAAAGCAGTACATAATATTTAATTTTTTTACATAATATTTATTATTTTCTATAATTAATTATTGACCTGTATTGTGAGGGGCTGGTGTTTGAGGTAGGTTTATAAAACCTGTATTACAAGTCACCAGTGCCCCACTCTGCGGGTGTAATAATGGTGATGAGGAAGCAACGAGCAAGCGAAGTTTATAGAACAGTTACAGTTTTTGTCCATTATGAAATTAGCAATACACACTAGTTAAGATATAACTAAAAACAGCACTGTATTTATTAGAACAGATGCAATTCAAACTCCGCGCCGAAATGGAAAACAGTTGTGCCAATCTAACAACAACAAAAAAAAACAAAAATTTGAATTTGGAACCATAAACAAATCATCCATTCCCGATACATTTTTGACTGACTGTATATAGCTGACCTGGTGCCGGTGGCTGGCTGGCTAGGAGTGTGAGATGAACATTTGAAATAAGAAATAGTGCTGTTGTCGTAATGTCATTTTTATGGGTTCCTTCAAGTGTCTTTTGGGTTGGCTTTGCTAGGTATACTATTAAGATAAAGGTCATGTTGGTTTTAGATCCTAGGAGATAGGTGGTTTTCATTGTAATTGGTATAGGTCGCTGCGTGGGTTCGTAAAATGGTGTTCGTGTTCAGTTGTGGTCTAAGAGTTTCAGTTTTTTTTGGGTTTTGGGAGTTCTTGGGAAGACTTAATCAATATTGATATTAGGTCTGGCTTGGTTCATTCTCAACAGTTCCTATATTTACGACTAGTTTGTTAGTAGTAGTTATGTTTGAAGTTTAATTTAAAAACATATCATATACTGCCCGTTAGCAGGGATTTTTATAATATTAAAGCCCTGTAGACACCTTTATAGAGTCTCACGTCTTGCATACAATCTATTATCCTTTTAAGGTCCCTGTGAAAGCTTCGTACGTGCTCTCAAATGCTGGATAGAAAAGTATGTTTTTGTACCTTTTCAGATTTTTCGATTTATGAAAAATCTTAAGGCGAATAGTAGGGTGGATAGTGGCGCCACTACATATTTAATTTTATAATCACGTTATACAAAGGAATTTTCAAAAAATCGACCGCGCGTAGACGATATCTATCATAAGCTTTTTTTAAATGTATCTTTAATAGTTTTGTACTGTATTATTTAGGCAGATACTTGTTTAAAGAGTTTAGTTCCTATTGGTGGCCACCAAGCTCTCCAAACAAGGTTTTTGATTGAATAACACAAAACAAAACTATTACAGTTACAATAAATAAAAGCTTGTGATAGGTATCGTCTACCAGCGGTCCGATTTTTTGATAATTGCTTTGTATAACTTAATGATTAAATTAAATATGTAATGGCGCCACTATCCACCCTACTATTCGCCTTAAAAGACTTGAAAGAAAAGCATGTCTAAAAAAATCTAAAAAAAGAGATTTA
Source organism: Eupithecia subfuscata (assembly GCA_963564075.1). NCBI lineage: Eukaryota > Metazoa > Arthropoda > Insecta > Lepidoptera > Geometridae > Eupithecia > Eupithecia subfuscata. The sequence continues at coordinate 2,603,168 of OY751116.1, read as the reverse complement.
AAACGACTGCAAAAGCAGACGTTCCAATTTTATGACTTTTTGATTCACAGATTAGATAACGTTACTTACGTTAGATTCTCTTGTTTTTTGACTAATTTCACAAAAAATCGTAAGCCCTTGACAACGATTTTGACCGATCAATAAACATTAGAACATCATATTTGGACCGGTGGTTGCACCGATTTTCTTAAATCATAGCTAAAATACTCTAAATTAAATCGCCTTTCAAACATCAAAAAACTGAATCCAAATCGGTTATTCCACTTAAAAGCTAAGATGCCACTGACAGACACACAAACCCACACTTCCAACTTTTTAACACACCTCATTTGGTCAGAGGCTAAAAGATTCAAATAATTGTCCTAGCGGATCAACACAAACACTAAACATTCGCAAAAAAATTGGTTGTCTGTAAAGTCGGTTTACTGACGATAGTTGAACGTGACAACGTCTTAAGAAAATACTGATGGAATGGTAGCATTTGATACTCGATCAAAACTTCAAGCCTTACATGGAACGCCTCAGAGCGAGGTAACGCCTCAGAGCGAGGTAACGCCGCATGAGGTCATGTTTTTTCGTGTGTGCAGCCGGCTCTATCGAATTATAAGACGTTGTCACGTCAAAAAATGCGTTAATTTATTTTCAGTTCACCGCGTATTTGAATATTACAACTCACTCTAAAGTTTGTTAGTGCAGTTAAAACCAAATTTCAACTCCTAGCTTACGTGAAAAGGTCTAAGTTTATTTTGAAACAATATAGTTGCAGGTTGCTCTGAAGTTTAGATGAAGTTATAGATCGTAGTTGAATGAGCAGTTCTAAATGGAGCTCTCGAACTCAGTAATTAGTTGGTGGCCTTTACGTTGCAATCGCGAAGTTCAAGTCTAGACCTAGGTAAGACCTAAAGGTAATTAAATTTCCAATAACTAGAATGGACGAATTCGTTAAGATTCTAGAACGCTATATTCTCCCTTCATAATTTGAAGAACTTACACATCACCAGTGCCTCTTTTGAAGCCGTCAAGATAAAAAACTTTCATTAGAGAGAGAGATAATTTATTTTACCCAAAAAAATATTATTACAAGTTCATATATTTAGGTAGATGTAACAACATTAATACCATCTTATTAACTAGGTAGGACCTTATATTAACAGAGCTAGTGGGCAAGGGTAAAATAGGTCTCTGCCTCAGCATGTTGCAGAATTAAAGCATTTGCCCAATACTGCTCTGGTTTTCAGGCAGAGCCCTTGAGAAGTGACGTGAGGGGATACAGAGTCATGTGAGAACTAATCTTATACCTACATAGGCGGGTAACAATAACCACTATGTTTATTATTATACTAGACGATCGCCTCGCGGTTTCACCCGCGTAGTTCCCGTTTCTATGGGAATTCCGGGATAAAATATAGCCTATGTCACTCCCTGAAAAGTTAGTTACCTGACGGCGAAAGAATTTTTCAAATCGGTCCAGTAGTTTCGGAGCCTATTCAATACAAACAAACAATCAAATCTTTCCTCATTATAATATTAGTATAGATTATTCACATTATCCACTATGATAGGTACCTACGTACACCAAGGATAAAAAAAAAGTTATACTTATCTAAATAAAAATGGTACACCTAAACACGAATCTCTTAAACTAACTCTATGAAACCAATAACCGAATCTATAAAAAACCAAGAGATATAAATTGGTAGGTATATACAGATAGATACAAAACCAAAGTTATAAGATTTGACCTCGTAATGCAAATCAATAAAAGCTTTTGACGAAAAAGGTTTTTGTTTCCGCTGAGTTTAATAAAACGGTCCTCGTGACTTCGAATTATCCGGTTTCTAATTGTAAAAGTTAAGGTTTAAGTACCTGTTAACGAGTGGGGTTCCGTCCTTCTATAAAATGTTTAAATGCTCCGTATCAGGAACAAAACATTTGTAAAACGTGACTGCAAGTGTTCTTATTCTGCTAACAGAGGGAGGAGAGATAATTACCATTTTACTTTCAGCAGGAAGCTCAATGATACACAGCTTTAGGAATTCTTCCAGATCATTATATATACGCTCACTGCTAAACGAACATGTCCTGCATAAAATAATGATCTAATGTCTCATCGTATCAAGTCAATCTTGGACTGGCAAGATTTGGATCAGTAAATATAGGTAATGAAGATAAGTAGGCAATGAAATATTTACCTTTAGGCCACGTGGGCTATGGCCCAAGGTGCCAGGCTGCGAGAGGCCTAGCCACGTGCCACCTTGCTAGCTCTCCTTACCGTCAAAATTTTTGCCTGCCTCTGGTCCGAGGCTCATCCCTCGTTTAAAGTCAGTATGCAAAAAATCGAAGATAACCCCAAAATTTTCGGTAGTATCTTTCAGTTTTGTTTATGGTCTGGTGCACCAGTGACGGCACAAGGAGCTTGTAGGTTCTGGTCCATGGCGAAAATAAAAAAAAAATCTTCTATATATTTTCTTTGTTAATAAACTACAAGCTTATGGTTCTAGGATTTTCGCCTTTATTTATTGTATAAGACCTTCTTGCCAAATTTTATGATTTTAGGTCAGCGGGAAGTGCCCTATGTTGGTTTTGTCCATGGCGAGAATTAAAAGTATTTTTTTAATTAACAAAAATTTACGTTTTTCCGATTTTTTCTCAGTACATATTTGATGTTAATTTCAACTCAATATCTCCACGCGTTCTCGTGAAAAGGGGGTTGACAGACGGAGAGACAGATGGACAACAAAGTGATACTTTAAGGGTTCCTTTTGAGATACGGAACCCTAAAAAAGGCTGCGGTTTACTACACTCGCCCATATTTATTTTGTTTTCGTTTCTTAACATTTTTGTTGCGCCACTGTAGATAGGAATATAAATAGGTAATTATAATACTAACAAAGAACAGCGCTAAAAAATAAATAAAGTAAACTTCATTAGCGAAATATTGTGAAATGAACATAATACAATTAAGCTGGAAATGAATTTGCCGCGTATACAATAATTGTGGAATTCGAAGCGTAAAATTGTGGAATTTCTGATTGTCCTCCGCAAATTATGAAGCCAATTGCTGGAGTGCGGTATGCAGACTTTCAGGTGACCATTATTTAAGATTATCTTTTAATTTCTATAACAGTTCAGTTTATCATAAATGTTAACGGATAACTGTCGATAACGGTAAGATACCTACAATTCATGTATTTTCTTTAAAATATCCTACTTAAGCTAAAGGTACGTAAACCTTTGTTACCTAATAAACGTTCTTAATGATTAGTTTTCATCAGTTGTAGGCGTCAAACTTGAACACTAAAACGATGAATATGTCTAAAAATCCTGCAAAAATGGTAAATCTGTTTTAACTTTATGTATTAATTTGTATGAAGTGAGGTAAAAAATTCACCTGCAAAATTTCAATTTAAAAGCCGTTCAGTGTTTTCATGGTTCATAAAAACTCATCCGAGCGAAATTAATTGCAGCGAACTTCGATAACTCGATTTATCTGAGCATGTAGAACCTAGTTAACGATAAATCACGAAAAATCTAGTTTCTGATTTTATTTTGTTGCCGGGAAGAGATCGCTTTTAGCGATAAGGCCACTGGTCATGCCACACTAGATTTTTTTATCGTGATGGTAAGTGTCGAGTGGTGTGAGGAATCAAAAAAAAGGTACCAACCACACCAAATTTGCTACAACAATTATTAGCAAACTGTTGTAATTTAGTATTAACAAATTCAGCTAGTTAGTAAGTAAAATTTAATGTACTCATCTAAGTGAACATTGTTCTTTTAGTAAATAAAATTCGTTAAACTGAACTAAAATAAACTCTCACCTTAACTTTAAACCTAAAATCAACACCTAAAATTGTCTTATCAACTTCTGACATTTTAAAATCGGTTTAACAGAACGAGTTACATTTTGATTTTATGAAAACTAGCGTTTTGCATTTATTGTCACCCTCGTCACCACAACAGTATAATCTGCGCCATGCTATGCAGAATAACGCACTCGACTCTGGCCTAATTAGCCGACATGGTTTTAGGGATGGTTTGTTGAGCAGAGACCACCTATTAGAGTTTTGCATGGTTTAAAAAAACTTTAAGAGTGCACTTTTCCTTCCATAGATTTAGCGCCATGCAGCGCTTCTATCGGATATTGTGAGGAACTATTATTTCACATTACGACGATGTATAAAATCCGGTACCTAGTAAATCATAAATGTTCTCGAAAACTTTTTTGCTTTTCTTATTTTGTACAACTCATATTAAAAACCTGGCAGTTAAGATTTATCTGCTTGTATTGACGTAAATCTATCAGTGTGTCAATTTATGTCATTTAGCTGACCTTTATATACGTAGGTATATAAAGCCTCGAATTCACTAGGGCACAAGTTCTGAGACTGTTACAGAACATCTACGGTGCGTGTTCTCAGAACATTTTGGTAACATGTCGTGATACATTTTGCTTGTCCACACCAGCAGTCTCCGCCGAGATGTCGCCCGAGGAAGTCGTGGCAGTTAGTGCTGCGTACATTTATATTTTATCGAGTAGTTTACCGAAACGTTATAAATAGAAAAGGTGGTGGGTGCGAAACTACTTATCACAAAGAGAAAGCAGTGATAATATCTTACGTGATCTTCGAATGTTTGATGGATCATTTGTAAATTTCACTCGAATGACATCGACTGATTTTGAAGTTTTACTAGAAATGATCGTGCCTGCCATAGCGTTATTCGTGTCCCACAAACATCCTTTGCTTTCGTAAAGCTCAATAAGTCTTAGAAATAATTGATTTCCCCACTCTACGGGCATGTTGATGCTAGAATTCGCGCACGCGTCCACACTCTGCAACAGCGGTCGCAGGACTGATGTCGCAGGAAGTTCTGTCTCGCGAGCCAAAACACGGAACCTGTTCTGCGACACGTAGATGTTGCTGTATAGTCGCGTGCGACGTCGCAGAACAGAGCGCGACGTCGCGGCGACACGTAGACGACATGTGCCTAGACAGGTTCTGCGACGATTTGTCGCCTAGTGAATACGAGGCTTTAAGGTCAAAAATTTATAGACTTCAAAAGTAAGTAGTTACTTTTGAAGTCTCTTTAAATTTTTGACATTTAATGTCAATTTGGCACTCTCTGTCATTTTTGACATTAGCTGTCAAATTTGACGTTTGATCTTAACTTATGAAATATATTATTACAAATAATCACACAAAATGATTAACTGTACCACTCATTTTATCCATTTTTAACGGTGGTATTCGGTGGATTCAGTCTACTGGACCACGGAATGAAAAAATCTTCCTTGGTACAGTTAACTGGACTACCGATTACCACCATCACAAATATCTTCGATGGTACGTTAACTGGACCACCTATTTTATTTGATTGTTTGTAATAATTTTTTTCATAAATTAAGATCAAACCTCAAATTTGACACATAATGTAAAAAATTACAGCGAGTGCCAAAATTTCCATTAAATGCCCAAAATTTATAGAGACGTCAAAAGTAAGTATAAATGTCAGCTAAATGACATAAGTTGACACACTGATAGATTTACATCAAGATAGGTGCAGTTAACGGGACCAGCTGAACGGGACCACGGGCAAGGAGCGTATTATCCATATAAAAATGCAGCCATTTCGAGCACGTTTGTACATTTTAGTAGCTATACGTAGCTGGACAACAGAAAATGCATTGGATTGCCGTGTTTAGTTGCCTGGAATAGCAAATAGCTAACGTGCGACTACAAATAGCTAAGGATTGAGGTTGTGGTATGTTGGAATACGCCAGCCAATGAAATTACTGGAATTGAATCTTACAAGCTATGTTCTAAAAACGAGTGATCTTTGGCGAATGACATTCACATTGTAATGTTTTTAATACTGTATTGTTATATAATAACGACGACCTCTGTGGCGCGGCGGGCAAAGGTCCACCTGCGACGCGGGAGGTTGCGGGTTCGATTCCCGCCTTTGGACAAATGTTTGTACGATCTGCAAATATGTGTTCCGAGTCTTCTGGTTAAGTATTTTCGATGTATTAAAAAATATATTTTTATGTTATGTATCGTATTATGGATATCAGTCACCCTTTTATTACAAGCTCTTATTGGCTTGGGACTGGATGCTGTGTGGATTGTCCAGCATTATTATTTATATTAACTATTTTGCTGTTGATTGGTTGAGTTAGATCAAATTCGGAGCGAAATATTTTGGAAGGCGCGGACCTAAGTTTTTCTACTTCAGTTCAGCGATAATTGTAAGGGTAGACAAGGTAGTAATAACATTTTAAGCTACTTTTTATATCAGAAAAAACGTGAAACCACGTTCAGAGCCAGCTTTGTTAAATTGTTTTTGGTTCACAGATTTACTCACGAAAAAAAAGTATTGACGCTTTGTAAGCCAAAAGAAATAAACGTTATTGATTCTCATTCTGGTACATCTACAGCCTATACCGCTCCACTGCTAGTCGCAGGCTTCCCAATGATGATTATTATATGGGAGTAATACATAAATTATAATTCGCACGTTGGGCATGCGGTAAAGTTGTTCTACAGGAGGCGCTGCTGCCAGCCCCCGTTGGGTATCCCTTAGCCTCATTCGACACCCGAGGGAAGAGTCGTGTTTATCTGGAACATTAGCCTCTAATGCTAGAGTTCGACTCGGACTTGGCCAGTGTATTGAGAATTCTATAGATTTTCGATATCGATTTGCCATAAGCTTATGTCCGGTAGAATAGAGCCGGTTTCGCATAAGCTATGCTTGACATAGCGTAAAGGTTTTACCTATTGCAAAACTATCGCCACTACTGAAAATCAAACAAAAATAGTTGTTTTTTTACCTTGGAAAGAAGTATAAAAATGTAAGAAAAGCAATAAGAACATTTCGATTTGAAAATTAAATTAAAATTTATTGCTAAAAATTACCCCAATATTAATAATATTTATAATTTTGGGATATTATTTTCATTTCTTAAAAATTAGATAATATAATAGATAGATAAGTAATACTAAAAATATATTCATCACCTTAAAAAAACAAATTAAAAAACAATTAAAAATTACCCTGAGTGTGAGAGTTTAATGCATTATGTAACAGAAACCTTAAAATATTATTTCTGTGTGTATTTTAGTAATTCAAGTTTTTACCAAAATTTTATCAGATTTCTATTGTTATAAGTTGAAAGTGAAATTGAAAGAAATAGGAATTAGAGAGAGTAAATAGATGGAAAATAGTCTGGAAGAGATCGCTCAAAGCAATAAGGCCGCCTTTTTACTTCCTTAATTCTCAGCATTTCCTTCTGTAATATTTTCGATGTTTGTGTGGTATAATAAAGAGGTATTTATCTATCTCAAGTTGTTAAATAGTATCACAGAGAACATTTCCTGTAACCGAGCCACGTGTGTATTGTAGTGCCAAAATGTTAATTAATTTCAGTCAAACATTCATTAAAACATGCCGCAAATAATTTCAACTGTAATTGTTTTGGAGGGATGTGTTTTACTGTTTATATATATCCACCTAGCCGTTTTCGGCTACAGTGACTTGGACTTTGGACTCAATATTTATCAAGTTTAGGGACTTTGATGTTTAGCCCTTATGTGACTGACATATCCAATTTTTCCCATGAACGTGCGGTCACAGGCTGCGCACGTCAGGGTGCCGTTCACATAATTGTAGTTTATGTTCGAGGGCGGTCTTGCTTTTAGTTGGTCTCGCTTGAGGTCTAGTTCTCGCCTTCTTTCCTCCTCGAAAGCATATACTTTCTCCTGCACATGTCGTCTCCATTCTGGCCTTTTACCAGCATAGGACTCCCAACGAGAGGGTTCGATACTGCATTTCTTCATGTGTCTTTTTTGAACATCTTTAAAACGTAAGAATTGGCCACCGCGTTTCCGCTTACCAAGTTCGAGTTCAGAAAAGAAGATGCGCTTCGCTTTTCTTTCGTCAGGCATTCTCGCTAGGTGCCCGCACCAGCGCAGCTGACGCCGCATCAGATATGCCTCTATGCCACATATATTAGCTCGTCGTAGAATTTCCGTGTTGCGAACCCGATCCGACCATTTGATGTTCATAATGTCGCGGAGGCATTTCAGATGGAACCTGTCTAGCGTGCGTATATGACGGCGGTACAAGCACCACGTCTCGGATGAGTACAAGATGTTCGGCAAGACAATCGCCATGTAAACCTGTATTTTGGTACTCAATTTGATGTTGTGGGAGCGGAACACCCGGTTTCGAAGTTTGCCAAAAGCAGCCATAGCAGAGCCAAGCCTGCTGTTGACCTCCGATTCAAGGTCGCCTTTGGCAGTTATGCTGCTTCCCAGATATTTAAATTTGTCGACCTGCTTGAGTACATTTCCCCCAAGGTGCAGATTTAGTGGAGCTCGGTCTTCAGCGCCCATAGACATCACTTCAGTCTTAGTGATGCTAATTTTGAGTCCAAACCTACAACAAACAGTGTTAAGCCTGGTTATAAGGTCTTGAAGTCCGTCAGGCGTATTCGCAACGAAGCACAGGTCATCCGCGTACATGAGCTCAGTAATAAGGTCATGTGATACCTTAGTGCGTGCTTTTAACCTGGCAAGGTTAAATATACCACCATCTGTACGATATCGAATACGAATCCCTTCCGTACTGTCACGCAGAGTCTCCTTCACGACTACAGAAAAGTACAAAGCAAAGAGCGTGGGTGCTAGTACACAGCCTTGCTTAACGCCACAAGTTACAGGGAAGGGCTCTAGGTTTTACTGTTTAATTGTTTGCTTAATGATTTTTATTACCCGATTATTATTAACATTTCATTTGTGGTAAAGTGGTCGTCATCAAAATTGTGCTTTTGAGTTGATGCTGATGTTGATCTGACCGAATGTTTGGTATAACCAAACACCAATTACCTTTTCGTCATTACTATACTATACCTCTATATTTATAGTATAGTATAATAAGTATAGTATCATCATCATTATGATGATGATGATGATGATACTATACCTACTGTTATACACTTATTATAAAAAATATCTATCTATGTAATATTGTATTATGTATATCATTCATCTAGTACCCATAACACAAGCTCTGCTTAGCTTGGAGCTAGATGATAATAATATATGAATTTCTAGCATTATTTATTACTTTTTGTTTCAAATGTAAATACTAGTCCTAAGGTATTACTAGATAATAATCAAGAAATCAGCGAAATAATGCATCACATCCCATTTCCGCGCTGGCGGCCAGCATGCTGGCGGAAGCCCTGCCACGCAATGGCCTTTACGGCGCGCTATGGACTGCCAGACTGCCACCTGAGAGGTTAATAAAGTATGTTTTATTTATTTATTTTTTATAGTATATTTACTTTTGAATCTACGTATCATCATCAGCCCTGTCTACCCACTGCTGATCATAGAACGAAATAGAAACATCCGCATAAATACCTACAACGTTGTACCACTTAAGAAAGAAAGGAAAGAAAGAAAATAAATTGCTTTGAACCAACCTAGTCTACGAATAGCACGATCTACCGTATATGAGAAGAAAAAAAACGTCCATAAATAACTCATGAAATATTTAAAAATCCCCCAAGCAATTGCGGCTTTCAAAAGAACTCATTGTTTCGTTGTCCCTGCGGGGCTCTCTTAATTAACATAGAAGGCCCGCCTTTTACCTCACCGTATTTAGATAAGTTGGAATCATTCCTGAATTGTCTTTTGTACGAAGCACCTTGTTTCCTTATTGGAAGGGTAGACCTTTATTTACACAGCGTGTCCGAAAATTTGCAACCCCAAAATGGGTGAGTAGATCTAAAATTATCGATAAAAAGTGACCATCCTCTATTAACCCCTCAGGCCCCAAGCGGTAGCCGGCTACTGCTCTCCTGCATTTGATTACGGACCATATTTTACATGTTTAGAATCTACTTTCCTATAAAGAAGTTTAATGAGATAGGTTCTTTGATATATTTTCTACATACTAAACGAAGAATATTTTATTATCTGTGGACGTTAATTTTTTTTGGCGGTTGAATTGAGATTTTCGACGCCATTGTGTCTAAAGCGCACGGCCTGTCATTCATTTCTGACATTTTGGTTCCAAGATGGAAGGGTTAATGGCAGCCATTTTATTTTTCGCTTTCCGCGAGTGGGAAGACCTGCAGGGGTATTTCAATTTATTCGATTCGTTTCCGAATCGAATCCGACGGATTCGAATTCGATGCCGACAGATCTATAAAACGCTATTTTGATTTCGCCTCGGGTTGATGATCGAAATAAGCAGCTCCTCCTTATTGACATGGCCATTAGTCAACAGATTCGCTTCGGATTTGCGATCAGCAACCCGAGGCGAAATCAAAATAGCGTTTTATAGATCCGTCGGCATCAAATTCGAATCCGTCAGATTCTATTCGGAAATGAATCGAATAAATTGAAATATCCCATGCTGGAATCTACATACCAAAGTCGGCGACATAGCCCGGTGAGTTGGTTGGTGCGAAATTTGTGAGTGTACGAGCAGCCGATAGTGTTTTGTCAACTTGTGGCCCCGCACAATGGTCGAATCGCTAAAAAGCGGACATAGGATTTTTTTTTCGGTGTTCGTTATTCTGATTTCGCTATTCGACTTTACCAAAACTAATAAAATTTAGAACTATTAAACTTCGTGCTTGACCTTATAGTTCAGGAGATAAAGTCTAAAAACTATTTTTATTTGGGAGGCTTAAAAGTTAGATATGTTTCACCTTGTTTCGGCCTGATTTTTTATGGTCTGTTTGTGGCGTTATTTGGTATCAAGTAGTCATATACAGATGGTTGCCAATTATGCCGGGGCCCCGGTCGGCTCGCCGACTGTAGGTAGGCTCCAATATTCGTACTTAATTCGAAATAATCGAGAACATTCTGTATAAGCGTTGCGGACTTTTTCCTTCACGAAATGTATTTATTTTCTTTCTTGGATTACTTTGAACCGATGTTCTTAGATTATTCCTATCAATAATGACTTGTACAAATATTTTACTAGATTCAGCCCGCGGCTTTGCTCACTTTTTGCGAGATATATAATAAGCCTTCATTTTATTCCAAGTTTTAAATATTATTTGTAAACAAGGAAAGTTCCAATCAAAAAATAGAAACAAAGTAGGACAAGTATTTACAGTTGAAACAATTGAGTTAACTTCAGACTGTTCGAAAAAATCTACAGGTTGCTCAATTGATTCATATTGAACCAGTCGGAAGCGTCGACAAGATGCTGGTATCATTGCCCCGCTGTTGATGCCTACTCATCAGCTCTCGGGTCAGGCGTCGCTTCGGCCAGACGCTCAGATATTTTTTTACAAACCCGAAGGGGTTAGTAAAGTGAAGGCTCTTCAGCCTTGGTACCCCCTGGAACTATAGTCCTAGGTTAAACTAAAATGAATTACATCAGTTAAAAATTTCGACCTCATCCGAGTAATTTTGTCATGACAAGTAGACCACTTAAAAAATAGCCCTCATAGGTAAACCTCCCTTAGACCTTCCTATATGGTTTTGTTTATATGTGCATACGACAGAGATATTTCCTATCGCATGCAAATTGTATATCTATACACACTTCTTAACTATCTAGCTATCTTCCTTTGCTGAAATTCTTTACTCTGTATTTGACGCACTGAAACATTACAGAATATTCAAGCAGCATCCATAAGACGAGAAATTTATGAGGAGGAAACTTGTCTAATGAAATTTCCTTAAATTTATCTTTGATTCGCGCAATATATAAAAATATGTGGTTGCAATAGTTTTAGACCGAATTGCCTAGTAACTACTACGTTCGTAACAATCATCATAACACACCTGTGTCGGAGACAACCACTTCGAATTCGCCGGGAGTTGTTCTGTCCCGGCTGCCCGCCGTGCCCCCCTGCAGAACAACTTTACCACCCAACTGCGATCCCCAACCCGCATGCCCAGCGTGGAGATTTTGGGCATGGGGCCCCATGAGATAAGACCAACAAGACGCTTATCAGGGGGAGGCCTGCGTCCAGCAGTGGACCAATGCAGGCTGTTGAGGTCGAAGTCGACTCATAAACAGATTGTTGCCAATTGTGCCGGGGCCCCGGTCGGCTCGCCGACTGTAGGCTCCAATACGTACTTAAGCCCCCCAGCCGCCGACACGAGCCGACCGACGCCGACTGACACCAACGGTCCACCCGCGCCGACGACGTCACATTCCACGGCCATCGACTGATCTACTCGCATTGCTTTGTCCACGAATACAGCCCCTTGTTAATACAGTTCACACATACTTAATTTCACTAAATCGAATATTACACAAACACCTGCCTGGAAGTTTTTTTGGTTTTTTAAATACTTCAATTTCCATACAATAACCTCAATCTCCAACTCTACAATTTCATTCGCAATAAAGATAATTAAAGTGCTCTAAAAAGCAGTTTTCATTTCATTCGGGGACTCTTGGACATTATCCATGCAAAATATAATCCCAACTGCACGGACCACGGAGCACATATTGCATTGGGACTAAAGGCTTTGCTAGACTTGGCCGTGTGCAATCAAAATGGGAGAGAAACTTGTCAATTTAAACATTGAAGTACAAGACATTTATTCACAAAGAAAATTATACTAGTATTTACAATTGAAACAATTGAGCTAACTGCCGACTGTTGCAAACAGTCTACAGATAGCTCAACTGATCCATATCAACACCAGTCGGAAGCGTCCCCAAGACGCTGGCTGCATTGCCACGCTGTATGGCAATGCTGATACGCTGTGCCAGATATTCACCAGCTCTCGGGTCACGCGTCGCTTCGACCAGACGCTCAGATAGTTTTTTGAAGTACATAATTATTGAAAACTTGTTTTTAATTTAAAATTGTCATTTATTTGCTCGCTCCTGATTATTTTTTGCATTTCGTCGATGTTCCTTTAATTATATTGACACGAACTTCATTGGCAAATTTATATTGAACCAACACTATGTTATGGTCAAAAAAATATTTTACGTCACGTTTCTCAAACACTGCCGTGTTGTCAAAATGGATGGAATGGAACCTTGTCAAAGTAAATGTCTGACCACTTTTGTTTCACTGCGAAATGGCTCTATTCAATTCTGATCTAGCTTAGATTATAATAATGCTTTGCTGGTCGGGGACTTTGGCATGTAGACTCGTTATTTAGAGAATTAGATAGTTTTGACTAGATTGGGAGCAATTGGACTAATTTTGGTTGTACTCTAAGAATGTTTCATCGCACTAAAAGGGCGGTAGCTTGGATGGGTGTGTTTGTATGTTCACCATTTACAAAACTTAGGCTGACCTCTTCGTTTAAATGACATATTAGTGTCGTAAAATAGAATATTTCATTGGTTTTGCAACCCCTACGCTTATGAAAAATAACTAGGATTCTATATTAAGTAAGTAGAATATTTTAGTAGGAGTATGTAAATAAAATAATATCTACTTCATCTGTTATTTTTATTCGATGGGAGAAACGGAATTGGAATAATTCAATTGAAACATGATTCAACGGAATTGGAATTGGTAATACTGAAACATTTTTTCTTCGTTTTAGAAAGTATTTTATAACTAATTAATTAGTGCAAGTCTGCAGTTAGCTAAATTTTTTCAATTGTAAATACTAGTTCTAATTTATTTCTATTATTTGGTGTAATTTTCTTTGTGAATAAAGATATGGCATTAAGTGTTATCGACTGATCTTTAATTTCCGTGTGACTAAGTCCTAATCGTTTCGTAATTTTAATTAGAACGAGATTGAACGGGAAGAAAAAACGCGTTTCAAATCAAATAGCGACGAGAAAAATACATTATTGGAAATTCCCGCCTTGGGAATAAAGTGTTGAAATACTTCAGCGAAGTTTTTCAGTTAGCGTTTTGGTTCGGAGCAATTTATCACTGCGGATGAAAAAACGACATTTGAGATGGTTATAGTCCGCGGTGGTGGTTTTAGGTCTTAGGAACCAGCACTATCATGAGGAGGTTCTAACAAAAAGTTTCTATATGTATACAGAGCTTTTTTTCAGGGCCACTGAAAAAGCTGTTGTTGGAACACCTTCAAAATAGTTTTTTTTTAATTCAACTGTATGAATTCAGTAAAGGTTACACGTTCAGAGATGCTTTCCTTGTGTATAGTCTAAACGTACAACCATATCTGAGTTGTAATGTAAAGATACATTTTTAATTTCTCAATTTTGGAGGAGTTCCAACAACTTTGGGCACAAAGTCGTCATACATTTATTTATTTTTTATCGGACACAGAACTCAATTGTTTCAATAACTTAGGTAAGTACCTAGATACTTTTTCAGAAAAACTATTATATTTTTTTAACATTATTTTTATTGAATGTAGAACTTATTGTTTTCAATATCGAGCACGTAACTCTTAACATGACTTTTCGATAACTCTCACGGCTTCAGACTTCCCGTCAGTGGCCCTGAAAAAAAAAACTCACCCTTTATACCAAAGATGCTCATAATATATTTAGTTGTTTCATGTTTACGGAGGGTATTTATTTGGTAAGCCATTTTTGGAGCTACCCATTACCCAATAGGCCGCGTAAAGTATTTTTTTTTCATGTTAGGTCCTCTCTTCTTTGTCTACCTGCCTAATAACGGGAGGGGTAAGCACCCCTAGTCACAACATGTTTTCTCTTCCACTTTAACAAGGTAGAGGTTTCTTGTCCGTTCCTTTATACCTTAAAAAGATTGAAGTGATCAACAAATCAAAATGTACTAAGCACTTAAAACTATCGTTGTGTTGCAAAGTAGTTTTAATTTACGGAACACTTTTTTGGTTGATGTTACTTATTGAAAATACTGGTACAAAAGTGATAAGAAAAAGTTTTGGATGAGTTGACCACTAAACATTTTGGATTGGTCAACTCATCCGAAGTGGATGAGTTTACGTGGATGAGATGACCACCTACTCACTTTATTTCCTAGTTTTACTTAATGTCATTTGTGACGGGTCCAAGAGTATCCCGTAAGGTCTAAACGAAATAAAGCACTTTGAAATTTGATATTTGTTACACCTCTTCTAGTCACATGACGTGGCACTCTTTTGAATCATTTTTTTAGGGTTGTTTCAGTAACAAGTGACGTATTATGACATCATGATACTCGTATAGTACCATAATGGTGCCATCTAATAACTGTTCTCTATAACTCTAGATTGTACGATTTTCTAATGCAGCATTATGTATTTATTTGAAAAGGCCATACACAAGCAGAAACAAAAGAGATAAATCTCAGGCCACACTATTTATTTAACATTTCCACTTGAAACTGGTTCAAAGTGCTAGACAATCGTATTATACCAAGCTAGGTATTCCGCTGCAGTTGCAGAACCACAAAATATAATAAATATCTTAGAAATACAGCTTCTAACTTCCTATTTCAGTTTTGTGCAACGATCCAATTATTTCTAGAATATTCTTGGAGCTATGTGATTCAGTTTCAGTTATTTCAAATATTTATTTTCAACAAATCCTCATGCGGTAAATAAGTTTGATCATCCCTTGGGAACACTGCACATTTCCATTCATACCTGTTTAGTTAAATTGGGCGTGAAGGAGTAACAAACATCAAAACACACAAACTTTCGCCTTTATGATTTAAATGTGATGTGATCAAACATTAAACAAGACAAAATTTAAAAATTTAAAACCCGCCAACGTTTATTGGCTGAACAGATTTTCATGAAACATGGCTAAGAACACTCGGGATAAAATTATCTATGACACAAAAAACTAAACGAAAATCGGTTCATCCGTTTGGGAGCTACGATACCACAGACAGATACACATATACACATACAGACACGGCAAACTTATAACACCGATCTCTTTTTGCGTCGCGGGTTAAGAAATGATTGTCATGGAATGAACAGCCGCAAAAGACACACAAGGTAAAAGTTACTTCAATGAAAGTTTATTCCAGGATCAATCTTTTAATCCAGTTGGAGAGCGAAACTTTGTAAAAGACCAACGGGACCCGTGAGACTTGCCAGTCAAGTCTCACGAAGTTGTCACGGCTTACAGCCGTGACAACTTTGACATTATTCTAATACTCGTATTACATGGGTTTGGTTAATGTAATATTAATATAATTACTAATTATAGTTATGTCGGCCAGTTTTTAAAACCCAGCATATAGCAGCAAAGTGCTATCACGCCTTAAAACTGAATCTGTTTAATTTAATTATCATTCTACATAATATTCTGTTTAATTTATAAAATCTCACCAAAATTTTTACCTTAAGACATAGATCCCATCAGGAAATACAAATAATACGATCAAATTTAGCTTGTGGCCTAATAAAAACGCAAATTTCCGATTTTATTAGGCCACGAGCTAAATTCCTGAAAAGTGGTTTAATTTTTTTATCTTACAGGACCTGGATTGTAGTGATTTCACTACTTTTATTTGACAACAGAATTATAGGCTTCTGCTGTATTCGCAGTGCTATCACGCCTGCGCTCTGCTAACAGAAAACTGAATATTTATCCAACAGCCCTTGCGAAACAAAGAGCTCATTTGAATGCAAGGAGGTATCCCGCAAAGAGCCTGCCACTCCCTAGCTTCCGATCTCCAGTAGACGGTTACTTTCAGACTGGCTCGTTTACATCGGGTGCCAACATTTTGCAGCCAATCAAAATACAACCAAGGACGTTACAGCCCAGGAAAATGTGTATGGTCGTAATTTCCTGGGCTGTTCATTACTTGGCTGCAAATTAACCGGACCCGTTTACATCGATCCAGTGAGTATAGAAAGGGGGTCTACTATACACCGTATACATCTTTCTATACTAATCGTAAGAAAACCGAAATTTCGGCACGGAGTTTGTAATTCACTCATTAGCTTCTGACTTTCGAACGTACGATTTTCATTCTATTGCAATTTCGTTTACTTTGGTAGCCAGCTTATAGTTATCTACCTATATTGCTTTTAGATTAGACATTGTGTATTCCAATGAATGAATAGTTGGAATACACACCTTGTGTATTCCAATTATTCGTATAATTTTTCATTAAAAAAAAAATGAAAAAAAATACTATAAATAAAAATGGTAGCAAATAAAAAATATAATGGTATTATTTTCGTGAATAAACTGACCCTAAGAACTTGCGCCTATTTTGACGGGACTCTCATAGGGAAATGTTACAGCGGGTAACATCTAGACTTCTTCTATTAGAAGAAAAATAATAAAATATTAATTATTATTTTGTTGTTTTAATTATCTTTTAACATATTATGTAATCTAGCGCAATTTATATATTTTGTCCTGCAATTTCGAACGAAATTCGAAGATTCAGAAACCCGGGAGCTTTTCAAAGGTTCAGTCGGCGACACAGGCATACATAACAGCTAGGACTGCACTACCATAGATTAATAAAACAGTCTATGGTACTACGGAATACCGGAAGTCGAAAAACCGGAGAACGGTATCCAGAAAGAACAGGAAACCGCAGAACGAAAGATGATGTCCTCCTAGCCGAATTTCGACCACGGCGGCCAGTCTCATCGGAGACTAACCAGATGCGCAGGACATATTGAGCACAAGTGTGTGCGCAAACACAGGTGCACTCGATTCCCTCACTATCATAATCCGATGGGACGACAGAAAGACACGACCGGGGAGAGGTTAGGCGAAGGACCGACGGTTTAACGTGCTTTCCGAGGCACGGGGCTGTAACACCGGCAACTTCCTGACTCCGGGTTGCAACTGTGAATTTTTCTTGCTAGAAAAAGCCCAATAACAACTATTGGGCCGACCCGGGATTCGAACCCAGGACCCAGGATAATCAGCGGTTGAACAAGCTGACTGCTAGACCAACGAGGTCGAAAAACAGTAGATCGAACAAACACGATCTCGATGGAACGCAACACCGAAAGAGCATTTTTTTAAATAAAAAAAACCGATGGAACACTAATTAAGCATGCTCAGATCTGAAATCTGTGTTATACCCGTAATTTAGAATGCACTAAAATTGTGTATTGATATTTTTTTATATTCGATTGTGGCTTGATAATTGAGCCGTGTGGTGCCGGCTTAGAATTTGCACCACCCCAACTCTTCCCGCGGGTGTCGTAAGAGGCGACTAAGGGATATCCACCGGGGGCGGGCAGCAGCGCGCCCTGCAGAACTATTCTACCACCGAACTGCGATCCCCAACGCGCATGCCCAGCGTGGGGATTATGGGCATTACCCCCATGAGATAAAAGTCAATAAGGCGCTTATCAGGGGGAGGCCTGCGTCCAGCAGTGGACCATTATAGGCTGTTGAAGTTGAGGTGTTTTGATTCCTATATTTCGAACTAAGTTCGAAGATTTCGAACATTTTATATCAACCTTTTCAGCCCGGGAGCTTTTACAAGAGATTTCCTTGTAACGTCTAAATCCACAGGCTTGGAACATTTTGGGAATTGTAATTTATAACGATTACTGTAGGGCTCGACCTCTTGGGAGTAATTTGGGGATGTTAGTACGGGTTCTTACTAAAATTAGTGCGCTCTTCCCTTTCTCAAGTAATTTTATTGTAATTTAGGTATTCTGTTGTTATTCCAATTTGATTGGAACGGATGAAGACTTTGAGAGCGTAATTAAAATAAGCCAAAGATCTTTTGTGCATATGTTAATTTTCTTCCTTTTTTGTAGCTTAGACAGGGAAAACTTTCTTGCAGTAGGGTCAACAGTTACGTACTTCAATGCGAACTAGAGGACAGAGGCAAAAACATTAATCAACCTAACATGGAAAAATAGCTGAGAAATTTTTGAAGCGAATATCTTGATCGATGAGAAAAGTAAACAAATCTAAGGTCCATTAAAATTAAAAGGCTCTTATTCCAGCAATCGATCAAATAAGTCACTCTTTTTATCGACGCGTGAACATTTTACACTAGAGAAGCAAGCCATCGTTCTGATAACCTAATCATTTTAGCCGCTCCACTGGAGTGATACGGCAATTAAATTATTTAGCTTCGTTTTTGATATAATTTAGTTTTAAGTTGTAGTTAGTTTGATAAAATACGGGACTGACTGGTCGGTCACCAATGACTTAAAGACCCCTAAATAAATAAGGATTTAATAAAAAAAAAGCTTTTAAAATGATTTTTGTCTTTCGATAAACGATTTCTTGTTTCATACTTTTCATCGGTTTTTTTTTTCATTTAGTGTAGCTTTAGTTTTATGGAGAAAAAATCAATCAAATACTGTTTTACCACGAAATTTGCTTCCTTGTGGGATTTGTATAAAGGCTTATTAATGACACGTGGCTCTTAGAGCTACGAGCATTGGATCCATACCAGCATTGCTGTTAATGAATAGATCATTTTCAAAGCCAAGGGTAATTTCAAACAATCTTGCTAGGCTGTTATTATAAGCATCTATGCTGTGATTAAACTACCACGACTGTTGTTATTAAACCCCAGAGGCAGTTGAAAGGATAGGGTTTTAGATTCGTTATAATAATCATGAAATTGTATGAAGCCTCGAAAACTTCTCCGCGGACTTTTGGGTCGGACGTATTAAAATTAAAATTTCATTTATACAGACTTAACATTCATTTTGTAAGTAACACATATAATTAAAATTAAGAACGGTTAGTAAAATTGTAAAACAAATAAATCAATCAATAAATAACAATAATAATTTCAAGTACGATGTCATGAAGATGTTAATATAGTGGGCAAAATAATTGATTTTCAATTTTATTCATTCAGCTCGCCTACTATTCAAACGATGACTTTTTTCAAACGATTTCTTTTTTTACCTACGCCAGAACTACAACAGAGAATAATCCAGAACTACTGGCCCAATTTTAAATTAATTTGAATACTACAAAGCTACAGTATTCCTGGATGACAAAGGCTAGGTATGTTCTATTCAGGTACAACGTGAGCGAAGCTTAAGATGGACCAGTAGGATTTGAAAGTTCTTTTTCTTTGAAAGAAATTATAAAAAAACGTATTTTGTTTCAGGAATATGTCCCTGGTCCCGCCAGGGGAGGCGGACACGCCAAGTCCACGGCGTGCCGTCAGTCCCCTGCTGGAGATGCGACGCCCACACTGCACGCTGGCCTGCGACTACTGCGCCGCTGTCCTCGAAGACAAGTTTAAAAGTAACTAAACTCACATTAGTACAGAACATATTGTCATTGGTAGTTAGGAGAGGCAGGCAGTCCCCTGCTGGAGATGCGACGCCCACACTGCACGCTGGCCTGCGACTACTGCGCCGCTGTCCTCGAAGACAAGTTTAAAAGTAACTAAACTCACATTAGTACAGAACATATTGTCATTGGTAGTTAGGAGAGGCAGGCAGTCCCCTGCTGGAGATGCGACGCCCACACTGCACGCTGGCCTGCGACTACTGCGCCGCTGTCCTCGAAGACAAGTTTAAAAGTAACTAAACTCACATTAGTACAGAACATATTATTGTCATTGGTAGTTAGGAGAGGCAGGCAGTCCCCTGCTGGAGATGCGACGCCCACATTGCACGCTGGCCTGCGACTAATGCGCCGCCGCTGTCCTCAATCGAAGACAAGTTCAAAAGTAACTATACTGACACTTGTACAGGACATGTCATTGGTAGCTAGGGGAGGGAGACAGTCCCCGCGGACATACAAATGTTTTTATTGTAATCCTTATGTTTAAGGTACCTATGTATATTATCTGACCTGAAACTTTATGTGTTATAAATAAATATATTATAAGCTACGAGGCAGACAGTCCCAGGTTGTCTGGTAGCCAGCAAGGGAGAGACAGTCCCTGGCAGCCAGGGAAAAATTTACAGAATTTTTAAAGCGGAGGGCGAGTCATCTCGCGCGTTGAACAATTCTGAGAATTATACCGATTATGCATTGTTCCATCAAACAGGTGAAATACGCGTTTAATCAGTAAATAGTAATAAATAATCTATCAAATCTGGCAAATTAATTAATCCTTAACAACGGCTTTGATCTTCCACTGACTGGCTCGATGCTCTTGGAATTAGTTTGGGATCATGATTAGGTATTGTATACCTATGTACATATACCGTACGTAGCCGTGGCAGTCGTGGCGGAAAAATCGATATCTTCCAAACAGCAGGCATTTTTGAAAGGTATCTATGAGAACGTATGTAAATATCGAAGCAAAGCTAGTCATTAGAGGATGCACAAAAAAAATTTCACCTGTTTAATTCCCAATATCTCGAGAAGGTTTTGATTTCGGTGCATCAGAACGGGTATTGAATGTCAACCAATTCACATTCTAATCCTGTCTCATGTTTAGATGCAGCCGATTCCAACTCAGATATTGCATCTGTGATGTGAATTATATGGTAGAATTGTTCAAGGACTTTAATATTAATACACTACCTACCCGCAATAGTGTTATAAGTTATAATTATAACACTATTGCGGGTAGGTAGTGTGTTAATTGACGTCGTGAACGTTGTGAACGAAAGTCTTCGTTTCAGGTCTGGCCAAAATAACGTTTTTGTCAGTATGTCCGTACTCCTCTACAGGTCGTATTTTACAACCGATCGGTACGAAACTTTGTGTACAGATTCTATGATTTTATAGAATTTTATTATCGTCGGGATTTTTTGATTAAAGGCGTACTTCTTCCACAATAAGGCAAAAATGCGGATTTGGAATATCTCCGCTTTAAGAGATCTGATTTTGATGATTGTATTTTTAATTGAAAGGTAATAACTTTAAACTGTTCTTACAAAATTTTGGTAAAGATCGGATGAGGATTTTCGGCATGACGAGCAGAATAGCTCCGCAAAATTCAGTAATATGCAAGAGAGCATTTACAGTACAGCGCCACCTATTAGAACATCTTTGTAACACTTCGAGAGTTATATTAAATAGCGCGGCCGCATACACCGTCGTCGTCGGTTAAATAATTACAACAACTTTGCGCTGATGGATCAACGCCATCTATTGATACCTAGGTACAGAATTTCGAGCTTGGCACATGGTAGGTACATATACCTACCTAAATATCCCGTTTTAAATAACTTTAGTAATAAGTTACTAATATGTTTAACAAAAATTTAGTGCTTGCGAGGTCTACTGTTCGTAGAACTACTAGAACATCATTGAACTACTAGAACATGTACAAGAACTTTTGAAAAGGTGTTAGTTTTACAAACTTGTCAAGGTATATTTTTCCTGTAAAATAATAGATCCATATCCACAAACGCTACATAGGTAGGTACCTAGGTACATTTCAGATGGGTCGCTATGCAATCTTCGGAAATGGGGGGGTGAAAGGGTAACCATTTCGACTATTTTCAAAATATACCTACCGAACCTACCTACCAAAATATCCCGTTTTATATTACTTTAGTGCATTAATAAATTAATTAATTGTTGAAAAAAGTTAGTGTTCGCGACGTCTACTGTTCGTAGAACTACTAGTATTAATATGGTTAACTAATAGTTAGTCAGACGGTTAAAATCGGCTTAATTAACGATTTCAACCGTCTGACTTTTTTTTAAAGAACATTGCGAAAGGTTGGCGCACGCTCACAAAGTTTTACAGCCATTCAAATATGTTGCCAAAAAAAAACGGCAGACATCAAAAAGAAAATGCTAGGTTGAGTTAGGAAATAATAAAACAAATTTTCTCATTCATTCGTGAGACGGAAAACCCAGCTCCTTACATTGCTACGTTGTAGGTACGCTCTGCCCAAGCTCTGCCTCGAAGAGAATAAAGTGGTTCAGAACGTAAATTTTCCTTACTAAGAACCGAGTCGTACCTACCTAATGGAGTACTTAAATAATGAAAAGGGTATAAAAAAGTATGAAATTGCGGGCGAATGATGGTAATGGTAAAATGAAGTGGGAAGAATGATGGAATGAGTAAATATTGTATGGAAATTGCTCCAAATGATGAAATGGGATGGAAGGGGGGACGTTTACGCACACATCATTTACTGGCCCGCCGACACTGCGACTAAACCGGATCTTGTGTGGTTGTGGCCAGTGGATGAGTATATATCAGTGGTTCACAAGTTAAGAAATCACTGTCAGCGGCTGCAATATTCATTTACGTTGCATTAGTGTCGGCTTTCATGAGGGGTTCTTGCACGTACTTGACATATAGATTATTATTTTATTAAATTGTTAAATTAAATGTAGAATTGGTATTGAAACAGTATGACATAAATTAATCTTTAAATTAGAAAACATGTATTAGGAAATGGCAAGAAATAAAAGGCTATTTTATTTTTATTTATTAGTGTCGGCGGTATTATTTATGAGAACAGAAACCAACGCCAGGGTGTGTCGTCGTTGTCGTGTTCGGTGTGTAGAGTCCTCATGATTTTTGATAAAGATGAGCAACCTAGGTACTCTCCTAGGTTGCTCACCTCTTTATGAAAAATTCATTGGATTGATACCGAGTACGGCCGATAAAGTGCTGCGCTTCAATAGTGATTCAGATGGTTTCGATTCAGTTCAGTAGTTTTATGGTTTCCTTGGTTAAGAGGTAGGTCAGGTTCTCTACGAATGCATTTCTTCGTGAGCATTCTCTTTGTCTTCCAGTCTGCTCGTAGCTTGCTATGGCGAAGCAAGCAAACCGAGGGTTTGCTTTTACAAAAGTCTGAAAAATTACCATAAATCTAAATTTACAGATTTTTCCGTTAATATAAGTACGGTAAAGTTTTGAGTAAGAAAAAAATAAACGTATTTTTACCATAGATCTAACTGAAATAGGGGAAATAAGGCAATTCGGTCCACTTACAACAGTCATAGTCGGACCGGCGGCGTTCGTGTTACGCATGCCTGCTACGACGTACTTTATAGTGATTTATTGACTAAAAGACTACAGCAATGCCCTCGTGTTTGCTAGAAACTTGGAAACTTGCAATTAGCCCTCAGTACCATATCATGCATGTATAATGCTTATTATCATAAGCAAAGACCTCATTGTAAAATCATAGCTGGAAGTTTTCCTAAAATTCGTAAAAAAAAGTTGTAATTGTAACACAGGGCAGTGGTTGAGTAACCGCTGGGAGAACGTACCATATTTGCAGATTTTACTTAGATCCATGATTTTTACCTAATTTACGTGGGTGGTACAAATAGTTTTCCAATCTTTTTCGCGAATAAGAGCTAAGGCTTTGTCCGCAGGCTTCCTATAGCCATAAAAAATCTAAGGTATAACTTAACTCTCGTACGGCTCGCGCGATATGTTTAAACTAAACTAAATTTATATGGTCCAAGACACACACATCCCCCGCAGCCTCTCGTGGTGGGGCGGTGGCGGCGGTGGCGGCGGATGGCGCGCCCCCGCGGGTCGCATCGCCGCCATGCGTGCAGTGAATGCGACATAGTATATCGTAGAAACCAGCCATACTCAAAGCTAGGAACCCTGGGACTCAGCGAGGCCTCCGCGACAATAATGGTCATATTTAAAAAAATATTAGGTTTAGTACCTAAACAAGATGGCAGAGAAAATTATACATTATGCGATATATTACGATATACCGTCGCTAATATAATAATTTTAAGTACTTACACTTTGTTATTCGAACTGCGAGGCGCGTAGTGATCCACGGAACATACCTACTTCTCTACTACCTTAAAATTTTCTGTGGAGTGTGATTGGCGCAAATATGCGCTAAAATAACTACTTACTTTCTCCTAGGAAGCGCGATAAATTCGACATTTAATAAGTGCAAAAGGAGCACGCCAAGTTTCTTGAGTAGGTCAAACGAGATATTATAATCATTTTTATAAATGTCACCAGACACTGGTATAGAATTAACTTCGTAATTATGTACGTCCTTCTCTTCAAAAGCCGCAATACTTCAGCGGCTCGCTCCGCTCGACGTTATTATTGCTTTGGCTTCTTTCACCTCCTCATTTTTTTTACACCACCGCCGCTAAAATATCAATAATTAACGCGGTTCGTACCGCTCGTCACCGCCGTTATTAGTTCTCTTCTTCTCTTTCACGAATTTCCCCATCGTCGCTAAATAATCTTCAAATATTCCGCTCTCCGTTTTTTATTTAGGCAATATGTTAGGGCTCCGTCAAATATTTCGATTTCCAAAAGGGTTCCGTCTGTAATAAAGTTTGAGAGCCGCTGTACTAAACTAACGTTTATCTCGTAGCATGGTGTCAATTTTAGGTACTTACCTACTACTCGTGATATTGCGAAATGACCGTAGAACCGAAAGAAAACATCCGCTTTATTTGACCAAAAACTAACTGACTGGAAAGCAACAGGATAGTGGGTTTAAGTCCTGAAACGCAATACTTACCGATAGTAAGCTATTTCCGAGAAATATCGTGTAAAATCTCTACAGGAAGGTTTATGACAACAATTTATCGAGACAGCTAGCAGGTGCATGGAACCTTGCCACGAGCGCAGCGCTCGAGGGAAAAACTATCGTTATTTATTATCATAGACCCTGTTTTGACATTGTAATCAATGTAATATTTGTGAGTAACGCATAAGTTGGTGCTAGAATTGTGCTCCTGACGACGACGGTTTGACGCTGAAACAAAAATTATGGAGTATTCCGCTTTAGGGTACCAATTTTAACGACATCACATTTATGGTACCTATTTTGTTCCCAGTTAGAGAGCACCCACAAAGAAGTAGTGTCTAGTGATGGGGTTTCGATATAACTAACTGTAACTTTTGCAATTAGATCTTGATAAAGGATGACTTGATTGCATCGACCTTCCAACAAAAGAAGGATGCTTCATTGTCACTGTTGCAGGAAGTACTTACCTGCCTACAAGCTAATCGAGACGCGCGACAGAGCGCCAGCCAAGTTCGGAAAGAATTAAACTTTACAAAAAGAACTCTTACTTACGTTAAACCATCATAACATTTAAACAGCTACACTCACCTCAACAGCCTATATTGGTCTACTGCTGGGCACAGGCCTCCCCCTGATAAGCACCTTATTGGCTTTTATTTCATGGCTGACAGCAGTTGCACTGGTTTTCATCAAGCAATTTCTAAACCATACAAACAAAACGAGCCCAAGTCTCTTTCCGCTGGGGGATAAAATATTGTAATTATAAGATAACTCACAGACTTCATTTGTAAAGGAAACGCAGACATGCGGAACCGGGGTACATCACCTCTGTCAGCATCACCGCGTCAGTCGCTGACCGGAGAACCACCCTGGACGCTGCCTGATGACGACCGACCGGACTTCTCAGCACTCAAGGAGAACATACACAGGATCAACAAGTAAGGATAATTAATGATCCTTATGTTAATGAACAACAGAGTCACTCGGTAAACGTAGTGTAGGGTGGGGTGAACTCTTTTCACCCTACACTCCACTACGCCCATGTCCAGCGGTGGACTAATATGGGCTGATGATGATGACACTATATTTAAGCCGCTACCACACGGTTTATAAACCTTCATCGTTTCAATAGGTATTTAAGATCCCTAATGTAAAAATGCTCTGATTAAAAGATTTTTTATAAAAAAAGCCAAAGCTATAAATATTTCATGCATTAAACGACAATGAAGTAGGTATTATAGTTAGATTCTAAATGGAACCTTCAAAAAGGAGCAGGTGCCTAACCGAGATTTTAATTGAAAAATGCTCCCTGCCCACCTCAAATGGACCTTGTTTTATAATTTTTATTAAAAAAAATTACAGTTTTCCGAAATAAAACGCGAAAAGTGCAAAATTCGCGTTTTGGCGTTATACTTAAATCTTGCTATCGTGTATGAGATTTAATCACGCATCTCATATTAATTTCATCACAATGGGATTTTGCGCAGAAGTTGTACATAGAACCATACAACGTCTTGGTACAATTGTACATTTGGTATTGTCCGCCTAGGGATTGCGAGACCTCAACTCGACTGGACATGCTGCTTACCCAAGTGGAGCAGTACGCGAACAATCTGGAAGCCCTGGTGGAGGAGCGCACCTCGGACTACTTGGAGGAGAAGAGGAAATGTGAGGAGTTGCTGTACCAGCTGCTGCCCAAGTAAGAACATCTAGGGTAGAGTAGAGATAGTCGCCTCAGTTGACTTGCCTGATTGCCAAATAATAACTCTTTTTTTTAAATTATTGGTGATGGTCAAGCGTTTGGCCACCAACTCACTTAGGTAACTGAAGATGTGGCCTAAGATAGAGCAGAAGGAACTTATTAACCCTGGATTTGAAGACTCCAAGATTATACTCTAATAGGAAAACGAACGCAGAAAGCTCATTCCACTCTTTGGACGTGCTTACTATGAAATTAGAGCAGAATTTTTAGGTTCGACACTGTGTTATAACTTGTGAAAATGGCATTTAAGTATTGATTGGTAACATATTTCACAAAATGAGGCTATATTAACACATTCACTGCTTAGTCTCCGTGGTGCGATCCGAAGGGCTGCGCCTCAGTTCCATATGCAGAAGTTCGTCCATGTGCATGTGATGACTCATCACGGTAACACTTAACACTTTCATGGCTCATTACTGATGAGCCATGAAAGTGTTAAGGTTAGGTAACCTAGCTACCTACTTGATTGCGATTTTCAGTAGTTGAGTTTAGTGGCCGATCTGGAATTGCCCCATCTTCGCTACATAGAGAGTAGATACATTTTGTAAGTTTGGATGTATGGAGTAATTTCCATAACTAAGAACTGAATCAAATTTTAAAAATCTTTTATCAATTAGAATTATCCCGGAGTGATAAAGATAGCTGAAGATCTTTGTACAAAGACAGAATAGTAGGTAGACAGTTATTGAAGAGTAGCATGTGATAGTTGGATATTAATTAAGCTGATGTATTGTTACCGGTGCTTCAAGATCGTTGCCGTTGTCACATAGAGATATATAGATGACCATAAATTAAGCTGCCTATTGTTACCGGTAATTTAAACGAATATAATATAGCATATAAGCACAATATAATATTGCATATATTATACAATATAGATATTAAATGAAGCCATAATTATTCTAAGCACTGCTACGTACGAAAAGAAGCACCTATGTTGGGTATATACATCTAAAGTTAATGTGCTGAGTGGTAGATTTAAGATTTGGGGTTTCTTTAAATAATATAAATCAATAAACATTTGTTCATTCATATAAAAATAAAAAGTTGCAACACGTGAATTCCCCAAAATCCTGCAGCATGTTTGTAACCAAATGTGTCACCCCAAAACATTAAATTCCATTCAAATCAATATGAAACATCCAATATCAATTAATATCTTGTTTGTTTATCATTTTACTTCATTTCAAATCGTAGAAAAAAACTAGGTTTCGATTTTTCAGAGAAAAAAATGGTACGAAGCAAATAATATTACACTTACCAACCACGCTGATAAAACCCTATAAAACTAAATGAAGAAAATAAAATGTCACCCTGCCAAAAAAAAAGCCGCAAATACGGTTGACATCGTTGTCGGTTTACCCAGGCTTACCCCGGTTTACCCTTATTACGAGACGGATATGTCTGCAACCAGACCGCGTGACGGCAAAGAGACCGCAGCTTTTAGATTGAAATGAAAGAAGAGGTTTGACGGGCTTACTCTTTTCTCGAAAATAAGGTTTGAAAAATGGCTATACCTGCAATTAGTGTGGGTAAGACATGTAATAAAAAAATAAAAATAAATATGGAGGTATAAGCGCGAGTTTGTAAGAGTCATCATGTTCCAACTAAAAGAAATCAATTACTTAAATAACTATTATATGAATGCAGGAAGGTGTAGGAATCGCGGCTAGCTCTTCCCGGGATGCTGATATAAAAGCCAAGTTTATGGTCAATGGCTATATATATTGTATAAAACTACGACTAATATGATGTTAATGAGTGCGGTTTGGATGACTGCTGCTGATGCACTGACCTCCGCAGGCGCCCGGCCCGCGCTCGCGGCTCGAGTAACATACTTATTTTAAACTGCTGATGATGCTAATGTCCTACCTACGTGATCGATGTATGGAACAGAAGGAATATCTTAAATACTAATTGCTTTGATCCTTAAAAAATATAAACCAATTGTTGGCCTTAAATGCGATATGTGCACTATCCATGCTTGGTATTATCGTTATAATAAGCATTTCTTACAAACATAATAGAACTAGTAACTGCAGACTGTAATCTATTCGCACTCGAGTTGCCGGCCTCGGGCACCAATTGGAGTAATATCCCGACTTTGATTGAAGTAAATTTGGGCCCTTCCTATCTATACCACTCGGGCACAAATTCGAGGAATAAATATGACTCTCCGATGACCTAACGCGGACAACTATTTTGATGGATTGGACACCAGGCAATCAATTTTATGTGAGCAGCACACTGAATGCGAAAGGCAAAAGCTTTTATTTTATTTGCAGTTTTATGATTCAGTTTTCAAGTTTTATATTATCCATTCTTAAGAAACCCTTTGATAGATATCAAACAGACTATTTAATCTAGCACCTCAGTTTTAACGACCCTTTTATCCCTTTGTAAACCCGGCAGTATTTCGATCACAACATTACGGGTAATTTAAAGACCGTAATGACGGTGACCCACATTTGGTAAACGAAATTAATTTATATCATGCTGTAAATAAAGATGTAAAGTGAAATTCTGCTTCTGCAATGTGTTGTTGTTAGAATGAACTTATGCAGAAAGGCCACAAAATCAGTTGTTCTATTTAGATACTGCCAACAGAATCGTGTGGAGTGGCACAAGAGTTTGGAGGCCTATCCTAGCTGTGGATGAAGTCGGGTTGCTGATGATGATGATGTAGATGGAACATTACATTAACAGAATAAAACAATAACAACTAGTATAAACACGTATATCTATTTCTTAAAAATCTAAGCCGTCACCAGAAGGCAGAGTGTCCAGAATGCTAGCAGCATTGCCACGTTGAATGACAATGCTAATTCGTTGACCGAAATAAAAACCAGCATTCCGATCACCTGTGTAAATGATGTAGATAAATTTAATATCTTCTTGTTCAAGACCTTGAGTTACCCTCAGCATCTCCTCTTATTATCCTTTTATATCCAAGATCACTTCAAGTCAAATCTATTCCTTTCTATCGAAAATTCTGACATGTCGACAGCAAACAACAAACCACTCTTAAATGGTGTCTTTAGAGGTTTATAAGTATCTAACGGCGAATTCACTCTGTGATCTATTTTACAGGATCGTTTAGTCGGTGATGGCATAATAATGTTGTTCTAGGAGCGAGTTCACACTCTCGATGATATTCCAGATCCAGTAAAAACACAATCCGATGATGTAGCGATTGATCTGTAATATGGTCCTCTAAGTACGGATCATGTATGGATGCGCACTAAGAGGTTTTTTCTTACGTTATGCAATTTTTAGAAGTACGGTTTTTGGCCATATGGCACGTACATACCTATCCCAACTGCAGTGACGACCAAGAATCCGAAATTACCCTGTTCTTCCAATAATGGATACCAAATTGAAGTAAAAAGAAAATTAATAACACCTTATTTCTTACGTTTTTGTTATTATAGTGCGTAAGCCTCGCACTCTGGATAATTTCTAATTTTATTATTTGATACCTTATTTCTTATTTGATTATAATTTGTGATATACAAGTAGACTTGTGTAAGTGCTTATATTGTTAGCCTAAATAAATTAAGTTATTGCCTTCTAACTTCTTAGAAATCAAATAATATCCCAATATTTTCGACTTCGACGGGACTTAAACCCGCATCCTTTCCTTCTGACTTCTTTAACCCCGTCTTTTCTCCAGATCCGTCGCCTCCCAGCTGATTATGGGCCAGCCGGTCATGGCGGAGACCTACGACCAAGTGACGATCTACTTCAGTGACATCATCGGATTCACGCAGCTCTCGGCCGAGTCCACGCCTTTGGAGGTGGTGGATCTACTCAACGATTTGTATACGAGCTTCGACTCTATTATTGAGAACTTCGATGTTTATAAGGTGGGTTTTTGCATCAACGAGTAATTCACTGCACTTAGTGTGTACCTACTCTGCATGCATGCATTTATAGAAAGGTACGCTGGGTTTTCCTTAACCTGTACTGGCCTGGCCAGGCTCAATCAATTGCATACAATAGAGAGGGGGTCGAACGTAAATGTTTAATGTTATTTTAGTTATTCTTTACTATGAAAAGCAGGGTAATTCCAGTTTCCCCCCCTGAAATCCCCTCTAACAGGGAAAAGTGGAATTAAAAAAATGAATTACAGTTTTCCCCCTTAAAGATCACCCTCATCCCCACGAGGATCTTCAAGGGGGGAAACTGGAATAACAATGCGAGTACGCGACTCAAAAAAAAATATTACATCCGTAATAAATTCCTCAAACTACGATAATTCTAACATTAAAAAAAAATATGAAAATAGGGAATGTTTTGGTCCAAACGTACGGTAGTAAAGCAACGAACAATAGAGTGTTCGTTGCTTAGATAGGCAGTGCAAGTGGATGTTTGTAAAAGAAATAGAGCGCTAGGCAACTTCTAATCCTCGCTTCCAGAATTGGCACTCTAACTTATGTTATGAATCTATACCTAGATAGTATCATCTAGCCCCAAGTTAACTTGAGCTTGTGTTATGGGTACGACTAATGTTAAACTGTCGGTAAAGCAGATGATAGTATTAGCACAGCCTACCTATATGCATACAGTCGTTCGACGAAGGCGTTTTGACAGGGCTATCGTGCGGGGGGCAAGGGACGAGACGGGGGAAGGGCTCACCCGAGTAGACTATACCGTGTACCTCTCTACTCGGGAGATGACTGATATACTTAATACAATACATTACATAGATAGCTTTTTTTACTATAGGTACATAGAAAATACCCAGAACATCCGGAATCAATATTTGCAGATCGTACAAACATTTGTCCCAAGGCGGTAATCGAACCCGCAACCTCTTGCGTCGCAGGCAGACCTTCGTCCGCCGTGCCGCATCGATCGTCAAATAATACCATTGTTAGGTACCTATCTACTTCTGATCACGCAAATTGAGACACAAAAAATCTGGTAGTTGAGTATCAATCAGTCAACGTTATTGTAGAGCACGCACGATCTCTGTTGACTGTTACTAAGTGATGGATCGTATGGACAGAGCTAGTTGTTTCAGTGAAGATTAAATCGCAAATCAATCTCGAAGGACGCCTAAACAAACTGCGTGTGATACACAAATATTTCCCACATGAAATTTCTCAATATACTTATTAGATTCAAATCAAAATCAAATTATTGTCTTTGAAGGTTTTCGAGAAACAACGCCTGCGAAGAAGAAACTTGTTGTAAATATTTGCTTTGTTACTTTGGAAGTGTTTGTGGTGGTGGAAGGCCATACACAATATTTCGAATACTTTGGACATCAGGAGATTCTCAATTCGCCGAGTTTTTATGTCCACTTACATGTTATGTACAGTGCTGTTCATAGACAGGTAACCTTCTGTTAAGTTAAAGGTAAATTTTTGTCGAAGAAGTATTTTGAGACTAGTATTTTAAATGTCGGTATAATGGAGATAGCAGAATATCACACTCATGTTATAAATGCGATAGGTTGGATGCTTAGATGGATGGATGGATTGATGAATGTTTGTTACTTTTTTACGGCAAAACTACTGAACGGTTCAGGCTGAAATTTGCGTACTGGTAGTTCTAGGCCTGCAATAAAAAAGGCTAGGCTACTTTTTATCCCATAAATTAGTTCCCATCGGATAGAAATAAGTTGAAATAACCTTAAAACGTTTCCATAGAAACAACATTATAAAACCAAAACTAATGTACCTAGTTACGAGACTTGGAACCCGACGGAAGGGTTACCGATCTATGAACGACACTGTACTTAATCTAAATTGGACGGAGATCCAATTTACAATTACAATTAGCCTGGTGTGTCCCACTGCGGGTCAAAGATATAATTTTATTATCAACGTATTCAATGTTCCATTCCTCCAGGTGGAAACAATAGGCGACGCATACATGGTAGTATCCGGTCTTCCAATGCGCAACGGCAACCGCCACGCGGCAGAGATCGCGAGGATGTCCCTGGCTCTCCTCAATGGAGTGAGGGTCAAGACGGTGCCGCATCGGCCTGGGGAGAAGCTGCTGCTGAGGATCGGGATGCACTCAGGTAGACCTCCATTATCAGATCATTTAGACTTCCACTGCTAAACATCGGCCTCACCTGCTGAACTCATAAGCTTCCAGAAGCTTGCCATAATAGTCAACACACTTCACAGGCGAAGTAAACGTTCACCATTCACAGAAGGAACCTGCTGCTTGCCTCTGGTAGATATCCTTAGCCATCATAGAATTTCAAACTAGATTGAGTACTTACCTACCACCTACACGTTTGAATTGCCGTGACGTTGCGCTCTGCGATCTGTCGACGATGCACGGCGGTGTCGACAGAAATATATCTCGATATATTTCTGTGGGTGATTCAGTTCACAGAAATATATCTCGAAAATTATATTTCTGTGGGTGTCCCCTTGCAGGCTGCCGGTCTGACTGTGACTGAGCACCTAATTGTACCTAATTTGAGCGTTCCACTTTTTAAGAAGCTAGTAGGTACCCAATCTCCAGAATTTTACTTACATCGATGCTTTTTGTCGTAGGTGATAAAATGACGTCTAGGGTCTTCTCTGTGTTTCTATAACGAGTTTTTCGGATCTAATTTGGTTGAGGCAGCAAGGCAATTTAGAACCAGAATTACAATTGCTTCTTGAGTAATTGAAACAAATTAGAACCAGTATTTACAATTAAAACAATTGAGCTAAGCAGACTGCTGCAAACAATCTACAGGAAGCTCAACTGATCCATATCAATTCCAGTTGGAAGCGACCCCAAGACGCTGGCTGCATTGCCACGCTGTATGGCAATGCTGATGCGCTGTGCCAGATACTCGCCAGCTCTCGGGTCACGCTTCGCTTCGACCGGAATTATTTATCACACTAATATTATACATGTGAAAGTTTGGATGTATGGATGGATGGATGTTTGTTACCTCTTCACGCCAAAACTACTGAATGGATCGGGCTGAAATTTTGCATACAGGTAATTTTAGGCCTGGAATAAAACATAGGCTACTTTTTATCCCATAAATCAGTTCCCATGGGATATAAATAACCATAAACCGTGTCCATAGAAACGACGCGTGCGAAGCCACGGGCAGAAACTAGTTTGGATATAAATTGGTCTATAGTTGTACTAAGCATACTGCAGATCCAAAAATACCTTTCCTATGATCATCACACTAATATTATGAATGCGAAAGTTTGGATGGATGTATAGATGGATGGATGTTTGTTACCCCTTCACGCCAAAACTACTGAACAGATCGGGCTGAAATTTTGTATACAGATAATTCTAGGCCTGGAATAAAACATAGGCTCTTTTTTATCCCATAAATCAGTTCCCATGGGATAGAAATCACCTTTAAGCGTTTCCATAGAAACAACGCGTGCGAAGCCGAGGGCAGAAGCTAGTTAGTAAATAATGAATTAATGATAACAAGAATTTAATGGGACAGCTACCCGTACAGTCATTGTACAGTCAGCTGCACAGACATGTTTACATTTCCAAGTTTTAACTTTTATTTTACACGGAAATTTTCAAATATTCCTTTATGCACACGTTTTTCGTACAAAGTAGTCATCGTACTTCGTCAGAATGCGATACATAAATTATCACAATTACTATACACTTACTATTTAGTCAAATTGAAAACTTGGGAGTGTATACATATTTTTGCAGCCGACTGTACATACTTAGATATAGATAGTTATCCAACACTGTATGTTGCAAATGTAGTTAGTTCAACTAGCAGGTTTAACTCGATTTTAATAACTAATTAACCCAAGGGCCTGGCTGGCGGGTCTCGTTTAATAAGTTTACTCAGGTACGCAAATTGAAATTTACGTCAACTTTATCGACTTTTGATAGACAGTTGAAAATTAATTCAAACTCGTAGTTATCGGGTCTGACAATTCAAAGCTAAACTTACGATAACTTTGAGTAAAATCATCCTAGTACTTAGCGAGTCGCTAATAAATTCAGGGATTTTGGTCCCCGACAATGAAGCGTTTTCCAAAAAAATAAACACCCTATTCTACCTTGGAACTAATAGATGGCGTAGATTTTAAAGCTAGGTTGACAGTGGGATATCATGTCCACATAAACACGGCCTATGCCACTTCAATTTTGGAGCCCCACGCAGCTAAAAAAGCGCTATTAAATGCTTCATTGTTTTAACATCTTTGACGACCTCATTAGCGCAGCGGGCGAAGGTCCGCCTGCGACGCAGGAGGTTTCGGGTTCTATTCCCGGCTCGGGACAACGTACGTTCTGCAGATATTTGTTCAGGGTGTTCTGGATGTTTTCTATGTATAATCAAAAATATCTATCCATGTAGTGTAATTGTATATCAGTTATCCAGTACCCATAACAGAAGCTCTTAGCTTGGGGCTAGATAATGCTGTGTGAATTGTCAAATATAATTTTTTTTTTTATTTATGTACTGGACTGTCCTGACCAACCGATACGTGGACGTTTGCAAAGACTGACAATTTACCATTACATACTTTTCCTCTAGGTCCATGTGTAGCCGGAGTGGTTGGCCTAAAGATGCCTCGCTACTGCCTCTTCGGAGACACAGTGAACACAGCTTCGAGGATGGAGTCACATGGGGAAGCCTGTAGGATACACGTCAGCCCTAAGACCAAGGAGGTCCTGGACTTGTATGACTGCTTTGAGCTGGAGTGCAGGGGAGAAATCACCATGAAGGTAAGTTAAAAAAGGTAGAATTCCTCATTCTTTTTTTAAAGTTAGATGGTGTTATGTTATAAAAAGTTAAAGTTGGTAGAAGGAGACAAAAAGGAACAAAATAGTTGTGCTATCCATTCAGTTTTCACATTCAATTAAATGATAAACATACAGTGCACGAGCGCACATGAGGTTAGAGATCTATTTACCCAGCCGTGGGCGAAGTCGGGCTGCCGATAATGGTGATGATCATCTAGAAAACTGAAAACTTAGGCTTACTACCACTGTCATGATTTAGTATGATGCAAACAATTAGCACTTTTGAGATAGTCTTCGCAAAATAAGGTTTAGTTTAGCAATAATATAAGGTTTTTGTTATTATAGTGCGTAAGCCCTCGCACTCTGGGTAATTTCTAAGAAATCAAATAATATCGCAAAAATTTTCGACTTCAACGGGACTTGATCTTGTGGTGTAGTTGGTTAGCACATTCCCGTACTGAGGGAAGCATGCGGTTTCAAGTCCGGTCAAAGTCGAAAATTTTTGCGATATTATTTAATTTCTTAAATGCAATAATATTCCACAGGGTAAAGGCAAAATGACGACATACTGGCTCTTAGGAGAAAAGACACCAAAGAATCAAGAAATCCAATCATACGATACAACAGACTATTCCCAAAGTAACATTGTGAACCCTAGCATCACCTTCCAAGGCCCTGATAGCCCTGCGTCACATTCACTTACACACAGCCATAGTCCAGACCAAAACGGAAAAGAGAACCATCACAGATCATACGAACTACAAAACGAGAAGGACAGAATCAAACACGAGATAGCAACGTTCGTCGCAAAAGACCTCATCAACAATATCGATATTGCCGTGAGAGAATTTAGAAAATCACAAAGCGCTAATTTCACCTCGACAACAAAAGAAACAAAGACGATTGTGAATGGGAACGCAAAAGGTCTGATAACTCCGACATACGATAAAGAGCTGGTTATAAGCAAAGGTAAGGTTCGAGATGTAGTTAAAAAATTTAATAGCGGAGTTGTTGCTGAGAACGGGAAAACTAAAACAAAGTCTGTGAAAACTGAAGACTGAAACAGAGGAGTTTCTTTTAGAAAGATATACGAACCGAAGCCTTTCCCGTTTCACCAAAGCGTTTAACAGAGCATGAACCTTATTAATTTAAAATATAAATCCACTTTTTAATAGAACCCGTCAATAATATAGTTACTTAAAAGAGTTTTTCGTAGTACTGTGTGCAATTTTTTATAATATTTCTGTAGGTACTTAGTTGTTATACTCTTATAATTTTATCTAAAATGTTGTATACTTATAAGAATAATAAGATTAAAATATATAGGTACTTAATATAACAATTGCCTAAGTTATATAAATATATAAAAGATTTTATAGGAGTACCTTAGACCTTTAAAAGATTAGAAACCTTTTCCAAGCATGTTTCGGATCTTACACAGTAGCGTAATAGATATTGTTTCTTCTGTTTATTGTGCCAAGCACAGTAACTATGTAATGTTAAAACAAAAATAAAATATCTCTAACTTATCTAGTCAACTGCATAAAAAAATCAAATATGTAGCACTTTACCTAGTGAATAAGAAAAATTGTTAGCCGAGAAAATATGGCCTGATTTCAGAATTGACATATAAAAAAATATGTTAGTCAAGTAAAAAATGGACCACTAGCATCTATCTCGGCCAAGCATTTATGTACTTTTGTATTTCCAAGTATTCATTGTCAAAAATTAAAAAAATAGGACATGAAGTAATACCAACTAAACATTATAACGGGTGACCAAGTACGAGGTATTTCTGCAGAGTATGACGCTCGAATTCTAGTCCTAAGAGTAGTAGATGAATTTATTATATACGTATTATAAAATTAAATAAAGATCGCTCGGGCGAACCAAAGAAAGATGTAGTGAGAATTATGTAAAATGTATTATACACCTAGACCCCGTAGTGTTTTTACCGACTTTTTATACTTCGGAATCTTTCTAATGCATTTAACTATACACCATTATTAGAATCCAAGATATTTTTGATTCACCAAGACATCTGTACAATGAAACTTATACTCAAACTGATAATGTAACAGAAAACAACAATGAAACCGCAATTTATCTACGAAAATTGTTGCAGAATTATGTGAAAAGGTGCAAATTAAAATCCGTATTTGAAAACAAAATTTGTTTCGACGATTTTACGACTTGCTACAATTACAATATTTAACATTTCTTTGGTTTTTTAACTTCATTACTTAACAAAAATATCTAGGATTCAAAAACCGAGTGTATTTATGATAACCATGTTACTAGATTTAGTAATAGTAGGTATTAGTAGAAAAATAAACTCTACTTTAAAATTTAAAATTGAACAACCTGCTGATATCTATCGGACCTTTCAATTACGCTTATGTAAATAGGTAAACCTATATGTTTAATTATAATAATTAAAGTTATATGCCTCAGTTGATGATAACTAAACTTACTATTTATCTTATTTTTGGAAAACAATTCCGATTGAGAATATTCGGCTTTGGTTACATCATTATTATATTCTTATTTATTTAGGTGACTTTGAGTCATTGAATTGCATATTTTTTAGGCCATGTAACTTAAGCCTTATAAATAGGAATCACTAACAATTTTTAATATTAATCATGAACCTATATTTAGACTCTAGCTTGATCTCAATATTGGTATTTTAATATCATTATAAATTTTACATGTACCATCGATCTCTATTTTGTGATTATTGCTGTAAAAATATGTTTTATTTTTCAATAAAGTTTGAAATTTATTAATTGTGTCTGCGTATGTTTGTCTACGTAGTGTATTTTATGAATTGTGTTACTTGATCTGAAATAAATTTATTTACCTGTACTATTTCGTTTTAATATACTCTTTTGGAACCTAGAGGATTATAAAAAGCATGAAGTAAAGTATACGCTTTTCAACAGGTACCGTTATTACTACTAAATCTTATATTTTCGTTAACATCTTGAAGACATTAAAATTAGAATGCTATGAAAACTTAGCTCTATTATGAAACATAAAACCGAAGAAGGCTTCGTACTATACTTAACTACGTAACACAGTTTTCCCTACTGCGTAAAAAGAAAATACTACGTCACTGCATGCAAACACCAATGAAGTATTATAGTTACTAAAGGCAAACACAACCAAAATAGGAGCAAAGTGGAAGGAAGGCTTGGTCTGATTTTTATAGCCAAAATATTTGCCGAGAAAAGTGATACGCAGTGTACGACAATTTTCATGGACCTTACTAAAGAGATAGGGGAGCGGTTTCAATCTGTCATATTGATTGATATCTTATGGTATGATTATTTTATCAGCATTTGAGGGTTTGTGTTTTTTTTTTTTAAATTTCGTAGGTTTTGAAGACTTGAATTGGGAGATCGACAAAATTAAAATAATTACGTGGTCGTTCATTCGAACATAAATCAATTAGTTTCATGTCCTAAATGCAATCTAAAAATCTTGTCTGGTTCAACAGAATTTCAAATTTTATTCAATAAAATGTTAATAATAAAATGTATCAATGGCGAAAAAATTATATCAAGATATAAATTATATATTTCGCAAAAAACACGTTTTAACAAAGATGATGAGAAATTTATTTGCGGAAGTACCTGAAACTCAACGGGGTTAGCGGGGCGCAGGGCGTGCCACTTGAGGGGATATATGACACCATGTTTGACCAATCTATATCGGTATGCAAAAAATATTCTAAAAACAACTAATGATTTAGGTAAAAAATCATGCAAATTTGAAAAGGATTAAAAAATTATTGTTTATGTTCAATGTAATAATGTATGACCAACCTACACCGTATTTAAGCAAGTTGAGAGAGACCATCTTCTCGCTAGTAGACATAGTAGTGGTCTCTATAATGGCGGCGGCTCAGGAAGACTATGTCCAGCGGTGGTCGTTCGTGGGGGCTATTCCCTACTTCTCATATGAGGTGCGCCTACTTCCAACGTCTCTCGCATGACTATTACCAGCGTCTAGGCTGACATAATGATGATGATGATGAAGGAAGTTCAACAATGAAATCTTCAGGGACTAGTCGGTATATGTACCCTCTATAAATCTAATTACAGAGTTAAGATCTCCCTTGATGTTTGATAGATTAATGATCATTGATTGATAGTAGTTGGGTGGTAATTTATCTACCTACATGTGAAGTAAGGTTTTCATAAACTCATTTTGAATAGAAATTGAGATAAAACGCATAAGGTAGGTTCCGATTCTACGTATTTAGAAGGATTTTCACATATAACACCCGTGGCAGTCGTGGTAGCCGTGGCGGTTGTGCCGTAAGAACCAGTAGATACTTGACCAGTGGATGTCCTAATAGACGACTGGATATATATAGAGTATTTTTTTAAACTGGGACAGTACGGGGGCACCCATAACCAGAAGAGATACAGGTGCAGTTTCTTTTGAAACATCAGCTACTTTTAGAGGAAATCATTTTGGCATTAAAAATTTTTTGGTCATGCGTGAGTAACGCCCTAAAATCAATCAAAGTGGTAAAAATTTTTTGATGCCAATCGACTCAGTCCTTTGTTAGGATCAATTAATTTTTACCAACTTTATTTTAAGGCGCTACTCACGCTTGATCAAAAGATATTTAATTCCAAAATATTTTTCTCCAAAAAGGAGCTAATGTTTCAAAAGAAACTGCACCTGTATCTCTTCTGGTTATGGGTGCCCGCGTACTGTCCCAGTTAAAAAAACATACTGTATAGATAAGGAAGAGAAGTTTTAAAATACACAGAAGGACTGTGACACCCAAAAAGCGATCTCCAATCTGTCTACCAAGCGTGGTGTAATCATCATGATGCCATAACATGTTAGTGTCCTAAATAAGTCTAATGAGTCCGTCAGTTTGATTATCAGAAATTTGGGCACGTATTTTTTTATCGTATAAACAAAAAATTATGAAGATATAGCCTGTTAAAGTTCCGCGTGACGACCTTTCGACAATTTTTAGCAAGTTATGACGTCACTAGCTCCCACTCCAAAACCTTGACGCGCTTTATTTTTGTCATTTTTTCTTTGAATGACAAAAGAAAAAATATGTGTCCGATATCTTCTGATAATCTGACTGACGGACTAAATAATAATACTAATAATATATATATTTTACCCAGGACACTACTCCATTGTCAAAACACCCCTTATCTGGCACGATCAACAGTGGACTTATGCTGAGAAGGAAACTAAATATAAATAGTTGTTACAAAGACCGATAAAATATTGTTCTCGGATCATGTTTTATTCCTAGACTTACAAGATGCATTAGCTCATAAATCTCAATTCAAAGGATAAAACGGATCGTTGGACGATCGGTTGGATGCTCTCCAGAAACATAAACATTGTTCTTAGTTCAACGACTGACCACAGCTTGTACTGAATGTTAGTAGGTACCGTCAGCAAAGAAATCCGCTGAAAACTTCATGAAACGTAAACTTACGCTAAAAAGTAACGGAATTAATCCTACTAACCATAATACGAAAGTTTATGACATTGTGCCGTTGGGAAAAAGCTTGGCCGAAATACAACGCCAAAAGTACTGAAAGGATCGGGTTGAAATTTTGCATATGTCGTGGCCATATCCTAGAATTTATCATTTCATGATGTAACCGACCATTTCAAGAAATGGTAGAATTTCATGAAATGGAAAATACGCGCTGGCCACATCATGATGTAGTCAGGCCAGATCAATGAATAATCAGCGTTTAACGATATGAAAAGCTAAACGCACGGCTACTTCATGATAAGGTCAAACAATATCATAAAATAGTTACATTATCCACCGTTAGAGGCGCTGATATTGTTTTGTTTTTGACATCTGTGGTTTTTGAGTGTTTGTTTCTGTTCTGTGAAGCATCATGTCGGCGGACAATTATTTCGTTAAAAAAGCCCTCTGGATACCAAAAATATTTTAGGAAAGCTAGTTAACATAAGAAATGGAGTTTCCAAAATTGGAACTAATTCAGGGACAATAAAAAACTGGTTTTCTCGGAAGGACCTACAAATATCAGCTCAAGATTATAGCGACGATATTTGCGATGGTTTTCAGAAATGCTCATGCAAGCCTTCAAAAAATCAATGCCATACAAACAGGTGTGCATGCTTAAAAAACAAATCGCTTTGTACCTTAAAGTGCCACCAAAGTTTGACATGCATCAACAAATGACTGAGTGCCTAAAATAAGTAACTAAAAGCTTATAAATATTTTATATTGCCAGTTTAAACTGAAAGCCAACTGCATTATGCAATTTTTATATATAAAGTTCCTTCCAAATTTGATTTTTCATTAAACCTTTGATGTCATGGAATCCCTACATAAATGATATGGCCAAACGTTGATGGAAATATCATTAAACGTTGATGCTTAAAGGATATAGTCAGTTTTAGCTGGCCATATCATGAAATTCTACCATTTCATGAAATGGTCAGTTACATCATGAAGTGATCAATTCTAGGATATGGCCACGACACATACATAAAGGTCTGAACATGGAATAACATTATATTATTTTATGTAACTTATCAAATTGTTAAAAATTTCTTCAACTTCATTATGCTACAAAAGTGAGTTCGTCAAAACGAGGATTGAATTCTGATACCTTTACTCTAAATGAGTATTAAAGTGATTGGCGCACATATTCAGTACTGA
Organism: Eupithecia subfuscata; assembly: GCA_963564075.1. Taxonomy (NCBI): domain Eukaryota; kingdom Metazoa; phylum Arthropoda; class Insecta; order Lepidoptera; family Geometridae; genus Eupithecia; species Eupithecia subfuscata. The sequence goes on along the minus strand of OY751116.1, from coordinate 2,560,735 downwards.
ACAAACAGATTATATAAAATCGATTCTTTTATAGGGGTTACGTTACATCTCGTCCGCGAAAAAACTCGTCCTCGGACGAGTTGTACCTTTTCTAAAAAGCATGGTAGACGTGTCATCCGGATTAAAAGTCTCTTGGTTTTTGATTCCAACCGGTTGTCCCCTACCCCAAAGCGAAGTGGATAGCCCGTCCGAGAGAAGATTGTGACTTTTCAAGGTTCCGTATCGATAAATATACAGTTTATACTTTGAAAACATAAATTGGAAAGATAACTAAATAAAGCGACTCTTGTTGCTGGCTGTACCTACTCGCATAATACGGTATCTATAGATGAAACTCAAGCTAATACTGTATCAAGAAGCAATTAATGTGTTCCGGGGTTAGAGTCTTCTGGCATTTGTGTGCAAATAACCAAATACATTATGTATGGGGCATCGATCACTTGGTACCTAGGATTATGCAAAAGCTTTCATTCGGGCACTCTAACGTAATGGTAATGAGATTCAACTATGCATTAAGTTTTTGGTCCATTTTCGATATTTTGCTAAGTTCGCACAAATTCCTGGCTTTCCTTTTGAATTCACATTTTTGTCGTCAATGTTTGTAAAATGAAATGAAATTATAGACAAATTGAGAGTAACTTTACAGTCTTGCATAACTAGTAGGTAACAGAACTAACCCGTTTTAAAACTAACTAAACTTAAATGTTCAAGAAGCTGCGTAAATTCTTTTCGTCAACGTAATCAAATGATCACGTAAAAGAAATACAATACCAAATTAATTATAAATACATAATTCAATTAATTTCTTATAACGAACCTTACTGTAATATATCTATTTAATTAAAGACATTACTGAGACACGAACGACACTTTTATATACTTACTTGTTGTTAACACAGAAACATAACATGATTCCATTCCGATAGAGGACGTAATCCAACATGGCAGACGAAGCCCGGAACCATAAACACACTCTCAGCCATAGACCATACTAATAGTCTATGAACATAGAATAGGTACACTACACTTCCCAATTCAGTTCCAAACGAAACAACAATACAATTGTTTTTCGTGAAGTAACTTTTGTTATTTCGGATAACAGATTCAACACACCAATCATTATAATTTCAGAGCATTACGCATTTTATGGTCCAGCATTTACATAATTAAGACAGGCGATAAAATATGCTTAATAACAAAACCGTGAAATTAATTATCCTATTATGTACGAGGTTTGAGTTGAGAATAATATTAATTTGATTAACTTTTCTAAATACGTTTTAGGTCACCGCGAACCGCTCTAAACGCCGCCATTTTGGTCTTATAGGTACTTTTGTTTGGTTTGATAATAAAGCTTGGAAATGGCGGGTTTTGCAAGCGACGGGTGCTTTATGAAGATTAGCTCCAACTCGTCAAAGCTAGCTGCAAATCTTCTCTAGAAGTGTGTAGGCATCAGGCATTTCTATCTCTACATTTCGCCTTTGTTGCTCGTGGTTGGGGGTTGAATAGGTTCTTCGGCTCGGGCGTGCTAGTTACTGCAGATACGAACGGAACGTAGGTGGGTTTAAGGTTATCGCACACCTGGAAATAACCGATGCAGCACATTAAAAATGTGTTTTAAAACATAGGCTACTTACCCGTCTGTCTTCCATCTTAGGTCACATCTTCACTTACTTAAGTGGGTGGTAGCCAAACAGTTGACCATCATCAATAAAAAATCACTTTTATGAATATTATATTTACGGCATCAGATTATAGACCGATCGCGTACCACTTGTTTGAAGCTTAGAAACGAGAATAACTTTATTTACGAGTCAACAAGACAAAATTCAAATTAAAAAAAAACCCGCTTAACAGATTTTCATGAAACATGGCTAAGAACGATCGGGATAAAATTATCTATGACACAGAAAAAAACTAAACGAAAATAGGTTCATCCATTTGGGAGCTACGATACCACAGACAGATACACAGATACACAGACAGACACGTCAAACTTATAACAACCCTCTTTTGGCGTCGGGGGTTAAAAAGGAAATGGCATGAGTGCCCTTTTCTAAAAAAAATATAACCCTTTATCTATTTATTGTTGTTAAGAAGTGTAATTTGTTTGTGTACCTATCTAATTCAAATTCTGAGTGGGGGAACTGAGATCTGCACGGACATCTCGCATGGAATTGTATTCTGCATTAAAGCTTGTGTATTATAGATAACTTTGATTGCAAGTATTTGTGCGGTGTGGTAGCGATATAGGATTAATGAGCGCAGAGCTTTATCCGTGTGGATAGAAATACAGAAACCGCAAATCCGTGATGAATATGGAAACTGCAATTCCAAGGAGGAGAGATAGGAGAGAATATACTGTAGCACTATACCTCTCGGTTCTCGAATCTTAGATATTTTGGTAAACAAAAGGATGACAAAATCAAAAATCAAAATCAAAAACTCTTTATTTCCTAAATACAATAAATGTACACTTAGAAAAGGTCAAAATATTAAACTGATTGATTTTTGTCACTTCGGTAGTTAGTATTGCGCCCTCTTAATCATTTACCTTCAACAACTCAATAGATCTACTGCAAACAAGGTTTTAACATCAAGATGATATCGTTATTTCCCACATAACGTCGAATGTTGCAGTTAAATAGCAATTTCAGTGTCAGAAATGATGCTCCCCACTGCGGAATAATTTCCGGCGCAGTTTAGCGTGTTAGCCTGAATCAACTGCAAAAACAATTTGTCCCTCTATTAAACTGGCTGGCATTGCGATTTCAATAATAAATTGGTTTGAAATATGATTGTGGTTGCAGATCATAAGCTGATTATGGATCACCAGGTCATAAGGTAATTTCGTTATTAGTTTATCAGTTACTAGCTTCAGCCCGCGGTTCGGTTCTCGTGGTAACTACAATACACAAAATAAACAATTTTATTGTTAAATAAACAATTTTATTGTTAAATGGTCAGTTTACAAGTCAGTCAAGTTTACTTACCTGGATAAAACGCAGCTCCTCAGGTATTACTAACCCTTAGGTAGGTAATAGGTAGGTACATACTTTATTATAATTTAGAAAGTGAAATAATTTTTAGAATTATCTTCTAGAAGAGGAAGTTTAGACAGAGTTACTCAAGTCATGACATGTCATGCTCAGTGATAATAAAAACTGTTTATTTTCATGACCACAATCAAAATGCTTTGTTCTAATTACGCTGCATACTATAATTTTACAAAGACTTAGTAGGTATGGAAGTAAATTATCTTTTGGCTTTATTGTAGGAAGACTTTTCGCTACATAGGTCTCTGTAGAGCCTGTGTGTCGCATACATATATATAGTGCTTATAATTTATTGTCTGGTCAAGGATTCCATTGCAGTTCGTTATTTTTGTAATATATAGTGAAAGTTAGTACCAAATCAGAACCAATATTGAGTTCATAAACCAATGTCCCTGGCGCATTTTATTTCATGTTTTACGATTTTTGGTTTATGGCGTATAAAATGCTTGGGTCAGTTTACACGAATACTTCCCAGATGTCAAATATTTGTTTTGATGAGGGTTCTTATTACTCGCGCGAGAGCTAGTCCCCTACTGTGGTATGCGAACTAAGAGAAAAAATACTGGCAGTCCAAAAATAGCTACGTTATCGACTGTGTTGCTTATTTTTCGAATAACCGCAAAACGGACAGTACTTTGTATAATAATTATGCACACTTCCAAGCTACGCGTCCCGAAGTACACTGGTACACCTAGGTACGTGATCCGTAGCACATTGACATTGGACGCGAAGCAGTGTGCTACGCGCCCCGTAGCATACTGCTACGCCAAGCTACGCGATCCGCAGCGCACTGGCATCGGTCACGTTGCAGTGTACTACGCGTCCCGTTGCACACTGGTACACCTAGGTACGTGATCCGTAGCACACTGGCACTTCACGCGTAGCAGTGTGGTACGCGCCCCGTAGCACACTGCCACGCCAAGCTACGCAAACCGTAGCACCTACGCCAAGCCACGCGATCCGTAGCACAAAAAAAGAAATTTACTTGTATACACAATTTCCGGTCGATGAGATCCTATCTTAAAAAATATCGTGACGATAAATTGTTACCAATTTATTAAAATTCCAAGCACGTGACTTTTTTTTTTTTTTTTGCGGTTTAGTTGACATATTTTAGTGATCTATAAACTCGAGTAGGTATACCTCTCGCGCCAGGACTATAGTCATATTGTAGGTACTCTGTTCATTAATATTTCAGCGCTACGTCGCAAGAACGTGACATGTTTCAGAGAATCGTTAAAGCAAACAGTGACAGACAGAAGCAATCCATTTCCCAAACAAAGGTCGCCTATCGAGATCGGAGCGTGCTTCGCTGAGATTTAATTTATCTGCCGGCTGGATTGAATCGGAGGCGTGACGCGAATTATTGAAACAGGATGTATAAATCAATGGAAATAGTCGAAGCAGAAGTTTAATGTCGTAGTAAACTGACGAAGGCATCTGTCAGAAGTTTGGCGATGGGGCACCTACCTATCACCAGGACCACTAGGGTGCCCATCTCTAGTGGTCTACGTTTCCATTTTGAAGAACACACGCCCCACGGCTTCGCCTGCGTGGAAAGGACAATGGGCATATTGAGACCACCCTCGAATAGCTTTAAAGTGTATGTCGTTGGATAGGTCTATTCAACCGGAACCACTATTGCCATGACAGCTTTGCTGTTACAACAGTCCGTTCAAAGATATAAGACTTCTAAGTTTTGATAAAATGTTAAAATAAATGAAATATTTATATTAAAATACTGATTTATTCGATCGTAGAATTTTGTAAGTTGGGTGTGTGGTAAGGCAAAGATGAGGGTTCAATTCCCGTCGGAAGAGAAACAATTCCGTTATGTCATGTTGAAAACATGTTGTCTGTTTTTCCTGCTCTACCCTAGTCCTAGTTTCTTCTGACTATCTACTTATTGATCATTGAACTGAGTAGATGTATACATAGCTATGTTGATGTTTGACATCGTTTTATTTGTTTAGAATCCGTGTGGCTAGTGACGCCGCGTCTCCTCTGTTTTGTTGGGATTTTCTTTTGTTTACGAGTACATTTCATATCGAAATGAATCTGCGCGGCAATCACTTGCGAGCTTTAAACTGGAATCGCTTCATCGCGAGTTGATAAAGATTTTTTTTTAACGATTTATGTACAATGAACTATTGTGTGTGGTATATCATTTGAAAGGTAATTATATCATAACAAATAATTTTATTATTCACCTTGTGTCATGGAACGTAAAAAAACATCAATATTATCAAACAAAACAGCATATTGTTTGAAAGTTCTGAAATCCTACAAAAAGGGGGCGTTTATGGAAATTGGTCATCAGTCCAATGTTTTACTTTACAGTTGATCTAAAGAAAAGTGGAAACCACGGCCACAGAAGCCTATCAAATCATCAGCTTAATTCAGCAAGGGTTATTTCAGCGTTGTTTCGCCCGACAGCTTCTCCTAAGCCAGTCCTATGTCGCCAAGGTTTACCTAGATTCAGGGAGACTAGGAACTTTGTCCGGCAACCAGGATCTGGACGACGGCGATGCATTACGTCAAAAGAGAAGTGGAGAGAAGTGGTGACAATAAACTGATCATCGTTTATTGTCACCACTTCTCTCCAAAATCTATTTATTTTTATTTTTATTTGTAATATTTTTTTTGTGAAATTTAATCATTGAAAAGTAGATGTTGTAAATCTCAATCATAAAATTTCTAAATGCAACGCTATTGGCAAGAGCGAACCGTGCCGTCACACTTTACATTTTGACTTGTCATGAAGCTTTAACGGGATATATTTTTGTATTATTTCGTGGTGGTTTGGTGTTTCTGTAAAGTTAAATTTTAGTTTTTATCATAACGGATAATATTTTATTTTGATTGAGGAATCAACAAAGAAACAAAGGCACTTTGAGTTGACAATGTGTAGTGTTACGTCATAGAACAAGGGCCAATATGGCAGCATTTTTATCACCCAAAACTAAGTGCAGTTTTACTTTTTGTTTTATACCCGGGTAATATAAAAAATTTGTTGGTGTTATGTTGTTTTCGGTATAATGTATTAACCTAAATAATCGATTGAAAAATTAAAATATTCTTTGCATACCATAACGAGAAAAATAATTATTGAAGAAGTTCTTTGAATAATTTCTCACACTGAAACGTTTATGCATTTTCTTTTTCCTTACATCAAATAACTCCCTCGTTTATGTCCTCAGTCAAAATCTTACGCGAGACCACACCAACACGCAACAAGTACCGAGAGACTTTTCTTGCTTCCACATCAAGTGAAGGTCAGAATCATAATAGAGCAAATACCCAGCCAATGCGAAAGCAATATAGGGCTCGTTAACACCCCCGCTAGCTAATAAGGATTCCGACATGGCGAGCATTACAATAAAATATAATTACGCGAGACCTTGGCTGCAGCATGTCGGAGCGCCCGGCTTGTTTGAAGATATCTTCAGATATCTAATGGGGTTTTTATTCAGCTATTTATTTGGTGTTCGGGTGGTTCTAAGCGTTGACGTCATCTCGACTTTGTACTTTATGTACTTTGTTGTTACCTAGGGCCAGGCGCGGTCCCAGGGGGGGGGGGGGTCACGGGGGTCATGACCCCCCCCAAAATCTTAGTTTAGGTACTTGAAAAATTGCAACCCACAGCTTGATGATTATATTTTCCTGTTAACTTCCGTTACATTGATTATGGTTACAAACTGCAGAAAATAAAAAATCGCGGCTCGCTCTGCTCGCCGATATAACTGTTATTTGTGCTCTGTGTTTTGATTAGCACAGAGGCAACGTTCCCAATTTTATTGGTCTGGCTGGTCCGCTATTGTCAGTTTGTATCAATCCAACCACCACAACAAAAAGCACCAAAATGTTACAAATAATCTGCGAGGTCACTTTGTCAATCAGTACAAAAAATTAGTAGACAACAAAATTTTCGCGTGTTGGTCCGGTCGCTGATAACATTTGTTCTTTCTGACTATGATCCAAAGCTCAAAACCCGCCCCGCTTTAGGTCACTTTGCCAATTTTTCTAAAAACTTGCCCAAAATCTAACAAAAACCAAAAATTGTCGCAGCTCGCTCAGCTTGCCGGCAACTTTAAACTGTCTGCCCATGGTCATGGGCTCATCCCTCGTTTGAGGTCAGTTTTCCAAACACTCCAAAAATCTAACGAAACCACTAAATTATCGCAGCACGCTCTGCTTGCCTCTGATAACATTCTGCTGTTTCGATAAGCTTCTGGCTTGCTCTAGTCCAGGACTCCTTCTCCGTTTCAGGCGAGTTTGCAACTGCAAAATATCTTATACCAAACAACTCACATGCACAGCCAGATCATAAAAATTTTCGCGGCTCGCTTCGCTCGCCGTTGATTTTATGTGATGTCTGGCCTGTTGTCCGCATATTTGGTTGTTATTCGACAAACTTTAAAATTGTTCTTAGCTCATAATTTAGCTCCCTTGCATGGACGCATGCCTCATTAATTTCAAAAAAGGCTGCGGCTCATTCAGAGCTCGCTCCACTCGCTGTTATTTATTTTCTGAACGAGTTTGTGACAGGCCGAAAAAGGAAACAAAAATTTCAGCGGCTCGCTCCGCTCGCCGCCACATCTATTTCGGTGTCTTTTTTATATTTCAAATTTTTTGTTCATCTCCTTTGCTCCGCTCGCCCCGATTTATATTCATAGCTTTATATCTACCACCGCAAAGTATTTAAAATTTTCGGGGCAGGTTTCGCTCACTTTGTTTTGTCATAGGCTCTGGCTTACTTTTCCCCAAACATCAGAAAAAATCTCCAACATTTTTGAGGCTTGTTTCGCTCGCCATTACTTATACTTCCTATTGTTGGGTTGGGAGTTGGGGGAAGGGATGTCTTGTTTGCGGCCAATATGCAAAACACAGCATTTTTGCGGCTCGTTCCGCTCACCGATAGTATTTTGTCCTTCTCTGTATTTGGTCAAGTGCTTGACACTTGTTTAACATCATTTCGCTCGGGTAGTTACCCGAAAAAGTATCAAAATTTTCGGCGGCTCGCTCCGCTCGCCGTTACATTTTTCCATGTCTTTTTTGAATTTCCAATTTTTTGTTGATGCCCTTGCTCCTCTCGCCTCTATTTATTTTCATAGCTTTATATCTAGTACCGCAAAGTCTCTAAAATTTTCGGGGCTTGCTACGCTCGCTATCATTTATTTTTTATAGAGACCTATCAACAACAAAATAAATGATGCGGGCGAGAGTAAGCAAGTGTACCTACTCTTGCTTACATTTGCCCAAACTTCAGAAAACATCTTCAAAATTTCGAGACTCGCTTCGCTCGCTATAACTTATACCTACTATTGTTGGGAGTTGAGTATAATTTTGCGGCGGCTCGCTTCGCTCGCCGATAAAAATTTGCAATTTTCAGTGGGGTCTGCAACCGCCTACAAGGACATTTGGTGCTACGGCCCGCACCAAGTGTGACCCCCCCCCAAAGTCTTGGGCTGCGACCGCGCCTGCCTAGGGCTTAACACCCTGAGGGTTTTAGTGGTGTTAGAGTCCCACATCATCGTACTGTCTCCCTGTGGCAGTACGATAGTCGTGCGCATTTCCCTCAGGATAAAAAAATGGCTTAAACTTACTAATAGTTTTGCTGTGTAGCTTGTACAAGGCGGAATTCAGCAGTGTGAATGTGTTGCAGTATCTTAACTCATGTAAATGAAATTTGTTTGAATTTTCCAGTGAAAGCAAAAATCAAACCAAAATTAAAAACTCTTTATTTCTATAAATACAAATAATGCACACTTAGAAAAGGTCAAATTATAAAATTGAACACTGACACGGAAATAAACTGATATTTTTGATTTCTGTCGCTTCGGTATGTAGACTAAAGTAAGCGAACCGTATTATTTACTCGAAAATAGACCATGCGACAATGATAAAAACTATCAAAATAAAATTCCGGTTTCGTTACTTACCGAAAAAACACCCTTAAAACATCAGTGTTAACCCTTGGCGGTTAACACTGTTGTTACGACCCAACGAGGTGGGTGGATCAAATCCGTCTAATGGGACCCTACTCAATCTCCCGAATTTTACTTACATCGGGTAAACCATTCTACAAACACCACAAGAACGAACAACTAGATTGAAAACAAACATGAAGTCTGAATTATAATATTCGCTTAGATCTCAAAGTTAGGGCAGAATTTTCTTCCGAAGGCCTTTGCGTCGGCAAAAATAATCCACTGCCTGTCATTCCCAAATGAAAATGCTTCGTTTCAGATTCCTCAGCTAAAAAAACTTCTTTTGTGTGCGTAATAAGAAATAATACAGGAATCCAATTATGCGAAAGCAATTTTCTGAGCATATTTTTTGACAATTACGGCCCGAGGTTTATTATTATTACATTTTGTTAAGTTTTTATGAAAGAGTTCAGTAAAGTATCCAGATTTTAATCGTCTTCGAAAAAAGGAGGAGATTTTATGTTCAGCTGTAGATAAAGTATGTTTATTATGTATGTTCGCCTATTTCTCCGTCAATCGTCGCCGATTTCCCAACAGAGGGTTTTACGAAATCGGCTGATAACCTTACTAAGTAAACTACCCTATGTTTTAATATGAGCAAAGACCGAACAATGATTTTTTTGGTTTTGTATATGTTTGTGTGTGTGTGCTTGCATGTTTTGTTCGTACCGATATATTTTTTTTTAAATATATTATCCATAATAATATTACATTAGTTCCGACTACTTAAAACTAAGAAAAATTTAAACGAATTTGAAAACAGTTTTTCGTTTTCGACTTCGACGGCACTTGAACCCGCGTCCTCCCCTCGGTACGGGGATGTGATAACCAACTACACCACGAAGTCAAGTGACGTAGGAGTCGAAAATCTTTGCGACTTTCTACGGACTCAAGCGCCGTTAGCTCCACCTACAGGGAAAACATTGAAGTTTATCCAAACCTGTTCAAAGACTAAAGTTACGTTTAGACGACTAAAGGACGCGGGTTCAAGTCCCGTCTAAATCGATTTCTTAGAAATTAGAAATTATCCAGAGTGCGAGGCTTACGCACTATAATAACAAAACCTTAGTTTTTCGTTTGTCGACACCAAATTATTGCTACAAATGGTGCCGAAAATAGTTGAAAACCTGTGTTTAGATGTGATCAAAATGCTATCTAGACATTCCCAGAAACTAGTTTTTTTTTATATAATAAAATTTTCCTCTCTGTAATAACTTTTCACCTTTCCGAACGAACCTGAGGTGAACGCTCAAAGACAACTCGAATAAAATTGAAGAAGACATAGTTCTTGATTGAATTTTATGAAAGGGGAATATTATTGAATTATTTATCAGTTTCTCCAAATTATCTCCTCTTAAATTCATTGAATGGGAATGCCAGCGATGAAAAGAGATTAGGTACTTACTTATTATACCCAAGTGGTTCGTTCTGTCCAAGCTCTGCGTTAAAAACCGACCTTAAAAAAGGAGGTTTCCACTTTAATATGCACGTTTTCGACAATTCTTAAACGATAATGATGATTTAGTTTTGAGAATAAAATGCAGAGATAACCTCCAAAAGTATTGCTGAGAGATTAGTTATATATCTACTATTAATCCTTGAAGAAAACGGTACAGATAAAATTTTAGAAATTTGAATGTTGATGTAGGTTCTTAGAGTCTCTGGATTTGTAAAACAATTTATTTATCTAGCTCAGCGCATCAGCATCACCATACAGCGGGGCAATGCAGCCAGCGTCTTGGGGACATGACGACTGGTATTGATATGGATCGGTTGATCTACCTGTAAATTGCAACAGTCTGCAGTTAGCTCAATCAATTGTTCAATTTAAATTCGAATCGTTCAATCAATTTAATTGTTCTAATTTGTTTATAATGTTTGATTGTAATATTTTTTGCAGGATTTATATAGAGATGATAATAGGGGGAATAATAAATACAATGGTGACCGATGTTATGGCCAAAATCTGCAAACCCCTTTATACTTATAAAATACTCGTTGGTACCTATAAGTATAAAGCACGATGATGCTGGTGCAGATGCACCACGTAACAGGAATCATCCTATTACGATGTTTGCTTACACTCGGGGACGTCATGTGAAATAAAAACAACTTTGCCTTGAAAAATCTGAAACAGCCGCTTAGAGCGCTTTAGAAAATCATCTATTAAGATGTTTATCGTTCTCCTCGACTCATCTTGTCTCCGTGGAGTGCGCTTGACACCAGCACACTTTCTGCACTGAAAATTGAATGTTAAAATCACAGCGTTAGAGTCTGATTTCTCATGAAAGGAAAATGCAGTTTCAATGCTGCTTCTGTGAAAACCTTTTCCAAAGCTTATTATGTCGTTTCTGAACTTTTATTCAAGAAAAAAAATTAATTTGCATGGTTGAAAGCTTCTAAGGCGTAGGAAGCTTTTAAGGTGTTCACCAAAAGATAATCAGAGAATTAAGCAGCTTTGTCAGTTATTTTTGATGTTTAATGTATGAAAACTTGTGCCAAAAACAACCGTCCAAAATATAGGTAAACATCTGTTTGTGAGCTCGGGTCTTAGGTCTGTGTTCACCAATCGGACAATTAGGCAGCTTCGTCGGTTAAATTGACGTTTAATGTATGAAAACTTGTGTCAAAAACGTCAAAACAACTGTTTAAAATTTAACCATCTGTTTGTGAGCTCGGGTCTTAGGTCTGTGTTCACCAATCGGACAATTAGGCCGCTTCGTCGGTTAAATTGACGTTTAATGTATGAAAACTTGTGTCAAAAACGTTAAAACAACTGTTTAAAATTTAACCATCTGTTTGTGAGCTCGGGTCTTAGGTCTGTGTTCACCAATCGGACAATTAGGCAGCTTCGTCGGTTAAATTGACGTTTAATGTATGAAAACTTGTGTCAAAAATGTCAAAACAACTGTTTAAAATTTAACCATCTGTTTGTGAGCTCGGGTCTTAGGTCTGTGTTCACCAATCGGACAATTAGGCAGCTTCGTCGGTTAAATTGACGTTTAATGTATGAAAACTTGTGTCAAAAACGTCAAAACAACTGTTTAAAATTTAACCATCTGTTTGTGAGCTCGGGTCTTAGGTCTGTGTTCACCAATCGGACAATTAGGCAGCTTCGTCGGTTAAATTGACGTTTAATGTATGAAAACTTGTGTCAAAAACGTCAAAACAACTGTTTAAAATTTAACCATCTGTTTGTGAGCTCGGGTCTTAGAGTGTGTTCTTCGGAAAAATGATCAGACGATTACATTTTAACTGACGTCATAAACGTCATGGTTAACATACGGTGCTTATTGCCCGAATAACTTTCTTTTGCTTATTGCCTTAAAAAACACCACTAAAGAACAAAACCTCTAAACTTTTTAATTGAAGAAATAAGGAAGGAATAACGAGTCAATGCATAGTTATTCTTTCGTGTATAAATATGATGCTATTTTTCTGCTTTTGATTATTCTTTAATCTATTATTCTTTTTAGAACAATATAGGTGGTCTTCGGCCCGCAAGATACCCTGTGCCTTACGCATCGCTACCACCATTCGGTGCGAAAGGACCCATTCAAAAAGAGCTCTTGGGCGATTCGCACCGCGGTTCGAACCGCTTGCGGTGCGAAACGACCCAAGATTTTGGATCGCGTGAGTGGAAGCGAAAATTCAATAAAAATCTATATTTCTGCTATATCTTCGGCCCGCGTGTCCTTTGATACTGTTTCAGCAGAAATTTGGGATAGATCTCAGAATAAAAGTAGAGATAGTCGTCAATTAAAGTCAAATCTACGCCATTACCTATTAAATTTATATAACTGAACTTAATCATACCCGAAACATGCGAGCGGAGACGGGGGCATTAAGCTAGTCACGTAAATGCAAATAAGCAAAAGCTGTCTGGATATGCATTTCATGAGTTGCTAATATAAACGGCCAATATTCCATTTTTGCTTGTTTCATGGCACTCACAAATATGCCGTCTTCAATAAAAAATGGCTTCCTTCAGGAACCTTCATCGATGCAGATTTATCGAGTAACGGTAATGAGTTATGGTAGCAGGGATCGTGTAACTTAACGTGTGCGGTCTATACTCCGGCCAAGCTCGATGTAAAATATTTGGAAACCAACAACAAAATTCTACATGTACACATTGCCCGATGATGAAGGTTCAATGACGTTTATTTCAAAGCTCACAATAAATATATTTTATATTTTTTTATTTATGTTTATTAGGTACACAAAACACAACAAGCAACAATAATTATATAACACAAAAAATTCAATAAGAATACGGCTTGAGACGTAACCTATGTGTACACAGCATATAATAGACATTTTAACATAATATGTTATATAGTACAAAAGACTATGAGGTTTTTAAAACCCTTTGTTGATCTTAGGACGAAGCCAAGAAGTTGATTAGCCTTTGCTATGATATGATGATAGTGTGGCCTACAAGAGAGTTTACTATGAAATATAATACCCAGATCCTTAGCAGTGTCAGACCGATTTAGTGCATGACCATCTGTATAGGTGTTATTGATTGTGTGCTGTATATGAATGAGATGGTGAAACATTTGTCTATGTTTATATTTTGTTCATATTTTGTCATTAACTCTGACGGTAGACGGTAAACTAGGCTAACCAAAAGACCTTGTTTTTGTGTTTTCAAGTAAAACAACAATCATAGACACGAAAGAAATCACGTCCTATTTTTGTAGCGAGAATTACCTACATTGTGAAAAGCACCAAGCAACAATAGAAAGCCGTTATAATAAAACCCCTGTTCCATATAAAACTTACATTATTATGACAACAAAGGCTTTACTATAAACTTTGTAAGGCCGTTCCCCAGATAGGCTACACTACACAATAGCAACTTATGAGTCGACCATACAATACAAATATTCTTTATTGCACACCAAATAAAAAAGAAACACAGGACAGGAAAACACAAATACAGATTACGTTGTATAACAGGCAGCCTTGTCGCTACGGGCGATCTCGTCCTGGCAACCTTTGGATGGACAGGAAGTGATAGAAAAGGTGACCGTGGCGTGTTATCAATAAATTCAAAAATCAATGCCACTTTTCGTTGTAATTTTATAACTCAAGAACGGGCTCACCTATCCAAACCAAATGTTTAGGCTTTGTTTGGACTATTTAGTAGATAGTTTATGTGAAGTTTACACAAAATCGGTCGAGCGGTTCTTCATTTATCACATTTTTTGTACCAAATGAATTCAATAAATGGCGGTTCATTTTAGAGGAAAGGTTTAAAAGGTGAGGGCGGTACGAAGTTCGCCAGGTCAGCTAGTACAGAATAATATATTTTCAGTAGATTACGACCACAATTAGAAATGACCAATATTAATAATGACCATAACTGAAAATGACCATTTTACTACAAAAACTATGGTAGTTTGACGAATTTATGTAAGCGGGTTAACTACGAACGTTATTTGTGTTGAAAGAACACCAACGTTAAGGTTCGTAGTTAACCCGCTTACATCCGTAATGAAAAATGTCCAGTTCTGGAAATTACCACTTCTTACAATACCCATTCCTAAAACTAATATTTAGTTAGGTTAGGACCAACTTGGGTATTACAACTCGGCCTCCTAGTTATGTTGGTTTTTGGGAAAAGTTTAAGCTAATGGGTGTTAATGCCATTAGCTTAGCATTAGCCACGGGCCGGCCGGCCGCGATACCGAGATCGACATCGGTGGACGCATAATTCTAAGAAATTGTATGTTACACTGTCTCATTGGCCCAGCATGCCGGCGCCGGCGCCGACACCGACATGCCGGCGGCGCCGACTCCGACATGCTGGCGGCCGCGCCGACATGTCGTCGCAACAAGTCTCCCACTTGTGTCGGGCTGGCATCGTACGTATTTGTTGTCTACGTCGGCCAGCTTCTATATGGGCGTGGTCTCTATGGTCTATTTTACGAGTCAAATACAACTTTTAAATGAATTAGATAATACAATATAAGAAAAATATACGACATAAAATTTAATTAACCAAATAAAATTAATTGTCAATTTAAAACTGAAAATTAAAATGTCTTTAATGAAAATAATTGAATAAGAAAGTGTAATATGTCAACTAAATTTTATAAATAAATAAATAAATTATTAATTTTACACACGTTTACGTACTAAGAATTCAACAAAGAAACAAGCCTATGTTAGACGTTGGGAATAGGTGCATCTCACGTGTTACATTGGGAATATCTCTATATTTCAACCACGCCACAAAAATAAAGATTCTTTAAGAAAGCACATAAAATAACAATATCTTAACTATAATAAACAAAACATGTTTAACTTATGTATACACGCAGGTCTTATTGGGCTATGAAGAGTTATTGCTCTACCACTGTACTTAGATGAATATCCGAAAGTTTCAGCACCTTGTATAAAATATAATTACCTTATACAGGATGGTATTTTGAGAAGGGCGGTGATGGTCGAGTGCGAAACCACGGTAGTTAAAGAAAAGTCGCGAAAGGAGTCATGTCCTCGATTTATAAAAAAAACCATAATTTAGTTTTTTTAATACATTATTTTACTTTTGATGGAAATCGACCCGAATGGTATATCAAAAAAAGAAACCGATGATATTGAACCAATCGATACTGTTGCTGATAGGTTGGTTTCTGCAACTCAAATTCACACATAACGATCAAAAAGTTTGAATAGGAGGTACGTTTTTTTTCATGTAAAAATAATAAAATAGTAAAAATGTGGTATTTCCTTTCATTTTAAGTAATACATTTCTTTGCAAAGATCGATCCTTATCAGCAACAAAATCCATTGGTATAATAATACAGGGTGTCTTTTTTTCTGAAAAATCATTCGTGTCGATTTCCGTCAAAAGTAAGAGGTTTAAAAAAAAGCTTAATATGCAGTTATTGTTTTCTTATAAATCGAGGGCATGACTCCTTTCACAACTTTTCTCTAACTCTCGTGGTTTCGGACTTGGCCATCACCTCCCTTCTCAAAAAACACCCGGTATAGCTATACGGTACCAAGAACCTGTATAATTTTAACTGTATGGACGCGACAAAAGTCGTAATATTTTACGATAATAAAATGAAGTTTACGACAAGATCTAAAAGGAAACTTTTGACTCGGTGTCATGATTTTTCATAGCCTGTTTTCCTCGAGTTATATTCGTCCAATTATCACAGAGAAAATGTTATTATTCCGTTAAACAAACGAAAATGTTGTAACTTTGTGAAGATCAGGCTTTAAGGTACAGAGAGCTCCATCAATAAATCCTACTCATTTTATAAATCTGGTAGCGGTGACCATTGACATAATCTACTGTTCTCAGAGCGAGTTCGTAAGGGCTTTATTGTTTAATTTGTGCTATGGTAAATAATAATATTTTTTTAAGCTACAAATCAAATAATGACCTATTTTTATGACTTATATTTTTTTGCTCACTGATTTGATTAGCTAATGAATTGTTTTGCTTATTGACATTAGTATTGAATTATTTCGCTTATTGTTTTACTGAATTTTTTATATTGTTTTCCTAATTTACATTTGTATTGAATTTTTTTCTTATTGTTTTACATATTATCATTTAGATAACTACTCTGTAGTATTAGGTCTGACCTGTAATAATAGAAGTAATGTTTTAATAAATAAATACAAAAATACAAATAAATAAAGGCGAAATTTTGCGCCGTTCTAAAGGTTTGATCGAAGACACCGCCAAACTACTTAAAGGATCGTCAATTTAGCACTGATGAAGTTGTATGCCTAGAATAAGCTAATAATTGAAGACATGAGTGGATGAAGGTGTTATGCAACAAAAACAAAAAATGGAGAAAAACAGCATTAAAGGTTTTTTAGTTGTAGAAATGACAGTGTTTGAGTTATGATGCTTAGATTCACAAAAATTATAGGTAATTATGTATTTAATCATATAATAATGCTATTTAAAAAAATATATGTATATAAGTGGGTTATATAGACAAACAAACGTACATAACACCTTCATCCACTCGTGTCTTCAATTATGCTGAAATATGCGTGCGAGCCGCGAGCAGAATCGAGGACATTACATGTGACATATTATTATATTATGTAAACTCCCCTGTTATCTGTGATGTAGAACTGCTGCTTCTATGCTTCCAACTCGCCACAACACACCAAACCATAATAGTGTGGGTCTAGCTTAAGTCAAAGCTAGAAGTTCGAAGTGACTAGGAACAAAAGTGTATAGGTTCATAATTAATGCAGCTG
The DNA here is from genome assembly GCA_963564075.1 of Eupithecia subfuscata. Classification (NCBI taxonomy): domain Eukaryota; kingdom Metazoa; phylum Arthropoda; class Insecta; order Lepidoptera; family Geometridae; genus Eupithecia; species Eupithecia subfuscata. The sequence continues at coordinate 2,543,442 of OY751116.1, read as the reverse complement.
ACTGTACCTAAGCACCGTCTTTATGCTGAGGTTCGAACTCTTCAGAAAACTTCCAGCTCGAATAGAAACTTTTTCCGACCCAATTATTTTTAAGCACGTATGGCAAATGTGAGTTTATGCAGGGAAGTTTCTCTCGTTTGTTTCGAATTCTTTTTTATCCTTTCACAATGAAAAACACAGTTTAGTTTGATGTTTTTAATCAATTAAATAGTAGTATGTTTATAAATATTGATATACCGATTTGGGATTTAGGTTCGTCGCTCGGCTTGGTACACGTTTTTCCTTGGTAAAATTTAAGCTTCCCTCGATACAATCTAATCCTCTTATTCATAAACCTCTCCTTTCCTTATATCGTCAATAGCTAAATATCGTTTTTTATTCTATTGACATACTTAAGTCGAGTGAGAAAAAAGATTTGGAATAACACTCAATTGTATAGTTAAGACGGATTTTTATGAATGACTAGTTTCGACGAGATCTTTTGACCCGTTCAGTCGTTAACAAACAGAGAAAGTTACTTTTTTATATAAAATTTAATTAAGGGTGGTATGGTTTTGTATAATTTCGCTTCGGCAGATTAAAAACTGCTTTTAATAATTCAAAGGAAAGCCCGAGTTTTACCAAAGAATTTCAAAACTTTTCTCGTTAAAACTAAAAGTTAGCGACTTCGTCAATCTAAAGTAATAAATTGAATTATAAACGCTTGTGCGGTTTGTTAACTGCTTAATTTATGGAAATAAATTAATTTATTTATGTACTGCGCGCATTGCCATACAGCGTGGCAATGCAGCCGACGTCTTGGGGACGCTTCCGACTGGTATTGATATGGATCAGTTGAGCTACCTGTTTGCAACAGTCTGCAGTTAGCTCAGTTGTTTCAATTGTAAATACTAGTAGTACTAATACTACTAGTAATTTTCTTTGTGAACAAAGGCTTCTGCCATTTTATTAAAGAAAAAAACTTGAGAGGTGTCAAGGGACACCCGGATGGAACGGACTTCATAAGAGAGAGAGAGAGAGAGACAGACAGAGAAACATGCGCACGCCGCACGGCTTACAACAGCTTACCTACTATAGCAAAAAGTGTCGTTACAACTTTTCGTATGAATTTTTCAGCCTAGCCCCCTTTCACAATGCGATATAAGGAACTTCGTTCCAATAATATAAAATAAGCCTATATCATCATCACATCATTTTGTAGTCTACTATAATGATACCTACCTACATCATCAGAAACGTCCACTGTATAAACAAATATATTTTATATTTTTTTATTTATGTTTATTAGGTACACAAAACACAACAAGCAACAATAATTATATAACACAAAAAATTCAATAAGAATACGGCTTGAGACGTAACCTATGTGTACACAGCATATAATAGACATTTTAACATAATATGTTATATAGTACAAAAGACTATGAGGTTTTTAAAACCCTTTGTTGATCTTAGGACGAAGCCAAGAAGTTGATTAGCCTTTGCTATGATATGATGATAGTGTGGCCTACAAGAGAGTTTACTATGAAATATAATACCCAGATCCTTAGCAGTGTCAGACCGATTTAGTGCATGACCATCTGTATAGGTGTTATTGATTGTGTGCTGTATATGAATGAGATGGTGAAACATTTGTCTATGTTTATATTTTGTTCATATTTTGTCATTAACTCTGACGGTAGACGGTAAACTAGGCTAACCAAAAGACCTTGTTTTTGTGTTTTCAAGTAAAACAACAATCATAGACACGAAAGAAATCACGTCCTATTTTTGTAGCGAGAATTACCTACATTGTGAAAAGCACCAAGCAACAATAGAAAGCCGTTATAATAAAACCCCTGTTCCATATAAAACTTACATTATTATGACAACAAAGGCTTTACTATAAACTTTGTAAGGCTGTTCCCCAGATAGGCTACACTACACAATAGCAACTTATGAGTCGACAGACCATACAATACAAATATTCTTTATTGCACACTAAATAAAAAATAAACACAGGACCGGAAAAAACAAATACAGATTACGTTGTATAACAGGCAGCCTTTTCGCTACGGGCGATCACGTCCTGGCAACCTTTGGATGGACAGGAAGTGATAGAAAAGGTGACCGTGGCGTGTTATCAATATATTCAAAAATCAATGCCACTTTTCGTTGTAATTTTATAACTCAAGAACGGGCTCACCTATCCAAACCAAATGTTTAGGCTTTGTTTGGACTATTTAGTAGATAGTTTATATGAAGTTTACACAAAATCGGTCGAGCGGTTCTTCATTTATCACATTTTTTGTAACCAATGAATTGAATAAATGGCGGATCATTTTAGAGGAAAGGTTTAAAAGGTGAGAGCTGTACGAAGTTCGCCAGGTCAGCTAGTACAGAATAATATATTTTCAGTAGATTACGACCACAATTAGAAATGACCAATATTAATAATGACCATAACTGAAAATGACCATTTTACTACAAAAACTATGGTAGTTTGACGAATTTATTAAAGATGTAAGCCGGTTAACTACGAACGTTATTTGTGTTGAAAGAATACCAACGTTAAGGTTTGTAGTTAACCCGCTTACATTCGTAATGAAAAATGTCCAGTTCTGGAAATTACCACTTCTTACAATACCCATTCCTGAAACTAATAGTTAGTTAGGTTAGGACCAACTTGGGTATTACAGCTCGGCCTCCTAGTTATGTTGGTTTTTGGGAAAAGTTTAAGCTAATGGGTGTTAATGCTATTAGCTTAGCATTAGCCACGGGCCGGCTGGCCGCGATACCGAGATCGACATCGGTGGACGCATAATTCTAAGAAATTGTATGTTACACTGTCTCATTGGCCCGGCATGCCGGCGCCGGCGCCGACACCGACATGCCGGCGGCGCCGACTCCGACATGCTGGCGGCCGCGCCGACATGTCGTCGCAACAAGTCTCCCACTTGTGTCGGGCTGGCATCGTTCGTATTTGTTGTCTACGTCGTCGTCGGCCAGCTTCTATATGGGCGTGGTCTCTATGGTCTATTTTACGAGTCAAATACAACTTTTAAATGAATTAGATAATACAATATAAGAAAAATATAAAACATAATAAAATTAGTTGTCAATTTAAAACTGAAAATTAAAATGTTTCTAATGAAAATAATTGAATAAGAAAGTGTAATATGTCAACTAAATTATATAATTTTACACACGTTTACGTACTAAGAATTCAACAAAGAAACAAGCCTATGTTAGACGTTGGGAATAGGTGCATCTCACGTGTTACGTTGGGAATATCTCTATATTTCAACCACGCCACAAAAATAAGGATTCTTTAAGAAAGCACATAAAATAACAATATCTTAACTTTTATAAACAAAACATGTTTAACTTATGTATACTCGCAGGTCTTATTGGGCTATGAAGAGTTATTGCTCTACCACTGTACTTAGATGAATATCCCAAAGTTTCAGCACCTTGTATAAAATATAATTACCTTATACAGGGTGGTTTTTTGAGAAGAGCGATGATGGTCGAGTGCGAAACCACGGTTGTTAAAGAAAAGTCGCGAAAGGAGTCATGTCCTCGATTTATAAAAAAAAACATAATTTAGTTTTTTTAATACATTATTTTACTTTTGATGGAAATCGACCCGAATGGTATATCAAAAAAAGAAACCCGATGATATTGAACCAATCGATACTGTTGCTGATAAGTTGGTTTCTGCAACTCAAATTCACACATAACGACCAAACAGTTTGAATAGGAGGTAAGGTTTTTCCGTGTAAATATAATAAAACAGTGAAAATTTGCTATTTCCTTTCGTTTTAAGTAATACATTTCTTTGCAAAGATTTTGTAGATGAGAAAATTCAAAATTTCCACAAAAATTCGGACAGACTGCTCAAAATTAATAGTCATATGGCTTTTACAATTATTTGGTTCTGTCTATTTGTTCCTAAATTTACGTATTCTTTGAGATGTAGTCAACTGTGGAAACACAGCGAGCTAGAAGGCTTAGACAACATAATAAAGAATACTTTATCATCGGTTTTGAATATCGATTTAGATGACAAGGCATGGTCGCAGGCCTCCCTGCCTGTCAAATTGGGAGGCTTAGGTATACGCAAAATTTCAAGTGTAGCCCTACCAGCGTTCTTGTCTTCTGTCTACAGCACTAGTTCTTTAGTTGTAAATTTTTTAAATCCTTCTCTTTTGGTCCCACCTGGAATATCATTGAAAATTTCATTTTTAGACGAAGCTCGAACGGCTTGGCATAGTGCTTGCCCCGATGCTGCTCTCCCAAAATCACTTTTGTCCCAACGGCAATGGGACGGGCCTCTGTGTGAGCTGACACGGAACTGTTTGTTACAAACGTGCTCCAGCTCTGCAGATCGTGCCCGCCTCCTGGCCGTTTCTAAATGGGAGTCAGGACATTGGTTGCAAGCATTTCCTTCATATAACACTGGTACTTTATTGGATCCCGTAACTTTCCGTATCGCAACATGTCTCCGGTTGGGTGCAAGGTGTTGCGCGCCTCATCAATGCCAGTGCGGTACTGCTGTCGAACAGCTTGGTCATCACGGATTATCGTGCACTAGGGCCGCCGGTTGGATATCTCGCCACGCTAGCCTTAACGACATCATCCGGCGGGCCTTTGTCACCGCTAACGTACCAGCTATTCTCGAACCGAATGGTCTGTTGCGGGACGATGGTAAGAGGCCCGACGGTATGACACTAGTCCCATGGGAGTTGGGGAGGCCCATTGTGTGGGACGCTACATGCGTCGACACACTTGCGCCTTCCCATCTTCCAAGGACATCCGTGAGGGCGGGTGCGGCGGCAGATTTGGCCGAAGATCTCAAGAGGCGCAAATATGCAGGTCTCGACAGAGCCTACACATTTGCTCCCCTTGGAGTCGAGACCCTAGGTCCGTGGGGTACCGAGGCTCTTCGGGTTTTCAAAAAACTATCTGAGCGTCTGGTCGAAGCGACGCGTGACCCGAGAGCTGGTGAATATCTGGCACAGCGTATCAGCATTGCCATACAGCGTGGCAATGCAGCCAGCGTCTTGGGGACGCTTCCGACTGGTGTTGATATGGATCAGTTGAGCTATCAGTGAAAAAAATTAAAAAATCAGTGAAATATTATAATCCGAAAATAAATAATATATCTATGTAAATGAAACGAAGATTATGTAACATAATATAATTAAATTTGACGTGTAAATTTATATTTTACCAATAAATTCTTGTATCTTGTATCTTGTATCTGTAGACTGTTTGCAACAGTCGGCAGTTAGCTCAATTGTTTCAATTGCAAAGATTGATCCTTATCAGCAACAAAATCCATTTGGTATAATAATACAGGCTGTTTTTTTTTTCTGAAAAATCATTCGTGTCGATTTCCGTCAAAAGTAAAAGGTTTAACAAAAACAAAAACTAAATGTGCAGTTATTGTTTTCTTATAAATCGAGGGCATGACTCCTTTCACAACTTTTTTCTAACTCTCGTGGTTTCGGACTTGGCCATCACCTCCCTTCTCAAAAAAACACCCGGTATAGCTATACGGTACCAAGAACCTGTATAATTTTAACTGTATGGACGCGACAAAAGTCGTAATATTTTACGATAATAAAATGAAGTTTACGACAAGATCTAAAAGGAAACTTTTGACTCGGTGTCATGATTTTTCATAGCCTGTTTTCCTCGAGTTATATTCGTCCAATTATCACAGAGAAAATGTTATTATTCAGTTAAACAAACGAAAATGTTGTAACTTTGTGAAGATCAGGCTTTAAGGTACAGAGAGCTCCATCAATAATACTATACTAATGTTAAAAATCTGGTAGCGGTGACCATTGACATATTCCACTGTTCTCAGAGCGAGTTCGTAAGGGCTATATTGTTTAATTTGTGCAATGGTAAATAATATTTATTTATTTAAACCTTTATTGCACTGAGGTACAAAGGGTGGTCTTAATGCCGAGGCATTTTCTACCTGCCAACCAAAAACACATGTTTTTACAGGGGGTTGGCGTGCTAATATATAATTTATTACATATGGATAACTAATTATTATATATTATAATTATTATATTATTATAACTATTATATATATATGACGGAGAAGAACCCTCCGTACGCATTTTGAAGAGGGTGACGTCAGCAGCGCTGACGTAACTGGCATCCTCGTCACGCCGGGATCCATTGGAAGGAAAACACGAAGTTGTTGTGGCAGTAGATTTATTCCATAGCAGAGGTCCGTTCCGTCCGACGACTCGAGCAAGAGTGAATTCTAGCCCGGCCGACAGCCGTATTTATAGCAAAGCTTAGCCCCGCGTCGAACGATTACAAAGGCGAGCGAAAATCGTCGTCGCGAAGCTAATACTTTGACTTTTTACAAGGTTTTTAAAACCTAACTCAATTCTGTGATTACATTTAGTTGTTTAACAATTAAATAACTCTCAAAACTAGATTTTCCTATTGAAATAACGTCTTTGCGCCGACATATATGTATATATATATACATAACTAAAATGAGAAAACCTACTAAAGCATAAGCATAGCATCAACTATCAACGAGAAAACATTTGGTGTAAACTAAACTATTTGTATAACCTCTTAAGAAAAAGCGTGCGCACCATTTGTTTGAAAGCATCTCTTGTATCTGCCTTTCGAATGTCCAGAGGCAAGTCATTCCACAACCGCACTGCCTCTACAGAGAAAGAATTTCCAAAGACGGAGGTGTTATGCACAGGTATAGATAGGAGAAGATTATCGGAGGAGCGGAGATGCTACAAATCAAATAATGACCTATTATGAAATTATTATGACTTATATTTTTTGCTCACTGATTAGATATTGAATTATTTTGCTTATTGTTTTACTGAATTTTTATATAATTTTCTTACTTTACATTTGTATTGATTTTTTTTGCTTATTGTTTTACATATTATCATTTAGGTGACTACTCTGTTGTATTAGGTCTGACCTGTAATAATAGAAGTAATGTTTTAAATAAATAAATCCAAATATACAAATAAATAAAGGCAAAATTTTGCGCCGTTGTAAAGGTTTGATCGAAGACACCGCCAAACTACTTAAAGGATCGTCAATTTAGCACTGATGAAGTTGTATGCCTAGAATAAGCTAATAATTATGCTGAAATATGCGTGCGAGCCGCGAGCAGAATCGAGGACATTACATGTGACATATATTATGTAAACTCCCCTGTTATCTGTTGAATGTAGAACAGCTGCGTCTATGCTTCCGAATAGTGTGGGTCTAGCTTAAGTCAAAGCTAGAAGTTCGAAGTGACTAGGAACAAAAGTGTATAGGTACATAATTAATGCAGCTGACTGTACCTAAGCACCGTCTTTATGCTGAGGTTCCAACTCTTCTGAAAACTTCCAGCTCGAATAGAAACTTTTTCCGACCCAATTATTTTTTAAGCACGTATGGCAAATGTGAGTTGAAGTTACTCTCGTTTGTTTTGAATTCTGTTTTACCCTTTCACAATGAAAAAAACAGTTTAGTTTGATGTTTTTTATCAATTAAATAGTAGTATGTTTATAAATATTGATATACCGATTTAGGATTTAGGTTCGTCGCTCGGCTTGGTACACGTTTTTCCTTGGTAAAATTTAAGCTTCCCTCGATACAATCTAATCCTCTTATTCATAAACCTCTCCTTTCCTTATATCGTCAATAGCTAAATATCGTTTTTTATTCTATTGACATACTTAAGTCGAGTGAGAAAAATGATTTGGAAAAACACTCAATTGTTTAGTTATGATTAAATGTCGTTTTTTTCTTCTATTGACATACTTAAGTCGAGTGAGAAAAGAGATTTGGAATAACACTTAATTGTTTAGATATGACGGATTTTTATGAATGACTAGTTTCGACGAGATCTTTTGACCCGTTCAGTCGTTAACCAACAGACAAAGTTACTTTTCATATAAAATATAAGTAAGGGTGGTATGGTTTTGTATAATTTCGCTTCGGCAGATTAAAAACTGCTTTTAATAATTCAAAGGAAAGCCCGAGTTTTACCAAAGAATTTCAAAACTTTTCTCGTTAAAAGTAAAAGTTAAGTTCGACTTCGTCAATCTAAAGTAATAAATTGAATTATAAACGCTTGTGCGGTTTGTTAACTGTTTAATTTATGGAAATAAATTAATTAATTTATGTAGAGCGCATCAGCATTGCCATACAGCAGCGTGGCAATGCAGCCGACGTCTTGGGGACGCTTCCGACTGGTATTGATATGGATCAGTTGAGCTACCTGTTTGCAACAGTCTGCAGTTAGCTCAGTTGTTTCAATTGTAAATACTAGTGTAATTTTCTTTGTGAACAAAGGCTTCTGCCATTTTATTAAAGAAAAATACTTGAGAGGTTTCAAGGGACACCCGGATGGAACGGACTTCATAAGAGAGAGAGAGAGAGACAGACAGAGAAACATGCGCACGCCGCACGGCTTACAACAGCTTACCAACTATAGCAAAAAGTGTCGTTACAACTTTTCGTATGAATTTTTCAGTCTAGCCCCCTTTCACAATGCGCGATAAGAAACTTCGTTCCAATAATATAAACTAAACCTATAATCATCACATCATTTTGTAGTCTACTATAATGATACCTACCTACATCATCAGAAACGTCCACTGTATAAACAAACTAAAATAGGTATTTGTACAGAAAATACGGAATGTATAACATCCTTATCCAAGCTTTCGAAGTTCCCTGACGTGTTTTGATTCTGACAAGGATTTCGTCTGAACTTTGAAGCACGGGTAGGGAATTTAATCAACTATAGACGAAATGGGTGTCCGTCAAAATGCCTAGACTAAGATTTAGGGTCAGGGGTTTTCAGTTACTGACTCGATGTAATAAAATTGTACCCACAGCCTAGCACTATTAACACATATTTAAAAAGTAATTGTCTGAGTCTTTATAAATTATAATAATTTTGTTTTCAATCATTACTGCCCCAATGCTGGGCAAAGGGCTCTATTTGCTCCTCGCAACTGAACGCACTGAGTTTTCATAAATTTTAATAAGTATTAGAATAATTACCTTAATTATAAATTGAATTAGACATAGTTTTAGTACTCGTATATTGTTTGTGTTCTTAAAATAAATAAATGAGTAATAACAGGCCTTTTATAAAATAAAATAGATCTGTGACATAATTACAATCTGAGCAGCATCACGGCGTTATTTATTTTATCTGAAAGAAAGAAAACAATTTTATTTTTAACTTCAATAACATTTTTTTTAGGTACCTACTATTTACAGATTATGTATCAAAATATTTATCACTAAATAATCACGAAAAATACCACGTACCTTTAACCTAAAAACAAGTTCAGTTTTTAAATGCAAGGTTCCTAAATAATTCCAAAAAATCGTCTTTTTGGAACCAATTCGGATTAAAAGTATCTATTTACAGTTCCTTTAATAAGATAGTAATGGGAAGAAAAAGTCTCATTTGTCCCTTACAAATGAGACTTTTTCTTCCCATTAGTTCCTTTAATAATTTTGAAGGAACTAATGGGAAGAAAAAGTCTCATTTGTCCCTTTAAAGGAACTGTCAAAGGAACAAATGGGAATAAACGGATGCAGGGGGATGCGTGGCAGTGTGTTAAAAGCCTTATTCTCCCTCGTCTACCCCCTAGCTGTGGAGGCAGACGATAATTTTAATACGGATCAAATGTTTCATTGATACTAGTTCGTTTTATTATCAAACCAAAAGGGAGCCATTGACAGTATCATAAATGGAGTAAGTGCCGCCGCTAAGTTGCGAGCAATAACTGTCGGGAACCTGCGAGCTTTCATTATTAGGTATTATTGAGCGTCTCGAAACCACGGGAGGCAGAAATAACTTGGAAAAGTACCTAAGTGTTTAGGTTTTAGCGGCAAAGTGCTATAAACCTTAATTACGGAGAACAAATTAAATATCTTCAAACAGTGTAAAATTATAAAATAGACAACTATTTTTGCATAACTTGCTTGTCTACGCAATGCATTGGGAGACTGAAGTCATACGATCATTATTTTCAATAATTAATGCATAATTTATACTAATACTAGCTTCTGCCCGCGGCTTCGCACGCGTTGTTTCTATGGAAACGTTAAAAGGTGATTTATATCTCATGGGAACTGATTTATGGAATAAGACGTAGTCTATGTTTGATTCCTGGATTATAATTATCTGTATACAAACATCCATCCAGCTATACATCCATCCATCCAAACTTTCGCATTTATAATATTAGTGTGATAGTGTGATATGATTAAATAATAACTGTATTATATGTTTAGTGGACAGATGGGAGCAGAAGCAAGAGCGGATTATTGATATAACTTTCATGGATGTCTTGCACGGACTCTGGTCACGCTTTATGGAAAACTGTCAAATACTGTCGATTTAGTTGATAGCACCAGCTGCTTTTCAAAAACACACCCTCATCCGACGATTTGTGGCCGACGCACCCGCTATGCTGTGATCCGTGACAAACCAGAAAGTAGTCAAGTGGTCTCTCATCACTGCTCGGAGCCACTGCTTCATACATACAAGGATACCAATTTCCTACTCGGGTGAAGAGTACAATGAGTGTATTGTGGTACCTACCAACTTATCTCAATAGAAATACAGAAGAATAGAATAGAATACAATATTTTATTTGTAACTTAATCAACAAAAACAAACACGATTTAAAGATAAAATAAAAGATACAGCTTCTGTCGAATTAAGTCACAAAACGGTCTCTGTCTCAGCATGAGCTAGTTGTTACCACGTAACAACCAACGCTGGTCTTCCGACAGAGCCGTTTGGTGACGTCACGGAAGATAACACAAAACAAAAAGAAGGGACCGTTTGCAAAGGGGGACGTTTTGCAAAAGGGACCTTACGTGCCCAAAGCCCTGAAACTCAAATCCTGAAGTCTCGTTATTCCAAGAAGACTTCAACATTCTTAGAAAACGGCTTAAGTGGTAATAGGGTCCGTCTGCACTTTAGAATAAGAACCCTTCGAATACCCTCGGCCTCATAACCAAATCCAGTCACGAATCCATCCACTTATTATTGTTAGTCTTGTTTTTCTCACAAAATAATTCCAGGGGTCAAATTCTGCAAACCTATTGCTTTACTATGACAATAATATCGTCAATAGAATCGTCCTTAACTGAAATACGTTCTAGATAGTGCGTGCGGTTTTATTTGAACAAAGATTAATGGAATGGTTTCAACCTTGGCAATTTTGACACGCGTCTCTCCATCTTTAGGTTCTTTCATCAAAGGTAAAATACCAAAATGTGTTATTCTGAGGTTATAGCACTATTATGATATATCAGATTATCTAGAGGATAAAAAAGCTTGGGACGGGTTTTGCTCCAACTCGAAAAATAACAACCAACAGGTTAAAGGTTTCTTCGTGGCTTCTTTACTTTAGTCTATATACCGAAGCGACAGAAATAAAAAAATGACACTTTATTTCCGTGTCAGTGTTTAGTTTTATATTTTGACCTTCTCTAAGTGTACATTTATTGTATTTATGGACATAAAGAGTTTTTGATTTTGATTTTATGATTAACCTTTTAACTTCGACCCTCTCGGTTTTCACAAACCGCTAAAATCGGCAAATTTTTGGCGCGCGCACGGAGAGCACCTTGCATAATATTTGACGTCTAGCGATAGAATGCTTTTAATTAGGTTAATTCGGGTTAATTTTTCTGAAAGCTATTGAAACAAGCTATAAAACTAGGTATAAATGGTTTTCAATTGAAAACGGGGACATATATCCCACTTCGATATATAAGAGTATTAGTGGAATTAGGGCCCTGGTTGTTTGTACAGGCTCTGCAAAAAATAGTTTCTCTCATAAATTGTTTGTTTTTTACGGAAAAGAAAAACCTGTTTGAACACACGAAATTATGTTGACAGTATGATAATTCGTGCGTGCTTGGCCTATTTCTAAAGGTAGAGCTGTTATGGTTGGGTGAATTTATTTTATTTCCCAAGAAAGACTACCTACAGGAAAATGTTAACAGTACTTTTCCAAATAACCTAGCTGACATTCTAGTCTCTAACTTTATTGTTATTACTGACGTTCAAAACTAGAGTTCCGTAATTTAAAAAGTCAGGTTGAATTTATTAATTCATCTTCCGAGACTCTCATAACTGTCGTAGTTTTATCTTTTAATTTTATTTTGTTGGATTCATGTTATTATTGCGCCTTTATGAGACTTCCAATTTAACTTACAACTTTGATCCGCAATAAAATTGATATCGATAAGAAATCATTTACCTAGCTTTGTCAGAGTCTTTCCAAATGATCTAGTAGTCTAGGACAGATTTGCTACACAGCATGGCGGCTTTACCAGAACGAAACAGTATACAACCATAGACATTTACCACAATATAATATGGTCAGACTAACCTTGCCGTGAAATAAGATGTTTTCATACTAACTCGGCTCTAATTAATTAATTCTTAATTCTTTTTTTTTTTGTAATTCGCCTGACATACATAATAATGTCCGAAACCTAATTATTTACTAACTACCGATCTGCCACTCATCATCACTCATCATCCTCCTAAATCCACATCATCACCATTGGCTTATTTTACATCTTTGCAAGATGATCTAAGTGGCATTAGCCTGGCTGGGAGACGGCCGAACACACACATACCCACTGATAATTCACATCACATCGGACAGAGCCGTTTTTAGGTTTAGTTACAAAAAAAACACTTTAATGAACGATTTTTGAATGAAGGGGGTACTTAATAATTTCATTCCCTTTCCACCAATTTTAATAATTGAGACCTGGCGACTTCAAGGACGTGTTCATGATGGTGGGCAGTTCTCACCTCCAGTACATAGTATTATAATATCTGTGCCTCCAGATAACATACTCGTAGTGTCAGTGAATTAACAATAACCCTGTATATTATACAGGGTGATCATCTTGTCTATTAAGACAAGATGATATTGAACGAATCATGTGAAATAATCGAAAAACAAAACACGGAGCATAGACAACTTGTCTGGTGGCTCACAGAATAAGTACAATATTAAATTTTTCGATTCCACACAAGGCGTATTGAGGAATCGCGTTTGTGTTTCGAATACGTTGTGAAGTCATGAGAATCATGGCCGTGTACGCGTACAAAATAAATAAATAAATAATAAATAATGCTGGACAATTCACACAGCATTATCTAGCCCCAAGGTAAGCAGAGCTGGGTACTAGATAACTGATATACTTAATACAATACACTACATATGTAAGTATATAGATATTTTTTTATTATACATAGAAAACATCCAGAACGCCCTGGACAAATCTCTGCAGGTCGTACAAACATTTGTCCCGAGGCGGGAATCGAACCCGCAACCTCCTGGGTCGCAGGCAGACCTTCGCCCGCTGCGCCACAGAGGTCTGCTGATGCGCTGTGCCAGATACTCACCAGCTCTCGGGTTACGCGTCGCTTCGACCAGACGCTCAAATATTTTTTTGAATCCTGTATGTAATACATACGGTCTTAAATATAGTGTTCGGTCAACACAATCTACTCTTTCGAGCGCACACTGATTTAATCATTTGATTTTAAATAGCATGCAGTAACAAATTGTAGAATTAACATTACCCATTAATTGTTTGCCATAATTGTAAAATAATTAATTTTATTCAATTCGTAATGACGTAATAAAAATAATTTTAAACTTATTGACCAAAACAATTCATTAGAAGTCACAATAAAATCATAATAATCAGAAGTGGACGTGTAGTCTTAACATTTCACAAAGGGAATCTGCTTCTTGTCTCGTAAAATAAAATTCCAATAAAAAGGGTCAATAAAAGAGGTCGTATTCCGTAACTGCTCATCAAATTGAACCAGAGAGTGGCGAGTGTTTTAGAACTTTGTAATAAAGATGAAACTACGAGTGGCTACCTCCGTAACGGCTTGTCTTCTGTTGTTGGGTACTAGATAACGGGAGTATATTTATTGGTATTTATTAAATCCGAATCACGATTTGCTGCTGCTTCACTAGTATATGGCTGCACAAATATTTAGTTTACTGTGACATAAATTTTTAGGCTGCTTACTGTCACATTAGCTGCTGATCAATTCAGTCATTTTTGCCGACCACTAGCTGCGGCTCAAAATATTTTTTCTACTTGCAAAATCAATTTTTCGGCTGGCCAAAACCTCTTTAATCTGCTGATCGTTTAAATGATACCCCTAGATAACTGATTTACCTAATAGAATACATTACATAGTTCTGCAATACAATACAATACAAATACACTTTATTGCACACCAAGAAAATACAAAAATAAAATACAGGAAAAGAGAGATACAGAGTTGTACAATGGACGGCCTTATCGCTAAGAGCGATCTCTTACAGGCAACCTTGGGATGGACACAAAACAGTAGTGCTGGTATAGACAACTGCTTCGTGCATATTATATGTAGTTATATATTTTTTATACAATGAATAGATGGTGTCAATCCTTAGCCATGACATGTACATACCAAAGTGATAAGAAGAGTTTAACTTTTTTCTGTTGGAAATAAATAATGTTAGAAAATCACACAGCATTATCTAGCCCCAAGTTAGGCAGAGCTTGTGTTATGGGGAGTAGATAACTGATACTTAATACAATACACTACATCGATAGATATCTTTATAATACATAGAATACATCCAGAACACCCTGAACAAATATCTGTAGATCTTACAAACAAATGTTTGTAATTTAATCTATTTCCGCCTCGGGACAAATGTCCCGAGGCGGAAATAAATTAAATTACCTATTCCACCAAATTCATTTCTCCAAGTTCTTTTGCACATGATGTATTTTAAAACAAATTTTTTGTTATTTTTTTTTTCTTAATTTTATTTATTATAATCTCATCTATTGCTTCATTATGTACGCAATTGTCGACGAAAAATTTTTGTTTTTTTTTGTGATCACACTTAGGTATATTTCGGACCGGTCTACGGTAGACTCGAACGAAATGCACATCAAATTGAAGAACGTAAAAAATTAGTCGATCCGAGTCGACAACTTATAGGCGGAAAATTCGGATTATCGAGTAGTTTCAATATGAAAATGAATAAATTGCTAAAATTGAACGGCGTTGCAAAGTAAACATGTCTTCTTCTTCTTCTTTTATTTTTGGCTCTGCGCCATAGTTTGACACAATTCTGCCAATGTTAGTTTTAGAACGAATCACATTTCACCCGAGCGAAGCCGGGTTTTCATCTAGTTTATTATAATTCTATTAGCGTATGCCTATTATTAGCTTTCTGTGTTTGGTTTAATCGATTATATAAGCAGATGGCAATCCGAATTAAATAAATAAATACATTTCTGACCTTAAATGTCATTTTACACGTGAAAGCTACCATACATGCCCAAACACTTCGCCGCCGGATATCCGGCGACCAGGACATATGATTGCTTCTGAGCTTACGCACACTAAAACAATGTGTACATGCATTCATTATGACATACATAGCCCAACGGACTTCGTGAGATATAACAACTTGTACTAGTACAAAGCCTAAATATTTCGATTGTTGTAAGTATTTCAATTTTCAACTCTAACTTCGATCGAACATTAGAAGGAACTGACATGGAAATCGAACCACTCTACTGAATTGTGTGGAGCCAGGCGTAAGTAACTGAACTTAACAAAATAACGATGTTTCAGCACATGGTGGTGACTGTACCTAGCAGCTATGTCCCGGTTCCGACAGAATTCAATTTCATCGAAGTGTGTCGTTGAAACGTGAATTCGATTAAGAAGGATATCCGTGGCTTTTAACGTCTAATTAGCTGGTTCTTAATTTAATTAAAAATGAGTATAAGTAGAAGAATTTCACTTCTCTTTTATTTAAGATTACTTTTTGATTAGTCTTGGATTTTAACGAAGTGTTTTTGAAAACATTATCGTCATCAGCCTGTGATGGTCCATTTTGGATAGGTAATGGTACCTGCCCTAATGAAATCCATAGCGCCCTCTCTTCAGCTTATATGATTTTTAATTAATACCATAATATCCTCTGTACCTATTTATGATCTCAATTTTGTAATCCGAGGGCTCCTTTCAAAGCACTTGCGTTCAGATAGTTCTTCATAGAAAAAATCAGGACCTATCACTGCCTCGACCTCAACAGCCTTTATTGGTCCACTGCTGGACGCAGGCCTCCACCTGATACGCGCTTTATTGACTTTTATCTCATGGGGGTAATGCCCATAATCCCCCCGCTGGGCATGTGGGTTGGGGATCGCAGTTCGGTGGTAGAATTGATCTGCAGGGGGCGCTGCTGCTCACCCCCGGTGGATATCCCTTAGTAGGCTCTACTACACCCGCGGGAAGAATTGGGGTGGTGCAAATTCTATGCCGGCACCACACAGCCGACGTCAAAAGTATCAGCCTAAACACAAGTTATCATCCACAGGAAATAACAACCCATCGCAAAGAATCGCTTCATAAAATACCGAATACCAATACCTACTGAAACTAGAAGAGTTCGGCAACCTAATGTCCTCATTTGTCAACGGAACATTTCCGCGCAAAGAAAGTTTCCACCTAATTAATGGTTCCGCAATGGTTCCTCTAGACACTGAATTGTTTCCTTACTTCGTGAAGAGTTATGTCGAAATTAGGGAAATAAGTTCGGGAAATAATTAGAACGGGGCCTCGCTCACGTGTTTCATAAATAAATAATGCTGGACAATTAGATAGATATGTCTTTATTTGCATCTTCAGACAGACACATATAAAGTACAGCAATTATACAGTACACTAATACAAATAAACAATAATAAAATACAGACAAATGAAACAAACAATAACTTAAAGTCATTCACAGCGGGATATTTACCGTGATTTGAGTTTTGAGGTTTCCAATATTTTGGCACAGTTTCATGCGCCATGATCACGGAATAAGTGAAGGCACTGCGAGTGTGTTGTTATTGGCAGATAAGTCGGGTGTTTTCAAGTCGATCTACCCTTTTTTTTGTCCTTTGCTACGAACGTTAGTACTACCACCGGTTTCATTATAGACTTTAATTAGTGTTGTTAGGTAATAAAATAACCATAATGAATTTAAAACTTTTAAACCATAACATTAATAACATCTAAGTAAAATGTATGTGTGTGCTGCAGTATGTCTAGGCCATGGCTCAGCGTAATATTTTGCTGAAGAAGCAAAAACACTGATTTTCAGCCATAACCCATTGAGAGCCAGCAGAACGAGTTTGAAGTGTAATATGTACCTAGGTAATAAATGTTTGTGTAGTAATAATGAAGTCCTTTATTGGCCCAAAATATTGGCGTTTCCTACCTCCTTAGACGTGATGTAGGTAACTACATGACAACAGTGCGAAGCGATAACAGATGTTAGTTTTATTTTTCTCAAATGAACCGTTAGGAATACCCTCAATTTGTTTCTGCAACTTTTTAATGTGCATTTACTTGGTTTTAACATTATGGATCGAGGGAGGAATATTGTTCCAGCACTTCGTTGCCGGGTTTCTAAAACTTCCTCTGAAGGCTGCGGTCTTGTGATCGTGATAGAGTAGTAGATCTGACTGAGCATAACGACCTTTTATCAAACACAAAATTAAGTTCTGAGTGCAGATACTCGGGCTTTCCAAACAACAGACCTATTCAACAGACTAAATTCAATATCTAATTTTTACATGCTTAGCTATAAAAAATCTATTAAATTAATACATCAAAATCTATCCTATGATGATACAGAGAAGTTACTAGATATTATCATCAAGTAAATTATATTTTAAAACATAAAGTTAACCTAGTTATTGATAGTGATTAATTAATTTTTACTCAATGGAAGTTACGTAGGTACTTTAATATCATACACAATTTTTTGTACAATCAATCCAATAGCTTGTTACAAATTCCTCTTCTATTTTTTTCTGACAATTCAATTGTATTTATGTACATTAATTAAGTAGTTTTTGAGTGATTGCATTTTTGCGTTACAATTTTGCGTGAGTGGTAGTAAACGATAACTTTTTTCGTTTTGGTATTGTGTAAGCCCATACTAGCCACTCAGCTTACAAATGTAAAAACAGCCCTAGATTACGTAATTTCGAGATATAATCATGCTAATTTCATATTTGATGGCGCTGTCGAATGTGTTCATCTACTGTGAAATTGGGAATGTTACATCAAACCTAACGTCGCTTTCGTTTTTATTTGATTTGAGCACGGTTTCGACAGGTTTGTCGAAAAGAAAATGGAACTGTGTAAATAGTAGATGAATATTTCATGAAATGGGCATGGTAGATTACTATACCTTTAATCATTCTGGAATTCGAATAATTTGCATTGTAAGAATGTATCTAAATGTAAACAATTATTCTAACATTCATTTAGGTATTTGTCAATGCTTTCGATACGCGCGCCGTCATTTATTTTATTTAAGGTAGGTCCCTTGTTAAATAAAATAAATATGTTGTTCATAAAATGTCCAAACTGCCTGAAAAAATGTTCATTCCTTTACTGTATCCGTGTTGATAGAAAAAGGATTTTCATAGGATCCGTGCCTAAAAATCATGCAATACCATTGTCATGCTCAGATTTATAACCATCCTCTTGTTGATTCTACCAGGCAGTGATATAAAGTAAAGTAAAGTGAGTACTTAAAGTAAAAAGTATTTATTCTGTGTCACAAAAATTACATGTAAAGTTGGTAAAAATAAATAAAAGTTACAACAGTGACATCAAAAAAGTTCGTCGCTCAGCATGATGCACAGAAACAATGGCGCTACTGTGCGCTGGTTTTATGCGACACCTAGAGGGCGCAGCGGCAGCAGCTGACACATGCGTAAGACAAACAAAGACAAAGAAGGTATACAAAAAAAATTAAATATTTACAAGATGAAAAGAAAATAAAGGAAAATTATAATTAAAATAAGAATCGACAACACCAACTTAGCCTGTGAATGTCGTAAGAGCCTACTGAGGAAACCTAACAGATCAGCAGGGGTATTTAATTCATTCGATTCGTTTCCGAATCGAATCCGTCGGATTCGAATTCGATTCCAACGGATCTATAAAACGCTATTTTGATTTCGCCTCGGGTTGATGACCGGAGGCGAAACTGTTGATTAATGGCCATGTCAATGAGGAGGAGCTCCGTATTTCGATCATCAACCCGAGGCGAAATCAAAATAGCGTTTTATATAGATCCGTCGGAATCGAATTCGAATACCTCGGATTCGATTCGGAAACGAATCGAATGAATTTAAATACCCCTGTGCAGCAGCCTGCTTCTGTATAATCTAACACCTCTACTACGATCACCATCCGACTGCCAATACGGTAAAACTCCTCCCGCTTGGGAGAGGGCAAGTGGACGTAATGAGTGCCGATGAGGGGGGTGTAACCTTGCTGAATTTCATTGTGTTGAGACTCAAAGATCTAGCTGTGTGGTACCGGCTTAGAATTTACACCACTCCGATTGCTCCCGCGGGTGTCTACTAAGGAATATCAACCGGGAGCGGGCAGCAGCGCCCCTTGCAGAACAATTCCACCACCGAACTGCGATTAGGCATTACCCCCAATGAGATAAAAGTCAATAGAGTGCTTATCAGAGGGAGGCCTGAGTCTCATGAATCAATATAAGCATGCCGAGGTTGAGGTCGAGGAGACTCAAAACATAATAGTTACCAAAAAAGTAATTCTCCTACTTTGACCAATTTAACAACATATCATTATAAAAGGAAAGTTTTCTATACTTAGAATAAAAATGCTGAATATTATGATTCATTTAGTTTATAATGCTTGATAAGGTAGGTAACAAACAAACATAGTTACTTTCTCATTTTTAGCACTATGGATTCAATTTTTAAATTGACCAAATGATCCGATATTTATTAGAAGCGAAAGATTTTACTGAATTTACGCATCGGGGGATCTCGCGCTAAGAGCTTTCCTCGATAAATCCATTTTCCATCGCGGTTTGGTTCGACGTTTGTAATTTATTAAACCCAAGAGAACTTAATAAAGGCCTCGTTGTTTGTGGTTACATCGACGTGTTTCCCTTTGGATTGCTTTCTTGTAGCTTTTTAAATAATGCTGATGAATTACTACCTACAGGATTTTATATTCGCATTTTATTTGCGTTAAGCCAAATACTGATTATAAATATCACTATTTTTATTCAAAACACTTAGCTAAATCTTATTCTAGTACTATTTACAAACAGGTAACAATTTAAGGTGCGTCATCTCTAACTGGCAGGTACTGGTTACGTCTTCTTTGGATCAATCGGCGTTTTGGCTGAGCAGTCACGGCCTCGACCGATGTCCTTGACTGAGCTACGTCCAGATTCAAAGCACTTACAGGAACAGGGGTCACGGAATACCCAGCAGCTACCAAAGCCGCAAACTCCTCAGGAGTGTAAGCTTTGTTGTTCTTAGGAGGAGGGAGCTGCGCTCGCTGTTCTTCCAAGCTTTGTCCGTGCTGGACGATATCGATGTTCGGTTGTTCATTCTGGTCTCTAATAGGCTGTGGTCTGACTTTCTGTGATCTAAGAGGAATTTTTTGACTGACATAGATGGCGGAATGAGGAGCCTTTGTAGGGTTAGGCTCATGCTTTGACGTGGCGATTTCATATCGAGGACGCTGCTGCTCGTTTGACCTGTAAAGCGGGCGAAGCACGAACTGTTCTCCGTAAAGCGATGTAGACTGCTGGTTCTCTGGGGCAATCGGGTCGTAAATTTTTACGGAACGCTGCTTCTCGATTTCAGGGATACGTTTTAAATAAGCGACGGGCCTTTCGATGCTGGATGCTGGGACACGAAGCTCTTGCCTGATAGGCTGCGCTCTTGGGACCTCGACAAGTCTGTACTGTTTGGGTGCCGGTGCAACTTCTTGTTGTTGATATTGCGAGGCTTGTGGGGCTAGTCTGTAGTTGAATTGAGCTCTAGGCTGCTGCTGAGCGAGTTTTGGGGCAGGTACGATTTTCAATCCTTGAGATGATTCAGGGCGATCGTATAAAAAGGAGTCGAGCTGTGATTGCTGAATGGGCACGTATCGTAGAGACTGGGGCAAGCGCTGTGGCTGCTGGGTGGGGGCGGGGCGGTACTGCTGCTGCGGCTGCTGTTGAACGTTGGTGGTCTCGATGAGGTACTGCTGAGGAGCCAGTGTGGGCTGAACTTGCTCTGCTCTTATTTTAGAATGGAGTTTGGTTGGCTTTTTGCTTGGCTTTGAGATGTACCGGTCAATCTGAAAAGAATAAAACGAACGAATTAATAACTGTTGTCCATTACACTACGGCTTGAATAAAGTAAAGCTGAAGACTTTTACCTGTTGATATTGAGGAGCAACACTTTGCACACTTGAAGCCTGCTGCGGCTGCCTTGATTCTTGAGGCCTAACGGCTCCCCCCAACAGTGCCAGGATCTCTTGGTTGAAGGAGTCACTGGATGAACTGGACCCAGTGTCACTGACTGATAGTGCTGCACCGACAGATGCCTCACCACCATTGAAGTTGAAGTGGGGACGCGTGATAACAGCGTGTGAAGGAGAAGACTGAAAAATACAGTGAGAATTTGGTAATCATCTCAACCTATTTATTGGAACGTCATTCTTAATCACAAGGGGGCCTACATACCTTTCGTTGTCGTGCAAAACCAACTCTTATGTTGTTTGCATAAGGTTAGCGTTTGCACGAAAACTAATCAGATACTTTGATTTCGTTTTTAAGAGTTTGGGCTTGTACCCTTAAGTGTTTCAGCGATCCGTTCAGCAGTTTAACCGTTTTATTTTATTTTATATATTTTTTATTATTATTATTATTATTACAATCCTAATATCCTTTTTTTTGTTTAAGAGGAAACAAACATCCAAACTATCACATATTTATATTATTATTTATAATATTAATGTATCAGTTTACCTGACGGCCAGATTGTGACTGTGGCTGTGGCTCCAAGTAGTAGAACTGCTGCTGCAGATTCTGCTTGTGCTCCTGTTGAGGGTTGCTGTAGAGTTGTTGCAAGTACTGGCTGCTAGGCAGGGGAGCTTTCCTCTCAGGCTGCAGGTCTAAAAGCTCCATGGGGTTGAGGGAGAAGACCTGCCCAGGGCGGTACTCTTCATCATTACGGCTGAAATAAAGAATCTTAGTAAGAAACTTGAATATTATTTACCTAGAAACTTTTCAATAAATATCTAATACTAGTAACCTTGACCGCGTAACACTGTCTCCGTATTGGTTAACCGGAACAGGGCTGACCGCGTACCCAGCGGCGATGAGACCGTTGAACTCCTCAGGCGTGTATCCTTTGCTGTTCTTAGGTGGAGGCAAAGACTGCTGAAGAGCTAGCCTCTGTCTGTAGTGGTGGAGGCCAAGCTCAAGACGGGCTTGATTAACCTTGGCGTTTTCGTCTCGCGTAGTAAACGGTGATGGTGAGCTGACGCCAGGCAAGAATGGAGGAGGTGCTAATGGTGGAGTGGCTGTGCTGCCATATGAGTTGACGAAGTTTGATGCGGCAACGCCATAGCTTAGATCAGGTATCGGCGTGACGGAGTATCCGGCTACTATCAATGATGTGAACTCTTCGGGAGTGTATGATTTGCCGTCACTCGGAGGGGGTATGGCTGAATTGCGTCGGTCTTCTAAGCTGAGGCCACGGTGCTCGATGTCTACTTGCTGGACCAAGGGAGGTGGTGGCACTTCGCTGCTTGAGTCGATTGCGTTCGATGTTTGTTCGTATGGGATGGCGGCGGCAGTGCTTAGTTCTATCTTCAGGGACTGATCATCTCTCGCTGGTCGATCCAAACTAGCTCCAGGGTCTTCGGGTTGGAGCGATGTCCGATTCCTGAGATTCAGACTTTGCCTTTAGTTCCATGATTTCCAGGTTTAGTCTGTTATGCCTCAGGCCCCATGATATTACCATTGATTGTTATGATAGTTACCTTATGCTTATGAATAACTTAAATCATAGTCATGAATAAATTAATGAATGAAAACCTTCCACACCCGAAATAATAATCGTTCCATGAATGAATTTAACAGCCAATATTATTCCGAAACCACGTCGTAGTTGATTTAAAAATTGGTTAGCCAATCAGGAAGCAAATGCAGCTTATATTTTCTGAGGATCTTTTGAAGAAGAATGAAGGGTTAATTTTGAAAAATAATGTTGGATAATTTTAAGGCCCTAACCTAATGCTTGACAACATTAAGCAAGTGATAAAAAGTTGAACTGCGCAGTAGCCATAATGATGAAGACGATTTTAGGTGTTATAGCCATCATAGGTACGGTACGGCTGTGACCAGACAGGGAACTGAATGATGATGTAGGCAAAAAGTATATTCGAGCTTGTCAATCCAGAGCACAATGACCACACCGATAGCTATAAAGATCTCCTTAATTTTATGGTAGGCGGGTATGCTAGAGTCCAAAGACATACGTCATTAAAACATACCTCAGCGACTTTTCGTCTTCTTGCGGCTCTTCAACGGGGGCTGCTATCTGCTCCTGAAATAACAAAACACCAAGTTGCATAAAATAACATATTCACTATACTTAGAGAAACAATAGGGGTTTTGGTGCCAAGAACAAATTAAAAGCTGGAGGTAAAGAAATAATCTTAAAGAGGTCACACTTTGATAATACAAGAAGATATCAGCAAAACCGTGGGTAAAACTGAACGGAACCTATCAAACATAACCTCAAGTTCCCACGGCAAAACATGTCCTAACAATAAGTGATTGGTCGTCGCAAATTAGCGATGTCAACAGCATGTAACACGTATACCATGTAATTATGTATTACAAGATGCGTGTAGTGAAAGCTGAGGAAAACCAAGACAATGCACAGGTATCCTCTTTTCGAAACAAGGGGCGTTTCTGTCGCGAGCTGATGCACTGTTGATCAATCGTTAGCTAATCCAGTGGAGTAAGTAATGTAATGTGCCTTTGAGTCGGTTCCTATATTATAGATATTATAGGAACCGACTCAAAGGCACATTACATCTACTATGCTAAAAACGTTGCCGTGGTACGCTCGAAGAATCGCTGCTGGAAACAGAGAAGCATTCAGAATGTAGAACCTCCGCACTAGTCACCTCATACGGTGTATGAGTGGCGAGACGAAGGTGTGAAAAATTACTGGCCACCCCGAAAAAAACTAAATTTACGGTATTTACTAAAGTCTTTTACACCGTCAGTTACGCTGATTTGGGTTTTGAGCTTTCCAGTTCATTTGTATTTTTCCAATAGCCAAAAACAGCCAGTATTTTGTTTCATCTCCTCCCTCCTCTCGCCTCGTCTCTCTCGCATATAATAGGAGGTGACAAATTCTCGTGCGAGGGCTCTAAAATAGATTGTCACCAACAGATAGTGCACACTATTCATTATAATAGTGGCAACCTGGCAACATATCCGATTAGCTCACAGCGGATTTAGAGTTATTGCGTTAAATGGAAGGTGCGAGGTAAAATTAAATCCAACGGCCGTAATACAAAAAAAGACGAGATCCTTTCCTGGCCGCTCATCGATTTTATCTTTGCGATGTTTTTTATTTCCAGAGATGAATTTAGGGATGTATTTTTCCCTACTTGTCTCAAGAGCAGGGACTCTCAAGATCTGTTTTGATCTATTCAGCCTCAAAAGATCTCGAATCTCGATCTACATCTCATTAATGGATTTCTCTTCTCCATTTTCTATTTTTGAATGATCTTTGGTTTTAATAGACAAATATTAAAACCAAGGATCATTCAAAAATACAGGCTGTGGTATAAGAAATAAACTTGCCTTGCCTACCTACTTGTTGGCCAATTATTTCGAACAGTAACTTAAATTCCTTTATATTTCTTGTGTGAAGGTCGTATCGTTTCGATACCTCTATAGGTATCGACACGATACGACCAAAGCCTATGCTTTGGTCGGTGATTTTGACATGTAAATAAAGAGATTGGGTTTCACAAAGCTTTGAGCTCGATCGACGTCGCTCACTACTATTATTATGAGTCGATTTTGTTTCAAAGGTTAGAACAGTGTTGCTGTTGACGGTTTTTCAGACTTGTGCAGATTTCTACCTACGAGTATTTTATTCGTTAGTACCTCATCATCATTGTAGTCTTCTATAACAATAGGTATCCTCAACAGCCTGTATTGGTCCTCTACTGGACGCAGGCCTCCCCCTGAAAAGCGCCTTATTGGCTTTTATCACACTGGGGGTAATGCCCATAATCCAGACGCTGGGCATGCGGGTTGGGGATCGCAGTTCGGTGGTAGAATTGTTCTGCAGGGGCGCTGCTGCCCGCCTACGGTGGAGTTGGGGTGGTGCAAATTCTAAGTCGGCACCACACAGCGAACAATAGGTATAATGGAGATAAGGTAGGTATAAGGAACTGATCAGTTAACGAAGTTAAGATTCAGAACGAAAATTTAGGATATAAAGAGATCTAAGATATCTGAAGCTATCTGAAGCTACCTTAAATCTTCTAATGTGAACCCTATTAATTTACCACCTATATAAATTATTATCAACTTTAGGACTTTTTCATATCATGTAGTTTTTGTTTATGAGTTCGAACTAAAACTATTAAAATACTAAAAAGCTAAAGCTATAAAGATAAACAACTAGAAACAGGGACAAAGTATTCCGTCTTCTCCGAAACACTCAAAATATCAGTTTCCAGCACCGAAGGCAGATAAAGTTTCCGAGAATGCACTAATGCAGGAGCTAAAGTTCCATTTAACTACTGTCCAATTCGAGGCACATAATTATTAGTAACAGAGGTAAGTTAGTAGGTAAGTGAAGACTCAAGGTAAACATACAATTTTAGTAACAAAAGGATTACGATGAGGAATAATTTTATTTATTGTTTCTGAAATTTTCTTTTTTAATTTTAATTTTAATTTATTTGGAAAACAAACAGCTTATTGTACAAAATTGGTTGAAACTTATGGGTAACTTAAGCCTAGTAGTTTTCGCTTATGGGTAGTCAATATCAAAAGTGTCCTTAAAAAAATGTCCTTTTTTATCTTTCTAACGAATTATTTTTGCTACAGATGAATACATAAAGTACTCGTAGCTTAAATAATTCGTTCTAAGAGTCCAATTTATCATCAAGTATTCACCTCCCCTCCCAATATGGTATCTTGGCTTACAGCTTCTCCACACGCGCAAAGACGTGAACAAACAGCCCACCATGAGTGTGGATCCCATTCGCATATTGGTTGCAATTTCGCGTCGCGTTCGCGCCTTGTTCCCGTAGTTGGTCACTTTTTGTCCCGCGACAAAGGGTTCGTAAGGGTTTTACAATCTTGCTGGTTCGTTTATTTAGCAAGTGTTATTAATTTAGCACAATTATAGTGAGTTCAACAGAAGAGACCGCTAAAGTGGTAAAAGCATGTAAAAAATAAATTTACAGAATTTTTTATTCGTGATTGAAGCCGACAAAAAATTACCAAAGAAAAACTGGGTGCTGTAGTACACAGACATATTAGGAAAATGGGTTCAATGAATAGTTGTTACTTTGAACAGGCCTTTCTGATATCGACGCGAAAATATCACGTATGTCGCAACGGAACATGATATTGGAGTACGATTAATATTGTGAGGAGATGCGAGGTGTGACACGAGAATATTGTAAAAAATACGAGGAAAAGGAAAGCCGGAAAATATTGTAGGATAAGATGTGTTTGGAATATTAAAAAATATCAGTTTTTGGAAGGTTTCGTTCGAGAAGATAAGTCTGAAATTGAGGGTCTTTCAACAGTTTGGTAAAGTTAGTAAACTATAAGACACTTGCAATCTTATTTTGTGGATCGTTTTGTTGAGTAGGTGATCATCTTATCCACTTGATTTGATCCAGTTTGGATGAGTTGGTCAATCCAAAATGTTTAGTGGTCAACTCATCCAAAACTTTTTCATACACTTTGTTTTCCAGTATTATCAATAAGTAGGTACATAAACCAAAAAAGTGTTCCGTAAATTAAAAATACTTTGAAACACAACAATAGTTTTAACCATTGATATAAGTAAAATTCTGTAGATATGGTACGACCTCCCAGCGCTATCACAACAAATGGCCTGTGTTGTGTTACCTACAACTAAACGCAAAGACACGTTATTTCCAATCTATTGCAATATACCTAACCATTGTACAACAATGATGGAAAGACGTATCTAGACCGTAGTGCGATCGTGACAACAATACACGCGAAACACGTAGTTACGCTGGCAGCGCCGGTCCGACTGTGACTGAGGTGGGTGGACCTAATTGGACTTAATTTGAGCGTTCCACTTTTGAGAAGCTAGTGCCCAATCTTCCGAATTTTACTTACATCGATGGTTTTAAGTGCTTTCATGAAGTTACATATTATTCATTAACTAGCTAAAAAACACTTTACATTAAAGCACCGTAACTACACAGTACGCACACACATAGGTTAATAGATTACGACCAAATTTAGATTGTTTGCTGAATTGGCAACTCTTTTACAAAATTCGTTGTGAATATGTAAAGTGTTTATGCCCGCGGCTTCGCACGCGTTGTTTCTATAAACGTTTAGAGGTGATTTCTATCCCATGGGAACTGATTTATGGGATAAAAACTAGCCTATGTTTGATTCCAGGATTATAATTATCTGTATACAAAATTTCAGCCCAATCCGTTCAGTAGTTTTGGCGTGAAGAGGTAACAAACATCTATCCATCCATCCATTCAAACTTTCTCATTTATAATATTAGTGTGATGGTACCTGAGTGAAGGCAATAATCCTACCATGGACGTTTGGTCAAGTTTTCCCACATTCGCAAATTAAAATGAAAAATTCATTCCTGATCAAATGGAAATAATCCGTGGATTACAAAATCCCAGGGCTTGTTGACATTACGTCAATGGCCTCTCATTCCAAAGTAAATTCAGCATTTCTCTGTAAAATCGAGCTTGGGATCATTTGCCGACAAATGAACGGTTTCGAGGTTTCCCGCAGACGGCAACGAAAACGATTTCCACTGCCATTCGGTTGGCTTATTTGAATATTAAATGAGTGATTTTGCACGCGATTTTACCTTGTCGCCAATTTATCGTGGCTTTATCGTGTACGTTGATCGATGTAAAGAGTCAGTTACATAATGCTCATTCTGTAATTTTTTCAATACATTTCTAATTTCGTCGTCTTCTTAGCAGAGTTGTGCTTCGGAAAATCAAGAGTAGAGGGCATAGAGCTCGGGTAGGTCTACTTAAAATTCCTTAGTATTTATATCCTAGTATTCGTTTACTATAAGGATCCCAATTAATATTATATGTAATACTAATACTAGTTTTATTTTAATTTATATCTGTGGATTTTAATTTTTTTTGTGAATAAATACTTATCCCTCGGGAATAACATATACGAAAATGCCATTTCGGGATCATTTTCTATACAATAGCGAAGTAATATTCAAAATCGGTCCGTAATTGACGGAGAAATCAGTGATCACTCAGAAAAAACATACATACCAACATGGAACCTTCTCCTTTTTAACCCCGATGCAAAAAGAGAGGGGTGTTATGAGTTTAACGTCTGTCTGTGTATCTGTCTGTGGTATCGTAGCTCCCGAACGGCTGAATCGATTTTCGTTTAGTTTTTTATGTGTCATAGATAATTTTATCCCGAGTGTTCTTTGTTATGTTTCATGAAAATCTGTCGGGCGGTTTTTAAAATTTTTAATTTTGTTCTTTTAAAGACATTTAAAAATCGAACATGGGGTTAAAGTATTGTTGTTTGTAGGAATCTTCATGATCGTATCATACCGAATAGGTAGGGTAAGATGAGCATGATGGAAGTAAGTTCGAGTAGTGTTTCATTGTTGAAACTAGGAATGTACTTTCGGTTACCAGCTAGAAGGTATTTCAGATCTAGTCTATGGGCCTACAACATTCACACGGTCTGCCATTCAAAGGATACTCTCGTCTTGTGAACGGACACTACGTATTCAAGGATATCTACGTTTCCTTCGCTATTCGTGTCGATGGTCAACTTAGGTATCCGTTTCTGTTTAATTTCATCTTATTTGCATTATGTGCGTGGCTTACTTGAGACTCTTGATTTGAAGATTAGATTTAACGTAGGGGTATCTGTGTCTGGTAGAATTTTTGTCTACTTTATAACTTGTAAACCTACAATATTCATTCAAGTATTAGCGGATACGAAGGACGCTAAGCATTGATGTAGAAATAAGTGTGAATTAATAAATAGGAACGCTTATAAAATAATTAAAGATCTATCAAATGTACCTAAGTATAAATAAAATTTAATTGATAGCAGAAATGAATATCATCGAAAATTGAACTGATTGATAACTTTTCAACTAATGATAATGCTGATTAATTAAAAAGAATGCATGAATCTAATTTATTTATTGGCATAGACAAATCATTTATTTGCCATCACATTATGAATTAGGTGTAGCGGTGTTTCGCACCAAATTATTCGCACCACAAGCCAAATATACACACAACATACATTAACAATTTTGACATGTCAACTACCCATTTAACCAAGAAATTTTTATACCATCTTGTAGTAATCTGCTTTCATTTTGGTTCAGTATCATCGTTCGTTGGGTACAAGTCTAAACAGACCAATAACGTAATGTACTAATCAAAACATGATGCCCTTGATCTTTATAAAACTAAAGCATACGTTCCCTTTTATCGAAATAGTGATCAATATTTTTTCCCAGTGAACGTATCAATAGTCTTTGTATTTTCATGACAGTGTAGATACAAAGGACATAAACAGCCGGATGTTAGCCAACCCTACAAAGTAAGCAACATTATTTTGGACTAACTGGCCGCTCGTGACGAAATCTGGGTCGCACAAGTGAAAGGGCGGCTTAGGGCTTTATCATTTTGCCACATTTTATCATCAAAACGTCTGGTAAAGAGCAAATTCGTAATTTAGTTTCCACCTTTGTGAAAAGGTCAGCGTCTTTTCTAATATTATGGAGAAAATTTCCATGTCGCGAAGTCTGAATGTCGTGGATATGACAGAAAAGTTGAGAAGCAATTTAGTTTATTATTTTTATGGAATATGAAATGGGAGGAAATCAAAGAAAAGGTTCAAGAAAAGGATTAAGGGGTTGCTGTCCTAACTACAAACATTTGTGTAATGACGGATTGTCATGAGAAGAATAGAATGTGGTAGGCAGAGATAAAGCATTCTTAATTTGATCTAAATTCGATATAATCGATTGCATGACGTTTAGTAGAGGGGGTGTGCATTTTGGCGTGCTTTTTTAGAATGGTTTACCTCTACCTACCTTGATAGAAAGTAGGAAGAAAGTAAGACTGTCAAAAGATATTAATGGAGATGACCACATAAAGTCAAAGGAATTTGGAATAAGTATGTTATCTATTTAATTAAATAAATTATGCTGGACAGCTCCAAGCTAAGCAGAGCTTGTGTTATGATTACTAGATTACTGATATACACACATAATAAATATAAAACACTTTATATATACACGGTGCCACGGAAAGGGTGTAAAAAGTAGAAAGGGTGTTTCGGCTAAAAACGAGGTGATTCTGGTCGGCAACGACGACGATTTATTGAATCAATATTTTTTTTTAATTAGTTTTATTTTATTTCTATTTTGTTCTCTTACACGAACTTTTGCATTATTTAATGCCTATTATAAAATATTTTATAAAATATGTTTTTGCTTGTTCTTTCAGCTTATCGTGGCACCCTATAGTTTCATAAGATTTTTTATATCTAGTTGTTTTTCCTAAAACTTGTAAACAAATAAATAAATACCAGTGAAAGGTATAAGATAAAACATGAAAAAGCAAACTCTTTTTCTACGAAAACAAATACCTATTTGCATTTAGCATCCTTGAGTTAACAATGGAAATGATTCAACTTCAACTTCTTGTTTTATGGCGCCACCGCTTGCTTTTCGCTACGACTCTGTCAGTGTGGACATGATTCAAGAAGAGTTAATTTACTTACTTGTTTTGCAGATCTGTAGACGAGGTGAGAGAGAGTGCCTTCTTGGGACTGCCTTTTTTCTTTGTTCGGCTCTTCTTTTTCGTTTTCGGTGACATCTGCGGCGCTAGCGCACAGGACGAGTGCTGAAACAAAAGAGGTTTGATATAAGTAAGTAAAACCTCCACAGTGGATAGTGGACACTTATTTATCAAACAGCATGAGGCATTTAAAAAAACAGTTTACATTAGAACTCAATTCAAAGGTTGTCATTGGGTTGTTACTTTTTTACTACAGTGTACTTTTTGTCCCATAAATTAGTTCCCATGGGACAGAAGCAGCATTTAAACGTTTGCATAGAAAAAACGCGTGCGAAGCCGCGGGCATAAACTAGTGTAAAATATATTTGTTTTTTTTTTAGTTGTAGGTACCTAAACTCAATTTAAAAATTATGACTTCATTTTACACTTTTTGAGGACTAAAATTAAAAGTTTTTCCTTATTTTATTATAAAAGTAGGTAGTACCTACCTAATGTTTATTGTTTAGTTTGTAGAAGAGAAACTCTGTGGTTATTTTACATCGACATTAGACACTGCGGTTTGGCTCGCCTATTATTCATGGTACACTGCAGTAGCAAAACAAAATTACATTGTAAAGCAACTGCTCATCTTTAGCTATTCCTGTTTATTACAAACAAGTTTCTGCCCGCGGGTTTGCACACGTTATTTCTATGGAAACGTTTAAGGGTTATTATATCCCATGGGAACTGATTTATGTGATAAAAAGTATCATAAGAGTTACTCCAGGAACATACACATACTCGTACATACACCTAAGCAAATTTCAGCCCGATTCGTTCAGTTACTTAGACGTGAAGAAATAACAAACATACATCCATTCATCCAAACTTCTACTTACAGATTTAAAAACAATAATTACTAGAATAATAATGCAATACACACGTATTGGAAACGGTGTCTTCTCTGTTGTGAAGGCCAAGCCAAAGACTCTCACTACTGTAGCGATAGCAAAAATGTTGCACTTAATTTACATAAAATTGATTATTTTGCAAGGCTATAAAAGTTTAGTAACATAGAGTTTGTACCGTTAGTACCGCGTCGACTATCTATTTGACGTGGTTCATCCAATAATAAATATAGGTTTCCGTGTATTGAAATAATACTCCTACCACTACCACAATAATACCTACCTAATGTCGCAAAACTTAACTAAACTAATTTTACAGCACTAAAAATGATGCCATCCTTTGTAACCCCCGACGCAAAAAGAGAGGGGTGTTATAAGTTTAACGTGTCTGTCTGTGTATCTGTCTGTGGTATCGTAGCTCCCAAACGGATGAACCGATTTTCGTTTAATTTTTTTTTTGTGTCATAGATAATTTTATCCCGAGTGTTCTTAGCTATGTTTCATGAATATCTATTTATTCAATAACTGTCAGCGGGTTTTTAAAATTTTTAATTTTGTCTTGTCTTATTATCGCTATGAAAGGGACGCATAAGTTTTAGAGTTAAAGTTTGGTGACATCTGAATTGAAACTATTACCTACTTAAGGGGGTACCCTACCTCGTTATTGTGTGAAGAGGATAGGCATATAATTTCGCGTTCACAGGAGCGGGACAGAGCAAAGCGGCGTAAGCCCAAAAATCAAGTTTTTAGTAGTTATTTGCTCCCCACAAACATTAGAATAGTTAATTGAAAAAAAGGCAACATATAAAATGTTCTTTATACTTAGTTCAATTACTATGCTTAATCTCAAGATCGTATCATCTGTTTTTATTGAGAAATTAGGGTTTTAGTAAAAAATTAGAGGTAACTTTGCGATTTTTTTCTATCGAGAAAATTTTATGGCATCGTGTTTTCGAAACATATGATCGATAGAATAAGTCCTGAACTTTACCATATATAAATTTCAAAGTTAAATATTCAGTAGTTTGGAAGATATGGAGGTCCGACGGAGTTGAAAATAAGCAATTTGAGGTACTATACCCCCTTAATTACCTAAGTACCTAATTATTTTAACTTGGGACTAGATAATGTTGTGTGAAGTGTCCAGCATTATTTATTTATTTATTTATACATTAAATACTAGATTTCATGCTGACTTTTTCTTAAATAAAAAGTAAATTCTACGCATAAATAACAAACCTATGTATATTAACCGACTTGAAAAAAGGGCGGTTCTCAGTTCTAATATTTTTATATTATAAGCTATTCGATTGCAATTTTATACTGTTTGTTCAGTGTTATAAATCCTTCCGCTTTTGCGTAGAAAATGATCCTGAAATGTTCCCTTAGAAGTGTTATTCCTGAATAATTACTACCACTTACTTGACTACAAAATTGAGGAATACGAAAGCCGTTTTTAGTTTCTATAAAACAAAAAACAGCAACTTAATTTAAACAGAAAGTGCTTTATTTTGCTGACCGTAGGCGCATTGACACGGCCCAGTTCCCACAGAGTACATAATGTCAAATGTAAAGCACTAACGAAGTATGAACAATTTTAAGCAGTTTGAAAAGAAATGCGATCGTTAACGTTAATGGCATTTTAACGAAGTTATTGTGAATTTGTCTCAAGGCAAAACTTCGCAACGTTATATAAATATGCGTCTCTTTATCAGTTTGCACTTAAAATTTACCTAATTATTGAAAGTTTTTCAAGTCTGAGAATAATAGTTATTCCGTGATCATGGCGCATGAAACTGTGCCGAAATATTGGAAAACTCAAAACTCAAATCATGGTAAATATCCCGTTGTTAATGACTTTAGTGTTAATAACCATGATGGATTTAAAAGTTTTAATCTACAGGTAGCTCAACTGATCCATATCCAATACCAGTCGTCGCATCCCCAAGACGCTGGCTGCATGCGGGGCAATGCAGCCAGCGTCTTGGGGATGCGACGACTGGTATTGATATGGATCAGTTGAGCTACCTGTAGATTAAAACTTTTAAATCCATCGCAGTCGTCGCATCCCCAAGACGCTGGCTGCATGCGGGGCAATGCAGCCAGCGTCTTGGGGATGCGACGGCAATGCTGATGCGCTGTGCCAGATAATCACCAGCTCTCGGGTCGCGCGTCGCTTCGACCAGACGCTCAGATAATTACTGCAGTAAGTTACCTAACCTATATATTCAGTGGGACCATTGGGAAAACTTTTCTGAAAGCTTTCTTATGTTCCCGAACGTCCTACTAGAGAAATCAGGGCCCGTACGAAAAACGATATCGATGTTTCTGATTCGTTTTCGTGCAAACGCTAATCTTAAGCAAGCGACATAAGAGTTGGTTTTGCACGACAGCGAAAACGAAACTTCGATTTTCTTTTTCTAAGTAAATATATCCCTAGTGGTAAAATCAACGGCAAAACAGACCGTCTATCTATCCTATCTAAGAAACACTAATTAATCAAAGCCATGTAATCCAACTCGGACAACAAAAGCCTAAAAATCCACGCCGAAATCCTAGTAAAATCCCCGCACAAAAACAGAGTCGATTCCAATCAGTTGATTCGATTATTTCCGATCTCGCAATCAAGCAACTCGATTCTGTGTTCTGTCGTCCATTTGCGCAATACAACATTGACTAGAATAGATGATCCATCTTAATTTCAAACTATAGATAGATTATTTGACGACCTCTGTGGCGCAGCGGGCTAAGGTCTGCCTGCGACGCAGAAGGTTAAGGGTTCGATTCCCGCCTCGGGACAAATGTCTGTACGATCTGCAGACATTTGTCCAGGGCGTTGTGGATGTTTTCTATTAATAATAAAAAATATCTATCTATCTGTCTGTACCTATTAAGTATATCAGTTATCTAGTACCCATAACACAAACTCTGCTTAGCTTAGGGCTAGATAATGCTGTGTGAATTGTCCAGCGTTATTTATTTATTTATTAATTATTTCTTGCACCATCAATAAATAAAACAATTAAAAATGAACTTAATACTAACTATATCTAGTGAAGCACAATCGGCGGCCTTATCGCTAATAGCGATGTCTTCCAGGCAACCTTTGGATGGATAGGATCGGCACGTATTGAAGCTGACGGTAGCGTAATTGATCATTTGATCAAGTATCAAACACAAAATATAATATAATATAATAATGCTGGACAATTCACACAGCATTATCTAGCCCCAAGGTAAGCAGAGCTTGTGTTATGGGTACTAGATAACTGATATACTTAATACAATACACTACATAGATAGATATTTTTTATTATACATAGAAAAACACCCAGAACCCCTGAACAAATAACTGCAGATCGTACAAACATTTGTCCCGAGGCGGGAATCGAACCCGCAACCTCCTGCGTCGCAGGCAGACCTACGCCCGCTGCGCTACAGAGGTCGTCAAGTAAAATAAATAAAACAAAAGAAATAGGTACCTGTAGATTGTTTGAAACTATATTGATTACTAGCTTCTGGCTGCGACTTCGCACGGGTTTTTTATCGATACCTGCATTCTAGCTGGACTAGACGGCGATGTGCTCTTTGCAAGAACAAAACTGTTAAAACGTGTAAAAGATGCAATACGAACCTTCATGCTTTGAGGCTTTTTTAGTATAAAACTTCACTATATGATAATTTATAACTCACGATAGGTAATGGTTTTATTTCATCTATTTAAACAAGATAAATAATAACACCTGATATGCCCATGGGGTCGTTAACGACCCACTGAAAATAATACAATTACTGTGAGTCAAACCTGAAAAATCTCGATTTTTGTTTTAAAACATGTTATTACTGATAACTATACCAAAAATTACAAAAATCGGTGATACAAAATAGTTCTCTTCTTCTCTATATTTAAGTTAATGTTATTTCGGGTCCAGAAAAATCTTCATGTGTGCATTCAGCCTGATCCATTCCGTAATGTTCATTCAAGCAACCGTATCATCTATACAAACGTGTCTAATGCATACCAACTTACCATCAGGGCAAGAAATTAAAGGTTCTAAAATTAAAAACTCTCACGACTATTTTACTTTGCTCTCGTAATATTTTAACGGCTGCACAAATTTTCAACAAACATGGCTGAGAATAAGTAATCACGATGACGTCATATTTCAATTAATATAACTTATTCTAAATCGGTTCATCCGTTTGGAGCCTGACAAAAATGACAAAAATTCTTTATGTCTCTATGTGACAGGTTCATCTGTCACATACAGACATACCTAAGTACAGAATTTTTGTCGGGAGTTACAAATCCTCTAATAGAAAATTAAAACACTTTTGTGAGTACCTGTACGTACTTACCTACGTGTTGCAATAACGTTGATATCGCACGCTACAATGTGGTACAGTGGCGTAGTAAAGTGTATGTTTATAGCAAGGCATAAATCCGCTATAGCTATTTTATTGTCAATTACTCAAAGCTGCTTTTAAATGTGGCTATAAAATGAATTAATTTCTTCGTCTTTGTGTATAATTATGTTTATGAACAAATATTAGTCGAGTTAATAGTAATTTTTATGATACTATGCCAATGACTAACTCAAGGTAGAAATGTTGAATGGACATAAAACAATTACGAGTTAAAAACTGTTGAAGTTTTATAACTCGAGTGAAATAATAGTTTTTGTCCAAGCAACAAAAGAAAAAAAAATCATAAAAAGTAGGTCTAAGATAATAGCAACACAACTCTTCTATAAAAATTAATTATCCATATCTTCTAGTAAAGAGTGAGCGGAGCGAGTGTATAAAATCAGAACTTGTGATTTGTACGATGGATACTGGTGTTATCCAAATTATTTTAGCCGCACCACTGAGTGATGCGGCAATCAAATTATTTCGGTTAGCTTGAGATATAATTTAGTTTTAAATAACTTGTTTAATTAAAATACGGCTGACATAGTCATACCAATGACTGAAGATCCTTTAAATAATGAGAAATAATAAAACTGTACCTTATACGTATACAAGAACAACATTAAAAATTTTAAAAAACCCCCGACCGATTTTCATGAATTTTGGCTAAGAATACTCGGAATAAAATTATCTGTGACACAAAAAAAAACTAAACGAAAATCGGTTCATCTGATTGGGAGCTACAATACCACAGACAGATACACAGACACCCCTCTCTTTTTGCGTCGGATTTTAAAAACAACTCGTGTCAAACGAACGCAAGTTTAAACAAAAGAGAGTGAATCTTGACCTCAACTCTTGTAATGGATGCCGTTATTATTCGCGTGAATCAGAGTGTAATCATAGAGGTATTCTAGAGATGAGGTAAACATCTCTTAGAGATAGCCGGAAAACATTCTCAAATGCAATTAATCTATTGATAATTTCAAGTAAGTACGTTAATGATTATATCGGATATTTATCGCGTACCTTTTGTTTTATTTCCCCTACGTTTCTACCGCGTTACAGCGATCGTGGTCACGTGGCGACTAGTCTAGTCACCCCGTGACCACGATCGCTGTAACGCGGAGCACGGAAATAAAACAAAACGTACTTACACGATAAATACCCGATATAATCATTAACTAAGTAAGTACGATTTTCTGTAACAAATAAAATTACAATTAAATAACAGAAACAAATAAGAACTAGTATTTACAAATGAAACAATTAGCTAACTGCAGACTGTTGCAAACAATTAACAGGAAGCTCAACCGATGCATATCAATACAAGTCGTCGCGTCCCCAAGACGCTGGCTGCATTGCCCCGCTGTATGGCAATGCTGATACGCTGTGCCAGATACTCACCAGCTCTCGGGTCACGCGTCGATAATACATGTATCTACTCTTCATAAAATCGGTTGTTCTTACACTAATTGACTCTGTTGTCGAATAGTTACTTCTCTTGCCGGATTGAGGAGGACAATAAATGTGTTAATTAACCTCTGATATGTCGACGGCCGCCATCTGAGAGTATGCGCAGATACGATAATCCGAAATGCAAGTAATCGTTATTCACAAGTTGATCCGCTCGGGGTCTAGAAATACCCCCTTTCGTCTAAGTACACCCTTTCCGTAGCACCTTGTGTAGAGTCCAGTTTTCAAAAAGTTAGTTTTACTAAGGCCAATACCGCGACAAATCATATAAGACGTGTAAAATGTGTATAGTTCATATCTGACTTGCACATGGCCTGTAGCAAAGAACCTACTCTACCTTCTTAACCCTAAATAAAATAGGTGGGCCGGATTAAAACTAGCCGGATTACTCGCAAAGGCCGGACATCTCCTCCCCAACAGATGCGCGATTAGGAAGTTTACTTTTACTGCCTGCGTTCCATCGGCGCACGCGCACGCGACCACTTTCAACGCACTTTCAGTGTCCATGTCCACGCGACAAAAGTTTATAAAAACACGTCGGTATGGCGCACGGTGGTCCCGAATCGCTAAAAAGCGGACATAGGATTTTTTTTTCGAATTTCGTTATTCTGATTTCGCTTTTCGATAACTCTATCAAAACTAAGAAACTTTTGTTCTATTATACGGTCAGCTAGGCCTTATAGTCCAGGAGTTAAAGGCAAAAAAACACCTTTTTGCCAGTTTTGATAGAGTTATCGAATAGCGAAATGAGATTATCGAAATTCGAAAAAAAATCCTATGTCCGCTTTTTAGCGATTCGGGACCACTGTGTGGCGGCGGATTTAGGAAAGTAAAAGTGAAGTGGACATGGAAGTAAATATTATTATAACACTTATTATTATAAATGCAAGAGATTAGATGTCTGGGTGTTTGATCTAGCTGAAATTTTTCATACATTTAGTTTTTGACCTGGATTAAATAAGGCTACTTTTAACACGAAAAAACTTGTGCAAAGACGTTGGTAGAAGCAAGTAAGAAATATTATGACAAAGGAAAGAAGAAAGATTGCAGGGGAAAATATTTGTGTTACCGAGTTTCTAATTATATTTTTGTACAATGAACAATTACAGAATTATTTTCACTCCTTACAGAATCTTTAGATCAGAGTTAGACCTATAACCTAGTTTTTATTGCTTGTGATCGGAGTACTTTTGCAATTAACTCCATTTAGAAACTTTTTGCAAGAACATAGTGACATCTAAAACCAGTTGCAACTTTCCAGTGTCCTCGAGAAGATTATGAATCTTTGGTTCATGGCCGTGATGTCATCTTATTTTCACCTACAACAACTGTAATAGGTGGCTAGTAAAACTGGTACAGATAAACAACATTATTTTCTCAAACAGACAGTAACGGATTTGCGGTTGCGTTGACCCATCATTATCATCATCAACCTATATTAGTCCACTTGTGCTAAACATGGGCCTCTTATAATGAGCGCCATAGCACCCTATCTTCAGCTTTCCGCATCCAGCATCTGTGAAGTCTTTCGCAGGTCGTCATTTCACCTAGCCAGAGGACGTCCTACACTAAATAATAGATTCAGGGGTTACTTTGCTGAAATCCATTGTATAATATTAGGATAAAACAATATTTAGTAACAATTGACGACCTCTGTGGCGCAGCGGGCGAAGGTCTGCCTGTGACGCAGGAGGTTGCGGGTTCGATTCCCGCCTCGGGACAAATGTTTGTACGATCTGCAGACATTTTTCCAGGGCGTTCTGGATGTTTTCTATGTATGATAAAAAATATCTATCTATGTAGTGTATTGTATTACGTATATCAGTTATCTAGTACCCATAACACAAGCTCTGCTTAGCTTGGGGCTAGATAATGCTGTGTGAACTGTCCAGCATTATTTATTTATTTATTTATAATTCCGCGCAAAACAGTTTTGCGCGGAATTGTTATTAAATATTGTTTTATCCTTATATTAGACGTCCTACACTATGTTCCTACAGACGCGGTTTCCACTCAAGGACACGTTTGCGAAGAACCGACAACCTCTACATCAGTTTGCAATTTTTTTTGCTATGTCGATAAGCGGCTACTGCGGTCAGCAGTAGCCGTACCTTGATGATGATGATGTCGATTACTTTGGTGGTCGACATAGTTCGCTGTCGGTAACGTTGACCCATGATAATAACATGTTGCTACTGTTTTCACCCAACCAAAACAGGTACGTTTTTATTATACATCTTTAAAATATGGATAAGTACTGGTTTCTAAGAATTTTATGATCACAATACGCGAACTTCTTTCTAACTTCCTAAAGGTCCACTAAATTACATATTGTGACTTTAATGTTGTTGCTCTATAACTCCGGGTGATCTTACCTACCTTCTCTCTATCTACCTTTTCTCCAATCTTTAGTGGACATGAGCAACAATATCAACTGATCCTCTATCTAAATCTCTCTCTCATTTCTTAGCAAAAGCCAAGACTCTCTTGTTTTTAACCAATGGGTTGTGAGGTTAGCACCCCATGTTTGTATGTAGCGGATTTATATGTTACCACGTAGCACTGAAACTACCAGTCAGAATTCCACAAAGGATGAAACATGATGATGCACGTAGAATAGTCTCATCATGTTCATAGTCTTTTTCCTATTACTATTCCAACGTGAAAACCTTCAACAAGCTTTCTGGTATTTATTAACTTGTAACTCTGTTAATTTTTTGCCTTTGGTTTTCTCCTTAATAAATAAACATACACGAGGTATCGATTGAATCGTCTTAATTTCCTAATAGGGTGAGTATCAAAAGAAATTGGTAAGGTCAATCTCACTTGTACGTAATCGGGTTTTAGTTTTTAACTATATTTTTGCCGAAATGGACATATGGTATCCAACTCGGGGGGTGTACCGCATAAACAAACATTCAAAGTACAAAGATTCCAGAACAGAATAGTCGGGAGCATCGTTAATGCTCCTATGAATGTACCATACGAAATGACGACCTCCACATGGACCTTAGAGTGGACCCTGTTATTAGTGTAATAAAAAGATTTGCCGAAACTCACGAACAGAGACTTCATCACCAGGTGAATGTCGAGGCCATCCAGCTCCTCGACAATACAAACATAGTGAGAACACTCAAAAGGACAAAACCTTTCGAGTTAGTGAATGTGACAAACTAAATAGTGAGTGTTGTCTTATAAAACACATGGACAAAGTGTTTCTCTCGTACTCATTAGTCTTAAAACTAGATTGTTATACAATGATGTATATGCTTATAATAAATACAACAATAAAAGCTATATAATTTCTTCTCCTTCTCTTGTTCTCGAAATTTGTCAAATCGAGAAAAAATACTGCTCTACTATTTTAAAATTTAAAAAATTACTGAGCTGAAGCCATTTCTAACCATTTCAAATACATCCTGGTAGAATTATAACATTAAAACTGAAACACGCCAGTAATCGGCTAAGCAAGTAGGAAGCAAATTTCAAAACAAAAGTAGTTTCTATTCTACGCGCTAATTGCGTCGTGAACGCATGTTGTCACCTGTGTCACAAAGACATGGAAACCAAGTCTTGCAGTATGGTTGCAGTCTACAAATTAAGTCAACCTCATCAATTTCCGATTTGATATTGCAGTGTAGTTTGTACATCAGTGACATGACATTTGTTACACAAATTACCGATCGTTTTGAAACAGTGCTGGAATACCACATAAGTGGTTAATTTGCAGATTTGAAATCTTGATTATACTCGTTGTAACATAGGTGACACAGTTTACGGTTATACATAAGAATTACTTTAGCTTTAGTAGGTAATATTTGTATGGACTAATATTACAAAAGCTAAAGTAATTCTTATGTTTCATGCCTAGACAGCTCAATAGATTTTATAAAAATTTGGTTAGGAGGTAGACGGTATCCTAGGAACACATATAGGCTTCTTTTTATTCCTGTAAAGAGTGCGCAAAACCGCGGGCAGAAGTTAGTAGTTACTAAAGGTTAAATCTGGGAATTAATAGGAGAATAGGTACTTAGGTACCTAGAGATATCTCTATCTACATACTTACTACTACTTACTTACAAAGCCAAGATGGAACATAAGAAACTACATGCAAGTACCAATCATCAGAACCAATTATAAAAGAATACCAGTAGTAGATTTTTTACAAGTGACTAAACCAAACATATACGAGGTTGTTATAATCCTGAGCGCAGCGAGGGAGGATGACCGGACCGAGTTAGAAGAAAAAAGAAGGTTTTGGCTCTAGTGAAACACATAACATTTCGAAATTATTTCTTGGCTCTTCTGTTCCTTTTGCATATTACCTATAATCTTAATTTTCGCTTGATTACTTTCTCAATTAAATAAGCCACGTTCACCTTCAATTTAATTTGTAGCAAACAAAAAGTTCCAGAGATTTCGCGCTAATACCACCTTTATTATGTCTGTTTTACGCCCAAGGCAAAGTAGGTAGGGATAAACAATTCTAAAAATGCACGCCAAAATGCACACCCCCTTCACTAAACGTCATAATCGGCGTTCATTTTTAGAATGTTTTATCCCTACCTACCAACGCATTCTACCATAGAGTAAGAATCACCCTTCTTATTCAACAATAACCAAGAAGCTTTGAGTTCTATTTTCAAAAATAAATATAAAAAAATTAATGTTCTTAACACCAAAAAGTCGAGTTTTATGTAAGAGGACAATGTCTTGTACTGGCTGATGATTCCAGACAAAAATTAAAAAGAAAAAATGTTTTTGTGCTTGAGGATTAAACTCGCACTTTTGTCCCGCTATTGTGACACACTTTCGAGCGAGAGAAGTAAAAATATAAAAGGTACCTACTATAGGTAGATAATGTACATCTAATTATGTTTTATTGCGTATTGCGTACAGCCCTGATCGAGAAAAATGAGAAATAGTACCTAGGCAAGTAAGAAAAAACACACAACGCTGTTTTTAGACACGATTTTAAAGCTGAAGTCCTACCTGTTTTGCAAATTTTTCATCTTATACCGAATCTATGGATTCAGAGAGCCCACACTGTTTATTAAGATATCCTTTGAAATCACAACCCGATGGAAACATGATCTATTACACCAGTAAGTAATTGATCGAGGTAAACTAATTTCAGACTATCTGGTACATAAGGAAAGTTCGCGGTATAGTAATTTAGTAATTAATCACTGTCGCCCTCATTGAGACGTCCCTACGCTGATCCAAGCAACCTTTGACCTTAGAAGCATCTGTAGATCTACCACTGGTTGTATTTTACTTACTTACTTAATACTCAATTCCACTACGTGATATAAGTCAACACTTGGTCAGCGTTGTGGTTGCACAAATCTACATAGTATCATTAGCCCAAAGTAAGTAGAGCTTGTATTATGTATTCATTATGACTATTACTGGGTGGATAAGTTTTTAACCTTTTTATGCCGCAAAGCTGCAAAAACGCTGGTTTAAACAGATAAACATTTAATTTTTATTTTTTCAAATTTCTTAAGGGGGGGTAGGTAATATTAGACGATTTGGTACCATGGTGTTACTGATTTAACATTGTGACATCATCATAGTAAAAAGTTTGGCAGTAAAAAACATAATCTGTATAGGTCTTATACCTCCTAACAGGTACACAGGTATAATTTTAGCTATCCCACCAAAATCTAAAGTGGGGTGAACGAAACGTCTTTTTAAAAAGTTATTTATCTTCCATTGGTGGGATGAAGCTGATGAGACGACCGAATATTTTCTCTGTTTTATTTTATTTGTCTCAAAACTACTTTAGCACCTCCACAAAAAAAACAACTAATTTCGCAAGAA
Source organism: Eupithecia subfuscata (assembly GCA_963564075.1). NCBI lineage: Eukaryota > Metazoa > Arthropoda > Insecta > Lepidoptera > Geometridae > Eupithecia > Eupithecia subfuscata. Next base: position 2,499,825 of record OY751116.1, on the reverse strand, counting down.
AAATCTAACTTTTTGCGGCGTTGCTTTGGCCTGTCAAGTTATATAACCCTGTCGTAAGCAATGTGGAACTAAACCAACATAAAGTCGTAAACTAAAATGGAAATTGAGAAGAAAATTATACATTAACGTAACTTAACCTAATTTTTGATTAAGTATAACAGAGAAGACTCACTTAGAAATATAAAGTATCACAGATCGGTCCTAAAGTACCAAAGTAACATTCATTGACTAGATAGATATATATATAAAATACTTTATTGCACACTTAAAATTAGGAAACAATAATGAAATAATTATAATCTAAGTGACAATTAGCTAGAAGACCTAACAAATAATTATGAAGAACCCGTGTAGTTTGGACAAATAAGGTCAGCAAATTATAACGCGCTAAAACCAAAGCAAGCGGCGCCATTAGGAAAGAAGTTGAAGTTAAAACTCTGGGAGCGAGAACTTTTTAAACTACTTCGAAAAACGTAAGGGAGGAGGTTCTATGTTCGTTCAGCTTTGGCCTACGATTTTTACTCTATGCCTATGTGTATGTTTTTTGTTATGTTCGCTTATTCTCCGTCAACTATAGGCGAGGCGATTTTAATGATTTTTGTGCTATTGTGCTTAGAGAAAATAACCCCAAGATATCCCCATAAAATTGTTCCCGAGGCATTAGTCAAACTGTGTAAATTTTAAGGAGTTTGATGTCGGTTTTTAGATTTTTTATAACAATCATATTTTCAATGGAAATCTCCGCTGCCGCTGAGCGCTAGATATTTAAGACCTTTGAAAATTCGTCTAAAACCGTTCCCCTCTTAGTACCAAGTTTGTCACTTTTCAACTTAGGTAGCGGCATCCTAGTATTTATTTAGTGTCGGTGTTTTCCTTCTGTTTTAGACTTTCAGGTAACTAATGCTTGTTGTTTATTCAGTTTTAGGGTTACGTACCCGAGGGGTGAAAACGGGAACCTATAACAAGCCTCCGCTGTCTGTCAGTCCGCCTGTCAGCGGGCTGTATCGTAATCTCATGAACCATAAAAGGTAGACAGTTTTCAAAAAATACTATTTAGCTTGCCGCTATAACAAAAAAAAATCAAAATAATGACTATAAGTTAGTGTATTACAATAAGTACCTACATACAAATATTTGTATTTTTTATTATACATAGAAAACACCCAGAACACCCGGAACAGATATCTGGCGATCGTACAAACATAACCCGAGAATCGAAGAATCAAGAATCGGAAATCGAAACCAGCTCCTGCGTCGCACGCGGTCCTTCGATTGCTACTCCACAGAGGACGTTTTACATTTGTCGGAATGGCTGTAAAGCCTATACTATAATTTTACTTTACAGCACTTATTTTACTACGTGATCGCTACAACGATAGTAAAAGTTACAGTTAAATGTTTACATAATTTCCTATAAAAGTTAACATAATGAGAGGTTTTCCACCATTACCGTGGTTCAAATGATACCTTTTACAATTTTGCATAATATTCTACTTACACCGGTGATTTTAGATTACCATCGTTTCCTAAAAGGAAAAATGCTGTAATGTTATCAGTTAGAAAAAACTTGATAGTGTGCTGACAGTTAAAGTTTTACGAGAAAACATAATATATTCAATGGTATTACTTAATTAGGGTAAGAACCTAGTCTCCGGTGAAGATTATTACTTAATTATGGTAAGATGGTACTTTTATAGTACAAGCTTGGCACGTAACATACAAGTACTATAAAAAGACCTACTCTTAGGCTGTGTATCGCACAGAGGCAGCGGCGCGGAAGAAGGGGTACTTATTCCAGTTTTCCCCCCTGATACACTCCTTCAGATCATTAAGGGGGGAACTGGAATAGAGCTGGTGATGATGATATCGCCTAGGTTGATTACGGCCACGGCAGCCGAGCCATGTGCGCAGTGCATATTATAGTGCACAAGAGTTTGCCCAAACCCAGGTGCCCACTCGATTCCCTGACTCTCATAATCCGATGGGACGGCGGACCGACACGACCGGGGAGCGATCAGGTGCAGGACCAACCGCTTAACGTGCTGTGTTGGCGGTGCGACACCCCTTGCCTCGGAAAGCACTTTAAACTGCCCATGTGTCTCTCCTTTATTAATAAGGAATGTTGTTGTGTTACAAAAGACTTGAAAAATATATTTTATAATCGAGAACCCATCTTTAATTTGTGTGCCTTGCCTTTATAGTTATGGACACTTAGTACTCTATCATTTAATCAGGAAGTTGTAACAAAACCCCGGTACCTCGCTCCGGTCGTGTCGGTGTACTATCCAGATTTAGAGAGTGAGGGAACAGAGAGTGCACCTGTGTTAGCGTACACACTTGTGCACTATATGTCCTGCGCACAAGGCTCCGTTGAGACTGGCCGCCGTGGCCGAATTTCGATTAGAAGAACATTATCATGGTTCATTCATTGAGGTTATGTAGAGTCCGTCATATAATTTCATGACGTGAAGGACTTTTTGCTGTACAAAAAGCGACTGTATTCCTTGGCATTTTGAAATAATTTACGTACGATTGACGTGGCAATAACATAGCACTCTACTGTAATTGGGCCATGAAAAAATATTTGAAAAATGCATCGTTTTCGCATGACAGCGTTTGCGTGTATTTTCCAATTTGCACAAAATGTTGCTTGGAAAATTTGCCCCGATTAGGTGCTCAAACTATCTACTAGGATATTTCGTTTATATATCCTAGTAGACAGTATTTATTATAACCATTACTAGCTTCTGTCCGTGGCTTGGACGCGTTTTTCCGGTATAATAAGTAGCCTATTATCTAAGCTAGGCTATGTTCTAAATGTACGAAAAATTTCATCATGACCTGTCCAGTAGTTTTAGAGATCTTAGGTAACGAAAATTCACATTTCACAAACTTTCGGCTTTATAATATTAGTAGGAAGTAGGATATGGACGATTCCGCGATTATCCCACTGTCATAGTGAAGCGATTGGTTAGTTGATTCGGCCCAAGGCTTCAAAAATACCGTTAAAAATATCAATTTTAATAGTTTTGGCCTCTGACTCTACAAATTCATTGCGAGCCGCAATTAATTTGAACGAGTATGCTTACCTACTCTCAGTGACCAGAACACGGAATTATGAATTCAAACTAAAATGAAAGTGATTCATAATTATGTGGGCCTAGTGCCTCACACTGGAGGCGAAATTGTGAGCCTTAACGTTTTTCAAAGTAACATTTACTTTGAATGCGGAGCGACATTTAGGACTCTAGTTAGGTACCTAGAGTTTAGGCTGTTTTTGCACAAGACGCTTTTCGGGAGTTAAAATTACAATTTAGGTCAGGCGTTACCCGTTATTCGTGTTTTTATTCCATCCTTCTCTGTATGCGAATATCGCAAAACTCATCATCATCATCATCTCAGTCGAACGTGGCCCACTGCTGGACACTCCAATAAAGATCGCCAAAGTGACCGGTCTACTCGGCGATTCGCTTCTAGCGGGTTCCCGCGACCTTCACTAGGTCATTAGTCCAGCTCGTTCAACTCTATAACATCTTTTATTAATTCATATTATTATTATCATCTTTCACACTGAATAGTATTTATTACTATTTTAATAAATAATGATAAAAAAAAGTTGGGAGCATTCTTGTTTGGTATGTTCGAGAATTTTAAATAAGTTTTATTTAAAATTCTCGAACATACCAAACAAGAATGCTCCCAACTTTTTTGACGTGATAACGTCTTTAAAATCGTTTTAGTCGGGTGACATGTTTAGAAACTTGTGTCACACCAAAACCTCACGAGCGCGATCGCAGGTATAACGAGAGAGAGACGGACCGATCTCCCGTCTCATCTCGAGCGCTGCCAGTCATTCCGTGAAACTTGTCACGCGGAATCCTCACGAGCGGAGGCTGGCATAGCGTTCGAGTGAGTGGACCGATCTTCCGTCTCTCTCACTCTAGCGGTATCTTCATTAATTCCTTACTTCCCAAAAACTTATATCACCAATAAGACGTTATCACGTAAACATCTCGATCGTAAACCTACTTTACAAACAACCAATTTTTTATTTTTTTATCATTATTTATTAAAATGGAGTTTTGCCACACATGTTCCACCCCCGTATGCTCTCCACTTGTGTGGCACAATTCAACTTGTGTGGCACAAACAAGTATTTCCAGATATTAGCAGTAATCGTGTGAAACAACAAAGCTATTCTAAAACCGCGTATCGGTATTTTCTTGCCGTTATAGATAATACCATGTCCAATTATCTCGGCGGTATGTAGCGTGACCGGGCTTGAGATGGCAACACAGACAGCATTGGCAGTGATTTATTACTATTTTCACTGAAGTTAATCCGTTACATTGTGTTTGTTTTAGCGCTAAAATTGAGAGTGAAAGACGATAAACACGTTTTATTTTCTTTACGGTTTATGGGGCTCGATGATAAGTGATTTATTTACTTCAACTTCTTTCTTAATGGCGCCGCTTGCTTTTTGCTACGACTCTGCCAGTGGCTGTGTCGGATTATCATAAACTTCGAACAGAATATGATTGATTTTATCAACTAAAATCTATTAATTTGGCATCATAATTCTTTGCTAAAACAAACGGACAACACAACATGAGAAGCACAGTGATTAACGCAAAATACACAAATTACTCTTATCTATAAGTCTTAATATTTTTGACTTAACTACAGATTAAATTTATTGAAATTTATTATGGGGAAAAAGGTAAAGGACAATATATTTAGAATGTTTTAGTTGGCACAGACAAATGAGTCGGTAACATGAGGTAGGCTACGTTTTTGGAGGACAGCGATAGCTGGAGCGATATATGACAGTTTTCAAACAACGTTTTCCCGCACCGCGCGAAATTTTCTTTCAAAACTGCTTTTATATGGACTTTTCCCACCAACACTTAGGTTTACTTCCACTGCTCAACAGGCCAGAAGGTTAAACTTTAATCACCATGATATTCGCATGTCAATCTCAATGAACACAAATACAGTATGGTGAATTTTATATTGGGATACCCCCAAGAGTTCATACCTATTCATATATATTTTATAGCAATCATTGTGTAGATTTTTAGGTTTTAAAAAAATTTCTGAGCGTCTGGTCGAAGCGACGCGTGACCCGAGAGCTGGTGAGTATCTGGCACAGCGCATCAGCATTGCCATACAGCGTGGCAATGCAGCCAGCGTCTTGGGGACGCTTCCGACTGGTATTGATATGGATGAGTTGAGCTACCTGTAGACTGTTTGCAACAGTCTGCAGTTAGCTCAATTGTTTCAATTGTAAATACTAGTATAATTTTCTTTGTGAATAAAGGCTTGTAGGTCTTAGTTTATACGTAATGTATAAGTGGCCATATCTCGCGAAGAACCGACAACCGCTGGGGTAAGCGTGTTCTTGGAGACTACGACTCGGTAAACGTAGTGTAGGACGCCATCCGGCCAGGTGGGATAACAATCTACGAAAGACTTCAGGCAGATGCTGGATGCGGCAAGCTGAAGACAGGGCGCTATGTGCGCTCATTAGGGGAGGCCTATGTCCAGCAGTGGATTAATAAAGGCTGATGATGATGATAAGTGACACAATGGTACTCAAGCTGTGCGTGGCAATAGGTACTGAGAGTGGAAGTGGACCGGGTTTCTAGAAAATATTCTAGATTGGTTTCAGCAGAAAAATATTTTTTGTTAAAAAGTACTTAGGTCTTTATAAAATTTTATGTAGGTAGCAATATGTAGATGTTGTCAAAGTGTTTCAATTATTATTATTATCAGTTGAGCTACCTATAGACTGTTTGCAACAGTCTGCAGTTAGCTCAATTTTTTGAATTGTAAATAGGTACTTGTATAAATTTCTTTGTGAATAAAGGCTATTGATTATTATGTCGATTGTTTAATATTATATAACTAATTTGTCGTAAGAAATTCATTCAAATTATAAATTAATTCATTTGAAAGAGTTTTTAGAGGTCTTGGACTTGGAAGTAATTCGAAATATTTTATCCTTGAATATTAAGCCTGGCCGAATTGATGGGTCACTATCGAACGCGAAACAAATGGCTTTACCTTGATTAATTCAAAGATAAATTAGAACAGAAGCCTGCTCGAGTAAAGGTGAGTATAGACTTGAGCATTTTCTAGAGCATTCTAACGTAATGTAACATATTTTTTACTATAAAAACTTTCGTTGTTTGACGAATTCATTATGAATGTGAACGAGTTATCAATTACATTCGTAATGAATTCGAACGTTCTTGCGAATGGTAGAACACAGACAAATTTTATTGTTCAGTTTCCTAGACCGCAAGAACATGGTCCATGTTATGTATGTTCTTGCGAATTTTCGACGCAGCGCTCTGTTTGACGCTGTTCGTCACATTTATTAATTAGACATTTATTTTTTTATTCAACATTTATTCCGTCTGCGTATATTTCCTCTCGGCCTGCGCACCTCACTTCCCAATGTCACCCTCGCTTGTGTCTATGCTGGAGAAAATGTTACACAATAACGCTCGTTGTTTTTAAAATCAGGTTGCAAAGTTCGAAGTGTGGTTCGACTAAATTTAAAAACAGCGAATGCTCGATGTTCTGTTACAAGTAAATGCTCTAGTCTATACTCACCTTAAGGTTCCATTATCCATTAAGGTCATAAAGTAAATGGTGAATGTTTTGGAGATAAATTAGGTCGGGCCTTAAATTAGATTAAGGAAGTCAAATTAAAACACTCTACAGGGAAAACAGGTCCAATATTGTGTTAAAAAACTAGACGACCAATGACGCTACCATTTATTCTTCACCTTTCCTCTTATTTCAAGTTTGCGTGTAAATTTGTAAACACACTAGAGATAAACCATTCTAAAAATGCACGCCGAGTGTAGGTACCTATGACGTTTTGTGGAGGGGGCGAGCATTCATTACGGATGTAAGCGGGTTAACTACGAACCTTATTTGTGTTAGAAGAACACCAACGTTTCATCCCTTGCATCCGTAATGAATTCGTCAAACTACGATAGTTTTTATAGTAAAAGGGGCGTGCATTTTTAGAATGGTTTATCTCTACCTACTTATGTATATACCTACTTACATATATACTAATATGCCCACGTTTCCGAATATCGCGCAAAACTCAAGTGGTGACCGGATGGGCCACCACTTGACTTCGCTGGAATACTCACATACTATCTCTCTTGTACAGTATCTTGTTCTATCCTCCGAGCCCTTCCTATCTCAAGGAGCGCTTTGAATTCCTCTCAAACTCTCACTTGCTCTCTTTGCGTTCCTCTGAAACCCTTATCTTAAAAGTCCCTGCTCACAGCACCGCAATGCTTGAAAACGAAAGTTTTCAATCAGTGCGTCCTACCCGTCATGACCTACGGAGCTGAGACGTGGACACCCACGGTAGAGCTGGTCCACCAATTCAAAGTCGCTCAGCGAGCTATGGAAAGAGCTATGCTCGGAGTCTCTTTGAAGGATAGAATTCGTAACGAATACATCCGACAGAGAACCAAAGTTATCGACATAGCTCAAAGAATTAGCAAGCTGAAGTGGCAGTGGGCCGGCCATATCTCGCGAAGAACCGACCACCGCTGGGCTAAACGAGTTCTTGAGTGGAGACCACGACTCGGCAAACGTAGTGTAGGACGCCCTCCGGCCAGGTGGGATGACGATCTGCAAAAGACTGCAGGCAGATGCTGGATGCGGCAAGCTGAAGACAGGGCGCTATGGCGCTCATTAGGGGAGGCCTATGTCCAGCAGTGGACTAATATAGGCTGATGATGATGATGACGAATTTTATTATTAATCTTTGTAGATAGGTATGTAGTGTAAGTATTTGTTTCGTTTTCTTGGCGATAAGGTCGGCCATTATACTTCCATTTTTTCTAAGTATTTTCTCTGTATTGTTTCCTGTATTTGTGTGGTAAAGGTAATACAAAGGAGCATAATTTGTCGATGAATTTTATTACCAATCGAACGTTATTATCTTTACTTTCTAATTTTCATGTTTCTTTACTTGTAATAGGTAATTTTCGAAAGTGCACCCATGAGCATGTGTTTTCTATGTGAACAAAACACAGGCTTATGAATTGATTACCTATTTAAAATATCTGCGGAATAATTTGATGATTTAGACAAAAAAAAAAACAGATTTCGAATTATTCACACTTTCTTAAGTTTCGCGGGTATAATAGCTTTTATTTTATTTTTATGTTTATATTTGGGAAACATACAAGTTATTATAATCTTAAGAAAATACTGAAAAAATGCTAAACCAGCAAAGTTTCCATCATTAATAAAACAATATTAACCTAAAAATATGCACCTAAAAACAATTATCTCAAATAAAAAAAAAATTATCTAAGAAAACATGGTCATAGGTACATAGGTCAAGAAAAACAATTTTCCTCGGTAATAAAATTTATATGGGACCATCTTGGCATCATTATATTAAAAAAACTAATTATATCACAAAATCGGTCTACTATTGACGGATATATCGGCAAAAATACATAATAAATACACACAGCCGAACATACTATGTTTAAATGTAAAATGTTTATACTTTTTTTTCGATAAATAAATAATGCTGGACAATCCACATAGCATCTAGGCCCAAGCTAAGCAGAGCTTGTGTTATGGGTACTAGATGACTGATATACACAAATTCAATCACTATTTTGACAAAAATAGACAACATTGCATAAACGGACTTTTAATCTATGTTTTGGTTTCTCGTTGGACGTGATGTGTAAATTTTCAAACCCTTCTTTAAATCTTAAACCGGGAGCGAAGCCCTAAAAAAGTAGCCAATTGTTTAAGATAGGCTACGTTCAGTAATTTTGGAGATCCTAGTTAACAAAAATTTAACAATTCACAAACTTTCGCATTTATATTAATAATTGGAAGTAAGAAGGAAACTAGAATAGGATAGGATAACTTAACAAAGTACATCACAATCAAATATTAGAAACAAATTAGGACTAGTATTTAAATGCCTTTTTTAATTACTACTTATTTTAAAAACAACATTCCTAAATTATCTAATTCCATAAATATGAAGTATCAAAGTTATCAATGTAACAAGAGACAACCCAAAATACCTACAACCAAGAACAACATATGTATGCATAAAATCACAATAAACGATATGAATGAATAAACATTTGAAAAAATTAAGATAACTGCAGACTGTTGCAATTAATCTACAGGTAGCTCAACTGATCCATATTAATACCAGACGCAAGCGTCCCCAAGACGCTGTTTATTTATTTGCATGGATTGCATGTCAAGTCTATGCATTGAGAGACTGGAGTCAGGCTCTCTCAATGGCCCTGTCGTCTGTTGTTTGCCTCAGTGAGGAGCGAAGCCTAATCTTCCTATGAACCTGATGAAATAACCATTTCCTATAAACCTGATGAAATAACCTACATAATAACCTAACTTTTGAGTACACTCAAATTTGCTGTCTGGTTAAAACCCCAATGAGGCGACCAACTATTCGGCTCAGATCGGTGTATCGCCTCACTGAGGCGACCAACGGAGGACACATGTGCCGCCATCTTGGACACAACCGATGACAGGGTATAGGCAACTTGTTAAAACAATGATGTGAATGAATTCTGCATCAAGGTCAGTAGTGATATTGTATATGAATCCCACAGTCATTAGCGGTATTGAAGGCTTTATGCTTTCGGTTCGGTATTCCGACTTCGTCAGAATCGGGCCGAAAGTGATAGCTAAATATTTTATAGTGGGAGTGTTACAGTAGATTCTTCTCTAATATAATAATAAATAGATACTCGCCAGCTCTCGGGTCACGCGTCGCTTCGACCAGACGCTCAGAATTTTTTTGAAAAACCCGAAGTGCTCGGTACCCCACGGACCTAGGGTCTCGACTCCAAGGGATTATTATTATTATCCAAGGAGCATTATTAAAGCTACTTTACTTTATTCACAAAGAAAATTACAATTAAGCCAGCGTCTTGGGGACGCTTCCGACTGGTATTGATGTGGATCAGTTGAGCTACCTGTAGATGGTTTGCAACAGTATGCAGTTAACTCAATTGTGTCAATTGTAAATACTAATTTATTTCTATTATTTGATTGTAATTTTCTTTGTGAATAAAGTTAAGTTTTCTTAACGGTTTGTTAAACTTTTTTTATGGTTGAATAAAAAAAACATAATTTCCATTGAATTTAAATAAATATCAAAGCTTCAAAACCTTCTGAGGAAATAATGGAGATATTCCTCGTAGCGTACCCAGATGAAGCGCAAAAAAGTACATCCACAAAGCGCAGCCGTTTTGGTGCGCTTCATTCAGTAGGTATAATGTAAGTTTTTATTCCTCGTTGCGCTCCAATAAGAATATAGGGTCTAGTGATTTTATTACTTTCAAATACCTAACCGGGTACCTACCATTACCTATAGTCGGTACTTAAGATATTTGACGAGCTCTGTGGCGCAGCGGGCGAAGGTCCGCCAGCGACACAGGAGGTTGCGGGTTCGATTCCCGCCTCGGGACAAGTATTTGTACGATCTGCAGATATTTGTTCAGGGTGTTCTGGTCGTTTTCTATGTATAATAAAAAATATCCTTCTATGTACTCGTATAATATTATGTATAATCAGTTATCTAGTACCCATAACACAAGCTCTGCTTACCTTGGGGCTAGATAATGCTGTGTGAATTGTCCAGCATTATTTATTTATTATTTATTTATTTATATGTACGGTTTATTTTTTTAAATAACCATTCTTAAAGCTTTACTTTATTCACAAAGAAAGTTACAATCAAGCTAGCGTCTTGGGGACGCTTCCGACTGGTATTGATATGGATCAGTTGAGCTACCTGTAGATTGTTTGCAACAGTATGCAGTTAACTCAATCGTGTCAATTGTAAATACTAATTTATTTCTATTATTTGATTGTTCTTTATGATTAAAGTTAAGTTTTTTGTTTCTGTTGAACTTTTTTTATGGTTGTATAAAAAAAACATAATTTCCATTGAATTTAATATTTGACCGGATCTAGTTTCGGCTTTGAACCTGACCTAGAACTTTAATCTCCACTTCAAATCAAATGAACCGCATAAAAATTACATCTCACAAAGCTATGGGATACCTATAACTAATCGGAAACAATAGTCCTATCCAAGGCTAGATCAACCACGAGTCACGACCGACATTTGAAGACAAATTAAATGACCTGCGATTATTGTAACAAAGTGCTTTGTGTGGTAACTTGCACTTTATCAAATTATTCGTGAATTATTAAGATCGTTGCGGAACTAGATTATAGCGATAAAAGTGTGTTACCTACTTATAAGTAGGTAGGTACCTAACATAATAGATATTGTTTTAGATTATCTACAACGGAACCCAAAGACTAGCACTTCTTTGGTTAAACAACTTTATTTTTATGTTTATGCATGTGTATTATATTGTTTGTAGGGTATATGTAGGTATTATAGTATGTAGTGTAAGTATTATTATTATTATTTTTTCGCGTGCCACCGTCTATTTTGTTCTTACATGTCCAGTCCATCCCAAGGTTGCCTGGAAGAGATCGCTCATAGCGATAAGGCCGCCTTTGTACTTCGTCTGCTCTTAGCATTTATTTCCGTATTGTTATCTGTCTTTGTGTGGTACAATAAAGTATTATCTATCTATCTATCTATTCTTTGGGTTCCTATGTAGATAATCTATAAGTACTTCAGGTACGTAAAGAGAAAAGTGAATAAGTGTCTTCTAGACCTTTGTGATAAATGGTCGTCACTTATCATCATAAGTGACGATGTGGTCGACATCGTCACTTATGATGATAAGTGACGATCTAACCCGATGGGGTGAGATTGTGGTCTAACGGATGTTGACGATATTATTTTTTTATCGGACTGACAATGACGTCGTGTAAACTGAGGGGCGAGTCTATTTTACGTTTTTTCAGCAAAGCCAGTGTTTTGCTAGTATTTCGCCAAAATTTGTGTTGTAACAAAAAAATTATGTAAGTTCTTTGAAATTTCAAAACAATATAAATAATGTAAGAACGCACGTAAAACACGAATCTGAAGAAATAATTCTCTAATTTTTACAAAAAATGTTCGAAATTAAAAAAAATCGCAGAACAAAAGTTGATCCCCTCGGGGTCCAAAACCCCTCTCGGCTTAGTACACTAGTACACATGTCTCGTGGCACCCTGTATAGTTCAATTTATGTTGCAGTCCGTAACGTAAACAAAAAAAAAACATTTCAACTCCCTCTTAGGGTAATATAGACTTTACCCTAGGTACATCTAGTATCAGTCATCTGAAAACTAGAACATAAGCTCAGCTTACTCTGGGGCCAGATGGTGGATAAGAAATACAAAACAATTCATAATGTTGCAAAATGAAAATGAATGAATAAGGCAACAAAAGTTAAAAACGTTGGAGCAACCTCATCGCCCGCTTCCTCGGCAAATAAGATAAAAATAAGAACATAAATGAGACGGCGTGAATGATAGTTTCTCAAAACATAATTTTATCTTTAAGTCGTATCTTCTAAGTCAATATGTCAATGTTGCCACCGCTGGGCCAGAGGTTAAGAGGTAAATTCCGGTTTGGCAAGTTGCCAGTGAACACAGAACAGTATAGTTGGGGAAATTACTTGTTAGGGCAGATAACCTGGTAGCTTGTCTTAAGTTTTCTGCTTGATTTTAGTTGTTATCTACGAAAAGTTAAGACTTTTATCTAGACCAAATTACTTGTTTCTCATTAACGAATAGCTTACTTAGCTATCACTAAACATGGTCTAAAAATGTGCTAAGTAAATTTTAGTTTAGTTCATACATTAAGCTCTGCTTTCCCACAGGATTTTTAAGTGTGGTGTTTTTCTAAAGTAAAACGGGCAATCAGCAGATTCGACTGTTAATTTTGACTCCTTAAACTTCCTTGTACGTACAAGTATAATGTAGAAAACTGCTGTCAAAAGTATCTTAAAATGCTAGCAGTCGATTATTATCTTTCTTATCTTCGCAATATATATAAAAAAAACATATCTAAATATCATCAGTCCCTCTAACACACTATATTTTCATACCTACCTATTGCGTGTTTTATTATAATGTCAGGTGTTTTCTCAACGTCATTAAATATGCATTATAATACACATGTAACGCGGAAATATTTCCATCAGAGAAAATTAGGAAAGCACTTATTGCTATTTCCTAACTCGTTTGTTAGTAACACGCTGCATATAGAAAAATAGCTAAACTAACTTTGTTCCCAAAACTGCTGCTATTCTAGGCCAATCGTAACTTCAGAGTTAACTATAAAATGAGGATAGTATAAATCGAGTTGGCTTGTTAAATAGTGCCTGCTAAATTTTAGTTAAAAACAAGTTGTTTGTTAAGGCGAATAGTAGGATGGATAGTGGCGCCACTACATATTTAATTTTATAATTACGTTATATAAAGGAATGACACAAAGGAATTATCAAAAAATCGGACCGCGCGTAGACGATATCTATCATAAGCTTTTTTTATATGTATCTGTAATAGTTTTGTTTTGTGTTATTCAATCAAAAACCTTGTTTGGAGAGCTTGGTGGCCACCAATAGGAACTAAACTCTTGAAACAAGTATCTGCCTAAATAATACAGTACAAAACTATTAAAGATACATTTAAAAAAAGCTTATGATAGATAATATCGTCTACGCGCGGTCCGATTTTTTGATAATTCCTTTGTGTAACGTAATTATAAAATTAAATATGTAGTGGCGCCACTATCCACCCTACTATTCGCCTTAAGTAAAAATTAATGCTTCGACTGTGAATGAATCAGTCCTAATAAAATGGAAAGACTGGGCCCAGCAGGAATAGGTCAATTTAATGTCACCTACTGATAAAGGTATAAATAGAGAAAATGAAAGACCCCGCTGCCTATAAATTAATATTTTCTAAAGGTCGGTGAAACTGACTCTACACTTGAAGTCCAGGGGTCAAATTACAAGTCGGCTAGGCCACGATCTGGTCATAACTTGCTGAACAAGTGTTCATTATAGCTGAACAGGCCACTTTGCGTGCTGGCGGAAAAGGCGTAGCGAAACTTATGATTGCCAAGATTATTTACTTGCGCTTTTGAACGGTTAATTGCCATTTAATCATGTTTTCATCTTAAACGTGTTTTAGAGTAATTATTAGTGGATTTTGTAGAGTTTTGGTTGCTTTTACTGCGGTAGATAATAATGTCCAGCCCATATAGTCCGTCCGTTGACGCTGGATGCCATGGCAAAAAATTCAGCTAGGAGAACATAATTATTGTGGTACCTTCTATGAGCCATAATCTACTTGGGTTTTCTTTGGTAACGTAGCCTAAATTCTACCTACATACACTTCACACAGACATCAACTTATTTGACTAGCAACACGAGTTGGTAGAATGTCGATATTGGACACATCATCATCATCAACATCTACAGCCTATACGGTTCCATTTTGCATTGCTATATATTGGACACATGCTATAAGAATTCTGATTACTGTACGAACCAAAGACTGTATCTTCGCGATTTCTTTTAACTCATTCACTGCCCAACTTTACTTGATAGCCTCGACCGGTAAGCCAAGCATAACGTTTTTAGTCTAGGGTCGAATATTACCTAAATAACATCGTATCGTATCGTCATGCATTGCGTAAAATATTCAAATTTAATTCCTTCAATTTCAAAAATGTAGGTAGAAGGAATGTCCAAGATAAAAAATGCACAATGAAATAATAAATAATGCTGGACAACTTACTTAGCATTATCTAGCCCCAAGCTAAGCAGAGCTTGTGTTGTGGGTATGTGATAACTGATATCACACTAATATTATAAATGCGAAAGTTTGGATGGATGGATGTATAGATGGATGGATGTTTGTTACGTCTTCACGCCAAAACTACTGAACAGATTGAGCTGAAATTTGCACCGTTGTAGCTCTATGCCTGGAATCAAACATAGGCTACTTTTTGTCCCATAAATCAGTTCCCATGGAATAGAAATTACCTTTGAACGTTTCCGTAGAAATAACGCGTGCGAAGCCGCGGGCAGAAGCTAGTACATAATAAATAAACGTAATCTTCTCTTACTACTACGATTAGACAAAAATTTGCCATATAGGAGAACTGTGTCTGTGACCCGTGAGCACTGAAATTATTAAAAGAGCTGGCACTACAAAAGTTTATCTACTTATACCAACTTGAGTGAAATATTTTGCCTTAAACGAACACCAATTAAGTTATACTAACATATTTATTTACAACTTTGGTCACTAAACTATACCAGTCAATTAGTTCAAGACATAATATCCTGTGAACTGGCCTATTAGTTATACTGGAAGTAGGCGGTTCAGCCGGAAGACTGCGGTACCTTATTAACTACTGCATCCACACAAGTTTATGCAATGGTGTTGCGTTTGTCGCATAACACATTTAATAACGCATGTGACCGATCTGAATATGCATGAAGTTACCCACAACGTCCATAACATGTTAGCTAAATCGTGGGTAGGTACGTAAATTTTGACTACCCAATCAAGGTGGGTTTTGCCCTAATAGCGATTTTGAGAGCTGTGTCGATAATTTTGGATCTCGATCGGAAATATTCGTTACGAATCCTTCCTTCATAGAAACCCAGAGATAGCTCTTTTCATAGCGCGCTGAGGAATTCTGATATGGTACACCACTTTGAGGTCTTGTCTTGTCATAATAAGTATAAAATAAATAAATAAAATAAAATATCATAATTTATTCAAAATAACTTAGGATTAGAAAGATAACAAAGAGCTTCATCTTAAATTCTATGGTATTAAATAATGCGTGTGCCTGAACTAGGTAAAAATCTGTTTTTCAGGCAAAAACAGTGCTAACAACAAATAAATTAAATAATCAAATAGGTACATATAACTTACTAATTATACAAGGCGATGGTGCATACTTTAAAATAATTACTTATGCTGTCTACACTAAACTAGTATACTAAAGGTGTTTACGTAAACGGCAACTTATTTACTTAGCGTACTTAGCGAAGCGACAGAAGTCAAAAATATCACTTTATTTCCATATCAGTATAAATTTTAAGAATTTTATCTATTCTAAGAGAACGTACTTTTGTTATATTTATGGAAATAAAGAGTTTTTGTTAATTTAGTCTTGAAGCTAAGAATTGAAGAAAGACTTCCAGATGTTATAAGCAGTTTAAAACATGACCTAGACTAGCCCATTTTATCTTTTACCAATTTGAATAAGCTTGTTATAAGTATTACGATAAAGATGGCAATGACCGGTTTGCTCTTCTTTTTATTATTACAAACACCAGATCCGTTTCAAAATCACTTGCTCATGTTATTCACACATCTATAAATGTCTATAGATCAAAATAAGTGACGTGTGTCCGAACTTTGGCCTTTTGGAGAATTTACTCGTCTACCTTTTTACGTAAGTACCTACATTATTTTGATTTTATCAAAAGATTAAAGATGTTTATTTGCCTTAATATATGTTACAATGTTGTTCTTAAATTCAAAATACGTTCAGTTATATTGTACCTAACAAAGTCATGTAAATATAAATTTTTCAATTACACGATATCTAATTAAATGTTTATTTTTGAATCAGAATGAATAATATCCGAAGTCTTTTAAGTCCCTGTTATAAAAATATTGATTTACGGAACAATAGCATTTATTACATAATTAGGTACTTGTTAATACCAAAATGCCTCTTAAAACCTAGTAACCTTACAGAAGAAAAACTTGTGATAATGACCATTCGCTTTTTAATTCGGTTCTAAGATTTTTTTTAAACATAGATTTCAGATTATATTTGCCTTTTTATGCCTTCATTTTCGATAAACTCGATGAGATAACCCCGAAGCTTTTAAAATAAACGAAGAACTTCATTAAAAGCTTTCTGACGGACGAAATTATCCTGCTCTCCCTTTTCAATTTGCAATCCTATTTTAGGTAGGTTTTTGGAGTTTCCAGGCTAAAAATATGATGAACCGATTAGGGCCACTTTATTTAATGTCCCTTTTATGCCGATAACGGGAATTATTTATTTGAAATCAAAAATTCTCTGATAATATTTATTTTTCTAGCCACGCGCTTCCACGGCTATAATAATATTTAAGTAGCATTATATTCTATAGCTACAGGTTTATCAAATTATTCCTTGATTATACTTATTATCCCATAAAACAGTTCCCATGGGATAGAAATCACCTTTAAACGTTTACATAGTAACAACGCGTGCGAAGCCGCGGGCATAAACTAGTATATTATAAAGGCGAAAGTTTGGATGTTTAGATGTATGGATGGACGGATAGATGGATGTTTGTTACTTATTCACGCCACTTTTTTTAAGAACTTCAGACAACAATACCCGTGCTACTGTTAATATTGTACCTATGCTATGCATAAATTTTTCAGTACTTACATTTTTTTATTTTTATAATCCTTCCCCTAGCTTTACCCCCTGGTAAACCTGGTTTGCTCTACTCATTCATATCAGTTCTCGCTTTAATGTTTAACTCGCTTTAATGATAACTAACGATATTACATTGCAAGTATTGATAATGCTAGGTACAAAATTATGTTTGGAAACCAACTCCTACTAAACTAGACGAATTTATCAAGCCAAATTTGGGCAGAGTCATAAAGAAACTAAACTGATCTACATACATAATAGGTCAAAAGTAGGCGCTAACATTGAGTCATCTTTTCATCAGTCACTTATGAATACTTTGATATTCAACGAGGCACAATCTGCATGTTATTCCGATGAGTTAATGGCGCAAGATCACGATGTCGTCTGAACGTAATGTGTTTCACAATAGATAGTTTGTTCAACTCACTATTAAAAAGAGCTTTAAGTTAAGTAGGTGTTTATTTATAAGCTTCTTTTTATATTAACAAGATTGTAAATAACGTTACATAGAAGTGTGTGAATTTGTTTGCATGACACTGACAGAAATTATGTTGCAGCCAGGACTGTCTTCAAAGGAGGGAACTTTTCAAGTGTTAAAAGCACGAGAAATAATTTGATGGTGCAGCCAGGACTGTCTTCTAAAGAGGAAACCCGAAAACTTAGGTGTTGCTTCTTTTTGGAAAATGCTTGTTTAATGGATCTTAAAATTGATCTTAATAAATTGGGAATCCGTACTGGTATGTTGGTCGAGATATGACGAAATAAACGATTGTAGTTTCTATGGATGAATCGGCCAAGAAGTAAAAATAATTTGCAACTTTGCCATATATCTGGGTGTTTCTATTTATGTATGTAATACTATCTTCTGCCCGCGGCTTCGCACGCTTATTTTCGGTATAGTAAGTATCCTATTATCTAAGTAAGGCTATGTTCTTAATGTTCGCCAAATGTCATCTGGATCTCAGTAGTTTTGGAGATCTTAGAAAACAAAAATTACACATTTCACAAACTTTCGGCTTTACTACGAGTATTAGTAGGAAGTTGGATAGGATAGGATATTTGATGATGCTGAGTGGATTGTCCAGTATAATTCATTTATTTTTATTTTATTTATTTTAAAATCAGTTTCCAAGCTCTGCTGAATGATGTTGCGGGAATTGTCCAGCATTATTTAATTATTTTATTCATATAGGTACCTACAATTTTTAGACGGACAAAATGCACAAAGGTGACCTGAATACGATTAGATTTATTATTACTTCTCGCAGCTGACACAGTCGTTGCTTGCCTCTTAGTTCAAAGCCACGGCTAGCAATTGGTATGTCTCTATTGTCTCTATTGATAGGTTTTTTCGTACTTTTTCTATGCAAAGTGTTCCGTACGGCACGTCACGTTTCTACTGGCAACAATATTGTATATTTTGCTGCGTGTTATAAGGGAGGCAATAAGCCAACTTTTTTGTTGAGGTTCGTATGTCGCAGCTAAACTTTGTTCAAAAATCAAAGTACTTTATTTTCTTTAGGCCTTACAGGACTTCTGGAGACGTCAGAAATCTTCAGGAGTCTTCAGTGAATTTTGATGTGCTAGATTTTTTGTTTTCTAACTTTCAATCATGAAGAAAACTTTTCTAATTCGGAAACTCGGCTGCCATTCTCTATTCATTAGGATAACGCGTAACACACACAATAATTTCGAAAATCAGACAAAATGCTCAGCAATCTATCCCATGCCGTATCGGATTCTCAGTACTTTGTCAGTTTTCATCCGAATGCAATCCGAGAACAATATGGAAGCTGGCAGAGGCTGCGGCAACAATCGCGAGATATCGATCAACTCGCACGCCAGTCCTTCAAATCTGGAAATATCTGCTTATCTACTTTAAACACCTACCTAGTAGCAGGTAAGTTTATTGTCTGCAGCAATAGGTAAAAAGCCGTGGCAGTCTCGGCTTAAAAACAGACCCTTCCAACCTAACCAGTGGAGGTGAGGCTTAAATGTTACCAATAATTACTTCCCCTGACACCAGAGAATAAATGTAATAGGGGAAACTCCTCCCACTTGCAACTTCCTCCCGCACGGAGCGGACTGTCGGCAATGCCGGCGAGGATTCTTGAAGGCAACTTTTCCATTTAATGCGAATGACGTCATTCGGATTGCCGGTCACTGGGCGCACTTGTCAGCGGATTGTCCGATGCCGGCCTGTGAACGCACACCCTAAGGCCGTTTGTCCACCGCCGCCGTCACCGGACCGTCAACGACAACGAGATTATTTCGGGCCGAGTTTAAGATGACGTGACGGCTTCGGTGGACAAACGGCCTTACCACACCGTTATCAATTCAGTTTCAATTTCAAAAGTTCTTTATTAAATAAAAATAGTAGACGGTACATTTCCAGTGTGAGTATAAATACCTAGAAAAAATACATCATAAAAACATTTACAGCGTTTTCTAAGCCATAGGCTTCTTAAAACTTTTAAGCAATTAACTTGTAATTTAGTATTACACATTTTTTAGGGCTATCGACAAAATTCTACTTCCATACTACTCTGGGGTTTATGTAATCAACACCGTGATCGCGGCCTTACAAAAGTAGAGAGATTAAATTAGGTACAAAGAATTACCGCCGCACCACATAGACACATTTTCAGCGCAACGACGAAGCCAAAAATAATTTTGTTGATGTTGATTAAGTTGCTTATAACACCAAAAAAATATAGCTATCAAAAGATATCTGACCTTCTGTTGATATTTGGAACCGACCACCGAATTTGAATGACTGTGGTCTGTGGTCAGCCTATTGATAACTGCGGTTAGGTTGGTAAAATTTGATTTGAGTTTTTAATGAAGTAGTACTAATAAATTAAATAAAAAGTTTCGTAATTCAGACATCCTACTATGTTACTAATATTATAAATGCGAAAGTTTGTATGAATGTTTGTTACCACGTATCGTCGTAACTACTAAACGAATTTAAATGAAATTTGGTGTGTAGATAGTTTAGGATCTCTCTTTAGGTCAAAAAATGACACTTCTATCTGTGCTTCTATTGTGGAATGTGTCTTTGTGATGCATATACAAAAATATAATTCTGTGGATATCGTACGTTCTCCCAGCGCTAACTCAGCAAATGGCCTGAGCTGTGTTACAACTAAACGCAAAGACACTCTACTTCCAATCTTTTGCAGATATACCTACCTAATGAACAACAATGTTGGAAAGACGTACCTACACCGAAGTGCGACCGAGACAACAAAACGCACGCGAAACACGAAAGCCGATGGCGCGGATCCGATTATGACTGAGGTAGGTGGACCTAATTGGACTCAATTTGAGCGATCCACTTTCAGAAGATAATACCCGATCTCCCGAATTTTACCGACATCGATATTGTGATATTAGTAGGTTTTTAGGTGAGCAAACAAATATAATTATGTTTTTTTGTTGGTTTCTATGAAGTAGTTATACTCTATTTGTTATTTTTTTCTTCTTCGTCTGGTGTATCTCCACCTCAAATATCATAAAATTTATTAAAAATTGGAGAAAAAATTTTAATCGTGAGACCAAACAGAAACGCAAAACAAATTGATTTGTTGATTATTTATACCAAGTACGTATAGACACCAAAAGAAAATGGAAGCCAAACAAACGTATTTAATTCGAAATGAAACTCTATATCTCTGTTTAACTTTGAATCCGGCTCAATTATCCTCTGCGGTTCCTTTTCACTCGACTCAAGGCCCGAATTCATCATAAAACTAAGTTTAACTTGATCTAGTTTAAAGTTCCCAGACGGTTTATGAATGCAACAGTAAGTTCAAAACTAAAACTTTCACTGAGTTCAGTAAATACGGCCACGTACAGACTGATAACTTAGATACCTACTTTTAATTGTGGACCACATATTTTGGGGCGAACCTAAAGGGTTTGGTTGACAAATTGGGCCTAGATCTCAGTACCTACATAGGTAAAAACTCGAATAACAAAAAATTCTTCATTCTTTCTTTGGTTTATTGAATTTGAAAAAACGATTGAAAAAAAAAAATCCCGTATTTTTTTTCAATCGTTTTTATAACAATAATCATGAAAAGAGCACTTTCATGATTGTTTCGCACATAATTTGGCCGAGATCTTAGGAATCCGAGTTATGTTTTGATTCGTAGATTATTATTAATTAATTGGTTCCTCGAATTTCAGTTTCTTCATAAGTTGCGTAGTTTTGTCCTGCTCCTATGAACGCGAAATTGAATGCCTATCCTTTTCACAAAATGGCGCGCATCCTTTTAATCAGTCTCATAAGAAACTGGTTTCCTGGAGAAGTCTAGCATACATAAAATACAAACAGTAAGTAACCCTGGCTGCTCCTGGTGTCCCGACTCTGGTGTCTTGGAGCACTTAAACTAACCCACATATGAAAATAATTATTGTATGTACCTATACATTAATTATTTGCGCAAAACAAAAACAAAAGAAATTGGTAGGTACTTCTATCTATCTTCTGTCTATTCTTTTCTGTCATAACAGAGAAAATAATTACGTAACAGATAAATAATTTTCTGTATGTGAGGACAGAAAAAAATCAAACAGATTGTTAAAAAACTGAATTATACAGACTAATACAAAACTAAATAAATGAAAAACTAATACAATTCCTAATATTTCGACACTTCATTTTAGCTTTTTATACATCTGTCATGTAGGATTTAGTAAGATTTAGTTTTTAATCGCACGCACTGTAAGTGGCATTATGAAAACGCATACTAATCTTATGACAATGATACGTGGAACTACAAGACAATGGACAGTTTTTGTCAGAGTACAAGCACCTATAAGTACTTGTTTACGTTTTTCCCGCACTCTGTCATTTTCTAATGTACAGTCAGCATCAAGTTATCGGTTTTTCGACTGCTTAGAAGCTTTTTTTAATGCACGCTTAAGCGCCATCTTATAAAAAGTATAGGCAAAGGATTTCGCGTTCATAGCCCATAGGAGCGGGACAAAACACACGTTTTAGGAAAGGCGTAAGCACAAAAATAATTGTATTGTTTATTTATAAAAAAAATTACGCAAATAATTAACAACCTATAGGAAAAAATTGGCCAAAAAATACAGTAAAAAAGAAACCTTATCAATTTATCGAGCTCACAGTACAAATATTGGAATAATGACTCTCTTACACTTTGTCTGTAGACTAATGAATGACATTACTGTCATTGCATTGTCTGTACCGAATCGGTGATTCTGTGACCGATTATTATTAGTATAAGAACCTGTATTAGTACACATTACAGTCTATTACCCTCAATGAGGTTTAAAGTTAGTAAAAGTTTAAATTATCTGTGAAATTCCGATTGGCTATTGTTGGAACCAATTGGGACAGTCATGAATGACACAGAATGCGGAACGCTGGTGTTTGTTTTCGATTTTTTTGTGCAAAAATCCGAATCCATGTACAGGGTGGCTTTTTGAGATGAGAGTGGATAGCCAAATCAGAAACCATGAGAGTTAGAGAAAAGTCATATTTTTTGAAAAAGCTATCTCTAAAAGGTCCAGTTTTCCCCCTTGAAATTCCCCTTGAGGGGGAAAACTGGACTCCAAAAAAATGAATTCCAGTAGGGGCATTTGTCAAGGGGGAAAACTGGAATAACCCTCTAAAAGCTACCCTGTATATGAATCAAATCCAATATTTGTGTCAACGCAGCTTTTGAACCATAATGTCCTCCTAGCAAAATTTCGACCACGGCGGCCAGCCTTATCGGAGACTAGCCAAATAAGCAGGACGCACAAGTGTGGACAGGGACACTCTCTATTCCCTCACTCTCATAATCCGATGGGACGGCAGACCAACACGATTGAGAAGAGGTCAAGCGCAGGACCAACGTCTTAACGTGCTTTCCGAGGCGCGGGAGTGTAACACCGAAAACTTCCTGACTCAGGGCTGCTACTGTGAATTTTTATTGCTAGAAAAATCCCAATAACAACTATTAGCCCGACCCGGGATTTGAGCCCAGGACCTCTGAATCAATGGTTGAACAAGCTAGACCAACGAGGCAGTCAGCTTTTAACCATTTTCATATGATACCGCTATACTAATAAGAATTCGATGTAATTACGCATGAAACAACTCAATAATGATTAAAATGCCAACATCAATAAAACCCCAAAAAATATTAAAGACACCTTGTGAAACCTACCTACTTATCATCATGATCAACCTATAGTCCACAGTTGGACTTAGGTCTCCCCTAATGAGTGCCAAAGTGTCTTCAGCTTGCCGCATCCAGCAGTCTTACGCAGATCGTCATCCCACCTGGCCGGAGCCTATTTACTAAAGAAAGCGAATGATGGATATCTTATTAAATTTATTAGGTTAGTAGTAACCGATTATAAATGTCTAATTTCTAAAATAAATAATAGTACCAACAATAGGTATAATAAAGTATCTTTGTACAACGATACAATTATGTATTTTGTACGGTATTGTGTAGTATTTATCATAAGTACACCATGCATTTTGTTTGCGATACCTAAATAACACGGTAAGCGCTTCTAATGTATAAAATTACAGTGAATTGTAGTTGGAGCAGAATTCGAGGCTTTTGTGCAAAGTAGAGCATTCTGCATTGCGACATGACCAAATCAGACGGTAAAATCGCAGTAAATGCAGGGAAATCTAGAAACTAAACTGTATTGAGTCAACTTATAGTAACCTATAATAAGCTGGCTTTAACTTTTTATTGCCAGCTTTATAAAAAGTTTTCTGTTTCAGTTCAAACTCTCTGAACTCGAGGTTATTCCAGGGGTAAAATTATTTTAAAGTTCACGTCCATACTGTTATTGAAGTGATTAAACACATTTGTAGGTAAAACTATAAGAACAGTGATACACAAAACAATCCTGAAGAACAACATTACTCCACTTAATTATTTTTAAACTTACGCGATCTACACACATTATTACACTACGTCGCTGCATCCTCGACATTTTGAAAATGTCTTTGGATGCAGCGACTTGTGTAATTAAGATCAAACTTCACTTAGGTAAGTTTGTTTAACCTTCAATTATTAGTAATATTTTAGTCACAGTCATCCCGTGACCATGAAAGTGTGTAAACATGTCAAAAATAGATAAATAAACGCGATAAGTACCAGTTAAGTAAATAATACTAATAATAATTCCTCCGCAATTAATTGCTGCTGTGATAGTCACTTTGATTGCAGTAATTCACTAGAAAGTTTTTGTTGAAAATATACGGATTGACAGCCATCGCTCGATCCACACCACAAACACCACCAGTCGACCGAACTTAACTTTTTACTAAATGGTACTAAAAAGCATAGAACTTACGCAATGCAACTTGTAATAGTTAATAGTTAGTCATAACTGATAGTTCCCACACAAGTAGCCTTGTTCCAATAACAATGAATCCGTTTGTAGGTAAAACAATAGATCAAGGTGGAAAGGACGGTAAAGGGGGCCATTGTCCTTTCTATGGCGAGAAACAATGTTTGTATCTTGCGGGAAACAGAATTGGTTTTGATTTTGTAAGAGGTAGCATATGAAAATGCGTTTTTGTTGGCTATTAAAAGCTTTTTTCGATTAAATTTAAGAAACTGGCAATCTTTGGGGAAGGTCTATCTATATCCATTAGTGGATGATGGTCATGTACGTTTTCTTGACTTCATCATAAAAACGCGATATTTACCATGATTTGTGATGTAAAATATCAATCACGTTAAAAGTGTTTTAATAATTTGCGGGCTCCTTTCCACATGTTATCAATACCATGCTAGGTTAAAAAGTAAAATTTAGACTTGTCGAAATCCCGTTTACCTACCTTGGTATTGTTCTGAAAGCGTGTTGGTTTGTACAAGTGTCAATACTGTACCCGTTGTTGAGGTCTGTGAATGTACCAGTGAAAACGCAATTGTCTAGTAAGCCCGAGGCATTACATGTACATGGATGAAAATAAACATAACTATCATGCCTTTCGTGTTTGTTTTGTTGTTTTAATGTATGTAATCGCAATCTCTGCGCAATAGGTAAGTAGGTACCTATACCTACATTAGTAATTTGATGTTTTTACGAAAACGAAAAACCTACTGCGAATATTTTCATTGTTTAATAAGGTTAGCGGAACAAATAATACTCCCTCGGGAGTATCACTCCGGGATCAAAGAATCATTAAAATCGGCATACTATTGATGGAGAAATCGGCGAACATCCATAAAAAACATACGTACAAAACATAGAACCTCCTCCTTTTCTCGAAGTCGGTTAAAGACAGAAATAAGGTTGCCCTCCTTATTTGACCAAATCTAGGCACCAACTTCAGGTGTTCATATCAGACAGAAAGCTTGTAGAGATCATTATGATGATGTGATTAAACATGGAGATATACGACTAGAACAAGCCATATAAATAAAAATATGGCTATTATAAATATCCATATTTGTAAAGACTAATGACCTGCAAATGAGGATTCTATAGCAAAGTATCAAGAGGTCATTAGTATTACAACAGTCGCGGGCAAACTATCGAAGATTGCATTGATTGTCACGATTTTGTAAGTATTTCTAGAAATGCTAGCAATTTCACAATTCGCAAATTATCTGCGAAGTGAGGTGCTATCTCATCTTTGTAATTAGAATGTGTTATGATACAAATAATTCTAAAGAGTGTGTTGAAGCAAAGGTTTGCAACAGTGTAGACATCCGCATGGTTGGAATGGATGACGTTTGAACCAAAGAGGTTTTACATCAGTTGGAAACATTTTCACGTATCACTTGCTTTTATTGGTTTTGAAGACAAAACGGACCTATTTGTTGTCCGAAAATATTATATAATATTTTTTTAAACAACCTTCCAAAGACTTAAGCCGGGGCCGAACGAACGTTTTTTTTTTTTTCAAAATGTGAGTTGCGTAAAATGACACCTCATAAAAAAGTCCTGGCAACGCAATATGAATTGTCTTTTTTGTTAAAAGAATTTTACGCAATTAACAATTAAAAAAATTACGCTCATTTAGGCTCAGCCTGAATAAATTATAACCCAAAACAAATATTCATACTGACCTTGTTTAATCTTCCGAGCTGAAAACATGAAAATCAAAGGATTTGACTTTCTCTGGTTTCAGACAATTAAAGTTGGCAACACGTGTTCAAATCTAGTGTTGATCTTAATTAGAACAAACATGACTAATTAACATTGAGCGGAAACTTGTGTAACCAAATTAATTGAATGTTTCTTGTAAAAGCAGAGAATGCTCTCAGGGAAAACATTTCTAGAAATCAGTTTGAAATTCTGAGATTCTGATTTTGTTTTTTCTAGGTAAGTACCTATGTAACTGACGAGTAAGTGATTGTTGTCGAAAATTTTATTAAATCTATACATTTATAAATGAATCTCTATTTCCCTTCGTCATAGCATCACACGTGAACGGCTGGACCAGTTTCGCTAATTATTTTTAATATTTGTGTTTGTTACTGTGAGGTTGAAAGTTGGAAACATACATTTCCAAGCCACGGGGCGCAGCTAGTATTTTAATAAAATTAATGTAATCGGGTTAACTAAGAACCTAATTTCTGCTGGAAGAACACCTCTTCTTTTTCGTGAAATTCTTTCCTCTCTTTCTTTCTTCTTTTCGTCCCACAACGTCAAGGTGGCAAGAGTTAGTTACATTCTAATGAATTCGTCAAAGTACGATTCCTAGTTTTAGTATTTTTTTGTACCACATTTATGTAGGTACTACTTACCTGGTTTACATAAACAAAGTTTCGATATATACGAACTATGAACCTGGCTACAAAATAGAGAATAGAAAAATCTAAACTAATTTAGTTCGAAAGACTCAAAATTGAAAAGGATAAATTGACCCGCAGTAAGTCTAAATGGAAGAAAGGTTCAAACGGCTCTTCAGCTTGAGACCCTTCCATAAACCGAATTGAACCCAAACCTACCCTTCTATTATTCCCTACCTCCCATAATTTCATCCGTTAAATACACTCATCCAATTTCCTACGTAGGTATTATAAAGAGCCTCGCTCAATTACCATAGTAATTTCAAAGAGTAAGTGTATCGTAATTTATGCCTCAAACGATGAGCAAAGGAAATGGAGCGAAAAGACGAAAGTGAGTCTCCATATTCCACTGTGTAGAGTGTTATAACAAGCGAAGAAGTATAAAACCGGAAAATTAAGTAGGCTGGTTGATAGAGTAATTTATTGCAGTTAGACTATGTTAATAAGTGGCATAATCGTGACATCAAAATGTAGGAAATGACTCAATGGTTCCACTTTTTGTTGGGCTGAGAAATTGCGCTACCGGTCTATGATAGATTTGACGACATTTCCCGCCAAATTAATTTTGCGCTGATAATAATCTAACCAGGAACTTTGCATTTCGTTTTCTTATACTTAACATATTTAATTTTTTATTTGAATTGTTTCATAATTTTGGCGAAAGTCTCCTGATAGTGTGAACCAAACTATTCACCGGGAATAGAGAGAAAACAATCTGAAAAATCACACTAGAAATTAAAAAAAACTCACCGAAAATAATAAAAACTCTCATCTTCATTATCACAGCTTGCAACACTGGCACAAAAGGAAAAAATAATTCTAATTTAGAATTCGGAAAGTTTGAAATTTGAATGGCGTTCGGTCAGAGCCGCCGCCGAACCGCGTATGTTATTGTCGGCGCAAACGCACGACCGGGTAGAGGCTTGCGTTCACTTTCTATACCGTAGTGGGGTTAGCCGGGATGACAGGGAAGCAAGGGTTTGTTGACATTCTCTATCTAATCTAGACTTCAAGAGTAAAAAACATACTATTTGTTAATCAGTGTGAATCGGGTCAAGTCGTTCTCTATATGTACGTACTTATGTTTTTCTATATAAAAGACTTCAACGCGCTCGGCCAAAATCATCGTCAGCATATTAGTATGAACGTAAAAGTGTAAAGTTTGTACCTGCGACCTTGCGTACTAACATTTCAACCATTTTATTTAATATTTACTAACAAATAAACCCATGCTGAAAACCGCTGTAATATACAAAATACAAAATCAGTTATTTCAAAATTTAATATACAAAACCAGTGGCAGGTATCCCTGGTTTCTGTTTTAGTTTAGTTTAAACTGTATTACAGACAACCAGTCTTCCCTCCTACACATGGTTTCTAAATTAAATTATGAAATAAGCAGGGAACAATATACTAAAAGTAACAAAGACTACACAATACTTACTATATATAATATATTAATACTTATCTAATTTAATCAGCGCAAACACATTTTGGGAGGTTGTGGAAAGAGATGGAAGAACAGGGAGTGACAGAGTAAGCTAACATAAAAATTACGTCCCGTACCCAGCACGGATACACCACCCGTTTTTATCAATTCCAAATGTATTTTTAACGTACCTACGGTACGAACTACCTACCACACGTTTTTTTTATTCCAAATTTATTTTTACGGTACGAACTACCTACCTACTTGAAACGAGATTTATACTTACCTTTTTCTGTTTAAAAATACTTACCTGGCCTAGTCTTATCTTCTTATATATAAAAATGAAACCCGTTTCGCGTTGTCACGGCATCACGCGTGAACGGCTGGACCGATTTCGCTAATTCTTTCTTTGTTGTGTTTGTTATTGTCAGGAGAAGGTTCTTATGAAAGAAAAAATTAAGAAAGTTGGAAACATAAATTTCCACGGGGGCGAAGCCGCGGGGCGCAGCTAGTTACTAATGAATGTGTAATACAAAGCTTCAGGATTATACAATATTTTATTTTACTCTGACCAATTATTTTTATTTAATTTTAGAAGAAGGCTGTCATTTTTCTTTGTGGTGTTTCCAATAACGAAAGTTTATATTATTATTTTTATAATAGAAATATGGAATGTAACGAAATCAAGTGTAACAAGTGTACACACGGTGGAAAATAAAAACTTGAGAGGTGTCTCGGGACACCCGGATGGAACGAAGTTCATAAGAGAGAGAGAGAGACAGACAGAGAAACATGCGCACGCCGCACGGCTTACAATAGCTTACTATAGCAAAAAGTGTCGCTACAACTTTTCGTATGATTTTTTTCCGTCTAGCCCCCTTTCACAACGCGCGATAAGGAACTTCGTTCCAATAAATACAAATACATCTTTTTTACATGATTCAATGCTATCAACAGTCCTAGATTGGTCTTGGATGATTAACGAACATAAATCAAAAGTGATTTGCATTTTGAAACGTTAGGCAATTACCCGACTTCGATTAGATTCCTAAGTAATTAGATAGTCAATTGACAGGAAACCGTTGCACATCCTCTGATGGAACGTATGGAGGTTTTGAAATTGACATTTCTGATGAGCCACAGAAAGATAGATCACACATAATATGTTATGAAAGGTCATCATCAAGTTATTTGTAACATAAATTATCATTTCATGGGTTGAAATATAATAGGGTATAGGAACTAAAGGGTTTGAAAATTTTGGACTTTACATCTCGCCCGCATCTCGGTCACCATTTTTTTTAAATGGTGACCGCTTTTTTAATGACGGAGCAGTCCTAAACCTGAACAGGTTCCTAAGTTGACATAACTTGAAAATTATCAACCTGTACAATCATTGATAAGATAAGATATTTTTTTATTAGTTCACAAGACCTAAGAAAATACAAAGAATTCATGAGAAAAACAATGTGATTTGTAATTCATCTCATTACACTAAGATTGTTTTGTTACATAGAATAGAATGTATTTTTTTATTGGAGCTCTATTATATATTCTCTCTCTATTATATACCCTTCCATCTTGGGAACAAAATGTCAAAAATGAATGACAGGCCGTGCGCCTTAGACACAATGGCGTCGAAAATCTCAATTCGATTGCCAAAATGTCAAAAATGAATGACAGGCCGTGCGCCTTAGACACAATGGCGTCGAAAATCTCAATTCGATTGCCAAAAAACAAAATTAACTTCCACAGATAACAAAATATTTTTCGTTCAGTATGTAGAAAACATATCAGAGAACCTAACTCATTAAGCTTCTTGATAGGAAAGTAGCCTCTAAACATGTAAAATAAGGTCCGTAATCAAATGCAGGAGAGCGGTAGCCGGCTACCGCTTGGGGCCTGAGGGGTTAATTCAAAATTACGGAGGTGATATGCCATGTTCGACAAAGCCCTCATGCATCAAATATACATATACACTTGCGAGCATTAAAATGGAATCGCTTTCATCGCGAGTTGATCAAAACAATTTTCTTACAATTTATGTACAATGAACTATAGATTGTGGTAAGTATATCATTTGAAAGGTAATTTTGTTACCTTTCAAGTGATATCAAGAAGATTTAAAATTAATTAAATTGGCTTCCTAAATTTTGGGAATTATTGCAATAGGTCGAAGTTGCATCTATCGGCTTCTATCGGCGCCGGAGCTGGATGAGCTGGATTTCTCCCTCGTATCCGCTGTTTTAGCTCGTCCCACATTATGCCAGATTGGGTTCAAGTCAGGAATAAGGGCTGGCCAGTCTAGTGTGGGAATGCCGACATGGAAGACGTCTGTCGGTACTGTCTAGTCACTGCTGCGGTGTGGCAGCGGACATTATCGTGCATTAAATCAAAATTTATCGTCGCCAATAAATCCTGCGTAAGGGAAAACATAACTTAACTCATAGTTCACTGCAAAGAAATTGTAAAAATTAGTCTTGAACAACCCTTGAAGCGATTCCAGTTTAAAGCTCGCAAGTGTATATAAGAAAAAAACGTTTGTCTTATGTTTTATTTATTTTCACATTTTCACGTAATTTATCATCATTGAAAGCTCTCATTCAAACACAATTATGTTCGTACTTTGATACTCAGATTTGCCTTTCAGCAAAAGATTGAACTTAGCTCACGTGCAGAAAGTGGCTTTCCATTTGACCTTGGCCTGAGAGACGCGTCACCACGTTCCCCTAATGACCTTGCATTTAGCGAAACTTTCATGTGAATTTTGAAATTGGACCTGCATATTCTTGCAAAGTTTTGAATTTAGCACGGCCTTTTGCATTATTTTGACAAAATTTTAATTTTTTTCGGAATTATGTAACGCCTAGCAAAATGTAGGTAGGCCGAAAGAAAATTATTCTCCTATAGGTTATTATTTTACCTACTACAATCATAGTAATCTTTTCTATACCAATGTTATAGTTATGAGACGTATCGTTCGAAAACCTTTCCAAATTCAAATTTGAAACAGATGCCCACGTAAATGAGATGGCGGCGGCCTTGAGAAGTTTTGGGTCTTTAGGTCTTTACCCCGGAATTCTACTTTCCGATCTCTTTAGAGCCCGAGCAAAGACTTTTTGATATTAATATTTTTCAGCTAAACTTATATTTTGATTTAGATAAAAATTCGAAGTATTGGAAAGTAAAGGGGTATTGTGCTTTTTTTTTAAATAAATAAATAATGCTGGACAATTCACACAGCATTATCTAGCCCCATTCTAGCCCCAAGCTAAGCAGAGCTTGTGTTATGGGTACTAATAGATAACTGATATACATAATACTATACACTACATAGATAGATATTTTTTATTATACGTAGAAAAACATCCAGAACCCCTGAACAAATATCTGCAGATCGTACAAACATTTGTCCCGAGGCGGGAATCGAACCCGCAACCTCCTGCGTCGCAGGCGGACCTTCGCCCACCGCGCCACCGAGGTCGTTTTGAACCTGTGGGTTATGATTAGCCACTCAGCTGTTAGGCCCTGCGCGCCGCAAGATCCGATCTAAGGATAAACAAACACGAGGGCATTTGCTGTAGTTTTTTTAACCCCCGACGCATAAAGAGAGGGGTGTTATAAGTTTCACGTGTCTGTCTGTGTATCTGTGTATCTGTCTGTGGTATCGTAGCTCCCAAACGGATGAACCGATTTTCGTTTAGTTTTTTTTGTGTCATAGATAATTTTATCCCGAGTGTTTTTAGCTATGATTCATGGAAATCTGATCAGCCAATAAACGTCAGCGGGTTTTTAAAATTTTTAATTTTGTCTTGTTGTCAATAAATCACACTAAAGTATGTCGTAACAGGAACACCGCCGGTCTAACTATGACTGAGGTGGGTAGACCTAATTGCACCTAACATAAGCCTTCCACTTTCGAGAAGCTAGTATCTAATCTCCCCTTTTTTAAATAGATCGATGCTCAAACCCTGTTTGCTCCATTACGTCCACCGATATAAATATCTAGACAGATAACCTAGTTTCAAATAACATTAATTGTTTTATTTTAGTTTGCCTTCACAGCGAGGCTGTGATTGTCATTAACAACTCTATTATTTTATTATTTGACTGATTAATTATTTTACAACCTTCAAAGTTTTCACACAACCTGTTTTTCGTAATATCAGATACTAAACAATGCGCCGATAAACAAATAATTATATCCGATAAGAAATCTAGATGAAAGTGAACGGTTTCATTTGTTTGGGATCTTTATTTTTTTTGTGGCTATAGTAAAGCGTATAACCCGATTATTCAAATCTGGCACGATAACAACTAACAGGCTAAAGGTTTCTTCGTCGCCTTACTTTAGTCTAGGTACATACCGAAGCGACAGAAATAAAAAATATTACTTTATTTCCGTGTCTGTGTTTAGTTTTATAATTTGACCTTTTCTAATTGTACATTTATTGTATTTATGGAAATAAAGAGTATTTGATTTTGATGATTTTGATAGGCTTTTGCTTATTTCGTTCCACAGAATGTATAAAATAATTAAGAAAAACTGTGTATGCTACTTGAAGAATAGAAGTCTCGTCTTAGGATGACACACATTCTAACGTGACGGCCGGACAGATAGACAGACAGATCGGCGACGATGCGCCTTAGCCTAACCTTACGTCGTTGCCAATAATAAAATATTTTATTATATTTGAGGAGGTCCAGAACAAAAACCGATAAAATCACTTTTCGTGTTTTTTCAGAAAATACGAAAGAATGATTTACGAAAAAATGGTTATGCTGTTAACTAAACTAATATACCGTAAATTTGGCTTGTAGGAATGGCTTTTATATAGGTTAGATTAAAAAAATATAGTGTTGATAGTTTCCCGAAAATTTAAGTTTTAAAAATGGAATTATCGGGTTTTGGACCAACCATACTGCAATTATCGGGATTTGAACGGCTATAATGTATTTATCGGCTTTTGTCCCGGTACTTCCATAATTTCTGACTTTTACCGATACTAAGTTGTTGTATTAAGGATACATCATAGACAAGTAAAATACATGCTCATTTTTCTAATCATATATTTCGTCGTTTCATTATTCAAAATTAACAAATTCTTATACTAAAAATTTTTTTTACTTCTTCATTGCACTCATACAAAATGTCTGCATCATCTTCATGCTCATGATGGTTTTCATTTTCTATTAAATCTTTACACCACTTAAATTCCTAATGACTACTCCATTCATTACCAAATTGCTTTTACATTAAATTATTAACGTCTTGTTTTTTTGCTACACTTAGCTCTTTAAAGTTATTTTTGTTCAATAGTTCTGTTGGGTGCTGTTTGCCTCTTTAGCAGACAAAATGGTACACGCTCTTCATTAGACTCATTCCCGTAATTTCTGTAGGTGTTTATTAAATACTTTATTATTGTTTCCATTCTTCTGCCTCTTTTTCTTGCAACTAAATGTTTTGATAAGACTATTCTTTTTCTGTCTCTCAATCCTTCGACTTTCTTGTAATATTCTTCTAATGATTTTATGTCCATTGTTTTCGAGTCTTCACCAAATTTTTTTTTTTCACCGTGTCGTCCGTATATTTCGTAATACTCTTCTTTGTGAATAATCACTGCCTTTTTTTGATGTCCTTTTCACAAACAAAACTATTGTTTTCATTCGAAAAACAGGACAGAATAAAAGAAAAAATACCTTTGTCGGTTTTTGATCTGAACAGAAAAAAAACTTCAGAAATTTGTAAAGGATTTATCGGTAATAGTTGCGACTATACGAAAATATTAAAATAATACGTGTATTTGTCGGGTTTAGGTCTGGCTGCCCATCTTTAGAGTATTCTTTACTACGTTTTTAACGTGATTTGGTGTGATCTGAGTGATGTATTGTTTAAAGAAGTACCAAGACTAACAGAAAAAAAATTTAAAAAAAAACGGGCATAATGTGGAAATATCGGTTTTTGTTCCGGACCTCCTCATTTGGTGTCCCGTCGAGCTTTTGCAATTTTTGTCAACTAACTCGAAGTTACATTAAGTTAGCAAGCACTTCGAATGGCAAGAAACTAGAATACATAGATAATACTTGAATTCATCGCCTTATTAAACAGGTCGTATTTGTGAGCTTAATGTAACTTACCTAAACTAGACTTGACTTCTACTAAGAAGAACACTAAAATTGCAAGAAACTAGAATAGATTGATAATACTTTAATTAATAACCTTATTAAACACGTAGTATTTGTGAGCTTAATGTAACTTAACTAAATTAGAATTCACTTGTGTTCTACTAAGATGAACTCTAAAAATTACAAGAAACTAGAATAGATAGATAATACTTTAATTGATCGCCTTATTAAACAGGTCGCCTACCCGAAACTAGAGAACAGCAATGATTTTGATGGCCCTATAGCTTAAAGTGATTTCTACTAGGCAACCAAAATGATTATGAGAATAGGTAAGCACTACAACTCTTAGTTAAAATCCCGAACCCAAAGTTGTAGCTACGATTGAAATAAATAAAAGTTGCCATTTTTCTTACAATCTGGGTATTCAAGAACCTAAACATCTTACGACATATTTAATGAAATTCATTTTATGATTTGGAAGTCAAAAATTTTATTGAATAACACAAAGATGTCAAAACTCAAAATTATTTCCAAATCTCAAACTAGATCAATATGTTTACGAAATTAAAAAGCCAGTAATATAAACACATTACTTTTTTTGAATATTTAAGTAAATGGGTTTTTTACCGTATAAGATAACTCTTAGTTTGTTATGTCATCAAAACTTTTGGAAGCATTTACACAGGAATCATATTGACGATAATGATAGCAATCCTGTTTTTAACTACGACATATAATACTATGTAGATAATTAGAAGGTCGCACAAAAACAGCATAAATAAATAATAGTTCCTGGACTGTTTTATAGAAACCCCTAGACTTTTGGGATGCCACCAAAAAGTTCATTGAACTCTCTGACGCGCATCTTTCTACTAGGGTAGGATGGTAGATCTATTAAGGATGTAAGCGGGTTAACTACGAACCTTATTTGTGTTGGAAGAACACCAACGTTTCAACCATAACAAGGAACTTCTTCAGGGTGAGTGCGGTTCTAGAGGCGCGTTCCGTATCCTCCGAGCACTGCACTGTAATAAATTCGTCAAACAACGATAGTTTTTAACCCCCGACGCAAACAGAGAGGGGTGTTATAAGTTTAACGTGTCTGTCTGTGTATCTGTGTATCTGTCTGTGATATCGTAGCTCCCAAACGGATGAACTGATTTTCGTTTAGATTTTTTTGTGTCTTATATAATTTTATCCCGAGTGTTCTTAGCCATGTTTCATGAAAATCTGTCCGGGGGGGGGGGGGGGGGGGTTAAAGTTTTTAATTTGGTTCTTGTCGATAGCATCTTTATTCCATTGTAAAGGCGTTGGAAGATTTTGTATGCCTTACGGCTTTGTTTTTTTTTTTTGGAAATGTTCTATCCAAATTATGTACCATTTATTATAGTAAAATGGTAAATCTACTTTGGAATCACCTGTTAATACATACACAATTTATACTCACATTGAAGTAATTTAATAATAAAAATATAAGCAATAGGCATTAACATGTATTTAACAGAAAATGCAAGAAAAGGCTAACTACCTAGGTAATATACGCTACGTAAACTGTTTTCCGTGTAAACGCGATTAATGAATTTAAATATTTATTTTATTGTGATTATCACATTATATTATCGTTCCTTGTATTAGTTTAACTCCTCATTCATTTATTTATTTATTCTATTACGGCTTATAAGGTTTCGATAACCAAAGTTGAATTTATTGAACCTCTAAGAGGCGACCTACACTGTGCGACCCAAAGAATCACCATGATGGCCGAAATATAACGGCTTAGTAGCGATGAATACCAGCTTAACCTATTTTACATAATAAGTAATTAATCAAATAATTTCCTTTTATAAAAAACTAGCTTCTGCCCGCGGCTTCGCACGCGTTGTTTCTATGGAAACGTTTTGAGGTTATTTCTATCCCATGGGAACTGATTTATGGAATAAAAAGTCTATGTTTGATTCCAGGGCTAGACTTACTTGAATGCAAAATTTCAGCCTGATCCGTTCAGTCGTTTTGGCGTGAAGAGGTAACAAACATCCATCCATACATCTATCCATCCAAACTTTCGCATTAATAATATTAGTGTGATATTTCCATATACTTTATGTGTGATTATTTATTTCTTTGCTAATAAAGTTGTATAAGTATGTATAAAAATTATCGACATGGCTCTTAGAATTAGCCCGTTAAAGTGGCAGTGGGCCGGCCATATCTCGCGAAGAACCGATACCCGCTTGGGGAAACGACTTCTGGAGTGGAGACCACGGCTCGGCAAATGTAGTGTAGGACGCCCTCCGGCAAGGTTAGATAACGGCCTGCGAAAGATTGCAGGCAGATGCTGGATGCGACAAGCTGAAGACAGGGCGCTATGGCGCTCATTAGGGGAAGCATGTCCAGCAGTGGACTAACATAGGCTGATGATGATGATGAGGTATGTACCTATGTAACTATATGAACAATCAAGTAATAGAAACAAAATTGGAACTAGTATTTACAATTGAAACAATTGAGCTAACTGAAGACTGTCGCAATGAATCTACAGGTAGCTCAACTGATACCAGTCGGAAGCGTCCCCAGGACGCTGGCTGCGTTGCCCCGCTGTATGGCAATGCTGATGCGCTGCCCGAATACATAGCTCATAATGGCTTTCCCTCCATGTTACGTACGTAGATACGTTTATTCCAACCGGTATACCGGTAAAAAAAGGTGCAAGCAGTATGTGTGACGACTCAACCCTTTGTTCCCACTGTAGGTAGGTACGGGCAATTATTTCGGTTGATCTATTAGCTCTATAATACACAGCAAACTCGGTAATCCTATCCTTCTAATATTATAAAGGCGAAAGTTTGTGCCGTTGTGAAGATGTTTGGCCGAAGACAACGCCAAAACTTTTGAATGTATCGGGTTGAAATTCAGTTCAGTTCATTTATTTTATAATGGAATAATTACATTACAGGTCAAAAAAAAAAATATTAGCATAATTAATTACACATCATCTTAAATTACTTATATAAAAATATATAAAGTTAAAGATAATTGAACTTATTCAAATAAATCACAGGTAGGTTATACATTTGTAAGTACCTAGGTACCGACTTAGTTTGTTACTCTCAGGCTTGTGAGCTCATTGAAGGTGTAGAATGTCTGCTCGACAAGCCAGCGCCTAAGTTTGGATTTGAACGTGTTGAGACTAGGAGCCTCCTTGATCATTTTAGGCAATCGGTTGTATACCGTTGGTCCCATGACATGTGTTACCTTCCCAGACTTTGCCATGGACTTTGCATTTTGGATAAGTACTCGTACCAAAAGATCTGAACCTGAAATAATATATTGGCTACTTTTTATCTTTTCAGAGTGCCTATTTTATTTTATTTTATTCTAAGTATCGCACGTTTGGTATATTCTTTAACTAGCTTCTGCCCGCGGCTTCGCACGCGTATTTTCGGCACAATAAGTAGCCTATTAACTAAGTTAGTCTTAGCTCTAAGCGTTCGCCAACTTTCATTTTGATCTGTTCAGTGGTTTTGAAAATCCTAGGTAACAAAAATTCAGATTTCACAAACTTTCGGCTTTATAATATTAGTAGGATGGATTATAATAATAATAATAATAAACGTTTATTTCAGAAAAGTCTTAAAACTAACATAACATTGTTTTAGACTTAGTTACCCAGTCTTAGTTTCAACACCTCGCTCTAACTAAGTTCGAAACTTGTAATGTAGACGCGAGGGATCTCTACCTCGGCAATAGCTTATCTTTTATACAGTGCAAGTTTTTTAGATTCTTTTTAAACAAAGAAAACATTAATAAAGAAAAAGAAAACACAGTTAAAAATAGAAAAAAAAGAATAAGGGAAAACAAAATTTTAAGCAGTAGATGTTTAGGTTTCAATAGCTTTAACGTCTATAATTCTACATTATTATTAAAAGGTTCAGCCGGTGTTCATGTGAGTGTATGTGCACTGTGTGTATATGTGTGTGAGTGCGTGTGTGGTTGTGAGGGTGTGTTCGTTTATGTGTGTATGTATGTCATTATATGTGGCAATAATTTTTATTTCACTGTTTTTATCATATTCTCTGTTTTATAGTAAGTTGTTTCTATGGAAACGTTTAAAGGAGATTGCTATTCTATAGAATATTAAAAATTAATTAAAAAAACATTGTCCAGCGGACAAAATTGTGAATCTAAACCATTCCCAGATCCCCTTGAACACACACAAAAAAATTCATCAAAATCGGTCCAGTCGTTTGAGAGAAGTTCAGTGACATACACACTCACAGAAGAATTTTACTATATAAAGATAGGTAGGATGAACCGTTGTTGTATATATTTATTTTAACGCCATCTAAAAATTCTCTACTAAACTTTTTCTTAGCTCTACCTCCATCAGAATGACGGTCGGTTAAGTTCGGTGGAAGGCTCACAACACACCAAACCGTTTTCCGCTCGCTTTTACTGACACTACCTCTTGATTTACTTCACATGCAAGAGACTAGATGGCGCTCTACATTTGTACTTATTCGCGAAAGTTACAGAATGGGTATTATGGGCTAGAACCTGTCAAATAGAACAATAATGTAGCGAAGTAAATACCCTAGAAAGCTATTAGTAGGTAACTATAATAGGTACTTCATTGTACCCATGCTTATGTTATGGGTACAATGAAGTACTTAATAAAGTTAGATTTTGGATAGATGATACTGTGTGGTTTGCCTAGTATTATTTATTTATTTATTTTATTGTTTAAAGGGTATTTGTTGTACTCACAACAGTTTCAAAAAGCTTATTTCACAAATTTACAACTCCGTATTATTTCATTTTACAACTGCACTGTTTTTTTTACCCATATCTAAAAACGCTCTTGAAAAAGTCACCTTCAATAAAATCTTAGTTGAGATAACATATCCGTTTGGGAGCTGAGTGAGATGCTACAGTCAGACAAACAGTTAGGTACTCGAAATTAATACAGCCCTTCTTATTACCGGGCGTTAAACCTTTAATAAAAAAAAAGATGTCTAGTTTTTTTTAGTTTAAGGAGTGAGTTTTCGTTCCAAGAACTAAAACTACTTATTATTTAGGAATGTTGTCTTACATAAGACGAAATAAACTGACCTGAGTGATTTCCTAAAATAGACATTTTTCCTAAGGTAGTCGACGATCACTTTGGTCTACTACCTTAGAGCAAAATGGTTGGGAAGTGGGGGTGGTGGAGGGTTTATTGGTTAGATTAGGTTAGGTATCAAAATAAAACTTAATGGCAATGGAATGAACAAGATTATTATAACTTTATTTAATGACTAGTTCTACTCTACATTTAAAACCACTTTTACCAAGTATTAACTGTTCTTAAATGATTTGCACAAAAACATCTTTTTATTGTGGATCTGTTAATTATACAAAATAATAACAAATCACGATTTCCTTATTGTTAGAGAAATAAAGAATTTCAATCATTTCACACATCTCGAATTTTAGTATTGAAAATTTCAGTAAGAAAGTCAAAAATGTATTTTCATTAACAGTTTGCTTGCAGTTAGCTCAATTGTTTCAATTGTGAACAGTAGTTCTAATTTGTTTCTATTAGGTATTTAATTGTAATTTTCTTTGATAATACAGGTTTTTATTGTAAAAAAAAATAGATTACGAGAATCAATGTTTCTTCTTCGTCTCCATAATGGGTTAAAAATATCAAGTAATTCGAAACTAATGATTATTTCGGAACATGCCAAAAAAAATCTAAACGAGTTACATCACGTGGCAACCAAATGGAAGAATTCACGATGGAAGAGCAAGTTAGTTTACATAGTTATAGTAGTTTATATAAGTATTATAACTACAAGTAAATAAGGTCACAAAAATAGCCTCTAAAATTACTAGACACATTTAATACAGTCCTAAACCGACGTATCGCATTCACTGCCCAGTCTCGGCGGTGCGACCCGCAGGGGCGGCCCGAGAGGCTCGTCTGCGTCTCGGGCCATGAAAGTGTTAAGTACAAACAAGTTTAATTTACATTAATTGTACTGTCGCTTTTTAATAGCTATACTTATGAGATAGGCCTATTGTTTCCCGCCACATTATTCAAATTATACAAGTATTTGTATTGAATATCTGTCAAAATTGACCTACAGCCAATGACAAGCTTCGTCCAATTAGGAATTGGCCAATCAGGTGTCTTCCCGCCACGTCAGAGAGGCGCGCGAGCGAGCCTGTGGCGCCACCATTTTGATTCTCCATTGGCGTTTAGTTTCCCGCCGAGTACGGACGTGCTACCAATACGTAGCACGCTTTTGAAGAAATATCTATTTCAGATATATTTGAAGGTGCATTAATTCACAAAGAATTTATTATCAAAGTGCACAAATGTAAAGGTTTGGTGAAAAATGCGTAAGTAACCTTTTTCTTCAATCTTAAACCTTATATAAAGTTTAATTTGCGAAATTAATTTCGTAAAAATATTCCTTGGACTCCTCAGTCCATTTCATTTCTATTATTTCGTAGACTGACGACACGTGCGAGTCGCATTGTTATAACGAAAGCTAACGCTTTTACTACCTCGCACGAGGTGGTACCGCGTAAATTATTTATGTTTGTGTGACTTTTATTTCGAATTTAATAACACGTGCTCGCAAACACGTGGTAATTTTCATTATTTTAATGACGTAAGCTGAGGATTGTCCCACCTAGCACGTGGTATTTCCGCTATTATTAGCGGCAGTTCTTTTTATTTTAAAACGATATTTTAACGGTTTTACCGTTCGTT
The DNA here is from genome assembly GCA_963564075.1 of Eupithecia subfuscata. Classification (NCBI taxonomy): domain Eukaryota; kingdom Metazoa; phylum Arthropoda; class Insecta; order Lepidoptera; family Geometridae; genus Eupithecia; species Eupithecia subfuscata. The sequence goes on along the minus strand of OY751116.1, from coordinate 2,458,273 downwards.
TTGTTAATTTTATTTTCCGGTCTTTTGTTGGTTTTTGTTCCTGTATGCGGAAATACTGTTTTTTCTAGCAAAGATGCAAATAAGATAAAAATGCCAAATTCCGACCACTGAAATCGTGGGATCGACGACGGGCCGTGAACAGCCGGAGAAAGAGTTCGACATGGATTGGTCATGGGAATAAAATCGTGAGTACTCTTAAAATATTGTAATTGGGCATTGTGGGCCACGAACGCCTACGTAGGGCGTTTGATTAATGCCCCTGATCATACATTATAAGTAATTGGCAAATAATACGTGGACTGTGCTCAACGTCTGCTAGATTTGCTTTTCATGACTCAACTCAAAAGCTTGGGTGTCCATGTAGTTCTAGCTTTCAGAATCGAATGTCCTATGTCAACTTAAGGAAGATTCCTTATATAATATTGAAACCAAGCTGAATGTAACAATATTTCTGAATCATTTGATACGACAACACACAGTTACAACTATCAACTACAATTTGTTTGTTTCTAGAATATGTTTTGTTACTGCCTTTAAAAATTATATTGCTGTACGAGTATAGTCACAAATAATTTGCGTGATTGGGTTGTCTTATCCATTCACTGCCCATTTGCTGCACTGTCCGAGCAGCTCTTTTGCAAGGGCACTGAAGGTGTTAACCTAGGATGGCAAAATTAACTTTCTTTTTTTCAGAACTTTTACATATTTTGGTGTCTAGTGTTTGTGGTTATCGAACAGAATCAAGTCCACGCTCGAGAACATACGATTGAAGGATGAATAAGGAATAAAATCATATTAATAGTGTATAAGCAACACACCCGATGTATCTTCTTGCAAGTAATAAAAAAACCCTCGCAGGGTTTGTTTTAGCACCCTCGCAGGGCTGCAATAGCACATATTGTCATGGGCATCTTCATGCAAGTATACATATCAAAATAACCCTCGCAGGGCTTATTTGCGCACCCTCGCAGGGCTGCAATAGCACATATTGTCATAGGATCTTCTTGCAAGTATACATATCAAAATAACCCTCGCAGGGTTTATTTGCGCACCCTCGCAGGGCTGCGATGACACACACAAAATTTTATATTGTCATGGGCATCTTCTTGCAAGTATACATATCAAAATAACCCTCGCAGGGTTTATTTGCGCACCCTCGCAGGGCTGCGATGACACACAAAATTCGGCCGCACCGAATATGTTTCAGCTATTATAATTATCATGGACGTGATGTGATGATCATATTTCTCAAACAACAAGTCGAAAGGAAGCAATAACGTAAGTATGTGTTCACATGACCTTCAGAAAGGTCTGACCGGTTACTATTGGATAAAAGAAGTCGTCGTAGTGCACCTCCTCGCGTATCTATTGACAAGAACTTCCAGGAAGGCCAACTTCTATCCATAATTATTCGGATATCCACATCATGAGTTTGTATTGAATGGAATTCATCGTGGTGCACATCCACCAGTGATGAAAAAATTCCAGGGTATCGCGTACCTACTGTCAAGAACTTCCAAGAAAGCTAACTATTATCCATAATGATTCGGGCATTGCATACCCATCTATATAAACTTCCGGGAAGCTCAGTTAGTATTTATTTTTAGACAATTCGCATATGCTTGGTGCACTACCGCTTTATGACGATTTTCTTATCAAGGTATCCGATACCTATTGATGTTAAATTATAAATATTATTTATCATCTGTAACATTGGGCTATGTCTGTTTCCTTGTTTGACATAAACTTTTAGAAAAAGCCGTTTAGCTGTATGATTAATATAATCTTTTGGTATACCGCACTTGTGATAAAATCATCCTTGGATATCGTACTTTTTGTAAGAACCTCTTCTTATCCAACTCAGGTTGATAAGTTTGATGGATTGATGATTCATTGATTAACTGACTTACATTCACCATTGTTAATTAACCAGTTACTTAAACTTACTACCATCCGCGTAGTTTTTAGGATATGTAACCTGTATATAAGTGATGAGTAGGAGAGGATTTCAGAACATTTCTATGGGTTCATGAGATCGCAGAAATGAGTGAAACAGATTGACATTCCGTCTACCTACCTATAAAATTTTGTTGCCTACCAGACTTGTCACATTAAAAAGACTGATTCGCTAAAATTATCTACCCTCAATTTTATTTTTGTCATCCCGAGATGAAAATCTGTTGGGCACCATCAACATTTTTAAGGTTATATAAGTAATCATAGAAATGCAAAGAAAAGATGAATGCTGGTTTGTCTACATTAAATATGAGTAATATTAGAAACTTCCTTATCCCTTTTTCCAACACGAACTGGAATGATGCGTGGGATACTTTTTAGTATAATCAGGCTAGCTTCTACCAAAAATACAGAATTTTTTGCCTAAATCTCTACATGCTGCACGGCTGTCACTCCTAGCTGGGTTTTTGGTCGCGTATACAGCCTCCACAAAGGGCCCGTCATTGTCCCTCAGTGTCACGACAGTGTCTATCCGTGGATATGCCCTCGCAAATGCATAGATCCAGCTTTAACTCCGACCTTGGCCGTTTTAGGTGTTCATTTTGTCTGACAAGTAAATATGACTACTCGATAATATTGCTGTCAGTGCGGCACTGACCTGGAGGCTTACAATCTATATGTGTCTGGCGTATGCTAAACAGTTACATACAAGGTATATCTGGTTTAAAATTAAACTCCGGCCATGTCCGGAGTTATGATTGTGAGAACGGCAGGGGTGTGTACGATAATAATCCTTCCGTGTTTATTAACGACTAACTACCCTCTTCAAACTTTTTATCATCGATACGTACGATCGTATGGTAATAATCCTTCCATGTTTATTTACGAATAACTACCCTCTTCAAACATTTTAATCATCGGTGGAATTTCTGAGTTATTTGCTTGGTATGATAAGTGGTTGAGTGGTTTCTCAACTGTATTTGATACATGTTAACTACCAATTTTATTTCTATAATTTTTATAACTGGGAGAGTTTAATCTCTTAAAACATCAGTACCTACTTACTGCTTCTGTCCTGGTTTGACGCGCGGACCTGTTTTTATTTTCTATAGTGTTACGCTATAGAAGACTTCTATTTCTAAAATTTTTGTGGTGGAGCAAGCGATCATTGTCAGCTTCTGAGCTGATGCGCTATGTAAACTATGATCCTGAACGAGATAAAAATTGCAATCATCGTTTCGAAAGCGGTATGCAGTCAGTAATTTGACATAATAAGAGATGTTTTAACATAACTATTAGTTAAGCGTTAAATCGTTGCTGTTTATTATTTAATTAGCATTATCGAGGAACAGTCACGACTGCATCTTGAACCAAAACTATTTTGGATGAAAGTACATTGGCAATGAGTGACGTATCTATCTACAAGTCGAGTACATTGTAACAAATAATGTATTGCTGGTTTTTAAACTAGGATATCTAGTGCCTGGTAGTCACAATTATGAGACATGTCTCGATAATTTTCTCTCTTTCAAGGAATGACATGCTTTTGTGAATATAATGTATATACTAAATATATATTCGGAATGAAGTCTAGATGAGATACAAAGGTACCCATGGCACGTTTCTAAGAGCAAAACATAACATGGTTGTGTCAACAAGTCTGTTATTTTAACACTTGTAACGTTGTATTCCAAACAATGTGGGGGGGGGAAAGTTATTCATTTACTGAAACCCATTATAAGAACTTGCCATAACTGGACATCTTAGAAGAGCATAGCTTCACTATAGTTAAAAGGGTTCAGTGCGTTATTATACGTACTGCAATAATTTGAAGAGTGCTTTTAACTACCTACCTACATGATTTAAATTATATAGAACGACCATTCAGCCTGATGGGTGAGGTTTTTATTTTGGCCAGCATAGCAATAAGTCCAATATTTTCATTTTGGATCAGAAATTTTATTTTCACAGTTGTAGTAATGATTTCGTAACTCAAGGATGTTATAAATTACAAAATTAACCGTTTCTAAAAGAAATTGAGCCGTGGCCGCTGAGGTCTTATTTTACGGATACCAATGTATTGTATTGTGTATTAAGTTTATAAGTCATCTAGTACTCGTAACACAAGTTCTGCTAATCTTGGGGCTAATGATGCTGTGTATTTGTCTAGTATAATTTATTTATTATACTAGCATCGGTTGAACCTTCTATCATGGCATGGCAGTAGCAAAGAGCCAAAATCCAATTTTTCAATAAATTTAATGAAATTTCACTGTTATTGTTTAGGTATAACATGCCAACCTTTAAATGTGGCTATTTTTAATACTTGTGCTCTAAGCACAAGTGCATTGGCTATGTATTTCGTTTGAATGTCACAATGACTAATTTGCATTCAAAACTGTGTGGCTTACGAATCTTACGATTATAACATTTCTTATAGTAAGTTCACATTGGCGTTGAGTGTCTTCACCACCACCAGGCGATAACAAACACGTCTCATAAGTATAGCTATTAAAAAGCGACAGTACAATTAATAGAAGCGTTTTACATAAAATAAAACGCATATTAATTTACTTACCTTTTTAATAGCTATAACTTTTAATTCTGCCTGGTGATATTCGACGCAATGGAGAATCAAAATGGTGGCGCCACAGGCTCGCTCGCGCGCCTCTCTGACGTGGCGGGAAGACACCTGATTGGCCAATTCCTAATTGGACGAAGCTTGTCATTGGCTGTAGGTCAATTTTGACAGATATTCAATACAAATACTTGTATAATTTGAATAATGTGGCGGGAAACAATAGGCCTATCTCATAAGTATAGCTATTAAAAAGGTAAGTAAATTAATATGCGTTTTATTTTATGTAAAACGCTTCTAATAATTCAGTGATCTTAAAGAATCTTCGACGAAAGTTTTCTTTTAACCATCATAACACTTGAACGGCTTCTCTGTTTTTAAGGGTTCCGTGCCCGAATTATAAAGGACATATTTGATCAAATCGCCTTTCAATAAATCAAAACAAAGACCCTTATTAGAAACTAATTTTAGTTACTAAGTAATAGTAGATACTTACTAACCAAAAGAGGACGAATTAATTCCTCTTTTAGTCGGGGGTTTTAAAATACATTAAAGAACTTAGCTCTATGGTAACTTAATTAAATCACTTTTAGCTTGATGTGGTTTGTTTGTCTTATAATTAACTTAATTCTAAAAAAAATATACGACACACTCTTGACAACAAATAAGAACAATATTATTCTACCTTTGTTTTTAGTTTTAAAATACTCAGGAGGTCTACTTTGAAAATCGAACGAAGTTGACGGCTAACGTCGGCGTCGGATCGCACAAAACGAAGGACTATCGATCCGTTCTTTCCCGACCTACCTATGAAAATGGTTCCGACATTTATTTCTTAAAGATCCGAAACGTGGTGTGATGACACATCTGAAGCAACTTGACGGTAAGGTTGTCCGTTTCATGCGTCATCCGTCAACTTCGTCCGTTTTTCGCCTTAACCTAATACTTTTTTACTTTATTACATCACACATCACATAAAAACCATGTATTTACTTACTTATTAATACAGAACACCATTTGGGGTAACTCATTGCTTATTATCTAACCACACAATTTATTTCCTTTTGTTTTTTACAAAAATCTTACAATAATCTAATTTATTTTATATATTCTATATATCCTTAGAATAATCTAATTTATAAAACAAAAACTCATGAATTTCACGAGTGTAGTAAGGTAGTAAAATCAAAATAGAACCCAAAAGGATTTACCTAGCACAATGATGGATCTCTTAGTACCATTCTAATGAATATTTGAGCTACCTGTAGATTGTTTGCAACAGTCTGCAGTTAGCTCAGTTGTTTCAATTGTAAATACTAGTGTAATTTTCTTTGTGCATAAAGGCTTCTGCCATGTTAAAAAAAAAATATATTTGAATTTGAATGTCAATATTATTGCGATCAATATAATTGATCATTTTGCTTGTCTTCTCTTCGCATCATGCCATTCCGTTCACGTAACTGGATATCAAACAAGAAAAAAATTCCATGTTCGTAGCTGGTTATCAAAGATCAGCTACGAACGTGGACTAAAGGATATTTTTCTGTATTTTCTACCATATTAAATCCAATAGTGACAGAATGGGCTCCACATACTGGCATGTACGCGACCCGACGAAACGCGATGCGTCTTGAATTCTATCACCAGAACCACGATAATAATGTTAATCTAGTCATAGAAAAATAATAGAATTTGATTAAAATCAACTCGTATCGCGTTTCGTCGGGTCGCGTGACGTGTCAATAGTGTGCTACCAGCTTTATATTCCAGTCACTATTAGACGCATTCTTCTTATATTTTTTCATAGAAATACGCTGACATCACAAATACTTTACCATACCAAATTTTTTTAACCCCCGACGCAAAAAGAGGGGTGTCATAAGTTTGACGAAACGGATGAACTGATTTCGTTTAGTTTTTTTAGTGTCATAGATAATTTTATCCCGGGTGTTCTTAGCCATGTTTCATGAAAATCTGTGCAGCCAATAAACGTCGGAGGGTTCTTAAAAATTTTAATTTTGTCTTGTTTATCTGTCTTTTGTTTTTCGTAAAAGTACTGTAACAGTATTTAAACGAAAAACAAAAGACATACTCTGATTGAGCTACCTATATTTTTTCTTAAGAATAATTTATTCTGAAAACTGTGTAGGTTTTTTTCTTTTGTTTTCTATCATCCGATGAACTACTGGCCTAGTAACTATTGCTGGTCACAGCGTCGTCTCTTCCCGAGCTGGTGGCAGAGATGAGGAGAGCCGACAATGTCTCCGAGGAACACGCTGAGGAGGTAGAACTCTTTGTCTTTGTCGGCTGAACGCTTGTACTCCCTGGAAGGTAGAAATAGGTTTTCATTAATAAAGTAAAGTTGGTATTCGACGACCTCTGTGGCGTAGCGGGCGAAGGTCCGCCTGCAACGCAGGAGGTTGCGGGTTCGATTCCCGTCTCGGGACAAATGTTTGTATGATCAGCAGATATTTGTTCAGGGTGTTCTGGATGTTTTTCTATGTATTAAAAATAACTATCTATGTAGTGTATTGTATTATGTATATCCGTTATCTAGTACCCATAACACAAGCTCTGCTTAGCTTGGGGCTAGATAATGCTGTGTGAATTGTCCAGCATTATTTATTTTATTTATTTATTAACAGTAGCAGCCCGGAGTCTGGAAGTAGGCGGTGTTACACCTCCGTCCTTCGGAAAGCACGTTAAGTTGTGGGTCTAACCTAACCCTCCCACGGTCGTGCCGGTCTGCCATCTCATCGGATTATGAGAGTGAGGGGATAGAGAGTGCGCCTGTGTTTGCGCACACACTTGTGCACTAGAATATTTCCTGTGCACCTGGCTAGTCTCCGTTGAGACTGGCCGACGTGGCCGAATTTCGGCTAGGAAGGAATCACAGTTGATGTAATAGTTATCAGTTTATAAGGATTGCACAGTTTTTATAGGAAAGTTTGCTGGCAACACATTTCACTGATTGTGTTTATTGTTTTAGAGCAGCAGTCACCGTTTTTGAACGAGAGTGGTTAAAAAATACACACCCTTGTGTAAAGCCATCTCACATAAAACCGTTCAAAAATAACTTTAGATAACAGCATGGAATTTTATTTTCGTCTTCAAGCCTGAACGGAGTTTTAACATGGAGAGTTATAACAATCTATCGGGCTATCCTACTAATATTAGAAATGCGAAAGTTTGGGTGAACGTTTGTTACCACGTATCTAACTACTTAACCGATTTATATGAAATTTGGTGTGTAGATAGTTTTCGTTCTAGACTATCACATAGGCTTATCTAATTTTGAAAAATTTCCCTCTGAGGGGTTTAAAAGGGTGGAAATGTTTCTATATCAAATTATTATTCCCTGGTTTGATTCACTCAAAACTCAGTATGAATAAACTAGAAAGTAAATAAAGAAATACGTATTTTTTATTTTTACAAAACTACCCCTAGGGGAAGTTCAATAAATATCTGAAATTTCCAGGCGTTTTGAAGTTTAGTTTCAAAGACAGCCTCTCTAATGAACGATTATTTTTGTGAGCATATTGAGTAGGTCTGAGAATCGGCCAACATCTATTTTTCATACCCCTAAGTGATAATTTTAAATTACCACGCGGGCGTCGCCGCAGGGCGCAGCTAGTTTATTATACATATATTTGTTCAGGGTGTTCTGGTCGTTTTCTATGTATAATGAAAATGTCAGTTATCTAGTACCCATAACACAAGCTCTGCTTACCTTGGGGCTAGATAATGCTGTGTGAATTGTCCAGCATTATTATTATTATTATTTATTGTATTTATGGAAATAAAGAGATTTTGATTTCGTCAGTGAATTGCCAATAACCCTGTCTATGTAATTGTAATTAAAACGCGTGCGAAACTGCAGGCCGTAATAGGTATGTATATAATTCAAACAAATTGGAGGAAGAAAATCGTATACCTACCTTCTAAATTGCATATAATAGCAGATTTGGCCGAAGATCTCAAGAGGCGCAAATATGCAGGTCTCGACAGAGCCTACACATTTGCTCCCCTTGGAGTCGAGACCCTAGGTCCGAGGGGTATCGAGGCACTTCGGGTTTTTAAAAACTTATCTGAGCATCCTGGTCGAAGCGACGCGTGACCCGAGAGCTGGTGAGTATCTGGCACAGCGCATCAAATTTGCCATACAGCGGGGCAATGCAGCCAGCGTCTTGGGGACGCTTCCGACTGGTATTTATATGGATCAGTTGAGCTACCTGTAGACTGATTGCAACAGTCTGCAATTAGCTCAATTTTCTTTGTGAATAAAGGCTTAAGTCCCTACTAAATTAAATTTCATTATGTGACTACACCTTAACAGCTCACAAGTTACGTTCTGAGCATACAATAAATTGCTCTGCCTCTAAAAGTACAAGTTTGTAATCTATCTCCTTGCAATCTGAGAAGAAAATTACGAAATCGTGTAGGAATAATCTGATTCGTATACCATTGTGATAGAGTACTGTTTTGACCGCGGCATTGTCGCAGTGAAAGTGTTTGCGGTGTATTGCATAACGAGCTACCTCGATCGAGTGTTTTATTATTGTATTCCATACGTAATTTTCTTTGTCAATAAAGATTTCTTGCTTTCCTACGTCAGATGATATTTAAATTGAAATTTTACATGTAATATTATCTGAGGCGTTTGAAACGTGGTGCTGGCGGAGGAGAGAAAGGATAAACTGGACGCAGAAGCTTACCTAATGAGGAGATTTTGAAAAATAATAAATAAATAAATAATGCAGGACCATTCACACAGCATTATCTAGCCCCAAGCTAAGCAGAGCTTGTGTTATGGGTATTAGATAACTGATATGCTTATTACAATACACTACACATAGATAGATATTTTTGTAATAAACGCCAACCCCCTTTAAGAACATGTGTTTTTGGTTGGCAGGTAGAAAATGCCTCGGCATTAAGCCCACCCTTTGTACCTCAGTGCAATAAAGGTTTAAATAAATAATTAAAAAATAAAACACCATTCAAAACAGAAGAGGGTGAATGATTTGAAAATCTTATACGTACATTTTATCTTATTCATGATAACTTCGTAAGTAACATCTCAAAAGGAAATGAAAAAGGAAGACGAGGAATGGGAAGATCAAGAACTAGCTGCATGCATATATGCTCCAGCTATATTATAATTATCTGACTTATGAGTCAGATCAAGGAGTATAAGAATAAAGTATCAAGGAATATAAGAAAAAATAAGAATATGAGGTGTCTGCCTAAAAGAATTTACAAAATGTACAAAATACAACTGAAACAGTTGACCTATCTGCGGACTGTTGCAAACAATCTAGAGATAGCTCAACTGATCTAAATCAATACTAGTCGGATGCGTTCCCAAAAATATCTACAGCTTTGCTTAGAATATAAAAAATAAGCATAATTAAAAATATTTTACACAGCCTCTAATAAGTTCAAACTATTTATAAAACGCACAGTTTGTTTGAACGGTTGAAACTACTGTATAGTAATTTAGTTATTGTTTAGTATGTTAATTAATTTTAAATTTTTAGCATGACACACATAGCTAAAAATTTAGCAATTTTCAAATCTGCATCAATAATTCCTTGAAAAGCTTTTCACGGAATTATTATAATAAGCCAATTAGAAGTGCGTAATTAGCGATTAACGTCTGTTTAGAAACCCATTGTTTTTGTTGGGCCAAGGTTTTGAACTTAGTTCAAGCTTGCTTGTCAGTTATGGAATACCTACTTGAAACAATACTACAAAATGGTAATTATTCTAGTTTATACAGGGTTATTTCTAATTTACTGTCACTGCGTGAACTGCAGGTTCGTGTCAGTCACCTCTGATACAAAATGAAAAACACGTTTATCTAGAACCCAAAATGAATTACTGAAGACCAATCTCCTACACCCGCTCTTAATTCAGGGCAGAGCTGTTTTTATGTTTAATGTCAAAAAAATATATTTTTAAAGCACGATTATTGAATGAAGGTACCTACCACCATAATACCAATTTTAGGAAATAAGGACTGGTGTCTTCACAACGTCTTCGTGATGAAAGGCAGAACCTGCAGTCTTTAGGCAATAAATAAATAAATAATGCTGGATAATTCACACAGCATTATCTAGCCCCAAGCTAAGCAGAGATTGACAAATGTCTGCAAATCGTACAAACATTTACGACATTGACGACCTCTGTCGCGCAGCGGGCGACGGTCTGCCTGCGACGCACGAGGTTGCGGGTTCGATTCCCGCCTCGGGATAAATGCTTGTACGATCTGCAGACATTTGTCCAGGGCGTTCTGGATGTTTTCTATGTATAATAAAAAATATCTATCTATGTAGTGTACTGTATTAAGTATATCAGTTATCTAGTACCCATAACACAAGCTCTGCTTAGCTTGGGGCTAGATAATGCTGTGTGAATTGTCCAGCATTATTTACTTATTTATTTTATTTATTTGTCTGGAGGCGGGAATGGAACCCGCAACCTCCTCCGTCGCAGGCAGACCTTCGCCCGCTGCGCCACATGGTCGCCAAATGTCAGTGAATTACAAACAACCCTGTATCGTTACTACGTTGTAAAGTTACTACGTTGTAAAGTTACTATTTTGGTTTGGTCAAAAGTGGAACGACACGTTCCAATCTTCCCAAGCTTACCTGATGACCGATTGCGTGAGCATTACGTAGCTGTCCTACTAGCTCACATACTATCATCAACTCTGTGTCCACGTGCCCAATACCTGTGGCCTTGGGGCAGTGGGGACTGAATACAAAAGTATAGGAAAGTGGTCAAGGTCGGTGGGGTAATGGTGTTCTGGTGGTGTCGTCACCGTGACTCATCATGTTAATGTAGAAATTGGTTTGTCATTTGATACGACATACCAATTCCTATATTAATATAATGTCCTGTGATATTTTGTAATAATGTTGCATGTTTGTGTTTTCTCTTTTACAAAATGTAACGGAGCGCTGAATGGAGAGCCTAGTACGAGATTGAGCGGAGAGAATACTAAAACGTCGTTTTCGTTTAGTACCGCTGACTTGACAAAGTGTCAAAATTGTACTGCCAAAATGCAACAAATCACTCACAATAACTCAAAAATTATAATCTAGTTTCTATAAAACTGTTGGGTTGCTATCATACTTTAAAAAGAATTTACTCATTTTACATTATAAGGTAAGGTGGCTGGTAAAACCGAAAGAATGGACCGGAAAGCCTACACCCAGCTTGATCAACACCCAGCAGTACCAAAAACCAAGAGAATGTCTTCGCCTCCTGTCGCTTTTGGCTGATCCCCGACTACATATAATGACGATGGTGATAATCCCTGGGTTACTCTTTACCTGAAGACATCAGGCCAGTCCATCTGTGGCCTCGGCTCTGCCCGCGCCCTGGTCGCGTAGTGGGCGCACACGCGGTCGAACACACACGCCCGGTTACCAAACTCTCCGACGATATACTTCTCCACTTCCACCACGTCGAAGGGTTCAGGGTCGTATGTGAGCTGGCGGCGAGTCCGTGCTCTATAGGTTGCTGGAATTATAAAAAGAGTTTGTTAGATATGCTGAATTGTTTGAGGTTGGAAAGCTTAGGTTTCTGGCCGCTATGGCGGGTCTCAAAGATTGATCTCTTTGGAGATAATCTCTATGTTCTTTATTCTAGGTTGCTGGAATTATGAAAGGAGTTTGTAGGATATGTTGACTTGTTTGAGGTTGGAAAGCTTAGGTATCTGACCTCTATGGAGATTGGAGGGTCTCAAAGTTGATCTCTTTGCAGAGAATCTCTATGTTTTATTCTATACTTTTTGCTAGGATTTAAAGCCTAAGGATTCTAACCTTCATGGAGAGTAGGTACACTCATTTATTCCCTTTGGAGGCAAAAATGTTCTGATCACAATCATTTTGATATGTAGAGCTATTTACTGGATCTTTAGAACGAAAATAATTTAAAAGATAAGTAACAATTTGTAATATTTTTACGCGCGTGTCTTTCCTTGAGGGATTTAAGTTATTTTAAACGCTGTAACCTTACACAAAAAAGACGCACAAAACATAAGCAGGCTATAACAATCGAGAAGATGATCAGAATTCAAAAATTAATTGGTTCCCAGTGGGAAAGGGTAGGCCAAGAAAATAAACAGTGAAGTTAGTTACCAAAACTAAGTTACCAAAGCTATTTGTGATCATTGGGCGCTTATTTAGATACTCTGCTGGCCACGTTTGGCCCATAATTGCTTCTTAGATCAACTCAATTTCTTTTATTTCCAAGGGCTTTCGATGGAAACCCTAATGGGAAATCGATACGGGCCTCATTAATGCCTCGAAAACTCTTGAAACTGTTGTTATTTTTATGGAAGAAACCTATCATTATCCCCTTCTTAATGGCTTGAACTTTAATTTAAACTTTGATGGACAAAAAACCTACGGGAAGCATCATTAGTTTAGAATTGTGAAACAGGGCAGAAAATCTCTGGAAGTACTAAACCAATTTAAAAAATACTAAATGGGTAATAGTCAGTAAAATAATAATAGCACTACGTTATCCCACAGTATGTACTGAGTAAATTAAAATATTGAGTTGTTTGTACCCAGCTAGAACTTAGGTAACTACCTAAGTTAAACCGCGAGCAAAACCTAGGTAGTGGACTTGGTATATAAAGAGTTAGGTAGATAATTAGTTCATACTAAGTTATGTATGCTAAGTTTATTTTTAAATTGCGATAACTTTTCTACTAACCTACTTTACCGGCATAAAGTATATTTTGATGTCGAATAGATTATTAGATAAAAGTTACGTCTGGTAGCCATAAAAAATGTTAAGGTATCTTAAATACCACGCTTAGAAAGTTGCAAGTAACCTAGTATTATAATAATAACCTTACAGTAAACATAAATAAATTGTTATTTTTGATTTCGTTCCCATCACTCGTTTTATACCAGAGTAAGAAGTGCTAAAGAGATCTCCAACTTGTTAGTTGTTGTTGTATTCTCTTCGCCCATGTTGACTCGTATAAACACTATTAATATTAGCTAACCTGCCCGTTCAATCAATGTGACAGACACACACAAGTCAGAATGAATTACACTGTGTGTCATCAATAATTAGGTGAGCAAACTCTGAGCAATCCATCTTGTGAAACGTCCTAGCTGCTAGTGATTTATAGAGACAGCTATCAGAGCATTGCTTTGAAAGTTTAGCTGGTGAAATCTGTGTTGCTTGATTGATACTGTATATCAGGTCACACTAATAATACTCCGTCTATGCATTTATTTTCTTTGATTTAATGAAAGAATGCATTTCAAAGAAAAGTATTCGGTCAGCTCGGTAAATATATATATAGTTCGATAGAGTCGATAGAGTCGACAGATTCAATAAATATTTTAATTGCCGCATCACTCAGAAGATTTTAGAAATGGTTTCACAACAAAGATTCGTTTATCTAATTAAACGACAGACACTTCTGTTCTTGAGTGATACCAAATCGCAAACAGTAGCATCACAAACCTGCTTAATATTCGTGACAAATGGCCGCATCCGACATTATTCCGAAAGCGCAGAACGCATTTGTCTGTGCAGTCGCGTTGGTGCGATAAATCTGTCTGTCTGTCATGCAAGACGTGTGAATATAGCTGTGCGTCAGCGGTATCCATTTTTACGAGAGAATACCCTAATATTATGTATACCTATACTAATAATATTATAAAGAGGAAAAATTTGATTGTTTGTTTGTTTGTATTGAATAGGCTCCGAAACTACTGAACCGATTTGAAAAATTCTTTTACCATTAGAAGCCCACATTATTCCTGATGAACATAGGCTACTTTTTCGAACTTGTGAAACCGCGAGGCGATCGTCTAGTACCTAATACTTGGGTATTTATAAGCAAGTTTTTATGTATATTTTGTCATGTCAATAATTACGAATACATTCACCGACGGCTTCGCGGCGATTATGCGGAAACGAGTGACATCAATCATGAGCAGAGTGAGAGGTAGTAGCAACGGCATTCTGGAAATAATATCAAAAAAGTACGATTGTCCAATTTTTCACCACTGGGTGAAACTAGTTATAATTTAGATTTAGGTACCTATAATATTAACCACACTTTTGTAAAATTTATTTGTTATTTTGTCTATGGACCATTGTTGTCTGCCAATAAACTTATTGAATATTGAATAATTTATTTTAGTTCATCACCTGTGTCATTGACTCGCAAATGCTTTGTTATTATCTTTTTATAAAATTTGATATATTATTGCATAGAACCGTTATTGTAAAGAGTGTGTCTATAGCCAGTGCATGACGCGCTCTACGCTAATGTGCTACGGCAGACTAGCGCTGCAGCTGCTCCCTGAGCTCCTGCAGCACACCCTGAGTAAAAAACTACTAGAAACTATAAAAACTTTTGTAGTTTGACGAATTCATTATGAATATAAGCGGGTTAACTACGAACCTATTTTGTGTTGGAAGAACACCAACGTTTCATCCCTTAACGAGGGACTTCATCAGACATCGATTCATTCGTAGTTAACCCGCTTACATTCATAATGAACTACTAGAAACCTTTCGGTTTCTAGTAGTTTTTTCTTTTTAATTCTTTTTATCATTGTATTTTCTTGTGTGTTGTGAACCAATAAAAATTATCTTATCTTATAAGCCATACTAAGGCACACAAATCCCGTTCAATCCAACGATCCTATTCATCTACGGTTGTCTGGTAGAGATCGCTCTTGAGCGATAAGACTTTTGATAATTAAAAATAATTCTCACATATTTTGTAATTTTTTTATTTTGATTGTAAATTATTTTGAGAAGTGTGCAATATAGAATTTTCTATTTCTCTATCTACCCTACGGTGCCGCTTAGCAACAAGACAAAATTAAAATTTTATAAAACCCGCCGACGTTTATTGGCTGAACAGATTTTCATGAAACATGGCTAAGAACACTCGGGATAAAATTATCTATGACACAAAAAAAAAACTAAACGAAAATAGGTTCATCCGTTTGGGAGCTACGATACCACAGACAGATACACAGACAGAGAATCGTCAAACTTATAATTATAACACCCCTCTTTTTGCGTCGGGGATTAAAAACGATTTGAACACGACAAACGACGAAGGAATTGTAGATCGAGATGGATTTTGAATCATAACGGGTGTTCTCGTTGTCAGTTTTTACTCGACTAGGGACGATTTGAACATAACAAATGACAAACGAATTGTAGATGGCCTTTCAAACGTAACGGGTGATTGTCGACGTTAGATTTTATTCGACGGTTTTATTATTTATATTTTTATATTTATATTAAAAAAGTTCGTCACAATACCTTTTCGCGCGATTTTTTGCTGGCAAAATCATCGGTAGGTACTAGGTAGCAAAAATAATTCAGTTCCCAAATTTGCCGCCCCAAAAATCTGCCGCCCTAGGCTCAAGAATACTCCGCCTGCTGGTAAATCCGCCACTGACTAGGGCAAAGCAGAAGGAAGGGTACGTTTTATTTTACTGAATTCTTGCTGGTTTCGTAATTATGTAGAGAAAGGGAACCATGTGGTACCGCGCACAGTAAAAACGATCTGAATAAGACAAATTAGGTACAAACGAATTGTACCTAAAATCGAGAAGGGTTATTATCACGATGGTGGTATTTAAATAAATAAATAAATAATGCTGGACAATTCACACAGCATTATCTAGCCCCAAGCTAAGCAGAGCTTGTGTTATGGGTACTAGATAACTGATATACATAAAACAATACACTACATACATAGATATTTTTGACGTGACAACGTCTTATAATTCGATAGAGCCGGCTGCACGCACGAAAAAACATGACGTCATGCTGCGTTACCTCGTCATGCGGCGTTACCTCGCTCTGAGGCGTAACATGTAAGGCTTGAAGTGCAAGCGAGAGCGCTCGACATCCGTCTCTCTCCTACTTGAGTGAGCGATGCGTCTGCGTGGACAGCTGCTATACTATAGTACATTTACATGTTTTGATCGAGTATCAAATGCTACCATTCCATCAGTATTTTCTTAAGACGTTGTCACGTTCAACTATCGTCAGTAAACCGACTTTACAGACAACCAATTTTTTTTATTATACATAGAAAACATCCAGAACGCCCTGGACAAATGTCTGCAGATCGTACAAACATATGTCCCGAGGCGGGAATCAAACCCGCAACCTCCTGCGTCGCAGGCATACCTTCGCCCGCTGCGCCACAGAGGTCGTCATTTACTCGAAAATGTTTCTTGTAAGTATTCTATATTCTTACTTTTTTCTGGGAAAGCGAGTCCTAAGCCACATTTTAACAAACAAAAATAATTAATAAATAATTCTAGACGATTCACACAACATCCTCTAGCCCCAAGCTAAGCAGACCTTGTGTTATAGGTACTAGATAACTGGTACATAAGTTATAATACATTACATAAATAACGATTATTACACATAGAAAACATCCAGAATACCCGTAGCAAATCTTCAGATCGCACTAACATTTGTACCAAGGCGGGAATAGAACCCGCGACCTCCTGCATCACAGGCGGACCTTTGCCCGCCGCGCCACTAGGTCATCAAGTGAGATGGAGTTGCAAAACGCTTATCGATCTCCAACAAAAAATATTAATAAAAACTTGTTACGAAAGTATGGAGAAGTGGAAAAAGAACCATAATATCAGCAAAAACGATTTGAACAAGACAAATGACAAACGAATTGTAGATCGAGATGGATTTGAAAACAACGGGTGATCTCGTTTTTGCTTTGTTTTTGAGTTAGGAGCTTTTCCAACAGAAGTGCAGATCCTTCCACAAAATGAGCTTTGAGATATTACATTTTGTTATGTATGTTGAATCAAAGAAGTAGGACATAAAAAGACTTCCTTACGGCTAGTTTCATAATAGAAAAAAATTACAAACCTGGACTTAGAGAATATGTCAACTTCTTCAAAAAGTTTGTCAGTTTTACACTGCCTATTATAAATGGGAAGCCCACTAACTGCACTGGTAACTCAAAAGGTGCATCTTGACTTTTCGAATCTTCAAAACTCAAAAATACTAAAAGAACAATCACACACAAAACTCTATTGCACTTCATTTTTAATAACTATACAAAATTTCAGGGTCTTAAATATTTTAAACTTTTTGTTAGTAAACTCATTTGATTAGGGCATAGACAAACTCGTTTTCCCGGTATTTTACGTTTCGTTTCGTACACACACTGCCCAGCTAACTCGTTGAGCGACTAAGATTGGACTGCAAAAACTTCTCGTGCCTACGTGAGATGGAACGCAGCACCTTCTCTTCGATTGCGGCAACACGTTTGTAGGTCAATCGGTCTTACGTTGTTCTTTAGACATTTTGATGCTTGTCTGGGGTGCAATAGTTCAGAAGCTAATGAATTTTAAATTGCTCATAGGTAATTGTAGAAGCCTTTATCAATTCTTTTGTTTCCTAAATATGAATTTTCATCATTTAGTTATTGCAACATAACTTAATAGTTAGGCAAGTTCTTACTTCAATAATAATATTTTAGATGGGTACTTACATGGACTTAGCGCGTACGACATTTTCTTAAAGAAATTCGTTAACCTCACTGCCAAAATGATGAACGGAAATCCAACCAGCTGCACGGGTAACTCGAACGAGGTCTGTTGTCCAGACCCTTCCATAAGGCATTGAAACATTATGAAGGAAAGCAGAGTCCAGATGTAACACACTTTGATCAATTCCATTTTTAAAATATATTATTCTTGACCTTTTTCAATTTGAATTTCGAAAGTGTTTCCAACCAGGATCTGAATTTCTTAGCACAGTTTATTATTCAGGATAATTTCGAATTTTGAATGTGGTCGGAAAGTATAGCACAACCTAAGTTAGTTGGCGTATAACTGACCATGTCGAACCACTAGCCACCGACGGGTTCGTTCGTATTTCGTAACGTAATTATAAAATAATGCAGGTAGACCACATTAGCTAACGATCACTATTGCAAGTTTGACATTGGCAGAAATTTGAGACAGAATTTTGTCTCTGGTTATGACACCTAAGCACGCGCTTGAAAATAAGAATGGAAAGAATTTGTAGCAATTTTCGTGGAAGAACTTTTCAAGCTATTACCAATATAATTTCCATTATCCTGCTAGATTGAATTTTACCTGGCTGTTCTCTATTCCGGAAAAATATTAGATCTATCTTTTTTGTTCGAATTCAATATTCACAATCCTTTTGTGTAACAAATTCCATCACGGTCTCGAAAAAGTCGCAAATGAAAAAATAGGAATTCTTTGCAAAGGTTACTACTTCTTTCTGAGCAATGAATTATCGTTTACAAAGTAAACCGTTCTTATACGTTTGTAAACGGCTTTGTCATGAATTTATATATGTCCTTAGTGCTTCAGCCTATATTTAACCTAGATTGAACTGGTCATCAGTTCGAACCTTGACCTTGGCTTGCGTACAATTGAAAATGATTTTTCTATCACAGACATGAGGTTTTTAATAGACCACATTTACTCCGAGGACTAAATCTGTTCCTATACCTTGCCTTCCGCTGTTATTAAACACTAGTTTCTTCTCGTGGCTTTGCTTATAGTTGAAACATAGCCGTTGTCACGCAGGAATAATATAGCTTTCTACATAATATGTATTTCTTAGTAGATTATTTGGAAGTGGTGATCGTGACGTCAGAATCGACCCCCAATTCAGCCTTTAGATATCCTAAGAGCCGACTAAGAGACCATACCAGAGGAAGCATAGTGTCTTTGTGCTGTTTTTTTAACCCCTCCGTTAACCACTCCACCTGCCAAGTACCCATAACACAAGCTCTGCTTAATTCTTTAACGTGGTTGAAGGCAAAAATCCATCGCTACAAAAAATTCTAGATTTATTTTACTCACGGGTGGAGCAAGAGAGTTGTGCAGGTCTCTTTTGTTTAAAATATCCCTCAGCGTTAAATTGGACCAGTAGGTCTAGACCTACTGGTCACCTACTGGTCCAATTTAAAGCGGAGTTGTGCAGGTCTCTTTTGTTTAAAATATCCCTCAACGTTAAATGGGACCACTAGATCTAGACCTACTGGTCCAATCCAAAGCGGAGTTGTGCAGGTCTCTTATGTTTAAAATATCTCTCAACGTTAAATTGGACCAGTAGGTCTAGACCAACTGGTCCAATTTAACGCTGAGGGATTTAACGCTAGGGATTACCTTGCTAGATATGTGTATACATCAAGTGTATTTGATTCACCCCTGCGTTTCTTAAATTCACATAATTCTATCCATCCACAGGTTGCCAGGAAGAGATCGCGTCTAAGAGACAAGGCCGCCCATTGTTCTCGTTTCTTATGTACAGTATTTTGTATGGTATTTTTGTTGGTGTACAATAAAAAAATTATATGAGCGTCTGGTCGAAGCGACGCGTGACCCGAGAGCTGGTGAGTATCTGGCGCAGCGCATCAGCATTGCCATACAGCGTGGCAATGCAGCCAGCGTCTTGGACGCGACGACTGGTATTGATATGGATGTTGAGCTACCTGTAGACTGTTGGAAACAGTCTGCAGGTAGCTCAATTGTTTTAATTCTAAATACTAGTTCTGTAGGATAGATAATTACAAGAAGCCTATGAATAAACACTACAAGCACAGACCGACGCACGGCGGCGGCGCGCGGAGTCGAATACTCTTTCGCTCACACTTCTAATGCTGTCTCAAATCGGACGCATTCGGTGGTTCACGGAAGACTTCGTGTACGCTCGGCCCCCCACTACGAAACGTCATAGAACCTGCACCATCGAGCGGTTATAAGGCGGAGCACGCGCATTAAATCTTCAGTTAGCTAGGGATCTTCTGACGGATACGCGGCCTTTCGGTGCGCCACCTCTAAAGATCTAGGCTAAAGGGCAAGGAGGGTTGGTCGGTACGTCACGTCCCCAACCGCCGGCCCTTGGCAAGTACATATGTATATAGCTAGGCTCACCCCCTATAAGACGTTGTACCTACCTACAAAGGTACACATTGAATTATATAAAGACACATCGATATAGGTACACAAGCGTACCTACTCAGATATATTATAAAGAAACACCAGTGTAGGTGTAAGGCTCTGACTTTAACATAACCCCATCTGTTTTTGGATAATAAATGTACAAAACATACCCAATGGCGTTTTAACTCAAAACCCTTCTTCTTCATCTGGCGCCCAACGTAAATGAAAACTAGCCAAACTGGCGAAAACCAAACCAAAACAAGAAGAAAAAGACGAAAAAGTCACGATGGGTGTACATCTAACCCAGGAACAATTCGATGAATTGTTAAAGAAAAGAGAACCAACACCATCAATTGGTATTTCAATGCATAAAAACTTCACCAAATGCACATATCGCTATAACGGTGAACGTAGCTACGCAAAAGTAGAAGAATTCATTACGGCGGTATCGATATACAAACAAATAGAACAAATATCGGACGAAGAAGCGCTGACAGGGCTACCTTTATTGTTAACTGATAACTCAAGTACATGGTGGTCAGGCGTGCGCTCTGAAATAAAAAGCTGGACGGCTGCTCTGTCCAGTCTTCGCTCAGCTTTCGCCCCGAAACGTCAGCCGTACGAAATTTATGCAGATTTTTTCAAGTACCCGCAATTAGAAGACGAGGACATCGATTCTTTTGTGTGCCGTCAAAGATTATTATTGGGAATGCTGCCTGCAAAGCGTCATAAAGAGGAGGACCAAGTGGACTTTCTTTATGGTCTATTAAAACTGGACCTACGCAAAAAAATCCCGCGGACGGACATAAAATCCTTTGGAGATCTGCTGGATAAGGCAAGGGCAGTGGAAGCCATTGAAAAACAAGGGAATGCTGCAATCAAAACGTGCTCTTTTTGCCATAAAAAGGGTCACCTTGTGGTAGAATGCCGCAGGAGATTGGGGAAAGTGTTCAAAAAAGAAAAAGATAAAAAACAAGAAAGTACCCCCGGAGAACCGGAAAAAACCGAAGAAAAAAGTACAATCAAATGCTATGGTTGCGGCGCACCTGGCGTTTTTAGGAGCAAATGCACTAACTGCAAAAATAAGGAAAGCCCTATCAAGCCGGTGCAGTTCTGCGCCATAAACACCACGGTACAAGCAGGCGCAAAGGTACCTACAGTCCCAGTCAAATTTAAAGGCTACGACGGACATGCGTATCTAGATACCGCAGCTCGAACAAGTATCGCAGGCGCTAAACTTTATGCCTTGATGCGCCACGAAGGAGTCACATTCGAGGAAAAGAGAGCACACGTCACATTAGCAGATGGTACAAATACAGAAAAAATCCTGCTGTCAACCAGAGTGGCAATAAATATGGGAAATAGAGAATTACCCATAAATTTCATCGTGATGCCCGATGCCACCGACAATCGCACTCTGCTGGGAATCGATTTTTTGGAGGAAAACGCAGTCGTCCTAAATTTAGCCCAAAGAGCTTGGTATTTTGCAGATGATCCGCATACATACCACGAATTCCTTAGATTAGAATACATAGCAGAACAAAAGTCGCCACCAAAATTACGACAGGAGTCGCAAGCAAACTTCATGTTGTGGGCCAAAAGTTTAGAAATTATTTCGCCCATTCCTGACACCCCGCCAGACGTTGCTCCACAGAAGAATGTCACAATGATGAAGGCAAAAAAAAAATCTGAAACACTGGGAAAACATCGAAGGGAAAGAATCATCAGATGAGATGATCATGCTGCCACTTCCGGCCATAAACCCTGAAAATTTGGATGAACCAGTACCATCAACAAACCCAGAGCCGACGTGGAAGGTTCACAAGTTAGATAACCCACCAAAACCTACACGTCCGCGTGAACCTCGTGGACTAAATGATATAGGTCCCAAGGACCCCAGGGTTGATTATATTTCAATAAACTGTGTACAAATTTACTCTTTTGATCTTTATATTAAACCCGAAAATACAACCCTTGATGAAGTAGAAATAAAACAACTCGCTGACCTACTCGAGGAATTTGAGGATATATTTAGAGAACATGGAGAGCCTACTCCATTTATAGAGCATAGAATACATACAAATAATCATACACCTATAGCACTCAAACCGTATAGGTTATCGCCAATCAGGCAAGAACAGTTAAAGGTTAAACTAAAAGAAATGTTAGAAAACGACATTATTGAGGAATGCGAAAGCCCGTGGGCAGCACCAGTAGTCCTAGTACCTAAAGGGGACTCAGATATAAGAGTATGTATAGATTACAGAAAACTAAACGAAATTACGATTCCTGATAAATACCCCTTACCACGAATAGATGACTTACTACAACAGGCAAAAGCAATGCCTTACATGTCAACAATTGACCTACAATCGGGCTATTGGCAAATAAAAATTAATGACCAAGATATTAATAAAACGACATTTGTAACAAATTCGTCTACCTACAGATTTAAAAGAATGGCTTTTGGTTTAAAAAATGCACCAAGCACATTCCAGAGGTTAATGGATAAGTTTTGTCGCGAACTCAAAGCAGAATCTACAATGGCCTATCTTGACGATCTTATATGCAGATCGCCTAGCTTTGCTCAACATATGACTGATTTACGCGAAATCTTTTCAAAACTACGACTGTATAAGCTAAGAGCAAATAAGAAAAAATGCCAATTCGGCTGTAGTAAAATAAAGTACCTAGGCCATATTATTACACCAGAAGGTATTGCCACAGATCCAGAAAAAGTAAGAGCAATCCGCGATCGACCTGTTCCAAAAAATTTAAAGGCGCTAATATCATTTCTTCAAACTGCGTCTTGGTATCGTCGGTTCATTCGGAACTTTGCTGAAATAGCAAGACCATTAACACAATTAACAAAGAAAACTTCATGCTGGAAATGGGAAGAAGCAGAGCAGACTGCCTATGATGCTCTAAAACAAGCATTAATAACAGCACCCGTCTTAAAACAATTAGACTGTAACAAACCATACATAATTAAGACTGATGCAAGCAATTACGCCATTGGAGCAGCTTTAGTGCAGGGGGAGGGTGAAGATGAACACCCAATAGAATATGCTAGTCGACAATTGATACCTGCAGAACGTAACTACACGGTTACTGAGAAAGAAGCATTAGCTATTGTATGGGCAATTAATAAGTTTAGAGGATATATAGAAGGAACAAAATTCCTTACCATCACAGACCATCAACCTCTTAAGTGGTTATTGAACCTTAAGACACCAACAGGTCGACTAGCTCGATGGGCATTACAGCTACAACCATATCAATTTGAAATAAAATACGCTCCTGGAAGAACAAACGTAGTAGCAGACTGCTTGTCACGTCCACCTTGCAACGATAACAATCATGATGAAAACTGTGAAATTTGTCAAATAGATATCGATCTACCAAAATACGGAGAACGTCACATTCGAGAAGATCAAATGAAAGATTCAGATCTTGAATCCATAATAAAAATACTTGAAAATGATAACGAGACCGAAAATAAGATTCAGTTGTTAAAAAGAGGTTACCTCCTCCATAAGGGTGTCCTCTATAGGTTTATACCTGATGATGAAGTCGACAATGCAAAGCTCGTTGTACCACGTCACGAAACAAAAAAAGTATTAAACCAATTTCACAACTCGACCACAAGTGGTCATTACGGTGTTGAAAGAACTATAAAGAGAATAGAGCAGTCATTCTTTTGGAAAGGACTAAAGAAAGACACAAAAAAATACATAAAATCATGTATAGAATGCCAAAGATACAAACCTGCTAATCAGAAACCTGCAGGACTTTTTCAATCTACGGCAATTAACCAACGATTTGAAGTATTATCTATAGATTTATTTGGACCCCTACCGAAAGGCCCTAATAATGAAAAATGGATATTCATTATCGAAGATACAGCGTCACGTTGGATAGAACTATTCGCCCTACAAGAAGCTACGGCCCAAAACTGCGCAACAACTCTACTAAATGAGGTCTTTCTACGGTATGGACTACCACGGCGAATAACTAGTGATAATGGAGTACAGTTCATATCAGCAGTAATGCAAAAACTTACATATTGTTTAGATATACAGCACATACTAAGTCCTGTCTACCACCCAGAGCCAAACGTGGTAGAAAGAAAGAACAGAGATCTAAAAACACAAATTGGGATTTTTGTTCAAAACGAACATAGCAAATGGCCAGCCGCGCTACCTGCTATTAGATTTTCAATGAACTCAGCATTCAATCGAAGCACCGGTTTCTCCTCTGCGTACCTAACATTTGGGAGAGAAATGAGAACTTTATCAGAGATAACACACGATTTAAGCGAGGTCGTTCAAACAGAGAAATTTCTAACTGAAATAACACCACAATTAGAAAACTTAGCAAATGTTCTATCGAAAGCAAAAGAAAATATAGAAATTACACAAGACAGTAACAGAATAAATTCAAATCATAAACGACGAACGGATCCAGGATATGAGATCGGAGACTTAGTCCTTGTCGAGACTCATCCGATAAGTAGTCAAGAGAACAATTTCTCAGCCAAACTTGCACCAAAGAGAGACGGCCCATACAAAATCGTAAAGAAATTGGGCAGTGCAATCTATGAAGTTGCAATAATTGATGGAACAGATAAACCAATCGGTAAAACATATCACACGTCAGCAATTACGAAATTCGAAGCTCGGGACAATGAGAATCCTATGCCAGTCATTCCTATGCGTCGGAGAGGAAGACCGAAAAAGACTGCTGATCCCTAATCCTGGTACTCTCACGGGACGCTACCGAGTACCAGAGGGGGAGACTGTAGGATAGATAATTACAAGAAGCCTATGAATAAACACTACAAGCACAGACCGACGCACGGCGGCGGCGCGCGGAGTCGAATACTCTTTCGCTCACACTTCTAATGCTGTCTCAAATCGGACGCATTCGGTGGTTCACGGAAGACTTCGTGTACGCTCGGCCCCCCACTACGAAACGTCATAGAACCTGCACCATCGAGCGGTTATAAGGCGGAGCACGCGCATTAAATCTTCAGTTAGCTAGGGATCTTCTGACGGATACGCGGCCTTTCGGTGCGCCACCTCTAAAGATCTAGGCTAAAGGGCAAGGAGGGTTGGTCGGTACGTCACGTCCCCAACCGCCGGCCCTTGGCAAGTACATATGTATATAGCTAGGCTCACCCCCTATAAGACGTTGTACCTACCTACAAAGGTACACATTGAATTATATAAAGACACATCGATATAGGTACACAAGCGTACCTACTCAGATATATTATAAAGAAACACCAGTGTAGGTGTAAGGCTCTGACTTTAACATAACCCCATCTGTTTTTGGATAATAAATGTACAAAACATACCCAATGGCGTTTTAACTCAAAACCCTTCTTCTTCAGTTCTAATTTATTTCTATTATTTTATTGCACAATAAAGTAATTTTTATTATTGCATTGTACTCACAAACTCAAAAATTCTAAGGAAAACAAACACATTTTATCTCCGGTGGTGAAGGGAAAAATACGGCTTGCGAGAAACCAAAAAGGTAGTAGGTAGATATTCGTACATGCATTTATTTCCTGCTATGCAAAAGCTGCCAGTTATTTTTGAAGCCCCTTCTCGCCATTTGCATAGGTACATTTTCGCATTGAAGGTTAACAACCCTGTACCCAGTACCACAATAGATAATAAAATCTACTGTGCCAGTACTGTTAGTATTGTACTATTATAATATAATAGTACGATAGTATATTAAACAGAATACATTCATAATATATTCTATTATGTATTGTATATTATACTATCGTACTATTAGTATTTGACGACCGATGTGGTGCGGTGGCGAAGGTCTGCCTGCGGCGCAGGAGGTTGCGGGTTCGATTCCCGCCTTGGGACAAATGCTTGTACGATCTACAAATATTTGTTCCGGCTGTTCTGGTCGTATCTATGTATAATAAAAAATATCTATACATGTAATGTATTATATTAAGTATATCAGTCATCTAGTACTTATCCATAACACAAGCTCGGGGCTAGATGACTCTGTGTGGATTGTCCAGCATTATATATATATTTTTTATTACATAGATAGATATTTTATAAATAGAAAACACGATGATCAAATATTTATATTGACTGCAGATCTGCAGATCTTACGAACATTTGTCCCGAGGCGGGAATGGAACCTGCAACCTCCTGCGTCTCAGGCGTAGTGACCGCAAAACTTAATGAGCTCTGTGAACTTAGGCACGTAAGCAAAAGTGCGCAAGTGCAACTAGTGACCGACCCCGGCTTCGCACCCATGCGATAGTGGGGATGTCAGACAACGTTAAGTCTGTGGTCTTGTAGTTTTGAGTAATGCATAGTTACCTACTATAAGAAATACCAATTTAATTTTTTTTTTGTTTTTATAAACTAAAACCTATGATTTGTTTTCACCCAGATGCGTCATTGTACTCGAAAGCAATCAGTCGAAACTATTGCCAAGTAGATTATAAATAAATTTGCTACATCGAAAGTATATTATTTACAAACTTGGGTTAATTGCATTGGGTAAAAAGTTTAATTTATTCCAATATTTTATATTTTAAATAATCCGTCATTGAATATAAAGATGTCTTTATATATTCCACAAATATTGAATTAAAAATGCAGAAAAAAATGTGCTAGACAAAATAAAAATACGCCAAAATTCTTGCTGGCAGCCCTGGTTTTTCAGACAGATCCCCTCTCACCCCGTTCTTTCCCCTCAATGCCTTATTTACGGTTCGGTGCGCAGCTGTTGAAGCCAACTTCACAGAAGATAAAGATTTGCGCGTACTCTACCTTCGCCCGCTTCGCCACGAGGTCGTTAATTATATGTTTTACGCATTAAATGTGAACAACCTCCTCAAC
Source organism: Eupithecia subfuscata (assembly GCA_963564075.1). NCBI lineage: Eukaryota > Metazoa > Arthropoda > Insecta > Lepidoptera > Geometridae > Eupithecia > Eupithecia subfuscata. The sequence continues at coordinate 2,430,866 of OY751116.1, read as the reverse complement.
CTCAACAGCCTATATCCACTGCTGGACTCAGGCCTCCCCATGATAAGCACCTTTGGCTTTTATCTCTTGGGGATAATGCACATAATCCCCACGCCAGGCATGCGGGTTGGGGATCGCAGTTTGGTGGTAGAATTGTCCCATAGGGGGCGCTGCAGCTGCCCACCCCCCAGTGTACATCCCTTAGTCGCTTCTTACGACACCCGCGGGAAGAGTTGGGGTGGTGCAAATTCTAAGCCGGCACCACACGGCGAGTGAACAACCGTGTAGTGCCAAAAATATAAAATTATAAACTCGATTCGCTAGTTAAACTAGGCCTCATTTCTCGATGACATCATAAAAGTACATTAGTGCACTCCATCGCTGCCGGCTATTGCAACAACTGACTAATGGCGGTCTCACGTGGAGAATACTACATTAGGTAGTACATGCCTAAAAGAGCTATACAGATGTGTACTCCAAAATGCCGTGTACACAGAAAGCAATAAAAACCGCTAACCCACACCATTTCAAAACCCGGTTAACCCGCTCGACTCCAGAAGGCGCTGAATCTTTGATGGTATGGATAATTTTACCTTGTTATGTCCCGAATGCAAATGGTCGAATCGGGTGTGCGCGTTAATTTCATCATATAGTCTACCCTAGACTATAGATGAAATTAAAGCGTAAATGGTCTAAGATCTAATCCAGAAGAGAAAAGGTCCAGTATTACGTGCTTAAGGTTCTAATTCTTATTTTATTCAGCGTCTTCTTTAGTCCAGTCAAGAAGATTTAGCGGTTTCTGTTGCTTTGTTTGTACACAGTATTTTGGCGTCTTCATCTGTTCAACGCTTTTGCGGTGACTGTATCTACCACTAAGTATAATTTACCTTGATGTTCTTTACATTGTTCATTTTTATATTGTGTAAGCATATGACAATCTAGCAGAATTTGTAAATGATTCGAATTTCAAAAGCGGTTTAATAGCGATCGTCGTTTTATCAAAATTATGAATAGAGCTCTGACTTTAGTTTAGTTTCGAGATATTGAGACGTTCCATTTTTGTGTGAGATTAGCGTAGTTCCTTGTCCGCATCATACACAATAATTATACAAAAAAAAAATTGGTTGTCTGTAAAGTCGGTTTACTGACGATAGTTGAACGTGACAACGCAGACACATCGCTCACTCAAGTAGGCGAGAGACGGATGATAAAACTATCTATGACACAAAAAAATAAACGAAAATCGAATCATCCGTTTGGGAGCTACGATACCACAGACAGATACACAGATACACAGACAGACACGTTAAACTTATAAAACCCCTCTCTTTTTGCGTCGGGGGTTAAAAATGGAACGTTTCTATGAAATCCCGATCATATTGAGAAACCAAACTCAATGCTCGATCTTCACTAAGACATACATTTTGCTAATTTACTTTTCACAGATACGCTTCTCTACCTTGGTACGTTATGATAACTAAGTGCTCTAGCCACTTTCTCTTCGACTTGTCCGATTAACGAAAAAGGGTATCAAACATATTCCTTACCTACACCGATGTGAGAGACCTTGAAAAGAAGTCTGCGACATGCTTGCCTGTTCTATTTAGGTTTAAGAGGCGCTTCTACCGACTGACAACGAGTGCTCTCGAAAAGTGTTACCAACTTAGGTGTGTTTCGGTGGATAGTGGCAACGAATCTCTTGATGATAATAAAAAGAGTTGGATATGTTACGCCAGTGACCAACCATGTCAGAGCTGAGACCAGACCTTAGGGTTATAAGTAGGTACCGTACGTAAGCCCTCACATTCGGAGTAATTTAAAAGAAACTAGCTTCTGCTCGCGGCTTTGCACGCGTATTGTCGGTATAATAATATTATCAAAGTTTGGCTTTGCTCTAAACGTACGTCGAATTTCATCTTGATCTGTTCAGTAGTTTTGGAAATCCTAGGTAACAAAAATTCAGATTTCACACATTTTCGGCTTTATAATAATAGTAGGATCAAATAATATCCCTAAAACAAATCTTGTATTATTTAGATATTGCGGTGCCGGCCTACCACTAAAATAGTACTTTCCTAGTACTACTTTACGGCACAACATTTACCAACTACCAGATCAACTTAAACATGAAGGAACTAGCTTGATATTACGAGTTAATCTAATCAAGAGACTTCAGGCGACGTTTTCAAAATCATAGTCTTATGTTTCATTGCTTTCGGTTTTTGACGGTTGTAATTTTAAGCAGAGTGTTCGATATATTTTTTTAAATATTGTTAATTACTACTAAACATTTGCACGACTAACAAGTCAAATATAGTGATACTCTATTTAAGACCATCATTATTAACCTATATTTATGCAAATAAACACTATCATTTCATTTAATTTCCTTTGATTGCGAGGCAAAAGTATGCAGACAAGAGCTGGCTACACTCGTAAGCGTCCCATTACGACAGCGCCAGGGCCTTGTTATTTTGATATCACGAGCTTCTAGAAACAACACGTGGCCTACTTCAATTTCAGCTTGACACGTTTGAAAATAGACGTTTTTCCTAATTTTGAGGAAATTTGTATTATTTTTTACCAGACCTACTTTGAATTGGATAGTGTTAGTTGATATGCAAAATTCACACAATGTTATTCTATATTAGTATTCTAAGGCGGAAAGATTTGATTGTTTGTTTGTATTGAAAAGGCTCCGAAACTACTGGACCGATTTGAAAAATTCTTTAAACGTTAGGAAGCTTACTTTTTAGGGAGTGACACAGGCTATATTTTATTCCAGAATTCCCACGGAAACGGGAAATACGCGGGTGAAACCGCAAGGCGATCGTCTAGTAAGGTTGTAATTTTATTAAGGTTATAATATTATAATAAGGTAATAATAATAAGGTTTCTCACATGTATTTTTTTATTTGGTGATATCAGCTTACTAATCTTTTGTTTATGATGAAAACATGCGTTAAAAGAATAACAGAAAAACTTCATAAGTATATATTTTTTCCGTGATCATGGTAACAATGGCTACTGTGCCGAAATATTTAATAACTTAAATAATTATCTGAGCGTCTGGTCGAAGCGACGCGTGACCCGAGAGCTGGTGAGTATCTGGCGCAGCGCATCAGCATTGCCACACAGGGTGGCAATGCAGCCAGCGTCTTGGGGACGCTCCCGACTGGTATTAATACGGATCAGTTGAGCTATCTGTAGATTGTTTGCAATTAGCTCAATTGTTTCAATTGCAAATACTCAACCTCAACCTAAACAACCTCAACAAGCTGTATTGGTCCACTGCTGGACGCAGGCCTCCCCCTGATAAGCGCCTTATTGGGTTTATCTCATGGGGGTAATGCCCATAATCCCCACGCTGGGCATGCGGATTGGGGACCGCAGTTCGGCGGTAGAAATGTTCTGCAGGGGGCGCTGCTGCCCGCCCCCGAAGGATATCCCTTAGTCGCCTCTTACGACACCCGCGGGAAGAGTTGGGGTGGTGTAAATTCTAAGCCGGCACTATAGAGCTAGCTGTATATACTAGTATTACTTAATTTAAATTTTCTTGTGAATAATCTATTATTACCCGTAATATAAAATAAATAAATACCCCACCCGCACTATGGGATTTTAGTGTAAGTCAAGTCACCACAACCATCTATCAATATTTTTATCAATAAATATTTTGGATTTCCAGAAATCTTATGGAGATTTCTGGAAATCCAAAATATTTATTGTATGTATTTAGGTCTGAACTAAACTGAACTGGTAGCACTTTATTTATCGACACTGGTTCTGCTACCTGTCCGGTGTTGCCAAAATTATAGAATCCAAGTAGGTAACATTTTCTCTGCTACTTGTCCGGTGTTGCCAAAATTATAGAATCCAAGATGGTAACATTTTCTATGCTATTCGGGTTGTAAAGGGATTGTCGCCATATTGAATTTATACATTACGTTTGGATACGCCGCGACATACCCATTTGTCACAATCATCTTCTTCTCTACAGCGCCAGCGTGACCTCGAATCTTCTATTGGTCGACCTAATACATTCATCTATTCATCTCTACCCAGCTCAGGCACGACAATAACCGGCGGATATCAATCATCCGGACCCTTTCAGTAAAATAGGGACATTCATTGATGTCCCCTCAAAGCAAACATTTTTCTAGAACCTTCGGAGGCTCGGCCATTGTTTGTTTGAAATAGATATCCTCACATAAATGGTATTAGCATAGTTTTTCAAAGGATGTGAATGTTTTTCTATCGAATGGATAATGTTTAAAATAATCTTTAGGCACCTTAGGACTAGGTACTTAGGACCGTTTAGTGCTTGGAATTTAAAATGGATTTAAATCCAAGCAATGGCCTAGTAAAATAATGATTTAGTGTAGAACGCCCTTCGGCCAGATGGGATGATGACATGCGAAAGACTGCTGGCGTGTGCTGGATGCGGCAGGCTGAAGACAGGGCGTTATGGCGCTCATTAGGGGAGGCCTATGTCCAGCAAAGGACTAACATAGGAAGATGATGATAATGATGAATAGTCAGTATATAGGGTACTTAGATTTCGTACCTTGGTACCTTGTGCCTACCGAAAGAACCTCAAGATACCTACGCATCAACACAAAACTAAGGAAACACGAGTTAGGAACACATTTAAGAAATTAAATCGGTCGAAATCTCACGAAAGGCATTGGTTAAGTTAACTACATACTATGACCTTACAACGCGCAACATAATTTTGCTTTTTTTTTGTTTAAACATAATAAGTTAGCCACTGAGTGATACGGCAATAAAATTATTGACGATAGTTCAGGACTGATATAAGACATACCTAGTCACCTAGTCACACCAATGACTCAAAATCCTTTAAATAATCATGAATAAAAATAATATATGGAATAAAAGAAGATGATTTGGCCAAGAATCTTAAGAGGCACAAATATGCAGGTCTCGACAGAGCCTACAAACATTGCATCCAGCGCCTTGAGGACGCTTCCGACTGGTATTGTTAAGGATCAGTAGAGCTACCTGTAGATTGTTTGCAACAGTCTGCAGTTAGCCCAATTGTTTCAATTGTAACTACTTCTAATTTATTTCTATTATCTGATTGTTATTTTCTTTGTCATTATAGTCCTTCTAAACCATCGATCAAGGTTTTCGCCGGACCCCATAGATTCACAATACGCACCCTGAAATCTTCTGTAGTATCCATTCTAGGTATCTATGGGGAGGCCGCGGAATACTTGATCGAAGTTCTAAACCCATAAATAAGGAAAAACATTAAAAATTATATATATTTCATACGCACCTTTAGCCATGATCTCAGCCAAGAAAACTGCAAGTAACACGGAAGTTTTGAGTAACATTTTATTACCGCAACTTTTTTTTCACAACACCAGTTTCTTTGACATCAAAGAGATAAATGAGCAGAAACGTCCAAGAGATTGCTTTCGAGAGTGGAGTAAAACAATTAAATTTTTATAACAAGGCATTCAACGGCTCATTAAACCCATTATAAAATTTAATTATTCGTTACACAACTTGCAAATGCTAAGATAAAATTAATGTCTTAAAAAAAGGGTGTGTATTCATTATGCAGCGGAGGCGAGTACTGTTGTGGATTTTTCTCCGTTATTGATGATATTCCGTTTCCCTTTGTCTGAATTTTTGTACCTATTTTAGAAGATACTGCCCGGACAACCATGGTGATTGCGTCGTCGTGAGAATTAACCCCTGCAACTCAGTCGATAAAAGAAGTAAAAAAGCTGTAATTCCCACTGCTAATACAAATAGGGATACTTAATCAAAAAAGATATTTTTAAACGTATTTTATAATAGTTATCCTACCAGAGGAAGAGCTGCAGTTTATTTCTGTGTATTTTTGACACTTTCCTTGCGATCACAGAACCACTTGACACATGTAGTGATCATCTATACTAATATTATAAAGAGGAAAGATTTGATTGTTTGTTTGTTTGTATTGAATAGGCTTCGAAACTACGGGACCGATTTGAAAAACTCTTTTGCCAATAGAAGCCCACATTATTCCTGATGAACATATGCTACTTTTTACCGCGGGAAAATGCTTCATTCCTACGGGGAAACGGGTAATAGGACAACAGGTAGTAAAATGCAGCTAGTGATTGATTACTCAATGATCAACTCTCCCTTCAACTCTCCCTCTCCCCTTTCCAAACCAAGGGGGGCTTGGAGAAGGCATGTTCAGCTGAAGTTAGTATGCGAGCTGATGAGGAACTGTCCGAAATCCGCTGTCCGTTGAGACCTTCCATTCAGTGTTACCCTTCTCAAGTTTTAAATAATATTTTAGCCACACGTACCGAGAATCAGTTCATCATCATCATCAGCCTATATTAGTCCACTACTGGACATAGGCCTTCCCTAATGAGCGCCATAGCTCCCTGTCTTCAGGTTGCTGCATCCAGCATCTGCCTGCAGTCTTTCGCAGATCGTCATCCCACCTGGCTGGCCGGAGGGCGTCGTACACTACGTTTGTCGAGTCGTGGTCTCCACTCAAGAACACGTTTACCCCAGCGCGCGGTTGTCCGTTCTTCGCGAGTTAAGGCCGGCTCACTGCCACTTCAGCTTGCTAATTCTTTGAGCTATGTCGATAACTTTGGTTCTCTGTCGAATGTATTCCTTACAAATTCTATCCTTCAGAGAGACTCCGAGCATAGCTTTTTCCATAGCTTTTAATTTTGTTTTCTTTTTATGTTATTAATAGAATCAGTTAGAATATGGTAACAATTCTATAAGAAAGGTTGCTTCGAGTTTGAGATTCTACAGCTCCAGTCTTCTAATAGCTACTAGCAAATTATTTTACTATAAAAATTATAGTAGTTTGACGAATTCATTACAGATGTAAGCAGGTTAATTACGAACCTTATTTGTGTTGGAAGAACACCAACGTTTCATCCCTTAACGAGGGACATCTTCAGGGTGAGCGCGGTTCTTGTCCCCGGCGCCCGTGGCGCGGGCTCAACAAATGCTCGTGCGTAGTGCTAAAAGAGAAGCCAAAAGACCTTCCTTGCTTCTGTAGCGCATCAGGAATGTTTACGGAATACCAAACTGATGGTTTTGACGCAATTATCCGCAAAAGACTACCTCCCTGATCCACAGAACACGGGACAGTCGCAACAGCATCCTGAAGACTTTATCTAATAGATGTTCTTCATCATTCTGGGTAAGCCTTTTCCGGAATGCGATTTAGAGGGGGTCTACTTATATTTTAATACATATATATTTATTCACAAAGAAAATTATACTAGTATTTACAATTGAAACAATTGAGCTAACTGCCGACTGTTGCAAACAGTCTACAGATAGCTCAACTGATCCATATCAACACCAGTCGGAAGCGTCCCCAAGACGCTGGCTGCATTGCCACGCTGTATGGCAATGCTGATACGCTGTGCTGTGTGTTTTAATACATTGTAATAACAACTAGGTTAATACTCCTTTAACTTTAATTTTTAATGTGCTATAAACACTCTATAAATAAATAATGCTGGACAATCCACACAGACAATCAAAACAATCTATGGATTGTGAATTATCCGAAATAAACTAATTTTATTTATTTTTTTATTTATAAGAGAGGAGAGAGTAGTTTACCTGTTACATCCATACAAATTGTGAAGGTAGCGGTGGCTTCCTCTGGCTGGCGACATCCACGAACAGAAATGGAGAGACAATTTTTACCCCGTGACCTCTACGCCTAATTTTGTTTACCATTATTTAATTTAGGACTTTGTAACCGAAAGCCTTTATTCACAAAGAAAATTATACTTACTAGTATTTACAATTGAAACAATTGAACTAACTGCAGACTGTTGCAAACAATCTACAGGTAGCTCTACTGAGCCATATCAATACCAGTCGGAAGCGTCCCCAAGACGCTGGCTGCATTGCCACGCTGTATGGCAATGATGATGCGCTGTGCCAGATACTCATTAGCTCTCGGGTCACGTGTCGCTTCGACCAGACGCTCAAGTATTTTTTTAAAAACCCAATGTGCCTCGGTACCTTACGAACCTAGGGTCTCGACTCCAAGGGGAGCAAATGTGTAGACTCTGTCATGACCTGCATATTTGCGCCTCTCGAGATCTTCGGCCAAATCCTCCGCCGCACCCGCCCTCCCGGACGTCCTCGGTAGATGGGAAGGCGCAAGTGTGTCGACGCATCTAGCGTCCCACACAATGGGCCTCCCCAACTCCCATGGGACTAGTGTCATACCGTCGGGCCTCTTACTACCGTCACGCAACAGACATTCGGTTCGAGAATACACTTTGTTGTATTCTTTTGTTTTTCGACGGTTCTTTGTTTTTAAAGCTCTGTATCTAGATCTACTGGTACCATTTTCCTCAGGGGGTAATTAGTAATTTAACGGTTTAAACTTTCATGCCAGTGGCATGCGTACTGGCTTACTCGTATATTCACTGGAATGTCAATAATAAATAAATAAATAATTCTGGGTAATTCACACAGCATTATCTAGCCCCAAGCTAAGCAGATCTTGTGTTATGGGTACGATAACTGATATACATAATACAAGACACTACATTGATAGATATTTTTTACCAAACATAGAAAAACATCCAGAACATCCTGAACCAATGCAGATCGTACAAATTTTTGTCCCGAGGCAACAATCGAACCCGCAACCTCATGCGTCGCAGGCGGACCTTCGCCCGCTGCGCCACAGAGGTCGCCAAATAAAGTTGTAGTCACGCAAATAATATCACCATTCATCAATTATGTACATAGTTTGCATCGTTTTTACGCGGTGATGCGCGCTCACTCGATTCGATTACGTTTTTGGTTGAACCTCACTTGCAGCCTGAAAAATCTATTGATTTTGCGTACCCTTCGGTATTGATGGTATTATTCGAATCTAAAGCACTGAGCACTGCACTGATTTGATGTTGGTGTGAATAAAATTAAGCTCTCGCTGATGTAACTTTAAAAAATAGTCATATATTTAAAATATCACATCATAACACTCACATCACTTTTCTTGAGTCTATGGTTCTATGATATGGTTCTATTGATTCTATGATTCTATCCCATGGGAACTGATTTATGGGATAAAAAGGAACCTATGTTTTATTCCTAGAACTACCTGTTTCTATCAAAGGTTTAAAAGTTATTTAAATCCCATGAGAACCGTTCTGTTGCATAAAAAGTAGCCCATGTCTGATTCTATGCTTAGAGCTACATTTATGCAAAATTTATCCCAATCGGCTCAGTCGTTTTCACGTGAAGTACAAACATTCATCCAAACATCTTAAGATCCAAACTGTACTACTAATATTATTAGGTAATGTTATAAAATGATAATTATCATTGATGTTCTTGAATATACCTACTGTATGCATGTTAGAACATATTGAAATAACAGGCTACTTTTTACTTAGGTAAAACGATGACATTTACGAAGGACACGAGTAATCAAGGTTGTTTATAACATTTCATTTCATTTATTCTACCGTAGGTACATATTTATATTCACTTGATGTCGTTGAGATCTAATTTACTAATTATTGCATAATTAAACAAAATACTCAATTATGACACACACGAGATCTTTGAGAGGGAAGGAAACACCTTATATGGGATTGTACGCAGAAGAAGAGCGCAGAAAAAAAAACAGACAGACAGTGATGTCAACACATATGTATGTCATAATTGTGTCAATTCAAACGTCACCAAAACTAAACTAATTTGACAGCAATAAAAATTATTAAACTTCATGCAATACATTTCAAGTTTGGCAACCTATCAAGTATGGCTCCACCCCGTAATCCCTCCACACGTAACTTCTACGTAATACTTGAAATGAGGTCGCCCGCTTTGGCCAGTGACCATTCAGTACAGTTAAGTGCATCAAGCTTACGCAATATTGTCGAGACCTGCGACTTGTGTATCGTTATGTAAACAAATCAATTAGTTATCGATTGGTTTTCGAACGAACGAAACGTGTTTACGTCTCGGTGGGAAAATATTCGATTATAATCTACTAGTTTATGCCCGCGGTTTCGCACGCGTTGTTTCTATGGAAACGTTTAAAGGTAATTTCTATCCCATGGGAACTGACTCAAGGGATATAAAAGTAGCCTATGTTTGATTCCAGAATTAGAATTACCTGTATGCAAAATTTCAGCCTGATCCGTTCAGTAGTTTTGGCGTGAAGAGGTAACAAACATCCATCCATCCATCCATCCATCCATCTATCCATCCATCCATCTATCCATCCATCCATCCATCCATCCATCCATCCATCTATCCATCCATCCATCTATCCATCCAAACTTTCGCATTTATAATTATTAGTGTGATGTGATGTGACTAGCTGCTGGTCGCGGCTTCGCACGCGCTTTTCAAGTAGCCTATATCCGTCCCCGGGGTACTATTTACCTCCTGACAACTAACTAAACTAGGCTATGGGCAGAATTATGTGGGACTCGACGCCCAGAGAAGGACGTGGACGTAATACCCACTAAAACCTCTCAGGTGTCTCTCGCCGGTATCTCTCGCCATTTTCACATTAAAACAATTAAAACCTCCGCTGCCTTCTCATGCTGTCCTGCTCAGTTCAAATCCAGTATGTCAGATAACGTCATTTTCAATCCTATTTCTTAAGTACGCTTGTTATACCTACGTTATTGAGATAGCAACCTTCGCATCATGACAAGAGCCCTAACTGGACACTGTCGTCTCAACAAGCACATGTTCAAATTGGGGCTAAGCGACACACAATCCTGCAGGTTCTGTGAGGAGGCGGAGGAAACGCCTCTACATCTTCTATGAGAGTGTGGAGCACTCATGCAAGAACGTACCATCCATCTGGGCAAGCACCTGCTTAGTCCAGACGAGATAAAAGACTCCACCCCGAAGAAAATCCTATAGTTCCTAGCAGCTGCAAGGGTTAGCGGCGAACTGTGAACGCCGCTGCTTCTAGGCTGAACACACAAAGTGGCGGTCACATTAGGCCTATCATGGCCGCAGTGATGCGAAAGCCACCAAAAGCAAATAAAAAAAAATACGTTATTGAGATCTGCGGTGGATTGACATTTTTTTTTTTTATTTTAACGACGGACTTTGTCGCTTTGCGACCACACCGTCCTATAAAAAATTTACATTATAATCCGAAACGTCTGTAAATAGGTACGAGACGAGTCGACGCTCGCGAGATGACGTATGGAATTACGTTTTTTATTGGATCGAATTATGGTTTGGATTGGAATATTCTTTGCTGACTACTTCGCTCGAAACCAGTTTGATCTCCGAACATTTTCCTTTGACTAGGTTCCATCCCATTTGGGTAGCAGGCGTATTAGAATACATGTCATATTAATAATGCGATCCTGTCATAGAATTATTTGATGTTTTTTAACCCCCAACGCAGACAGAAAGGGGTGTTACGTATAAGTTTAATGTCTGTCTGTGTTTCTGTCTGTAGGGTTTCAGACGAACGCAAAGAGAGCGAGTGAGAGTTTGAGAGAAATTCGAAGCGCTCCTTGAGATAGGAAGGGCTCGGAGGATAGAACAAGATACTGTACAGGAGAGATAGTATGTGAGTATTCCTGCGAAGTCGGATGGGCAACCACTTGAGTTTAGCGCGATATTCGGAAACGTGGTCATATTTGCGTAGGCCAAATATGAACCTGATGCTGAAATTTTGGAGGCGCTCAAGCTTGTTTAGTTGATCTTCAGTGAGGTCCGGATAGCAGGCGTCAGCGTAATCGAGAATGGGAAGCAAAAGGGACTGGGCAAGAGTAACCTTAGTGGAGATCGGGAGAAAATTGCGCAGTCGCCGCAGTGAGTCCGCGGATGCAAACATTTTTCTGCTGAGTTCGGCCAATTGCGGACCCCAAGACAACTCACTGTCTACAATCAAACCCAGGTTTTTGACAGATTTGCTTATTGGTATTGACACACCGTCAAATGAGAAAGGAGATAAGGTCGTCATGTCAACTAGCTTATTGTAACAAATTTGCAACAAATGTTCCTTCATATACCCATCCAGAAATCTAATTGTGTACCGGAAACTAATACCAGAGAACCGAATTAAAGTTTAATCTGAACTAGAAACTAAAATACTCCCGACTGAGTAAATGAGCGCTGCAAAGTTTCCGCCTCGTGTTTACATGGCACGCCTGAATTGTATGTCCCTACTTTGTTTTAGTATGTTTTAGTATGTTTCCGTTGGAGACCTTGTCTTATCAACACTATTCGTATTGACTAGACATTATATAGAGGGCATCTGCCCGCGGATTTACATGCATATTTTCGAGATTAAAAGTAGGTAGCCAATAAATATATAAATAAATCATCATCATCAGCCTATATGAGTCCACTGCTGGACATAGGCCTCCCCTAATGAGCGCCATAGCGCCCTGTCTTCAGCTTGCTTGTTAATAAATAAATAATGCTGGACAATTCACACAGCATTATCTACCCCCAAGCTAAACAGAGCTTGTGTTATGGGTACTAGATAACTGATAGACTTAATACAATACACTACATAGATAGATATTATGATATACGCCCTGGACAAATGTCACCTACCTAAAAAATACCGTATAGCTACAAAATGGCGTTCGACTCAGCATAGGTTGTAAGCTATAGGTTATAGCTATACAACGCTGATCTTCCGTCAGAACCATTGCGTATATTGACGACCTCTGTGGCGCAGCGGGCGAAGGTCTGCCTGCGACGCAAGATGTTGCGGGTTCGATTCCCGCCTCGGGACAAATGTTTGTACGATCTGCAGACATTTGTCCAGGGCGTTCTGGTTGTTTTCTAAGTATAATAAAAAATATCTATCTATGTAGTGTATTGTATTAAGTATATCAGTTATCATTATCAGGTACCCATAACACAAGCTCTGCTTAGCTTGGGGCTAGATAATGCTGTGTGAATTGTCTAGCTTTTTTTTTTTTTTTTTTTTTTTTTTATTAATAATAGGTAAATCTCAAACATGATGACCGTCATAGCCTATAGCTAGTGCACTGTAGTGTAGTGCACCTCCTAATTACTGCCACAGGACACTGTCTTCAGCTTGCCGCTTCCAGCATCTTCTTGCAGTCTTTTGCAAATCGTCATCTCACCAGAAGACGTCTAATACTATGTTTTTCAAGTTGCTGACTCTAAAGAACACGTTTATTTCAACTTAATAGTTATAGCGAATGTTATAGCCCACGTGCGAATAAAACGTAGCTATAAACGGTGAAATATGAATGTTTGTAGTGGCGGTAAGTCATTAGTAAAACATCATAGCGGTGTTAGGTCGGTCAGTAGCTGCGCATTTTTAATGGCAGATCCTTTATGCCGGTGCTATTAGTGTACAAGCCTAAACACAAGGGTTGAAGATCGAAATCAGTCCGTTAGTTCAAATTAAAATCATTTGTTTAGGATACATTCACAAGGAATTTTTGTTCAAGTCAATTCAACAAAATACAAAATACTTAGGTAAGAAAAATGAAAAAAAAATGAGTTGATTGAGTCAACAGACAATCAACAAGCACAGACAACATTTGGCCTTGAATTATGGTAGACTGTGCCTGACTTCTCCTCAGTTGTATCGATCAGCTGTCCCATCGGATTGTGTGAGTGCGAGAGCAGAGAGTGAATTTGTGTTTGCGCGAGGCTTCCGTCACGCACTTGTGCACTATAATGTATCATGCGCACTTGGCTAGTCTCTATTAACCGCCGTGGCAGAAATTCGTCTAGAATGACACTATCATCAATGAAGAAAGAAAGAAAGAAAATCCATTTATTTGGCCCAAACATACACACACTCAAATATAAAAATTACATAAGGGGGCAAAAAGGTCCCTATCTCAGCATTATGCCGCTACAAGCCACAGCGAGCAGCGGCGCTGATTTTCAGACAAACAATGGTAGAAGGAATCTCAAATTATGACGATACTAGCTTCTGCCCATGGATTTTGGATTAAAAATTAGCATTAGCCTATACTCCAGGTCTGAATCATTATGTGTTCAAAATTTCAGCCCGATCCATCCAGCCTCATAAAAAATATCGTCACAACGGTACAACGGCACAATAACGCCACACACTTTCGCCTTTATAATTGGGATGTATTTTGATTGTGTTGAATGGTATCTCTGTTGTGGTGGGACTCGGTTACGCTTCTTTGTTCTTCAGATACAACGAATACCCTAAAACTGCCTATTGCCTGCCCACTGTCTGAACTTGCGATAAAAATTGTAATAGCCAGCCTGAAGTTATCTGATCCTCATAAAGGTATTCTCTGTCCTGAACTCTTTACGTTCCCTATTTATAAACACAACAGGGTTCTTCACGTCTTAAGATACCAATAGGAATAATGATTGAACCAGTTTGACTACTACAAATTGACGCTAAGTTGGCTCAACCACCATCGCTCGCTGCTTCCAAGCCACTGGCCTCGCACTGCTCGCGGTAATTTTTTGTTCTGGTGCATGGACTGTGACGGCACGAAAGCAAATTGCTGTTGCTCGACCAATCAGATCTCGTATCCTAGATCGCGCAAACGAAGTTTTCTGTTCAAGTTGGAAGTAACGCAGTACAAATTCTGTTGGACCGGGGAGTCCGATGTTGTCGATAAGACCGGCTTGCGAGGTGCCGGACTCAATCCTCGCTGTATTGTCATTTCTGCAGTAGAGAGGCCTCTGCTTTCGTGTATCCATTGTTAATCTTAATCTCCGTTAAATTAACCGTATGTATGCGTTAAGATTAGGGACCCTCTTCGACACCGAAACCGGTCGGCAGCATGATTGACTTCCTTTTGTTGCTTGTCAAGTCTCTAAATGGTTCTGGTTCAACAGTCGGCAGAGAGCTCTACTATGTTGTGTGTATTTTATTCATTTTGTGAATACGTGTACCAGATTGTGCCTAATTTTGAAATTTTCTTTGATAATAAATTATTTACCTATACCACAGATATTATAATACTACACTAGCTATACTAAAGTTTACGAACGTACGTATATTAAAGTTCTTATAAGGTCGGAATAAAATTGCAACCACCGACAAATCAGCTTCAATCTTTTAGACTCTACCAAAAGCTAGAATTATCTGCCGTGAGTACACCCATAAACTTATCAACAAGCCTGATCCAGTGAAAAATATTCATTTATTTTTACCAGCATGTGTTTACACCTTCTCCGCCGGGACAACATGGAACAAGCTTGCCTAATTCAGCTGATAAGCAAATGCCGTAATTTCGGGGAGCGCAAATGCCCTGAATTAATCATGAGCTGCGTTACCAGCGGAACCTCGAATGAGGATATACCACCTTTTACTCTGATCCCGTAAATACTGGCAACTCTGTATAAACTCTTTGTGGCAGCAAAAGTTGAAATGTTGTATACATAGAGATTAAGTTAGGGTTTATCAAAGCATGGCATGACACGCCAGAGACGCAGAAGGTTCCGGGATCGATTCTGGCCATGGAACATATTTTTGTATGATTTATAAATTTTGTTTTCGGTCTGGGTGTATTTTAAGTGTGAGGAAACAATTTTTAAGCCTAAGTACTACATTAGTTATTCTAGTACCTTTAACCAGCTCTACCAATTTTAGAGCTAGATGATTCTTTATGGAATGTTCACCTTGATTTATACAGGAGCATGAAGTAATACAGAAAATACCAAAAACATAAAAAAAAAATATTAGATGTTTTACACAGCATCATTTCAAGCCCCAAAGTAACCTAGGCATAGCATGTTTTAATGGTACTGGATATTATCAACACTCGCTGTTGAGTTTTTATTTTACTATTTAATGTAAAAAGATCGTGTCCCACTTTATTCTCTTGCTTTAAACTTGAATCACGAACAAATTACAAGAGCTAGGAATATTACAAAATGCCGGGCTCTGAATTACTTCACTGTATTTTACCATCCGTGTAAAGATGAGAATCCACCTGAACTCAAATGAGAGCCGGCTTGAACCGAATAAATATGGAGAGAAAATGCGTATTTCGGTAGGCCAGATTTTTATGGATAAAATACATATATACAGACAGATAATATCGTAATAATAGATCCTCATACATAGTATCCAAAATAAGAAAATTCTGTAATTTACATACTAGCGACATCTAGTTACGAATTTATTAAACTAATGTACTTAACGATTCTAGACTTGCTTTTTTATTGATTAATTTTTTCAATGTACTCATCATTGAAAATATTAACCTAGAGAATAGGTAGGACCACTTAACTCTGAAAATATTAAATTAAATTTCGGTCAATGTAAAAGATTGGGACTCCCTGCCATCAATTAAGGTATCAATTCGGCCTAAAATCTCAGAATAAAATGAACACCGCCGCATTCAGCAGAAAAAGGGAAATAGAATTTTAACCGGCGATTCAATTACGGTTTGAGTACAAAAAATAAATTGAATTCCATGACGTAGACTCTCTACAATAACTGAGGCAAGCAGAGGCACTGGAATAAACTCTTTAAAGATTCAAAGATATTTATTGCGTCAAACATATAGGTGGTAAGTATAAATAATGCACTCATGTCTCACTATATTTTAGCATGCAATAATTATAACTAATTAGATAGGTACTTATGATCTAGCATTAAAAAAGTCATCTTTATCATAAAAATTCCTTTACGATTAATTATTTGAAATATTTTGACAGACTGGTAAATAATTTTGCAATACCATATTGGTTTATATTGTGTGTCTGTAGTGTCAATAAATTCTGACAAATTTTATGGAACACAACATAATAATGACGCAATAAAATCAGTATTTTTTTATTATAATAATTGAACTTATTAAGCCAAATCTCACCAAATAGAAAGTGACGATGTAGCTGTATCACGAAGGTTACGCTAGAAGACACCTTCTTGCACCTTCTCTTCTTTATCTATACTAATATTATAAAGAAAAGATTTGATTGTTTGTTTGTTTGTATTGAATAGGCTCCAAAACTACTGGACCGATTTTAAAAATTCTTTCACCGTTAGGAAGCTTACTTTTCAGGGAGTGACATAGGCTATATTTTATCCCGGAATTCCTACGGGAACGGGAACTACGCGGGAAACCGCGAGGCGATCGTCTTGTGTTTAATAAATGATAAACGACAATAAACGAAAGTAGTATCAGTCAACTCATCCCGTAGGATGAGTTTAGAGCGGGATCAGACAACTAAAGAGCCAGAAATATGGTCAGCCTAGGAGCGGCAAAGAATAGGCTAATAACTTATTGATCAAATTACTCAAGGTTTCTCATTCACTCCTGAAAATGACTTAGTTAGATGATACAGCCTTTATTAGTGCTTTAGCAGTGAACGAAACAAGCGTTCACTGTTTCGTCAGTATAATGGCGATGGCGATGATATATGAATTAAAATATACACAATTATTCTAGATTTCATTTGAAAATACAAGCATGATAGATACAAGTGCCCAAAAACAAAGTGCTTATACTCACGTATGTGGAATGGGTAACAAACTGGATGCATTATCGTTGCAAAGCCCACAGAATCAGTCTGCAGGCATCTGATGAAATTACCATTTTAATTGAAACAGCACCCAGATTATGTCATCTAATTTAAAATTTTCCATTTCATTCAAGTTAGTGTGGAATTTTTATCTGCTGTGAGTTTCGGATGCTTGGAATTATGAAAAAGCTTCTTTCTTTTTTCTTTTTCTTTTATCCGGGATAAAAAGTGGCGTATACTATGTTAATCCAGGTCTAAAACTATACAAATTTCAGTACAATCCATTCAGTAGTTTTGGCGTGAAGAGTTAATAAACCTATGTACCTGGGAGAATTGCTTTCAGCAGCTTATTAAAGACGCGCCTTTTGCTCTATTTAAATGTTAAATTTATATAAGATACATATTCGTCGAAGTCGAAATTTTTGCTTGGTTTACGCACTATAATAACAAAAAACGTTAGATTTAGAGCAATGCGATACCTCTCGTCAAACGAACTAAACGTAACTTTAGTCTTTGAACAGGATTGGATAAACTTCAATTTTTCCCCTGTAGGTGGAGCTAACGGCGCTTGAGTCCGTAGAAAGTCGCAAAGATTTTCGACTCCCACGTCACTTGACTTCCTGGTGTAGTTGGTTATCACATTCCCGTACTGAGGGGAGGACGGGGGTTCAAGTCCCATCGAAGTCGAAAATTTTTGCGATATTTGATTTATATATAAAGTGTTCATTCATTCAAACATCTAAACATGCATCCCCAAACTTTCGAATTTAAAATTTAAAACAAAAGTGTAATTAGCAGATAAGTGTGAGTGTGCTATAAAAAAATAGCTTATACCCATAAAACCTGTAGACTGATTCAATATCGATTGCTGTTACTTTAAACGTCTAGGTGGTACTTACAGATTTTGTAACGATCATCATCATCATCATCGTCAGCCTATATTAGTCCACTGCTGTACATAGGCCTCCCCTAATGAGCGCTATAGCGCCCTGTCTTCAGCTTGCCGCATCCAGCATCTTGTAACTATAATATAGTGTTCTTTGTAACTATAATATTACTTAATTGCAGATTTTGTTTCAAAAATTTAATTCACTAGGCACAAAAATAGTGAAAGCAATCGTTACGGAACGAACTCGCCATTCTTTGCGACGGTCACGATCCTCAAATAAAGCTTAATTGTTATTTGTCGGGTAGGTATTATTTTCAACGCTAGGAGGCGATGTGGAACGTCTAAAATGAGATGGCAAGACGAGCTTGACGCACATCATACAAATTACAACTTCATACCGCGTCGTACAACTACACATCAACAAGACGGCGAAACCGTAGGCATGTGTGTGTTTAACTGCCTATCGTGTTTACAACTTATCTATACTTACTGTTATTTTTAGAGATCCCTAGTGTCTACTCTTACACGTAACCTTTTTGACAATATCGTTATATATATATTTATCGGTTATATATTATATATAATAAATTATATAAATAATGCTGAACAATTCACACAGCATTATCTAGCCCCAAGCTAAGCAGAGCTTGTGTTACGGGTACAGATAACTGATATACTTAATACAATACACTACATAGATAGATTTTATTATACATAGAAAACATCCAGAACGCCCTGGACAAATGTCTGCAGATCGTACAAACATTTGTCCCGAGGCGGGAATCGAACCCGCAACCTCCTGCGTCGCAGGCAGACCTTCGCCCGCTGCGCCGCAGAGGTTGTCAATATATCTATTTATCGTTTATATGGTTATAAATATCTATTTATCATTCATTTATCAGCATGGTCTGTGACACCGTTAAATCGCGAGGATTGGAAGGAGAAGTAAAGTAAAGTAAAAAAAAAAAGTAAAAAGTCTTTATTTTGGAACACATTTAAGGATTTAACAAAAAATAATAGGCAGCTATGCGACCTGCAGAAGTAAAATACTGTGTCGCAGATCGCAACGCCCACCTCCGGGATTAGGGGATAGATAACGAAATAGATAGATAAAGAAATGAGAAGCCTTTGCCCAGCAGTGGGATAATGACGGACGAAAAAATGGTATTCATTTTCTGGACACCCAGGGCCGTGTCGCCGCTTTCAGGACTTGTAGATGGACTTGTGTGTAGGTACCTGAAAGTTTTACCTTTACGTTATAAGCCTACGTAGCTTAGAAAAATATAGATAAAGATAAAATATTTTTAATTTCAAAAACACGTGGTAAAAAATATGTTACACAAAAGAGAAGATTCAAAAGCGCGTTGGGAGTTGAGCAGCAACCGATATACTTATTGTTTACCATACCTACCTACTAAATGCTTTTTACCGAAACTCCTTACAAATTTACAACAGCAACCCCTTTTGGTGTTTTAAAACCTTTTCGTGTTATAAACCAAAGGCTCGCATTCATAAAACTTAACGTAGAAGGGGCATTTGCCTTACAAAATATTAATTTACATCATTAAAAAACTAATATTTAAAGGCATTATTTCTTACCTTTTTTTACAAAAGCCTAGAAGAAACAGCTTCATCGTAAACAATTCCAAAACTCGCCAATTTCCTAAAGAAAACATTACGTGTAACATATTTGTAGAAAAATAACATGACCATCCATTTACAATATTTGCTTAGGACCCTTATTTGTAAATATGCATGTTCAACATTTAATTCCATATTTGGCTAAGAACTTTCCTTTAACTCTCATAAACAAAAAGATATCGAAAATAATTTTAGTGCAAAGTTGAGTACAACATGTCATCGGTTGGGTGCAAGGTGTTGGGCGCCTCAACAATGCAGTACTGATGTCGAACAGCTTGGTCATCACGGATTATCGTGTACTAGGGCCGCCGGTTGGATATCACGCCATGCCAGCCTTAATGGCAAATAAATAATGTAAAATAAATGCCATGCCAGCGCACATAAGCGCCATCGTTACTGTGCATCATGCTGAGCGACGACCTTTTTTGATGTCACTGTTTTAACTTTTATTTATTTGTACCAATTTTCCATGTAATTTTTGTGACACAAAATAAATACTTTTACTTTACTTTAACGACAGCATCCCGCGGGCCTTTGTCACCGCTAACGTACCAGCTATTCTCGAACCGAATGGTCTGTTGCGTGACGATGGTAAGAGGCCCGACGGTATGACACTAGTCTCATGGGAGTTGGGAAGGCCCATTGTGTGGGTCGCTACATGCGTCGACACTTTGCGCCTTCCCATCTTCCAAGGACATCCGTGAGGGCTGGTGCGGCGGCAAGGCAAGGTCTCTACAGAGCCTACACATTTGCTCTCCTTGGAGTTTAGACTCTAGGTACATGGGGTACCAAGTCTCTGCGGATTTTTAAAAAAATATCTGAGCTGGTAAGTATCTGGCCCAGCGCATCAGCGTTGCCATACAGCGCGCAGCAATACAGCCAGCGTCTTGGGGACGCTTCCGACTGGTATTGATATGGATCAGTTAAGCTACTTGTAGATTGTTTGCAACAGTCTGCAGGTAGCTCAATTGTTTTAATTGTAAATACTAGTTCTAATTTGTTTCTATTATTGGTTGTAATTATTATTTTCCTGCAATTAAATGCAAGCAATGTGATAAATTAAGACTTCTTTGCTTTTGAAATCGGCTAGGTAGTATTCATTTCTTCACTACTCTGCAATATCATTCAAAACCCATATTCAGCTGCTTTTTATTGACATTTGTTGACATGTATCTTCATATGTTATTTTTATTTCTGACATTATTAATTGTAGGCCCTTTTACAGCCAACAATTTTATAATTATGTGTTTAATTAAGAAACACTATCTGACTGCTTTTTTCTTCGCTCTAGTTCTGCGTACAATCTCTTATGGTGTTTCCTTCCCTCTCAAAAATCTTGTGCTTTTTATAAATAGTCATTATTGAATATTATGTGTAACCAAACAGTTAGTAAATTAGCAATAAGCAAGTAAATTGGATATAAACGACATCAGTGTATATAAACATGTACCTTCGGTGGAATAAATTAAATTAAATTCGAAGATACCCAGTCCACCTTTACTACAGCGATTAAAAACCTGCCACCTGCCACCCCAGGATTTTCTACGCCTATACGGCACCCCACGTGACATAACGGCCCTACAGAGCCGTTAACCAGTCTGAAGCCACGCCGCTCGCGCCCGCACGCGTTCTCGCGCACCCTCGGAAAACTTCGTAACCACGACGGTGAAAATAAAAATACACCTTTCTACTTCAAAATGAGGACTTTCATGAAAACTAACTTTTTAAGTGCTAATTGAGTTCTGTGAAAGTTGAACCGTTCCAGCCGAGGTGAGTAACTTGAATACGAAAGTTAAGGCTGTAAAGTTTTACTGAGCTTTTGATGCGGTGAGGAAATTGAATTTATTTTTAAGTCCATGACTTTTTAAAGGTGAAGTTTCCATTTGTAAAGTATCGGAGACTTCTTCATGATCTTCTAAGTGAAAAAGCTTTTCAAGGTTGCAACTGTGCTTTTTTTCTTTTGTAGTATTTATCTGTTTGGTTGATTTATTCAACCGGGTTTTATCAACTAGAAAGCCACTCAGCGTTGAAGTGGTTCCTGATAACGATATTAATTAATAGGATCCAGTTTGATATTGGTGTAGAAAGGTTGGCGTCACTGTTAGTTGATAACACTCATAAGAAATATCAAACACGACAAATAAAGCATTGGGATTGTCCTACATTAAAGGGGTTTAAACGTTTAAGGGTTTTGGCCCTAAAGTCGGTTACAGTTAAGTTTTTTTTTTCAAAATCGTCGCGTGCAATAAAAGTTGAATATTTGGATATAGGACAATAAAACAAACAAAAAAGACTGATAAAAAAATATCTGGTTTTTGAACCGAGGTTTTTGAACGCGACATTTCCACGGTTTCTACATATTCATATTATGAAGAAAAAATATTGTGATTATCATCTGTAAATATCTCAGAAAACTGAGCTTTAGGGCATTATTTAAAAGACACTTTTATTTGCTTTAGTGTCTTCTATCCAAATATAAAACTTTTACTGTGCGCGGCGATTTTAAAAAAAAAATGTTAGGGCAACCCTCCATACAAAAATCTTCGAAACCCGCAAATTAGGTTAAACAAGTCGATAGGGAATCGAAGCTGTACATTAAAGTTTATGATGGCGTCAAATAAAAAATAAAGCTCGAAAAATTCTCAGCAGTCTCATAAAAGAAACTGTGAATGAGACTAATGAGACTCATGTCTTAAAACAATGATGAGTGCACCCCCATACCTTTTCTGTGCGTGAATACAATCCATGAATTTAGCATAATCATAAATCATTTTAAGTTCAAATTTTTCGACACCAAAAACTTATTTTATATCCAATTAAACTACCCAAAGTTATTAAACATAAGCACACAATTGTACACGAGAGAGTTTGCATGCTAATTTAAAGTTTCGTCTGGGAACGCCAAAAGTTATTTGATTATGTTTATGATAGTGCCAAGTTTCATAATTCTGCATTGTACTCTGCTCATTTTCTACGTTAGACTCTGACCATTTGTTATGATTGGAGTGGGTACTTTGAATTGCGATCAAAGCAACATCTACCTACCTTCAACCTCAACCTCAACAACAAATTGGTCCACTACTAGACGCAGGCCTCCCCCTGATAAGCGCCTTATTGGTTTTTATTACATGGGGAGTAATGCCCATAATCCCCACGCTGCTGGGCATGCGGGTTGGGGATCGCAGTTCGGTGGTAGAATTGTTCTGCAGGGGCGCTGCTGCCCGCCCCCGGTGGATATTCCTTAGTCGCCTCTTACGACACCCGCGAGAAGAGGTGGTGCAAATTCTAAGCCGCAACCATTTTGCCCACTTACCTTCACCACATATTATTTATTTATTATAAGTCTTATGCAAAAATTGACAAGCAAACCTACACGTAATTTTTCGCATTTTCGCATCATGGTTTATATTCATTATTTTCGCAAAATGAGCGGCAAAACCTACTAAATGGAGGTCAGAACACCCCTGGAATTCAGGCGAGAGTTATGTGATACAGTGATACGTCCTTCATCAAAATCGTTTTACCAGTTTCGTTGCTTTGAGGTGCAAAACTACCGCCAATTCTGACATGTGTTTTGTTACGTCATTTACCCAAACCACTTCAGCCGTTTTGTCTTATACCCTCGTGGGTAAAAAAACTACACAGTCATCTTTACATGCTGACATGACACTCATATGTTAGCTCTCCTGACATAAATGGCTTCGGTTTCGAGTTTGACTTTAAATGGAGCCTGTTTAAGGTCAAACTCGAAACTCTACGTAGCTAAATACAAATATTCTAAAGCAATTTCTGTTCTGCCGACTACTTAACATTTTATTGCAGTTAGCAAGTCATACGTTATGCATAGAATTTTCGCTGTTTATACATTTACAGCAAGAATAAACTTTACGATGGGCAGTAACAAAACCCTTGCGAAATTTTGGAAACAAGCACGAGCATTATTATTTTAACAACTGTCTTCAAAGCCCATGAAAAATAAATGTCTTTTCATCTGTAGATACCGTTTTTCCCCAGAGCTAGGTTTAATTAAACCAAAGTTTTACTTGAAATAGGGGTTCTTATCATAGCACTTTCTAATTAAATAAAGAAATGTATATTTTGAATACAAGTGTTGTAAGCATAGATATAGGTAATATTTTGTAGATATGGTACGTTGTTTTGTAGATATGGTATGTTTGGTTGCCTGGAAGATCGCTTTAAGCGACAAGGCTGCCAGTTCCAATGCTGTTCTCTAATGTTTCTCTGTAAAATTTGTTTTTTTAAGGTGATGAATAAAAGTATTATCTACGATCTCCCAGCGCTAACTCAACAAATGACCTGTGTTTTACAACGGAGCATAAGGATTATTGCAAAATATGGGAAATATAATACCTAATAAACAACAAAGATGGGGAAAGACGTACTTAAACCGAAGTGCGACCGAGACAACAAATACGCGCGCAAAACACGAACACCGGCGGCATGACTTAGGTGGGTGGACCTCATTGGACCTAGTTTAAGCCTTCCATTTTCGAGCAGCTATTACCTGATCTCCCGAATTTTACTTAGATCGATGGTTGTAAGAATACAAGAGAAGCATTTACTGTGATTTGCTTTTGAATTTGTTTGTAAGTCCACTGACCCGTCTCAAATCTGAGTTGCTTTGCCAACAAAGTTTGTTCAATATTTACATTCAGTACAACATGGTTCAAAGGCTCTTTCTTCTGAACAGTCTGCTTTTAGACTTTTAGACTAATTGAATGGTAGCCTGCACGCAAGCTAGGTATACAGCAATCTAAGTAAAAGCAACATTTAATAGATACGTTGATACCTACAATGTATGTATCCCTGTTTGCTTTCCTATAAAGGTCTGACAAGAAAAAGCGAAGGCCAAGAAAAAGCGTATTCCGTTCAAAATAAAGTGTAGAAGTAATTTACTAAGATAACACCTTACTCAATCTTCCAAAATGTATGTAGAGACTAGGACATTTGCTAGAGCATTACAGAGTAATTCGACGTTCTACCAATGGTACAATACAGACAAGTTCAGTTTCCTAAAGCATTCCCATGGTAAAATAATACAAGGTATGCTACTCCGAGATCTTCCCAAGCCTACGTGTCTGTCCACTTGCCACAAAAATTGGAGGTTATGTTCATTTGCCGGTGACTATCAAACTTTTATTGACGTCGGTGAATCACTCGCGTTATTGATCGGATAAACTTTTAAAATAAAATGGGCGGTTACTCCTATATCCGTAAATGTAAGTGTGAAGGGCGATAAAATACGGTTCTTTAAATTCCCGAAAAGATAATCTGTGGCTGAAAAATTTTCCTGCTATTAGATAAATTTCATTTCAAGGGAAAAATTTATTTATCCATGTGCAGAGTTCATTAGCGTTGCTCAAATTATGGAAACTAAGTTTGAAGAATTTCATGGAAAACCTACAACCTAGATCTAGATCTCGAATCTCCCAAAACTAAAAAGTTTGAGAACCACCGTAGCGGATATGACGTAGGCTTGGGAAAACCCACGTGACCATTGTTTCTTGGAGTAGCATACCATATTATTATACCATGAGCATTCCCATGTAATGTAACGTTTTTGCGAATGCTCGAATCTGCGTTCGACGGAATGCTCACGGCGAGTGATTTATCTGTGACGTTTCTTTGTACCTTGCGTACAATTTCCCTCGGCCCGCGCACCTCACGCCCCGCCGCGCCGTCCCCCGTCACCCGCGCTCGTGCCTTTGTTCGATAAAAAGTTACACCAAAACGCTCGTTGGTTTTTAAACAAACTTGGCTGGAGTTTAATTAAAAACAGCGAATACTCGATGGTCTGTTACAAGTAAACGCTCTTGTCTGTACTCATCTTTATGCACCTTGCCGAATTTTGTTCAAAATAAAACAAGCGTAAAAGTTGGTACCTACTTTACAATAATGACGAAGGTACCCTATAAAATCAACTCTGAGCAATAACCAAGTAGGCATGTTACATAACATTCTGCTTTTTAACATGAATGCTTCTCACTCAGAGAAACTCCCAAGTTACGCGCCAGTCAAAGAGTATAAGGCCCAATTTGGTAAATTGCCGGGCGTTAGCGTTTTACTAATGAGAGGGTATCGGTATCAGGCGAGCTCGCGACCGCTTAACATCCGGCAGTCCTGAAAAGTCAATAGGAGTCGAAAAGCAATGTTGCCAAATTGCTCCTAATTTGGAAACCGTCGCACAGAAATGCACAGCAATATCCCACATTACAGTGCATTTTCTAGGATTCAGGAATTATAGTAGTTCTTTTTAAGATACAGCTTCATGAAGAGAATTGGTGGTGTCAAATAAATGAAAATTGCACTAGATCGCACGTTATGAAAAACGCCTACCACCTCTGCGTTGAATTTAGCACAAAAAAATATTTCGAAAAAATTTACCTAGCCTCCTCCAAGATTTTCCAGTCCTGTTTAATCTGGGCTTTGTAATGTATCAAAATAGATGGTTAAAAGTATTTTCAAAATCAAAATCATCTAATAAGCATATCAAAGCTTTTTTGTGCATACAGGCACATAAGTACAAAACAAAGTGACAAAAGCAAAACTGAAGGCCAAAATACATAGAGGTATACCATGATGGCGTGGCCAAATTCTGGTCCAAATTATTAGGATGGTTGTTCCAATACTGCGGAAAACAGGAGGTCAGCAAAGTAAACAAATGAGGCAAAACTTGATCAACGATGTGTCGCAGACACATTATGTCGAATGTATTGTTTGCTTCTAATGTTTACTTACTATTATAATAATGTCGGCATCACATGTAAATTTACTTAAAATCAGTTACCTAGTGTGTCATTGATACTTATAAAATTAAATGCATTATTTATACGAGCTGAAAATAACTAATGAGTGAAAATTGTGAGTAAATTAGTTTTCACTGATTGTCATCGACTGGACTATGGTGAATTGGTGACATGGTGTTCTTTAAATGCCATAATTATTGCTGTAGAGCACTTAAAGGACGTACGGCATGTGAAAGATCTGTCCAGGGAAAAACCTGACCACAACATACAACATATCAAGACTACTATTATTATCTAGTACAGTTACGTAGATGGAAATAAAATTCGTTGTTTTAACTCGTTGTCCCCTCGGAAAAAAAATTCCACGTAGACAACCAATTGTCTAGTTTGGTTGTCTGGGCGGAACAAACGAATCTCAGCACAATGATTTTCATCTGCAGGTACTGGCAAGCATTTTAATTTATTCCAAAACAGCTCACTCAACACAAAGCGTCTACATTTTTACTATTTTTATCAATAATTTCCAAAACACTCACAATCAGTTAAACCAATGCTCACCCCGTCTATTTTCACTTCTAAAACCAAACCGTAAGCGCAGTGTTTGTTTAGTTTGAAATCTAAACATTGACTTGGTAACAATAATCGTCTAAATGTTTGTGGCAATCGATAGACTATGTTTAGGGCGAGTGACCGAGTGGCACGCTATCCACCGATCGATGGGAAACGCACGAATCACAACCTTATCATATTGAAGTTACTTGGACTTATTAAGTTGTAGAAATTAGCTTAGTAGGTACCTATAGGAAGAAATGTTTAACGAACTCTTTCTATGAATTTGTTTCCTGGAAAATTTTTGGCAAAAACAGAAGACTACACTCTGATTCCAGTCTAAACCACTTTGCTAGTCCATTAATGGATCAGTTAAGTTAGAAACAAAACCATTTTCTAAGTATGCTGATGATGAGGATGATGATGCCCTCCTATCCAAATTTCAGCCATAGCGGCCAATTGTAGTGCACAAGTGTGTGCTTGAACACAGGTACACTCACTATAGCCTCACTTTCATAATCCGATGCGACGGCAGACCGAGACACGGGGGTCATTTTCCTGATTCCGGGCTGATACTCGTACTATGATATTTTCCTGCTAGAAAAATCAAAAGTAGGCTCTTTGAAACTCTCCATTTGTACCTCCTTTTGTCACAGTTCTAAGGTTTACCTACTTTAAATTATAGCCATGATGCTTGTAGTAGGTACCTCCCTACTCTGACAGACAAAACCTAAAATTGCTCCTAAAACTTAACTATAATTAGTAAAACACATTTTCCTGGAGAACTCAAAACCTCATCATAGGCAAGTGCTATTACTACCTATACTCCAGCCAAATTATAATTGTATGTATTGTGTAAATTCAATGTAAATTTCGTGTCGATTTGAGATATTTCCTTCAATACGTATTATGATTTATAAATAAATAAATATTGCTAAAAATTATATCCGAAACTCGAGACCAAGCCAGCGAATTTTAATATTGTGGTTTCTATTTCTAAGAGAATGTGATCTGCAGGGGTATTTTAATTCACCAACCCAAGGCGAAATCAAAATAGCGTATTAAAGATCCGTCAGATTCGATTCGAAAACGAACCTAATGAATTCAAATGCCCCTGCTGCACGGACAATCGGACATCTCGCATGGGAGTGAATACACTATATAAATATTTCATATCGAGTTTGCCTGGAGCATAGGCACTTGTTTTCGTAGAAATCCCGTGACAAAAAGCAGTGACGATCATATTTTATGTAAAATCCGGCCATTTAGTTACTACGTGCGCCCCCGATCGGGTCCAACAGATAGCCTCTATAAATATGGACTCTATATTAAATTGTATAGAGCTCATAAAGGGACGGATGGCCACGTCCATATCATAAATGTTTATTATCAGTTCGGTTTCTGAGGGAAATAGAACTGCCTCTGATCAATTTTGTAGAGCTAGCCCATTTGTTTTGATATTGACTCCTGATGGTTCTATTAAACTTTCCCTGCCTAGGTAGAGATAAGCCATTCTAAAAATGCTCGCCAAAATAATAATAATAAATAATGCTGGAGAATTCACACAGCATTATCTAGCCCCAAGCTAAGCAGTGTTTGTGTTATGGCTAGATAACTGATATACATAATACACTACATAGATAGATATTTTTTATTATACGTAGAAAAACATCCAGAACACCCTGAACAAATATCATAAAAATGCGCGTACCCTGCACTAAACGTCATACAGTCGGCGTTCATTTTTGGAATGGTTTATCTGTACTTACTGTTCTTGGACACTTCCCCAGCTAAGTTATTATTTATTTTATTTTATTTTATTTTACAAATTTTCGGAAAACTTACAGCTATGTTTTTACAAAGGTCTTTGCTTAATATAACATGCATGATACATGCATGATATGCTACTGAGGGCTAATTACAAGTTTCCACATAACAAACAAAGAAACAAAGAAAATTACAATAAAATTATTTATACAAATGATGAGAACTTGTACTTACAATTGAGCTAACTGCAGACTGGCACCCAATCTAGAGGTAGCTCAACTGAAACATTTAAATATAAAATTTCTAACTCCTGAATGCATCGCTAAATTTAAATTACCATTAGGCAAGATCAGGGAGTCTATAAGTCAACAGAATCTCATAAATGAAATTGCAAGTATCATTCAACTTCAACTTCTTGTCTGATGTCTCTGCGCAAGTATCATTCAAGTGATTTGCTTGAGAGGTGTGCTTATCTTTAGAAGCTCCAACTAGGATTAATAAAGCACGAACCAGACTCATAAGAAACGTCATAGGAGTCATGTTTGATCACCGCAAGATACTGGAAACAAAGAGCCAAAGTTTCGTAGAAAACATGCTTGATGCTGATTAATATCCTGGGTTGTTTTTCTTCTGTTTGATAGACCAGAAGAGCTTTGTGGTAAACAAACCATACAGGATGTTCGTATTGTCTTATTTTGCTTTCGGAGCAAGGTATTCGACGATCGAACGGGCGGACGAAGGTGCTACAGAGATGCAGGAGTCTCTATTCCCGCCTCGAGGCAAATGTTGTTCGATCTGCAGATATTTGTTCAGGGTGTTCTATGTGTTCTCTATCCTATCCTACTAATATTATAAATGCGAAAGTTTGTGAAATGTGAATCTTTTGTTACAGATCTCTAAAACTACAGAACAGATCATAATGAAATTTCGCATACATTTAGAATGTAGCCTAACTTAAACAATAGGCTACTTTATTTTAGGGCTTTGCCCCCGATTTAGAATTTAAAGAAGGGTTGGATAATTTACACATCACGTCCAACGAGAAAGCAAAACATAGCTATAGTCCGTCTATGCAATATTGTCTATTTTTGTCGAAATAGTGATTTAATTTGTGATGATATTATGGTTTATCTGCTTTGAAATATGAAAATTATACAGAACGTTTCTCTCCACCAAAGAAACGAAATAATTCAATTAATTCCTAAAGGTACATTCTATGGATAATATAAATGCTTCGTTTGTAAGAAGTCACAGAGATATTCGCTTTATCTATGTAAATGTTTTGTGTAATGTAATTTTAATTAAGAAAATACTTACCAAAGTAAGAAGAGCTTTGGGTTATGAAACCTAAGCTCTTCTTACTTATGGTTAGATGTTTCTGTGTGGATTGTCCAGCATTATTTGCATTTATTTATGTTCTTTCCTACAAATCGAAAGAATCCGCATGCCAAAACCCAGTGTAGCAATACAATAAAACATAATAAATTAAACTTTTCCCGGCAAAGCTACAATATTCTACCGCCAAGCGAACAATACGAAAGGCCCGACTCTTAGCAGAACGTACCTTTGCCCCATTTGCCGCATTAATTCAGCATGAATGGAAGAAACAAAATGGCCCCCACAGTACACGCGATCCATCATTTACTTACGAGAAAAGAAATGAAATATTCTTAGCCAAAAGCTACTGAGACTTAATAACAAAGGAAGTTACAATTAATGAACAAATTAGAGCTGGTAATTACAGTAGAAACAATTGAGCAGACTGTTGCAAATCTAGAGTTAGCTCAACAAATTCATACAAAAGCTAGTTAATTTGACCTAAGCAGTGAAGGATATTGAGGTGAGAAATGGTTTTTAGGGCCACAAAGGTGCCCAGTTGATTCATGTCAATTATCTTAATAAAGTTCTAAAAACTAGAAGCTACAGAAAGTTAGTATATCATTAAGGCGATAATACCCCCAAAAAGACAGTTTTATTGTGTTTTATTTTTATAGCAGGAACTTACTGTTGAAGGGAATATAAGTTAGACAACAGTAAGTAACCCCCGACGCAAAGAGAGGGGTGTTAAGTTTAACGTGTCTGTGTATCTGTCTGTGGTATCGTAGCTCCCAAACGGATGAACCGATTTTCGTTTAGTTTTTTTTGTGTCATAGGTAATTGTATCCCGAGTGTTCTTAGCCATAATTAATGAAAATCTGTTCAGCCAACAAACGGGTTTTATAAAATTTTAATTTTGCCTTGTATATATATATGGTTTATGATTTGCGAAAAATTATTTTTCTGTTAGTTTTATTCCTTGTACAGCGCAGAAAAAATCACTCAAATCATCATAATAATATTTGATTTAGAGATTCTCCAAACTGACCTATTTACTCAATGAACTCAAAAGGCATTTCGTCAGTGAAGCGTCCCAAACATACGTCAATATAAAGAAAGGCAACCAAACGTCAATAATAGAGAAGAAATGGGATCAGATTCCACGCTCTCGTTTCAGGCATCAGGCTGCCTGGATTTAGACTTCAGTGACGTCATCTGTGACGTCAGCCCGCGGCAGATTTCAACGGATAGTTGAAGATTATCTACACCGTATGCTACATCTAAAAGGAGGAATAGCATTATTACAACAGTATGGTTGAAGTTGACAATTGGTTAAACTCTCTAAAGGTTGAAGCCATAGAATTCTAACTTTGAATAACACACATAATAAACAAATGACAATAGGTACAATAAAATTGATATAGAATGTACTATGTATAGTATGATCACCATCCTATACAGAAATTGGGGTTATTCCAGTTTTCCCCCTGTCTAGCTAGAGTGAAATTCTCTGTTTAAAGACTTCGAATCATCAACGAATGCGTGCAATATTTCAGATAATATATTTTACTGATAATATATTTTAAGCATCACCGAAGCTTAACAGTGAACAGCAAGTGTGGTGAGTGGTCAGAAGGCGCTAGGAGAAAAATAATGGCTTTTGCCTCAGTCAAAAATAAACGCTAATAAGGTACACAAAATATTGGAGTATGCAAAACGAATTTAATTTTCGTTTGGATGTAGAGCAATTTATCAGTGCCATAAAAACGGAACTTCTCGTTTTGTCACTACTGATTTCATCTCTTAACAGTCTCCCAAAAGCAGTTACAAACCAAAAGTGAGCTTCAATTTGTTCACCTGGTTAGGATTGTTGCAAATTTAATTTACAAGGTAAATAATATCGTGTTATCCCGCATAAAGTTTCGTGGGAATATAAACAAAGTTGTGTTTTGTTTTTAATTAACTTTTGTTACCAGGTGTTGTTTATAATCTCTCTGTTGGTATTTAACTTTTTGACGGCCCTGAAAAGAGGCCGGATTAGATAAAGGTAATTTCGCTTAATTTTTACGCTCTCAAGTTTTTACGTGTTTTTGCGAGGTCGAGCAAGATCAGTTAGATTGAAATCTAAAGGTGTTCTACCGAAAGCTGGTGTAACAGGAGTTTTTATACTTCAACTTGACATTATTGCTTCAATTTATCCATTATGGCGCATGTATGACTCAAACTAGCGCCCCTGCCATTTCTATCTTATAATTACTTTAATGAAAGGAATTTTTAAAAGTCCATTGTACAGTTTATGATACCTATCAAAAGCTTTATTTTAATCCCTCTGAAATAGTTTAGTTTCGTATAATTTAGACAGAGAAGCGATAACAGAATTCGGTGGCCATCAAGAGCAACTTGACTATTCTGCATAAAGGAAATATATGATAACTATTTTATGGGCATTATTACATTATAGCTTAAATTTTTCTCCAAATACCTTTTATAAAAACTTATCATCAATTCTAAAAAAGCTGTAGAAATCCTAAACTTTCATTTGTTACAATGACTACTTATTCATAGGGCGAAGAGTTCCCATGAAACCAATCACTCTTCTTCGGAATAAAAATCCCTGCAGAAAAGTTTCAACGTGAACTCCTTACAAAATTCCTTTCCGCGCAGACGGGACACATTGGTTGTAAATATATAACATCGAGTCATAAAGTAGGATACGGCTGAGACACGTGCATAAATGGGTTATTTTATGCCTTTTTCTTACTTCGAGGGAGCTATTTCACAGTTAGAATCTTCTTACGACCTACAAAAATACATTACAAACAACTTTTAAATATTTTTTGAGATAATCGACTTCACTTATTTTGCTTACTAAGTATTTTGGAACATGACCTAAATGAATTGTTTTAAAGGTTTTTGTTACTACTTTTTATTTCTTTGTTGTCCGTCTGTCTGTATGTCTGTCCATCTGTCAACCCTCTTCCCAGCAACGCGTGGAGGTATCGAGTTGAAATTAACATCAAATACTCAAGCCCGTAACTCTTAGGGACTCGATATAAATAAAACTTCTAAATCAACGCAATCAAAAGATACAGCCGTATGTGTCCGAATATTTTGAATATTCCAAGGGAATCGATCACATGCACACAAAACCTATAGGGTGATTCCCGGAGACCTAGAATTATGAAATTTGGCAAGAAGCAAGTTCTCATAGCACAAGTAAAGGGAAAAATATTACCCGTTGACGGGTCAGTTCACACCGAGACGCGACGCGGCGCGACGCTGCGCGCACATTTTTCATAGAGCGACTCAGAATATACTTTATTCACTACACGAAAAGATACACATTACATTGTGAGAATTCAGATTACGTTGCATCACGCAGCACTGCGCCTCGAGGTGCCTCGCGGCGTAGCGCGACGTATCGTGACGCAGCGGTGCATCGCCGGTACGCGCGGCGTGCAAGAGCGGTGCTGCGTCTCACGGTGCCGCGCGACGCCGCGAGGCGCAGCCTGAGGCCGCTGTGGCGACTTCTCTACTATTTCCGTTCAGACTTCGTTTAGAATTGATGCAGTTCGGTCGAGTGCTCGATTGAAAACATAATGATAGACTGGGATCTTGTTATAATCGGACTTCTTGCAGAAGATGAAGAGGAAGAAGTTTACAAAAATACGGGGCCGCGCGGCGCCCGCGGCTAGTAGATACGTTCCGTTGCGCCTCGCGGCATCTCGCTGCGCAGCGAGGCGTCGTCCTGCTACGATTTTAAGATGCGCCTCGCGACGTTGCGATGCGTCTCGCGACGACGCGCGGCGTAGCGCGAAATCATTGGCCTCTTTGAGTATCGTCGCGTCTCGGTGTGAATTGACCCTTAGCATCATAGAATTTGGCAAGACACAAGTAAAGTCAAAAATCCAATAACCGTAAATTTGTAGTTTATTCACTAAAAAAATGGTTTTGATTCTTGCTATAACTACAGCACTAAAACCTACAGGGTACCTACTTCCCATTTACCTAGAATGGGATTATATATGGCAAGACACCAGGTCTTACAATTATATGGAACCCTCAGTACGCGAGCCGACTCACACTTGTCGTTTTATTTTTTCATCTTGTAACTTTACTAGTAGTTCTACGAACAGTAGACGTCGCGAACACTAACTTTTTTGAACAATTAATTTATTTATTAATGCATTAAAGTAATTTAAAACGGGATATTTTGGTAGGTAGGTTCGGTAGGTATATTTTGAAAATAGTCGAAATGGTTACCCTTTCAACCATGTTTTTCGGCGGTGACTCCTTGCAAATCGCCATGCCAGTATGAAAGTATCTTATATATCACGGAGCAAAAGTGCCATATTATATCAAAAAAGTTCAGTAGCTTTAGCGACATCTATAAGATTTCTTACTTGCACAAACTGGCAAGTGGCCGTGCTACGTAGAAGGTAAGTACAACGTGTTACAAAGATGTTCTAATAGGTGGCGCTGTACTGTGTATTCTCTTGCAGTATACCGCATCTTGCGGAGCTATTCTGCTCATCATGCCAAAAATCCTGATCAGATCTTTACCAATTTTTTATGAGAAGAATTATAAACAACAACCTTTCAATTTAAAATATAATCATCGAAATCAAATGTCTTAAAGCCGAGATATTCTAAAGCCCCCTTTTTGCCTTTTTTTGAAGGAAGTACACCTTTAATCAAAAAATCCCGACGACAATAAAATTCTATAAAATCATAGAATCTTTACACAAAGTTTCGTACCGATCGGTTGTAAAATACGACCTGTAGAGGAGTACGGACATACTGACAAAAACGCCATTTTGGCCAGACCTGAAACGAAGACTTTCGTTCACTAACGTTCACGACGTCAATAAAGTGTGGCACCAACCAAAAAGCCTCAAAGCGCGTTACCAGGATAACAATTTTTTTGTGTAGATCTTTCAGGTACGAATCATGCTCAGATCTTCACACTTCACCAACACATAATCACTTTTTTAATTAATCTATATTAATAATTTCAGACCGGTCTACGGTAGACTCGAACGAAATGCACATCAAATAGAAGAGCGTAAAAAATTAGTCGATCCGAGTCGACAACTTATAGGCGGAAAATTCGGATTATCGAGTAGTTTCAATATGAAAATGAATAAATTGCTAAAAAAAATTGTAACGGCGTTGCCAAGTAAACATGTCAATTAAGTATAAACATGTCTATGGTTCGGTCTTGGTACCGTGGACGGAAGAAATCGCTCCCCAGGGTATATAAATACTCCTTGATCGTAGCTTGGTACATATATAGTGATCTGTGGTTCGGTCTAATTTCTTTGAATGAAAACTCTTTGCTCTTTGATTGAGAAATCATAATATGTATAATAATAGTAATAGTAGTATTTTATTGCACCCGTGCGAAGCCGGGGCGGGTCGCTAGTAGTACTATAAGATTACGCTTACGGAAACAAACATGGTCTGCTTGATCTGGTCATAGAATCATAGAGTCATTTATTCACAGGAAACATGTCGAATATCACAATACTTGTAGTATCAATCAATGTAATACTGCCAGTAGTTTTGGACTGGTGTGTGAACATTAATATTTACCAAGGTAATTACTTACTTACATAGTTAACAAAAAAAATTACAATCAAATAATTAAAATAAATTAGAAACAGTACTTACATTTGAAACAAGAACTGCAGACTGTTGCTGTGTACAGATATCTAATTCATATCAAGCTGCAATGCCCCGCTGGCTGTATTTTATTTAATGCTGCACCGGATACTCACCAGCTCTCGGGTCACGCGTCGGTTTGAGCAGACGCTCAGATAATTCTTCGACGCTCAGATAAACTTAGGTACGAAAAACGGTACGAAAGGTTTTATGGTTTTGACGTGACAACGTCTTATAATTCGATAGAGCCGGCTGCACGGACGAAAAAACATGACGTCATGCGGCGTTACCTCAACATGACGTCATGCGGCGTTACCTCGCTCTGAGGCGTTCCATGTAAGGCTTAAAGTGCAAGCGAGAGCGCTCGACATCCGTCTCTCTCCTACTTGAGTGAGCGATGCGTCTGCGTTGTCACGTTCAACTATCGTCAGTAAACCGACTTCACAGACAACCAATTTTTTTTAATGGTTTTTTTGGTTGGTACGAATTAGCATTGCCATTCAACGTGGCAATGCTGCTAGCATTCTGGGCACTCTGCTTTCTGGTGACGGCTTAGATTTTTAATAAATAGATATAGGTACTAACTTGTATATACTAGTTGTTATTGTTTTATTCTGTTAATGTAATTACTTAGGTACTAATAATAATGATTTGGAATTTTAATTAAAATATCTCGTCTGCTTAATAGTAAGGTTTGGTGTGTGAAATGACTGCAAGTGTCTTATTTCTTGGGAGACGGGTAAATATGTTTGTAGGTAGATATTATACACTTGCGAGCTTTAAACTGGAATCGCTTCAAGGGTTGTTCAAGACTAATTTTTACAATTTCTTTGCAGTGAACTATGAGTTAAGTTATGTTTTCCCTTACGCAGGATTTATTGGCGACGATAAATTTTGATTTAATGCACGATAATGTCCGCTGCCACACCGCAGCAGTGACTAGATAGTGTGGGAATGCCGACATGGAAGACGTCTGTCGGTACTGTCTAGTCACTAGACAGTACCGACAGACGTCTTCCATGTCGGCATTCCCACACTAGACTGGCCAGCCCTTATTCCTGACTTGAACCCAATCTGGCATATGTGGGCCGAGCTAAAACAGCGGATACGAGGGAGAAATCCAGCTAATCCAGCTCCGGCGCCGATAGAAGCCGATAGATGCAACTTCGACCTATTGCAATAATTCCCAAAATTTAGGTAGCCAATTTAATTAATTTTAAATCTTCTTGATATCACTTGAAAGGTAACAAAATTATCATTCAAATGATATACCACAATCTATAGTTCATTGTACATAAATTGTAAAAAAATTGTTTTGATCAACTCGCGATGAAGCGATTCCATTTTAAAGCTCGCAAGTGTAGAAGCACGAACGCCTGTGCTGGATTAACGCCAAGTTGCTCTGAAGGTATTCTTAAGAGCACAGAACATAATAGACTGCTAATGATCATGTAGACGTGTGCAGCGGATGTTTCACAGTACCTTTATTATAAAAACTGGGTATTCTTTCCTTTTAAAATGTTTTTCATGTGAGTGAGATACGAAATATTTTCACAATGTTCTCACAAAATGTTTTGATGCTTGGAGCGTTCAGTCTCACAATGTCGAGTATCTACTAACCATAAAATAAAAAATTAAAAATAAATAATGCTGGACAATTCACACAGCATTATCTAGCCCCAAGGTAAGCAGAGCTTGTGTTATGGGTACGAGATAACTGATACACATAATAATATACGAGTACATAGATAGATATTTTTTATTATACATAGAAAACGACCAGAACACTCTGAACAAATATCTGCAGATCGTACAAATATTTGTCCCGAGGCGGGAATCGAACCCGCAACCTCCAGCGTCGCAGGCGCACCTTCGCCCACCGCGCCACAGAGGTCGTCAACCATGATCTAAGAAAACAAGGTATGACATTCCGAGATCTTCGCAAGCCTACGTCACTGACCAGTTGCTACAAAAAAGGGAGGTTACGTTCATATGCCGGTGACTATCAAACTTTTATTGTCACGTCACCGGTCACTCGCGTTGTTGATCGGATGAATCTTTAAAATAAAATGGGCGGTTACTCTATCCGTAACTGTAAGTGTGAAAGGCGGTAAAATAAGGTTCTTTTCATTGCCGAAAAAATAATCTGTGGCTGAAGAATGTTCCTGCGATTAATTTAATTTCAAGGGAAAAATTGATTTATCCATGTGCAGAGCTCATTAGCGTTGCATAAATTATGGAAACTAAGTTTGATGAATTTCATGGAAAACCTAAAACCTATCTCGAATTTCCCCAAACTAAAAAGTTTGGGAACCACCGTAGCGCATATGACGTTGGATTGGGAAAACCCACGTGGCCATTGTTTCTCGGAGGGCCATTCATTGTATTATTTTACCATGCTACTAACCTTTCCTACATTTTCTAGTCACGGCCATCATCATTAGCCCGTCCGTCCACTGCTGAACATAGGCTTGTCCCAAACGGCGCCACATTGACTCCCTCACTCTCATAATCCGATGGGACGGCAGAACGACACGACCGGGGAGAGGTCAGACGCAGGACCAACGGCTTAACGTGCTTTCCGAGGCATGGGGGTGTAATACCGCTAACTTCCTGACTCCGGGCTGCTACTGTGAATTATTCTTTCTAGAAAAATAATAACAACTATTGGCCCGACCCGGGATTTGAACCCAGGAATCTCATAATCAACACGGTTGAACAAGCTGACCGTTAGACAAACGAGACAGTCAAAAAAATTATTGTTTGTATCTAACACATAAGGCAAATCCTCCATAACTTAAGTCCTTATTGAATTATATTTGTGGTCAGATAACGTCGTAAGCCTTGTTTTATGAGCAACGTAAACTGTAGATTTAGATGATAAAATATATGAAAATGCTTAACATTTTGCCAAAACTGCCGTTAAGGCTACTTTAGTGGTCTTGTTCGCAAATAAAGATAATCTTTATATATAAAAACTAGCTGCGCCCCGCGGCTACGCCCGCGTGGAAATTTAAAATGATCACTTAGGGGTATGAAAAATAGATGTTGGCCGATTCTCAGACCTACTGAATATGCTCACAAAAAAAAAACAAATTCATGAGAATCGGTCAAGCCGTTTCGGAGGAGTATGGCAACGAAAACTGTGACACGAGAAGAAGAATGTAGAAATATAATATATTAGAAGATGAAACCCGTTTCCCTTGGTCACGGCATCACGCGTGAACGGCTGGACCGATTTCGCTAATTCTTTCTTTGTTGTGTTTGTTATTGTCAAAAATTAAGAAAGTTGGAAACATAAATTTCCACGGGGGCGAAGCCGCGGGGCGCAGCTAGTACTTTTTAAACATTTACAGTTTTTCACACTTGACGCTTCTTACTTGTTACTTCCGTAACAAGTAAGAAGCGTCAAGTGTGAGTGAGACTTGTGTTCCGAGGATCTGGACTTTTATAAATAATGCTTAACAATTCACACAGTAATTAACTAACTTCTGCTCGCGGATTATCTCACTGTGTAGGTACCTGTACATAATAGCCTATTTCACCCAGAAATTATAAATAAAATAAAAAATATCTTTATTTCGGATAACCATGGATCCATATTGGGTTTAATATGATCATATCGACGGGTTCCGGGCTAATTGTATTAAGCGACACTCTGGGCGATATAGACTTTTATACATATTTGGAATCAGCAAATTTTTCTGCGTCGTTTGAGCTGGGTTTGGTGACGATCGGAGCACTTTTTTGTCCCTTCATACAACCGCATTTTTGGGGCCCATTTTGAACTGCAATGTATGAAGCAACACAAAATATTGACAAAGAAGGATGGCAATATCCGACCCACCCCGAATAAAAATAAACAAGGACCGTGCAGACATGTAATAACTACTGCCTGATTTGTTATTTTTTTATAGATTTTTCTAACAATCATTTACATTTTTAGAAGCAGGGAGTCAAAATATATTCCTATTTATATTTTGGGCGAGAAAGAAACGAATGGTAGCCAACATAAAGCTTAGAACGTGACTTCCTTTGTGACTGTCAATGTCAAAGTAAATCAAGTAAGACTTGAAGCGGGTGGCGCCATAAAATAAAGAAGTTGAAGTTGAAAACAAATTCATAAAACGGCTTTCTCTCATCTTCTGCTGATTATCGTACGACTGGACTGGCTGTCTACCTACTTTTTCCGACGATACTGCTTAGATTACCCGGTGTGTAACTATGAATCGGTGGGTAGTTGAAGCGCTAAATGAAAGATTTAGTTGAGATTTAGAGAGGACTATTTTAATAAAAACTGTCCCCATATACCTAAGTATTGAAAGACTTCTTGGTTGCTCCGGCATTATTATATCATTTTGCGGTACAATTTACTAAAAGAAGAAAGTCACAGAAGTTATTGATATAATAATTCAAGAACATGTTTATAAATATCTACCTGTCTTTAATAGTCCTTGGCACAATATGTTTTTTAAATAATGATGGTTTTTAAGGTTAGCGCAGTTTACGTGAAAATGCGTCCGGCTACCTACAGATAGATACATTGTGTCCTGTAGATACATTTATATTCATACAATAAACCTACTAGGTACCTACCATCGATATTACTATAAAAGCCGCCACACACAGAAACCGTGGCCGGGCCGGAGGCGAAGGCGTGCGGGTGTAATGTGTGAATTTATATGAGAGACTACACATACACTACCGGGTGGCGTATGTGTTCTCGCATATAAATTCGTATGATACAACCCCGTGTGGGTTTGATATACGAATTTATATGAGAGACCTTCGCCTCCGGCCCGGCCACGGTTTCTGTGTGTGGCGACTTTAAGTCTCGAACAGGCATAACCTACAATAACTTTTTACTCCCAACTTGTAAAAGGTTTATTCTATTGATTTCGGAATCCTTAATTTATGTTTTATTGAATTTAAAAGGCCTGGGTAATGCACGACGCCAAAAAAGTTGGGTCAGCAGATGTATGGAACATTGCCAGTCTTCTTTAGGAACTGTGTACTTAACTCACTACCAAATACCAGACAGTCGTTTAAACTTTTTTTCCCGGAGCAACAGTTCACAGGTAACGTACGTTAAAGCATTTAGCCTGAACTTATAAATTAAATAGAAATGTCGCTTCATATAATTAGCCTCTGTGTTAAATTCTTATCCAGTGTCGCTTCATATAATTAGCCTCTTTGTTAAATTCTTATTCAGTGTCGCTCAATATAATTAGTAGAAATACTACATATACTTAATACAATTAGTAGAAATACTACATATTATGTAGTTTTCTACTAGTGAAGAATATTTTAAATCGTACCAGTAGTTTCAGACATTAAATACCCCCTACAAACTTATAAACAAAACAATAAAATTGTACTTCTTATAACTCATTGTAAGTAATAAAGTTCATTATTATACGGAAGATCGCGTTTTAGGTCAGCCAAGTTATATCAATCATACCCGACACTAGTTTATTATAGACGAATATTTAACTGTCCAAATCTAAAAGCAAACTCAGTTCCCCAGAGCTCAGATTAGGAACTGGCCTGGATACTAAAGTTAGATATTTAGACCAAAGCGGAGGTCAGAGATTGACCTTTTGAAATCAAGTTACCTGAAAACCGCTAAACTACATAATATATTGGATGTCCGCTACTAGGTGTGCGATCTGTGGTAGAGTAACTCTACATTTCTTAGCTTTTAGTTGGAATAAACTAGAAAATTCAATTGAATAGGGTACTTCCGAGACTCTTAACAAAAGCCAAAAGCTAAGCAGAGCTTGTGTTATGGGTACTAGATGACTGTTATACTTATTACAACACATCAAATAGATAGATATTTTTAATGTACCCAGAACTGAACGGAACTAGAAAATACCCAGAACACCCGGAAAAAATATTTGCAGATCGTACAAACATTTGTGCTAGGGCAGAAATCAAACAGAAATCAAATCAAACCCCTGCGTCAGAGGCGGAGCTTCTCCCACATCAGTCATCAATACTCATTCAATCAGAGAATGAAAATTTAAAATGATTACTGAAATTTCCCAAAGGAAGAATATAACTCAGTGTGGTCTCATTTTCAGAGAACAGCTTTAAGACAGCTTTCAAGGGCAATACTCGTATTACGGTAGGCAAACGATACAGGAAAACACCGAAAACATAACCTGAAGGTTGATGGGGTCGACTCACAGAATAACTGGCGTAGAACCCGCGTGTTCACCACTTTTCTACATGACCTTGAAGGGCATTATCAGGGTAAGTTTGTTCCATCTTTGCGAAGCGTAATTAAAGACCTTGTATGTGTAGATAACTTAGATGTATGTCACCCGCATCCGGTAATAGATTGAGAGCCGCCCTCGCCGTATATTATTGTGAAATGCGAGGATATGCCAGCTCCCTCATGACGTAACAAATTTTCCCAAGAAGTATATTCCACTCTGCTTGGGTTTGGGGCTGATGAAATGAAATGAAAACATTTATTGAAAAAGAAATACACAATAACAGTGGTTAACTCAATGTTAAGCTAAAACTAGGTGTTATCAGTTTCTCTGTTGATGAGTTGCGGTGTAGAAATTTTCAGCAAGTATTCATTTAGTTGCCCAAGACAGTTGTTCTGTCTAAAATCTCACAAAAAAGGACTTACTATCAGGTTAATTTGGTCGTACTATCAGCTAGATTGTGGTCAAACGAAGGTCAGACCTTCGTTTGACTAAAAAAATACTTTCAGTTTTCCCTGAATTTTTTGGTGCCATTTCTTAATATTCTATACTGACTATTTCGAGTATTCAAACATAATATCCAAATTTTAACACCTGCTTTCAAGTGAACGGGCTTACAGAATGGGACCTTGTGACATCTGTATCTTTACTGACAAAGAAAATTACCATCAAATAATACAAATTTAGAACTAGTATTTACAGTTGAAACAATTGAGCTAACTGCAAACTGTTGCAAACAATCTACAGGTAGCTCAACTGATCCATATCAATACCAGTCGGAAGCGTCCCCAAGACGTTGGCTGCATCATTGCTCCGCTGTATGGCAATGCTGATGCGCTGCGCCAGATACTCACCAGCTTTCAGGTCACGCGTCGCTTCGACCAGTCGCTCAGATAATTTTTTAAAAACTCGAATATCCTCGGTACGGTACCTCTCGGACCTAGGGTCTCGACTCGAAGGGGAGCAAATATGTTGGCTCTGTCGAGATCTGCATATTTGTGCCTCTTGAGATCCTCAGCCAAATCTGCCGTCACACTCGCCCTCACGGATGTCCTCGGAAGATAGGAAGGCGCAAGTGTGTCTCCTGTCTTAAAAGAGACCCAGGTCGTAGTTGGCCGGAAAAACAGAAGACGGCAGCTAGTTCAAAATCTTAGCGGAACGAACGATAAAGGTAAAGGAAAACAACCGCTTACGAGTGGAAGGAATATGCTCAAGATAAAACGACGTCTCTTGTGTAAATGTGTAATAGACTAATATACCGTACGTCTGCTTGTACTGGAGTGCTTTGCGAAAATGGATAGAACCTTGAAAAAGAAAATGTATGACAGCGCTTGTGTCAGTTCAAAATGGTTCCATCTTATTCTGAACGCTCACGGATTAGGTTTCTATACCTATAACAAAAATACAATTTTGTAGATTTTATAAATGTAAGAATAACATAAAACAGAATCTGCTGACTCAGCGGCAAATGGATCGTCCTTTCGGTCGATTACCTTTCCGCCTTTGCCGCAAAGTTCGAACGCGAACCAGTGATTTGTGCATTTCATTTGTGCACCTGATTGCGTTAGATACACGTGAACTTAATAATAAAGGTTACTTAACATGCCTATGAAATCACGGTTTTTGAGTAAGACCTAGTCCATCCCAAGGTTGCCTGGAAGAGATCGCTCATAGCGATAAGGCCGCCTTTGTACTTCGTCTACTCTTAGCATTTATTTATGTATTGTTATCTGTATTTGTATGGTACAATAAAGTATTATCTATCTACCTATTTGTCACCTTGGAAAAAGACGTTGTACAAAATAGAGTCGGTAGAGTTTGCAAAATATTAGTAGGTAGGTATAATGTTTAGGAATTTTTGGTTTACTTTTTAACTTCTCTATTTTCGCACATTTCAGCGAGATCCTCCAATATTTCCAATGGGCTAAAATAATATTAAAAGACGAGAAAGAAAAGGAACTCACTAAAAAAAATACCAGT
The DNA here is from genome assembly GCA_963564075.1 of Eupithecia subfuscata. NCBI lineage: Eukaryota > Metazoa > Arthropoda > Insecta > Lepidoptera > Geometridae > Eupithecia > Eupithecia subfuscata. The sequence continues at coordinate 2,386,608 of OY751116.1, read as the reverse complement.
ATATGTTTGTCTGAAAATCAGTGTTATCATGAGAATTGATTCTAGAAAGTTACTATTAATGAATTTTCTCATAAAAAATAACCCATTCCAACGGTATTTGTACATCACTGTAAATGTTTAACTCAGAAAGAATTTTAAATCGCAAAATTTATGGGTTCAATAATGAACATTGCAGCTCTCCAGCTATTTTGAATATCTACCTAAATCACCCGGACACTTTTGCAGAGCATGTTTCTGGCACTTTTATGTTCCCATCTATAACGCATGCATGGACTATTATCTCTGAATGCTAGCTCTTGCTGCATTGCATGTAGTCGAGGACATTACTTAAATGAGCCGCAACAAGCCATCGGTTAAACTCTGGACTATCCTGAAGAATAAATCAAGAAGTTTCGCGGAAGAAGTTTTGTTACTGCAGGAAAATGCTCTTGAGATTTTTAATCCATTAAAGTTTACATGAGGACAACGCAGTTGAACCATGTGTAAACAGGTAACTAAAAAGAAATATAATAAAATTTTAGTTAGTAACTCTGGCAAATTGCGACATACGTCAAGAAATCAAGAACTTTGCTGATGTTATCCTTAGTTTACTATTTAGTTAACTAAATAAATCTCTGTAAAGTAACTAAGCAAGTTTCTATCCTGAACGCTTGCCAATACTCGTAATGGGTACAAAGATTCAAAACCAATGATAATCTTGAAATGACAAAATGGGTTCGATATGGTAATTACCTAAGCTAAATTTCAAGCTTTCAAGTAGGTACCTATATACATTATCAAAATTGTAGTTTTAAGTAAGCATGTAATAATTTAGTTATTATAAGTTTCAAAATAAACTTATTAAATTTATTCATTATTGCACGAAAAAAACAACATGAACAAGACAAAATTAAAATTAAAAAAAAAACCCGCCGACTTTTATTGGCTGTACTCACCGATTTTCATGAAACATGGCTAAAAACACTCGGGAGAAAATTATCTATGACACAAAAAAAACTAAACGAAAATCGGTTCATCCGTTTGATTTTACGATACCACAGACAGATACACAGACAGACACGTTAAACTTATAACACCCCTCTTTTTGTCGGGGGTTAAAAAACAGGCGAGCCTAAAAAGAGTTATCTTCCAGCAAACCTTATTCGGAGAGAAAGACAACGTTATAAAAGTACATACATGTGCATGTGCATTTATTAGTTTTTATAAAATATTAATTTCATTTTAATGCTGAGCTTTCAAAACACCTGTACGGATAGACTCATTCATAGCCGTTATAAATCACAAAGCAAACCTATCCGCAGGGACTAGAACCCACAGATTTATAACCCGGTCATTATAAGTTGGTTGAACACTTGAATTCAGCAGCCGGCAACCGCGTGTGGCGATTAGGTGGAACAATGTGGTTGCAGCTAAAATATGAGGAAAGTGAGGGTAGATTAATGTAGAAATTTACAGAGATTTAAAATTTTAACGTTTAAACATCGATGTAGGTAAAATTCGAGAGCCTATCCAGCTTCTCGAAAGTGGAATGCTCAAATTAGGTCTAATTCTCTTCGGATGAATAAATGATGTGATGATAATGATATCATCCTTCCAGCCGAATCTTAGACTTAGAATATTAGTGTGATTATTTGGTTCCAAGAACCAGTTTCTTCATAAGTTGTGTAGTTTTCTTATAAATAAGGAAAAACTTGATTTTTGCTCTTACGCCGTTCCAAAATCGCATGCTCTATCCTATGAACGCGAAACCCTATGCTTATCATTTTCGCAAAATGGCCCGCATGGTGCCCTCTTAAGAGCGTTTACGCCCTCCATTCGCAGTTTGGCTCAAAAACAATAATTTTCAAACCCGTTAATATCATGAACCACTTATCTTACACAATATGTTAATTACTAATAATTATAGGAAATTTCGTTGTCCAACTAGTTCGTTAAGAAAAAATTCCGATTAAAATAGTATGTACGCATTCTATCGAGATACCTTGGTAGAGGTTTTCTTAATTTCCCTATCAGCATCAGTTTCGAAGCTCAAAATATTATGAAAATACTGACATATCTAATAACCAAAAAATATGAACAAATCAATAAAATCCTTAGAAAATTAGTTAGTTAAAAACTCGCGGATACACTGACACGCTCGCTTCTGTGTGGGTTTGAATTAACCTAAACTTGACATCGGGCGCCAGGCGTAAACGCTCTTAAGCATTAACTAACTTAAGCACAGTATACTTACGTAAACTCGAATAGCTATTGTAACGTATTTATCCCATAACTTGGGAGTTAAGGCTACATATTGTTCCGGCGAGTTGGTATCGGCTCGCGGGCGTTCATGCCTGAAATTGTTTCCAAGTTTATAACAGAGCCTATGCATTAAATAGAGGCTGGTTGGCCGTTTTGTTGACTTTTAGCGCAAACAAAGTGTATTACCTAGCCATTTAAACTTTCTGCCTAATAAACATTGGACACTGTTATATTTATTTATTTATTTACTTATTTACATTAAGTTGGGCACTAAGCCCACCCTTTGGGACAAAGGGTAGGCTTAATGCAGAGACATTTTCTACCTGCCGACCAAATCACATGTTTTGATTGGGCGTGCTAATACAAATATAGATAACCTTAATACATTAATATCTTACAAATATACATAACCTTAATACATTAATTTGTCACTTTACAGAAGAAAAATGACAAATTAATAGTATATTTATTGGAATTGGAATCGTCTTTCTTTCCTTCTTCGAATGGGACAGTTCTTACAGCATTATCTAGCCCCAAGCTAAGCAGAGCTTGTGTTATGGGTACTACCGTAACTGATATCGAATTATCTTTCCATCGTGGTGTTATTAATTTCACTGTAGGTAAAAGTAGATTCCCCTTTTCTGAGCCGTACAGAACGTTAGGCTGTGTATTATTATGTAGTTTATGAATATTATTATCTATATGTAGAATAGTATCTCAGTAGAATTAAACTATCCTACACCTACGTGCAAATAATTCATAATTCCGATTGCAGTAAAACCACCAATTGTAAATATCATCAGCAAATCGACTATCGGAAACAGATCAGTGCCTAACATTATTTAGTGTCTTCACATTCTTAAATATTTTGTCCATATGTCCCACTTCAAAATATTTTGGTTTTGAGCTTTAATAAAGAAAGGTCTACGTAAATAAAATACAATACAATACAAAATCATTTATACCTAGTTTTATAACTTGTTTCAATAGCTTTCAGAAAAATCACCATAATCAAAAGCATTCTATCGCTAGACGTAAATAATACGCAAGGTGCATTCGCCGCGCGCGCGCAAAATATAATATGTGCCGCTTGAAGCGGTTTTCAAAAACAGGGGGGGGTCGAGGTCAAAAGGTTAAATAGGCAGGTACCTACTAGTTTTAAATTACTTACAAAAATGTTAAGATATTTGAAATGAAAATCACTGAATTACCCTTTCCTGTTTTTCTGTCCAACATCTCGAAATCCACAGCAACAACCTCATGAAAATTCATCCCATCCCCATCGCTTCACAGACTAACAGCTGTAACTGATTGTAGATTTAATCAAACAAGTTACAACAACAGCCTCCGACACTAATCAACTGGCGGGAACAAATGAACCGGCTTTGAATATATCGAACGGTAAAAGTTCTGGCACGATTTTTCAGGGCCTGTATTCGCTATGTATCTCTTTGTGTAAGAATGTGGTTCTGGCTCGATTTTTCAGGGCCTGTATTCGCTATATATCTCTTTGCGTAAGAATGTGGTTCTGGCTCGATTTTTCAGGGCCTGTATTCGCTATGTATCTCTTTGCTTAAGAATGTGGTTCTGGCTCGATTTTTCAGGGCCTGTATTCGCTATGTATCTCTTTGCTTAAGAATGTGGTTCTGGCACGATTTTTCAGGGCCTGTATTCGCTATGTATCTCTTTGCGTAAGAATGTGGATTTGGCTCGATTTTTCAGGGCCTGTATTCACTATGTATCTCTTTGCGTAAGAATGCGAGATTGTGATAGTAAAAATTTCTACTTCTGGGGCGTGATTTTTTTCAGTTTTAAAGTAAATATAAAGAGCGGCGGGCCATAACTTAATTCAAAAAATTATTAGAAATCTTAAAACCAAAAACTTATGTTTGTGTATACCTCTCAGCCGTGTAGACACGTACCTAAGCACCACTGGTTCTGCCAGAAGACCAGCGTTGCTCAACTTCTTGTTGGGCAAACTTAACATGAGGTAGGACAAAAGGTCCTACCTCATGTTAAGGTTCACATGGCGGTGACACTCTGTTATATTTAAGGTTTTTTCTATCAATGTGTATTTGTGAGCCTATAAATTGATTTTCTACCTTATTCTTCTTTCTTTCTAATTCTAATTTAGGATAAAGTAAGAATTTGCTACATTTTTGCTAAGTTTTTGCCGGATTGTGCTACATTTTGAACGTGTCTCCGAAACTTACTCAAATATTTATCACTACCAATTCAGAACAATGACAAGGTGTCATAGATCACGAAAATTTACTAACTACGGGCGATGTAACATTAAGTAGGTACCTAGGAACTAAAATTGTGCGAGCAGCGTTTTGGCAAGGAACCGTATGAATACGGATCCCATGCAATGCACAACCCTTTGGAAGTTTGTGACGAAACGATGTAATTTCCCAGTCCGGGTCCAAACGACCCCGGCCGTATCATGTTGATAAAGACCCGTATCAGGCAGCTTGAGAGGGTTAAAGTGCCTTGTTATAAGGCAATTTTACTGTAATTATGTACATGCGGCTCAAGGACATGATAATGGTGCTGTTATGGACGGAACGTGCTGCTTATAATTGAGAAAAGACGTTCATTAGTGTCCTTAATTTCCTTGGTAGTGGTAGGGTCTAACACGGTAGCCAGTGGCCTGCCTTTATTTCTTTGGGAGTTTTGCCATGTAGAAAGTCTTAAAGGAAATAACCATTAAGTATAAGTAATAATTTCAGGATCGTGTAACGAGATATATTCCATGATCTAAACGCGCTACAGATCATGTCAAATATTCCGTTATAGTTCCGTTATAACAATCATGTACTTGTAAAAACTGGACATTGTAAAGTTTCTAAAAAGTTTACATTTGTTCAAACTGCTATTTTATTATTCTAAAAATAATGTTTTCTTTCGTAAAGCCCTCCACATTCAAATTCAGGGCCCGCTGTTAGTGCTACCCTTCAAAGTTATTGAGGGCTTCTGGCATCCGTTTCCCGTTTCCAAAGGAATAAAGTACGCTCATACCTTCTCATTGAGATTCCCAAGGCGTACCTGTTTTTGCCCACGGTATCAATAATTCTTCTATGACCTACAAACGAATACTTTCCGGGAGAGGGTATAAGAAAGTATTAAAGAGTAGAAAAATATAAAGTACACAAATGTTCACAGATGACTTTTTGTATTTGAGACTCTTAAAAGTTGTCGCAGATAACAGGTGCACAACTACACAGAGCAAAAAGACTAACTCGTATCATTTAGATGCATTTCCTATTGAAGGCCTTATTTCTTATTCTTATTTCCTATATAAGATGACAGATATCTCTCGCGAGTAGGGTATCAGTTCGGGTTAGGGTACATCTGGGCCGAATCTCAAACTGATCCACGGACGAGATGTCCACTTCACTTTTGAGTTAGGGTACATCTCGTCCGAATCTAAAATCTCTTAGTTTTAGATTCGGATCAGATGTACCCTCAACCAAAAGTGAAGGGGACATCTCGTCCGAATCTCTTTTTTTTCTTTTCTAGGGTTCTGTATCGAAATGTCTTAAATACACATCCAGCACAAATGCTGCCAGATTTCTAATGGTAAATTGTAGTACTCGTCGAGAACTATATTTCGGAAGACAGCTATCCTCAAATCATCTTATCTCGGGAACTAACCATCCTAGAGCACTAGTTTCTGAAGGTAAAATAAAGTGCTCGTCGAGATCTACAATTTTGATGACAGCTGTCAAACTTCAAATCATCATATCTCGGGAACTGACCATCCCAGAGCACTAGTGTCTTAGGGTAAAATAAAGTGCTCGCCGAGATCTACATTTTTGATGACAGCTGTCAAACTTCAAATCATCATATCTCGGGAACTGACCATCCCAGAGCACTAGTCTTAGGGTAAAATAAAGTGCTCGTCGAGATCTACATTTCGGGTGACAGCTGTCAAACTTCAAATCATCATATCTCGGGAACTGACCATCCTAGAGCATTAGTTTCTAAAGGTAAAATAAAGTGCTCGTCGAGATCTACATTTTTGATGACAGCTGTCAAACTTCAAATCATCATATCTCGGGAACTGACCATCATAGAGCACTAGTGTCTTAGGGTAAAATAAAGTGCTCGACGAGATCTACATTTTTGATGACAGCTGTCAAACTTGAAATCATCGTATCTCGGGAACTGACCATCCTAGAGCACTAGTTTCTGAAGGTTAATAAACTGCTCGTCGAGATCTACATTTCGGGTGACAGCTGTCAAACTTCAAATCATCATATCTCGAGAACTGACCATCCCAGAGCAACTTTATTTTACCTTCAGAAACTAATGCTCTAGGATAGACAGTTCCCGAGATATGATGATTTGAAATTTGACAGCTGTCATCAGAAATGTAGATCTCAATGAGCACTTTATTTTACCCTAAGACACTAGTGCTCTGGGATGGTCAGTTCCCGAGATATGATGATTTGAAGTTTGACAGCTGTCATCAAAAATGTAGATCTCGACGAGCAGTGTATTAACCTTCAGAAACTAGTGCTCTAGGATGGTCAGTTCCCGAGATATGATGATTTGAAGTTTGACAGCTGTCATCAGAAATGTAGATCTCGAGGAGCACTTTATTTTACCCTAAGACACTAGTGCTCTAGAATGGACAATTCCCGAGATACGATGATTTCAAGTTTGACAGCTGTCATCAAAAATGTAGATCTCGGCGAGCACTTTATTTTACCCTAAGACACTAGTGCTCTGGGATGGTCAGTTCCCGAGATATGATGATTTGAAGTTTGACAGCTGTCATCAAAATTGTAGATCTCGACGAGCACTTTATTTTACCTTCAGAAACTAGTGCTCTAGGATGGTTAGTTCCCGAGATAAGATGATTTGAGGATAGCTGTCTTCCGAAATAGATTTCTCGACGAGTACTACAATTTACCATTAGAAATCTGGCAGCATTTGTGCTGGATGTGTATTTAAGACATTTCGATACAGAACCCTAGAAAAGAAAAAAAAGAGATTCGGACGAGATGTCCCCTTCACTTTTGGTTGAGGGTACATCTGATCCGAATCTAAAACTAAGAGATTTTAGATTCGGACGAGATGTACCCTAACTCAAAAGTGAAGTGGACATCTCGTCCGTGGATCAGTTTGAGATTCCGCCCAGATGTACCCTAACCCATCAGTTCGATGCTCGTGGGCCACTCGTTTGAATCTTGTGGGAAGCCATTTGTCACTTTAAAATGTGTCTAAAGTTAACGAGTTTAAAGCCCATATCTGAATGGTCATTTTTGTTCTACGTGGTAGCGTCGTTGGATTAATGCGTGCAGAGCTTTACATGGGAGAGACAGCTCCAAGCCGAGATGCATGGAGAAGTCTTGTGTCAAAAGACAAAATCCATTTTGGGTGGCTGAATCACAGGAGTAAAGATTCTTGGACCCTAGAAAAATTATTGCAGGTTGCCTTGAAAATAAAAAATAAAGTAGGCATGGTAAGTCGCAAAAGACGAAATTGTAGAAGGTATGATGACGTCTACAATTTCGTCTTTGGCTTTCTGTGATCAGAGTGCTACTGCCTGTAGTAGTTATCATAGAGGTATACAGATAAATCCTGGCACAGAGAACCTTTAAGTTCAAATAAGCCAATTTGGTCGTGCATTGTTAAGTTCGTGTCTCTATCTCCGATTTCAAAACAAACGATCCAACCAAATTGGTCCTTGCAAGCAAACCAGAAACCAATCTGTTGAAATGAACCGTCGAATCCAAAAAGCAACTACTAAATATTTCAATACGTAAAAGCAACTGGCCTACAAATCTGTTCACATGTGTTACCAGCCCCAATTCAGTTCGAATCCAATTAATCTAGATACCGACCCAAAAAATATCAGAACGGAAAAGGCCGGAGAACAAACAGGGCTTGTAAGGAAATTATTGGCCCTTTTGCCTTAAGGCTTTTTCAGTAGGTACTTAAGTACCTATGAATGGATTATGTTATTTCAATGGGTTGTATAGTATATAATTCAAATAAATCCTTGCAGAGCAATTCTATCCGGTGATTTATATTTTTAGATGAGCCATTTCATACCGTAGTTCAGTAACTGCGGTCCCCAAACCGCATGCCCAGCGTGGGGATTATGGGCATTACCCCCCATGGGGTAAAAGCCAATAAGGCGCTTATCAGTGGGAGGCCTGCGTCCAGCACTGGACCAATGGGTATAGGCGTTGAGGTGAGGTGAGGTGAGGTACATAATCTTTATATATATATTACTTCTGTGAGTGTGTATGTCACTTCTCTCAAACGACTGGACCGATTTTGATGAAATTTTTTGTGTGTGTTCAAGGGGATCTGGGAATGGTTTAGATTCACAATTTTTTTATATATATACAAAAAACTCGAGAACGGCTGGACCGATTTCGCCAATTTTGGTCTTGAAATGTTTGTGTAAGTTAAGGGAAGGTTTAAAAGGTGAGAGCGGTACGAAGTTCGCCAGGTCAGCTAGTTACATATATAGCTAATTGATGTATGAAATGGCTCATCTAAAAATATATATTATGTAGCTTTAGATAGAGTGATCCTACTGATACAATAAAAGCAAGGCAAAAGTTTGCGAAGATGTTTGTGGCATGACAACGCTTGAACCACTCATCTGCCTGAAAATTTGCATAGATGTAGTGTAGTATGGTTGGTACCTAAAATAACATAATAGGCTACTTAAATCCCAAACAAAACCCGTGCGAAGACATTGTCAGAGGCAAGTTGTTGATGAAACTGAAGAAGATCGTAGAAAACAGTGTGATATTTTTGCAAATTTTAACTACTTAGCTCAAATTGAGTTATCTATAGCAATTTTTTATCTACTTATTATTTTCAGACCATTTCAACAAAACTAAAACCTACGTAGAAGTGGTAATTTTGAAACGATTCATTTTGTGTAGTGAAAAGTAATTATCTATTTAAGTTAATTACCCAAACGGTTCCGTAGTTCTGCTAACTTAATGTAAGCATAGTATACATCTAATTTCCATACGACCATCTAAATAATTTATGATTCCTGTAAGGTCTCGCTAGCGATTCCCTGGTGTGCAATACGGTACGTGTGCGTTTGGGGTCAAGCCACAAGATATTCAGAACGGCTTTAGTATGCCACCTGAATTACCAACCTTCTGTAATTCTCGGAGGTAACACTGAATTTTACAATACAAGTTGTAGTAGAAGAAAACTTTGTAAATTCAGGGCCACGGGTTAGATAGTTCCTACTAATATTATAAAGCCGAAATTTTGTGAACTGTGAATTTTTGTTACCTAAGATCTCCAAAACTACTGAACAGATCATGATGAAATTTGGCATATATTAAGAATATAGCTTAACTTAGATAATAGGTAAGCTACCTATTATACCGAAAATAAGCGTGCAAAGCTGCGGGCAGTAGCTAGTGTACTATAAGAACATGGGATATCACACTAATATTATAAATGCGATAGTTTGGATGGATGGATAGATGGATGGATGTTTGTTACCTCTTCACACCAAAACTACTGAACGGATCAGGCTGAAATTTTGCATACTGGTAAGTCGAACCCTGGAATCAAACATAAAGTTTGTAGACCAACCCAATAGTGGGTGAAATCGGGTGGTGAATATAAGGCTAGTATTATATAACGCTGCGCTTCCAGTGGAGAGCGGATGCGAGAGACCGTCAATAATCCGCTTCCGCCCTTGCTTCCGCTGCCCACCGTAAACGCAGCCTAGAGCTTTCGTAGACCGTAATGAGCTTTATGGTTTGGAAATAATTCGCGCACTAATTGCAATAATCAGGGACGTTTGATATATAACACAATTTAATCACAAAGAAAATGATATTAGTATTTACAATTGAAACAATTGAGCTAACTGCTGACTGTTGCAAACAGTCTACAGGAGCTAACTGCTGACTGTTGCAAACAGTCTACAGATAGCTCAACTGATCCATATCAACACCAGTATAATTCTCTTTGTCACTATGGGTAATTTCTAAGAAATCAAATAATATCGCAAAAAGTTTCGACTTTGACGGGACTTGAACCCGCATCCTTCCTTCAGTACAGGAATGTGCTAACCAACTACACCACGAGGTCAAGTGACGTGGGAGTCGAAAATCTTTGCGACTTCCTACACTTCTTCTCATACGTGTGTTCATTTCGGGATAAAAAAAACAGCCAATAAGTTCCTGGTCCTTTATGCGTTCAAAATTTCAGTAGCTTTGGCTTGTTGGTGACATTATGAATATCTTCACATTTTCACAAACTTTATCCTTGATACTAGGAACTTGTTTGTAGGATTACAAAGGCTCATTAAATAGGTAATTTATGTAAAGTCCACGCTTCAATAGAGGCCGACTTTTTAGTTTAGGCAGGTTTTTTTACGTGTAGCCTATTGAGTCTAGACTTGACCCACGGGGTAATTACCTTGTTAACATTCTCTGAAGCCTCAAAAATTCCCTCACAAAGAATTCCCTTCAAAAGATTTCAAGTTTTACCCGCTTTATTTCATTTTAAGTGAGTTATTGGAAATTTAAAAAATATTGAAAGGAATACCATTGATTTAGTAGTTAAGAACACAACCTTTGTCAATGTAAATCCTTCATAGCTGAATACAAACACATGAATATAAATATTCAGAATCAAATAAAAGATAAATTAATTATAGAGTAACTGCCACTGATCGGTATATGTAATATTTAAAAAAATATATGTTAAATAATATAATATCGTCGCCGTAGAGCGAAAAGTCACTAACTCGCTATTTGGGCCAAATCGAGTTAGATGTGCCATCATAATCCCCGATTTTTTCTGCATTTTTCAGTCTGACAACCGTATCCCTAGCTATCACGGTTTTCATTTTAGGTTGTGCAAAAAATTCACTAACTCTACATTTGGCTTACAGCATTTTAGTCGAAAACCAACTAAGTAGGCTTAGATACTTTTTTCCTACTTGAAAGAATTGCAAAATATAAACCTAAGTCGGGTTGGTTACTTTCTTTTCTAAAATAATAACTTGTTGCTAGGACCCAGTCTAGTCGAGAAATAACTAAATATACTTGACTAGTTATGTGGTAGCAGGTTTGAGACTGCAATTCGGACCGCACTTTCGACCGGACAGTAAACTTTGAGGTTGCAGAGCTATGTCGATAACTTTAATTCTCTGTCGGATGTATTCGTTACGACTCCTATCCCTTAGAACAGCTCCGAGCATTACTCTTTTCATAGCTCGTTGAGCGACTTTGAACTGGTGGATCAGCCCTAAGGTGAGTGTCCACGTCTCAGCTCCGTAGGTCATGACGGGTAAGACGCACTGATTGAAAACATTCGTTTTCAAGCATTGCAGTATGGATGAATCTTTTTTTCTTTATTTATTTTAAAGGAGTTTTGTCAACATGACCATGTCACTCCCGTAAAGAATGGATGACTCGGCGAGGACTCAGCGTAGTTCGCTGTGTGGTGCCGGCTTAGAATTTGCACCACCCCAACTCTTCCCGCGGGTGTCGTAAGAGGCGACTAAGGGATATCCACCGGGGGCGGGCAGCAGCGCCCCCGCAGAACAATTCTTCCACCGAACTGCGATCCCCAACCCGCATGCCCAGAATGGGGATTATGGACATAACCCTCGCCAAAATTTTCGACTTCGACGGGACTTGACCTCGTGGTGTAGTTGGTTAGCACATTCCTGTACTGAAGGAAGGATGCGGGTTCAAGTCCCGTCGAAGTCGAAAATTTTTGCGATATTATTTGATTTCTTAGAAATTACCCTTAGTGTGGGGTTACGCACTATAATAACAAAAAATATATAAATCCACACAGCATCCTCTAGCCCTAAGCTAAGCAGAGGTGGTGTTATGGGTATTAGATGACTGATTTGTATGTACTTCATAGAATACATTACATTATTCTATTTGTAAATACCTCCAAAGAAAATACCCAGAACACCCTGAACATATAATTTGCAGATCGTACAAACATTTGTCCCAAGGCGGGAGTCGAATCCGTACCCTCTTGCGTTGCAGGCGTATTCGCCCGCCACAATACTCCTATTTGGACTAGAAGTTTATAGATTTAAAGATGAATTTGATCATATTTAATGAATTAATATGAATTTTAACCATGGTGTGCGTGAACTAAATAAAAAGCACCAGAAAATGCACGAGATTTGGCACATTTTCAAACGTAATAAACTCTGTTCGTTTTCGATAAGGTTTTATTAAAACCAAGCGTTAAGAAACGCCAATTCAGGTATTTCAACGACATAATCATGACAGTTAGAAACGTTAAAACATTTTTAAACTAGGAGGAGGTTGCGAGACTCCTTGATAAGAAATGTTCATTTCTGATGCATGCCAACTTGCAACTATTCCGTATTTGAGACCATCAACTCTTTAACCTCTCTTTCCAATAAGGTTTGCTGGAAGAGAACGCCTTCGCCATTATCTCTCTATTTTTAGATTTGCTGTTTTGCAAGGGTATGCCTTCTTTGTGCAAAAAAGACAAGCATCAAAATTATTCCGTACCACCTACGAGTAGATATAATTTTAGATAAAATAGTCTCAATTTTATCTACAACCACAAGGCACCAAGTGTTGCAGGCATAACCTTATATGAAACTTTGTTATAACCGGCCAAAGTCTGGTGGACTGTCGTTGGTTAAGAAAATGTTATTTTTAGATCAAGATTGTGACTAGGTTACGATGAGAGCCGCGCAAAATATTATCAAGAACTCTCTTTGTTAAAATATATCTTGCTATTTTTTCATCTTGAAAGGAAACTTCTCCGATTTTATTAAAAGTAAAGTACCAAACTCAACCAAACCACAGGTATTACCTAAATCATCTATAGAGACGGAACAAGGCTGATGATTGATGGAAAGTAAGAAGTATTTATTTCGGCAAACTTACTACACTTTTTTAATAATTTGTTCTTATCCAAAAGCTTGGGTACCTTCCGCCGTTTTAGTTACTGTTTATGATATCCTCCTAGCCGAATTTCGTCCACAGCGGCCAGTTTCATCGGAGACTAACCATATGCGCAGGACATATATAGTGCACAAACACAGGTGCACTCTTTGTTCCCTCACTCTCATAATCCGATGGGACGGCAGACCGACACGATCTTTTTACTGTTTATAATGAACGTATCAATCTCTAAAAATCGAGGTTATGTTCGTTTAAAGTCGAACAACTGCCAGTATATGCATCCCTATTTTCTCCAAAAACAAACCCGAAATTAAAATACTAGTTACAGTCTGTCCCAAAAGAGAAACATAACAAAGCGGTAAAAGTTACTCACGCTATTCTCTCAAATCTACAATCGAATAACAAAGTGTTAAAGCACATTAATATGGATAGGAGTATACCCTAGTTCAGAAGTACATACCTTCTAACTGGTGGTAGGTAGACACATAATCCTATTAATATATCGTCGCCGTAGAGCGAAAAGTCACTAAGTAGGTCATTTGGTGTTTTGAGTTATGAAGGTTTAAAGTTTTGAAAAACAAAATAAAATCATAACTTTCTTTCGGTATGGGATATTTCTAATTTTATGGTCTCATATGTTAGGAAATATAAAAGCTCTTAAGGTCAATTCACTACAGTCAATGAATGACTGATATTTTCAGGGAAAATGAAAAAAAAACTGACTTAGTTACTTTTCGCCCTCAAATCGTGTACTAACTTTGTGAGACAATGATTTGTTAAAAGTCACCAACTGACTTTTCACCCGTGTTTGGATAAGTTTATTTAGTGTTTAAGTAATTTTTCTAACGCTCTTATCTGCTTAATTTAATATAATTTCTATTTCTCGAATCAGGTAATCAATAAGAAAATGATAAATAATCAAATGCAGTTGTCATACTTCCTTGAACAATACAAAAAAAAATCGCATTCACAACAAGTTATAAGTAAATTAATATTTTTGACGTATTGTTAAGATTTTAAATATTGAAATCCTATTAAAATGATTAATGATAGCATTCTGGTCCAGTGAGTCTTAACATTGTGAATGTCGTAATTCTTGATCATGATTATCGCTTTTCCATGGCATAATCGCTTCTCAAACATAGACCGATGACTGAGTAAGCTTTCCCAATACGGCCTTATAGTGGCATCGGGCACCAGCAGCTTTTCTGCAACATCTTTGTGTGTAGCTGTAAAGTAGAGAGTACTTGAACAATGAATGAAGATAAGTGGGAATGGTCCAGTTCAGACGACGAACGCATATCAACGGGTTTTTTTTTTTCTTGGCCTCTGAAATACATTTCAGTGTGGTACAAACGAACATTTTACCTGGACGGAGGGCAGTTACCCGAAATATTCAAGTTAGCAAATTTTACTGAAAGGAAACATTCCTTTATATTATTTAAACTGCTGGACTACTTGAGAAGGCAACAACAGCCTGTAGTGGTCCACTACTGGACGCAGGCCTCCCCTGATAAGCGCCTTATTGGTTTTTATCACATGGAGGGTTATGTCCATAATCCCCATTCTGGGCATGCGGGTTGGGGATCGCAGTTCGGTGGTAGAATTGTTCTGCAGGGGCGCTGCTGCCCGCCCCCGGTGGATATCCCTTAGTCGCCTCTTACGACACCCGCGGGAAGAGTTGGGGTGGTGCAAATTCTAAGCCGGCACCACACAGCGAACTACGCTGAGTCCTCGCCGAGTCATCCATTCTTTACGGGAGTGACATGGTCATGTTGACAAAACTCCTTTTAAAATAAATAAAGAAAAAAAGATTCATCCTTACTGCAATGCTTGAAAACGAATGTTTTCAATCAGTGCGTCTTACCCGTCATGACCTACGGAGCTGAGACGTGGACACTCACCTTAGGGCTGATCCACCAGTTCAAAGTCGCTCAACGAGCTATGAAAAGAGTAATGCTCGGAGCTGTTCTAAGGGATAGGACTCGTAACGAATACATCCGACAGAGAATCAAAGTTATCGACATAGCTCTTAGAATAAGCATGCTAAAGTGGTAGCGTGCCGGCCATGTCTCGCAAAAACCAACAACCGTGTTCTTGAGAGGAGACCGGGACTCGGCAAACATAGTGTAGGACGCCCTACACCCAGGTGGAGACGGCCTGCCAAAGACTGCAGTCAGATGTCGGACGCGGCAAACTGAAGACACGGTGCTATGGCGCTCATTAAGGGAAGGCCTATGTCCAGCAGTAGACTAACGATGTTGATGAACCAGCGAAGACGTTTTGGACAGGTGGCTAGGGCCTTATATAAGTCACTAGCCACCGAGTAAGCAAAATCAAGAGCGTAAAAGTAACTAAATTGCACGTTTAATTGTCTATCCTAACACAGACGTACGAAAGTTTGGCTTTAATAAATCAACAAAATACTTTAGCTATCATTCAAAACCAAACTTTGTAGTCAAAATTTTGGGGCGAAAACTAACTTAACATGTTAAATGATTTCTTGCTTTAAAATTATGAAGTACAATTATCGCAAATAGCGATCTAGAAGACACTAAGTCGACTTGGTTAGTTTTCGCTTTCAAGTTGTGTATCAAACCTGCTACCACATAACTAATCAAGTATATTTAGTTATTTCTCGACTAGACTGGGTCCTAGCAACAAGTTATTATTTTAGAAAAGAAAGTAACCAACCCGACTTAGGTTTATATTTTGCAATTCTTTCAAGTAGGAAAAAAGTATCTAAGCCTACTTAGTTGGTTTTCGACTAAAATGCTGTAAGCCAAATGTAGTGTTAGTGAATTTTTTGCACAACCTAAAATGAAAACCGTGATAGCTAGGGATACGGTTGTCAGACTGAAAAATGCAGAAAAAATCGGGGATTTTGATGGCACATCTAACTCGATTTGGGCCAAATAGCGAGTTAGTGACTTTTCGCTCTACGGCGACGATATTACAAAGCCGAAAGTACGTGAGTGAATGTTTGTTACCTATTATTTCAAAAACTACTGAGTACGAAATTCGGTGAACACATAGAACGTAAATTGACTTAAGGCGCTAACCCGACCCAAATCAGCGTCACCATCTATTTTATTTTATTATTATGTTAAACGTCCTTTGTATAACATTTTCAAAAATAAAAAGTTTATTTTAAAGCCTCTGTAAAAGTTTTATTTTGTATAGTGTAGACCGAGATGCGAAGTTACTCTTTTTGGCCACGACGATGGTGAGAAAATAAAAGACGCTGATTTGGGTCGGGTTAGCGCCTTAAACAATGGACATAAAACCGGAAATAGCACGGGCGAAGCCGCGGGCAGAAGCTTGTGCTTATGGTATAAGGTGTGTGTGTAGGTTGCTATCACGCGGGTTGTGTGTAGTAGGCGTGATAATGTGATGCTTAATGGAAGTTCAAGCTATAAGCTGTTAATTCTAAATGGAGTACTCAAATTATCAGCTCGAGTATTGCGAAATTCCTAGATACAGAGCGAGAGTTAGAAGCGTTGATAAGAGCAAACTGCATTTTAGTTTTAGGGTAGTAACTAAACGCAAATCAAGAAAAATTTGCAGTGCAGAAATTCATAGGTGATTATTTAATTCACCTATGAATTTCTCATTCAACATTTGCTGATTGCAAACACGCCTTCTTTTTTATCATACCTCTAAAATCGTGGGCGAGTGGCTCTAAGATTGCCACATAACATATCATAATTACTTAAACGCATACTGCCCAGCCTCTCGCAGGGGCGCGCCGCCGTCGTGAAACAGGGGAGAAGAAGGGATGCATCTGCGTCTTGGGCCATGAATAGGTTAGTTTAGTATAGGTAGTTAGGTAGGCTAAAGCTAAACCGAATTTTGAAGTTTCCAGCTTACCTAAATAGGATGGCGCCTTCCATCACATAATTTACGTCAGTGATTAAGCACTCGCTCTGCAGATTTTTCTAGACTTTTTAGACTGCCGTTCGTGTTGTGCCAAAGTTTATAATGCAGCATACTGCAGATTTTTTTACAAAACTGTTTATGGAACAAAATTAACCCTTCGTTTTTATGACCAGTGAACCGAACAACTTTTTGACAGACTTTTTTGATTTATTCACTTGACTCTATGAAGGCAGGTTCAAGAGTAACCGGATAGTATGTATTTTGTAATAATGTCTTTTTTATCATTTTACGTTAATGACAATTTTCTTCGCGAACCGTTTGCTTCTTGGTCATTTTATTTAGAAGGCCTAAATGCATCAATCCATCCGACAGAGAACCAAAGTTGTCGACATAGCTCAAAGAAATAGCAAGCTGAAGTGGCAGTGGGTCGGCCATATCTCGCAAAGAACCGACAACCGCTGGGGTAAACGTGTTCTTGAGTGTCGCCCCCCGGCCAGGTGGGATGAAGATCTGCGAAAGACTGCAGGCAGATGCTGGATGCGGCAAGCTGAAGACAGGGCGCTATGGCGTTCATTAGGGGAGGCCTATGTCCAGCAGTGGACTATAGGCTGATGATGATGATGATGATGATGAAATTCCCCAAGGGCATTTTGCATTAAGTACTACCGTTTTCCATCACACCACACACTATAATATGCAGAATTACGAATGCCGAACTATCATGTTGTTATTCGTCAACATTTCAATATTTTTGTTTATTTTCCAGGCTCAGATTACAAAAAGCAGCAAATTGTATAAATATTTTTGTTGCTTGTCCCGCTGTATGTTCCCATAGCGAAAACGTTTTATGCAAACTGTCTACCTAAAAATGTCACACGCTTTTAAGGGAACCAGAAAAAGCACTTTACCGTTACGTCAACTAATTTAGGCTCATGAAGAGGAAAAATAATTTCATAATTATGTATCAGAAAAATACAGAGAGTCCACCACCAGAGAACCAAAATTCACGTAACTGGAATCAAAGTCGCAGCTTCCTTAATCCTAAACCACCAGCCACTACGCCTCAGAGGTCGTTTACCATGGAAAACAGAGCGCATCAAATTGTATTATTAATTACTCTTCCATCTCCCCACTGCATCCAATTACTCGACCGGAGTGACGGATTAATTCATTTGTTTCGGCGTTTGACGTTCGACAGTTGTTCGGAATGTTTTTTGTTCGCGCAACCAATACCTCAGGAATATATTTGCAATTCAATACAAATACCCGACCTCATGTTTAAATACCGCAATCCCGTGATCGTTGGATAGTGTGTTTTGATGAGTGGTCTTCAAAATATGCCGAATATCCACACAAATCAACGATTGTGAGAACTTTGAGGCTGCCTATACAAGCCTCGAGGCTTGCCGTGACCTCCAAATGCTTAGAATAAAAAAATGTACTTGTAAAACTTTATTCAATACAAACTTGCCCGTGAGATGCAAATTCTTTGCAGTTTTGATTTTTTTCTACAATCTACAAGGAATTCAATAACACTAGGAGAAAATCATTTGCCGCAATTCGTAAACCTATTTTCATGAGGTCAAGATAAACTGACTTCGTAAAACCGTTGGTACGGTTTTACTTTGAGCATTTGGTAATATTGGTAATATAATAAATAGTTAGGTATTGCTAAAAATCAAAATGATTACTATTTGATTGTAGTATTGTTTCTATTATTTGATTGGAATTTTCTTTATCAATGAAGACGAATGTTTGTGAAATGATAATGTAATCAACATAACATTACGTAATGCTCCAAAACGCCATGGCATCGAGGTTAGTTTAATCAGGTTAATCATAGGTTCACGGAAAATGGTTAACTTTGATTTGTGCATTCCGCAATTTTGTTCCTTGCAGACGCATAAAATATAAAAACCGCAAATATTCTAATCTCACGGGCACCGTAAGTCGAATTAGGTACCTATATTAAAAGTCAAGTTCGATAGATGCTTTCTATAAGAGTAATACAACCTCTCTATCATCTGCTAGTTTTCCATGCCGGCCCGATTCCCTTTGGGTACAATGAAGTTTCAACCAATTACTTAGCCGGTAATCTATTTATAGGTTTTTCGAGGCTGCTGACTCGCTATGCAGTATCGAGAAGTAAATAATCTGATTGAGATTTTCACGATTGGTACTGCATCATAACATTGTTAGATTTTCTAATGATCTCACACCATAAGAGTCTTTTCATATGTCCCGGTGCCGGGTACCTGGCGGCGGCGAAGTGTAAGGGCATGTACGATAGCTTTCACACGTACCAGCATAATTTGTAAATAGTTCACCGCCGGGTACCCGGTAAAAGCTACCCGGTGACCGGAACGTGTGAAAGGGCACAATCTCATCACTAGGTTATCATATAGATGCGAGTACTATGTCATAGTACTCGCATCTGTATGATAACCGAGTCATATCGATATTTGACTCGCTCAAGCTTGTTACTACTAGTTACTTGTTTCTGGACTGGTTTCCGCAACTGGGCCACAGGTGGGCCCTTTTTGCGTGTCGGGTAGGGGGCTGCTAATCTAACCACCCGATGTCCTCCAGGAAAGCCAGCAGCTCGCTGACGCCGGTGCATGCCTCCCAACGCTATCGCACTCTACAAGCACATGCGCGGCCGTCTCCTCTGCGTTCATGCACCCTCTGCATGGGGTGCTGTCCGTGATACCCAGATTAAATAGGTTCACTGAAGCTTGATTTAAGCGAACCATTCACTCACTATGACAGACTGTAAAACACTCATCATAAATTGTGATGATTAAGCTATAATGTTACTTCAGTATTTATTCAATAGTCAAGCTTTCTTGGATTTAGGGCATGGTGATTCCTCTTTCGTCAGAAGCAGTTTTTTGTATAATTTCAGTTCGTCATAAATGTCAGTTGTGGATAACTTCTAATGACCCTTTCTTCAGATTCCGCTTTCGTCATAATTCTTCAGTTCCTAGTCTATCCGCGAATAGAATTACCAAGCAAATCTACCTATCTGCGGATTGGACATTGGGAACCGACATTAATGATAGTCATGACCAGTAAAACAAAATTTAAAAAATATATGCCTGGAAGAGATCGCTCATAGCGATAAGGCCGCCCATTGTGCATTGCAAGAGTACTTGTATTGTATACTTTAATGTGCTTAATGAATCTTCTGAGGGTTATCTTATTTTATCCAACGTATCATTTTACCTAAATATAGTTTTACTTTAAATTTAACCCATAAAGTCCCCTTGCCTATACCAGTTGTACAATCGCGCTTGCCAAGTAGGAATTGTGTCAAGCATTCCCTTGAGATTCCCGCTTGCCAGGATAATCCGAGTAGAAATAGTTTAATTAGGACGTCATGTAAGCAATTAGCTAGCACAGCTGCCGGCTATCCTACGGGATACGGAACACTGAGCCGATACTGATATTGCTAAGTAGAGTTAGGTTCGATTTGATACGAACACTAAGACAGATTCTCTGAAAATCGGAGTTTGAGAAGCTCAACACTGCTGGTCCACAGCCCCCCCCCCCCCCCCCCCCCCCCCTGATAAGCACTTTTCTCATGGGGATAGTGCCCATAGTCGCCACACTGGGCATCACTGGGCATAAGGGTTGTGAATCGGAGTTCGGTGGGATACTGCTAGTAATTTGCTTGCTTTTAGAAAATGATGTATTTCAAAAGTGGTCTAATGTGTGCACATGTTGGCAGAGTCATCAAAACGTCGTTTGTACACTTACTAGCAGCCTGTGGGCAGACCATTAGAAGATTGAAAACTTGGTATCTGGGTATACTTTGCTGCATTCTGCTTATATGCGCAAAAATTGCTACGAAAAAACAAGGAAAACCAATATCAACTGTTTTTCAATCTGCGTAGCACGTCTACGGCGTAGAGGGTCTACGAAGACAGACATAGACATAGACATAGACATACCATTTATTTGCCGAAGAACGAAGATAGGCGCAAAATAGTTTTGCTACGACAAAATTTTTAATGTATGTAAATACGAGTATGTTTGTACGGGTGGAATCTTGCAACTCAATTTTGAAGCAGATATCTTTAACCGATTAAGCTGAAATTTTGTATACACGTTTAGTTTGGATGACAATGCATTAAAAGGTTGTAACTTATTATGCAATACAAAATACTTTATTGTACACCAACAAAAATACAAAACACGAGACCTTACCTAAGATACAAGTACAATGGGCGGCCTTATCGCTTAGAAGCGATCTCTTCTAGGCAACCTTTGGAAGGAAAGAATTATGTGAATTTGAGAACGGCAGGGGTGTACCAATTATAATATTGACAACAATATAAATACCTAAAAATAAAAACAACTTAAATAAATATCCGACTATATATATATATACATAATAAACTTTATAGTTCAGTTTTAGCCAACGGTTCTTATTGGTTTTGTTACTGTAGGTTTTTGTATTAATGCTTTACATTGTAATGTAACCAAACCTTGAAAATCTTAACTAGACTAATATGGATTTTGTTTCACCAATAAAATATATCCTCAATGAGTGTATGCCGTAACAAATTCACTTTAGTTAGTAACCGCTTAGTCAGCGTTCCTAGTTGCAATGTTTAGTTTGCTGTACAAACACCGCACAGCACTGAGGGCTTTCACAGATTACTTTATAGCAAGTTCGACAACGTTATGCATTTGGTACTTATGTAACTTAGCAAAATTAGGTTAAAACAATAGGTACATAGATAGAATGTAACAAGTGACCAAGTGAAAACTATGAAAAAACCCGACAAAAAGCTGGGATTTTTGTCACTCTTCGCATAATGCGGGATCAAAAGTTTACAAAATATAGATCAAACCATATAGGAGTCCAGATGAGTATTTGATTTCTCGTTTATATAATTCGCTTTAGCCGTTTTGATGCTTGGAGGCGGTCTCGAGTCAATGAAGAGTGTTCACCGACCACATAGAAAAACTCGAAAAACATAACCTACACGCCTCGCAGGTAAAAAAGACAAGCTGAAAAAAATGTAGTGCAAAAAATGTGTACAGTTTTCTTAATTAGGTTTGTAAAATAACTTCCGACAACTGATGTTGCGCGGTGGACGAAGGTTTTCCTGTGACGCAGGGTTGCGGGTTCGATTCCCGCCTCGGGACTAATGTTTGAACGATTTGCAAATATTTTTTCCTGGTCTTCTGGGAACTTTCTATGTATTATAAAAAAATATCAATCTATGTAATGTACTTCGTATTATGTATATCAGTCATCTAGTACCCATAACACAAGCACTGCTTAGCTTGGGGCTAGATGATACTGTGTGGATTGTCTAATAATACATGTTTAAAGTAAAAAGTAATTCCTTAGGTATTAAGAAAATTGCAAATATGAAACACGAAAAGGTTTCCAACGCCCAGGCTCCTTACGGGTCAGCTGCTGAGTTGGTGCTGGTTTCAGCTAGTTACAGCTTTTAACAAAATTATGCAACCAACTATTTTTATATTAATATGCAAAAGTGCTTGCTGGGAAAAGAAAACCGAGAACAACGCTGGGTCTAATGAAACTTCATTGTTATTTAATTATTATTTTCTGCAGAAGCACTTATGTTCCATCTTGTATTTTCTGCCTATAATAAGTTACAATATTCGGGTACGGTCTTTTCCACTTAGAACGGTCAATGAATATTTGATACCTTCTGAGATGACCGAATCCTTTTGAGTCTCTCGAGGCCGTATCATTACCATCACATCACGCTAATATTATAAATGCGAAAGTTTGGATGTTTAGATGTATAAATGGATGTTTTTTATCTCTTCACGTGAAAACTACAGATCGGATCGGGCTGAAATGTCGCATAGAGGAAGTTCTAGGCCTCGAACAAAACGAATTTTCATCCCATCAATGAGTTCCCATGGAAATAACCTTTAAACGTTTCCATAGAAACAACGCCTAGTTTGTACACAAAGCTCATTAGATAAACTTGGAGGGATGACTATTTTGTAAATGGCATTCTGGGAACATACCTACACAGATCAAGTACATACAGTCAGTTCTTAGACTAAATTTAATTGCAATTATCTGCCACTTGAGCATACAAACAATAACCCCCAATTCGATAAAAGCCAAAAAGGTGATTATCAGGGGGAGGCCTGCGTCCATCGGTGGACCAGTATATGCTGAAGACCTGATCATATCACTCAGTATAAAAAAGGTTGCGAGATGGAAAGGTTTCCAAAAGAGAGCAGAGACATAAACAATATTCTAATATGTACAAAGTAAAAACTCGCTGCTGTCTCAGCTAACATGTTTCTTCAAAGTTAGACACAAAACCATTTTCTCAGTAAGTATATTAAGACAAACACAGTCTCCAAGTGTAACCGTGTGCATTAATAATAACATATGAGGTAGGTCAAGCGTGCGACCTACATGGGTATAACCTACGACGTATTATCCGTACCACTCTACGTGGGCTGAATTCTTGGCGTAATTAGAAATTCACTCTGCCGGCAATGGTGCAATAAGCTTAATGGAGGGTCGTGGTGAGAGCAAACAGTTAGGCCACAAAATAGGCAATGTGTACGCTGTAGAACTATGCCGATGGAGAGATTAGCTGGTTTTGGAAAAATCTGAACTCGGATATCTTTGCCTATGTATTATTGACCTCGGAATACGCAAAAAGCCCGCGGTTTCGCACGCGTTGTATCTAAGGAAACGGTAAAAGGTTATTTCTATCCCATGGGAACTGATTAATGGGAAAAGATGATATTCCAGGTCAAAGCCTAATCTATGCAATTTCAGCCCGATCCGATTAGTAGTTTTGCCATGGAGAAGTAATAAACATTCATCCTTATATCCATCCATCTAAACTTTCGCATTCATAATATTTGCTGTGCAATTACGCAAAACCACATCTTAAATTGACATTTAAAAGCCCTTTGAATGGCCTTTGTAATTTACTATTGTATTTGACCATTGAAATAGCTTTTAAGGCCATTGAAAGGGCTTTCAAATGTCAATTTTAGGATGGATAATGCGTAATTGCACAGCAGTTTCATTTTGAGATTTATCTTCCACAAAAGTATCCACCACAATAACTGTAATTTCTGATATAATAAAGCGACTGAAAATAAAATATACAGACCTAAATTTTTTACAGCTTTTCTGTTGATTTTACTATAAATACATCATCATCACCATCATCAGCCTATATTAGTCCACCGCTGGGCATAGGCCTCCCCTAATGAGCGCCATAGCGCCCTGTCTTCAGCTTGCCGCATCCAGCATCTGCCTGCAGTCTTTCGCAGATCGAGATATGGCTGGCCCAGTGCCACTTCAGCTTTCTAATAAATAATAAATACAAAATCTGTGGATTTTCATAATAGGTCATACATAACAATGAACTTTTTATGTGCCGAGGGCCGCATTTTCACATTTTGTGCATACCACATGTAAACTTTTTAAATATTTTATTAAAGTAACTATTTTAAAAATATTTTAAAATCTCATGCATGCTATTTCTACCGTAAATCTTTCTACAAGAGTTGCTCGTTACTTTGCTGCAGCCAAGCTTGTATCGGTAGATTGTGCTTACTAGTTACACTCGTACAGTATTCTATACAAGGTTAACGAATAGCAGAATTAAAACGACTGACTCAGTCTTGCTCAAATAACTCATATACATCAAAGTGGGACATATATCCCACTTCAAAATATTTTGGTTTTGAGCTTTATGAAAGAAAGATCTGCGTAAATAAAATAAATATAAAACCATTTATACCAAGTAGTTTTATAGCTTGAGACAAGCTTAAACTACTTGAACTACTTAAACTTACTTAAACTACTTAGACTTACTTAAACTACTTAGACTTACCTAAACTATGTACTTAGGTATAAATGGTTTTATATTTATAGCTTTCAGAAAAAGTAACCCGAACCAACCTAATCAAAAGCATTCTATCACTCCGTAGAACGACGGTTTTAGCGGTGTTCGAAAACAGGGGGGTCAAGGTTAAAAAGAAAATGTAATGTAATCATTTATTGCTTGAAATACATGTAAATATAAAACGTGAAAGTATATCTTCCTCATCAAAAGGTACACACACATACGTTCACAACTGGTCATACTTCACCCTGACAACAGGGGGTTTGTCATAATAGGCTAGTGTTCTAAAAAATTCTAATTAGCCCGTCAGTTAGATTATTACAGCGGTACTACAAAAAGTTAGACATCTGTTAAGCGCGTGTTTAACAAAAACGTTACCACAAAACTGCTTTCTACGACGGTTTACTGTTAGACACGGCTTAGATATAGTTTAAACAAGAGTTAAACTCTTGTTAAAGCCATGTCTAACTGTTTAGACACTGTTTAGCTAAACGCTTGTTAGACCAGTGTATACGTTGGTTTTTGTAGTACCACTGTTAGAAGATATTGGAAACGTATTTATTCTTATGGCGATTTAACAAAAAAATATAAGGATATAGCCAGTTAAAACTCCACGTGACGTCACACCTTGCGACACTTTTTAGCAAGGTGTGACGTCCCAAACTTTGACGTGCTTTATTTTTTATCATTTCGCATCGGCCAGAAAAAATAATATCGATCGATATATCGTGAGGCGAGCAATATCAGCCCATACAACAAAAGACTCGTCATGACGACCACGAACGTTCTGCCAAGAACGGTACGAATGA
The DNA here is from genome assembly GCA_963564075.1 of Eupithecia subfuscata. Taxonomy (NCBI): domain Eukaryota; kingdom Metazoa; phylum Arthropoda; class Insecta; order Lepidoptera; family Geometridae; genus Eupithecia; species Eupithecia subfuscata. The sequence goes on along the minus strand of OY751116.1, from coordinate 2,360,874 downwards.
GAAGAAGAGAGAAAAAATTACTGTCCCGTCGAGATACCATCTATCTCCACCTCTTTCAAAAAGATCCATGAAACCGTTTGGGCGTGAAAGCATAACAAACAGACAGAGTTATTTTCGAATGTATCATATTAGTGAATGAATTACTTTTTTTATTATTTGCTTCTATTGCTAGTAGCTAGTCGGATATAAAGTGAGCTAGCTGATATCTGGGCTGGGTATGTAGGCTGCCATTTCCACGTGTGAAAACGGCTTGCTTATGCATATGACTTGTTACTTGGGAGCAGCTTTTCATTTTGAGGTGATGATCCTGCCATGGTGATTATAACAGGCTTTACGGTCAAATATGGTACCAAATTGTTCTGTGCATGAGGTCTTTCTTGTCACTCGAGCTCAGAAGTACAAATTACAGAAGTAAGCTTCTTGTTTGGTTCAAAGGACATGGTAGCTGTCATAGCTTGAAGAGTTTGGGACACTGCATCACTACTTTTCTTGAGTGTGAGTATTTCTTAGGTATACTAGGTCACTAGGTTCTTATTAAGGCGAATAGTAGGGTGGATAGTGGCGCCACTACATATTTAATTTTATAATTACGTTATACAAAGGAATTATCAAAAAATCGGACCGCGCCTAGACGATATCTATCTTTTTTTAAATGTATCTTTAATAGTTTTGTACTGTATTATTCAGGCAGATACTTGTTTCAAGAGTTTAGTTCCTATTGGTGGCCACCAAGCTCTCCAAACAAGGTTTTTGATTGAATAACACAAAACAAAACTATTACAGATACATTAAATAAAAGCATGTGATAGGTATCGTCTACGCGCGGTCCGATTTTTTGATAATTCCTTTGTATAGCGTAATTATAAAATTAAATATGTAGTGACGCCACTATCCACCCACCATCCACCATTCGCCTTAAACCAATATTTGACAAAAATATTCCAGTAGTTGTCAGAAACCAGTTACAATTAACGACTAGCGATCCTTACTGAAAAAGGCGGTGGATTTTGTTCAATACGATACTCGACTTTTCACAACAAAGTCACTGAGTCGTCTCTCCCAGTTATTTGTGGAGTATTTCCGCTCGACCTTGTCAAAGGAATTCTTCTGGCACTTTGAAAAGTAGAAGATAGTTGCCAGCATTATTTTACAATTCAACTTTGCGACCGTTTCTAGATTCTCTAGCAGGATATTCTTTGATGCACATCCAAAGGCTTTTTGTGTGATTGTGCCAACATGCTGTTACTGCAGATTTTATTATTTTTGGCACTGCCTGAGCTTGCCAATTCTATATTGCATATTTTACACTGCACTAGAGAAGATATTTTATATTGTTTCAGTAGTTCCGTAGCTACATACTATTTCCCTAGCTAGGTGCAACGTCAAATTCCGACACAATGTAAATTAAATAAATAATGATAAATAATGCTGGACAATCCACACAACATCATCTAGCCCCAAGCTAAGCAGAGCTTGTGTTATGGGTACTAGATGACTGATATACATAATATAATACATTACATAGATATATTTTTTTATTATACATAGAAACGACCAGAACACCCGAAACAAATACTTGTAGATCTTACAAACATTTGTCCCAAGGCGGGAATCGAACCCGCAACCTCCTGCGTCGCAGGCGGACCTTCGCCCGCCGCGCCACATCGGTCGTCAATATAAATTGTTTCAGAAATAAATAAATGAAATGAAAAATTCCACATGGTGATTGTGTTATAGTATACATGCCGTTTTACAGAAGCTATAAATGAAAGAAAATGTAAATTGACGTAACTATGTGTGCCTTGTGTTCCTACAGCGAATAAACATATCCTCACCCTTACCTCACCTCAACAGCCATATTGGTCCACTGCTGGACGCAGGCCTCCCCTGATAAGCGCCTTATTGGCTTTCATCTCATAGGGGTAATGTCCATAATTCCCACGCTGGGCATGCGAATTGGGGATTGCAGTTCGGTGGTAAAATTGTTCTGTACGAGGCGCTGCTGCCCGCCCCCTGGTGGATATCTCTTAGTCGCCTCCTACGCGGGAAGAGGTGGGGCGGTGGTGCAGATTCTTAGCCGGCACCACACAGCTTATGGTGAATATATATATGAATATAAGTAATCCGCTTTGAAAAGCTTTCAAAAAGCAAACAAATTCCTATTGGTTACAAAAACATACTAAATGTAAGACGAGGTAAAACTAAGGGTAAAACGTAACCCGACGTCAAAACAAAAAGATATTCCGTGTGCCTATAACCATTCAAAGTTTTTGTTTATGGACCCAAGTGTGTACAAGCAAAGGGGTTCCGAACATCGAAAAGTTTTGCGAAAAAAACAACACCTTGTGCTTACATCAAACTTTTTATGAAAGTTATTCTCGCCGTTCTCAAAACTTCTGTTTTATTTATTTGGCAAAATGTTGGCAAACAAAGCTGAGAGTCGTGTTTGTAGAAAGAACAAACAAGGCTTTTTTGTAGGCTATTTCAGATTTTAATGCAAGTTCGTGAAGAAACCCTGTTAATAATTTAACATTTCTTTTTAAGGCGAACCATAACGTTGAACTGATAACACATTTCTCTAACTTTGATTGCCATGCTTAACAAAAAGCCAAAACATTTTGCAAAATAAAACAACCACCAGTGAAAGTTATTTTTCATTTGTTAAAAGGTCTGTTCAAAATTTTGTATCTTTTTAAAAAGCAATTAATGAAATGAATAAATAAAATAAATATTATAATTATTATAAAGTTAACCAGGGCCCAACTTCGTAAAGCTCTTTCAAGAAGAAGTAAAGTAGGCATTGGTCTCAACACCTAAATTGGCCGCAATAAGCGTATGAACTTACACATATGTGAATAAGACTCGTCTATCGTATCATTCGAATTAATGTGTTCACATCACCGTTCTATTTAAATGGAGTTAAAGGCATGCGGGTAGCGAGAGAGGGGGGAGTGAAACAAAATACTGGCCGTTTTAGCAGTCTAACGAGAAATAAACGCATAGTAAAAAACTCAAACTAGAAAATAAACTAGTTTTTTTTTTGTTTGTCAGAAGCCAGTATTTTTTACTCGCAAACATAACGCAGAACGACAAATCAAATTCAAATTTCGCAGTGAAACTCGCAAGAATAAAAACACAAACAGTTCGAAATTTGAATGAGTTGGCGCCATGTTTTGATTTTTCATATAACATTTTTATTTTGTTTTTGCTTATTAAGTGTAGAATAAACACACAACAATTATTTTAGCTACGGATTGTGCAGTAGGTAAATAATATTTTTTATTTAAAGAAAGAAAATTAATTTATTACTTCACTAGTACAGCTTGCAACTAGTACAATTACTTATACTTATTTAAGAATACTACAATAAAAATTACCTAGGTAATAATAATATTAAGAGCAGCAAGTAACGCAGCGAACCAAAAGGTCCCATCTCAGCATAATGTTGCTCCACAAGAAGTAGATTAACGCTGGTTTTCTGACAGGACCTTTGGCGCGTGTCAACACTGGTGGCAGACCACAGACACAAAATATCAAAAAATTATCACAAACTACAGCTTGACATCGGGTTGAATTGTCTAAGATTGCAGCTTACAATTCTTATACACAATACAAAAAAAGGGGGATGTCCTCAACCTCAACCTCAACAGCCTGTATTGGTCCACTACTGGACGCAGGCCTCCCCCTGATAAGCGCCTTATTGGCATTTATCACACGGGGAGTAATGCCCATAATTCCCACGCTGGGCATGTGGGTTGGGATCGCAGTTCGGTGGTATTGTTCTGAAGAGGCGCTGCTGCCCGCCCCCGGTGGATATCCCTTAGTCGCCTCTTACGACACCCGCGGGAAGAGTTAGGTTGGTGCAAATTCTAAGCCGGCACCACACAGCGAGCACAGTATCAACTTTGTTCTAAATACAGCGGCGGCATCGATCCCATTCAGTTTTTATGCCGATTACGTCCCAGACGGCGAGCTTAGCTACAAAGTACTCACTCAATAGTTTGGGCTAACCACAGATTATTTAGTTAGTTGACTTACAGCGCTCTGTACTATACTAGGGTCTGTAAGGTGAATGTATTTTATAGGGCAATAAAGTTGGTGTTGCTAGATTTATGATCAAACTAGCTTCTTCTTCGCGCTCGTATTTTTGTTATAATAAGTTGCCTATTATCAAAGTTAGGCTTTGGTTTAAACGTACGCCAAATTTCATCTTGATCTGTTCAGTAGTTTTGGAGATCCAAGGTAACAAAAATTTAAATTTCGCAAACTTTCGGCTTTATAATAATACTAGCTTCGGCCCGCGGCTTTGCACGCATATTTTCGGTGTAATAAGTAGCCTATTGTTTAAGTTAGGCTACGTTCTAAGTGTATGCCTAATTTCATCTTTCATCTTGATCTGTTCAGTTGATTTAGAAATCGTAGGTACTAAAAATTTCACATGATACAAACTTTCGTATTTATAATTAACTCGCATCTGCCTGCCGCTTCGCACGCGTTGTTTCTATGGAAACGTTTTGAGGTTATTTCTATCATAATCTATTTTTGAGGTTATTACAAGTCACACTTGAATGCTATCGAACGGAATAGAATAAATAGTATCCTATGTCAGTCTCCTGGCTCTAAGCTACCTCCTCACCAATTTTCAGCCATATCGGTAAAGCCGTTCTTGAGTTATAAATAGTGTAACTAACACGACTTTCTTTTATATATATAGATAATAATAGTAGGACAGTAGGATTCGTAAGCGTTTAGGTATTCTTGTTAGGCTTATTCACCGAAAGCTTGATACAGAACAGTCGCCTTTCAAAAAATTAAAATTTGATCCAAATAGGTTCATCCATCACATCTTTAATTTTTTCAGGGTATTCTAGACTTATGTAGATTATGTCACTTAGCATTGAAGGTTTTTCTTCACATATTTAATACTAGCTTCTGCCCGCGGCTTCACTCCCGTATTTGCGGTATAATAAGTAGCCTTTTCTAAGTTCGGTTCTATCTAGCCTTACCTAAGTTAGTATTATCTAAGTTAGGCTTTGTTCTTAATGCCAAATTTCGTCTTAATCTGTTCAGTAGTTTAGGAGATCCTAAGTAACAAAATAAAATGTACACTTAACAAACTTTCGGCTTTATAAGATTACTAGCTGCTACCTATGTACGTTCCCGTGAAACCATTTACTTCCCTGCCAAATTTCATTTAGATCTGTTCAGCCTCTTAGGCCTGAAAAGGTAACAGACAGACAGAGAGATAGACAGACAGAGTTACTTTTGAATTTATAATATTAGAATAGAATAGAATATACTTTATTGCAAAAAGTTGTACATAGGCGAACATAATGCTAAATAGCGTCCTCGACCTTTGGTGTGAACAACAATTTGGTAAAAAGAAAAAATTACAAAGAAACTCGTAAATAGACAATACATAAGTGCACTAAGCAAATAAATACAGCTAAGTATAACAAATTATCCTGAACTTGGTAATCCTGTGTTTCAGGCAACAAGAGTGCTAATTGTTAGTTACAAGACAAAATTAAAATTCTAATAAAACCCGCCGACGTTTATTGGCTGAACAGATTTTCATGAAACAAAGCTAAGAACACTCGGGATAAAATGATCTATGACCCAAAAAAACGTTTGGGAGCTACGATACCACAGACAGATACACGGACAGACACGTCAAACTTATAACACCCCTCTTTTTGCATCGGGGGTTAAAAACAATCACTAATTATTATTGAAAAAAGGCATTTAGTTAAATAAATTATTACCATAAATTAAATAAATAATTTATCTTTGACTAAAAATATTAATACTTGTCACACGTACATACGTAATGTAAAGAATTAATTCATAATAATAATTTAATTTAATGTAATAAAATTAATAATGTAGCTAAAATTGATTACCTTACCGATCAAAACTCTTAAGTTCTGAAATCGAATAAAAAGCTCAAAAGTTCACGAACATTACAAACCTTTGCAGAAGTGCTTAGTATAATTCCTTCGTGATATTTCGTGGAATATTCCCTAAATAGGGGAACGTTAAGGATTCACCGCGATAAAGCTGTAATGGGGGCGTTGAGAAGATAGCTTGCTTAGGATTTACACCGCCTTGAATGTAAGTAGCCTTAAACGAGTTTGTCTTGAGTTTTCATCTTTGTAATGGTCTGCCGTCCCAACGGGTTATGAGAGTTAGGGAATGGAGTGTGCATCTATGTTTGCGCGCACACTTGTGCACTATAATATGTCCTGCACACAAGCTTCCATAGTGAGCCATACAGTACATTCGGCCGTGCCATCACACGGAGAATTAACCGTAGATTTTAACGGCGAAGAAACCAATAAGCTTCTTTAGTGATCCATGCAACACTGACGACTGTGCTTTCACACGGAGAATTAACCGTAGATTTTCACGGCGAAGAAACCGGTGTGTCAATAAGCTTCTATAGTGATCCATGCAACACTGACGACTGTGCTTTCACACGGAGAATTAACCGTAGATTTTCACGGCGAAGAAACCGGTGTGTCAAGAAGCTTCTATAGTGATCCATGCAACACTGACGACTGTGCTTTCACACGGAGAATTAACCGTAGATTTTAACGGCGAAGAAACCGGTGTGTCAATAAGCTTCTATAGTGATCCATGCAACACTGACGACTGTGCTTTCACACGGAGAATTAACCGTAGATTTTCACGGCGAAGAAACCGGTGTGTCAATAAGCTTCTATAGTGATCCGTGCAACACTGACGACTGTGCTTTCACACGGAGAATAAACCGTAGATTTTCACGGCGAAGAAACCGGTGTGTCAATAAGCTTCTATAGTGATCCATGCAACACTGACGACTGTGCTTTCACACGGAGAAATAACCGTATATTTTCACGGCGAAGAAACCGGTGTGTCAATAAGCTTCTATTGTGATCCATGCAACAGTGACGACGGTGCTTTCACACGGAGAATTAACCGTATATTTTCACGGCGAAGAAACCGGTGTATCAATAAGCTTCTATTGTGATCCATGCAACACTGACGACTGTGCTTTCACACGGAGAATTAACCGTAGATTTTCACGGCGAAGAAACCGGTGAGTCAATAAGCTTCTATAGTGATCCATGCAACACTGACGACTGTGTTTTTACACGGAGAATTAACCGTATATTTTCACGGCGAAGAAACCGGTGTATCAATAAGCTTCTATTGTGATCCATGCAACACTGACGACTATGCTTTCACACGGAGAATTAACCGTAGATTTTCACGGCGAAAAAACCGGTGTGTCAATAAGCTTCTATAGTGATCCATGCAACAGTGACTACTGTGCTTTCACACGGAGAATTAACCGTAGATTTTCACGGCGAAGAAACCGGTGGTGTGTCAATAAGCTTCTATTGTGATCCATGCAACACTGATGACTGTGCTTTCACACGGAGAATTACCCGTAGATTTTCACGGCGAGAAAAACGTGTGTGAACAAAGGCCCTTGCTCAACAGCCGCGTTCCGTTTGACATAAAACCTAACAATAACCATTTCTTACTCACTAAATAACTATTACTAACTCACTTACATTTGGTTTGAATTGATAGATCAAACACTTGTTTAGGGTTCCGTACCTCAAAAAAAAGGAACCTATAGGGTACCTACTTCCCGTTGACCTAGAATCATGATAATTTGGCAAGACACAAGTTCTAACGGAACCTTTAGTGCGCGAGTCTGACTCGCACTTGACGTTTTATTTGTTTTCTAAACTGTTACTAGGATATAAGGGCTTTCAAGATAACAGCAATTTACTTCTGCATAAAACGTCTGTCTCTTTTAGCGCGTTTATTTCACCGCATTGGCCCTGCATTATTTTTTTAGGACAATCCTATTTATTCTGGTTTAGTCGCCCGTTTTATAAAGGTAGGCAAACAGCACCGACTAATAGTCCAAGAGTTGGGGGAGATTTGACACCGTCACTGTTTTCCTTCAACGTTTCGTAATCTTACTGTATTCAAGCGATATTTTTTCAACCAAATTTTTTATTCAATGACAAATTATTTGCACGTTTTCTATCACTTAAGTTTTATTGAAGACTGGGCCGTGGCGCAAAAGAAAGACTGGATAGAGGGTGTTTAGGCTTTTGCCATGATAGTGCAGTCACCAACTCAATAAAGCCTCTTTGGTAAACTTTATCCGTCGAGTGACTGCACTAAGGAATACCGGAAGTCAAAATACCGGAACGGTATCCCGAAAGAAGTCGAAACCGCAGATCGAAATACCGATAGCACATGAGGCCGCATAGCGGAATACCGAAAGCACACAACACCGAAAAACTGCAGACCAAACGATCACAATCTCGAACGCTATACCGAAAGATCACAAAATCGAAAGAACTTAGCCGTTGAGTAGGTCGGTCTAGCCAGAGGCATATGCTGTTAAACCAATTGATTCACTATGAGTCTATGACAGTAGAGATGTGGCGATTTTGCGACAATTGTCATAAAAAAAACGATTAGTTAGCAAATGGTTCATCATCATCAGCATCAGCCTATATTAGTCCACTGCAGGACATAGGCCTCCCCTAATAAGCGCACATAGCGCCCTGTCTTCAGTTTGCCGCATCCAGCATCTGCCTGCAGTCTTTCGAAGATCGTCATTCCACCTGGCCGAAGGGCGTCCTACACTACGTTTGCCGAGTCGTGGTCTCCACTCAAGAACACGTTTAGCCCAGCGGTTGTTCTTCGTGAGATATGGCCGGTCCACTGCCACTTCAGCTTGCTAATTCTTTGAGCTATGTCGATAACTTTGGTTCTCTGTTGGATGTATTTGATAAGAATCCTATCTTTCATAAATGGTTCATAGTTCATAGTTACACTGGTGGTTTATGTTTGTCGTAAAAAACTGGTTCCGTGCTCCTGGAGCGGGTCCCACCTGAGTGTTGCTCACTGACACAACAAACTATCAATAATTCAGAGTGTCAAGTGCGAGTTTTTTTACCATCTCGATCGTGACAAAGTTAACTATAATTTGTACGGGATTGAAACAGCGCCACTGGTGGCAAAAATGGGAAGCATAATTTGCGAGTGCAAGATTCTCTTTCGATCATCGATCATCGAAGCAGTCACGCTCACATTCGATTGTGAGAATTTCAACGCATTTGATTGGTTGTTTCAAGTGGCATCCAAGTGCGAGTTACAAAATTTGACATTCGAAAAGTAAACGAGCTCGAAAAGTTGTCATCTAGCATTCACTTAAAATTTCTCAGTGATTAGAGGTGAAAGCTTAAAGTTAAAAAGTAAATAGATAAAGTTTTATAATAAAAATATGGCAGGACGGTTTTTCTTCGCTTCGAGGATGTTAGCGGCTGCCCAGGCACAAGATGACCGCAATTTCAACGCATCTAACGAAGCAAGAGCTCGTGCATCTTTCGATCCTTTGTTGGACCTTACGGAAAATAAATTTAAAGCTAGATATCGTCTTACGAAGACAGCTTTTTAAGTTTTTGTGCAGCGAATTAAAAATATTAACGAATTTAAGGGCCTCTCAACGCGTTTCGTTGGAACATAAAGTACCTATGTACCTACATATACCTATGTACTACCTACCTACTTAATACTCGACACCTAATTCTTCGCAGGTGCTCACGAATCTATTCTTTTTTGCTTCTGGGTCCTACCAAAAGCCAATCGGAGTAGCAAAACATACTTCACAAGAAATGTGCAGTATGTGCTTACATAGAACAAGTGACCCAAGCTTTAACCCATAAAAACATGGTTGGCAAATTAACCACAGCATTTTTGATAGACTGCTGCTTCTAAACAAAATACTTATAAAAATATCATTCTGCATTTGGTCGGATAATCTCACGCTGCCGGCGTCCTACCACCCTAACAAAAACAATAAACCGTGTTCACGGTGAGTAAACGCGTTCGATTAGTTGGCGTCGATTGAGACTCGCACTCGCATGACTTCGACATTCGATTCGATTGTCGTTAACTCGATTTACGAGAAAGTAAAGTCATTCGAAATTTTTTGTGGAACTCGCACTCGGCACTCAGGGCACAATCTTGCGCACGGATATTATATTAATAAAACTATACAAGCAACCTGAACATCCTTACACTACAAAGTATAAAACAAAGTCGGTTTCCGCGTCTGTCTGTCTTTTGTTCCGCTAACTCCTGTTAGACCAAGCAACTGATTTTCATAGAAATTTAAAAATTTAAAAACCCGCTAACGTTTATTGCCTGAACAGATTACCATGAATCATGGCTAAGAACGCTCGGGATAAAATTATCTATAACCCAAAAAACTAAACGAAAATCGGTTCATCCGTTTGGGAGCTACGATACCACAGACAGATACACAGATACACAGCCAGACACGTTAGACTTATAACACGCCTCTCTTTTTGCGTCGGGGGTTAAAAATTGGCTGAAATTTGTGGATGATTGTTGAAGACGTCGGAAAAAACATTCTAACTGAAAGCTTTGCTGCACGTAAACCAATAGGTACTCACTACAGTTTTTAGAAAACTAATAAATAAATATGAAAATGAAATTCATTTATTTCAGACGACACGAAAACCTATTTAGGTCCAAGAGCGTCAACGCTTGGTTGGTGACCATGGTCCCTAAGGGCTAAGTGCGACCCGATCACAGCGGCCATGGTCGCTATGCTTTGGCCCTCTTAATTTCTCTCCTACCCGTGCAAAGCCGAGGCTGGTAGATAGTAATAACATTTCTAGCAACCTGCACATTCATACAGACGCTGTGGCCATAGCAGTTAACAGCAAGACACGTAAAACTTTTTATTCTTTAGAGAATAGAACGTACGAACTCTACGTGAAAAGTTTGTAAATGAATCCGTTGTAATAAATGTTCCGTTTTCCGAACAAAAGAAAATATGAATTTATCATATTTTTCTGCTTTCCGAAAACAACATTGACGTGTCCTTAGGGTGTTGTTCTTCGCAAGGTAATCGCGCAATTAGCTGCTATGTCGGTTAACTTGGACGTTTAATAGTAAAAATTTCCGTCAAAAACGTCATGTATAATGTAATTGCCCAGTTATCTAAAACAAGCTTCTGACCGCGGCTTCGCACGCGTTTTTTAGAATAATATATATAGCCTTTATTTTATTCCAAATTCGAGCTTTATGCGTGCAAAATTTCAACCCGATTCAGTAGTTTTTGCGTTGTCTTCGGCCAAACATCTTCACAAAGGCATAAACTTTCCCCTAATATTAGGAGGAAGATTAATATTATCTAATATATGGATAGGATGTAGGTACCTCATCTACAGCCTATGTCCACTGATGGACGCAGGCTTCCCCCTGATAAGAACCCCATTCGCTTTCATCATTGAGGGGTAAACAAATAATCCCCACGCTGGGCATGCGGATCGGGGATCGCAGTTCATTGGTAGAATTGTTCGGGAGGCGCTGCTGCCCGCCCCCCGGTGGATATCCCTTAGTCGCCTCTTACGTCACCCGCGAGAAGAGTTGAGGTGGTGCAAATTCTAACCCTACACGACACGGCCATGTCACAGGTGTCTTGTAGGCTTTTTTGGGTCTATTTCAATTTCCAACTCCTACCACAGGTTAATTGCTTATAATTCAATTTTACACAAACATTATTAAGTATTGTGATTGGAAAGTAAATGTCATAATATTATGATTATGTAGGTGTTTACCTCCACTTATTTGTTTATAAAGTTATAAAGTCTCCGTTAGGATATATTGTCCTGTGATTAAGTCTAACTGCAAAGTAAAATAAGAGCAAGTAGATAAATTAAAACTTCTTCCGTTGGAAACAACAATCTTTTTCTTTGCAACGAGCACGGCTCAAATTACGAGAAGGTCTGGTCCAACTAGTCTTGGCGAGCTTTCTGAACTAACTTTAAAACAAAAGTTCACTACAGCCGTCCGTGTGGTGTACTTAGTTCTTAAAATAATTATGATCTTAGTAATTTCTCTATTACTTACTAAATATATTTCGTATACAGTCAGCAACCTTTAGGAGTCGAAAGTATGCTGGAAAATCCAGACAGCATCATTTACCTTAAAGTAAGCAAAAATTGACTTAGAGAGGAATCGTGTCTTGGACTTTAGAGTCGAGAGTCTATTTCCGAGTTGTGGGGTACACGGGTACACGGGAGACACTCTGGGTTTCCAAAAATGTAGCAGAGTGTAACCCGCGAGCTGGTGAGTATCTGGCGCAGCGCATCAGCGTTGCCATATAGTGGGACACTGTAGCCAAGCAGTTTCTTGGGACGCTTCCAATTGGTTTTGATATGGATCGGTTGAGCTACCTCTAAATTGTTTGCAACAGTCTCTAGTTAGCTCAACTGTTTCAATTATAAATACTTATTTGTTACTACATATTCTAATTTGTAATTTTCTTTGTTTTAATAAACTTGATGGCTAAAGATAAGTTATACCAATTACTACTAGTATCAACTAAGAACTAGGTGACAATTATTACAATTGAAACCGTACGGTATTTAGTTAATCGCAGAGTTGTATTCCCAATTCAGGCTTTTCTAATTCACTCATTTTCCAAATTCTATTTTTAACATACCTACTTACTGAACCTTAAATCCCCAAATGATGAAATTCCCCTTTGATTCGAAGCGTTCAACGTTAAATTTCCTTTGCAGTGAGTCAGTTATGACCATGCCACCGCCACCAGAATGGAGCTGAAGAGGAATGAGAAGGCCGGCAGTCTTTCGCCTAACAAGCCCGCGCTGAAGCGAGACAGCGGCGATGAGGGAAAGAGCTCGCGATCTTCTAGCAAGTCCGAGAAGGAACTGAGGCTCCAACCGGAGAAGTCGCCGAGTGAGGATGGCAGGAGAGAGCGAAGACTTTCGAAGACTAATAGTGATGGTTCTAAAGATACTTTTGAAAGGTGGGTTTTTAGTTATTTTTTTATTTTTGTGTCTGTTTGGGAATACAATTTCGGTTATTATGCGTGGTGGGTCTTAAAACTGGTGGATCATAAAACGATCAGCGAGGTTAATTGCGAAACACTATTAATTTTCGAATACGATTATGTAACCCGAGCGAAGGATGTAGTGCAACTAACACTTTGAAAGCTGATCCTGTTCAGCGATTTTATTCATGGACTTACCAAATAAAAACAAGCCTCAATCAATATTTACGTAACAAAAGCTTTCAGAGCAATTATAATTAGGGCCCAATAATTTCACAAAAAGCTACTCAAACTTTCATATTATTACTAAAGCTTATTTGACTTCTACCGCCTATTTTACATAACCTTCGACACAATTGGACGTCTCCGGCCACTTAGCAAATAGTCAAGTAACCGTGACGTAGCTATACAAAGGTAGTGTAGATGTGAATGTTAATCGATCATCAAGAGTAGGGCTCTGTGGTCACCCCAATCAGCCCCTATAACATAAGGCACAGGTGATTTAATAAAACGCTGGAGAACATATTTACATAGTTTATGAAATTCAAATTTTATGTGGAGAGTACTTATTTTGCGACTAAAGCAGGCTAAGTCGACCGACCTAAGTAACTTTTTAGGCCCCGTCAAAAAGAGGGGTGTTATTTTTTCGGTGTGTGTCTGTCTGTGGCATTGAAGCTGCGTGACGTAGATTTAAGTCATTTTTTTTTTGCTGAAAGAAACTCGATGTAGTTGTTTTAAGGCGAATAGTAGGGTGGATAGTGGCGCCACTACATATTTAATTTTATAATTACGTTATACAAAGGAATTATCAAAAAATCGGACCACGCGTAGACGATATCTATCATAAGCTTTTTTAAAATGTATCTTTAATAGTACTGTGTTATTTAGGCTGGCTAGTTTGGTGGCCACCAAGCTCTCCAAACAAGGTTTTTGATTGAATAACACAAAACAAAACTATTAACTATTAGCTTTTGTTACGTAAATATTGATTGAGGCTTGTTTTTATTGGTTTAATAAACGAATTGAATTGAATTGAATTGAATTACAGATCATTAAATAAAAGCTTGTGATAGGTATCGTCTACCAGCGCAGCGGTCCGATTTTTTGATAATTCCTTTGTATAACTTAATGATTAAATTAAATATGTAGTGGCGCCACTATCCAGCCTACTATTCGCCTTAATGTTATGATGGTTCAAAGTCAAAATGTCGTTGAGCCGTACTAAGAGTTATTTCCAATTAGAAATAAAAACATTTATTTAGTGTACAGGGTTATTGGTAATTCACTAACCGACTTGATTTAAGAAACTGTCGATATTTTTTTACGAATTAGGTTAAACACCAAAGAGACCATTAATGTGCATTAAAAGTGATCTAACCAACTCTCCTAGGCTGTGGCCGTCACACCGCAGAATTGGAAATAATTGAGCAGATCACAGCGGGAGGTATCTTGAGTCCGCTTTGTTCCACTTTGCGGAAAACTATGATTAATACTCGGATTCCGGATTCGCAAACGCGCTGCTTGTGGTGGCAACCACTAGGTATAATGAAAGCTTGCTCAGTCATCGATCTATGCTTGAGTTACGCTTTTTTATGGCATAAACGTCACTCAAGCATGAATGACCGAGCAAGGTTTCATAATACGGGCCTAAAATAAATAGAAATATAAGTGATCGGACACCGAATTGACAAAAGGTGTTAATGGAATTCTAGTGACGGAATATATTTCTGCAGTATATTTTGATTCGCTGTATTACTGGACTCTAATAATCTGAACTGGCCTTTAGTGTACATATGTAGTAGAACTATATGCGAAAGAGCGCTTACAGGGACGTCAGTTGGATTCTGGATTTCTGGAATTCTGGTTGGAGAAAGGAGAAAATTTGATATTACAATCGAAACCACAATCCGTCGAAGAAAGACTGCATTTTGTTCACTTTTTAGCCCGTATTGGTTTTGATTGTTTTTGGAAAAAAATGGTGATAATTATGACAATAGGCAAACAAATTTTTTTATAATCCTAAGTTTGAGTAGCTTCTGGTGATATTATTAGTCTTCATTAGCTGTACTAAATTGGTCTAAAAACTTAAATATGGGTTGTATTTCAGAAATTATTTTTTTTTCGGTCAGGTTGCTACCTAATTATCAGCGCGGGGGTGGGGCAAATCACATTTTTATATCGTATTTGCGAGTATCTATGTCATTTAATGAAGCATTTGAACATCTTTCTATCAGCACCTTAATATCGGAAATCGGTTGCGTAGTTCCTTTACAAAAACCAAAGACAAAGGAGTTGGATTTTTTTTGCAAGTGAGCTGATATTGTCTTTTATGTTTTTCTATTTGATTTCACGAATGACAGCTGTCAGGATTAGATGTTTAAACATGTGGATGTGTCTCATAGAAATGCCAAAATATGATAACAAAAGCCCGTTTGATCTGTCCCTATGGCTACCTACGAGACAATAAGCTACAACCCCAGTTGGATTGGGTTAGTTGTCTTGGTTCTGCTTCGATATGCCTCATGTTTTGAATTAGTATAATGGAATGGAATTAGTATAATGGAATGGAATTTATTTGCAAGAATAAACTTCAAACTAACTACTGTTTTTGGGTAATGCTTAAAATATTTGGTTTTAGTATTTGGAGACCACAAACATAATGGAATGAAGACAGGGCGCTATGGCGCTCATTAGGGGAGGCCTATGTCCAGCAGTGGACTAATATAGGCTGATGATGATGATGATGAAACATAATGGAACAGACGCCATAATGAGAGAGACGTGTCTGATTATTTTTTGGTCATTGCATCAAATGAGCAACTTCTACAGCAAATATTTAGTTTAATTATGATCTCGTAAGTGAATTGAATTATTAGTATACGAAAGATGGCCTTATAATGGCCAGCAATCTAGGCACATCAAATACTAGACTTGTCTAAGTTTATAACATTATAATTTAGAAATTTTCTTTCTTACAATACTTTCACCAGCCAGACTAACACCACTCTAAAAACCAATAAAGCTTATCAAAACCCCGATGAAATCCTATGAACGTTATTGAAACGGAAACCTTTTGTCCCAAATGTAGTTGAAACTTGATTTAATCACATAATAGGCTGAAATAACTGAGTTTTCAATACCTTCATGAATATAATATTATAAATATGATATTTCAAATAGCAACCGAGCCGGCAGTTTTCGGCAGAAAATTCAGTGAATAAACTACCATTTGACTTTTTTTTTCAATCTCCGCACAGTAAAAGTTATATGTTTGGAATCCAAGCATATAACTTTTTTTGTGTTTTGAATCCAAACATATAACTTAAATTGTGCGCGGATATTAAAAATAAGTAAAATGGTAGTTTATTCACTGAATTTTCTGCCGAAAACTGCCGGCTGGGTTGCTTTAATTATACATAATTTATTCATATGTGAAGATCTCAAAAACGTGAGGCTGTAGGACATTATTTGAGCAAACATTTTTTATTTGTTTTAGCGTCTTCTATCCAAATATACATCTTTAATTGTGCGCCGCGATTTTGAAAAAAAATAAACAAAATGGTGACCGTTGGCGTTGCTAGAGCCAGAATCTTCAGACCTCTTTCAGACCGATTAATTTTGTAGATTTGTTTTGAGGAAATAACAAATATCAATCCATCCGAACTTATGCATTTAGTGTACCTCTACAGTGGCGGTCATCGATAGGTTTTCATTAGCTGTTAAGTTTTAAGTCAATTTAATTGATACAGAAATATTTTGAAACAAGTAGTACACAATATGGCGTCATGGAAGATGTGCAGAATCTTCTAGCGGAGTGTGAGTGGAGCGAGTCTATAAGAGCAGAATTAAGTAACTTGTACGATACTGTAACGGATACTGGTGTTATCCAAATAATTTTAGCCGCTCCTCTGAGTAATGCGACAATTAAATTATTTAGTTCAGTTTTAGATATAATTTAGTTTTAAGTAGGTAGTTAGTTTGTTAAAATACGAGACTGACATGGTCACCAATGACTCAAAGTGCCCTAAATAAATAAGGATAAAAAAATAAAGTCCGATAAAACATTCATTTGCTAATTTCTCCAGCCAGAGGAATAATTTTAAGTATTCTGAGGCTGAACCATAGGGTCTGTAAACTCAACAAATAAATTTTTGACTCAATTCGAACGACAAATACTTACGCTTGGCTGCATTCATTCTGATTCAATAAGCTTTCGTTTAATTCCATTTGTTCTATTCATTTTACACTTCCAGTGATTAACAATCATCTGATTTTAGCGTCGCATCTGTATCAGAACCAGAATCAATAACGTTTATTTCTTTAGACTTACAAAATAAGCACCAAGAGACAAAGAACACTCGAGTGAGGGTGAGTGCACCTGTGTTTGCGCACACACCTGTGCACTATAATATGTCCTGCGCACCTGGCTAGTCTTCGTTGAGACTGGCCGTCTTGGTTGAAATTCGGCTATGAGGTCATCACATAGCGACAAGTCCAATTTTAAACTAAATTTACGAAACAAAGTCGTGATTAATTTTACCTTCACATCAATTTTTTCCACGAGGGTAGGAAATAAAAGTCTCCCAAAAAAAAACCTTTGACGATTTACACGAATAAAATAAAATCATCTCCTTATTAGAAATAAGAAATACAGTTATTTATAACGTTAGCTAAGGTCCCGTCGCTTGTCTTCTGATAAAGCCCTTAAAGGTGATGTCTCGACTTACTTTTATGTAAAATACGCAAAATCCTACAAAAAATATAGAAAATAAACAATCGATCAATCTTTCAAAATCTCTACGACGTAGCACCTCTACGACGTAGCACCTCTACGACGCAACACCACTACGCGTAGCACCTTAGCATCTTCGTTGTAGCACCTCTTTATTTTATTTTGACAAAGAAGTTCTACGCCCCATTGCCTTCTTTCTACCTATAGCATAAACACTGTGCAAGCACAGTGCTTGAGTGCAACGTTGCCGATACCTGTTTTTCTTTTTCCATGAAACATGCAAGCAAAATGCACCCGTAAAGCCTCCTTTTCAATCCGAGTAATCTCTACATTTCCATCCAGTATTCAGTCCACACTTCCCGCGGCATCGCATGAATAGTTTACCCTGATCCGTTATGCGGTGAAGGATCTTTGCGACATTGTTATAATCTACTCCTTTCGTTGTTCTATGAATGGATTCTGAACGGCCTAACATAAAGCTTGTGGATAGTAGAACAAAACTTTATTCATTTTTTCGATCTTTAATAGCGGTTGTTCATTTGCTAACTATCTCTTTAAGTACCATCCTCTCCTCACCTCAACAGCCTATATTGGTCCACTGCTGGACGCAGACCTCCCCCTGATAAACGCCTATTGGCTTTTATCTAATGGAGGTATTGCCCATAATACCCACGCTGGGAGCACTCCGGAGCCGTGGATGTCTTACTTTTCGTGGTCCCACCAAACACACACTTGACCGTTCAACATATGGCTCTGGGTGCAATTATATATATACACACCCTTTCAGTGACAGAATCGCCACGAACCCCCCCCCCCCCCGGGGGTGGGAGGATGTGGACGGTCAAGTGTGTGTTTCCACGAAAAAGTTTTGTCCCACATCGCACATCGCAGTGGGACCACGGTTTCGTCACTGCTGGGAGGGCATGTGAGTTCAGTTGTAGAATCGTTCTTCAGTAATCGCTGCCCCGTCTTTAACTAATCAATGATCAAAACTCTTGTTAAAATCTATTTAGGCCTACCCATGTCCTACAGGTCGAAGACCACCACCCTCTATCGCGGACAATGTTGGTTAGAGATTACGCGAGAGTCCAGCAGCGCTTTAGTGTATGGCTCATCTGCAAAGTCTATCAATATGGCCGTGAGGCAATAATAATAGTTTGGGATCCAAACACTGGCTACAATGTTATAAACCGCCAATATGCAAGGAATGACACCCAGAAAGGTGTTTAAAAAATACCATAGATAGTAGACATGTCATGTAGAATTATTCAGACACTTAGAGTAATTGAGGGTGGTGGGAGTGTAGTTTTTAACATTGTAGTAACCTTATTTTGATTTAGCACACTGATTATCATAAAAGTAAGTTATTTTCGAAGATTAATTTGACCACTTATCAGTTGAGCTACTTGTAGATTGTTTACAACAGTCGGCAGTTGGCTCAATTGTTTCATAAGTAAATACTAGTTCTGATTCGTTTCTATTATTTGATTGTAATTTTCATTTTTAATAAAGTTTTCTATAAAAAAACTTGTCAAAATGTGTATCTAGTAAACCCAGCAGTGGGTGTCAACGAGCTGATAATGATAATGGTAACAATGAAATGTATGGATAATAAACAGACAGACGTTGATATCCTCGAAATTCTTAAGTAATTTCAAATTGCAACAAACAAAATGATAATATTATGTTGTGCTTTTACGTTCATTAAAGTAAATATCTGTCTAAAGTTATCTATGAATGTCAAGTGACAGAAACTTTTATCTTACTGAAGTCATTTAACTTGTAACTGTAAACTACCGATAAGACAAACATAAAGATTCCCAGGTTATCTGGGAAGCCTGACTCTTACGATAACCTCTTCAGAAAAATAATGTACTAATTATAACAAGGTTATATCTGATAATGGCATTAATAATCTTCGTTATATAACGAAAACCTTGCCTAAAGCTGAGTCTATAGGTTTGATAGATTAGCGGGGGCCAAAAAAGTGTAAAACCATTTTCAAACTACTCAAGAGCGAAATTTTGTGATATCATGAGATGTTTTGGCTTTGACAACGCCAAACTACTGAACGGATCGTGTACGATCCGTACGTCCGCTGAAATATCATAAAAGCAGTTTTTATCCCGGAAAACCGCGTACGAAATTATATATATTTTTTTTAATTCTTATTTATTTTAGGGACTTTGAGTCATTGGTGACTATGTCAGTCCCTTATGTAGAATTAATACAAAATTTAGTTTTGCATACCGAACTGCAAAACCGTTCGACGTGAGGTCGCAAAGTTACTCTCATAAAACAACAATTCTAATAAATTGATTTTCATCTTGGTAAAACGCGTGCAAATCCGCGGATAGCAGGTAGTACAGCATATTTTGATATAAAGGACCATTTATCATGCCATTTGGCGGGAAAAAATGGTTGGCCCGGAGTTTAATGATGCTATTACGGGAGGTCCACAATATCAGAACGTAAACGACTTGATATTGCGACCTGTCTTTATTATGCTAGCAATTTAGCACGAATTATCAAAATAGAGATATGCAAACCTTTTAAAATTTATTCTGAATGAGCACTAGATTCTGACTACGTTTTAACGAGATAAAAATAAGCATGTACAGGGCCATAAATCCATTAAATCAATCGCTTCACTATAACAACGGTATCGTCTAAGAATGACACATTTTGGCATTTTATCTTCGAAGATATAGGTAAATTAATAAATAATGTTGGACAATTCACACAACATTATCTAGCCCCAAGCTAAGCCGAGCTTGTGTACTTGGGTACTAGGTATCTGTTATACTTAATAGATAGATATTTTTTTTACATAGAAAACATCCTGAACAAATATCTGCAGATCTTACAAACATTTGTCCCGCCGCGCCACGGAGGTCGTCAAAAAGCAGAGAAAGAAACTATAGATGGAGGGGGGCGAGTCAAAAGTGGCCAGTCAAAAAGGTTGAAACCAGTCTATCAATCTCTCCTCGTAAATAAGACCCCACTATAGTATTATAATATCTGTGCCCCACGCACTATCTAGAATTTATTTCATCTATCACTGGACGATTCTGCGACTCTATAATTGTCATAGTACTTTATGTCAGCAGAGTTTGGTCCCTGTTCTAGGTTATTTCAACGTATACGACAACTTATGAAAAGTTTTGTCGCAATCGCTTTGCAGTTTCTGGATTTAGCCAACCAATATTCACTTGTCCGTTCGCAAAATATTTCTGTGAAACGCAGGTTGACACACTTCAGCCGAAACGGGGTGATACCTAGTTTGCTTTTTAATTATATCCGTCGTAGGGCCTCGATTCTTAATTATTCTACTCAGTTTAGTTTGTTTAGTTTAAGGCCCTACCCGGTGAAAGTATTACCTATCTGAAACTTGAATTAAATAAGGTTTCTGACTATTATGATTCAATTTACAAAGCATAGTATCATTTTTAGTTAGATCAATCGATCGATATCTTTAGATAAGCATGAAGTGAATAAATTACTTATTAAATTAATTCTAGATAACGTATAAATATTTACTTTATAGGTTGGCGTTATCACAAAATAACTTGTGCCTTAGTCACGTTTAGGAACTTATCTATTTTGTAAGCTGTTTTCATTTGTTTTCTTTCTTTCTATCAATCAGAAAAATTTTGACAATTTACTTAACTTAAGCAACAACTTTATTTTTCTACAGACAAGACTCAAAATCATCGTCTGTAACCAGTCCAAAAGTATCCCGGAAGTACTTTACCAACTGGAAACAAGCATGCGACAAGACAAAGGACAGAACGAAAGAACTGTTGAAGAGGTGGCGGACTCTGCCAGAGTCTGAGGCGGGGGAGGAGGTGATGCTGACTCCGGGGCAGGACGAGGAAGATAAGCCAACGGGGTGGAGCGTGCATGTTTGGAGTAAGTGATAGAGATAGTCACTTCTAGAACCTTCTATACTGATAGCAGTTTCGAAGAT
Source organism: Eupithecia subfuscata (assembly GCA_963564075.1). Taxonomy (NCBI): domain Eukaryota; kingdom Metazoa; phylum Arthropoda; class Insecta; order Lepidoptera; family Geometridae; genus Eupithecia; species Eupithecia subfuscata. Next base: position 2,339,265 of record OY751116.1, on the reverse strand, counting down.
TCTGGAAGTAAAGATGCCGGAATTTGAAGCTAGGGAAAAAGGGATGTTGACTGTGCTGAGGCAAGATGAGGAAGATAAACAAACTGGATGGAACGTGTTCGCTTGACACAAGTACTTGTCATAATGATAAGTATGTTTCCATCAGTTCAGAAAGTTCTGGAAGTAAAGATTGTAACAGTGCGTTCTGCAGGAGGCTAAATTGAGGGAGGGGGGATGTCAACTGAATAAAATAAATGATAGGCATCGTTTCTTCAACTATCTTACGAAAGTTTCAAGTTCACACTTATCGTGGGCGAGCAGGCTTCAGTAAAATTTGATTCTCGGTTTCCAGTTTATTTCGCAACTGGGTTTTTAATATATTTAAGTTGCTATCTATAACAAGGTATAATAGTTGAAACTTTTAAATTTGAACTATTTTGAAATCGGATGGGGCTGTGAAAACTTTAAATACATTGAAAGTCCTAAAATTTCATCTCACACACTGTCAAAAAAGCCATGAAATGTATCAAAATTAAATACTGTTCTAATGTCGTAAAAACGACTTTACAAAGCCTTGAAAATCCTACATAATGTTTCTGTGGAGGCTCGATAAGACTTGAGAAGTCATTTCCTTGATCGTAAAACTAAACTGTTAAAAGTTGGAATACAAAGATGGTGTTAGAAGAGTTGTATTTTCATGCCACTTTAATGTGACTCAGCTAGAGTTTTCTTGATTCTCAAAACAAACAAAAATACCTACGTAATATTACGTAATATTATATAACATTCATTTATTATTTTGAAAATTCATTACTTTGCCACACGTATTCATTGCGGTTTTCTTTTAACAACCAAAATTGGTGTAATGACATATTAGGTGTAAATATCGGACCGAATTGTCCAGCATTATTTATACAGGGTGGAATTTTGTAATGCCACCTGGAGGGAAAGTACTCTTAATACTGTAGATAGAAAATTATACTAAAAGAAAACATACCTTTAATTTTGAAAAGAAAGAAAACTGCATTCAAAGATTTTCGAAAATTCGCTTGCCACACCCGGGAATCGAACCGACTAAAATCTGTAAAAATTACACCCTGTATATTATTAACACCCAGAACGTACGCCAAACGATTGAGAATGTTCTAGAACATCTATAAGTACTAATAGTTATCCCATAAAACGTACCTACTAATAAAGATACACGTATGGTGATATCTTATCTTCCCTGTTACTATCTATTATCGGGCACGGCACTCAAAGCTGTGCATTATTGAGTGTCCAATTAGAGACCGGGTCCGATCGATCCGCTATTTATGTCGACTCGGTCAAGCCTTGTGTGTATAAATCCACCTCGTATGTCGAGTGGCTATTGCCTCAGAACTGATTCAGACGATATCACATTGTTTATCAGGTTCTGGATATGATGTCCTCCTCTCCGAATTTCGGCTTCCTATCCGAATTTCGGCTTATAGTGAAAACACGCGTGCACTCTTTAGTGCTTTCTCATATTGCGGTGGGACGGTAAACCGAAAATAGAAAACAAGTTACTTATCATTTTCAAGTATTTGTAATGAATTTTCTTTATTTATATTGTTAAAATTTGATAATGAGAGGTCAGTAGGACCAATAGCTTATCGTGCTTTCGCCACCGCCAACTTCCTGGCTCCACGCTGATACCACAGTATAAGTAAAACATAAAAACCACAAAAAAACTGAATCTCTCGCCAACACGAAACGTTTTTCAGTCCAATTACTTGTCATTTTCAGTGAGGCACTTCTGCTGAATTTCAAAGAAAAATGTTTAGTTTGTAATAAAATAAATACGAAACTACTATAAACGACAATTTTATGATACCTACCACGAGAAATATGCCATAGGTAGAAACGATTAGTACCTTCTCAATCAATTTGTTTTTCCGATCAATTACTTAGCATTTTCAGTGAGGCACTTCTGCTGAATTTCAAAGAAAAATGTTTAGTTTGTAATAAAATAAATACGAAACTACTATAAACGACAATTGTATGATACCTACCACGAGAAATATGCCATAGGTAGAAACTATTAGTACCTTCTCAATCAATTTGTTTTTCCGACCAATTACTTAGCATTTTCAGTGAGGCACTTCTGCTGAATTTCAAAGAGGAAATATCGGAAGTCTTCCTTTTTGCAAACATTGTTATGAGCTCAGAGCGGTACTCGAACCGAGCTCTCGATACCGATGCTATTGGAAATTGAATGTTCTGCATAAATCGATATTGGACGAGAAAGCAAATTTATAACGTACCTACTGGCTGTATAATCGCATCACATTATTATCATATATCACTAATTAACATTAGAAAAGCTACTGTTTGGATGTTATGGTGGGTACAGACCAAGCGAGTTAGAGCGAGCGAATGCAAACGAGTGGGATTCGACGATCGGTTCCATTTTTCGTGAGAGTTAGCGAATGCAAACGAGTGAGATTCGACGATCGGTTCCATTTTTCTTTGACGTAGCGACAGCCGCCAGAGCAAGGCTAAAGGTGAACGTAGACCCTCGTTTTGGCTCGTTTGCTTTCGCAATGACGTCTAAACAGGTTCATTCGTGTTCGTTCGTTAGCCTTCGCTAACGAACGAACGCTCGCTCGCTCGCTTAGTCAGTACCCGACATTAGTTACCTCTTCAGCCAAAACTGGTTGTTCTAAGCTTAGAACAAAACAGCCTATGTTTTATTCCATAAATTTTTGTCCCTAAATTATTTCCCATGGAATAGAAATAACCCTTAACCAGGCTGTGGTCATCACGCTCCCACGTCATTTTTCTTGATTTTTATCTGGCTCATTTTTATGATTAAGTACATGTCATTCAAGATGCAAATACTTAGTGTAATAAATCCAAATCAAATCAGAAAACATAAAAGTACATCTCTAGCTTTAGTGGTTTTGCTGGGCCTGGTCTTAACCAGGCCCAGCAAACCCTTAGGTTAAACCCTTAGGCACTGATATTATAATACTATACTTTTAGGTTAAACTTTTTCATAGCAACAACACGTGCGAAGCTGCGGGAAGAAACTTGTCGATAATATTGCTTAAGGTGATCATTACCCCCAGTAAAGTCTCTCGTTGACTCGTTTCTTTATATCTAGATATAGGTAATCCGTGCGCGTTCAAAATCGGACGGAACCGTGTCACGTTAAATATTCGACAATTTCAGTTCGAAACAGTCCCAGCCGATTCTTATCGCGCGCGGACTTTACGTGTCAGCCTTATTAGCATGAATTAACGAAGTAGGTACCTACGTATAGTATTTCGTACCTACATAGTCACCAGTGACAAGATGAACATGTCTAAGACAATGAATTTAAAAAATAATCGCAAAAATTTTCGACTTCGACGATATTGTTTGGTATCTTAGAAATTACCACAGAATTAGAAATAAGGGTGGAAATGCAATGCACCAAAATTACTAAGGGCATCGGTGTCGCCAAATTCACACAAATAAACCAGTAATCATATGATGCATTACAAAGAAAAAATTAGTTTAATTGGTAGTTTTAAGTTTAGTCAAAACTAGCCAACGTCACAGATTTGGAAATAAACCTTGACTTCCCAAACCCTACTTTCTAATTCCGTGGAAATAACCCTGAGTGTGGGGTTACACAACTTAATAAAAAAACCTTAGAATGAGTTTATTGTTGGTAGGTACAATTACCTACCTAATTAAGAGGACTCGTGATTCCATAGGCTATCGTCATTATTTGACGGCGTTCCCAGAATGAAAATAAATAGCATGGTTTCTTCAATCCCATTCTTAATTTTATTCGAGGTATTACATACAAAATCATCACAATACAAAGCTGTTTTACATAAGTACCAACCAAGTTACACCCGCCATCTAAAATTTCCTAAACAAACAAAAAAGAATTAAATAAATAATTCAAGCGAAAAGAAAACCCCAGCTTTTTCACATATATTTTTATCGGAGCGGAATACCAGATCCTATGTGCTGAGTCGCTGATGTCTCTATCTGAGAACAGAATACAATTTTAAGCCGCTTTGCTTAAATATTACTGAACCCAACTCAAGGGATTCATGGGCAACGTAAGTAAGCATCCCAGTTTCATAAACACCTAAGCAAGATTCGTGGGCGAAAGTAAGTGAGCATTCCAGTTTCAAAAACACCTGAGCATATAAATCAAAAGGCAGTTTAGCGGCTAGCGCACACCGAGTCGTTACTAGTTATTTAACTTAGCTTGCTTAGCTTGGGGCTAGATGATGCTATGTGGATTGTCCAGCATTATTTATGATTATTATTTATTTAATGTATCTAGTTTCTCCACCAGTCTGATCCGTGAAATCTTGAAGCCATTGATCTGTTTCAATCTGTTTGTTTTTAAGGAAATTCACCTAAGACCGAGAAATGTAAAAGTACGATGCACTGAACTATTATTATTTCAAATATCATCACAATATCAAATTATTCTATAGAATCAACAGTCATTTATCGAAGGTTACTAAATAAAAGTGGCTCTAAACACTTTAGTTTAAAGTTTAATACTTTCATAGCCCAAGACGCAGATGTCCTCCTGGTGGCTCAGTGAAGCGAGGGCGCGCCCTTGCGGGTCGCACCGCCGCCGGGGCTGGGCAGTGAATGCAATATACTAAACTAAAAAATTGAAATGAAATATTTTATTTACCTTACGAACAACTACACAAAAATTAGAACTATTTCATTTCATCTCATTTTAATTTCAACTAAACTAAAACTTTCATGGCCCAAGACGCAGATGTCCTCCTGGCGGCGACTCAATGGAGCGACGGCGCGGCGGCGCGCCCCTGCAGGTCGCACCGCCGAGGCTGGGCAGTGAATGCGTTAAAGCAGTTGTTCAGCTATTTATGATCAAACTAGTCTATTCGAGTGGGTTCTGCGTCCATGTTTCTTTTGCTCGAACAATATCGAGCATTTCGATTCGTTTGCGCTTTCATAAAATATTAATATATTATGTGCCTCGCAAACGGAATCTATGCAAATGTTGAATTTTACTTGGGAGAGCTAGTTGCTCAAAGCAATCTCATTCAGTGTCGAATCTTTTGAGGTTCAGAAATTCTGAAAATTATAAAAGTGGGTCGAAAATTGTCTTGAGAATATTTTACTGCCATTGTTTTTAAACGAGATCAAAAAAGGAGGAGGTTCTCAATTCGTCTGGAGGTTTCTTATGTGTGTATGTACCTTGATGTCTCCGCCAATGATTAACCGATTTTGCTGATTCCGTTGATTTTCACTATTTTTTTTTATTATCTTTATTTATTACTAGCTGCGCCCCGCGGCTTCGCCCGCATGGAAATGTTTCCAACTTTCATAATTTTTTCTTTCATAAGGTCGTTCTCCTGTCGTTCTCCTGATCATAAAAAACAAAACATTGTCCAGCGGACAAAATTGTGAATCTAAACCATTCAAAGATCCCCTTGAACACACACAAAAAATTTCATCAAAATCGGTCCAGTCGTTTGAGAGAAGTTCAGTGACATACATACTCTTTTTTTTTTTTTTTTTTTTCATTTATTTATGTTACATAATTATTAACTTATCTTATCTACAGCTAACATAAACCGTAATTCGGTTTGTCCGTCAGCCTCAGTCTCTAAGGTACAATATAGTTATTATTATAAATAGTTGGTAATTGTATCTTCCTACGTAAGTTGGTAGTTTAATACAGTAAACTCGTACACGAATAAAAACAAAATAAACACACACCGAAGTTTCATACTCACAGAAGAATTATATATATAAAGATAGATAAAGGAGTTTAGTCACACAGTGACTATGCCACTCCCGTTAGAGATCAATTCTTTATAATATTAACGTGGCAAAACACACAAACTCAACAAAATAGAAATAACAGATTTTCACTATAGTATAGAGAATGATATTGAGGTGGATCTTGAGCATTTATCCCGTAAAGCCTAAAAAACAGGCATTTATCCCGTATTAACGCACCGCGCGATAGAAGTACATGCTTGAAAGTATTCGGGTATATTTTCGTTGACACTATTTTGTACCTAATAACAAAGTAAACGCGGATCAATTTTCTATGAAAGTATTGTTCGCCGATAGCCGTGTACTTGTGCTTGCAAGTATTTTTTCTAAAAACTCAATTACGAACTTTATTCTCATGCGTACTCGGATCAATTTCCCATGCAAGTATTTTAGTTTCAAGGTGCGTGGCCCCCTTTCGGTGCATGAGTCCCAATTACTTTTATTCACAATTCCCAAAATTCCCAGTTTCTTGATTTTACGTACTTTTTAAAACATTCATTAACTTAAACTCACACTTCATATAATATTGATGGAAAGAGGATTTGCTGGAATGGATTTCACTAAATTTCAACTAGCTTTCAACCATCAAACTTTTAGGTAGGTACCTACTTACTGAATATAATATTATGGGAACTTAAAGGGTGACATTATTTTTATTCAAGCAAGATATTTGTAAATACCAAATCCGTTTTTTTGTGTATTTTAGATCCATTTATTTATTTCTTACAATAATTTAATTATTATTTTATTCTCATAATATTGTTTCAGCTGTAAATACTAGTTCTAATAACAATTTAAGTCGTTACAAAGAAAATTACAACCAAATGATAGAAATTAATTAGTTCTAATTTGTTTCTATCTTAATTGCTATTTTCTGAGTTAATTTAGCAATTTAATGCTAAAATAGTAAGTCTTAAAGAAATCAAATTATTAAAAGCAATTAAAAGTCAGGTTAGGTTAGCTACGGGGTGTACCACAGAAACGTGTATGAGTTAAACCCAAACATATCACTCACAGCTTCACAAGTTTTTGCTTTCACTATTATGTTTTGCATACTGTCTTCACCTAAACAGGGTGCCACGGAAAGGGTGTACTAAACCAAAAGGTGGTGATTCTGGACATCGAGGGGGTCAACGTATGTTGTACTATTTTTGGAATTTAGTTTTTTTTACTTGTTTTGAAAAAAAAATAGTAGTTTTTTCTTCATATTCGTGTTCTTTTACGTGTATTCGTATATTATTACTATAGTTTTGAAATTACAAAGTAATTACATGGTTTTTGTAATAATTTCAAGACAGAACATGGTTTTGCTGAAAAAACGTAATGTATAATGTAAATGTAAAAAAAATGTAGTGTAATGTAATATAATAATGCAAGAATGCGTGATATAGAACACGATGAGGAATAAAAAAACATTATTTTTTGCAATAATAATAAAAAAATATTCGAAAATAAAAAATCGTTATTCACAAGTTGATCCCCTCGGGGTCCAGATTTTTCCCTTTCGGCTAATTACATCGTTTCCGTGGCATATTGAAACTTGACACGATTTTACCAACGTAACTAGCCGATTTTGATTTACAAAGCCAGTTTTAGTGTACATACACTATGTTGGTGATGAATAAAATAAATAAATAAGTAGGATCTATTCCTTTCCTGGCCTCAACCCCAAAGCCGCGATTTCGAAGCGCGTCTTGTGTGTGCCGCGATTTCGAAGCGCGATTTGTTGCGATTTTGTAGCGCGATTCCGCTGCGTTGTAAGCGCGATTTCTAGACGCCGCCGCGCGCCAAATACAAAATCGCAGCAGTGTGTAAGATCGTATCCGTCTTATTACAAAATGTACTGCAAACAAATATCGCAACAAATCACGCGACACAAGACGTGCTTCAAAATCGCGGCTGTGGAGGCTTCTAAGATTAGTTGGCCGTGCACACCTCCGACCTAGATATTCTGTTTTTCTCGTCTTGGCCAGAACAACACCTCTATGAGTCTCGTAGACACACTTGCATGTCACGTCTCAGCACACATTTGCCAAACAAATTACGTTCTAATTCTAACCAGTCGAGCCTCTGTGTGTTTTGACGTAAGGTGTTTTCTTGACACCTTGGAGTAAGGCTACGTCTAAGATGTTTTGTTGAAAACTCAGGTACAACCAGCGAAACCTGTTTTCCGAGGCACAGGGTGTAACACCGCCAACTTCCTGACTCCTGGGCTGCTACTAAGTACTTCAGTTTAAAGAATTTTTATTTCTCAAAAGAACAAAGTTCACGTAAATGAGATTATATATTTATATTATTTATGTACAATATTCTGAAGCTTGCCATCTTAACAAATTAATAAAATATGCTATAATCTAGTCTACGTTTTTTTTACTGCGTTTAGTACCTACCGTTTGTTTAGCAAATTTTGTTATAAAAAATATTGTTTTATATTTTTTCTTAAATATGTGCATTGATAAGCAGTTTTTAATGTTATCAGGTAAATTATTATAAATCTGCGCACCAGTTCAATTTTTCTTTTGTCCACGCTGATGTAGATGCTACCTTAGCTCAGAAAATTTGCAGTAAATAACCGAGTCCATAAATATCAAATTGCGACGATAGAAGCAAATAATACTACGACAGGCGTGAACGAAAATGCTCGAGTCCATATTCAATTTCTGTGAGTAAAACATTTCCTACTTACATCATCATCATTGGTGTCGATTCTGTTGTTTTAGAATTAGCTTAAAATTAGGATTTAGGAATGTCAAATAGACGAAAGCTATTCTATGTTTCAAAAATTAGACGGTCAGGTTTAAAATTAGGTTGACAGATCTAAAACAACTCAATTTAGTTAAAATAGTTAAAATCCTATTCTTTGCATTACATTTTAGCTACGATTAGAAACGTCTACTTACCTAATTTTAGAAGGCATCTAATTTGTTGCCCTCACCGCGCCCCTGCTACTTCACTTAACGCCGTGAACCAATAAACAAATTCCCGCTACTCTTACTGGACACCCTGTATATGTATCTACACAAGTATGTTTTTGTATTATGTTAATGTTACGATCTATTAAATGTATTTTTTTTGCTCTATTTTCTAGCACTACCTTTCTAAATTGTTGTTCACACTACTCAAAGATTAGCAGGAAGAGAAAGCTATCTAGCATTATGTTCGCCTATGTAAAACTTTTGTGCAATAAAGTATATTCTATTCTATTCTATGTATTCGTTACGAATCCTATCCTTCAGAGAGACTCCGAGCAAAGCTCTTTCCATAGCTCGCTGAGTAACTTTGGACTGGTGGACCAGCCCGTATACCGTGAAAGTCCACAAATCAGCTCCGTAGGTCATGACGGGTAGGATGCACTGGTTGAAAACTTTCGTTTTCAAGCATGGCGGTATGGATGATGAGCAGACTCGACGTAGTTTTCCAAACACTGCCCAGCCTAGCTGGATCTTCCTCTTGGCTTTCTCTTTCCTATTTTCAACCTACTTCAATAAAAGTAGGAGGTTCTCAATTCGGCTGTATGTAAGTTGTTTTAATAAATTGGCCTGCTAAAGAGGAGCCATATCCTTAAATTAAAATGGTAAAATTATGTGTCGTGCAATCATTTTTTTCAATTAATTAAATAACTCAGCATCATCTAGCCCCAAGGTAAGCAGAGCTTGTGTCATGGGTACTAGATGACTGATATACATAATAATAATACCTACATACATTACATAGATATTTTTTATTATTCATAGAAAATATCCAGACCACCCGAAACAAATATTTGCAGATCATACAAACATTTGTCCCAAGGCGGGAACCGAACCCGCAACCTCCCGCGCCGCAGGCGGACCTTCATTCGCCACGCCACATCGGTCGTCATTGAATTAATAAATAGAAAGGCAAAGCACTTTCCGGATTTACCTAGCCAGTTATTCGTAAAAAGTTTGACGAACAATTTTTATGTCAGTATTATTGGAATAATAATGTATTCAGTAACTCTACACTATACGGATGGGTATACCAGAGAATTGACTCGTTCAGAGCTCCACCATTCCGGAAGGCAATAGCCGGCAGTGCAATCAGAATTTATTCAGCCATCGAAAAGTTACGCTTCCAAAGGCTTTGACTCATCCAGCGGAATAAAAAGCTAAGCCGAAATTGTGAGTGAGTTTTGGAATGGCAGCGAACTGTAGAGCCAAAAGATCTTATATACAAAGTGTATTAAAATATGCTGAGATAGGTACCGAGATACTAAATCACATCACGGAATAAAAACACAAAACATGACAAAAATCTAGTTATGGGGAAAGTATCTCTTTATTCACAAAGACTTATTTTCATGTTAATTAAAAACTAGTATCTTTTCGAAAGGGTAACTATAGTTTATCTATTTAGACGACCCGACCGACCTCTGTGGCGTAGTGGGCGATGGTCCACCTGCGACGTAGGCTGTGGTGAGTTCGAGGCCTGCCTCGGGATAAAATGTGTTCTGGGTGTTGTCTATGTATAGTAAAAAAAAAATCTATCTATATAGTATGTCTTATTCTCAGAAATTAACCTGAGTGCGAGAACCACTATAATAACAAAAACCTATGTATGTACTTATTAAGTATATCAGTTATCAAGTATGCATACCTAATTTATAATTATATAGATCTCATTCTTTGGGATTTGCACATGGGGAGCGCTGGGATGTGTGCGGGAGCTTCGTTTGTCAAAAATAACATCAGATATTATACATAGGTATTAAAAATAGCACTGTACAAGTTCACTAACACCACCCCTTTCTTTCCTCTGTAACTTGTGGATAACGGGGCTGGTCATACTTTTAGTAAATATTTAGTTTAATTAAGATAATCTGTAGTTAAGTATGATTGTTTGTTATCCCTAAGAAATAAAAATAAAATAAAAAGTACCTAACACAAGCTTCGGTCTAGATGACGTGTGAATTGTCCAGCATTATTAATATCTTTAATTACCCTACAATCTTCTGCCATGGCGTGTAAATCACATTCTCCGCAAAGACAGACAAAGCTAATATTATTTGCTTGAATTATATATTCATTCAAACCGAATATTGTTAATTTTTTTGCTGTTATTGGGGTAAAACAAATTGAAGAAATAAAGCAACACCGTTATGGTCCGCCTCGTCATTATTTTGAGTAATGTCCGGAATTTACGGACGAAAGTTTACCGGACAGGGTTGGACGGAAGTACATATTGATAGGGGCTGACAGGGGTGTATTCTACCTACGGGTAACAGACGATATTGAATAACTATCTACTCTAAACAAAAGTATGTACACATGTGGGGTAAAATTTGACGACCTTGTTGAGGGTGGAACCTTTGCTTTGCGGTGTTTTGTCGTGAGAAGGATTTGTTGTAAGGAAAAAATTATAGGCTTATTTTGAAGACAAAACCGAAAGGTTTTCGGATTATTTAAAAGATATACAGTCAGCGTAGAGAAAACATTAGCCAAAATAACAAGTCGGTCTCAATCGACTATATTCTATAAATTTATTCACAAAGAAAATTATACTAGTATTTACAATTGAAACAATTGAGCTAACTGCCGACTGTATTCTTAATCGTGGACATTTTTCCTGGAGGCATTTATCAAATCAAATTATAAAACTTTCCTTTGCAAATTTTAAATACAGTTTTAGAGTTTGGAAAACTTTGTTCTGATTATTCATCAGAAAATTAGATTTAGAGTTAGCAAGTACTCCTTACTCGATTTTTTTTTTTGAGATGTGAAAACAATAATAATAATAATAAATGTTTATTTCGATAACTTATAAAAACAAACTACTACTGTTTACAAAAACAACCTATCGTTCTTCTTCACAGCCTACTCGGAAAAGGAAAATCGAAGTTTCGTTTCCGTTGTCGTGCAAAACCAACTCTTATGTCGCTTGCAGATTAGCGTTTGCACGAAAATGAAAACGAAACTTCGATTTCGTTAAGAGTACGGGCCCAGTCTCCCCGTGCCAACCCTGCTAGACTAGAAATGTTTTGCAATGTAAAAAGTTTTCAAATAGTTGTGCAAGGTGCAGAGACATTTTCATTCCGAGACGTTTTAAAATTTCCGCCGTGTCACTGCTTTCCATTTCAATTGTGAATAAGGCTTTTGGAATACGTTATTTAAAATAATACTACTCGTAGTAGAATAGGCTAGCTGACTTTTTTGAAAGTAGGTTTTAAATTATTAATTACTATCTGCGCCCCGCGGCTTACAGAAAATATTTATTTATTGCCCCAAAGACCAAATTTGATTTGAGTCAAGTAAGTAGCCTCGCCCATCGTAGGTTTCTAAAGAATCATACGACGCCTGAATGACTCATCATGGTGATAAATGCATACTAATATTATAAATTTGAAAGTGACTCTGTCTGTCTATCTGTCTGTCACCTATTCAAGCCTAAACGGCTGAACGGATCATAGTGAAATTTTGCAAGGAGGCAGGCGATGGAAACAAGCTACTTTAAATCTTGAAAAAAGCTCACGAAGCCGCAGGCAGCAGCTAGTCACACTATAAATAAAATAGTTTAGGTGAATGGAAGGATGGATGTATGTTTATTACTTCTTCAAGTCGAAATTACAGAACAGTTCAGGCTGAAATTTTGCATTGCTATAGGTGTAGAGGTGACCTACTTTTTAACCCTGTAAATAGTGTAGAGATTTAATCAGTTCCCATTGGATAGAAATAACCTAAAAACGTTTCCACGGAACAATTATGACATGTTCGCATCTTTGTTGACCGGAATATCGTAGGTTATTCCGTCAATAAAGATGCAAAGATGTCATTTATAAGAAGACTTCTTTTTATTTATCCCGGACAACGTGAATAAAAACTAGCAATGGCTAATTTAATGGCAAGCCTTCACTCGAATGGGCTTGGCTATCAAATAAAGGAAAAACACACATCATTTTCGAAGAAAATAATTCCCTAAAGTCAACTACAGGTTTTATAATAATACTAATAAATCATTTTTGACATTGCTGTCAAGATACAAATTTTTTTTTTTTGTTTTTATTGCTTCTCTTTTGTTTCCTCCTCTCAAGGGGGAAAACTGGAACGCGAAAAATCTTTGAGGGGGAAAACTGGAATTTGAAAAAAAATATTTCAGTTTCCCTTTAAAAAAAATTCAAGGGGGAAAACTGGACTCCAAAAAAATGAATTCCAGTTTTCCCCCTTAAGGGGGATTTGTCAAGGGGGAAAACTGGAATAACCCAAAATAACCAAATCAATTTCCTGAACTACCTGAGAATTTGTGTAAGAATCCTTAGCAAACTCACAAATAATGTTTTATACCTAACATACCATTCAATTTAACGTAGATAGAGCTATATGATGCCGAATTTTACTAGCTCTATTGAATGTGCTGAAAAGGCTCTGATAGAATTCCAATCAGAAGCATAGGCATTTCATTCCTCTATGATATCCCAGACCCGAGCTTTCAATTTGAGAGGCCATTGTGATTTTATTTATTGGACTCTTTTGATAGGTAATAATTTATAATATGGGTAATTGATCACGTTCTTCAATGTTATTCCCACTGCTCTATGGTTATTCCAAAAACTTGAAAAGGTAAAAAGCTTTCGTAAAATCTAATTGCGAATTTCGTAACGGCCTTTGGTGCCGACTAACTTTTTAATTGTAAAAGTGAGATTTTTTTTAGTTAATTATGAAAAATTTCTTTTTAAAGTGGGTCCTTCGAATTTCTTGAGAATTCTAATTTGTTGAGAGTTAATAAAGTGGATTTTAAGTCTGTAACATTAAATGGATGAAGATACGAGAAATCCTTTGCAAAGACTAGGTATTTCTTGCTTTTATCTACAGAAACAGGGCTTATGAATCTTTGTAAAACATCATTAACCTAATATTTTAATGACTGTTATTTTATTCCACTAAAATCCCTTGTCATTTACCTACTTAACACAAGAATATGTAGAAGCAACTCCTAAAATAAAGTGAAAATTAATAAAGTGTACGAAGTGACTTCCGATTTTGCCCTCGAAACTCCTCACAGCGATAAATTAAGCTTCGAAGGTTCGACCTGTAGGGCGGGAATAAAGTTACTTATTAAGTAGCAAAGGACCCCCAACCGCCATTATGTTATCACAAAACACCTAAAGCTTATAGCACCTACCTTTGTTATTAAGACGCAATGCGACACTATACACTTTTCTTTTTTACATTTAAAGGTATACTCGTATATTGATGTCAATTCTGTTGCTTTAGAATCAGTTAAAATTAGGTAAAATTAGGATTTAGGATTGTCAAATAGACGAAAACTATTGTATGTTTGAAAAATTTGACTGACAGGTTTAAAGTTAGGATGATAGCCCTAAAATTAGGTTGGCAGATCTAAAACAACTCAACTTAGTTAAAATAGCTATATTACTATTCATTTGCAGTACATTTTAGCTATGATTAGAAACGTATAACGTAGAAATTAAATTTTATGTTAGTAAAGGTAGTTCATATTTAGTAGAAAGGCACGAAACCTGCCAGTTTTCCATTGAAACACCCTAAATGGGTACATAGTGTGAACTTAACTTAAACTCACCTAATCACTAAGACCTGATTGTATGAATGCAATAAATAAAATACTGAAATACGTCTACCTAATTTTAGGAGGCATCTAATTTGGTCATGATTATTTAAAGGCAAAATGGTAAAAGCTTTCACTCCAAAAACCTATGGATAACTACTCAACTCAGAGAGGTTTTGCGATTTTCAAACACGTTCTCATTAGGTATATTTAGGATGTGTACAGAGAATACCATAATTTTTAGATCAACCTAACTTAGAAAATTTAGAAATCATAAAATTTAAGTTAGGAATCCTAAAACAACAGAATCGACATCATATGTATTGGTGGGTACCGGGGTTACGGACCGTAATGTAACTTGTTACACAGCCAGTGATCATGCAGTCGGTACGAGGAATCAAGGCGCTCGCAACGAGCAACGAAACAGATTTTAGAAATAGAAATAGAAACGTTTATTTGTAACTCTAACACATACATACATTTTAAAGAAAAGAACATAGACAGTTTGTTATAGATACAAAACGGTCCCTGTCTCAGCATGAGTTGGTTGTATATGCGTACAACCAACGCTGGTCTTCCGGCTGAACCGTTCACGTTAGTAGAGTAGAGTGTCAAAGATACTCGTAGGTACAAACAAAGACAAAAATGTTGAAGAAAATACATTGACCATGGTATTGATATATATAAATATACAAAACAATGAAATAATAAACAAGACAAAATTAAAATTTAAAAAAACCCGCCGACGTTTATTAGCTGAACAGATTTTTATGAAACATAGCTAAGAACACTCGCGATAAAATTATCTATGACACAAAAACAACTAAACGAAAATCGGTTCATCCGTTTGGGGGCTACGATACCACAGATAGATACACAGATACACAGACAGACACGTAAAAATTATAACACCCCTCTTTTTGCGTCGGAGTTTAAAAAGAAACTAAAAAGAGTGGGTATAACACTAGCTTTGAGCACACATTAAAAAAAAACTGGTAAGTACCTTTCACAAGGACTACCTATGCCAAATATTTGAAATAATGTTTGTTCAGATTTATTTATTTAAGCACACGGTGTAACGTATAATGCTCGCTGCGAATGGTATATTACGCGGTTACGCCCCGTATCACGTCAGTAATGCTTTATTAAAAGTCAATAGAATAAACAATAAAATATATGAATTAAAAATAAGTTTTCTTCCTTTGCAGATAAATAAACAAACCTAGATTTAAGCTGAGCCCCGCTGCAATAAAGATATTGCAGAAATACACTATACTAAAAAGCAACCGTTGAAAAGTTGCCATGTTGTTTTTAAGATTTATTTTAAGTCGGTGTTTTCTTATTTCGATGATTTTTTGTATTGTCGCTCAAGGCTTTTTCTTCTAAATGGTCTTTCAGACAAACACCATCGGTCGGTCACATTCGGTCACCACGGTCTACAATAGTTATTTGTTATACAAGAGTGCAGAGTTGTTTTTTAATACAATAGCGTGCTCAATTTTGATGACCGAGCAAGCGAAGGATTCTAAAATTGAACCACGAGCGTAGCGAGTGATTCAAAAATTAGAATCCTGAGCGTTGCCGAGGGAATCAAAAGAGCACGAGGTAAAAATCTTAGTACTCTAGTGCAACACGTAACTTTTCATCCCACCAGCGAGGAAATGACTAAATGCAAAAAAAGAAAATGGCACGCGCAAAGCAAATTATATAAAAAGTGCACCAAGAAGGTTCGCAGTCTGAGTTTTTAACAAATTAAAAAAGGTTGTATGATAAATTCGGCACCATGGAGGTTGAAGTACTTAAATAGGTTTTGAATCACAAACGTAGGTAGTGCACACGATGTTCCAAATTCAATTTTACTTTATCCTCTAGCGGATAAAAACGGCTTTTTGCACTCAGATATCGAAGAGCAAAAATACTCTTTCCGAGATGGGGGGATAAAAATAAGTTTTGAAGTAAAAGTTTTAAAAATAGGGTTTAGAAACCTGAAGCGTGGGTATTTAAACATTTCTGCAGAGTAAGGATATGGCCAAGGTCTAGATAAAAACAGAATTAAAGCTATATATCCGGGCCGCGTATTTTGCTAAGCTACTTCAATACGTCCCCGCCTCCTGTAGTACTTTACCGCGAGGGAGTCTCCGCCAGCAGACAAACTGAATCAGCCTTAACATATGGCTCTGGGTGCAATTATACATATATACATACCCTTTCAGCCCCAGAGCCGCCACGAACGACGACGATCTCCCATCCCAACACTTCCTTTAGGGTTAATGGTCATAGCTCATTAGAGCCACCCCGCACACGACCCGCACCGTCCCGCCTCGTGTGGTTAGTATTTTATATATGGATATGCGCTCACTACATCAACTCGGGATCACCTCTCTAGCTTCTACGTGCCGTACGCGCGTGGACCACTCGGTGATAACTCGCAACTCGCATTCTTGCCTTGCGTTGACAGCACATTGCCAACGTTCACGACGAGGTTCACTGGTTGACCACGTGGTGTCCAGCCGTCGACGTCGCGACATCCGCACGAGGCGAGGTAATGCGGGTCGGGTACCGGATGGCTCTAATGAGCCTTTAACTTTACCTTCAATCGCGAATCTTAAATGATATGTTTTTCGATCCGCAGCCACATGGGTGAACCGTTGCAGCGAAGACCTGGAGTGCCTGGACCTAGAGGATGAGCGTCCTCTAGCCACCCTGAGCACTGTGCAGACTGACAAACTGACGCTTTTCTTCACCGAGCTTCTGGACCACGACAGGGACGATGTCATCTGTGATCAGGATTTTGACAATTTTTTTGAGGTCAGTGACCGCGAGAGTTCATGGTGATATGCCCGAGGTTGATGCAGTACTCCGCTCTATACGTATTCCCGGCGTGTGTACTAGTAATAGGAATCTTATGCAAAACTAGTTAAAATCGTTTTTCCCTTTAACATGGTACCTACCTCACTTTCAGATAGTAGAACTTCTACGTTTTCTGTCAACTGAAGTACATTATAACAAATTACAAACAGTAGTATTAAGCTGAACTAATAGACACATTCGACGTATTATGAAATCCGAGGGTTGTTTGTCGTTAGTAACGACATGTGATAATAATATTTTTTTATTATCTTTATTGAGAAAGAACATTACATACAAATAATAGAAATATATAAGAACTAGTATTCACAATTACAGTTGGGCTAACTGCAGACAGTTACAAACTTTTGGAACGACATCGCATGAGTCAGCAAATACCTTTTCTTTATTCTATGTACAGCAACATATTATTTTCATTTATTTTTAAGTCTTAAGTGCAATGTAATATGTTTATGTGAAATAAATGAATCAAACATCAGTCGTTTCATCCGGTTTGCAGGATGGCAAAGCGGATGAAACGACTTTTGGGTGTAAAATAGATTATTTTTTGTAATTTCCAGAGGTTGGCGCACTTTGCGGACTGGTCCCCGAACTCCTCCGAGTTCCACATCCTTCTAGAAGTGAAGAGCGAGTTTATACAACACTTTATTAACCCTTTACCGTCCAAGTAAGTTGACAAATCCGCATGCCCAACATGTGGATTATGGGCATTACCCCCCATGAGATAAAAGTCAATAAGGCGCTTATCAGGGGGAGGCCTGCGTCCAGCAGTGGACCAATACAGGCTGTTGAGGGGAGGTGAGGAAATTGACGAAAATTTGGTGTAGTTTCAGAAGTTCGGTTACAAATAAGCGGAACGGACTTTTTACTTTTGATGTAAGTGTGGAACTAACTTTAGCAGTTGCAATTTACGTAACTATCAGTCAGAGATACCTGTAGATTGTTTGCAACAGTCTGCAGCTAGCTCAATTATTTCAATTGTAAATCATAATCTCTTTATTCTACGCTATGGCTACTTTTACCGCGGGAAAATGCTTAATTCCTACGGGAAAACGGGTAATAGGACAACGGGTAGTAAGAATGCAGCTAGTCTATACTAATATTATAAAGAGGAAAGATTTGATTGTTTGTTTGTATTGAATAGGCTCCGAAACTACTGGACCGATTTGACAAATTCTTTCACCGTTAAGAAGCTTACTTTTCAGGGAGTGACATAGACTATATTTTATCCCGGAATTCCCACGGGAACTCGCAATATAGCTATACTAATATTATGAAGAGGAAAGATTTGATTGTTTGTATTGAATAGGCTCCGAAACTACTGGACCGATTTGACAAATTCTTTCACCGTTAGGAAGCTTACTTTTCAGGGAGTGACATAGACTATATTTTATCCCGGAATTCCCACGGGAACGGGAACTACGCGCGTGAAACCACGAGGCGATCGTATAGTCCTTACTAAATTCATCTATTGGATAGTAACAAATACTATGTAATGTACCTACCATGTAAAATTCAGGAAGAGAGAACCAGTCAGTCAGCTATAACTGAAATTCGATTTATTAGGTAAATGTACAGCTGTCTAGTTCACAGTTCTAGAAAAAAAAACGAATACAATTTTTTTTCTATTATTTGATAGTTATTTTCTTTGTTAACCCGTATCTCTAGTAAGGTCTGATTGGGCCCATTTATTCTCAGGTGTCAGGTTATTATAATATTTTAATACCTAACTATCTATCTATTAAATATCATTTTTAACCCCCGTCGCGAAAAGAGAGGAGTATTATAAGTTTAACGTGTCTTTCTGTGTATCTGTGTATCTGTCTGTGGTATCGTAGCTCCCAAACGGATAAACCTATTTTTTTTTAGTTCTTTTTGTGCCATAGATAATTTTTATCCCGAGTGTTCTTAGCCATATTTCATGAAAATCTGTCGGGGGGGGGTTTTTTAAATTTTTAATTTTGTTCTTGTGTTCTGAGATCTATACCTATTCTGATGGAGGTCAAGATCTTAATTTATTTGTAATGAGAAATCTCCAAAACTATGGTCCTATTTAAAAAAATTGGTTGTTTGTAAAGTAGGTTTACAATCGAGATGTTTACGTGATAACGTCTTATTGGTGATATAAGTTTTTGGGAAGTAAGGAATTAATGAAGATAAGTTTGTATGCCGCTAGAGTGAGAGAGACGGAAGATCGGTCCACTCACTCGAACGCTATGCCAGCCTCCGCTCGTGAGGATTCCGCGTGACAAGTTTCACGGAATGACTGGCAGCGCTCGAGATGAGACGGGAGATCGGTCCGTCTCTCTCTCGTTATACCTGCGATCGCGCTCGTGAGGTTTTGGTGTGACACAAGTTTCTGAACATGTCACCCGACTAAAACGATTTTAAAGACGTTATCACGTCAAAAATAAAATTGAGTCTAGTCTAGTATAAATATGAGAGCTATAACGTCGGAACAATGGTTTGTGGAAATGAGAATTCGCGAAAGTCGGTTAGCAGCGGAAATAAACATAATTTAGAGATGAACACATTTATCAGCTCCACAGCAAACAGTTTTAAAGGCATTTAGGTTTTTCGCATTTTAATTAATTTTATTTATGTTGATTTGAGTTTTACTTTATTTTGACCAGTTCCATGGGGTTGTTGTACATTTGCCTCAAAGTAAATACGTCACATTTTTGTACAATCCATACATTGACAGTAAATTCGTCACATGCGTTAAAAAATGTGTAGTTATTGTAAATTGGTCCGAAACTCTCACTTTACATAATTTTTTGCATAACTTCTCCGGTGGCAAGAGGCCATAATATGGCCTGTCAAAAATACCGTTGCGTGGCAAGCGACCATTTGTGGCCGATTTTCAGCTTTTCTTTTGTTGTTTTTTGTTTCGTCGAATTTATGTACGTAGAGTCAACTTTTGAGCCATGTTAATGTCTCAAACGTTGACTGACAGTTTCAAGCTGACGTCAAGACCAATAAACTAACCAAGGTTACAGGAAATTAAAAAAAAAATCGTATATTCAAAATTGAAATCTGATAGTCACTGGAATTGTTTGATTCTCATATCGGGTAGTGAGCTATATTTTCAACCGACGAAAAACAGAGGAGGTCCTCAAGTCGACGCGTATATATACAATGTGTCTGGTCACCGGTGTCGGAGACTTTGGGGGGGTGAAATACGGTAAATTTTATCGACAAATCACTATCTCTATTTTTTTTTTCTCTCCATGATAAAATGGCAGCCATTTTGGTTTCTGTTGCCTCGAAGCACGGGTGCTTGTACTGATTAAGATGTAGCTACCCATGTAGAGGTCTTAGGAAGACGATAGAGGACTCATTTGATAGCCAATAATGTAGACAATAAAGCAATGTTAACATTGTTGCAATTTCTATTTTATAATAAAAGAAAAGAGAAATTATAGAACAAAAAAAAAGTTTTTAACATTTTTTTTTAATTATTAGCTTTTTCATAAAATCGAAACTGTCAAGCTACATGTTTTTTGTTACTGAACAACAGTACAGAATATGTGCTTCAAAATAAGTCTTGCATCTTAGCCCTAAGTAAGATAGTATGAAAGTTATGACGATTTAAAAATGGCAAGTGTCTCTAAATCCTGGAGTCCAAAAGGAAAACAAAATAAATCGATTAGGTACTATAATGGTTTGTCCATCAAAATCAGATCATAGCGGGATATTCAAGCTTTCAAGGGTCATATTCAAATTTCAAACCATAACTTCTAAACTATCTTACTTAGGGCTAAGATGCAAGACTTATTTTGAAGTACACATTCTGTACTATCGTTAAGAAACAAAAAACATGTAGCTTGACAGTTTCAATTTTATGAAAAAGCTAATAATTTCAAAAAAAAAAAATTGGTTGTCTGTAAAGTCGGTAATACGCCGAAAGTGGTCCCATATAAATTTGAAAAACAAATCAAACCCCAAGGGTAGAAAAACAGGGGATGATTGATTGTTCACTCACTGATTGTAATGTTTGACCACGCATAACTTATTACAGAATAGTCCGATTTTGATAGTTCTTTTTTATTGGATACCTCGATGTGTCATCGAACTAAATTAAGTGTGGGATAGCCGACATGGAAGACGTCTGTCGGTACTGTCTAGTCACTGCTGCGGTGTGGCAGCGGACATTATCGTGCATTAAATCAAAATTTATCGTCGCCAATAAATCCTGCGTAAGGGAAAACATAACTTAACTCATAGTTCACTGCAAAGAAATTGTAAAAATTAGTCTTGAACAACCCTTGAAGCGATTCCAGTTTAAAGCTCGCAAGTGTAGATGTCGCCTCTAGAAGAATTTAAAGTCGGTTTATCGTTTTTTAAAACACGCCAAATTATACTTTAGACATTCGCAGCAATCCTACTTAATGCTCTTAACAATAGATTAGTCAGAAGCAGCCAGCTTGCAGACTTTCAGCTCCTAAACGAATGTTAATCTTGATAAATAGCCTTAATACGGTACGTAGTAGGTACGGCACGTTATTTCAAAGGATTTCAGTCTACTTAATTCTTTTAAAGTTAGTTTATTTTTACACTAACACTATCCTCCATAATTTACATAGTTTTCCTTCACAACTTGATCTGTTCAGTAGTTTTGGAGATCCTAGGTAACAAAAATTTCACATTTCACAAATTTTCGGCTTTATAATATACTAGCTTCTACCCACGGCTTCGCACGCGTATTTTCGGCATAAGTAGCCTATTATTGTTTAAGTTAGGCTACGTTCAAGTGTATGCCAAATTTCATCTTGATCTGTTCAGTAGTTTTGGAGATACAAATTTCAAATTTCACAAACTTTCGCATTTATAATATTAGTAGGAAGTAGGATATATTATATTTATATATTATATTATCAGTATAGTATCTGTTAAATAATAATATTTATAATTTCATAAGATATCAAAGGTAAGTACTTATATCAAAGTTAACTGCTGTTGATCGTCCAACAAAACAACGCTTTCCTAAACATAACATAACCATAACATTACCTATATTTCATAGTTTACGAGGCAATCAAAATGTTTCGCGTTACTGGGCCATACCCCCCTACCAACGATATATCCCTTACAATGGTGCCTACGTGTCAGCACGCGCTTCCGAGTTCATAAAGCAAAAGGTCTGCCATAATAAAAGCAAACATCTGCTTGCTACACGACCTTCCCTAAAATAAGTCAACGTGTTAAGTTGTACAAGCTTCTGTCCACGGCATCGCTCATGTAGTAAATAACTGTCTATGTCATGTAGTACACGCTAATTGATGATCTCTGTGGCGCAGCGAGCTAAGGTCCGCTTGCGACGCAGCAGGTTGCAAGTTCGAATCCTGCATCTGGAGCAAGTCATGAGCAAGTAGTATTCTAGATGTTTTGTACAGGTCTCATATAATTCAATCACTACAATTTTTGTGGGTGCCCTAACTGGGAATATTAGTGCCGTAAATGTGGTGCCCTAAAAATCGGTGCCTAAATGGGAATATGTACTTTTAATTTTCTTTTTGATTAAGGCTATTGTTTACAGTAATAAAATCAAAATTTTACAATTCAAATTTCTAAATATTCGTCTAGATAATGGAATCATTTTTCAAATAACCATCCACCTAACTTTATCCTAAGGATATTTCCATTATGTTCTCGTAAGTCTTCTGGTAATTTATGCTAAACTAGTTTCCGCTCACGGCTTCGCACGCGTTGTTTCTTCACCAAATTTCCCTTTTATTAGTAGAATAGAAAGAATGTATATTAGAGGTCTTACAGAGTTGTGAAGCATACTTTCTACAGAGACATTGTTGGAATATCATGTAGATGAAAACAATGCCTTCAAAGTGCCCATTAGTTCGTTGCTAAGGCATTATTTTAAGTCTGTATATAAAGGCGAACGTTTGTATGTATATATTGAGTATTTGTTACTCCTTCACGCTCTAATGGCTGAATGAAATTTGGATTTGGATGAAATTTGTTTCCAGAATAGCTTCAATTCAATTTTTTTTATTCATATTATAGATTTACAGGGAACACTTAGTCAAGTCAAATAGATTCAATACATTTAAAAAAACACAAACAAAACAAAATAGGTACCTAGGTAGGTACCTATTTTGTTTTGTTACTTGACTTTACTTAGACACGAACACAATAGCATTGTCAAAATGTTAATAATAAAACAAAAATGTCCGATTTCAAATCAAACGCTTCGTTCAATCGATAAAAGCATTTATCTTCTATTTTTGATAAACAATTTAAATTTTATTACAGACATAGATCTTACATTAATTGGTAACAAATTGTATAATTCGATAGAATTACAAACAAAACATTAAAAGATTTTAGCTAACCTCGTTTTTGGGACAACTAAGTTATTTTTATGTCTTGTAAAAATGTCCATCCATAACATACTTATGAACTTGAGATTGAGATTAAATTATCCTCTTTTTATTTTGATTATAAACTCAACCTCCATTTTTAATCTTATTCGTTCGAAAACTGACATTGGCAGAATTGTGTCAAACCATGATGCAGAGCCAAAAATATAAGAAGAAGAAGAAGAGAGCAAACAAAATAAATTCTACAAATTGGGATCAATCTCTACGATTTAAAAAAATGTAACAGCAGCTGGTCCAAAGAAAATTTCTTGAACTTGAGAACATCCCTGATTTCGTAGCTTCGTGTCTGAGCCCATATTTCCAAGTGACATTCTCATGAAATGTCGGCCGTTTACGGGCCTGTAGCTGCCTCAATGTAACTCCCCTTTTTGTAATAAACAAAGGGCTTAAATAGTGACAATATTTCCTTATAAATTGAAATAAATTGTCGAAAATGTAGGCAATAACTTTTCGCTAAATTATTTAAAATTATAAGTCATTATCATAAATGCAGACAGGGATGATATAGGTATTCTTTGTTACCAAAGAGAAACAAACGGTGAACTCGTATTTATCTAACTCCTTAGAAGAAGAAGACTTAGAATGATAGTTGACACAAACGAGGTAAGTCTAAAAAATTGCGACGGACCGTCGCAATCTTCATTTTGAGCCGTTAGTACAATACTTCAAATGAGACGGAAAGCAGCTCTCACATAAAAATATAAAAATGATGTGTTGTGCGGTGCAAGGATGTTTAAACACCAGTAACCGGAAAAAAATACCGCAAATATCTCATTCCACCGGTAAGTACTAATATTCCGTTTGTAATTTTGCCTAAAACAGTCATCAAAACTCATAAATAAATTTAAAAATTTCGTCCACCATTTTCGTCAAAATGTTGCTATGCACTGGGAAAAAAATACCCATGTTTTGTTACTTCATACTTAGGTATATAAAAATAGTAGAGGAGAGGGTGGAATTCCCTCAAGTTAGGACTTAGGAATCAAACTACGCGGAATATCACAGTTTTAGAATTTTCAGTCACTCGACGATATTCTGAGTAGATTCAAGATGTAAACTCAAATTACTATTTTACAAAGAAAATTACAATCAATGAATGGAGACAATTAGAACAACTTTTACAATTGAAACAATTGAGCTAACTGCAGCCTGTAGCAAACAATCTAGAGGCAGCTCAACTTATCGATATCAATACCAGTCGTCGCGTACCCGTTACGCTGGTTGCATTGCCCCGCTGTATGGCAATGCTGGTGCGTTGCGCCAAATACTCACCAGCTCTCGGGTCCCGCGCCGCCGCTTTGACCAGACGCTCAGATATTTTTAAATTTCCGGAAAACCTCGATACCGCACGGACCTAGACCTCTCTCGGCTCAAATGCAATGCTCAAATGCAGCAAATGCAATAAACTCAAATTTAAAATTGCAATACATCCCATCACCGTAACTGTAGCAATACTTGCACGTGCACATTTTAGGGTTCAGTAGTCAACAAGGAACCCTTATAGTTCACCACGTTCGTCGATCCGTCCGCAGCTTAGTCCAGAGACTATTAGTACTAGAATGCTGTAATTTGTCTAAGTTGGGCATTATTATTTGTGAAAAAAAATGCTAGTAGTAGGTAGAGTGATTTTAAAAGGAAAACTACACAGCTTTAGTATGCTTTACTAGTTGAGTACCATAATCAACTTAAAAAATGTACTTTGTTATGTATGTGTAAAACAGGTAAATAAGTTGGTTTAGATAGGCCATGAACCGTGCAACTACTTACACTGCACGTGGCCGAACACGCACTTGACCGTCTATTTTAAATTATTGTTCCGAAAATGATCGGAGCCGATCTTATTTTGCAGATTTGGAGTAAAACCTTTTTGTCGTTTGACGTAGGTAGAATGATAGTGACCATAGGTACCGGCTGATATTTCGTAAAATTAAAAAAAAACAAGACGTTGGAAATGGATTTTCATAGATTTTTTTTAGATTTTTTCTATTTGACATTAACCTATTGACACCTACAATAAATTGAAATAATGTAATATCAAAAATAAAAAGGTAGATGATAAAAACAATGAAGTATTTTCTTAATGGGAACTTTGCTTCAGTTACCCAATTTTTTAGGGAAAATGCTATTCACTTGCAACATTCAATCATACGAATGTGTGAGTGAGGGCACTGTATTTACGAGCTGTCAAAACACACATGGATCGGTTTTTGGTTACACAAATTGTCAAATTGTTGAATGACACCTATCCCTCTGCTGAGACAGCAGCGAGTTTTTACTCTATGTCTAACTCTATCTTGACTACTTAACTGAAAGTAAGGCATGAACAGGTAGGTATATCGTGATCAAACGTGACAGATTCATTAGCTTTTTTCTCACTTCAGTTGATCACGTTATCAAACGACACTATTTGATATGATCATGTGACGTGTGATCAGGTACCGTGTGATCATCTGGGACATTCCCAAATTTTATACGGCGAAAATCTTATAAAACTTCAGTAAAGCGAAACTCAAATAGTTAAAACTTGTTCTGTCTTGTGTAATCTCCGAAACAAGTGGTGTCATTTAAAAAAAAAAATATCTAATAAATAGTTACCTACATTATAACCATTCGAACGATTAAGAACAAATCAATAGGTCTTATAACCAGACCACAGGCCATTAATCTTTCTGAAGCTCAGCTTAATTGACTGAGGCACTCCTTTCACAAGGGTAAGAACTGGGCCTTATACCTTAAATAATACGCACTGCTCTATACGGTATCGATCCATGAACTGTGTTATTGTGTAAAGGCTACTGATTCATAAGCTACAAACAAATAGGTAAGTTAAGGATGCTATAAGTATATAATACTAGACGATCGCCTCGCGGTTTCACCCGCGTAGTTCCCGATCCCGTGGGAAATCCGGGATAAAATATAGCCTATGTCACTCCCTAAAAAGTAAGCTTCCTAACGGTGAAATATTTTTTCTAATCGGTCCAGTAGTTTCGGAGCCTATTCAATGCAAACAAACAAACAATCAAATCTTTCCTCTTTATAATATTACTAGCTTCTGCCCGCGGCTTCGCACGCGTTGTTTCTATGGAAACGCTTAAAGGTGATTTCTATCCCATGGGAACTGATTTATGGGATAAAAAGTAGCCTATGTTTTATTTCAGGCCTAGAATTATCTGTATACAAAATTTCAGCCCGATCTGTTCAGTAGTTTTGGCGTGAAGAGGTAACAAACATCCATCCATCTATACATCCATCCAAACTTTTGCATTTATAATATTAGTGTGATGATATAATCTGGTGTTCATACAGACTCTCCCAGGGTCTATAACCGAGTGACTAGGTCTAAGTTTTATAGGAGGACCACGTGAGCGAACCTGCGAGCAGGGCCGCTATCACGGTGTGGTTAGTAGTTACCTATTGGCATTACGGCTCAAACGTTAGCAGTTGAAACGTTAGGGTGCGCGTTTACAAGCCGACATCGGACAATCGGGTTGGGGTAAAAATGTCACCGGACCATTTTTTGAGCTACTTGTAGGTTCCTTACTTTGAGGGTAAAAATGTCACCGTCGAATAAAATGTTAATTTATATGGGTAAATTCGTCACCGGTTCTTCCAACGTGGATTTTGTACAGTCAGTGTGAGAATAAAGTGAAATAAACCAATACTGTTTGAAAATATGCCCGCCTCGTGGCCGTTTCTAAATGGGAGTCAGGACATTGGTTGCCAGCATTTCCTTCATATAACGCTGGTACTTTATTGGATTCCGTAACTTTCCGTATCGCAACATGTCTTCGGTTGGGTGCAAGGTGTTACGCGCCTCATCAATGCCAGTGCGATACTGCTGTCGAACAGCTTGATCATCACTAATTTGTCGTGTACTAGGACCATAGAGCAAGTACAGAGAGGAGGGGGCCTAAGCAACTGTGCACTGTGATTCTCAACTAGGTCCTGACGTCATCACAGTGGGCGTGGCCTTAGTCAGTGTACTGTCGTCGTTCGTCCTGTGCACAACTTTGTGAACGGTGGAATTTCGTGTAATTTTCATGTAACTAAGTAGAAAAGGATGAAGTGTTGTATTTTAACTTGTAAAAACTACTCGGACAGACGTTCTGATGTTATGAATGGCATCACATTTCATGTGTAAGTAATTTTATGCGTAATTTAAGAATAGTTCTCGAAAAATCTCTCATCGTATCGGCGTCTCCAAATATACTTCTTCTACTTGACAATAGATGGCGACACCTAGTGTCATGGGAACTAAAAATAAAAAGGGAAGTAGAGCAGTAATAATATATTTTAATAACCATACGTACGGAAATTAGTTCCACTGACATTCCTAAAGACATTTTAGTCGCCTAAATATTATTTTTATTAATTTATAATCATTTATTAATTTACAAACATGCCGCCATCTATCGTCATCTATGAACATCAACCATGAATTGAACAAAAAGACAGGGTCGTAATTAGAATTCAATTCAAGAATTAAGTTACGTGACGATGGGAGGAGGCCCGATGGTATGATATTAGTCCCATTGGAGTTGGCGAGGCCCATTGTGTGGGATGCTACATGTGTCGACACACTTGCGCCTTCCCATCTTCCGAGGACATCCGTGAGGGCGGGTGCGACGGGAGATTTGGCCGAGGATCTCAAGAGGCGTAAATATGCAGGTCTCGACAGCCTACACATTTGCTCCTTTTGGACTCGAGACCCTAGGTCAGTGGGGTACCTAGGCTCGTCGGGTTTTCAAAAAGTTATGTGAGCGTCTGGTCGAAGCGATGCTTGACCCGAGAGCTAGTGAGTATCTGGCTCAGCGCATCAGCCTTGCCATACAGCGGGGCATTACAGCCTCTTGTGCCTCTTCAGCGTCTTGGGGACGCTTCCGACTGGTATTGATATGTACCAGTTGAGCTACCTGTAGATTGTTTGGAACAGTCTGCAGTTAGCTCAATTGTTTCAATTGTAAATACTAGTTCTAATCACTTTCTATTTTTTGATTGTAATTTTCTTTGTGAATAAAGTTAATTTAAAAAAAAATTGGTTGTCTGTAAAGTCGGTTTACTGACGATAGTTTAACGTGACAACGTCTTAAGAAAAGAGCGAGGTAACGCCGCATGAGGTAGCGCCACATGAGGTAACGCCGCATGACGTCATGTTTTTTCGTGCGTGCAGCCGGCTCTATCGAATTATAAGACGTTGTCACGTCAAAAAATCTATCTATCTATCTAAATATATAGTAGGTATGTATAAGAAGGGTTTCTCAACTAAAATATAATATTTAAATATTGTGTACTCACATGGCTAAAAGACACAGAAATACTTATCTATTACGGAACTGAAAACTATACATATCAAGAATATAGACCCTACCCTACCAATTCTTAGGTTAGGGCTATATAACAATTAAATAAATGCTAACAAATCACAGCCAAATCCAATTTGGTCACTCTTTGATTTTGATGAATTAAAAAACAAAATGATTTAGGTGCATGCAAAATCTCATTTTATTCAAATCAGAACAAAATACATAAATATACATATACTTTTTTTTAAATAATAGACATTTTTTTTACCATAAAAACTTTCGTAGTTTGACGAATTCATTATGAATGTAAGCGGGTTAACTACGAACCTATTTTGTGTTGGAAGAACACCAACGTTTCATCCCTTAACGAGGGACTTCATCAGGGTGAGTGCGGTTCGCGTCGCGCCTGTACCGCGTCCTTCCGCGCACACTCAGTGTGCGCGGAAGGACGCGGTACAGGCATTTTGTTTAATAATGTCTTTTAATGGCATTTCATCATATTTATTGACGATTTCTTTGAATTTTTGATCTCTTAATAATTTTTTTTTTTGTCTTTTCAGACACCATTGTTATTTTGCATTTTCAAATCGAAATGTTCTGCCTCCTTCAGATATACACAATAAATTCTCGGTAAAATATCATCAACATTTTACCTTTTCCTTTTCCTTTATGGTATTTTCTATAATTCATGTAGAGCGAGAAGTCTTGTTTTAATAATACAAGTTAAATAACTGTGTATGTTAGTTTACATTTAAAAGGTCTATCACTATCTCGCTAACTGTACTGTAGCGGTTTAAATATAGGCAGTGACAAACTTACCCTAAAAATATTAAATTATTTTGAGTGATGACAAAGTTACACATTTATTCACAAAGAAAATTATACTAGTATTTACAATTGAAACAATTGAGCTAACTGCCGACTGTTGCAAACAGTCTACAGATAGCTCAACTGATCCATATCAACACCAGTCGGAAGCGTCCCCAAGACGCTGGCTGCATTGCCACGCTGTATGGCAATGCTGATACGCTGTGCCAGATATTCACCAGCTCTCGGGTCACGCGTCGCTTCGACCAGTCGCTCAGATAGTTTTTTGAAAACCCGAAAAAGTTACACTAGATTTTTACGATGACATTTTTACCTGGTGACATTTTTACCCTAACCCGGACAATCCACACTGGCCCTATCAAAGGTTTGTCTATCATTGTCGAACGGTGAAAAGTTACGATATGTAGACTAGAACTTAGTCTACATATCGAAGCGACTGAAATCGTGTCACTTCATTTCCGTGTCAGTGTTTAGTTTTATAATTTGACCATTTCTAAGTGTAGGTATTTTTTAAGTATTTATTGTATTGTATCTAAGGAAATAAAGAGTTTTTGATTTTGATTTTTGTTATCATAAGGAAAACATAGGTATACATGTTAGGTAGGTACTACCTCTAATAATTATAATGAGAATTCTAAAAGTTTTGGAGCTCTATGATTAAAACTTAGTTGAACATAATTATAATGTACCACGCACGAAATGCGACAAAAGGTTTAGCTATTTTTTTTGCCAGGTCGCAGAACGCACGAAACCCGACTTACTTGGTTGTTTACTCCAAAATGTCGACGCACGAAATGCAACTAATCCAATATTTTTACTGAATTTCATATGTAGCTCGTATACCTAAGTTTAAAATATAGTTGTTTGTTGTGCCTGTATTCAATAAATAAATAAATACGTCTTAACGCTAGAACAGCCCGCGCGTCACTGTTGTCGCGTTCGCCTTAGCCCCCGCGCCAGCGCTATCCCACTCTCTGTCTGTCTCCGTCTCATGTCTCTCTCTGTCTCATGAGGTCTCTGGTGAACTTTCAGATGGGGAGACCTGCCTTACTATAAGAGAGTGTGCGGCGCAGAAGCCAGCGGCATCAACATGCCAGGGCGGACGACGCTGGACGGGTGGCTTGCGCGCTGGGCGCTCCACCTCAGCGCCATGAAGAAGTTCAGCGACCTGCCTCTCTACCTGCAGTACTTGTGCAAGATACTGTTCCACGTCGTGGACAGGACTGGTAAGGAACTCATCCCTCCAACCTTCCCATGGTCCCAACCTTGCGGTTATACGGACCGGAACTGTTAGAAAAGAGCCACTCGGGTAACTCTTGACTCTACAAATCCTACGCACTTTGTCCCGTACACTCTCCCCCTTCAGGGGCATGCCACATCACATCACAGACTTCATTGCCGGGCTGCTCCTCCCCAGCTCGGTGCTGCTCTGTGCCCAATTGATTCGTAATATATGATTACTACAAAAATTACGTCTAGGGGGGGAAAACTGGACTCCAAGAAAATGATTTTCAAGGGGGAAACCTGGAATTCAGAAACTGAATTTCAGTTTTCCCCCTTAAGGCTAATTCTTCAAGGAGGAAAACTGGAGGACAAGGACAACAGGAACAAGGAGGAAAAAAAACATTTTTTTGACGTCCACTTTTCCCCATCTAATGGGATTTCAAGGGGGAAAACTGGAATAACCCTGAAAAAGTACCTACCTAATAAATATCCAAACTTGGCGAGGCGATTACCTAGTTATATATAATAAACTGTCTGACGCGTCGAAAGTAAGAAAAACGATAAAAAATTTATAAAACA
The DNA here is from genome assembly GCA_963564075.1 of Eupithecia subfuscata. Lineage (NCBI taxonomy): Eukaryota > Metazoa > Arthropoda > Insecta > Lepidoptera > Geometridae > Eupithecia > Eupithecia subfuscata. The sequence goes on along the minus strand of OY751116.1, from coordinate 2,307,743 downwards.
ATAAAGCTTTTATTACTTTATCACAAAAGCATATTGCATGTGACGAATATTTAAATGAAAAATAAGAAATATGCAAACGAGTAAAATATTCCTAACCAGTTACCAATCGTCTCTCTCCATACATGTTGTGTGCAGTAGGGTCTTTAATGATACTCAATTATATAAATTATAAACACCTCTGTACACCTATCATCATCATCATCATCATCAGCCTATATTAGTCCACAGCTGGACATAGGCCTCCCCTAATAAGCGCCATAGCACCCTGTCTTGCTGCATCCATCATCTGCCAGCAGTCTTTCTCAGATCGTCATCCCACCTGGCCGGAGGGCGTCCTACACTACATTGGCCGAGTCGTGGTCTCCACTCAAAACCACGTTTACCCCAGCGGTTGTCGATTCTTCGCGAGATATACCCGGCCCACTGCCACTTCAGCTTGCTAATTCTTTGAGCTATGTCGATAACTTTGGTTCTCTGTCGGATGTATTCGTTACGAATCCTATCAGAGAGAAACTCTGAGCATAGCTCTTTCCATAGCTCGCTGAGCGACTTTGAACTGGTGGACCAGCCCTACCGTGAGTGTCCACGTCTCAGCTCCGTAGGTCATGCCGGGTAGGACGCACTGATTGAACTTCGTTTTCAAACATACTGTACACCTATAGAATACAATAAATGATTGAGTATTGATTTACAAACCAATCCGTACCACGTCAGCCACGTATCCAATTTCATCCATCCGACTCTACGAGTACCATCAAACCTCCCAGCGGCATCCCAGATTTAGATAGGTATCGGTATCTACCTTTTGTATTTATTACTCGGGGTTTTATACTACTTTATGCCGTGTAAGGCTGCGTTTTCGGTGGAGCGGGAGCGTGAGCGGAAGCGTACCTATTTGTGTCAGTTTTCTTTGAAATATTCACCGCCGTATGCAAAATTTTCTATTTGTAGAAAAGTGACGCTTTCAAGTGGCTTAGTGGTTGTAAAATATCAAAACGGAAAAAGTTTTCGAGAATGTTAGAGCTTACTACTTATTTGTCAAAGAAGGCACTCGCTATACCAAAATGCAACAAATGACTATTTGAAAACTATAATCGAGTTCAATAAATCTAGTAAGTACCTATTTCGTATGAGTTCATATGAAACTTATACTATGAAAAGTATTTCCTCTTAGATGAAAAGCGAGTCTATTTGACGTTAGTCGACGAGACGTGATCGTGACGTCTCCTCTTATGAATGAATGAATGAATTAACACTTTATTGTACAAGTAAATAAAGTTAATAAAAGTCTATAATGTCTATCTTCTATAATATAAAAATGAATCGCAAAATGTGTTGGTAAGCGCATAACTCAACAACGCCTGGACCGATTTCGCTAATTCTTTCTTTGTTGTGTTTGTTATTGTCAGGAGAAGGTTCTTATGGAAGAAAAAATTAAGAAAGCTGGAAACATAAATTTCCACGGGGGCGAAGCCGCGGGGCGCAGCTAGTCTATATATAAAAATGAAACCCGTTTTCCTTGGTCACGGCATCACGCGTGAACGGCTGGACCGATTTCGCTAATTCTTTCTTTGTTGTGTTTGTTATTGTCAGAAGGTTCTTATGAAAGAAAAAATTAAGAAAGTTGGAAACATACATTTCCACGGGGGCGAAGCCACGGGGCGCAGCTAGTATCTTATATCTAAATGACAAATTAACATAGTACAAAAGGCGGCCTTATCGCTGAGAGCGATTTCTCCCAGGCAACCTTGGGATGGAGAAAAAGATATAAGAAAAGAAAAAAAGGGTTCATAGTGCACAGACAGTAAATAACAAAACTTTTTGTACGTATGGGGTTTTGCATATTTCCCTGTCCGCACGATAGAGGCGCTGTACCAAATCGTATGGAAAAAGAACACGTCACGGTCAGGTCTCGTAACTAACATCAAATAGACTCACTCCTCAGGTAGAAACGATGCAAGGAACTAGCAAAATATATGGAATTAAACGTCAACTTTTAGTTTTCGTTAATTTACGAAAATCATACAAGAACTTTTGACGTGACAACGTCTTATAAATTGGTTTGCCGGGTGACACTTCAAGAAACTGCGTTACGCGTTACGTTCCGCTCACGTTATGCGCTCACAATGTTTTACCACTCAAAGTCGTTGTCACGTAAAACTTTCGCCCGTATACCGACTTTACAGGCAACCAATTTTTTTTTCATTTAAGTATTTTAGACGACCTCTGTGGCGCAGCGGGCGAAGGTCTGCCTGCGACGCAGGAGGTTGCGGGTTCGACTCCCGCCTCGGGACAAATATTTGTACGATCTGCAGACATTTGTCCAGGGCGTTCTGGATGTTTTCTCTGTATTATAAAAAAATTCTATCTATGTAGTGTATTGTATTAAGTATATCAGCTTATTACAAAAAACTCGGGAGTGTATACATATTTTTGCTGCCGACTGTACCTTCCTACGTAAGCAGGTAGTAAAATACAGTCAACTCGTACACTTATTATCGTAAACGAATAATAATACAATAAACACACATCGAAATTAACTCAATACTTAATAATAAACTCGCGTCTGCTGGCACTAAAAACGCAGCCTTTGTGTGTTTACGGCAGGGTTGTTCTGCTGAAAAACGGGCCCCTCCGTTCCGTTTCCGGACAGATTTATAAGATGCGATGCGATCCCTAGCGGGTTGATGTAGAAGGTTCATTTGACGGCTAGCTTATAAGAGATGGTAGTTCGTATATTTTGTGCAAAAATTGTTTTAATAAAATATGATGGTATGTTAGCCAAGTTCAAAATAAAACGCCTCTACCGCGATTTCTGCCGCGATGTTGAAGTGAAGTTGCATCTGCTGCGTTTTACGATTTTTCGGAAACGGTAGCCGGAGACAGTGTATTAGGGCTGGGGGGGCACAAAATCGTCGCTTCAAAATCGTGGCTGTGTGGTGGAGGCTTAATTAAATAAATAAATAATGCTGGACAATTCACATAGCATTATCTAGCCCCAAGCAAAGCAGAGCTTGTGTTATGGGTACTAGATAACTGATATACATAATATAATACACTACATGGATAAATATTTTTTATTATACATAGAAAACATCCAGAACGCCCTGGACAAATGTCTGCAGATCGTACAAACATTTGTCCCGAGGCGGGAATCGAACCCACAACCAGGCGGACCTTCGCCGACTGCGCCACAGAGGTCGTCAAATTATGTGAATAGAGCTCACCAACAAATGTTAGGTAGGTACATAACATCGAATAAGCTTATTGCAGGTTTTGGTTCAGCTTCAGCTCGCATAGCTAGCGCAGTTTTTCATACTTGTGTGAAGGAAACAAGCCAAGTTATGTGGTATGAAAATAAAACGTCAAGTGCGAGTCGGACTCGCGCTAACTAAGGGTTCCGTATAACTGGAAGAGCTTGTGTCTTGCCAAGTATCATGATTATAGGTCAGCTGGAAGTACGTACCCTGTAGGTTCTGGGCCATGGCGAGAATCAAAAACTTTTGTTTTGAGAATAAACTACAAAGTTTCAGTTTTCAGATTTTTCCTTTATTTGTGCTACCTTGTTTTTCGCCAAATTTTATGATTCTCGGTCAACGGGAAGTACGCTATAGGTTTTGGCGCATAGCAAGAATCAAAAGTATTTTTTATGAATAAACTACAAATTTACGGTTTAGGGATTTCTCGCTTTACTTGTGCGCTCTAAAACCTTGCTTCTTGCCAATTTCATGATTCTAGGTCTATAGGTTTTATGTGAATGTGATTCCCTTGGAAATTTCAAAATATTCGGACATAAAAGGCTGTAACTTTTGATTGCGTTTACTAAGAACTTTTATTTATATCGAGGCTCCAAGAGGTTACAGACTTGAGTATTTGATGTTAATTTCAACTTGATACCTCCACGCATCCCTGAGAAAAGGAGGTTTACAGACAGACGGACAACAAAGTGATCCTTTAAGGATTCCTTTCTTCCTTTTGAGGTTCTGAACCTTTAAAACACCACATAACTTAACTGACTATTCGGTACATCTGTACCAAATAGTAAATTACCTACTATCTAATCACTTGAATGACTCACTTAAAACCTGAGTTTAATGCGCTCGACAAAACAAAAATGCTCGACCACAATGTCAGTTAAATATATGTAGGTATATTATATGACCTGTAACTTGTAATGTTATGAATAAATACTATGAACTATAAATAATAATAATAAAAAATAAATAATGCTGGACAATTCACACAGCATTATCTAGCCCCGAGCTAAGTAGAGCTTGTTTTATGTTATTGCCTTATTGGGTACTAGATAACGGTTAAACCTAATACATTAATTATTGTTTGTATGTACCTTAGACCAGATAAATAAGATTTGTTGATAAATAAGTACCGAGATACAACATCGCCTTAGGGCTTAATAAAAAAATCTGTACTTGATGATGTTATTCTCTCAATAAATAAAAAAAACGTTATACTATATAAGTACAGATATAGATCTTTTTAATAATGCATAGAAACTACCCAGAACACCCTGAAGATATATCTGCAGATCTTTCAAAACTTTTTCCCGGGAATCGAACCCCAACCTCCTTGCGAACTTTACCCACTGCGCCTCACAGACATCGTCTATTCCGTACATCTGTACCAAATAGTAAATTACCTACCAGGTATACTTACTTGAATGACTCATCATAAAATGAGGTGAATGCGCTAGATAATTCAAGGTCAAACAGCTATTTCTGAACTTTGTTCGATCACGCAACGGCTGTTGTTTTGGTCTTATATTATATAAGTTGACCTAACTGACTATTCCGTACATCTGTACCAAATAGTAAATTACCTACTAGGTATTTAATTTAATCACTGACGGTAATGATGACTCACTGACAATAACATGTTAATTACATCACAAGTTAATGCGCTTTATAATTCAAGGTCAACTGCTATTTTTAATTATTATACTCGACAACAATGTCAGTTCGATAATTATAGTAAATAAATAATGCTGGACAATCCACACAGCATCATCAAGCCCCAAGCTAAGCAGAGCTTGTGTTAATTAAAACATGAAACTTCACAGGTACCTCGATATTTTTTAACATGCTTTAGAAAACATCTAGGACACCCGAGACAAAGATCTGCAGATCGTACAAACCTTGGTCCCGAGACGGGAAACGAACCCGCAACCTGCTGCATCGCAGCTGGTCCCGCCCACTGCGCCACAGACGTTGTCTATTCCGTACATCTGTACCAAATAGTATTTTACTATTTGGTACAGATGTACGGAATAACTGGGTACCTAATCACTAGAGTGACTCACTTACAATAACACGAGGTTAATGCGCTTGAAAGTCCAAGGTCAAAAAGCTATTTCTGAATATTGTTTAATCACGAACGTCAGTTGCTTTGGTTTTATATTAAGTAAGTCGTCCTATCTGACTATTCCGTACATCTGTTTCAAATAGTAAATTACCTACTAGGTAAGTACTACCTAAGTGACTCACTTATGAGGTTGATGTGCTATAAAATTGATAATAGTAATAATATGTAACGTTTATTTTGAAACTTAAATTCGACTAGCTATTACCCGCTACTTCGTTAGCGTGGTAGGTAGGGTACCGAACTAAATGAAAATCAAAATCAAAAACTCTTTATTTCCATAAATACAATAAATGTACACTTAGAATAGGTCAAATTATAAAACTAAACATTGACACGGAAATAAAGTGATATTATTGATTTCTGTCGCTTCGATTATGTAGACTAAAGTAAAGAAGCGACGAAGAAACCTTTAGCCTGTTATTTGTTATTTTTCGAGTTGGAGCAAAATCCGTCCCAAGCTTTTTTATCCTATACTAGATAATCTGATATTTTATAGTAAGCCTTTTTGCACTAAAGGTAGGGCAATAAGACATCACTTTTATCTAATTACCTCGATAGCTAGTTGATCTCGTAAATCTCGACAATTTTTACTTACTTACTGCCTGTGTGGCCAAAAAGGGGGAATAATTTTCAAAAGGGGGCTACCCCATTGAGTGGGGTGTCAAATGAAAGGTATCGGTTTGTACATTTCAAAATAGTTTTTAAAATTTCAGTCGGCGTCAATATCAGTAGTCAACTAAAAAAGTTTATCATTTTATGCATGGATCTAAATAAAAAATATCAGCAAATTATTATTATTTAGAATGATTGATTGAGGTATCTTTGTTGACCTTATCAACTACATCCATAATATCGACAACAACGACGTTGTTGATATTATTAAGTATGTAGTTTATAGGTCAACGAAGTTTATTACCTATCTCAACCAATCATTCCGAATAATCTACGCAGGCTCAGGAGTCAGTACCTAGTAGTCAATTATAAAAGTTTATTCATTTTATGTATGTAGGTACTCCTTTTGCGTAGGTATCTGCATAAGTCAACTAAGATGTATGTTTAATACAAACCATTCAACCATCCAACTAATCATTTTAGACTAAAAGTTTGTTCATGTTATGTCGGTACTTTTTTGCGCATCTGCACAAGTCTTTTTATTTTTTTGTTTTATTAGCTAGCCGCTACAAAATGTATAGTTATTTATCTAGATTACGTAGGTATATATAATAATATGATAATCTTAGATAATATTGCAGCCCACGATGCAATTCACAGATTGCTATATGAGGTAGTTACTGAAAAGTTCCCTTAAAGTTTATAAACAAACAGAACAAACGTTGAAATATTAGGATGTTAAATAATATTTTAAATTTGAAATATATATTACTCGGTTGAAAATATAAAGAAAAAGATTTTAATAAAAATACAGAAAATGAAACAAATTTAAACTGCTACAATATTAAAAAAAAAACAAATTAACAAATTAGAAATTATCCAGAGTTTTTTTTATATTTTTATTTTGTTATTATAGTGCGAGGCTTACGCACTATAATAACAAAAATGCTTCAATATAGTTTGTGTAAGATAAGCTTTTTAAATTGACTCTAACTGCATAAAAATATATCAATGTCTAGGAAATATTTGTTATATGACTCTACCATTCTTCATTGGTGTCTGCTATCTTGAGTTAGTGCGGCACGTACCTATTGACTGAAGTCGACAAAGTAATTTAAGACCTACTTCATTCGATCATTTTAGATAATCTATGCTGGGTCAGGCGTCAGTAGATAACAAAAAAGTTTTATTATTAATTGTACCTACTCTTTTTGCGTAGGTTTCTGCAAATGTGATTTAATGATTTTTTTTTAATGCGGGACAATTCACACAGCATTATCTAGCCCCAAGCTAAGCAGAGCTTGTGTTATGGGTACTAGATAACTGATAGACATAATACAATACACTACATAGATAGATATTTTTTATTATACATAGAAAACATCCAGAACACCCTGAACAAATATCTGCAGGTCGTACAAACATTTGTCCCGAGGCGGGAATCGAACCCGCAACCTCCTGCGTCGCAGGCGGACCTTCGCCCGCTGCGCCACGGAGGTCGTCAGATTGGTTCAGGTATTAAACTTTAGTGACCTTTCAACAAAGTTTAATCCCTAATATGTTAAAAGTATTATTTTTGTCACATAAAACTTTAATTTACAGTCCCTCGTTTAAATACTACCCGTTTTTTTTTTACTTACACAAGATATGACCAAATAAATGACAAAACATAATTCGTAAATAGCAGTTGACCTTGAATTTATCAAATTTAATTTTCAAAATAAACGTTATTATTAATTTTACACCGCATCAACCTCATGAGTGATTTATATGATATGGTACCCAGTAGGTAGTTTACTATTTGGTACAGATGTACGGAATAGTCAGTTAGGTCCACTTACATTCCTAAAACCAAAACAACTGACGTTCGTGATCGAACAATATTCAGAAATAGCTTTCTGACTTTACTATTTGGTACAGATGTACAGAATAGACGACGTCTGTGGCGCAGTGGGCGTAGGTCCAGCTGCGATGCAGGAGGTTGCGGGTTCGATTCCCGCCTCAGGACAAAGTTTTGTACGATCAGCAGATTTTTGTTCCGGGTGTCCTGGATGTTTTCTAATGCATAAAAAAAATATCTAGGCATATGTGAAGTTTAATGTATTAACTACTAGTAGTTCTACGAACAGTAGACGTCGCGAACACTAACTTTTTTCAACAATTAATTTACATAATACTTAATGTACTAAAGTAATTTTATTTAAAACGGGATATTTTGGTACCTAGTTAGGTACCTACCTATATAATGAGAACTTCTGTGGGGTTCATACTTTACCCCCCCCCCCCCATTTCCGAAGATTGCAGAGCGACCCATCTGAAATGTACCTAGGTACCTACCTATGTAGCGTTTGTGGATATGGATCTATTATTTTACAGGAAAAATATACTTTAAGAAGTTTGTAAAACTAACACCTTTTCAAAAGTTCTTAAGTACATGTTCTAGTAGTTCAAAGATGTTCTAGCAGTTCTACGAACAGTAGACCTCGCAAGCACTAACTTTTTTTTCAACATATTAGTAACTTATATTATATAAGGTACTAAAGTTATATAAAACGGGATATTTAGGTACTTAGGTATATGTACCTACCATGTTTTTAGGCGGTGACTCCTTGCAAATCGCCATGCCAGTGTGAAAGCATCTTATCACGGAGCAAAAGCGCCCTCTTATCAGAATAAGCACCAGCATAGGTAGGCGCCAGCCTTTCTTTAATGGCGCTAAACTTGTCATAAGTATTATAGGTAGGTACCTAATATCTATGTAATTATCGGTGCCTCTTACTTTTGGACGCGTTGTAAGAAAAATCCTATGGGTAGGTAGGTACCTACCTAAATATTGGTTTACGCTAGTGTGGTGTGTGCATTGGGCAACTTACCAACCTTAGGTGGTAGGTAAGTAGGTAAGGGTAATTGTTTAGTAGGTATAATTATATACCTAGCTCAAAACTAATGAAATGATTTCCTAAGAACCTTTGAAATAATGCCCACCGTGCAAGAATAGGCGTCTGTTTCTCCTGAACGGATTCAACCTTGTTTGTGGGTAGGGTAGGTGAGGTAGGTAAGGTGCCCTTGGAAAGGTAGGTCACTTCACTTGCGATACGATCGTTGTCGGAATTTTTGAACGAAATGTTGCACAAACACATCAACCATTAGACCAATTGTCCATACAAAGTACCTAAGTTACGTTCCTCAGCAAAGCTCGAAATTCTGTACCTAGTATCAATAGATGGCGTTGATCCATCAGCCCAAAGATTTTGTTATTTTATTATTTAAGCGACGACGACGGTGTATGCGGCCGCGCTATTTCATATAATTCTCGAAGTGTTACAAAGATGTTCTAATAGGTGGCGCTGTACTGTAAATGCTCTCTTGCATATTACTGCATTTTGCGAAGCTATTCTGCTCGTCATGCCGAAAATCCTCATCAGATCTTTACCAAATTTTTATAAGAACAGTATAAAGTTATTACCTTTCAATTAAAAGTACAATCATCAAAATCAGATCTCTTAAAGCGGAGATATTCCAAATCCGCCTTTTTGCCTTATTGTGGAAGAAGTACGCCTTTAATCAAAAAATCCCGAGGACAATAAAATTCTATAAAATCATAGAATCTGTACACAAAGTTTCATACTGATGGGTTGTAAAATACGACCTGTAGAGGAGTACGGACATACTGACAAAAACGCCATTTTGGCCAGACCTGAAACGAAGACTTTCGTTCACTAACGTTCACGACGTCAATAACAGTTATCTAGTACCCTATTTAGTTATATAAGCACCTATTGTGAGAGAAAAATAAACGCTTTTATTATTATTATTATTATTAGTACCCATAACATAACACAAGCTCTGCTTAGCTTGGGGCTAGATGATGCTGTGTGGATTGTCCAGCATTATTTATTTACTATAATTATTTAACTGACATTGTTGTCGAGTATAATTAAAAATAGCAGTTGACCTTGAATTTTATAGCGCAGCAACTTGTCATGTAATAAACATGTTATTGTCAGTGAGTCATCATTACCGTCAGTGATTAAATTAAATACCTAGTAGGTAACTTACTATTTGGTACAGATGTACGGAATAGTCAGTTGGGTCAACTTATATATAATATAAAACCAAAACAACAGCCGTTGCGTGATCGAACAAAGTTCAGAAATAGGTGTTTCACCTTGAATTGTCTAGCGCATTAACCCCATTTTATGATTAGTTAGCGAGTCATTCGAGTAACTATACAAAGTAGGGTAATTTACTATTTGGTACAGATGTACTGAATAGACGATGTCTTTGTGGCGCAGTAGGTAATGGTCGCAAGGAGGTTGGGGTTCGATTCCCGCCTCGGGACAAAGTTTTGAACGATATATCTTCAGGGAGTTCTGGGTGGTTTCTATGCATTATAAAAAAATTGGTTGTCTGTAAAGTCGGTTTACTGACGATAGTTGAACGTGACAACGCAGACGCATCGCTCACTCAAGTAGGAGAGAGACGGATGTTGAGCGCTCTCGCTTGCACTTCAAGCCTTACATGGAACGCCTCAGAGCGAGGTAACGCCGAATGAGTCATGTTTTTTCGTGCGTGCAGCCGGCTCTATCGAATTATAAGACGTTGTCACGTCAAAAATATATCTACTTATGTACTTATATAGTTTAATGTTTTAGGTATATCCGTTATCTAGTACCCAATAACATAACACAAGCTTTACTTAGCTTGGGGCTAGGTGATGTTGTGTGAATTGTCCAGCATTATTTATTTTTTATTATTATTATTTACTAGCTGTACCCGCGACTTCGTTCGCGATTGCCATACCTGCCGTCTAATTAAGTTCACATTTACCTAACTACAGTTTCTCTCATATTATGAAACGCCGTGCAAAAAAACTTCGATGCGCAGAATTGGACCTGTTACACTTTTAATAGGTAGAAGTATCTATACTTGGGTACCTAGTTAAATTGTGTATAAATCTACTATAAATCTACGGGGATAGCATGTTGTCATCTACAATCTCATTTAGCTGGGGCCCTATTCTGCTAAGCTAATCGCTTCACTATGACAGTGGTATCATCCACATATTCCACCTTAAATGAAAGAAATTATGATGAATGCAGATGGAGAGACGCGCGTCAAAGTGTCAAGTTTGAAACTATTAATTTATCTCGCACGCACTACCGGAGTTTTATTAATCTTAGGATTCTACGTACTTATTCTGCGACGATTCCATTGTCATAGTGAAGCAACTGTATTGCAAAATTGGGGTCCTGATCCATTTGACTGGACCATCACAATTTTTTTTCGTTAGTAGGTTGATTGTGACTTGATTGTGTATCATAGTAAAAAATATTTTTCTGTTGTCCAGTTAGTTTAATTGGACCACTTACTCCAATCAAACTTCGGTGGTATAGTTGACCAGCTATACCTACCACCAAATATCATGTTAATGAAGATTGCATGGACCATTTGTACCTACATTTTACTTTGCCTGAAATAGGCAGGCATTGGGTAGTAGGTAGGAACCTAACTAAAGGTTGCGTCTTGGAAAATAAATAGATAGGATCATACCACCCTTTATCTACTGCTTTTTCTTTAATATATGTACAGATTTTTTCATCAATCAACTGATTTTCTACACGACTTCCTACTTTACACAAACGTTTATAACAAAAAAGAAAGCATGAAATCGGACGACGACGCATTAATGAATTACAACTATGTACACATTTTGTTTTTTATCCCCTCTCCCAAGGGAACCGCGCCTAATGAAATCCCAGACAAAATGTATCCTATGTTCTTCCTCGTAGTATGAGCTCAAATAATGCCAAGTTTCATTTGAATTCATTTAGTAACATATTTTTACTTTCATCCACTCTCCCAAGGGAATCGTATTGATTCGAGGATAGTCTAAATAGTATTGTTCATTTGAATTAATTCTGTACTTTGGGCGTGATGCGCGGCCAATGAATTTGACTATCATTCTCTCTCCCAAGGGAACCTTACTAAATTCCGGGATAAAATGTATCTTTCTTCGTAGTATGAACTCAAATCGTGAAGAATTTCATTCGAATTCATTCAGTCGTTCCGTCGTGATGCGCAGTTAAGGAATTCTACTTTCATCTTCTCTCTTAGGGGAACCTTACAGAATTCCGGGAGAAAATTTATCCTGTGTCTTTTCTTGTAGTATGAACTCAAAACGTGCCAGGTTTCATTCCAACTCATTCAGCAGTTTCGGCGTGATGCGCGGTTAAGGAATTTTACTTTTATCCCCTCTCCTAGGGTAACTTTACTAAATTCCGCGATAAAATGTATCATTCCTCGTAGTATTAACTCTAATCATGCCGGCTTCCATTCTAATTCATTCAGTAGTTCCGTCGTGGTGAGCAGTTAAAGAATTTTACTTTCATCCTTTCTCCAAGGGGAACCTTATTGAATTCCGGGATAAAATGTATCCCATGTCCTTTCTTGTAGTATGAACTCACATCGTGCCAGGTTTCATTCCAACTCATTCAGCAGTTTCGGCGTGATGCGCGGGGAAGGAATTTTACTTTCATCCCCTCTCCCAGGGGAACCTTACTGAATTCCGGGATCAAAAGTACCCTATGTCCTTCCTCGTAGTATGACCTAAAATCATGGCGAATTTCATTTCAATACGTTCAGTACTTTCGGCGTGATGCGCGTTTAAGAAACAGACAGACAGACAGACAGACAGACAGACAGACATGAATGAAAAAAATTACAGTTTTGGCTTCAGTATCGATAATAGAGTGCCCCCCAAAAAAAATTTTCAAAATATCTTCAATGTACAGAATTGGACCTGTTACAGTTTTATTATAATTATTATTTATAGTTCATTCATAACATTACAAGTTACAGGTCAGATAATATACATTATTATGTATATTTAATTGACATTGTGGTCGAGCATAAATCAAAAATAGCTGTTTGATCTTGTTTTGTCGAGCGCATTAACCTCATGTTTTTAAGTGAGCCATTCAAGTGATTAGGTAGTAAGTAATTTACTATTTGGTACAGATGTACCGAATAGTCAGTTATGTCACGGTAATATTATCCAACAGTATTTGGACTCGGCCGTATCTTTGAAATAAATGCCTACAGCCGCGCGGTAGGTAAACATGCGATAGGGCTGCCCGCCTCCACCATTTTAATTACATTTGCCTACTTTGTGTTTCCATTTAGTTTTGTGATTGTAAATATAGGAAGGTACTTTTTTTATATAAACAAATAAAATACTTTGTGAATTGAATGGGAAGTGTTCAATAAAAATGCGTGTTGTTTTTTGATTGGTAGATTTAATTAAAAAACCTGTTTATGTAACAAATCGGTCTTATAAATTTGCGACCGAAAAATATTTGCGCCTCGACTGAGACGTACCTGAAAAATGCTTTATTATTAAATTTTAGGAGATTTTTTTGGAAAAAAAAGGAATATCATTTACTTGGTTATAGATACCTGCTGCTACTTTATTAAATATGTACCTGAACTTATTTTTAGAGAAAAAATCGCGCGGTTATTGTTAAAAAAACATCACACCATCCGTTCGTCACTGCGGCACAGCCGCGACTGTCTGCATGCTGAGCGCATGCCGAGATCGAGGCGCGTAGGTATAGCTCGCGTTTCGCCCGTTTGTATGAAGTCGGATTACTTATAGATAATATTACCTTGGTTATGTGGTGTTTCAAGGGTTCAGTACCTCAAAAGGAAGAAAGGAACCCTTATAGGATCACTTTGTTGTCCGTCTGTCTGTCAAGTCAACCCCCTTTTCTCAAGGACGCGTTGAAATTAACATCAAATACTCAAGTACGTAACCTCTTGGAGTCTCGATATAAATAAAACTTCGAAGTCAACGTAATCAAAAGTTACAGCCTTTTACGTCCGAATATTTTGAAATTTCCAAGGGAATCACATGCACACAAAACCTATAGGGTACTTCCAATAGACCTAGAATCATGAAATTGGCCAGAAGCAAGGTGTTAGAGCAGGGAAAAATCCTTAAACCGTAAATTTGTAGTTTATTCATAAAAAAAATACTTTTGATTCTTGCTATGAACCAAAACCTATAGGGTACTTCCCGTTGACCTACAATCATACAATTTTAACAAGGTAGCACAAATGAAAGAAAAAATCTGAAAACTGAAGCTTTGTAGTTTATTCTCAAAACAAAAGTTTTTGATTCTCGGCATGGACCAAAACCTACAGGGTACTTCCTGTTGACCTATAATCATGATACTTGGCAAGACACAAGCTCTTCCAAATATACGGAACCCTTAGTGCGCGAGTTCGACTCGCACTTGACGTTTTATTTTCATACCACATAACTTGGCTTGTTTCCTTCACACAAGTATGACAAACTGCGCTAGCTATGCGAGCTGAAGCTGAACCAAAACCTGCAATAAGCTTATTCGACGTTATCTACTTAACATATTTTGTTGGTGAGCTCTATTCACATAATTAAGCCTCCACCACACAGCCACGATTTTGAAGCGCGTCTTGTGTCCCCCCCAGCCCTAATACACTGTCTCCGGCTACCGCCCGCCCTCCGAAAAATCACAAAACGCAAGACGCTGCATCAAAATCGCGGCTGTCGTGGCGCGTTTTTTCGACCTTTCAACAAAGTTTAATCCCTAATATGTAAAATGATTGTTGTTGTCGATATTATTATGTAGTCGATAGGTCGACCGCTATTATGAGGTCCTAGGTTCGAATCCCGCGTCGGGCCAATAGTTGTTATTGGGGTTTTTCTAGCAAAGAAAAATTAACTGTAGCAGTCCGGAGTCAGGAAATTGGCGGTGTTACACCCCCGTGCCTCGGAAAGCAAGTTAATTCGTTGGTCCTGCGCCTGACCTCTCCCCGGATTATGAGAGTAAGGGAATAGATAGAGAGCGCACCTGTGTTTGCGCACACACTTGTGCACTATAATATGTCCTGGCTAGTCATCTGGCTAGTCTCCGATGAGACTGGCCGCCGTGGTCGAAATTCGGCTATAGGGGGACATGTAAACTATTGACATAAACTTTACATGTCCTCCTAGCTGAAATCCGCTTAAATTCGTTATTTACAATACCTCCCTCAACCAATCATTCTAAATAACGGATTAAAGCCGGTGCCTCTACCTTATTTGTGTAATGAAAACGTCATACCACAGTAGTTTTTTTTATAGTAAAATTCTAAATAACCTTTGCAGGGTCAGGAGAAGTCACGAAATCAGCCCTTGCAGCTTTCTACCGGTCTGTGATAGGACTCAGCGCAGCGAGGATCGATGAAATCATCGACACAGCGTATGACAGAATGACTAGTGTAAGTATCCATTACATTTTTATACCATAAGTCTGTAAGCACTGATAGCCAAACTCGATGAAGAATGTTTGTAAACAAACCTCCAATTTACATTACTTGTCGTTTTGAGATCCTTCCTTCAATAAATATTACTTATGCACCTTATCTGAACTCGACGCTAAGCAAGTGAGTTTTAGCTATTTGTGTCGTGGTTTCTTTACAAACATTCTAAATCGAGTTTGGCTAGTGTATAGTTAAGTTGTAGTGCTAGTCATCCCATGTTTAAAATATACGCGAGCAAAGAGAGGGGGAGGATGCGATAGATATTGAGTGGTTCCGGAGTTACAACGGCTTGAAATTCCTTTGGAGCCAAGTTGTAAGCTCCTTCTGCTGATCGAGTAGACATCCCACATTATGGGTATATCTCCCCTGGATAGGGGGAAACGGCGTAAGGGTTTTTTTTTTTTGACGGGATGTTATTGCTACATGTGATAGAGCTTATTCTTTTGATGTCTTAGAGACCCAACAACGTGCGTCTCAACTCGAGTGGTTCCAGAGCTATAACAATTTGAAATTCCCTCGTGGCCAAAATGTAGAGCTTCTACTGATCAGTTGGACACCCCACATGATGGGTCTATCTTCCCTGAATACGGAGATTTTGTAGATATGGTGTGAGGTGTTACTTGAACAGTCGGGGGGTTTATTGCTCCATGTGATAGTGCCTCTTTTTCTGATTTCTTAGAACTCTTTCTGCTGATCACGTAGACAACTCACACGAGGGGTCTATCTCCCTTGCATACGGAGATATACAAACAACAAAGACGTTCGAATTATGATAAGAAGAATAAGCATCATGCCTGTAAAATTAGTTAAGGCTCCTCCTCCCCGAACACTAGCGCCGCCACATATTTTATCTTATTATTACGTCGAAGAAAGGAAATTCCAAAAACTACGTTGGGCAATTTGTGAATCCTATCATAAGCTTTTTTTTAATGCATCTGTAATTTTTTTATTTTGAATTTGTATTGATGAGGAGCCTTAATAGATCCACAATCTCCGACTTCTTCTCTTGGCGCTGACACTCTTATCGCTCCGGTCATGCTAACTGGAACATAAAGGAAGTCGTTCCATAGGAATGGACATGACAACAACGAATAAATTATCTGTGCTACTGTTTAAGTCAGCTTCCAGCTTTATCTCAGAACAAAACTAAACCAAAGCTGTGGGTGAGTTTTGATAAGAGCAGTCAACAATTAGTAAAGCTGGTAAAAACCCAAACAATAATACCTACCTATTAATAAAGCTGGTTTTACACCAAATAATCAAAATGATGACATCATGTTGACCTTTGGCCGTGGCTCGTCGCGCCGGTTGCGATCCAGGGTATAAAAAGATCTCGGCAGTCGCGAATTTTCAGTACAGCTTCAGATGCGCGCAGCATCACGCCGATCTACAACTAAAATTATAATAATAACAGCGCATCGTAATAATGTCCGAGCCACGAGGAAGGAAACGTAAACAAACCTCGGAGAAACATCTCGAGCAAGAATTGGAATTATTGAAGGCGAATTTTCGAAAGCTAGAAGAACAAATGAGGTCAAGAGTTGTTAATGTTGGTACTGAAGTGAACAATAACAGGGACCAAGCTTCAGGTAATTATTTTTTTATTTATACCCTGTTTATTATGGGGTGTTGTCTATGTAGGGTATTGTCTATGTAATCGAGTAAAAAGTAGGACTCGGAAAAGTGTCATGAATCACGACAGTCGACCGTCAACGGACAAAGTTTTGGTGTCATGAATCATGACGTTTGACCGTTGAGAGGTTAATATTGTTGACACAGTTGATGTCGTTAAAGTCTAATTTGCTATAAAGATCCTACCTACGCTACCTGCTTCATTAGAATTACCTATGACAGAATTTTTTTTAAAAGAAAGGAAGGAAGTGATCAATCTTAACCACAATATCCATTTTTATTTTTGTTAGAGCCCCTATACTTATAACTCAAATTAAAAACCTTAACCATATTTATTTAATAAAACAATAGAGCCAGTAGTTTGTTGGTCTTCAAAATAGTAGCTCATTACGTCGTAGCCCTTAAAAACGCCTTTCCTTTGAATTCATTATTATTATTCTTTTTCAGGTGCCCGCGCTTCTAACCACTTAAGTTTAGATGAAGGTTACACCAATTCCGGCGCTGCGAATGCTCCTAAACCACCTCTTGAATCAGACGTCAAACGAATACTCGAAAAAGAATCGCACCGTCAGCGAAATGTTATGTACGCGCCGCCTAAACGTGCCAAAGATTCTAAAGTTATCAAATCAAACAACAGCCCACCCTCTAGTTCGGAAGGTAATAAAGACAACATTTCAAGACAAAAACCACCAAGTCCTGAGCCCTCGCACTCCAGGGACGTGAGTTTCAACCCTCAAACAATTAGTATGCAGTCACAAACTGTATCCAAAACAGAGTCCTCAGTAACGCAAGTTAATAATATTCAGCATCTGTCGATGGCTCAAAATCTTTCGTGCATTCCACCTAACCTTCCAAATAATATGCGCCTTAATAAGTTTAAAAACATTCTTCCTGCGAGCCCAGAATCCAAAGAGGACAATATTTTAACAAACAAACGTCCTTCAAGTCCGCCGACAAACAACATTCACCCAGAAATGGCTGAACGATTGCATTCTGTGCTACAAAATGGAATGTCAGAAGGAGAAAGATTTCACCTACAGGAAAAATACAAAATACCAAACAACTGCACTTTAATGAAAGCGCCTATTCTAAATCCAGAGGTGATTCCTTTTATGGATAACGCAGCAAAGAAACGGGACTCAGTTATGTTAAAATATCAAGATAAATTGGGCGCGGGCATGGCAGCTATCGCGGAAGGCGTTACCCTAGCTTCAAGGAGCGGTAATGGTGAATTCAAAACTGCAATGGAACATATACACAGGGGCTTGCACTTGTTAGCTGATCTCCATAACGAACAAACCAGAGTGAGGAGGATAGTATGCACTCCCGTCGACTCAATGCTAAAATCGTTTTTGGTGGAAAAACTAAGTCACAGGCATCATGACTTTAAAGATATAAACCATCTTTTTAAAAGAGACGACACTGTTTTCGGCCGTGATATTGGAAATATGATAAAGGAGTTACTTCCCCAATAAGAAGTTATAATAAGGCTGTAATCGTGAGGTATCTAAAAGATAATCTCAGAATAGCAACTTCGTCTGTTACTATAATAAAACTTCTAACAAAAACGTCTGATAGAATTATACTTTTAGAAGTAGGTACAGCACCATTATACGATTATACGGCTTGTCCATTGCGGGTCGCTCCGCAGACATGCATGACAGTGAATGCGATATACTAAACTAATACCAAAGAGTAGGTATTGCTACCTCAGAATTCATGATATGTCATATCTCGGGAAAAATAGGGTTAAATATTTTTATGGGATTTATTTAAGGAAAAATGTTAAATTAAACTAAGAGTTTTGTACCAAAGATTTTTTTACTTTTTGTAATATTAAAATAAGATATACTTTTTATTGGATTAAGCTTGTGAAAAAATATCTATGTTGATAGTATGTGATCTGCATCTCCATCAAAAAAATATAATAAATAAAAATATGGTAAATAACAATCATGTGTCAATCAGTTATTTTTATTTTATTCCTTCTCAGACTCGCAGTAGTGCTAGCCAATCCGAAAAGGATACACTAGCAAACGTAGATAGGAAAAACTAGCAAACGATACACAATGATACCATACACAAGGATACACTAGCAAACGTAGGCACACGTTAGATAATAGGTTCTTCACCAGAAATCTGTAGACTGTTGCAGAAAAACTAAAGGTAAACTAAATCTATAGAAAAAACGTATCTGATAAAATAAAACTTGTTTGTAAAATACAGTGCTGTGTGAACGTACAATTAATGCGATATTTTTGAGTCGTAATTATCAATATTATTAGGTATCGATTTATTTTATAAGAAATTACGTAAGTACCTAATAAGATGATTTATGATTTTATTAAAAATATAGATTTTTCTATACTATCACGCTAAAAGATCTAGTTAATTGAAATATTGTAGAAAAATTAACATCGATGATCGATCCAGTCCAACGAACAACCGTTGGACTTCGTGCAGAAGCCCAGGACAATAAATGGACTTACTATCTTGTGTAACTGTGCTGAATCTATGTATGATATCCCGGGGACAGACATAGGCCACTTGAAAAGCGCGTAAGAAGACGCGGGCAGCTAGTGGTACATCATTTCACCTAAAACCTATCCTATCCTATCTTACTGCCATCCGAAATCACCAGCGCACCATCGATGCAATCCTATAAGCACAAGCTGAAAAATTGGCTTATTGGCATGTGTCTTTATGATGTTAATGAATTAATGACAATGAAAATGAATTGATATTTTGACATTCCGATTTCATTATTAAAATTGTATTGTTTAAGATTTATGATTATTAGAATGGTATTCTTATGTTTTTTTTATTAATTCCAATTTTTAATTTATACTGTTATTTTACTATAATAATTTTAATTAGCACTACTTACAAATTAAGTAAGACTATGTACCACATGTACCACGTATACCACTTGTAAGACGTGTAACTATGTTGCCAATAAAGAATCTGAATCTAAATCTTAGTTACACCAAATATGATTGTACTGAAATAATAAAAAAACGTGAATTTCTACACAGAAAAACTTTTGTAAGCAATAAAAACAGCCACATTGGTCACGTGCTCGCAAAATCGTTACCGAAAACAAAGAAAACACAATACCTACTAGGTAGGTACGTAAACGAAGAGAAAAAGTTAACAATTTACCACAAAGTTTATCTCGAATTTTAATAACAAACCATAATATATTTATAATCGAAGGTTGTTCAAAAGATGGATTTCTGCTCCCACAAATATCACTGACAGCTTTGAGATAGGCACAGCCCAGCCGAAGGGTGTCAACCATGATGCAGAGCATGTGCAGAGCCAAAGATAAAACAAAGAAGAAGAAAAACGAAGGGTGGGCAGGTCAGTTCAGTTAGTAATAAAATTGCCTGATCAGGCCTCAAAATTGTACAAAAGGAGACATTTCTCAAAGATACTCGTAGTTGTACATATAAGTACATTCACCGAAAATGCTTGTTAGTTAGTTAGTACCTTATAGGTCATAATAGTCATAATAATAGTCAAAATAGTCTTTACTGGTAATAATTATTACACGTCAAAAACTGTATGGTCATATTTTGCTATGTATACCTAATCTATTGCTATAAAATGTACCTATAACTTAATAAATTGATTAGAATTAATAATAATATAACATTCACTATAATTAAATAATAATGAATTGAATAGCGTTATTAAATAATTTAAAAAATACTGCATTTTATAAACTAATTAAAATTGTATAAAATAAAAATTTATACTTATACTTTTAAAACCATGGGTTTAACCCAGTCTCCCCAGTTTTCCAGTATCTTTTGGCCAGAGATGTGCAAAATACTTTTAAAAAAGTATATAAATACAGAATTCAAATATTTTTCTAATTTACTATTTCAAGCGCAAAATACAAAATACTTTTGCTCTTTGTATTTAAATACTAAATGCAAAATAGGTATTTTCAAAATACTTTCAGATAAAATTACTTACTAATGTTCTTTATTTATTACAGTTTTTAACATTACAAGCTCTCCAAAAAGAGCATCAGACATGTTGCGTCGGTGTGGACGCATTATCATACCAATATATGAAAATAAATCACTGATTAATATAACAGTAGAACACCAAATTCCAACTCTATATTTTTGATAACAAACAATATTAACGGCGAAGAATAAAAAAAGTAATCGACAAAAGCGAAGTCAAGGCAAAGCGTAGCGCCATGTTTCACAGATAGTAATTTTAACTGTCATTTTGCACATAGACTTTCAAAGTTACAGCGCTCTTACTTGAATCACTGAATCACTTGAAAATTTGAGTGGTAATACTTTTGAAACTTACCAGTAAAAATGTATTTTATCTATATATATATATATATATAAATGAAACCCGTTTTCCTTGGTCACGGCATCACGCAGAACGGCTGGACCGATTTCGCTAATTCTTTTTTTGTTGTGTTTGTAATGGTCAGGAGAAGGTTCTTACGGAAGAAAAAATTAAGAAAGTTGGAAACATAAATTTCCACGCGGGTTAAGCCGCGGGGCGCAGCTAGTATTTGAAAAATATAAACTACATTTCGAAAAGTATTTCAAATCAAATACTTTAAAAAAAAGGTATTTAAGTACAAAATATAAAATACGTATTTTGAGTTTTGTATTTGCATTTTAAAGACAAGTAGGTATTTCAAATAAGTCACAACTC
Source organism: Eupithecia subfuscata (assembly GCA_963564075.1). Lineage (NCBI taxonomy): Eukaryota > Metazoa > Arthropoda > Insecta > Lepidoptera > Geometridae > Eupithecia > Eupithecia subfuscata. The sequence goes on along the minus strand of OY751116.1, from coordinate 2,286,080 downwards.
CGCTTTTGGCAACGTGCCTAAATATTTAAAAACGCATAGGTATCTACATAAAAAGCTGGGTAAAACCCAAGTCGCAGTTGGGTTTTCAATTCATTATAGATATCTACCTACTTACCAAGTTTGTTTATGAAATCGCAAAGTCAAACTGTCCGTCCCGCTTGTCTGACCTTGCAACCTGTAATCGGAACGGGACAACGTTATATTTATATTCACCTGGACTCTATCACGCCTTATATCTTTTCTTAGAAATCAACTTAAAATAGGTAACCGAGACTATACTCCTTACCTACACTTAATCGAATTGTCAAATATATCACTAACACAGTCCGAATTGGGTTGACAATGCAACGGACAGGGGGCAACAGTCTACTAAAGATAAACACAACCTATATATCAATAAAACAAGCTTCAGCAACACTGGACGTGTCCTAAGATTTCAATAAAAGGCACGGACCGACATCGGCGTGCCATTTCCCTTCGCGCTCGCCACTCGAGAACACGTATTTTTGCACTTCATTAAAATTAAAAATAATAATTATTATAATTTAATTTAATAAAATGTCTAAGCCAAAGAGATCATTGGAAGAAGAGATATCGCACTACAGAAAGAAAATTCAAAAGCTTGAAGAGAAAATCCCTGGAGCCAGTGGAACTACAGTCACGTTCGCCGGGGAGTATAGGGAGCGGGGTAAGTACAACTTTTTGTTCATTATCTTCGTAGATTATACGTATACTTTTGTATATACCTACACGTATAGATAGGTATCTAGGTATGTAACAAAAACTAGATTGTCATTTATTTTAAAGGGTTAAATTTACATAGCAGCTTTTCTAGAACAAAAGCTTTTTAGACCAAAGTATAATTTTATTTTATCGGCGCGTTCGCGTGTTTTGAAGGTTACGGTCCTGTTAACCTTTAGTACAAGTGGTATCATTGTAATGAGCATGCGATGTATCTTAATTGTATCGGCACTTATTTCATATTCTTTATTTATTGCAAACACATACATTATCACATTTATCACATAGCATATTCGACTCTTGCACTTCACTTGACTCTTGAAGCTACAGATTTTTATTTATCGTGATTTTTTTAAACAAATTAAATCTCAAGTGAACTAATTGATCTAATTAAATTAATAAATCTTTATTCATAACATTTTTACATCAAGGATTTTAAATAGCTATTGAAACGATGACACTAAACACTAAACAGCTTTACAAAACTGTGTCAACGCTATCTCCTAGATTTCTGAATAATAAAATTACGTTAAAGTTTAATAATAATAAATAATAATAATAATAATAAATAATGCTGGACAAATCACACAGCATTATCTAGCCCCAAGCTAAGCAGAGCTTAAGTTAAACTAAATAATATTAAAAGCTACTTGTAGAATTATCTCTTACATTTTATAGTAATTACTTTTGATAGTGCTATAATTGTTTATTTTGGATAGAGTGGGTATGAAATTTTAGGTAGGTGCCTACTATCGTCTGTATTTGAAGATTTCAAGTACCGTGAGTAGGCTTATTGAATAGGTGTGTACTTTTTACTATGCATGCAATAAAACGATATTATTAACATTTTATTATATTGTTTCAGAACCTACAGTTCGATCGGGAGTCACTGATAGAAGAGACTCCCGTAATGTCTCACCAGCCATGGGCTCGAGACCACGCGGTGATATCTCACCTGTCCCGGAAACGAAGTCACCTCGTGATATTCCAGCAATAGATTCGACTCGTCGTGATATTCCAGTAACACCGATACCTCGTAGTATTTCATCAACAGAATGGCGACCGCCTCGTGATATCTCACCCATAAGAGAAGCAAGAAAAACTCCAGCAAATATAGAATCGAGACGTCGTGATAGCCATATTTTTTCTGCAATAGATCCGAGACAGCTCCGTGATATGCCAGCAGCAGAATCGAGAAAACCTCGTGATATCTTACCTGCATCACAAGTAAGAGATCCACCTCCAATAGCTCTTGGAACACCAAACTCCCCGCCCAGTGTAGTTAAAGAACTAGATGAACCGACGGTTCTGCCACAGCCGAATTTGAATTTGACGGAAGATAACACCGTAGATTCACATATCTCAGCCAGTACACCTGTGCGACAGCGAGCCAGTGGAAAGAAAACACGTAAGACTCCTGATTCCGAGACAGGTTTGGCAGAGAACAGTAATGAAATGGATCGAAAGGAAGCGCTACTCAATGCTCTTGGAGATGACCTGTCACTGTGTGGAGAGAACATCCACGCCAGCCTGGCACAGAAGTGGACAAACATTTTGCGCAAGGGATTACCCATCGACACGAAAGATAAACTCCTTAAAGAGTACGCTGCGCCAGATAACTGCAGGCTGCTTAAAGCACCTACATTAAACGAGGAGATTTATACCATCGCTGAATTCAACTCTAAAAACCGAGACAAAATCCTGGAAGGCAAACAAAACCAACTAGGACTTGGAATCTCGGCAATCGGGAAAGCCATCACCATACTCCTAAACCAGGGTGAAAGCTATGAAGTGAATGCCGTGCGACATTTCAACCATGGATGTCGGTTGTTATTAGATCTTCATTATACTGAAACTTGCTCGCGAAGGCATCTATTCAAAAGCGAGCTCTGTCGTAGTGATGTTTTTCGTAATTTAAAGATTCAAGACTTGGAGAGGGATGACACGCTTTTTGGGAACAAAGTGGCCAAGATGGTTAAGAAGCAAGGGATCCCGCCCACTCCGGCGCACCAAAGGCCTTCCTCGTCTTCCTATGGCGATCTCCCACTGGCACCGCACCACATTCGTAACGGCTCGCCTCGGTACAGACGTAATTAATGTATGGATAAGGAATACTTCAATTTTATTCCGGGTATGCACTTACTTTAGTACCTACTTCGAATATTATGTTAATTTAGGTAAGTCAGTGAAATTGCAATGCCTAGAATACTTTTTTCAGGGGGAAACCATATTTTAGGTAACATCCATCCATCCATAAGCATGATAGTTTAGTTGTCCTCGTTTTTTGATTTCGGTTAATTTATCTGTGTAATATCTAAGCTACTTGTTATCATATTGTGTACTGTTTTAACAGAATAAACCCAGAATCAGAATATCAGAATTTTACACAGGCCTAATTAATAAAGTAGGTTGGTAAAATGAGGATTTCATAAATCTTAGTATCAAAACCTGGTTTTCCCTAAAACTGTTTTTGTGGTTTTTTGAAGTGTTTGTACCTACCTGTGTGTCTTTAATAGACTTTTCATTTAGGTGAGGTAGGTGAGGTATGTGTACCTACCTGAGTTAATTAAATGATTTAATACGACACGTAGTATTCTTTATCGCTTACTTAAATACCATTTTATACGGCAGTCATGTAGCTGCATAATTCTTTATTGTTTTAAATTTATATATAAGTAACATTAAATTTTTAGATAAGATTAAGTTTTAGGGTAGTGCTCGTTTTGTTATTTGTGCTATGACCAAATATGTTTCATATTTTTATTTTTATAGTTTTTAATAAAAACAATGAAATTATTATTGTATTATTTCTGAGTCCTTAGACTTTTTCGTTCAACTATAAATTCAACAAAAAGTACCTTCGATCACCGGGCTCTTTTAGCCCTTTTTCCCCGTCAAGCAGCATTGCTGTTTCTCAAGGGTTTGCCGGTAGGATTACAGGCACATGAAGCACGACGATGTCTCAGGTTGACTGGTTCGAAGCAGAACACTGTAGAACGCACTCATGTCACACTAATATTGTAACAGTAAAAGTTTCTATGTTTAGATGTAGCTATGGATGGATGGATTACCTCTTGACGCCAAAACTACTGAACGGATCGGGCTGAAATATTGCATTCAGGTAATTCTGATCCTGGAATCAAAAAAAAATTTTTCCCATTAATCAATTCCTTTGTGTTAGAAATTACCTTTCAACGTTTCCATAAAAACCACGCGTGCGAAGATACGGCAGAATTTATTAGATAAGATTGTAAACTAAACTAAACACTTTCTTGGCCCAAGACCGCCGTGTGCCGATGTGCCTCTCGAGCCCCGTGTCGTGTGTCCGTCAAGTTAGCACCCCCGCCATGGAATTTGGTGGTTTCAACTATGCCAATAAATGTGTCCTGAAATAGTGACCCCGATGCCCTAAGTAAAATAAATTGTGCTCCAGTACTTTAGGAGATATTCAGGTCTTTCACTGTGGTGGTACATGTACATGTTCAGAGTCAAATATCTCTTAAACCGCAGGAGGTCTATTTCTGAGCTTTGCAGGAGAACTAGATACCTTAAAGCACAGTTAATTGGCATAGTTCATGATTCATGTCTCGCTATAGATTCGTCGAAATCAGCGGGGCTGCCAGCTTGACGTCAAGATAGCAGCGACAGTGAAAGACCTAAATATCTCCTAAAGTCCTGGGGCACTATTTATTTTACATAGGGCATCGGGGTCACTATTTCAGGACACATTTATTGGCATAGTTGAAACCACCAAATTCCATGGCGGGGGTGCTAACTTGACGGACACCGTGTCGTAGCAGAGCAGTGAATGCGTTAATAAAGGAAGCTTGTGTTATCAGCAACAGGCAGGATGTGAACATCCTGTCCAACAGTCAACGGAATCACCAACATTCCAATTCGACGGGATGATAAACTAATTACCTACCTAGGTACATGCACTTAAACATTTTGATAAGAACAATACCGAAGTGTACAGTCGAAACATTGTTAACACCGAGTCGCTTGAACAAAATACTATCATCATTATCATCCAGAACATGACTTCACCCACTGCTGGGTATAAGTAGGCCTCGAAACTTTTGTGCCACTCGGTCCTGCCCCAATCAAATATATTTATTTTTCTCTCACAATAGAAACTAAGTATAAAAATAATCTTTATACACAAAGAAAATTACAATCAAATCAAAGAAATTAATTACAACTAGTATTTACAATTGAAACAATTTAGCTAATTGCAGACTGTTGCAAAGAATCTACAGGTAGCTCAGCTGATCCATATACAATACCAGTCGGAAGCGTCCCCAAGACGCTGGCTGCAATACCCCGCTGTATGGCAATGCTGATGCGCTGTGCCAGATACTCGGGTCACGCGTCGCTTCGACCAGATACCTAAATAATTTTTTAATAACTCGAAGAGCCTCGGTACCCCCCGTACAATTCGGTATTTGTATTACTATGGACCGTAGAATAAGAGCTATAACTATTCTATAGTCTGAAATAAATGAATTATTATTATTAAAAAATAACAACGTAGTGTAGTGGGCTATATTTTTACTAGGTAAATCTAATATGTAACTCTTATACCTAAGTTTAAAATATAGTTGTTTGTTGTGCCTGCATTTAATAAATAAATAAAACAACTACAGTATATGTATGTACATATTGTACATACCTGTACGTCTGGCATACAGTGGGAGAATGTGTGTGTTACGTTAAGGCGAAGAGTAGGGGCGATAGTGGCGCCACTACATATTTTATTTAATCATTATGTTATACAAAGGAATTATCAAAAAATCGGACCGCGCGTAGACGATACCTATCACAAGCTTTTATTTAATGTAGGTATCTGTAATAGTTTTGTTTTGTGTTATTCAATCAAAAACCTTGTTTGGAGAGCTTGGTGGCCACCAATAGGAACTAAACTCTTGAAACAAGTATCTGCCTAAATAATACAGTACAAAACTATTAAAGATACATTTAAAAAAAGGTTGTGATAGATATCGTCTACGCGCGGTCCGATTTTTTGATAATTCCTTTGTATAACGTAATTATAAAATTAAATATGTAGTGGCGCCACTATCGCCCCTACTCTTCGCCTTAAGTTGAGGTTACGTTATGCTAAATGTGATGAATCTGGATGAGATTGCCTATCCAGATTCCAGGTTTTCTTTGACACTATGCAGACAGGGTAACTTTAGTTGAAGAAACTGTCAACTTTTTAATAATTTTCTAACCAATTTATTATTTTAAAATTTTATAAATGTAAGCTAGTTGCGAGTTGCCTGTTGCCGCAATCGTTGCTGTGTCTGCAAAACGCCTATAGCTCCAATAATGTTGATTTTAATAAATAATTTGCAACAAATTTTGTTTGTCACATTTTTTCATGCGCTCCACTGTTTTTGAGATAGAGGAAGGTAACGCCTCAGAGCGAGGTAACGCCGCATGAGTATGTTTTTTCGTGCGTGGAGCCGGCTCTATCGAATTATAAGACGTTGTCATGTCAAAAATAACAACATAGTGTAGTGGGCTATATTTTTACTAGGTAAATCTATTATGTAAATCGTATACCTAAGTTTAAAATATAGTTGTTTGTTGTACCTGCATTTAATAAATAAATAAAACAACTACAAAATATGTATGTACCAGTACGTCTGGCATACAGTGGGAGAATGTTTGTGTTACGTTAAGGCGAAGAGTAGGGGCGATAGTGGCGCCACTACATATTTAATTTAATCATTATGTTATACAAAGGAATTATCAAAAAATCGGACCGCGCGTAGACGATACCTATCACAAGCTTTTATTTAATGTATCTGTAATAGTTTTGTTTTGTGTTATTCAATCAAAAACCTTGTTTGGAGAGCTTGGTGGCCACCAATAGGAACTAAACTCTTGAAACAAGTATCTGCCTAAATAATACAGTACAAAACTATTAAAGATACATTTAAAAAAAGCTTGCGATAGATATCGTCTACGCGCGGTCCGATTTTTTGATAATTCCTTTGTATAACGTAATTATAAAATTAAATATGTAGTGGCGCCACTATCGCCCCTACTCTTCGCCTTAAGTTGAGGTTACGTTATGCTAAATGTGATGAATCTGGATGAGATTACCTATCCAGATTCCAGGTTTTCTTTGGCGCTATGCAGACAGAGTAACTTTAGTTGAAGAAAATGTCAACTTTTTAATATTTTTCTAATAAATTTATTATTTTAAAATTTTATAAATGTAAGCTAGTTGAGAGTTGCATGTTGCCGCAATCGTTGCTATGTCTGCAAAACGCCTATAGCTCCAATAATGTTGACTTTAATAAATAATTTGCAACAAATTTTGTTTGTAACATTTTTTCATTCGCTCCACTGTTTTTGATATAGAGGACGGAAAGCGCGCTGCGTTTAGCCATACATACTGTAGTGAATGGTCAACTTTAAATCCTATGTGACTTATGATACAACGTTTATAACGCTAAAATGAAAGCATATGCAAGTTTCCGGCTGGTTATATCGGAATTCCGAGTATGATCCCACTTTTTCGCCAAAATGACTGTACTATGACTCGACTTACATGTAAGCGAACCATTAAGTAGCAAACCTCTTAGAATTCCTTTGCCAATATAATTACTAAATTTTTAGTGTTGCCTTAAAGAATTATTCTTCAACAGAACGGCTTCCTTATCCTGGACTATGGGAGCTACGTGCACTGTTTCACCAACTGGCTGATGGGCAAGAACCCCAACGGGCCGGGGCAATGGGTGCTGGTGCCCCCAAAGGACCGCCTCCCTCAGCCGCCCTTCCCTGTCGACTACAGCGCCCTCAACACAGAGCCAGCCAAACTTGAGCCTTATGCACCAGACAAGAAGACGAATAGACATTCTGTTATTGTGTAATTACTAAGACGCAGCCTAGACTCCTCAATTCCTAATTAGTTCCACTTAAAGACTATTTAGATAGTCTTCCATAAAGAGTATAGTGTAAACACACAGAATTATTAAAACTCGCTTCCGCCCGGGACTTCGCATGCGTTTTTCTGAATAAAAAGCAAAAAGCTTTATATGTTATTTTGGGTCTAAAACTACGCCAATGCAAAATTTCACCTCGATTCGTTTAGTAGTTTTGGAGTGAGAAGGTAACAAACACCCAAACATCTAAGGTTTCAACCTTTCGCATTTAAATTATAAGTGCTATGGCACCACGCTACGAAAAGTTTGAACTGGCCCTCAGTTGGAGAAAAAGTCTATCTCCTTATCCTATGGATTAGGTACCTGTCTTCTCTATTTTCATAAAATTTAGCCAATGATTTAAAAGAAGATAATAAACCGAGGAGATAAAGCAGTGTCTTACATAATGTTCATTTGAATCCTGAGCCACACTCATAATTTTCATATAAGTACTTAGGATTTTAACTGTGAATGGATATAACTCACGAGTGAAGTGATAGAATTACCTACTAGAATTCTGAGTACGAGAGGGATTTGATCACGCCCAAGACGAAGACTATACCCGGGGAGGATAGGATACTCTACTTTTCACACTTTATTCGAGAAATAAAAAGAAAATCTAGGCAGGGAGTTTCGTGGCATTCGTTCTTTTTCGCCTCATGAACAAAAAGTAGTTCGTATTTCGAAGATCTCATTGTACAACTCTCCTTGTTAAAAAATTCACAGAAATTTTGACGTTCCAAATTCAATCTCACTATTCCCTTCAATCATCATCAGCATCATCATGATGATGATGATGATTCCCTTGAGAGTAATTTTCATTATTCCTAAGGGAGTTATTAGTTAGGATCTATTTATAATTATTTGGAAGACAACAGTACGTACATCACACTGATATCATAAATGCGAAAGTTTGGATGGATGGATGGATAGATGTTTGTTACGTCTTCACGCCAAAACTACTACACAGATGGAGCTGAAATTTTGCATCGGTGTAGCTCTAAGCCAATCAAACAAAGGCTACTTTTTATCCCATAAATCAGTTCCCTTGGGATAGAAATTACCTTTGAACGTTTCCATAGAAACAAAAGCGTTATATAAAGTGATATAATAAAAATTTTGTTAGACCATTAGAGTTTATTACAATAATAAAAAATAAATAAATAATGCTGGAAAATTCACACAGCATTATCTAGCCCCAAGCTAAGCAGAGCTTGTGTTATGGGTACTAACTTTTATGGTTATGGGATAACTGATATACTGAATACAATACACTACATAGATGGATATTTTTTATTATACATAGAAAACATCCAGAACGCCCTGAACAAATGTCTGCAGATCGTACAAACAATTGTCCCGAGGCGGGAATCGAACCCGCAACCTCCTGCGTCGCAGGCAGACCTTCGCCCTCTGCGCCACAGAGGTCGTCGACAATAGGTACTATATTATGCAATTTGATACCCATATTGGCGTGATTCTACCAAACAAGTCGTAGATATTCTAGCTTATTCTGCCGAGACTCGACAAGACTCATAAGGAACAATAGAGGAGTCGTGGGTGCGTCTGAACTTGTAGCTGTAAGTACAATACAATACAATACAATACAAATACACTTTATTGCACACCAAGAAAATACAAAAATAAAAATATAGGAAAAGAGAGATACAGAGTTGTACAATGGGCGGCCTTATCGCTAAGAGCGATCTCTTCCAGACAACCTTGGGATGGACACGAAACAGTTGTGCTTGTAAAGACGGTGGCTTATTACTTAAATATACAATACATACATAATTATAATACATAATATAAGTACGTCACAATAATATATTAAATTAGGTACTCCCTACTAAAACGCTTTAATCTTATCTGTGTAAGTAATCTATTTGTGCAATTTGACCAAACCTTATCAATTTTTAACCTGAAGCTAATCTAAGATCATTGTACATAGTAGAATAATGCACCATTATGGTATGGAACTGCCTTAATTAAGTAGGTAAATTATAAATTATTAGTATAATGTCACATTTCACAAAATAGCCTTATTTTAACATAACGTAGTTCTAAATGTACCCATAGATTAAAAGTTCACAATAGTTCACAGTAAAATAAATTGTTTCAATAAATGTTGTCTGTTTCGTTTTCAAATCCTCTTTTTCTATAACTTTCCTCTTACTACACTTTCCCTAATGCCTCTACCGTTTTCTTCCACGTATAAATAAATAAATAAATAATGCTGGACAATTCACACAGCATTATCTAGCCCCAAGCTAAGCAGAGCTTGTGTTATAGGTACTAGATAACTGATATACTTAATACAATACACTACATAGATATATATTTTTTATTATACATAGAAAACATCCAGAACGCCCTGGACAAATGTCTGCAGATCGTACAAACATTTGTCTCGAGGCGGGAATCGAACCCGCAACCTCCTGCGTCGCAGGCAGACCTTCGCCCGCTGCGCCACAAAGGTCGTCTAAATATCATCTCGCATAGTAGAGTCTAACAACCGTATTCAGGAACTATACTATGAGGTCTTACAGTGCACACGAACGCATGGGGCCGGTTAATTCGATTCTTATGCAATACTAGAGTGATTTGTAACGCTGTGCATTCAAATGGAACGACCCTTACGTTAAGTACCTAGCTAGACAGCTACAAATACAATACAAGCCGTATTTTCACCAACGCTTAAGTGATAGCTATGTCACCTTTGACTAGTAGCCACAAATGTTTGATTACCTATGTTCTGTCAGGTTTGCTTTGCTTTGCAATTTTGTTTTTATGCATTACTAGCTGCGCCCTGCGGCTTCGCCCCCGTGGAAATTTATGTTTCCAACTTTCTTATTTTTGAAGTGAAAACTAGCGGCGCTGAGCACTTTTTTTGTATGGGTAAAAACTTTCAAACTCGCGTCAGGGTCACGTGATGCTGATCGAAAAAGCGTAAGATCGTAAGATGTAAGTTTTCACTTCTGCCGGCACTCCCGGAGTGCTACCTTTTTTTTTCTTTCATAAGAACCTTCTCCTGACAATAACAAACACAACAAAGAAAGAATTAGCGAAATCGGTCCAGCCGTTCACGCGTGATGCCGTGACAACGCGAAACGGGTTTCATTTTTATATATAAGAAGATTCAGTTTCTTTGGGAACAACATTATTTTATCATGTGTGTGCACTGTTTTTATAGGTTTTGTGCAGGTTTTCATAGGTAGGCTGCGGTAGGTTTTGAACGTTTCCGTGGTTCGGCGAAAATGGCAAGAGAGGGACACCGGAGAGGTTTTAGTGGGTATTACGTCCTGCTCAGGGCGTCGAGTCCCACATAATTCTGGTCCCCCTCAGACCAGTTTATTAGTAAACGAATTTCCTCGCCCAATAAAAAACAAGGTTTTTATAGGTTATATTTATTTCATTCTTAAATCTGCCACGTTGCAACAGAAACGGACTAATCAAAGATCTGTAATCGACGCAGTGCGGTCAATTAACAAACTGTCGTTTCAGTGTTGTTTGTGAATGAAATGGCCTTCCATGACGAACGCAGTGAGAAATGCCTTATTTAGTTTAGCTACCTTACTTATGTATCCTCTCAGTTGGCTTGGCAGTCCATAGCGCGCCGTAAAGGCCATTGCGTGGCAGGGTTTCCGCCAGCATGCTGGCCGCCAGCGCGGAAATGGAATGTGATGCATTATTTCGCTGATTTCTTGATTATTATCTAGTAATACCTCGTAACATCTATATACATATATTTGGATTCTCCATAAAATTTCCTACAAAACAGCATGGAAATATTCTGATGTTGTATAACGTAACTAATGAGGTTGATTAAAATTAAATTATAATTGCGTAAAAATGGTTTTTTTTTTTTTTTAATTATTAAAATTGTTCTTGAATACGGCTGTGAGACTCTCGAAGGTCGACACCGGCCGTAGACCTTCGTAGCCGTGCTACGCGAGACAACCGCCGCGTAGCATAAAAAAGTTTCAACGCGTGCGCACCTTGTAGTTTTTCTGTTTCGTTTGATAAAGCTCTGATACTTATGTATAATATGGGCCAGTAAAAAAAGTATTTCTTCAAACTAAACTTTTAGCATGTCAGGAAACATGCTGTATACAGGGCGGATTTTTTGGACGGGGCAGTAAGAGACTTTTCAGTTTTCTGTACTCCAACCTCAGTTGATCCGATATAAGTTTTTGATCAGCTTAAGAAACAGCTCCTTGATTGGCATCATAATAATTAATTGTGTAATATGCCCGTTTTCTTGTTAATCCTTTTATTTAAGTCTACAAAAAAGTTTCCAAAAATTATGAATAATCTCGTAATTCCATTTTCCTGTAGCTACAACAGGTCCATCCAAAAAATCCGCCCTACAGCATATTTCCAGAATTTTAGAGCGCATTAATCTCATGTTCTTATTAGTGAGTCATTCAAGTGATTAGAATATATTCGGTAATTCACTAATTGGTACAGATGTACGGAATAGTCAGATCATCCCATCCCCAACTTTAGGGGAAGGCGGCAGATTATTTTCTCTTCGATCGATAATTTATAGAGGATAATGTATCGCTTACCTCGCTATATACATTGCTGTGTGGATTTTCCATAATTATTTATTTATTTATTTCTTCTCTCGCTCGAAAACAGGAAAATTCGGGCCTTGCAGTCATTGTTTACTATAAACTACAATTTACGGTGTATCTGGAGTTGGTGGTACATTAAACTAATAACAGGTATTTATTACTAAAATAAATTACATTAAGAATTCTGGACAATCCACACCGCTTCATCTAGCCCCAAGCTAAGCAGAGCTTGCGTTATGTGTACGAAATGACTGATATAAGTACATAAAAATTATACATTATATAGACAGATATTTTTTATTATACATAGAAAATACTCAGAACACCTGGAACGAATATCTGCAGATCGTACAAACATTTGTCCCAAGGCGCAAATCGAATCCGCAAACTCCTGCGCCGCAGGCGGACCTTCGCCCGCCGCGCCACCGTTCCAGCGACTTTAGACTGCTGAACCAGCCCTACCGTGAGTGTCCACGTCTCAACTCCGTAGGTCATGACGGGTAGGACGCACTATTGAAAACTTTCGTTTTCAAGCATTGCGGTATGGATGACGAGATGTCTCGACGTAGTTTCCCAAACGCAACAGGGTAGTGTGCATTTTTTGTACCGCAAAATGAGTGCAAAATGTAGATAAAACGCCCTATTATAATAAATAACTAATATTTAATAAAAAATACCGCAAACTAATCAATTAAATAGTTCAACATTAGAAACCACAATAGATAGAGGTTTTCTGTTTCCTGACTTGTGTCATACTTCTTGCGATAACTTTAGAAACCGCTCGTATCCGTAGCTGATTTTTATAAATGTTATTTATGAATATCTACGGTATAAAACGACATCAAGTGTAAAGCACTGGAGACATGGTTAGGTGTCAAAAATCTCGATGAATTTAAAAAACTGACTTTTTCCCCCTCACTTATTGGTAATTTTTTTCATGTAGGTATAATCATAAAAGCTACAATATTTTAATTGCTTTAAAATCTACACACAATGAGCATTTTAGAAAACGATAATACTATAAAACGATTTTCACAAATTTTTGAAAGAATTTAATTTTTATGTATTGAAGCGAACAGGCCCGAAACAGACATTCTTAAGAATTACACCTTGTGTTATTCAAAAAATATAATCCAAATGAAATTCACACATTGTGAAAAAAGGCTTCTGCCATTCACGCATAAAATTTCTACATTATATAAGAGTTTCACACTCTTAAACTATTCAATAACTTTTAAAACTTCGTCAGTAACGACATTAGTATAACGGATTGTTAATATGGCGTTGTTCTACCATGGTGGTTTAATATGCAGTAGGTATACTAGATAGAACTCGGTGCGGAGAGGATCGACTAAATCATCGACACCGCAAATGACTATTGTACACATTCCGTGCTATTGTAAGTAACCATAAAAATATTATACTCTATGTAGTTAAGTAGTAGAGTTAGTCGCCTCATAGATATGCAAGCGAAGAGAAGGGGAGGATGTGAAAAACATAGGTACCTATTGAGTATTTTCAGAGTCATGACGATTTGAAATTCCCTTGGAGTCAAGTTATAGAGCTCCTTCTGCTGATCACAATGACATAGACAGACAACATGATGGGTTTATCGTGTGTCTGTCTCCTGGACACTAAGATTTGTCTTTTCAAGGGCAGAGGGATTTTTCAATGTGAGGGACCAGTGCATTCAAATTATGAAAAGCACAATAAAACAATAAATTTATAGACCCATAATCTCTGACGCTCTTATCGCTTCAGTGATATATCTTTGCTAAGCTTTAGCAATGGGCATGATAACAGCAAATAAATTACCTACCTAGCAGATATTTAAGCCATGTTGTAGTTAGGTAGAAAATATTAGGTAGGTATAAACTTAGTTTTAGTACATAGATGTTTGAGTTAGCTTCCGGCGTTATCTCAGAACAGAAGTTACCCGAAACTGTGGGTGAGTTTTGATAAGAGTAATTCCTGCTAATAAAGCTGGTTGAAACCAAAATAATCAAAATGGTGACATCATGTTGAACATAGGTCGTCCTTGGCGTTGCTTTGTATCGGCGGCGGAGAATATAATTATAATAAAAACTCGATGGACTCCCAAGTACCTAAATCAACGTAACAGCAGGGTATAAAACGGTCGGGGAGTCGCAAATTTTCAGTACCGCTCCAGATGCGCTCAGCGTCACATCGATCTACAACTAAAATAAATATAAATAACAGTGGATCGTCGTAAAATGTCCGAGTCGCGAGGAAGAAAACGTAAACAAAGCTCAGAGAAACATCTTGAGCAAGAATTGGAATTATTGAAGATGAAATTTCGAAAGCTAGAAGAACAATTGACGTCAGAAGCTGCTAATGCTGGTACTGAAGGAAGGCATAACATGGACCAAGCTTCATGTAAATATTCTTTGTTTTTATACCTTGTTTATTTTTGGGTATTGGGTTTTTGTATGTTGCTCAATGTTAGTAACTAATACTTCACTGACTTCTAAGAAGAACCCGACTGTCTTTAAGTGTCGTTCATTTATTCGACGGGTTTCTGTAAATTATCGGATGAATTCTGTAAATAAATCGGAATAATCGTTATGTGCAGTCGGTGATAAAATCGTCACCACGCTGTCCGATTTTTAGTTTGGCTGTAGCACCCTCTACTTCAAGCGTAGGTAGGTACATATATTAAACTGATATGGGGTTTATCGAAAAATCTTAACAATTTTTTAACAAAACGTCATATGTTTTTTTTTATTTCACGGATTCATTTTGGTATTTAATAGAAAAATAGAAGAGCCTTAAAAACCCACTACTTCGAAATCTTTGTATGTTTTTCTTTGTTTTAGATGCTCGCGCTCCTGGCCGGACAAGCTTAGATGAAGGTTATACAAGTTCTGGCGCTGCGAACACTCCTAAACCACCTCTTGAATCAGTCGTTAAACGAATACACGAAAACGAATCGCACCTCCAGCGAAATGTTCTGCACGCGCCACCTAAACGTGCCAAAGATTCAAAAGTTATCAAATCAAACAACAGTCCACCCTCTAGTCCGGAAGACAATGAAGACAACATTTCAAGACAAAAACCACGAAGTCCTGGGCCCTCGCACTCTAGAGACGTGATTTTCAACCCTCAAACAGTTAGTATGCAGTCACAAACTGTATCCAAAACCGAGTCTTCAGTAACGCTAGTTAATAATATTCAGCATCTCTCGATAGCCCAAAATCTTTTGTACATACCACCTAACCTCCCTTATAATATGCGCATTAAAAAATTAAATAATATTCCTTCTCCGAGCCCAGAATCCAAAGAAGGGAATATTATAACAAACAAACGTCCTTCAAGTCCGACAAACAACATTCATCCAGAAATGGCTGAACGATTGCATTCTGTATTACAAAATGGATTGCCAAAAGAAGAAAGATACCATCTGCAGGAGAAGTACAAAATACCAAACAACTGCACTTTAATGAAAGCGCCTATTTTAAATCCGGAGGTGATTCCTTTTATGGATGAAGTAGCAAAGAAACGAGACTCAACTATGCTTAAGTATCAAGACCAATTGGGCGCGGGCATGGCAGCTATCGCGGAAGGCGTTACCCTAGCTTCAAGGAGCGGTAATGGTGGATTCAAAACTGCAATGGAACATATACATAGAGGCTTGCACTTGTTAGCTGATCTCCATTACGACCAAACCAGAGTGAGGAGGATTGTGTGCACTCCCGTCGATTCTACACTAAAATCATTTTTGGTGGAAAAATTAAGTCACAGGCATCATAATTTTCAAGATATAAACCATCTCTTTAAAAGAGACGATACTATTTTCGGACGTGATATTGGATGTATGATAAACGAATTCTTTCGGAAATAATACTTTAGGACTACTTATACTTCTAAACTGTGAAATAATAGGTTTATATCATTTAGAAGAGCGACACCATGAAGACTTAAAACCAAAGAATAGGTACCTATTGCTTCCGTGGCATTCATGACGTCAGTCATGCCGTCATGAATGAATCTTGTAAAAAATAGATTTAAATATTTTTAAAGACTTTATTAATCTCTTTACCTATACAAAATTCTATAAAAATATTTAAATCTTATACAACATGTAAAAATGAACGTGATAAGGGTTTTCTACCTGCTGATAATATTTTATTACTTATACTTTTTGTAAATTAAATTAGGATGGACATTAAACTTGTGGTTTAAATTAGGATGGACATTAAGCTTGTAGGTATGTCAGATACCTCCATGCAAATAATTACAATAAATAAAAATATAGTTATTAACAATCGTGTTTGTTATTTATTTTATTCCTATTTGGACCCGCAGTATTTTGCCCGCGTCCAATTCGAAAAGGATACCTAGGTACACTAGCAAAAATAGCTCGAATAATAAGATCTTTATCATCCATTATTTGCAGCTTAAAAATATAACATTAATAGTTTATATAATAGCCAAAATACATACATATCTACCTACAGCATTTCTGGTCTATCTTTCAGGGCCGGGAAAAATTACATTTTAGAGTCTAATTTAGATATTTTCATTTTTTCATTTCGTCTTGGGGACGCTTCCGACTGGTGTTGATATGGATCAGTTGAGCTATCTGTAGACTGTTTGCAACAGTCAGCAGTTAGCTCAATTGTTTCAATTGTAAATACTAGTATAATTTTCTTTGTGAATAAAGTTATTTATGTTGCCAATCAAAGATTTTTTCTAATTTAATTTAGATTTTTTTAATAGTTCATTTCAGCTTGTACTTTTCCGTCAGAGCGCTAAATGGCTAATAGTTGTCTACCTGCGTTGAAATAGGGGGCATCTCTTCCTACACTTTGCAAACTAAGCGAGACTTCAGACGAAGCAAGTGCACTAGCGCGCTAAAGGTGTGTTCTGACCATAAATTTATACATAAAATTTAAATATCAAGGTTGAAAGGTCAGACAGGCGGGATGGACAGTTTGACCTTGCGATTGGCGCATTCACCTCTGACCCTCTGGGGCGCACCGGGGCGCGGCGATTCACGGGGGAGGATGACGTCTGGGTGTTGGACCATGAAAGCGTTAGTTTAACACATTCACTGCCCAGCCTCGGCGCAGCGGTGCAACCCGCAAAGGCGCGCCAGCGCTACACGGACGTGGAGTGGAGATGGACATCTGCGACTTGAGCCATGAAAGTATCAAGAGGAGGCAATGCGTATTATTTTGTGAAAAGGATAGTCATAGGTTTTCGCGTTGATAAGAGCGAGACGAGCATAATATGTTTTTGGAACGTGGCGTAAGCGCAAATATCATTTTTATGCATCTTTCACCAGAAATAATCAAAAACACTTCTTATTAACAACATTGGATTGGACACCTCGATAAACATTTGGCACTAGTTTCGCTTAATTGCACATAGGAACTTTCATAATAGGAACATATAGGTACCTACTTATGCAATTTTCTTTTCATTAATTACTTAATAAACTAGAATAAAGAATACACCTAATTTTAAACAAATAAAAACATAACATGACTTACCCTGTATATTACCCAAAATGTCAAAGTAGCCCGGTTTACGGTAGGTACCTACCTTTTCTTTTGACAAATATTTACAAAATACACATGAAAGGGGTTAGAAGATTTATAACAAAATGGTGACCTACACCATTTTGTTTTATTTTTCGAAATCACCGCGCAGTATTAAAGTTGTAGTACCTACTTATTCAAATTCCAGTTTTCCCCCGCGACGATTTTTCGCGTTCCAGTTTACCCCCTTGATAAATTTTTCTCAAGGGGGAAAACTGGACTCCAAAATCATCATAAATACGTACTTAATAGTCTTTTACGTCTTATAAAATAGATTAGATAAGTACTTAACCTATCGTATACTTACTTAGGCTTCTCACGTAAGTAAATAGGTACCTACCTACCTATGTCAGAATTAATATTGTAGGTAGGTAGGCCAATTTATTGAATGGCATTGATGCGTATTGCATTTTTATTGGTTCATTGCTCCGGTCTCTTGCTTGCTTTTGGCAACGTGCCTAAATATTTAAAAATGCACACAAAAAAGCTGGGTAAACCCAAGTCGCAGTTGGTTTTTAATTCATTTACCTACATCGTTTGTTTATCAAATCGCAAGGTCAAACTGTCCGCCCGCTTGTTTGACCTTGCATCCTATAAGTGCGACCGGGACAACGTGATATTTAAATGTGTCTGGTCTAGACTTGTCACGCCATACCATTTCTAAGAATTCAACTCAAAATAAATCCCTGAGACAGGCATCTAAACATGATCAAAATGCGAAATGTATCAATAACACGGACCGAATTAGGTTGAAAATGCAACGGACAGGCCAATATGTCATTAATGATAACGCAAAATACCTATCAACAAACAAGCTTCAACAGGACTGGACGTGTTCAAAGACTTCAATAAAAGACAGGAACCTAACTCGCCGCGCCATTTTCCTTCGCGCTCTCCACTCGAGAACACGTATTTTTGCACTTCATTGAAAAAAAAATTTTTTTTAAAATATAATATAATAAAAATTGTAAAAACTTTTATTATTGAAGAAATTAGAACTACTATTTACATTTGAAATATATTCATAAAATGTCTAGGCCAAAGAGATCATTGGAAGAAGAGATATTGCACTACAGAAAGAAAATTCAAAAGCTTGAAGAGAAGATTCCTGGAGCCAGTGGAACTACAGTCACGTTCGCCGGGGAGTATAGAGAGCGGGGTAAGTTATCTCTTTTTTCAATATTTTCGTAGATTAAAGGGATTATACTTAGTATGTACATAGTTGAATGTACTTAGGTAGGTATGTTAATAAACTTTTAAACATTATTTGGTATACCTTACGCAGTTTATAGGCAAATTCGGTCACGCATTTGAAGTTTAGGGAGACATGTCGTATATCGTTACAAAGAGCATTTAGTAGAGCACATTTTCGTTTATTGTTCCTTGCGGTTTGTATCATTACTTTTAGACCAGGAATACATTACAGATTGAAGATAATGAAATTTAGACTAAAGAAACAACACAAATCAAAAGTTAAGTCAAAAAGGCACAATTTTGGGAATTTCCAAAAAAAAAATCATATAAAAAGTGTTGTCTTAGGCAAAAAAATTATATGGAAAAAGTGTTGCAAACGATCCCAGCTAACTGTCATTTTTTTTGTTAATTTAATAATTTAATTAATGTAATTGCTTTTGAAAACCGTTGAAATAAAATATTCTACTCTTTGATTGTAAATAAACTAGATCGTCATTTATTTTAAAGCATAAAATTTAAGCTCTTCTGGAAGAGACGTTTATACTTAAGACGAATAGTAGGTACTTTTAATGTTATTCTTATCGGCACGCTCGTCTGATTCCTGTTAACCTTTAAAACTTGTCTCACTGTCATGGACATTCCATGCATCTAAATTATTTATGCACTTAATCAAGTTTTGGCATTCGACTTGGGTCTTGAATTTTTTTTTTATCTGTTTGTTTTAATAAATTTAATCTACAGTGAGCTCATTTCGCTTATTATCTCTTACATTTCATACTTATTAAGTACTTACTGATAGTGCTGCTATTACTGTTTATTTTAGATTGAGTGGGTATGACATTGGAGGACTTATTATCTTTCGTATTTGAAGATTTCACGTATCGAAAGTCGACTTATTAGATGGACATTATAAATACCATAACATGATGATAATAACGTTATATAACATTGTTTCAGAATCTACAGCTCGACCGGAAGTCCCTGATAGAAGAGACTCCCGTAATGTCTCACCAGCCATGGACTCGAGACCACGCGGTGATATCTCACCTGTCCCGGAAACGAGGCCACCTCGTGATATTCCAGCAATAGATTCGACTCGACGTGATATTCCAGTAACACCGATACCTCGTAGTATTTCATCAACAGAATGGAGACCGCCTCGTGATATCTCACCTATAATAGAAGCAAGAAAAACTCCTGAAATCATAGAATCGAGACGTCGTGACAGCCATATCTCGTCTGCAATAGATCCGAGACAGCTCCGTGATATACCAGCAGCAGAATTGATAAAACCTCGTGATATCTCACCTGCAACACAAGTAAGGGATTCACCTCCAGTAGCTCTTGGAACACCAAACTCACCGCCCAGTGTAGTTATAGATTCAGATGAACCGAGGGTTCTGCCTCAGCCGAACTTAAATTTGACGGAAGTTATCACCATAGATTCACCTAGCTCGACCAGCACACCTGTGCGACAGCGAGCCACTGGAAAGAAAACACGTAAGACTTCCGAAACAGGTTTGGCAGAGAACAGTAATGAAATGGATCGAAAGGAAGCGCTACTCAATGCTCTTGGAGATGACCTGTCACTGTGTGGAGAGAACATCCACGCCAGCCTGGCACAGAAGTGGACAAACATTTTGCGCAAGGGATTACCCATCGACACGAAAGATAAACTCCTTAAAGAGTACGCTGCGCCGGATAACTGCAGGCTGTTAAAAGCACCTACGTTAAACGACGAGATTTATACCATCGCTGAATTCAACTCCAGAAACCGAGACAAAATCCTGGAAGGCAAACAGAACCAATTGGGACTTGGAATCTCGGCAATCGGGAAAGCCATCACCATACTCCTAAACCAGGGTGAAAACTATGAAGTGAATGCCGTGCGACATTTCAACCATGGATGTCGGTTGTTATTAGATCTTCATTATACAGAAACTAGCTCGCGAAGGCATCTGTTCAAAAGCGAGCTCTGTCGTAGTGATGTTTTTCGTAATTTGAAGATCCAAGACTTGGAGAGGGATGAAACGCTTTTTGGGAACAAAGTGGCCAAGATGGTTAAGAAGCAAGGGATCCCGCCCACTCCGGCGCACCAAAGGCCTTCCTCGTCTTCCTATGGCGATCTCCCACTGGCACCGCACCACATTCGTAACGACCAGTCTCGGTACAGACGTAGTTAATCTATGGCGAGGAAAGACTTCAATTTTATTTCCAGGCACTTACTCCAGTGCTTTGAATAAGTTAATTTAGGTGAGTGATTGCAATATTATACAACATGTTCAGGGAGGAAACCCTCATTTCAATAGGTACCTAGGTAGTAGGTAACCTAATCAAAGTAGGTCGGTAAAATGTGGATTTCATAAATTTTAGTATCAACCTGGTTTTCCCTAAAAATGTTTTTGTGGTTAATTTTGTCCTGTTTTCCCTAAAAATGTTTTTGTGGTTTATTTTGTCCTGTTTGTTCCTAACATATCTCATGAATAGACTTTATAATTAGGTACCTAAGTGAGGTACATACTAAGTTAATTTAATTGTTCAGTTACATTACCAGACGTAGGATTATTTACCGGTTACTTAAAAAACCTTTTAGTACGACTGTCAGACCTGACATAAAGAACATAATTCTTATTTTTTCACACCTATTAATAGGTATCGTACCTAGTTTTGTATAACAAATATTTCATTTACGACTAGCTTCTGCCCCTGGCTTCCGATACCCTTTTTGCAATAAAAATTAGCCTATATATTTATTACAGTTCTGGAACTGTGTACTGAATACACACAATATTCAGTTCTGGAACTGAATATTATGTGTAAATTTCAGTCATTCGGTAGTTTTGACGTTGTCTTGAGTCAAACATCTTCACAACGACTCAAACTTTCGCCTTTATAACTATATTTTTTTTAGGATTAAGTTTTAAGCTGTGCTCTTTTTGTTATTTGTGCTTAAACCAAACATGTTTTACATTTTTTTATAGCGCTTAATAAAAACAATGAAACTATGATTGTATTATTTCTGAGTCCTTATTTTGAGTCCTGAGAATTTTGCTTCAAAATATATTGCAAGTCTCTACCTAAATTTTAAATTTCAGTAAGGAAATGCGACCACCATGCCCTTTTCTGCAGCCAAACAGCATTGCTGTTTCGAAAGGGTTGCCGGTAGGATTACAGGCACATGAACCACGACACGACTGTCTCTAACAACAACACTCTCGTATCCTATATTGCCCTTTTACAGCAGCTCAAGTAAATAATTTTATAATTATTATATTTAATTTGAATATTGACAATGCCCATTAACAGCGGATACCTATAGATATTATTTTTTTTGTTTTGTGTAACCGATTTTCGATTGATATTTCTATGAGTGTAGGTACAACAAGTTTTCATAAATATAAGTACCTATTGACATGGAACTGTCATTATGTTTATTTCTTTGAATTTATAACGCAGGGATTCTCTGGAACCCTCTTATTATTATAGATTGATTGATAAAAGTTATATATATTTGAAAAGAAGACACTAAAACACTGAGATATTCACATATGAAGAATAAATATAGAATACCTATCTCAGAAAATCTAGTTTTCTGAGATTCTGAGAGACAGACTTTTCTACTTGTTTTTGTGTTCTCTTTCCAAATATATAACTATTATTGTATCCAGCGGTTTCGAAAAAATAATCAAATGTTAGTACGGCCACCCTCCCCCATACGAAAATCTTCAAACCCCTTTTTTAATCTCAATTTTTATCAATAAGGCGCTTATCATGTTGGGGCCTGCGACCAGCAGTTGGCCAATATAGGCTATAACATCTTACTGCGTAGAGTCATAGACTCTAGAAAATTACGCCGTAGACTATGGTAATCGTAGCACACCATGGTAGAGATAAACCATTCTAAAAATGAACGCCGATTGTATGACGTTTAGTGGAGGGGCGTGCATTTTGGCGTGCATTTTTAGAATGGCTTATCTCTATAATAATATACTTCGCCAGGTTAAGCATTCCGCGACACTAAGGTCACTTGGGTGACACAAATTCTAAGTCATTTTTCGTCGTCAAGCTTTTTAGTTTTAGGAAAAAGTAACCAAACTCGATGTACCTACCTAGAATGTTTGGTAACAACACGCCGTGCGGTATACCAGACGTCGTCAACGCGCGCAACTTTGTAATTATTATCTTACTTGGGAAGTTTTGCATTGCATTAGGACATTACACGACGCTTCGACTTTAGCAGTAGGTACAATACAATTGTATTGACTGCTAAAGTCGAAGCGTCGTTCACACCAAGTCGATTGTATTATTCGAACAAAGTATCACGTCAGTCATCGGTCAATGTATTCGCCGCTCCCAGCAGCGGTAACCACGAGGAGAATACACGACTTTCAAACTTTTTGCGGGACGTAAGTTATAAAGCATTTCAAAACGCGATTCGTCGTACTTTTTTCTTTCATCTTCTGTACTTCCGATAGGCTATACATACCTTTCAGGTATTTATACTTACATGACGTATCAGGTAACATTGTCAAGCTGCTGGTGTGAAAACCTGATTTGTCTCGGCTGTGCGGTCTGTAAAGGCGCGCCCGGCGACGCGGCGGGGCGCCGCCCTGCCACGTGATCTTGAATGCACAATGTGCGACATCGTCGTACTTACTCTTTACAACCACGTGGAGACATCACGATTGTTAAAAAATAAAACTTTTTAATATAAAAATTAAACCACCGAAAAAACTGAAGAGCAAATTTATATGGGACCGATTTCGGGGTATCTTTCCAATAAAAAAAGAATTATCAAAATCGGACTACACTGTAAAAAGTTATATGTGATCAATTTATACATTAAAAAAAAATATAGGTACGCCTCGACTTGAGAACATCGTCCGTTTTTCGTCGGTTAGTAAAATAATAAAAGACTAGCTTCCGCCTGCGGCTTCGCACGCGTTGTTTCTATAAACGTTTAAAGGTGATTTCTATCCCATGGGAACTGATTTATGGGATAAAAGTAGCCTATAGTTTGATTCCAGGATTAGAATTACCTGTATGCAAAATTTCAGCCCGATCCGTTCAGTAGTTTTGGCGTGAAGAGGTAACAAACATCCATACATCCACCCAAACTTTCGCATTTATAATATTAGTGTGATGATGTGATTAATTAATTAATTAATATTAATTATTAATCTTAATTATTAAAAGATAACCACGTTTATATAATAAACTAGCTGCGCCCCGCGGCTTCGCCCCGCGGCTTCGCCCCCGTGGAAATTTATGTTTCCAACTTTCTTAATTTTTTCTTTCATAAGAACCTTCTCCTGACAATAACAAACACAACAAAGAAAGAATTAGCGAAATCGGTCCAGGCGGTTGTTGAGTTATGCGCTTACCAACACATTTTGCGATTCATTTTTATATTATAGACTAGCTGCTGCCCGCGGCTTCGCACGCGCTCTTCAAGTACCTAGCCTATGTCCGGCCCCGGGATACCATTTACATCCCTGACAAATTTCATTGAGATTCGTTCGGCCGTTAAGTGTGAAAAGGTATCAGTCAGACAGACAGACAGACGGAGTTATTTTCGAATTTGTTATATTGAGTAAGCATAGCTCCTTTCATTTTTAACCTTATAATTTTAAAATTACAAGGGTTATTATAACCCCCGACGCAAAAAGAGAGGGGTGTTATAAGTTTAACGTGTCTTGTCTGTGTATCTGTCTGTGGTATCGTAGCTCCCAAATGGATGAACCGATTTTCGTTTAGTTTTTTTGTGTCATAATTTTTATCCCGAGTGTTTTTAGCCATGTTTCATGAAAATCTGTTCAGCCAGTAAACGTCGGCGGGTTTTTAAAATTTGTAATTTTGTCTTGTTATTTGTTAACCTTGTAATTTTCAAATTACAAGGATTATTTCAACAGATACGTCATCAATCATCATGTTAAGCTGTATCTTGTTCAATTTTGATAAGTATGTTGAATTATGATATTGATAGCGACTCTAAAGGCCCGTGGTACCTACGAGTAGAGACCTCCACCACATGATTCACCATGAATATGCACATTTGGATGTTACCACGAGAAGAGTTACAGCGATGGATGACGCACATTGTGGTTTGGATTGGTGCAGTGCTACGTGATCGGGATCACGTAGCACTGCACCAATTCAAATTGGATTAAAATGCAATATAGGCACATAGATAGAACAAGACTGGACCTGTCGCGCTCAAAGATAAGCGAGTGGATATTAAAGCACTTGAACTGAAAACGGCACGCCATTCCGTGAAGTGCTCTCGAAGGAAAATAAAGAGAAAATTATATGTATATTAATTAAAATAATTTAATTACTAATCTTATTTGGTGAAATTATAATATTATATCTTATTGGTGAATTCATAATTTTAATTAAAATAATGTCTAATCGTAAGAGAACAGTGGCAGACGAGATAGTGAACCACACGAAAAAAAAACGGAAGCAAAATGAAAATATAAACCTTCAAACTTCTACATCTGATACGGTCGTCGCCGGGAAATATAGAGAAGATGCGATGCTCATGGCACTTGGAGATGACCTCCCTATTCGGGGGGCTGAGTTATCGTCAAGTGATGGAGTACCTGTCGTCAAACAATCGTCACCGCTTCCGCCGGGCACATCGGCCATCCTGCATGATGCTACTAATGTTAGCAAAGATACAACCGATAAACATATTGGAGGAGTTGGGGGCACAATTGGTAAAAACAAATGTAAAAGAATTAGAAAGATAACAAAAAAAATTGACAATAATCAGAACCAGATCACAGATTTTTTTAAAAAAATCTCACCACCGCGTCCGTCTAAACTAGAGGATTCGGTAGATTCGTCGACACAATTTCCTAAAACGGTTATTAATTTAACTGATCATCAATTTGATGACGACACATTAAAAGTTCTAGAAAAAGGACTAAATTTTGCTCTAACACCAAAATTCATTCCGTATGAAAAAATTATCAGCAGCGTCGAACAGGCCATTCTTCGAAATAATATACCAACAAATGACGCGGAAACGCTGAGACAAGATGTTTCAATTATATTGCAAGAATGTCGACTCCCGAAACCAAACACAACTGCGGAGGAGTGTCAAGCTCTTGAAGATCTTAGCAAAAACCAGGAGATACTGGTACTGGAAGCTGATACAGGAAATGCCACAGTACTTATGAACACACAAGACTACGACGCTAAAATGCGGAAATTGCTAAGTGACAAGAAGGTGTATAAGCCAGTTACCTGCAATCCCACGGCTAAACTGACAAAACGAATACGAGCACTGATACACGAGTATAAGGACCTTTTCCCTGAGGAGGTCTTCAAGCGACTGTACAGACCAGCCAATGTGCAGTCGCCAAAGCTATATGGCCTGCCGAAAGTACATAAAGCAGACGTACCACTACGACCAGTAGTAAGTCAAAAAGACTCGCCGACTTACAATCTAGCGAAGTACGTAGCTGGGGTTTTACAACCACTTACGGGAATGACGTCGTCCTTCGTAAGGAATTCGCGCCATTTTGTTAGCATTATCGGTGACGTAAAGTTGGAACCTGGAGATTTAATGGTGAGCTTTCATGTTGAATCTCTGTTTACTAATCTTCCCCTTAGCGATTGTCTTGATGTTGTGAGACAGAGATTGAGTGATGATAAACTTCCTGAACAACACGCATTACTTCTGCAGAACTGTCTTGACTGCAATATCTTTTTATATCAAGGGCAACATTACCATCAGACAGACGGTGTAGTGATGGGTAGTCCTGTAGCACGTGTACTTGCCAATATCTGGATGGAACATTTTGAATCCAGGATAGACCTAGCCGCTTTTCATATAAAATTATGGAAGAGATATGTCGACGATGTGTTTTGTATAATCAACGGAACTAACCAGGAAGTAGAGCAGCTGAAAGAGAATCTGAACTCCATACACCCTAAGATCAGGTTTACGCACGAAATGGAGGATAACAGATCGTTGGCTTTCCTCGATTTAAAAGTGATGGTAAAATCCAACAGGACCTTAGCACACACTGTGAACAGAAAACCCACATACAGGGACAAATATATTAACGCAGCGTCACACCACCATCCGTCACATCTGGATTCAGTAGTATCTGCTCTAGTAAACAGAGCTCATGACCTCTGTGACCCTGAACACCGACACAGTGAGCTAGAACATGTTCAGGAGGTTCTCAAACGGAATAGCTACCAGACTAGTATCAGTTGGCAACTCAATCGAAGGCGCAAAGAAAAACACGTTGAAGTGACAAGACAGCCAGCGTTTCTGCCTTATGTGAAAGGAGTGACGGACAAAATTGGAGACATCCTTATTAAGAAGTTTTCGATCAAGTCGTTCTACACTCCACTCACTACGATAGCGAAGCGATTACGATTGCCAATAGACGTAGTGCCCTTGCAAGTTCCTGGAGTGTACAAGATCGATTGCAGCTGCGGGCGTTCCTACATAGGCCAGACTAAACGCACGGTCGCGATACGTGTTAAGGAACACATAGCAGCTGTCAAAAATCGACATATAAATAAGTCGGCAATAGCAAAGCACATAGTAGACTCAGGACCCAATCACTGGATTCAATTACTTATACCGCAAGTCATCTGTAATGAAAGGAATAACTACAAGAGAATGGTTCGAGAAGCGATTGAAATTAAGAAATATCCTAATTTCAATTTTGAAGACGGTTTCAGACTCTCTGCCTCGTGGAATCCAATTATAGCCAAGTGTACTCGTCGTAGCCCGGATTCTCAGGGCGTCGCGGACACAGTTAGTGTTGTGTGTCGTCTGAGTGTGCAGATGGACACTCCTCGTTCCGCAAAGCAAAGCAGTATTTGTAACTACCTAAGCGTAGTTACAAATAACGCTGCCCAGAGGCGGTAGCGCTATTATGTACTCCAGTCATCACTGACCACGACAGTGTGTAAACCTGTCGAAACGTCGGGATCTTTAACCATACCGTAAAACGGGGTGAATAGTAACTCCAGGGTGAATGGAGATGAACGAAATACTGGAGCAAGACACTACCTGGCTGGTAGCAGTGGCAGTAGCCTTAGTCCATGACTGTTCACCTTCTGTGTCAGTCGATCTGACCTCTGCAAAAGGATGTTCTGCTCCAGTATTTCGTCCATTTCTATTCACCCATAAGTCTCTATTCACCCCGTTTTACCCGGTACTAATATTATAAGATTTGTTTGTTTGTTTGTTTGTATTGAATAGGTTCCGAAACTACTGGACCGATATCAAAAATTCTTACACCGTTAGGAAGTTACTTTTCAGGGAGTGAAATAGGCTATATATTATCCCGGAATTCCCACGGGAACGGGGACTACGCGGGTGAAACCGCGAGGCGATTGTCTAGTAGGTAAATAAACGGGATAAATTCCCGATAAATAATACAAATAATAATGTGTTCGCCTAAGTTTAAAAACATTTATTTCTAACGAATTATGTTTTATTTAAAACCTCATTGTTGCTAACCGGTACAGGCCGAAAATGATAAACAAAGTAAGACACCTAGAATTTTTACGGAATAAAAGTGCGGCTCCAAAAACATCGCGATATATTTAATACAATACACTACATAGTTATAAGCTTTTTTATATAGTGTTGTCCCAGAGATTTATTATAAAACTACATAAAATATTGTAACAAAGGATAAAACTTGTGAAGATCACTTATTTGTTTACATAATGTGATATTTTTACATAAATCTGTGGCGGAATTGTTGTCTAAACAAAATAAATGACATTTCCTCTCTATTGGGTATGTGCTCGATGTAATATGCTTATTTAATAAAACATAGAGTAACCACTAAATTGAAATTAAATAGTATCTAATAATACCTTTATCCACAAAGAAAATAATACTAGTATTTACAATTGAAACAATTGAGCTAACTGCAGACTGTTGCAGTCTACAGGTAAACTGATCCATATCAATCATACCAGTCGGAAGCATCCCCATGACCCCAGATCGTGCCCGCCTTCTGGCCGTTTCTAAATGGGAGTCAGGACATTGGTTGCAAGCATTTCCTTCATATAACACTGGTACTTTCCGTATCGCAGCATGTCTTCGGTTGGGTGCAAGGTGTTGCGCGCCTCATCAATGCCAGTGCGGTACTGCTGTCGAACAGATTGGTCATCACGGATTATCGTGCACTAGGGCCGCCGGTCGGATATCTCGCCACGCCAGCCTTAAACGACATCGTCCGGCGGCGGGCCTTTGTCACCGTTAACGTACCAGCTATTCTCGAACCGAATGGTCTGTTGCGTGACGATGGTAGGAGGCCCGACGGTATGACACTAGTCCCATGGGAGTTGGGGAAGCCCATTGTGTGGGACGCTACATGCGTCGACACACTTGCGCCTTCCCATCTTCCGAGGACATCTGTGAGGGCGGGTGCGGCGGCAGGGTGGCCGAAGATCTCAAGAGGCGCAAATATGCAAGTCTCCACAGAGCCTACACCTTTGCTCCCCTTGGAGTCGAAACCGTGTAGGTCCGTGGGGTACCGAGGCTCTTCGGGTTTTTAAAAAATTATCTGAGCGTCTGGTCGAAGCGACGCGTGACCCGAGAGCTGGTGAGTATCTGGCGCAGCGCATCAGCGCTTCGACTCCAAGGGGTGTACAAGAAAAATAATACCGCAAATATCTCATTCCACTATCAAGTACTAATATTACGTTTGTAATTTTGCCTAAAACATTCATCAAAACTCAGAAATAAATTTAAAAATTTCGTCCACCATTTTCGTAAAAATGTTGCTATGCACTGGGGAAAAACTACCCCGATTTGGTTACTCAGTACCTACTTAGGTATATAAAAATAGTAGAGGAGAGGGTGGACTTCACTCAAGTTAGGACTTAGGAATCAAACTACGCGGCTATCACAGTTTTAGAATTTTCAGTCACTCGACGATATTCTGAGTAGATTCAAGATGTAAACTCAAATTACTATTTTACAAAGAAAATTACAATCAATGAATGGAACAATTAGAACTAGTAGGTATTTACAAATGAAACAATTGAGCTAACTGCAGACTGTTGCAAACAATCTAGAGGCAGCTCAACTTATCGATATCAATATCAGTCGGAAGCGTCTCCGCTACGCTGGCTGCATTGCCACGCTACGCTGTATGGCAAGGCTGATGGTCTGCGCCAGATACTCATCAGCTCTCGGGTCACGCGCCGTCGTCGCTTCGACCAGATGCTCAGATATGTACCTATGTTTAAAATTCCGGAAAACCTCGATACCGCACGGACCTAGACCTCTCCCGGCTCCTAGGGGAGCAAAACAATAAACACAAATTGAAAATTGCAATCAATCTCATCACCTTATCTGTAGCAATACCTGCACGTGCACATTTTTTTTTTTAGGGTTCCGTATTCAACAACGAACCCGTATAGTTCACTATGTCCGTCGCTCCGTCCGCAGCTTAGTCCAGAGACTATTAGTAGGTAGGTACCTAATAAAAAGCTGTAATTTGGCAAGGGTATAGTAATATTTACTACTAGCGGCCCGTCCCGGCTTCGCACGGGTGGACATTTATTTTTAAACATTTTGGGATAAACGTAGAGTAAATATAATTCTGCAGGACATTTTATACTTTTATCCGACTGCCTTGTTGGTCTAGCGGTCGCGTTTTCATGTAAATGTCAAAACACACATAGATCGGTTTTTGGTTACCTACACAAATTGTCAAATTGTTGAATGACACTATCCCTCTGCTGAGATCTGCTGAGATAGCAACGAGTTTTTACTCTTTAACTACATAGATAGAATACATAGAGTAAAAACTCGCTGCTGTCTCAGCAGAGGGATAGTGTCATTCAACAATTTGACAATTTGTGTAACCAAAAACCGATCCGCCGAAGGTCCGCCTGCGACGCAAGGGTTGAGGTTGCGGGTTCGATCCCCGCCTCAGGACACGTACGATCTGCAGATATTTGTTTAGGGCGTTCTGGATGTTTTCTATGTATAATAAAAAATCTACTAAGTATACAGGGTTATTGGTAATTAGACCGGATCCTTTTAGGGGGTGATGGGGGAGGCCATTTGCAACTATTTTGACCCTATATCGTATTATGCAAAAGTTAACCATTTTTGAGATATTCGCAAATTCTTAATTTTTTGGGAAAACCCTGATTTACGTCTTCAAAATTAAATTAAAAAAAAAGTGATCATCCAATTCAAATTTTAGTGACTGATTTAGATAGCCTGAAGTCTAATTATTAATAACCACTAACACAATCGTATGAATCTGTACCCATATGGAAGCTAAAGGACATGTTTATAAAAACAAAGTTTATTTTTTTTGTAAAGTCCTTACAAAAACCCCATTTAACAAAAAAATACTCCAGTGAATTTGATCGGCATGTTATTTAAAAAACATCTACACATCTTTAGCTATCCAAAGAGGTATAAATCAATGCACTTTGTAACATAATTGCAGAAAAAAGGATAAACCATAAGCAGGTAGTAACTTCCAATAAATCAAACTATGAATTTTGTAAAACAAACAAAAAATTTATTACTATCAAAACAATTTACTATTTAATTTACAATTTACATTATTAATTTACAATTTACAAATTTTAATTTACAATTTACAATTCGTTTTCAAAATGTCCACCTCTATTCCGTATGCAAAGCCGCATACGATGGCGTAACTCAGTTTTAACAACCCTTGTTGTCAAATTTATTTTCATTTTTTCGGCAGCTCTTATTATTCGGCGTCTTAATTCATCCACTGATGAGATAGGTGACGTCAAATCGTCATAGACTAGGCTCTTCATATGACCCCAAACATAATAATCACATGGGGTAAGGTCGGGACTCCTTGCTGGCCATGGAATACTACCTCCTCTACCAATCCATCGGTTCGGAAAATGCTGATTGAACCATTGACGCACACTAGTCCTGTAGTGAGCGGGGCAGCCATCATGTTGGTAAATCATACCTTGGCGTGTTGCTAATGGTACCTCACTAAGAAGGCCAAAAACTTCGTTTCTTAAAAACTCTTCGTATGTGTCACCATTTAAATAATTAGGCAAGAAATAGGGACCAATTAAATTATCATCAATTATTCCCATCCATACATTAAGAGAGAATCGTCTTTGCGACCCTTGCTCTTTCTTTTTATTGGGATTAAGATCAGCTTTTCTAGACCAAAAATGAATATTATGGTAATTTGTGATTCCATCTTGATCAAACTTTGATTCATCCGTCCATAATATTTTTCTGAAAAAATTAGGGTTCTCTATGTCAGCATTTAGCATAAATCTGCAAAATGTTATCCTGTTAGCGGGATCTCCGTCTTCTAATACTTGTACAGGGGTTAAATGGTACGGATAGAGACCTGCTCCATGGACCGTATGCCAAACTTTCCATTGGGTTACACCGAGTCTTTGAGCAACCATGTTAGTTGAAATGGTAGGATCCTCTTCAAAATGACGAATGATTTCTTCTTCGTCCTCCGTTCGATGAACATGCGGTCGGCCGGCGTCACTTTGTCGTCTCTGAACACTGCCAGTCTCTCGAAGTCGCCGATATGTATTATCAAATACAGTTTCATGAGGTAACCGGCGCTGAGGAAACCGAGACTGATACTCTGCCCGTGCACGTGTAGAGACACCGTTTGCATAACCATAACAAAACAGTATATCCGCATATTCTTCGTTTGAAAAGTCTCGAGGAGGTGGTAGGATGCGTGGCACTGCAGCCATAATTGTTGATAAATTAAATCTTATATTATATGATAAATTTATTACTTCACCGGTTCGAAAAATGCGAGAAGAAAAACTATTAGAATTTCATTTGTCATGCGTTTAGCGGGAGATTTCGG
Organism: Eupithecia subfuscata; assembly: GCA_963564075.1. Taxonomy (NCBI): domain Eukaryota; kingdom Metazoa; phylum Arthropoda; class Insecta; order Lepidoptera; family Geometridae; genus Eupithecia; species Eupithecia subfuscata. The sequence continues at coordinate 2,253,204 of OY751116.1, read as the reverse complement.
CGGTTATTTTCATTGCAGGTCAAACAACAAAAAGTTTTTACTCCGCCATGATATCAGCCTATTCTGTTTTCGGAACAATAATTCAAAAAAAGAACTAAGTGAAAATCGCGAATAATGTGATGAGTGAAAATCAAGCAAAGCCCAAGTCCAAGATGTTGGTAAAGCAATGTATCCAAACTTATTCACCAGCGTTAAATAAATACCTATACCTACCTACAGCGGGCGAAGGTCCCCCTGCGAGGCTGCGGGTTCGATTCGCGCCTCGGGACAAATGTTTGTACGATCTGAAGAGTTCTGAGTCCATATAATCATGGTAATTAGTATAGAAAGAAAACAATCTTTATTATACTACCTACTCGAAATTTAGTGAAATCCATTCCAGCAAATCCTCTTTTCATCAACACAAGCTTTGGCAAACTTAAGGCGAATAGTAGGGTGGATAGTGGCGCCACTACACATTTAATTTTATAATTACGTTATACAAAGGAATTATCAAGAAATCGAGCCGCGCGTAGACGATATCTATCATAAGCTTTTTTTAAATGTATCTGTAAAAGTTTTGTTTTGTGTTATTCAATCAAAAACCTTGTTTGGAGAGCTTGGTGGCCACCAATGGGAACTAAACTCTTGAAACAAGTATCTGCCTAAATAATACAGTACAAACCTATTATAGATACATTTAAAAAAAGCTTATGATAGATATCGTCTACGCGCGGTTCGATTTTTTGATAATTCCTTTGTATAACGTAATTATAAAATTATATATGTAGTGGCGCCACTATCCACCCTACTATTCGCCTTAAACGGCGATGTCCCGCGGCGTCGTAGTGACGTCACACTAACCATTCTGTACCTGTAATGTAACTCCGGCAAAACCAAGCTTATGATTTAAGGAACTAAAGCACAGATTTTCAAAGTATTAAAAGAGGCACCTGTGATAACAATTAATGGAGATGCTATCGAGCGAGTGTCTAAAGTTCGGAATTTGGGGTTAATTATGGATGAAGCTCAGCGTTATGAAAAATATGTACCTATGTGTTGTTTCTACAGGCTTAAAATTCTCTACAAATTTCGTAAATATCTAGACCCAGACCTAAGAATAAAATTGGTAGACTCCTTGGTTTTGTCGAAATTTAATTATGTAGACTGCGTTTATGGGCCGCGCTTGTTTCAAAAAACTTCAAATCTAATACAGCGAGTGCAAAATGCTTGCGCTCGTTTCTGTTTTGATGTTCCGCCCCGCAGTCATCTTACACCCTTTTTGAACGAATTCGGTATCCTTAAGATGGTGTATAGGAGAGAACTTCATTTAGCTAGTCTCTTATTTGGCGTGGTCAAAACGCAAATCCCTAAATATCTTTTTTGATAAGCTTAACTGGACCCAAAAGAATAATCCTTACCCAATCCGAGCCCCCAAATGTTTACTTAAGACCCCTCAGCATTTAGTATCTAGGATCTAAACATCGATAATACTTGCATTTCCTATGTATAAGAGTAGTATTTTTTTTTCATATTCTACTAAGTATTTCGAGGGTGCAGTGTTAAAACCCGATAAATGCAAAAAATCGTAAATACGTTTTAATAGCCTACTAGAATCAGAATTTTCTGCTCTTTCTAGTGATGTTTACAGTTAAACTGATTTATAGGTGTAACATAGAGATATACTAACCAAATAACCCGGTAAGTGCATAATTAAGAAATTATTTTAGTTGAAAATACTCTAAAGCTACTTATGGATAAACTTTATTATATTTGTTGAGCGAGAGAACCACATAATGTGTATTTATTGGTATTTAAAACTCAATAATAATTACGTTATTCACACTAATACAAATGATAAAAGCAGATAATTTTGTATAACTGATTCTAACATGAGAATTAACTCATGAAAAACAAAATTTTTCATAATTTAAAAGCAACAAAAATTACTTATTGGGTTTTAGCTCTAGATGATTATTCATGTATACACATAACATGAAGATATGAAATCCAATAAAATATATTTACTGGTTTTTATATCTGAACAATATCGTAAACATCCATGTGCGATACTCAGATTGACAATAATTAAATTACGATTTTGAACGAGAAGGTGGACTGTTAAATAGACGAAATTGACGAGAAATTAGCTAGCTAACGACAAATTGACTGGTCTTGGACGGCAAAGCAGTTTAATGAGTTTAGATGAGTGTGATGATGATTATGAGTGATTTCGGGCCAATAGGATTTCACTAACCTTCGTCCGATGCGATGCGACGAGTCGGTCTGTGTTCGGCAACTAGGGTCTACCTACAGCACTAACATAATACCTAACAAGTTGTAAACTCCCTGGTCAGTAATATGTCGGCCAGTTTTCCCGGGTGTGACACAGTGTGAAGTCCTGTAGCCTGGATCACCAGCACCATACGGTCCCCACCCTAACGGTCATCAAAAGTACGCGATGTCAGCTGCCAAAGTCACGTATATAGAATATGTCAAAGGCAGTTTGTATGGCCAATTCTAAACATTCCGACCACCAAAATACGCTATTTTAAGCAGAAGGCGTATTTTTAGTAAATATACACGAAATTCAAAATTAATACTACAAGATATAAGTTATGAAACTATTTTACAAATAAGTTTACAATTATTTTGACATAACATAATACAAAAGATGTACGAAACACAAAATAATACTTATTTACGATGAAGCCGTCCGTTGGAACTAGTTCGAAGGGGGGCTAGATTCGACATCCTGGCGTACCGGAAGTACACACAGTTTGACGACAGGCCTTTTGCATTCTCCGGACTGAGTCTTCAGGGTAACTACACGGCAAACATTGTCAGTCCCAGAGTGGAGTTGGATTACCCGACCCAACTTCCACTTCATGGGGCTGCATTGCTCGTTGGATATGAGCACGAGAGTTCCGACGACAGTGTTGTCTCGTGCGTCTATCCATTTATGGCGTTGTTGCAAAGTGTGTATGTATTCTATCTAGGTGCCATCTGGCCCTGAAGTCTTGATGCATTTTCTGGATGAGTCTCCATCGACGCTATGGATTGACATGATTTTCCAGAATGGGCGCTTCAGGCAATAGAGTCAGTGGCTCAAATGTGAGGAAGTGGCCTGGAGTCAGCGCCACAAGATCATTAGGATCCGAACTCAAGGGCGACAAAGGGCGCGAATTTAATAAAGCTTCGATTTGGATCAGCAACGTGTGTCAAGCGTTGCCCGCCGACAACGCGAGCAAGGTGGGTTTCGACAGACTTAACTCCTGCCTCCACTAGCCCCGGAAAATGGGGGCTGCCAGGAGGATTAAATTTGAATTCCACCCTCTCAGTCTGTGACGCTTGCGACATAAAATCCTTCAGCAGGTTACTGGCCCCTACGAAATTAGTCCCCTGGTCTGATACCAATTGAGAGCAGCGCCCTCGACGTGCTATGAACCGCCGAAGGCAGGCCAAGTATGCTTCGGAAGTTAACTCCGATGCAAGCTCTAAGTGAACCGCCTTGACAACCGTGCACACGAAAACACAGACGTCCGAGAGCGGTATCAAAGGGACCAGCAAAATAAACAGAAGATGATGAAAAGGGTTTTGTTTGATTAATGCGATAAGACGGTAGGTTGGCCATAAGCGGCGGTGAGGACAACCGGAGTTTTGCGCGGAAGCACTTAACACAAGATGCCACTACGGACATCTTGTGTTAAGTGCTTCCGCGCAAAACTTATTATAGCTGATCAGCTTCGTTGGTTTCGATCGTGGATAGCGCACCAGTGGACTTTGCAGACATCTGCCTCAAATTACGAGAAAATCGAAAACAATAAGCAAGAATGTTGACTAGACGTGAAAAAGACGAGAACCGATTAAGGATTCCATCAACGAAAGTAATATTATTTTCTGCTAAAAAAGTCAATACTTTTCGTTCCTCGAGTTCAGATTCATCTTTCAAGATAAGCGATGCTTGCGGCCATTGTACCGGCGGGTTTCCCAACCAACTGGGACCCGACCACCATGACTGACACGGGATCAACTCGTCAAGAAGTAAGCCACGCGAACCGTGGTCAGCTGGGTTGTCAGTGGTTGGAACATGACGCCAGCAATCAGGAGGGATGCCATCTTGAATTTCTGTCACGCGATTGGCGACAAATGTTTTCCACCGCGAGGGACAGGACTTAATCCAGGTTAGAGCAACGTTGGAGTCAGACCACGCAACGATGTTTTCGGGCTGATAAAGGTCATCCAAAGCTGAAGTCACTGATTTATTTTATTTATTTTTATTTATTTTTATTTATTTTTTATTTATTGAATTAGTTATTTTAGTAGACATTACCGTGATTTTCGTGTGTTTCTTTTAACTAATAAATCCAATAAGAAATAAATGTGTACCTATATTTAATTTTGGGGCTAAACCCCCAATCAGTCAGTCAAGTCAGCCCCCCAATTTACAAATTTGAATTCTATGCAAAAATTTACTAGGTAACATACACTAAAAACATGAAAAATATTATCATAGATATATAATCTTACTAAGTTACTAAGTAATTTGCATTTACTTTACATGTAAACCTAATTTATATTGCCAGCAAACTTGAATATTGATTATCTCGTAAACTACTTTTGCACACTTATCGGGTTTTATCACTGCACCCTCGTTTAGTTCTTATTATATGTAGTACTTACTCTTTACGTAAGTTGGCGTAGCTCCGTTCGTGACGACATCTGTACGGGCCCTAACGGAAGACCAGCGCTGGCTAGGCCTCTTACGGGAGCTTAGCCAGCATTATGCTGAGTTAGGGCCTTTTTATAGCAACTTTATGTACCTATACCCCATAAGTGTGTTTTTAGGGTTTCGAAGATCGGTTTCGAAACCCTTATGGTCTCGCTTTGTCTGTCCTTTTTTCCCTCCTTAATAACTCAGCAACTATCGATATACTCAACTTGAAATTTAAAATAATAAGACAATTCGTGCGCCTGTACAGATTTTAAGAAAAAAAAAGTGAAAAAAAAATTAAAATGAAATTAAACATTTTCCATACAAATTGAGATGTCGAAATTTTAAAAGAGACCTACAAAGTCAAGTGGGGTATCATATGAAAGGTATCGGTTTGTACATTTTAAAACCGTTTTTCAAAATTCTGTAGGTTTCATACTTTTTGAAATATTTTGAAAATATTCGAAAAAATACCCATTCCCCCTCCATACATTTTGAATGGAGCGATCCATTCAAAATGTATGGAGCGTTTGTAGATATAGATCTATATTTTACAGGAAAAATATAGAGAAGTCTGAGAAAATAACACTTTTTGAAAATGGTCAAAAAAGGAGGGGATAATTTTCAAAAGGGGAGGCTACCCCACTGAGTGGAGTATCATATGAAAGGTATTGATTTGTACATTTTAAAACCATTTTTCAAATTTCTGTAGGTTTCATACTTTTTGAAATATTTTGAAAATATTCGAAAAAATACTCATTCACCCCCCCTTATCTCCGAAGTTTGCAGAGCGATCCATTCAAAATGTATGGAGCGTTTGTAGATATAGATCTATATTTTACAGGAAAAATATAGAGAAGTCTGAGAAAATAACACTTTTTGAAAAATGGTCAAAAAAGGGGGGGATAATTTTCAAAAGGGGGGACTATCCCACTGAGTGGGGTATCATATGAAAGGTATTGATTTGTACATTTCAAAACCGTTTCTTAAATTTCTGCAGGTTTCATACTTTTTGAAATATTTTGAAAAAAGTCGAAATTTTACCCGTACCCATAGAGGGGAGAGCCCTCTATCTCCGAAGTTTACAGAGCGATTCATTCAAAATGTATGGAGCGTTTGTAGATATAGATCTATATTTTACAGGTAAAATATAGAGAAGTCTGAGAAAATAACACTTTTTGAAATATGGTCAAAAAAGGGGGGGATAATTTTCAAAAGGGGAGGCTACCCCACTAAATGGGGTCATATGAAAGGTATTAGTTTGTACATTTCAAAACCGTTTTTCGAATTTCTGTAGGTTTCATACTTTTTGAAATATTTTGAAAAAAGTCGATTTTTTTTTCAAAAGGGGAGGCTACCCCTCTGAATGGGGTTTCAAATGAAAGGTAACGGTTTGTACATTTCAAAACAGTTTTTAAATTTTCTGTAAGTTTCATACTTTTTGAAATACTTTGAAAATAGTCGAAAAATTTACCGCTACTATTTCCCCTATCAACGAAGCATGCAGAGAGATCCATGTAGGTACCTACCTACTAGTTTTAGGTATTCATTAAATTTCGGAGTCTGTAACCGGTACCTTTAGTACATACCTACTTGTTCACAAACGTTCGAAACCCTCGGCGCGCGAGTTACACTCGCACTTGACGGATCTTGTTTTTCTGTACTTACCTACTGTTGTTATAAATAAATGTCTTTTCTTTCTTCTTTCTTTCTGCTCGCGCATAACTAGATGTCGCTACTAAAATGGAACGAGCTCTAGATCGCGCTGACGAGAACGCACGGCTCGGAACGACCTCCGATTAGTAGCTTTGCTTTATTGTATGAACTCTCTGTGAGGCCCAACCATTGCACTGAGGTTGGGTTGACATCTGAGAATACCGGTTCATACATATTGGGTACTAGATAACTGATATACCTAGGTACTAGGCGTGTGTCGTTCGTTCATTCACAAAGATCCATATCAGTCACGACCCGTTAAGAAAATGATCCGGTTCATATGATCCGTTCATATGAATGATTGTTTTGCCGGCGGATCTTTTCGATTTTGTGACTGACTGATCTGAGCCTGTGCGAGATCGGTTCGTTTCGTTGCGTGTCGTCGCGTCGTTTCGTTACTGACTGATTTGGTTATGTGGTGGATCTTTTCGAATTCTCGGTCTAGGTATATCATTCATGATCCAATTATCATTAAATTATGGTAGGTACATAGAGTAAAAACTCGCTGCTGGGTAGGTAGATATTTATTGACCTGAATTGAGATAGGTACTCACCTACTTATAACGTCTCAAGTTAGATTCTTCTAGTAGGTAGGTACCTATATCTTCGTTAGTATATCTTCCTCACAGGAGGTAGAAAGATGTGTAAATACTTACCTACCTATCTTGCGTGCCTCCAACAACCGTCGTTTTATTATACCTAGGTAGGTGCGTCTAAAATGGTCAAATTGCGAGATACCTACTAGGTAGGTAGGTACTAGATACTGAGCTATAAAAAAACTCAAGGTAATGTGTCAAGTAGGTAATGTTGTCCGACAGAAAAATATATAACTCCTTAGGTAGGTACCTACTCAATTAGGTACCTGGGTACCTACCTACTACCACGGCTACTACCTATTGAATTGAATGAGAATTTAATTTAGGCAATTGAATAGGTAGTAGCTAAGCTTATTAATTTGAGGTGAGGTTTGTCTGTGTCGAATGCTAATACCTAGTTACCTACCTAGGTACCTACAATAACACCTTCGTTCGTCTGATGCTTTTCTTATAAATTTTATCTTCCTAAAGGATCCCAAGGCTACTAAAAAATGGATTGATTGATGCGACGACTTTGAGGAAAGCTACTTTAGAAATAATACCTAAGGACTACCTACCTACCTAGGTAGGTACTTACCAAAACTTTACAAAGCTTATCCGACTATTGCTAGACCATTTCAATCAGCTTTCATTTCACTTTGATTTAATACCTACCTACCTATGCTTGATATTTTTATGAACTTGTGCAAGCGGGTTTCCTTGTTGGTAAATAATTTACATAGAGGTACCTACTTACCTAACCTACCTAGGTAGTAGGTACGTACAGTAGGTACCTACCTACATACCTACTTAGATGTCCAAGTACTTACATGTACCTATCTACTCGAAAAATAATAGCCTCCTCTCTCGGGCTATCGGGTAAATCGATTATGATTATTATTCGTCTGTCAGTATAAAATCGATTTGGTTGCTAACTGGTTTTCGTATGGAATGTAAATAGGTATTTTGGTAAATAGTTAAAACATTTATTTGTAAGGAAGGTCTTTAAGGTTTCAAGTAAATTGGAACAAAAGTATCAAGTATCAGTAGTAATATTTTTACTATTATAGGAAGAAAACAGTTGTGTACCTAGTTAACTTCTGCGTGTTATACCTACGTTATGTTTGGTAAGGAATAAAGGAATGAATACCTAAGTACCATACTGCGATAACAGACTCTATTACGTTACCTTAAGGTATCTACTTTTAATCAGGCTGTGAGTAGATGATACAAGCCACAGAATGTGTCCTATCCTACTCGCACGCACCATTTACGGCCTCGCGAGAGCAAGACGCAGCGGATCTTTGCGTTATGTCGCGGCGCGCGTCTCAGTCGTTCACAATGAACCGAACGTAGAAATGAACGGGTCTTTTCGTCGAGACTGTTCGGAACAATCACGAGCGGCCCGTGATCCGGATCATATGAGCCGTTCGTTCATGAACGACACAATCCTACTAGGTACTTAATACAATACACTACATAGATATATATTTTTTATTACATATACATAGAAAACATCCAGAACGCCCTGGACAAATGTCTGCAGATCGTACAAACGTTTGTCCCAAGGTGGGACTGCGTCTGCGTCGCAAGCGGACCTTCGCCCACCGCGCCACATCGGTCGTAGTGTAGGACGCCTGGTTACGTTATCTAATCTGTGGCCTTGCGGCCAGGGAAAGACTGCAGGTAGATGCTGGATGCGGCAAGCTGAAGACAGGGCGCTATGGCGCTCATTATGAGAGGCCTATTCAAATTCAAATTTAAATTCAATATTTTATTTCGGACAACTAGAATCCATAATTTGTTCGTAAAGGTGGAACTTATAATTAGGGTTAGTTAAGATAAGATAAAAAGATAAAAATGTTTATTTCGTCTTAAGTATCACAACATTTCTAAATAAATGTACTTACAGGTTTAGTGTGCAGATACTTGATGTGTGAAAAAGACCCATTCTAAGGCATCGCTAGTGAGTTCCTCGCTCTTGCTAAGTCGAAACTTGTATTAAGAAGCGAGGGCTCCCGCTCTGGCTAACTAATGGTTTTTTTTCTCACAATGGTGTACATTGCAAGTAACAAAATATGCTAAGTTAAATCTAGTAAGATTAAACACATAAGAAAGAAAACAAAAACATACCTATCTAATTTAGTTTATACATAAATAAGACTATTATATAAGACTATTTAGCCTAAAAATGAAAGAAAGGTGACACTTAGGTTACTAGGTAGAGATTATTATTATTGTATAGGGATCAATTGGATTTTCAGGATGTTCTGCGAAATAACTCCTCAGTCTGGTCATAGGTTAGGGATTTTAGGTAATCGTTGAGCTTTGCTTTACAGTCGTTATACGAAAGGTTCCTTATAGAGACGGTTTTATTTATTTTGTTGTAGATGTATGGGGCTAGAAAAGAGCTATGTTTTTGTGCAAACGTAGTTCTAGAGCTAATTGTATGGAAAGCTTTATCTCTACGCTTACTCTCATTTTCAAGTTTTGGTAAAAGGTGTTGTTTTAAAATCAGATGTTGCGTAAAAATTTGTCTGCAGGTGAGGATTTTGCATTCGCTATATAGCTGAGTCGTCGCGTATCTGTATGGGAGAGAAAAGGCAACTTTTAAGACAGCTCTTTGTGCTCTCTCTAGTGGTAATAAGTGAGACTTTGCGGCCCCACCCCACGACGTTACACAATAGGTAAGAAGGGAGTGACAGAGAGTTTGGTACAGTAATTTTAGTTGTGATACATTTGCGGCGTGTCGAACCTTTCGGAAAACGGCAATGAGTTTGCGAACTCTAGATGTTAGTTGCTTAATATGACTAGCATAATTTAATTTATTATCGATTACTATCCCTAGGTACTTAATCGTCTCGCAAGATTCAAGTGCAGGACAAAGGCAGGTTGTTGGTTGAGCAGGTTGACAGGCAATTGAGTGGGCCTTGATAGACAAGCGTGTATCCGGTAATTTATTATTGCGTAGTGTGAATGACAGGTATTTTGTTTTGTCCGTATTAAGTGTAAGTAAGTTTTGGTTTAAAAGAATGGACACCTGATTGAATCCTATCTGCGCATAATTAAAAGCAAGGTCCCAATTGCGACCTCGGAACAAAAGAGCGGTATCGTCAGCAAATGCTATTAGTTTGCCGTTTGTTAGCTCTAGCTTACAAATTTGATTTACATAGATCAAAAAGAGTGTCGGCCCGAGTATACTACCTTGCGGTATTCCAAATTGTGTCAGATTGAGTTCATTGCTTTGGTGGTTATTTATGTTCACAGTTTGTTTTCGGTTCGTTAGGTAGTTTTTAAATAACTGTAGTTCGCAACCACGAATTCCCAGTGATTCCAGTTTGTCCAGTAGTAGTGGGATAGATACCGTATCGAAAGCTTTAGCAAGGTCCAGGAAAATAGCTATACATTTGTCTCCATTGTCAAGAGAAGATGCCACGAATTGGTCCAGCTCCGATACGGCATCTCCCGTCGATTTTCCTCTTCGAAATCCAAATTGATTATTGGATATTAGATCAAGCTTGTCTAAGTAGTTCACTAGTCGGTTATTAAGAGCTTTTTCTAATATTTTAGACAAAACAGGCAAAATGGATATTGGCCTGTAGTTAGAGGGTTTCATTTTATCGCCATTTTTATAAATAGGAAGAATCAGGGATTTTTTAAAAATGTCCGGGAAAACGTGAGATGAAAAACATATATTACACAAGTGGGTTATGACGGGTGTAAATACTGTCTTGTTTTCTTTTATGATACGAGAAGGAATTTCATCCCACCCCGCTGAACAATTAGATTTTAAAGACTCTATAAGTTGAGCTATTTCTTTTTCGTCGGTATCATACAGAACAAAAGAATTTATTTGTGGACTAGTGCTATAGAGTGGTAGCGATCGACTCACATCAGCGGTAGAGATTTTTTCAGCTAGGGTTTTCCCAACGTTGACAAAATATTCATTTACGTTGTTAAGTTTTGTGAGTGGGTCATGACCGTTAACAAGTTCCAGAGATAAGTTTTTCTTGGGTTTATAGTAAGTAATGTCATTGATAATTTGCCATGTTTTCTTAATATTTTTATCAGCTTTCTCTAGTAGTGATTTTTCATAGTCATCTTTGAGCCTACGCAGGAGGGAGTTACAAAAATTTCTATAACGCTTGTACGTGGTTTTTAGAGTGACATTTTCTGTTTGTTTACTAACTTAGTTAGTTTACTAATTAACTTAGTTAGTTATAACTAATATCTACTAAAAATGAATACAAAATTAAATCAAATCAATTTAAATACAAATTTATATCACTCTCCCCATGAAGCATTTCCACAGGGATGATGGTGATTCTTCCAGCTAGTTTTTAGGATGGTGTTGGAGCTGCCCCGTACCCTGCGCATCAGGGATGCCGTCTTTTTACGGAGTATGGCAGCAAAGCCATCCGTCTGGTATTCCGCAAACATCCCCGATGCACTACAAAATCAAGGCAGTCCCAACATCATCCTAAATAATAATAATAATAATAATAAATATTATATTATTGTACTGAACACGTAGGGTCTCCAGCGGCCGTTTGGTGTAGTTGATCCATAGGTTCCCGGTGTAGAATCCTTGACAATAGGCTTTAAAAAGCGTTATTTTGACTTCCTCTGAACACCGGGAAAACCTACGAATCAACATGTTACCCCTCACCGCTAGAGCCCTACGCTCTCTTTCAATGTCAACATTGTCCTTAAGGTCGTCGGTGATATAATGCCCCAAATAAGTATTTAAAAGATTTTACTTTGTTTATTATAATGCCGTTCAGGGTTATCTCTGGGAAGTCTTTGAGATTATTTCCGGCGGCCTTAAAGACAATGTATTCACATTTTTTAACATTATAGCACAGGCCATGGGAAGCAGCGTAGTGTCGGGCCCAACAGCACCATGTCGTCCGCGTAGCTGATGTTGTTTATACAAACACCATCAACACGACAGCCGACACGCATGCTGCTAAGCCCAACAATGAGATCATTAACATACAGGTTGAAGAGCGAGGGAGAGGTTAACCCCCCCCCCCCCCCCCCCCCTGTCTCACTCCGCACTCCAACCCGTATGCGTCAGAGAAGGCATTGGACCACTTAACAATATTTCTTTGGTGCCCATACCAATATTGAAATATTTAAAGCACCTCCGGCGGTACGCCCCTGTCCCTCAACTTCTCCCATAGCACGTCATAGCAAACAAAACAAGATCAAATGCCTTGGATAGATCGAGAAAGCAGGCGTACACCGGCGTTCTGCGACTGGTGTAGTATTGGACAGTATGCTTGAGTGCTAATGTTGCGCTTTCTGTGGATAGTCCGGGTCTAAACCCGAACTGTGCGTCATGTAGGTTAAGGTATTTTTGTAGCATAGATTCAAGCATACTGTCCAACACTTTCGCTATTGTTGTAGCAAGAGAAATTGGACGGTAGTTCCCCTTGTCCGATATGTCCCCCGTCCTGTTCTTCACAATTGGAACTACTACAGTCTTCATAAGGTCAGCCGGTAAGTACGCGTGACTAAGACACATTGTGAAGAACATGGAGAGGAGACCGGGCAAGTGGTTCCCCGCGTGTTTAAGGTGCTCGATGCTGAGCCCATCGTGACCGGGAGACTTGCCTCGCGTCATACCTTTGATTGTGGCACGGACTTGGTCCGCAGACACATGCAGTAGAGGTTCGTCACCCGGCGCGCCGGACCCAACATCGATTGCTCCTGTGGAAGGACCGAGGGCGGAGTGAACTTTAAAATGCTCCATAATATGTCCAGCAGTGGAGTAGTATAGGCTGATGATGAGTAGGTCTTCATAAATCCCGAATCAGTTGCAGACCAAAAGCTAAGCTAATTTAGTTTAGCTTAAAAGCTAAGTTGCTATGCAAGCTAAGTTGCTACGCCAGCCAGCTAAGTTGCTATGCAAGCTGAGTTGCTATGCAAGCTAAGTTGCTATGCAAGCTAAGTTGCTATTCAAGCTAAGTTGCTATGCAAGCTCAGTTGCTATGCAAGCTAAGTTGCTATGTAAGCTAAGTTGCTATGCAAGCTAAGTTGCTATGCAAGCTCAGTTGCTATGCAAGCTAAGTTGCTATTCAAGCTAAGTTGCTATGCAAGCTCAGTTGCTATGCAAGCTAAGTTGCTATGCAAGCTCAGTTGCTATGCAAGCTAAGTTGCTATTCAAGCTAAGTTGCTATGCAAGCTCAGTTGCTATGCAAGCTAAGTTGCTGTGCAAGCTAAGTTGCTATGCAAGCTAAGTTGCTATTCAAGCTAAGTTGCTATTCAAGCTAAGTTGCTATTCAAGCTAAGTTGCTATTCAAGCTAAGTTGCTATGCAAGCTCAGTTGCTATGCAAGCTAAGTTGCTATGTAAGCTAAGTTGCTATGCAAGCTAAGCTCACCAAAATCCATGGCGGGGCTGCGAACTTGACGGACACGTCAAAACTACGTTAGCTTAATTCTCCGTCTGCAATCCTAACTCGAAAATGTTTTAAGCGTAGATAGAGGGATATTAACAAGGAGAGATGCAGATTATGTACACAAATAGACATGATTGTTTATTCATACATTTAATATGGAATGACATCAAAACTACATAATAACTTGATTAGGTACATCAATGTACTTAGAAGACTTAGGAAAATCACATATCTAAATATAGGTAGCTAATCTAATTATCTACGTAAACATTTATTTAATTATTTAGTATAGAGAATGATTAAGAATGTTCCAAACACACCACATATATTTTCTAACAGATTTACAATCAGTCTAGTACAGTCCAACTAGATTATAATAAGATTAATACCTTACAATTCTACGTTGACAAGAAAAACTTAAATAACTTAAAAATAAATGCTGTTCAACTTAAAGCTTTCGGACAAGCCCACATCTGTGGGTCTCCTAGATCACAATAAAATAAGCTACTTAAAAACATCGACGTACCGGGAGATTGGGTACAAGCGTCTCGAAACTGGAACGCTCAAATTAGGTCGAATTAGGTTCACCGACCTGTCATAGTCGGACCAGCGCCGCCGGCGTTCGTGTTTCGTGTGCGTATTGTTGTCTGTGTCCCACTTCGGTCTAGTTACATCTTTCCATCTTTGTTGCTCATTAGGTACATACAGCATGTCTTTGCGTTTAGTTGTAACACAACACTGAGAAAACTAATTACTTAATTAGCTAAACTAGTTTTGTAAAATGAACTTTGTTAACTAGCAAACAAAGTTTGATGAAACATAACCATCTACTTCCATTAAATCGTACATAACTTATTTTTCCAAATTGTGTTTAGTTATTATTTAGCATATTTTATGTTAGTGGCAACACAAAGCTTGTTTGGTTACTGCAACCAACCTGAGTGTAATTATCAATAACGAAACTATTTTGTTATGGCTTTGATAGACTGTTTATTTATTACTAGCAAAAAGGGTTTATTTTTAAACTAACAATTATAATTTATAGGATTACCTATAACCAGAATTTGAGTAAAATTACAAAACCATTTGTTTAAATTGAATCAAATGTTTTGTTGCGTGTAACGTTGCGTAATACCTAATGATGAGTGTTGATTAATATTACCAAAGAGGTTTATTTATAATACCAATGACAATTAGAAGATTATAACTTGACTTTGAGTAATATTACAAAATCATTTGTTTAGATTGAATCAAATGTTTTGTTGCGTGTAACGTAATAGTATCCATATTTCTTTCTTTTCGTGTTCGGTCGTGTTTGAAGATGGTTGTGTAGCGCGTAATTAGCACTGAGAAGTTTGCCATTAGATTGAAATATATGTTTTTACCTAGTAATAAATAACATAAAAAAATCGAAAAGAATAATAAAACGACGCCGGCAGCGGCCATAGACCCGGCGACTAAAACAATCGCAAACTATTTGACAACTAGGAAACTGTTTCACCCACGGAAATAGAATTACGTGGTTTCTCCAAACTGTCACATATTATTTTAAAGTTTTTTGTTATTATTAAAAATATAGGTACCTACATTGAAACATTACAGGTACATAACATTAAGTTTTAACATATTAGTTACTTATATAAAGTATTAAGTAAAGATTGTCAAAACTACGAATATATTGTTGCTACCTAAATGATTGTTTTTGTTTAGATAATTTTTACAGATGAGCAGACCAGGCGAAAACATTGTTTGATCTTTTTTATATTGTTCATATCCAACAGCAACTGTAGCTATTTTAACTGTCGTATTGGATAAAGATGATATTTTATAATGAGTGCTAAAATGATCGAGCAGTTTTCGGCTTTACACCCTTACCGGCTAAGGTGAAGGCGATTACGATGGACCAAATCCAAGTTCGATTTGTGACGCCCTTCACTGAATATGGCCATATCTAACTTTGAATTTCGTTAATCGTTATCGTCTTCACCTTAGCCGGTAGGGCCCCAGGTCTGCGCCGACCCTAAATTACCCAAACTAGCTAAAATTGCAAGCTAGTAGTAACCAAACTGAGCAGCTGCAGAGTACTTAAGGTGGTACCCTACCTCGTTATTGTGTGAAGAGGATAGGCATAGGATTTCGCGTTCACAGGAGCGGGACAGAGCAAAGCGGCGTAAGCCCAAAAATCAAGTTTTTAGTAGTTATTTGCTCCCCACAAACATTAGAATAGTTAATTGAAAAAAAGGCAACATATAAAATGTTCTTTATACTTAGCTCAATTATCGCTTAATCTCAAGATCGTATCATCTGTATTTATTGAGAAATTAGGGTTTTAGTAAAAAATTAGAGGTAACTTTGCGATTTTTTTCTATCGAGAAAATTTTATGGAATCGTGTTTTCGAATCATTAGAATAAGTCCTGAACTTTACCATATATAAATTTCAAAGTTAAATATTCAGTAGTTTGGAAGATATGGAGGTCCGACGGAGTTGAAAATAAGCAATTTGAGGGTAGGTACCCCCTTAACAGTTTGTAACTACTAACAGCATATGGTGTAAGTAGGTACTTACATAATTAGTTTAGTTATTACTAGCTGCGTAGTGAGAGACATGGGTAAGTAGTAACCTAACTACTCGGGTGAAAGTAGCTAATCAGTTTAGTAAAAAAAAAAGTAACAGCATAGCTCTGTTATTATTAACCAAAGACTGAGTTGATGTCTAGTAGTAACCAAAAAGTTTGATTAGAATTCACAAAACTAATATGCTACTAACAAACAGTCAGTTATCTACTATATGACAATAATGGTTTCCTTATTTGTATCTAATTTGATTGTAAATTTTTAACAAAAAAAAAAAGATTACATGGTAGGTACATAGGTACTATAAGTGGCTTGGTACTTATTTATCCAAATGGTTTAGTAATAATTAGATAAGTACTTTGTTTAATTATAACAAACATCATAAGTCCATTAGTAACATATCTTATTTTACAAAACTAGGATGTTGCTTGTAGCACTTGTTATGTAGTCACTTTTTTTAGGTTGCTAGTTACCCAAGTTTATGTTACTAATGACAAAAACATTTTTTCAGCCCATTTGTTGACTTGCTGAATTTAACTGAATTAAAACAAATTCATTATGAAATTAACATCTCTCATATCCATAATAACTTCAGCAAAGTTCTTTCCTAGAGTGCCCTTATAGATTTTGAAGTAAACGAATAAAAATACACACAGATAAACTACAAGCTTCACAAATAACACAAAGACACTAAAGTTACAAAAATGCTTAAACATAGACACAAGTTTAGTGCCAACATTCTTAATCATTCTCCAAAGTCATTGGTACTCCTCGCTGTTATCCATGTCTCTTTCCATGACCGCTTGATCGATGCTCTCTCTGAGTTCCCTTACCTTGTTCTCATCAACCTCATAGACGGTAACCGGACCTCCCAGAGAAAACTGCCGTTCCCTAAGGTAGGGCACCTTTCTAACCTTTTTGCAGGTAGCGTGTAAGATATGGCACCCCATGTTGATGAAACAGGGGATGTTGTCAGGGCTGATCCCCCCACACGGTATAATGCTAAGATCTCTGGCACTATACCGTGTAGCTAAATAGGAGAGGTTCTTTATAGCGCCCGGTTGGTGGATTGTAGCGCGCATGCCTGCTGTGTGGACTCTATGAAAGCCTAAGCCGGTGAGGATATGAGCGCTTTTCTTGAACTCACGGACTTGGTCGAACGCCCTGCTGAAGGTTACGTTCTTGGGGCTAGCCATGGCGAGCACTTTCATGGCTTTGTGTTCGTCGATTTCCAGGTTCTCTGTAAGGGCGCCGAAGACAAACCCGTCTACATTCATTTCTTTGAACAGTTGGACGTCTCGCAGCATCGTCTTCATCTCAAGCTCGGAGTAGAGGAAGTCGTCGCCGCCCCGGCAACGGATCGTTACGTTGAGTTTGGTGCGACAGTTGAATGCTTGCTTACGCACCTGTAAACGGAACGGGGTAAATAAATAAACTATAATAGCACATTATAGTTTCTTTAGAAATGTAAGCGGGTTGATTAAGAACCTCGTTTGTGTTGGCAGAACACCAACGTTTCATCAAGAGGGACTTCATAATGAATTCGTCGTCAAACTAGGAGTTTTTATAGTAAAACTAGTTTCTGTCCGCGGCCTCGCAAGCGTTTTTTCTATGGGAATGTTCAAAGGTTAGAGGAAAGTAACCAAATATGGAATACCGTTTTGTTTTTTACGCATATATGAATCAAATATAAAAAATCAAAAACTTTTAATGGTAATTCTAAACAACCATATATTTGGTTTTTACATGGTAACAGTCTTGTGTCATCATTATTAATTATGAGTACTATAATTTCTCAAAAACAATATCAACTGAAAGGTATCTAATAATGGAATAGGTACCCCATATATGGAACACCAGAAATACTATCAAAAACCAATCTTAACTTATATGAAACTTCTTAGGAACTTTGGTCAAATATAAAATTAACTTCAACTATTTGCAAATATCACAAATCCAGGTGTCAAACTCTGGACCAGTGCAATCAATATGTGCCCAGAGCCCGCACATGTGACATTTGATCCAGGTGTCCATATTTGGCATTTCTAACTAATTTAAACATATATTCCTACATTTATACCTAATAAACTAATCCTATAAAATTGCTCTAACACTTTCAAACAAACATGTATACAATACATAGAAGCAATAAACACAATACTTTTTGCGATAACTTTACGAAAAATAATTATTATTTACGTAACTGAGAAAGTTTTCTCTCAGTGACAAAACAAAACGCTCTCACCACGGACAAAGGACTCGCTCGACTGATACGTCAAAACTTGTACGTGCGTAAAGTGATTGAATGAGATAGACGATCACAGCTCCTGGCGTTTTGGAATATTTGTTTGCGAGAAATGCCGGTATTCCAAATTAGGGATACTATTCCATATTTGGTTACTTTCCTCTACTTCATTTAATTTATTATTCCATGGGAACTGAGTTATGGGATAGGAAGCAGCACGTTTTATTCCAGGATTACAATTTTTTTTAATTGGCAGAAGCCTTTATTCACAAAGAAAATTACAAAAGTATTTACAATTGAAATTATTATAATATTATATTAGAATATTTATTATAACTATACCAAGTTAAAGTAGGTATTTCTCTGTCATTACTAGCTTTTACCAAATAAAACTAACATATGTTATGTAACTGTTGATATTTATTTAGCACATACAAAATTACAATTAACAGAATAAAACAATAACAACTAGTATAAACACTATAAACACGTACAACTATGTTTTTTTAATCTGACGTATGTTATACCTAAGCTTTTATGTTTCCATTGTATTTGTTAGAAACATAGGTAACGAATTAAATTACTCTATTTAGAAAAACCTTTATCTAAGGGCTGTATTAGTGTTAAGTAACTATTTGTAAACGAATACTATTGTATAATAAGCGGCAAGAATCGTGAGCACAGATGGGCAGTAGTGGGAGTAAGCTCGCGCATGTATGAATGACATGAATGTAGCCGAATGACACGCGAGCCTCCAATAGACGATGTGCATTGACTGAGGAACCAATCGCGTGCAGTTCGGCACCCCGCCCCGCCCCCATGGCTTCAAAAATTAACTACTGCGCAGGTGTCAGTTTGTGCTCACGACTCATGCTGGTCACTATAACTATTGCCGGTCTTTTAAAATAAATAAATGAAATTCCAGGCCTACGGTAGACATAAACCATTCTAAAATGCACGCCAATTGTATGACGTTTAGTGGAGGGGGCGTACATTCTAACCCGACTTCAAAAAAAGGAGGAGGTCCTCAATTCGGCTGTGTGTTTATTAGAATGGTTTCTACTACCTTTGCATATGCGAAATTTCAGCACATTCTGTTCAGAGTTTTGGCGTGAAGAGGCAACAAACATCTAGAAATCCTTTCGCATCACATCACATCACACTATATCACACTAATATTATATGCGAAAGTTTGGATGGATGTATAGATGGATGGATGTTTGTTACCTCTTCACGCCAAAACTACTGAACGCATCGGGCTGAAATTTTGCATACAGTTAAGTCTAACCCTGGAATCAAACATAGGCTACTTTTTATCCCATAAATCAGTTCCCGTGGGACAGAAATCAACTTTAAACGTTTCCATAGAAACAACGCGTGCGAAGCCGCGGGGCGCAGCTAGTAATATTATAAATGCGAAAGTTTGTATGGATGGATGTTTGTTACCTCTTCACGCCAAAACTACTGAACGGATCAGGCTGAAATTTTGCATACAGTTAAGTCTAACCCTGGAATCGAACATAGGAGACTTTTCATCCCATAAATCAGTTCCCATGCGACAGAAATATCCTCAAAACGTTTCCATAGAAGCAACGCGCGCGAAGCTGTGAGCAGAACCTAGTAATAAATAACTTACGAACGAACACATAAGTCATGTCTATAGACCGTAGGGTTCCTGAGACCCCGACCAAATTATGAGCTTAAAAAATTACGACAAAAAAATAATGAAAGTGCACTGTCACTTTAATTTATTTTTTCGTTATTTTATTTCTCAATCGTGTTTTCATATTACTAAGGAAACAAAAAAATTACGTTGAATTTTATGTAGGTAACCATGGGTGAACCAATAGGTTCCCCCTATGGTTCACCTTATTTATTGCGGTTTTCCGGATTCGCCCCCTTCTTTAATCTTTAATCTTTATTTAATTATTTGTACAGGGTATTTTGTACAACTCTGGATATCCCTTAGTCGCCTCTTACGACACCCGCGGGAAGAGTTGGGGTGGTGCAAATTCTAGGCCGCAGGCACGACACGGCTTAATATTAGTATGGAGAAAAAATTTCATACCACATCTTGAACTAATTTGACAAGTCCATACGAGGGAGTGAGCCCTCCGTCACAGAGTAAGCTGCAGAGCTCTAACTCATCAGCGCCTGCATTGATGGCTTTGATGGCCGACTCCAAGCCGTCCACAGCTATCTCCAACATTTTCTGAAAACATTTTATTAACTGATTATAGATACAGGGTGCCATGGAAACGGTGTACTAACCGGAAAGGACCCCGAGGGGATCAATTTGTAATTATGGATTTGGAAATTTCATTCTTTTAAAAAAAAAAATTCTTTCTATTCATGTTCTTTTACTACCACTACTCTTGCAATATCATCTCAAAATATTAAACGAAATAGTAATTATTAAATAGTGATAATTATTAGGTTATTTATAGCAATAGTGATACAAGGTATGTTGATCACAATCAGATAAGTCTGTGAAATAGCCTGACTCATCTGACCCGGGCTCATCTATAAATAAATGCAGATAAATTCTCAGCCTAATTTTTGACTTTGAAATTCTGAATTCCTGATTCCATCTGAATCTTTAAGCAAAAATGCACCGCAAGGTTAAATAGATAGATAACATCCTGCAATTGAGTAAAGAGTTTCTATGACCAGTCTTGTCAGAAGCTCTGATTAGATTGGGGCTAGATGATGTTGTGTGGAGCATTTTCTTTTAATTATTTATTTATTATTCATAGGTAGGTATGTGCTTTAGAGAACTTGACAAACTAGAGTGGAACTTATTAAAAATGATCCGAAATCGCTATACTTAATCAATAATATAAATAGCCCACTATAATCTAAAATCAATAAATCTAATTGTTTCTTTTGCTGTTTGAAATAATTTTGTAACTCCAACTCCTTCTTTTGGGACGCTGTGGAGTTTACGGACGCAAGGAAAAATCAACTTGTCTTTTCAACGTCTAGGTCATTGACCTATAACCTCAAGGTCAGCGACCTTGAGGTCGATGACCTTGACGTCACCGATATCAAGGTCACTGACCTTTTTTGGAAAAACATTGGTTTTTGCGAAGGTTGATGACCAAAAGTTAATAATTGAGGTTTGAGGCAAAGGTCAATGACCTTTGACCTCAAGGTCACTGAAATTTTTGGGAAAACATTGGTTTTCGCCAGATATACATATATTATGATAATTAAGCATTTAAAAAAGTTGTCGAAATTTTTCTGTCTGTTTTGTAATAAGCAACACATTTTCACCTCCAACGCCAAGGTCGTTGAACTAAGAGGTCAAGGTCACTAAGAAAAGTTGCACCTTTAGTGACCCCCTCCACGATTCTATAAAAATATACATGCATTAAGTCTTTTTGCCTTGTAATTGGCTACGTAAACTCCACTCCAACCTTCTTTCCAGTTTCACCTGTCTGTTACGTACATAGGACAAGAGGAAGAGAACAGTCTGATGTTATGTTGGTACCTATGTATAAAAGTTAGGTCTGATTAGACCTATGAGGACTTATTTTCATTAAAGGTACCTACCGTTCGATGCTGTAGTCAACGGGCCAAGGTACTTCTGTATTATGTGGGCCAAGTACGTAAGCAGTACTTTTTCAAGTTAAACTTTCAGCATGATTCCTGAATTACATATTTCAGGAATTTATTATCAATATTTATTATAATTATTATATTTTTTAACAATAGTTATTAACAATAGTGAGCAAGTGTTTATTCTGTTTTCGGGCGAGATAAGGTCGTTAGCAAGGTAATAAGCAACAATCCACAAGTTATCGATCGAAGAGAAAATAATCGCCCACCGTCGAGTCGAGAGCCTCCCTTTAACGTTGGTGATGGGACGACAGATAGTCAGTATTCAGTAGCACATCTTCCTTTTTACACCGCACTAACGCTCATTGCTATCAATTGATAACGTAGGTTCTTCTAGGATACTATACAAAGGCACCCATCGATCGTTCGAATCTGGGTCACAATTCACAAATTCACTTCAATCAATTCAATCACATCACAATTTAACACACACAACCAGTGTTGTCACATACAAATTATGACAAAATGGTAGAACAGGGTGCAAACATTAGTAGAAATTGGTAGAATTTGGATTGAAAACTAGGTAATTCTACCGATATCTACAGGTCTAAGTTCATTTTCAATGAATGAAAATGCGTATAAAAATGACTGCAAACCGCACACAGCACACTTAAACTTATTAAAACAATAAATCACAGCATCAACACGAAATTTTTTTCGGCTTTAATTATCAAAGAAAATTACCGCGGGCGGGCGCGAAATGCAATTTGTGTCGTGACGGGAAAGCTGTACAGACGTCTTTGTCAATGTCACATCTACAGATCATTCAAATTTTGCAATATTTTGAAAAATAAGTAGATTTGAGGCCCAGGGTGGTAGACAGTGTTGCCAAGTCAATGCGTCAATGCCAATGACTTTAAAAAGGTGCTAGAATGTTTAAAATTTCGTACCTTAAAAAGTGGCCAAAAGTGGCCAAAAATTGGGTTGAAAACAAACAGTGCGATATTTCAGGGAATAGTTTTTCTTTTTTCATTGCTATATTTACGACTGAAAATGATTCTACAAGCTACCAGTGTGAGTATCACCGCAAGGTACAAGTAGCGGCATGAAACTTTAGCGCTGACCGTTATTATATTACGCAGAAGTAAGTAAGGTACCTACCTTAGGGGGGCAAGCGGGATGAAGGGCGGGCGTTCGTAGCGCCGCCGATTGGTTCTCCAGTCGTATTCCGTTCCCCTCACCGAAACCATGCCACGCGCACATCCAGCGTACAGTCGCGTTCTTAATTGTATTGTTATTGCTGTTACTTTTTGTTGTTGATTTTATGAAGCTTGAATTTGTTTGTTAAATTTAGTTTTTTAAATTTGTTTGTGACTTAAAAGTGAATATGCCTAGAAGAAATATTAAAAAAATATTAACAAATTAACAGATAATGTTTTTATTTTTCTACTCCCCATAAACTTGTTAAAAATTATGTCGTAAGTACCTACTATAAATCTTTGGACATTAGAACTATTTATTAAGGTAGTATAGATTTTATTATTTGCGTGCGCCGCAAAACTCATGCGCAGCTATCCTCTACATTTCGTTCAGCGCTAAACTTACTATTTGACATTACCTACAGTAAAATAACGTCATAAACATTATTTACCTAATAATTAATTAAAGTTATAATTGTATTGTATTGTATTGCTATGGCGCTCATTAGGGGAGGCCTATGTCCAGCTGTGGACTAATATAGGCTGATAATGATGATGATGATAATTGTATTGCGTGCGCGACAGTACCCATGCGCAGCTATCCCCTCCGCGTATCGTTCAGCGCTAGACTTATGGCGCTACCCCGACCCAAATCAGCGCCACCACCTATTTTACCTTATTATTCCGTTAAACGAAGGAAATTCAAAAAACCGATTGGCCAGTTTGTAAAAAGCTTATGATAAGAAGCACAAACTGGCCAATAGATTTTTCAAAATTCCTTCGTTTAACTGAATAATAAGCAGTGATAGGAATAGGTAGTGCAATTTAACGGGACTTCATGATGATACCATAATGTGGACATGCCTTACAAGTCCCGGGAATTAAATGAAAAACTGTTATTGAATACTATGTAAAATAATATTTTAAATTGACATTCTTACGATATTATTCATCATTATTATGAATGAAGCTAAACTTTGCTAAGATTGGTATTTACTTCAAGTTAGACCAAAAATATACCAAAAATTGTTTCGGCATTACGAAGGCAGCGATAAGATAAGAAGGGATCATAAAGGCAATTAATTTTATTATTAAGTTAAAAGTCAAGTCATCGTCGTACATGGCCACCTACTCAAAATTGTTTCTGAGTAGATATACTTACCTTCGGCAAATTCTGGAGTTAGGTCAAAGTAGTTTTGAGAAAGAGGCAAAGAGCTGCTAGGCCGGGCAGCGTTTGGAAAACTACGTCGAGTCTTCTCGTCATCCATACCACAATGCTTTAAAACTAAACTTTTCAATGAGTGCGTCCTACCCGTCATAACCTTGGACGTGGACACTCACGGTAGGACTGGTCCACCAGTTCAAAGTCGCTCAGCGAGCTATGGAAAGAGCTATGCTCGGAGTCTCTCAGAAGGATGGGATTCGTGACGAATACATTCGACAGAGAACCAAAGTTATCGACATAGCTTAAAGAATTAGCAAGCTGAAGTGGCAGTGGGCTGGCCATATCTCGCGAAGAACCGACAACCGCTGGGGTAAACGTGTTCTTGAGTGGAGACCGCGACTCGGCAAACGTAGTGTAGGACGCCATCCGGCCAGGTGGGATGGCGATTTGCGAAAGACTGCAGACAGGTGCTGGATGCGGCAAGCTGAAGTCAGGGCGCTATGGTGCTCATTAGGGGAGGCCTATGTCCAGCTGTGGGCCATTAAAGGCTGATGATGATAAAAAGAAAGTAAAGCTTATAAAATGCAGTTACTGAAAACAGGTAGTTACTGCATTAAGTATAATATTGTTTTCTAATCCCGGAATCCCGGAGGCGTATCCATACTATTTATAATGTTTGAGGTCATCAACCCCAAATTGCACTACCTATTCCTATCTCTGATAATAAGGTAAAATAGGTGGGGGCGCTGATTTGGGTCGGGGTAGCGCCATAAGTGCCGCTACTTGTATGAAAACGATGTAAAGTACTACCCGGTATTTCCCTGGCCCGGGTGAGTATTTGCGCAAAATTCCATGGACAATATTGTTCGTTCAGAAATATGTGTAAAACAAGTGGAAGGGAATCAAATAATATTACTACGTATAATACGTATTTAGCTGTAATTTTTACTTTCTCATTCAATCATTAAAAGTTGATAAAAGTGTGGCTAAAATATTTAGCCAATAATAATATTTGCGTAGAAAGAGAAACCTATAGAACTCGCGCAATTGCCATCGCATTCACACTAAAGAGAGAACGACTTATGCCTAAAGCCTAAGAAGAAATGAAATAGGACGATTAGCTCTCTATCTCATCCAGCGTGCCGGTTTTTGCATTGTTTAGCACCTCCATGTGCTAAACAAATTTCCTTTGTTATCGACGGAGCTCGACACGAGACTGGTGAAAAAAGTTTTAAAAGTTCTAAACTTTTGTTTTTTATGTTTGAATGTGATCAATTTGTTTATGTGGACATTCCCGCAGCTAAAAACAATAAAAAAGAGAGACAAATATGGTGCGGTGCAGCGTTTTTGCATGTAGAAGTGATAGTGAAGAAAAGGTGCCGAATATATCATTCCACTCGTAAGTACAAGTTCTTTTGACTACAAAAAGGTTCAAAATTTACAGTTTCATAGATTTACATACACACAAGGCTCAAACAACATGTTTTATGCTATTTTTAGTTCATCTAACTTGTAATTGTGAAAATTTAGGGTTGCCTGCACCCGATGATAAAATTCCCCGAATGGCGCATTGAAATATTTTTTAATAGGTACCTACATAGCTAGTTTATAGATAATGTAGCTCGCTATGCATAGCAAATTAGTTTATGCCCGCGGCTTCGCACGCGTTGTTTCTATGGAAACGTTTAAAGGCCATTTCTATCCCATAGCAACTGATTTGTGGGATAAAAAGCCTATAGGCTAATAGGCTTTTTATATAAATCCTGGAATCTAACATAGATGTTAGATTCCAGGATTAGAATTACTTACCTGTATACAAAATTTCATTCCGATCCGTTCAGTAGTTTTGGCGTAAAGAGGTAATATGTAAGTTGTTGCTATGACACACATAGCCCATCAAACTTCGTGAGATAGAACAACTATAACAAACATTCATCACATCATCCACACCATTCATCAACCATTCATCCACACTTTCGCATTTATAATATTAGTGTTTTTATTTGTTACAGATTTCCCGAAGATAAAGAATTACGTTTGCATTGGATCAAAGCAACGGGTCGCAAAGATTGGGAACCTAAAAAATCTTCGTAATAAAAAAAATTGGTTGCCTGTAAAGTCGGTATACGGGCGAAAGTTTTACGTGACAACGACTTTGTGAGCGCATAACGTGAGCGGAGCGTAACGCGTAACGCAGTTTCTTGAAGTGTCACCCGGCAAACCAATTTATAATACGTTGTCACGTCAAAATTTTTGTAATGATTCTGTGATATTTTAAATGATTCTGTGATTTTTGTACATAATCTAATTCAACTGTCCAAATCCAATCTAACTGTCCCATATAAATAAGAAAAAAAATATCTTAAGTAGGTTCTTGTAGAAATTGGTATGCTAATTTTAAAATGATTCTGTGATTTTTATAATGATTCTGCGATATTTTAAATGCTTCGGTGTAAATGCGTGTGTATTTTTTAATAAAAAAAAATGCTGTGACTAACTAGGTATAAGTACCTATACGCAAGTACAATGAAAGTTAAGTACTTTTTAGATAGCAACATTACTATTTTTTAGCAAATATACGATGTTACGTTCGTAAGTAACCATTTTTTTTTAAAGTGTTATTAATTTATGTAAATGTTATTGTATAGGTAATATAACTAAGACATTTATAATTAAACTGTGATTATATAATTAAGTAATAATAAAACAAAATTTTGAAGACTGATTAAAACTGTAAAATTTATAAACGGTAATTATTGTAATAAATATTGATTATTTTAAAACAAAAACACTTGTTTCTCTATCTGTACTACTCACCTTAGTACCTTCATAATTATATTTACCTACCAAACACAACCTCGGTCTGCCTGCCACTTGTAACGCCAAACAGGGTTCACATTGTGATACTTACTTGTATAATTATAATGACCAAGCAATAGCCTTTATTCACAAAATAGAAAATTATACTAGTATTAACAATTGAAACAATTGAGCTATCTTCAGACTATTGCCCATAGAGCAAGTACAGAGAGGAGGGGGCCTAAGCAACTGTGCACTGTGATTCTCAACTAGGTCCTGACGTCATCACAGTGGGCGTGGCCTAAGTCAGTGTACTGTCGTCGTTCGTCCTGTGCACAACTTTGTGAACGGTGGAATTTCGTGTAATTTTCATGTAACTAAGTAGAAAAGGATGAAGTGTTGTGTTTTAACTTGTAAAAACTACTCGGACAGACGTTCTGATGCTATGATAAATAAAATAATAAATAAATAAATAATGCAGGACAATTCACACAGCATTATCTAGCCCCAAGGTAAGCAGAGCTTGTGTTATGGGTACTAGATAACTGATATACTTAATACAATACACTAAATAGATAGATATTTTTTATTATACATATAAAACATCCAGAACACCCTGGACAAATGTCTGCAGATCGTACAAACATTTGTCCCGAGGCGGGAATCGAACCCGCAACCTCCTGCGTCGCAGGCAGACCTTCGCCCGCTGCGCCACAGGGGTCGTCAAATAGGCATCACATTTCATGTGTAAGTAATTTTATGCGTAATTTAAGAATAGTTCTAGAAAAATCTCTCATCGTATCGGCGTCTCCAAATATACTTCTTCTACTTGACAATAGATGGCGACACCTAGTGTCATGGGAACAACAAATAAAAAGGGAAGTAGAGCAGTATTAATATATTTTAATAATCATACGTACGGAAATTAGTTCTACTGACATTCCTAAAGACTTTTTAGTCGCCTAAATATTATGTTTATTAATTTATAATCATTTATTAAACATGCCGCCATCTATCGTCATCTATGAACATCAACCATGAATTGAACAAAAAGACAGGGTCGTAATTAGAATCCAATTATTTTACCGAGTGTCCCACGGCTATGCTTCGTCAATAGAAAGTACTTTTAATAAAATATTGAATACGCAGGAAATAAAAATAAAGCATGCTTTAAATTCAATATTCTATCTACATTATTGAAAGTATGTTTTCGGTACACGACGGCGCTCCGTGCAAATAGCACTGCACGTATTCCTACGTTCCTACTTAACAGTGTTTGTAAATAAAATTTTGTTCGATATACTTAATTTGTTTATTATTTGTTCTGTCTCTGAAATTAATATTACTTGACCATATCAAAAGACTTATGTTAAGTATCAAGCTTCATTCGCATCACGCGACTTTTGATTTAGGCAAGTATTAGGTACTTGTTTACATAATAGGTAATGGTACGAAAATTCTGAGTACGTCCCTGTTACATCCTACACTTAGTGACATCTAGTGTGAGGTAGTTAAACTACGTAGTAACATCAACACAGAACGAAGCGAGCAGTTTTGCTTCTCACCGGTAGATGGAAAACAAAAAAGTGGGCGGGATCTAACACCCCCTCATCCCGCAAAGTGTCACGCGTTGTTTCTTAGGGAAATCTAATTAGAACATCTCCTCTCTGTACTTGCTCTATGCTATTGCCGGTAGCTCAACTGATCAATATCAATACCAGTCGGAAGCGTTCCCAAGACGTGCTGGCTGCATTGCCACGCTGTATGGCAATGCTGATGCGCTGTGCCTGATACTCACCAGCTCTCGGGTCACGCTTCGCTTCGACCAGACGCTAAGATAATTTAATTTTTTAAATTTATGAACTGGAAAATCGCAAATCCAATCAACCAAGACATGAAATAAGGAACCTAAAATCGGGGTAAGAAAATTGCATGGCAACACTTTCCCCCCACCACCTCGTATACTTTGTCTTGCTCTTTGGCACGCTCGCTAAGAATCTACCTATATTTAATCTGAGAATATTTGATATTTTTGGCTAAATCGTTTTCTATTCTTGCCAGATACAGCCAAAAAAATGTCTAATTTGGCAACACTATCTCGAAGGGAGTTCAGGCAGACTGTTCAAAAACCATCTAGAAAATGAAACTTTTATCCAGCCTATACCATCTCTTCATTGATGTCTTGTAAATTTAAGAAGAAATTGTATTCAAATTTGATTGAATTTTCTTAATGTTGTTTATTAATTTTCGTAGTGTGTATAACTTTTCAAACACGAACAAATCTCGTTGATTTGTTTTTGGAAGAGGAACATATAGAAATATAGAATAAGTTTGTTTTTGAACGTAGGACCTACTTGTCAAGTTCATTCATTGCAAATTCGATTGAATTGACATGACAACTTCACTTTGGTTGGTTGTTCCTTTTTGACACTAAAAGGTAAAAGGACACGCGAACGTCGGCTAAAGTTGGCCACGTTCGCTCTCTTCTATCAGGTATTTCTTTACTTTCTTAATTGTATCCGCAGTATTATAAGGCCTCACTATTTCCTATGACTTTCCATCGAATTTTTTACCTAAAAGTACAACGTTGAGGTTATGTTATCGAAGTCTATATATGCCACATATTGTTGCTCCGTAGAAATTCAAATTAAGAAAGTTCTGTGTGAAAACATAGTGTATTTTCCATTGTGCAGTTATGTCTCGAAGACGGGATCATGAGGAGACTGACAAACTCACGCGTATTGCCATCGTAAATGCTGATCGCTGCAAACCTAAGAGATGCAGGCAGGAATGCAAGAAGAGCTGCCCAGTGGTACGCATGGGCAAGCTCTGCATTGAGGTGACTCCCAACGATAAGATCGCAACTATCTCCGAGGAGCTGTGCATTGGATGTGGTATTTGTGTCAAGGTAAGACTTGTTTTTCATCTAGTTGTCCATGACATTTGAAGAATTTTCATCTTAGGTCCTTTTCCGAGCTGTGTGACGTAAATAAAGATTTCAAGAATAATTAATGCCATAACTAATTTTCAGAAATGTCCCTTTGATGCGATCACCATCATCAACATCCCATCTAACCTGGAGAAGCACACAACTCACCGCTACTCCAAGAACTCGTTCAAGCTCCATCGTCTCCCGATCCCGCGCCCCGGTGAAGTGCTCGGTCTGGTCGGCCAGAATGGTATCGGCAAGTCCACAGCTCTGAAAATTCTTGCTGGAAAACAGAAACCTAACTTGGGACGTTTTACTGTGAGTACACAAAGCAGTAACATGGTAATTTGTTATAGGTATCACATACTCTGCCTAGCCTCGGTCAGCTCGGTCAGTTGTGACCTAGTACTCACCTACCTGATAATGAGGACCAAGTGCCTCATGGACTGGGCACTCTGTGTGTATTTATTCAATATAATTTATAAAAAGAAAATGACAATGACATTAAGCATTACTGCCTTTACTAGTTCACTGATGGAAATAGGCCTCCTGACAAGCACCTTATTGGCTCTTTCAGGGGGTAATGTCAAAATCCACACGCTAGGATTGGGGATCTAAAATGACATTGAATTTATGATATTTCAAGATTGTTTGCAACAGTCTGCAGTTAGCTCGAGTGTTTCAATTCTCAATACTTGTTCTTATTTATTTCTATTATTTGTTTGTAATTTTCTTTGTGAATAAAGTACTTATTTACTGATATTTCAGGACCCTCCAGACTGGCAGGAGATTTTGTCCCATTTCCGCGGTTCTGAGCTGCAAAACTACTTCACCAAGATCCTGGAGGATGACCTGAAGGCCCTGATCAAGCCACAGTATGTTGATCAGATCCCTAAGGCTGTGAAGGGAACTGTTGGCCAGCTACTGGACAAGAAAGATGAAACTAAGAACCAGAAGGAAATATGCAGAATGTTGGGTGAGGACCTTGATTTACAGTTTGTAGACTATTTTGCTCTTGAAAATAGTTGCTAGGACAACTGCAACTGCTTGATTAAGCTATTAACATTAACAACAACAACCATTCTAACACTTTCATGGATTAAGATGCAGATGGCCACCTCAACCCCCTGGGTAACCGCAGAGGCTTAGGAAGGCATTAAGAATTCTTTAAAGAAAATGACAATGAAAGAAAAAACTAGGATTTACAATTGAAACAGTTGCATCATCTGTATAATTTTCTTTTGTGCTGAATTTACTACTGTGAATATTATGAATAAAAGCTGCTGAGAGCACAAGCCATCCAAGATTTTTTTTTTTTTTTTTTTAAATACTTTGGATTGCTTACAAAGTGTTCTAGATTAGATTTTAGAATATTGCTGAATCATGATTATTTAAAAATTATGCAGACAAAGCTAGAATATGTATACGAGAAATATTTTCGCCCTTTGCAAAACATTACAGTATTATTGATTATCATGACTAATCATGATAATGGATCAGCCTAGGCTGTCCCACAGCTCCACTACTGGGCAAAAGCCTTTTTTTTTTGCTTTTTTTAATTTGTGAGGTATTCTTGTCCTGCTGTGTCTTTCTTTCTCTAGTTCCGTTCATTTAGCCCTTTATGTGAGTGGGTGGGTAGGTACGTACCTACTCATTCTAATTATTAAGTATTTCATTTATGTATTAAGTACTGTATTGCAGGTTTCATTTATTGTTTGTATTGTAAGTTATGTAGGTACCTACTATTTCTGTTCTGTGCTGTATCAGAATTGTGTTCAATAAATTGTTGTCAATAAATGTTTCTCTGTCTATTATGGGTATATGATGCACTAGCTGGGCCCCGCGGCTTCGCCCGCGTGAAAATTTCAGAATTTTACTGCTCATCCAGGGTAAATTTCTGAAATTTTAGGGGTAGTTTTGTAAGAAACAAGAATACGTTATTCAATCATTACACTATTTACTTCATAGTTTATTATTATCGAGTTTTGAGGAATCCACCAAGGAATAATAATTTTCCATAGTAACTTTACCACTATATTGATCCCCTCACAGGGGGGATTAAATAAGTTGGATGCCACAGGAAGTAGGATAATGCTGAATCAAATGATTATGCTAAGATAAGAATCATGAATGTTACTATAAAAACTTCCATAGTTTGAAGAATTCATTATGAATGTAAGCGGGTTAACTACGAACCTATTTTGTGTTGGAAGAACACCAACATTTCATCCCTTAACGAACCGCACTCACCCTGATGAAGTCCCTCGTTAAGGGATGAAACGTTGGTGTTCTTCCAACACAAAAAAGGTTCGTAGTTAACCCGCTTACATTCATAATGAAGAATCATGAATGTTTTTCTTCAGATCTATCCCACATTCGAGACCGTGAGATTGCGGCGCTTTCCGGAGGGGAACTCCAGCGTTTCGCGTGTGCCATGGTCTGCATCCAAGATGGCGACATCTTCATGTTTGATGAGCCCTCCTCCTACCTTGATGTTAAGCAGAGACTGAATGCTGCTCGCACAATCCGTTCCCTCATACATCCTGACAAGTAAGAACTGCAGATTCGTCATTCTTAGCAGGCCGATTGGTGATCTGATGACAGTGTAGATGTGGAAGAAGAAAGAATAGAAGGATATTATGATAAAACAATATTTAGTAACAATTCCGCGCAAAAAATAATAGATTCAGGCGTTACTAAATATTGTTTTATCATAATATTATACAATGGATTTCCGCAAAGTAACGCCTGAATCTATTATTTTTTGCGCGGATAGTAACTGCAGATTGTGTTTAAAGAACTTCTAGTAAGCATAGACCACTGTTTTGCCATAATCGTCATTCTTAGCAGGCCGATTGGTAATCTGATGACAGTGTAGATGTTGAAGAAGAAAGAATAGAAGGATATTATGATAAAACAATATTTAGTAACAATTCCGCGCAAAAAATAATAGATTCAGGCGTTACTAAATATTGTTTTATCATAATATTATACATTGGATTTCGGCAAAGTAACGCCTGAATCTATTATTTATCTTAGAATAGAAGGAAGCTGGTATGGTACCCTTTCTCTGGTCGGTTCTCTTAGTCGGTTCTTACCACATGCAATAGACTGAGTTGGTTCTTACGCCGCAAGCACCATGGCTATCAAACAAAGAACTGGTTCAAATAAAGCCTTATCAGATTCCCGTTATTGCTTCAGATCAGACAATGTCATAATCTTGAATCTAAAAAATGAAAAGAATTACGCAACTTTTCATATCACACGTTAATACGCGCGAGAAATTACGGAATAATAAGTAATAACTTATTCCGTAATTTCTTATCGTCGCAAAATCTTCTGAATGGAGAAGACCAAAGAATTTTTCTATAAATGTCAAAATAATGAGGAAAAAATTACAAAAATAACGGTGTTTATACTTTTTTTTTTTATGTTTTTGGCTAAGAAAATTAATATCAAAGTATGATCAAAGTTTGCATTTTCGTTTGAAATTATTTTAATACGCGGGCAGCACTGGATCGCACGATGACGTCATTCTGCGACACTATCGTGAGCCGCCCTTCGTTGGCTGGACAAATTTCATGCATTCGTTGAACGAATGCGTGTAAATAAACCAAGCGGGAGCGACCATTGCACGAAATTCGTTCACTGGCCACCCGCTTGCGTTTATTGTTTTGCTCGGAGGATGAATAAAAAATACTGAATAGTGTGTTTCATTTATTATCATTTATCATCATATTGGATTAAAATATGTTATTTTTTCAGGTTTATAATAGTGGTTGAGCATGACTTGTCAGTGTTGGACTATCTGTCCGACTTTATTTGCTGTCTCTATGGGTTGCCTGGAGCATATGGGGTTGTGACTATGCCCTTCTCCGTAAGAGAAGGTAATTTTTTGTAGACTTATAGCCACTCCCGACATTCGCCAAGCACACGGCTTGTTTTCGAGGGTAGAATAGACAAAAATTAAAACGCATCGTCATACTTGCGTAATTGAAGTTAAAAGAATGAATGTTAAATATTTTACGCATTGACATATTTTACGTATGACGGAGGATGTGACGTAATTATTCTCTGTTCTATTCTAGACAATTCCTGTGAATGGCTAGACATCAATTCTGCGTTCTGCAAGGAATAAAACTAGCAGAAAACTAATTTGCCGCAAATCGTAAACCATTTTCTATGAACTTATGATAGAACAAACTTTGATTCAATTGTATTTTGGTATAGAATACCAATCATGAATTCATAGAATCTCACGCCAAGACGAAACGGTGCTGTGTGGATTGTCCAGCATTATTTATTATTATTTATTAATGCACGTTTTTTAGAGAAGTTTCATATGTAGCTAACAAACAAAGCTGCGGATTTTCCAAGTATATTTTAAAAACCAGTCTTACAAACCAAAAGTTGCAAAACTGATTTTATTTGATTAATCTTAGTATTGATGAATTCTTTGTTTTAGGTATAAATATTTTCCTTGATGGATTTGTGCCAACGGAAAACATGAGATTCCGGACTGAGTCCCTGGTTTTCAAGGTGGCTGAGTCTGCGAATGAAGAAGAGGTAAGCCAAGCCATATGTATGAGGCATTTTAAACACCTAGTTTTAGTATTCCAAGGAATATCTGCTAGTTAAAATAAAGGACTGTACTGAATATAATGTTATAACGAAAGTTTTCATGAATGAATTATAGAACTAGAGAAATTAACAGTAAAGCACTTTATGATTTTACTTAAGGACGTAATTACAAATTTGACTCGCTCAAATTTAGGAATCTGAGCCTGCACACTAACACAAAAACTCCACGCACACATTGAAGCTGTTTTACGCTTGTTTTTATACATTAACTAACAAATCTTGATACTTGAAGCTTTGGTAGGATTGATGTAGGTACCTACAAAAAATTGCAAAAGCATAGCAAGTTATTTATCTTTTATCTATTTGAAAATATTGTATTGGACTCCTATGCTATTTTCGCACCCTGTAAAGATTAATATATCACCTTTCATTTTATACCCTGATATCTAAACAGTAGCGATTCGTGGTTCATTAAATGGTACCTAAAAACCATTGAAATTTGTAATTACGTCCTTAAAGTACTATTTCTTTTTTGTCACAACAATGTTAGTGTTCATATTTAAATAGCTTATTTAGTTTCATCATCAGTGAATACCTATTATTAGCTCTCTGTTGTTATTTAACGCTGTATAAACTTTATTCTAGCTGATGGTGTTCCGAAATAGATAAAAAAATAAAATTTTCTGTTACCAGATCAAGAGAATGAACCACTATGAATACCCAGAAATGTCTAAGAAAATGGGTGATTTCAGCCTATTTGTGAAGTCTGGTGAATTCTCAGATTCTGAGATTTTGGTGCTGCTTGGTGAAAATGGTACAGGCAAAACTACATTCATCAGAATGTTGGCTGGTAACTTGGAACCAGATGAAGGTAAGCAAAGATGTTTTTTCTTTTTACTTCTGTAATTTCTTTTTATTCTGTAATTATTTTTGTAATTCGACTTTTTCTTACTTCGCATCGAATAGCCGATCGAATAAATAATCGATTCTCTGTCATGCATGATACATCACTAAAAACAGTTGTATTTGCCAATGGCAACACTGAATTAAATGTCAAAGCTGTCAAATTGTGAAAGTGTCAAAGAACGTCAATCAAATGGCTGCTGTGTTGCAAAAAAGTGTTTGTTGCGAAAAAATACCGATAAAATCATTGAATTATCTTTTGAAATACTCATGTAATTCTTGCTATTCAAGATTAATTCGGAGTTCAATGTAAAAACTATCATGTAGACGTCAACAAGAAATTGAGGTTATAGTTGTGTATGTGTAATTTTAGGTGATTTCTTTAGTGCAAGATTTAGGTGCTCTCTAATGTTATTCTGATCTAGAAAATTACTACAAAATGGCACGAACTGAACTGTTTGATCTATTTTTTCATCCGGTATTTCAAAAGTGCTTGAAACATGCAGAATCTTCTCTCACCCCAGATGGTAATTTTTATAATATTTTCAACCATAAATGTTGACTTTCCTGTACAATTACTGTGATAATCACGAGAAAATAGGCACATACACTAGTATGTGCCCCAGGTTCTTTAGTTACGAAAGTAATTTAATCTTCAACTACCTTGTTGAGGCCTCAGATCTCTTATCAATACCAACTCTGCAAAATGGTTTTGCCAAATGCTAGTAGTGAGTAAAAATTTAATTTATTGACATAATAGCAAATTTAATAGATATTATGAGTCTACGGGCACCTGAACTAGAAAACTGTGTCTCAGGAGCCAAAAAAAAAGAATAAACATTGCAAACAAAGGCTTCCCTTATTGATCACCATAGCAACCTTCTTCAGCTCGCCGCACTTAGAATACCTTACTTTAGCCATGTTAAAATAAAAAATCAATGCTAACAATAATCAATTATCCACAGGTTCCGGCACGTTGCCGCAGCTACACATTAGTTATAAGCCGCAGAAGATATCCCCCAAGTCCCAAGGACTTGTGCGAAGCTTGCTCCATGATAAAATTAGGGATGCCTATGTACATCCACAGGTAACTACTACTCCTCAATAATTCTGTAGTTGCTTTTGCCATGAATTTTATTTATCTGCCTGATTTTCACTAGAAAAATTGAGTATTATAAAGTGAAAGAAAATGTTTTAAGTGGAATAACATTAGTAGTGCTGGCTTGGAATTTGCACCACACAAACTCTTCCAGCCGGTGACCGGACGACTAATGAATATCCACCAGGGGCGGGCAGTAGCACCCCTGCAGAACAATTCTGCCACCGGACTGGGTTCTTCAACCCGCATGCATGATGAGATTATGGGCATTACCCCCATGAGATAAAAGCCAATAAGGTGCTTAAGAGGGGGAGGCCTGTGTCCAGCAGTGGACCAATGTAGGCTGTTGAGGTAAGGTGCCTGTGCCTGCATGTGCTTCCATATTGCAATTTCTCAGGAAAATAGCCCATAAGTTGTAACTCTTTTCTTATTGAGTATAGACTACTTAAATTAAAACTATAACAATTACAGTAAGCCTTGTGTGTCAGAACAGAACTATTATAAATATCCACTTGATCCGGTCATTAACTTCAGTGCAGTGTGGGCACAAACTTCTCACAACCTTCAAACTTCTGTTTAATAATGGTAGGAATGATTTATCTAACTATTATCTATAATTTCCACAGTTCATCACAGATGTAATGAAGCCCATGAAGATAGAAGAGATAATGGACCAGGAGGTGCAGAACCTCTCCGGAGGAGAGTTACAGCGAGTGGCCCTCGTCCTCTGCCTCGGCAAGCCAGCCGACGTCTACCTGGTGGACGAGCCCTCAGCCTATCTGGACTCAGAGCAGCGTCTGGTTGCAGCTAAAGTTATCAAACGGTATGTGGAAAAGTTATCAAACAGTATGTGGAATAATACTACCTTTAAACTTGTTTAATGCATTCGCAGTCCCCATGTGGTGGCGTTGACCGACAATGTGCATCTAGGGCCATAAAAGTGTTAATGGTTTGGATAAGCACCATAATGGCTTATTTATACCTGGCCTATGTCCGGCTGTGGACTCGTAAAGGCTGTTGATGTGATGTTTAGGAATTTTAGTGATACAAAAGATGTGTATGATATCCTAGTTTGTGTATCTGTCTAAGTTTGTACTTAAGTTTTCATTTGTTTTGTAACCTAGATAACAAGCATTTTGGTGTAAACATACACAACTTTCAACCATTTAATAAATAAGTGTTTAAAATCTGGCTACTAATGCCAATAGGCCATATGTCTGATCTCAAATGAATGTACTTTTTGTACTAATTTATGTTTAGTTTTAACTAATGTTACCTACTTTGTATAAAAATAGACCTTTCCAAGTGTACTAAAATGCATCTATGTGGAAAAAATTATACAATATTGGTAAAAATCAAATACAATACATATAGGTTAACTTTATCTACTGTTGTTAAGACCAGTCGTAACAAACAGGAAGGATGTGCAAACTGGGCATGCAGCTGATATTTGAATGATAAGGAGTGACGAGAATGGAAATGGGAACTTCCTCTGCAAGGCTATTCTAATTCTATCAACATAAGGTTTAAGTCCTTATGTTGATTGAACTACTAGTCGCCCATGTTACAACAAACTTCGATTTGATCAAACTTTAGGAGTATTTGGTAATATTAGAGATGGATAGAGGTGCAAAGGATTGCCATCGCTATTCAAAGAGGTAATGCTGCAAGCATTATGGACACCTTTGCACTGGGAATGGTCAGAGGCAGGTTATTTAATGATAATTTTTTAAGTTGTATATTCAATACATATGTTGAACTTTATGACATCAATAAAATATATTATATTAGAAATTTATTACGACAAATCAATTGGGGGACTACTTTTTGACCTGCAAATCCTAAAAACAGTGTAAATTACAATTTGTAGTTGCTTTTTAGTTTTTTCAAAACAATCAAAATTATTAAACCCACTTCTGTTTGCTAAATTGCCATATTTTTAAATTCCAGATTCATCCTTCACGCGAAACGGACAGGCTTCGTAGTCGAGCACGACTTCATCATGGCCACGTACCTAGCTGACCGAGTGATAGTCTTCGAAGGCACACCCTCCTCTAACGCGACCGCTCACGCACCGCAGTCGCTTCTCAATGGCATGAACAAGTTCTTGGAATTGTTGGGCATCACCTTCCGAAGGGACCCTAACAACTTTAGACCAAGGATAAACAAACATTCTTCTGTAAAGGTAAGATTTTAAACTGTTGGAGTTAGGCTCGCATCTATAATGCAAGATTTTTTTAGTATTTTATGTATGGAAACAAAAACTTATAACAATAACAGACATCATATCAGACTAATATTAAAAATTTGTAAGTTATATGTATGGATGGATGGATGTTTGTTACCTCTTCACGCCAAAACTACTGAACGAATCGGGCTGTTCGAATACGGGTAGTTTTAGGCCTGTAATAAAACATAGGCTTTTTACCCTATACATCGGTTTCCAAGGGATTGAAATAACCATAAAAAGTGTCCATAGAAATGACGCGTGCGCAGTCGCAGGTAGAAAGTAGTCAATAATAAGGAAGTGACAAATAACAAGGTAATTAAATATTAGACACCACCACAAATGTAACAAAATTAAAAGTAGTACCTAGAGAGTCAAATGAAAGTGTTATGTAAACATAATGACAGTACCATGTCAATACATTTATGAAAACTTGTTGTACACTCGTAGAAATATCAATCAATTCCCTGAAAATAGCGACATACATAATATAAATACTAGAAACTAGAAATAAGAATAAACTCGCTGTGCCCACAACTAGGCTACACAAGATAAATGCATCTTTTAAAGGGCAATGTATACGCTTCTACAACAAAACTCCAAGTGAGTTGCAAAAAAATATCAATAAATAAATTCAAACAAATTGTCAAAACCTTGCTGTGCAAAAAGGCTTACTATAAAATATCAGATTATCTAGAGGATAAAAAAGCTTGGGACGGGTTTTGCTCCAACTCGAAAAATAACAAATAACAGGCTAAAGGTTTCTTCGTCGCTTCTTTACTTTAGTCTACATATCGAAGCGACAGAAATCAAAAATATCACTTTATTTCCGTGTCAGTGTTTATATTTTGACCTTTTTTTAGTGTACATTTATTGTATTTATGGAAATAAAGAGTTTTTGATTTTGTCCAATAAATCTAAGAAAAATGTTACAAACGCTCAAACAAAACCATAAATTGTTACGAACTCCAGAGATTTGCTCCGATGATGTGGTGTCGTAAATTATGTTCCTGCAATATTTCTTTAGTTCAGTAACCCACTTCTTTGGTTAAGTACTCCAGTCTTCCCGTGACCATGACAGTGTCTAAACCTGTTGAAACGTCGGGAAAAATAGGCAAATAAACGCGATAAATACCCGTTAAATAATACTCATAATAATGTTCAGTAACCCTTTTGTAAGAAATCAAATAATATCGCAAAAATTTTCGACTTCTACGGGACTTGAAGAAATTACCCTGAATGTGGGGTTACGCACTATAATAACAAGAAACCTTTGTGTACAAAAAATGCCTTGGACTCCAATCCAACTGTGTTAGAAGGGTAAAACACTGTCTTGTAATATGCAAAGTAATCCTGCACTTGGAAGTACATAATACATTATCCCCCTGCAATATTTACACAACAACCTCGCAGATTTTACCTCAAATAGGTACATCATTCTCTCTTTATTATTACAACAAAATTGTTCGGGACACAAATAGCTTTATTGTTATACCACCACAACTAGTGGTTAGGGTTTAATTTAATGCCCTACTAGTTGTGGTTGTGGTTGTCTCATATTTAGTTTCCTTCTTTCTAAAACAGTGCAGCAGTGTTTTAGAAAATTCTACTACATGTACAGTCGGCTGCAAAAATATGTATACACTCCCAAGTTTTTAATTTGACTAAATAGTAAGTGTATAGTAATTGTGATAATTTATGTACCGCATTCTGGCGAAGTACGATGACTACTTTGTACGAAAAACGTTTGCATGTCCTTTTATTTGAAAAGTTCCGAGTAAAATAAAAGTTAAACCTTGGAAGTGTATACATTTCTGTGCAGCTGACTGTACCTAAGTACTACAATATTTCATTTGCTTAATTTAATATGTAACCTATACACTTGCCAAACTCGATGTAGAATGTTTGTAAACAAACCGCCCGTAACTTAACGGTTTCACTATGTTGCCGCTTCTTTTTGAACATAACTTCCATTACTTGTAGATTTGAGATCATTCCTTCAATAAAATATTGCTTTCGAAACTTGACGCTAAGCAAGTGAGTTTTATTTTTTGTGTCGTGGTTTGTTTACAAACATTCCGCTTCGTTTGGCTAGTGTAAAGTTCAGGAATGATTTACTAAAATGAATCTCATTCTTGGATAGTCCGATTCATGAAGATGCTGGACGCGCTGAGCGTGGTAAGCGTGGTACCTTTCTAGAAAAAACTTCGTAAAAGTCACGACTTGGCTAGAAAGAGCTGAAACGTAAAAAAAATGTGACGTCACTGTTTAGTCCATCCTGTATAACATAAGCCATAAAAAAGAACAAAATTAAAATTTTTAAAAACCCGCCGACGTTTATTGGCTGAACAGATTTTCATGAAACATGGCTAAGAATAAATAAAACACTCGGAATAAAATTATCTATGACACAAAAAAAACGAAACGAAAATCGGTTCATCCGTTTGGGAGCTACGATACCACAGACAGATACACAGACAGACACGTCAAAATTATAACACCCCTCTTTTTGCGTCGGGGGTTAAAAAGGAAAAAAGTGATAAGAGTATGAACTATTCACCTAAACTCGTTCCAACTATTACACTAGTTCTCCTCTGCAGTCACGAAATCTTGAAATCACTGGCTGAACCACTATTTTCTATGGCATAAAGCACATCTGATGTTAAGTTTGATAAATTTAAAGACTGATGACTGATGCTGGATGTGGCAACACAAGGCGCTATGGCGCTCATTAGGGGAGGCCTATGTCCAGCAGTGGACTAATATAGGTTGATGATGATGGTGATGAAACTTTAAATCTGATTACCCTTCTTAGGCCTCCGTATCAACAGAAATATTTTAACTACCTAGTTTATAAGAAACCAAATAAAAGTGCGAGGGCTTACGCCCTATAATAACAAAAACTAGTTTATAGTTGTCTGTAATTAATTGAAAACTAGAAAAAAATCCGACTGTTCCCGCTTTTTTACTGATTAAAACTTTTAAGTATATTTTATTTTTATATTTTTTCGCATAATGTGAAAGCAAAATTTTCTAAGAACACTACCCGATAAAAACCTCAATCATCAATATCGCTTCAGCCCTATTTTGTTGCTGGGAGGTGATAAAAAGGCCCGTAGAGATCCCAGGCACGTACATATTCTTTTAAAAGCTGGTGCGATTGTCTTTTATTTTTTCATAAAATGATCCACGCTGACGACATAAATCCATGCCTTTGGTATACGAAAAACAAAACAGGATCACTCCAGCTCTTAAAAACTTACCTATACACGCGAAAAACATATACCCTCGCTTGAGGATAAAATAGAAAACCAACAAAAAATTTACTAAGTAACCACTGTATAAAATTTTGCTAAAGACCCAATATAACATTTTTTTCTTGTTACAGGATATAGAACAAAAACGAGCTGGACAATATTTCTTCCTGGAAGACTAGACCCTGTAATATTGTATTTATAATTATATATATTGTATCTGTCACAACGGTGGCCTGCCATCAGTGTATTTCCAATTAAATGTATTATGTACTCAAATAAATCATGTTTTATAAAACCACCTTATTATTTTGCCGAGGAATATTATTATGTATTTTGCTATATATTATATTTATATTAAATAAATATAATATTATATATTTAAATTATATTTATATTAAATAAATACTGAATATTAGTTTTATTAGTATTAAGAATCCAGTATTCTTGTACTTTTGTTAGAATATTATTATTTTCAATATAATAACTTCCGCAGAACGTAACTTCCCAGAACAACGGCCGGTACATACAGTCAGCCATTTTTAATATTGACTATCACACCACAAGCACTTAGAATCTAAGTATTATATAGATCTATCCATCCCAGTGTCCATCCCAAGGTTGTCTGGAAGAGATCGCTCTTAGCGATAAGGCCGCCCATTGTACAACTCTGTATCTCTCTTTTCCTATATTTTTATTTTTGTATTTTCTTGGTGTGCAATAAAGTGTATTTGTATTGTATTGTATCTATCGATAAGTACGCAAATCGCAGTTTAAAAATCGCTCTGGGTGCTACTTATTCCACAAAGCTATTATAAAACTATCGAAATGAATCTCAATTTAGTTGAATTTGGCACCTTTTTACTCTGATCTCTCTGCACCTATCGCGGAATGAAAAAATCGGTTTCATTAAATTAATGAAACCGATTTTTTCATTCCGCGACCACGATGTGACAGTGTCATCGTCCTGTGGAAACGTCGGTAAAAATACATAGAAAATTAAACGCGAAAATATCCGTTAAATACCTGGATACACTATTACCACACGGATATTTAAATACTATACTATTACTAATTTTATGCTTAATTTTCCTTAGATTGTGAATTTGTGAACCACACCTAAGCAGGCGCGGTCCCAGGGGGGGGGGTCACGGGGGTCATGACCCCCCCCCCCCCAAAATCTTAGTTTAGGTACTTAAAAAATTGCAACCCACAGCTTTATGATTATATTGTCCTGTTTACTTCCGTTACATTGATTA
The DNA here is from genome assembly GCA_963564075.1 of Eupithecia subfuscata. NCBI lineage: Eukaryota > Metazoa > Arthropoda > Insecta > Lepidoptera > Geometridae > Eupithecia > Eupithecia subfuscata. The sequence continues at coordinate 2,210,019 of OY751116.1, read as the reverse complement.
TGGTTACCAACGGCAGCAAAATAAAAAATCGCGGCTCGCTCCGCTCGCCGATATTACTGTTTTTTGTGCTCTGTGTTTTGATTAGCACAAAGGCAACGTTCCCAATTTTATTGGTCTGGCTGGTCCGCTATTGTCAGTTTGTATCAATCCAACCACCACAATAAAAAGCACAAAATATAACAAATAATCTGCGAGGTCACTTTGTCAACCAGTACAAAAAATTAGTAGACAACAAAATTTTCGCGTTTTGGTCTGGTCGCTGATAACATTTGTTCCTTCTGACTGTGATCCAAAGCTCAAAACCCGCCCCGCTTTAGGTCACTTTGCCAAATTTTCTAAAAACTTGCCCAAAATCTAACAAAAATCAAAAATTGTCGCAGCTCGCTTAACCCAGCCGGCAACTTTAAGCTGTCTGCCTCTGGTCATGGGCTCATCCCTCGTTTGAGGTCAGTTTTCCAAACACTTCAAAAATCTAACGAAACCACTAAATTATCGCAGCATGCTCTGCTTGCCTCTGATAACTTTCTGCTGTTTTGATAAGCTTCTGGCTTGCTCTAGTCTAAGACTCCTTCTCCGTTTCAGGCGAGTTAGCAACTGCAAAATATCTAATACCAAACGACTCACACGCACAGCCAGATCATAAAAATTTTCGCGGCTCAATTCGCTCGCCGTTGATTCTATATGACGTCTAGTCTGTGGTCCCCATATTTGGTTGTTATTCGACAAACTTTAAAATTGTTCTTCACAATCACACTATTATTAAAAATGCGAAAGTTTGGATTGATAGATGGATGGATGGATGTTTGTTACGTCTTCACACCAAAACTATTGAACAGATTGAGCTGAAATTTTGCATCAGTGTGGCTCTGAGCCTGGAATCAAACATAGGCTACTTTTTATCCCATAAATCAGTTCCCATGGGATATAAATTACCTTATTATTTCCATAGAAAGAACGCGTGCGAAGTCGCGGGCAGAAGATAATAGCTCATAATTTAGCTTCCTTGTCTTGCATGGACGCATGCCTCACCACTTTCAAAAAAGGCTGCGGCTCATTCAGAGCTCGCTCCACTCGCTGTTATTTATTTTCTGAACCAGTTTGTGACAACCCGAAAAAGGGAACAAAAATGTCGGCGGCTCGCTCCGCTCGCCGATACATCTGTTTCGATGTCTTTTTTGTATTTCTAAATTTTTGATAATCTCCTTTACTCCGCTCGCCCCGATATATATTCATAGCTTTATATCTACCACCGCAAAGTATTTTAATATTTTCGGGGCAGGTTTCACTCACTTTATTTTGTCATAGGCTCTGGCTTACTTTTCCCCAAACATCAGAAAAAATCTCCAACATTTTTGAGGCTCGTTTCGCTCGCCATTACTTATACTTCCTATTGTAGGGTTGTGAGTTGGGGGAAGGGATGTCCTGTTTGCGGCCAATATGCAAAACACTGCATTTTGCGGCTCGCTCCGCTCGCCGATAGTATTTTGTCCTACTCTGTATTTGGTCCAGTGCTTGACACTTGTTTAACATCATTATGCTCGGGTAGTTACCCGAAAAAGTAACAAAAATTTCGGCGGCTCGCTCCGCTCGCCGTTACATTTTTTCCATGTCTTTTTGTTATTTCCAATTTTTTGTTGATGCCCTTGCTCCGCTCGCCCCTATTTAGAATTTATATCTACTACCGCAAAGTCTCTAAAATTTTAGGGGCTTGCTACGCTCGCTATCATTTATTTTGACGTGACAACGTCTTATAAATTAGTTTGCCGGGTGACACTTCAAGAAACTGCGTTACGCGTTACGCTCCGCTCACGTTATGCGCTCACAATGAGAGCGAGTGAGAGGCACGCGTCCCTTCCACTCGGGCATGGTTAGCCCGCCTAAGAGCGAGAGAGACGTTCGTTGTCACGTAAAACTTTCGCCCGTATACCGACTTTACAGGCAACCAATTTTTTTTATAGATCATCAACAACAAAATAAATGATGCGGGCGAGAGTAAGCAAGTGGACTTACTCTTTGCTTACTTTTGCCTAAACTTCAGAAAACATCTCAAAAATTTCGAGGCTCGCTATAACTTATACCTACTATTGTTGGGAGTTGACTATAAATTTTCCGCGGCTCGCTCCGCTCGCCGATAAAGTTTAGTGGTTTTCAGTGGGGTCTGCCTGCAACCGCCTACAAGTACATTTGGTGCTACGGCCGGCACCAAGTGTGACCCCCCCCCCAAAGTCTTGGGCTGCGACCGCGCCTGCACCTAAGCCACGTAAGTTGAAATTAGGATGACTGTACCTATGATGTTGTCTACAAGGTTTACAAGGCGTTGGATGATTCACTATTTCCTGCAAGTTGTGATCTCAATCGTGAATAAGATCTGTGACGACAAAGGAATCATTATAAACTTAATCGCAGTTTATTAAGCTATTTTTAACGGTGACGTAGCGTATTTATTGCGTAGGGTAGAGAATGAAACATTTCATTCAATAATTTGTTTTGTAGCTGAATACCTATGCGAGTTACTTTTTGATTTATCCAACGTCGATTAAGTACTTAATCTTATTCGGGGGGCAAGTGACCAATACCATAAATGAGGTTTTAAGAATTTTGAGCCGATATTTTATGCAACTTCAATAATCGCAATAATACGTGCACCGAAAAGCTGTGACCTACAGTTGTTGGTTTACCGATCGGTAGACACCGGCGTCTCTCGGTCTCGATGATGTCATCGCCGGCTAGTAACCTGTGTTGGGCAGGCGTCCTAAACATTTTATGAAAGAAACTAAATAAAATGTTCATGGACCAGATTTACAGAAACAACTCTGTAGGTACGTTCCTAGCTCAATTTAGCATAACTGTTTATAAGTTCTTAGCTCAGTTTAGCTTACCTAGTGTGTTTTATCTAAGTAACAACTTAAAGTCGTTTGTTTTCATCCGTTTCACGAGATGGTAACTGTTAAAAATGTTTGTGTAGCAGATTTTCAGAAACAACTCTTTGTGCGTTTCAAGCTCAATTAGCATAACTGTTTATAAGTTCTTAGCTCAATTTGCTTACCTACTGTGTTCTATTAGACTTAATAGAACATTAATTTTTATTAATTATCTTCCATACTTAAAAAATCTCAATAATAAGCAACAGCTTAAATTCTTTTGCTTTTTTCCGTTTCACGAGATGGTGTTTGATAGAATCAGAAAAAACAATGCCCATAGTGCGTAAGTACCTACTAATGTACAACAGACATTCGTATAAAAACCCAGGTAGGTCTTTTACTGTTGGTAGGTATTTAACAGACATACTTATAAAAACCTAGGTAGGTATTTTACACCGACACTAGTCGGTGGCTAAAAATACATCAATATTTCATACCCGACCCAATATCCAGCACAACTCATAAAAAGCCAATAAAATAAGTAAGTACCTACTTAAAATATCCGAATTTACCGCAGCGAGCCAAATGTTGACGATCCATGGAAGAAGGAGAAGGAAAACATAATGCGTCGAGTTCGACCGGCCGACCGAACTCAGTCTCTGATTATTTCGGAAACCGTGCCGTAGTGTCTTAGGTGTGTCCCGTTATCAAACTAGGTATTTCTAGTAGGTATTTTTCCTTTACTTTTACCCGTTTCTCACTTTTAAAATATACCTATTTTATTGCTGATTATTTACTATTAAATATTAGAATGTTAAATGCAGAGTGCATAATATTAATTTTGCTGTAAAACGTGAGTGCGGTGTAAAATTTAAGACCGGCGCGGCGAAGTGTCTCCGAGTTGTTTGTTAGAAGCCGGTAGATTTTATTTTTAGTATTTCGTGAAAGTTACTAACGTTTTTCTCGTTCTACAGGAATCTCAAAATGAGCGGACAACAGTACTACCCCTACAAGGTAAGTTTTAACTATAGCTTTAAGTATACTTACCAATATAACTTAGTTTCGTGTCGTGAGGTTGGTGATGTCATCTTTAAAAGCAAGTTTTAGAAGCTGTTTGGTAGGTTGACCGTACCTAGAGTTATAGTTTGTGTCCCATTTACAAAACCTGAAATTTTCCGGCGATAAATTCAGCTTCAAGCTTGAGTCATAGTATAACCTAAATACCGAAGTCGGTACTTATTTGCTAATGCTTGGATTACTTACAGTAAGTTAGTTAGCTCGCAGTAACTTGAATGACCTAATCGTTCTCATAGAAAAACTAGGTACCTAGGTATAGCTAAATACGCACGCCCTTGGTTTTTGTTGTTTTTACACTTGGGTACTTTTGGTAACGCCCATGATTCCCATGTGGCCATGAAAACCCCTACTTCCCTAAAGCCACTCAGTATGCCAAGGGCATGACCAAGAGGGCGAGGGGTTGAAATCCAATAGGTAGCTTTTATGTCAGACATAAAATGGGGTTCCATTTGGGCTGACATCATCGCGTGTACCTATAGATACTTACCTACCTAGTTCTATTTTGGGCTTAAATGTATGGTCACAGATTAGATAACGTTTGGTATGGTGAAGATACAAAATGCGGTTAGTTTGCAAGTTTTTTTTACTGACACAAGATGTCAAGGTTATCAGTTCTGCAGATTAATTATATAGGTAGGTAGGTATTAGCTACATAATGTCTTCGTGGGAAGCAACACCCACTTTATTCCTAAGTTTTCGAGAAGAACTGATTTAATGACATAATTAACAACAGCCACCCGATTTCAGCAAAATTACACTGAAGCTTTAAAACGTTTCAAAGTATCTAGGTTATAAACACTAAAGCCTTGATGAAAGGGGACGGAAAAAAACTAACTTACCTAACATAAGTACCTACTTATGTTAGGTAAGTTAGTTTTTTTCCGTTTTCTCTTGTTTTTCTTTTTTTTCACCTATTGTGAGAGACGAATAAATGCTTTCTCTACTAGGTAATATTACTTACCTATAAAGAGGAAAGATTTGATTGTTTGTTTGTATTGAATAGGCTCCGAAACTACTGGACCGATTTGAAAAATTCTTTCACCGTTAGGAAGCTTACTTTTCAGGGAGTGACATAGGCTATATTTTATCCCGGAATTCCCACGGGAACGGGAACTACGCGGGTGAAAGCGCGAGGCGATCGTCTAGTATTAGATATGATTATTATTTTCAAATTAGTGTCAATTCACACCGAGACGCGACGCGACGCGACGATACTCAAAGAGGCCAATGATTTCGCGCTACGCCGCGCGTCGTCGCGAGACGCATCGCAACGTCGCGAGGCGCATCTTAAAATCGTAACAGGACGACGCCTCGCTGAGCAGCGAGATGCCGCGAGGCGCAGCGGAACGTATCTACTAGCCGCGGGCGCCGCGCGGCCCGTGTGATGTCTTCTTTTTAATTTTATTTTTGTAAACTTCTTCCTCTTCATCTTCTGCAAGAAGTCCGATTATAACAAGATCCCAGTCTATCATTATATTTTCAATCGAGCACTCGACCGAACTGCATCAATTCTAAACGAAGTCTGAACGGAAATAGTAGAGAAGTCGCCACAGCAGCCTCATGCACCTCGCGGCGTCGCGCGGCACCGTGAGACGCAGCACCGCTCTTGCACGCCGCGCGTACCGGCGATGCACCGCTGCGTCACGATACGTCGCGCTACGCCGCGAGGCACCTCGAGGCGCAGTGCTGCGTGGTGCAACGTAATCTGAATTCTCACAATGTAATGTGTATCTTTTCGTGTAGTGAATAAAGTATATTCTGAGTCGCTCTATGAAAAATGTGCGCGCAGCGTCGCGCCGCGTCGCGTCTCGGTGTGAACTGACCCTTAGGTGCACCTAACGTAAACTGAGTTTGTCATTGTAAATTTTTACGCGTGTGTCAGCTGCTGCCGTTGCGCCCTCTAGGTGTCGCATAAAACCAGCACACAGTAGCGCCATCGTTCTGTGCATCATGCTGAGCGACGACCTTTTTTGATGTCACTGTTGTAACTTTTATTTATTTGTACAAACTTTACATGTAATTTTCGTGACACAGAATAAATACTTTTTTACTTTTTTTTACTAAATCAACGTATTTTCTCCACAGTGCACCCCCACGGTGTACCCTGCCGAGCCGTTCGACCCGGTGGCGGACGCCGAAACCCTGCGCAAGGCGATGAAAGGAATCGGCACTGATGAGAAGGCGATCATCGACGTGCTATGCCGTCGCGGAATCGTCCAGAGACTCGAGATCGCTGAGACCTTTAAGACTAACTATGGCAAGGTAACTACCCTTTAACATTTTCTTTAACAGATTTTACGCACTGCTGGAAGTATAGCTTCGGAAGGCAGCTTGTGCGATCCATCACGGCTCCTTGCTAGCCGCATACCTACATAGCTACATAGACACTTCGCGACGCATAAGTATCTATTTTCTATGTCGTAGACTCGTATCGCAACTGTGCGTTATCATCCAATTCTACTTTGAAATGAAACGATCAGAGCAGTAGCCCAATTCGTGGATCAATTTGGGGGCCAAGGTCGCCAGAGTGACTATCCAGCGCGGCCCGCATCCAGAGATACCCCGCGGTCTACTTGTGATTTTCTAATCGGAAATTAGAATTTCACACAAATCGTTGGCTAAGTCAAAAGTCAGTTTGGTTTGTATTTTTCACAATCGGATAAAAATCGTTTAGATATTGTTAGGTTCATGAGTATAGTATGAATGCTCCTCCAAATTGATCCCCTGATTTTTCTATCCCGTGACATAAACACGGAAAACAGAATATAAGCTGAACTGAACTGAGCCAAAGAGCAAGATCTTGTGAGTGGGTAGTAAAAATATGCAAGCGCTAAGAAAGTGGTTGCAAAGAGCTAGAAAGCGACACCAATTTCTAAAAGTGCATAAACCTATTTGCATAGAATATTCAGATTAAAGCTAATTGAGTAGGTAAGTATATTTTTGCTTCAAAAACATCCAACAATATTTCAAACTTGTTTTCTCTCTCGCTATCAACCAATGACAGAAAGTTCAAACAGATGAGTAACATCAAGCAAAAGATAGTGGAGGAAAATGGAAGTAAACAACCTGCCTTTTTAAACGGTGATGCAATACCTTAATGGTAAGCGATTAACATAATTAAAAATCGGTTCATTACATATTGAGCCTTGTAGTTTGGTATAATGGTTACTTTACCTTGGTAATTGAGAGTTCAACCGTTCAAGTCAGGTCGGCCTTGTCTTCAATCACCTTCGTCATTGAGTCATCGTTGATTCACTTGCTTCAATTCGACCAGGTACCGCTTCCTCAATGATGCCAATGAATCATGAGCCAAAGTCTTAGTTATTCAACTTGGAATTCCTAATTTGTTCTGCTTGATTTTATCCGAGATCGGTAGGTAGGTAGCATAGAAATCTAAATAATATTTAGATTTCTATGGTAGGTAGGTTTCAAAATCTCGGATAGGTTCTATTGGAAGCACTAGATTATGTCAATAGGTACATTGCGTTGGTAGGAAAGAATCGCACAAAACAATAGTTATTTGGTTTTTCTTTAACTGTCGATTTTTAGGTCAGATAATCTAATGTGTAAGGTTCTATTGGAAACACCAGATTATGTCAATAGGTATTTTGCGTTGGTAGGAAAGAATTTCACAAAACAATAGTTGTTTGGTTTTTCTTTAGCTGTCGATTTTTAGGTCAAATAAATCTATACTAATATTATAAAACCGAAAGTTACTTTGCCAGTCTCTCTGTCGGTTTGTACGACTAAACGACTGAAGGGATCTTTATAAAATTTGGCAGGGAACAGTAAACAAAATCCCGAGGACGGACATAGGAAGCGCGTGCGAGCGAAGATGCGGGCCCAAGCTAGTTTTCCATAAAATAAACCACAAGGTCCGACTTCAGTTCATAATTTTACGATAGGGGGTTGTTAAAGTTACTACGGAGGATGCGGATCGAAGGACCATAAACTAAAATCCAGTGCAGAACTGAACCTAAGCTTTGTAACGTTGCAATTTTAAGTTACCTGATTTATTTTTCTATGTATAATAAAAAATATCTATCTATGTAACGTATTATATTATGTACTAGCTGTACCCGCGACTTCGTTCGCGATTGCCATTCCTGCCGACTAATTAAGTTCATAGTTAACCACAGTTTCTCTCAAAATATGAAACGCCGCCGTGCAAAAAAACTTCGATGCGCAGAATTGGACCTATTACACTTTTAATAAAAGCATCTATATTTGGATCCTTGTTAAATTGTGTATAAATCGGGTAGGGTCTACGGGGGATAGCATGTTGTCATCTTCAATCGCATTCTTTATCCACACGTCTTTTAGCTACGACTCGGCCAGCGTCAGTGTTAAGAAGTGTCGACGTTGTATTCGTTTCACTTCTTACTCATGGTTGCGTTCAGCTGGGGCCCTGTTCTGCTAAACTAATCTCTTCACTATGATAGGGGTATCGTCACAGAATGACACGTTTTGGTATTCTGCCTTAGATGAAAGAAATTATGATGAATGCAGATGGAGAGTTGAAACCATTAATTTATCTCGCACGTACTATCTGGAGTTTTATTAATCTAGAAATTCTACGTCATAATTCTGTGACGATTCCATTGTCATAGTGAAGCAATTGTATTGTAGAATTGGGCTCTTGATCCTTTACTTAATTTTTTTTCGATAGTACATAGGTACAGTTGATTGAGTATCAAAGTAAAAGAAAATGTTCTGTGGTCCAGTTAGTTTAATTAGAGCACTTACTCCAACCAAACTTCGGTGGTACAGTTAGCTGGACCAGCTAAACCACCAAATATCATGTTCATGAAGATTGCATGGACCATTTGTACATTTTACTTTGTCTGAAATAGGCATTGACGCACCCATTAGTTAGGTTCTACCTAACTAATGGGTGGCGTCTTCAAAAAATAAATAGATAGAAACTTACCTACCCTTTATCTAAGTACTGATTTTTTCTTCAATCTACAGATTATTTCATCAATCTACCTATTTTCTACTCTATTTTCTACTGATTTAGTCAAATTCGATATTGCAACACTGTTTCTAACAAAAAAAACTTGAGAGGTGTCAAGGGACACCCGGATGGAACGAAGTTCCTTTCGATTAATCGCGCGTCCTCGCGTCATCTTCAGTGAGGCCGCAGAAAACTGATATATCCCGCTCACTCCAATCCAATGACACGTTGCGCGAGTGAGCGGAACACACAATTGTTCGAATCGAAGCGCACCTCGGCTCAACTCGGCTGCGGTCGTCGCTTCGGTTCTCTTCGTCAAAATATGTCGTTACAACTACTATCCTATTCTACTATCCTATCCTACTATCCTATCCTACTATCCTATCCTACTATCCTATCCAACTATCCTATCCTACTATCCTATCCTACTATCCTATCCTACTATCCAATCCTACTATCCTTTCCTACTATCCTATCCTACTATCCTATCCTACTATCCTATCCTACTATCCTATCCTACTATCCTATCCTACTGTCCTATCCTACTGTCCTATCCTACTGCCCTATCCCACTGTCCTATCCTACTATCCTATCCTACTATCCTATCCTACTATCCTATCCTACTGTCCTATCCTACTGTCCTATCCTACTGTCCTATCCTACTGCCCTATCCCACTGTCCTATCCTACTATCCTATCCCACTATCCTATCCTACTATCCTATCCTACTATCCTAACACACGATTGTTCGAATCGAAGCCCACCTCGGCTCAACTCGGCTGCGGTCGTCGTCGCTTTGGTTCTCCTCGGTTGTCTTCGTCAAAATGTGTCGGCTCAACTCGGCTGCGGTCGTCGCATATATGTCCCGCTCACTCCAATGACACGTTGCGCGAGAGAGCGGAACACACGATTGTTCGGAGAGCGATTCTAATTTTGACGTGACAACGTCTTATAATTCGATAGAGCCGGCTGCACGCACGAAAAAACATGACGTCATGCGTTACCTCGCTATGAGGCGTTCCACGTAAGGCTTGAAGTGCAAGCGAGAGCGCTCGACATCCGTCTCACTCCTACTTGAGTAAGCGATGCGTCTGCGTGGACAGCTGCTATACTATAGTACATTTACATGTTTTGATCGAGTATCAAATGCTACCATTCCATCAGTATTTTCTTAAGCCGTTGTCACGTTCAACTATCGTCAGTAAACCGACTTTATAGACAACCAATTTTTTGTGCAAACCTAATGTCATTCGCGATGACAGCTGCCTATCATAAATGCTACAGTGACAGTTCTACACTTTGACAGTGACTTAATGTTGTGTTTACTTTCCATCAAATGTTAGAATATATTTGTTCTGTGGCAATATATTTGTTCTGTGGCAAAAAGTGTCGCTCCAATTTTCGTTACAATTTTTTCCGTCTAGCCCCCTTTCACAACGCGCAATAAGGAACTTCGTTCCAAAAGAATGCATGAAATCGGACGACGCGTTAATGAATTACAACTAAGTACTTACACATTTTGACTTTTATCCCCTCTCCCGAGAGAACCGTGCCTACTGTCCCAGATAAAATGTATCCTATGTTTTTCCTCGTAGTATGAGATCAAATCATGCATAGTTTCATTTGAATTCATTTAGTAGCATATTTTTACTTTCATCCACTCTCCTAACCTAAGGGAACCGTACTGATTGCGGGATAAAAAATATTGTTTATTTGAATTCATACTGTACTTTTGGCGTGATGCGCGGCCCAGGAATATGACTTTTATCCTCTCTCCACGGACAACCTTACTAAATTCCGGCATAAAATGTACCTACCTATCTTTCCCCGTAGTAGGCACTCAAATTATGCCGAGTTCCATTCGAATTCATTCAGTAGTTCCGTCGTGATGCGCGATTAAAGGATTTTACTTTCATCCTCTCTCCCGGGGGAACCTCACTCAATTCCAGGATAAAATGTATCCCATGCCCTTCCTTGTAGTATGAATGAACTCAAATCGTACCATTTCAGTCCAACTCATTCAGCAGTTTCGGCGTGATGCGAGGTGAAGGAGTTTGACTTTAATCCCTTCTCCCAGGGGAACCTTACTGAATTCCAGGATAAAATATATCTCTCCTCGTAGTATGAACTTCTATCGTGCCGACTTCCATTCGAATTCATTCAGTAGTTCCGTCCTGATGAGCGGTTAAAGAATTTTACTTTCATCCTCTCTCCCAGGGGAACCTTACCGAATTCCGGGATAAATGTATCCCATGCCCTTCCTTGTAGTATGAATGAACTCAAATCGTACCAAGTTTCAGTCCAACTCATTCAGCAGTTTCGGCGTGATGCGAGGTGAAGGAGTTTGACTTTAATCCCTTCTCCCAGGGGAACCTTACTGAAGTCCAGGATAAAATATATCTCTCCTCGTAGTATGAACTTCTATCGTGCCGACTTCCATTCGAATTCATTCAGTAGTTCCGTCCTGATGAGCGGTTAAAGAATTTTACTTTCATCCTCTCTCCCAGGGGAACCTTACCGAATTCCGGGATAAATGTATCCCATGTCCTTCCTTGTAGTATGAACTCAAATCATACCAAGTTTCAGTCCAACTCATTAAGCAGTTCCGTCGTGATGAGCTGTTAAAGAATTTTACTTTCATCCTCTCTCCCAGGGGAACCTGACTGAATTCCGGGATAAAAAGTATCCTATGTCCTTCCTCGTAGTATGACCTAAAATCATGCCGAGTTTCATGTCAATACCTTCAGTAGTTTCGGCGTGATGCGCGTTTAAGAAACAGACAGACAGACATGAATGAAAAAAATTACAGTTTTGGCTTCAGTATCGATAATAGAGTGTCCTCCAAAAAAATAAATTTAAAATATATCAATGTACAGAATTGGACCTGTTACAGTTTTATTATAAGTATAGATATCAGTCATCTAGTACCCATAACACAAGCTCTGCTTAGCTTGGGGCTAGATGATGTTGTGTACTGGGGTTGTGTGGATGTCCAGCATTATTTATTATGTATTATTATTATTATAATTATTTGATTACTAGCTTCTGCCCGCAGCTTCGCAGGTAAGTACGTATTTTCGGTATATTAAGTATCCTATTATCTAAGTAAGGCTATGTTCTAAATGATATGAATTTATTTTAAAGATCCTAGGTCTCAAAATTTTCACATTTCACAAACTTTCGGCTTTTTAATATTAGTAGGATAGGAATTTAACGACACCTTGGCTTGTTTTGTGGACTGATTTGATCTCTGTGTGTGACTATTTGGATTTTGTATAGGTACCGGACCTCTGATTTGCCTTTGTGCTAGGTACTGAATTGGATTTCAGTTGCACAAATTAATTTTACTATTATGCTAAAAGTCAAGTACCTAGGTACCTAAAGCTTATAAAATGCATTAAATGCATTTAAGTTATTGAAAACGGTTAGTTACCACTTTAAGTACCTACCTATGATATTTTTTTCCAATGCCGGAATTCCTGGGACGCGGACGTATCCAAACTATTGATAATATTTGAGTTTATCAACCCTAAATTGCACTACCTACCTACCTATCTCGGGTAATCACACAGATGGTAATCATCGTGAAGACAAGTGCTTTACGAGGTTTTGTTTACTATAACGTATCTTGTAATGTCTCATTGTCAAAGTTATCTTATCAATCATTGTTTAAAATAGGTGCACGGTGAACCGGGGCAAGGTACCCTACCCAAGTGTTTGTTAGTTTTCGATAAAACTCTGTTGCGCAGTTGATGAAGCTCCAGCTTTCTCATACTACTGTGCTTAAAGTAGTCTACTATACTACATAAGATAATGATACCTATTATTAGAATACTGTTAATGTTAAAGCTCATCGAACACCAAATTCTGATTCTGATCCATGTCTATCGAGAATGGTCGACCTCCAGCGTAAATGTTTCAATTTAAAATGGTTATTCAATTGGCGAACATAGATCACAGATAGGTAGGTATTCTTTGATCTGTGTTGCCTAACTGTCGGTGCTGAGCGTTTTATAAATGGCAATTTTAAAGTATGTAAAACATTCATTTTAGTAACTTAGAACTCTCTAACTCAGATGTTGCAACTTGCAACGCTCATGTAAGATTCTACATAAAAATTGTAACACCTTGTAGATAGATAGATAGAAAATACTTTATGATACCACACAATGACAGGAAACAATAAGAAAAAAGCTTAGAATACAGGAAGTATAAAGGGCGGCCTTATCGCTGTGAGCGATCTCTTCCAGGCAACCTTGGGATGGACTGGACATGAAAATAACAAAATAGACGGTGGCACTGAATAAATCTATTTAGATCACAGAATACAGAATTCTAATTCCTTGATTTAGATACTTAAAGAATCCAAATAGGTACTTCATACCTTCATACCAAATAGCCTACAAACATTATAATAAATACTTATACATAAAATAAGGTTGTCTAATATAATGCTGATTAAGTAGTTTTTTGAAGATAGGGAGTGATTTAGCACGTCTGATGTCCATGTTTTGTAATGGACATGAATGCAATTAATAAATAGGTAAACAAAAAACAATGTTTGGGGTGTTTGCGGTATGTTTTCGATAGAATTATTATGGCTTCTAAACTCTCACTTAGGTTAATAGAACAGTTGCGTGGTTTCTGAGTAAAAGATGGCCTATAATAATCCATCATCCTGATATTATAAAGGCGAAAATTTGTGCTGTTGTGAAGAAGTTTGCCTAAAAACTACGCCAAAACTACTGAATGGATCGGGCTGAAATTTTGCAAACACAAAGTTCTGAACCTGGACTAACAAATAGGCTACTTTTTCTTCTGAAAAAACGCATGCGAAACCGCGGGCATAAGCTAGTTTTTCAACAAAAATAAGATAGGTAAGTAATTGTTTTCTAATTCTCTTCCCTAGGATTTGATCAGCGAATTGAAGAGCGAACTCGGTGGAAACCTCGAGAACGTCATCATTGCCCTGATGACGCCGCTGCCTCACTTCTACGCGAAGGAGCTTCATGACGCCGTCGCGGGGATCGGCACAGATGAGGAAGCCATCATCGAGATCCTTTGCACACTTTCCAACTACGGCATCCGTACCATCTCCGCTTTTTACGAGCAATGTGAGTTTTAAGTAGTTTTAATAGTTTTCTCACCAGTTATGCAATAAAAACATGTGTAGGTATAATCCCTGGAATAAGAGTAAATACGAAATAAAAATGCGTTGATAGTCAAAAACGGGTGCGCGTGATAGATTCATGGCCTTTACCTACCTATAAAATAATCTTATTTCGATAGAATCATGGAATACCTACCTTACAATGCAACCTCACAATTTAGGAATTGGAAATAATGAAATCAGAAGTCAGAAGTCAATAACTTTATTCCTTTAGGCTCACAAATTAAACACATAGACAAGTCTATCCATCAATTACTATCAAATAAGAAATAAAGTGTTATTGAAATTCTCTTCACTTCAATCTTTTGTCCACCAGTGGAAGAAGTGAAAAAGAAACCACCAGCACATTTATATACTTAATCACATAAGTGTCTAATACTTACAATGTTCGTTATTAAAACCAAAGCATTAGATCATATGAATAGAAACATTATAAAAGAATAGATAACCTTATAATTTAATCTTGACCTTCAATAATTTCAATGCTAAAACAAACTAGGACACAATATCTAGAAAAAGGTTCTACAATGTAAAATATCTTACCATAATGAGAGATGCTTTCAGCTTACAGGGCCATCAAAGAGTGTCAGAGCCAGCCCACCATCTTATTTAAATATCTTTAGTTCAACGAACCGTTGGCTGTCGTTATACCTTGAGCCATTCCGTCAAACATCGGCAAAATGGTTTGTTATAACATTTCACAACTAAATACATTGAAATATCTTCTAATATGCTATAATATCCATGACAAATGTTCTTAAATATAAATTATCATTTATGATACCTAGTATATTGAATATAATGCAATATGAAATAGTTTAATTATTAAATGAAACTGATTTGTCCTAGAATTTGAATTTGAGCGGGGAAAACAAGTAGGAAATCAGGCCTGTTACATTTTAGTTTTGAATATCTTTAGAAACCTTATTGTTTACCACTATATATACTTGTTATATTATATATTAATTATTAAATAAATTACAATATCTTACACTGCCATTCTGACAAATGCTTCGTTCTCGAAGCATGTAATTTTTACGTTTTATTACACATTCATTTCTAATTTCAAGTTTATTGATGAATGTTAATAATAATGCTATTATTTTATGAGAAGACAACCTGTTGAACAATTTACAAGTATGTAGTTCACAAGACCAACTATGTTAGTACCTACACATTTTGTAAATGTTTCTTATTCTAATTCTTATTAAACTACTTATATCTAAAGGAAACAGAACCATCAAGCACATTAATATGTAGGTACCTTTATTGATTTTATTTTTCAAAGTTATTTATTAGTATTTTTCATTTATCTTATAGTCCAACATCTGGACACGCATCATTATATCTGTATAGTTATATTAAAAGTTAGTCGTAGAAAGTAAAGTCACAAGTCTGTTTTCCTCTGACCGAGGGACCTCGACATGTATACTCGCTATACCCGCTGCTAATATCCAAAGTATACATCAAGTCCGTGGGCCGCCAGCGGAAGGACCTAATTCATTAAGCATTTTATGTTTTCCTCTTACCGTATACCTCGGCCACATACTCGCTATACCCGCTATCAATATCCAAAGTATACGCTAAGTGTACGGTCGACTAGCGGGAGGAACTATTTTTATTTCGAATCCAGTAATTTTGTCCTCGTATTCCTCTGATCGATAGACCAAGTCAACGATCGCCAGCGGAATTTATTGCGTATTTTTGTTTTCGTTTTATTAAAATTTACTGAGTTTTATTTTCTTTTTATTCTCAATTATTATTATCACTTTCAACATAGGTACCTACTTAAAACCAACCTTTTTGTCATAAGGACACATAAATGTTTAATAATTAAGACTAACTAAAACTAATAACTTAGTCTAAGATAATGGTACCTATCTAAGTACATCATCCGTAACAGATCGAGCATCTATCTGTGGATCTAGGCGAGTATCACCAAGTACGTCATTTATTCTAGTAGTACCCAGTAGGTATGTTTATTAGCCTCAACTTCCATATAAAAAGTAATCAGAGTGGGGTAAATCCTGGATAATTATTTCGTATGGTTGTATTTATTGGTTACTGAACCTTCCATAAATCGCTCGGCCAAGCTGACTACACAAAAATAAAACTATTTCGATCAAATTAAAATAGCTTACAAATTTATTGAATTGGCCTTCAAATTATATTTTTTTATGCAAATATGTTTATTTTGACAGTGCCCCCATAATTGAGCATAGTACAAAATATTGCTAGATGATGTGTGAATTGGCCAGTGTAATGAAATGTATGTGCATTATTTTAATTTAATTTAATTTAATTGCATTTAATTTCACTTAATTTCATTTAATTTAATTTAATTCCATTTTATTTAATTGAATACGTATAATTTCTTTCATTTAATTTAATTTTAATTTTAAATAGGTATAAGTAACATTAAATATAATTTTGTTTCAGACCCACTGAAATTCCTTTCCACAATTTTTTTTCTTTTGTTCTTTTAATTGCCGTCCAATCATCGATAGTAATATTAGTGACCATGTGAAAAGCCTTTTACTTTAGATTCCTGTAGATTGTTTGCAACAGTGAGCACTTAGCTCAATTGTTTTAATTGTAAATAGATACTACCTAGTTCCAATTTATTTCTATAATTTACCTTGTAAACACATTGAATAAACCTTTTGTGTATAGGTACGCACATGTTGACTCACATCAGCCCATACAAAAATTTACGAGGCGAGGATTGTATGTTCGTGTGACGTTCACTAACTACTTAAAAATAAATCAGGTTATTAGTATTTCTACAAACTGAATTTTAGCAAAAAGTTAGGTAGGTACTTTATATTATAATATAACGGAATAATCTGCGTTTTTTTTTGTTTACTCGCAGCTGTTTTTTGCAGATTTCTCTTAAGAATTAGGTAAATTCACTTACAGAGACACTTATAACAATAAGTATTAAACATTTTGGTTGGGCTAATCGTACAGAAGTAAAAAAAGCTTCAAAAATTATTAACTGCCGGTAGTTAGAAATAAAGTCAACAACTCGAATTCCCCAACAATAGGCTGGTTAGCAAGAAACATGGATCAAACGTTACTAGAAGTGGCAAATTTTGTTTCATATTTCTTTAGTGTTGTGTAGTTTTTTACGAATTTGAAAATAGAACATGAAAACATCTTATTGAACAGGTTTCTTTTAAGGATACAATAAAAGTTTTTTGCTATAAAGAAATTTCGTTAGTATCGTCCAACGTTAGGATTCCACGTGGTCGTACCAAGTTTACGAACCCTTAAGAAACTTTGTTACTGCCACGCTTCTCCTTTGTCCAAATATCGTTGATGAGCATCTCAATGTGGTCGCACCAAATAGCAGCGCCTTCGTCGTGGGATCGGACATTGGTAGCGTCACGTCACCATCTTGTCGCAGATTGGAAGACACAGCGTCAGTCGTCGCACAGTCAGAAATCGCCTTGAGCAGACCTTCGTCCCAGGTCTGCTGCGGGATCCAGTCTGGAACTTGTACAAGAATGTATTAGAATTTTGAAACAGTTCCAGGCTATCCCACTTCTGATGATAGATTCATGGCCTTTACCTACCTATAAAATAATCTTATTTCGATAGAATCATGGAATACCTACCTTACAATGCAACCTCACAATTTAGGAATTGGAAATAATGAAATCAGAAGTCAGAAGTCAATAACTTTATTCCTTTAGGCTCACAAATTAAACACATAGACAAGTCTATCCATCAATTACTATCAAATAAGAAATAAAGTGTTATTGAAATTCTCTTCACTTCAATCTTTTGTCCACCAGTGGAAGAAGTGAAAAAGAAACCACCAGCACATTTATATACTTAATCACATAAGTGTCTAATACTTACAATGTTCGTTATTAAAACCAAAGCATTAGATCATATGAATAGAAACATTATAAAAGAATAGATAACCTTATAATTTAATCTTGACCTTCAATAATTTCAATGCTAAAACAAACTAGGACACAATATCTAGAAAAAGGTTCTACAATGTAAAATATCTTACCATAATGAGAGATGCTTTCAGCTTACAGGGCCATCAAAGAGTGTCAGAGCCAGCCCACCATCTTATTTAAATATCTTTAGTTCAACGAACCGTTGGCTGTCGTTATACCTTGAGCCATTCCGTCAAACATCGGCAAAATGGTTTGTTATAACATTTCACAACTAAATACATTGAAATATCTTCTAATATGCTATAATATCCATGACAAATGTTCTTAAATATAAATTATCATTTATGATACCTAGTATATTGAATATAATGCAATATGAAATAGTTTAATTATTAAATGAAACTGATTTGTCCTAGAATTTGAATTTGAGCGGGGAAAACAAGTAGGAAATCAGGCCTGTTACATTTTAGTTTTGAATATCTTTAGAAACCTTATTGTTTACCACTATATATACTTGTTATATTATATATTAATTATTAAATAAATTACAATATCTTACACGCGCGCCACCCCTAATCCTTGAGGGATGAAAGGTATTATAAGTAAGAATCCCTGATAGGTTAATTATTTTGGTTGGTACCTACCTACTTCATCTTAATTTCAGCCGAAAGACGTCCACTCCAC
Source organism: Eupithecia subfuscata (assembly GCA_963564075.1). Lineage (NCBI taxonomy): Eukaryota > Metazoa > Arthropoda > Insecta > Lepidoptera > Geometridae > Eupithecia > Eupithecia subfuscata. Next base: position 2,191,354 of record OY751116.1, on the reverse strand, counting down.
GGGTACGTACGTTCAGCCAAATTCGATAGAAAATGTTGGTAAACAACCCGCTCATACTTAGGTACCTACCTACTACACTCAATGACCGTGTTTTTTTTGTTGATAATGGTACAGCTTTTGACCACCATCTCACTTATGAAAATGAAGAAGAGTACTAGAATGGATGTTTTTTACTCAATTTGCATTAAGTAGGTACTTTTCGATTCAAGTTCTTTTCCCTCCCGTCACTTTGTCTACGACCCATTGTCCTTTATTCAAAACTAGGCATGTTTCACACGGTATCAAAGTTTGTTTATCAATGACGCGTCAAAGACCCTTGAGGTCATGACGGAATGATTACAATTATTCTGACTCACGGATACAAAGTTACGAGTTTATTAGCATTTTATTACCTATCGTAAGAATTCGTGACTGGAATGGCTTTCAATAAGTAGGTAAGTACAGACAGCGTCAGAATTAAGGAACCCCTCCTGCACCAACACAATGCAAGTTAGAATCTGATTTTTAATTTTTTTCGTTTTGTTAAGTTACCCTAATTAAAATATAATTTACTAGTTTATGCCCGCGGCTTCGCCCGCGTTGTTTTTATAAACGTTTAAAGGTGATGTGATGTCTATCCCATTTGAATTGATTTATGGGATAAAAAGTAGCCTGTGTTTGATTCCAGGAATATAATTACCTGTATGCAAAATTTCATCCCGATCCGTTCAGTAGTTTTGGCGTGAAGAGGTAACAAACATCCATCCAAACTTTCGCATTTATAATATTAGTGTGATTAGCGACTTTTAAAACTCCTACGATTAACAGGTTGGGATTTAAACCTGCATATTTTATGCAGGGGGGTAACTTAATTCTGACGGTATCTGTACCTATATCTATAGGCAGGTAAGTATTTTTTTTATAAAATAATTGTTGAAATCAAACCGAATTCGGGTATGGTGACAGTGTGGCTAGGCAGGCACACATTACATAGAGTGGATTTTTTATTCTTTGGTGCGCTGGCATGATATTCTGGTTTGCATAAATATGCAATTCACCAGCTCGAAAACGCTTCTAAATAATCAAGTTTTCAGTGCATTTCGTCAGGTCGCTTGACACACAGTACTATAATATTATAGTAATAGTAGGTACCTACCTATAAATAAGTCGATCATCACTCTACATAATCATTACCAGGAAAATAAAATTAATAATTGTGTTGCGCTAGTAACAATGGCAGGTAAATATGGATTTTTCCAGTGGTATTACGTCCTTCTCAGGGCGTCCAATTCCACATAATTCTGTTCCCCCAGACCAGTTTATTCGAAAACGAATTACCACGCCGAATAAAAAAACGTAGATGTTCATTGCTAGAGTAGCTAATGCATTAGTCCCACAGAGAGATGCTGTATCTGTAGGTACCATGATTCGAATCATACATTATTATATACGCACTATACTTCCACTGCTGAAATGAAATGAAATGAAAATAAAATGAAATGGTTTATTTGACATGACACAGTACATAAACTAAACATTTGTGGAAAAAAAACTTAACTAGAAATGAATTTAGTGCAAAACAAAAATCACCAGATTGTTGGAAACCTTAATATTAAAACCTAGTAACTTCCACAACCTGCTTGGTAAACCACCGAGTGTCGAGTCAAAAAGGAATCAACTCAGCATGTTGCTGAGTAGATAAATAAAAAATTCTACTCAGCGCTGGTGTTATGTTGACCCTTGTGAAGTTACATGACCAGCGACAAACATCTACGCACACTGCTTTATGTATAGCATTAAGTACTGATGAGCATGCTTCTCCCAAACTAGGGGTTTTGCCATGATCACCACGGTTGGCCGCTGGATTGGTGATCTGATCACAGTGGAGGTGTTAAAAATACACAAAAAGAAACTGCTGCCCTTCTTCTGATAGGTTCCCTTAGTCGATTAGTCGATTACGACAGCTACGGTCTGAGTTGGAAAGGTCAATTCTTACGCCACGACCCCTACGGCCAACTTTACTTAACATAGGTACCACCTCAACAGCCTAAAAGGTCCACTGCTGGACTCAGGCCTCCCTCTGAGAAGCGCCTTACTGGCTTTTCTCTCGGGGGGGGTGATAGGTACCCATAATTCCCACGCTGGGCATGCGGGTTGGGGATCGCAGTGTGGTGGTAGAATGGTTCTGCAGGGGGCGCTGCTGCCCGCTCCCCGATGGATAACCCTTAGTCGCTTCTTACGACACCCGGGGGAAGAGTTAGGGTGGTGGAAATTCTAAGCCGGCACCACACGGCCGAACATTGGTTACCTACAGCCTATAGGGTTATTGGTAATTTAGGTACTGTATGTATAGAATTAAACATTTTTCTGTGACAGCAGCGTGTTTTTACTATACGAATTTTTCATTTAATGCTCAAAATAATAATTCTTCCAACAGTGTACAACAAGAGTCTAGAGTCTGACCTGAAAGGCGACACCTCGGGCCACTTCAAGCGCCTCTGCGTGTCTCTCTGCATGGCCAACCGCGATGAGAACCAAGGCGTCGACGAAGGCGCTGCGAAGGCCGACGCCGAAGCCCTGGCCTCCGCGGGCGAGGGGCAGTGGGGAACTGACGAGTCGGTCTTCAACTCCATTCTCATCACACGGTCTTACCAGCAGCTGAGACAGGTAGGACTTCATCATCATTAGTGCACTGCTTGCTAGTAATAGGCCTCCCGTAATGAGGTGCATATCATTCTGTCTGAAGCCTGCCGCATCTATCTGCAGTCTATCGCAGGTTATCATCCCACGTTGGTCCAGTCTTAAAACGGTAGGACCGTAGGATATATAAATAATAACTTAAGGTATTCGGACTCATTCGGAGACCGCGACTCGACAAACGTAGGGTGGACCTGAACGCCCTCCGGCCAGATGGGGTGATGATCTGCGAAAGGCTGCAGGCAGACGATGGATGCGCCTAGCTGAATACAGGGCGCTATAATGACGATTCGATTTGACAGTTATGTGTGACCGCGGAATCCAAGCCAATGTAAAATTATTATCTCCCCTACCTCACATTCCCTGTTGACCTATCTCACTGATTTGTTAACGCTCAGTCGGCTAAGGTTTGGTGTATTTTTTCACGCACCTTTTAAAAACGAGAAACGCCAATAGGAGAATAATTGCTCAAATATACAGTTTTATTAAACCTTGACTGTAAAATAAGCAACCGCACAATGCCACTCGATGCCGATTGTTATCACCCAGCAGCATTGGTAGGTACCTACGTTGCATGCGATTATAACATTATAGTCCGTAGCGCGAAAACAATTTATAATTTTGGAATTAATAAAACTGTTCGTTTTAACAGTTTGTAAAACATTAATTGCTGGCCCATACATTATTGCACCGGACATTTTGTTAGCAAATTACCTAGCAATAGGTACCTATAGTTACATATATCTCTCATTTCAAAGTCTACAAACAACGGTACCTACCTTACCTATATGCATACTGAACTTAAGAACCAAATACTTACTTACCTATCTTGCTGCGCCGGCCGAGTCAATAAGTAAGTATTTAAGACTTAAAATTTAATAACCTGAATAAAGTAAGTATAATATGGATGGCCGTAATAAAGCAGCAAGTATAAGAGTTAAATTACGCAAATTTACTCATTCTTCGAAACTGATTCATCTAAAAATAATGCCAGCGTAGAAACCTATAGGTTTTCTTGACTCATTGATACTAATTATATCGCTTAGCACAATTCATTACACACAACACAACAGACATCTCTTGAATGTATGATTTACGTCCCTGAGTCTCATGCAAATGTATCTAACAGTGACACATAATATGTACCTACTACATACGTGGGTATTTATTTAAGTTTCTAGGTCTACACTATTCTATTTGTTTACTTAGACAAATTACTTGGTGGTTGTGATGTTCAATATCTATGTAATGTATTATATTATTTATATCAGTCATTTAGTACCCATAACACAAGCTCTGCTTAGCTTGGGGCTAGATTATGCTGTGTATTGTCCAGCATTATTTATTTATTTGTTTTATTTATCTAAAAAGTACTTAGTAGGTATACTTAATAGTCTATCAATTTCAAGTAGGTAGTATCTTTTGATATTCAGTTGGTTTGAGTTCAAGCTAAATGAAGTTAAAAGACCTTTGAAAAGAACGTTCAATGTTTGGGAGGACTATACAACAATATAGCTAGGTACATAATCATAATGCTATTGAAATAAAATTATAATAAACTTAAAAGATAAATCATAATAAAATTATCAAATCTAAAGAGGCCTTGTCAAAAAAGAAATACGTAGTATAGGTACAGTCACAGAGTGAGAATAAAAATTAAATAATAAGTTATATTACCTTACGATGGTCCTGCAAAATCATGAGCCTATTTTTATTCTCCAACACGAAATTGCGTGTTTCGTTTCGGCCAATTGGTGTAATCTAATTACACCTTATTAAAGTACCAATTTGCACAAAAAAGAAACAAATAATTGCGTATTTTGGAGAATCAAAATAGGCCTCTAGTAACCTCATAGGTACATAAATATGTATGAGGTTACTAGAGAGAGGCCTATTTTGAAAATAGGTAAGTACCTATTTTGTCCACGTAGTATGGTATGCAATGCAATGTTAGGGAGGTAACTCGGATAAAAAAAATAAAAAAATATATAAATGACACTTGCGATGGTCCTGCAAAATCAACACCCTCACAATAACCTTCAGAAAAGTAAAATACTCAATGGATCACCGTTATTTACAGATCTTCGCCGAGTACGAGGGCTTGACTGGAAAGGACATCGAGGAGACCATCAAGAAGGAGTTCTCTGGAAGCGTAGAGAAGGGCATGCTCGCTATTGGTAAGTCAATCTTTTCTACACTACAACTACTTAAATACCCACAAATAATTATAATTAAAACGGATATAAAATAATACTTATTTATTATTATTGCATGTTTTTATTACTTTAAAGAATTGTAGACGAAGGTAGATATCCCTATTTTCAAATACAAACTTTTTGCAAAACAACATAATGTAATGAGTCATGCGCTTGCAATGTTGCAATAAATTGCACGACGAATCACACATTTTGTAGAGCTTTCGAGTCCTGATTACGTTGTTTGCAAAGAGTTTGCGTTGGAAATAGTTGCCTACCTTCGTCTATGATTCCTAAAAGTAATAAAACGGATTTAAAATAATATTATTTTACATCCGATATAATTATTGTATTCAAACTTTAATTGCTTAGCAGTAAAACTCGTTGATGATGCAGTGAGATCACAGAAGCATACCTACTTATAGAGGTACTAATTAAAATAATACTTCAATTATTAGAATTTCCTACTCATTATATTTTTTAAAATTATTATAAAATCTTTTTCGTGTTCATAACTCGTGTTTTTAGATGAGTCAGAAGTACTTAGAACTAAAATTTCCCAGCCTGTACGCACCACGCTCCAAAACAATGATCTAACCAAGGCCTCACAAGGCCATGTAGCAGGAAACTAATGCATTTTAACCTTGTGTTCACTTTTTCTGGCATTATCACGAAACTCATTTTGACAATAATTTTTTGTGTGATTGTGGTCGAGTTTGGTTTATTAAGTAGGTAATATAAGCGGTCAAAATAAAATTTGTGCACAACACAGATAATCAATTTAAAAATATTTTATGGTCCTTACCTAACTTAGTAACAAGCCATTAAAAAACAAGAAAATTATATTAGCTTTAAAATACTTATTAAGCATCATAATTATGCATAATATTAATTAATGTGATGCCATAATTAGTGCTCCAATCTTTTGATTTGAAATAGCTAAGATATTTTGTAAATAACCAAAGTAAAAATTTATAAAATCGCAAGTTAATATTTAATAAATTCCAATTCGATTTACCAGTAAAATGCGTAATCTGCGAGTAATCTTTTAGTAAACTTCAATAAATTTTTCCAGTGAAATGCGTGAAGAGCAAAGTTGGATTCTTCGCCGAACGCTTGTACTATTCCATGAAGGGCATGGGAACAACCGACAAGACCCTCATCAGAATTATCGTCAGCCGTTCCGAGATCGACCTCGGAGACATCAAGCAGGCTTTCCTCGAGAAATACGAGAAACCTCTCGAGAGCTGGATCTCTGTAAGTTACTTCTTTATTGTTTTGGGATATGGTATTACTTGATCTCTTACCTAAAAAAATATAATTTAAAAGTCGCTTCTGTCACACAAGTCAGAATTGTTTATTAGTAAAAGGGTCATTGCTTCCAGTATGGGATTCTTTTATTGGTATTTGAAGGTTCAATCTGAATCATGGTTTAAAAAATAGTAAACTACCTTTTCGGGTGATAATTTTGTAGATTTTGTATTTAATATTATGTGTAGTCTATGTGTATGTAGAGAGCTTCTATGTTACTAATATTGATGTTGTGTATGCAATTTTTGTATCTAACTTGCATATTGTAGCATATAATAACCATCAGCTTTAACATATAATTTCACTCATTAGTTTCAGAGGTCTACTAACTAATTAACTCTGTAATCTGTATATAATATGCCCCTTATCATTATTTATTAGATATTATATCTACATATTATAATCCATTATTTAACACATGCATTACAAAGGGTATATAGTAATAACATTTTATTCATATTAATTTAACTAATAACTGACCCATAATTTCTACGATACTTCACATCTGTGCTTAAAATGCAGTACAGTGCTCACTCTATCTTCAAATCATTCACAAAATAAAATCTATATTAACCTTGCGAAAATACAGATCTATGAACAGTTTATGATCATAATATTATAAACGATTATGTACTCGTATACAACAGTGCAAAGCAAATAGTTCTGAGAAAACCTCCAAGGTTACGAGCTACGTTACTAGTCAGCTAAAAATATAGACAAGTGTTCGTTTTAGTTTTATGTGGCTAATCCCGCGAAACTATGAGTGAACTAATAAAGTGCTTCGGGATTCAAAATCGACTGCTTTTGACCGAATTTTGCAAAAAATTTAATACTGGCACTTTGGGTGGCGTTGTAAATTTTTGTGTTACTTGGTCTTGTAGGAATTGAGGTAACTAAAACCAATCCAGTTTCTTTTATCATGGATATCAGGGTCTTTCGTGGATTAACATAACCACTGCACTGATATTTAAAATTGATTGCATGCATTATTTGTGATTTGCGTAGGTTCAGACAAGGTTGAATCCTGCCGAAGAACAAAATGTTTGTTATTATTTATAAGGGTCTGTGTATTTACAACGATCTTTTTTACGGTAGGTTCTGATATCCAAGATAAGTGCTGAGAATTCTAATAAAATAGGGTCAGTCAGGAGTTAATAATTGTCTGGGAGTTCATCAATTTGACCAAATGACGCAAAGATTCGTGACAAAATGCCATTTAGAGAGCCAGCTAAAAAAAGTGGTCCATTTTGGTTACAGGGCGACACATCGGGTGATTACAAGAAGGCTTTACTCACAGTTGTCACATAAATGTGCGCGCGAGTGGGACACCGAATATATCCACCAAAATTCCAATACTCTATAAGTTTCTGTCAATTACGATCTGTTTATTATTTTATTTATTGGAGAGGGTGCTGCTCGAATCTCATACTTAACATTTCCTCCTTACAGTTCCTTATACATTAAACTTTAGACTGCCTGTAGATCTGTTGAGCAGCATTTTCTTCAATATTCAGTTAGTTTTAATACCGGGTGTAGATTATAAAGATCTGTATATTTTGCTTCGTTTTCCACCCACGGCCATACGCTGTCGCACCGTATCGCTTTTGCATGTGGGCCTCGGTGTTGTAAATGTTGTTTAGTTTTTGAAGAACTGCGATTTTTTCAGGAGGACGTAGGAGGGTCCCTTGGCGATCTCCTTTCTACGATGGCTTACTAGGCCTCCGCTTTTAAAACTCAGTATTACGAGTCTTGGAGTAACATTTTAATCAACGAGTCCGCACTGAATTGCATTTTATAGACATTTATGTCATATAACGTTTAGTATAATATATGCACGTTGTGAAGCGAGGAATTATGGGCCAGTTTTTTATATTTTGTTTGGCTAACTTTGAATTGGCGTTTTCGGTATTTTCAGGACGACCTAACCGGTGACTTCAGGAATGTTCTAGTCACATTATGTGCTTAATCCTGCAAATTATTTTTGATGTGTTTTTGAGTCACGCTTAGCATGTTATTAGAATATGAACTGTAATGTAACGCTACAAAGTACAATGTAATTCGCAGGATGACACGAAGGGCGACTACAAACGCGTGTTACTCACTATTGTGTCGTAAGAAATCATAATAAGACTACAGAATGTTTGTATTTTATTTCCAACTGCCTTTTCATTGTATAACTGTTGAATGTTAGAAACAAAGCTTGATATTTTTGTGAAAATGAGATATTTATTGGTGCTGTAGTTTTGTTTACGATATACACATACCTATTTACATTTAATTATAATTAATTAAAACTATTCTATGTTCTAACTGTGTTTTAAATATCCCTTATCCCGTCCTTCGTTATCTGAAAAAGGAAAATAAAACTGTAAATAATGATGTAGATACGCAATAAAACTACCATACAGTAGGTACATTATTATATTAGTTGCAAAGAAACTGCTGATTTTTTTATATTTTAATTTAGATCGAGGATAATTTTAATCGTTTGGCTGATATGATAGAAAACGAAAACATAACAGTAAGTATTATAACATTATTCAAACCTATCATATAGCATTTCCTTTTCTAAGTCTATCACATCACATCAACAACCAGTCCACTTCTGGACATAGGCCTCCCCTGATAAGCGGCTTTGACTCTTATCGTTATGGGGTTAATGGTATAATCCCCACGATGGGCATGCTAGTTAGGGATCGCAGTTCGGTGGTGGATCTGTTCTGCAGGGGCCGCTGCTGCCCGCCCGACACCCGCGGGAAGAGTTGAGGTGGTGCAAATCCTAAGCCGGCACCACACGCCCTATAATCTATACCTATTTTGGTAAATATATTAAGGTCCTTGACACAACCGGCTCCGAATTCTTGGCAGACCCCCAACATAATGAAGATTTCTAGGAAAGCCCGCTTGGCACTTAGCCACGATATCCATCAAGTAATGACTGACATAGGAACCTAGTATGAAATTAACTGACTCGGATATGAAGTACTTAATCTATATACAATACAATACAATACAAATACACTTTATTGCACACCAAGAAAATACAAAAATAAAAATATAGGAAAAGAGAGATACAGAGTTGTACAATGGGCGGCCTTATCGCTAAGAGCGATCTCTTCCAGACAACCTTGGGATGGACACGAAACAGTTGTGCTTGTAAAGACGGTGGCGTATTACTTAAATATACAATACATACATAATTATAATACATAATATAAAATATACTAATATTAATATACTATAATAATAATACCAAGTTTTATAAAAATATAATAAAAAAGAGATGCAAAATAAAAGACTAACAATTTATAACTGAAGAGAGATAGTGTTTATAGACCATATTCTTAAATACAGGGAGAGACTTTGCGTGTCTTATAGTAGTAGGTAGAGCATTCCACAGCTTTGTGGCACGCACGGAGAAGGAAGAGCTGTGGGTGTGACAGGAGCGGGTTTTCAGTGAGAGGGTTTCGGTGGAACGAAGTGAACGGGAATGAGTTTGATGGACGTACTCAAATCGTTCCTTAAGGTAACGCGGAGTATTAGGGATGAAAAGGATGGAGTATAAGAGCGAGAGAAAGTGTGCGTCCCGGCGAAGGCGGATCGGCAACCATTTAAGCTTATTGCGGTACTCGGTAATGTGGTCATACTTGCGCAGACCGAAGATGAAGCGTATGCAGAAGTTTTGAAGCCGCTCAAGCCTGTCAAGTTGCATTTGGGTAAGATCGGGATAGCTGGCGTCGGCGTAGTCGAGGATAGGGAGCAGGAGTGACTGGGCGAGCGCAATTTTGGTAGACGTCGGTAGAAAGTTACGTAACCGCTTAAGGGAGGCAGCTGATGCAAAAATCTTACGGCTCACCTCTGCCAGTTGTGTTTCCCAAGAGAATTGCCTGTCCATGAAAATGCCTAGATTTTTAACGCTCTTACTGATTTGGATTGGTGTGTTGTCAAAAAGAACATGCGGAAGGTTAAGCCAATCTATCCTTGCTATCATTCTCGAGCTCCCAATAATAATGACCTGGGTTTTTGAGGGGTTCACCTTCAACCCATGCGAACTACTCCACTCGAGGATAGTTTTAAGGTCGGTGTTGGTCTTTTCGATAGCTTCACTTAACCGTTCTACTGGAGCCTGGGTATAAATTTGTAAGTCATCTGCGTAAAGGTGGTAGGAACAAGAAAGCTGTTTGGAGATAGAGTCGATAAAGATAGAAAAAAGAAGAGGAGATAGAACACCGCCTTGAGGTACACCGGCACTCAGTTGACACCATGAAGAAGATTTATCATCAATAGTAACGCGTTGCCGGCGACCGAGAAGATAACTACGAAACCAGTGAATTACTGATGGAGATAAGTTAAGGGAGCGCAGGATACCTAACAGAACATCAAAGTCAACATTATTGAAGGCACTACTAAAGTCTAGAAGAGAAAGGATAGTCACAAGGCGATTCTCAATGCCATCTCGTAGGTCATCGCTAATCTTAACAAGAGCAGTGGTAGTACTGTGGCCTGGGCGAAAACCGGACTGGAAGGGGTTAAGGAGGTTGTTGGTGTTAAGGAAAAGGCTAAGTTGGTGGTGTACAAGACGTTCCAGGACTTTGGAGAGGAAAGGAAGAATGGATATGGGTCGGAAATCGGAAAATGAAGAGGGTTTAGATTTTTTAGGTAGTGGCGTTACTTGCGCTTCCTTCCACGCGCTAGGAAACACTCCACTATCTACAGAAAAGTTAAGCAGATACGTGATCACAGGGACAATATCATCAAGGATGGGCATAATCATTTTCTTACTGATGGAATCAGTACCTACAGCATTGGAAGAGATGGAAGAAATGCACTTCTTAACCTCACCATCAGTGAATTCACGAAATATAAATGGAGGAAAATCAGGAGTTTTGATAAGAGAAAGTGAATTAAGAGTTTGGGCTTTAATAGTTCCCTCAAACTTATAAGAAGCAGAGAAATGTAGATTAAGAGAATCGATATCCAGGTCATTAGGAGAATCGTTCTGTCGGGATTTACCAACTCCTAATGATTTAAGAAACTTCCACACCTTAGCTGGTTCATTATTCTGTACAGATTCATGGATGTATCGGCGTTGTGCATCCCTACACACCTTATTGCAGTGATTACGTGATATTATATAAAGTTCCTTGTTTTCAGCAGTAGGCGAGCGTTTATACCTAGCTTTGGCTGCGAGTTTTTTGTGAAGTTCGGCTCTAATTTCATTTGTCAGCCACGGTGCAGGATGATGTTTCATTTTAACAGCCCTCACCGGTGCGTGCACATCGTACAAACCTGTTAAAATACGACTAAATTGTAAAATTTTACTGTCCATATCAGCTGCATCTATGACCTTATCCCAGTCTGCCTCTTGCGCATCTTTGCGCAAGGACTCGACAACCATCCCACCAAAATTACGCTGCAGGAGGATTTTAGGCTTCGCTTTAGGAGGACGAATTTTGTAGGAGAGGAAGATAAGGTCGTGATACGAAAAGGCGTCAGCAGGGCACTGACCATGCTTAGCGACATGGGTTAGGGAGGATACAAATATGAGATCCAAAAGCGAAGGATTGCAGTTGGGAAGGTTATGAGTGGGATTCAAAGGAAGAATGGACAGGTTGTTGGCTTGAACTAGACGTTCAAGCATAGAGGAACGAAAATTTTGTTTCAACAAACATGTATTAAAATCACCCATGATAATAGTGTGATCATGCATGGGAGTGAGGTCATCAAGGAGCTTTTCAAAGGAAGGGAAAAAATTGATGCGGAGAGATGGAGAGTAATAGACGCCAAGGAGTATTTTACGGTGAGAAAGCAGAATTTGAATGAAAAGATGTTCACCAGCGCTGGTCGGAGGTGGTTGTGCAGACATATCAATGATAGTGTAGGGAATATGTGAACGAATGTATATGGCCACACCCCCACCTACAGAGCCAGTGCGGTCGTTGCGGATAAGATCGAAGCCAGGAAGTGAGTAAAGTGTTGAAGGTAAGCAAGGTTTTAACCAGGACTCGGAAACAAGGATCGCGTGGATATTAGCCAGGTTAAAAGACGCCAGCATATCTGTAAAATGGGCCGGGATGCTTTGTGCGTTAATATGCACCACATTAAAGTTTTTAGGGACATCGGAAAAAGTAGACTCCAAGGTGTCAGAAAGAGTTGGAATGCTCATAAAACTGTCATCACTACATAATATGTCAGATTTGTCAGAAGACGAACACGACAAAAAGTCGTCATCATCACTTGTAATCATACTTTAAGAATATGGCTATATAATAAATATAAAATAAATAAACAACTATAATAAAAACTAATACCTATGTAAACTTTAACAACGCGTATGTGCGCTACCTGTTTGTGTCCACCTGCCAGTTATGAAATTCAAATGAAAGAAATTCACAAACAACATTATTAGTAATAAAAAAAAAACGATCTAAAAAAACCGAGTTAGGCACAGTAACACTGAGACTATAATATAAAAATATATATAAATATAATGATCCGACCACATCACACTCGTTAGTGATGGCAACACAAATAATTTAAAATTAGGCTAAAGATTGAACAATGCGTAGAAAGAAACGTAAACATCACAGCCCAAACTTCAATCTTTAGACAGATGCAGAAGCCATCAAACAAGAAGTTGAAGTTAATCACCCTTCGCGTCCGTCAATAATGTCATCGCTGTGTCAGCCGTCAATAACGGCTGACACAGCCGGATGACAAATGCCAGGCAGGTATCGTCAACAAAAAATAAAAAAAAGAAGTTAGGCATATCCTATGAAAATAAAAATAACACAGATTTTTTAGATTTCGGGTACAAACAGTTTGGAAATTACAATTAGCAGACAACGCATAATCTACCTACATTATGTTGCACAGGAAAATTACATAGTACATACAATAAAACTGATGTTACAACCGGTCGGATCACCGCAAGAATCAAGATCTATGCAACGAAAATTACTTTTTGGAACTAGCTGCTCGACGGTTTCTCGAAGGGCCTGCAGTGTCTTTAGTAGGCGCCGGTGCAGGCACTGATCTTATAAGCACAGGGATCGTCGACAGCTCCGCTATGCTGGATACCCGATGCCGCGATCCATCTGCACCAACCACGAACACGAAGCCCTGTCTCGTCCAGCATTTGGTTAAACCAAAGCGTTTACGCGCCTCCATAAAAGTATCGTGACGAGCTTTAGTTAAAAACTCCGATAGAGTTATTCCAGAGTCCTTCAACGAGGTTTTGGACGCCCACAACTTGTCGCGTAGAGACACCTCTCGTAACTTGCAAAGTATTGGACGAGGTCTGTCGGTGGTGGAGCGCCCCATACGATGGCAGCGGCTGATGTCAGACTTTTCAACATCTGAGACTTTAAGTTTGTCGATAAAAGTTCTTACCGCTACATCCTCGATCACCTCCTGGCTGGCTTCAGGCACTCCATGAATCAGGAGTATTTTGCGTCTACCACGCATCTCGAGCCTATCAATCTCACCAGCAAGCATAACCACTTGGGTCTGTAGTGCCTTCAGTGACTTGGTGATAAAGGACTTGAAGAGAGCAAACTCATTTGCAAGTCCTGCCACATCACTAATTGGCGACTTTGACTTCTGCAGCTTCTCTTCAAACTCGGCCATTGTGTCAGCGAATATGGTGCTCAGCTGTGACATTGAGCTCTGGATGGCTTGTGGGTCCATGTTGACAATTTTTAGGTTAGTGCTGGGTGGTAGTCTGTTCTTTTGGTATGTGGAACTTGGAGAATTGTTTGTTTGTTTTGTGAGATAACACTGGATGGCAGGCAGGGTACACAGGTAGTTAATCTAGTTCATAAATATTGTAGATATTCAGCCTGTAGCTATTTTTAATAAAATTTTAAAATATTTGGTCTAAAAAATGAGTGTTTACGTTTTCGCGCCTACCGCCCAAAAATATATATATAAAAATTAAACCCGTTTTCCTTGGTCACGGCATCACGCGTGAACGGCTGGACCGATTTCGCTAATTCTTTCTTTGTTGTTTGTTATTGTCAGGAGAAGGTTCTTATGAAAGAAAAAATTAAGAAAGCTGGAAACATACATTTCCACGGGGGCGAAGCCGCGGGGCGCAGCTAGTGAAGATATAAATATGTAGGTAACAGGCCTAAATGAGTTGATAAAATGTGGTTTCTGAAAGTGTGATGCAAGTTTGTGGTCGAAATAACAAGGCAAACCTGTCCGCATTTTTGATAAAGACTTGCCTGTGTTTTTTATAAGTTTGAGTAGGTACGGTTGAATTAATAACATAAAATCTAACTCGGGATAAGAAATGCTTTTGACGGATCATATTCACTTAGCGCTGTGGAGTGTAGATAGGTAGGTATTATCTCCACTGCTGGGTAAAGGCACCCTGTCTTTTTTATAAGTTACAGTAGGTACGATTGAAACAATCACATTAAATCTATCTACCTCTTGAGAAAAAATGCTTTCAATTGATCACATTCACTTAGGCGTTGTAGAGTGTAGAAAGGATTATCTGCTCCACTGCTGGGCAAAGACATCCCGTATTTTGATAAGTTAGAGCACAGATTAGATAACGTAACAGATACATCACTTACTTGATTTAACCAATCTACTTTGAGTCTTAAGGGAGAGGAAATAAAGTTCGTAACGCTCTACTCGCTACCGCGTTTTCGCTCGATAACGCGTTTTTTTCTTCAAATTTCTCTACAAGGCCTACCTACGTATATCTCAAGAAATACTTACCTAGGTACCTATGTAGAACCCAAATATAGGTAATATCATTGGTACCTAGAACCTAACTAAACTGATCAGGAAATACGTACCTATGTAGTATGTAAGCACCTACGTATACTCCAGCCAAATTCGGTGTGACATTTTTGTAAACTAACCGAATTTGGATGGAGTGTAGGTAGGTTCGTGATACGGTTCTGCTCTGCAATACCTAGGATAAGTATACCTAAATTTAGGATTAAATACACGAGTAGGTACCTATCCCACCTACTTAATAAATAAGTCTAAATACATTTTAATTATTAGAGAACATTGTAAGCTAGGTAAAAGGTATTATTATTGCTAGGTAGGTAGCTGCTTATATCCTAGGATATAATTTAAATATTTTTGTGTCAAGACATTATTTTCTGTATACGTAGGTAGTAGGTATGTACAGATGTGTCATACATATGTACAGAAAAAATTGTACACTCAAATCACAAATGATAGGTAGATGTAGCTGACATATCTAAAGTCCTTTCAGTCATTTTCGTAGTCTACAAAAAACAAACCTACGCATAGTATTATATTATCGCCTATATATAGTCTGCGCGGAGATAATCTCAGCTATGTCCGAGCGAGACAAAACTTATCGTTCGGCTCGCGCGAGCCGCACGCTCGCGCGCGGCGGCGGTAACCTTTGTCAGTGTCCCCTCGAGGGGACAGAAAAACTGTAGGTAAATAACTCAAAACTGAGCGCGAGTGACGGAGCACTGGTTAGAGTAGGACGATTGAATCAATATCATAAGATCTAACTCTGAAGAAAAAATGGTTTTGATGGATCACATTCACTTAGGTGCTATATGTAGAGTGTAGATAGGTATTATCTGCTCCACTGCTGGGCAAAGGCATTCCGTCTTTCCACTCTTCTCTATTTTGCTACTAAGTCTATTCCTCGCGAAGATTTGCCCAGTCGCGACAAGTCTGACCAAGAAGTTCGTCTTATCGCGAATCATCATCGCGGCATAAAATGCCCTTCGCGACGCGACGTTGCGAAGTTTTTTTCCAATGTGGCCAAACACTGAGCTTTACGCAGCCAGTGGGGCCACACCAACCTCAACAGCCTGTAGGTATTGGTCCACTGCTGGACGCAGGCTCCCCCTGATAAGCGCCTTGTTGATGGCTTTTATCTCATGGGGTAATGCCCATAATCCCCACGCTGGGCATGCGGGTTGGGGATCGCAGTTCGGTGGTAGAATGTTTCTGCAGAGGGCGCTGCTGCCCGCCCACGGTGGATATCCCTTAGTCGCCTCTTACGACACCCGCGGGAAGAGTTGGGGTTGTGCAAATTCTAAGCCGGCACCGCACAGCTCACAGGTCTATCACGGCTCACAGGGCCACACCAAGCTAATTGAAATTGATAAGTTTTACCTGAAACTCCGCGACACCGCTCGGCGCATCGTTGCTCTTCGCAAGCAGCGCCACCCGCCTCCCGCCGGCAGCAGACAGCAACACGCGCTTGTTGCCGCGGTGCGCCCAGGCGTCTCCCAGCGCGCCCACTAGAGACCCCGAGGAGAGGCCTAGGCGGGTGCTCATCTCGTTTGTCACTACTACCTGTTGTCAACGTAAAAAAAGTATGGTACAGTTGTCACATCTCACGAAGTCCGTTGGGCTATGTATGTCATAGTGAATGCATGTACACTTTGTTTTAGTGTGCGTAAGCTCAGAAGAAATCAGTCTCGACCGAGACGCGGTCCGGGTCACTAGTGCTCATTGTATTCACGTCAGATTTTGGTAGCGAGTACCTTCAGCATGACAACTAAGCGTAAAGTCACTACTACAACCAGGGCTAAATGGACTTCGTGAGATAGAACAACTGTACTTGAATAATGCTGGATACTAATTTCACACTGCATCATCTACTCAAAGGCGTGCTGCCTTTGAGTAGGTATTTAGGTATGACATCAACCTTTAGGCTTAAGACACCTTTCTTTAACTTTAACAGACAGACTACACATGGTTAATTTGCATTTAGAATATAAATTAATGTAGATAGTATGGATTAATAAAATTCTCATGAACTTACAGCAATTTGTTGGTCCACAGCGATTCTCTGCAGATCTGCCATTTGCCTGAAGAGTAGGCCCGTCCTCTGCTTAGCTGCTATGCCTTCTTTGAAAGGTGATACTATTGAGTCTATTACTATTAACTTTAACTGAAACAAAGTATTTATTGGTATCTAGGTATTTGTCACGCAAACCTTAAAAGCAGTGTAAAGTTAAGGTATTTTTAGTTTTTTCAAAACAATCAAACTATATCTATTGTTATCACAAAACCACAATACTAGTGGTTCAAAATTTTACCGTTGGTAGAAATATAGCTAAAAATAATACCTTTGGATTATCAACCGCAAGTTTAGGTAGCCTGTACATAAAAGCACAGAATTTTTCAAAGCCAAATGCATTAACATAGTGTACTCTTTTCAAGGCATCACTTTCCTTTATAACTTCTCTTTCATCTACTAGTTGTTGGCATTTTAGTAAGCTGGCATTTAGTATTTCTGAAACATAAAAATATTTTGTTTGGTAGGTCCTTGTTAAGCCTACCTCGGCCATCGGTCTAATTATTTATTTTGATAATTATTTTACACTGACCCTAAACTTACTTAACTTCTTATATATTATGTAGTTTACGCAAGTAAATGAAAGTGCTAAGTAAAATAATAATGCTGGACAATCCACACAGCGTAATCTAGCCCCAAGCAGAGGTTGTGTTATGGGTAATTAATACATGACTAATATAATAATAATAAGCCTTTATTCGGACAAGACACTTTCACTTTGTGATTCATATAATATATCTCTTTTCCTCCATCTCTGTGTGTCCGTTTGCCAGGTGGCAAAGGCCTCCTTCAATCTTCTCCATTCTGGCCTTTCTATGGCCACTTTACCCCATGTACATGACTAATATACTTAAAACAATATTGCATATAGTTTTTTTTATTACACAGAAACTTCACAAAACACCCAAAACAAAAATTTGCAGATCATGAAAACATTTGTCTCAAGGAGGGAATCGAACCCGCAACCTCTTGTATAGCAGGCTTCCCTTCACCTCCCACGCTACATTGGTCGTCAGGTCACTCAAAAAACAAAGGAGATTTTACCTTTAAATCGAGACAGTGTAAAATTAGTATTTGTGTCTATGTACATCGCTTCTGCATCTAATCCTCCCAGGGCCTTCGGTATCTGCACCGAAGCACATAGTTGCAGACTGAAACACAAGAGTATGTAATTGTTAGCTTTAGTTTTCTTAGTTTTCCAAGAACTCTATCTTGCAGTCCATCGCTGAGTGCCCAGATAATGACTACTTCCGCTATTGGATATCAGTGCACCACAGTGGGAACCGCAAGTAGAAATATTACCCACGTATTAGGTAATTACTTTTAGTTACTGACTAGCATTATACTCTCTCTTAAAATATAGTACCTATGTATATTCAGTAGGTATGTATTTTTATAAAACTATGGACTTGTCCGAAATAAAGAATTATTATTATTTTAGTTAGTAGGTACTACCTACCACCTGCTCGTTTATTGTAAGTACAGTACTACTCCTTACCACAGCTGTGTTTTTCCAGTTCCAGGCAATCCTACCAGTTCTGTAACTGACCCTAGCTTGATACCACCATTGCCTAATACATTGTCGAGGCTCTGGCTGAACGAAGGGATTGATGGCAAGCTTGTTTCCTTCTGAAAAATAAATGATCTGACCTTCAGATTGATTAACAAATAGACTTAGGGCTAGCGCTTACTTACAACTTTTAGTTGAACAACTATTTTGTTGTGTATCATATGTTTAAAAGAATATATTAAAGCGCACATACTGTCAACTCGATAGTTGCTCGACAAAAAAGTCAAAAAGCTTTATCGATTTGCTTTTGATTTAAAAGTTGGACAACTATCGATCAAGCGCTCAATTTGTATTGCATTGTATTGATGTGTGCAGACCATCGACTAAACAGTTGATCCGCGACTGACCGCGACTGCCAGTCTCGTATAAGCATTTGAAGCGGTGGCACGTCTCTTGTTGCCATGGCGGGAACTATTACGGACGACACGGAGGAGTTCATTAATAGCGTCGAAAAAAGGCCTGCGCTTTACTTAAAGAGTACTCAGACATCAATCTGTACACAGTATCTTCTTTTTTTATCTCTCTTAAAATTTCTATAAAGCAAAGCACAAACTAAAACTTTGTTGTTAATTGACATGGTTTGTAAACACCTTGACTCGAGCGTTGCTGAATAAAGACTGGTCGATTTGAGAAGATATAAAATCGATAGTATACGCACTTCCATCAACTAAACTGTTCAGTTGAGTAGAAATCACGAAAAGTAGGTACACAACTCGACGAAACAGTTTAGTCGATGCAACAGTTGTATGTAAGCGCTAGCCCTAATGCTGTGCTAAAAGTTGTGAGGTGAATTGCTCTGATTTTACCTGCCATAATTCTGCAGCATTGCAAATAGAAAACTTTGGCATTATTTTCATTTGGCAATGTATTCCATTGAATATTCAGTTTGCTTTCTGTTTTTTAGAATTTGAGTTGAGTCTGTTTTCAGTTGAGTGAGACCGGCGGCCGGCGGCAACTTGCCTTTGAAATTTTGATAGTTTGGTTTGCCTTGCCGCCGGCAAGGCAAACCAAACTATCAAAATTTCAAACAAAAGCAAAACAAAACAGCAAGCAAAACAAAACTTTCGTTCCGAATCAGTGTTGCCGTTCAATTAAATTAGAAGTCCCTAGCCAGTATTAGAAATTCCTCTAGATATGGAAAAAATCGTTCCATAAAAATCCGCTAGAAGTCGCTAACCTACCATCATCTATTGTGACCTCAGTAACGCTCAAACCGAAATGCTTTAGGTAGTAGTTGTTTGTTCTATTCCTACTTTTTGACGACCTCTGTGTCGCAGCGGGCGAAGGTCCGCATGCGACGCAGGATGGGGTAAGTACTTGATAACGATATCCTTAAAAGGGACATTATACTACCTACATAACTAGATAAACATCTATGTTTTTTCTAAGGGTTTTCTATGTGTATTTTTTATTACACATAGAACACATATTTGTTCCGTGTGTTTTCTATGTGTAATAAAAAATACACATAGAAAACACACGGAACAAATATCTTCAGATCGTACAAACATTTGTCCCAATGCGGGAATTGAATCCGCAAACTCCTGCGTCATGCAGGAGGTTGCGAATTCGAAATGTGTAATAAATAAAACGTCAAGTGCGAGTCGGACTCGCACACTAAGGGTTCCGTTTAATTGTAAGACCTTGTTTCTTGCCAAATTTTATGATTCTACGTCAACGGGAAGTACCCTATAAATTTTGGTCCAATTTATTCACTAAAAAAATTACTTTTAATGCTCGAAAAGTCTTTTTTTTAGTGAATAAATTACAAATTTATATTTTTCAGATTTTTCCCTTTACTTGTGCTATAAGACCTTGCTGCTCACCAAATTTCATGATTCTAGGTCTACGGGAAGTACCCTATAGGTTTTATGTGCATGTGATTCCCTTGAAAATTTCAAAATATTCGGACTTTAACGACTGTAACTTTTGAGTGCGTTGACTTAGAAGCTTTATATAAATCGCAGTTCAAGAGGTTACGGACTTGAGTATTTGACGTTAATTTCAACTTGATACGTCCACGCGTTTCTGAGGAAAGAGGGTTGACAGACAGACAGACGGACAACAAAGTGATCCTATAAGGGTTCCTTTTTTCATTTTGAGGTACGGAACCCTAAAAATATAATTATCTATGTAGTATAATGTACCTATTAGGTATATCAGTCATCTAGTACCCATAACACAAGCTTTGCTTAGCTTCAGGCTAGATGATGCTGTGATCCATGTGTGATGTTCAACCTTATTTATTGCTAGATGGTGATGTACCCTATTCTACTTTTTTAATGAATAAAATATACGTCTAGAAATTGTAAAAAAACGTTATTGACTTTTCTATTTCGTAAATTGGGAGCCACACCGACCAAATGCAAGACAATTATTCACACATTTTTGTTGTAATCAACAATTGGGTCATCAGCAGCTTAAGATCCCGATTAAACTAAAAAAGCCCGTCACTTTCAGTTTCTGTTCGTACACTCATGTTCAATGAAAAAGGCAAAATAAAAAAGGAAATACAGGGTGCCAATATAAACTACCTACGATAAACTTTGTTCTACCTACAATTTTTTGAATTTCGAATAGAAACTGACGATAAAACTGTCCTCCTTCGAAACTGTCCAATACCTACGTACGTAATTCTCGGTTTTACTCATTCTTGATAGCAGTGAGCGAGATAAACAGAACAAACCTTGCACAGAATGCTCATAATTTGGGAAATCCCGAGTGCCCTGGTTTTATAAATATATAATATTAATATAATTAATTTGATTCATTATGTTTATCAATTCAGTATCTTTAGTTTTGAAATAAAGACGGACGGTTGCCCTTCTAGCGTCATATTGACCCGCCTAAAAGTCGTTAGAAGTCGCCAAAAAATTTTTTCTCGCTAAATTTAGAATTTTGCCCGCTAAACACCCACAAAATCCCCTAGTTCTAGCGACAAAGTCGCTAGAACGGCAACACTGTTCCGAATAGAGCTGTAGCAAACCGTATGTATTCCGTTCGGTACTAAGTAACGGTAACGAACGGGTGCGCCATCAAGTACCGAGTAAAGTAACGAAACGTTACACACGAATGCATTTCGTTACTCGCATCTTTCGTACTTTTTCACCTACAGTGTTTCAGTTCACACAAGTACCGTTGATGCGTGTATTGAAATGTTTGTTAATCGTATGTTTTACGCATTCGCGCGCTTATTCGGTGAATTTATAAAAGTACGTAACAAAGAACGATGACTGATCTAAGAAAAGAATTTTGCGAGTAGACCAGATGTATGATATTAAACGAATCATGTGAAAAAAAAAGAAAAACAAAACACGGGGCATAGACAACTAGTCAGGTGGCTCACAGAATACAATATTTAAATTTTGGATTCCACACAAAGGCGCATTGAGG
The DNA here is from genome assembly GCA_963564075.1 of Eupithecia subfuscata. Classification (NCBI taxonomy): domain Eukaryota; kingdom Metazoa; phylum Arthropoda; class Insecta; order Lepidoptera; family Geometridae; genus Eupithecia; species Eupithecia subfuscata. The sequence goes on along the minus strand of OY751116.1, from coordinate 2,169,387 downwards.
AATCGCGGTTGTGTTTAGAACACGTTGTGACGTCATGAGAATCATGGCCCTGTACGCGTACCTACGCAATACGACTCGATTCGATTCTCTAACATAGAATGTTATGATGAGGTATCAGAAGTAACGAGTAACGATACGATAGTAACGAGTACTAATTGATAAAGTAACGAATACAATATACGGGTACGCTTTTTGTCGTTACTTTTACACCTCTAGTTCCGAACCGTGTGGTTCCGAAGGTGTATAGCACAGATCTTAGCACAGATAGATGTATGTACTAGGTAGGAATAGGCTTGTTAAAAAAATATCGATACATCGTTAAATCGATATAATTTTTTCGATGGATCGATATTTTTAAGCTATATTTAATGTCGATATATCGGTATAAAATTTCAAGTATCGAAAAGGTATAAAAATCGATATTTTACTAAAAAAAAATTAAATACATTTTATGACTCGATTTGCTGCTTTTTAATTTGGTAGGTACTTATGTTGGTAAATCTGTCAGTTCATAAGAGTTCGGTAGGCGTCATTGTACTGGACTCTTATGTAAAGCTAGTCCATAGTTGGCACGTGTAGGTACATACCCAGACAATATACACCGAACAAGGTGTTTTTAACGTCGGTACTGTACTGCAGTTCGTGAAGCGGCGCGCGAGCATATTACTCCATAAGGCGGCAGGGCTCTCCGCTCACATTCTATGTCATCATCGTCTCTCAGCGTCTCTGTAAGCCAATGCAGGCGCGGTCGCAGCCCAAGATTTTGGGGGGGGGGGGGGGGGGTCACACTTGGTGCGGGCCGTAGCACCAAATGTACTTGTAGGCGGTTGCAGACCTCACCGAAAACCACTAAACTTTATCGGCGAGCGGAGCGAGCCGCGGAAAATTTATACTCAACTCCCAACAATAGTAGGTATAAGTTATAGCGAGCGAAGCGAGCCTCGAAATTTTTGAGATGTTTTCTGAAGTTTGGGCAAAAGTAAGCAAGAGTAGGTCTACTTGCTTACTCTCGCCCGCATCATTTATTTTGTTGTTGATAGGTATCTATAAAAAAAAAGGACAGAGATATGCCAATAAAATCAAAAAGAAAAGTCTACAACACCTGTATTCTGCCCTGCTTAACATACGGTAGTCAAACATGGACACTAACGAAAACCTTAACAAATAAACTAAATGTCTGTCAAAATAGCATAGAAAGAAGTGTCATTGGAGTCAATAAAAGGGATAAAGTAAAATTAACAGAAATAAAAAACAGAACTCAATTCAAACAGGCACAATTTATATACAGAACACAAAAATGGCAATGGACTGGATATATGTTGAGGGAAAAGCAGGAGAAATGGACCAGAATCATAACGGAGTGGTACCCAAGAGACGGTAAAAGAAGTAAAGGTGGACAAACGAAAAGATGGGAAGATGATTTAAAAAAGGTGGCTGGTCCAGAATGGATCAGGGTGGCAAAGGATAGAGAAAAATGGAAATCTTTAGAGGAGGCCTATGTCGAAAGACAAGCTGTGTCAAAAAGTAATAACCCGAACGCCGATCAACTTGAATAATAATTTTTAAGTTATATTAAGTTAAAGTTTAGTTAATTATAAGAAAAATGTTTAATAATTAACAGCAATAAAGGCTAATTTTATTTATTTATTATATAAAAAAAATGATAGCGATCGTAGCAAGCCCCGAAAATCTTAGAGACTTGCGGTAGTTGATATAAAGCTATGAATATAAATAGGGGCGAGCGGAGCAAGGGCGTAAAAAAAATTGAGAATACAAAAAAGTCACGGAAGAAAATGTAACGGCGAGCGGAGCGAGCCGCCGAAATTTTTGTTACTTTTTCGGGTAACTACCCGAGCAAAATGATTTAAACAAGTGTCAAGCACTACGAGCAACACGAGCCGCAAAATGCAGTGTTTTGCATATTGGCCGCAAACATGACATCCCTTCCCCCAACTCCCAACCCAACAATAGGAAGTATAAGTAATGGCGAGCGAAACGAGCCTCAAAAATGTTGGAGATTTTTTCTGATGTTTGGGGAAAAGTAAGCCAGAGCCTATGACAAAATAAAGTGAGCGAAACCTGCCCCGAAAATTTTAAAAAGTTTGCGGTGGTAGATATAACGCTATGAATATAAATCGGGGCGAGCGGAGCCAGCGTTGCCAGATCTACTGATTTAGTAGTAGATCTACCTGCTATTTGAACCGTCTACTGATCTACTGATTTATTTCTGAAATTTCGTGATATCTACCTGATTTTTCCCGAGCGCCAATGGCTCCTTGTCTATTATGTAAGCTGTCACTTGTCAGTGTCACAAGCCAATGAAATTTTCACCAATCCGGTTCGTCACAATACTGACAATATATGAATGAAATTGAAGAGTGGGAAAAGGAGTGCGGTTCATTCCGCGCTCTCCCGAAGAGTACAGGGTAATACAGAAACACCTCGAAGAAGCAATGAAAACAGAACCTGAACTATCCTGGTACTGTTACAGCCTCACGGCGGACCTACCTACGAAGATAGCCATCCGTGGACTACCAGCAGATACCGTTCCCGGTGACATCAGTGCTGCTCTCGAGGAGCACGACTTCACTGTACGCTTTGTGCGACCTATACCTCCGGTAAGAGGACGACCAGGATGTCTGTTCCACGCCCAACTCGACCACCTTAGCCAAGAAGAGTTAGCTAGACTGTATGGAATTAGGGAGCTACTCTACATGCCTGGAGTTACCATAGAAGCCTGGCGGGGTGCAGCTGGTGGAGTTTCACAATGCCACAGGTGCCAGGCCTATGGACACTCATCACAAAACTGTCACCGGCCTCAGCGTTGTGTGCGCTGCGGTGAACAGCACCCGGCAGCCGAATGCCCGAGACCAGTGACCGAGAAACCTACGTGTGCCAACTGCGGCAAGCAACACACAGCCAACGACCGCCGCTGCCCTATTTTTCGGAGACAAGTTAGAAAGCGAGGAGCTAAAACCCCCGGAAGGCCGCCAGCCCCAACCCGAACTACATGGCAAGCCCGAACCCCAGCTGCACAGCCAGCCTCAGCCCACGCCGTGCGACCAACCCCAGATCCCATTAGAATGCGGGAAGCCTCTCCACAACCACGCCCAGGAGCCCGGTCAACAGCACCTGAACGTGCTCCAACGTCTAGCTCCACCCCGACACCTGTCTCAACATTAGGCCCGTCGGCGAACCCACCGACGGAGCGTGGAGCCCCCCTAAAGAGCAGGAAAAGCAAGAGAGGGAACAAGAGGAGGAAGCCAATGGCAATCTCATCGCCACGACAGCCTCCGCCAGCAGCCCGAGAACCAACACAAAACGTGCACCCAGAACCAGTAATTCACTGGGAATCTGCAACGGCACACGGCGACCATGCACCAACGACGACCAACATGACCTCGGGAGTACCTCCAGCGCACAAGGTGCACTTTGCCCCCAACGCTCACTCGTCCACGGAGACATGGCCACAAGCAGCCCCCCGGGACCTTTCCATGATCGCACCGATTCCGCGGGCGCGACAATATCACCCCCGTGCATCGGCCTTTACAGAGACCATGCAACAAGATGCCGCAAAAATGGCGAACAGCGTCAGGGACCCGATGCGGATCATGCTCGGGATTCTGGCGGACTTGTTGGCCACTATCGTCGCCGGAGGTAATCTCAAAGAGGCGGCGATAAGAGGACTGGCTGCAATAAATGACAACCAGTATGGGTAGCCACAACCATCTTCGGCTCCTATACTGGAATCCCGGAGGGGTCAGGGACAAAATCCCACCCCTCCGTCTACTGGCCCAGTCACAAAACGCGCACCTAGTCTTACTGGGCGAAACAAAGCTACACAAGAACTTCGAGCTCAAAATCCCTAACTACCACAGCTATCGAAGGGATGAGACCTCACCCCAAGGCACAGCATACCGAGGTACAGCAGTTCTGGTAAGGAGAGATTTGGTCCACGAAGAGCTGAAGCACCCACCATTCCAGGCACTGCGTTCGAATGGCGTCCTGATAAACGCTAATGGTCGGGAAATGAAAGTGTTCGCTGGCTATCGCCCCCCAGGCTCCAACTACGTAAGACTAGACACTGCCAAAGTTTTTGAAGGAAACGTACCAACGGTAATCGTGGGAGACCTCAATGCAAAACACAGAGCATGGGGTTCCAGGACCATAAACCCAGCCGGTCGACTACTGTTCGAAGATGCAGAAGCCAATGACTTCGAAGTGTTAGGGCCAGACGCTCCGACACACATCCCTACGTGCACACAACATGCCGCAGATGTCCTGGATATAGTACTTTATAAATACCTACGCTGTCCCATTCATATCGAAGTACTATACGACATGGATACGCAGCACCTTCCGATATTAGTAACCCTCGCGTTGGAAGCTAACTTTACGGCTCCCAGGCCCCTGAAAGACCGTACTAACTGGATGGAATACGGGAAACTCCTGGAAAACTTCTGCATTGGCAACCTTTCTACGGCAAGGGAAGTCGAAACTGCTGCTGTTCTCCTAACAGAGAAGATGAAAGATGCAAAAGTGGCAGCATCCAAACCAAGTCCTCCGAAACCACCTCGACGCGATGAGCTCCCCCATGCAATTAAACTCCAGCTGAGGAAAAAGCGATCCATATGCCGGTTGTGGTCCCGATGCAGATGCCCGAGACTCAAGACCCAACTCAATAAACTGACTGCAGAAGTAGCAGAAGCAGTAGATGCCTGGCGTGGTCAAACTTGGGAGACGAGGATTGATGAAGCAGCAGAAAACGAGACCAACTTGCACGCACTCAATCGACTGTTGACCAATACCCCGACTCCAACATACCCCCTTCTGGACGACCAAGGTCAGAGAAAATTCGCGCCAGCTGACCGGGCTGAAATCCTGGCTAACCATCTGGAAACGCAATTTTCACCGCATCCGATCCCAGCAGACGCTTCAGACGAACTCGTTGCCCACTATGCTACAGTTGAAAAAACCGTAGGTGACTTTTTCACGCGGTCCATCCCGACACTCAGTGGAGATGAGTTTATTTCACCAGCTGAAGTACGACGAACGATTCTTCGTCTGCCTAAACGGAAAGCTCCAGGAGATGATGGACTAGCAAATACCGCCCTTCGTCACCTACCCAGAAGAGGCGTGGCGGCCTTAACCATGCTGTTCAACGCCATTTTGCGAACTGGACACTTTCCCAACATCTGGAAGATAGGTAGAGTCATCGTACTCCCGAAACCCGGAAAGGACCGCCGGCACCCTTCCAGCTACCGACCAATAACTCTTCTTGCAACGACAGCCAAACTTTTCGAGCGTCTTCTACTTCGTAGGCTAGCTGCGCACATAGAACCCAGACCTGAACAGTTTGGTTTTCGCAGTCAGCACTCCACGACCCTCCAACTCACACGGATTCTGCACCACCTCACCTACAACCTGAACTGCAATCACTCTACAGTTGGGATCTTCCTAGATGTAGAAAAGGCGTTCGATCGAGTGTGGCACCCAGGCCTGATCCTCAAGCTGATAGCCTCTTCCGCACCAGCAGCCATCATCCAGGTGGTTGCATCTTTTCTCCGAGGACGGAGCTTCTACGTCGCTGTCGAAGAAGCTAAATCACGCACTCGACCCATTATAGCTGGAGTGCCGCAGGGGAGCTGTCTGTCTCCTGCGCTGTATGCGCTATACACAAACGACATCCCTACTCTGGAAGACCAACTACTACCTGGGGAAAAAGACGTCACACTAGCACTCTTCGCAGATGATAGCGCCTACTTTGCCTCCGCCCCCAATGCAGTCACAGCCGCCAGTCAGATGCAGCGCTTGCTGAACCTCCTACCAGCTTGGTTAGACAGATGGCGCATTGCAGTCAACGCTGGAAAGACAGCAGCACTGCTTGTCACCCGTCAGCGCACTGTTTTACCACCCCTAAAACTACGAGGACAAGCTTTGGATTGGCAAACCTCCGTTCGATATCTGGGTATTGACATAGACAGGTCGGTGTCGATGAACGCACAGGTGGAGCGCGCGTTACGACAAACACGCGCAGCTCGAGCCATGCTCCGACCAATCTTGACATCCAAACTGCCACTAAAAACAAAGATAGGGGTCTACAAGACTTACATTCGATCGAGACTCACATATGCAGCACCAGCATGGTACTCCCTGTGCTCTGCAACAAATCAGAAAAGAATCCAAGCCCAACAAAACATTGCTCTCAGAGTCTGTACAGGCGCCGGGCGTGCGAAACAGCGTCATCGCACGTGACCTGCAGCTTAACACAGTTAAGGAGTTTGTGGTAAAGCTGGCACGCAAAATGTACGATCGTGCGGACAACTCTCGCCACGTACACCTCAACGGACTCGCTCCTCTGCACACAAGACCGCCGGATGCAAAAACTCCGTGGCGACCCCTTCCCCGGGTGCTCCTGGAGCCCTCCGAAGTCATCTCCCAAGAAAACCAGAACAGCCAACAGGCTAACGAACAGCTCTTGAGAAGCCAACAAGGCTCTCTGAGCGACAGCACATGACTTGAGGAAAGCTTTTCTCGACGTAGAAACCGGAAAAAAGAACTCTAGTTCGTTTCCTGCCTGCATTTGACAACGTAGAGCAACGTAGAGTCGAATGTTGAAGACCACTGAGGAGAAGAGTTTGTTTTGTTCGTTCGTTTCTTCCACTTCCTGTAGGTAAACATCTACGGTAAACATAATGTTGTGTGTTCCTATCTTTTTCGAATTGATTGGTCGGTCTGTTCGTTCTTCGATAAACTTTTGTTGCCAGATCTACTGATTTAGCAGTAGAGGCTGTAAATGGATTATTACACTTCCTACGAGTAGATAGATCTGCTTGATTTTTTAACAGCCACTGATTTATTTTGTAAAATTTGAGAAATCAACCTGCTTGAGCTTTTCCTGAGAGAGATTCAAGGCCAAGGCATAAGGGTCATATAATGTACTCTGTGGCATAAGGCCTTGTAACAACAAAAGAAATTAAAAATTCAATTTCACTTGGTGTTCATACGATTCTCGAGTCAGCTTGGTATATGGCGAGATTTGTTCATTTCCAAGGGCACTGATCAGGTTTTATCAGGTAAATTGAAATTTAAAAAAATAGACACCTAGCATCCCTCTTTCTATGATGAACATAGTTTGTTTTTCTTGAAAGGAACAACGGAACACCATTGTACACTACCTAGTTACCTACCCCAAAAAACCTGATCAGTGCCCTTGGAAATGAACAAATCTCGGCGAATTCCAAGCTGATGAGTTGCTTTGATCAATGTTTTCATATCAATGTAAAAAGTTTATTACAAACCTATTTAAAACACATATTTTTTTGAAAATTTGAAAGCCATGAATATTTTACTTTGCAACTTTGGTACTTTGATGAATGCCATCATTGAAAAGTGAAACACACACACTGGACAAACATATAAAAAAATTAATCAAAATCGGTTCATCCGATAGGGAACTATAATTATAGTTTCCTAGCGGATGAGCCGATTTTACAAAAAACCTTACAGATACCTACCACTCATTTTTCGTGTCAAAAGCTAGAAATTTGTAGTTTTTCCAAAATCTACAGATTTTTTCTTCAAGCTACTGATTTTTTACGCGACTATCTACTGATTTTGTCAAATTCGATCTGGCTACACTGAGCGGAGCAAAGGAGATTAACAAAAAATTAGATATACAAAAAAGACACCGAAAAAGATGTAGCGGCGAGCGGATCGAGCCGCCGAAATTTTTGTTCCCTCTTTCGGGTTGTCACAAACTGGTTCAGAAAATAAATAACAGCGAGTGGAGCGAGCTCTGAATGAGCCGCAGCCTTTTTTGAAATTGGTGAGGTAGCGTCCATGCAAGACCCTTATGCTAGAAGCATGAAGCTAAATTATGAGCTACTAGCTTCTGCCCGCGGCTTCGCACGCTTCTTTCTATGGAAACGTTCAGAGGTAATTTCTACCCCATGGGAACTGATTTATGGGATAAATAGTAGCCTTTGTTTGATTCCAGGCTTAGAGCTACACCGGTGCAAAATTTTAGCTCAATCTGTTCAGTAGTTTTGGTGTGAAGACGTAACAAACATCCATCCATATATCCATACAAACTTTCGCATATATAAAATTAGTGTGAAGAACAGTTTTAAAGTTTCACGAATAACAACCAAATATGCGGACAACAGACTAAACACTATATAGAATCAACGGCGTGCGAAGCGAGCCGCGAAAAATGTTATAATCTGGCTGTGCGTGTGAGTTGTTTGGTATTAGACATTTTGCAGTTGCAAACTCGCCTGAAACGGAGAGGGAGTCTTGAACTAGAGCAAGCCAGAAGCTTATCAAAACAGCAGAATGTTATCAGAGGCAAGCAGAGCGTGCTGTGATAATTTAGTGGTTTCGTTAGATTTTTGGAGTGTTTGGAAAACTGACCTCAAACGAGGGATGAGCCCATGACCAGAGGCAGACAGTGTAATGTTGCCGGCAAGTTGAGCGAGCTGCGACAATTTTTGGTTTTTGTTAGATTTTGGGCAACTTTTTAGAAAATTTGGCAAAGTGACATAAAGCGGGCCGGGTTTTGAGCTTTGGATCATAGTCAGAAGGAACAAATGTTATCAGCGACCAGACCAAAACGTGAAAATTTTGTTGTCTACGAATTTTTTGTACTGGTTGACAAAGTGACCTCGCAGATTATTTGTTATATTTTGTGCTTTTTATTGTGGTGGTTGGATTGATACAAACTGACAATAGCGGACCAGCCAGACCAATAAAATTGGGAACGTTGCCTCTGTGCTAATCAAAACACAGAGCACAAATAACAGTAATACCGGCGAGCGGAGAGAGCCGCGATTTTTTTTATTGCTGCAGTTGGTAACCATAATCAATGTAACGGAAGTAAACAGGACAATATAATCATCAAGCTGTGGGTTGCAATTTTTTAAGTACCTAAACTAAGGTTTTGGGGGGTGTCATGACCCCCGTGACCCCCCCCCCCCCCTGGGACCGCGCCTGAGCCAATGTCCCAAGTATTTGAACCCCTTGACCATTTTAATGGTGTCCCCGTTGATATGAACATCGGGTACATTCTCTGGACCTCGTCCCGACCTGAACACCATCATTTCCGTTTTAGTTACGTTATATTTCAGCCCATGATAAATGGCATAGGTATTTCTCACAGACCAAAAGTAATTTCTGTAGACATTTGATCGAGGGGCTCAGAAGCACCATATCATCAGCGTAGCTCAAGTTGTTAACGCATACATCACCCAGGTAACAACCAACCGGTCCTTCTCAGCTCCTCAATCAAATTATTAATACTTTTTATCAAAAAGAAATGTTTACAAGAATTGGCGACATTAAGAAACAAGGAGTTTAAAAAAAAAATACACAAAAATATACCTATAGGCTTAGAAGAAGAAGACTTAGAATGATAGTTGACACAAACGAGGTAAGTCTAAAAAAATTAGACGGATCGTCGCAATTTTCATTTTGAGCCGTTAGAACAATACTTCAAATGAGACGGAAAGCAGCTCTCACATAAAAATATAAAAATGATCTGTTGTGCGGTGCAAGGATGTTTAAACATCAGTAACCGGGAAAATCATGCCGCAAATATCTCATTCCACCGGTAACTACTAATATTCCGTTTGTAATTTTGCCTAAAACAGTCATCAAAACTCATAAATAAATTTAAAAATTTCGTCCACCATTTTCGTGAAAATGTTGCTATGCACTGGGAAAAAAATACCCAGGTTTTGTTACTTAGTACTTAGGTATATAAAAATAGTAGAGGAGAGGGTGGAATTCCCTCAAGTTAGGACTTAGGAATCAAACTACGCGGAATATCACAGTTTTAGAATTTTCAGTCACTCGACGATATTCTGAGTAGATTCAAGATGTAAACTCGAATTACTATTTTACAAAGAAAATTACAATCAATGAATGGAAAAAATTAGAACTAGTATTTACAATTGAAACAATTGAGCTAACTGCAGCCTGTAGCAAACAATCTAGAGGCAGCTCAACTTATCGATATCAATACCAGTCGTCGCGTCCCCGTTACGCTGGTTGCATTGCCCCGCTGTATGGCAATGCTGGTGCGCTGCGCCAAATACTCACCAGCTCTCGGGTCCCGCGCCGCCGTCTCTCGGCTCGAAGGGGAGCAAATGCAATAAACTCAAATTTAAAATTGCAATCCATCCTATCATCATAACTGTTACAGTTGCACGTGCACGTGTTTTTCACTTTTTTAGGATTCCGTAGTCAACAAGGAACCCTTATAGTTCACCACGTTCGCCGATCCGTCCGCAGCTTAGTCCAGAGATTTTTAGTACTAGAATGCTGTAATTTGTCTAAGTTGGGCATTATTATTTGTGAAAAAAATGCTAGTGGTAGGTGGAGTGATTTTAACAGGAAGCTTTAGTATGCTTTACTAGTTGAGTACCTAATAGTCATCCTAATCAACATAAAAAATGTACTTTGGTAGGTTTGTGTAAAATAGGTTAATAAGTTGCTTTAGATAGGCCATGAACCGTGCAACTACTTACACTGCACGTGGCCGAACACGCACTTGACCGTCTATTTTAAATTATTGTTCCGAAAATGATCGGAGCCGATCTTATTTTGCAGACTTGGAGTAAAACCTTTTTGTCGTTTGACCTAGGTAGAATGATAGTAACCATAGGTACCGGCTGATATTTCGTAAAATAAAAAAAAACAAGACGTTGGAAATGGATTTTCATAGATTTTGACCTTTTAGATTTTTAGATTTTTTCTATTTGACAATAAACTATTGACACCTTCAGTAAATTGAAATAATGTAATATCAAAAATAAAAAGGTAGGTGATAAAAACAATGAAGTACTTTCTTAATAGGAACTTTGCTTCATTTACCCAATTTTTTAGGGAAAATGCTATTCACTTGCAACATTCAATCATACGAATGTGTGAGTGAAGGCACTGTATTTACGAGCAGTCAAAACACACATAGATCGGTTTTTGGTTACACAAATTGTCAAATTGTTGAATGACACTATCCCTCTGCTGAGACAGCAGCGAGTTTTTACTCTATGCCTATAGGTATCTATCCAGCGTAGTGTCAAAAACTTTTGCTATTTGATATCAGTATGTTGTGTTTTTTGTTACTTATTAATAAAATAAGTAATACTTATTAAGAAAATAATATAAGTAGGTCTACCGTGTAATTTCATTTTAAATTATTCAGTGAATTCTAGTGATTTTTTTTGTTCAAAATATTCCGAAATCTAATTTTGAGTTCTCTAGTTTTGAGACTATCTAGTGATTTTTTTTCTGCAAGGTGGCAACACTGCTGGTCACAACTGCTGTCTGCTGAAACGAAAACAATACAACAATTTCTTTGCGAATTACAACTAAAGTTTTACCCATGATGAACCACGGTCAAATGAGTATGCACGTACCCATGAATCCCGTGGGTGCGGCGCCGAATGTCGGCATGCAGATGCAAGTCCCAGGGGCTATAATGCAGCAGCAGTCTCCTCAACAAATGCAACCTCAGATGCCCCAACAGGCTCAGCAGGATAAAATGGATAATATCTCGAAGGTTAAGACATTGATGGGCTCTTTACGCGAATCCATACCGGTGAGTATAATAATTCTTGCTGTTCGCAGCTCCTACAACGGCTATACACTAGCCAGACTTGATTAGAATGTTTGTAAACAAACCGCCCGTACCCCCTAGATTAAATTTGTTGTCGGGTCTTTTATACTCAATTAACGGTACTTGGCGATTTTAGATCCTTCTATAAAAATTGCTTACAATTAAATCTGAAACTTGACACCAAGCAAGTGAGTTTTAGTTATTTGTGTTGTTGTTTGTTTACAAACATTCTACATCAAGTTGGCTAGTGTTGGCCGCCGCCAACTCAACTCGCCAACATGCTTTGAATCTCTACTTGTAATCAGGGAATCTTATACCCAGTTGAAACACAACTTGCGAATGATGTATACTTCTGACATATATTGAGATCTCTTTTATTGGGCTCTCAGTGCTTTTATGAGCTATTATTTGTCTCTACCTAACCAAGTTTCCTTTTTTATTATACAGAACTGCCACTATTCCTTACTGCCGTAAACATTCTATTGTATGAGAGATGTAATGGTTGGGCTAAGTTTCTGTCATGTTATATCTCCACGGTCAAACAAATTAATAATCATAAATAATTTCAATTTGAATAATAAAACTTAATAGCTAAAAATAGTTGAATAGGCTTAATTTTTTTAGTGTTATCCCACACATTGGGAAAATTCTAAAAATGTATAGAACCTAAAGTAAAAATTAATGACTGGGACTTAAAACATGTAAGAAGTTAACTTTTCTGATACATAAATTTTTGAGTAGGTACTTAAATAAATATCTGAGGCATTAAATATATTTCTGATTCATCATCACTATTGATACATCAACATCATAAAGTTGTACTATTTCCAGATGACACTCAAATCTGCTGCACAAATACTGCATCAAAACCACAATGTTGATTCAAACTCACAGTAAGTATCTATATGAGACAGTTCAACACTATTTTCAATTTAAAACTACGGAAACAGTCTACTATACTTTTATAGGACCAACTTGGGATTATTTGTTAAACAATAATTATGTTAACCAGCCAACAATTGGTGAAGATATTGAGTTACAAAACCAACATCGGAATTGAAAATCGGAGAAGGTTCTCAATTCTTTGAAGTTGTTTAGAAAAGAGCCTTAATCTACACTGAAACTGGCACATTGGCCTAAGATACAGTTATAAAAAAATAATCAACATACTTTTCAGAAAAAGCATTGACAACCCAGTTCCGCGTTTTGACAAGAACCTTGAAGAATTCTTCTCAATTTGTGATCAAATGGAACTGCATTTGGTAAGACTTTCATTAAATACATTTTAAAAAGAATATCAACCCTCCTAACATTTTTATCTGAGCTGATTTCCTCTACTGACATGAGAAAAAAATGATGAATCAAAAGTATGGTAAGTGCCTACAACCCAGCTTTCACCTGCAGCTTCACACGATAGTATTCATGATCAAAACTCTATGTCCTTTCCCGCGATACCATCTAACTTTTTGCCAGATATAATGATCAGCTATTAAGGTGTAAAAAGGTAACAGATAGACTATGTAACAGAAAATATGCAGATCTCAACAGAGCCTACACATTTGCGCTCCTTGGAGTCCCTAGGTCCTTGGGGTATAGAGGCAATCCGGGCTCTTTTAAATTATCTGAGCGTCTTATCGAAGCGACGCGTGACCGAGAGTATCTGGAGCAGCGCATCAGCATTGCCATACAGCGGGGCAATGCAGCCAGCCTCTTGGAGACACTTCCAACTGGTATTGATATGGTTCAGTTGGGCTACCTGTAGATTTGCAACAGTCTGCAGTTAGCTCAATTGTAAGTACTAGTTCTAATTTGTTTATATTATTTGATTGTAATTTTCTTTGTTAATACAGACAAAGTTTCAAAAATTTAATTATTTAAAGCCATTCTAATTCCATATTTGTATCCATCCATTGTAGTATCGAAGAGTCGGCAACCTGTACCAATAAGTATTGATAAGCTTATTATATCATATTTGAGTACAACGTAGTGGGCTATATTTTTTTTTATGTAACTTATATACCTAAGTTTAAATTATAGTTTGTTGTGCCTATATTTAATAAATAAATAAATATTCATGAATATTAGACAACAACATGGTCAATTTCTGGAATTATCACTGTGCCTCACGGAAACAGCTATATCTATCAGAGTATCTACCACACTATAAATTATTTGTTATTTGTGCTCCAAGCAAATAGAAATACAATACTTATCTAAATGCAACAATCGTTAACTTATTGACCTGGCAACAGTGTTAACTATCTGAGTTGCTATCTGTTGTCGTTTACGTGACTCTAGTCAAGAGAACATTTCGTCTAGGAACCCTGTTCATCAAACATGCAACTTAGATTTTATTAAGGTTTTTTTTGTTCATCAAACATGCAACTTAGAATTTATTAAGGTTTTTTTTGTTCATCAGACATGCAACTTAGAATTTATTAAGGTTTTTTTTTTGTTCATCAAACATGCAACTTAGATTTTATTAAGGTTTTTTTTGTTCATCAAACATGCAACTTAGAATTTATTAAGGTTTTTTTTGTTCATCAAACATGCAACTTAGATTTTATTTAGGTTTTTTTTGTTCATCAAACATGCAACTTAGAATTTATTAAGGTTTTTTTTGGTTCATCAAACATGCAACTTAGATTTTATTAAGGTTTTTTCTGTTCATCAAACATGCAACTTAGAATTTATTAAGGTTTTTTTTGTTATTATAGTGCGTAACTCAGGTCAATTTCTAAGAAATGAAATAATATCGCAAAAATTTGTTTCGACGGGGTCAAGTCCCGTCGAATTCGAAATTTTTTGCGATGAAATTTGATTTCTTAGATATTATTATGTTCAAAGTTCCCGCTCAATTTCGTGTATGCGGCTGTCAGTTGGATGCTCTTAAATACTGCCTCGTTGGTCTAGCGGTCAGATCAGACTTAGCTTGTTTAACCGCTGATTATGAGGTCTAGGGTTCGAATCCCGAGTCGGGCCAATAGTATTTATTGGGGTTTATTTCTAGCAAAAATATACACAGTAGCACCTTTTTTTTTATTCGGCGAGAAAATTCATTTGCGAATAAACTGGTCTGAGGGGACCAGAATTATGTGGGACTCGACGCCCTGAGAAGGACGTAATACCCACTAAAACCTCTCCGGTGTCCCTCTCTCGCCATTTTCGCCGAACCACGGGAACATTTAAACATCCGCGGCCCGACTGGCGTCCCCTCTTCCTCCTATACATGGCCGGCGAGCCCACCGATCCACACACTCGCCGACCCCATTCTTCCGTCACCTTTCCTCCCCCCGATTAGGACACAGATTGGATAGCCACAGTTGGAACCGCACACAGTAGCAGCCTGGAGTCAGGAATTTGGCGGTGTTCACAGATGTAGGAATATAGGCGGTGTTACACCCCCGTGCTTCGGAAAGCAGGTTAAGCCGTTGGTCCTGCACCTGACCTCTCCCCAGTCGTGTCGGTCTGTCGTCCCATCGGATTATGAGAGTGAGGGATTAGAGAGTGCACCTGTGTTTGCGCACACACTTGTGCACTAGAATATGTCCTGCGCATCTGGCTAGTCTCCGATGAGACTGGCCGCCGTGGTCGAAATTCGGCTAGGACGACATCATCGCTCTTAGATACGCTGGTTGTGCGTAACAAATCGGGAGAGATTAAAAAGATAGAACATTGTCTTAATAAATTTATTCATCACATTCAAACGTAAAAACCACTTTTTACAAAATAAATAATGCTGGTCAATTCACACAGCATTATCTAGCCCCAAGCTAAGCAGTAAATAAGTAATTAAATTAATTAAATTTTTTTCTATTTTTTGGTCGATAATTTTTGAATAATTTTCACCCCCTTTCGGGGTTTCACTTTATCCAGGGACACACTGTATATTGTTCTTACAAATATCTCTTTAATAGCTGCGCCCCGCGGTGTTACCCCCTTGAAAAACATATTTGAATTATTTGATCTTCCCGTAATTTTTTTTCCTTTATCTAAAGTATGTTATAAATCCAGGGCCCGTACTCTTCAAAACGAAATCGAAGTTTTTGATTCGTTTTCGTGCAAACGCTAATCTTATGCAAGCGACAGAAGAGTTGGTTTTGTACAACGACGAAAACGAAACTTCGATTTTCCTTTTCCGAGTAGGCCCGCAGGATATAAACTACCCCGTTACCAAATTTTGACCAAATCTGTAACAAAAACACAGATACATATAAATTAGATTAATATTTAATTAATTGATTGATTGTCGCTACCGTACCAGCTATTCTCGAACCGACCGTCTGTTGCGTGACGATGAAAGAGGCCGGGCAGTATGACACTAGTCCCATCCCATGGGAGTTGGGGAGGCCCATTGTGTGGGACGCTACATGCGTCGACACACTTGCGCCTTCCCATCTTCCGAGGACGTCCGGGAGGGCGGGTGCGGCGGCAGATTTGACCGAGGATCTCAAGAGGCGCAAATATGCAGGTCTCGACAGAGCCTACACATTTGCCCCCCTTGGAGTCGATACCCTAGGTCCGCGGGGTACCGAGGCTCTTCGGGTTTTAAAAAAATTATCTGAGCGTCTGATCCAAGCGACACGTAACCCGAGAGCTGGTGAGTATCTGGCGCAGCGCATCAGCCATTGCAATACAGCGGGGCAATGCAGCCAGCATCTCGGGAACGCTTCCGACTAGAATTGATTTGGATCAGTTGAGCTAACTGTAGATTGATTGCAACAGTCTGCAGTTAGCTCAATTGTTTCAATTGTAAATACTAGTTCTAATTTATGTCTATTATTTGATTGTAATTTTCTTTGTGAATAAAGATGAATAATAGATAAATTTTTATACAAACTTTTGCCCATACTACATATACTTAATCACTTTAATTATGTTAACACATTACTTAGTTGAAACTAAGTCGGTAATGTTTATTAGAAGTAATCAGATTACTTAGTAACGTTTTGTTGATTACTTAACTTAAACTGAGTCTATAAGCTTCATTCCGCCATGATAATTGGCAAAGTTTAACCTTGTATATGTTTACAAATACACTTGTTTGTGCAAAATGTAGGCAATAAACATCACATGACGATCATTGAAAGTGGCTGTATCTATGCACTGACTCTAATAATTTAATTGTATCGAAAAATATAAAAACTGACTTCTAATCCCATAATTTATCTTGAGAGTCTCTTGGGAGTAAAATTTTTATGGAACCACCTCATCATCATCATCACATCACACTCATATTATAGATGCGAAAGTTTGGATGTTTAGATGTATGGAAGTATGGATGGATGGCTCGACATCCGACAACACGCAGGCCATGATTGGATGTCGAGGTCTCAAGAGCGTCTAGAGTGGAGGCGTTTCGAGGAGGCCTACATCCAGAAATGGATCTATGACTGGCCGCGATGATGGTGATGAATGGATGGGTCGTTGTTACCTCTTCACGCCAAACTTTGCGAACTAAACGAACTACGGATCGAACTGAAATTTTGCATACATGTAATTCTAATCCTGGAATCGAAATCAGTTCCCATGGGAAAGGAAACGTTTCCATAGAAATAGTGCGCGCGGGTAGAAACTAGTCCTGTATAAAATAGCGAAAGAATTTTCAAAATCAGTCCAGAATTGACAGATAAAAGGTACCTACTGCTCGTAGTGTGTAACATTGGTAATTACCGCCGAGGCACGGCTCGGGTCTTATGAGAGCCGAGGACGGTAGTCATCAATACACACGTGTATCATACGACGTTTTTCAACACACTTGTGAATAAAATAACAATAAAAACTCATTGCGATCGGCCACAGACTAAAGGGATAAGGTTTTTTTTCTATTTTCCGCGCATAGGTTTGCGCCTATTCTGCCACGTACAAAATGGGGAATTTAAAGTTTTCTGTTGTTACAGAGAAAACAAAACTTATATTTGAGTGAAAGTTTTATTTATTAAACACGTACGAGTTAAAATTATCTATTTAAATAAGAAGTTGCATGAAATGAGCAAGCAATAGGAACATTAATTTATTTGTTCTGTTGAACACGATCTTTATTTTTAATAATGAAAAAGTCACAGTTTGATTATGGGTGTCATTCTGTGCCTAATTGCGGTGACCATAGAGCCACTTTATGGCTTATGCAAGTGAAAAAAAACTTACATTATATCCGAACACAGAACCTTCTCAACTTCTCATTTGAGTATTTATTTCAAGAATATAAACTATATCAAAGAAAATTACAATCGAAAAAAAGAAACAATTTAGAAATTTGTTTGTTTACAAGACAATGTTGTTTACAGCGCACGGCCCTCACGTGCATCCAGCAGGCGCAGTCGGCCGCGCATTACCTGCCGCTGTCGGTGATACCTTCGCGATTGGACAATGGACCCAGCTCGCAGGTAATTGGATAAGCGATGTAACCATGCATGGTGTTAATGACATAAATAAATTTAAAATAATTAGACGGCCTCAGTGGCGCAGCGGGCGAAGGTCCGTTTGTGACGCAGGAGGTTGCGGGTTCGATTCCCGCCTCGGGACAAATGTTTGTACGATCTGCAGATATTTGTTCAGGGTGTTCTGGATGTTTTCTATGTATAATATAAAATATCTATCTATGTAGTATAGTATTATAATATCTGAGGTAGTGTACTGTATTAAGTATATCAGTTATCTAGTACCCATAACACAATCTCTGCTTAGCTTGGGGCTAGATAATGCTGTGTGAATTGTTCAGCATTATTTATTTATTTATTTAAGTATACTGCCTCGTTGGTCTAGCGGTCAGCTTGTTAAACCGCTGATTAGGAGGTCCTGGGTTCGAATCCCGGGTTTTTCTAGCAAGGAAAATTCACAGTAGCAGCCCGGAGTCAAGAAGTGGTCGGCAAGCCATAACGTGCTTGCAGAGGCACGGGGGTGTAACACCGGTAGTCATGGTAGTCACATCACCTTGCGGTGACTACCATAATAATTGTGACGGTTGCGGAACCGTGTCGTATAACTACCAATTATTTTCTGTTGCCAGTAAAGATCATATCATATCAGCTCACAAACGTCAGATGCTGGAGATAGGCCTCCTCCATACAAAGATATATCTATACAGGGTCATTGTTAATTCACTGACACTGCGTAAAGTGCAGGTTCTGTCCATCATCACGAACACGTTTGAAAAGACATCGGTCTTTAGGCTGCACAAGTCGTCCGGTCCAACTCATCAGTGGGCGTGGCCTAAATGTATGCCATCTCACCTGACTTAATAGACATTTCCGCGCGCTTGATGAAATGCATATAAATTTATTCGTAAAACGACCGCGTAAAAAATGGGAATAAACTTGTAGCACAAGGGTAAGTATCAAAATAAATTTATTTCAGCTTTTGAATAACTAAACGGTATGTCGATACGGGCTTTATTTTAAAGTTTTTTTTCTCCGTATGTTATTTATTTTCGCCAAATCGGTGTTGAAATACGAACGTTTAGAAGCTTGTATTTTCTTTTATTTATACTATTTTACGGTTTCGGGTGTGTACAGACATAGATAATGACGAGATAAATTGATATTATCCTTAGTTTTGTATGGTCAACATCAAACAGCGTAGTAGTTACCCTTCCACGTTTGTATGGAAAGATGAGCGACTCGTTTAGTCTTAATTCTTAAATTTGGTATTGTGAGTTGGTACCTCCCTCTATTCAATAATCGTTCTTTTGAGAACCTTTCTGAGAGGCTTAATTTGAAACTAAACTTAAAAAAGACTCTGCGCTGAACTAACAGTTGGTGTACAAGTGGGAGAGCGATCTTTACTTCATTGGATTCCGGACGAACAAGTTTTTAAATTTTTCGAACAATTTTTATTAGGCAATTTACAAAAAAAAACGAATCCCTAGCGTCTTCACGAACGTGTTCGTGATGATGGGCAGAACCTGCAGTTTACGCAGTGTCAGTAAATAACCAATAACCCTGTATATATTTATGTATTTTATTCACAGGAAACCACCCTGAGCTACCCGCAGTACCTCAACACGGTCCGTCTCCAGATCTCCTACGCTAAGGACATCCACGACACACTCGTCGCAGCTGCCCAGAACATATCGCCTTCCGAATGATACTGGGGACATTCGCGACAGGCGAATGATATGGAATACGACGACTGTTAGTAATACAATACAATATAATGCCAAGGACACTATTTAGGAAGCTACTCTCAGCTTCCCGCAGAATCTAAAGATATCCACAACATTGCTCGCAGCTGCCTAGAACATAATTATAACCTTCCGAATGATACTTGGGACATTGGCGACAGGCGAATGATGTGGAATACCAGGACTGATAGTGATATAACAAAGGGCACTATCTATGAAGCTACCTGCATTATCATTATCATATCCAAAGACATCCACAACATTGGTCGCAGCTGCCCAGAACATATCACCTTCTGAATGATACTTGGGACATTTGCGACAGGCGAATGATATGGCGTCCTACACTACGTTTGCTGAGTCGCGGTTTCCACTCAAGAACACGTTTACTCCAGCGGTTGTCGGTTCTTTGCGAGATATGGCCGGCCCACTGCCACTTCAGCTAGCTAATTATTTTAGCCATGTCGATAACTTTGGTTCTCTGTCGGATGTATTCATTACGAATCCTATCCTTCATAGAGACTCCGAGCATAGCTCTTTCCATAGCTCGCTGAGTGACTTTGAACTGGTGGACCAGCCCTGCCGTGAATGTCCACGTCTCAGTTCCATAGGTCATTCATGACGGGTAGGACGCACTGATAAAAAACTTTACTTTTCAAGCATTGCGGTATGGATGACGAGAAGACTCGACGTAGTTTCCCAAACGCTGCCCAGCCTAGGCCCTCCGGCCAGGTGGGATGACGATCTGCGAAAGACTGCAGGTAGATGCTGGATGCGGCAAGCTGAAGACAGGGCGCTATGGCGCTCATTAGAGGAGGCCTATGTCCAGCATTGGCTAATATAGGCTGATGATGATGATGAATGATAATGGAATACGACAACTGTTTAAAATAACCTCAGCTACCCGCAGTAACTAATGACATCTACGACACTGGTCGCAGCTGCCCAGAACATATCGCCTTCTGAATGATACTGGGGACATCCGCGACAGGCGAATGTTATGGAATACTGTTAATGATCAAAGGACATTAGCTAGGAAACAACGCTTAGCTACCCGCTAACACGGTTCGTCAACAGATCTACGGTAAAGACATTTGAAGTGAAGTGTTATCAAGTGAGTGATAGTAGCCCATGTGGAATTGTGAAATCAGCCTTAGGACTTACGAGGCACATTGAAAGGGAATCGAAGAAAATGTTTGAAGTTCTTGATAGGATATTGAACCATATCTTCTCAAATTATGTATATCAGTTATCTAGTACCCATAACACAAGCTCTGCTTAGCTTGGGGCTAGATAATGTTGTGTGAATTGTCCAGCATTATTTATTTATTTATTTATTTCTATTATCTCGCGGGCATTTCGACGAATGCGCCGATTTTTTAACTGAGTTCAAGATAAGGAGGAGGTTCTATGTTGCTGTATACAAGGTAATTCCCTGACACTGCATAAACTGCAGGTTCTGCCCATTATCACGAACACGTTCGTAAAGACGCCAGGTTTAAATTCTTATATTTTTTTGTAAATCACCTCTAATAAAAATGAACAAATTGGATTGTCCTGAACCCAATGAATTACTAAAGACCGATTTTTCACTCCCACGCCTACAGTTAATTCAGGGTAGAGCCGTTTTAAACCGACGAAAAACAGAGGTGGTTTTCAAGTCGACGGTACATAATTTTTTTTTATGTATGACGCATATCTTTTTACAGATTAGTCCGATTTCAATAATTCTTTTTATAATGGAAAGGGATTTTGATTGATTCTTTTTGTATTGGATTGGGTATACCCCGAAGTTAGTCCCATTTAAATTTGGACTAAAAAAACTTGAGACACCCGGATGGAACGAAGTTCATAAGAGAGAGAGAGAGAGACAGACAGAGAAACATGCGCACAACGCACGGCTTACAATAATAGCTTACTATAGCAAAAAGTGTCGTTACAACTTTTCGTATGAATTTTGTCCGTTTAGCCCCCTTTCACAACGCGCGATAAGGAACTTCGTTCTAAAATCCAACCCTAAGGGTAGGGAAACAGGGGATAATTGATTGTTCACTCACTGATTGCAATGCAAGTAATACAGAGTAGTCCGATCTTGATAATTCTTTTTGTATTGGATTGGGTATACCCCACAGTTGGTCCCATATAAATTTAAAGTCGGTTCATAGTTTATTAAAACACGCTAAGTTTATTTACGAATCAACCTTTCAAAGGATGAATTATAGAAAAGAGGGTGGTAGGTACCTACTATCAATGCCAAAATTAAGAATTATGAGGCATTCCTCGTAGCGCACCCAGATGAATCGCACCCAGCTGAACCGCACCTAAGTACTTCCACATAGCGCACCCGTTTTGGTGCGATTCATTCAGTAGGTATAAATGTTAAGTTTTTATTCCTCGTAGCGCACCCATGACAATGTAGGGTCTAGTGATGGGGTTGTTTTCATCTAATTAGTAACCTATAGGTGGAAATTTATAGTTAATCAATCACTGATGAAACTGAAACGTAATTCAGTAACATGTTAAGTTTTTATTCCTCGTTGCGCACCAATGACAATGTATGGTCTAGTGATGGGGTTGTTTTCATCTAATTAGTAACCTATAGGTGGAAATTTATAGTTGGCTTTCAACTTACATTTACCCAGTGTGTAAATAAATAAAATTAGGATTTAGGTAATTAAAAGTAATATAATAATAATTTAAAATGTTTATTTTTGTCTGGATGATTGGATGCACATCAAATACAATACGAGTAGGTATCTATTTTATATCTATTTTGTAGCTTTAAGGTATTTTATATGCGAGTATTATCATAATATGATATGTATATGTAGTTTAAATGGTGTTAGTAATTTAATTAGTTTCAGTACATATTAATGTTATATTTTACAGCTACAAATAAAGTTTATCTTATCTTATATCTTATCTTAGGTATCTGATATCATCAGAAAACTAGAACACACTTAACACTTAAATATAGTAGGTATTAGATTTATGATTTCACAATCAGATTTATTATGTATACATATTTATATGACTTATATAATATAATATTTATATCTACTTACTCCTACTTATATATCTAAAATCACAAATGTTTCATTTTGAGTTCTTGTTTTATTATTCACTTTTATTTAACTTTGTTTACTTTAGGTTTTTAATCCTAACAATAAATATTTTTATTTAGTTTTTAACGATCAGTCTTACAAGTATATTATCCTAATTTAAGCCTGACATGATTTTAAAATTAGTAATCAAATGAAAATAATCATCAAATTATACAATTTAACAGTATTGTTTTTTTTTCAGGTGCTTATAGTAACAAAATTATGTAGATACCTGTAAAAAAACAAACATTACTTTTGAAACGACCTGTAAATATCGTTCAATGGAACATACAAAATTTCAGAACATCAGTTTCACGTTGCTTATAGTATAATATCCCTTAGTCTAGTTGTACTTAAATTTAGATAATAACATCAGTTCCATTGTTAATGATAATTTACTTTTTATAGTAGACGTTTTTTTTAATGAAAACTACTTTTTATAGTACCTACCTCGAGTACCTAGGTAAATTATCATTAAAATGGAACTGATGTGATTATCTAAATTTAAGTACAACTAGACGAAGGGATATTATACTATAAGCAACGTGAGACTGATGTTCTGAATTTTTGTATGTTCCATTGAACGATATTTACAGGTCGTTTCAAAAGTAATGTTGGTTTTTTTACAGGTATCTACATACTTTTATTACTATAAGCACCTGAAGAAAAACAAACAATACTGTTAAATTGTATAATTTGATGATTATTTTCATTTGATTGCTAATTTTAAAATCATGTCAGGCTTAGATTAGGATAATATACTTGTAAGACTGATTGTTAAAAACTAAATAAAATATTTATTGTTAGGATTAAAAACCTAAAGTAAACATAGTTAAATAAAAGTGACTAATAAAATAAGAACTCAAAATGAAACATTTGTGATATTAGATATATAAGTAGGAGTAATTAGATATACCATTACGGTAAATGTTGATCAGGCGCGACTCACGACGAGTACTTTGTTGATCCAAAAACACATGTTGATCCTAGCCTCTTTTGTTGATCCATTATGCATTTCCAGGAACAAGTGTGGCTCCGACCAGATCAACATTTGACCTCTTGTAGCCTTAGGCATTATGATACCATTTGTTGATCTAATATACAAATCCATTTTACACAAGTTGATCCGATTCAAATGAACCAATCAGAACGCAGCATTGGTCGAAAATGGCTGCGACGTTGCCGCTCCGTCTGGGGGAGGGGTCGACTCGTGTAGAAACGAACTGACTAGGTAACGCCATGTTCCATGTCATTTATTATTTATTGTGACATCGCGTTACCTAGTCATTATTTAGTTATTAAAACTCCATTGCGTACTTTTTTCTACTGTTAAATGTTGATCCGTCGATACTTTTTAACGATAATTCTGTAACTATTTTGTTTTATGCCATCGCTTTGTCTGTCCTTTTTTCCCTCTTTAATATCTCAGCAAATACCGCAGCTATAAGCTTGCAATTTAAAATAATATTATGTTTCGTGCGCCTTCACAGATTTAGAGACAAATCGATGAAAATAAAAATAAATGAATATGAAATTTTTTGAAAAGTATCGTTTTGTACATTTTTAACCCCCGACGCAAAAAGAGGGGTGTAATAAGTTTGACGTGTCTGTCTGTGTATCTGCGTATCTGTCTGAGGCATCGTAGCTCTCAAACGGATGAACCGGTTTTCGTTTAGTTTTTTTTGTGTCATAGATAATTTTATCCCGAGTGTTCTTAGCCATGTTTTATGAAAATCTGTTCTGCCAATAAACGTCAGCGGGTTGTTTAAAATTTTAATTTTGTCTTGTTCAAAACTGTTTTAAAATTTCTGCAGGCAAAATTTCAAACTTCATGAAATATTTTGAAAAAGTCGAAAAATTACTTAGCGATCCATTTAAAAGGTAGGTCGGTACCTACTATTTTTAGGTACCTTTAGTACCTACATAATCTGTATAATTGACAAACGTTCGAAACCCTCGGAGCGCGAGTTACACTCGCACTTGACGGATCTTGTTTGTTTGTCTAACTGAAACCATTAACCAAGGAAACAGTTGTTTTATGTACTTAACTTGTTGGTATTTCGTACCTTGTTAATTTTTATTTATAAATTTTGTAATGTTCATGTACCTATAGTCAAATAAATTATTTCATTACCATCATCATCATCATCATCAGCCCGTATACGTCTACTGCTGAACATAGGCCTCCCCCAAACGACGCTACAAATAGCGGTCCTCGCGGAGTCGCCTGCATCAATCGATGGATGGATGGGTGGATGAATAAATTGTTTTATTTTATTTATACCTAAATATTATTACTACGATAAATAAATATTTATTGATACGTTACACCTATCAGGGGCCACAGTAGTGGCCCGAGTGGAGTACACAACCGCACCAGGAATCCTATTTTCGACCCATATCTGGCACTTTTGATTTCGATATCATTGTTACAAATTAAACCTAGTACCTAAAATTTTTTAAAGTAGTTAGTACCTAAGCGTGGTTAACCTACTCTGAATATTACTAGTGTCACTGTCAGTCATTCATTTTAGTTTGGCAAATTACCCTAAAGGTATCGGTGGTAGTTATTTCGTCATCATCACTCATATAATATATACCAATCATAAAAATGTATAGGTTACCTACCTAAATTCCAGCAGGCCTACAAACGTGGAATTTAGAATGGGCATGATAAGTTCAGGTTCAAAATAAAGGAAAGTGTTTAAAATCATCACACTAATATTATAAATGCGATAGTTTGGATGGATAGATGGATGGATGTATGGATGTTTGTTACTCTTTCACGCCAAAACTACTGAACGGATCGGGCTGAAATATTGCATTCAGGTACCTCTAATCCTGGAATCAAACATAGGCTACTTTTTACCCCATAAATCAGTTCCCATGGGATAGGAATCACTTCAACGCGTGCGAAACCGCAGGCATAAACTAGTAATTTGATGGTGTTCTTAGTTCGCCGTGTGGTACCGGCTTCTGGCATAGGTTTTACCTACAAACTTCAAATTTGCAGGTTTTTTCTACTGTGAAAAACAAAGGGAATTCACAAATAACAATTTTTAGGGGTCTGTCGTCCGAACCCTTACCCAAAATTTCTTATTTACCTACTTCTCATACCTCCTCAACCTCAACTTCAACAACCTGTATTGGTCCACTACTGGAGCCAGGCCTCCCCTTGATAAGCGTCTTATTGGCTTTTATCACATGGGGGTTATGCCCATAATCCCCAAGCTGGGCAGGCGGGTTGGGAATTGCAGTTTGGTGATAGAATTGTTCTGCAGGGGCTGCTGCCCGCCCCCGGTGGATAACCCTTAGTTGCCTCTAACGACACCCGCGGGAAGAGTTGGGGTGGTACAAATTCTAAGACGACACCACACAGCTTCTAAGGGCTTGAAGTACGAAATAGGTAACTTCCCTATTTCATGGCCGTGTGTTGCCGGCTTAGAATTTGTACCACTGCAGAACTAACTCCACCACCGAAATACGATCGACCAACCCGCTTGCCCAGCGTGGGAATTATGGGCACTAACCCTCAATTCATTTGAGGGTACGGGGAAGCCAGAAAGACATGACTTCAGTTCTTAACCGCCTCGCTATTCCTGGCTATGGTAGCGGCCACGACAACGGCGGGGCAGGGGTTGCTAGGAATAAAGCAGCGTACCTGGCAAGAATTCAAAACTCTCGCATGAGACTCTCGGGCTGATGACGGGATAGGGACGGGACCAAATGACGGGAAACCCCAGCGACTTCGTCAGAGAGGTTAGACCTGAACAAGCAAATTGCAAAGATGGTACGGCGCAAATTTCGGAGCTCCAACACACGCCTCAGAGATCTGATCTCTATCGCCTTGAAGAGGCGATAGCGCGAAACCCAGGGTCTAAGATATTCACTCAGCAGCTTGGCAGGAGCCACCTGATGAAGCTCAAAACGCACGAAGGGAGGACCGTATTGTCGAAACCGGAGATCTCCGCTGAAGTGGAGGATTTCTATGGTCGTTTATACACTGCACATGCCCGCCACTCCCGATGAGAAGACCATGATTCCAGAGCCACCCTGACACGCCACTATACTGACAGTCAAGAAGAGATCGTGTTAGCTCTGCTGAGGCAGCTTAAAAATGGAAAAGCCCCGGTGAGAACAAAATAGCATCAGAGCTTTTGAAATCCAGAGTTATTTAAATTCCCGAAAACAGAATCTGTGGCTGAAAAATGTTCTACTTAATAAATTTCATTTCAAGAAAAAAAAAAATTATCCATGTGCAGAGCTCATTATCGTTGCTGAAATTATGGAAACTAAGTTTGAAGAATTTAATGGAAAACCTAAAACCTAGATCTAAATCTCGAATCTCTCAAAACTAAAAAGCTTGAGAACTACCGTAACGGATATGACGTAGGCTTGGGAAAACCCACGTGACCGTTGTTTCTCGGAGTAGCATACCTTGTATTATTATACCATGGTAAGGGCATCAACATAAACGACTACATCTGCGATGCGCTGATGACATATTTTTAATGGCGGAGTCTCTAGTGGAGCTGAACTAGATGCTGGACGGCCTAGCCTCAGCCTCACTGAATCAGAATTTGAAGAACCAAAGTCATGATCAATGGCCTCATTGATCCGGGACCGGTCGTCGTACATGACCACCTTCTCGAAATTGTTTCCGGGTATACTAATCTTGAGAAAATTCTGCAGTTAGGTAAAATAATTATGAGAAAGAGGCCAAGAGGAGGATCCAGATAGACTGGCAGTGTTTGGGGAACTACGTCGAGTCTTCTCGTCATCCAAACCGCAATGCTTGAAAACGAAAGATTTCAATCAGTGCAACACAGCTCAAAGAATTAGCAAGCTGAAGTGGCAGTGGGCAGGCCATATCTCGCGAAGAACCGACAACAGCTGGGGTGTATGTGTTCTTGAGTGGAGACCGCGACTCGACAAACGTAGTGTAGTACACCCTCCGGCCAGGTGGGATCACGATCTGCGAAATACTGCAGGCAGATGCTGGATGCGGCAAGCTGAAGACAGGGCGCTATGGCGCTCATTAGAGAGGGCCTATGTTTAGCAGTGGACTTATATAGGCTGTTGATGATGATGATGATTATGATGATGAACGACCTCAAGTTGGGGCAGCATGATCAGTGAAGACCGTATGTCATTCATTTCAGCCTAATATGGAATATGGCTTAATTCGGCTAAAATTTATTTAAATCATGAAATTTGTGTGGCTATTATTAGTTTAAATTCTCGAAACGATTCCCACCACAGCGCATGCGGCGGCGTTGCCGCTCTGAAAACAGACGATGTAGACATTTGTGGCTCCAGAGTCTGCGGATCAACATTGTCTAAGCTAATGTTGCGCGTAGCTAAATATGTTACGGATGTAAAAAAGACGTTTCGGTGTAAATTTTTTGACCGTTAGTGGATCAACAAAATTTTGATATCTTGGGATATTTTGAACGCGAGTATCTTGATAACCAGTTAATGTAGATCTAGCGTTGCCATGTGCTCTTCAAATGTGGATCAAAGTATATCTGTTTACTAGGTTTAGATTCGAATGTACACCTGAAATAGGTGGATCAACATTAGTTAAGAAATCGTACTGGATCAACAATTACCGTGAAGGGTTCATTAAATAGATATAAATATTATATTATATAAGTCATATAAATATGTATACATAATAAATCTGATTGTGAAATCATAAATCTAATACCTACTATATTTAAGTGTTAAGTGTGTTCTAGTTTTCTGATGATATCAGATACCTACTCGTATTGTATTTGATGTGCATCCAATCATCCAAACAAAAATAAACATTTTAAATTATTATTATATTACTTTTAATTACCTAAATCCTAATTTTATTTATTTACATACTGGGTAAATGTAAATTGAAAGCCAACTATAAATTTCCACCTATAGGTTACTAATTAGATGAAAACAACCCCATCACTAGACCTTACATTGTCATTGGTGCGCAACGAGGAATAAAAACTTAACATGTTACTGAATTACGTTTCAGTTTCATCAGTGATTGATTAACTATAAATTTCCACCTATAGGTTACTAATTAGATGAAAACAACCCCATCACTAGACCTTACATTGTCATTGGTGCGCAACGAGGAATAAAAACTTAACATGTTACTGAATTACGTTTCAGTTTCATCAGTGATTGATTAACTATAAATTTCCACCTATAGGTTACTAATTAGATGAAAACAACCCCATCACTAGACCCTACATTGTCATGGGTGCGCTACGAGGAATAAAAACTTAACATTTATACCTACTGAATGAATCGCACCAAAACGGGTGCGCTATGTGGAAGTACTTAGGTGCGGTTCAGCTGGGTGCGATTCATCTGGGTGCGCTACGAGGAATGCCTCAGAATTATGTTCTGGTGTCTTCACAAACGTGTTCATGGTGATGGGCGGAACAGTAATGATTATTTTGATGACGAGATCAAAAAGGGTCGAGTCTCATCAAAATTTCATTTCCTACGGATTAGTAAGGAGTTTGTTGAAGTCTTCAACTCCCAACTCTTCCCGCGGGTGTCGTAAAAGGCGACTAAGGGATATCCACCGGGGGCGGGCAGCAGCGCTGCCTGCAGAACAATTCTACTTACCACCGCTGCGTTCCCCAACCCGCATGCCCAGCGTCGGGATTATGGTCATTACCCCCATGAGATAAAAGCCAATAAGGCGCTTATCAGGGGGAGGCCTGCGTTCAGTAGTGGACGAATACCTACAGGCTGTTGAGGTTGAGATTGTTGAAGTAGATTTTTAGTTTTTTCAAAACAATCTAATTATTTTTCTTCATGAGTCTTCAAATATTCGATCCCCTTTCTATGTGCGTTGACCTTTACTTTAGTATTAGTATCAAGTCTTAGGGCGAGGAATATAAACGTTCGCAGCCTATTGCAAATACTTGTAGCGATTGCAAATATAGTTATAAGGTAAAGTAAATAAATATCTTTATTTTTATGTAACTGATTGTTTTAAATTTCATTTCCTTATTAGACCTTAACTAGGTAATTCTCAAGCTGACTGGTATTGCCACCTTTAATAAATAGAAAAACATCTAACTAAATAAAGGAGAATGGCGCGACAAGAACCGCACTCACCCCGAAGATGACCCGTTAGGGGATGAAACGTGTTCTTCCAACACAAACAAGGTTCGTAGTAAACCCGCTCACATTCTTAATGTAAGGGTAACAAGGATGAATGGGAATTATCGAAAATGATGAGTTATTTCAATGGATAAAATATTTTATTATGGAAAAGAAGAATATCTAGGAAATCAGTACATTATATTCCTTATCTTTAACAAAAGCTCTACAACTATCCTCCTATATTAATACAAAAACTGACATAAACTTTAACTTACAAACTAAATATTCGAATAACACTAACTTAATAAATTATACATTTCAAACTCTCGAGATCATAATACTCTAAAATTTTAACATAGCACTCATTTATTTCATTTTTTAAATGATAATAATGGCACATAATCACTAGTTTCATATAAATATGGCTAAAATGGGAGTAGATACATAATTCAAGCCTTTTCATGTATGACTCCTACTGAGAAAAATTTGAAAACTCTTAACTATCACAAAATTTATATAAGAATACTATCAGTCTTAAATCAGAAGACGCAGGAACATTTGTTAATTAATCAGATTCAAATCCATTCCAAGCAGATATTACCTGAAACAAAAATAAATAGGTACGTTAAATTATTTTACAAACATTTAAATCATCTGCGTAAAGTGCCATCGAATACCTACTTCATACACCACATTACTCTAATATTATCAATGTGAAAGTTAGGATGGATGGTTGGATTTCTTCACGCCCAAATTATCGAAGGGAAATTTATCGGGCTGGAATTTTACATTATAGACCTCGAACAAAACGTAAGCTACTTTTTATACCATAAATCAGTTCCCATGGGATATACCTAAATCACCTTTAACCTTTTCCATAGAAACAATTAAAGGGCATTAACGGCATACGTTTTCACTGTCCAGTATCTCGCTGGTAGGTGCGCCTTGTGTGTCTGGGCAATGAACGTGTTAATCATACTTCACAGATCGCTATAAAGTTGCAATTAAACCAATAATGAACCAAACTATCACTGCATACCGCGCCATTAGGTGCTTGCTACCTACACGAAAACGTGACAGTGACACCGCTGTGTTTGTTTGTGTGCGTAACTGCGTGTTTACATGAGTAAGTATATCTATACAACTTATCTGTAGCTATTTCCATTTTAAGAGAACCCTATTCTCTAGGTAAACCTAGGTAATTAAGGATTTAAGACGCTACTAATCAAAACACAAGTACCTAATCTTTTGTCAGTAAACGATATTGATAGAAACGAAAATCGAAAATAAACGATATATTTTTGTCAGTAGACGCTCTAAAATGAATAGATATCGCTTATACCTATAGGAATCACTGATTTATGGTATTATCTTTGCATTGATTAGAACCGCGACTAGGCAAACGTAGTGTAGGACGCCCTCCAGCCAGATGGGATGACGATCTGCGAAAGACTGCAGGCAGATGCTGGATGCGGCAAGCTGAAGACAGGGCGCTTGGCGCTCATTAGGGGAGGCCTATGTCCAGCAGTGGATTAATATAGGTTGATGATGATGATTGATTAGAAAGCTATAGTCCTCAACTTCGTAGCTCGCAATCGGCCTGACAACAGGCCTGGCCTGCTATCTAACCGACAAACAAGCCCTGGGGGGCTGCAGCACAAAATGCATAAATTTACAATATTACAATATCAGGCACACTAGGGACGCGTTTGTTTGCGCATCGTTGACCCGAGATAAACTTATTATGATGACATAAATAAAGACATAATTCTTGCATGGAATAATACAGTTCGATTCGAACGCATATCTGACATGACAATGGATGAACAAATACGCTGTCGTGACGGACTTAGTAATTTCTGGATGCTTGGGCGGAAATTTTTGAGTTTTTGTTTACGATGCTCTGAACTTAACCTCGCGCGTCGGTTTCGGTTTGCAGTGCAATTATGTATCACACATAGGTTGTCGTAGTAGGTGTAGGCACGGTAATATTATCCAACAGTATTTGGACTCGGCCGTATCTTTGAAATAAATGCCTACAGCCGCGCGGTAGGTAAACATGCGATAGGGCTGCCCGCCTCCACCATTTTAATTACATTTGCCTACTTTGTGTTTCCATTTAGTTTTGTGATTGTAAATATAGGAAGGTACTTTTTTTATATAAACAAATAAAATACTTTGTGAATTGAATGGGAAGTGTTCAATAAAAATGCGTGTTGTTTTTTGATTGGTAGATTTAATTAAAAAACGTGTTTAGTTTGAATAACAAATCGGTCTTATAAATTTGCGACCGAAAAATATTTGCGCCTCGACTGAGACGTACCTACAAAATGCTTTATTATTAAAGGGCATTGGGTAAGTTTGTATGGAGTCGTGGCGTTGTTTTTTTTTTATGCGGCCACTGATGGAATTTGTGTTGAATTGATGTACTACACCTGTATATTCATTATAAAAAACAAAATACGCCGTAACTTATATCGGAGCCGAAATATTCGACTTTGAAGTTGAGAACAATATCATCTAAGTTAGTGATAAAATGCACTTTAATTTCAAAAATACTATTATTTTACGTATGGAACGAGTAAGTTATGATTAAAAAACATGTATCCCATCAATAATATTTTATTTCTAATACTACTATATAATATGTAGGTGTTTATGGTCATATAGCTATTTTGAAATGGACATCTTTTTCGTAATCTACACAGTCGAGTTAGTCGAAAACGATACCCATATAAGTAGGTGTGATGTCACACAGCAAGGCTCGCTTCGCTCGCCTTGCGGTGTGACGTGTGTCGGATTGCGGTGAGCGAAGTGAACCGCGTCATCAAATTCGTAATCCTCACCCCCATGTTAGTCGAAAACGATACCCATATCAGATTTTTGGATGGGGAAGGGGGTTCCGGGTGGGGCACGCGGGGGTCACAGCACGGCTCGCTTCGCTCGCCGTGCAATTCCCCAATAGTCGCATGCAATAGTCGCTTCGCTCACCGCAATACGAACCCGCTCCTATATAATGCTAGTTGAGCGATAGCGTCACGCAGGTAAACGAATAGAGCGCTGTGATTGGTTAGCATAACTGAACCGAGCTCCGGGCCGGTTTACAATCGAGCTCGTTATGTTTAATTTCATTCTACTACTTCTATGAAATGCAATGGTTACTAAAAACTGTAGGAAAGTCTTGTTATTTGTTTATTTAGACGATCATTTTATGATTTTTTGCCATTCGATATCTCGCTTCCGATATATTTTAGATAGTGGCTGTGGTAATGAAAGTTGCTCATTTTTGAGAGTACTAATTAATGGCAATAGTTTTTTAACTGGCCGCGGACCATCAAAAACAACGCCACTTTTACCCAATGCCCTTTTAGGAGATTTTTTTGGAGAAAAAGGAATATCTTTTACTTGGTTATAGATACCTGCAGCTACTTAATTAAATATGTACCTGAACTTATTTTTAGAGAAAAAATCGCGCGGTTATTGTTAAAAAACAACACACCATCCGTTCGTCACTGCGGCACAGCCGCGACTGTCTGCATGCTGAGCGCATGCCGAGATCGAGGCGCGTAGGTATAGCTCGCGTTTCGCCCGTTTGTATGAAGTCGGATTACTTATAGGATAATATTACCTTGGTGTAGGTATAAAACGTTCGTAGATCAAATCGATCTAAGTATAAAGGGGGAGATGAGGTACAGCTTCTCGAAAGTTGAAAGCTCATATTAGGTCCACCCACCTCAGTCATAGTCGGAACGGGCGGCGCCATGAATAAAAATAACTAATATTTCTAAAATTGTTAACATTTTAATCACGGAAATAATTCCGTGATTTTAATCTTTAGTTGATAAAAAATAATAAACATTTGAACCAATTAAAATTCGGCGTGTTGCGCGTGCTTGCTACGACTTGCTTTAGTGTGATTTATTAGCTAAAAGACTACAGCAATTATGCCCTCTTATTTGTTCATTATAATTATTGCAGAAGTTTGGAAATTTACCTAATGTGCTAGTGTTTTACGTGTAGTTGTAAATTTGTAACACAGTCCAGTTGTTGAGTACCTAAGCGCTGGGAGAACGTACCATATCTACAGATTTCAATTATATCTATGTAGAGACTGTGGTTTTCCTACGATGTTTTTGTAGGTAGCTAACTATCATATCTACTGCAGATAACGTAGTATGTAACTACTAATGTACAAGCCAGGCTTGGCCCCCAGCGTTGTCAATGAAATTCAATGCTAATAGTGGCCTTATCATGTTAGTAACAATTGATAAAGGTTACTGAACTGGCCAAAGAATCTAGTAGCGTAACGTTCCGAACCGGCAGATAACACTGACATAACAACAGTAAAAAATAATTATTCATACATTTTCGCGATAACAATGAGTAGGTACTTGCAGGGTTTGTTTTTGTTAAATGGCCGTGGCCCGGTAAGATATGAGTGAAATGATAATTTAAAAATAAACATGGTTTTTGTTCTGTTATGCACTGCCCAGGCTGTCTGGGATATTATCAGATCCTGATAATGTCCGGGCAATGCAGTCTCCCGTGTACCATGGGTTATTTATTACCTACGTATCTGCTGTAATAAGTTTTCGAGATGACAATGCGCAAAGGTTTATTTTTAGGTCTTTCATTTAGAAGGCATTTTCCTGGGAAAGTACCCACCGTTTTATGCTGGTTAACACTAGAGTACACGCGCGGCCTACTATAGTAGACCAGGGTAACTCTTTTTGCAATAACTTTTTAACTAAGCGCGCTAGAAACTAGTGATTCCAGGTAATCCTCGTCTGATATATTTGTCACAACCTCAGTACCCCGTGCGACCTCAGCGCGTACGCATGCACAAGCAATTTGGCGCCAAAAGTGCGGGCCTACTAAAGTAGTCCGCGCGTGTATTGGTGTACCAAATGCAGGTATGTAACTTTTGATGTATTATTGATTTATAACGCTATTACAATGTTCTTTTCTAAAAAATTGTATATTTATATGTATGTATATCAAATGATTATTAATTATTTATTAGTTACAAGTTGTAAAATGTATTTCTTTTTTCCTAATTTAGTACTTTTTTACAGATTTTCGTCATGGATGATCTACAAGTGGAAAGGTGGCTGCGAGAGGTAGAAACTGAAGATGAAGAAGTGATTGAGAGTGAAGATGATGAAGTTCAGCCAGATCCAGATTTGCAGGCCCTAGTCCGCGAGTCAGAACGTGAAAATGAAGAGGAAAGATTGAGCGAATCAGACGAAACATCAAGTTCAGAAGACGCGCCACTCTCGGAACTTGCAACCAGAAGGCACGGTGCAGTCTATAAATCTACGAACGGAACTATTTGGCAAAAAGATGTTCCACTAGCCACGCGAGCTCGACCCCAAAATATTAGGATAAGACCACCAGGCCCAAAAGGAGATGCAGCTAGGAATGCTAAGGATCCGTGATCCTGTTTTGAACTGTTCTTCACGCAAGATATCTTGGACATCCTGGTAAGGTGTACTAATATATACATAGAAGAAAAATAAAAGACGATTACCAAAGAAACAGAGATGCGAAAACCGAAAAAGATAGGACAAGTTGGTCGATGTGCACTCTGCTCGAAAGCCCGAAATCGGTCGACAAAAAAGTGGTGCAAGACTTGCAATAAATGGATTTGTCCCGATCACCAAGCAGTAGTGTGTCCTGAATGCCACGAAACTAAAGAAATTTGTAACTAAGTTTAGTTTTATGTTAGAAAAAAACATGTTGATCTCAGAAATGCCATTTTTGTTCCTTTTTCTTAGATATTTACAAAATTGTTGATTGTTCAGTATTCATAATAATTTATCTAAAATGTACGGTTGTAAAACTAAGTAAATTATATAACTTTTCCATTCCATTTCTTGTTTTAATCAGAAAGTTAGGAATATACAATATATTGACATTTTAAAATGGCCTAATATAGTAGGCCACGCGTGTACTCGTGTGAAAAAAAGGGGCGCGTGTACTGTAGTGTTAAGCGTTTTAATCATTGATTAGATGAAAAAGGAAACGATTGGTCGTTTCGAATAAACAGGAGATTACCTAAAGTACTAATTACTAACATGGTAAAAATCTGCCTTCCTAAGCATATGACGTATAAACTATTGTAGGTACCTATAACAGGGTGTTTTGGAATATGTAAGGGCTTTCTTCGCATTTGGACTCAAGATTGGTCCATTATGCGTCAGTAATCCAGATAGATATTTTTTTTAGAATTTTGCTGGTTTGGTACAATTTTAATTGCTGACAATATATACACCGACAGGTCTCACAGCACCCGTATTCTGGGAACCAGATACCTGTTTGATCTATTCTCTGAGCAGCAGCGGCTCTAACGTGGCAACGAGAGATCCGTTATTTTTTATTAGTGGTAATTTGGATTTTTTATAAACCGGCCTTGTTTATTTTTTCAACTTAAGTGCCTTCTAACCTTAACAGGTTGGTCGGCGTTTTAATATTCCAGCAATAGGTAAATAATGAAAGCGCTATTAGTTGTAACCATTGACATTACCATTGATTTTTTCGTTAAAATAAATAACTTGGTATGTACTATCTATGTACTCGTATATTATTATGTATATCAGTTATCTAGTACCCATAACACAAGCTCTGCTTACCTTGGGGCTAGATAATGCTGTGTGAATTACCAGCATTATTTATTTATTTATTATTTATTTAGTTTCATAATATTTTAATGCTGTGTGCGGCGCACACAACAGCTGTGTGGAGCAGTAAGTATGAAGCAGGCGACGCGACGCACAGAGGGCAAGTACCTACCCTCAAAATCTGGCAGAAATAATATTCAAATTTATGAAAAGTTGTTTTGAAATACCTTCTTATTTTATTTCAGTAGATTACTAACCTACCTACGATTTGGCATTATTTTATTACTTCAGAACCAATCCTGATTGTCAGAAGAATTTGTCGATAACGAACCATAGTAGATAAATGAACTTAAATTATCCAATAGGTAAGTAATTAATAATGTCACTTATTAAAGTCTTTGTTACAAAGAAAAGAAGTCTTTTTCCAGCAATTATTTGTAATATTACCTATAGTTACTTGATACAGCATTCATTGACATTATAATAAATCAATCGTAGTATGTTTTTCTTCTGATAACTGCTAGCGATATGCGAGTAGCATTCAACTTTGTAGTCTATGAACTTATACAATACCTACCTAATGAATATTTTTACTGGTGACAATAACAAAGAAGTAATTCTAAGGTTTTTTGTTATTATAGTGCGTAACCCCACACTAAGGGTAATTTCTTAGAAAATTTTTGCGATATTTGATTTCTAAGAAAGAAATAATTGTACGTGGAGAAGATAACAATACAAAACGTACACCCTTTTCGTGGTACCCTGTAAGGGTGCACTAAGCCGAAATTTTTAGCACAAAAATGTGTTTTTTTATTCATCCTTCTCGTGTTTTTTTTACATGCTCTCTTTCATTATTTAACATTACAAAATGTAACGCACAAATGTATTTTGCTTGTTTTTTCAGCAAAACCAGTGTTTCGTCATGAAATTATTACAAAAAAATTCTGTAGGTAACTCCATGGAAATTACAAAATAATAATAATAATGTAAAACGCACGTAAAAAGACACGAATATCAAGAAAAACGTCTCCATTTTTTTTTCAAAAGAATGTTCGTTGTTCAGAGAATCGTAGAACAAACGTTGACCCCCTTGGTGTCTAGAATCATCCCTTTTTTGGCTTAGTGCACCCTTTCTGTGGCACCCTGTGTAAAGATGATATCGGAAGTTAATTAAAGAAATCTACGGTTATTGTTTTTGTTTACCCCAACCTCTCAGGTCTCCAGAATTTATATCAGTTGATTTTAACCCTGTACCCCTACATTCGTGAGCATTAGAAAACCAAAATAAGTACCTAGTAGATACCTTTACCTAGGTTAGTAATAATTTTATTTCGCATCGTATTCAATAAAGATACCTATAGGAAAAAATCGTTGCAGGCAAAAACACAGGATTAGGTAAGTCAGTTAGAAAAAATACTATTCCGATAAAATTAAAACGCTTTAAAAGGGTCAACGTGGGCCTATCTGGGATCCGCATTCCATCCTGTTTTTTATTTTATTTTTATACTCAGTGGACTCAAATCACAGGTACAATCAACCTTATTATTAACTAGTTTCTGCCCGTGGCTTCGCACGCGTTGTTTCTATGGAAACGTTAAAAGGTTTTTTCTATCCCATGGGAACTGCTTATGGAACTATCCATCCATCCATCCAAACTTTGGCATTTATAATAAGTATTAGTTAGATTGAACAATCTTAAACCTCGCAGGATTCAAAAGATTTAAAATAAGGAAGGTATGGTTATATTAACAAATAACGATTTTGGGCAAGCACTGCTTTCCATTAAATAAATAATGCTGGCCAATTCACACAGCATTATCTAGCCCCAAGCTAAGCAGAGCTTGTGTTATGGTACTAGATAACTGATATACATAATACAATACACTACATAGATAGATATTTTTTATTATTCATAGAAAAACATCCAGAACCCTGAACAAATATCTGCAGATCGTACAAACATTTGTCCCGAGGCAAGAATCGAACCCGCAACCTCATGCGTCGCAGGCGGACCTTCGCGCCGAAACGGTACATTACGCCCCGTACCTAATACCGGTCAGCATCCGGCTTGAGAGTCCAAAATTCGTGGCCCTAAAACTCGAATCAGTAACGAGATTGAATCGAACGAATTCATTGCAATTACAGAAAACGTGATGCTGATAGTAGGTATTTAACTTAACTTTAATATTTATCGAATTGTATTACTTAAATAGTTATCGCTAGAAACGTTTATGGAAATAGACAAAACAATTAAAATATCTAGTAAGGTGATCTATTATGATTATGACTAATTGGGTAGGTAATTATTCGATCGCATAGCAACCAAAAGATACAAGAATGGCGTGGTGCTAAAACAAGAGATTAGAATGCGCGTGTGGAGTTAAAAAATATTGGGTATCATTTAAACGGTCAGCAAACTAGAGGTTTTGTCAGCCGAAAAATGGATTTTTCCAGCAGAAAAAGTGAATTGAGCTACATCTAATGGTCGGCAAAAATTACTTATTGGCCAGCAACTGATGTGACATTAGAAAAAAAAATTGTTTATGTTTTTGAACCAAGGCACGTAGGTACCTATTTCTAATAGGCACTTGCACATTATACAAGTGTTAGTATTTTATGTTTGGTGTTATTTTGACTTGACTTATCAGACACTTGAATTACAATTTAAAGATTTATGCTTACCGTTGCTCATCCGAACACCTGCTGCGCTGCATACGTGATGTGAAGGTAGCCGTCTGGTCCTCGGAACTGCTCGTAGGCCTGCGCCATGGTCATGCTGTGGCTCACGAGGACTTTGTCACTCACCAGGAGGTACAGGGCCTTT
The DNA here is from genome assembly GCA_963564075.1 of Eupithecia subfuscata. Taxonomy (NCBI): domain Eukaryota; kingdom Metazoa; phylum Arthropoda; class Insecta; order Lepidoptera; family Geometridae; genus Eupithecia; species Eupithecia subfuscata. The sequence continues at coordinate 2,129,990 of OY751116.1, read as the reverse complement.
GGGAAGAATACAAAATTAGGGTAAATATCCCGTTCTAAGGGTTTTGTTATTATTGTGCCTAAGCCCTCACATTTAGGGTACCTAATTACTATGGAAACATATAGATAATATCCCAAAAACTGCGCTAGAGTCCCGAAAGGAAGGCCCTAAGTTTTTCGACTCTTACGTCACTTGACCGTAGCGCAATAGCGCATTCCCGTACTGAGGGAAGGATGCGGGTTCAAGTCCCGTCGAAGTCGAAACAGTTTTTGGGATATGTAATTTGATTTCTAGAGGTAGGTAGGTACCTAATAGGAATTATTACAAAACCTTATTAACAAAGAAAATTGCAATCAAATAACATAGAAACAAATTAGAACAAGTATTTACAATTGAAACAATTGAGTTAACTGCAGACTGTTGCAAACAGTCTACAGGTAGCTCAACTGATCCATATCAATACCAGTCGGAAGCGTAGGTAGGTACTTATAATTAATTTATTTGAATGGGTGTCGTTTATTTCCTCAGATATGTTTTCTAAAAAAATATCAATGAAAAATCTATGATAATAAAAGATTTCAGATGTAGTATTAAAAAAATAGGGGTATGGACTTGACCTGGAGGTAGTAAGTGTGGGTAACTAATGGTCGGCCTACCTGTGAGTCCCGCAACTTCATCTTTGTCCTGATGATGTACAGGAACTGGGACATTGTTAGCTCTTGTGGAACTAGGAACTTATTTCTACCCAGCGCCGGGATCTCGCGCTCTCTAGAATATCTTTCGACGAACAACTGTGAAAAAAAAAATTGTCACAACAAAAAAAAACAACGTAACCTATGTAGGTACTTACTTACAAAAAATTAAATCACTTACAGGAACTTTATTTGGGAATCTGTGTCTTATAGCTTGTACCTCTTGTGAACTCTTCACCATATCTGTAAAATTACACAAATACGTTATATTGCATAGATACTACAAGATACTAAAGTCCGAAAACCAATATCGGTTTTTTTCTGTTACATAATCGTAAAAAAAGCTTTACTACTATCGACATTTATCTCCTACCAAGACGGAACGGGGAGCGGTAGGTATGTACTTATATGCGTATAGTTTTGGTTGTTTGTTTAATTATTTGGCACTATCAACAGAGGAAATACTTTAAAACACAAGAACGACCACATAAGGCATCACCAGTTGTGACCCCCCAATTATTATAAGCAAATAATGTAGTAACAGCTAAAACATTAGAGTTCTCGAATGTGTTCGTTCGAATTCGAGTTGACAAGGCAAAACACATACTTACAACATTTATAGGACCTTAAACATTGAAATAATTGTTTATGTAAATCAGTGTTCCCATTAAATGGGAACACTGATTTATAGAGATACCTAAGTCTCTTTTAATCTAGATTTTTTTCTTTTAGTCATCACATCACACATTCTTCCAAAGTTATGCTGGTGTAAAGTAAAATGGTCGAAGCTCTAAATTATTCTGTACAATTTACTTTAATGGCGACAGAATATTATAATATAGGCAGGTAGGTACCTACTTTAATGCCGACAGAATATAATATTGAAATATTTAAGAAGTAAGTAAAACGAATCAGTTGACATGACATTAAGGGCGATTATTATCTACACGGGATTTACTTAGAATAGAATAGAACACACATACAAAACCAAACAAAGAAAAAGGAGGTTTATGCTAAATTTAACAAATGTTGGGCGTCAAATCGAATTTTGCTCCCATGACCCTGTGCCGAAATAGGTGTTGGGTCAGCATGTGCTGAGCGATTCCCGCGCAGCGCTGTTTTTCAACCGAAAATCTTTGTGTCGGCGTTACTTGCGAAGCAAGCTGTTGCAGATGAGAAACTTACCATCTTTATAGCCGAAAACCTCTTGTGAAGCATAAGTAATGTACAGAAACCCGTCCTCGTCCCCGTACGCTTCGTAGGCCTGCGCCATCGTGAGGCTCATAGACAACATCGAGCGGTTGTTGATTATCAGGTACAGCGCCTGTGGACAACGACAATGGTTTTAACCCGTTCTTATTTTTATAACAGCTCATTTTTTGTTTATACCTATCCTATTAAGTGTGTTTTTGTTTTTTAACTGTTTTTATTGCTGTTGTTATAAATAAATGTCTTTCTATTCTATTCTATTCTATTCATACGCTGCCAGGCCTCTCCGCAGCAGCAGGAGGCGGAAGTCTTCCATGTTCGGTAGTGATAAATAAATAAAAAAATATTAATGTTGGACAATCCACAGATCATCATCTAGCCCCAAGCTAAGCAAAGCAAACCTTGTGTTACGGATACTACTCGTAAATGACTGATAAACTTAAACTTGAAATTTCTGAGTTTTCTGGAGTAGTTTATGCACACTCTGTGTGGAGATCAGAGATTATAACATACTGTACTGTACTGTGTAGGTACTCAATACACGTTTTCTTGAAAAGGTGTCCAAACGCGACGAAAATATAAATACACGAAGAATTTCTTCATAAAGAATTTCGACAAAGAATTTCTTCAGTTGTTTTAAAACGGTTACGAGATAGGTAGGACTCATTTTATCGTCTGACGCATTGACGTCAAGAAATGCATATTCAGTGCATTTGCAGGTCATGTTATTGATTTCTGATTCTGGTTAATAAATATCAAGGGTAGCAGGACATTTGCCCGATAGACGTTTGCGCGAATGGACAATTGCACGAAAAATATCAAATTTCCTAGGTAATATATCTCACGAAGTAGACGTCGCAGATAGTTACGAATTACACCAATGTGAAGAAGATTTTGCTGTATTTTCTTTGCTATATGTCACCTTCCCCTACCACACCCGCCTCCTTCACCATAGCGATAAATATTTTAACGTAGATCTTCGTAGCACGGGCTACGATGCTACAACCGGCGGCGGCGCAGCGCGGCGGCGTAGCATATAAAAGATTTCAACGCGCTCCCACTTTTCTACTACACACTAAATTCCTCTTAGCTCCGAAACTAGTTGACCTAACGAGTTGTGGTTTGCAGTCTGAATTGTGATAGGTAAATGAAAGCTCTTGCTTTATTCTTGACTTTTTCCTACACCTCACCCTTCCTACACCTCACCCTTCCTTCCCAGTAGATAAATATGATATTTCGTAGACCTTCGTAGCGCGTGCTACGGCGGACCGGGGCGGCGGCGGTGGCGTATACAATGAGATTGCATGCATTCATTTTTGTGTACTTAGTTTCAGAGTTATTCTGTGATTTAGGTACTAACGAAAAATCGCCAAAAGTGGAAACAATGAGACACGATTTAAATTACAAAGGAGCCCAAATTCTTATAGAATTGGCCACTTCTGTAGCCTATTTTAATAATTTTTTTATTTAAAAAACTAAAAACCGATCGTTCAGTTTTAAACTGTTTTTTCTTTAAGTTTTGCGTTTACTGGATGCATACTGATTCCTCGGAAATTAAATTTGTATAGGACTACCCCGAAATCATCCTCTGCAAAAGAATCATTCAAATCGGTCCAGAAATTACGGAAAAATGGACGAACATACATTAAACCTCCTCCTTTTTTCGAAGTTACTTAAAAAATACCGTGGTATCTTGACTTACCTGATTTGGTTTGACTTTAATTCTGTTCCGTATGATGACTAGGAACTGCGACATGGTGATGTCCTCTGGCACTAAGAATTTGGATTTGTCCAGAACTGGCAAGCTTCTTTCTTTGTGATATCTTTCAACTATCAACTGAAAATAAAAGTTCAATTATCAAATTGTTTTACGATACATAAGGTAAGTAAGTAAATAAATATCGCTGTACAATCAACACAGTTTCATGTGATGTGATCCTAAAATAATCAGAGCTTCTGCTATGGCCACAAAAAGATCGGTGATTATATTTAGAAAATCAAAATTAAACTGCTAATCTTTGGTTGATTTAAAACTTATCTATTGGACATTATTAAACATATCTATTGGAACCGTAGAAAAAGAAGCGTTCCTCTACGATTGGAACATTCAATTAAATCCAAAATATTCATAATTAACGTTCACTTATTTTCAAACAAAGGCAGTGAATCCAAACAAATTAAAAAGGTTCTTAAAACAATAGAACTTACCGGTATTTTCGTAGGGAATTTGCTTTTTATCGCCATCACCTCTTCCTTTCGACTCACTGTAACAAAACACATTTTTAACCTTCGGCTAAAAGAGTGTATAATGTGTCTACGTGACTTCGTGCCTAAAGCTGATTTAATGCAACAACAACATGAACCGATTTTAACTTAATAAAGCTGATGCCTCTTCTGTATGTTTATTTTTAGACTATGTTCGATGAAACTCGGAGATGCAGATGTCTATGTAACAATATCATAAGAAAAATCGTTAATTTATTTTGTAAAATAACACGATTAAGTCAACCACCTCTACCGAACGCACAATCTTAATTGAGTTGTGCTCCCTAAACTTTGTTCTATGTCTTAATAGTAAACAAGTAATTAAAGTCCACATCAGATAACAGTGCCGCTGGTGGTAAACAAAATAAGCTTTTGTCTATTTACAATAGATTAGAATAGAATCATTTAGGTCTGATTTTGACCACGTGCAAAGTGGTTCGGAAGTCGGACCGATTTGTTGATTTGCGGGAAGGGTCAACATATGACTATATGACTGTAGTCACGTAGGTGTTTAAATTACAAATTAGAACATTAATTTACGCAATTTTGATAACGCGTCGTGCTCACAATCTCGGGTTCGATGAACTGGTACTTGTGAGCTTATTTTGATGGGTAGGACTTAAGGCTACTCATTACCTAATTTGTTAGAATAGGTAAATCTGGTCCGGTCCGCAGGTTCTGCTAAAAGCTTTTCGTACCTATTTGTTACGCGATTTTAAAGTCTTATTCATGGGTTTAAAATGTCTTACCTAACACTAATTTAATGAAAATTTGTGAAAAGTACTTATTATGCTATAGGTAGGTACACATTTTTTAGACGTCAACGAAACTTTTCTCCCATTGTTGGTCCATAGTTAAGTCACAGATTCCAGAAATAACGCACCTATACGCTTTCTTACATTCTTACGAATGGTAAGTAGGTAAGTATGTAAGGTACCCTATTTTGTAAATAATCGCACTTTGTTGAATGGCATGTGTTTTCAATTTTCTGTTTGCATGTTGTAACACAAAACTATGAATTCTAAACAAAGTCGTTTAAATACTTACTGTATTACTTAGTTACTCATGATATTATAATGTTTACTTACTTATTATATTATAATTATTATCATCGTGATAATAATAATTAGTTGTCTACTTGTGAACAATTGTGTAGTTTTAAGCACACAGACATCTTGTTATAAAATAGGTAGGTAATTAAATTGTTGTTGGCTGAACTGTAGTTATGTTACTATTATTATAATTTGTTAAGTTACGTAAACAAATTTATTCTATTCGGATAAGCATTTGTTTACCATAAAAAGGTATTTTGTCTGTACCTACCTACTCATACATAAGTTAAATGAATCAAGTAGGTCATATTGAAATGATGAAGTTTTCTTACTTTTTTTTTTTTTATTCAGCCTATTCCGTCCCACTGCTGGGCAAAGGCCTCCCCCAAATGTTTCCACTCCGTGCGATCTTGCGCGATTTCCCACCACTCACTCTTACTTTTTATTAAGACAAAATACACGCAAAAATTATTTTAGTCCAGTGGTAAGGGCAACTGCATTATCACTTAATTAACACAACACATTTGGTTTTTTTTGATAGCGTGTCTATTTGCCTAGGTCATAGAAACTCTGTTCATGAAACAACCAACTTTAGTTTAATGATTTTAGAACTTCATTCACACATCTTCCTCACATTCAAAATCTTCCTCATCCACGCGCTCATTCATATTCCATAGAATTCTCGAAGGCACAGGTAGGGCAGGTACGATGCCCTTTCCAAAAAAAAAACCATGTAACATTGCCATAGAATCTCAATAAGGTAAATTCACTTACCAAAAGGTTTCTTCGACTTGAAGCACTGTTTAACATTGTGATTCACATCGTGTTTTATAAGCGTGGTCACAAAGTTTAGCTCCATTTTATTTTCGATTGTACCCTTTCGACTCTGTAAGTTCTCTGGACACATCCACACTGAGCGACGGTTGAACACTTACTGTGACTACGGCAAAGGGAATATCATCGGCATAGTTTTATCGATGGATGTAGGGTCGAGAATTGTAAACAAAAACAACGTCCGATCCGATTATTATCAGTTTAGTGCAAGCGACACTTTCACATTGGTTTCTGGGTTCCTTGAGCTTGATGGTTTAGTTACGTTGATGTGGGTAGATTCCAATTTAAATCGTACGTGCGACGACGTTAGAAAAAAAAGTCAGCGATAAACAAAATTTGACACGATCGTCTATTTTACATAAATCTATGGATACGATAAAAAAAAATTCATTCTACGATTTGAGCCTTATAGCAACACTAAAACCAAACCAATCCTATTTGGTTCTAGAATAATAGATATTGGTGTCGATTCTGTTGTTTTAGAATTACTTATATCTAAAATTAGCTTAAAATTAGGATATAGGAATGTCAAATAGACGAAAGCTATTCTATGTTTCAAAAATTAGACTGTCAGGTTTAAAATTAGGTTGACAGATCTAAAACAACTCAATTTAGTTAAAATAGTAAAAATCCTATTCTTTGCATTACATTTTAGCTATGATTAGAAACGTCTACTTACCTAATTTTAGCAGGCATCTAATTTGTTCGTAATTAAAATTTGTTCTAGTGAGAAACGGGCAGATTATTTTGAATTAAGTGAAATATGGATTTTGTGGTACCTAGTATTTGTAGGATCTTTACAGAAAATATCATAATTTTAGGTCAACCAAACTTAGAAAATTTAGAAATCGTAAAATCGACATCATTAAATAGGTACAAATTTTGTTTAAAAGTCTTTAAATTAAAAAATTTCAAAACAAATATAATTTTAATATAAATTTTGTAAACAACTGCTTGCTAAAAATAGGTTTAGAGTTGGAAATAATTTTGTTGTCACAATATTTGGCAGGACGGCCACTCATTGACGCCGTTGTTGTAGAAAAAGTTATGTTGATTTATTGATAAAAATGTTGAATAGGTTGGATAGGCGCTTCAAAATCGCGGCTGTGGGGTAGAAGCATTATTTGATTTGATCCATAGAGGGACCAGAGGAAGAGGTGTACCCACAGAAATCTTAATAACAAGGCACTAGAAATGCTGAGTACCATCCGATCTATCGGGAATGCGTGTCGCCGGCTCGCCCCCTCTACTACCTTACCACTACATACACAGACAATAACTACGGAATTACGGCTACGCCCATCCAAAAATGCAGTGCAAACCAAATTAAGCCTTATGCGTAGTTGCATACGTTCGCTTACTCACACATTAGTGACAAGTTTGCATTTTGTTGTCGTTATGACGTCATTTTAATGTAATCTACACTAGTGCTGGGCACGAAATATCAGGTCACGTACCTATCGTACTGTTATTCTATGACTAGGGCATTGTACTAATAAAATAAAAATATAGTTTGTACTTCAATATTCATTTATTATTAACTAGCGACCCGCCCCGGCTTCGCACGGGTGCAATGCTTATACTAAATATACCTACTGCAGAATTGGTACTCCGGCCGATACCGCAATCGCTATGTCCCTGTCATTTTAAATCTGTAATATCTTCGAAAATATTCATTCAAATTACATGCTGTAAAGGGCAATATTAATCTATATTAAATGCACAATGTATCTAAGTTACCTACTTAATTGGATAAGGATTAATGCTGTACTGCTTAAAATCGCCTCGTAAATAAGCCATTATTTCTCGTAAAAAGTAAAGGATAAAAAATGGTTATTGTGGGTTATCCCTAAGAGATAGACATATACTATCGTAGACTTTTTTTGTAGACCTTTTTAAGTTGTAAAATACTGTAGTACATTATTCTGATCTATCTCGTAGGGTTCAGCCAGCGTTTGCAATGTAAGCGCAAAAAAATGTGTTTATTTAAGACATCACATTAGAAACCTCTAAAACTATCAGTGCTTCTCTCCTATATTATGCATGTATCTATATATATAAAAATGAAACCCGTTTTCCTTGGTCACGGCATCACGCGTGAACGGCTGGACCGATTTCGCTAATTCTTTCTTTGTTGTGTTTGTTATTGTCAGGAGAAGGTTCTTTTGAAAGAAAAAAATAAGAAAGTTGGAAACATAAATTTCCACGGGGGCGAAGCCGCGGGGCGCAGCTAGTTATACATATAAACCTTGAATCACTCTATGAAAAATCTATGAAAAAAAACAATTAAAAAAAACTCAAAATTATTTGCCTTGCCCTACATGACTGTGAAAAAAAATTCTTGTATCGTACTTCGTTTGGTAGATATCAAAAGGGGGGGGTGGAAATTGGGGCGGGAGGGGGGGTGAATTTTTATTTTTTTTCAATTTGAGAAGAAACCCTCTATACGATCCCGCAATCAAAACTCCTCTATCACGTCGGCATCCGGTAGCACTCTCAAAAAGGGGGGTCTTGGGAGGAACGGGGGGGTAAAATTTTTTTTGGAATCGAAATCATATGACCCCCTCTATACAACCCCCTAAAAATTTTTCATCAGTGTGACTCTGCTTGGCGCCCCCCTGGGGGGCGGTGGTTCCGGGGGGCAAATCTCAAAAAGTCGGAATTTTTCCTAGGTCCCCCGGACGTGTAGGGGGTCTACATGATTCTGCAAAAAAAACATATCTCCCCCTCCACCATCAAGGAGAACAATTATGTCAGTCAGTCAGTCAGTGGTAATCGAGCTTTATAGATAGTTAGTTATTATGATAATAAATCATAAATAAACAATTTTAATATAACATCGTATTCCTAAAATACTATGTTAAATTATGCAAAGTTGTTTTACAAATCACAACCAAGGTAATATTAAGGATAATATTACCGTGTCACAACACTAGCTCGCGACCGAGTTCTGCGGCCGTACCACGATAGGAAATCGAGCGCGCAACGTTATCGTTCACTGTGCAGTACATTGCTTTTTGTAATGAGGTACCTGCCCGATGTTGACAAAAATAAGAGGCAATGTATAGTTAAACGTGATAATAAGAACGGTCGACTGTGACGTTCGTATTACTTTTAAAGATTCTATAATTTTAAGGAAAAACGGCATTATTTAGAAAAAACAATACTTACCGATGAAAAGTTATTCCTTTATTAATATAATTACAACTTGTGGAAGAATTTCCGCAATGGGAAATGCTGCAACACACCATTTTTACACACGCACGTTTCGAGAGCAACTGAACAGCAACGAACGCACTGGTGGCGTGAGAGTCACCTGAGCGGCGACAAGGTCACGCGCGCTTACGATTTCTAGTGCCTTGTTATTCAGATTTCTGTGGGTGTACCTAAGAATATGTTGAGCGATCGACGATTACGTATGATGACTATATAGTCATCATCTTTAGGGGTAAAACATGGTGGCCAAGCTTGCATATTACTTAGCTTGCATATTGATAGATTAAAATTATCAGAAACTATTTCCATATTGAGATGACGTTCATATTATTTTTTGTAAACAAACTCAGACTGTCTCGGACTGCACTGCACGCTCCATCAACTTCCTCGATAGCTTCACAGTAGGTTAATCCTGACTTTTGTTTACATGCAAAATTAATCTCGACATAGGTGTCGGTATGTCTTCTGTACCTAGATACATAGGTACCAGATAACGTTAATCGTAAATTTCCGTCAGACCATAAAATATGAGACCTTTTGACACCAATAAATAATACGTGCGGAGAGAGGGATAGATTTCTAGTTTATACTTGTTTACTGACATATTTATCATCATCAAACTTTATTAGTACCTATCTACAATCTGAATCTGAATCTAAACCTACAGTGCTAGACATAGGCCTCCCCTAATGAGCGCCATAGCGCCCTGTCTTCAGCTTGCAGCATCCAGCATCTGCCTGCAGTCTTTCGCGGATGATCATCCCACCTGGCCGGAGGCCTAAAATACGTTTGCCGAGTCGCGGTTTCCACTCAAGAAGACTTTTACCCCAGCGGTTGTCGGTTCTTCACGAGATATGGCCGGCCCACTGTTACTTCAGCTTGCTAATTCTTTCAGCTATGTCGATGACTTTGGTTCTCTGTCGGATGTACCTACCTATTCGTAACGAATCTATCCTTCAGAGAAACTCCGAGCATAGCGCTTTCCATAGCTCGCTGAGCGACTTTGAACTTTTGGACCAGCCCTACCGTGAGTGTCCACGTCTCAGCTCTGTAGGTTATGACGGGTAGGACCAGGGCCGTCTTAAACTAGGCTGGGGCCCTTGGGCACACAAGAATTCGGGGCCCTTGGGCACACAAGAATTCGCGGCCCTTTTGGAAAGTAAAAAAGCGAATTATATAACATATTTTACTAAGTACCTATGACCATTTATTATAGGTAATCAAAATATAGTATGATATAATGTCATTAACGCGGCACGCCCCGCGCCCCGCTACCGCCGTTGTGTGGCAGGTATTTCCGCAAAAATCCGCGGAAATGCATCACAATGCATTATTTCGCTGATTTCTTGATTATTATCTACTAACACCTCGTAACATCTATATATATTTGGATTCTCCATAAAATTTCCTACAAAACAGCGTGGAAACATTCTGATGTTGTATAACGTAATTAATGAGGTTGATTAAAATTAAATTATAATTGCGGAAAAATGATAAAATTTTAATATTTAAAAAAAAACATAAGAAAACCTTTACCGTTTTTATGTCCAGTTGAGTTTTATTTTAGAGATTTACACTAAACACAAAAAAGAGCACATTATTACACTAAACACAAAAAAGAGCACATTTCCAAGCCATTTAATTTAAATAAATTTTAATTCAGAAAAAACGATAAAAAAATGTCGCGGGTGTCAGATTTCAATTTTAAATATACGATTTTTTTTTAATTTCTTCTATACTTGGTTAGTTTATGGTTTTAACGTCAGCTTGACACTGTCAGTCAACTTTTAAGATATTGACATGGCTGAAAAGTTGACTCTAAGTACATAAATTCGTCGAAACAAAAAACAACAAAAAAAAATTGGTTGTCTGTAAAGTCGGTTTACTGACGATAGTTGAACGTGACAACGCAGACGCATCGCTCACTCAAGTAGGAGAGAGACGGATGTCGAGCGCTCTCGCTTGCACTTCAAGCCTTACATGGAACGCCTCAGAGCGAGGTAACGCCGCATGACGAGGTAACGCCGCATGAAGTCATGTTTATTCGTGCGTGCAGCCGGCTCTATCGAATTATAAGACGTTGTCACGTCAAAAAATCGGAAAATCGGCCATAATATGGTCGCAGCTTGACTTTGGAATCTCGAGTGATTGCGTGAGTGATCGCTAGATGGTGTACTTAGTAAATTAGGTAGGATGCGTTCGGAAATATTAATAATTAGTAGTACAGTAGGAATAGGCGCAGTCATCGATATAATGGCGTAGTAGGTAAATACCTTCTGTTAAGATTACTGATCTGTGAAAAAAGTGTAATGTGCCCGACAAAAATGTTTTGAGAATAAATGTGTAAGAGAAATTGTCGATCCTTCGGGGCCCCCTGAGAATGGGGGCCCTGGGCACGGGCCCCGTGTGCCCTTATGGTAAAGACGGTATTGGGTAGGACGCACTGATTGAAAACTGTCATTTTCAAGCATTGCGGTATGGATGAAGAGAAGACTCGACCTAGTTTCCCAAACGCTGCCCAGCCTAGCTGGATCCTCCTCTTGGCCTCCTTCTCAAATTGTTTTTCCATAACTACAGAATCTGCTCGAGGTAGGTAAGTGAACTCTAGAACAATTTCGATTTTACTTAGGTACTTACCTACATATCAAATTTGATGAAAGATTCCTAAGGATAGGTAGGTCACAGAACACAGGGTACCTATTGTATTGTATTTTATTTATTTCAGATAATTAAATAATCCATATTACACACACACACTATACCTACCTACATAAACTTACCATAAGTTGTAACCTACTGACTGCTGTGTACCTACATGGTCCCTACACATACACAGGACGACCTCAGTGGCGCAGCGGGCGAAGGTCCGCCTGCGACGCAGGAGGTTGCGGGTTCGATTCCTGCCTCGGGACAAATGTTTGTACGATCTGCAGATATTTGTTCAGGGGTTCTGGATGTTTTTCTATGTATTATAAAAAATATCTAGTCCAGCATTACTTATTTATTTAGTTATATACATACTAGGTACATACTGTGTGTGGTCCTGTTGTTACCATTTTCAGGCTTTGTTGTCTCTTTCTGTTTACAGACAAATCAAACCGACACTCTTTGGCAACTACGTAGGTATTATCATAAGTTGAGAAAATATTATTAAGATGCGTTTGAGTATTCGGGCGTAATAGTACCTATTGTATGAGAGTGTATTTAAACATATGTATGTCCTTAGAGTAATTGCCTAGTTATTCTAAGTTTGTCTGGAAGAAAGTGGATAACATGCATGGTCCAAGCGAAGCATACCATGCATGATGGAGTGTTTATGACGCCGGACCGGAACGCGAATACACACGGGAGTACACTATTTTCTTGAGATTCGCGCTTTCAATTCAAATTGCGTCTCGCTCATTGGCTAGAATTTGATTGGATTTGAAATGTTTCGTTCTACGCAAACTTTGACGGAACGAGAAAACCCCTTTTTGTAATGACAGTGACATTTCTGACTGCAAAAAGTGAAACTGATTTTGTAAAACGAAACGTTTCTCATCTCGACGGATTTGATTTTTCCTGTCCCAGAGTATTTTCAAAAAAATACTGTAAAATTTAATTTTACAATGAAAAGCGCTAAATCTCTTGATAAGTAATGCTTGTAGCTTTCTCCTTTTAGACACAGAAAGAAAACAGTGGCTCACAAGGCAATATTTGTTATGAGACAAATATACTGCAGATGGACTTTAGAATCGATAACCCAATTTCGTTGGTCGCAACTTTTGTAAATAATTTCTAAATGAAATGTCTAAGTTTATGTGAAGTAGTGTGAAGTGCGTGCAAGTTAGTGATAATGTTGTTGACACCGATATACATCGCTATGACTTTCATCAAGACCTGGAGGATCCGTTCATTTAGAGCTCGTTTACTCGAGTTTTTGAATGGTAACACAAGTGTAGCATTTTGCAAGGTTCCTGAAAACGCTGCAGGTACGTATTTCTTCTATTACTCCCTCCTAGCTTTTGTTCCTAGCATCCCCAATCTCCCACCTGCATGCTAATCATATTACTTACCTTTGAATGACTTTCAAACATTCTACAACTGTTACAGCCAACAAAACATAAAATCAATTTTTTTTTCAGAAACACCAACTCTAAGTTCCAAGCTTTGCACTAATCCAAAGAATGCATATCTGTGTGATCTTCTTGACTATACAAATGCGACTAGAATATGCAGTATGAAGCCGACACAGTGCATAGAGATCAGCGACTGGGTGTCTTGTGTGGGAGGGTTGCCGTTGGGCTCGAGTGATCAGTCTCCTATTACTGATTTGGATGTGGATGTGCTTTTTGAATGTGAGATGGATCCACATGAAGGGAGTGAGCAAGCAATAACGAGTGTAAGTCATCTTGTACTTCTCTAGACTAAACCTTGAATTTTAAGAGCTTGTACCTAATTTTAAGACCTTAATGTACAACATGATCGTAATAAAAATCTGGAATCTTCTTGGTTAGATAGATAGATAGAAAATACTTTTATTGCACACTTAAAACTAAGAAACAATTTACAAATGAAATAATTATAACCTAAGTGACAATTGGCTGTCGTATCGCTCAAGAGCGATCTCTGCCAGACAACCTCCGAATGGAATCGTTGGATATGTACATATGTACAAGATCTGTATGCATCCGTTATGGTATTACTTAAAAAATAAATAATTACTAGGTACACAAAAATAATAACATACTTCAATAAAATTATACAAAAAAACATACAGGTTAAATTTTTTATATCTTCTATAATATAAAAATGAATCGCAAAATGTGTTGGTAAGCGCATAACTCAACAACGCCTGGACCGATTTCGCTAATTCTTTCTTTGTTGTGTTTGTTATTGTCAGGAGAAGGTTCTTATGAAAGAAAAAATTAAGAAAGTTGGAAACATAAATTTCCATGGGGGCGAAGCCGCGGGGCGCAGCTAGTTTATTATAAGTTTATAATGTTTAAGTGTAAGAGACTGAACCAAAAAGGTAATGCAAAAAGGCTTACATTTGAATTTGTCACCTGATGGGAAGTGATGAGGCCTTTTTCGGGCATGCTTGACTAGAAAGATGCTGGTGGACTATTCTCTTGTAGAAAACCAAAACCCCCCCTGCCTGTTACTTGGCTGTAAAAATTCCGTTATGAGTCATTCACTGCTAAATTTTGTTCTTGCTTCAATTTTAGTTGGAGTCAATGGGACAGCCTGTAGCGTGGAAAGCTGGTACACACTTAGCAATAGTTCTGAAAACCAACATAGAACACCTGAGTGAGATTGGTTTCAACTTCGTGGGTGGAGAATTTGTTATTGACCACAATTTGCCTGTTGTGAGGGTACAAAGTAAGTGTTACCTTTTTTGTTACCTCTTTTATTATATTTACCAGTGAAGCTACTTAAGTCTACACAACACAGGTTAGTACGGGTTCCTACCAGGTATGTAGGACCTAATTAAACTAAACAACTTTCTCTTTACAGCTGTGTCTTTAACTGGAGAACCAAATAAGGCAACAGACATTTCCATGAGAAGTTTACGCAATGACACTCAAGTTAGTCTTAGATTACCAAAAGAAGAATTTCACTGGCCAGTGCATGCTGCTTTACTGAGGAAACTTTCGAAAGTTGTGGATATCAAGTCCGAGGTCAGGAGCGCCACAGTGCACATGAACGGCAGCACTGATACAGTTATAGAAGCTCCAAGGAAAACTATAATGCTGGCTGATGTGAGCTGTAACACCACCAAATCACTAAATGCAGATGATGAAGACAAAACTCTAGATAAACCAATAGCTCTAGTGCAGCAAATTGTAGAAATGCCAAATAGTCAAGAGAAAATCGAATTACAATTTGCACCAACACAGAATGATGATAAAGAGTGTGTTCTAGAAAATGTGACTGTTGAAATCCAGCATAATATAACTCCAAAGAAATCAAGCCTGAAGTTAGATCTCAAGAAAGGCACTAGTCAGCTTTCTGCATCACTTCTCAACATATCCAGTCAGATAAAGTCTGTAACGACACATAAAAGGGTGGTTAGCACCACCGGGCCCAAGAGGCCATCGTCACAAGTAGATTCCTACCCGGTAGTGAAGGAGGAATCAAGTAAAGCCTCCACATCACAACAGGGCACTCCAAAGTCTGTGAAATGTTCCCGTCCATTAGCCAATACTAAATCACCAAATGTGTTGATATATTCGGATAGTGTAGCCGCTAGGGACAATTTAGAAGCTTCTCTTAGGAAAGTATTGGATTGTGATAGGTGAGTACTTTAACTACTTTTTAACATTCTAAAATAGCTTAAGATCTACACAGTCATGTCACATTAGTTTCAAATTTTCTCGCGCCTTGTAGCAGTTCAATGTGTTGAAAATTGGCAACTTAGCTAAAAAGTTTTTTTTATTTTAAAGACAGCAGACAGGCAGTCGGCCAGTCTGATGGTAAGTGTTTTGTAGATTGCATTCAGAAAGACACCCTGGATGGCTTTCTTAAACCAGAATCAAAGCAAATGTAGAAAAAATATTATTGATAAAAAACTATTTAGAAACTTGATGAAATAGTTGTTCCTTGAACATAAAAATAAACAAGAATAGGTATTTAATATCAGCTTTTTAAGATAATAACACATTTAAGCACCAATGTATCTTTAGGCAAGTTGTACTATACAGAAACACAAATGCTTTTAGTTAAATTAGCTTTTATATAGATTACCTAGTGTAGCTTTAGTATTAAGTATAGATGGTCTACCAACACTGTTTTTTAGTCAACTGTAAATATCAACCTTGCATAATGCAAATCCAATCTGATTTGTTTATAATTTTATATCATTCCATACTGAGTTTTACAGACCCAGTGATGTAAGGTAGAATCACTCCACTAAAGTTTAGGCCACTCTAGAATCACTTTAACACAAAGATTTTCCTCAGTTCTGACTAATTTATCTGGTTGTATTTATCCCAACGGCAATGGGACGGGCCTCTGTGTGAGTTGACACGGAACTGTTTGTTACAAACGTGCTCCAGCTCTGCAGATCGTGCCCGCCTCCTGGCCGTTTCTAAATGGGAGTCAGGACATTGGTTGCAAGCATTTCCTTCATATAACACTGGTACTTTATTGGATCCCGTAACTTTCCGTATCGCAACATGTCTCCGGTTGGGTGCAAGGTGTTGCGCGCCTCATCAATGCCAGTGCGGTACTGCTGTCGAACAGCTTGGTCATCACGGATTATCGTGCACTAGGGCCGCTGGTCGGATATCTCGCCACGCTAGCCTTAACGGCATCATCCGGCGGGCCTTTGTCACCGTTAACGTACCAGCTATTCTCGAACCGAATGGTCTGTTGCGTGACGATGGTAAGAGGCCCGACGGTATGACACTAGTCCCATGGGAGTTGGGGAGGCCCATTGTGTGGGACGCTACATGCGTCGACACACTTGCGCCTTCCCATCTTCCGAGGACATCCGTGAGGGCGGGTGCGGCGGCAGATTTGGCCGAAGATCTCAAGAGGCGCAAATATGCAGGTCTCGACAGAGCCTACACATTTGCTCCCCTTGGAGTCGAGACCCTAGGTCCGTGGGGTACCGAGGCTCTTCGGGTTTTCAAAAAACTATCTGAGCGTCTGGTCGAAGCGACGCGTGACCCGAGAGCTGGTGAATATCTGGCACAGCGTATCAGCATTGCCATACAGCGTGGCAATGCAGCCAGCGTCTTGGGGACGCTTCCGACTGGTGTTGATATGGATCAGTTGAGCTATCTGTAGACTGTTTGCAACAGTCGGCAGTTAGCTCAATTGTTTCAATTGTAAATACTAGTATAATTTTCTTTGTGAATAAATGTTATTTATCTGGTTACGTACCTATATTGTACCTAATTTCAAATAGAAAATGGATACATACAAAATTTTTGGCCTTTTTGCAACCATTTTGATACAAAGTTCTTATTTCATGGCCTTTCTCCCAAAATGAGCAAAAGGGGAGATGCATCTAAGTTTTTTTTTACTGTGTAGATAAATAGAGATGGTCCCTCACCGGGAGCTTCCCTTGTTATGTAACAGTACGGATTCGAGCATTACTTTTAATTAATTTTTGTATTAATTATTAATGATTGTATTGACTCGAGGATTCATTAATAATTATCTGTGATCATTGTTTTTATGTATTGTTCAAGATTTGTCTTACTCTATGCCTATTTTGTTATTCTTTTGTTTTTAACTCTAAGTCCACTTGTAAAATAAATAAATGAATTGAATTAACTGCAGTCAGGGAGACAGTATTGTAACATAATGCTCAATCGAAACTTGGATAAAGCTCCCGGTTGGGGACCGCCTTGACTGTATTTGTAGTGTAGTGGGTACATAGCATGACGGTTCCAGGTACACAATCTACAGTATAACACGGGATGCACTGGAGGGCGGTGCATGGCGCGGGCGCTGCGCCCTCGTGGGGGTCGCCGGGTGTGTGGGACGCGGGGCTCCGCTGTTACTGGCGCACCTGCTGGATGGAGGCCGACTGCTCGCGCTCTGCTCCGATCTATTGCACTCCGTGTTGCCGCATTATAAGACTGCTGAGGTATGTGACGTCATCAGCCGGTAACTGTGCACTGTACGGCGCTGCGCCCTCGTGGGGGTCGCCGGGTGAATAGAAATGATGTGATGATTAGTTTCGAATTTTAAGATACTCATTTTGGCTTAACCAAGGAGGTCGATAAACTTATAAACCTACTATCCTTGCTCTATTGATAAAAACGCCTTGAATTACGTTCGACCCATGGTCGTACGAAATTATCCGTTGTATCGAAGGTCGAAAACGGCGAGCAAAGAGTAGATATCTGATCCTCTTTACTTTTTGACATGTGTGGAAAGATTTCGCCTCACATGTGAGCAAACATTAAATTTTGCTTTCTTTTTTTGGTCAGCAAAGTCACCGTTTTCTAGCGGCAGTGGTGAATAAATGCTTTATTTCAGGTTCGCGAGAATGAATTAGTTCAATTTACCTATGATAAGTGGAAGTCCGTTAAAATGAAGCACCATATATTTTGCTATCAAGCGTCTCCTGCCAAGAAGCAATTCTCCACCGAAAGTGATAGACAGTAAGTGTCATTTCAGCTTGTAGCCTTTTGTATAATACTTGTGATTTTGCTTAAGAAGCAATAATGTTTTACGAATTTTGCAGAGCAAGTCAGGAAGCTAATCTTTGTTGGTACGCGAAATTAATATAATATGTAGTAAAATTAATATAAAATGTAGTTGTTAGATGTTTCTATATGCATTGTATATTTCCACATTCATTGTATATTTCTATACTTATTCACTGTATATTTCTGTATTCATTGTATATCTGTACTGCAGTATTCGCAATCTAGGAAATAGATTGCTTTTAAATGTATTTACTCGTACATGTCTTGCAACATGCTCAAGCTTTTAAAATCCCTAACAACATTATGCCAAAAATGCGCTTATTGTGCATGATTGCAATTTTAAGTGCATTAAATCCCAATAACTTTGTATGACTTCTAATATAGTTTCCGATGACAAAAAAAACTAATTAATCTACAAATACTTATGTGATGCTTACCAACATTAAAGAAACGCCTTATTTTATTCATTTCCTGTAATTTTTCTTCAATTTTTTATTAACATCTTACTCACATCATATTCAGTTTATTTAAATGCATCTAACTCTTTTCACGGTAGTCATAATAAGTCCACCGAATGGAATGCGTAAGAAATAGTTTACATTTGTTAAGTGTTATTATTACAGTCAACGACAAAAATGGTTAAACTATTTTCAGTTTCAGATTTTCAAATCGTCTCTTATGTGTCCAAGAATCTTTTGCAAGGTTATTTTTGTTGTTGACTTGACTGTACATATAAAGTAAATCCTAAGTTTCCTACAACAATATAGAGTTGAGCTTACTCAGATTCCTTTTATTATCCGAGAGGTAAACCCTAAAAGTTGTCTCAGATCTGAACCGCACCACTGCTGCAAAGTAACAATGTGCATTCAAATATGAGCCTTATCTCGTAAAGTTGTGATACACTTTATATTGACGGCATTAGATAACAGACGGCTCGCAGGCCACAGGCTAGAAGCTTGCGGGAAGCAATTTTGTCAGTGTAATTGTAAAATGTATATAAAGAATACGAGTGCCTTTATATTTAAATGCTTATTTTGGTGCCGAGCGGTACCGCAGAATGTGCTGGATGTAAGTGCTATATCCTAAAGCCCAACTCACAAGCAAAAGGCTAAATTATAGAAAGTAATGTAACTTTAGCCCAACTTCGCAATTGAAAACCTTTAACCTCCAATCAGAGATAGTTTCGTAATCCTAATGGTGGGTACAGACTAAGCGAGCCAGAGCGAACGCAAACGAGTGGGATTCACGATCGGTACGTTCGTTCAATTTTTCTTTGATGTAGTGACAGCCGCCGGAGCACGGCCGAAGCCGATCGAAGGCCCTCGTTTGGATTCGCTTGCTTTCGCAATGACGTCCACACTGGTTCTTTCGCGTTCGTTCGTTAGCCTTCGCTAGCTTTCGCTCGCTTGGTCTGTACCCGTCATAATTGTCTTCCAGGCCGTCCAAATACACGGGTCACCCAGGCCACGAGCTCGACATCCAAGTGCTGGCATCTGAAGAGACGTGGCGCACGCCTTCTCTGCTGCAAGCCACCGACCTGACCAACGGAGGCGTTGCTATATTCTCACAGGTATACTTCCAACAGCTCATTGCTGAGAGGCTAGACAGACACTGACTGTCTCTTTATAGAACACTGGATAAGAGCGTATATTGTGCTCTCTTGACCAGTGTTTCATAGTTACTTTAGTTTATTTTCATTATGATTTCAGTGATTTTTATTTTGTATATAGGTAATTTTTATCATGTACGACTCGAATATGGACACTCTAACTTAAATTTATATTTTACTAGACGATCGCCTCGCGGTTTCACGCGCGTAGTTCCCGTTCCCGTGGGAATTCCGGGATAAAATGAAAAGTAAGCTTCCTAACTGTGAAAGAATTTTTCAAATCGGTCCAGTAGTTTCGGAGCCTATTCAATACAAACAAACAAACAATCAAATCTTTCCCAGGCGCGGTCCCAGGGGGGGGGGGCGTCACGGGGGTCATGACCCCCCCCAAAATCTTAGTTTAGGTACTTAAAAAATTGCAACCCATAGTTTGATGATTATTTTTTCCTATTTACTTCCGTTACATTGAATATGGTTACCAACTGCAGCAAAAAAAAATGGCGGCTCGCTCCGCTCGCCGATATTACTGTTCTTTTGAGCCCTGTGTTTTGATCAGCGCAGAGGTAACGTTACCTATTTTTAGTTGTCTGGCTGGTCCGTTAATATAGTTAATGATTATATCGGGTATTTATCGCGTACCTTTTGTTTTATTTCCCCTACGTTTCTACGTTTTAAAAAGTTTTATGGTCCGTTAATGTCAGTTTGTATCAATCCAACCACCACAATAACAAGCACAAAATTGTTACTCATTTAATAATCTCCGAGGTCACTTTGTCAACTAGCGCAAAAAATTAGTAGACAGCAAAATTTTCGCGTTTTGATCCGCTCGCTGATATGATAACATTTGTTCCTTCTAACTATGTTCCAAAGCTCGACCCCCGCCCCGCATTAGGTCACTTTGCCAAATTTTCTAAAAAATTGCGCAATATCTAACGAAAACCAAAAATTGTCGCAGCAAGCTCTGCTAGCCTCTGATAGCATTCTGCTGTTTCGATAAGCTTCTGGCTTGCTCTAGTGCGGGACTCCTCCTCCGTTTTAGGTGCAACTGCAAAATATCTAATACCAAACAACTCACACGCACAGCCAGATCATAAAAAATTTCGCGGCTCGCTTCGCTCGCCGTTGATTCCATATTGAGTCTAGTCTGTTGTCCTTATATTTGGTTGTTATTCGACAAACTTAAAAATTTTTCATAGCTCATTAGTTAGCTTCCTTGTCTTGCATGAACCTCACCAATTTTAAAAAAGGCTGCGGCTCATTCCACTCACTGATATATATATTTTTTAGGTTTTCAACATATTTCTTAGCCGCTTCAAACTTTCAAAATTTTCAGAGCTCGCTCCAATCGCTGTTATTTATTTTCTGAACCAGTTTGTGACCACCCGAAAAGTAACAAAAATTTCGGCGGCTTGCTCCGCTCGCCGTTACCTCTTTTTGGTTTCCTAATTTTGGTTTACCTACTTACTTACTTACTTGAGTAAGTAAGTTTAGTTTATTTCCCTTGCTCCACTCGCCCCTATTTATATTCAAAGCTTTATATCCACCACCACAGTCTTTTAAATTTTCGGGATTGCTTCGCTCACTATAATTTATTTTGTCAACAAACATCAGAAAAAAATATCAAAAAATTTTGAGGTTCGCTTCGCTCGCCGTTACATCTTTTTCGATTTCTTTTTTGTTGATGTCCCTTACCCTGTTCGCCCTTATTTATATTCGTAGCTTTTTATATATACTACCGCAAAGCCTCGTAAGATTTTCGGGGCTTGCTTCGCTCGCCATCATTATGATAGCGAGCGAGAGTAAGCAAGAGTAGTAGCAAGTACTCTTGCTTACTTTTCTTCAAACATCAGAAAAAATCTCGACAATTTCGAGGGTCGCCTCGCTCGCTATAACTTAAACTTACTATTGTTGAGAGTTGAGGGAAGGGATGTCATTTTCGATCTTCAAAATCACTTTGCCCGCCACCACGAAACATTATCAAAAATGTAAATTTTTCGCGGCTCGCTCCGCTCGCCGAAAAAGCTTAGCTGTTCTGGATGGGGCTTGCAACATCATGCAAGTGAATTTGTGGCTACGGCCCGCACCAAGCGTGACCCCCCCCAAAGTCTTGGGCTGCGACCGCGCCTGATCTTTCCTCTTTATAATATTAGTATAGATAATTGATTGTTGTCTGAAATAAACTAATTGAATTGAATAGTGCTGAGGGGCAAGTCTATTTGACGTTAGACGTGATTGTGACGTCTTCTTTTCCCATACAATTTGGTACAGCGCCAGCACATCGTGCGGACAGATAACTACGCAAATCCCCGTACAAAAGGTACCTCTTTGTACACATATAGAAACTTAAATTTTCAGCAAGCAAAAATTCGGTAAGGCTGAGGCACGCAGCCGCCGTGGAGTAGGTACGTGAAACGTCTTGTGGGTGCTAGCGAGCAGCACACAGCGCGCCACGCGCCGTGAGGGTTTGCTTTGCGGCTCGCTTTGCTACCGTACTAAGTTGGTATGTCGCTACATAGGGCGGCACGCTTCGCTCGCCACGCTGTGTAAGGGTTCGCGGAAAATACAGTTATCAAAATCTATTACATCACATGTAATAGATTTTGATAACTGTTTTAATTAAATAAACAAAAAATAAATAAAGAAGGGTGCGCTGGATCAATCGTGAGGTCTGTCGCGTCGCGTACGCGACTACCGCTCGAATGGATCAATGTCAGTACAAGCGCGATTTTTTACTTTTAATGATTACTGAACAGTTTCAGTAATCATTAAAAGTAAAAAATCGCGCCATGGTAAATTAGTTCTGAATGCGTCGTGAAACGCGCGATTACAACGTAACGCCAGTACTGCCGAGTAAAGGTTCCTATACCCCCATTTTTGTTTTTGAAATTGTTTCTTATTCGCCTCGGGACAAATGTTTGTACGATCTGCACATATTTGTTCAGGGTGTTTTGGATGTTTTTCTATGTATATTAAAAAATATCTATCTATGTAGTGTATTGTATTAAGTATATCAGTTATCTAGTTCCCATAACACAAGCACTGCTTAGCTTGGGGCTAGATAATGCTGTGTGAATTGTCCAGCATTATTTATTTGTTATTTATTATTAATGTAACATAAAGGTCTAGCCTATACGTGGTCTAGGTATAGGCTAGCTAGACCATAGACAATAACGTACTCTAAATTATAATAGTAATTTGTATTTCCAGATACATCTAGAGGCCGACCCCAGTGACTACCTAGCCGAGGAAGGGTCGAAGTCCAACGCGGCGCGGCTCGAGATCCTGCACAAGATCCTCGGAGACATCCTGGGGCTGCACGTCCGGCCGCCCGTGGAAATCACGCAGGTCGACTTTACTAGGGGATTCTTTTTGGGAAATCATGTGGTAAGCTCTCTTAATATTAGCTAATAGGGAAATCAATTCTGATATGAAATGATGAGTAAGCTGTTGCAATATTTTTGTAATTGACTATTTTAACAAGCCAGACCATAGATAGACAGATAGCTAATACTTTATTGTACCAAAGACAGATAACGATACAGAACTAAATGCTAAGAGTAGACGAAGTACAAAGGCGGCCTTATCGCTATGAGCGATCTCTTCCAGGCAACCATACTTGTGACTAAGGTCTCGTTCCCAAGTAGGCTACAGATGGACACTTTTCAATAATAATTATATGCTTTCACTTTAGACAAATGTTCCATGTAAAATAAAATTTAAATTTTAAAAATAACAACACCCTAGACAACATAAAAAGATAGAATTTTTTTCATGAGTCCAAACCATTGTTAGTATTATGGTAAACTAGTTAATTTTAATAAAAACATATTAATTATTCTCTGACTCTAATAGTATATACATATACATACTTACATACAGGAACCCTGAAAACATTGCACTCGTTTTTTTGGCAGTCGTATATAAATAAATAATGCTGTACGTTTCACACACCATCTAGAAAGTTAGCAGAGAAATTAGATGGTTATTTCGTGTACCACAAACTAATAATTAGGCCCAATCATAGAAAAAACTGCTTTGTTAGACAAGAACCTATTTTTAAGTATTGCAACAGCTTACTAAAACCTAATTTTAATGCATCGCCATTCTTAGTGAATCATAAGTTTTCTGCGATTAAGGTTGTCTTGAGATTACAATTCTAGCTACTTAAGTATAAGTAACAATAACTGTTATGTGTATGACGATATTCAATTAGAGAATATTAGTTTAGGTTAAAGCTTTTAGAAAACACCGTCATTTGGTTTCACATTCACGCGCCATAGTTTTACGCACTTTGTGTCCTTGTGTCGTGTCACTAATTTTTGGCCCTCGGATGGGTAATGAAATGACCTAGAAGAGAATCTATACTAATATTATAAAGAGGAAAGATTTGATTGTTTGTTAGTTTGTATTGAATAGGCTCCGAAACTACTGGACCGATTTGAAAATTCTTTCACCGTTAGGAAGCTTACTTATCAGGGAGTGACATAGGCTATATTTTATCCCGGAATTCCCACGGGAAGGGGAACTACGCGGGTGAAACCGCGAGGCGATCGTCTAAAATATAATAATAATGCTTACCAAAATAACCTTATGCTGACAAACAATAGGTTTATTTCCACGTTTCGTGAGTTTCCGTTCACGACTGATGAAGTTGCTTCAATTTTGAAGTCGAACATTCTATAGTTTAACTATAATACTCTTAGAGGTGGCGAAAGAGTCCAGTATTAGAAACAAAGAGTGGAAAAAAGGTACCAATACACCATCACACGGATAGATTGATAACTTTTAATTTCAATAACAGAGTAGAAACAAAACAGTAACTGCTAAGAAGGTATGTTCCTATTAATACTGAACCGTCACGCTCGGATCTGTGACGCTGAATCGGGTATACTCGGCTCCAGTCGGTCGGTGACACTGAATTCCGTACTAAAAAGTTTCATTTCTATCGTACAATCATACACAAACCTTCTTGCTACCTTCAACACTAGAACACAAAGTGCGTTCATTCACTCACGTATATTCCGATGTCGTTGAGAGTGACGTAGGATGTTCTCTAGACGGCGTGCGGCGGCGGCCCCGGCCACGTGACGGTGTGATGGCCGGTGAGACGATGCCAATGCGGTTTACTATCGCTTTGCTGAGGGATTTCAATGGTTATTAGCACTACCTCAACCTCAACTGCCTGTATTGGACCTCTGCTGGACGCAGGCCTCCCCAAATAATTTAGCACTAGGTGGTTCGCAATATCCAATCTATCTGGAATAGGATTTATTTAAAATACCAGCATAACAAAGGATACAAGAAAAATAGTAATAGTAAAATTTACATGCTTGAGTCACCGCTCATCGCCAAAGAGCTCATGGCATTTATCCAAAATGCCATCGACACCATGGACAAGGTCAGAACTACTAACCCTACTTTAAAGAAGAGACATTTGCAAGGCGCTGATCTTCCAGACGCTAGTTAAAGGTTTATCGCACTAATATTTTTCTGGATTTGCCTATTGGTAAAGTATAGTTGCATTTTGAAATTTCTCGCACAAAATTGTGAATATATTGGACTGCAGAAAGCTTAAATGACAGATAGATTGAATTTTGAGAATACCCCTAAATGAGAAAGGTTACCTGAACATTATTCGAAATTATTTATTACACACAGAAAGAAGTGTACTGGCAAAAGAAAACTATTGAAATCTCTTAATTTTATTTACAGCTTTGCAACACCGTATTAAAATTTGACGCACGCATATTATGCATATTATTATAGTATGGCTCTCTTACTATAGCTTTTAAAAGGAGTAACTCGCTTTTAAGCAAGCTTTTGATATTACAACACTTCGTGTTAGACACCAAATAGAGCAAGAAATAGTGCATAAAAGAAATGTAATTTGTTGGATTTTATAGCTAAGCAAGCATTCCCTATTCGATATTACAAAAAATAAACATTTATCCATTCCATGTTTACCTACATAAACTACGCTGTTTTTAATATTGCATGCCTGATGTATTCAGTTTGAGTTTTGATTTTCATACTGCTGCAATACTTTGGCTTCTTACTTAGCATCCTATCTCCCTAATTTTGAATCCTTTGCATTTCTTGCTTTTTCGATCAATATTTACTCAATTTCCCTAACCCAAAGCTTGTAATACATAAACTACACTCATTTTTTAATGCATATTTCTCCCGCAGCATAAAATGCAGCTCCTGGAGCGGTGGTGCGCGGCGAGCGCCGAGGGTTGCCGCCTCCAGCCGCTAGATGGCATCACTGTGCAGTGGTGTCTCAGGGGCGAGGCGCCCACGCAACCCCCCTCGGAAACCTTCCTGCCTGTCCACGTCTACGAGTGTCCCGAGCATTTCTCCACCGTCGATTACTATGATGTAAGTGAACTTAGATTCCGGAAGATGGCAACACTGAAATGGCGGCATAGAGGATAGTCGCTTAATTTATTGGCAGCGCAATGCGCTGCCGAAAAACAGCGTTCGCGTCGTCGGTGTCATAATTATTTAGGCTTTTTTATAAATGATGTATTCTAACGTGTCTACACACTCGTCAGAATTACGCCGCAGCTTGGAGGACTTGAAGATAACTACGTGCGTCATGTGCATTAAGCGATAAGCGATAAAGCGACCATGCTGACAAAATGATGACCCCTGTGGCGCAGCGGGCGAAGGTCTGCCTGCGACGCAGGAGGTTGCGGGTTCGATTCCCGCCTCGGGACAAATGTTTGTACGATCTGCAGACATTTGTCCAGGGCGTTCTGGATGTTTTCTATGTATAATAAAAAATATCTATCTATTTAGTGTATTGTATTAAGTATATCAGTTATCTAGTACCCATAACACAAGCTCTGCTTACCTTGGGGCTAGATAATGCTGTGTGAATTGTCCAGCATTATTATTATTATAATAGAGCGCCGACACGCTACAGCGCCCTCTACTGAGTCCTGAGGAGATTTTTCGTTTAAGAAAATGTCTTACTTTACCTCTCTATTCTCAGAACCTCACAACCACCTCCCTCGGCCGCCTAGTAATTTACACGGATACGATATCGTCGACCAACCGCGTCGCCGGCGCGCCGCTCGCGCACGGCGTGGCGGCGGTGGCGCGGCGACAACTGAGCGGAACGGGCCGCGGGGGGAACGCATGGATCACACCGCCGGGGCAGGCTGCTATATCTCTACAGGTAATATACTCGTATTTACACACAATATTAGGTCTAAGTTTTTGTTATTATAGTGCATAAGCCCAAACAATTAGGGTAATAATCCTGTAGGGGGAGCTAACGGCGCTAGAGTCCGAGGGAAGTCCCAAGGTTTTTCGATTCCTACGTCACTTGACCTTGTTGTGTAGTTGGTTAGCACATTCCCGCACTGAGGGAAAGATGCGGTTTGAAGTCCTTAAGTTGTTTTTTTATTGGGATATTATTTGATTTCTTTATATTAGGTCTGTTGTTTAAAGCTGGCACGAATCGCCTTTGTTTTTGTCATCAAAGTACGTTGACGTGATACAGACTCTAAAACGCCCGAATACTCATACAACTCGAAACTTAAGGCGAATAGTAGGGTGGATAGTGGCGCCACTACATATTTAATTTTATAATTACGTTATACAAAGGAATTATCAAAAAATCGGACCGCGCGTAGACGATATCTATCATAAGCTTTTTTTTAAATGTATCTTTAATAGTTTTGTACTGTATTATTTAGGCAGATACTTGTTTCAAGAGTTTAGTTCCTATTGGTGGCCACCAAGCTCTCCAAACAAGGTTTTTGATTGAATAACAAAAAACAAAACTATTACAGATACATTAAATAAAAGCTTGTGATAGGTATCGTCTACCAGCGGTCCGATTTTTTGATAATTCCTTTGTATAACTTAATGATTAAATTAAATATGTAGTGGCGCCACTATCACCCCTACTATTCGCCTTAAGCGCGCTTCAAGTAGTGTTCTTTTGACAGTTTTCAATGAAAATGTGTCAAATATTCGTCCCTTCAGACGTGCTCAAATCAGAGTCACGTTGTAGTATTCGGACAATATTACTGACTTATTTATTCTCAAGTGTCAGGGGTTAAACCGCGCAACTAAAAACAAATGACGGTCGCTTCAACTCTGGTTGCATCACATCACACTTCACATTAATATTATAAATGCGAAAGTTTGGATGGATAGATGTATGGATGGATGGATGTTTGTTACCTCTTCGCGCCAAAACTACTGAACGAATCGGGCTGAAATTTTGCATTCAGGTAATTCTACCTAGGACTTTTTATCCCATTAATCAGTTCCCATGGGATAGAAATAACCTTACGTTTCCATAGAAACAACGCGTGCGAAGCCGCGGGCAGAAGCTAGTAACCTATAACTGATATTGTGATGATCTGTTCTTCACATCACAGTTTCGTGAAATTGCAACATAGTTAGGGAAACGTGACGCGAGATTAAAACTAAATTTGATCAATAATCGTTTTGAAGTCTCTATTAATATCAAGAGATTTATTTTTAAAATCAACATAATGTCCATAGATTTTAATTTTTAGGTGTAATATACAAGTTTAATGGGTTTTGATTTCTAATATCACGCAGGAATAATCATAGAAATAGTCATCTTGGACTATGCAAAACCTTTGCCTTTGCATCTGAATCGTGCAGTAGAGATGTTAGTTTTCTGTATCAGATTTTTATTACAAACCCTCGTTTCTAAAATTGTTAACAGATCTGGATGAAGATAACACCATCGCTGCCTATAATCCAGCACGCCTCCGCGCTCGCCGTGGTCCGCGCGATACGATCGCAGCCCGCCTATGAACACCTCGACATAAGGTACCGACCTCATCTCCTCACCTCACCAGCCTATATTGGTCCACTGCTGGACGCAAGCCTCCCACTGATAAGCGCCTTCTTGGCCTTCATCTCATAGGGGTAAAGCCCATAATCCCCACGCTGGGCATGCGGGTTGAGGATCGCAGTTTGGTGTTAGAATTGTCTGCAGGGGGCGCTGCTGCCCGATCCCGGTGGATATCCCTTAGTCGCCTCTCACGATATCCGCGGGAAGCGTTGGGGTGGGGCTAATTCTAAGCCGGCACCACGCAGCCTACCTCATCTAATCAGTCCATATCCTGAGCCCTGCCTGAATTTAGTTTCTGAATAGTATTGAGACTTTCCATTTTTGTATAGGATTTGGTACAGCGCCTCTAGCGTCCGGACATAGAACTATGCAGATCCCACTGTATAAAATATACCTGTAGTTTAAAAAAAAAAATTGGTTGTCTGTAAAGTCGGTTTACTGACGATAGTTGAACGTGACAACGCAGACGCATCGCTCACTCAAGTAGGAGAGAGACGGATGTCGAGCGCTCTCGCTTGCACTTCAAGCCCTACATGGAACGCCTCAGAGCGAGGTAACGCCGCATGACGTCATGTTTTTTCGTGCGTGCAGCCGGCTCTATCGAATTATAAGACGTTGTCACGTCAAAAACTAGCGCACAGTAACACCATCGTTACTGTGCTTCATGCTGGGTACGATCTTTTTTATGTCACGGTTGGGACTTTTATTTGTTTGTTCCAACTTTACTTATACAAGGAAAGTTACAAGGAAAGTTGGTTATACTTTTTACTTTTTAAAATAAAACGCCTCAAACGATAACGAAAGTTAAACACACGAACCAAAAATTTAGATTTTTTATCAATAAGGACAATCAACAAACATGGTGGAAATAATGCTTAGGCGAAAATGTAATGGCTTAACCAAAGTCTGGCTGGATTATTACATAATCTAGTAAGTAACTTGTGAAATATTGCTTTCAGAATAAAATGGCCTAACGACATTTACTACGGCCGCGAGGTGAAAATAGGCGGGATGACCACTGCCGCGAACTGTATGAATGATGACGTCATCGTTGTTATTGGTAAGCACAACAAAATGGTTATAAGCCGAGGGAACACCGAAATACAGGCTCTCTCCATAACCAAGGCAAACTGACAGCGTAACAAAGCGTCAATCTATTTATTTTTTATTTTATTTAAACACCAACAGTTACAATATTATATGTTTACAAATATTCTCTTACGTTTAAACAGCCCTTACAGGTCTTTCAAAATATGGCAGTGACGTAATTATGCTCCTATCAAAATTCATCTCTCAAAGAAATCACACTAATATTATAAATGCGAAAGTTTGGATGGATAGATGGATGGATGTTTGTTACCTCTTCACGCCAAAACTACTGAACGGATCGAGCTGAAATTTTGTATACAGATAATTATAATCCTGGAATCAAACATAGGCTACTTTTTATCCCATAAATCAGTTCCCATGGGATAGAAATCACCTTTTAAAGTTTCCATAGAAACAACGCGTGCGAAGCCGCGAGCGGCAGCTAGTAGAAATATAAAAGCTTAGTGCAACAAAAATCCTCTACATAATATATTTGACTATAGAGGAAAGGTACATATTAGATCTAATTTACAAGAATAAAATCTAGATTACATAGAATTGAGAATCTAAAAATTATAGGCCCCATATAAGGCATACTGACAGCGTATTAACACATTCATGGTCCAAGACGCAAATGCCAGTATCCGTTCCCGTGTAGCGGCGGCGCGCCCAAGGCTGGGCAGTGAATGCGTTAATACGTCAATCTAAAAATTACACATGTCCCCTATCTTTTTTGGGTTATCTCTGAACCGACTGATCAGATTTTGAAAATCTTTTACTTATGAAAACCCCGAGTGGCGTATGCTACGCTATACAGGGTTATTGGTAATTCACTGACACTGCGTAAACTGCAGGTTCTGCCCATCATCATCACGAACACGTTAGTGAAGACGCCAGGTCTTAATTTTTATTTTTTTTGTAATCGCCTCCCATACAAAATAATTTCCAAAACCCAATTAATTACTGAATACCGATCTCCCACTCCTATTTAAATCCACATCATCACCATCGGCTTATTTTACATCTACGAATGTGATTTAAGTGGCATCAGTCTGGCTGGGAGTCAGCCGAACACACACCCTCTCATAATTCAGGGCAGAGCCGTTTTTAGGTTTAGTTTCAAAGAAAACCCCTATAATGAACGATTTTTGAATGGAGGGGGTACATACTTATTATCCCCTTTCCACCAATTTTAAGAATTGAGACCTGGCGTCTTCACGGACGTGTTCATGATGGTGGGCAGAACCTGCAGTTCACGTATCAGTGAATTACTAATAACCTTGTATATAGGTACATACCGCGTGAGCGAAATCGCGCGGAGTGGCTACTTATTCTCAAATTGTTTGTTCACATTTCAATTCTCTGTTTCAGGCACCGGCGTGAACATCTCCAACAGTGCACCTACAACATGCGTGAACGACATCATCGCCGCCCACAACAAGCAGCACGGCACGGCGCTCGCTCCCATGTCCATAGAGAAGTTCCTGGCGCGGTACTGCTCGCAGCTGGAGCGGATCCTGGAGTACATGGCGACCGACGGAGGGCTAGCTGCCTTCAGGGAGCAGTACTATCAGTATTGGTTGCATACGTAAGTCTGACTGTTTGATATCTATCACAACTTATGCTCAGTCGAACGCCATTTTGTAGCTTTAAGGTATTTTATATGCGAGTATTATCATATGTATATGTAGTTTAAATGGTGTTAGTAGTTTAATTAGTTTTAGTACATTTTAATGTTATATTTTACAGCTACAAATAAAGTTTATCTTATCTTATCTAATAGTTAACTAATTTAGCAGAAAATCTTAAACCTTCGTCGGTTATTTAACATTGAACTATTATAACATTTGAACGGCTGCACCTATTTTCCTATTAAGTCACCTTGGTAACAAAAAACTTAATTAAAATTGGTTCATTCCCTTGGGATCTGCGTTGCCACAGACGAACTTAAATTTCCACCCTGTTAGGATCAGGCAGGAGTTTAAAAAATCTTCATCTTCATGACAATATACCTACCTAATATTTTTAATTTGCTTTTTCAGCAATTCTCCTTTTTTACATTATTCCATAGCTCAATCATGCCCTGCTTTAAATCGCGAAGAGTGTAAGATGAAAAACTTCGTTTGCCCAGCAGTGTGACAGTCAACAACACCACCCTATAACAGTTCACTGCTGGACCTAGGCTTCCCATAATAAACGCCCTATTAGCTCTTATCAGGTGTGATACACACTATGTCATAATGTCTGTTACATCTACTATTATGTCAATAAATAACATTTTTTTTTTTATGTACAATTATTTTACTTGAATTACACTATGTAAAATTATTTTACTTGGTGTACTAAATGGTACATTTATGTACATTTATTTGAAATATAATTTAATCAAAAATAAGTTATGCTCCTGATAAGGTGTGATACGCAACGTATCACACCTTATCAGGAGCAATGTCATGATCTCCACGCTGGGCAAGCGGGTTGGGGATCGCAACACGCAGTATGAGACTATCATCCTACTAATATTATAAACGCGAAAGTTTGTAAGTATGGATGGATAGATGGATGGATGTTTGTACAGGTAATTGTAATCCTGGAATCAATTATAGGCTACTTTTTATCCCATATAAAGTCAGTTCCCGTGTGATAGAAATCACCTTTAAACGTTTCCATAGAAACAACGCGTGCGAAGCCGCGGGGTGCAGCTAGTTACACAATAATCCCAATATTCTTCCTCCCACAGAAACGAAGAGATAAAAGTCCAGACAGCCGAGGGCGCCACCATCGCCGGCACAGTGAGCGGCATCGACGACGCAGGCTGGCTGGTGGTCGCCACCGAGCGAGGGGAGATGCAGCTCACGCCCGACGGTAACACATTCGACATGATGAGTGGACTTATAGCGCCGCGGGAGAAGTTCGGACATTCGCCTAAGCCTGAATAGAGTTAGACCTTAATACAAATTCAAATGCTTTCCTTAATAAGAATAATAAATAAGACATTATGGTCCCTGACGTAAACATATCCCCGCCTCGGATCATGTTCGTAAAGTAGAGTGTTTTATTCTGGTTTTAAGTAACAGAAAGGTCACTAAATCTGCTGTGAATATGTGATTTTTGACATTTTAGAGTTGTTGCTAATTCGTACCGTTTCGCTTCCTTACATCTTAAATGTGAGCATTAAAATACAGGCATAAACTATTACTCCTTTAGTACACTTTACAGTGACAGCTTAAAACCACTATTATTTGGTTGTTTTCGGTCAGTATTAGAAAACGTATAATAGTAATTATACTAATGGTAAAATTTATAGCATACTGACATTTCGGGACCTCAGTAGAATTTGTGGACATGGTGTAGGTAAAACGCGGTTTAGGGTTAAAGTTATAATAATAAAGTAAAAGGACGAATTTGTGTACAGCGTCACTACTAAGTTTGCGGTCGTTTTTACTTAGGAATCGAGGGAGAGTGTTATGTAAGAAGAATAGGTAATTAGGTATTTTACATTTTATTTTGTGTGTAGTGGATGATATAAATTATATTGAATTGTGTGTATCTGTAAGTATATCCGCCCGAACGCTTAGAGACGCTTAGAGAATACATAAATTAAGGAAAATAACAGATTGTTTAGTTAGATAGATATTTTAGATGTTTAATTACCATCCTGGCCTTTAGTTGTTGAGCATTGCAAAGTATAAGAAGTTGTATTGTTACGAGTAACAAAGATCATTAACCAAATATGATGTTTTATTTTTGTAAAGAAATACAAAAATCATAAAAACTGTAGAAATGTGATAACCAAAAAATACAAAGATTGTAATAGATAAGGTAGTTGTTCGTATAGAATTTGAACAATCAAAGTTGTATTTATTTAAGATACTATATTTTGAGTTATTTAGTGTGATATTTTATGAAAATAATTGTGATCCAAATGTTAGAACTGTGACACCATTGAAACGAGGTTTTGTAGAATAGTTGTTTTGTAATTTTAACTAGATGTATTCACTTCTCAAACTGATGTATGGTCATCTATTTTGTTAATATATTCTCCCTTTAAATTGTAAACCTCTTAATTTTAGCAATAGCTAAGAATCGTTTATTTTCTTATGTTAATTAGTCAGTGTGAGAAAAGAACGACTCTTAGCCATTGCTGAAAGATCTATAGCATAATAGAAGACAAATAGCTATTACCTACCGTTATCAGAAAGTAGGTGTAAAGGTAAACGCGCACCTGTCCTCGTCGTCTACGAAAAATTCGACTAAAACAGTTCGACAAACATTTCGACTAGTAACAATTATTATTCGAGTAAAGCAATTTGACCTTGAGTTGACCCGACCTGCAGGCGTCCCACCCCCGCGAAGCGGTGAGGTCAACATTAACTTACTCCTAACGAAACCCGCCCAAAGTGGAAAAATTCGGAGTCCGGTGAGGGCGGTTGCGGGCGGCGCGGATCACGTCTTCCGTATTCATCATTCTCGACTCTCAAATTCCATAGAACAAGTCAGTTCTACTGGACTGGAGCCACAGACAGCAGCTTGTGTCGTGGCTACTTTCAAGAAGAAGAGACTGTGGAACACGTCATTTTACACTGCACGGCCACAGAGGAAGCCAGACGCAAGACGGGGCTGAAGGGTCTCATTGAGGAGTCAACCTCGTCTACACCCACAGAGAAGCTGAAACGAAGCTGTCAGTCACCAAAAGTCCTGCTCCGGTACTTCAAGGAACTGGGCTGGTTAGGGCCTGTTTAGGCAGGGGGATAATGCACAATACACTCCCATGCGAGATGTCCGTGCAGATCTCAGTTCCCCCCAAACAGAATTAGAATTAGACGTCAGTTCTAAACAGAAATACTGTTAAAATGATGAATGCTATTCGGCGCGTTCGATGCGTGCGCGCTTACGCGAGGCCGCCGGGAGGAAATCCGATGACAGCGGCTCCTGCGGCGCGGACAGGTACGCGTTCATTAAATACTAGCAAACAAATGTTTGATGCTACTGATGTACTTCTTACCCCTGTAATATTGTCTGAATATTTGACGACCCCTGTGGCGCAGCGGGCGAAGGTCTGCCTGCGACGCAGGAGGTTGCGGGTTCGATTCCCGGCTCGGGACAAATGTTTCTACGATCTGCAGACATTTGTCCAGGGCGTTCTGGATGTTTTCTATGTATAATAAAAAATATCTATCTATTTAGTGTATTGTATTAAATATATCAGTTAACTAGTACCCATAACACAAGCTCTGCTTACCTTGGGGCTAGATAATGCTGTGTAAATTGTCCAGCATTATTTATTTATTTATTTTGATGTTAACTTCTCTGTGGTAAGCCTTCAAATATGGGAAGGTGTAACTCACACATAACATGTCCTTTTATTAATATGTAGTTAGTTTTTAATAGATAAATAGTGGTCCTATATCAGAAATATAGATACTAAAAGTTTCTAGCTAGGCACAAAAAGTTAGGGATTCTTAGATATTGTAGTTTTTCGCATAGTGTGTGTGGTCGCTGATTTTAATTCTAATATTAAAGTTGATGAATTCTAATTAATTGTTATCACTTAGGTTAGTGTTACGTCACCACTGCCAGTGCTCTTAAAATAAGATAGAAGCGAATAGTGTTCCTTCATAGAAATATGTACTGTTAAATATACATAGAAAAATGTTAAATCATAGCAAATTAAGCGAATTATATGAAATGTATTCATGCGAAAAGAAAAAGGTGTAGATTGAACATATTCCTCGTGTTATTGTAATATAGTCAATTATATTTCGAAAATCTCATTGGCTCTCTAAATTTTTCAAATAAAAGTCGCGATTATATTTAAAACGATTTATTACAAATATTCATTCTATTAAAATTGGTTAATTTGCAACCTAATGAATTAAACGCCAATTATTTATTAATCTAATTCAATACTTAATTAATTCATAATAATGTGCCTAAGAAGATGTATATATAAATATATATATATGTTATACAATTATGTATATAAGTAAAGCAAGCAAGTTTTGTCAGTGTCTTTTCAAATGTTTTGATGTATTTTGAATGTATCGAATTTTGAACATTTTTCATGTTACTTAATACTTTTGATGTTACTACTTATAAGTAGGCCTTTTTAAGAACTAAATAATTGTCATGACCACGGATGTTATGACGATGGCGCAGAAGTGGCACAATGGCGGCGACTCTGTTGGTTCATAAACTCTACTAATTTGTGAGCCATAAAACTTAGCCTCTAATACTCAAACGCAACTCAAGTTTAAGTCAGATTAAAGTGTCAAAAATCGCGACTTGAGAAGTGCTTAAATCTGAGATGCCTTTGAGTATACGGGCGTAACACACACGGCACACTACACTACATTCTAAGTGCTGTCAATTTAGTTTAGTAGATAAAAATCTCTTTAATCACAAAGAAAATTACAATCAATTAATAGAAATAAATCAGAACTAGTATTTACAATTGAAACAATTGAGCTAACTGAAGACTGTTGCAAACGATCTACAGGTAGCTCAACTGGTCCGGCAATACCAGTCGTGCCCAAGACGCTGGCTGCATTGCCCCGCTGTATGGCAATGCTGATGCACTACGCCAGATACTCACCAGATACTTGCAGAATCGACACCAATCACGCAGAAATGTCTTATTTATTAAACTTCGTATCAAAAATATATCAAACTCGGGCTTGGCAAAATCGGGTTTTGCTCACATGTGGAATAAAGAAATATTCAACTTGTTGAAAAAAGTCATTTGAATTCAGAACAATGCAACCTTCATAGAAAAAAATATTTCGTGGAAACAATTGACAACCCTCCAAAGTTGTTGACCAGATTGAGTTTCTGACATTTGACCTCGTTTTTAAATTGTATAATATTTTTTCGCTAGTCGTGGTGAAGAGTTGTATGTTTAACTAGACGGCAGATATTTTTAGTTTCGTGCCTTTTAAATCCCTCGCTACCTAAGCAGTATACTTTAGAGCCACTCGCTACGCTTGTGACTCTATTCTAGACTGCTTCGCTAGTATTGGCACGTTCAACAAAAAATCGTTTTGCCCACTTCTTGAACAAATAACTATTTAATCGCGTTGTGCCATATTCTGCAGACATCGATCGATCACGAATCTCTAGTCTCGCTGTTGTATCGTTGTGTTATTTATTGTAAGATCGTAAAATGTTAAACTATTTCTTGTTAAAATCTGGTTGTATTTATGCTCTAATAAATTATTTCATTATTTAACTTGCGTTTCCTTAATAAGATATGTCTGGAATTGAAACATAATTTCATTGATTACGGTCATTTATTACCCAGATAATGTAACGTTAAACAGTCTGAAGGGCTTATTCCGACTCCGCTACCGAGTCATCGGGTTCGTAGAAAATGGTCAATTATTTGTGGAAAAATACCTACTTTTCTGGTAGTTAGGTTCGCGAAACCGCAAAAATACTCGAATTTCGAGCAAATCTACGTCGAATTGGTTGAATGTGTTCATAACTCTGTAGCGGAGAGTCTGAATAGCCATGCTGGAGTGCCACTCCCAAACTTTTGCAGATGGCAACACCACGTTTACCCGTCGTAAGTTAAATATCTCAAAGTTCGGATAAAAATTTGACATATGCCCCCACTATACATTTGACTTTACATACCTACCATAATTTTTACACTAACAAAACACACAGTAAATAATTGTTCAGTTAATATACATTTGCACAGTCGTATTTAAACGAATACGGAGCGAGGCCGACACTGCCCGTGTTCCGGAGAGTAAATATAGCACCGCCATACGGCTCTTTCATCAGATCCGTGGTGTCTCGACTTGTGGTCACGAATAGCTCGTCATAACCCGGCCCTCCCCACGTAAGGGAAGTTATTCTCGAAACGGGGAGTTTGTAGCCGAATACCACTTGTCTGGTATCTGGGTTTACATGGAGAACCTGAGAATACAGATGTTTGTTTTAAATTAAATTACCTACTAGGTGTTTAAGAAAATACAACATAAAACAGTCGAGCAACGGTTAAAGGGAACAGTCTGCAGTTATGGAGACTGTTGCAAACTATATAGCTAGAGGTACATAGCTCAACTGATCCAAATTAATACCAATCGGAAGCGTGCGACGCTGGCTAAGATGCTGTGTGGTGCCGGCTTAGAATTTGCACCACCCCAACTCTTCCCGCGGGTGTCATAAGAGGCGACTAAGTGATATCCACCCCGGGGCGGGCAGCACCGCCCCTGCAGAACAATTCTATCACCGAACTGCGATCCCCAACCCGCATGCCCAGCGTGGGGATTATAGGCATTACCTAGGTAAAAGCGAATAAGGCGCTTATCACGGGGAATAATCACGATAATCCTACTAATGTTGAAAAGCCGAAAGTTTGTACAATCTGAATTTTTGTTACCTAAGATCTCCAAAACTACTGAACAGATAAAGATTAAATTTGACGTACGCTTAAAGCAAAGCCTAACTTAGATAATAGGCTACTTATTATACCGAATTATAGCGTGCGAAGCTGCGGGCAGAAGCTAGTGTTAGATAAATACTTACTGCGCCTCCGAACATAAGCGCAATCCACAGGTGCCCTTTATTGTCAATAGTCAAGCCATCAGGTATCGCGTCCTCGTAGCCAAAATGCGTTATGTCGATAATTGTTCGTCGAGCGCCAATATGAAAAAAAAAGTAAAGTAAGACTTTGTGTCTTGCCAAATTATCATGATTCTAGGTCAACGGCAAGTAGGTAGGCGAAAATCAAAAATTATTTTATTTGTCAATAAACTACAAATTTACGATTTCTGGATTTTCCCCTTTTATGTGATATAAGACCTTGTTTCTAACTAAATCTAGATCAACGGGAAGGATGGAATCAGTGCCAAGTGTAGGTTGCAAGCACTGAATGCATCCCTACCCAATGCCCCAAGAATATGCCGTTCAGGTCTTCAGCCATCGCTGCCAGGAGACTGTTGCGGCTGGCGCGCAGGCGACGCAGCGAGCTCGTATCACAGCGGGGAAGCTGTTCACTCGTCAGCAAACATGCCCGACGCACTGCATCAGCGCGGCAGCCGCAACAACGCCCGGAAAGAGTTATTGAATTGTACACGAAGGGCACACGTAGTTAGTCCACACCACAGGCTACCTACATGTATAAAGTGATGTGCCAAATGCTTTAAATAATGTTATTTTAGCTGGAACTGAACAACAGCGAAAGCTCTGAGCTACCATGTTTGCCCTAGTTGCGAGTGGCATTGCTCACGTTCACCATCTTCCTCACCCGACAAGGATTCTGTTACCATGTGCCCAAGGTACCTACTTGAAAACATACACTCTCTTGAGTTGTGTTTCGTTGAAAGACACAGGGGAGAGAAAAGATGGACACTTGGTGGTGGATATGCTTAGTTCCCGGTCCGCACGATAGCGCTGTACCAAATTGCGTCAAATTTTGAAAACCTCGTGGCGCAGTAGGCGAAGCTCCGCCTGCGACGGAGGTAGCGGGTTCGATTCCTGCCTCGGGTCAAAGTAGTCAGTGTTTCTATGTATAATAAAAAAAATATCTATCTATAATGTAATATCTATCTATATAGAATGTATTTATTAAGTATAACATAACACCAACTTTGCTTAGATGCTGCTGTGTTAATTGTCCAGAATTATTTATTTAAAAACTTTGATCACCCCTTTTTTGTCGAGGGTAAAAATAAAACACCGCCCGAGTTAAGCATTCCACGCATTGTCTAGCGAGTGACACTAAAGTAGATTGTTCAACTAGTAGGCAAAACGTTTTTTTGTTGAACGTGCCGACATTAAATCTCTCGCTATCTCAGCAGTCTACTTTAGTGTCACTCGCTAGACAATGCGTGGAATGCTTAACTCGGGCGGTGTTTTATTTTTACCCTCGACAAAAACTGCTACGACTGCTGAGATAGCGAGAGATTTAATGTCGGCACGTTCAACAAAAAAACGTTTTGCCTACTAGTTGAACAAATAACAATAGTTATTTGTTTATGTTTAATATTGTTTATATTTATTTATAAGCGTGTTGTTTAGTTACTTACTCAGTATCCCTCTCTTCAAATCGAAATCGAAGGCCTCTACCTTCTGCGTCGATGAGTCAATGTAGTAAAGCACAGAGTTATTGAGCGACCACACCAGGCCGTTGGAGATGGTCACTGGCTTCAGTTGGAGTTTCGGCGTCAAGCAGTCCTGCTGTATGCTGAAGAATTGACCTCGGTCAGGTGTGACGACGTCGCCGATCTGTGGGCCTTTGGTTCCTTAAAAAATACAACAATACTTGATGTACTTTTTTTTCAGCCCTTACCGTCCCGTTGCTGTGGCCAGCTGTAGGCTTTTGCGCACTTTTTGTACTAACACCAAAAAAAAATCACAAGAATAACACGTCATAATCGTATCTATAAAAAATACATTAAATTCTAGAAGTAAAATTTAAATAAAATTTCATTTTTAACCGACGAAAAACGGCGGAGGTTTTCAAGTCGACGCGTATATTTTTTATGTATGACGCATAACTTTTACAGAGTAGTCCGATTTAGATAACTTTTTTTATAAATAAATGTTAAAAATATACAATTTTAACATTAAACTTGAAATTATAATTATGAAATGGTCTAATTTAATTATATAATATAATTATAGAAATGTCAGGCTTGTTGCCTCCGTAACAACGTAATACACTAAAAATAAAAGTCTAAAAGTATGACAGACCTGCCCAGAACCTCCCAAGCGCGTCTGGCTTGCCCTCGTTGATGACATTGTCCAGCAGACGGAGACAATGGTCGCCCTTCTCCCCCCACTCCATGAAATACAGCGCTGAGCTAACCGCCACCACGAGTATCCGACACAA
Source organism: Eupithecia subfuscata (assembly GCA_963564075.1). Lineage (NCBI taxonomy): Eukaryota > Metazoa > Arthropoda > Insecta > Lepidoptera > Geometridae > Eupithecia > Eupithecia subfuscata. Next base: position 2,089,205 of record OY751116.1, on the reverse strand, counting down.
AGGGCGTCTTAAAGTAAGACATACCTGCCCAGAACCTCCCAAGCGCGTCTGGCTTGCCCTCGTTGATGACATTGTCGGGCTGACCGATGTCGACTGTCGTCAGCAGACGGAGACAATGGTCGCCCTTCACCCCCCACTCCATGAGATACAGCGAAGAGCGGACCGCCACCAGGAGTCTCCGGCTGCCAGTGACTAGTGCTACTACGTTTACTTGCCCGTATTCTGGAGAAACAAAAAACAGATAAAATAGTTCTGTTTTTGCATTAATGATTTTCAATTGGTTAACGTTGACTCTTCATACTGAAAGAAAAGTCCACCACGATAGGCATGTTCTGTTAAAAGTTGGCGCAGTTATCCTAAATTTCAAAATGGTATCATACGTAGGTAATACTTTTCGTCGAAAAATAAAATAAAAAACATTGTTTGTCTGAAATAAGACCTAATGAACCATTTCCAGCAGTAGACTAACAAATGCTGATTATGATGATGAAGCGATTAATTTAGTGGAATTATTTTGATTAAAGTATACGTAACAAAAGTATCGTCTCATCATCATCATCATCATAATCAGCTCATGTAAGTCCACAGCTGGAAATGGCTCATTAGGTCTTATTTCAGACACTTAATGTTTTTTATGTAGATTAATTTAGTGGAATTATTCCAATAAATTAATTGCTTCATCATAACAATAGTATCGTCTCATCATCAGCATATATTAATCCACTGCTGGAAATGGCCCATGGCCCATGGCTCATTAGGGGAGGCCTGCTCTAGTGAGCGCCATAGCATGACACATTTTTGCATTTTACCATTGACGAAAGAAATAAAATAAAGAAATAAGATCGAGGGACGCGTGTCAAAAATGTCAAGGTATAAACCATTCTATCAATATATCCGTGCAAATACCACGCACGCACTATGTACGCTTTCATTCTATCGACGATAGTATTGTCCTATTGTATTCAGTATTTTTATATAGTACTAGCTTCTGCCCGCGGCTTCGCACGCGTTGTTTCTACGGAAACGTTTTGAGGTTATTTCTATCGCATGGGAACAGTTCCCATAAATCAGTTACTGATTTATGGGATAAAAAGTCGCCTATGTTTGATTCCAGGGTTAGACTTACCTGAATGCAAAATTTCAGCCTGATCCGTTCAGAAGTTTTGGCGTGAAGAGGTAACAAACATCCATCTATTTATCCATCCAAACTTTCGCATTTATAATATTACCTAGTGTGATGTGATTCAGTATTTTTATTGCGAAACAAATATATTACATAATTTTGTAGTATTAATGTACACTGTCAGGCAGGGTATGGCAATATATCTTAATCTAGGACTTAAGATTAGGATTAAGTATTTTGTATTTTATTCAAAATTAGAGATCTTTTAGGAATAACATTTGTGTAGTTTAGAATAATATAAATTCACTTACAATAACACTTTTAACAAGATACTTTTCTTTTTATAAATTTGTGTGACTAGGTTAAACTTAACATCTTATAATTAATCAATATAGGTACCTATTATATTATAAAGAACACTTCAGCTCTTCTGTTGTTAAAAAGAAAATGTAGGTCCTAATCCTAATAGTAAGTCTTCAAAAAAGTCTAGTAAAACCATTGGTAAGCCGAATTCGGCCCCAGGCTCCTGATTAGAATAACTTCGAACTTACCAATATGCTGAGTGTAGATATATCCCGATTCGTAATCCAGCCGATGCACATCTTGCTTGTGCACGTCCACAAAGAAGAGAGAGTTAGTCTCCGCGTCCCACACCGGACTCTCCGCGTGAGAGAATATAGCGGGCTTGGCGGGGTCCTCGGGAGATGACACCTGGTTTATACAGGGTGGGAGATGACACCTGGTTTATACACGGTGGGAGATGACACCTGGTTTATACAGGGTGGGAGATGACACCTGGTTTATACACGGTGGGAGATGACACCTGGTTTATACAGGGTGGGAGATGACACCTGGTTTATACAGAGTGGGAAATGACACCTGGTTTATACACGGTGGGAGATGACACCTGGTTTATACAGGGTGGGAGGTGACACCTGGTTTATACAGGGTGGGAGGTAACACATGGTTTATACACGGTTATTGCTAATTCACTGACACTGCGTGAACTGTATTTTAGGACCATAATTATTAGACGGGGCGTTAATTGTAGCATAGTTCATCATCATCATCATCAGCCTATATTAGTCCACTGCTGAACATAGGCTTTCCCCAATGAGCGCCATAGCGCCCTGTCTTCAGCTTGCCGCATCCAGCATCTGCCTGCAGTCTTTCGCAGATCGTTATCCCACCTGGTCGGAGGCGTTCTACACTACGTTTGCCGCAGTATAGTTACATAGCGTTAATTGTAACTATGCTATAATTTAGCTGAGGGCTTAGCTGTGTGGTATCGGCTTAGAATTAGCACCACCCCAATTCTTCCCGCGGGTGTCGTAAGAGGCAACTAAGGGATATACCGGGGGCGGGCAGCAGCGCCCCCTGGTTGAGGTTGAGATGAATTTTGGGGTGTGCTGGCTCTAATCTAAGACTTTATGACACATTCCTACAGTTGGACCTCAGAATTATCGATTTTTACACTAGTTGGACTGAACTTTGCACCAAGTTGCCTGTTGCATCCTAAATATCAATGTTATAATAAGTAAAAACAAATAAAAAAAACAAAAACTCACCATAGATACTCTGTAGAATTTCGATTCCGAAGTTTCTTGTCCTGTACCTATATCATCAGCTGTACAAATTACAGATATAACAAGCACGAAACAAAGTTTCAGCATTATATTTCCGAGTGGCCGCGTACGCGTGTGATGTTTTGCACCCATTTAAGCAGGTGTACCCAACCTCGGCTTATCACTTAAAAAAGGTAATTAAAAAACGTCCAAAACGCAGAGAAATGTCCTCACAATGACTGCACGTACCTCAACGCGAACATAATGGAACGAAGTAAAAAGATAGCAAAAAAACCAGAGCGTATTCTTACCACTTTTATTTCAGGCATACTGATAATAAATCTGAATTCTCGTTATTTTATACTGATTTGACGTGGACATAGGCTGTAAAATTGCGTTAAATCGATTCAGCTCTGCGCGGGTTGTCTCCCGAAAGCTAAATTGAACTGTTTTGCAGAGATTACCATAAATTTAAGGTTCCTAAGTAGTAATTAACCTATAATTTATAACAACTAATTAATAATTAAATTTTTCGGTTTAAGTTAAATTTGTACATTTTCGTTTTGATCAAGACAGAAGGACATAAATTGTCGATGTTCATATTTCAGAATAACTTTTAGTGGACAACCAGCCTAAAAGAAAACGTGTGTAATTTAATTATGTTTTACTAATTATAAATTTCTTACTTATTATTTTTATCAAAAACAAGGCGTTAAAGAACCGTCGGCGAACTATTTGTGTTGCTATTTATGGAGTAAACAGGTATTCGGGACATTATTTAAATTAAAGTAAACTTCCATAAAAATAAATAAGAGGACTCTTCATCTATCAAAGTTAAAAAGATGACACAGTTTTGTTTCTGACATCTGTATATTCATTGTTTTAAAAGTGTCTTTTTACACCCTGTAGCAATTATAAACATAGATTAGACTTGCTTCGCTTGCGGCAATCTTCAAGCGTTCAAGAATATTATTTGCCATTAATTTATGCCTTAAAATATTTTACTATAAAAATTAAACTAATTGCCTTAAAATATTTTATACGCTACCCGAGATTGTATTCTTGTATCTTCAAACTTAACTCACCAAAGCTGACAGATTGTTTACAAAAATAACATAAGGATAATTAAATGACAGGCAAATGTAATATTTTAAATGCCTACCCGAGATTGTATTTTTGTATCTTCAAACTTAAGGCGCTAACCTGACCCAAATAAGCGCCACCACCTATTAGATTCTTAATATAATGTTAAACGAAGGAATTTTCAAAAATAGATCTTGCAGTTTGTGATACCTGTCCTAGCTCTTTTTAGCCAAGATGGTGAGCAAAAAGAGCAATCGCATCTCTGCCTATACTATACAAAATAAAAGTTTTACAGAGGCATTATCAGATTCGTTCTCTCAATTTTAATTATACTTGTGTTACTAACAAAATGGATGATTATTGTCTGAATAAATGAATTTTCAATTTCAATTCAATTAAAAATAAACATAATAATAAGATAAAATAGGTGGTGGTGCTGATTTGGTTCGGGCATGCGCCAATCATCAAAGGTGAAAATTAGTTTACAAAAATAACATAAGCAGAGTTAATTGGCAGGCAAATGTTGTTATCTACGCTACCCTTTATTGACTCATATTATGTATCCATTTTAAGTGTTGCTACACGAGCACAAAATAAACCATTCTTCATGGATGTAATTGCTATAACGAGTTAAGTAAAATATATTATTGTTATGAAAATACTGTTGTTTCGACAGGTTCCTAAGTTTTTGATATTTTAGTGCGTAAGCCTCGCACTCTGGATAATTTCTAATTTCTAAAAAATCAAATAATATCGCAAAAATTTTCTACTTCGACGGGACTTGAACCCGCGTCCTTCGATTTTCGACTCCCACGTCACTTGACTTCGTGGTGTAGTTGGTTATCACATTCCCGTACTGAGGGGAGGACGCGGGTTCAAGTCCCGTCGAAGTCGAAAATTTTTGCATTATTATTTGATTTCTTAGAATTTAGGTTCTTAAGTTTTAACGAGGTGAAAATCATGGTATAATAATATACTTCGCAAGGTATGACATTCCGAGACACAACGGTTAAGTGGGTGACACAAGCCTACGTCATCTACGCTATGGCGAATGAGAAGACAAATCTGTGTTCTGGTGTTACCACTAGCGTAAAATCGTAACTCCCCCAGGTCCGTAGCCTGTACGAATCTGATAAAACTATGTTGTATTGTAATAACCAATTCTTATTTTTCACATTTACTCGTGTCTAAAACTATTTTACTGATCTATCAAACAATCAAAATCAAAAACTCTTTATTTCGATAAATACAATAAATGTACACTTAGAAAAGGTCAAATTATAAAACTAAACACTGACACGGAAATAAGTTATATTTTTTTATTTCTGTCTATTCGGTAAAGTAACTAAGCGACGAAGAAACCTTTAGCCTGTTAGTTGTAAACAAAATGGACTATTGTCATTTTTGATGTATTTTTTCATCGAATTGAATATTTTGTGGTAGTAAATTGGCGAGTAACGTAACTTGACGTAAGCAAGATTCACTCGATCCCCAACCCGCATGCTCAGCGTGGGGATTATGGGCATTACCCCCCATGACATAAAAGCCAATAAGGCTATTATCAGAGGGAGGCTTGCGTCCAGCAGTGGAACAATATATACTGTTGAGGAGAGGTGAGGTAAGTGTCGCTCGCGGAATGCCAGACCTTGTCTTTTTGGATCATTGTGAAAATGAGGATACAAATACAATAACCCTTGTAGATCAATGAAATATATCGAGTTCAATAACCATGTTGATAGTCGTGTAGGTAAAGATTGTGATTGAAAATGTCTTTATCTCCCGCTTGGAACACCTATTCCACTAAGTTCAACTATAAGTTCAACCGTTGAACTAATTGCACCAAAAAATTCCAGTTCTTTCAACTTTGTTATTTTTTTCTAAAAATTGAACTTTCTGGACAATATTGGTGCTATTAGTTCAACTTTCTGTCACAATGGTAATAATAATAATAATCCGATTTCGAAATAATATAAATAGGTACTGTTTAGTGGATATTCCTATTCCTAGACAGTAATGCAATCTCCGTACACAAAAAGGTTATCTAGATACTGGCCATCAATAATACTATATTACAAACCAACAAATGACATTCTATGACATTCTGCTTTTTCCTGCATGTTTACTCTATGTTTTCGTCTATTATCTTAATATAATACGCTTCAAAATATATTAAAATGGAAAACAGTGAGCTATCATATATTCAAAAAGGAAGAAAAAGCATAATTTTATGTGCGAACGGATATAAATATTATCGGATAAGAGAATATAAAGATGGATCCAGCATTTGGAGATGCTCGGCCAAATCATCTGGAAAGTTTAACTGCGTCGGTTCTTTAACAGTAAAGGTACGTGAATTTCTAACAAAACTAAACTAAACAAAAAACGACTAAACTATATAACTATATTTATAGCTAAATCAAAATACTATTTGTATTTTTTATATTTTAGTGTCGACAAAGCATAAGTCACACACATAATTGTATGTATTAAATAAAATTAAACGAACTTCAAGAGCCTATAGTTTTATCTATTAAATCATTACTTGTTACAGAACGAAGTTATAAAAAAATTTAAGGAACATAATGCAAATTGTAAATCCAATACAGCCCAAGTTGAATTAGAAAAAGAAATAGCTACGTGTAAAAGCAAACTTGCAACAACCGATTCACATAAAAGTGTTCCGGAAGTATATAATGAATCAGTTATATCTATCATGGACAAAGGCTACGACAAAGTTTGTAAAGTACCGACATTTACTTCTATAAAAAGCAGTTTATATAATGCACGAAATATAGGTGAAGGTATGCCCAAGTTTTGTTACGTCAATCCAGCGGAAGTTATTGTGCCACCTAAATATTCATCTTTTCTACTGGGTGACTTCAATTACGACGGAGAAAGGATACTAATGTTTTGTACCCAGGAAAATAGACATAATGTCGAGAAGATAAAGCACATCTTTATTGACGGGACTTTTAAAGCTTGTCCTTTTCCTTTCAAACAAATTTATACGATCCATTTTGGACGAGTCATAGCCTCATCATTTAATTTACACAACAATAATTTGTATATGTTTTATTTGTATGATGTATGACAATAAAGAAATCTGAATCTGAATCTGAATCTGAATCTTTTGACGCTTTCAGTAACGAAACAGAAACTAATATTGTACCTTTTATATATGCGTTAATGACCGGCATGTCCGAACGATCTTATATGAATTTGTTTCAAATAATAAAATCTCAATTGCCGGGATTTGCACCTAACAAGTGTACTTCCGACTATGAAGAAGCGGCAAGGGCAGCTATTGCTTCAATTTTTCCGAATATAGACGTGAAAGGTTGTTACTATCACTACTCTAATAGTGTATGGAGAAAAGCAAAAAGATTAAAACTAACCAAACCGGGATACATTAAAAAAATTATAGCTCTTACTAGTGTACTACCCCTTCTGCCCAGCCAACACATTTTAGAAGGTTGGGAATATATACTAAACAAAATAAGTTTTTTAAAACTTCATGTTGAAAATATAACACAATTAAATGAATTTGTTGTATATTTTAAAAATTTTTGGCTCAAAAGTAGTGATTTATACGATCATGGTGTATTTTCGGTGAAAGACACCATACTAACAATAACGTGGAGGGTTGGCATTTGAAATTAAATAACGCTATTAAACGAAAGCAGGTAAACTTAATACAATTATTGAAAGTGCTACACGACGACGCGAAATTAACAACATTTAAAAGAGGAAAAATTGAAAGACAACATTTACTGAAAAAACGAAAGAGAGAATATGTTATAAATGACAAAATAATATTGGACATGCAAATGCAGCTAGTAAATGGTGAATTATCCGTACCCCTGTTTTTAGAGAGTTTACGTTCTTAAACATTGTACCTACTTAAAAAATAAAAATAAGTATCCACTAATTACCATGGCTCTTCCTTTGTGACAGAAAGTTGAACTAATAGCACCAATATTGTCCAGAAAGTTCAATTTTTAGAAAAAAATAACAAAGTTGAAAGAACTGGAATTTTTTGGTGCAATTAGTTCAACGGTTGAACTTATAGTTGAACTTAGTGGAATAGGTGGCTTGGAACATATTTGACAAATACAGAAAATCACAATCTTTGTCTATGCGACTTATAATATAACAGATCCTAAAACCTCCATCACTATAATTTGAACAGTTGCTAGCAGTGTTTTGCTGTATTTTTCATGCATAAGTCAACAGGGGCCGAATTTAGCTAACCTATCGCTTTACCAAGACAGTGGTATCGTCGTATAATCGTTCGTAGATGAAATCACGGAAATAGAAATTAGGGTAACTACTAACCCTTCTATTAAATTATTGACAAATTCAAATAAAATAAGATTTTATTACAAAACAATAAAAATAGTTCTTACCGATGGTACGAGACACCTCCATTTTGAAGATTTTTTCTCCTACTATCATTTTACACTCTAAAATCGAACAATACGGCATGATTACGGGAAAATTGGTTGCGAGACTAGCTACTCCACGCGATGTTAGAAAGAACCCGCCTGGGATCAGGTAAGCGTAACAACGCTTATTTGTGGCACTCGTGCCACGCCCACTTACCATTTCCCTTTAACTTCTAGTTCCGTGGATGAAATAAACTCTAGATATTGCGTGCGGTGCTATTTGTACGGGGAGATGAAACCTTATCACTTTTGACATATCCGACGATCCTATCCATACCAGGTTGTCTGGCAACGATCGCTCTTGAGCGATAAGACGTTACTTAAATTTAATTATTTAAAGTGTACCTTAGTTTTAAGTGTCCAATAAAGTATTTTCTATCTATCTATCTATATAAAAATATCTATCTATGTAATGTATTCAGTATATCAGTCATCTAGTAGCCATAACACAAGCTCTGCTTAGCTTGGGGCTAGATGATGCTGTGTGGATTGTCCAGCATTATTATTATTATCTGCAGTATTTTTCATTAAAAGTATAAAAGAACATGTGTCATTCTAAGACCATACCAATATTTTGGTAAAGCGATTAATTTAGTAGATTTCGGCCCAAAGAGGACAAGTGAAAGTTTTTAATCCCTCTTACTTGTAAACCAGAGAATCGTTCGACTTCTATACTTATGTATACCAGAATAAAAATAACAAAAATTTTAAAACACGACTATTTTACTTTTTGTCAAAAAAATTATAGAACCTCACATACATACATGCAATACTTATTGCTTAACTTAGACATATTCTTATAATATAAGATTTATAAGTAAGGAGCTATGATATCTAACCGCGTAGGTTGTAACATTTCTACAGATACATTTGTCATCTTACAGTAGAGGGGGAGTCTACGCGTGTGTAGGTGGCGCCACGGGCGGCGCGGCTTCCGGCGGCGGCTGCTCCGCGGCGGGCGCGGCGCCACCTTCCGCTTGCATCCTGTTGGGAATATAACATGTTAAAAAAAATTAAGTACTAAAAGGTCCAATGCGTATTTATTGTATACAGGTTTAATGGTAATTCACTGACACTACGTAAACTGCTGGTTCTGCCCATCATCACGAACACGTAAATAAAAGAAAAAAATATATATTTATTAGTTTACTAGTACAGCTTGCTACTATAATCGCGGTTTCACCCGCGTAGTTCCCGTTCCCGTGGGAATTCCGGGATAAAATATAGCCTATGTCACTCCCTGAAAAGGAAGCTTCCTAACGGTGAAAGAATTTTTCAAATCGGTCCAGTAGTTTCGGAGCCTATTAGAATAGAATAGAATAGAATATACTTTATTGCACAAAAGTTGTACATGGGCGAGCATAATGCTAGATAGCATTCTCTACCTGCTAACCTTTGGGTAGTGTGGACAACAATTTAGTAGTACCTATTCATACAAACAATCAAAGCTTCTGCCCGCTGTTCGCACGCGTATTTTCGGTATAATAAGTAGCCTATTGTTTAAACATTTGTCCTAAACGAACAACCCCATAGCTTGACATACAAACTGACTGATTTAGCCTCATCTGTCGTCTGCCCCTGGCTACGAGGTGGGACTCAAGAATTCCCGTTTCGTAGCCAGCTTTGAACCGGGATTGTTTTTACCATTTTGAGCCAGCTACCAGATCTGGCTACGAGATGGGACTAAAGGAAAAAAACCACTATCAGTACCACTGGCTTGTCAAACTTACCTCTGATGTGCTTGATGCCGCGCGCGGAACTCCGCTGCCTTCAGTTGTTCCAGGTGGAACTGCTGGCGCTCTTGGATTAGCTGCTGCCTCTGGTACTCCAGACCTGGGGGAATCAAACAGATGAGTAATAAGCTCAAAGAGAAAATTAGAGTAAATGCAGTTTTTAGGATATATTATATCGGGTAGTTGGTTTATTGGCTGCCGTAGTATCTCATTCGTTCGATACATGTCATTTATTGCAGGGAAATTACTCCCTTATACATTATTTCATAGGAAGTTAAGATCATTCTTATCAAAAACCGTGAATGTACATGAATTTATGTACGATAACAATGTTATTTCAAATATTACTTGACCCACCTTATCTAATAGTATTTACTTGACATGCATGTATTATATTTCATAGTTATATTCTTTGGTTTATTGAAATTTATTTTTAATTATTCTTATTTTTTTAAATTAAATGTTATATTATAGAATTTGTAATGAAACTATATATTGCACGCCTAAAGGCAGAAAACAACGATTCAAATTGATCCAAAATGTAAGATCTTAACAAGCAATAAATGAACTTTTACTTGACTTACCCTCTCGTTCCCTCTCCATCGTGGCCTCCAACTCCTCGAAATGCCGCAGTTTGATCTCCAGCTTCTTCATCTGCGTCTCGACCAGCAAGGCCACCAGAGACTTGATCTTGCGTTCCTCGACGCCCGCGAGGTGCTTCGCTTTGACGGCGGCGGCGGCCAGCGCGGCTGCGGCGGCGGACTGCAGCTTGGCGTCAACGGTACCCGTGCCATCCGCTGTAACAAAATATCATTTTATTTTCTGCATTATATTTACATTATATAGTTTATGCCCGCAGCGTTATTTCTATGGAAAAGATTTAAGGTTATTTCAAATATGACCAATGATCTACACGATAAAATATTTCTCCTCGTGTAGGTTCCCTTAGGTGATCAACACACTGCCACGCACCACGCTACTTCTTGCGTGAATGCGTGTTCTAACGTTGCTTGTAAGTATCTCCGTTTGTATAGAAAACACGCACAGTCCAACACACAGGCAATGCATCCACGCGCGTTCGTGTCAGAACGCAACTAACAAAGCGCAACTACGCGCGTGCGTGCGTATAAAACCCGCACGATGATGCAGATCTGCACTCCCGCAAGTACGCGCGTAGGTGTGTCGACACGCAACATGCAGCGTGGTGCGTGCCAGTGTGTTGGCTCTTATGATATCCACGGACTAAGCTGGAGCGGTAGGCAATATACCTTCATTTGACAGCAATGGAAAGCGAGGATGTGGCTGACGGTGTATCGCGAAGGTCTAGAAGATACCTATTCACCTTTGTCTTGAAGAGACCCAGGTTGTAATTGGCCGATAAATAGAAGCAGGAAGCGAGTTCCATTCCTTAGCGGTTCGGATAATAAAGGTGGAGGAAAACCGCTTAGTGCGAGTGGACAGTATATCCACCAGGTAAGGATGGTATTGCGCTGTGCGTCTGCTTGTCCTAGAGTGGAAGGGGGATGATGGGATCAAGTCACGTAGTTCCTGTGAGCATTCTCAGACATGTATCCTATAAAAGATCGAGAGACAAGCAACCTTGCGGCGGTGTTCAAGACTTTGGACCTTAGTCTCTGTGAGGTACTGCTCGTCAATGAGTCTGACAGCTCTTCTTTCTATCGAGTCGAAAACTGCAAGCTGGTACTTGGAGCGGTCGATTCTTACGACTGCCACGGCCACTACCTCGCTTATGTCGGTACAAACCTGACGTGGTCTCCGCCGGTTCTTCCTTAGGTTCCTTGTCGTCTGCGGCGGGCGGCGCGGCGGTTGCTGCCTCGGATGGTTCCTCTTTAACCTTCATATCTCCTTCTTCTACCTCCATGGGCTCGCTCTTTACATCGCTGCCTTCTTTCTTCTCGCCTGATAAACATACACAAATAATACATACTGGAAATTCCTCACACAGCAATATCATCATTTATCATCAGACCGTATAGTAACAAAAACCTCAGATGTATGATATCCATAATACTTATAATTTGACGACCTCTGTGGCCCAGCGGGCAAGGTCCGCCTGCGACGCAGGAGGTTGCGGGTTCGATTCCCGCCTCGGGACAAATGTTGGTACGATTTGCAGATATTTGTTCAGGGTATTCTGGATGTTTTTCTATGTATAATAAAAAATATCTATCTATGTAGTGTATTGTATTATGTATAACAGTTATCTAGACCCATAACACAAGCTCTGCTTAGCTTGGGGCTAGATAACGCTGTGTGAATTGTCCAGTATTATTTATATTTTATTTATTTATACACCCGGAACATATACATGCAGATCACACAAACATTTGTCAAAGTCATATTTCAGCCAATCATAGCTGGCTTCACGAAATCCTCCATCATGGATGGCATTACTCAGTGTACACTAGCTTATTTATATTTATTTATATTATTTATATTTGAGACCCTTCCTTCAATAAATATTGCTTACCATTTTATCTGAAACTCTACGCCAAGCAAGGAGTTTTAGTTATTTGTGTAAAATTTTGACCTCCAAAAAAAAGTTGGGGGTTAAAAATCTATTTATTTACATTCATTGTCGATTTTTTGGGCCTTTACTCCGACAGAGATCATGGAATGATGAAAATGCCTACTTGTAATAAAAAAAAATGTAATAGGGCAAATAGCCTTTATTCACAAAGAATATTATACTAGTATTTACAATTGAAACAATTGAGCTAACTGTAGACTGTTGCAAGCAGTCTACAGGTAGCTCAACTGATCCATATCAATACCAGTCGGAAGCGTCCCCAAGACGCTTTAATTTATTCTATGATAATAAATGGCTTAATCCTACTAATATTATGAAGCCGAAAGTTTGTGAAATCCGAATTTTTGTAACCTAGGATCTCCAAAACTACTGAACAGATCAAGATGAAATTTGGCGTACATTTAGAGCAAAGCCCAACTTAGATAATAGGCTACTTATTGTATCGAAAATAAGCGTGCGAAGCCGCGGGCAGAAGCTAGTTATGATTATAAAGTTTAGATTTTCCATGATATTTTTTTGATGGTTTGTTTATGAACATTCTACACAGTTTGGCTAGTGTAGTGGTAGTAAAGTCAGACGGTAAGTACCAGTAGGTTCAGGCGCGGTGCCCGCTATGCCCGTGGCCTCCAGCGCGGCGTTGGGGCCGTGCGCGCCCGCCGCCTTCACGTGCGCCTCCATCATGGCTGCGGGTACTTCGTCCTGCAAGAAACAACTCTATTATGTAGAACCAATAGTTGCCTGACTGATTAAATAAGACTAGAATTGAGTGGTGTAAACCAATGAGTAGAAAAAGAGGAGAGGCTTTTGCCTTGCAGTGCGGGTATTACGGATTCATATAAAAAGGGTCCAGAAAACGCCGATGTACTAGACCAAATCACACACGTAATCTATAGAAATTCAATTAATATTATTCTTATGTATGTGCATTGTCTTGAGAAATTTTTGAATGAAGTCACAGTACCTTGATGGCTGCGATAGTGCAATCAAATACAATGAAGTCACAGTACCTTGATGGCTGCGATAGTGCAATCAAATACAATGAATACAATGAAGTCACAGTACCTTGATGGCTGCGATAGTTCAATCACATACAATGAAGTCACAGTACCTTGATGGCTGCGATAGTGCAATCAAATACAATGAAGAATACAATGAAGTCACAGTACCTTGATGGCTGCGATTGTGCAATCAAATACAATGAAGTCACAGCACCTGGATGGCTGCGATAGAGCAATCAAATACATTGAAGTCACAGTACGTTGATGGCTGCGATAGTGCAATCAAATACTATGAAGTCACGGTACCTTGATGGCTGCGATAGTGCAATCAAATACAATGAAGTCACAGTACCTTGATGGCTGCGATAGTGCAATCAAATACAATGAAGTCACAGTACCTTGATGGCAGCGAATTCATCCATAGCGGCCCTCGTAGCCTTGGAAGCGATGCGCGGGTCAACGACCGAGGCTAGGAAGGCCACTGTGCTCATCACGGGGTTGCCAGTCTTGCTGAACGGAATGGGCTGGTATGCCAGAGGGCCCAAGACACCACCTGAATAAAAAACGTCACTCAGTATTAGAACAAATGACGACCGATGTGGCGCGGCGGGCGAAGGTCCGCCTGCGACGGAGGGGTTGCGGGTTCAATTTCCGCTTTGAAACAAATGTTTGTACGCTCTCTGTTAATATTTGTTCACGGTATTTCTATGTATATTAAAAAAATTCTATGTAATGTATTGTATTAAGTGCATCAGCAGTAATAGGAATAAGTAGGGCAAATACCTAAACTTCGACTTCCTTCTGACAATGTTTTTTTCAAGAACATCTGCCCCAAAACTTTGGTATAAGTAATGTCCAGAATTTTGGGGCAGATGTCCCGGAAAAAAAATATTGTCGGAAGGAAATTTCCGATTCTTTTTGTTCCTCGAAGTTTAGGTATGTAAGCCCTACCTATTCCTATCACTGTACATCAGTCACCCATAACACAAGCTTTGCTTAACTTAGAGCTATGTGATTAGTGATTAAAAAAAAAGTTTTCCCCCTTTGGCTCAAAACGATGGTAGTACCGGTGGACGTGAACCTATTGACGTGAAAGTCTTTGGAATCAATTTTATTTTACTGTTTTACAATAAAAACTGTTTTGGTTTGACGAATTCATTATGCATGTGAGCGGGTTAACTACGAACCTTGCTTTTATTGGAAGAATACCAACGTTTTATCCCTTTACGAGGGTCATTTTCAGGGTAAGTCTTTGGAATAGGTTATTAATGCAAAAACCAGAAATTAACGAATATAGTAATATGAGAAGTAGGTGGGTAATATGAGAAATAGCTAGCACCTACCGGCGGGGCGGCTTGTTTTTTTATTATTACCCTACTTTAGAGGATAGAAGCCAATCCTCAGTGTGTAATGTGTATGACGTAAATGGTAATCGCGAGTTGCAAGACGCATTCATTTACTGTGCGTGCTGTGTGTTTTATGATTACTCAGTCGCAAGTACATAGATTCACCACCTCACCTGAAGCAGGGTCGTTGAGGTAGGGCTCCTCTATCGGCAGCCGCAGGAAGTGCAGTATACACTCGTCCTGGGTGCGCGTGCCGACGTGCGCCGCGACTCGGTTCCAGTCGTCTCGGTGCAGCTCCAGCGCTTCCAGGAGGAGGAGGGTCTCTTGCTCCGTCCATTCGCGGCCGCGGGGGCCGC
This sequence comes from Eupithecia subfuscata, assembly GCA_963564075.1. NCBI lineage: Eukaryota > Metazoa > Arthropoda > Insecta > Lepidoptera > Geometridae > Eupithecia > Eupithecia subfuscata. The sequence goes on along the minus strand of OY751116.1, from coordinate 2,074,005 downwards.
CGCGGTACTGAAAGGATAATTTGTTTTTAGAAATATACCTCTTAAAGACTTTTAACCGTAACCCATTCAATCCCGTGCCTCAGGGGGCACGCAGGAGCACGCTACAGCTGCTGGAGGAAGATGTCGAGCATATGCGTTGGTGGCAATTAAAGTTAGTTTAAGCAATGGCTGAGCAGTGGTTTATCTCGTTCTGAGTGTCGTCTTATGCGAACAGTAAAACACTAAAGTCGGTAATTTTGTAACTCAACGCGCTACAGTTTCAAATCAAGTCGTCAAATCAAGGTAGATAGCGACGTAAGTTGACAGATGATTCCTCCACTCGTTGAATAGAATAGAATAGAAAATCATATTGTCTTAATTTACAAAAAATACACAAAATAAAATTAGACTTAGGTATATAGGTAGCGGCACGTAAGTTCAGCGCTGAGCAAATGGTAGAGGGGATACTGCGCACCCTGTGATACCTAATTTTTGACTTCTGCGCAATAACGGTCAGCGCCAGAGTTTCGTGCCTTTTGCTGTAATGAAGCGCTGTTTTTCAATTTACTTCTTTGAAGACTTTCTGAGTGACGATTGAGTGCCGATCTGGCCCACCAGAGAGGTTAGAAGTAAAGATACGGGGGCATGCAACTTTGGTCCTTACCTGGTCCAGTTTAAGGCCGGGATTGACTCCGAACTCGGCTATCGGCTCTGCCTTCACAGGCGCCGGGCCGTTGGTGGCGAGCGGCGGCACTGCACCGGGGTCGGCGCCGTTGGGTAGACCCGGCTCCACTTTGGGCACGTTCTCCGCTGAAATATCAAGTAAGTTAGAGAGTACTTGGGTCACTTATTTGTTAACACTTCAAACAAAGCTCAGCGAAGACGCTAAGAATTTTTTTATTTTGTCAGTTTATTTGTGAGATCAACAGTTTGCTCAAGTTAGGAAGGGCCGCCACGCTGTGTGGGAGAGTAAACATCCTTCTGCGGTATGTTATATGCCTTATGCTCAAGCTCTGCTTAGCTTGGGGCTAGATGATGCTGTGTGGATTGTCAAGAATTATTTATTAGTATTATGTTAACAGCGTGGCGAGCACTTTCGTACACAGATTGGTGATTAAAGAGAGCCACACGTTTTTACACAGCATGGCGAGCCAAGCGAGCTATACTTTTTATAAGGCGTTAAGAGCGTAAGCCACACCCATCGATCAAGTATGCGGCCTCCCCCGTAGATACCTAGAACCTTACAAGAATGACACTCAAAAGTGTCCACGTTTTGTTTTGACGCAGACAGCTTGCGCAGAGCCTGTCAAGTTTTTTGCATGCGGAACAAGAGATAGTGGAGTCGAATTTATTTTATTTTATTTTGTAAATAGGTAGGAAGGTACCTAAAAATAATTTCTACACTGTTTATTTTTATAAGGATAAAAATTAAACACTAAGTTGATTAAATCTAATACTTTTGGTAGTCTTTCTTTTATTAGAGAGTCCACGCAAATAAAATTGAGGGCGGGTCAGCTAGTTATTTTATAAACCTCAACCAATTATTTTAAATGTCTTTTCATGAAAAGAAATTTATCACTTACAACTTACCACAAATAAATAAATAAAAAAATAGAAGCAATAGCCGCTCCATTCATCAACTTAGAACAAAATAAATATTTTTATATCAGGCTCAATTGTCTCATATCACAATACACAGGTAAAAATTACATTAAAACTTACCTACTGAAAATAAGAAATTTTTTCCTTTTTCTGTTGCTTGGTCGGTCGATTATTGCATTTTTTATACGAGCACTTGACCATGCTTTCGGTCCGAGAGCTAAAATGACACTAGTTGAAAAGGTATCCCAAAATGCCAAATGGGATAGCTTTTGATACTGACGTTTTCAGGGCGCGCATTGTGCATCTAAGGGGGGCCGGCCGGAAATTTTTGATCGATGGCCACACCAGACTCCTACACGGCGCGTGGCGCGCTGTGTGCTCAGTATCACGAACACGACGTTTCACGTACTCCACTGCGGCTGAGTCTCTGATTTAGCCTCTTATTTTATCATCCTCCTCCTACACAAGCTCTGGTTACAATTCACACTGCATCATCTAGCAGCAAGCGACTAGATGATGTTGTGTGGATTGTAAAGCATAATTTATTGTGACGTAGGTACCTGCGCGTGGCTGCCCGGGCTGGCTGGGCCGCGCGATGAGCGGCTGCAGGCCGGAGGGCGTGTCCGACAGCACGTGGAAGTGGGAGGTGGGGGGAGGGCCCATCGCCGTGGGACGAGACTCCGAGTCCAGCTGTGAACAACACAATACTGTTTAGAACTACACTTCGAAATGAAAGAGTGAAATAGTATTGAAACTGGTTTATTGACACAAATGTATTTGTTTGCGAAATAACATAACATATTCAGACAAGTCACAGTACTCTTCTCTTTTAGATCGTTCTAGCAGCCTTGTTTTGGTCTATGGCGAGAATCAAAAATATATATTTTTGTGAATAAACTACTAATTTACGGTGTTCGGATTTTTTTGATAACACCTTGCTTCTTGCCAAATTTCATGGTTCAAGGTCTACGGAAGTACCTTATAGGTTTTGTGTGTATGCAATTCCTTTGGAAATTTTGAATATTCGGACATAAACGATAAAGAGGTTTCTCATTTGCGAGCTCCATACATTCCATGCCTTTGGACCTCAATTTAACCTCGATACGGGGAAGCAGCTGAATTTGCGTTCAATTAGTACTAGTGTGCTCACCTGGTAGTTGATAAGTCCCCACTGCTCCAGGAAGCCGTGGACCCGCATGATAGCGCAGACGTCGCCGGCGAGGTTGCGGCGGCTGGCCGTGCTAGTGAGGTACTCGGTTGGGTTCAGCCGATATGTGTCTATCATGAAGTTTCTGGAAGAACAGTGGTAGAGTTAGGCGAGGCGCAAACGGACCACCGGCCACAGGGACCGATGGCGAGCGACAAGCGGTTTACACGCTTTTTTATACATTTTGTACGAACTCGCCGCACAACCGTCGCCGGTGGCGGCCTCTCGCTACATCAGTGTCCGCGACTCACCATTTGACTCCAGTGCCTCCTCCTCCAGTACTCCTCTCGCCACTGACACTCACTCATTCAGTTAACCGCTAGGCGTCCTACGAATCGCACGTGTCAATCTAATGTGGTCGCTTTTGAACACCGATGGCTGTGGTCCATTTGGGCCTACTCTTAGAGGTCTTCTGAGGTGTAGTTTAAGGAAGGTAGGACAGAAGGCACTGGCCACGGCCATGCGACGTTTAACTTATAACAACGATATTTTTTTGACAGGGGTTAAAAGTTCTAATAGTACCTATATGCGAGGTCAATCTCTAGTCTTGTTATTCCCATTAAAGAATTCCGGTAGCGCTCGCTTCTCGATGGATATGGAGTTGTAGTCGAACCAGGCCGAGTACATCGCTACTATAAGGTGAGTTTGGTCTATTACCTCACCAGCACACAGATGTACTCTGCTGAGCATCCCTCCCTAAACAAGGGGGGGTTTGAGATGATCACCTCGCTTAGCAGGTGGATTGGTGATCGCAGTGGAGTTAAGTACACAGAAGAAAGCTGCTGCCTTACCTCTGCTTAGTTCCCTTAACCTTTGAGCGCCACGCCACAAACGCATTCCCGTGTCCTATAGTAATAATACCAATGCTATGGACCTGCAAGTGCTGGTCATGTATAGGTGACTGTGACGTTCTAAAGGTCCGCTCTTACGATAGTCACGACCATGTCACGTCAAACTTATAACGTTGTTATAAATTTGACCAAACCACTGACAAGTGCGTCCACGTATCGGCAATCCAAATGACGTCATTCGCATTAAGTGGAAAAGTAGCCTTCAAGAATCCTCGCCGGCATTGCCGACAGTCCGCTCCGTGCGGTACGGAACTTTTATGTTTAACCATTGATGCGGCCAGTGCGGATTGTCCGATGCCGGGTTGTAAACGCGCACCCTGACGTTTCAACTGCTAACGTTTGAGCCGCAATGCCGTGTCTTACCACACCGTGATCGTTCAGACGCATAGTACCAGAAACGCAAATTACCTTAAACGCGGATGGCCAGAAATGGATTTCGCAAATTACCAGATACGCATACCGCGGGGGTGGGATATGTGTTAACGTTATGACTCTGGGTGCAGTTATACATATACACACCCTTTCAGTCACAGAGTCGCCACGAACCCCCCCCCCCCCCCCCTCGCTTCGCGGGGGTTGGGCGGGCTTCGTTAGGAGTAATTTAATGTTGAGGGACGCCTACATGTCGGGTTAACTCAAGTAGGAATTTAGCATCCTGGCCATTTGCGTGATGGAATTCAGGTAATTTACGTAGAAGGTTTAATTACGTAAAAAATTCTAGTCCTGGTAATTAGCGTTTCTGGTACTATGCGTCTGAACCACCGTGATGGGAGCCCAGCACTTGCAGGTCTTCTGTCGTCCTCTCTCCACATGGTCGTGACTGTTCTTTTTTGTTAGGGGTCTTATGGTACCTGTATGCGAGATATATCTCAGGTGTCTTAGACTTGTTCTTCCCGTTGAAGAATTCCGGCAGAGCTCGCTTCTCGATGGTGTGTATGGAGTTGTAGTCGAACCAGGCCGAGTAGGACGGCACTACGATGTGGTGCGTCTGGTCCGTTACGTTGTCTTCTAATTCCTCTTTTGTTAGGGTTTCCTGGAAAAATAATTAATAATGCTGGACAATTTGAACAGTCATCGTCTAGGCCCAAGCTAAGGGCTTGCACACAAACTGAGTTGCGATGTAGCATTATAAAAATGTACGAGCAAAATCTTCTTTGATTTTCGAGCTTTGAATTAGCATCACGCTGATTCGCAGTTTTGTGTACAGTCAGCTGCACAGACATGTATACATTTCCAAGGTTTAACTTTTATTTTACTCGGAACTTTTCAAATAAAAGGACATGCAAACGTTTTTCGTACAAAGTAGTCATCGTACCGCGCCAGAATGCGGTACATAAATTATCACAATTACTATACACTTACTATTTAGTCTAATTGAAAACTTGGGAGTGTATACATATTTTTGCAGCCGACTGTACAAGCCCTTCGTAGAGCTTGTGTTGCGGATACTAGAAAATGTGTGAGATAAGAACTCTCGATGGGCACTGTAACATAGATCTTATGTTAAAAGAGAGGGGTGTTATAAGTTTAACGTGTCTATCTGTGTATCTGTCTTTGGTATCGTAGCGCCCAAACAGATGAACCGATTTTCGTTTAGTTTTTTTTTGTGTCATAGATAATTTTATCCCGAGTGTTCTTAGCGATGATTCATGAAAATCGGTCGGGGGTTTTTAAATTTTTTTAATTTGGTCTTGTATCGTTATTTTAGTTCAGTACATATATTATTTTTAGATACAATCATTTGCACTCGGTAAAGTCATAAAACAATGATAGTTCTTTTTTTATAATAATAATAATAAATAATGCTGGACAATTCACACAGCATTATCTAGCCCCAAGGTAAGCAGAGCTTGTGTTATGGGTACTAGATAACTGATATACATAATAATAATATACGAGTACATAGATAGATATTTTTTATTTTACATAGAAAACGACCAGAACACCCACCCTGAACAAATATCTGCAGATCGTACAAATATTTGTCCCGAGGCGGGAATCGAACCCGCAACCTCCTGCGTCGCAGGCGGACTTTCGCCCACCGCGCCACAGAGGTCGTCTTACCTGCATGCTTTTTGTTGGTAAAAACAAAACGCGCGGGCCTAAGCCAAATGCACTTCAGAAGGGGGAAACTTCACTAGTTTCACAAGATCATTTTGCAGAAACTTTCTGACAATGTGTAAGGACGCATTGGGTCGCGTCTTCACGAACGTGTTCGTCATGATAGACAGAACCTAGCATGATAGCAGTTCTCGCAGTGTCGGTGAATCACCAGTAACCCTGCATATGATGATGAGATAAGTCTACCTGTGTGTTGGAGTCGCTGTGCTTCCCTTGCGAGTCGTCATGTGTGTCCATCTGAGGGGCAGGAGTGCTTGGCGCCTCGGGGGCCGGCGCCGCCGCGGGAGTGGATTCCGGGGCGGGGGTGGTCGCCGCTTTAAAAAGAAGGCTTTGGTTAGTAATAAGGTTAACAAGTTGTTAACACTAAAAGCACTTGTAATGGGAATAAAGAAGTTAAAACGGTTAGTACTGGTAGACGTGGTAATAATCCAGTTTTTGAATTAAAACCTTTTAAATTTACTCTTACTGTTAGTTAACCAAATAAATAAATCTCAAATACAATAAGTATCCCGATATAAGTGTTTTTAGTGTGTAATATGCTAATATGACTTGGTGATAATGATTTATGTATGGGTCAAAGAATGAGAACTGATGTGACGTTAGCCGCAGAAACATGGAAAGAGACGATCAGTTTTCGGCTAGCTTCACACCGGTTCAGTTAAAATGATCAAACTACAAGAATGAATGCAGGTTTTGAAGCTCGAGAAAATAAAAGAGTTAAAGAAGATAAAAGATGGCGGATGAATCTTCAGTCCTGCGTTGTCTTAGTAAAATTAGTAATATATTGTCTTATCAACGTGTTTGGTAACTTACTAGCCATAATAATAGGTGCATCATTTCAGAAGTGTTCTTTTTGTTCACTTTTAAGTTTATTTTTTATTGTTACTTAGTCAACCGACATAAACATTGTCAAAAGGTTGTAAATATTGAATAAAAAAAAATGACAACAAACTACTCTTGATGGAGGGTGAGTGAAGTCATTTTAAATTTAGCTTTTCAGTTACTTCAGGTACAAATTGTACTAAAATAATCAAGTCTCACAAGTTTGTCTTGATTTCATGTTATTTGTCCTTAAGGCTAAACGAGTCGCTTATCTTTCCATACAAACGTGGAAGGGTAACTACTACGCTGTTTGATGTTGACCATCCAAAACTAAGATAATATCAATTTATCTTGTCATTACCTATGTTTGTATACATCCGAAACAGTAAAAAACAGTATAATTTTAAAAATACAAGCTTCTAAATTTAAATATCATCCATTTAAAATTACTCTGGTATTTAAGAGCAAGAAATACGTGATTACATTGAAACGTAAAAAGTCATTAATTATTCCCGATTTAGATTTTTTTGGGTTGTGTTGTTTGTCTGTTGCTACGCTTGTACTACGATGCTCTAGCGACACCGGTATCGCCTTAGGTTTGTATGGAAAGCGACAGAATAGCGACAATTTTACTGCGTTTTGTGATTTCGGGAGGAGGTGAACGACCTGTATTGCCACTTTATTTGGCACTAAGTATACCTAAAAAGTTTAGTAAGTTACCAACATTAACCCCGATCCTTATAAACCTCTCCTAACTTTAAGCAATGACTAAGAGTTGATTTTGTTCTGTTGACATGCGTCAAATGAAAAAAATCAATGCTTAGAGTCAAACAAAACATACCTAAATGGCAGCGGCCGGTAGGGAAGTGGCGAAAAGTTTCTGTATCAAAGCATTTTAAACTTTATCTCCATTGATAAAACACATAGTATCGCTTGAATTGCTGGAAAGAATTGCGCGGCCGCCCGCGGCGCCGCCAGCAGTCTTCTTCCGGAGTCCGGTCAATGCAGCGATTACAACGAAAACTTTAAGACACTGCCAATATTTTTTGTAAATCTTCTAATGTTTTGATTATTGTGTTCTTTCTTAATTTGATTTAACGTTTATACAAAGAAAATTACAAGCAAATAATAGGAACAAATTAGAACGAGTTTTTACAATTGAAACAATTGCGCTAACTGCACTGTTGCAAACGATCTACAGGTAACTCAACAGATCCATATCAATACCAATTATTATTTTGATAGATTTTTTAAAAATTATTGTGTCGATTACATGTATCCCATGGACTTAAGTCAGAAATAAAGATTTTAATTTAATTTACACAAGCTCTGCTTAGCTTGGGGCTAGATAATGATGTATTGTGTGAAATGTCCAGCATTATTTATTTTATTTATTTATTTAATTGCCGACCGTTGTAGTTTCGGTGTGTTTTGTTTGACCCTCAGCCAATTGCTAAAAGTTGGCAAATTTCTATAAGCAGAGGGTAGAAGAACAAATAGTAAAGTTATACCAACGGTTGAGCCTGGGTATCGATAGACACGGTATCAGTTCCTTACGTTCGGCTGGCTTGTCCGCCTCGGGGGTGGTCGCCGCGGTATTGTCGGTATTGTCTCGGGACGCGGTATCGTCCTCGTCTTCTGCTTCGTCGCGGCGTTTTGCGACCCGGCTGTTGGACAAAAAAAACTGTATAAGACAGAATCAGTTTTGTTGGAACTCCGCAAATCCCATACAAGACTAAGTCGTCACGAGGATGTTTCGATACTTTCGTCAAACTGTACTCTGGGCTCTGATCATGCTAAGCCTGCTGTACTTATATTTTTAAACTAGCTGCCGCCCGCGGCTTTGCACGCGTTGTTTCTATGGAAACGTTTAAAAGTAATTTATATCCCATGGGAACTGACTTATGGGATAAAAAGTAGCCTATGTTTGATTCCAGAATTAGAATTACATACCTGTATGCAAAATTACAGCCCGATCCGTTCAGTAGTTTTGTTGTGAAGAGGTAACAAACTCCCATCCATCAATTCATCTATCCATCCAAACTTTCGCATTTATAATATTACTAGTTTATTCCCGCGGCTTCGCACGTATTTTTTCTATGGAAACGTTTAATGGTGATTTCTATCCCATGGGAACTGCTTTATGGGATAAAAAGTAGCCTATGTTTGATTCCAGGATTAGAATTACCTATATGCAAAATTTCAGCCCGATGCGTTCAGTAGTTTTGGCGTTAAGAGGCCAGCGGAAGGCGACTTGTCCATACAAACGTAATACCAAAATTATTTCTAATTCAAGCATATTTCGACTATATTATTGTATTATTTGTATTCAAATAGTATTTATCTAGGTTCCTGGATAGTTTTTTTTTCAAAATACTTACCGAAAATTAAATGAAAGCCAATCGCATTTTGCAATTTTTAAGACAAAATTGGCCAGTTTTCTTCCTATTTGTTTCGTAATAAAAACAACAATATCTTATGTGTTATTTGTTTGGGAACATAGGTAATATTGTCTAGTTACAGAATAACAATACTTTGTGAAGAATACAAGAAGTTTTCAGTCATCATTTTTGGTATTACAGAACACAGCGAAATTCATACCAAATTTTAAACGGCAATCATGCTATCGCGCACGCACGGGGCGGGGTGCAGGGCCGGGGGACGGGACACTTCGGTTGTGTGATCGCTCGTGGCTCGGACAGACACACTAATGCAACGTGTATTTACACGGGGCGCCGCCACCGCTCGGGGACTTTCGGAGGTCGTCGTAGGGGTAGGAGAACATAGATAGGTTCTTATAATATGGTAGGAGAAGCTAGGTTAGGTATTATTATTTAGTAAGTATACTATTTTCTAAATCAGTGTGTCTGACAAGTTACGGTGCTGTGCGTGCGTAGGTATTTGTTTGTTCACTATTCTATAGACCTGTGCCACTGACTTGGATTGAGATTTGCCTTGTTGTTTGGAAACAATAACCTACCTCCTTAGGTACATTACATACCTAGAGGTACCTACCTACTCCGACTTTGGCGTGCTTTGGCTTTGTTTACGGACTTTGATATTTTTCACTTACGGTTTGGTTAATGATATTATGGACTCGGAACGTTGGGATGTAGGTAGGTATCTCACAGTAAGTAGGTAGGTACTTACTTACCTACCTAAATTATTTTATTATTAGCTAGTTGTTTTCTTATTTTAAAGTAAATAGGTACCTACATACCTACCTAATACTTACCTACCTAGGTAGGTAGGTACCTAACATGTTGTTTAGATATATGTACCTATCATAAGATAGGTAGGTACCTACAATGTATGTGAAGTAAGGAAGTACTAGGTAGGTAGGTATCCAGGCGCGGTCTCAGCCCAAGACTTTGGGGGGGTCACACTTGGTGCGGGCCGTAGCACCAAATGTACTTGTAGGCGGTTGCAGACCCCACTGAAAACCACTTAACTTTATCGGCGAGCGGAGCGAGCCGCGGAAAATTTATACTCAACTCCCAACTATAGTAGGTATAAGTTATAGCGAGCGAAGCGAGCCTCGAAATTTTTGAGATGTTTTCTGAAGTTTGGGCAAAAGTAAGCAAGAGTAGGTCTACTTGCTTACTCTCGCCCGCATCATTTACTTTGTTGTTGATAGGTATCTATAAAAAATAAATGATAGCGATCGTAGCAAGCCCCGAAAATCTTAGAGACTTGCGGTAGTAGATATAAAGCTATGAATATAAATAGGGGCGAGCGGAGCAAGGTCATCAACAAAAAATTCAAAATACAAAAAAGACATGGAAAAAATGTAACGGCGAGCGGAGCGAGCCGCCGAAATTTTTGTTACTTTTTCGGGTAACAACCTAGCAAAATGATGTTAAACACACTGGACCAAATACAGAGAAGGACAAAATACAGAGAAGGACAAAATACTATCGGCGAGCGGAGCGAAACGCAAAATGCAGTGTTTTGCATATTGGCCGCAAAAATGACATCCCTTCCCCCAACTCCCAACCCAACAATAGGAAGTATAAGTAATGGCGAGCGAAACGAGCCCAGACACCATATAGAATCAACGAAATTTTTTATGATCTGGCTGTGCGTGTGAGTTGTTTGGTATTAGATATTTTGCAGTTGCAAACTAGCCTGAAACGGAGAAGGAGTCCTGAACTAGAGCAAAACAGAAGCTTATCAAAACAGCAGAATGTTATCAGAGGCAAGCAGAGCGTGCTGCGATAATTTTTGGTTTTTGTTAGATTTTGGGCAACTTTTTAGAAAATTTGGCAAAGTGACCTAAAGCGGGCCGGGTTTTGAGCTTTGGATCATAGTCAGAAGGAACAAATGTTATTAGCGACCAGACCAAAACGCGAAAATTTTGTTGTCTACTAATTTTTTGTACTGGTTGACAAAGTGACCTCGCAGATTATTTGTTATATTTTGTGCTTTTTATTGTGGTGGTTGGATTGATACAAACTGACAATAGCGGACCAGCCAGACCAATAAAATTGGGAACGTTGCCACTGTGCTAATCAAAATACAGAGCACAAATAACAGTAATATCGGCGAGCGGAACGAGCCGCGATTTTTTTTATTGCTGCAGTTGGTAACCATAATCAATGTAACGAAAGTAAACAGGAAAAAATTAGACGTTTTTTCATCGTTTTTTACGTGTATTCTTAGGTATACAAAACGTACCTACAAATAAATTATAAATATTCGAAATTTAAAAAATCGTTATTCACAAGTTGAATCTCTCGGATTCCAGAATTATCCCTTTTCGGTTTAATAAACCCTTTCCGTGGCATCCTGTGTATATTTTATCACACTCATATTTTGAGTTTGGATGTAGGTGGATGTTTTTAAAGTTTGGATATACCTAGTTATGGCATCAGGGTCTGTATTCAGCATCCCATAAGATCGGACATTGCTTGTTTAATATAACAGACGCCCACACGCTTTCTCACGACGAGCAATATCGCCGAGCTAAGCGTCTGGACATTCCTATCAACGTCCTGTGATGCGAGAACTCCGGACTCAAAGCCTCAGTCGTAATTAAGTCATCATTGTAAAACAATTGAAATTAATATTAAATTCAACTTCAATTTAATTATTTTGATTGTTTTTAAAAATACTTTCCACGCTTTCCCATACAAGTCTGGCGCAGCCGGTAGGATTTTCCACGCATTTCCCGTGAATCCGCAATCGCGAAAACCATAAAATCGGTCTAGCGAAAACGCGAAATTCCGGAACCGTCTCTACGCGGACGTGGAAACCAAGAACCAAATAAATCTGACTCCCGGTGATCGCGTGTGATTGTGACCCTGATTCGGCTCCTGGAGGACATGGGATCGAGCAGCTTGTGAGTAAACCTTTTCACTTCCTGTGTTATATTCCTGTGTCGTTTCCACCTTTTCCCCCGAACTCAAATCGTCGGGCTTATTAATTGCGTTTATCTGATTTTGTTTGCACTAAAATTGGCAAACTGGTTTGCACTAGAAATCGGCATTCCGTTATTCTCGCGATTAAATTGTGTTTCTAGTTTTAAGTACTTGATTTAGCCCTAAAATAGGCTTATTGATTTGCACAAAAATTGGTGAATCAGTATTTTAAGAAATTAAATTTATTTGATATTTGAATAGAGAAAATTAAAAATCTGTGAATTTAAATTGACAAGTAAATTACTGCATAGTATAGTACTTAATAGATTTAATTAGTATAAGCAAAATGTCGACTGTTAAGGCAATACCGAAAGAAACTTTGTCGCTTATTCCTAGATATGACGGGGAGGAAAATCACTTGAATCTTTTCCTTTCGAAATGTGATTATGTGATTCAAGGCGCCTCTATTGAGGGAAACCTGGAACAAGTTTTGTACTTGTTTCATGCCGTATCGAGTAGACTTACAGGTAGAGCCGCGACTCTACTTAGCGACCATCCGAATATCAAGTCATATGATGTACTAAAGGAGCTACTTACGCAACATTTCGGTGATCCTCGATCAGAAGAGTGCATAGCTATCGAACTCGAGCAGTTAAAAATCAGGAATGGGGAAACGTACATACAGTTTTGTCATAGAATTCAGAATGTGCGTAGTTCTTTGTTTGCGAAAGTGAATAGACTTACAGATGAAGGAATCAAAGCTGCAAAAATGATTGTGTATAACAATACGGCTCTTAACACGTTTCTGTTCAACTTACCGGAGGACATGATTCGAATTGTGAGGTTAAAAGGTTGCTCTAATTTGGAAAATGCTTTGAGTATAGTAACGGAAGAGGTAAATTTTAAATTTCAGTATGATGCAAAAACTAAATTACTAAAACAAACAGCGCCACAATTACCAAGCGCACAAAATTCACAAAACGCACCAAAACCCATGCTTGCTCAACCAACTCCAGCGGTTCAGGGCCAAGGTTTTAAATTCGGCATTCCACAAAATAATTTCAGATTTGGCATTCCCCAAAACAACTTTAGACCCGGCATTCCTCAAAATCAAGGTGGGTTCAGACCTAACTTTGTTCCACAATTGCGATTTGCACCGCCTCCTCAAGGCTTTCGTTTCGGGATTCCTCAGAACTTACCGCAACGTAATTTCGGTTCAGGCTTTCAGGCTGTCCCGCAACGTGCGCCGTTCCAATATGGAGCTTACAAATTCGGTATCCCTTCACAAAACCAACCTCAAATCCAATATAAATTTGGTACCCCCCAACAACAGGTTCAAGCTCCTAGGCTCCAAGATACAGATGTATCAATGCGTACGGCTCCAATTAGGCAAAACATGATTGCAAACGATCTGTATTTTATAGAAGGCAATGGATTTGATAGTGATTTTGGTTATGACACGAGTATGAATGATATGTATGGCTATGTAGAGTATCCTGTAGGCGATTGCAATTACATTGAGCTCGAAGGAAATAATTCCTTCAATCCGGAAAACGTCAACACGGATAAAGTTAATGTGGACAACACCAGTTCGGACATGCACAAACCTGAAAATTTTCAGGAAACTGCCTCGAAGGATACGGTGAAATGATAAATCTAAACTATTGTAACAGTATATTGAAATTGCCTCACATTGACATCCCGGAAATTGGCGCAAAGTTTTTGATTGACACCGGAAGTAGTAGGTCTTTCATAAGCCCCGCCAAAGCCTTTGAATTTTTCAACGACTTCAGATACTATGAACCGTTCACAGTGGTAAGCACCCACGCTCAAAGCATGCACAATGAGGTCATCTACATACCACTACTGAAGACCTTTAGAAGCACGCTTCCTCATAAATTCTACGTTTATGATGTTGACGGACGATACGACGGCTTGATAGGATCTGACCTCCTGAAAAAGTTAGGAGCTAACATACACTCACCGGCACGGAAACTTGGCCACTCACAATTTTCGCAAAAAGCTTTGTTTTTAAAATTTTTGTTTTCTACCAATGATAGTCAGAGGTTCAAAAACAATTTACGGTATTCTTTATTGCCTTCAGAACTGTTTAAGGCCTCCAGATAACAAATAAAGCATGCCATATGAAAATACGAAAAATCAAACAAAAAGTAAGGAATTTTAACAAAACTTTAATTTGATTCAAAAAAAGAAAGAAAAATCTTTTTCAGTTGTTTTTGTGCGAATTAATAGCGGGTGTTTCCTCCTCTAGCCCTGATGACTGCCTGCATCCGATCAGGCATGCTCTGAATTAAGTTTTTGACGTCTTCTTGCGGTATCGTTTCCCAAGCGGCCAGCGCTGCAACGCGGAGCTCATTTAGTGACTGTGGTGGGTTGGAACCCGACTTGAACTTTCTTTTTAGCATGTCCCAGATGTGTTCTATCGGGTTCAAATCCGGGCTACGAGCTGGCCACTGTAACTTCTGGATCCCAACCTCTTGAAGATACTCCTCGACGCAGCGAGCGACGTGGGGACGAGCATTATCGTGCATCAACAAAAAATTGTCGTACCCAATAAACCCCGAATAGGGTAGAACATGATCCTGGAGAATTTCTTCGATGTATCGAGTAGCGTTTAACCGGTTGTCAACGACCACTTACTCGGTACGAGCCTCGGAACTCACTCCTCCCCAAACCATTATGGAGCCACCATTGAAACACACTGTTTGTGTAGTGGTAATGGGTAGGTACCTTTCTCCTCTTCTTCTCCATACCCTTTCAAGACCGTCTGGAGATCTTAAGGCAATACGGCACTCATCTGTGAAGAGAACTCTGGCCCATTGCTCGTGTGTCCAGTTTACATGTTCTTGGGCGAAACGAAGACGAGCTACTCGGTGCTGTCTGAGGAGTTCAGGGCCACGCGCTGGTCTACGAGCTTTTAAATTGACTTCCTTCATTCGTCTTCTCACCGTGCGCTCGCTCACATTAATGCCTCTGACGTTTTGGAGCCGCTGTCGTATCTCAACGGCTGTAAGGTAGCGGTTTCTCAAAATTTCCAAGACAATAAACCTGTCGTCCCGAGCTGATGTGCATCTTCTACCACCACTACCTGGTCGCCGGGTGTAGTTCCCTGTCGCTTAATATCGTTTCAGGGCATACTGCATGGAGGAACGTGGTACGTTTAACACAATAGCCACTTCACGCTGTGTCAATCCCTGGTCGATCAATGCGACGGCTTTCGCGATCTGTTCTGCTGTTAGTGGCATTTTTTTTAGTGATACAGGTTGTTTAGATAACCAATAACACACTCAAAATCCAAAAAAAGGATATCTTTTAGATAGAGATTTTTTAAACACACAAAATTAAAATCGTCTCACTCGCTGAAATGACCTGTTTCGACTAAATCTCAAAAAGTGGTGTCAAATTCAACTCAAACTTAATGAATTACCCTCTTAAACGTAAACTGATACTTTTTTTTAGCTGCCTTCATTACCTACATTCATCATAAACACTTGAATTTTTTGTTATCGAAAGTTTCGAGCTTGGCCAAGTTTCCGTGCCGCTGAGTGTAGATATGTGCAACCAAATGTTAGTAACGCACAATGCGGCAATTCCAATCGTCTATAATCCACCATATGAGATTGATGTACCGCCACGGACTGAGACTAGGGTTAAAATTCCCACGACCCTGAAAACCGGTGATGCTGTCATGGAATTCCTTCAGCTTCAGGAAGGCGTTCGCATGCCTAGCGCTCTAGTTAGGTGCGAGAACTATTTTGCTGAAACGATTATTCAAAACGTAACAGACAACACATATAAACTGCAGTTCAAGGAACCTTTTGAAGTCACGGTATTCGAAAATCAGGAGTGCGAGATTAATTTTACGAAAGATGACTGCATGATTGATGATATTTTGAAAGAGAATTTAGGAAAGTTACGGTTAGATCACATGAATAAGGAAGAACGCGAAAACATTTATAAATTGTGCAACGAATACCGCGACATATTTTATAGTGACAAAATACCTTTGTCCTTCACAAATCAAGTGAAACATAACATCAGGACAACCAACGAAGACCCGATTTATATTCGACCATATCGACACCCACCTATTCTAAATCACGAAATTCATAAGCAAGTAGAAAAACTGTTGGCAGATAACGTTATTGTAGACTCACACTCTCCATGGAGTGCCCCAGTTCACCTGGTTCCAAAAAAATTAGACGCATCTGGAGAAAAAAAATATAGAATGGTTATCGATTACCGTCGTCTAAATGAGATCACAGTCGACGATAAATATCCGCTACCCAACATCACTGATCTTCTAGATAAGATAGGTAAAGCCCAATACTTTAGCACCTTAGACCTTGCTAGTGGGTATCACCAAATAGAAGTCAATGAGGCGGATAGATCAAAAACGGCTTTTTCAACCCAGACGGGTCACTATGAATTTAAAAGGCTCCCGTTTGGTTTAAAAACAGCCCCAGCGACGTTTCAACGTGCGATGGATAATATATTGCGAGGTCTTCAAGGGATCCACTGCTTAGTATATCTTGATGATATCATAGTATATTCATCCAGCCTACAAGAACATGTAGACAAGCTTCGAAAAATATTCGAACGTCTCAGGGAAACTAACTTAAAAGTAACCCTCGACAAATGCGAATTTCTTAGGAAGGAGGTCCTTTATTTAGGTCACACCATCACTAAGGACGGCCTATTACCTAATGACGACAAAATTAAAGCGGTCATGAAATTTCCCTTACCAAAAACAACAACAGAAATTAAAAGTTTTCTTGGTCTAGTAGGATACTATCGAAAATTCATTAAAGATTTTGCTAAACTAACACAACCACTTACATCTTGCTTAAAAAAAAGAAATAAAATTGATTACACAAAAAGTGTATACATCGACGCATTTGAAAAGTGTAAAGAGCTTTTAACAAACGCGCCGCTCTTACAATTTCCCGACTTCTCTAAGCCATTCGTCCTTACGACGGATGCATCCAACTTTGCAGTAGGAGCTGTCCTATCGCAAGGACCTAAGGGAAATGATAAACCGATAGCTTACGCGAGTAGGACTTTGAATGACGCTGAAACGAGATACAGTACCATCGAAAAGGAACTCCTAGCAATAGTATGGGCTGTGAAACATTTTCGTCCCTATTTGTACGGGCGAAAATTCATGATTTTCACCGATCATAGACCCTTAACCTGGCTTAAATCATTAAAAGAACCCAATAGTAAATTAACAAGATGGAAATTAAGATTATCGGAATTTGATTATGATATTCAGCATAAAGAAGGCAGGCTAAATTTAAACGCAGACGCTTTATCTCGAATTAGGCTAAACGTTCTAGGGGAAGATGATGATTTTTCCATGAAGGTAAATCTTGACAGTAAGGAGCAAAAACTACAGCGGCACATAAATGATTTAACTGAAGAAATTGTTCGGTTAAGTAAAGATCACAAGGACGATTCTCGAGCCTCCACCCCTCGTCAAGGAACACCATCCCCGATAACAATATCATCTGGATCGGAGAAAAGCAATAAGTCAGTAGCAGCTGGCGGTAGGCGGTCTCCTTATTCGATTCCATCTTCAGGTAGTAGTACTATCACAGCCTCCGAAGGTCGTGCGGAAAGCATAGGCACGATACATTCGGCACGTGATTTAGATACTGATGGTATTCTTATCCTCCAAGAGGCCATTGACACGAAACCGAACCAGATTCTGGTTTATACCTGGAACAGAGATGAGTTGTCGGTTAAAGACATATCTAGGTCAAAACAAAAGGTGTTGGAAGTTCATTTACCAACAACTAACACGGAATTGGTTAAAAGATTTCTGAAAAGCTATATTCGACCCAAAATTAAATATTTCTTTTATTTCGAAGATGCATTACACCGCAAACAGTTTTCAGAAGTCACCCTGTCGCTCTTTCAGAAGGGCACGGTTAAATTTTATGAGTGTACTAAGAGAGTAGTTTATGTAGATAGCGAAGAGGAACAACGAAATATTGTGCTTAAATATCACGAGGGTAAAAACAGTCATAGGGGAATAAAAGAGACGTTAGTACATCTAAGACGTACCTTTTACTGGAATAATATGGACCAAACAGTAGCTAGCATCATCAATGCATGCGAACTTTGTAAAAAAATGAAATACGATCGAAAACCCTTAAAACCTGAATTACAACTATCACAGACTCAAGTTAAACCCTTTCAGGAATTATTTATAGACACATTTTCAATTGAAGGAAAACATTACCTGACAATAGTAGATGCCTTCAGCAAACTTGGTCAAGCATTTGAAATCAGCACTAAATCCACCCCTGAAGCGATAAGAGCACTCATAAAATACTTCTCTTTATACGGAACACCTTGTAGAATAAGCTCGGATCCAGGAACCGAGTTTAATAATACGCTCATGAAAGAAATGATGTCATTTTATAAGATCGACCTGCACATCGGTACCCCCCATAATCCCAACTCTATGGGGATAGTTGAGAGATTCCATTCAACCCTTATAGAGATTTACCGTATAGCAAAGTACGAACAGAAGATAACTGACGCTGCATCTGTTATGGCTTATGCTATAATGTCATATAACCACTCTATCCACTCTACCACCGGTCTTACACCGTTTGAAGTAGTTTTTGGTCACACCGAATCTAACAGCGCATTTTATGTGGATTTTAATAAACAGTTTACGCAACAATTGGTTAAAGAACACGCTAAACGAACAAAACTTTTGTACGAATATCTTACTGATAAAATTATTGATAGAAAATCAGCGGCAATCGAGAAACGTGGGGGAGAAAAGAATTTTGACATAGATGTAGGTGATACGGTATTTATCAAAGGAGTGAATACTAGGCGTAGTAAAGATAAGCCTCGTTATCAAAAAGCTCAAGTCATCGGAGCCATTCAACGGAATATTGTACCAGTAACGACTCATAACCGGAATACTAAAGTTCCTATTAAAGACATAAGACGTCCTCCACAGGTTGGTCCTTCTGGCGGTCCTAGTGATCCGCAGCCAGGCCCTTCATCTGCAGCCGATTGACAAGAACCCGGGGCTGTTACCTGTAAAGCAAGGTCAAGCTGTTGTTAGCCATGATACGTGGACCGTTATAAAAATCTTAGATCTAAAGCACATTCATGATCAATTAGAATTAAACATCGATAGTTACGAAAGATTAAAGCGGCAAATTCAAAGCTGTTACGATAATAAAACATTTGATTATGATTTTACCGAAGTAGAATTAGAAACTGACTTTAACATGAATATAACTTTAGAAAAGTATGGGCAATTGATTCCATCGGTAAGATCGAAGCGCGGTCTCATAAATCCTCTTGGTACTTTTATCAAGACGATTACAGGTAATCTGGATAATGACGATGCTGTATTGTATGAAAAGTTAATTCATGAAGTAAATTCTAAACAAGACGCGGTTAATAAGAAAATGACTATTGTCGCCGAAATGGTGGGTAAACTTACGAAAATAGCCAACTCTACCAAAAGCAATTTCATTCAAATTGAAGGTAGTATCCAAGATCTTAATCGTGGTTTAAATAATTCAAAATTAACCCAAGTTGGTAACAAAATTATACACATATATAACGTCTTTTTGCATAACTTCCAAACTCTCTACATGCGATTGAATGAAATTGAAACGGCTATAACTTTTGCTAAGAATAAAATATTACATCCATCTATTTTAGATACTAATGAACTTTTTGTATTGTTACAAGAAATTGAGAAAACTAGTAAATTAGTGTATCCAGTAAATCATGAAAATATTGTAAAAATAGAGCAGTGTATAGAGATGAAAGCGTATATCAAACAAAATCAGATAAAGTTAATTATGCAAATACCTTTGATAAGAAATGAGGTTTTCAACTATTTTAAATTGACTCCTTTGCCCGTTAACGATAGAGTAACCCACCAAACAGTCCTTATACTACCCAAATATCCTTACATCCTTATGAAAGGGTTGAAAGCGAAGCCGCTCTCCCAGTCATGCCGAGAAATCGACGAAGCTCGTTTCCTGTGCTTTGAGAGCGATGAACCGCCTCTAGCTGAAGACGAATGTATCACGGAGCTGATGACATTTTCTACCAACATTTCGAGCTGTTATCCGGTTCCTGTTACCATAAATGAAATCAAGGTTTTTCCCATACAGCCTAATCGATGGATAATTTACACCAAAACTGATACGTTACTCACCAAATATTGCGAGAACGAGATATCTCAGGAAAACATCTGTGGAACGTATCTCATGACATTAGACGATGATTGTCAAGTAAAGATAAAGAATTTGAATCTAAAAAGACATCTGACTCATGGAAAGGATATAATATTTGCAAAGATTCCCGTAATTAACTTACCTAGAATAATGTCCAGTTCATCGGATACCCAGCGGAAACCCGTTAATCTCAACGGAATCGATCTTGCCGACATTCAGTTCTTGAATTACTTATTGCAGAAAAGTGGAAGTGAAATTTATAGCGATAGTGAAATTAATCATAGTGCTCTAGATTATAAAAGTGTTAGTGTAGGAAACTTAACGTTCTGCTTTATATTAACTTTTTGTCTTTTATTGTTAGCATTTAAACATAGAGTTAAGCAATTATTTTGTAAAACGGGGAAAATTCGAGATAATCCCGAGGATAATCTCGAACTACAGGAGGGAGGAGTTATGGCATCAGGGTCTGTATTCAGCATCCCATAAGATCGGACATTGCTTGTTTAATATAACAGACGCCCACACGCTTTCTCACGACGAGCAATATCGCCGAGCTAAGCGTCTGGACATTCCTATCAACGTCCTGTGATGCGAGAACTCCGGACTCAAAGCCTCAGTCGTAATTAAGTCATCATTGTAAAACAATTGAAATTAATATTAAATTCAACTTCAATTTAATTATTTTGATTGTTTTTAAAAATACTTTCCACGCTTTCCCATACAAGTCTACCTAGATGTTTAGAAGTTTTCGCGTAAAGAAGTACCTAATCAACACATACCAATCCATCAATCCATACTTGTTTTACAAGTATCTTTCACACTACCTAGGTATATTTTTGACTAGCTAGGTAGGTAAGTACCATAACAAATTTCGTAGTGTTTAGCCGATATGGTTACCCCACATGGCTTTACCAAAATCGTAAATTGATTTGTTTTTTTGATAAGTAAATAAATGTGTCAAGTCAAAATCAAATGTTTTTTTTAAATAAATGAAAGTGTCAATATCAATGAACAAAAAAGTGTTTACGTTTATATCCTTGCCTTTTATTTTCTTGTCAGAAATTCACTATACCTACTCGTGTATTTAATCCTAAATTTAGGTAGGTATATCCTAGGTATTGCAGAAGCAGAACCGTATGACGAACCTACCTACACTCCATCCAAATTCGGTTAGTTTACAAAAATGTCACACCGAATTTGGCTGGAGTATACGTAGGTGCTTACATACTACCTAAGTACGTATTTCCTGATCGATCAGTTTAGTTAGGTTCTAGGTACCAATGATATTACCTATATTTGGGTTCTACATAGGTACCTAGGTACCTAAGTATTTCTTGAGAAATACGTAGGTAGGTAGGCCTTGTAGAGAAACTTGAAGAAAAAACGCGTTATCAAACTAAACATTCACTTAGATTTTTTTTAAATACACTTGCACTTCCCAAAATGTAAGTTCCAAGGTACCTATGTAGGTATGAAACGCAAATAGTACTTATGCCTAAAGAAATAGGTAGTCAAATTTAGTACCTAGTCTAGTATCTAACCTAGGTACCTGCCGCTTTCGATAGCAGAGGTACGGTAATATTCAGAGGTGTGTATACCTACTCACGCACACGCACAAGCACGGCACTATGGATGGTTGTGTTCACGTATGTAGTACACCTACCGCGTCCCGCGCGCGCCTGCATCAACTAAACAGAGATAGCGATATTCGGGGCGATTTTTGCACGCGCCTCGAATTGAAGTTGCGATCGAGCTCCGCCGGACTCTTAAGAGGTAACAAACATCCATCCATCCAAACTTTCGCATTTATAATATTAGTGTGATGTGATGTAATAGTGTGATTATTTATTTTACAATTTTAGGAAAAATAACAGCTAGGTAATAATAATAAAAATGGTGGGTAACTAACGGCTAATTATAAGTTTCCATAAAAAAATACTCATCGGAAATTGTTACTAATAGTCGAAAAAAGAAAAACACGGCGCGACGGTAAAAATAAAAAATTAAATCTAAGCTACAATGACTGAATGAATGATTTAAACAAGAGCCAGGTTGTGTTGATAGAACTATGACGGCATACCTCTTCCTCTTGTTTTTCTGCGGCGGCGGCGAGGGCGAGCGTTTCCTCTTGCTTCCCTTCTTGCCCTTGCTGGAGCTCTCTCCGCCGGGGATCAGGTCATCCACTGAGAGACGCAGTTTGTGGACCTGTACAGAAATTGTGGCAAACCTGTTATTTTGATCGGAGCGAACGAAGCCAACGAAGATTTCAAGGTTGCCAACAAATTGCTTTAAGCAATAGAGCCGCCTTTTGTACTATTTTCATTTAATTTAGATATAAGATATTTTTTATGTATCAGAAATTTATTGCACATCACCTAGGGGTAGTTTTGTAAAAATAATAAAACTTGAAGTGTCAAGGGACACCCGGATGGAACGAAGTTCATAAGAGAGAGAGACAGACAGAGAAACATGCGCACGCCGCACGGCTTACAATAGCTTATTATACCAAAAAGTGTCGTTACAACTTTTCGTATGAAATTTTTCCGTCTAGCCCCCTTTCACAACGCGCAATAAGGAACTTCGTTCTAAAAAGTACGTGATTCATTACCTATTTACTTTACAAAAATTATAGAGTTTCGAGTGAATCGAACCAAGGAACAATTATTTTAGATAGTAGTAAACGTAAGTAAAGTAGTTACGGAGATATGTGGTAACAAACATTCACACAAACTTTACTGCTTATTTATAATATTAGTAGGATATAGTGTTCAATTTCAGTGACAGCTTGGGCGATTTGGAATGATTTTTAAAAGTATGTTCGAACATACCCCTATCCCCAACCCCCAACAGCCTGTATTGGTCCACTGCTGGACACAAGCCTCCACCTGATAAGCGCCTTATTGGCTTTAATCGATTGAGGGTAATGCCTATAATCCCCACGCTGGGCATGCGGGTTGGGGATCGCAGTTTGGTGGTAGAATTGTTCCGCAGGGGGCGCTGCTGCCCGCCCCCAGTGGATATCCCTTAGTCGCCTTTTACGACACCCGCGGGAAGAGTCACCCAGGACATAACATGCGGACCTTTAATCCGGACTGTGCGAAATTGGATGATATTTGCTTGATGTACAATACTTTATTCACAAAGAAAATTATACTAGTATTTACAATTGAAACAATTGAGCTATCTGCTGGCTGTTGCAAACAGTCTACAGGTAGCTAAACTGATCCATATATATATTTGCTTGATTGACTGTGTGAATTGTCCAGCATTATTTATTTAATTATTTATATTGACCATTCATAGTACTCGGTCTAAGGGGGCGTTTGAACATTTTAAATCAATATTAAACTAACCAAATAAATTGCCAAATCGGAAGGCTATTCGTGTCGATTATAAAGTAGCCTTAATTTCGCAAACTGCGTATGTGCTAAGAAATTTAATAATATCCCAAAAGTGTTTCGACTTAGATGGGACTTGAACCCGCAACTCTCCCTGAGTTCGGGATGCGCTGCCAATTGCGCCACGATGTCAAATGTTGTAAAAACATACTTATGTGCTATATAAATTACTACTTGCTAGCTACGAATATATTCAACGGCATATCTTTATTCGCAAAGAAAATTACAATCAAATAATAGAAATAAATTAGAACTCGTTACAATTGAGCGAATTGCAAACTGTTGCAAGCAATCTACAGGTAGCTCAACCCATCATTTGGTACAATCATGTACAGTTATAAGTTCAGGCAATAAATATTTTTTCTTTCTTTCATCCTTATCAATATTGGAAAATATTTAAACATCCCGCCTCGTAAAATGAACCAAATACGGGCCAGCCCCTGTTGGGATCTCTTGGGCGCTTAACATACCTTCTTCTTGCCATTAGCGTCCAGTTCATAGTCCTCTTCGTTCATCCACTCGTTGTACAACGGCAGGTCCAGCGCCCAGGTGGCCGTCACCCGCCACGGCTCCGAACGGACGCAGTCCCAGTTCACAGTCTCTGGTGCATCCACCTGGAAAATACGATTGTAGAACTGTACAAATCTAAAATATAATAAAAAAATATCTATCAAAATAGTGTATTGTATTAAGTGTATCAGTTATCTAGTACCCATAACACAAGCTCTGTTTAGCTGGTGCTAGATAATGCTGTGTGAATTGTCCATCACTATCCCCAAACCCTATTAGGCCGGGCTTAGTCTATAATTTTGTTAAAACTGTCCTCAACTCCCTCAGTTTTGAGGAGCGTTGAGTGGAGGAGTCAACTACCATGCCATCAACTTTATGTAGTACTAAAGTCGCAACGTTTGAGTTGTCAGTTTATTCTTCCACTAGTAAGAGGAAACTTTCTAGTGACGTTTGAGTGATGGAAATTCTCACGATCTAGCATACCGAAAAGCATGCGCCGAGTTGAGTAAGAGATCGACTCTTACTCAGTTTGACGCATGATTTTTTGCTTGTTAGGACGAATAATATGGGGTGAGGGTCTCACATCTATCTTAATATTATAAAGAGGAAAGATATTATTTTATTTGTTTGTTTGTATTGAATAGGCTCCGAAACTACTGGACTGATTTGAAAAATTCTTTCACCGTTAGGAAGCTTACTTTTCAGGGAGTGACATAGGCTATATTTTATCCCGGAATTCCCACGGGAACGGGAGTTACGCGGGTGAAACCGCGAGGCGATCGTCTATTGCTATATAACTAGATCCAGAGCTCAGGTTTAGTGTTCAAAATGCAAAATTACAGTCGGGTAGTCTTGGGTTTCAACATGCCAAGTGTCTAAGAGTCCTGTAAGCCAAGCACGGGGATTGTTGTCTAGGGTAGAATAGAAAACATACGTCACTTTCTCATCAAACGCGTAAATTACTTGAAACTTATACCGGTAACTTCAATAAGTACGCAATGTATGACGATGTGATGTCATAATTGTCTATTCTACCCTAGAAAGCAATCCCTTTGCTTCGCCTACTGTAAGTCTAAAGGAATCAAGCAGCTGATATTTGATATTTGCTATGTTACTAGAGATGACATCTGCCCATCTTGCCAGTCTCTAACACCGCAGGGCGAACCTGGATGAGATTGGCGCAGGACCGTGTGGAGTGACACAAAAGTTTGGAGACCTAATACCCAGCAGTGGGTGAAGTCGGGTTGCGGATGATGATGATGATGTTACTAGAACCGTATATTCTAAGGTTTAGAGTTCAAAATGTAACGTTACCGGCAGATCAGCCTGCGCCCAGGTGTCGTGGCTGTCGGGCAGGTAGTACCAATGCACTAGCACGTGGTTCCCGCGGCGGAACACCGGCCGGGCGTACTCCTCTTCTAACGGATCCACGGTTGGGTAGACGATGTGGGTAGCATCTTCTTCGTCTTCTGTTCAAAGATAATAATGATTTAACTAATATTATAAAGTCAAAAGTTTGTGAAATGTGCTTTTTTTGTTACCTAAGATCTTCAAACTACTAAACAGATCAAGATGAAGTTTGGCGTATCAACGTTTAGAGCAAAGCCTAACTTAGATTATAGGCTAACTTTTTATACCAAAAATACGCATGCGAAACCGCGGGCAGAAGCTAGTATTTAATAAATCTAAATTTGTTTTCTCACAAAGGTTAAGTGATATACAAAGATTATGTTTAAAAAGTAAAGATACAAAGAATGTGAGCATTTTATTGAGTATTTCATCAATTGTACGTTGTTTCTATAATACCTAGATAAAACTTAGTTAGTTAAACAGGCTTTTGTTATGATAAGGAACCGAAAACGAATCAAACGAGCCCAAACTCAGGTTGTGTGGTTTTATTACAGAGTTACCATGGCCACCTTCATCAGATCAGCTCCATATGATCATAAAATTTTATCGTCATCCGATTTACAAATGCATGCCAAATTTCAGCTCAATGGGAAACCAGAAAGTTGGTCAAATTTGACTCGTATTTGATTACAGACACCGGACACCATAACATTTCCTGACATAGTCCTTACCACAAATCTCACCCTGATGTTTGCCGACGATATCCTTAACTTTGTTAGCGGTTGCCTTGTCCACCTCTGGCCGTAGGAACATGAACATACAGTCTGTTCGGATCAACTCAGTGGTCGATCGAGCTATCGATGATGCTTGAGATCGAGATGACTCGATTTCAAGCATCATCAGCACCTTAAAAGCGTTTCCGACCATTGCCTTACCACAAATCTCTCCCTGATGGTTGCTGACGATATCCTTGACTTTGTTAGCGGTTGCCTTGTCCACCTCCGGCCTTATGAATACACAGGGTGTTCGGATCAGCTCAGCGCTAAGCAGAGACGACTCGATCTCGAGCATCATCTGCACGTTCAGGTCCTTGCGAGATGGATTCTGGAAAGGGTTAAGGGGGGAGGGGGAGAGAAAAGGATTGTGTTAGCGTTTGATTATTGATTAGTGTGACCAGAAAGAAACTGAGGCATGTATTCTTTGAAAAGACGATCGCACATTTGAATCAAGATTTTTGACAGAAGATTTATACATTTCACGTCAATAAGAGACGATAATGTGAACTGTCCGATGATCCAAAGAATAGACCCTTAGTAGACCCGAAAAGAAGAAAGGTGTGCAGTCGACAAAAATGCGGATTATTGTCAAATTTCGAGAGCTTGTCTCAAATCAACAAGCGACTTTGGCAGGTTTACGCTCCTTAGCGATTTTTTAATTGACTGTTAAGTACCTACTAATTCTACTTGATTCATAAAGCACAGCTTTTGACCAGTACTAGTATTGACACAAAATTACCATATAAAGTGTGAAATAATGATAATACGATGCAAATAAATATGTTAGGTTTTCTATGGCTCCAGTCATGACAGCACATGTGGCTACATGTCATAAATCACATCCCATGATTATCAGCCTATACTAGTCCACCGCTGAACATAATGCCTCCTCTGATAAGCGGTTCATTGGCTTCTTATCTTTAAGAGTAATAAAAATAATTAGATGCATCACCTACCTACACGTGTAAATTAAATTCATTTCAACTATCACACACAAAACTAAGCATTAATTAAATTAAAAAGTAGAAGTCAGTAATTAATAGTGATAAAAACAAGTTTCCAAAATGGCATGCTTAGGTGAAGATAAAAATTAGTGACAGGACATGACAAAAGTGTTAAAGCACACACAATGCAGACTAAGATATTTCTTGGTTATTTACAATAACAATCACATCTGGTTATGAACTTCTGCATGAAATGGTATGGGTCCAATGGAAATAAATTAGAACTGCTTCCCAAAGCAAGGATTTCCATATGGCAATTTCTGAACCACAACTTTCAACATTTTATTCATCATTAGCTCATACAGAAATTTATGGGTATTATTTCAAATCCTAAACGCTACTCATAGGTTCAAGAACTCGGTATTTACACAGTTTAATCTTTAATTTTTAGTGATAAGGTTAAAATTAGTATATCATACCCTTCGTGCATTTAGCGCCGACACGTGTCTGACATATAAAAATATATTTTGTTTATATAAACTCTTTCACGCACGCCAAATCCTAAAGTAGATCCGTAATAACTAATAAGTATCATGTCTTTATTCATGGCAAAAAGTCATTGACCCTAACATCGGTTACCATTTTGTTTATTTTTCAAAATCTTCAGCGCACAGTTAATATATTTGGATAGAGGACACAAAAACAAATAAAAAATATTCTTTAACAGAATGTCTTAAAACGTCAGGTTTCTGAAATATTCACATTATGAAGAAAAATAGTTATTTTCATCTGTTTATTTTATGAGTCATTTTTTATTTGTATTAGTGTCTTCTAATACATATATGTATTTGATAGAGATTTGCGGGGCGATTAAAAAAAACAAATGTTAGGGCCATACAAAAATCTTTAAACCCCTTTCGTTTTATGGGGGGGCTTCTCTTTGAAAGTAGAGTCATTCATTCAAATAGAGATAGGTAGGACACTGCTAAGTGCAGCAAATACAAATATTTATTAAGTAAACTTAAATTAATTTACATAGCATGGGTTTGGAATCCTCTTTTAAGTATAGAGATACCTGTGTTAGAGGGTTCCGCTCTTCCGTAACATACAGTTATATTGGAAGGTGCGTTTTTGAAAGATTCAGCAGCAGTCAGTGGACCGTATAATTATTGGATGCGTAAATCAGAAGGTTGCTTTTGGATGATGATTAAAGGTTGATATGGACGCCCGTGAGAGAGTATTATTGCCCGACTGCGAAGAATGTGATGTTTTTGGGCTCTATAAGTTACGTTAACGTCACTGTAGGTCAAACAGCTAGGCGGATTTTGACAAATCAGTCAGTCATTTATGAGCTTATCATAAGAGTGACTTTAAGCTATTTAAAATGTGTAACAATCCAATATGGCGGCGGTGAGACGCCATTATAAATAAATTCGTAAATTCTAGGCAGATTTTGACAAATAAATAAAATCAAAAATATGCTGGACAATTCACGTAAATGAGAGGTCGCTGAATTTATTTGGATCATGAGAGCGACATACGCTATTTCAACTGTCAACATATCCAATATGGCGGCTGTAAGATTTTTTTGCTATTTAACGTGGCAATGCTGCCAGCATTCTGGGCACACACATTTTTATTCTATTAATCTAATTTTCAATGTGCTTAATAAAAATTACCCAAGTAAATTCTAAGCAGTTCGGGGCTGTTTTCAGTTCATTTATTTTTCCAAAAATGTCAGATACATGTCAGCAGTGATGTGTTATGCCGGTGCATCTGGCGGATGGTGACAGGCAGCGTGCGGTGCATACCTTACCGACCTGGAAGTCGAACTTGCGCCACCGCTGCTCCGACTTGAAGCGGAACATGGTAGCGAGCACGGTGCACAGTGAGCCACCCGGCTTCATGTCCATGAATACTTTCATCTGGAACAATACAGTCACATCACACTGATATTATAAACTAGTTTCTGACGACTTCGCACGCGTTGTTCTATGGAAACGTTTAAAGGTCCTCAGTTTCTTCCGAAGAATACCTCAACGCGATTGGTGGGAATTCGCACTTGATTTCACGGAGTGGAAAGATTTGGATGAGCGATTTGCCCAGCAGTAGGACGGAATAGGCTGAGGGAACTGTTTTATGGGATAAAAAGTATAAGCCTATGTTTGATACCAGGCAACAGGTAACAACCATCCATTCAAACACAACTTTCGTGTTTATAATATTAGTATGATGCAAAAGCTTGGATGGACAGATGGATGTTTGTTACTTATTCACGCCAAAACTTCTGAACAGATCGGGCTGAAAATTTGCATAGGTAGGTGTAGCGCTCGACCTGCAGTGGTATTTGCACGCTATTTAGATTTCGCCTCGGGATCGAAATAAGGAGCTCCTCTTCATTGACATGGCCAGATTCAACAGATTCGTTTCTGATTTTCGATCATCAACCCGAGGTGAAATCAAAATAGCCTTTTATAGATTCGTCGGAATCGAATTCGAATTCGATTTATCGATTCGGAAACGAATCGAATGAATTAAAATACCCCTGCAGATATATAACATAGGCTACTAAACCATAAAATATCAATTTCAATAGGAGAGAAATAACCTTTAAACTTTTCCAGAGAAACAACGCGTGCAAAGAAGCGGGCAGAAACTATTTTAAATATAAATAAAACTTGAAGTGCGAGTCAGCCTCGCGCACTAAGGGTTGCGTAAGACTTTGTCTCTTGCCAAATTATCATGATTCTAGGTCAATGGGAAGTAGGTACCCAGTAGGTTTTGGTCCATGGAGACTATTTTTTTTTGGGAATAAACTACAAATTTACGGTTTTCTGATTTTTCCCTTTATTTGTGCTATAAGACCTTGCTTCTTACCAAATTTTATGATTCTAGGTCAACGGGAAGTACCATATAGGTTTGGTCTATGGCGAGAATGATATATTGTTTTTGTGAATAAACAACCAATTCACTGTTTTCGGATTTTTACCTTTACTTGTGCCATAAGGCCTTGCTTCTTACCAAATCTCATAATTCTAGGTCTACGGGAAGTACGCCATAGGTTTTGGTCCATGGCGAGCATTAAAAGTAATTTTATTGGTGAATTAATTACAAATTAATGGTTTTCGGATTTTTCCCACTACTTGTGCTATAAGACCTTGCTGCTCACCAAATTTCAAGATTCTAGGTCTACGGGAAGTACCCTATAAGTTTCGTGTGCATGTGATTTGGAAATTTGAAAACATTCGGACATAAGCAGCTGTAACTTTGAGAAGTTTTATTTATATCGCGGCTCCAAGAGGTTACAGACTTGAGTATTTGACGTTGATTTCAACTCGATACGTCCACGCATTCCTGAGAAAAGGGGGTTGACAGACGGACAACAAAGTGATCCTATAAGGGTTCCTTTATTCCTTTTGAGGTACGGAACCCTAAAAATTAGAATAAAATAACATTTTAAAAGAATGGTAAGTATAGATTAATACAAAAGGAAGGTAGGGACCGTCTTTCTTTGTATATAAGGAAATAATAGTGTATTATGCAATTAGTGAATAAAGGACGAACTTAAAGCGAGGGCCATAGATGAATCACGAGCGTAGCGAGTGATCAAGTTTTAGAATCCTGAGCGCAACGTCTAAAATTTTTGTATTATTTGATTTCTTAAAACTAACAAAGACACTACCTAATAATAATAATAATAGTCATAATAGTATTTATTCATAATAATTATTACAAGTCAAAAATTGTGTACATATATTGCTATGTATAACCTAATATATAATAACATGGATACATAAATCTAGCTCTCCATGACTCGCGCAGTTTTTCAACCTAAGACCTTATTTACTTTACTGATTATCTGACGACTGCGATGGCGCAGCGAACGAAGGTCCTCCAACTCAGGAGGTTGCAGGTACGATTCCCGCGACGAGACAAATGTTGTAAAAAAAATCATATAGCCTAATTTAGAACCTCCTTCTTTTTTGAACACGGTGGAAAGGACAATTTATGTTTTATTTTATATAATATTGTTGAGATTTAAGCCTTTTTTTATTTTCACTTATTTACTTGATCAATGCGAAATAATGCTGGTCCCAATTCTAGCTCTAGTTAGCTTATAATTTAACAATTAAAAACCAAAAAACTTTAACTCAATGATAGGTGAAATGCAATAAAAGAGCAATTCTAGATAGGCTAATAAGTTCAACGCATAACATTGGCATATTGCAGAATTCCGTCGTCGTTTATTCATTTATTAAGGAATAAGGTGCATCTTAACCTGTTTCAAATTGAAATTTTACTCGTACAGAACCCTGAATTTGAAAACATATAAAAGTTCACCCAGGTAAAGATATCTTCAGTTGATATTTTGTATCTACGACAAATATCACTAGTCAAAATGTTGCTTTCTTACATTTGCGGTGTATTTTTATTGACTTTTGTGTGGTCTGCCCAAGCCACCGTCGTCGTCAAATTGGTAAGAATATTAATTTACTACATAATTAGATAGACAGTACACCTGTTGGTATACTAGTAGGTACCTACATTTCAATTTAATTCAATTTATTTTATTTTTACCATGGGAGCTATGGTATGGACTAATGTAGCCACCGATTGGCAACCTGAACAGGCGAGAAGGCGACGCGGTAGACCTAGACGGAGATGGCAGGACGAATTGGACAAATTCCGGGCCGACTGGACGGAGCTGGCCAATGATCGTGATGTCTGGAGAGAGTGGGGGGAGGCCTTTGCCCAGCATTGGGATAAATTCGGCTAATAATAATAATAATTTACCATGGAATTACAAGTAACACTCTGTCAAGTCAAGTCAAATCAAAATCAATCAATCAATCTAGTACTTAGATTTATTACATTTCAAAAGCACATAGGATACAATAAAGCTTGGGGCTAGATAACGCTGTGTGGATTGTCCAGCATTATTTATTATTATTTTATTAATAATAAAAATAAAAATAAACAACAGAAAATAATATAACGAAGCTGCAATAGCATTGTCAAAAATGTAAAGAGTACATTAAAATTTAATTAAAATGTCAATTGTCCATCATCAAACGCAAAAATATTATTGTCAGCAAAAGCTTTGTCTAGTCTAAATTAATATTTTCGCGCAAACTATCAATTGAGAGTGATTTCTGATTTTTTTTCTTTTTCTTCGTTCGTTTCGAAAGCTCTATGGGCCTCTCCTCTTTTTCTATAATTTAATTTTGTTTTTATTTGTTGAACAGAAATTATCGATTGGTATAGGGCTATCCTGTCAGGGCACTGAAACCGGCCTGTTCTGTGTCGACAAGGATGAGGGAAAGATTTACAAGATAAATACGGACACGTACGCATATGTTACGACTGATACACCAGGTACGTATATTGTGTTTTACATGTACGAGAGCACTCAAATATTGTAAGTATATTAGTAGCTGTTACCCGCTACTTCGTTAGCGTGGTAGGTAGGGTACCTAACTAAAGGTGGGGCAATTAGACGAGTGTTTCGCGGCATTATTCCTCCTTCTGAACAGAGGTAAGTTCGAGTTTCGAAGAAGATCTCATTGGACGGATCATCTGGTAAAAAAAAAATCACAGATATTTTGATGGTCCAAATTCAATCTCATTATTCCCAAGTGAGTAATGAGTTTGAATTGGGAACCATATGTATGGAAATGTCGACCAAGGAGACTCGATATAAAAAATCTCATTCGCTTTGTTTGAATTTGATAAAACCTTCACCTTTTTCAGCTAACGGCGGCCTTTATTCACTTGCTTTCGGTTCGAGATACATGAAATACATGGATTTATAACATAGGTACATAAAGTATGTTATAAATCCAGGGCCCGTACTCTTCAAAACTAAATCAAAGTTTCTGATTCGTTTTCGTGCAAACGCTTATCTTTTGCAAGCGACATAGGTAAGAGTTGGTTTTGCACGACCACGAAAACGAAACTACTGTTTTCCTTTTCCGAGTAGGCATTTCAAATCTCGCCTCAAGACGCAAAACGCCATGTGTGTGTTACGTAAAACGGTTTTTTGAAGTTCGGATATATTAAAATCAAAAATAAAATAAAAAATCTATTTACATTCGTGTTCTTTTACACGCACTCTTGCATTATAAATATGTATTTCACATATATATTTTGTCATGAAATTATTATTTACAAAAAAAAATATGCACCTACCTCCTTTGAAATTTTAAAACAACAATAACAACGTAAGAATATACATAAAAGAACACGAATATGAATAATAAAAAAAAATATTTAAAAAATGTTCATCATTCAAAAAGTTATCGAACAAAAGTTTTTCCCCTCGGGGTCCAGAATCTCCCTTCGGCTGAGTACACGTGTTTCGTGGCAGACTGTATAATGAATATAATGTATAATAAATAATATATCTACTATTATTTCACAGCTTGTGGACGTCCGTACTTTATCCTGCCGATCAATGATATAAGGGCAATTGTGGCCATCGATCAGCTACTCTACTTATATATCGGAGATATAGGTGGTGACGGCGTGTTTAAGTTGATAACAGCCCTGGATTACGGTAAACCGGACAATCACATCAGTAATTGTACGACTGATACTAAAGGATGCATCTATTGCGGTAAGTTATCTTGTGTACGTGAATTATATTATTTACTAGTTTCTGACTGCGGATAGGGTCGCACGCGTTTTCTCCGTGATAAAAAGTAGCCTATAGATATCTTATTCCAAGTCAACAAGGATGTAATTATTATTTTAAGGGAACGTTTTAAGAGGGCACATTGCGGGCTATTTTGTGAAGAGGATAGGCATAGGATTTCGCGTCCATAGGAGCGGTACAGAGCATACGTTATTGGAACTTTGGAACACGGCGTAAGCGCAAAAATCCAGTTTTTGCTTACAAGAAAACTACACAACTTGTGAAGAAACTGGTTCAACCAAATACTTAGTAATAACCTACGAATCAAAAAATAAATAATGTCAATAGACCGTAGGGTTCCTGAGATCTCGACCAAATTTTCATGTTTTTTTAATCGTATTTTTTTTCGCAATTGTGTTTCCACCCACATTCAAGGAACCAAAGAACAAAATATTGAATTAATGTAATTAGAGGTTTTTAACACTACTGAGATCTAGGCCTAGTAAGACAAAAAAACCGGTTAGGTTCGCCCCTTAAGGCTGCACAAGTCGTCCGGTCCAACTCATCATTGGGCGCGGCCTAAATGTATGCTACCTGACATAATAGAATAGAC
The DNA here is from genome assembly GCA_963564075.1 of Eupithecia subfuscata. NCBI lineage: Eukaryota > Metazoa > Arthropoda > Insecta > Lepidoptera > Geometridae > Eupithecia > Eupithecia subfuscata. The sequence continues at coordinate 2,039,589 of OY751116.1, read as the reverse complement.
ATTCCCGCGCGCTTGATGAAATGCACATAAATTTATTCGTGAAACGGCCGCGTAAAAAAATGGAAACAGACTTGTAGCACAAGGGTTATTATATTATAGAAAACTATGGGGATACTCCCCATAGTTTTCTTTTCAAAATAAATTTTATTTCAACTTTTGAATAACTAAACTATGTCGGTAGGTACAGGCTTTATTTTAGAGTGTTCTTTCTCCGTATGTTATTTATTTTCGCCCAAAGTTGGGCTAAAATCGTTATTGAAATACGAAAGGTTAGGTTAGCTTGTATTTTTTTAATTTATACTTTTTTTACGGTAACGGGTGTGTACAGACATAGATAATGACGATATAAATTGATATTATCCTTAGTTTTGGATGGTCAACATCAAACAGCGCAGTAGTTACCCTTCCACGTTTGTATGGAAAGATGAGCGACTCGTTTAGCCTTAAGATTATTTCTTCATTATGATAAAAAGTATTATTGTGTATTATTCCAGGTCGACACCTACATCTATGCAAAATTTCAGTCCGATCCGTTCAGTAGTTTTGGCGTGAATGAAGTAACAAACATACCATCCATCCATGCAAAGTTTCGCATTAAGAGTCCGGCGGACCTCGATCGCAACTTCAATTCGAGGCGCGTGCAAAAATCGCCCCGAATATCGCTATCTCTGTTTAGTTGATGCAGGCGCGCGCGGGACGCGGTAGTTGTACTACATACGTGAACACAACCATCCATAGTGCCGTGCTTGTGCGTGTGCGTGAGTAGGTAGGTATACACCTCTGCTATCGAAAGCGGCAGGCCTACCTACGTATTTCTCAAGAAATACTTAGGTACCTATGTAGAACCCAAATACCTATAGGTAATATCATTGGTACCTACCTAGAACCTAACTAAACCGATCGATCAGGAAATACGTACCTACTTAGGTACCTAGTATGTAAGCACCTACGTATACTCCAGCAAAATTCGGTGTGACATTTTTGTAAACTAACCGAATTTGGATGGAGTGTAGGTAGGTTCGTCATACCTACGGTTCTGCTTCTGCAGTACCTAGGATATACCTAAATTTAGGATTAAATACACGAGTAGGTATAGTGAATTTCTGACAAGAAAATAAAAGGCAAGGCTATAGGTAAACGTAAACACTTTTTTGTTCATTGATATTGACACTTTCATTTATTTAAAAAAAACATTTGATTTTGACTTGACACATTTATTTACTTATCAAAAAAACAAATCAATTTACGATTTTGGTAAAGCCTTGTGGGGTAACCATATCGGCTAAACACTACGAAATTTGTTATGGTACCTACCTAGCTAGTCAAAAATATACCTAGGTAGTGTGAAAGATACATAAAAAACAAGTATGGATTGATGGATTGGTATGTGTTGATTAGGTAAGTAAGTACTCCTTTACGCGAAAACTTCTAAACATCTATATCCAAACTTTAAAAACATCTACCTACCTACCTACATCCAAACTCAAAATATGAGTGTGATAAAATACTATACACAGGATGCCACGGAAAGGGTTTATTAAACCGAAAAGGGATAATTCTGGAATCCGAGAGATTCAACTTGTGAATAACGATTTTTTAAATTTCGAATATTTATAATTTATTTGTAAGTACGTTTTGTATACCTAAGAATACACGTAAAAAACTATGAAAAAACGTCTAATGTTTTCCTGTTTACTTCCGTTACATTGATTATGGTTACCAACTGCAGCAATAAAAAAAATCGCGGCTCGCTCCGCTCGCCGATATTACTGTTATTTGTGCTCTGTATTTTGATTAGCACAGAGGCAACGTTCCCAATTTTATTGGTCTGGCTGGTCCGCTATAGTCAGTTTGTATCAATCCAACCACCACAATAAAAAGCACAAAATATAACAAATAATCTGCGAGGTCACTTTGTCAACCAGTACAAAAAATTAGTAGACAACAAAATTTTCGCGTTTTGGTCTGGTCGCTGATAACTTTTGTTCCTTCTGACTATGATCCAAAGCTCAAAACCCGGCCCGCTTTAGGTCACTTTGCCAAATTTTCTAAAAAGTTGCCCAAAATCTAACAAAAACCAAAAATTATCGCAGCACGCTCTGCTTGCCTCTGATAACATTCTGCTGTTTTGATAAGCTTCTGGTTTGCTCTAGTTCAGGACTCCTTCTCCGTTTCAGGCTAGTTTGCAACTGCAAAATATCTAATACCAAACAACTCACACGCACAGCCAGATCATAAAAAATTTCGTTGATTCTATATGGTGTCTGGTCTGTTGTTCGCATATTTGGTTATTATTCGTGACACTTTAAAATTGTTCTTCACACTAATATTATAAATGCGAAAGTTTGTATGGATGGATGGATGTTTGTTACGTCTTCACACCAAAACTACTGAACAGATTGAGCTAAAATTTTGCATTCGTGTAGCTCTAAGCCTGGAATCAAACATAGGCTACTATTTATCCCATAAATCAGTTCCCATGGGATAGAAATTACCTTTGAACGTTTCCATAGAAAGAAGCGTGCGAAGCCGCGGGCAGAAGCTAGTAGCTCATAATTTAGCTTAATGCTTCTAGCATAAGGGTCTTGCATGGACGCTACCTCACCAATTTCAAAAAAGGCTGCAGCTCATTCAGAGCTCGCTCCACTCGCTGTTATTTATTTTCTGAACCAGTTTGTGACAACCCGAAAAAGGGAAAAAAAATTCGGCTCGCTCCGCTCGCCGCTACATCTTTTTCGATGTCTTTTTTGTATTTCTAATTTTTTGTTAATCTCCTTTGCTCCGCTCTCCCCGATTTATATTCATAGCTTTATATCTAACACCGCAAACTTTTTAAAATTTTCGGGGCAGGTTTCGCTTACTTTATTTTGTCATAGGCTCTGGCTTACTTTTCCCCAAACATCAGAAAAAATCTCCAACATTTTTGAGGCTCGTTTCGCTCGCCATTACTTATACTTCCTATTGTTGGGTTGGGAGTTGGGGGAAGGGATGTCATTTTTGCGGCCAATATGCAAAACACTGCATTTTGCGGCTCGCTCCGCTCGCCGATAGTATTTTGTCCTTCTCTGTATTTTGTCCTTCTCTGTATTTGGTCCAGTGTGTTTAACATCATTTTGCTAGGTTGTTACCCGAAAAAGTAACAAAAATTTCGGCGGCTCGCTCCGCTCGCCGTTACATTTTTTCCATGTCTTTTTTGTATTTTCAATTTTTTGTTGATGCCCTTGCTCCGCTCGCCCCTATTTATATTCATAGCTTTATATCTACTACCGCAAGTCTCTAAGATTTTCGGGGCTTGCTACGATCCCTATCATTTATTTTTATAGATACCTATCAACAACAAAGTAAATGATGCGGGCGAGAGTAAGCAAGTAGACCTACTCTTGCTTACTTTTGCCCAAACTTCAGAAAACATCTCAAAAATTTCGAGGCTCGCTTCGCTCGCTATAACTTATACCTACTATAGTTGGGAGTTGAGTATAAATTTTCCGCGGCTCGCTCCGCTCGCCGATAAAGTTAAGTGGTTTTCAGTGGGGTCTGCAACCGCCTACAAGTACATTTGGTGCTACGGCCCGCACCAAGTGTGACCCCCCCCAAAGTCTTGGGCTGCGACCGCGCCTGGATACCTACCTACCTAGTACTTCCTTACTTCACATACATTGTAGGTACCTACCTATCTTGTGATAGGTACATATATCTAAACAACATGTTAGGTACCTACCTACCTAGGTAGGTAAGTATTAGGTAGGTATGTAGGTACCTATTTACTTTAAAATAAGAAAACAACTAGCTAATAATAAAATAATTTAGGTAGGTACGTAGGTAGGTAGGTAAGTAAGTACCTACCTACTTACTGTGAGATACCTACCTACATCCCAACGTTCCGAGTCCATAATACCATTAACCAAACCGTAAGTGAAAAATATCAAAGTCCGTAAACAAAGCCAAAGCACGCCAAAGTCGTAGTAGGTAGGTACCTCTAGGTATGTAATGTACCTAAGGAGGTAGGTTATTGTTTCCAAACAACAAGGCAAATCTCAATCCAAGTCAGTGGCACAGGTCTATAGAATAGTGAACAAACAAATACCTACGCACGCACAGCACCGTAACTTGTCAGACACACTGATTTAGAAAATAGTATACTTACTAAATAATAATACCTAGCCTAGCCTCTCCTACCATATTATAAGAACCTATCTATGTTCTCCTACCCCTACGACGACCTCCGAAAGTCCCCGAGCGGTGGCGGCGCCCCGTGTGTGTAAATACACGTTGCATTAGTGTGTCTGTCCGAGCCACGAGCGATCACACAACCGAAGTGTCCCGTCCCCCGGCCCTGCACCCCGCCCCGTGCGTGCGCGATAGCATGATTGCCGTTTAAAATTTGGTATGAATTTCGCTGTGTTCTGTAATACCAAAAATGATGACTGAAAACTTCTTGTATTCTTCACAAAGTATTGTTATTCTGTAACTAGACAATATTACCTATGTTCCCAAACAAATAACACATAAGATATTGTTGTTTTTATTACGAAACAAATAGGAAGAAAACTGGCCAATTTTGTCTTAAAAATTGCAAAATGCGATTGGCTTTCATTTAATTTTCGGTAAGTATTTTGAAAAAAAAAACTATCCAGGAACCTAGATAAATACTATTTGAATACAAATAATACAATAATATAGTCGAAATATGCTTGAATTAGAAATAATTTTGGTATTACGTTTGTATGGACAAGTCGCCTTCCGCTGGCCTCTTAATAAATAATGTAATACTATGATTTTAAAATGGTATCAAACTATTATTATTTTCCACAGCAACAGATACGACAAACGAAATAAACGAAACTGGAACGCTGTACCAAATAAAGAAAAATTGCCCGCCATTGCCGGCTTTTCTACCCTACCCTTACAGCTGCTTGGGATTTTCACCAGACTCCAAATATGCCTATTTCTTGGATGCCATCGAAGGAGTGATCTACCGTTATAAATACAACATCGCAAATGGAGGATTCAGTAAGTACCTATACTCCAGCCATTCTCAATCTACAATGTTTGTAAAAAAAACTCAACACAAAAACCCAAATCCCAAACACCAAACGGCTCTGTCGGAAGACCAGCGTTGGTTGTTACGTATTAACAACTAGCTCAGACTGAGACCGTTTTGTGACTTTCAATGACAGAAGCTGTATCTTTTATTTTATTTTTAAATAATGTTGTTTTTGTTGATTGAGTTACAAATAAAATATTCTATACAAATAATATATTCTCCTTCTCTCTCATTCTCAAAGTTCTCTTTTTGGCATGGGTTCCTTAAAATATTGTAAGAAAGAGCTGAAATTGACTAGTAGTGCAAATTCTGACTCAAATTGGCAAGAAAGTGATTTTTAGGTTAAGTATGGGGGCAATGTTTCCAAACATTGTATATTCAGTTTGGTCAGAATATAGAGTTCGTTATAACCGCAAAAGAGTTTTAAAATCGCGATAAAAAGGAGCAAAAAATTAGCACCCTGTATGTTTCACGGCACCAATCGGTAAAGTCAATCATAAGAATCAAATATGTCTATTATACATTGCATATTAAATAACATGAAATTACCTAAAACTGTGGAAACGAAGCACATTTTATTGGCTGCCTTACACCAGTTAAAGGTCGGCGTTAGTCCTGCGCCGGACCTCTTCCCGGCCGTGTCGCCGCCGCCGTGTCGGTCTGGCGTAGCATTGAATTAAGAGAGTGAGCGAATAGATAGTGCACCAGTGTTTGCACACAAACTTGTGCACTATAATTATGTCCTACGCATATGGCTAGTCCACATTGTGGACAAAGCGTAGTCTACCTACACCAAAGCGATTACTTTCTTGTCATAAGATGTATTTACAGACCGCCAAAACCAGTGATTAATTTAATATTGATACTCTCTATCAGTCAACTGAAGCAGAGCCCGTACCGTTTTCGTGCAAACGCTAATCTTATGCAAGCGACGTAAGAATTGGTTTTACAACGAAAAACTTCGATTTTCCTTTTCCGAGCTGGCTCCCTGATTAGTCTGATGTAAACGAGCCAGACAAAAGTGCTTCGACTCGTCCCAGGTTTTAGCAGATCCCATCGTGTTCCTTTAATTTAATATGCAATGTTTATTGAACAGATTTGATTCTTATGTTATGATTGACTCTATCAGTCGGTGCTATATAAAATACAGGATGCCATTTTTTCGGATTTTAGCAGGTTCGATTACCAGATAAGGCAAGTAATTTTCCAAAATTCTGTGAATACAGTTTAATATATTTTTATAAATAACGAAATGTTTCTTTTCAGTAAAACTTCCTATCTTTAATATTTCTCGCACTTGCCCTTCATGTCCCATGGCCGTGGGACAACCTGTATAATAGCTTAGCTATGTTTGGAACGGTGCAGCCTTTTATACTTTTTTATGATGGTTAACTTTATACACAACTAGCTGCGCCCCGCGGCTTCGCTCGCGTGGAAATTTATGTTTCCCACTTTCTTAATTTTTTCTTTGCTATAAACCTCACGGAGCCCGAGACCTTTCCAACGAATGCAAAACCGTGGAAATCGGTTCGTGCGTTCTGGTGTTATAGCGTCAGGAAGGAAAACCCGACTTATTTTTATATACCTAGTAGATAAAAAGTTTCCGTCGAACGTTAAAGAATTTTTGAATAATTAGTTTAATAGATTTTTTAGTTTAATGGCTTGTAATAATAAATACTTTATGAATAATATTTATTAGCAGGGTAGCTTTAATAATGATTTTAAACTATTTTCAGGTTTCCCGATAAAGTTTTTCGTCATCGGGACGCTGTCTTCTAAAATCATAGGCCGGCCGACCTGTTTTGTCGTAGACATTAAAGGAAATATCTTTTTAGCTGTGGGGAATAAGGTAAGGACTTTATACGAACGAATATGTAGGTAGGTCTAAGCACCGGCCGTGGCGTGGCATAACACCTCCCGACTCAGCCTGTGGCTGTCTTAAGAGCCGACGAAGGGGAACCAGTGCCCGTACTCTTAAGAACGAAATAGAAGTTTCTGATTCGTTTTCGTGCAAACGCTTATCGTATGCAAGCGACTAAGAGTTGGTTTTGCACGAAAACGAATCTTCGATTTTCCTTTTCCGCGTAGGAATGGCATCAGCTTCTCATTTGTGTATTTTTAACATCTCCACTGTATCACCATTTGCCTGCCAAGCGTGGTGATCCTAGCAACCCCCTCCCGTTTTTGGAGGTACTACTAGTGGCCGTTACGTACTCTTATAAACGAAATCGAAGTTTTTGATTCGTTCTCGTGCAAACGCTAATCTTATGCAAGCGACGTAGGAGTTGGTTTTGCACAACAGCGAAAACGAAACTTCGATTTTCCTTTTCCGACTAGGCCCGGGTCAATTTCAGTTGCTGGGCTGTGAATTTTGTATAATAAATAAATAAACTAATTCTTTAGTGGAGACCGGGACTCGGCTAACATGGGGATGACGACCTGCGAAAGACTGCAGGCATGTGGTGAAGACAGGAAGGAATGGCGTTCAATAGGGGAGGCCTATCTTAGCCGGGTTTCCACCGCGAGCGGAGCGGCCCCATTTTAACTCGCAAGATGGCGACCCCGGTGGCGCAGCGGGCGAAGGTCTGCCTGCGACGCAGGAGGTTGCGGGTTCGATTCCCGCCTCGGGACAAATGTTTGTACGATCTGCAGACATTTGTCCAGGGCGTTCTGGATGTTTTCTATGTATAATAAAAAATATCTATCTATGTAGTGTATTGTATTAAGTATATCAGTTATCTAGTACCCATAACACAAGCTCTGCTTACCTTGGGGCTAGATAATGCTGTGTGAATTGTCCAGCATTATTTATTTATTTATTTATTTTAAGAGTGAACTGCATACTTGTATTACGAATAACAAATAGTCGAGCGGAGAGAAGTGAGCGAGCAGAAAGCGTTGAAATTAACTCCGCCACTCATCTCTCATTACCCTTTCGCTGTAGAAACCCTGGCTTAAGCAGTGGACGCTGATGATGATGATGTGATTGAGAAATAGCTTATTTATACCCGTTTTGTTGCAGATTGTGAAAATTTCTGTCTTCGGCCAAGTCTTAGCTATCATACCCTTGTTGCCCAATGTGTCGGTGACAATATTGACGTTTGCAGGCAGGGGTTTTTCGAATTTGTACGCCGTTGTTGCAACCGAAAATGGCTCACAAATAATCGTCATAACCGGGCTGGGAACCAGCGGCATTAAACAGGAGGTCGACTTTGATGAGGGCCCTTATATTACTGATCAGGCTACTCATATTAGGGCCTGATCTGTCCCAACTTTACGTCTTTCGTTCGTCTGCTAGTGGTGTACGAAATGAAAATATTAATAAATAATTGCATTTCTATGAGCTTTTTATTTAACTAGTAGTTCTACAGACCTCGCGAGCACTAAGTTATTTTCGACAGTAAATTTACTTATTACTAATGTTATTTAAAACGATATATCTAGGGAGGTACCTAACCTCCCCTGTTTTCTGTAATTCCTGCTCGCTGTTAGCGAGACGGCTCGCTCAAGGAATCGACTGCCCTAGTAAGCACCGAAAGTGAAGGTAAGTTAACTGTAGTACCTTTATTTAGCTAACTCAAAACTGAGCGCGAGTGACAGAGCACTGCTTAGTCTTTGTTATGCGCATTGGGGTTGCGCAGCGAGCGCCAAACCTGTTCCCATACCTCCTTCCTAATCCTAATAGCTGCGCGCTCGCTGCACATTGGTATCACTTTGGACTTGCTTGCAAATTGCCATGCCAGTGTAAAAGGATCTTATCACGGAGCAAAAGTGCTTATCAGTCTAGGCTGGTGCCTACCAATAGTGGCGCTAAACTTGTCATACTTAGGTATTATAATAAAATAAGAAAAACCTTCATAGGTAAATTGTTAACGCTAGTGTGCAATGTGCTACTTACCTAGGTTATAATAACACTTTGGACTCGCTTGCAAATTTGCAAATTGCCATGCCAGTGTAAAAGCATCTCATCACGGAGCAAAAGTGCCTATCAGAATAAGCTGCTAATAAAAAATACTGGCGCTAAAATTGTCATACTTGAGTATTACATAAATAACCATCGGTGCTTCTTACTTTTTGACGTGTCAAAAGAAAAATCCAATAAGTACGAATCAGTGTAGGTTAGGTTTCCCGAAAATAAGAAAAACCCTAATAGGTATTGTATACGCTATGCAATGTGCAACTTACCTAGGTTCTATAAGTAGGTAAATAACTGTTTATTATACCTAGCTCAAAACGATTGAAAATATTTCCTTACCTTTGAAATAGGCACAATTGCACACCATGCAAGAATACCTAGGCGTCTGTTTCTTCAGAGCGGATTAAATCTTGTTTGTAGGTGGGTCCCTAGTAGCTATCAAATTATTATGTTTACCTATACACTTGGAAAGGTAGGTATTGCGTAGGTAAGAAAGAAGAAAGAAAATATTTGTATTTACTTTAAAAACTACTACACAGAACGAGAACTTAAGCTACAAAATAATCCTATAAATATACAATTCTTTTAAGTGTGCGCAGCAGGGTTTGAGGTAAATATGGCCTCCACTCAGCGTTGTGCTGGATGCTGGATGAACACTGGTGTGTCCACCCAGCGCTGGTTTTCAGTGAGGGCCATAGGCGTTACATCACGACCGTCTGGAGTGATGCGTTTACAACGACAAAATATACAATAAAATAAATGGAAACAGTGTCACGAATTATTTCAATTCCGAGACTCACAGCGCCACTTAGCTCTGAGCGAAGTCACTAGATTGAAGCGCATCCTTACTACACACAAATATTTCAGCCATTGTTTCCTTCACCGAGGGCGACATCTACTATCGAGGGGACGAACGACATCCCGGAAGTCTGAAGATATCCTAAAGCGCTGCCTAGTTTTTTCAGCTGAAGGAACGAAGGGATGCCATGCCGGACTTAGATAGAAACTCAACGTAAGAAAGGGAAACGATGAGGGCAGTCAGGTTTTCACAGCACAGCTTCGGGAAAAATTTGCTCGCGGCGTCATCTTGCGAAAGCTAAATTCTGTATCCTTTTTCTTAGAACAATTGTTTATAAATTTTGTATCCGTTTTTTCTGAGAGACAACATCAGAAGCTCGTGAGTTTCAAGTTAGCTGTAAGTTGTGAATCCACGAGGTAATTATTGGCCTTGTATAGAGCTAAACGTAAGATCTTCATTAATAGAATAAGACTGATAAATTTGCATGTAAACTGTGTTATTTGCTGAATAAAAGGTATCCATATTTATGCTTGTTTTCTTCCATAAAGGTAGTTCCCTGTTTAGGTAGGTAGGAGTAAAACTTATCACCGTCCGCTCAAATTTAGGCTAGCCCGGCGGAGTAGGAACCCGTGACACGAGTAGCGGGAAATTCCCAGCGGGTGCACGATAAAGCCCGTCGCGCAATGGTCATTTAAAGGTCGGCTTCTGGAACGTTCAATCGTACAAAATCGATTAACTTCTCTCTGAACCTAAATAGTGAAATATGTGTTGTTATTAGATTCGTGTCGGGTTACAAAGGTGGATGGATGAGCTTCCAAGCTGTACGTGTATCTAGGTTTACAAAATAGAGGTTATTTGGCTCGATAGAAGGAATCATGTTATGGAGAAGTTCACAGGCTTCGTGGGCAGTCCCAGTTCGCGAGGAGGGAATTCAATAACTTCCCAACAGGACCACCTCACCAGGAAAAAAATGATCGCACGACGACGTCGCGCGCGAGGGACAGGTGTGAGGGGGCCCAGTTGCCAGAACATTCGATCTTGGTTGCCGGAAGTGAAAATGTGGGCGCAGCTCGAAGTGAAACCTTCGAGAAGCTTCCTAGACGAAGGTTATATATGGGACCGCTCACAGTCGGAGTGAGATTCTGGAAGTGATAGTGACGGGGGTGAGACTGGACTCGGAAGATTTTCAAAGTTGGATTTTGAATAACGATCCGCGCCGCCCACGCCGATAATTCGTATATCTCGCACGTCCGCGAATTTCCCGCCGCAACCCAAGAGGAGGTTTCATCCAGGAGTCGGCGCAGAGGACTGTAGCAAACCCCGAGGAAGGCTAGGCGAGCGTCGGAGTCCCCAAGACTATTTCAGCCGAGAGCAGGCCCCGAGAGGAGAGGAGAAAACGGGAGACGAATTACCCAAGGTGAGCTGAATTACAGCTCCGACGGGCAGGCGATCCAGCATACGACGAGGCCGAGGCGTTCAGCGGGAAGGCCACAAGGGCGAAAGGCGACGGACTGGAGCAAAGTCCTGTATCCTGAGCGTCGACGTGGCGACGATCGTGGGACCCCCAGCCACTGCGCACGTCGAAAACCAAGGTGTGTTCTTTCCAGTCATTTGGGGATCGGTGCCCCTGTCTCTTCCAGGATCCTAGTGTGTGGCTATATTTCGGTTTAGGTTAAATTTTGTTGTTAGGATTGCTCTCTTTGGATAGAATTAGTGAAACGCTAGAATCGCAGGATCCTCAGGCGGGGAGGCAGACTGTATCGGCAATCGTTGCTAGTCCACATCATTATGCCCCTGGAAGCTTCGCTTCCAAAGGTTACTTTACGAGTCGGACCTGTTAGTGCTGGTCGCCCCTAAGTAGGTAGCAGGAGCGGTCAGAGGCGCTTTTCTCGCACCCATTACCTGCCTGTCTTGACCAGCAGATCTTCGGTCTTATTTGTGGTACACATTTGGCCTAGCACGGTTAGGTGGAGTCGACCATAAGAACTGAGAATAGGTGGACACGGATATCCATCCACCCATGTAAAATCAATGTTTGACCTTTGTTTATAAATTCTGTATCCTTTTTCTTAGAAAATTTGTTTATAAATTATGTATCCATTTTCCTTAATGATAATATTTGGATAAATGAAAGAAACCAATGTGTAACCTTTGTTTATAAATTCTGTATCCTTTTTCTTAGAACATTTGTTTATAAATTTTGTATCAATTTTTTCTTAAAGATAATAGGTAGCAGAGGCTCGTTGTAAGTTTTAAGATAGCTGTAAGTTGTGAATCCACTAGGTAATTCTTGGCCTTGTATAGAGCTAAATCTTCATTAATAGAATAAGACTGATGAATTTGCATGTAATCTGTGTTAATTGCTGAATATAAGGTATCCGTATTTGTACTTGTTTTCTTCCATAAAGGTAGTTCCCTGTTTAGATAGGTAAATTTAGTAAATTTAGGCTAGCCCGGCGGAGTAGGAACCCGTGACAACAAGAAAACGAAAAAAAAAGAAGAAAACAATACAAAAGCAAAATTACGTAATTTAACATTAAATACAATTAATCAATAAATAAAAGTGTCACATCGTCAAGGTACTCCAACCTTCCCATGGTCCCGCCAACCTTGCGGTTATACGGACCGGAACTGTGAGAAAAGAGCCACTCGGGTAACCCTACTCTAGACTCTACAAATCCTACGCACTTTGTATCGTACACTCTCCCTGCTGGGGCATGCCACATCACAGACTTCATTGCCGGCCATTAGGTAGGTACTGTTCACTTCACTTGAGGTACGATTGTTTAACGAAATTTGGATGCACAAACACATTTCACCTTCCACACTGTGATCCCCCCCCCCCTGTGGTAAGACACGGCATTACGTCTCAAACGTTAGCAGTTGAAACGTCAGGTTGCGCGTTCACAGGCCGGCATCGGACAATCCGCACTGGCCCCATCAATGGTTTGACATAAAAGTTCCGCACCGCACGGCGCGGACTTTCGGCAATGCCGGCGAGGATTCTTGAAGGCTACTTTTCCATTTAATGCGAATGACGTCATTCGGATTGCCGGTAACTGGGCGCACTTGTCAGAGGATTATCCGATGCCGATCAGTGGACGCACTTGTCAGCCGATTGTCCGATGATAGATTGTACTCCGTAATCGCGGCCTAGGTAGGGGCGCGTTTTAATTCAATGCATTTGACAGCCTCTGTGGCGCAGCGGGCGAAGGTCTGCCTGCGACGCAGGAGGTTGCGGGATCGATTCCCGCCTCGGGACAAATGTTTGTAAGATCTGCAGGCATTTGTCCAGGGCGTTCTGGATGTTTTCTATGTATAATAAAAAAATCTATCTATGTAATGTATTGTATTAAGTATATCAGTTATCTAGTACCCATAACACAAGCTCTGCTTACCTTGGGGCTAGATAATGCTGTGTGAATTGTCTAGCATTATTTATAGCATTATTTATCAATGCATAGATTTGTATGGATCTAGCCCCGGAAGTAGCGGCGCAGGTCTGCGTTACCGAAATGAATGTTTGTAGATTATTATGGATCTATATTTTACAGGAAAAATATAGAGAAGTTTGTAAAACCAATTTTTGAAAAATGGTGAAACAATGGGGAATAAATATAATAAACGTCAAGTGCGAGTCGGACTCGCGCGCTAAGGGTTCCGTTTAATTGTAAGACCTTGTTTCTTGCCAAATGTCATGATTCTGGGTCAACATGAAGTAGGTGCCCTGTATATTTTGGTCGAAGGAGAGAATCAAAAAATATTTTTTTAATAAACAACAAATTTAGGCTTTTCAGATTTTTTTGTTATTTGTGCTATATGACCTTGCTTCTTACAAAATTTTATGATTCTAGATAAACGGGAAGTACCCTATAGGTTTTGGTCTATAGCAAGAATCAAAACTACTTTTTTTTGGTGAATAAACAAAAAATTTACTGTATTCGCATTTTTTTCTTTATTTGTGCTATAAGGCCTTGCTTGCTTCTTGACTAGGTTTTGGTACATGACGAGCATTAAAAGTATTTTTTTTTTTGAGAGTAAATTACAAATTTTTTGATACATTAATAAAATTTCTAAATATTCGGACATAAACGGCTGTAACTTTTGAGTGCGTTGACTTAGAAGTTTTATTTATATCGCGGCTTCAAGCGGTTACGGACTTGAGTATTTGATGTTAATTTCAAGTTCGATACGTCCACACGTTCCTGAAAAAAGAGGATTGACAGACGGGTTGACAGACGGACAGACAGACAGACAGACAGACAGACAGATAGACGGACAGACAGACGGACAACAAAGTGATCCTATAAGGGTTCCTTTATTCCTTTTGAGGTACGGAACCCTAAAAAATGCTGGACAATTCACACATTATCTAGCCCCAAGCTAAGCGTCTTCATTAAATTTCGGAGTTTCTAACCAGTAACTTTAGTACATACCTACTTGTTGACAAACGTTCGAAACCCTCGGCGCGCGAGTTATACTCGCACTTGACGGGTCTTGTTTATTATACATAGAATCCATAACGCCCTGGACAAATGTCTGCAGATCTTACAAACATTTATCCCGAGGCGGGAATCGAACCCGCAACCTCCTGCGTCGCAGGCAGACCTTCACCCGCTGCGCCACAGAGGTCGTCGTCTATTATAAACTAAGTAGTTATAAACAATTTTTACCTGGCCAAAACTAGTGCACCGATCGGGCCATTGCGTAGATGTTCTAAACTAAACATGGATTAATTGCTTCACATAAAGGCTTGCTAAAGTGCTGATGCTTGATGGCCATCTTAAATCACCTACAAACACTTTACTGTCTATTGTTCATCGCCAAACGGTAACACATTTGGCGATGCGAATTATGAAAGACCTTCAAACAATAACAATAGCTGTTTTGATTTGACCCTTCTATTTGTGAAAATAGTAGTCAATTGAATTAGTATCTGGAAAACAGGTACCTAATAAATAAACTAAAGTATGATAAATCTGTATACTATCCAATGATCCTATCCATCCACGGTTGTCTGGTAGAGATCGCTCTTGAGCGATAAGACCGCCACTTGTCACTTAGTTTTTAAACTGTTTTGTTGTATTGTTTCTATCTATAAGTGTGCAATAAAGAATTTTCTATCTATCTATCTATCTATCTATACTTACTGGGTTAAATATTGGAAAATTGACAAATCCTTTTAGCCGCCGCAAAATATGGTTTAACGTTGCATATTTAAATTCTTTATTCCCAAAGAAAATTATAATCAAATTATAGAAATAAATTAGAACTAGTATTTACAATTGAAACGATTGAGCTAAGTGCAGATTGTTGCAAACAATCTACAGGTATCTCAACTGATTCATATCAATACCAGTCGGAGGAGTCCCCAAGACGCTGGCTGCGCTGTAGGTATGCATATTTTGTCTACAATTGTGTGCATTGATTTATACCTCGTTGGATAGCTAAAGATGTGTTACGTTTTTTAAATAACTTGCCGATTAAATTCACTAGGGTAGGTATTTTTTTAAATAGGGTTTTTATTAGGAATTTACTAAAAAATTACACCTTCGTCTGGCAGAACTTAAAAAAACAATGGCATTTAAGTCTTTTAAGTTTTTTCAAAACAATCAAACTATTACAAACATGTCCTTTAGCTAATTTAGCTTCCATATGACTTATTCATACAATTTTGTAAGTGGTTATAAAGAATTGGACTCAAGGCTATCTATACTGAAGAATTAACAAACATTCCCACAAACATCCACTTAAACTTAAGAATTTATAATATTAGTGTGACTTCCAGGGTTTAAGGTCAGGATAGAACAAATACCAGTACTTAGGTACACTTACATCTCGATCCTGGAGGTCTACTTTGAAAAACGAACGAAGTTGACAGATGACGTCGATCGCACGAAACGAACCTTACCGCAAAGTTGCTTCGCCTGCGTCACCAACTAACACCGTTCGTTTCGAATCTCTAAGAAAAATGTCTATATCATTTTTATAGTAAGGTCATCGAAAGAACGGTACGGCCGTGCTTCGTTTTGTGCGATCCGACTACATCCGTCAACTTCGATTGCTTTCCAAAGTATACGTCCTGTGACGGAAAGCAAAATTCTAATTGTTATTGCAATGTTGGCATTGGCTTTTGTAGAGCATGTTTGTGATTATGAGAAATCAATTGTTCTGACAATAGGTACACTTTGCATAATTTTACTGCTCTTAATTATATGGTTGGTGACTCGGAACAAGTAAAATGCTTTACGGTTAGTTCCTCATTGGACGCTCAAAGGAAATACATCAGCAAAATTATCCGCCTGAAAAAACAACTCCGCTTTTGTATATCGTAGAATTAGAATTTCAAAAGAAACGCTGATACAGTTTATAACCTAGCTTCAGCCCGCGTTTTTGCACACTTTTCCAGATAAAATAGGGCTACTAAAACAACATTTACCACCTTCAATGCCAATTGATATCCGTCTTACCTAAAATAACTTCCGAACGGCTGCGGTACAATGGAAACAATTGTATAAGTACTATATAGTTCTATTTTTTTTTTATTATTTGATTAAGACAATCTATAATCACAAAAAAATGACAATCGAATACATAATAGAAATAAACTAGAATTAGTATTTACAATTGAAACAATTGAGCTAACTGCAGACTGTTGCAAACAATCTACAGGTAGCTAAACTGATCCATATCAATACCAGTCGGAAGCGTCCCCAAGATGGTGCCTGCATTATTTGATTGTAATTTTTTTTGTTAATAAGGGCAAACACTTACTATTTAATCAAACTGAAAACTTGGCAGTGTATACATATTTTCGCAGCTGATTGCGCAACCATCTTAGGAAAAACTATAAGCAGGATTAGTGTGATTGTCCACTGCACCGCAAGTCATCATTATTGTTCAACATCCGCGGAAATCAGTAAGCTCTTCTCTACCGTAACAATCAAAGAATTCGCAATACCGTGGCCTTCGAGCATGATCTGAAGGAAATCATTGAAACAGAGTAGTTTTAAGCGGATAACATTACGGCGTATGATTTAATCATCAGAGGGGTGCTATTTGCGTCTACGGAAAATTTAACTAAAACAATTCGTCTAATACAATTCGACTAAAACACAATTCGACTAAAGCAATTCAACCTTGACCCCACCTGGTAGGCGACCCACCCCCGCGAAGCGAGGGGGGGTCAACATTAACTTACTCCTAACGAAGCCCGCCCAACCCCATCGGGTTCGTGGCGACTCTGTGACTGAAATCTCTAATTGCACCCAGAGCCATATGTTGACACATTTTTTTTTGTTGTAGAAACGTCCTTAGTCGAATCGTTACTAGTCGAAATGTTTTTAGTCGAATTGTGTTTTAGTAATGTTTTAGTCGAATGGTTTTAGTCGAATTTTCCGCAAAGCGCTATTTGACGTAAGTAACGAGACGTGATCGTGACGACTCCTTTTAGTGGTTGCCTCAGCGACGACGAATCAGCTGCCCACGTAGTTCTGGAACGCGAGGGAGTAACAGCACAACGAACAGAAATCCTCAACTCAACCGAGGTCGAGACCGAGGTCCGAATGCGGAAACAAGAGTACTTCTACCTAACCTAACCTGTACCAAATTGTATGGATACATCAATTAGACTCACCCCTTTGACCAGAAGTAAAACCATTTATTGTCTTAAAATGTAAAATTGTAGGTCTAAAATCCATACCATCCATACATCAATAAAAAATTGAATTTGAATTTGAGTACAAATTACTCGATATTATACGACCTCCCCGTGGCGCGGCGGGCGAAGGTCCGCCTGCGACGCAGGAGGGCGGGTTCAATTCCCGCCTCGGGACAAATGTTTGTACGATCTGCAGATATTTATTTGTTCAGGGTGTTCTGGGTGTTTTCTATGTATAATAAAAAATATCTATCTAAGTAGTGTATTGTATTAAGTATATCAGTTATCTAGTACCCATACAAGCTCTGCTTAGCTTGGGGCTAGATAATGCTGTGTGAATTGTCCAATATTATTTATTGACTAGACGATAGCTTTTCGACGGTTCTCCCGCTTATATCTATACTAATATTATAAAGAGGAAAGATTTAATTGTTTGTTTGTTTGTATTGAATAGGCTCCGAAACTACTGGACCGATTTGAAACTCTTTCACCGTTAGGAAGCTTACTTTTCACCGAGTGACATAGGCTATATTTTATCCCGGAATTCCCACGGGAACGGGAACTACGCGGGTGAAACCGCGAGGCGATCGTCTAGCCAGTAATAAATTCGTCAAACTACGATAATTTTTATAGTAAACTAGTTTATGCCCGCGGCTTCGCATGCGTTGTGTCTATAAACGTTTAGAGGTTATTTCTATCCCATGGGAACTGATTTATGGGATAAAAAGTAGCCTATGTTTGATTCCAGGATTATAATTATCTGTATACAAAATTTCAGCCCGATCCGTTCAGTAGTTTTAGCATCCATCCAGTGAAGAAGTAACAAACATCCATCCATCCAAACTTTCGCATCAGATTGTATAATATTAGTGTGAAGAGTCCCCAGTCGGATTTTTTATAGTTTTCGGCTGATCACTTGTTATCAAGGAAAAGTGCGCGCGACGCCATGACCAGAAGCTAGTAAACTAAATTAACCTTTCACACATCATGTCACGATTCGAACATTATCTGTTTTGTTTCAAATATAATCTGACCCGTCTGACTGGTCCCACGGTAGGCATTAGGTGGCATTAGCGTAAGACCGCGTAAGACCGTGGCATTGACCAGTCGCATTTCGCAAACCGACAGAACCGCTCGAGCAACCACGAAAGCGTCCACGAATTTACAATTATGTACTTGGTTTTTTTTTGATACTTTCAGTAATAACAATGTTGATACACGGGATTTTGATACTGGTGGGTGTTGTTAATGGATTTACAGCTTCTGCACCGCCGCTTATAAAGAACGTAAGTTATTTTTTACGTTTTTTTGTTCGATTTATTTTAAGATATTGTTGTTATTGACTATACATGCAATTATACAGTACCACAAACCTGTGTACTAAGTCGAAATGTGATTCTGGCCCCAGGGGATCAACTTGTGAATAACGGTTTTTGAATTAAGTACGTATTTGAATTATGTACTTTTTATTTATTTCCATTTTTTTGCAAAAAATAAAGGTTTGTTTCTTCTTATTCGTGTTCTTTTACACGCTCTTTTGCATTATTTAACATGCACTTTGCATTATTACAAAATGTTTCTTAGATATGTTGTTTGCGTGTTTTTTTAGCAAGAACAGTGTTATGTTAAATTATTACAAAAACTTTATTTTTTGAAATTACAAAACAATAATAATAATGTAAGAATACACGTAAAATAGCACGAACACGACGAATAAGATAGGTATCAATTTTTTTTTTTAAAAGTTCGTCATTCAAAAGTCGTAGAACAAACGTTGACTCCCTAGAATCACCACCTTTCGGCTTAGTACACCCTTTCCGTGGCACCCTGTATATAGATTAAACAGCATTTAAATAAATTTCAAGGGTTTATTGATCTCGGTTGTCTGTCGCGGTCTGTGTATTTCTCATCGTTGAGCTACCTGTAAATTGTTTGCAATAGTCTGCAGTTAGTTCAATTGTTTAAAAGTACTACTTCTAATTTGTTTCTACCTATTATGGATTGTAATTTTATTTGTTAATATATATATCGATAAGAAGATGACTTCTGCATTGACGGACAAAATATTAAAGTTCACGAAAGGACACAGGTAAAAAGCCAAAATAAATAAAACAGTTTAAAAAAACAAGGTTATTATCTCATTCGGAATATGTTTTGTTTAACCTCTTGGAGATGGGACCTTCTCAGTTTTCTATTTATTTACATAAACAAAAAATAAATTCACGACAGGAGAGAGGCAGGTGAAACTGAAAAGACGCTTAATACTATACTCAGCAAGGCTGCAATGGTAATAATCATCATAATAAATTTATTTCAGACAACATTAGAACAAGTATAGATCTTATTAACTTATTCTACGGTCCATATGAATATATACCTTAAATCTAACATACATAAAAATATATAAAAACTTATTTTAAATAAAATTGCACACGTTCTAAATTTGCGGCGGCGACGTGTATGACGCAATCAGGGTGTCAGCTGAGGACGGTGCACGGCGGTGTCCCCTTGCAGGCGGCCAGTGAACCGTCGGAACTTGACACCCTTCGGCCAAAACTCTTCACTCAAGTAGGTCGAGAGATGTTGAGATGTTGTAATGGTAATGAGGAAAGAAAAGTAATTTTCTACCGTCTACACTTTACTAATATTTGTGTAGAAATATCGATTCTGTTGGCACAAAGACCAAAACCTAATAATAATTACAACATACGACAAGCGTAAAAATGTTACCGTCTCTTTTATGAATAAAACGTTAAGTGCGAATCGGACTCGCGCACTAAGGGTTCCGTAAGACCTTGTGTCTTGCCAAATTATCATGATTCTATGTCAACGGGAAGTAGTGGTAGAACTACAAATTTACTTACTGATTGATTTTTTCCTTTATTTTGCTATGAGGCCTTGCTTATTGCCAAATTTCATAATTCTAGGTCTACGGAAAGTACCCTATAGGTTTTGGTCCATGGCGAGCATTAAAAGTATATTTTTTTGTGATTAAATTACAAATTTATAGTTTTTGGATTTTTCCCTTTACTTGTGCTATATGACCTTGCTGCTTATCAAATTTCATGATTCTAGGTCTACGGGAAGTACCCTATAAGTTTTGTGTGCATGTGATTCCCCTGGAATTTCAAAATTATTCGGACATAAACGGCTATAACTTTTGAGTGCGTTGACTTGGAAGTTTTATTTATATCAAAATCAAAATAAATCAAAATCAAAAACTCTTTATTTCCATAAATACAATAAATGTACACTTAGAAAAGGTCAAAATATAAAAGTAAACACTGACACGGAAATAAAGTGATATTTTTGATTTCTTTCGCTTCGATATGTAGACTAAAGTAAAGAAGCGACGAAGAAACCTTTAGCCTGTTATTTGTTAATTTTCGAGTTGGAGCAAAACCCGTCCAAGCTTTTTTATCCTCTAGATAATCTGATATTTTATAGTAAGCCTTTTTGCACAGCAAGGTTTTGACAATTTGTTTGAATTTATTTATTGATATTCTTTGCAACTCACTTGGAGTTTTGTTGTAGAAGCGTATACATTGCCCTTTAAAAGATGCATTTATCGTGTGTAGCCTAGTTGTGGGCACAGCGAGTTTATTCTTATTTCTAGTATTTATATTATGTATGTCGCTATTTTTAGGGAATTGATTGATATTTCTATGAGTGTACAACAAGTTTTCATAAATGTATTGACATGGTACTGTCATTATGTTTGTTTCTTTGAATTTATCACGCAGGGATTCTCTGGGACCCATATTATAGATTGCACGAACAGCTCTCTTCTGTAGCACAAATACGGTGTTAATATCTGCAGCGTTCCCCCACAGCAGAATGCCATAAGACATAACACTATGGAAGTAGCTGAAATAGACTAGTCTAGAAGTATCAACGTCTGTAAGATGACGGATTTTTTTGACTGCATACGCTGCAGAGCTAAGTCTCTTTGCTAGCTTATCTATGTGTGGGCCCCATTGAAGTTTACTATCTAAGGTTATTCCTAAGAATACTGTACTGTTTACAATTTCTAATGTTTCTCCTTTTACGTTTACATCAGTCTTAACTTGTTTTACATTAGGTAGAGTAAATTTTATACATTTCGTTTTGGTTTCGTTAAGCAAAAGATTATTGACACTAAACCAATGTACTACTTTTGAGATTGCATTATTCACATCGTCGAAATTTATGTTTTGTCGTTTCATTTTAAAAATTAATGAAGTATCATCAGCAAACAACACAATCTCGTGATTATTCTTAACAAGATGTGGTAGGTCGTTAATATAAACTAAAAATAGGAAAGGACCGAGGATAGAGCCCTGCGGTACACCCATTGTAACTACAGACCCCGAAGACCGTTTCCCATTAATGTCAACTCTTTGTATCCTATCACTCAAGTAAGATGTAAGAAGATCCAAAGAGGTGTCTCTTATTCCATAGTGATGTAGTTTCCTGATTAATGTTTCATGGTGTACGCAATCGAATGCTTTTGACAAGTCGCAAAAAACACCTAAAGCATCTTGCGACTTCTCCCAAGCATCAAAAATATGCGATACTAACTCTACACCGGCATCAGTAGTTGACCTGCCCCGAGTAAATCCGAATTGCTTACCATGTAGCAGGTCATTGCCATTAAAATGCCTAAGCAATTGATGTAAAATAAGTTTTTCAAAAACTTTGCTGAAAGTTGGCAGTACTGATATTGGTCTAAAGTTAGTGGGGTCAGACCTACTACCCGATTTAAATAGTGGGATTACTTTACTACATTTCATTAGATCAGGAAATACGCCACAATCAATAGATTGATTGAATATAAAAGCTAGATCTGGTGCAATCGTATCAATTAAAGGTTTAATAATTTTAACGGAAATGCCCCAGAGATCTGCAGTTTTCTTTATATTTAAAAGTTTGAAGGCTTTTTTAATATCTTTTTCATCGACATAGTTGAAATTAAATTTATTTTCGCATATAGGTACATTTTCTACGAGTAATGACTCAGCGATTAATTGAGAAGAGTTTAGACACTTCGTAGTAGAGATTGGAATGTCAGTAAAAAAGTTTTCAAAAGCTTGGGCTACTTCAATGTCATTTTTGATTGTGCAATCATTTATGGGCGATTCTCTGTAAACTCGTACAGGTCTCATACAAATGCTGTCCTGGCATTTTTTTTAACACTTGCCAATAAAAACGTGTTCGATTTCGAAGAAAATGAACTATTATTTTAGTTAAATACGGAGGCCCACTGAAATTATGCGTATTTTGGGAAATATTAACGATTTTCCAAAAAATCACGACAGGGGACTGTTCGGGGAATCAGGGGACTGTGAAAATGATACGTCTGAAATGTCCATATATCATCTATTCTAAAAGTCAGCAGCTTTTGGTCACAAATCTTAAGGAAAGTAACACGTAAGTCGTTTTCCTCGTCATCGATCTCATTAATTACGGCAGCATAGCGGTCATTTTTAGCTGGAAATTTCACAAGAACGTAATCTCCGGTATTGTCATATGAATTCCGAATGCCACTCGTTCCTGCTATATCATCATTCAATCTTTGAGGGGACATGTTTGGTGTAGGTGTCAATTTAGTTTCTGCAGATTTAGGATCTTCCGGTTCGGACTTTGTAAACACTTCTTCTACTGTCCATCTAGGTTTTAAAGCAAAGTTGATACTGCCAATCTTATAATGCTCACAAGATCCGCTGTTACAAAAGTTGCTGAGACTTTTCATTGTAAGTGTTTTACATTTAGTAGGAAGGCCAAGAATGGAGCTGGAATAAACACCTGCGACCTGATGCACATTTAAAGTTCCTTTAAAACCCTTCTGATCGGACGCTTCCTCTTCAATTTTATCGACTATTGCCTGGATGTCTTTACCGTCGATGGCGATACATGTGATGCCAGGGCATCGCTCTTTGATTACTTTTGACGTGACAACGTCTTATAATTCGATAGAGCCGGCTGCACGCACGAAAAAACATGACGTCATGCGGCGTTACCTCGCTCTGAGGCGTTCCATGTAAGGCTTGAAGTGCAAGCGAGAGCGCTCGACATCCGTCTTTCTCCTACTTGAGTGAGCGATGCGTCTGCGTGGACAGCTGCTATACTATAGTACATTTACATGTTGTGATCGAGTATCAAATGCTAGGTACCATTCCATCAGTATTTTCTTAAGACGTTGTCACGTTCAACTATCGTCAGTAAACCGACTTTACAGACAACCAATTTTTTTTGTACTTCTGCACTTCTTTCTCTAAACGTGCGATCTTTTCATTTCTTTCCCTGTTAAACTTCTTTCGTCGCTTTGTGGTTTCTTTTTTTCTTTGGTGTAGACTAGCACTGGAAACTCCTGGGCTTGGAGCTGGAGGTATTTGAACTGGAACTGGAGTGGAGGGTCTTAAAGGCGGAATATCTACTTCTGAATCTGATAAAGGCGTATTTTCTCGTAAAAAAGTATTAGTGACGCTTTTCAGTCTTAGTCTTTTGGTTCGGTATACGGTACAATATGCTTTCCATTTCTTTAAGGCAGCTCTGTGCTCACAAAGTGTCATATTCTTTACTAACTTCCGCAAACCTTTTTCTTTCTTCTTTTGGTAGGTACTTCAATTCAACTTTTCCTTTTCTCTCATTTCTTCTCTCTTTTGAGGGTCATTTTTTTCTTCTTTGGTGTCGTAGTCGCTCTGATTCTCTCTTTATCTGTAGTAAGTCCTCTCGAGATAACTTTTTCTTTTTAGGAGCCATATTGTGTGTGTTCGTATAGCCTGTGTAAAATAATTTAAGTTAAAATAACGCAAAGCAATGAAATTTTGATGATTCTTACATTAATTAAACAGACTAGCAGATAAATTTATACAAACACTACATAAAAACAATAACCAATACGCATAATACACAGTCCCCTGTTGTGTAGAACAGTCCCCTGATAAATTTTCAGGCAGAGGACTGTTGCCAGGGGACTGTATATTTGGGTTAAATTTCACAATATTTTCAAATCTAATGTAAAAACATTTTTAAGAACCTACCGATCAATTCAGACATAAACAATAAAACGATAAATTATACATAGAGATAATTAAAGTAATTAACATAAAATTTATAACTTACCAGAGGACTGTGTGTGGTAGCGGTCCAAACGCGTGTTCACCTCACAAATGACGCTCTGACACTAAACAAAATGGCATCTCGCCGCCACATTCGACAAGGTTGCCAACTTGACAATGATTGCGTTTCGTTTCAAGCAAAAAAACGTTATTAAACATTACAGTTTTTATTTATTAGGGCTTTCAACTTTTGGCAGGGGACTGTATAGAAATTCTGGGGACAAAGTTTACATGATGTAACTTAATAAATAAAATACGCAATGAGACCTTGTTTTACGAAAATAATATAATTTGATTATTTTTCTTTACGAAATTAACTGCCAAATGTATGTAGTTTCAGTAATTTCTTCTTAAATCTCATTTTTAGGCGTGAATACAGTGATGGGGACAGCCAAGGGACTGTGTTTTTAGAGCTTCTATCATGTCTAGATAAAAACTTAAAATAACTATGGTTCTAAAAACAATGGGCTCGTATAGTTTCTTGATTAAAGTTTCATTGGAGGGTTTTTTTTTTAAATAATTGAATTACTTTTTGAAAAAATTGGTCGGGACAGCCGATTACGAGTTTACAGAGAATCGCCCTTATGCATATCGCAGCTCCAAGAGGTTACAGACTTGAATATTTGACGTTAATTTCAACTCGATACGTCCACGCGTTCCTGAGAAAAGGGGGTTGACAGACGGACAGACAGACATACAGACCGACAGACGGACAACAAAGTGATCCTCTAAGGGTTCCTTTTTCCTTTTGAGGTACGGAACTCTAAAAATGGCAACATTGTAAGGTAATCTAGTTAAGGTTTTGGTGCCAATGCCAACAGAATCGACCCCATAAATTTTCGTGTTTTAATTAAGGTTTTATATTTCAGGTAGGTATGACCGTAGAATAAGCGAAATTATGATCTATAACTGTTCTAAGTTGTCTGAAATAAATGATTTATTATTACGGGTTTCAGATCTTTCTCTGCTAAACACGAGCCTAGGGCATGTGTTTAATAATAAATAAATAATGCTGGACAATCCACACATAATCATCTAGCCCCAAGCTAAGCAGCTTGTGGTACTAGATGACTGATATACATAATATAATACATTACATAGATAGATATTTTTTATTATACATAGAAACGACCAGAACACCCGGAACAAATATTTGTAGATCGTACAAACATTTGTCCCAAGGCGGGAAACGAACCCCCAACGTGCCCCAAGCTCCTACGCCGCAGGCGGACCCCCGCCCGCGGCGCCAAAGGTCGTATGAGTCAAGTTGTTTTGATTTTGGGCACTAGAGGTTATTTGATTATCAGTGGTAAAATGCTCTGTTTGCAAGAACTTTCGGACAATCCGATAATTGTTTAGAACAGCGGCTTTATAAGTATTATTAACAGGTTTTTGGGGTGTATATTTACAGGTTTACGGTGGCGGAGAACATTTCGAGGGCCCCCACTGGGCCGGCGGTGAAAACGCACTATACTGGGTCGATATACTCGGCCAGAAAGTGCTAAGACTGGATGTAGATTCAGGGAACGTCACTGCTAGAGAGATATGTAAGTAGAATGCGGCGGTAGGGCCGTGGCAGTCGCACGTAAGAATTGACTCCTCCACTCAGCCCTTGGATGTCCTAAGGGCTGAGTTGCACATTCATCTCAACAGCCTGTATTGGTCCACTGTTGGACGCAGGCCTCCGCCTGATAAGCTCCTAACTGTGTGCTCCGATTATTGTCTTTTATCTCATGGGGGGTAATGCCCATAATCCCCACGCTCGGAATGCTGGTTGGGGATCGCAGTTCGGTGGTAGAATTGTTCTGCAGGAGGCGTTGCTGCCCGCCCCCGGTGGATATCCCTTAGTCGTCTCTTACGACACCCGCGGGAGTGGAGTGGAGTGGTGCAAATTCTAAGCCGGCGCCATACAGCTAAGTTGCACATTGCGCTTTGGAAATTGGGTAAACATTTGCAAAATGAAAAGCTAATTTAAAGATCTACTAGCTGACCTGGCGAACTTCGTACCGCTCTCACCTTTTAAACCTTCCCTGAACTTACACAAACATTTCAAGAGCAAAACGGCTATAAATTAAGATGTAATCTATCCTATCTTTCAAGTTGGATCAAACTGCACACGGTCTGCAAATTTAATTTAAAATCGGTTAAGTAGTTTAGGAGTCCATCGCGGACAGACAACGTGACACGTGATTTATATATATTAAGATTAACCCTCGTAATCTTCGTTCCAGCTTACGGCCCAGTATCTCTGGTTGTCACTGTCAAAGACTACCCTAAGTTGCTGCTTATAACGGTCCGCACTGAGGTGTACCTCCTACCGTGGGACAGCCCTGAAGGTGACAGCGCTATGAGGCTGCTCACTGCAGTGGACTTGGGGCATCCTGATAACAGGTGCAATGACGGGAAGGTGGACGCGAAAGGTCGGCTTTGGTTTGGTAAGTAGATAATAATAAATAATACTGGTCAATTCACACAGCATTATCTAGCCCCAAGCTAAGCAGAGCTTGTGTTATGGGTAGTAGATAACTGATATACTTAAGGCGAATAGTAGGGGTGATAGTGGCGCCACTACATATTTTATTTAATCATTAAGGTATACAAAGGAATTATCAAAAAATCGGACCGCTGGTAGACGATACCTATCACAAGCTTTTATTTAAGGACGTAATTACAAATTTGACACGCTCAAATTTAGGAATCTGAGCCTGCACACTAACACAAAAACTCCACGCACACATTGAAGCCGCTTTACGCTTGTTTTTATACCTTAACTAACAAATCTTGATACTTGAAGCTTTGGTAGGATCGATGTAGGTACCTACAAAAAATTACAATAGCATAGCAAGTTATTTATCTTTTATCTATTCTATGCATAATAAAATAAACAAGATCCGTCAAGTGCGAGTGTGAATCGCGCTCCAAAGTTTTGTCAATTTACTACTAATATAGGTACCAGGTACTTCAGAGATTAGTGAGTAGGTACTGAGGGGTGAGTCTCGGCAAGGCGTAATCAAGACGTCGACTTCTCGATTACTATCACGATAGCTACTGGACTACCAACAGTCGAGACTGTTAGTAGTCGTGGACGTGTCGAGTAGCTGTCAAGCAGGGATATAAAAATAAAACGTCAAGTGCGAGTCTGACTCGCGCACTAAGGGTTCCGTTTAATTATAAGACCTTGTTTCTTGCCAAATATTATGATTCTAGGTACACGAGAAGTACCCTATAGGTTTTGGTCCATGGCGACCATTAAAAGTAATTTTTTTAGTGAATAGATTATGAATTTATGATTTTTCCCTTTACTTGTGCTGTAAGACCCTGCTGCTCACCAAATTTCATGATTCTAGGTCTAGGGGAAGTGTCCTATAGGTTTTGGGTGCATGTGATTCCCTTGGAAATTTGAAAATATTCGGACATAAACGGCTGTAACTTTTGAGTGCGTTGACTTAGAAGTTTAATTTATATCACGGCTTCAAGAAGTTACGGACTTGAGTATTTGATGTTAATTTCATCTCGATATCGACGCGTTCCTGAGAAAAAAGGGTTGACAGACGGACAACAAAGTGATCCTATTAGGGTTCCTTTTTTCCTTTTGAGGTGCGGAACCCTAAAAATGTTTTTTTATGTGAAACGCAGCTCATATACGAACCATTGATATTTACCACTTGACGACTCAAAGGCAAGCTTATTTGATTTTCTCGTCTATTGTAAAATAAAATGAGCGCCATCAGTTCTGCGTATTTTTTTTGTAAAAGTATTTCTAATTGTACTTCAATTTGTAATTTGGTAAGAATGAACTTTAAATGAAAATGAAATGGAGAATTTTCCAAATTTTCAAAAGAACGTAAATAGCTCAAAATTTTATATAATAATAAAAAAATCATATTCCAGTTTTTTGAATTCTCGATTCAAAATGAGGGTGCTTTTTTCGATATTGAGTCAAAATAAGGTGAAAAAATAAATATTTCAAATCAAATTAATTACAGTGTATTTGGGACATAAAAAGGTAAGTTTTCACCAAATTTCGTGAAAAAAAAAGAATTATTTTGTAAAAGATAAAAATAAAAATTGGTTTTTTCAATTTTTTACATAAATTTTGAGGTTATCTGAAAAAAGTGTTAAACAATAGTTGTAGATCTTTTTATTACCTACAACTTTGCTATTTGATTTTTTTCCATAGGACTTGTAGTTTTGCCGGAAATCGAGATAAACCCTTTTTTACCCTTAAAACTCACCCCTTCCCGACCTCAGATCGCCCGTAAATTATTTTACCTAACATTTTTATATTATTCTCCTCCTTTTCCAATGGGTTTCATCCTACTATGAATTTGTTTCACTTTTTATTATTTTTAAAGCCTTCTACCCTGGTCTATAATTATATGCTGATGATGATAATGTTGACTTTTTCCAAATCATACATATTTAGGCACTTTTACTTTCGGTCCAAAAAAGTGTCAATGTTATCAAGTCACAGTACACAACACACATACGGTTCTTTGGAACTTTGTCGTTCTAATTATTTGCAAAAAATTCGACATACCCGTGCTTCCATGGGCGCGTCTGACGCGCGACTGACAAATAAAATGAAATAGAGTCTATGTGCAGCGCGTTCTGAAACCTTTTCATAGAAAAATGTATGGAAAAATCATGGTGGATTTTCGGCTATCTGTTCTTTCTCATAAATAAAAAAGTATTTGATTTGGGTACAAAATAATACCCAAGACGTACAGGGGACTATATAAGCCACATTTTTTTATTACTTTCACGTTGAAATATGCAGCAGGATTGGCTATTTATGTACCTATCCAGACCCCATTTTTCGACATTTTCAGCGATTCTTGCGTTGGTAAAAACGTATTTATGTAAAAATATTGTATGGGACTCCTATGTTATTTTCGCACCCTGTAAAGATTAATATATTACCTTTCATTTTATACCCTGAAATCTAAACAGTAGCGATTCCTGGTTCATTAAATGGTACCTAAAAACCATTGAAATTTGTAATTACGTCCTTAATGTATCTGTAATAGTTTTGTCTTTTGTTATTCAATCAAAAACCTTGTTTGGAGAGCTTGGTGGCCACCAATAGGAACTAAACTCTTGAAACAAGTATCTGCCTAAATAATACAGTACAAAACTATTAAAGATACATTTAAAAAAAGCTTATGATAGATATCGTCTACGCACGGTCCGATTTTTTGATAATTCCTTTGTATGACGTAATTATAAAATTAAATATGTAGTGGCGCCACTATCCACCCTACTAATCGCCTTAAACAATACACTACATAGATAGATTTAGTTTTTATTATACATAGACAACATCCAACTACGCGGGTGAAACCGCGAGGCGATCGTCTAGTCTATCTATATATATAAAAATGAAACCCGTTTTCCTTGGTCACGGCATCACGAGTGAATGGCTGGACCGATTTCGCTAATTCTTTTTTTGTTGTGTTTGTTATTGTCAGGAGAAGGTTCTTATGAAAGAAAAAATTAATAAAGTTGGAAACATTAATTTCCACGGGGGCGAAGCCGCGGGGCGCAGCTAGTATTGAATAAACGTAAATCTAATCTAATGTCCTGACGATTACTGGGTAGGTACAAGAACTACTAGTCTTTAATAATTTGCATTTATGAGCACCTATTGTGTTTTGCCATGATTAGAAAATGACACCACTATAAATTCTGTACCTGCAGTTTAAGGGAAGAAAGGGTGATTCTGGAACCTGGGGTACAGAATAGTGCTACTATTCATAACTAGTTTCTGCCCGCGGCTTCGCACGCGTTGTTTCTATGGAAACGTTAGTTTATTTCTATCCCATGGACCTGATTTATGGGATAAAAAATTGTCTATGTTGTATTCGGGGCCTAGTTCAGTAGTTTTGGCGTGAAGAGTAACAAACATCCATCCAGACATCTAAACATTCAAACTTTCTTCACATCACACTAATATTATAAATGCGAAAGTTTGGATGTTTAGATGTATAGATGGATGTATGTTAGTTACTCTTCACGCCGAAACGACTGAACCGATCGGGCTGAAATTTTGCATAGCTCTTACGCTGGAATCATACATAGGCTACTTTTTATCCCACAAAACAGTTCACATGGGATAGAAATAACCTTAAAACGTTTCCATGGACACAACGCGTGCGAACCCGCGGGCAGAAACTAGTTTTTATTATTAATGTGATGATATCTAGCCTGTTTCTTACAGGGACGATGGGCAAAGAGGTGGGCAACATGTTAGACAAAGATCAAGCGACACTCTACAAGTTGGACGAGAAAAACTATCTAAACCCAACAGCCATGGTGCGCCCTGTATCAGTTTCAAACGGTATCGCATGGACAGCTGACAGCAAGTTCATGTTTTATGTTGATTCACCGACGAGAAATATTGATGTGTTTGACTTTGATCTTGAGAAAGGGGGAATAGGTAAGTTATTAAGTAAGTTAGTTATTGGTAAGTTATTCTTTGACCCTTGAAGGATTTTTATGAGAGCCCTTCAGTCTCTTAGGTCCAGTTCCGGTTATGCCCAGTGAACTTTAAAGTCTATTGCTTCGAACGTCCATTCCGTGAATGTCTAGCTTTTGAAACGTCCATTTCGTGAATGTCAAGTTTTTGAAACGTCCATTTTGTGAATGTCTAGCTTCTGGGATGTCATTTCCGTGAATGTCTGTTTGGTCCAATGGTCGATTGGTAGAGAATGAAGGCGTTTGGCATCAAGTCCTTCATTTGTACTCATTTATTTTGTACCGTTCGAGTACGAGAATATCCCTCAAGGATCGTGCCCCCTCCGAGGACACGCGCACGCTTTTTTTACTGTCATTCTTCTAGACCATGGACAAATATTTTAGAATACGTTCTAGTTCACTCAGATTCAAGTACAATACCAAACTTAATTGAGAAATGAGACAAATTTTTATACCAATACGATTTAAACTCGCCCGTGATCCGCGGTCCCATTGGTAAGCTTGAAGCTTGAAGGCAGGAAGAACATGGAGTACCAATGAGAACACTCGATTCTCGAAGGGTAAAACTAGTTTTTCCCTAATCAAAAGTATCCTATGTCCTTCCATAGAACACCATAGAACACAATCTACTTCCTTGTCGAATTTCATTTATGATGCGCTCAGCCATCAAAAGGTAACAGAGGTTACATTCCTTGTGATAATATTAGCACAGCATACCTTTATGCATACAGTCATTCGACGAAGGCATTTTGACCTGGTTTTGACAGAGCAATCGTGTGGGGGGCAAGGGACGGGACGGGGGCAGGATGCTCCCGAGTTGCATACATCATTTTCTTATAATTACGGTATACTTTTGCAGGTAACAGAAGAACCCTTTTCAGTTTCCAGTCAAATAATGTGACTGGGGTACCTGATGGCATTACCATTGACACCGACGGTAACCTTTGGGTGGCATGCTTCAATGGTGGAAAGGTACTATCTAAGATGCTAAAATTATTGATATTGTGTCAGCCCTGAGAGCATGGGCCACCTTATTTGAGACGTTGACTTGATTTTTATAAAATTCACTACCTTTGTCTCTTTTGCCTGATTCTTATAATTTGGTTTTCTTCAAAAGTAGAGTCAATCAGCATCTTTCTAAGCAAGCATACCCACAATATATCTCATCATCACTTCCCACCAGGTGGAATAAAGCTCAATGCAAACTTATTTTGTATAAAAAAGTATATAAAACCCAACAATCAACAAGGACTTCAAGTCAGAGTGTTTCTTGACAACTTAGATAAGCCAACATTTTCTAAAATTGCAGGTAATAAAAATAGATTCCAGAGCAGGCAAGTTGATTGAACAACACAAGTTACCTGTAGACAAAGTCACTTCTGTGATGTTCGGAGGGCATGACCTATCAACACTGTTCATAACAACAAGCAGAGTTGGTCTGACAGCTGCTGAAAAAGCTCAACAACCCGAAGCTGGTTCTCTGTTTGCAATCGATGGAACGGGAGCTAAAGGCCTACCAGAAAACCAGTTTGTATTTTCTGATGCTGCTAATTACTAAATAAGGCTTATGTACAGTAAAAAAATATTAAAAGTTTACGACAAACACTGTCCTTTCATTATGATCCAATACCATCCACTAGAAAGACTTGACACAAGAAAGTGTTTCAACATCCAGTTTATGGCCTGCATCATGAAAGCTTGCTCACTCATCAGTCTTTGCTTAGGTAACACCCCAGCCTACATATATGCATACAGTCCATCGAAGACATTTGACAGGGCAATCATGCGAGGGGCAAGGGACGGGACAGGGAGGGATGCTACAAGTTGCAAACATCACCCCCTTGGTAACTCAGGAGCATCCCGCCCCAGACCCATCCTTTGGCTCCAACACGATTGCCCCGTCGAAACACCTTCGTCGAATGACTGTATGCATTATAGGTAGGCTGTGGTAACGCATTCTATGGCATAAACATCACTTGAGCATAGTATGGCTGAGCAAACTTTCATAAAAACGGCCTATCAGTCAACACAGTTATTTGGACCATACGGATTTTAAATGTAATTACTTGCATTTAAAATCTCTGAGATTTATCTTGAATATGATTTGGTGCACTTACCGGAAGCCTCAAAAAAGGTGGATCTGCAGCATTCTTCCCCAGTTTATTCTCTTGATACTGGATAAGTTGAGTGACCAATGTAGCCAAGCCTTCTTTAGTAGGAGGGTCGGTTTGAACATGCTGTAAAATGAAATTCATTTTATTCTGATTATATACTGATTATGAGGTATATTTATCTCTGACTGGTTGGAATTTTACATTTATGTTTATTTTCTGGCTGTATAATGTGTGTTTACACACAGAGACACGGCCGCACACACCAGTGAACAAATTACCGTAGGAAAGCTACAAAAGATTTTCGACTACTTACTACATGTGGAAAACAATAAAAAGCTGATATATTCTTACCTTCTTACAGTTTTTTTGTAGCCAAACACGAATTTGGTCGAATTGTGTCAAAGATTCCGGCGCCTGAAAGTACTCGGTATTTGGTCCACCGTCTTTTTTAGGACCTATAGTAGCCATGATTATTCACTGGGCCACAATTTTTCACTGAAATGACACCAAAACCTCACAGAAATTAGTATTTTGTAATTTCAAAACAAATGGCAAGCACACACACAGCACTTCACAGCAGTGGGCCAGCGGCGTCGTTCATTCACATCACAATTTTTTTTTGACATCGAAATTTGTGACAGACATCTATCTATCCAGCTCGCTTGGAGTTTAGAAACCATGCTTGATTGATGTGAATAAACAAAAGCAGCTTGCTTGTCTATGGTCACAACAACAGCTTTATGCCTCCACCCCACGGCCGCGATTTTGAAGCGCGTCTTGTGTTGCGCTTGCGCGTTTTGCTGCGGTATTTGTTTGCAGTACATTTTGTATTAAGGCGCAAATCAAATCAAATTATTTATTCGCAGGAATGTAGGTACAAAAGCTCTTAATAATAATGGTAACTCCAAAATTAATAAACGAATACATTCTGCCTCGTCGAGGCACGCAAAATAAAAATTTTAGGCTTCATTTATGGAATATGTCTAATATGAATACTATTCGATTAACTAAAGCTAGTATTATACAATTCAAAATGTGTGTCAAAAGTTTTTGTTAGTTAGGTACCTAAAAAAAGCACGTTGCATGTTTGAAACAAATTATCTATAAGACCTCCTGTACAACATGTTTGCAATAAAAACTTGAGTATTGAGTACAAATTAATAATTGTACTACAAACTAATATCGCAACAAATCGCGCGCCAAAAGACGTGCTTCAAAATTGCGGCTGTGAGGTAGAGGCTTTATCTACTTCAGCGGGGTATTATTTATCTATGACTTCAAGCTTCGCTTCAAACTTCAAGCCAGCATCAATAGACACATCCAAGACGTTAAGTTATGGCACATAGTTTTCGGAAACTTACCGGTTTTACCACCTGACGAGGCCATAATGTCACCTAAGTGTAGGGCTGCATTCCGAGCTCTGATTCCGAGTTACGCTAATAATAGATAATTGCGCGCTCACAAGCGTCACAAGCGTTCCAAATTACTGTGAGCGCGACAACAATGTCCCGATATAATAGTGTGTACCAGACAAAGGCACCGATTTATATTATTATTTATTTATTCCTATTATAAACTACATATACTTACTAACTAAACTACATTATATTCAATTAAGTTTACAGGCTTTTTAAATATCCAGTGCTGCCACCTAGTCTAGTCTCCTATGTATTCATAAATATTCTGTCTTTGTATGCGCCGCCGGATCTGAGATCGTGTCTGTCATTATCTTTCCTGGGGCCGACTGAAAACCAGCGCTCTTTCCCAAACTACCTACCCTAGGTTTTTGTGTTAGAGCAACAAGCTGAGTCAGGACCTGTTAGACCTACACACACGCGCTCGTCGGCTTGCCGAGTGGGCTACTTCGTACGAAGAACGTTGTTTCTTAGGGAAATCTAATTAGAACATCTCCTCTCTGTATTTGCTCTATGGTACGAACCCAATGCTTACTTTTGCTTTATAGGTACGTACCTATTGTATTAGTATTAATGTTCACTTGTGTTTTGGTACGTGTTACTTAATAGTCTTCTTATTTTATTTTATGTGTAGGTAGTGTAGTGTTTAATAAATAATTTTCTGTCTTTCTTTCTTTCATTTATTCGCCGTAGGAGCACAACGGACACTTGGTTACGTCTCATTTCATTTCAAGCCTTTTATTCAGAAAAAATATTTACATTTTGTTACTTAATACTATTGTTTTGTTACGACATCGAAATTTTGTCTGTTTGCCCTCTTTCGGCAAAGGCCTCCTCCAACCCCTTCCACTTGACTCTATCTCTCGCCAACCTTATCCAGGTTTTTCCTGCTATTTCTTTTAGCTCATCCTCCCACCTTTTAAACTGTCTCCCTCTTTTCCGTTTATTATACTTTGGAAACCAGTCCATCAGCGTTCTGCTCCACTTGTCTATTCCTCTTGCAGTATGTCCAGTCCAACTCCATTTCAGTTTCTTTACTTTAAGTGTCACGTCTTCTATTTTAGTTCGTCTTCGAAGTGTTTGGTTTCTAACTTTGTCCAATTTCCTTTTTCCAAGCATGCTTCGCTCCATACCCGATTCGCAGACTTCTAGCTTCTTGGTGTGAGCTTTCGTTAGAGCCCAGGTCTGGCAGCCGTATGTTAAGACTGGGAGGATACCAGGCGCGGTCGCAGCCCAAGACTTTGGGGGGGGTCACACTTGGTGCGGGCCGTAGCACCAAAATTTACTTGTAGGCGGTTGCAGACCCCACTGAAAACCACTAAACTTTATCGGCGAGCGGAGCGAGCCGCGGAAAATTTATACTCAACTCCCAACAATAGTAGGTATAAGTTATAGCGAGCGAAGCGAGCCTCGAAATTTTTGAGATGTTTTCTGAAGTTTGGGCAAAAGTAAGCAAGAGTAGGTCCACTTGCTTACTCTCGCCCGCATCATTTATTTTGTTGTTGATAGGTATCTATAAAAAATAAATGATAGCGAGCGTAGCAAGCCCCGAAAATCTTAGAGACTTGCGGTAGATGATATAAAGCTATGAATATAAATAGGGGCGAGCGGAGCAAGGGCATCAACAAAAAATTGGAAATACAAAAAAGACACGAAAAAATGTAACGGCGAGCGGAGCGAGCCGCCGAAATTTTTGTTACTTTTTCGGGTAACTACGCGAGCAAAATAATGTTAAACAAGTGTCAAGCACTGGACCAAATACAGAGAAGGACAAAATACTATCGGCGAGCGGAGCGAGCCGCAAAATGCAGTGTTTTGCATATTGGCCGCAAACATCCCTTCCCCAAACTCCCAACCCAACAATAGGAAGTATAAGTAATGGCGAGCGAAACGAGCCTCAAAAATGTTGGAGATTTTTTCTGATGTTTGGGGAAAAGTAAGCCAGAGCCTATGACAAAATAAAGTGAGAGAAACCTGCCCCGAAAATTTTAAAAAGTTTGCGGTGGTAGATATAAAGCTATGAATATAAATCGGGGCAAGCGGAGCAAAGGAGATGAACAAAAAATTAGAAATACTAAAAAGACATCGAAAAGGATGTAGCGGCGAGCGGAGCGAGCCGCCAAAATATGTGTTCCCTTTTACGGGTTGTCACAAACTGGTTCAGAAAATAAATAAAAGCGAGTGGAGCGAGCTCTGAATGAGCCGCAGCCTTTTTTGAAATTGGTGAGGTAGCGTCCATGCAAGACAAGGAAGCTTAATTATGAGCTTCTGCCCGCGGCTTCGCACGCGTTTTTTCTATGGAAACGTTGAAAGGTAATTTCTTTCCCATGGGAACTGATTTATGGGATAAATAGTAGCCTATGTTTGATTCCAGGCTTAGAGCTACACCGATGCAAAATTTTAGCTCAATCTGTTCAGTAGTTTTGGTGTGAAGACGTAACAAACATCCATCCATCCATCTATCTATCCATACAAACTTTCGCATTTATAATATTAGTGTGAAGAACAATTTTAAAGTTTCACGAATAACAACCAAATATGCGGACAACAGACCAGACACCATATAGAATCAACGGCGAGCGAAGCGAGCCGCGAAAATTTTTATGATCTGGCTGTACGTGTGAGTTGTTTGGTATTAGATATTTTGCAGTTGCAAGCTCGCCTGAAACGGAGAAGGAGTCCTGAACTAAAGCAAGCCAGAAGCTTATCAAAACAGCAGAATGTTATCAGAAGCAAGCAGAGCGTGCTGCGATAATTTAGTGGTTTCGTTAGATTTTTGGAGTGTTTGGAAAACTGACCTCAAACGAGGGATGAGCCCATGACAAGAGGCAGACAGTGTAAAGTTGCCGGCAAGTTGAGCGAGCTGCGATAATTTTTGGTTTTTGTTAGATTTTGGGCAACTTTTTAGAATATTTGGCAAAGTGACCTAAAGCGGGCCGGGTTTTGAGCTTTGGATTATAGTCAGAAGGAACAAATGTTATCAGCGACCAGACCAAAACGCGAAAATTTTGTTGTCTACTAATTTCTTGTACTGGTTGACAGTGACCTCGCAGATTATTTGTTATATTTTGTGCTTTTTATTGTGGTGGTTGGATTGATACAAACTGACAATAGCGGACCAGCCAGACCAATAAAATTGGGAACGTTGCCTCTGTGCTAGTCAAAACACAGAGCACAAATAACAGTAATATCGGCGAGCGGAGCGAGCCGCGATTTTTTTTATTGCTGCAGTTGGTAACCATAATCAATGTAACGGAAGTAAACAGGATAATATAATGATCAAGCTGTGGGTTGCAATTTTATAAGTACCTAAACTAAGATTTTGGGGGGGGTCATGACCCCCGTGACCCCCCCCCTGGGACCGCGCCTGGAGGATACATGTATTGTAAAGCTTCCTTTTGAAATACATGTTCATTTCCTTGTTTTTCATGATTTCTCTGAAAGACCAGTAACGTTTCCACGCGTTGGCCGTCCCCACTTCCAGTTCCTTTGACATTGAGTCAGTTGGTGATATTATTTGGCCTAAGTAAGTGTACTCATTTACGTACTCGATATTTCTGTTGTTTATATTTATTGGCTCTTTCGTGTCGTTCGTCATCATTTTAGTTTTTTCTGTGTTCATAGTGAGTCCTACTTTCCGGCTTTCGTTGTCAAGTTCGCTTAGCATTTGTTGGAGTTCTGCTTTGGTTGAGGCAAAGATTATGAGGTCGTCTGCAAATCTCAAGTGTGTTAGTTTCTCACCATTTATGTTTAACCCGAAGTTATTCCAATCAAGATGTCGGAAGATTTCTTGAAGAACGGCTGAAAACAGTTTTGGTGATAGGGGATCGCCCTGTCGTACTCCTCGTTCTATTTTAATCTCCGCTCCCTCTCTTTCTAGTTTGGTTACGTCTATCTACATATAACTATTAATAGATAAATTTAATAAAACAAAATAAATAATCAAGGGAATGGTGCTCAGAACCTCGATCTTCAAAACCTCGAGTGTGAAAACAGGGGAACCCAAAGTCAAATTAGCAGCCCCGCCATGGAATTTGGTGATAAATAACAAATAAGGCATCCCGATGCCCTAAGTAAAATAAATAGCGCCCCAATACTTTAGGAGATATTTAGGTCTTTCACTGTGGCTGCCGCGCCGCCGTGGTGGCTGCTATCTTGACGTCAAGCTGGCAGCCCCGCTGATTTAGACGACACTATACCTAGCGAGATATGAACCATGAACTAGCCAATTAACTGTGCATTACAGTACCTATGTAGTACTCCTGCAAAGCTCAGAAATAGACCTCCTGCGGCTTAAGAGAAATTTGACTTTGAATATCTAATCTACGTACATGTGTACAGAGGAGTACAAAAGTTTACACTACGATAAAAACGTACTTGCCAGCTAGTGGCCTGCTACAGTTGCTACACACACAGTAGTCGAGATGAAAACGACCCTATTGGATTGCTTTTAAATTGAAAACTATCACACTAACTGGACTAACTGGGTGATGTGTACCCGCGACGAGGCTACAATAATAAATCCGACCCACCTTCACTCTGAGCCTTCATACCAGTGTTTAGGTATATAGGGAAATTACTTTCCCAGCTTTTGACCTAGGTATTTTAAAATAATCAGTGTGACGGTGGATCATACAAGTGAGTAGGTAGAGTGTTAACGTTGGGTAACCAGACCTTTCGGTCTCATAGGCCTAGTTTGTCTACGTCTACGGTTCGACTAAAGCAATTCGACCCTGAGTTGACCCGACTTGTAGACCTGACCCCACCCCCGCGAAGCGGGGGGGGGGGGGGGTCAACATTAACTTACTCCTAACGAAGCCCGTCCAACCCCCGCCAAGCGGGGAGGGGGGCGAAGTATAATTAGTTATAGTTCGAGGCGGCGGGGGGCGGCGCGGCGCAGCGGCGGCAGCGTGCGACGGGGCGCGCGGTGCGGCTGGCGACACCTCATCCGTGTCAAGGAGGCTGACCAGAGACTGCCGTCAAGCTTTTGAATTGGTCGTTATACATCCTAAACGAAATAAGCTTTCACTGGTTTTTCCGAAAAATTATGTAGGCATGGACGAAGGAAAATTGTACTTACAAAATTGTTCATGAAATAAAGAAAATTATACTAAAAATAAATTAACATGTCTTGCTTAGTTTGCATAGTGTACAGTGTAGAAAGATGCCCTCTATTTTGACGCAGGAAGACGGCAGCCATTTGACGCTCTGACGGAGAAGTACCTACAAGCTGAAATGAACTTTTTTGCGTTGAAGCTAGAAAAATGCCTTTTTTCCCGGCCCAGAAAGACTGTATTTTGGTGACATCATATTTCTGACACCACCCAGTACTTCACAGCCCATGCTTTTTCATTATTTCTAACTTTTAGCTACCTATACACCTAATATTTAATAAACTAGGTATAACAAGACTGAAACTGAGTATCATCATCAGCCTGACTTCCTACCCCGTGCTGGGTAAGAGGTTCCTACGCCTTTATTCGAAGAAAATAATTTAGGCCCCCCTGCCAATAAAACAACACAGAAAAAAAAAACCTTTAAGTAGGTAGGTACCTACCTATCTAGTTGGTAGGTATCGTAGGTTGGTAGGCAGGTTGGTACTACCCAGTCTTGTAAACCGAGGCTGACTAGAGGTAAAGGTAAATTATGTAACAATACTATTTATTTTTGAATTACCTATATTTATATTGATTATATATTTTAACTACACATCTTCAAGCTGAGCTTATGCATTTGGTGGCAGAGCTACTATGTATGTCTTGATATTCCATAACAACAAACACGCAAAATCACAATAACAACAACTACTAGAACTTTAACATTGTAATCATGCATAAACACACATACCTTACATACTTAATAAAGACAATATTCGAGATAATTTATAAATGTTTCGCCTAGCCTTACCTGCCTATGATAATATGAAGGCTTAGATGATGTACCTTCATAAATCATGTAAGTAACATACACAAATATTTGTTACCGAATTTTATTCATTAGGTAGCAACTAGTTAACGTCAATATTATTGTCATTTTTCGATTATCGCTAGTTACAAGCTTGTGTAAGCAAATATGCACACCTAAATAAAAGTTACCTTTGTTCAATTTTTTTTTTTGAAATTATATCGCAACTCGGTCTTTTTTTATACTATCCATTAGTAGTTCAAATAAATTAATACAAAATTTCAAAGCAAAATAAACTACAAAACATTTTAAGTGGTAAGAACTAGTGTTGCCTCTGTTGTAGGTTACTTTATAATTCAATTTTGCTCTGTGACAATATGAGAATGGAAAATAATATTAATAACTAACACAAGTTTCAGTATGACAAACCAAAGATTTTAAACTGTGCCTTTCTGCTTTGTACCTACCTACGCAAATTTTTGCGGAACCCTGAATATTAATGCGACTAACCGCGAAGGCTTGTAGATTTAATTGACAACTGGTTTCAATGTATGTATTTATACAAATTCTTAAATGCTCTATAGTAAGCCATTAACAGTAGGTACATATTTAAATACATTAATAAGCACTAGCAGTGGGATAAATTCGGCTAATAATAATAATAAGCACTAGTTTACATCCATTTTTCGTATGAAAATACATTAAAAGAATTAATAAAGTACGACAGAAAATATTAGTTCCTTAGAGCAAGCTTTGTTAAATGCATAAAATTATCTAAAATAGGAAGACAAAGAGTTTTAAAATTTTCAGGAGTTCTCAAACTTTCTCGAGAATAAATATTAAATGTGGCACAGCCACCAACCATACTTTGAGAACCCCAGCTTACAGTTGCATATTATATTACCCCTACATTTTAACATTTAATAACAAGAAACAACAAAACAATTAATTACACTAATATCAAAAAAATAAATATTAAGTTATTGTAGTAGTATGTCTTTTCAACCAAATTAATCAACTACACAAAAATATCACTTTTATTAGCACTAAAACGAAATCAGCTTAAAAATCAGGCTCAAGTCCATTAAGGATTTAAGACGAAGGGAAAATCGTACCAAACTACCGAATTGTTTCTTTACAGAAAAGAATTATCAAAAATCATTTTCGAGTTTGTGATAACTATTTTAAGCTTTTTTAATGACAGTGTAATAACTTGTGGATAAAGTGTTACACCCCAAATTGCATAAATATAAAAAAAGAGATATTAATATTGGAGGAGATTTCAATGTAGATGTTCTAGATAAAACCGTTTCTGTAACACTTTTAAGTCTTATTTTATGCAACGTTTCTATTATATATCTATCAACACGAATAATATAGAAAGTGTACCAAAAATAATGTCACTAAAAATTCTTGATAAAACTAAAATTTAATTTTAATTTTAAAGAGTTTGGTTTCAATGACCTCAAAGGTATCCTTCCAAATACAGTAGATAAGAAAACTCCATCTCGATCAAACAGGACAAGAACGAAACAAAGTAGATGTAAGCGTATTCCTTACCGAGGATAACAATACAAATGATAACTACCATGTTATTAAATTTAGCGAAATAATGTAAAAACAAGATAAAAAACAGCAATAAAAAATCTTGGCTCGCGTGAAGAATAAAAAAATAACAAAGGATTTTTGATAATTCCTTTATGATAATAATCGAAAAATAATGGCGCCGCAACTTTTTTCGCCTTCATATAATAAAACTAAGCAATATAAATAATAAGACATGGGTACATTCCACAAACGTAAAAATTATAGCAGTATTAATGTCATGACATAATTAACATAAAAGTGTTGTAAATTCTTAAATGCTGGTCACAATTAAATAATTTGTACATAAAATATCAATATGATGTATTTAACCGTAAAAGTATGTAAAAAATTAAGCGCAAATAAAACTCTGCTAATACTCAGTTCATTATAACCTACTTACGGATATTGCTTGACTACGGACAGTTGAATTGACACATTTAAAATTTATATTTTAAGATTCGATCTTACGCTTGTTGTTCTCAATAGAAAGGAACCCAAACCAGACTAGTAGGTACTATACAATCATCGATCAAAGTAAAATTCGGGAGCTTCTCGACAGTGGAAGGCTCATAGTCAGACCGGGGCGCCGCCGGCGTTCGTGTTTCGCGTGCGTATTGTTGTCTCGGTCGCGCTTCGGTCTAGGTAAGTCTCTCCATCTTTGTTATTCATAGGGTAGGTATAGCAAAAGATTGGAAATAGCGTGTCTTAGCGTTTAGTTGTAACAAAACACAGGCCGTTTGTCGAGTTAGCGCTGCGCTGGGAAAACCTTCTATATATACCGAATTTTACCTAAATCTGTGTATAAAATGCATAACGCATTTAGGCCTTATACCAAAACATAGAAATATGGTGCGTAACGGAGTTGAGACATCCTAGATCCTTTCTTAAAACTTCAAACTTATAAGTTTAAATAGGTAAGTTAAGGCTCTACCTCCCCGAACACTAGCGCCGCCACATATTTTATCTTATTATTACGTCGAAGAAGGGAAATTCTAAAAATTACGTTGGGCAATTTGTGAATCCTATCAAAAGCTTTTTTTAATGCATCTGTAATTTTTTTATTTTGTATACTTTCAGCAGAGTTGCGAAGTTCATCAAAAACAGCAACTTCGCAACTCTGCTTAAAGTATACAAAATAAAAAAATTACAGATGCATTAAAAAAATGCTTATGATAGTTATCACAAATTGCCCAACGTAATTTTTGGAATTTCCTTTCTTCAACGTAATAATAAGATAAAATATGTGGCGGCGCTAGTGTTCGGGGAGGAAGAGCATTCCATTCAATGACAGCTTAGGTAGGTACATAAAAAAAATAATTTCCGTCACGTAATTTTGACAGTATAGAATTTAGATTATATAGAACGGACCATTTCGTAACCCAGGATCTTTTCGGCGACTCCTAAGAAGTAAACCGCCTGAGCGATACCGAATAGCGGCGCGATTACCATGACACGGCAAACACTGCCTTTGAGGAAAGCGCGGGGACCTTCGTTCTTTAGGGTTCTCCTGTAATAAATAAAAAAAAGCCTTTTATTCCTTAGCCCATAATAACATAAATTACAGAATATATTAATTAAATAACAGAAATTACCCTGAGTGTGGGGTTACGCACTATAATAACAAAAAACCTTAATAACATAAATCAATCAGGCATAAAAAATCTCCTGTAATAGTAATAATAGCAATAATTTTATTTTGAAAAGTAATAAATTATTACATTGTTTTTCAAAACTAAAATTACACCTTTTTATAA
The DNA here is from genome assembly GCA_963564075.1 of Eupithecia subfuscata. NCBI lineage: Eukaryota > Metazoa > Arthropoda > Insecta > Lepidoptera > Geometridae > Eupithecia > Eupithecia subfuscata. The sequence continues at coordinate 1,995,819 of OY751116.1, read as the reverse complement.
GTTTTGCACGAAAAATACTACCGCGAAAAATACTACCTATTATCGCGGTGAAAGTGTATTATTTAATATGGCGAAGATACGCCATATTATCGTTGGTGGATCAATAAATAAATATATAAAATATTCGATTTCTTAGAAATTCTAAATTATCCAGAGTGCGAGGCTTACGCACTATAATAACAAAAACGTTATATAAAATATATTTATGTAGAATTTATATATATCAGTTATCTAGTACCCATAACACAAGCTCTGCTTAGCTTGGGGCTAGATAATGCTGTGTGAATTGTCCAGCATTATTTATTTTATTTTTATATTTCTTTATTGAATAAATAAAATTAAAATGTCTGTTTGTAATGTACTTTCGGGTTAATATTTTTTTATAGGAACTTAGAACAAGAAAACCGTTTTTAAATGTTTTTATCTGTCCATAGGTACGTTTTTGGCTAGACCGATTTTCTGCTGACGGGACTTTCACTAGCAGATTATGTAATAAAGGGTAACTCAGGCTACTTTTGTTTTAGTAAAAGATAAGGATTCTGTGCAACGACAATAAAACCCACAAAATTGTAGCTTCTACGCGGGCGACGACGCCGCGAACACAGCTAGTCCATAATATAAATCTCCACTTCCAAATCCATCTACACTTTCCATCACGTGCGATTGCGGTCAAACGAAAGTATATCGACTAAAAAAATAATCATAATAATAAAACAAAGTACACTCACGTTATGCAATCGAACACGGACTTATATTGTCCTCCCCCAGTAGTCTGCAGGCGTGTCTTGATAACGTCAAACGGATTGACAGCTACCGCTGCGATTGCACCTCCAAGACACCCGGATATAAACGACCACCTGCAAGTATTAAGAGCGCTTTTACATCTCGTCGCAACTTTTTTTTATTTAACGCACCGAACGGGCGGCGAGCTACTCAAGCGTAACTTTCTATTGTCTCGCGATTGAACTGACATAGGTCTGCCCTCGATAAGCGCTCGCGCGATACTGAGAGTAAATCGCCGGCATTCGCCGGCGCATTGAAATATATGCTACTTTTAAATGATTCATTAAAAAAATAGTAGTGATTTAAAAAATAAAATTAATATTGTAGTTTAAGCACATGTTAAAGATATTTTGGTTTAAATATTGTGTCAAAATGATGTAGAACTTCGGAGATATTGTGGTTTGTTTCGAAGCCTTTTCGGTCGATAATTGAATTCGCTTCAGTTTTTTCTTTCTTTACATAAAGGCCTTTAACGAAAATGTATTCTATTATTATGGAAGTATAGGATAATTTTGTTATCTAAAAAAAATTTTTTGATTGTCTATTTTCAATAGAATCTACAAATTGGAGCTCCCAAAACAGGTCTCCGAGAGTTTTTGCCTGAACATGCATCGGTAGAATGATTATTATAAAATAAACAAATAAGTTATCTAAAATGTATTCTATTATTACTGTAGAAGAGAAAAGGAACTATTATTAACAAGTAATTGTTATTTCAAGCAACGAACGAAAACCATATAATTTGAACCAGGTAACTGTGGGATTTCGCGTTTTCTTGTAATAGCCCTCTTAATAGTATGGTAAACCATAATACAGCGTGCTACGTAACAAGTGGACCTACCGAGCTGAAGGGGGGGGGACCCCGAGTGGATTAACTTTTGATATATGGTTTTTTGAATTTAGCATATTGATTCAGCTCGATTTTTTGTTTTTATTGGTATTCTTGCATAATTATCATCATTACACTACACATGTCACGTATCACCTGTATAGAGATAAGGATAAAATGATTTATTACAACATTAAACTATACAAAAAAAAACTACACTAACACATGACACTATATCAATAACTGATAATGTAACAAATCGAGCGTACCGCAGGGAAGCATTTGAGGACCTATCCTGTTTCTTCTGTATATTAATGAATTAATTGATATGACAAACTATAAAGTGTATATTGTTTGCTGACAATATTTCTGTGATTGTGACTTCCGATAAGAAATTGACTAGTATTAACGACCATGAAGCTGACATTAACATTGGAATGGCTTGACATAACTAATCTAAAATAATAAAGACTTCCGATAAGAAATTGACTAGTATTAACGACCATGAAGCTGACATTAACATTGGAATGGCTTGACATAACTAATCTAAAATAATAAAGACTTCCGATAAGAAATTGACTAGTATTAACGACCATGAAGCTGACATTAACATTGGAATGGCTTGACATAACTAATCTAAAATAATAAATAATGAATTTAAATTATTTAATGACCATTTATTCAAAAATAAATTATTTAATTGGCTAAATGAACGTATTTTTTATTATATTAATGAATTTATTAATTTTAAGCCACAGATATAAGTTAAATTAATTGAATGCTATAGAATAGTTAAACATGAGCTCATAACATTAACCAACTTGTAAAGTACCATGTTTTATGCAATAAAACATTATTTATCATTTAACTTACCAGAAAGGCGGGCCAGTGTCAGTGGCCGACCTAGGTCCCAAATTGTTGAGCGCAGCAAACGCAGGGAAGTACACCACGCTAAATGACACGTCTCGTAAGCCTGTCGCCCCTAGGCCTTTGTACAAACCGAATACCCCATGCTTGGCTAACACCTGTTTTATCAGCCCAATAGCTGAGGGTGGCGTGATCACTTTGCCTTCTGTGGACGAAAGGAAAAACAGTAAAAGATTTTGTAAGTAGGTATTTTACCAGAAAATATAGTCTTATCGTGCGTTTCCGGCGCTGCAGCAGAAATCTCAACAAAAAATGTGTAAATAGTTATTTGTTCAACAATTGGGCAATACGAAGCTACCGAAATGAAAACTATTTGCATACAACTTTTCACCACGACTAGCGAGAATATATTTATTTGTCTGCTGTAGGTACTTACAAATCGGCGAGAATTTTGTTTATTAAAAAGTTAATGTTCTCAGTTTTCATTTGAGTAGGTACCTAGTATTTATGCTGGTTTCAGACAGAAATATTTTTAGCATTAATCTCACGGTCAAGTAGTACGATCTGGTAATTTGGTATTTGTAAAATATCCGACACTAATTTCGCGAATGGATGATGAAATAGTCAAATCGTCTTTATGTTTGCTCTACCTATACTATATTATGCTCTTTAGTTAAGTTTCATCAAAATACATAACAAGCTGGAAAGAAAGATGATAACAGGTTATTTTATTACAAAGGAACAGATATTTAGACACACATAAATGAGCTGTTTGAAAATATGGACTGTAAGTGGACTGGAGTAAGTGTACTCGTAGTCTAGCAAGGTCGCATCGCGGCCTTGGCGCGATGAGAAATAATAGCGCGATATTTTACTCTTCGCGTTATATGAATATGTGACAGTGACAATAGATCAATTCTACATTTTTTACATTCATTACTATACAGACCTTTCTTTGCCTCCGCCACAATCCTGCCAGCGTCTTGCATTCGAATCTTCAGCAGCTCCATGGGAGTGGTGATGACGATCTGACAAGCACCCGCCATACCGCCCGCCAACATTTGATAGTACACTGGCAGATAACTGTTAGTACAACATATAATACACCTATCAGGTTAAAAACAAAGTATATTATTTAACCGCACCCTAGAATTACCCCGCTTTGTCCCTTTAATGATTCTAGTCGCGTACCAGAAGCCAGAAATACTGACAGAAGACTAAAGATTTTTAGGCAGCTTTGAATTTACGGACCCAGATTTTCAACTCCTACGTCTCTTGACCTCGTGGTGTAGTTGGTTAGCAAATACCCGTACAGAGGGAAGGATGCGGGTTCAAGTTCCGTCGTAGTCGAAATTTTTTGCGATGTTATATGATTTCTTAGAAATTACCCAGAGTGTGAGGGCTTATGCACTAAAATAACAAAAACCTTAGACCCAGATTTCATCATCATCATCTTCATTATGTTTGATTTTTTTAGAGAGTTAAATATCTCGAAATAAATCTGCATGTGGTGTCCGTCTGTGGTAGGTATATTATGTCAAAACAATAACACATAATTAGCATAGCATTATAATATTTTGAATAGTACCTAATCTGCATGCTGGAAACATTGAAATTTACAAAACTGTTTTGTTTTGCTACGAGTAGTAAGTACAATAAATAGAACACGACACGACACCACATCATTATTTAATACATATAAACGGAATAGTTGTTATGGCATAACAAAACTCAATGAACATGAGTTACTCATGTTCATTGAGTTCTATTAAACCTATTAGCGTGAGTTAGTACATTTCTACGTAGTGTAGTTTGGTATTATTAGTGATACGAGAGGGCTATGTCTAAACAGTTTAAAACATGTTTTTGGGTCTAACCAAAATTGGTAAGTGTCATGCTAAGTGATTTAGCAAATAAAGTATTTATTTGGACTTTTGAGTGGTTTTACCATATCATTTTTGACACTTGGACTGGAAAGGTCATTAAAATTAAGAAAAACTAGAAAAATAAGTAAGGCTAATGAATGGAAACGAGATATTATCTACCTAACTAGGTATTTTTTGTTTGTTGATCGATTATGATGGGACCAGTTTCATACCTATATGTATCTACCTCACAAGAAAAGGCTATGTTGTATTAAATATTTATAATCTTATTTTAGAGGGTTTTGTTTCATCCAGACACGATATCGCGTCTCGGTCGCGTAGGTGTCCATTGAAGCGCCATTGCATCTGCCGCGCGACTGGTTTGGCCGAAGCTTTAAGGAGCAGCGTCCAGATTAAACTAAAATATACTAAGACATTCATGGCCCAAGACGGAGATGCCAGTCTCCGCCCCCGTGTTGCGCCCCCCGTGCAGAGTCTGGACAGAGAATGCGAACTAAACCAAACACTAAACTAGGTAACATCTTATATCACGTCCACGTTATAAAACATGTATTTCTGTATTAATCGAATTCGCGGTTGTTGCTATGCCAATTAATAGAGCATAAATAGAGTAGAATTAGTGCAAAAGTTCTTAGTGGGTACGCTAGCTTGACGTCAAGCTGGCGTACACTGACCGTACTCGAAATTGGCTTATACTATAGCAACAAAATTTACACACAATAATAGAGTATAAATACCGCACGAGCTATGCAAAATTTCATAATGATTGCTCTTATAGGAACGGAGATATTGAACAAGACTTATCAATAACATTCCGGCCAACGTCAAGGCAGCGTACCCATTAAACAACGAAATACTTCGTATAGAAAACGAGCTTTTCTTATTATAAATGCTATGTATAACCAGAGAAACCAAAGAGGCGTTATTTATTTTACTTTTGCACAAATTCCACTCTATTTATACTCTATTAATAGGCATAACAACAAACGTGAATTCGATTATGGGTACGCTACCTTGACGGACACCATGTTTTGTTACTTAATCTGGCCGCACCTTCAGGTATCGGAAAACTCAACAATCGAAAAAGCGTTTCCGTCGATTATGAAAAAAAAACCAAGCAGTTTTTTTTAAATCAGATTTTTACATGCCCTATTACTTACCCATTTTTATCGGAAAGATAATAGCGGAACACATCATTGGCAGTAAGTTTGATCGCCTTCTCAGGTGTTATTAATATGATGTTGACGGCAGAGCCTCTGTACATGCCAAAGTACCCTTCAGCGGCGTATGTTTTCTTGAAGCAATCGGTCCTAGGATAAAATATTCACGGATAAGAGATAAAATAATAACTTAATTCAAATTGAATATCGTAATTAAGGATGTTAAAATGTAATCTATCGTCGAGCAATTCTAGTTAAATTTAGGTATTTTATTTAATAAATTTGAAAAAATACAAACATTTGAGCTAACTGCTGAATGTTGCAAGCAATCTACAGGGGGCTCAACTGATCCATATCAACCAGTTGGAAGCGTAGCATGACTTTATTTATAAGCTACTAGCTGCGCCCCGCGGCTTCGCCCCCGTGGAAATTTATGTTTCCAACTTTCTTAATTTTTTATTTCATAAGAACCTTCTCCTGACAATAACAAACACAACAAAGAAAGAATTAGCGAAATCGGTTCAGCCGTTCACGCGTGATGCCGTGACCAAGGAAAACGGATTTCATTTTTATATATAAAGACTTAGCTCTATGTTTTCTTGTGTGTCAAATAAATATTTGGTCATTATCAATCAATGGTTAAAGTTTTTACATTTAAAACTTGAGAGGTGTCAAGGGACACTTCCTTTCTATAAGAGAGAGAGAGACAGACAGAGAAACACGCGCACGCCGCACGGCTTACAACTATAGCAAAAAGTGTCGTTACAACTTTTGGGCTTAATTTTTTCCGTCTAGCCCCCTTTCGCAACACGCGATAAGGAACTTCGTTCCAAAAATTGATTGTTAAGTATTGGTTCTAAAAATATCATTTATATGAATTACCTGACGAAACTAACGCCCGGATACTCAAACACTACTCACTTTTCAATGACGATCTTTGAAAAACCGCGAATTTAAACGTGCTTAAATCTGAGTTATGTTTGAGTAGGCGAGAGGTTAAATAGAAACAAAAGGTAGGTACGCGATATTTTATTCAGGGTGCCACGAAACTTGTGTACTATGCCGAAAGGCAAAACCCCGGCGAGGGGATCAACTTTTCTTCAACAATTTTTTGAATTTCGAACATTTTTATACTTTTTTCAAAACAATAAAATTATATTGAGAGTTGAGGCTTTTCTTTATATTCGTGTTCTGTTACGTGCATTTATTGTATTGAAAATTTCAAAGGATTAAAAAAAAATGTTATTCACAAATTGTTCCCCTTGGGCAATACCGTCTTTACCATAAGGGCACACGGGGCCCGTGCCCAGGGCCCCCATTCTCAGGGGGCCCCGAAGGATCGACAATTTCTCTTACACATTTATTCTCAAAACATTTTTGTCGGGCACAATACACTTTTTTCACAGATCAGTAATCTTAACAGAAGGTATTTACCTACTACGCCATTATATCGATGACTGCGCCTATTCCTACTGTACTAATTATTAATATTTCCGAACGCATCCTACCTAATTTACTAAGTACACCATCTAGCGATCACTCACGCAATCACTCGAGATTCCAAAGTCAAGCTGCGACCATATTATGGCCGATTTTCCGATTTTTTGACGTGACGTCTTATAATTCGATAGAGCCGGCTGCACGCACGAAAAAACATGACGTCATGCGGCGTTACCTCGTCATGCGGCGTTACCTCGCTCTGAGGCGTTCCATGTAAGGCTTGAAGTGCAAGCGAGAGCGCTCGACATCCGTCTTTCTCCTACTTGAGTGAACGATGCGTCTGCGTTGTCACGTTCAACTATCGTCAGTAAACCGACTTTACAGACAACCAATTTTTTTTTTGTTGTTTTTTGTTTCGACGAATTTATGTACTTAGAGTCAACTTTTCAGCCATGTCAATGTCTTAAAAGTTGACTGACAGTGTCAAGCTGACGTTAAAACCATAAACTAACCTAAACCATAAACTAACCTAAGTATAGAAGAAATTTAAAAAAAATCGTATATTTAAAATTGAAATCTGACACCCGCGACATTTTTTATCGTTTTTTCTGAATTAAAATTTATTTAAATTAAATGGCTTGGAAATGTGCTCTTTTTTGTGTTTAGTGTAATAATATGATGGTAAATCTCTAAAATAAAACTCAAACTGGACATAAAAACGATAAAGTTTTTTTAATGTTTTTTTTTTAATATTAAAATTTTACCATTTTTCCGCAATTATAATTTAATTTTAATCAACCTCATTAATTACGTTATACAACATCAGAATGTTTCCACGCTGTTTTGTAGGAAATTTTATGGAGAATCCAAATATACCTATATAGATGTTACGAGGTGTTAGTAGATAATAATCAAGAAATCAGCGAAATAATGCATTGTGATGCATTTCCGCGGATTTTCCGCGGATTTTTGCGGAAGTACCTGCCACACAACGGCGGTAGCGGGGCGCGGGGCGTGCCACTTGAGAGGTTAATGACATTATATCATACTATATTTTGATTACCTATAATAAATGGTCATAGGTACTTAGTAAAAGATGTTATATAATTCGCTTTTTTACTTTCCAAAAGGGCCGCGAATTCTTGTGTGCCCAAGGGCCCCGAATTCTTGTGTGCCCAAGGGCCCCAGCCTAGTTTAAGACGGCCCTGCCCTTGGGGTCTAGAATGGTTGATTCTTCGGCTTAGTACACATGTTACATGGCACCCTGAATAATAAATAAATAATGCTGGACAATTCACACAGCATTATTTAGCCCCAAGCTAAAAGCAGAGCTTGTGTTATGGGTACCTACTAGATAACTGATATACTTAATACAATACACTACTTAGATGGATATTTTTTATTATACATAGAAAACATCCAGAACGCCCTGGACAAATGTCTGCAGATTGTACAAACATTTGTCCCAAGGCAGGAGTCAAACCCGCAACCTGTGTCGCAGGCAGATCTTCGCCCGCTGCGCCACAGAGATCGTCTATATAGATTATACTAATTTATAGATTATTATAGGTAGCAACTTACATATTCTTGTATTGAACCTCTCCGTTGGGGCCGACGGGTTGAGTTTGTAGTCTAGTTTTCACCAGATCTATCGGAAAGACCACGGAGACACCGATTATGCCGGCTAAGCCTCCATTTAAGATCTTAGGAACCAGTCTGGAAACAACATTGCATTTCAATAACTAGCTTTTGATACACAAATAATTATTATCTATGCTATCTGTCAAATTAAACTATCATAAAGCCATTAATATGCAAATAAGATTAGCGACATTTCAAATGCACATCTACAATTTATTGATATTGATTGTTATCAGTTGGATAACAATAAATATTATTATTTGATTTTTGTAAAAGAATAACAGGTGAAAGTGAATAGGTACTATAACAATAATAATACTTAGTGGTTATAATATAGCTTTTGCGTGAACATAATATTAAGAATATTTAAAATTCTATTACTATTCAACTGAGGCTCTTCAGGTTTTTAAAAAATTATCTGAGCGCCTGGTCGAAGCGACGCGCACCCAAGAGCTGGTGAGTATCTGGCGCAGCGCATCAGCATTGCCATACAGCGTGGCAATGCAGCCAGCGTGGGGACGCTTCCGACTGTTATTGATATGGATCAGTTGAGCTACCTAACAATCTACATTGTTTGCAACATTCTGCAGTTAGCTCAATTGTAAATACTAGTACTATTTTCTTTGTGAACAAAGGCTATTGCCATGTTTAAAAAATTCAACTGATGAGTTGATAAATAATAATAAATAAAATAATTAATATTATGGGCAATGCACCCAGCATCTGGGGGATGCTTCCAGTCATAATTGCTCCATATCAATATCAGTTGTATTGATTGTAAATATAAAAAAATAAAATTTGTCTACTGCATAAAAAGTACATGATACTTATTTAGGGCTCGCATTAACAATTTATGCTATTCTGAAAATAGCTTGTGGTTTGGTAGTACCTATTAGTTCTAATTTGTAACTATGATTTGATTGTTATTACCTTTTTAACCCCTGACGCAAAAAGAGAGGGGTGTTAAAAGTTTAACGTGTCTGTCTGTGCATCTGTGTATCTGTCTGTGGTATCGTAGCTCCCAAACTGAAGAACCGATTTTTGTTTAGTTTATTTGTGTCCTACATCATTTTTTTTTCAAATCAAATCAAATTCCCATGGGATAAAAATCGAAGGGTATGAACTAGTACTAGTAATAACATAATCCATACCTATCCACAAACTCTACATACATTTCAGATGGATCGCTCTGCAATCCTCGGAGATGGGGAATGGGTAAAATGTCGACTATTTACAAAATATTTCAATAAGTATGAAACCCACAGATACCTATTAGAAGTTCTCATTATATAACCTACCTACAAACACGAAGTATAAAAAACATGGTACCTACCTTCCCAAATATCCTGTTTTAAATCACTTTAGTAATAAGTAAATTAATTGTTGAAAAAAAATTGTGCTCGCGAGGTCTACTGTTCGTAGAACTACTAGTTGTACTTTAGAGGTAACTTACTGGAATTCTGGTTTTTTCTCTGAAGACCCCCCCTTCTCTCCTCCTGAAATAAATAGTCACACTTGTTTCAGAACAGATATTTGGTCAGTTCAGTTAAGGGGTTGCTCGAAGTTCGTATAATCAACACTCTACTTTAAAAACGATCACTCCAGTTTTATTCATTATGTATGTTAGTTTTAAGGTATATACTATGGATAGTAGAATAAGATATATCACTGTTTCTAAGTTGTCTGATATCAATGTTAAGCAATAGTACATAATCAATGATTATCACTAGATCAGATAAAAAGCAAATACTTAAATGGGTGGACGGAATAGGTATAGGAATTAAAAGTTTGTTACAAGCACAGAGTAACTTTTTGTAGTAGGTAAGGCTGGTTGGTGACTTTACCATGTTGTGGTCACAAATCACTGGCTATAAAGGGATCATTACACAAGCTCTGCTTAGCTTGGGGCTAGATAATGCTGTGTGGATTGTCCAGCATTATTATATTATTTTTATTATAAATTATTAATATTAAAATCCAATGGTATGGTTCAAAATCTATAATGTTCACACAATACCTACACACCGGCAGCGACGAAAAGAAAAACGAAGTGTTTGTTTCAATAAAATTGTAAATTGTATTAATCACTAGTCTCTAGATTTAAAGTATCACACGTACAATTTATTCAATAAATTATTTTTGGGATCATTATAATATTTATACTTTACGTAATCGACCCTCACCTTTTGACTGTTTGGCCATATTTCCTGATTTTGAGATCTAGGATTAGAGAGAATTATTAAAATAACGAGTAGCGATATAACTTCGCAGTTGTCTCGCTATTTACGGGACGAAAGGGGCACTGAAATTTGATTTTTCTACATAATTTCTGAAATAACTCGCGACTTCTCGAAACGAATAAATATTCTGTCTGACAAGTTGACAATAGTGATGTGCCGAGCACGGCTTGACTCGAGTCAGACTCGATTCCTGCTTAGGACTCGCCTACTCGAATACCAATTTATTATGATTCGAGTACGCCGGACTCGATTCCGGTACTCGAGTCATACGAGTATTATGCGAGTCCAACTGACTCGAGTCTTGTATTCAAGTTAGGTTAACTCTTTTATACTCAATCTCTTTTTACCTAAGCAATGAAGTAACGCCCTTTGATACAAGTTTGAATTGAACCTGCAACTTTTAAGGCCTCCACAGTTCCACACACAGACGCCGGAGGCGTGGTGGAGGCGGAGGCGTGCGAGTTGTATCTCTTATTGTATCATATGAAAGACACGCGGATGCTAAGCGGTGCACGGCCGTGGACTCGAGTCCAGGACCCGAGTCTTGGAATCGAGTCTAGAAATTCGAGTCAACATTCGAATACCAAAAAATAGAACTCGAGTACTTGGCTCGAATACCGGAATCGAGTCAGGATTCGAATACCGTTTAAACCGACTCGAGTCGACTCGATTCACCAAAACAGCGACTCGGCACATCACTAGTTGACAACTCGTCAGTGTTGCCGTTCAACTAAATTAGAAGTCCCTAGCCAGTATTATGAATTGTACTTTATTGTTGCTTCATTTTGATAGTTGTGGTTCAGTAAACTTCGCTTATTTTTTACAAAACATTTTTAAATATTTATACGTTAAGTAAGTACCTGAAAATAGAATGACAAGGTTGTGTAAAGGTTTGAGAGTAAGTAAACGTTGAAAGACTGAGCTAATTTTTTTTTGAAACACCATGTAGAGCAGACGAAGCGACGAACCCAACTCTGTCGCCACACGAGTGAAGGAAAACATTCGATCCAGAAACTCAAGTCCGTTGACTTAAAAAACACTAGGTATAGTGACCGGCATGAGTCGTGAGCACAAACTGACTCCTCAACAACTCTTGCTATTTTTAAGTACAACCTCGAAACCCTTAACTATATTAGAGACAAATACTATGCAATAGGTATACTCTTAGACATGAGTAAGGCATATGATAAAGTCTCCCATAAAATACTTATAACCAAACTTTTTGAAATCGGAATCAGGGGAAAAATACTAAATTGGCTGAAATCATACCTCCTAGACAGGAAACAGTTTGTCCAAATTGAACATTGTTGTAAAAATTCAGGGATTATACAAACAGTAAAATCAAAAACAATTACCATAAACAATTCAATTCCACAAGGAAGACTCCTTCTGCATCCTTTTTGCAGACGATGTGTCCCTTCTTTTCAAATGCCTCCCCCATAAAATTTCACTTATCAGAATAAAAGAAAGTTTTCATAACATAATCACCTGGTTAGAAGCTCACAATTTGGAAGCAAATACAAAAAAGACAAAAATCATACAATTTACCCCGTACCAGAAAACACCTCTAGATCTATCTCCACTAACAAGTAGCCTCAATATTGAAGAAGTCCAAGATCATACCCTTTTAGGCCTAAAAATTGATACCTACTCACCTTAATTGGAAAGGACATATAGAAAAAACCAAAAGCAAACTATCACAATTTATTTATGCCTTATCTATCTTAAAAAGTAACACAAACATTAAAACAGCTTTATCTGCCTACTATGCATATGCTTATTCATGGCTACGCTATGGCATAGTAATCTGGAGCAACAGTGTAGATACAAACCAATTATTTATATTGCAGAAAAAATGCCTACGTATTATTGTTAATATCAGAAGACGCACCAGCTGTAGACCACATTTTATAGAACAAAAATTACTAACTTTGACTAGCCTTTATATATATGAAACAGCAATATTTGTTAGAAAAAACCTGAATTTATACCAATTTGATAAAAATCCACGAAGAAAAACAAACCTCATCCTTCCAATACCTAGACTTGAACTATACAGACAGAGCCCTTATTACATGTCCATTAAAATACATAATAAACTAGGTACCAACATTCCTTAAATCTGAACCCAAACACCATATATTCGCATCAAAACTACAAGAATTGCTTATTAACAAATGCTATTATGACATAAAAGACTTTTTTGAAGACAAACTATTAGGATAGAATCCCTACATTTTCTTTTTAACAACGGAAGAGCTTCGAAGTGTTCTTAATAATATAATAGGTTATATATTGATTAATTATAAGATGTTAAGTATAACCTAGTCACACAAATTTATAAAAGTAAACTATTTTGTTAAAAAGTGTTATTGTACCTACCAAAGTAAATTTATATAATTCTAAACTACACAAATGTTATTTATTGTTCATAAAAGATCTCCTAATTTTGTATAAAATACAAAATACTTAATTTAGTCCTTAAACTTAAGTCCTAGATTAAGATATATTGCCATACCCTACCTGACAGGGTACATGAATACTTACTTTAAGTAATATTTTTGTTTTCGCAATAAAGTACTGAATACTGACACCTGCGCAGTAGTTAATTTTTGAAGCCATGGGGGCGGGGCGGGGGTTTTCAACACACTTGCTCATAAGTTTGCTGTAACTGTAATCGGTCTGTCTGATACCCTAAGACATACAATTATAATCAAGGCTCACGCCCGAATACTCAAACGCATTTCAGCTCATCGACTTGGCTGAGTCCTTCTTATATCTGATGAAATCTTACATTTTAATGGCATACTCAAACGCTACGTATCAAAAGTGAGATTCAAGCACGTAGGTACGTCTTTCTTTAGTCAGTTCCTTGCTAATAGGTACTCGTTTAAATTCAAACTTTAAATTCTACCGGCCAATAGTTTCCCATATTATCTGTACTCAAGTTTATGACACCCGTTACATGGACACTGGCAGAATTGTTGCTAACTAGCAAGCACAGCAAGCCATAAACAAAAGAAGAAGAAGAAATTCAAAGTTCAACATTTGAAAAGTCAATTTGCAAAGACTCACTAAGGTCTGTGTTCACCAATAGATAACTGTTGAGGAAACTTTGACGTTTCCTCAACAGCCTGTAGTGGTCCACTACTGGACGCTGGCCTCCCCCTGATAAGCACCTTATTGGCTTTTATCACCTGGGGGTAATGCCCATAATGCCCACGCCGGGCATCCCCCGGTGGATATCCCTTAATCGCCTCTTACGACACCCGCGGGAAGAGTTGGAGTGGTGCAAATTCTAAGCCGGCACACAGCCAACTTTGACGTTTAATGATTGACAACTTGTGTTAAAGCCGTCAAAAAAACTGTTAAAAATTTAACCGTCTGTTAGTGAACTCGGGCCTAAGTCCACCTTTCCATTCACTGTTAAAGAAAAGTTATAGAAATATACAAGAATGGAGCGAAAATGTAACCATAGACGTAGAGCAAATTTTCTACTTTATTGAATGTGTAGTGACACAGATTAACATAAAGTATGCGGCGCAAACGCGTTTCGATTATTCGGCATTTTTACAGTCTGAGCCGATAGCCGGCAGTCACTCCTCAAACCCTTGCCTAGAACACACATATCCTAAATGAAGGATTATAGATTATCGTGAATGTAATTTTATGTACTCGTGTTTATAGTATATTGAATAGACTCAGTATTGAACAACAATCTTTTATTCCAACCAAACCACATAGTTAAAGATAGACTATAAAGACAAATACAAAAAATGTGTCTACTGGACATGCTATGCCTATTGAGCAACACTACCTGGCGTTTTTCGTAGGTAGCAGATTTTTTTGACGTGACAACGTCTTATAATTCGATAGAGCCGGCTGCACGCACGAAAAAACATGACGTCATGCGGCGTTACCTCGCTATGACGTCATGCGGCGTTACCTCGCTCTGAGGCGTTCCATGTAAGGCTTGAAGTGCAAGCGAGAGCGCTCGACATCCGTCTCTCTCCTACTTGAGTGAGCGATGCGTTGTCACGTTCAACTATCGTCAGTAAACCGACTTTACAGACAACCAATTTTTTGACGTGACAACGTCTTATAATTCGATAGAGCCGGCTGCACGCACGAAAAAACATGACGTCATGCGGCGTTACCTCGTCATGCGGCGTTACCTCGTCATGCGGCGTTACCTCGCTCTGAGTTGTCACGTTCAACTATCGTCAGTAAACCGACTTTACAGACAACCAATTTTTGACGTGACAACGTCTTATAATTCGATAGAGCCAGCTGCACGCACGAAAAAACATGACGTCATGCGGCGTTACCTCATGCGGCGTTATCTCGCTCTACGACGTTGTCACGTTCAACTATCGTCAGTAAACCGACTTTACAGACAACGTAAGGTTAGTTAAGGTTTGCTCGTGGATGTGCCGAGGCCGTTTGGATAGGCGTTTTGGTCCGAAAAGATCCGCAAAGAGTCATGGTCCGCAAAAGATCCGCAGAGACAAAATAAAGGCCGAAACGGACCAAAAAGGTCGGCACCGGCAACGCTGGGACCCTACCTAACCTACCTATCTATTTGAAAGAATGACAATAACAAACGTCAGAACAGACAGAACACAGCTGACAGTGACAGATACGAAACGTGTCACCAGTCTTTGGCGATCAATAACTAAATATTTTCGAAACCGCGCCATCTATTGTTGAGTAGCGTTATTAGTACCATATTGAGTTGGGTTCTAAAATCGCGTGGAGTAGTTAGTCTCGCAACCAATTCATTTTTCCGTAATCATGCCGTATTGTTCGATTTTAGAGTGTAGTCAACATGATAGTAAATAGGAGAAAAAATCTTCAAAATGGAGGTGTTTCGTATCATCGATAAGTAGGTAGGTACGATTTTCATAGTTTTGTAATAAAATCTAATTTTATTTCAATCCATCAATAATTCAATAGAAACTAATAGAAAGGTTAATATTATGCGATTAAGATAATGTTGATTTTGGATTGATTCTATACTTCGCTACTCAATTAGTGATGTAGTCAAGTCGGATGTTGATTTTATCGTATGATATCGATACAAGAAATTCGATTGTAATTTCAAATTTTAATTTGTAAATTATGATAAATATTACAATGTTAATTAATTATTTATTTAGTATTTACATTACAAGTCACGAAATAGACATCATTAGGTCCTCTAACCTTTATCTTAAATATTTGTAGGTTTCCCAAAGATGCAAACGTCAAAGACAAATGGATAGATGCAACGGGTAGAGTTAATTGGATGCCAACCAAATCAAGCACGACATGCGATAATGCTCTGAACATTTTTTAGAAGTCAATTTTAAAATATTAGATAAAGGATTATAAATATACAAGTACGAGACCTACAGCGCTTCCATCACTGAAAATAGTTAAGTTTAAATAAATTAAAATGTTCGCATACACCATTTACTAAAATTAAATTTATGACTTTCCAAACGCCAGTTTCTTAACAAATACGTTTTGTTCAAACACGTCCAGACCGGCTGAGCGCCAATAGCTCGGCCGGTGTGGACGGCGCACGGGCTTCCTCGGGCACACGTTGGCTCGGCCGAGCGCCGCTCGGCCCCGAGCCATGCGTTGTCGGTTTTTGCCGATGCTCAAAGGCGGCTCAGTCTGAGCTGCTCGCCCGGTGTGGACGGACGCAACGACACTCGCGAGCCAGTGAATCAAATTAAAAAACCCCCCGACAGATTTTCATGAAAATTGGCTAAGAACACTCGAAAAATAATAACTAACAGGCTAAAGGTTTCTTCGTCGCTTCTTCCTACATTTATATGTTAAGTACCTAATATTTAAAAACCTACCTATTTTTCTATCTAACTACGTTTCTCTTTTCTTTTTTTATGATATATCCAGACAACATAAGCTGCTCTATCGAATTATAAGACGTTGTCACGTCAAAAACTCAGCGATATCATATGTCCAACTATTATAGTTATGTCAGTATAACTATTTTTTTACTTTTTTAAAGTTGATAGAAATACTGACTAAAGTCTGACCATGTCATCCATACCTTTGTATTAATCCTTATCCAAATAAATTATTTCTGTTTATTACCTGTAGATTACTTTTTGAACTATTCAAATCGGACATTCCATTCAAATGATATTACGAATTTAAAAATGTCAATCTTAACAAAATACTATTAGAAAAATAAATGACGCCGCACCCGGGCAACGCAGCGAGGGAGGTAGGTAAAAATAATAATTAACTAATGTCCTCCTAGCCGAATATCAACCACGGCGGCCAATCTCATCGGAGACTAGCCAGATGCGCAGGACATATTATAGTGCACAAGTGTGTGCGCTGCTGTGTGGTGCTGGCTTAGAATTTGCACAACCCCAACTCTTCCCGCGGGTGTCGTAAGAGGCGACTAAGGGATATCCACCGGGGGCGGGCACGACCGGGGAGAGGTCAAACGCAGGACCAACGGCTTTGCTTTCTGAGGCACGCCCCCGTGCCTCGGAAAGCACGTTAAGCCATTTAACACCGCCAATCTCTTACTCCGGGCTGCTACAGTGAATTAGTTTTCCCCCTTAAGAGGCTACTAAGGGATATCCACCGGGGACGGGCACGACCGGGGAGAGGTCAAACGCAGGACCAACGGCTTTGCTTTCTGAGGCACGCCCCTGTGCCTCGAAAAGCACGTTAAGCCATTTAACACCGCCAATCTCTTACTCCGGGCTGCTACAGACAGTGAATTAGTTTTCCCCCTTAAGAGGCTACTAAGGGATATCCACCGGGGACGGGCACGACCGGGGAGAGGTCAAACGCAGAACCAACGGCTTAATGTGCTTTCTGAGGCACGCCCCCGTGCCTCGGAAAGCACGTTAATTAGTTTTCCCCCTTAAGGGGGATTTGCAAGGGGGAAAACTGGAAGTCAAACTAATGAATTTCTGTTTTCCCCTTGAAGATGACTAATCTTAAATATAAAAACTGGAATTAATTTTTTTGACTTCCAGTTTTCCCCCTCAAGGGGGATTTCAAGGGGGAAAACTTGAATAACCCAATACTTCTTGCTAGAAAATACCCAATAATACAAATCTTTGGCTGACCCGGGATTTGAAACCGGGACCACATTATCAGCGGTTGAACACGCGACCGCTATACCAACGGGGCAGTCGGATAAAAGTATAAAATGTCATGCCATAGAAATATTAGAAACCTACGTTTATCCCAATTTTTTTTTAAATTAATGTCCACCCGTGCGAAGCCGGGACGGGCCGCTAGTTATAGTATAATTTTAATTTATCGTAATGTATATTACTAAATTAATATTATATAATAATTAGCTGCTTAGATTATAAATAACAAAAGACAATTGTAATAAATAAATCAACAAACGAGCCAAGTCAACGGCAAAACTATTACTAGGTAGCCTAATTGCATTTACGTAGTAACAGCATTTATCTTAAGTCCAACAATCAATAGAGCGACGACTCAGCAATACTGCTGCGCGTGCTGCGACGAGCTGACCAGAAGTTCCCAGCAACCGCTGGAGGTGCCCCCTAGAAGTACCAGCATCCGCTGACGAGCTGCCCAGAAGTTCCCAGCAACCGCTGGAGGTGCCCCCTAGAAGTATCAGCATCCGCTAATGAGCTGCCCAGAAGTAGAAGAAAAAATCAGGTATCTATCGATATCGATAATGTAGTTCAAGGTGCAACCTGGTGCAGCCTTAATCGAGTAGCAGTCGATGGTCGACCTATCACGCGAATGTCAATAATAAGTATAAAACAATTAAGTTTATAATTGCGACCACCGACAATACCGCCATCTATGGTCAAGTAGCGGAATTAACTTGACAATCGAATGTTTGGTTACTAGAGACCGTAAATACGTTCTGACGCTAAAGTAAAATAAATCTTATCTTACTGACTTATACGTCAAGGTTTATTTCCAAATCTGTGACGTTGAGAATTCAGATTTATAGAACTTGAAATCAACACAGTGCAAAAATTATTGTTCTACCACAAAAATTTACGAAGTCATGACCAAATTACTAGCGATGTTCACTGAGTGACAGTCGCGGGCGCGTGTGACGTCACTGGGCCGCTCGCCGCCCTTTAACCGTAGGCAGATATCAGTTTTTAGTGAATTACTCCGAAACTATAAGTTTGGGGAAAAAAATGACCAAACCAAATAGACTCAGTTTTGAGAGACGCATCGAATTGATTTTTGGTGTAATGGTAGTATAGAAAAGAAGTACAACTTGGAACATGAATACTCCTATATTCAATAAAACAATCTGGTTAGGACACAAATTATGAAGAGAAAGAAACATTAAGTACTCAAGAACATTTAAGGATAAACACATACATTGCTAGTCACAAGAAACATGAACAATACTTAGCTTTTAGTTCTGTCTGGGTAGGCTGCCGATCCAAAAGTGGGCGCTGCCTTGCTTTTGGATCGTATTTAAAGACCAACAAACATATCGTTACAAAACCCTGCCTGCGGTGGGCGTTACCTCAAACCGCTTTTGGCGCGAAGAGTCATTACCACAATTTAAAATTTTCTTATTACTAAACAATATTTTCAGAACAAAATAATGAAAATAACTAAATAACCATGCTAATAAATGTGTCCTGAAATATTGCCCTCGATGCCCTACCCAGGTAAAATAAATAGTGCCCCAGTACTTTATGAGATATTTAGGTATTTCGTGTCCGTCAAGTTAGCAGCCCCGCCATGGAATTTGGTGGTTTCAACTATGCCAATAATTGTGTCCTGAAATAGTGCCTCCGATGCCCTTAGTAAAATAAATAGTGCCCCAGTACTTTAGGAGATATATAGGTATTTCAATGTGGCTGCTATCTTGACGTCAAGCTGGCAGCCCCGCTGATTTCGACGAATCTATAGCGAGATATGAATCATGAACTATGCCAATTAACTGTGCCTTACGGTATCTAGTTCTCCTGAAAATCTCAGAAATAGACCTCCTGCGGCTTAAAAGATATTTGGCTCCGAACATCTACATATAATTTAAAGTACAGACGAGTACCAAAAGTGAATTGTTCCTCGCACATCGATTCCCGTAAATTAGATTTTTGTAAAGGCGCCCACGCTTGAATTCCCTTCACGATGATCTCGCTTTTTTCGCGGTGTACAGTCGGCTGCGGCGTAGAGAAAATGAATAAAAACTTTATATATAAGTTAAAAATTATCTGAGCGTCGTCGTCTGGTCAAAGCGACGTGTGACGAGAGATGGTGAGTATCTGGCGCAGCGCATCAGCATTGCCAAACAGCGTGGCATGGCAATGCAGCCAGCAGCGTCTTGGGGACGCTTCCGACTGGTATTGATATGGATCACTTGAGCTACCTGTAGACTTTTTGCAACAGTCTGCAGTTAGCTCAATTGTTTCAATTGTAAATACAAGTATAATTTTCTTTGTTAAACATACCTAGATAATATAATATTCTCTCTAACAGGTATCGCTAGAGAGAACATTCGTGATATGATAATTTATAATTGTTTCGTCAGTACAAACCTAATTAAGAAGGCTTTTAGATGAAGTACCTACCTTCATAATAGAATTTAAGAAACATACACACAAAATATTTAAACTGAATTTTTAGGTATTTATTAGGTAAATTAGTTAACGTCAATATTATTGCCATTTATCGATTAACGCAAGTTAAACACTTGTTTAAGCAATTATGCACGATCAATTAATGGTTGCCAATTCATAAATAAAACTACCCATTTTTGTTCAATTCATTTTTCGTTTATTTTTAAACTCTTTCGTAGGTACGCTGTTTATTCTTCATTAATATATTCATGCGTATTGAAATTTATAAACCGTATAATTATAATTACCTAATAACAACATTTCAAAGCAAAATAACATAACATTATTATAAGTGCTAGGTATAATAAAACTACCTACTCGACTTTTTTCAATTCATTTTTCGATTTTTTGTACATTCTTTCGTACATTGTATTTTCTCAATTATACATGAGTAGACCTATTGAAATTTATAAACCGTAAATAATTAAGTAGTTACAAAATTTCAAAGCAAAATTTTCATGAAATATGAAGAACACTCGGGATAAAATTATCTATGACACAAAAAAACTAAACGAAAATCGGTTCATCCGTTTGGGAGCTACGATACGATACCACAGACAGATACACAGATAGGTACACTGACAGGTAGGTACACAGACAGACACGTCAAACTTATAACTATAACACCCATCTCTTTTTGCGTCGGGGGTTAAATAGAGAAGGATTATGCATCATTCATACCTATACAGGGTGTTCGAGTGCACTACCGAAAACAAGAGAGGGTGGTGCAGGACCCCAAAACAAAACCAATAAAAAAACCGTTGTCCGAAAAAGAAGTTGTAGCCGGATATTATTTTTTTACGATTTTTATTTGTTTTGCTAGCCAGCAATGTACACGTAAGTTTGCAAATGCCAAATAACGTAGGTAGGTTGTAGGTAAGTTGGTAATAGGTAGGAATGTAGATAACTACCTACCTACCTATCTAATTCTGGTGCAGCCTCGGTCGAACCAAAAATGGCACAAACTGAGCTCCTCCTCGTTCATGGCACAGCTGATGAGCACGCCTGATTAATGATTATGGACCGATGAACACGATCCAGGAATGTAGTAGATTAGATAAGCTAATAAAGTTATTATTACATAAGTTCGTAGTCGCGGGGAAGTATCACGTGTTGGTCCGGTGAATGACTGCGGATTTCAGCGGTGGACAGCGAGTGCGGGCGGGTAGCGTCTTGGAATACATTGCTGTTTTTTATGTTATTGGTTTTTTGCTCATTTAAATTACCTTGTTAATAATGAGATAGATATATTATGTTCATTAAGTGTTGTACCATGTACCTACCTAGAAAAAAATGAAAAAGGACGTTGATGGTTCAATATATTTATCGCGGTTTTTTTTTCGCTAAATATTTTCAAAATCATGGTCTTATTGCACCCCGTTTGGTAGTAGACTTGACACACATCCTGTAAAATCACTGTTACATCTAGAGAGTATGACCACAATACATAAATATACAGTAATCCGACTCCATACTAGACCGCCCGAATCGACGCACGCACATATAGGCGTCATTTACACGGCCGCTAAGGTAGTCTCGGCATGCACATCTATCCAGTGTCACGCCGCGCGCCGCGCGCCGCCGAGACTGGTCGCTGCGCTGAAGGCTGAACGAGTTTGTTGTGCCGCGAGCCCCGCGCTGTCAGCTCCCGTTTCGGTACATCAACGTTGCAAGTGCGCGAAATAATAAATTAAATAATGGCGGCATCACGACCACGAGTATACTGCAGTGTTTACGGGTGCCTAAACTCAACGTTCGTTAAACCAACACTGTAATTTTTTCGACTTCCTGCTAATGCTGAAAGGTAAAATAAATATAGTCTTTACCACGTTTTAGGGTTCCGTACCTGAAGTATAAGTAATGCCAATGTTACTAACAAATATTTATGTAGTACCTCCATATTATTTTTTCTGAAATTCACTTATTTTTGCCTACTTAGGTACTTATTTTGCGGTCTAAATGCATTCTACATTAAATATAAAAGACCTAATTTTGGTACGGAACCCTAAATATGCGAAGTCGACACGCAATTGTTTCTTCGGAGGTGGGTGATGGACAAATGATAAGTAGGTAGGTACTATCATTAAAAATGTATGGGAAATTCTGCTATATATTTAATGTAATATGTATGTAGGTATATATTAGCTTTTAGGGCGCTTTTCCTGTCATGCGTTTTTGCGCCCGCGCGTGCGGTTCTCGTCCGCGGGCATACCTATCAAAACACGCTCCGGGCCACACGCATCACAGATTTGGTTTTTGTAGGTAAGTACCAACCCTAGCGCTCCGCTCAACTGTAGGTATAAAGTTCAAAGAGACGGCTGAGTCATTCTACTGTATACATTTATCTACTGTGGTATGACATACTATGTCAATCGGAAGTCTGGCCTCTGAATTCGGACGACGCGTTAATGTATTACAACTAAGTACACATTTTGACTTTCATCTCCTCTCCCAAGGGAACCGTAAATACTGAATTCCGGGATAAAACGTATCCTATGTCCTTCCTCGTAGTATAAACTCAAATCGTGTCAAGTACCATTCGAATTCATTCAGTAGTTTCGGAGTGATGCGCGGTCAAGGAATTTTACTTTCATTTGGTATCCCACAAGGTTTAATACTTGTCCCTCTATTTTTCCTTATCTACATCAACTCATTTAACTGAACTTACGCTCAACGGTCACATATCACTGTATTCCGATGATTCATGTCATGTCACTTTTACTTTTGAAATCGCATTTGTAAGATTATAAACAACGCACAAGAGGAGTTAAATAGAGTATCTGTATGGTCTTAAAGCAAACTTCTCACAATCATTTTTAAATCCGGAAACAAAATAGTTCTCGACCATTATTATAGGCCACCAACAATTGACGGACAGACACTGTAGCAACAACAACACGAAAAATACTAGGTCCTAAGACACGGCACCCACCCACCCAGGATTGCTACGAAATAATTACTTATAGTCTGATGTCTTCCCCTTCAATATCTTCGATATACAATTTACAATTCTCTTATGAAACCGCATCTCTTGTACCAAATCGAATGTGTCTATTTTTAACTTCTCTGATTGCATGGCATGCTAATTTATTGGCGGGCGAGCGGGCGTTGCATGCGAATTGCATTTTGTTGCGCGTAATTGTTAATAAACATTATTTCATCCTAATATTTTCTTTTTGTGACAGCAGCATTTTAGTTTGTGATATTGGGATTTGTTGACATAACTTGCAGCTAAATGACACATAGGTCATAGCTTAATATTGACGAGTAGGTAGGTACGTTCCTAGCTTATACAGTCCCTCTTGGGAAAGTATTGAAAATCAGTTGGTAAGTATTTTGAAAAGAATATTCAATTTTCCGTTATAATTTATGCTGAATTTATCAGTACTACCTGCGGGGGGATGGTTCCTCTTAGGTAAGTAGGTATTTAATTCAGCCTGAAGGTATTTCAGAAGAGAATATTCAATACTGCCATTATAATTATGCTGATTTTGATGAGCGGATGGTACCTACCTAGATAGACCTTCGCAAACACATCCGTAGACATACTTAAAAGGATGTCCTACCAACTGTTTAGCATGTAGAGTAAAATATTTATATACAAATAAACAATTTTCAATTTCACTCAATAATCTACGTAACACCTATTTCTCAAAGTTTACGTCCTACCCGTCATGACCTACGGAGCTGAGACCATAGATGATTGCTGAGACGTGAACACTTACGGCAGGATTGGTCTACCAGTTCAAAGTCTCTCAACGAGCTTTGGAAAAAGCTATGCTCGGAGTTTCTCTGAAGGATATGATTTCTAACGAACTGAAGGATAATACATCCGACAGAGAACCAAAGTTATCGACATAACTCAAAGAATGAGCAAGCTGAAGTGGCAGTGGGCCGGCTATAATCCCACGAAGAACCTACGGCCGTGCTTGCTTACGGACAAAAAAGGTTAAATTCACATTTCGAAGTTATTCATAACTTGGTAATACTGTTGTTCAAATCTTACTATAATTATAACTACACTAAATCCAATGGTTTTGTTCTTTTGAGCTTTCTCACTATGTCCGGGTTGTCTAGGACCTGGATCAACTCGACGTTCACATGATGATGTAGCCTCTGTTCGTGAGCCTCTGCGTATTTTTGTATTATTGTGTCGACCACAGAAATCTGAATCAGATTTCTGTGGTGTCGACAAATTCAATATTCCGGCGCCGATAAGCATCGTCATTTCTTACGTAGGTATTCTAGGGAGCATTAACAAAATCTTTGTTTGTCTTTGTTATATTATGGCCCCAGAGCTGTATTCCATAGGTCCAGTTTGGCATGAGGACTTGTTTATATAATGGGAGTTTATTATGTACTAGCTGTACCCGTGACTTCGTTCGCGATTGCCATACCTGCCGACTGATTAAGTTCACATTTAACCACATAATATGAAACGCCATGAAAAAGACTTCGATGGACCTGTTAAACTTTTAATGGGTAAAAGATGAGTAAAAGTATCTATATTTTTATACCTAGTTAAATTGTGCATAAATCTACTACAAATCTACGGGAATAGCATGTTGTCATCTTCATTCAATCCCATTCCTTATCAACACGACTTTTAGCTATGACTTGGCCAGCGTCAGTGTTAAGAAGTGTCATACTCGTTTCACTTCTTACTCATAGTTCCGGTCAGCTGGGGCCCTATTCTGCTAAACTAATCGCTTCACTATGAGAGTGGTGTCGTCACAGAATGACACGTTTTGGTATTTTACCTTAAATGAAATAAATTATGATGAATGGAGAAATAGTTTCAAACTTGACACTTTGATGCAAGGGCATCAAAGTGTCAAGTTTGAAACTATTCATTTATCTCGCACGCACTACCTGGAGTTTTATTAATCTAAGGATTCTACATGATGATTCTGCGACGATTCCATAGTGTCTGTCATAGTGATCATCATTGTGAAACAATTGTATTGCAGAATTGGGCTCCTGATCCATTTGACTGATTGCTAATATAGATATAGCGATATAGTACTATCAGCCAACACATCTTTTTGTAGACGATCTCTAGCTCTTCTTTTTTCTTCTTGACGTGAGCTTTCCAGTGTAGCTTCGCGTCTAATGTAATGCCAAATACTTCGCTGTATTTTCGAATGGTATGATAATGATGGCCCCATTGATGAAAACTGGGTGATATTGAAATGATATTGATCTCTTTTATTTGTAGTTGATGACAGGTTGACAGGACACTGCATGCTTAACAAACACTTATTTAATTTGGGTATCATAGACAGCCCCCAGGAGAGGGTGCATCAAGGTGTTTGTAGAGTGCGATAGCATAGCTCCTCAACGACTACACTAAGTACCTCCGAGGACACCGAGGACGCCTGGGAAGGCATGCACCACCGTCAGGGAGCAGCTGGCTTTCCTGGAGGGCATCGGATGGTTAGACTAGCAGCCCCTGACGCCCAAAAAGGGCCCAACTGTGGCCTAGTTGCGGAAACCAGCCCAGAAACAAGTAACAAGTAAGTAACCCCATCTTCTACATCCCAGTATACAGGGTGTGTCAAGACTAATACCGAAAAATGGTGGGTTGCAATCAGACCATGCTTTTGAAAATATTTAACGAAAACAAACCCAGAAATATATGTATGTTGACCCATCAACGTCCTTTTTAATTTTTTTCTTGGTACATACCCATAGTACAACACTAAAAGAACTGTCTGCAAAAACCACATATACAAATAACTTAAAAAAACAGCAATGTATTCCAAAACGCTAACCGCCCGCACTCGCCCGCGGTCATTGACCCGACCGACACGTGAAACTTCCGCGACTACTAACTTATCTTTTCCATATATAATTAGTAAGATTTAAGTTGCGGCCATCACCTTGAAAGCATACCTAGGTACCACGAATTGATTAGTAACATTATAATTTAAAACATTTAATGCTGTCTAAAATAAGTACTTACCTACCTTCGTTTGTTAAGAACAGCTGACACACCCGCGGTTATTTTCAAAGGTCATCGTGCTGCCTAGAGAGTACCTACTTCGACGTTTTTTTGACCGGCGGTGTGCGGGGGGCGCGGCGGGGTTCACCAAAGGCCGTTTCGTTTTATTCGTAAAATTCAAATTCATATTCAAAATTTTTATTGCGACCTTATTGTACAAAAGTTATTAAAGTTAATCAGTCTCAAAATGGACCCGGCTAGGGCACAGCAAGATAAGTACTAGGTACTAAGTAATAACGCTAGGTTCTATGGATAAAGTTCGAACGCCTTGAGTTTTACCGACAATTTATAGGTACAGGCGCTTGCATAGTACCTGCTTATTACCAACTTACCTACGACCTACGTTACCTACGTTATTTAGCATTACTTAACTATTAACAAGCTAAGCTATTAACTTACGTCTACATTACTGGCTAGCAAAACAAATAAAAATCTTAAAAAAAAATTGGTTGCCTGTAAAGTCGGTTTACTGACGATAGTTGAACGTGACAACGTCTTAAGAAAATACCTACTGATGGAATGGTAGCATTTGATACTCGATCAAAACATGTAAATGTACTATAGTATAGTATAGCAGCTGTCCACGCAGACGCATCGCTCACTCAAGTAGGAGAGAGACGGATGTCGAGCGCTCTCACTTGCACTTCAAGCACAGATTAGATAACGTAAAGCCTTACATGGAACGCCTCAGAGCGAGGTAACGCCTCAGAGCGAGGTAACACCGCACGACGTCATGTTTTTTCGTGCGTGCAGCCGGCTCTATCGAATTATAAGACGTTGTCACGTCAATAATATCTCCGGCTACATTTCTTTTTCGGACAACGGTTTTTTAATTGGTTTTATTTTGGGGTGCTTCACCAATCCCCTTGTTTTCGGAAGTGGTCTTAACACTCCATGTATGTTTGATTCCGTTATCTTTTTTAAGTCTTCTTCATTACTGAAAAACAGTTTTCCAGCTCAATTTATTCACTAGGTGCTGCTTCAATCTTGAGTTCTTTGTTTTTCAGGTCTATTTAATCTCTTTGTTTTGCAAGTAATGGGCAGTTTCCCTTATGGGTCTCTCTTGTTTATTTTCATGGAAGTGTCAAAGGCAGTTATTTTCGTTCAATCAGATTATTTTGATGTAGAACGTACTGAGTATAGATTAAGGCGGTACCCTACCTCGTTATTGTGTGAAGAGGATAGGCATAGGATTTCGCGTTCACATGAGCGGGACAGAGCAAAGCGGCGTAAGCCCAAAAATCAAGTTTTTAGTAGTTATTTGCTCCCCACAAACATTAGAATAGTTAATTGAAAAAAATGCAACATATAAAATGTTCTTTATACTTAGCTCAATTACTATGCTTAATCTCAAGATCGTATCATCTGTATTTATTGAGAAATTAGGGTTTTAGTAAAAAATTAGAGGTAACTTTGCGATTTTTTTCTATCAAGAAAATTTTATGGAATCGTGTTTTCGAAACATATGATCGATAGAATAAGTCCTGAATTTTACCATATATAAATTTCAAAGTTAAATATTCAGTAGTTTGGAAGATATGGAGGTCCGACGGAGTTGAAAATAAGCAATTTGAGGGTAGGTACCCCCTTAAATAGCACGGACAATCTCATAGCCGAGAATCCTTTCCCAGACCCCCAGGAAGTAAATGGTCTGCGCTATACCGAATAGCGGTGCGAGAACCATGATACGGCAAGTAATGCCTTTGAGGAAAGCGAAGGGTCCTTCGTTCTTTAGGGTTGTCCTGTAATAATCACACTCATATTATAAATGCGAAAGTTTGGATGGATAGATGAATGGATGTTTGTTACGTCTTCACGCCAAAACTACTGAACAGATTGGGCTGAAATTTTGCACCGGTGTAGCCTTTGTTTCTGTTATCTGTGGGTGTAGCTCTATGCCTAGAATCAAACATAGACAACTTTTTATCCCATAAATCTGTTCCCATGGGATAGATAATACCTAAACGAAAATCGGTCCGTTTGGAAGCTACGATACCAAAGACAGATACACAGATACATATTTACATAGATACACAGATACACCGACAGACACGTTAAACTTATAATATTTTTAACCCCGACCGACGCAAAAAGAGAGGGGTTCCTCTCTTTTTGCGTCGGTCGGGTTTAAAAATTGAAGTGTATGTTTGTTACGTCATACAACAGCTTCCAAATACATATAAAAGTACTAGCTGCGCCCCGCAGCTTCGCCCGCGTGGAAATTTTTCTGGATAGGGACACCCTAGCGGTATGAAATATACTTTACGAGTTATTCTCATACCTACCAAATAATATAAAAATCATATAAATCGGTCGAGCGAGCCGTTGGAGCCGTTCCGGAGGAGTGTGACCTGACCACAAACACCGTGACCACAATGACCGTTTTATACAACGTTGTTTAGGTATTATAGATAATACTTACATCTTTGGCGGTTCAATTAATATATAAATAAGTACTTAATAGATAGATATTTTTGTATTTGATACATTAAATCGAAGTATTGATTAGTAATACTTACCTACCGATAAAGGAAATACCTCGATGTTGATCTCCACCTTTATTGAATCAAATCAAATAAAATCAGAAAACGTTTATTTGCAGCTAAGACATAAATTAAAAACCGTTATTGGTGGTGTTTGAACAGGTAATTATTGAACAACAAGGCATTTTGTTTTTCTAATATGTCACTCTTCATTTTCAAGCGTAAAGTCAAAGAGCATTAGGTAAGTACCTATTTTTATGATTCTGTTGAATTGTATATCATAATATATAAAGCTAATTTATTCAATTTATATGTGTATATAATTAATTATAGTATATGTTTAAGTTAGGTATAGGATTTTATGTATTGTATTCATCGATCAAGTATGCGGCCTCCCCCGTAGATACCTAGAACCTTACAAGAATGACACTCAAAAGTGTCCACGTTTTGTTTTGACGCAGACAGTTTGCGCAGAGCCTGTCAAGTTTTTTGCATGCGGAACAAGAGATTAGTGGAGTCAAATTTATTTTATTTTATTTTGTAAGTAGGTAGGAAGGTACCTAAAAATAATTTATAGGTACACTGTTTATTTTTATAAGGATTATAAAATCAACAGAATTCAGGTAAAGATAACGAATCATTTATTGATACAACTATAAATTAGCGACGCAACAGTCAACAAACAAAAGGGTCATTTCGGACATAACAATATGATAAATAAATTAACAAAAGCTAGTGAAATAAACCTAAAATACAATTTCAGGCTGGTACTTTCAATTTAAAAGAACTAGTGTCTGCCTGCGGCTTCGTAAGAGTTTTTCTATGGGCCAAAAAAAACGTTATTTCAAGTCAACTGGGATCTTATAAAATACTTTTGAACTTACGCCATATGAACACATTATTTATTATTACCTACTATTAAATAAAAAAAAATTTGAAACAATAGCCGCTCCATTCATCAACTTAGAACAAAATAAATATTTTTACATAGGCAAACCCAACAACAATATTTAATGCTGATTTCTCAAGTATATAAGGCTCAATTGGCTCATATCACAATACACAGGTAAAAATTACATTCAAACTTACTGAAAATAAGAAATTCCATCCTTTTTCTGTTGCTTGGTCGGTCGATTATTGCATTTTTTATACGAGCACTTGACCATGCTTTCGGTGCGAGAGCTAAAATGACACTAGTTGAAAAGGTATCCCAAAATGCCAAATGGGATACCTTTTGATACTGACGTTTTCAGGGCGCGTATTGTGCATCTAAGGGGGGCCGGCCGGAAATTTTTGATTGATGATTGTATTATAATATTATGTAGTAGTCTATTTAATAAGTAGGTTAAAATTAAATCTTGTATCCTTGTTTTTACACAAATTTGTCTCTCTCTCCCAATAAGGTTTGCTGGAATAGAACTCTTTTTAGGGTTAAGCTCGCCTTTGCCATTATTTTTCCTGGTAAATGTTCTACATGTACCAATTATGTACAATAAAGAATTATGAATTATGTCGCAAGCGGGAAGCTGTCGGGAGCGGACTGGAGATCGCGGCGAGAAACTAGGCTCTCCAGCCAATATTTTTAACACGCATACAGCTTTTACCTGCATAAACTTTTTACTAGTATAATTTTCTTTGTGAATAAAAGTGTTTCTTTATACTTTTTACGTCTAGGTATCTCGATATATTTCTGTGATTATAAATAATAATATATAATAAATAAATAATGCTGGACACACAGCATTATCTAGCCCCAAGCTAAGCAGAGCTTGTGTTATGGGTACTAGATAACTGATATACTTAATACAATACACTACATATATAGATATTTTTTATTATACATAGAAAACATCCAGAACCCCCTGGACAAAATGTCTGCAGATCGTACAAACATTTGTCCCGAGGCGGGAATCGAACCCGCAACCTCCTATATGATTACAGACTTCGACAGTAACGTACTACTACTATTAAAAATGTTCTTTCTAACTTTCCGTACCTATGTTTTTGGTTGGATCGATACGACGACGGGACTTTCAATAGCAAAAAGCTGATATCGTAGCGGGTAACTTTCATTTTAGTAAGAGATTGAGGGTTCCGCGCAAAAACAGTTGGTACACATGAAACTGTAGATTCTACGCGGGCACAGCTAGTTCATCTACTATATAAAAATATATCTCCCTATAAAAATAGGTCGGGTTTTCCTTCCTGACGCTATAACTCCAGAACGCACGAACCGATTTCCACGGTTTTGCATTTGTTGGAAAGGTCTCGAGCTCCGTGAGGTTTATAAGAAAAAATTAAGAAAGTGGGAAATATAAATTTCCACGCGAGCGAAGCCGCGGGGCGCAGCTAGTAATATAATATAACAAGGTACACTTACGCAAAGCAGTCCCACACGTTCTTATATTTGCTTCCCCCAGTAGTCTGCATGCGTGTTTTGACAACGTCAAAGGGATTGACAATTATTGCCGCGGTTGTACCCCCAAGAAACCCAGATAAAAACGTCCACCTACAAGTATCACACTAATATTATAAATCCGAAAGTTTGGATGGATGTATAGATGGATGGATGTTTGTTACTTCTTCACGCCAAAACTACTGAACGGATCGGGCAGAAATTTTGCATACAGATAATTCTAGGCCTGGAATAAAACATAGGCTACTTTTTATCCCATAAATCAGTTCCCGTGGGATAGAAATCACCTTTAAACGTTTTCATAGAATCAACGCGTGCGAAGCTGCGGGCAGAAGCTAGTTATTAATAAATAAATAAATAAAAGTGTTTTATTTCAGACAATCAACATGGGTCCATACATACACGAGAAGCTATTTATCACACAAAATAAAATAGGCTCTCTGATAGGATGAGCCGAGGATAATCGATCAAAGAATGAGCTTCATTCATTGATCACCCTCAAGACACTTCCAGAGTGGAGATGATAGGCACTCTGCCACAGTCCTCAGGATGCTGTTGCGATTGTCCCGCATTTTGTGCATCAGGGACGCTGTCTTTTTGCGTCTTCTTGCGATAGCATGGAAGCCATCAGTGTGGTACTGCGCAAACATCCCCGTAGCACTGCAGAATAAGGGCAGTCACAGCATCATCGGAGATATATTATTTTATTGGATTCGTAGGGTGTCCATCGATTTTTTGGTATGCCGGACCCGCAGACATCCCGTGTAAAAACTCTGACCAAGTTAAAAGCATTTCAGAGCTTATTCCTTTGAAAAGCGTGATTTTAACTTGATCCGTGCAACGGGAAAATCTGCGAGCCAACATGTTACCTACCTCGAACCGACAGAGCCCTACGTAGGGAACGTAGGGCTCAACGTCAGCTTTAACGTGAAGCTTCCACGTCTTCATCGTCCTTAAGGTCGTCGGCAAGTAGGTATATGTCCAAGATATTTAAATTTCGTCAAGCGATTAATGTTCATGCCGTTAAGGGTAATAATAAGCTTCTTCTCTGGACGTTTATCGGCGGCCTTAAATACCATGTATTCCGTTTTCTTTACATTAAACAATGTGTCTGGTTACCGGTGTCGGAGACTTTGGGGGGATGAAGTACGGTAAATTTTATCGACAAATCACTATCCCTATTTTTTTTTTCTCGCTCCCTGATAAAATGGCAGCCATTTTGTTTTCTTTTGCCTCGAAGCACGGGTGCTTGTATTGTTTAAGCTATAGCTACCCATGCAGAGGTTCTAGGAGGACGATAGAGGACTCATTTGATTGCCAATAATGTAGGCAATAAAGCAATGATAACATTGTTGCATTTTCTATTTTATAATAGAAGAAAAGAGAATTTATAAAACAACTAGACGATCGCCTCGCGGTTTCACCCGCGTATTTCCCGTTCCCGTGGGAATTCCGGGATAAAATATAGCCTATGTCACTCCCTGAGAAGTAAGCTTCCTAACGGTGAAATAATTTTTCAAATCGGACCAGTAGTTTCGGAGCCTATTCAATACAAACAAACAAATAAACAAACAAACAATCAAATCTTTCCTCTTTATAATATTAGTATAGAAAAAAGGTTATTTTTTCAACATTTTTTTGAAACTTTTACCTTTTTCATAAAATTGAAACTGTCAAGCTACATGTTTTTTGTTTTTTAACAATAGTACAGAATGTGTGCTTCAAAATAAGTTATGCATCTTAGCCTTGAGTAAGATAGTTTAGAAGTTATGACGATTTGAATCTGACCCTTGAAAGTTTAAATATCCCGCTAATAAGCAACTGGACTCACGGTTTCGAGGAATTGCGTGTCCATAGACAATTCTGTGCTTTGTTGTAGATAAGGACGTGCTGAAACTGAAAAAAAACGACGCGCTGTCAGATTAATTTTTGTTAAGTTTTGTATTTTTCGCTGACGAAAGTTAACAGAAATGGAAGATTTCCATTATTCCAGCCAGGACGTGGCCAACATCCATTTCGTCTATGGATTGTGCAACGGGAACGATAATGCTGCTGTAAGAGAGTATGCGAGAAGATTTCCCAATAAACCAACCCCGAATGCTCGCACATTCATACGACCATACCATTTTAGAAGACAATAAAGGAATGCGTTCGTTAGGTGCTCTTCTAATACCATTTTCGGCGAGGTTGAGGTGTAGTCGTATGAATGTGCGAGCATTCGGGGTTGGTTCAGTGGGAAATCTTCTCGCATACTCTCTTACAGCAGCATTATCGTTCCCGTTGCACAATCCATAGACGAAATGGATGTTGGCCACGTCCTGGCTGGAATAATGGAAATCTTCCATTTCTGTTAACTTTCGTCAGCGAAAAATACAAAACTTAACAAAAATTAATCTGACAGCGCGTCGTTTTTTTTCAGTTTCAGCACGTCCTTATCTACAACAAAGCACAGAATTGTCTATGGACACGCAATTCCTCGAAACCGTGAGTCCAGTTGCTTATTAGCGGGATATTTAAACTTTCAAGGGTCAGATTCAAATCGTCATAACTTCTAAACTATCTTACTCAGGGCTAAGATGCATGACTTATTTTAAAGCACACATTCTGTGCTATCGTTAAAAAACAAAAAAACATGTAGCTTGACAGTTTCAATTTTATGAAAAAGGTAAAAGTTTCAAAAAAATTTTGAAAAATAACTTTTTTTCGTTTTATAAATTCTCTTTTCTTCTATTATAAAATAGAAAATGCAACAATGTTATCATTGCTTTATTGCCTACATTATTGGCAATCAAATGAGTCCTCTATCGTCCTCCTAGAACCTCTGCATGAGTAGCTATAGCTTAAACAATACAAGCACCCGTGCTTCGAGGCAAAAGAAAACAAAATAGCTGCCATTTTATAAGGGAGCGAGAAAAAAAAAATAGGGATAGTGATTTGTCGATAAAATTTACCGTACTTCACCCTCCCAAAGTCTCCGACACCGGTAACCAGACACATTGTATATGAGCCCATACTTATTAGCGTAGTTCTCACAAACTCTCAGTAACTCTCTAATAACCCCCACCGTCGGGCTGAGCAACATCATGTCATCAGCGTAACTAATGTTTTTAAAACGAACGCCGTTCATACGGCAGCGAAACACTTGCTGCTGAGCCCGTCGATAAGGTCGTCAACATACAGATTGAAGAGCTTGGGAGAGCTAAGTCCTCCCTGTCTCACCCCACTCTCCAACCTATAAAGAACTGGCCCACTTAACATTATTTGTTTGGTTATCATAACAGTACTTAAAAATCTTTACTAATGGTTTAGACCTATTATTTGACTCTTCGGTTGGAGAGTTGGAGAGGTGTTGCGCTTGCGCGTCTCATCAATGCCAGTGCGGTACTGCTATTGAACAGCTTGGTCACCACGGATTATCGGGTACTAGGACCGCCGCCGCCGCCGGTCGGATATCTTGCCATGCCAGCCTTAACGACATCATCCGGCGGGCCTTTATCTCCGCTAACATACCAGCTATTCTCGAACCTAATGGTTTGTTGCGTGACGATGGTAAGAGGCCCTGCGGTATGGAACTAGTCTCATGGAAGCTGGGGAGGTCCATTGTGTGGGAAACTACTTGCGTCGACATACTTGCTCCATCCCATCTTCCGAAGATATTCGTGAGGGCTGGTGAGGCCCTAGGTCCGTGGGGTACAGAGGTTCTCCGGGTTTAAAAAAATATCTGAGCGTCTGGTCGAAGCGTCCCGAGAGCTGGTGAGTATCTGCCGCGGCGATCTGCGATCCCTAGCATTCTAAGAAGACTTGCCTATTTCAACTTACCAGAATGGCGGGGCAATATCAGTCGGCTTCTTCTTCGCCCATTGTATGGTGTTGATCAAATAAAATACAGGGAAGTACGCGGCATTAAATATCACGTCACGTAAGGCTGTGGCCCCAATGCCTTTGTACAAACCGAGTATGCCTCTCTTGGCTAACACATCTTTTATTAGCTGCTTGGCTGGGACTGGCTTGATCACTTTGCCCTCTGTGGATGAAAGGAAAAACAATACAATTGGAAGTAGGTATGATACGATAATATATTATAAACTAGTTCATGCCCGCGGCTTCGCACGCGTTGTTTCTATAATCTTTTAAAGGTGATTTCTATCCCATGGGAACTAATTTATGGGATAAAAAGTAGCCTATGTTTTATTCCAGGCCTAGAATTATCTGTATGCAAATTACAGCCCGATCCGTTCAGTAGTTTTGGCGTGAAGAAGTAACAAACATCCATCCAAACTTTTGAATTTATCATATTAGTGTGATAAAGAAATAATTATTATATTATTATAACTAGGTAGGTACCTATTTTAAGAAATCAAATAATATCGCAATAATTATCGTCTTCGACGGGGCTTGAACCCTTTCGACGGGACTTTGTTGTCCGTTTGTCTGTCTGTCTGTTTGTCTGTCCGTCTGTCAACACCCTTTTCTCAGGAAACGTCAAATACTCAAGTCCGTACGTAAGCTCTTGGAGCCGCGATATAAATCAAAACTTCTAAATTTAAGTTAAGAGGGCTATTACAAGAAAACGCGAATCCCACAGTTACCTGGTTCAAATTATATGCTTTTCGTTCGTTGCTTGAAATAACAATTGATTGATAGTAATAGTTCCTTTCTCTTCTACAGTAATAATAGAATAAATTTTAGATAACTTATTTGTTTATTTTATAATAATCATTCTATCGATGCATGTTCAGGTAAGAACTCTCGGAGACCTGTTTTGGGAGCTCTAATTTGTAGATTCTATTGAATATAGACAATCAAAAAAATTTTTTTAGGTAACAAATATTGATACTTCCAGTGATATTTATAGATATAAATAGCGGGAGCTCAATGATTGAAACACCGAGTCAACGATCCAACTGTTTTATTGCGCTACCCTCGAATCTAGGTACATTAAAATAGGTAGGATACCACACGTCCCCCCCTAGAAAAAAAAAAAAGAAAATCTTATATAATTACTTAAAATCTAACAAAGAAATATAACGTTACTTGGTAAGAACCAACTAATTTTTTAAAAGTAAACAACTTTTAAAGTTATAGAAGGTAATTGCCAACCTGACCTGACACAAATTACAATAAACAGCGATTAACATTAAACCTAAGTAGGTACCTAGTTGTGTAAGCTGCAATGCCAAGTTTATCTATACAATACAATGATGTACCTACTTATGGCGTTGAATCGTAAACAAAACTGTAATTAATGTAATTATCGAAGCATAGGTATATATGCTAAAATATATGTAATGCAAATTAATGGAAATAAATAGCCCAGCATAGGTTTTACGAGCTTAACTTTTATCTTCCAGTATAATTAACAATGTTTAGTTTAAGTAAAAGTTTATTAATTTTACATTAGAAGATTAACTGAGACATAAATGCAGAGTTAAGATAAACAGAGAAAAAAAAAGGACTTATCTAGGTATACAAAGATTATTAGGTATTCAGGTGGGTAATTAGTCTAAACTTTATAATTCTTATCTTTAAATGTACAGGCGCGCTTGGGGCGATCTTTTACCCACGGGCTTTGAACCGGTTCTGGTTCTATTTCGCTAATTGGGACTGCAGGTGCGTCAGAGGTGTCTTTAGGACTTGGAGACTTTAAGATTTCAATCTCATCAGTAATCGCGTCATCAAACTCATCATCATCGTCAACGGTCATCATACGGTCTGAACTAATGGGTAAAATAGTGGAACGTCGCACATGAGGTTTCCCTATGGGTAGTAATTGATCAATGTGCCTTTTCCACTCGCGTCCGTCATCGGTACGTACACGATATGTAAGCGGGGCGTCCCGTGCTGTGACCACGGCCGGCGCCCACTTCTCCTTGGAGGCGCGGTAGTCCCGCGCCAGCACGTTCTTACCTGGGTCTGCGCTGCGCTCCACGCCGGGTGCTGCGCGCGCTGCGCGGCCGGCTGCCGCCTCGCTAGCGCGCTCGGCGCTGGGCCTCAGCACGTCCAGCCGCCCGCGCAGGCGTCTGCCGAACATTGCGACCGCCGGCGCCACGCCCGTTGTGCAATGTTCGCAGTTTCTGTACTGAAATAGAAATTTGCTGACCGCGGTATCGACGTCGACGCCTTCGTGTACTGCCTTTTTCATAGCACGCTTCGCCAACTTGACTGCGTTCTCCGCCGCACCGTTTCCGGCCGGTCTGTAGGGGCTTGTAATTGTATGAGTGATGAAGTTTTTATTCATGAAGTTACCGAACTCTGAAGACCCGAAAGGAGGGCCACCGTCGCTTACGATTTGCGAGGGAAGACCGAAACGTGCGAATAGTTCCCTTAATTTATGAATAGTCGACGTGGCGCTCGTGCTCGACATCTTCTGTACCTCGATCCACTTGCTGTGCGCATCCACAGACACCAGATAGTGTTTACCCATAAACTCGCCGAAGTCGATGTGCACTCGCTGCCAGGGGCGCGCGGGAAACTCCCAGGGGTGCAGCATGGAACGCGGGGGCGCGTCGCGTTGCTGCCGGCACGCGCTGCACTCCTTCGCGATACCTTCAAGTTCGCTATCCAGAGTGGGCCAGTACACGTAGCTACGAGCTAAATTTTTCATTTTAACCACGCCTAAATGACCCACATGCAGCTCAGCTAATACCTGTTTCCTTAAGAATTCGGGCACAATAACGCGATGATTGTATAAAATGCACCCATTATCCATTACTAAGCTATCTTTCCTATGGAAATAGGATTTTTCTAATTCGGACGTAATTTTAGTTGGCCACCCATTCATTAGATACCCTTTTATTTTATTTAACACCTGGTCTTTCTGCGTCCATGTAGACACCTCCTTAGCACTGATAGGAAAAGATTCCTCGACGTAATTGACATACGAAACCGAAACCAGTTCATTACATTGTTTGCGTTTGTTTGGCAACGGCAGTCGAGATAACGCATCAGCGTTACTGTTATCACTAGATTTGACAAATTCAATCTCAAAATCATACGCCGCCAACTTGGTGGCGTATCTTTGCAACCTACTTGCCGCCGTAACGGGTAAACCACACTTTGGACCGAAGATGAACGTAAGCGGCTTATGATCGGTTTTAATGATAAACTGACGGCCAAAAACGTATTGATGATGTTTGTTTACACCAGCAATGATCGCGAGTGCCTCCTTATCTAGCTGGCTATAATTTCTCTCAGCTGCGTTCAAAGTGCGGGAAGCGAAACAAATAGGACGTTCATCCCCGTTCGGGTATCGATGTGATAGAACACTGCCGATGCCGTAAGAGCTACTATCAACTGCTAGCACTAAAGGTAGTTCAGGGTTATAGTGAACCAAAACTTTGCTGCTTAAAATCACAGTTTTGATTTCATTAAAAGCTTGTTCGCAGTCTGCAGACCAAAACTACTCAGTTTCTTTGCGTAACATATTATGTAACGGGTGTAAGATGGTACTTAGCCGGGGTATGAATTTAGAATAATAGTTTATCAAACCAAGGAAAGATCTCAGCTGAGTCACATCCTCCGGCGCGGGTGCATCTACAATAGCCTTTAGCTTGTTAGGATCTGGGTGCAAGCCGTGCTTATCAATAATAAAGCCTAAATAGGTAATACTATTTTGCATAAAACTACATTTCTCCATTTTTATTCTCAAACCGACCTTACGTAAACGAGATAAGACGGCTTTTAAATTCTCAATATGTTCCGATCTAGTTGAACCCGTGACCGCTATGTCATCTAAAAACACAGCCGTGCCCTTTAACCCTCGAAGCGTCTCTTCCATAAACTTCTGGAATTTCTCTGGAATGCATGTCAGGCCAAACGGTGTGCGATTGCAAATGAATGTGCCGATGTGTGTCGTGATTGCACTG
This sequence comes from Eupithecia subfuscata, assembly GCA_963564075.1. Lineage (NCBI taxonomy): Eukaryota > Metazoa > Arthropoda > Insecta > Lepidoptera > Geometridae > Eupithecia > Eupithecia subfuscata. The sequence continues at coordinate 1,956,588 of OY751116.1, read as the reverse complement.
TAAGCTCGCGAACCTTCATCCAAAAACAATTGCTGATATGCGTTTGTGAGGTCGATTTTAGAATACTGTTCACCACCACTCAACATGGCAAACAACTCCTCGATTCGTGGCATGGGGTACGGATCGCGTATCAATTTAGGGTTAACGGTTACTTTGTAGTCACCACATATGCGAATTTCACCTGATTTCTTAATAACTGGTACAATCGGTGTACCAAAATCCGAATATTCTACTTTAGTAATTGTACCCTCTGCCTCGAGTCGCTGCAGTTCAGATTCTACTGGCTTACGTAAAGCTAACGGTAACTGCCTAGCTTTCATAAAAACAGGTGTTTTATCACTTAATCTCAAAGACAGCTGTTTAGTGCACGTGCCCAGTCCTGGGGCGAACACGGTTGGGAACTCTTGGCGCAAACTTTCAACAAAGTTATCATCGGATAAGTTAAAAATCATTTCGTTAATTTTAATTTTATCAATCTTTAATCGACCTAGCCAAGCTCTGCCCAGCAAAGGCGGGCCCCCATTTTTGATAACAAACAGCTTAAGATCCTTCGCCGTGTGCGTCCCTATCACAACATTGACAACAATAAATCCCGCTACTTCGATCTTAGTTCCGTTGTAGGAATGTAAACAAACATCGTGACCGATCAGCGGCGTCTGCTTGAAGAGTTCATCATAACAATGGGTATTAATTGTGGATAACTTACTGCCAGTGTCCAGTTCAAACATGATCACCTTACCGTTCACCTTCGCTTGCACATTAAAAGGCCGATCACTATTATTGCACACGTTGATATTATTCAGATCGCACTCCGAATCACTAGCACTATCGATATAGTTCTGCCCTCGCCCTGAAGGACGACCTTCCCCCTGGCGAGCAGTACGTTTGCACATCACTTTTAGGTGGCCCTTCTGGCCACACGCATCACAAGTGTAATTTTTGAAACGACAAAAGGTGGCACGATGCCCCTTTCCACAACGCCAACACGCCGCCTGGTGCGCGCTCTGTCCGTCGGTCGCCGCTGGTTCACTCGCGGCGCGACCCGCCGTCGTAGCAGCGCCGCCGCCGCCGCCGCCACCGCCGCCACCGCCGCCGCCCCTGCCGCCTGCTGGCGGAGGGCGCGCGCGTTTTCCCGTGCTCAGCCGATGCACGGCCTCGCCCGCCGTCGTCGTCGCGGCCGTCGCCGTGCTGCCCGCCCCGGTACCGCTACTGATCTGCGCATGCCGGTCAGCCGCCTCGAGCGCCAAGGCTAACTCGACCGCTTTCTTGTACGTCAGGCCCGGTTCGGCGAAAAGCCGCGATCTCATGTCGTCACTTAGCAGCCCCGACACAAATTGGTCCCTTAAATTCTCTTCGAGATTCGTTTTGAAGCTACACGTACTCGCTAGGTGTTTGAGAACTTGCAAATAATCGCCGAGACTTTCGCCGCCATTTTGACGCCTCAGACGAAAAATATGGCGTTCAGCTATTTCCGAGCGCTTTGGTTCGAGATGGTCGCCGACTATTTTCACTAACTCCGTGAATGTTTTAGACTCCGGATTTTCTGGTGCACATAAATCACACATAAGATCATAAGTAGCCTCGCCTACTAGCGTCACTAGTGTAGCTACACGTAACTCCGGTTTGATTTCATTGAGCGTTATGAACTGTTCCACGCGTCGAATGTATGCCGACCACTTTTTACTCGTAATATCAAACTGTTCGATTTTTCCGATCGGCATTTTATTGTCACTTGCACATAACACGATAACACGTTAATTTTTTGGTGTATTTCGCAGTTTACCTCGTCGCCAGTGATATTTATAGATATAAATAGCGGGAGCTCAATGATTGAAACACCGAGTCAACGATCCAACTGTTTTATTGCGCTACCCTCGAATCTAGGTACATTAAAATAGGTAGGATACCACACTTCCGTAATAATAGAATACATTTTTGTTAAAGGCCTTAATGTAAAGAAATAAATAACTGAAGCGAATTCAATTATCGACCGAAAAGGCTTCGAAACAAACCCCAATATCTCCGAAGTTCTATATCATTTTGACACAATATTTAAACCAAAATAATCTTCAACATTTGCTTAAACTACAATTTTAATTTTATTTTTTAATTCACTTTTTTTATGAATTATTTAAAAGTACATAGTATATATTTCATTGCGCCGGCGAATGCCGGCGATTTACCCTCAGCCCTCAGCAGTACCGCGCGAGCGCTTATCGAGGGCAGACCTATGTCAGTTCAATCGCGAGACAATAGAAAGTTACGCTTGAATAGCTCGCCGCACGCTCGGTGCGTTGCGTTAAATAAAAAAAAACAAGTTGCGCCGAGATGTAAAAGCGCTCTTAACGCACTCAATTTCAAAATATTCGGACATAAACGGCTGTAACTTTCTTACAGCCGTTTATGTCCGAATATTTTGAAATTTCCAAGGGAATCAGATACACCCATAACCTATAGGGTACTTCCCGTAGACCTAGAATCATGAAATTTGGTGAGCAGCAAGGTCTTGTAGCTCAAGTACCTAAAGGGAAAAACTGATAACCATAAATTTGTAATTTATTCACTATAAAAATTACTTTTAATGCTCGCCATGGACCAAACCTATAGGGTACTCCCGTAGACCTAGAATTATGAAATTTGGCAAGAAACAAGGCCTTATAGCACAAGCAAAGGAAAAATTCCGAAAACAGTAAATTTGTAAATATTCATAAAAAAAGATACTTTTGATTCTCGACATGGACCAAAACCCATAGGGTACTTTCCGTTGACCCAGAATTCTAAAATTTTGTAAGAAGTAAGGTCTTATAGCACAAATATAGGGAAAATACAGAAACTGTAAATTTGTAGTTTATTCACAGGGGGGTATGGGTAAAATTTCAACTTAGTTCAAAATATTTCAAAATGTATGAGACCTACAGATATTGCAAAAACTTTTCGAAACCGTAAAAACGGCAGGTATATTATCAGGACCTGCTGATTTATTAAGGTCGAGGGTCTTGAACAGTTTGAGAACCTCATCTTCATGCACTTCAACCATGCCGATGTCAGCTGACGACGTCATCATCGGGCAGTTGAGAGTTGGTAGTGACATTGGCAAATTATCGATTAAAATAAATTATTACATTCATTATAGACCTTTCTTTGCCTCCGCAATAATCCTGCCAGCGTCTTGCATTTGAATCTTCAGCAGCTCCATGGGAGTGGTGATGATGATCTGACAAGCACCCGCCATGCCGCCCGCCAAAATTTGATAGGAGATTGGCAGAAAACTGTAAGAGTAGAGACAAGATAAGAAGTCACATTTCACAGTTGTCAATCTTAGCTTGTTAGAGAGGCTACATATTTCATTACCTACAATAAAATTATCGATAAAAATATGAATAATTTAAGTATGATTTTTAAATTTATGGGCCGGTTCACGCGGACTGCATTTTGTTCAATCTCATCACAGAAGTTCCAACAGGTTCTCGGGAATAGATTTTTTGCCATGGATCCCACTGGATGACGCTGACGAGACCCTACACAATCTGGTCGAAGTTGAAGGACGAGGGCATCAAGTTCTTCCAAAAGCAGCGTACTGGCAAGAATTCCGGGCTTCAGAACTTCTTCAACACCGCCCTTCACAGTGGGAGAACTCCAAAAGCGTGAAGCTCCCGGGAGTTTGGTGTTGCTCTGTTTAAGAAGGGAGATAAAACCTTCCTTAAGAACTGCAGACCCATCACACTCCTTTGTGAGAGAAAATAAACATTTTTATTATTATTATTATTACTCCTGAGCCACATTGATAAGCTATTCTCACGAGTGTTCACGAATCGTCTTGCCAGGATACTCGACGAGTTCCAGCCACCAAAACAGGCCGGCCCCGCGGAGGGTATGGCACCATAGACCACATTCACACAGTGAGACAGAATATACAGAAGTCCGAAGAGTATAATAATCAGCCCCTGTGTGTGGACTATGAAAAGGCCTTTGACTTCGTCGAAACCTGGGCTGTTCTGGAATCCTTACAGCGATGCCAAGTAGACTATCGTTATAACGCGGTGTGAGATGGCTCTCTACAAGGCCGCCACCATGAGTGTCCAATGAGTGTCCACCGAAATTGTTTCCGAGTACACTTACCATGGGAAAATTCTGCAATTAGGTAAAACAATTTTGATAAGGAAGCCAAGAGCACGGTAATATTATCCAACAGTATTTGGACTCGGCCGTATCTTTGAAATAAATGCCTACAGCCGCGCGGTAGGTAAACATGCGATAGGGCTGCCCGCCTCCACCATTTTAATTAAATTTGCCTACTTTGTGTTTCCATTTAGTTTTGTGATTGTAAATATAGGAAGGTACTTTTTTTATATAAACAAATAAAATACTTTGTGAATTGAATGGGAAGTGTTCAATAAAAATGCGTGTTGTTTTTTGATTGGTAGATTTAATTAAAAAACCTGTTTATGTTTGAATAACAAATCGGTCTTATAAATTTGCGACCGAAAAATATTTGCGCCTCGACTGAGACGTACCTACAAAATGCTTTATTATTAAATTTTAGGAGATTTTTTTGTAGAAAAAGGAATATCTCTTACTTGGTTATAGATACCTGCAGCTACTTTATTAAATATGTACCTGAACTTATTTTTAGAGAAAAAATCGCGCGGTAATTGTTATAAAAACATCACACCATCCGTTCGTCACTGCGGCACAGCCGCGACTGTCTGCATGCTGAGCGCATGCCGAGATCGAGGCGCGTAGGTATAGCTCGCGTTTCGCCCGTTTGTATGAAGTCGGATTACTTATAGGATAATATTACCTTGCCAAGAGGGTGATCCAGCTAGGCTTGGCAGCGTTTGGGAAAATACGTCAATTCTCGTCATTCATACCGCAATGCTTGAAAACTAAAGTATTCGATCAGTGAGTACTACCCGTCATGATGACCTATAGAGCTGAAACATGGACACTCACGGTAGGGTTGGTCCACCAGTTCAAAGTCACTCAGCGAGCTATGGAAAGAGCTATACTTTCTGAAGGATAGGAATCGAAACGAATACATTCGACAGAGAAGCAAAATTATCATCATAGCTCAAAGAATTAGCAAGCTGAAGTGGCAGTGGGCCGGCCATATCTCGCGAAGAACCGACAACCACGGGGGTAAACGTGTTCTTGATTGGAGATCGCGACTCGACAAACGTAGTGGACGTCCTTCGACTAGGTGGGTTGACGATCTGCGAAAGACTGCAGGCAGATACTGGATGCCGCAAGCTGAAGACACCAGAAGGAGGAAGTCAGATTGATCCTTGACACAGCTGAAGACGCTATGCGCTCATTAGGGGACGCCTATGTTCAGCTGTGGATTAATATAGGCTGATGATGATGAGATAATGTTTTGCGTGATGATGAAAGTTATTACAAATATTTTTTATCCTAATATTACGCCGTATTACTTACCCGGTTTTATCGGAAAGATAATAGCGGAAAACGTCGTTTGCAGCTAGTTTGATCGCCTTCTCTGGTGTAATCAGTAAAATGTTCACTAAAGAACCTCGGTACATACCAAAGTACCCTTCAGCATTGTAAGTTTTTCTGAAGCAATCGAACCTACGACACAATAAGAACAGGTGAAAGGTAAAATAATAACTTACTTCAAATTTTATATCGTAGTTAAGGATGAGAATATAAATCGGAGAGATATTTACAGTTCAATAAATGCTTATTCTTAAAAAAAAAGTCTGCCAAGCCGCGTAGGCAGTGCCGATAATTCTTACCTACAAGTAGGAACTTACAACATTATTTTAAGAGTCTTGATATACAGTTTCACATACAACATTATTTTAAGAGTCTTGAAATACAGTTTCCAACTAGTTGGGGGGTCTATGGATTTATTTATAACCTTGTAACTCTGTTTTTCTTGTGTTTAGTAAATTAATGTCGTTAAAGAGTCAAACCCCATAAAAAAAAATACTTTACATATTGATTGTTATCGACTCTAAAAATATAAAATAAGTAGCTAGCTAGCTATAATAAGTAGTCTATTATCTAAGTTAGGCTATGCTCTAAATGTATGCCTAATTTCATCTTGATCAGTTCAGTAGTTTTGGAGATGTTAGTTAACAAAATAATTCACATTTCACAAACTTTCGGCTTAATAATATTACAATTAGTATAAGAATCACCATAAGAAATGAGGGCCAGAAACAGAAGGTATGGATTTTCCATCATTATTTTTTTATTAAATTACGTTTTCTTTTAAATTGCTACACTAGCTTTGGCACATCGGCTTTGCCTTGAGTTAACAGTGGGTGTGGTAGTTGAGATCGATATTTTAGTTATTCGTTGGGTTCCGCAACAACATGGTTTTCATTTTATATCAGAGGTGTTTGTCAAAAAAAGGAATTAAGACCTAGCGCCTTCATAGACGTGTTCCTGCTGATGGCCAGAACCGGCAGTTAACGCAGTGTCACTAAACTATCAATAATTCTTTATATACACTTGCGAGCTTTAAACTGGAATCGCTTCAAGGGTTGTTCAAGACTAATTTTTACAATTTCTTTGCAGTGAACTATGAGTTAAGTTATGTTTTCCCTTACGCAGGATTTATTGGCGACGATATATTTTGATTAAATGCACGATAATGTCCGCTGCCACACCGCAGCAGTGACTAGACAGTACCCCGACAGACGACTTCCATGTCGGCATTCCCACACTAGACTGGCCAGCCCTTATTCCTGACTTGAACCCAATCTGGCATATGTGGGACGAGCTAAAACAGCGGATACGAGGGAGAAATCCAGCTCATCCAGCTCCGGCGCCGATAGAAGCCGATAGATGCAACTTCGACCTATTGCAATAATTCCCAAAATTTAGGTAGCCAATTTAATTAATTTTAAATCTTGATATCACTTGAAAGGTAACAAAATTACCTTTCAAATGATATACCACAATCTATATAGTTCATTGTACATAAATTGTAAAAAAATTGTTTTGATCAACTCGCGATGAAAGCGATTCCATTTCAAAGCTCGCAAGTGTATAAAGCTTTCTGTATATATAATATTCAGTAAGAATTACCTACTAGGTAGCAACTTACATATTCTTGTATTGAACCTCTCCGTTGGGGCCGACGGGTTGAGTTTGTAGTCTAGTTTTCACCAGATCTATCGGAAAGACCACGGAGACACCGATCATGCCAGCTAAGCCTCCATTTAAGATCTTAGGAACCAGTCTGGAAAATACGTTGCATTTAAATAACTTTTTTCGCACAAAATTATCTATCAGAACTTTTGAGGTGTCCGCTGTGCAATTTAATCCAAGCTAAGTAAATGGGTAATGAATGAACTGAACAATATTATTGCAATAATGCATTTAACTATCTTTAAAGCCAGTAAAATGCAAATTAGATTTGCGTCATTTTATTTAGATAGATACACATCTACAACGCAAGGGAAAATAATAAAGGTTATAACTACATTTTATAAAAGCATATTATTTGGTAAAAGTGAAACAGCCTGGTAGGCTGTCAGGCTATTTAATTCATTTCTGAGTGAAAAACCAATGAGAATATACCTATATAAATAAATTCTAATATTATCCAACTGATGAGTTCCTTAGTTAATATTAAATAATCACTACAATAGTCGAAACCTGTCACTTTTTTGAAAATCTGTGAACGGGGAGGACATTCTTTCAAAAAAGGATGGTAGTTTCTAAGACCATTTTCATGTAGCTTCAACGGTTAAAGTCGGTACCAGCGCTTACTGCCCTGTCAAAAAATTCCACCCCGTATAGCTACACTACGTACCCATAACACAAGTCCAGCTTACTGTGTGGGGCTACATGATGCTGTTTGGATTGTCCAGCGTTATCTAATATTTATTTATTTACTCCATAGGTAACTTACTGGAATTTCGGTTTCAAAGTTGATGACGCATCCTTACCTCCTGAAACAAATTACTTAAGAATATCAAAGTGGAGCTACCAGTAGATTGTTTGCAACAGTCTGCAGTTAGCTCAATAGTTTCAATTGTAAATACTAGCTCTAATTTATTTCTATTATTTGATTGTAATTTTCTTTGACAATAAAAACTTTTGTATCTTACAACATGAAATTAGTGGACACTGGATAAATATATCCTTTTTATAAAATGAAAGTTAATCAATATTTAAGTATAACAAATAGTTAATACCTTGATGTGTTATTAATAATAACACATCAATTTTATAAAATAGTTTTACTCCGTCTAGTTGATTTTTCCATGAAAATATATAAATAGTAAAGTTTACAATGATAACTCTGTCTATCATACGCTATTCCGGATAAACGAGTGAAATGTTAGGATTCGCATCAGTATTTTAATTTATGAAATATTGCATTCTTTCATTCAGTCTTCAAACTTCGTGTAAGAAAAAAAGGTTATTTAGAAACTGATAAATTACTCTCTTATTTGCTGTTTTGTAGTTAAACTTTAAAATTCTGTGGACTCAATTATACTTACATACAACAAGCACAAAATGATTTGGATTTGCTGAGTTTTGGCCACGGTCAAATTTAGTAACCGTTATCATAATCTAAAACTAACTAAGTTACCACGTGGCCTAAAGGCCACTTGGTAAATACGCCACTGTACTTACCATGGTACACTGTACTTACCATGGCCCAGGGCGGGCGGAAGCGAAGGGCGGCGCGGGCCGCCTCTCGCCGCCTGCCGCCTCGCTAGCAGAGGCAGGCTAAAATATTGACGGCAAGAAGCCGTCAATATTTTTGCCTACCCTTGATGACCACGAAATTTTCGCGGCTTGCTCCGCTCACCGGTAATATCTTACCATTCTGTGTATACTCTAGTGCTCCAGTGGTGGCGCAAGGGGCGCAAGGCCGCATACCAAGCACCAGGGGGTGACAAAGACTACTCACTCACACAGCCAGAGAATACCAGAAGAATCACCCCACAAAAACATACCTACGAGTTACGACTATACCAAACATTTAGTTTTGAGTTTTGTTGGCTTCATGTGAAACCCTAGAGTAGAGCGTGTCGAGCGGTCACTCGTGTGTGTGACCGCCGCCAGGTGGTAAGAGGCGCTGAATAGGTAAAGTTTAACGTCCAACTCTTTGAGAGAGCTTGCCACCACCGCCGCACCAATCTCGAATAAATAACCGTGGCTCGCTCAGCTTGGAGTTCTTTAGTCATACTCTTCTAAACTTTTTTGCCATCTCCCGTAAATGTCAAATAAAAATAACGGTTCGCTCCGTTGCTCGCCACTACTTCTCGTTAGTATATTGTTTAGATTTTTTGGGGCCGACCCACGACACACCGACCCACACTAAGCCGCACGCCAGCGCCATGCGCCACTGCTGTGCTTAACCCTAGTTTAAGGTAGCTAATTTTGCCCACCACTGCGACAAGTAAAAAGGAAAATTAAGAACAAATTTCATCAAAATTGTTTAGGATGAAGTGTTTGTTGTGTTGTAAGTACAGAAGTACAGGTAGTAAATAAGAAGATGCCGTGACAGTGCAACTATGGAACCCTACATTGTGCGAGGCCCGATTGCAGGCACTTTACCGTGTCTTTTTTCGGTAATTTATGGGGCGACAAACCTTACAGTGACTCATCCATCAGTCATCAATCAGTGATGATAGTACCAACCTACTACTACTACAGTACCTATCCCATGTGATACATATCTATCCCATGGGAACTGATTTATGGGATAAAAAGTCTCCCTATGTTTTATTCCAGGCCTAGAATTATCTGCATGCAAAATTTCAGCGCGATTCGTTCAGTAGTTTTGGCGTGAAGAAGTAACAAACATCCATCCATCTATACATCCATCCAAACTTTACGCATTTAGGTATATATTATTAGTGTGATAGTGTGATGTGATGTGCCTAATCTAGTACAGCCACAGAATAACTATAATGGTATTACGGTACAGTTAGGTATGTTTATGTTTAGTAAAATAAAATGTGTATTCAATACATAGGTAGTACCTCTTTTTTCGAAATATTTTTGTTAAGCCTTTTTTGTGCCTCATGTGCAAACAGGATGTTTGGTAAGTACATGGTAGGTAAGTATGAGCTTTTGATTAAATTACCTTACATACTATATTATACAATGTGTCTGGTCACCGGTGTCGGAGACTTTGGGGGGGGTGAAATACGGTAAATTTTATCGAGAAATCACTATCCCTATTTTTTTTTTCTCTCCATAATAAAATGGCAGCCATTTTGTTTTCTGTTGCCTCGAAGCACGGGTGCTTGTACTGATTAAGATATAGCTACCCATGTAGAGGTCTTAGGTAGACGATAGAGGACCCATTTGATAGCCAATAATGTAGACAATAAAGCAATGTTAACATTGTTGCAATTTCTGTTTTATAATATTATAATAGAAGAAAAGAGAACTTATAAAACAAAAAAATTGTTTTTTTTTTACATTTTTGTTGAAATTATTAGCTTTTTCATAAAATCGAAACTGTCAAGCTACATGTTTTTTGTTTTTGAACGATAGTACAGAATGTGTGCTTCAAAATAAGTCTTGCATCTTAGCCATAAGTAAGATAGTTTAGAGGTTATGACATGTTTTTCAGATTTTTCCCTTTACTTGTACTATAAGACCTTGCTGCTCACCAAATTTCATGATTCTAGGTCTACGGGAAGTACCCTAGGTATAGGTTTTGTGTGCATGTGATTCCCTTGGAAATTTCAAAATATTCGGACTTAGCGGCTGTAACTTTGGAGTGCGTTGACTTAGAAGTTTTATTTATATTGCGGCTTCAAGAGGTTACGGACTTCTTTATTTGACCTTAATTTCAACTCGATACTTCCACGCGTTTCTGAGAAAAGAGGGTTGACAGACGGACAGACAGACAGACAGACAGACGGACAACAAAGATCAAAATCAAAATGCATCCAAACGTAGATGTGGACAATAGGGTATTTTACTCTATACGAGAAAAAATCTAAAAATATATTATTGAGATAGCTTAGGCAAAAAGCAGTGTTTCATAACACCATTAAATATAAGTAGCCATGTTATTACGTCATACGGCTGTGTAAACTTAGAAACTTAGAACTGTCAACTATCAGAGTACCTTTAATCCATAATAGACAAAATATCACTGCATTTGTTTACACAGCCAACTGACGTCACGACCACAGAGCAATATGGCGTCCAGCGTTTTCGTCAAATTACGCGCGAACTTTGAAAATGCAAAATTTAAATGCATTTTTATGGCACTTAACAATTGAATAAAAAATTTGTGAATGTTTTAGTAGTTAATTAGCACTATAGAATCTAATTGAGACACTTTTCAAAAATGGGTGTATGAAATTTGAACAAATATTGTACTTAAATTACCTACACTGATATAAATGACCTGACCCTGAAATAACTATTTGATACCTTAATTTTAATTTTGTCATTTTATATGTTTAATTTTTTTTCCAGTGCCCTACAGAGTACGCGTGTACCTACTATTGGCCTAACTCGGGTTGCAGACCGAAAGCTATTAGTTTTGACTTAGCTAGCATAGCTGACGCAGTTTTTCATACATGTGTGCAGACTGCAAACTACACAAACTAAGCTATGTAGTATGGATCTGCGTAACCTATGCGAGCTAAGCTAAACTAAGTTAGCTCAGCTTTCGGTCTGCAATCCGCATAACTAAGCTAACATTAAGACCTGAAGAAGCTTTATACTATCCTATACAGGTGAGTGAACATGCCCCCCCTAAACAACGGGTTGCCCACGTTTGATAGGCAAATTGGTGGTGGTAGTGGTGTGACGTCTTTTAAAAACTATCATACTATCCTATCCTACTAATATTATAAAGCCGAAAGTTTGTGAAATCTGAATTTTTGTTACCTAGGATCTCCAAAACTACTGAACAGACAACTACATGATATTTGGCGTAGGTTTAGAGCAAAGACTAACTTAGATATTAGGCTACGTATTATACCGAAAATACGCGTGCGAAGCCGCGGGCAGAAGCTAGTCACACTAATATTATAAATGCGAAAGTTTGGATGGATGGATGGATGTTTGTTTGTTACCTCTTGACGTCAAAACTAAAGAACGGATCGGGCTGAAATTTTGCATACAGGTAGTAATTCTAACCCTGGATTCAAACATAGGCTACTTTTTATCCCATAAATCAGTTCCCATGGGATAAAAATCACCTTCAAACGTTTCCATAGAAACAACGCGTGCGAAGCCGCGGGCATAAACTAGTTAGGTATAAATGCGAAAGTTTGGATGGATAGATGTATGGATGGATGTTTGTTATCTCTTCACGCCAAAACTACTGAACGGATCAGGCTGAAATTTTGCATATAGGTAAGTCTAACCCTGGAATCAAACATAGGCAACTTTTTATCCCATAAATCAGTTCCCATGGGATAGAAATAACCTCAAAACATTTCCATAGAAACAACGCGAGCGAAGCCGCGGGCAGAAGCTAGTTTGATATATAATTTGATATATAACTCGATGATAAAATTTCATCTAGAATAGGTACCTTCTTATTGCTGGGAGAACGTAACATATTTACAGATTTTTACTTAGAGCCTCACCTTTTTTATTTGTCGCCACTTGAGCCATATTTCATAATTTAGAGATCTAGAGGTTTGCAGAATAAAAATAATGACTAGCTTAGCAGTTTTCTCGCTGGTTACGGGACGAAGAGGGCATTAAAATAATTTTTCAACATATTTTCTGAAAAAACTCGCTCACTTGACTTCTTTGAAACGTTTTACTGACTAGTTTATTTTGAAAGAAATGTCACTCACATCACGTCAGGCAGAAAAGAACACAGCTGACAGACACCCATATACCTATACAAGTAAGTTGGAGGGAATCTTCTGTAAAAGAAAGACAGTTGTTTATTGTGCCGATTCAAAGCACTCCTCTCTACTGTCTCTGGTATAAAATTGACCTTTTGTTGAGGCTTATCCGCATACGTAAAGAACATGACAACCATCGATGTAAGTAAAATTCGGAAGATTGGGCTGGGCATTGGCTTCTCGAAAGTGGAACGCTCAAATTGAGTCCAATTAGGTGCACCGACCTCAGTCACAGTCGGACCGGGCGGCGGCGGCGGCGCTGCCGGCGTACGTGTTTCGCGAGTATTGTTGTCTCGATCGCACTTCGGTCTAGATAGGTACCTACGTCTTTCCATCATTGTTGTACAATAGTTAGGTATATTGCAATGGATTTGAAGTAGCGTGTCTATGCGTTCAGTTGTAGTTGTAGGTAACACAACAGAGGCCATTTGTTGAGATAGCGCTGGGAGGACGTACCATACACGATCTACAGAATTTTACTTAAGTATCAATGATGATGACAACCATAATATTTGTTCCATAGACGGCAACACCCGCTCACGCAAATGCTTACCGCCAAAATAGCGAAAATCAAATGACCTCAATCTGTCTGTTATCGATAATATGACCTCCAACCGTACTATACCCTAGTCTTCTTCTTCTAAGCTTCAGGGGATAATGGAGGGAGCTCGGGGATCATCACATCACTAATTATTATAGAAACCTCGCCATCTCATTGATCATTGACGACCTCCGTGGCGCAGCGGGCGAAGGTCCGCCTGCGACGCAGGAGGTTGCGGGTTTGATTGCGGGAATCGAACCCGCAACCGCGTCGGGACAAATGTTTGTGCCTACCATAGAGTAAAAACTCGCTGCTGTCTTCTAAGGTTTGTACGATCTGCAGACATAGGTAATTATGTCAAGGGCTTTCTGGATGTTTTCTATATACTTAACTACAAAAAACTATAAGTACCTACAAACGCTACATACATTTCAGATGGATCGCTCTGCAAACTTCGTAGATATGGGGACGGATGGGTAATTTTTCGACATTTTTCAAAATATTTTAAAAAGTATGAAACCTACATAAACTAAAACTGTTTTGAAATGTACGAACCTATCATTTCATACCCCACATGGATGGTGGGTTTTAATTTCAGTTTTTTTTATCTGTACAGGCGCACTAAATGTATTCTTATTTTAAACTAGCTTCTGCCCGCGGCTTCGCACACGTTCTTTCTATGGAAACGTTCAAAGGTAATTTCTATCCCATGGGAACTGATTTATGGGATAAATGTAGCCTATGTTTGATTCCAGGCTTAGAGCTCCGATGCAAAATTTTAGCTCAATCTGTTCAGTAGTTTTGGTGTGAAGACATAACAAACATCCATCCATCTATCCATCCATCCATCCATCTATCCATCCAAACTTTCGCATTGATAATATTAGTGTGATTTCAAGTTGATAGTAGCGAGATATTCAAGAGGGAAAAAAGGACAGACAAAGACAGACCATAAGGGTTTCGAAACCGATCTCGTAACCCTAAAAATATTTATTTATTTATTAAACATATTGTACACCTATCATTACAGGCACACCTAATGCGATAGGGTACTTATTTATTCCCAACCATATGGTTACAGTCATAGTCAGTAGTAATAACATAAAACAATACAAATTAATTAAAAATAATAGTATAAATAATGGTAATTAATTAATTAAATTAAATTGAATTCTAAATTAATCACTCACGTACACGTAACATAATAAGTAAATAACAATTAATTAATCATAAATAGGTCCCACGACATTAAAAACATAAAATAAACAATAATGCCTTTGTCAACTCGTTCAAGGAGCAGTCAAACACGTCTATCTTCTCTGCAAGCAAATTGAGTGTGCGAATGCAGCTCGTCATGGGAGCTTTGTTTAGAAGATTGGTTCTCCCCCGAGGCAGAGCAAATAGGGTGGGACGCCTTCTCCGTTGCACGAATTCCTCTGGAACGTTCAGTCTCATCCCTTCCAAAATGCTCGGATTATGAATGATCCCCCGAAGAACCTTTACCATATAAATAGCAAGCGCTGCGTCTCGCCTTACCTCCAGCTTGTTGTATCCAACCATGCCTATAACAAACAGTGTTGGATACATAAGCGGGTAGTAAGGGTATACGCCGTAGAGCTTTAGGTATAGGTATCGGGTAAACTTGTTCTGAATGCGCTCTACCATAACGCTATATTTGGCCTCGTGTGGAGCCCATATCACGGCGTTGAACTCCAGATGGCTTCGAACCAAAGCGTCATATAGAGCTCTTATTGCTCTCAAATTGGTGAAGCTGTTTGTTTGCCGAAGAACAAACCCGAGAGTTTTGAACGCCTTCTTGCACACGTTGGTAATGTGTACTCGGAAGTTCAGCTCTACATCTAGGTGAACCCCTAGATCCCTTACGGAGCTTACTCTCTCCAGCCTGGAACCGTTCAGTTGGTAGTTGTAGTGGAGTGGTGTATTTGCTCTACTGAACGTGATGATTACTGAGCATTTACTATTGTTAAACTGCAGTTTGTTACTGTGAGTCCACTCCCCCACTCTGTCCACATCGCGTTGCAGGCGTTCGCGGTCTCCTTGCTCTTTGATCGGCAACAGCAGTTTCAGATCATCCGCGAAGAGTAAGCATATGAATAAGGCAGCCTCAAAATTACAGGGCAAAAACTGGAATAACCGATTTGATACTTTCATCTGTGCTTTCATCATGAACATCATCATTTTCTTCCTTGAAGACTTTGATCAAGCAGCCTTCGTTCCTTACTATTAGCACAGATTAGATAACGTTACTTCGTAACTATTAGCTTGAAGTAAATAACTGCACTGACCTCAAAAAAAAAATCTTGGGTATAGGTACCTATAAAAGGTATAGGTACCTATAAAAGGGTAATAGGTAGGGAAATAAAAGGAAAGGCGTAGGTAAGCGCAAAAATAAGTGAGGTATTGTTTATTTAGAACAAAACTACGCAACTAATTAAGAAACTGGCCTATAGGAACCAAAAAATTGTGTGAATGGAGTAAAGTGTAACGAATTTTTATTCGTATAATCACACGTGTCGTATGAATGGATAGATGGATCGATGTTTGTTACCTCTTCACACGAAAACTACTGAGCGGATCGGGCTGAATTACTTATCCTGGAATCAAACATAGGCTACTTTTATCTCATAAATCAGTTCCCATGGGATAGAAAACGTTTCCACAGAAACAACGCGTGCGAGGCCGATAGCAGAATCTAATTCTAATTCTGAGTGGGGGAACTGGGAACTGCACTGACATGTCGCTTTGGAGTGTATTGTGCATAGCAGAATCTAGTTTTTTAATAATATTATTTAAAATTTTAGTTTTTATGGGCGTAACTTGAAATTGATCACTTTCGATTAGGTACTTAAAGTGATAAATATCAAGCTATGCTAGACGATACCCCTCGATCAGTGTATTTGGAACATAGTATATGTAATGTATTATAAGTATTATGTATATCAGTACCTACCCATAACACAAGCTCTGCTTAGCTTGGGTGGCTTGGGGCTAGATGATGCTGTGTGAATTGTCCAGCATTATTTATTTATTTATTTATTTATAGACGTTGAAAAAGAGGAAATACCGAGTACGATTTTTTTCCAGTCCCGCAAATACCGCGGATCCGCGGGATAGATGTTCTCGATCCCGCGGGCTTGTAAGATTGAGATTATGATGCGGGATTGGCATAGACATTTATCTCGTTATTATTTCTAATAAATAAATAGATGTTTCTGTAGGAATTGGATTCCAACGGCAACGCTACAATTACCTAATTCATTTCCTATGAAATATAGCGATCCCTTTCTAAATGTTGGCCCCTAGGTAATAGACCGTATGATAGGAGGTAGATGTACCTACTTTGACGTTCTTCCGTGTCCACTCATATAAAATGTCTGGAGTCAATCTCAGCGATAACACATCTTCCTCAGCCTTCTTTGCAACCAGTTCACTTGCCATGGCTTACAAGATTTTGGTGAGTCCTGAGATCCTACTCAGAAAAAGAAAATCGAAGTTTCGTTTTCGTTGTCGTGCAAAATCAACTCTTATGTCGTCGCTTGCATACATGATTATTTCTTCGTATCGCTTGCACGAAAACGAATCAGAAAATTCGATTTCATTTTTTGATTATGGGCCCTGTATTTATATATGTAATACTAGCTTCTGCCCGCGGCTTCGCAAGCATTTTTGATGACCTCAGTGGCGCAGCGGGCGAAGGTCCGCCTGCGATGGAGGAGGTTGCGAGTTTGATTTCCGCCTCGGGACAAATGTTTGTATGATCGGCAGATATTTGTTCAGGGTGTTCTGGATGTTGTCTATGTATAATAAAAAAAAACTATCTATGTATTGTATTAAGTATCTAGTACCCATAACACAAGCTCTGCTTAACTTGGGGCTAGATATTTTATTTATTTTATATATTTTACCGAGATAAAGAGTAGCCCTGTAATACCGTCTAAATCAGTAGTAAAATCAGTAATACTGTCCCTGGAATACCGTCTCCATCCCTGCCAAATTTCATTAAGATTTGTTGAGTCGTTTAGGCGTGAATAGGTAACAGACAGACAGAGTTACTTCCGAATTTATAATATTAAGGGTCCGGCGGAGGATGACTTTCCCATACAAACGTAGTATCAAAATAATTTGTAATTTGAGAATATTTTCACCATGGTCTGCTATTATTTGTATTAAAATAGTATTTATCTAGGTTCCTGACACAATTTTTTTTCAAAATACCTTTCTGAAATGAAATTAAACCGAATCGCATTTTTACATCAAAGAATGAATGTTTTCTTAGTATTTTTCTAGATAAGTATTTTGAAAAAAGCTTGTGGCAGGAACCTAAATAAATACAATTCTAATACAAATAATAGCAAACCATGATGAAAATATTCTCAAATGAAAAATAATTTTGGTACTACGTTTGTATGGGAAATTCATCCTCCGCCGGACCCTTAACCTTAAGTTACTAGCTTCTGCCCGCCGCGCCCGCCCGGCCTACCTAAGTTCAGCAGTGGACGTATAATGGCTGATGTTGATCCTACCAACATACCGACAACCGCTGGGGTAAACGTGTTCTTGAGTGGAGACCACGACTCGGCAAACGTAGTTAGGACGTTGTCAAGCCTGGTGGAGTGAAGATCTGCGAAAGGCTGCAGGCGGATGCTCGATGCGGATGCTTGCATGACATATGAGTTGATATGAGCAATGTTCTTATGGTGAGGAAATCCAGTCTGCTATTCTGCTGTCCGTACCGGCTGTGGATGTCTTAGGACCTACTAGAAACCTAGTTGATAAAATATCAGTAGCTGTGTATTTTCGCAAAATACCCCTTGTTTGGACGCAGCGTGTTCAGCATCATGTGCTATTGTATAATCCACAGATAGTTGCAGCATCTCTTCTGCTGGCTGCAGAAGGTAGCGTGCCAGAGAAGAGAAGTCTTTCTGGCTGGGAGCATTCTGCACCAGTGTGGCCTTCCGCAGCCGTCTGGCCCCAACCTGTGCATGGTAAGACTTTCACATTACATTGTTCAGCTTTATCTCTACCGACTACTGAAGTTCTTTGGGCACGTGGCATGGAATGAAGACTCGATGGAGCGCTCATCGTTGAGAGCAGACTTATGATGATGATGTGAAATGTTCGACCAGGTTAGATGTTCTACCATCTAATATTTGCAATCTAACAGATTCAAGCTCCGATGTCGCCGGCGCGGTGGCGGCAGCGAAGGCGGCTGCAGCAGCCGTGATGGCCGCGCAGCACGAGGTAGCAGCGGCTAAACACGCGGCACTGGAGCACCAGAGCGCTGCCAGTGTTAAAGGCGTCGCAGCAGCGCAAGCCGCTCATAAGAGGTCGGTGGTAGCATGCCTAACTAATGCCAGAGAATACCTATCTAAGCGCAGGACTGTGTTGGATTTGGATGACCGTAACTGTCCTCCACAAGTTACGGTCATCCTTTGTAAGTACACAGAAGAGTGGTTAAAATGGTTAATGGGGCTGATGAATAGGTATAATCTAACTTTTAAACTATGCAAGTACCATTTCCGTGCTTTTCTCATAATTTTTAAGTGGCTATTAAGTGTATTATTATCCAAAAATGTACATGTTTTTAAATTTATTGAAAATTATTACTGAATTTTATAAAATGTTCATTATGGCTTTAGATCGTATGCAATTAATGCAGTCTTAACAAGTTTTTATGGCTTAAAAAACAGTTCAAAAGTTATTTTTACAAGTACTAGAATTAAATCTACACTAGTCCTCTGACCGAATCTTCTATTTTATTATGTTAACTAAGAAATTGAGAAACTGAACTCTGTGGCATCGGAGCTCCATATTGTATGAATGGACTTGAATTTAAAAGAGCAAAATATATGATGTAATGTATTTCGCAGTGCCCTACCCGGGCCGGGCTCATGTTGGCAGCTGTAATCTATTCTTAAGATCTTTGTACAACAAGAAAACCATAAAACACTTGAAACTAATCATCGATCCGATCAGTGTGATCGCCGCTCTCGTTGTATTTGTTTGAAATGTGCCTCGATCAAGCGTTCTTAGCTATGTTTCAAGGCACTCAGTGCAGGCATACAAATGTTACGATACTTCAATTCAAAGTCATTGGTGGTTTGCGAAATCTTTAAAATTCGTATGTTTTTCGCAGTGAAGAGGCAGCCCGTCTCGCCAGGGCTCATGCCCTGGAGGCAGCTCAAGCGGCGGTGCAGGCTCAAGCCCAGCTCGCCTCCGCTAGGGCTCGCGTGGCCGTGGCACAGAAGGTGGCGGCAGCCAGAGAGGCAGCCGCGGCTAAGGCTATCCAACGGGCTGCACATCATCAGGCTGCCAGGCTACAGAACGCAGGTACCTAAAAGAACAAACATTCACACACAATAGAAGGAAAGGGTAGGAGACGAGACACATAAGTAATGATACTTTATCATTATAAAGTAGGTACCTACCTAAACCTATGCATAGGTTACAGAGTACGACCTTTAACAGCCTGGTACCTATCGTATTAACTTCGTATAGTTCAAACTTTTGATGAATAACCCGACAACAAAGAAGGGTGTGATATAATTTAGCCTGGTGTGAACAAATAAAACTTACATAAGTAGGTAGGTATATGATTTGTGTATTAACGTGTGTTTGTCTGTCTGTGGCATCGTAGTTCACTGAATGATATACAAAAGTAGTTTTTATCTGAAAACTTCATCTTAAGTGTTATTGGCTATGTTAAATGAAATAATAAATAAATAAATAATGCTGGACAATTCACACAAAATGTTATGGAAATGTTCAAAACGTTCAAATGATAGGTACGTACGATGCAGATGGTACACATAAAAAATTTCGTTAAGAAGCTTTAAGAAGCGAACTTTTGTAGAATAGCTAAGCTTTTGTTAATTAACGACCTTCATCTTCTTTCAGACATAGAAGCCCTAAAACTGTCCGTGATACAAAGCACGGGAGCGGCGGGCGCGGCGGGCGCTGCGCACCACGCCGCCACCGCAGCTGCCGCGGCGCTCCGCCCCTCGCCTGTCGACTGGCCCGCTTGGACGCCCTGGACCCCTGCTCCTGCCCCGTGGACTCCAAATCCTTGGAACTGGTCTTAGGAGAGCAGACGACAAGACAAACTCCTCTGCACATGTTTGCTTTAGGCTAAGTTAATAGTACCTATTCCTTTTCAAGGATTTGTCTACGAATCGTGTTGATATTGTAATCGTAGTTGTTCTAAACATTTGATTTAAATAAACATAATAATGAACTAAATAATTTTCTTCTTTATAATTCTGCCCCACCACTGAGCTCCATTAAATCACATCAGATCACATCACACTTCACATCACACTCACACTAATAAATAAATGCGAAAGTTTGGATGGATGGATGTTTGTTACCTCCTCACGCCACGGCCAATACTACTGAACGGATCAGGCCCACATTTTGCATACAGGTAAGTCTAACCCTGGAATCAAACATAGGCGACTTTTTATCCCATAAATCAGTTCCCGTGGGATAGAAATCACCTTTAAACGTTTCCATAGAAACAGCGCGTGCGAAGCCGCGGGGCGCAGCTAGTAAATAAATAATGCTGGACAATCCACACAGCATCATCCAGCCCCAAGCTAAGCAGAGCTTGTGTTATGTTATGGCATTGATAATAATATTATTTATTAAACCTACCTACATAGAAAATAATCCAGAACACCCGGAACTAATATCCCCCATTCAACATTACGCCTCGCGACGACGCGACATGCACGATTGATTACCAAACTTGGCGCCTGCGCTGTTGTCACAGCAACACGGGATGAGGGTCCAAGTACAGCTTCCTCCGTCTATTTAGATTACGTAAGATGTAATATCTTCTCAAAAATGCACACCTGAAAGCAAAAGTCGTGATTTTGGCCAACTAGCGGTAAGTTCTTAGCAATGAAGCGTTTCGGAGTGGAACGGCTGTGTTTGTGAATATTGTATTGTCTTGCGAGGGCGTAGTGTCTCAATTATTCAACGTTAATCAAAAGTTTTAGGTTCCCAAACGCATGATGGTCTTTAGGAGATCACATTACAGCCTATTAATTTTAGAGCGCAACGTCCTTACGAAGTTATTTATGTTTTGACAAATCCTTTGGTGGAGACAGCTTTTCTGCTTAACAATTCATTCATCATACTTACGTACCTACTCACTCATCGTTTTAGAATTTAGGAAAGTTTTTTAAAATGACTATAAATATTTTAGGCCAAGATGTGGATTCCCCTCTTACTCCTGCTGTGCTGCAGCACTTTGGTGTTCGCAGACATCGATCGCAGGAGGTTCTCCAACCCCACTTACTACAATGTCGGGGGCGTTCTGTCGAGCAATGAATCTATTGCCTTCTTCAAGGATACCATATCGGTAAGTCGATTGTGCCAAAGTTAACCAGCCCGATTACTCAGAAGTGTTATATCTACTTGTTGTCTTCTTGTGATTGTGAGTCAAGTCAAGGCTACCGTCATAATGAGTCTTATTTAGATTCCTTTCAAAATTAAACACTCGATTCATTTTGCATTTTAATTTCAGAAACTTAACTTCAAGGATGTTTATGTGCCACGTGGGGTGACCTATCATGACTATTCTATTCTTATGGATACCAATCCAATCAAGACAGCTCTCAACGTTTGCAAGGACCTGATTGCGCACAGAGTTAGTGATGTTTTTACTCGATCTAGCTTGGTTATGTAGACATGGACATATTCGTTGGGTTCCTTCACTCTCCTGTATAAGTTAATAAGAAAAGTGATCTTTTCAGGTCTATGCAGTGGTCGTATCACATCCTCTAACAGGCGATCTGTCGCCAGCCGCAGTTTCCTACACAAGCGGCTTCTACCACATTCCGGTCATCGGTATATCTTCCAGAGACTCAGCTTTCTCGGACAAGAACATCCATGTATCCTTCCTCAGAACCGTTCCTCCGTATTCTCATCAAGCAGACGTTTGGGTGGATGTCTTGAAACATTTCAACTACATGAAGGTCATCGTGATCCACAGCTCTGATACTGACGGTCGAGCAATCCTCGGGAGGTAGAGTAACCATTGGAAATAGCTGACAAATGAGGTTCAAGGCTCATTTATGTGTATTCTTTCAGATTCCAAACAACATCTCAGAGTATAGATGAGGATGTTGACCGCAAAGTTGTTGTGGAACAGGTAATCGAGTTCGAACCTGGTTTGGAATCTTTCACTGATCGACTGATGGATGTTAAGGGGGCTCAAGCAAGAGTCTTTCTCATGTATGCCAGGTAAAAATGCATTAAAATTATAGACGGTCACATTATTATCATTATCATATTGATCGTAAAATAAAAATGACGCTAATGCTAAAAATCTTCGTTGATTCCATTTCAGCAAAACTGACGCAGAGATTATATTCCGCGACGCGACATATCTGAACATGACAACAGCTGGATATGTCTGGATGGTGACGGAACAAGCTCTTGATGCTGCCAATGCACCAGAAGGTCTCTTGGGCCTTCGGCTGGTCAATGCCACGAACGAACGAGCACATATTCAGGATTCCATGTACGCCAACGAACCAAATCTTATAAAATTGCGAGCTCATTTCACGAAGTCATTGAATATTTTACTTGCAGATACGTCCTCGCTTCTGCTATACGCGACATGAACAAATCTGAAGAGATCCACGCTCCACCTTCAGACTGCGATAATTCAGGATCGATATGGACTACAGGACGTCTCCTATTTGACTACATCAGGAAACAGAGTCTGGAGAACGGTGCAACAGGGCATGTAGCTTTTGATGATCATGGGGACAGAGTGTACGCAGAATACGACATGGTGAATGTGAGAGCACAAGGGGAGCATGTCGCTGTGGGGAAATATTTCTACGCCAAGGCAAGTGACAGTTATAATAATATAATATAATAATGCTGGACAATTCACACAGCATTATCTAGCCCCAAGGTAAGCAGAGCTTGTGTTATGGGTACTAGATAACTGATATACATAATAATATACGAGTACATAGATATATATTTTTTATTATATATAGAAAACGACCAGAACACCCTGAACAAATATCTGTAGATCGTACAAATATTTGTCCCGAGGCGGGAATCGAACCCGCAACCTCCTGCGTCGCAGGCGGACCTTCGCCCACCGCGCCACAGAGGTCGACAGTTGATTACATTATAAGATTTCTTAGGCACGTTCTTACCTAAGATCTGCCTAGTAAACGGGATGATGTAGTTATAGACGTTACGTTTGATTATTCTGCTTTTTAAAGGAAACTCAGAAAATGCGATTAGAGTTGAAAGAGCAAGAGATTATTTGGATGGGGCGGAGTCCTTCAAAACCAGAAGGATTCATGATTCCAACACATCTAAAGGTACGGATTATCATTGAAAACTTTTATATATGGATGTAGGTATTGTGTTTACTGAATTACCGTTTTTTAGGTGCTGACGATTGAAGAAAAACCGTTTGTTTACGCTAGAAGAATCGACGACGGAAGCGATTGCAATCCTGAAGAAATACCTTGTCCGCATTATAACGCCAGCGAAGATACAGGTATAGCTCATGTTCATGTTGTAATCTAGAAGCTATTTGGAAGAAACAAGAGGTTCTTTGATGACTGAACGTTTGCACTCATTTTTTAGATCAACTGTATTGCTGCAAAGGATTTTGTATGGATCTACTGCGATATCTATCCCGTGCAATAAACTTCACTTACTCCCTGGCCTTGTCTCCCGATGGGCAGTTCGGGCATTACATCATAAAGAACTACTCTGTACCAGGATCCAAGAAGGAATGGACAGGACTGATCGGTAAAGTCATTTTCTAGATTAAGGACGTAATTACAAATTTGACACGCTCAAATTTAGGAATCTGAGCCTGCACACTAACACAAAAACTCCACGCACACATTGAAGCCGCTTTACGCTTGTTTTTATACATTAACTAACAAATCTTGATACTTGAAGCTTTGGTAGGATCGATGTAGGTACCTACAAAAAATTGCAATAGCATAGCAAGTTATTTATCTTTTATCTATTCTATGCATAATAAAATAAACATGATCCGTCAAGTGCGAGTGTGAATCGCGCTCCAAACTTTTGTCAATTTACTACTAATATAGGTAACAGGTACTTCGGAGATTAGTGAGTAGGTACTGAGGGGTGAGTCTCGGCAAGGCGTGATCAAGACGTCGACTTCTCGATTACTATCACGATAGCTACTGGACTATCAACAGTCGAGACTGTTAGTAGTCGTGGACGTGTCGAGTAGCTGTCAAGCAGGGATATAAAAATAAAACGTCAAGTGCGAGTCTGACTCGCGCACTAAGGGTTCGTTTAATTATAAGACCTTGTTTCTTGCCAGATAGTATGATTCTAGGTACACGAGGAGTACCCTATAGGTTTTGGTCCATGGCGACCATTAAAAGTAATTTTTTTAGTGAATAGATTATGAATTTATGATTTTTCCTAGTTTCGTATTTTTTTTTTGTAAAAGTATTTCTAATTGTTAAAATATCATAATATCCAGTTTTTTGCATTTTCTGAGAACATTTACTACAGTAATATATAATTTTTTTACGAAATGCACCATCGGAAAGTAGATATTTCAACGAACAGAAAGCATACCAACATTTTGAAAAAAGCTAATATTTTGACGGGTGAATTCTCGATTCAAAATGAGGGTGCTTTTTTCGATAATGAGTCAAAATAAGGTGAAAAAATAAATATTTCAAATCAAATTAATTACAGTGTATTTGGGACATAAAAAGATAAGTTTTCACCAAATTTCGTGAAAAAAAAGAATTATTTTGTAAAAGATCGAAATAAAAAACCAAAAAATTGTTTTTTTGAATTTTTTACATAAATTTTGACGTTATCTGAAAAAAGTGTAAAACAAAAGTTGTAGATCTTTTATTACCTACAACTTTGCGATTTGATTTTTTTCCATAGGACTTGTAGTTTTGCCGGAAATCGAGATAAACCGTTTTTCACCCTTAAAACTCACCCCTTGCCCCTTCCCGACCTCAGATCGCCCGTAAATTATTTTTCCTAACATTTTTATATTATTCTCCTCCTTTTCCAATGGGTTTCATCCTACTATGAATTTGTTTTACTTTTTATTATTTTTAAAGCCTGCTACCCTGGTCTATAATTATATGCTGATGATGATGATGTTGACTTTTTCCAAATCATACATATTTAGGCACATATACTTTCGGTCCAAAAAAGTGTCAATGTTATCAAGTCACAGTACACA
Organism: Eupithecia subfuscata; assembly: GCA_963564075.1. Lineage (NCBI taxonomy): Eukaryota > Metazoa > Arthropoda > Insecta > Lepidoptera > Geometridae > Eupithecia > Eupithecia subfuscata. Next base: position 1,930,958 of record OY751116.1, on the reverse strand, counting down.
ACACACATACGGTTCTTTGGAACTTTGTCGTTCTAATTATTTGCAAAAAATTCGACATACCCGTGCTTCCATGAGCGCGTCTGACGCGCGACTGACAAATAAAATGAAATAGAGTCTATGTGCAGCGCGTTCTGAAACCTTTTCATAGAAAAATGTATGGAAAAATCATGGTGGATTTTCGGCTATCTATTCTTTCTCATAAATAAAAAAGTATTTCATTTGGGTACAAAATAATACCCAAGCCGTACAGGGGACTATATAAGCCACATTTTTTTATTACTTTCACGTTGAAATATGCAGCAGAATTGGCTATTTATGTACCTATCCAGACCCCATTTTTCGACATTTTCAGCGATTCTTGCGTTGGTAAAAACGTATTTATGTAAAAATATTGTATGGGACTCCTATTTTATTTTCGCACCCTGTAAAGATTAATATATTACCTTTCATTTTATACCCTGAAATCTAAACAGTAGCGATTCCTGGTTCATTAAATGGTACCTAAAAACCATTGCAATTTGTAATTACGTCCTTTGCACATTTCTATACAGCATCATCTGTATCCCAAAGTAAGCAGAGCATGTGCTATGGATACTAGATGGCTGATATACATAATACACACAAGCCAGCAGACCCGGCAGAAATGCCTGTAGATATAAAAACATGAACTGTGTGTGGTGAGAAATAGAGCAGCGAGCGAAGAGCGGAACTTCGCTCGCTGAGGTCGTCTAGATTATTTACATTGTTTCTTTTAACGACTTAACATAAACTTTGACCAACAGGAGAGTTGGTATACGAACGTGCTGACATGATAGTAGCACCGTTGACTATCAACCCTGAACGAGCAGAGTTCATAGAGTTCAGCAAACCGTTCAAGTATCAGGGCATTACTATACTGGAAAAGAAGGTAAGTAGATAGGTACAGAGAGATCCATCGACGGATACCTTACCTCCCTTTTAAGTTTGAAGCCAATTATTCCTATTACCTAATACCTACATATATATCCATAATTATATTTTAAAAGTTCAACTTTTCGGTAAAATTAAGATTCTAAGATAGCAAGCTGTTCCAAATAAAACAACTAGGTAATTTAATAAAATACAAAACCCTCTGTCATGACCTGAAACCTGTCCGACGTTACCTATCGATGCAGCGTATTGTAAAAATTCTCACATGATAAGTATTTTTGCAGCCGTCGAGATCATCAACCCTGGTGTCTTTCTTGCAACCGTTCTCCAACACACTTTGGATTCTCGTCATGGTGTCTGTCCACGTAGTGGCTCTGGTGTTGTATCTTCTGGACAGATTCTCTCCGTTCGGGAGATTTAAGCTGGCTAACATTGACGGAACCGAAGAGGACGCTTTGAATTTATCCAGTGCTATCTGGTTTGCATGGGGCGTTCTTCTAAACAGCGGCATTGGTGAAGGTAATTTGACCCACTTAGTCGATAAACATTCTAAAATTGTATGAAAGAAACACGGGTCATGTTCATTATTTTCAGGGACACCTAGAAGCTTTTCAGCGCGTGTTCTCGGTATGGTCTGGGCAGGTTTCGCTATGATCATCGTAGCTTCGTACACTGCTAACTTGGCCGCTTTCCTCGTGCTTGAACGCCCTAAAACCAAGCTCACTGGGATCAACGACGCAAGGGTGAGTCCAAAAGTACCATCGGTTAAGAATTGCGTTAAGTATATCAATCTATCGCAGCGAAAGTAACCACTTTACTTGGATGTGTTTAACTTCCAGTTACGTAATACAATGGAGAACCTTACGTGCGCTACAGTGAAAGGATCAGCAGTGGACATGTACTTCCGAAGACAGGTCGAACTATCTAACATGTACCGGACTATGGAAGCCAATAATTATGACAACGCTGAGCAGGCTATTGAAGATGTGAAGGGCGGGTAAGAAATACAATCAATTTTAAAACTAAATTGTATCGCTATAGATGTTATTTCACTCAGTAATGTTTACAGGAAACTCATGGCGTTTATTTGGGATTCTTCACGATTGGAGTTCGAAGCAGCACAGGATTGTGAGCTGGTGACTGCCGGTGAGCTATTTGGGAGATCAGGGTACGGAGTGGGCTTGCAAAAAGGATCCCCTTGGGCTGATTTAGTAACACTTGCTATATTGGACTTTCACGAAAGTAAGTACCCATACCCAACAACACTTCTGATAATTGTAGGTACCAATTGCGTCAAATCGTTTCTAAATCCGTCAAATTCTTTTTAGGTGGGATAATGGAATCGCTTGATAACCAATGGATACTGAGAAACAACATGCTAAACTGCGAAGAAAACGAAAAGACACCGAACACATTAGGCTTGAAAAACATGGCTGGAGTGTTCATACTGGTTTTAGCGGGCATTATCGGAGGAATAGTTCTCATAGTTATCGAAGTGGTGTACAAAAGGCACCAGATCAAAAAGCAGAAAAGGATGGAGATAGCGCGCCACGCCGCCGATCGTTGGCGAGGCGCAGTCGAGGTAAAGAGAGCCAAAACTGACAGTACGGATGTGGATTTCTACAACAACTTCAAGCACCACATAGAGAGCAAAATATAATGTATTCGATGCCCTAAACGACGACGCGCACGCTTTGATGTAGGTCAGGGATAGCGAACCTGAACTATAACCCTAAAAAAGTTGTTGACTAGTGATTTTAGATTTCCCTTTGGTTAACCGTTTTGTTTGTATCTGGTATAAAACGGTTAACTTCCCGAAGGCGTATCATAGGTTCGCCATCCCCGATGTAGCTTTAAATATTGTTAACGACCAATACATTTAACTATTTAACCAATAAATATTCATGTTCATTTAGTTTGATTCGTTTGAGTTGTCCCGCTGCTTTTTGGATCACCCATCTTGCTGTAAAATCGATGTCGTAAATTCGTAAGTAGACTTATTTGGCTTTGTAGTTTCGGGTTGTTTTAGGTCTTACGATGTTGAATTTGTTTTCAGAAGAGGAAGAATTTGCGTGCTTCTTTGCTGCCTTCACAGAGAAGAGTGAAGTCTAATGGGGTTAAAGAGGCTGGGAGCATTAGTTTGGCTGTTGACAGAGGTGCGAGAAGGCGCGATGAACCAAGGGTGCCTCGATATTTGCCTGCTTACACTCCAGATGTGTCTCATCTAGTTGTTTAAACTAAATCTGTGTTCTCGTGCTACGTAATGTGTGTAGTCTTAAAATATTAGATAGGTAAATGTCGTTCGTGGTCTATGAGTTTGTTAGGGTACCTATCAGGGTAAGGTCTAAAACCTACCGATAATGGAAACTATTAATGTTCAAACACCATTTTAGCTGTGATTAATATTAAGGCACTAAATATTATGATATTGATGTTGTTAATGTATAAGTACTCATGTCAGTATTTAGGAAATTATAAAATATAGGTTAGCTACAGTTACGAATTTGGCAGAAAAGTATAACTTTATTTTATTAAGATCGATAAGTTGTGAGCTTTTTATTATATACTTATCTAGATTCGTGGCCTGCCTAAGTTGTTTTAAAATTTAAATTAATCGAGTGCCAAAATTATGGTTGTTATTTTTATATTGTTTTGTTTGTGTTATGATTCAATAAATTTTATTATTTTGATTTATTGTACCTCTTTTATTTAAATGTATCACCTACTACATAATGTACTCCAACTCATTTATGAAGGCACACTTGGATAGGTCAATTTATATTATACCTAGGTAGGTTACAATTGGTGCTTAAATTATAAGCATTTCTATTCGAAGCCATAAAACAGACGAGAAAGAAAGTGTCAGCATAAGGCTAAGTAGTACTTTAAACACTCTTCTAAAATTAAAGGAGTCCAAAGAAATTACCTCCTTAACCTCAACAGCCTATATTAGTCCACTGCTGGACGCAGACCTCCCCTTTATAAACGCCTAATTGGCTTTTATCTCATGGGGGGGAATATCCATAATCCCCACGCTGGGCATGCAGGTTGGAGATCGCAGTTCGGTGGTAGAATTATAGTACAAGGAATTAAGAGATGAAAATCTATCAAATAAAACACGAATTTAACACATATCTATATTTTTATATACGAATTTTAACAGTGCCATACGGGAATTATACATTGTACCAATACAAGAGCTATGGTGCTCTATTTGATTATGTATGTAGGAAGCAAGCCCAAACAGTTACATTGCCAGGATAAGCATAAACGAGGGGAGGAGACTTGACTGCAAGATCGATGCTTGACACCACACTGCGCTCAGTCAAATCTTCTCATCGATTTGAGTGAACATAGCATGGGATGCTGCGTCTAGCTCCGGTCTTGCAGCTTCCGCCTTCAGCTACGGATACACCTATATCAATATTTATCGAAAACAGTCAACGACACCAATAAGAAGATTATTAAAATACATTGTTATTATAATAATCTAGGGTACAAGCTTGTGCTATACTGTACGTGCGAGACGCCTTTGTACCTTACAATGTATGACCTAATGGTAACATCTGAAATAACAAGTTCCAAAGCCTATATCTACGTCTAAATATTAACGTGCTAAGAATGAATTGTTATAATTAAATATATTATATTATAGCACAGTTTAGCGAAACTAATGTACAGTTAGATATCAAGAATCAATAATACACGTGATTTATAGATTATTTCTGACGACTTTAAAGATAAGCGGTATACTTGTACGCGTTATATTAATTAGGCAAAGGAAAACACTTATTAATAAGGGTATTCTAGTACTAAGTTAGAGGGGGGTGTAAGGTTAGTGGTGGGGGGTCTAATCGGTGAATTTGCGGTTGGGATTGCGGCCGAAGAGAGCCGTGCGGATCTGCGGCAGCAACTGCTGGGCGATCAGCGCCAGGCGGGACTCCAGGGTGTTGTTGATCTGCGAATTGGAGACATTTTAGGGTGCCAGTAAACTTCTTTATGTCCGTAAATACAACGTACATTCAAATAATAGAAATAAATCAGAACAAGTATTTACAAATGAAACAATGGAGCCAACTGCAGACTGTTGCAAGCAATCTACAGGTAGGTCAACTGATCCATATCAATACAAGTCGGAAGCGTCCTCAAGACTGGCTGCTTTGCCCCGCTGTATGGCAATGCTGTACACGACTAAGAAAAAGTCAAATTCTTAAATGTAAATTACTAGTGATATTTTTGTTTTTAGTGGCTTGACATGTAGACTAAAGTAAGGAAGCGATGAACACACCTTCAGATAAGGCATAGGCGTAAGAAAAGTAAATAATTTGATTTGTTGATCTCTACAAATATTTAAATTGTTAAAACTAGTAGTTCTACGAACAGTAGACCTCGTGAACACTAACTTTTTTCAACAATAAATTTACTTATTCTATTACTTAATTTTTTTAAAACGGGATATTTGGGTAGGTAGGTACCATGTTTTTTTGTAATTCCTGTTTGTAGGTAGGTACCTTCAAATTTCTGTGGGTTTCATAAACTACCTAAATTGTTTACACTAAGCTAAATTACTATTCTCATGTAAGTGACTGTGTCTTTTTTGAGAATAAATATCTTTAAACCTTAAACCTTTCATACTTTTTAAAATATTTTGAAAATAGTCGAAATTTTACCCATTCCCCCATCTCCGAAGATTGCAGAGGGAAATTATTCTATTCCACGATTAAACCAAGTACCTACTTATCAATAAGAGTCGTTTGATAGCAAAAATACCTTTTATTTTATTCAATAGGTAAGCTTATTTTTATTATTATTTATTACGGTATTTTTTATTTTGATTTTGCTTATCACATCGATAAGCCTCATCAGATCTTCACTGTTAATTTAATAATAATTAATAATTTAATAAGGTACCTACTAAAAATTAAAAATAATCTTTGAAATCAAATCTCATAATAAATCAAAGAAGTTCAGTAGCATTAGCGCCATCTAGTACAATGTGTTACAAAGATGTTCTAATAGGTGGCGCTGTACTGATAATATTCTCTTGCATTATACTGCATCCTGCGGAGCTATTCTGGTCGTCATGCCAAAAATACTGATCAGATATTTACCAAATTTTTATGAGAAGAATTATAAACAACAACCTTTCAATTAAAAATATTATCATCGAAATCAAATGTATTAAAGCCGAGATATTCTAAAGACCTCTTTTTGCCTTTTTTTAAAGGAAGTACACCTTTGATCAAAAAACCCCGACGACAAAAAAATTCTATAAAATCGTTGAATCTGTACACCAAGTTTCGTACCGATCGGTTGTAAAATACGACCTGTAGAGGAGTACGGACATACTGACAGAAAAACTATTTTGGCCAGACTTGAAACGAAGACTTTCGTTCACTATCGTTCACGACGTCAATTATTATTGTACGTCCGAAACTGATAAAATTGTTGAAACATTTATTTGATTTTTTGACCTTGATGCAACACAATTTCACAAAAAAACGATTCTATTCTAGACTGTTAGTTGTTACTTTTCGAGTTGGAGCAAAACCCGTCCCAAGCTTTTACAGATTTTGCCAGTGTTTATTTCCATTAAATCCGTAACGACATACTCGTAAGTATCTTTTCAGCCTGTGAGCACAACCAGCTGACCTCTCTATTAAGCTAGCGAAAAGATACTTCTAGCTTGTTACTACCTGTTTTTCGACTTTGGACAGAGTTTGCGTCATAAACTAGCAGGGACTAACATTCTGTTAGGCCATCCTTTATTATAATTGGTCGACTTCCAAGTCCGAGGAACCTATCCCAACATCTGCATTGTGTAAATTGCCATTAGTTGGGCAGGGAGCTGAAATACTTACTTCTTTTAAAAGTACTATAATAAAACTTCGCCTTCAACACAAACATAGTGAGAACACTGAAAAGGACAAAACCTTTTGTGTTAGTTTAGTGAATGTGGTTACTAAATAGTGAGTGCTATCTTATAGAACACAGGAACAAAGTGTCTTCGCCTTAACTAGAGACAGTAAGAATAGTGTTAATACAATACAATACAATACAAAATGCTTTATTGTACACCGTAAAAATAACATTACAAGGAGACATTACATAAGACAAGTACAATGGGCGGCCTTATCGCTTAGAAGCGATCTCTTCCAGGCAACCTTTGGATGGAAAGAATTATTTGCATTTTAGAAAGGCAGGGGGTGTACCATATGGTGTGCCGTATGTTAATGTACACATTCTTAGCATTAAGGTTACTTAGCATTTGAATTACTCATTAGTCCTAAGACTAGATTGTAATATGATGAAGTAAAAAACCAAAACAAAATAACATTATACAAATTATAATTACCTTTTTCAAATTTATATCACATTTTCGAGCAATTATTTTTCATATTTTTTGCCGAGTATCAGAATTGTTAGAAACATGATAACTACTTTATTCAAAAAGAAAATTACAATCAACTAGTAGAAATAAATTACGACTAGTATTTACGATTGAAACGATTCAGCTTGCTGTAGACTGTTGCAAATAATCTACAGGTAGCTCAACTGATCCATATACCAGTTGGAAGCGTCCAAAGGCGCTAGCTACATTGCCCCGCTGTATGGCAATGCTGATGCGCTGCGCCGAACAAAAACATGAAACTAAGAGTGCCAGTCTAGTAGAACCTTAGTAGAACTGACCTCAGTCTCAATCAAATTTATTTATCATGTTGGATGGATATTTGTTACCTCTTCACGTCAAAACCACTGAATGGATCGGGCTCAAATTTTGCATCCAGGTAATTCTAATCCTGGAATCAAATATAGGCTACTTTTTGTCCCATAAATCAGTCCATGGGACAGAAACGTTAAACAACGCGCGCGAAGCCGCGGGCAGACAGTAGTTGGGTAATTTAATCCTGTTACAATATTCTTCACTATATTTGTAGTTATACTGTACTTCTGCTATCTAATAGACAGTATATCTTAAGGTTTTTTTGTTATTTTAGTGCGTAACCCTACACTCAGGGTTTTTTTTCGACTTCCACGGGTATTGAACCCGCATCCTTCCCTAATTTTTGCGATATTATTTGATTTCTTACAGTATATCTTGTTCTGTAATTCCCATTCAATTCGCAGAATACAAAAAAGTTGTAAAAAACTGCTTTTTACAGATTTCAAATTCACTAAATTTTATATCCATCTCCATAGGTCATTTAAATCACAGAGAAAACCTACACTAGCAGAAATTTTGGCATCTCTTTTACGATCGAAACCAAGGGATGGCATCATTTTTAGGCTAGTTAGTTTAGGCACTAATATCGGAAAAAATGTTGTTCGGTTCTCCAACTACATTTTATTTTAATCCTCCCTATCACCGAAAATGATCAGAGGACTCATGGAGAGGACGTTTAACTTACCTTGATACCATTCTCGCTACTCCAGACATGGATAAGGCTCAGAACTAGAGAGATGCATAACGAACGATGGACACGCCTTCTAGAATGCAGACAAGCCGAGCGGCGCTTCCATCAACATCACCGAGGCTAACAAAACGCCTGCTAAACCTAAACAGAATGGACCTGCGTATCCTGGTAGGAACACTAACAGGACACTGCCCACTAAACAAACACCTATTTACCGTCGGAGCGACGGATAGCCCTCTTTGCAGAGGATGCCTCAGCGACGACGAATCAGCTGCCCACGTAGTCCTGGAATGCGAGGGAGTAACAACACAACGAACAGAAATCCTCAACTTGCCGAGGTCGCTCCGCGAAGCCTGTGAAGATCCCAGGAAGATTCTGCGCTTCTGGACGGAGTTAGGCTGGCTATGCTAGCAAATGAGACGCATAATGGACCAAACACGAGTCTAAATGCCGAAACAAGAGTACTTCCACCTAAACCTAAACCTTACCTTGATGCGTCCCCTAGCAGCCACTAACTCCACCCCACCGCAGGTGTCAGCCGGCAGGGCGTTCTCCGGGTCAATCTTCAGCTGGACATCCTTCTTGACGGTGTTCTTGTAGTCATCCTGAGCGCGCTTTAGGACAGACTCCATGATGCTCTTGTCTTCGGAGCGGACGCGAAGAGTCACAGTCGGCTCGATCAGCTAGAAAGGGTTAAATTCTTATTGGACCTGTTTTGCTAGCCCAAGTCTCTAAAACTATCTAAACTAACTTGAAATTTGACTCGATTAATAGCCTGTTTTGTAAGCCTAAAGAAATAAAAGTGATTGATTTCTGAAAGAACCTTTTTACCTTGTATAGAGCTAGACCTTTAACAAGGAACTCTGAACTTTAGAAGGGAACATTTTTGTTACCTACATCTTCTTACTTTTATATTATCTTTTGTATGTATTGGTTACAAAATAAACGCATTTTTACTTTTACTTTACTATCCAAAGACGCATACTTTAGGAACAGAATGTTGAATTCTCATAACGTTGAAAGCCCAAAATGTATAATTTCCCAGAATGTTGATTTGTTTTCGTTTCACAAAATTGTGAATTCTTATTTAAAACTTTTATTCCCATAATGTTGACTTTTTTGGGATTACATGATTTCCATGATCTCGGGTCATACCATTCTAATTCCCTGGGTCATACAGTGACCCGGTTCTTTGAGAGTTAATCTAAAAGCGAGGGCTAAGTATAGAGGGTATCATCCATTTTGCAAACTCAACATTTTCGGAGATCATCTTTCTGCAAATTCAACATTTTAGGATTTAACATGTTGCAAATTAAGCTTGTTGCAAATTAAACATTATGAGAATTCATCATTCTGTTCCTAAAGGCGTTGTTTGCCTTGTAGTGTGCAAAATAATAAATAAGGTTGACTGGAAGAGATCGCTCATGACGTGATAGGGCCACCGTTTGGACGGTCCCTATCACGTCATGAGCGATCTCTTGACAAGGAAATGCCAGAAATCGCAGAGGTGGCTCTGTAACTCGCACGATTTTCTGGCATTCCTATTTTTAATGAAGAATTTTTTATATATTTATATAAAAGACTAACAGTTACACTAGTAGGTATATCTATTTATATAGGTTTACAAATAGTTTTTTTATCACTAATACAGGCCTTATAGTCCTTTTAAATAGAGTAATTACATAGTTATGTTCCCAACAAATACATGATTTTGATTAGGTATCTATCTTTTAATTTTTAATGAGAAAAATTCTATTTTTCATTTATTTATTACTAAGCAATGAAAAAAGCCAAAAGCCTGCAGTCAGTGCAGTCAGATAAATAAATATATGATATAGGTAATTTTAACAGCACTATCTGAAGGTCCCCAACACCCCATACATTTCTAAAATCTGCATCTTTTCAAGGTCTAGATCTGAATCTCAACATTCTCAAGTGTAAAGAAAAAAAATCCTCTGCTTACCTGGAACAGAGCCTGCACTGTCAGAGTGACCAACAGGTTGGAGTACAGGTCTTTGTCGTTGGGCACGTTGGCCAGGCGCTTGCGAGCCTCGTCCAGTACATTGCGTATGTGATCCTCACGTACTTTGAGCACTTTCAGACGAGCTTGGTTCAGCATGTTCGAAGATTGGCTGTGGGGATACAGATTTATAAACATTGGGGGATTATCATCTATACACAGTTTTCATAGACTCAACACACTAAACCCGCCGGTTTTACCGACGCAGCTCGGCGGGTTTCCTGCGGTCCTACGACTTGTGACGAGGATTCGGTGTGGGTGGACCTTTTAATATTACAAGCCGCCGACCAACTGTTTTGTAAAATTACTGCCAACTAAGCCAACCAGGCTCTGTCGGCGGGCCACCGCCGTTGACTTTGGTGCAGACTCCGATTATATCAGTTTTTTTTTATTCATGCTGGACAATTCACACAGTATCATCTAGCTAGCCCCAAGCTAAGCAAATCTTGTGTTATGGGTACTAGATGACCGATATACTTAATACAATACACTACATAGATAGATATTTTTTATTATAAATAGAAAATACCCAGAACAAATATTTGTTCCAGGCGGGAATCGAACCCGCAACCTCCTGCGTCGTAGGTGGACCTTCGCTTGCCACGTCACATGGGTTGTCATAAAAAGTATTTGTAAAACATAGAAAATCCCAGATTTAAATGCTCTTTGAACCATGGACAGTGTGTGTAAGAATGTTAAGAACATTTGTAAATGTCCAATGCACTGGCAATAATGTCCCTAGGATTAAGTTATCGTCATCAGCCTACACTATCCCACTGCTGGACATAGGCTTCTCCAATGATACTTGCAACCTAGCTTGCAACCTGTCTTCAGCTTACCGCAACCAGCTTGTGAGCTGAAATATTTGTGCTACACTCTAGCCAAACTCAACATACCCAGAATGTTTGTAAACCACCCACAACCATTAACTAAAACTCACTTGCTTGGTCTTGAGTTTCAGATATAATTGTAAACAGTGTTTATTTTAACTCTAACACGATAACATACACAACATACTACTACCATTAATTAAAGGACCAGGTTATTTACAATTATGATTAAAAAAGTAATAAAAATAGTAATAAATAATCCAAAAATAATTAAATATATTTTATACAGATAGTATTTTACACACATTTATACATCAAACTCACAAAACCACAAACATTCTGACATGATTTCCCCGAATCGGTTGCAGCGTGGGCTGATGTTTAGGAGAGAGTTGAGTGTGGTTAGGATGCGCGGGATGGGTGACACAGAGAGTGCCGACGTAGAGGATGGCGGCACGACAAAAAACCGATGCTTCCGGGCTCGACAGTAGTAGGAGACACAGTAGACAGCAGTATTTATTGAAGGAAGGATCTTAAATCAACAATTACTGTAAATTGTATTATTGTACCTATTGAATTTTAGGTTAGGTTAGTAGGTAAGTATGAGCGGTTTGTTTACAAACATTCTACATTGAGTTTGGCTAGTGTATAGAATGAACTATCATGCATTCTTTTTTATGCCAGTGGGTAGTCGACATAGTTGAAGAAACACTTTCTGACCTTATCTAAGATTGCTTTAGTTAGGCAATCACTGTTATCAGTTGGTGTATCTAGCGAGGAAGGAGACAGCTATGCTAGCCATGGAATGTGCATTTATGAATGAGAAATGCAAATAGTCATATTTACCAAACTCATGATAGGAAATGTATGATTTGGTTACAAGCATGCATGACTAATGTAACATTCAAGTTATGGGTAATAATAATAAGGTTGAGTTTGCTTGAATATAATTTACTTACACATAACTAGCCTTGAAGTTAGTCACATGACCATAGCTACTGTCCTGTAGAGAACAATGATCCAGCAATAAGGTTCCCAGTACAAAACTTATGTAATGTATGCATGAACCGAGTAATCTGGGATTACTATAATCTTGTGGTAAACCTGGGATATATTGGTGTAGGCAAAAATTGTGTAATCAGCAGATCAGCCCCCTTATTTTCAGTCAATTGGTAAACCTACTATTACTGGACTAGTCATCATTATCATCAACATTACTTCAAGCCCTTGGATTCAATGATGTTTCAATAAATGCATAGCTACATAGCAATCTTTACAGCTAACAGGCAGATAGAGTGAAATATATGATGAAAGATATGGAACCTACATCTTTTTCTGGAGTTCAACTTGTTTCTCCTTCTTCTCATAGTACTCCATGATCTTGAGGCGCTGCTGCTGGACCAGACGGCCCTTCTCAATGTTGAACTCCTCTTCGGCCTTAGCATCGATTTCCTCGGCCTTTTCGTTGGCCTCTTGTTCGATGAAGGCCATCATGTGCTTTATCTGTACCGGGAAAAGACATAATTCTAAACAGATCCATAATCTCAAATCGTGAGAGCTATAACAGCATCAGACAGGCTTCAGCAATTAGGTCGCCGAACGGCAAGTGCAGAATCTGCGATCAATAGATATCTTGACAAGACCATGTCGAGCGTTTACGTGTAGCTCTCGTTTATGAGATTCCTGCAAACATACCTGCTTCTGAACATCTGCGTCGCTAAGCGCCATGGCTGCGGGTTATTATTTAGCACCACTAACACAAAAAACAGCCCGTTACAGGGCCAGAAAACTAAAAACTGGCTCGAGAAGTAAGACGACGCCTCTCAGACGTGCTCCTTCATTGAACAATCATATGATCACGGGGTTGCCAAGTTATTGAAAAAGTCACATTCCATAACATAGACAACTTTCTTCATTGTCTATGGAAAAATTAAGTGCACAACTTTTGTCGGCTGAGCGCAGACTTGAGTCACGACAGTTTTAAGACAGACTAAAGACAGACTATTGCTTTACAAAATGTATGAAGATGCAAGACAAAACAGTTTTGTTTCCGTTTTAAGGCAGACTTTCTATGTGAGGAAAGTCTGTCTTAAAACTGTCGTGACTCAAGTCTGCGCTCAGCCTAATAATGCGCTCAGCCTAGTAAGTCGTCGGTCGTCGTCGTCCCAAACAAGGGTGCTTATTACACACCCCTTGTTTCGAACGACGACGACCGACGACGCCACCGATGGATGACGCAAGCTTGCTGTTTTCCTTCGGATCCCTAATTTTGGGTGTGGTGCTATGCAGCAGAGCCACCACTTCAGAATCTGGTCATTTATATTTTAAATTAATGTACGTTAAACGTACATTACGTACGTATGCCGCTTATTGCTGTACGTGCATCACGTAATGATAAAATAGACTTTGATTGTGGCGCTGCTGCGTAGCATACTTTCCAGCAGAGCCACTAAGAATATGTATTCAGGAAAGATAAACGCTACTGTGTTTCCGTGAAAACTGTTGTACGTATAGTGTTTATCACGTACGTGTTGGTAAATATAATTACTATGCAGCGGTTTTATTTATTTAACTATTCTAACATTTTTAGGCAAGCGCCTGATTAATTTAAGTCAGCAAAATACAGTAGGTACAGTTTGGTGAAATAAAATAACCATTACCATTATTTGTGATTACGCGCACGCTTTGTGGTGGTTTTTTCTCCTGCCTGACAGTCCTGTGGGGACCCTCCGTGTTATGGCAAAACTACCTCAGGGACCCGATGCTTTCCTTCCTATGGTGCCAGGCTTGAGACCTTGCTTGAGTAAACATTCAAGTGTTTACTTCTATGAGCCAAGGAACTTAAACTGCGCGTTTGCACAAAATGGCCGCTAACCCGCGTGTAATGCAATTATCGTTGCGTAAAGCTCTATATATGTATAGGTTCATGGTTTCCATCATGGTAAATTAATACAATAATACTCCGAGATCTTCCGAGCTTATTCTAGTCTTATTCAAACACAAGGTAAAAGTCTATACCAAAGCCGGCCAAACCCAGGCACGCGGGCCACGGAGTGGTCCGCCAAGGCATTTTAATTTGCCCGCCAGCACCCCGACTGACCATCGCGCGCGCCCCCGCGCTGTGCGCGGCGGCATCGGCGGCCGGCGACTCGCGGTTGCACCGCTTCCACCTGATTGGTCGGTTGAAACGAAAACATGCCAGCCCGAGCGCATGATTTTCTTCGAAATGTATGGGAAAAGTTTCTTGCTTTTTCTGACTTTCCTAGTAGGTACTCAAGCCGTAGTTGGTCTCTAAGAACTTAGTGATCAGTATAAGTAACAGGATCGATTGGCATCAAAAAAAGAAAATAAAAATAGAAAAATAAAATAAAACGATAAGTATATTTTATTCATCACTGGCTTCTGACCGCGGCTTCGCACGCGTTGTTTCTATAGAAACGTTTAAAGGTGATTTCTATCCCATGGGAACTGATTTAAGGGATAAAAAGTAGCCTATGTTTGATTCCAGGATTAGAATTACCTGTAGGCAAATTTTCAGCCCGATCCGTTCAGTAGTTTTGGCGTGAAGAGGTAACAAACATACATTCATCCATCCATCCATCCATCCATCCAAACTTTCGCACTTATAATATTAGTGATAATATTTATGGTTGTGCGCCTAATCACAAATAATGGTAATGGTTATTTTATTTCACCAAACTGTACCTACTGTATTTTGCTGACTTAAATTTAACAGGCGCTTGCCTAAAAATTTTTAGAATAGTTAAATAAATAAAACCGCTGCATAGTAATGATATTTACCAACACGTACGTGATAAACACTATACGTACAACAGTTTTCACGGAAACACAGTAGCGTTTATCTTTCCTGAATACATATTCTTAGTGGCTCTGCTGGAAAGTATGCTACGCAGCAGCGCCACAATCAAAGTCTATTTTATCATTACGTGATACACGTACAGCAATAAGCGGCATACGTACGTAATGTACGTTTAACGTACATTAATTTAAAATATAAATGACCAGATTCTGAAGTGGTGGCTCTGCTGCATAGCACCACACAATTTTGCAAGCCATGTTTCAAAATAAACGAGAGAGAACAAGAAGAGAAGAGAACCAAAAGGTCACGGAAAAAGCCGGTTTTATCCGTAGAAAGAGAAACTTATAGAACTCGCGCAGTTGCCATTGCATTCACACTAAAGAGAGAACGACTTATGCCTAAAGCCTAAGAAGAAATGAAATAGAACGATTAGCTCTCTATCTCATCCAGCGTGCCGGTTTTTGCATTGTTTAGCACCTCCATGTGCTAAACAAATTTCCTATGTCATCGACGGAGCTCGACACGAGACTGCTGAAGAAAGTTGTAAAAGTCAGAAACTTTTGTTTTTTATGTTTAAATGTGAACAAAGTGTTCGTGTGAACATTCCCGCACCTAAAAACAATAAAAAAGAAACACAAAAATGGTGCGGTGCAGTGTTTTTGAATGTAGAAGTGATTGTGAAGGAAAAGTGCCGAATTTATCATTCCACTCGTAAGTACAAGTTCTTTTGACTATAAAAAGGTTCAAAATTTACAGTTTCATAGATTTACATACACACAAGGCTCAAACATAATGTTTTATGCTAGTTTTAGTTCATCTAACTTATAATTGTGAAAATTTAGGGTTGCCTGCATCCGATAATAAAATTCCCCAAATGGCGCATTGAAATATTTTTTAATAGGTACCACCTACATACCGAGCTACATTATCTATAAACTAGTTTATGCCCGCGGCTTCGCACGCGTTTTTTCTATGGGAACGTTTAAAGGCCATTTCTATCCCATAGCAACTGATTTGTGGGATAAAAAGCCTATGTTAGATTCCAGGATTAGAATTACCTGCATACAAAATTTCAGCCCGTTCAGTAGTTTTGGCGTGAAGAGGTATACGTAAGTGGTTCTATCTCACGAAGTCCGTTAACTTACCTCACTACGAACAACTTTGCGCTTAGTTGTCATGCTGACGGTACTCGCTACCAAAATCTGATGTGAATACAATGAGCACTAGTGACCCGGACCGCGTCTCAGGCGACACTTCATGCTTCTCTTCTGAGCATGAACGTTTACGCACACTAAAACAATGTGTACATTCATTCACTATGTCACACATAGCCCATCGGACTTCGTGAGATAGAACAACTATAACAAACCTCCATCCATTCATCCACACTTTCGCATTTATAATATTAGTGTTTTTATTTGTTACAGATTTCCCGAAGATAAAGAATTACGTTTGCATTGGATCAAAGCAACGGGTCGCAAAGATTGGGAACCTAAAAAATCTTCGTAATAAATTTTTTTGTAATGATTTTGTGATATTTTACATGATTCTGTGATTTTTGTACTTAATCTAATTCAACTGTCTAAATCTAATCTAACTGTCCCATATAAATAAGAAAAAAATTTCTTAAGTAGGTTCTTGTAGAAATTGGTATGCTAATTTTAAAATGATTCTGTGATTTTTATAATGATTCTGCGATATTTTAAATGCTTCTTTGTAAATGCGTGTGTATTTAAAAAAAATAAATAATGCTGTGACTAACTAGGTATAAGCACCTATATTATTATGCAAGTACAATGAAAGTTAAGTACTTTTTAGATAGCAACATTAATATTTTTTAGCAAATATACGATGTTACGTTCGTAAGTAACCATTTTTTTTAATGTGTTATTAATTTATGTAAATGTTATTGTATAGGTAATATAACTAAGACATTTATAATTAAACTGTGATTTTATGATTAAGTAATAATAAAATGAAATTTTGAAGACTGATTAAAACTGTAAAATTTATAAACGTTAATTATCGTAATAAATATTGATTACTTCAAAACAAAAACACTTGTTTCTCTATCTGTACTACTCACCTTAGTACCTTCATAATTATATTTACCTACCAAACACAACCTCGGTCTGCCTGCCACTTGTAACGCCAAACAGGTTTCACATTGTGATACTTACTTGTATAATTATAATGACCTAGCAGTAGCCTTTATTCACAAAATAGAAAATTATACTAGTATTTACAATTGAAACAATTGAGCTATCTTCAGACTATTGCAGGTAGCTCAACTGATCCATATCAATACCAGTCGGAAGCGTCCCCAAGACGCTGGCTGCATTGCCACGCTGTATGGCAATGCTGATGCGCTGCGCCAGATATTCACCAGCTCTCAAGCTACAGAAAGTTATAACTTACAGGTCGTATTTTTGAAATACAATTGGAATAGTTGAACTATCTGCAGACTTTTGTAAACAATACAAAGTTATGTATAGTATAATAGTTTTTCAGTTTACCTCTTCATATGACACAAGTTTTTCATAAAAATTGGATTTGATGAATTCGTTATAATAGAAGACTCATTGGCCTTTTTGCATCTAAGGAAGATGATCAAAGTGGCGTCAGCCTAGTTTGGCTGGGAGTCAGCGGAACTATACTTTAGCGCTAATTCTAATTCTGAGTGGGGAACTGGGATCTGCACTGACATCTCGCTTTGGAGTGTATTGTGCATTGTCCCCCTGCCTAACCAGGCCCTAACCAGCCCAGCTCCTTGAAGTATCGGAGCAGGACTTTTGGCGATTGACAGCTTCGTTTCAGCTTTTCTGTGTGCGAGGACGGGTTAGATCCCTCTATGAGAGTCTTCAATCCCGTTACCCGTCTGGCCTCCTCTGTGGCCGTGCAGTGAACCACTACATTTTCCACAGTCTCTTCTTCCTGGAAGCAGCCGCGACATAGGCTGCTATCTGTGGCTCCAGTCTTGAGCAGATGATGGTTCAGTTCGCAGTGACCTGTGATGATGCCCACCATTGTTCGTAGGTCCTCGCGGCTCATCTTGAGCAGCGTGTTTGTGGTTTTTCTATCTTTGGAGGGGAATATTGATCTAGTATGTTTGCAGTCTGTTCGACGCTCCCATAATTTTTGGTGTTCTTTTTCTGAGTTTAGTTTTAGTTTGTTTTTTACTTCCGCTGTGGGCGGATTTGAGAGACTGATGTCCTGTTTTGTTGGGGTCTGTCTCGCTCCTTTTTTTGCTAGTCTGTCTGCTGTTATGTTGTCTGGACAGGATCGACTCTCCGTCCATTCAATGCTGACCTTGTTATGTTCCGAGAGACTTTGTAGAGCGTTGTGGCATTCTACAATTGTTTTTGATCTCGTTTCTGTCCTATTGAGTGCGTTTATTACTGCAGCGCTGTCTGTTTTGAAGACCAGATGCAGCTGGCAGGTCAACTCTTTGATAGTTGCCTCCCTAAGCATATGATTTGCCGCCAGTTGGAGTGCCAGTGCTTCAGCCTGAAAAGCCGTGGTGGCAGAGTTTAGTGTTTGAGTTCTAGAGAGTCCGGTTTCGGGACTGGAGTAGCCGCAGCCAGCTCCTGTCTTATTCTTGGCCCCGTCAGTGTAGATGTGATATGTGGTAACGTCATGTGAGGTGTTCGCTGCTGCGTTCTCTTCATGCGTTGTTACGTAGGTCTTACTGGTTAAGTAGGTAGACGCTATTCTGTCGGTACCATTTGCTGCCTCTGGAATTGCAGCAATTGCTTTACTTAGTATCCTGCAGTGGTTTGTTAGGCCTGAATCGCCTTTCCATTGGTCTGTTGATTTAATTCTTAGGGACGCCGCCATTGCTTCCTGCTGTATGTGAACGTGCAAGGGCGTTAGCCCTAGAATTATGTCCAGTGCTGCAGATGGGGTTGATTTCCTACATCCGCAGATGAGTGTGCAGGCCAGTCTTTGAACTTGCTGCAGTTTGTTCATGGTGGTGACTAAGTTTGTTCTGGGCCACCATACTATTGCACCGTACGTTAGCACCGGGCGTACCATGACTGTATACAGCCACAGACACAGCTTGGGCTTAAGGCCCCAGTCCTTGCCCACCGCTCGGGTGCATTGCCATAAAACGTTTTGTGGCTTTTGTTATGATATGGTCTAGTTGTTTGCCCCATAGTAGTTTACTGTCTAGCCATATGCCGAGGTATTTGACCTCCTTGCTCAGAGTCAGTGTTGTACCTAGCAGTGAGGGTAGTTCTAGTCTTGGTAGTTTGGTCTTGCGAGTGAAGAGTACTAGTTCGGTTTTGTTTGGGTTTACTGACAGACTGTGTTTGGTGCACCATGTTTCCACAATCCTTAGCGCCTTTTGCATCTTTTCGCAGAGAGTCGTTTCGAAAAACCCCGATATCATGATTGCTAGGTCGTCTGCATATGCGATCGTTTGAATACCATCCGTGTTCAGTGAGTCCAGGAGTTCGTTTGCGACCAGTATCCACAGGAGCGGTGAAAGGACCCCGCCTTGCGGACAGCCCCGCGTCACCCTGCATTGGGCTGCTTGCCCCAGGGATTCTGAACTCTCGATTTTAGTTGCTCTACTGGATAGCATTTCAGTTATCAACTGATTTAGGTTTTCATCAACTCCTTGCTTTCGCAGTGCGTTTTCTATTGATGGGAACGTTGTTTTGTCAAAGGCCCCTTCTATATCTATGAAGGTGATCAAGCACGATTGCTTACTTTCAAGCGCACCTTCAATCTTGTGAACTACTTGGTGTAGGGCTGTTTCAGTAGATTTACCTGATTGATAGGCGTGTTGATTTTTGTTCACTGGGTTTCTAACTAGCGGCCCACTTCTGATGAACTTGTCGCATAGTCTTTCGAGTGTCTTTAGTAGGAACGAGCTTAAGCTTATTGGTCTGAATGACTTTGGCTGGGTGTAATCTGTTTTGCCGGGTTTTGGTAGGAAGATTACTTTGACCTCCCTCCAGGCGCGAGGGATGTATTTCCACGCGATACAGCTTCTGAATATGGAGGCTAACGTTGGTGTAATTCTTGTTAGATTCCACTGCAGGAGGGCGGGGAAGACGCCGTCAGTGCCAGCGGCTTTGTGCGGTTTAAAACTTCTTACCGCCCAGTCCAGCGCTTCCTCTGTTACTATCTGGTCTGCAAGGTCCCAGTCGTTTTTATGAGGTTTTACATGATTCCTTGCTTCCCATCCAGTGTTTTCTTCCAGTTTGCAGTCCGGGAAGTGTGTTTTCAACAGTAATTCGAACTGTTCTCGCTCGGATTTTGTGTATGATCCATCTGGCTTTTTTAGTGAGCTGAGTTTAGTGGACGTATCCTTAGATAGAATTTTGTTTAGGCGAGCTGTTTCGCTCTGAGTAGCTATGGAGTTGCTGTAGTTGCTGATGCGCTGTGCTTGATACTCACCAGCTCTCGGGTGACCAGACGCTCAGATAATTTAATTTTTTAAATTTATTAACTTGAAAATCGCAAATCCGATCTACCAACTAAGACATGAAATAAGGAACCTAAAATCGGGGTAAGAAAATTGCATGGCAGCACATTCCCCCCACCACCTCGTATACTTTGTCTTGCTCTTTGGCACGCTCGCTAAAGATCTACCTATATTTAATCTGAGGTTTTATCTTTTACTACTGGCAACATGCATTTGACAGATAAATGGTCAACATAAACTTTGTACAACTGAAACTTTCTATTTCAGTATTTTTGTAAATGTTTTACATATTTAAAATTATTTAACAGCTTTTATAAATCGTTTTGTGCTCGCAATAAGTAATTTTGCTCAGGAATAAAATAAACTGAAATGTATAAGTCGTTCAGTTGAAAATTGCTATCTATTTCCGTTCGCTTTTAACAATATGGCCGCCAGTTGTTTAGGGTAATGTGGCGTTCTACGAAACCAAGTGAAATTGTTAGAATATTTTTATGTGATGTAAAAATGTATCAAGTTTTCAGCGTTTTATAGCAGTGTTACATGCATGGACACTTTCAGACACATCTTCAGTTGGTGTATGAAATTTTGAATGCCTATTAACGACGTCAAAATTGGACAGTCAACAAACTTTTGTTTATTTCATTGAAGTGGATAAAATATTTCTGGAGAGAACACTCGATTATGAGCAATCTATAGTTGAACTGAAAATTGTAGCACAAGGACTGACGTCTACAATTATAGGTAAATATTCTTGTTTTCTTAGCTGTAACTGGAGTGGAACATTCATCCAGGGTCGCCATTGTATGACAGGAGAAATAACCATCGTAAAATAAGTACTCACTGATAAAAGTTTCTAAAATACATTTAGTTGTCAACAACAAACTTTATCTCCTATCCTATCGCTACGTACTAGAAATGTACATGTTTGTTTGCTTGAAGATATTGTTATTGTTAGTATTTTTCTGTCATATTCTGGGAGAAGACTGGCTAAGCCAAGATGTTGCCAGACCAAATGCTTCTGTGGCAAAGGCAACAGATGTGAAACAACAACTCTTACATTTAATCCTGCTCCTATTGATATCTACCCTAATCTTTCTTTCATAAATTTGCAACAGATGTTACAAAAGCCTACCTACAATCACACTGTTTCCTTCTGTATAATCCTGAATTTCTATTGACAATAACACTTTGTTTTTGGTTACTTCAGTGTGAGTAAATGCAATTCAAAACTGAAAGTGTCACGCTTATGTTGGACCAAGTTGTTGGCTTTGGATCTGAAGTTGGAAACTGTGGAAGAAACTTAGTCACCTGTGTGAAATGTTAGTACAATTATATCACACTAGTAATTAAGATACAAAAGTTTTGATGGATGTGTGTTTGTTACTTCTTATGTCAAAACTATTGAAGGGGCTGAAATTATGCAGAAATGAACCTAGGTCTCTCCACTTGAATAACTGTATATGTATAAATTCAGAAACATAATATGTTTATACTATCTATTTGTAGAAAGTATCCTCTTAAAGGGTAGTTTGTGTAGGAATAACATGATGTAAACTTGTCACCATAGTCCATAGTCCTTCAGATATAATCTTGTTGTAAAAATAAAAATAATTTAGAATGAAATCGTAATCATGTATTTGAATTCAAATATAAAGTCTAATTAGACTAATCTAGAAAATGAACCTCGTTCATAACCTGAACACAATAGGACTTTTTTATAGGTTTTCCCTCGTTGACATTTATATACAGATATTTTTTGCTCCTGCCATTGTGTTCCATATTCAATTTATAATTGCGTTACAGTGTAATAGCTGATTATTGTATGATAAATGCTGCATTAATAGTACCATATTTTGTTTGTCTATTTTCTACAAATACAACCATTTATACTCAATAGTTATGAATGAAAGGCACACAGAACAGACTCGAAATTAGTTGATGAAACTGTGGCTTTAATATAAGGCTCTATAATAAATATGAAAATGGTAGAGACAGTCCTCGTATCCTGTGAGAGAAAACAGCTGAGGTTGTAATATTTTTATATTATTAAAAATCATTAAAAAAGATTAGCTGTATCTGGATTGCCGTCCGCAAGTCATCCGAACGAGGCAACACTGAAGCTGCCTCGCAAGGTTGCTCAGTAAGCTCTGGAACCATCTATTGACAAACACTAATTTACTTTAAAACTATTCCAGGTTATGGCAAACTTGAACTTCCAGCAAGCTCCTAGAAGCTTAGGGAGTGGTGGTGTCGGTGGTCGGGTCAGCTCGGGGCTTGTCGGCGGCGTCTCGGGCCATGTGACGCCGACGTTCGGCGGCGCCCTGTCGCCCAGTCGAAACAGCTCGGCGATGCCTGGCGCTCCGCCCTCAATGGCCTCACGGTCAACACTCTTCGGACAGCGAGCATTCGCTGACAGGAGGGTACCAATGCCAACAACACTTTCGCAACCTAATTCTAATTCCATGGTGAGTATGAAAAGTGCCAAGTGTTAGTTAGATAAGTGGACTTCGTTGTCGGCATTTTGACGCTGAGTCGCCAGCAGCGCCAGTAATCCTATTGTCACTTAAATACTTGATGGAATACCGTGGACCGCGTGAAACCGAGTGCGAAATCCAAGCGAAACTTACCACTACCGCTTTAGGTAGCGACTACTGCATAGATTTGAGCCTGATAGAATTCCTATCAGAACCTCCCTGGGATCTCCACAGTGTAAACAGTTACTCCTTAATCTGTTTTAAGAAATACAGGAAAACTTAAATAGAAATTCTTAAATGTGTAATGCGTTCTTGAAAAGTTTGTAATAGCCATTGAATTCACATGTTTTGAAGATAATGACTCATTTAGCAGATAATATGATAACAAGTAAATTAACTTTTGTAACAATAAACAAATCACAAACTGATTAGGTTGAAAGTAGGGAATCCAATCCCTCATCAAATTTTAATATTTGCACACCTGCTTGCGGGTTGAATACATCTTCACGTAATTATTGTATGCATATCTGCTAATAAATGATTGATTGATCAAAATCGCAAGCCTGCAGAATCGAGGACATCGTCCTGCGGATCCGCGGGATTTGCGGGATTGGAAAAAATCGTAATTTTTCCTTCCTTTTTTCTATGACCTAGGTATGTTCAAATGTGTGGACTCTAGTAGTGTCTCCTTTCTAACTTGACATTGCTCACTTTCGGTTATAAGAACGAAATGTGAAAGAAAATTATTGAAAAATTTAACGAAAAAAAAAATTAGAAGTTTTTATTCTTCATCCACGCATTTATTTTCTTTTTGTGAGCTCGAATGACAATCAATTAGTTATGTCCTATGCTTTAATTACCTATTTGATTATATATGACAATCGATTTTGTTATTTTAGCTCAACATTTTTTATTATTTTTCAAACGTAGGCGTCTAAATGGCTTTAATTCGAATTAAATAGTATTATTTTTGTTGCTTTTATGCTACCAAACGAGAAATATAAAACGATTCTTCATTTAGTCTTCATTCACACACCTGTCAACAATCAGGAAACTTCATAGACGCATGCAAGTCTCAAAATCTGGAGGAGGATAATGCAAAAGTGCAGAATGGATAATGCAAATATGCAAAAGTTTGGATGTTTACATTTATGGATGGATGGATGTTTGTTACCTCTCACGCCAAAACGACAAAACCGATCTAGCTGAAATTTTGCATAGATAGCTCTACGCCTGGAATCAAACACAGGCTATACTTATCCCATAAATCAGTTCCCATGGGATAGGAATAAGCTTTAAACGTTTCCATAGAAACAACGCGTGCGAAGTCGCGGGCGTAAACTAAACGATTTAATAGAAACAACGCGTGCGAAGCCGTCGACAGATGCTAGTAGTTTCGTAGTGTGAGTCGTAAATTTATGTAATGGGTAATTGCTAGCGAATTTAGTTTTAGCAAATATTATTCAGATGAATGAGCATGATATGACAAAGAGTTTGGTTTTGGTTTTTATTCAGGTCAACGCCGACTTTCCAAGTACTCGAGAGTGTTTGCTTTACCTTTTTTCATTTGACCTAGTATTGTTTCCAGTTTTGGTTTGACTGTTGTTTTTTTAGTACTCAACAAGTGATATGATAAGTGTGTATGTTATTTGGACACGTACTCGTTTGTATTTATTGCATTTTCATATTCGCTATCGTATTTATTTTGGGGGATTAAAGTAATTACGCCAACTGTTTATCAATAGAGCAACGAAAACATTGTAGTAACACGTAGGTTAATCAGTTTATTAGTTCAAAGACCTCTGCGGCGGAGTGAGCAGATGGGTAAAGGTTACGGGATCTCACCGAGTACTTGGTAAAATCTGGGTTACATTCCAAAAATACGTAATCTAGAGTTATTCGGTTAGTTATGTAGGTGTAAGATAGTGTTGTCAAGTGGTGTGAGATTGCTATCAGTTTAGTACCTAGAAATATCAAGACGAGCTAAAGATGATCTGAATGGACTTGAATTTTTTGACGTGACAACGTCTTATAATTCGATAGAGCCGGCTGCAAAAACATGACTCATGCGGCGTTACCTCGCTCTGAGGCGTTCCATGTAAGGCTTGAAGTGCAAGCAAGAGCGCTCGACATCCGTCTCTCTCCTACTTGAGTGAGCGATGCGTCTGCGTGGACAGCTGCTATACTATAGTACATTTACATGTTTTGATCGAGTATCAAATGCTACCATTCCATCAGTATTTTCTTAAGACGTTGTCACGTTCAACTATCGTCAGTAAACCGACTTTACAGACAACCAATTTTTTTTTTGTTACTATATTATTTGTTTCTCAATTGTTTCAATTGTAAATACTAGTTCTTCGATCTTTGGGACGCCCATAGGTAGGTACCTAGCAATAGGTAAAATGCTATAGGTTGACGATACTTTACCTTAAAAATATTTATTGCAGCAAGTAGAACAAATTATGACCCTTAAACAGGGTCATTTTGTACAATATTTGCGAATATAGCGAGTCGTTTTAACACTTAGACTGCCACCGACGCAAACGCGCTGTTCTTCAGAATATCTATTCCGCAGCGACCAGCCGCCCCTCCGGAACGCGTCGCTAGGTTGGCAGTGAATGCGCCAAGAACTGTCTTAAATTAAACAACTGTTTTTATTATTTTTTTAAATCCAACAAATAGGATTAATTTTATTTTCACCACTCTCGTTCGAAAACGGTGACTTTGCTGCTCAAAAACATTTTGCTAAACCGGGTTTTGCTCAAATGTTATGCTATTATTAATTAATATTATTCTAATCTTTATACAATTATTATTAAGAAAACCTTTTTGTGAGTGGAAAATTAATTTCTTATTATTATTATTGAACTTGTTGAAATAAGTAATTTGAATTCAGAAATAAGCAACCTTCGTAGAAAATAATGTTCGTCCGTTCGTGGTTTGAAAGAGGTTTGTAGCATTTTTACTCTCCAAGGTTGTTAACCAAAATGAGTTTCTGACATTCGGACCTCTTTGATAAATTACTAAATATTTTCTCGCTAGTCGTGGTGAAAAGTTGTGTGTTTAAATAGAGTCCAAATAATTAATTACTATTTAATTAGGATTAGAGGTGTTCTTCCAACTCAAAATAGGTTCGTAGTTAACCCGCTTACATTCATAATGAAAGAGTCCAAATATTTTCGTTTCGTGCCTTTCAAATCCCTCGCAGCTCCTCAGCAGCCCACTTTAAAGCCACTCGCTACGCTCGTGACTCTATTCCAGACTGCTTCGGGATTTAATATCGGCATACTCAACAAAACATCGTTTTGCCCACTTGTTGAACAAATCACTATTAAATCGAATTAATTTAATTTAAATCCGATTTTTTATTTTTGTTATAAATCGTGTTGGTTTATCTTACCAAAGTTATCGACATAGCTCAAAGAATTAGCAAGCTGAAGTGGCAGTGGGCCAGCTATATCTCGCGAAGAGCTTTCATCTGCTGGGGTATACGTGTTCTTGAGTGGAGACTGTAAAGCGCATATCTAGTAGCGGTTTACAACATAAAATCATTCACTGGGTTTGCCTATCACTAATTCGGTAGGTGAAGGTTTTTAAAGGTAGGAATCATCTCAAACTTGCTATTTTCTTTCCAGTCGAGTATGGGCAACCTGTCTCGATTCAACACGGGCAGCAACTACCATTCTGTGTTCGGTGAAGGTGGCGACACGTCAACGCCTTCGCTACTGGACCTCAGCGAGTTCCCCTCGCTGACGGCGCGGGGCGCGGGCGACCAGGCGCCGGCCGCGGCGCCCCCTCCCCCCGGCTCTAAACCTTATGGTGAGAATTATTATTTACAAGATACCTCTAAGGTTTTTGTATTTATAATAACTTTGATTTCGATTTCTTAGAAATTACAGAAAGAATCTAGTATATGGATCTGAAAAAAAAAAAATGTAGTTTCTTAATGTTTAACGCAATAAAGCTTATTTCAGCTTGTACTTTTTCGTTAGAGCGCGATTTTTGTTGTTATAATGCACTCTGGGTAATTTCTAAGAAATCAAATAATATCCCAAAAATTTCCGACTTCGACGGGATTTGAACCCGCATCCTTCCCTCAGTACGGCAATGTGATAACCAACTACACCACATTCCCGTACTGAGGGAAGGATGGGGTTCAAGTCCCGTTGAAGTCGAAATTTTTTCAAAAAATTCTTAGAAGATAGTTTGTGCAAAAAGAGAACCGTCATGAACTAACATTATGATTACTGATGACCTGAGTACTGACAGATGGAAACAGTTGCTGTCTACGACTAAAAGTGTTTGATACTAGGTAGACATCGTCTACCAAGTATCAAATACTTAGTCGTACTGGAAATGACAGAGCAGTGTTCGTCAACGCAACAAAAGTAGTAGGTCTACTGTCACACGCGCGACCTCAACTTCTAAGACGCTTCTCATTTTGCATAGACTCTAGCTCTAGCTATGAAAACCCAGTTAAGGCCGTTATACATCAGGTTTTCTGGCATATCTATCTGGGTCTGAAAAAAATGTATTTAAATTTTAAATGTATCGCAGTAAAGTTCATTTCAGCTTGTACTTTTCTGTTAGAGCGCTAACTAAATGGCTAATAGCGTTCTTTCTGCGTTAAAATAGAGAGAGAGAGAGAGAGAGAGGCATATTTTTCTACACTATATAAACTGAGCGAGACTTCAGACCTAGAAAGATATAGAGCTGATGCACTTGTAGTGTAAAACCACTATTATTCCTACACTCTAGGTCGTATAAAGCCTCCACCACACAGCCGCGATTTTGAAGCTCGTCTTGTGTCGCGGCCCTCCCCCGCCGTAATACACCATCTCCGGCTACCGCCCGCCCCCCGCAAAATCGCAAAACTCAAAACGCAGCTTCAAAATCACGGCAGTGTGGTAGAGGCTTAACTAAGGGTCAAAACACACCGAAACGGCAGGGCATTTTAAACTTTATCTATTATAATATATAAGTCATATAAGTCGTTTGAATGGCTCGTGTGACGCGTGCTACCCGTGAGGCGTCGCGAAAAGTCTTGGGTCTGTCAAACTGGCGATCGCTTCGATCAGTAGTCGCTGCCGACCGATGCCGTTTCAATTTGTTTTGACCCTGAGAGTAACTTATTCTAGGACCTAGAGAAAATTACTTTACACTAGCCTAACTCGATGTAGAATGTCTGTAAACAAACCGCCCATACTCTAAAATTCACCTTGTTGCCGCGTCTTTTATATGTCGGTCGGTTTGAGATCCTTCAGTAAATATTGATTCACCTCCTCGCCAGCCTTCATTTATATTTGTCCACTGCTGGACGCAAGCCTCTTCCTGATAAACGCCTTGTTGGCCTTCATCTCATGGGGGTAATGACCATAATTCCCACGTTGGGCATGCGGGTTGGGGATCGCAGTTCGGTGGTAGAACTGTTCTGCAGGAGGCACTGCTGCCCGCCCTCCGGTGGATATCCCTTAGTCGCCTCTTACGACACCCGCGGGAAGAGTTGGGCTGGGGCTTATTCTAAGCCGGTACCACACGGGAATAATAAAAATATTGCTTAGTTTACATTATATCTGAAACCAAGTGAGTTTTATTTATGTGTGTCGTGGCTTGTTTACAAAGATTCTACATCAAGTTGGCTAGTGTATAAATAATAATATTCTAGATAAATGTGCATGGTATGGTAGAGCTTAGATTTTTAGAGACTCATACCCGGATTTGTAACAGAATTGTCAGTGTCGACGCAGCTACGCGCGTACTTGCGGGAGTGCAGATCTGCATCATCGTGCGGGTTTTTTACGCACGCACGCGCGTAGTTGCGTTCTGTAATACCTTGCGTCTCGCCCCGCACCTACGCGCGTGGGTGCATGTTTCTCCGCGCTTGAGCGCCTGATCTGCATGAACGCGCGTGGATGCATTTCCTGTGTGTTGGACTGTGCGTGTTTTCTATACAAACGGAGATACTTACAAGCAACGTTAGAACACGCATTCACGCAAGATGCAGCGTGGTGCGTGGCAGTGTGTTGATCGCCTTACGTATTACTACTTACTTTTATTTTGGCCTTATAATATTTTGTAAACGGGTTTGAAGATTTTGGCCCTAACATCGGTCACCATTATATTTTTTGACGTGACAACGTCTTATAATTCGATAGAGCCGGCTGCACGCACGAAAAAACATGACGTCATGCGGCGTTACCTCGCTATGACGTCATGCGGCGTTACCTCGCTCTGAGGCGTTCCATGTAAGGCTTGAACTGCAAGCGAGAGCGCTCGACATCCGTCTCTCTCCTACTTGAGTGAGCGATGCGTCTGCGTGGATAGCTGCTATACTATAGTACATTTACATGTTTTTATCGAGTATCAAATGCTACCATTCCATCAGTATTTTCTTAAGACGTTGTCACGTTCAACTATCGTCAGTAAACCGACTTTACAGACAACCAATTTTTTTTTCAAAGTTGCGGCCCATTATATAAGTTATATATTTAGATAGCAGATACTAAATCAAATAAAAAATGTTCTATAACATAATGTCATATAGCGTCAGGTTTCTAAGATATTCACAGATGAAGAAAAAATATAGTTATTTTCATCTGTGAATATCTCGCAAACTTGACGCCTTAGTATAGGACATTATTTTATAAGACTTGGTGTCGATTCAAATTAGTATAGTTTAGCCAAAACTAAACTATACTAATTTGACAGTTCCTAAAAATGTAGCGGTTCACAACGATTGAAATAAAAATGATGGCATTATTTTTAGTTCTGTCAAATTAGTTTAGTTTGGGCAACATCTGGATTGACACCTTTATTGGTTTTAGTGTCCTCTATCCAAATATATACCTTTTATTGTGCGCGGCAAATTTTGAAAAGAAATAAGCAAGTACAAATGTTAGGGCCACCCTCCATGCAAAAATCTTCAAACCCCTTTACGTAGTTTACGTTTATTTATTATTATTTACGTTACTTTACGTACCTTACATCTTACTTTTATTTTAATTTTATAATATTCTGAAATTTTGTCCTAACTTACCCTATCTAGCATGGACAACCTAGACAAGCCTTTGAAAAGGTTAGAATAGATAAAATCTCATACACTGCGTAAATTATTGAAGTCTAAAGAACGAATGTCAAATATATTACGCATGTTATAAAAATTCTATGAGATTTTTGTCTATTCTACCTTAGACAAGGCCTTGGCCGCGATTACAGTAATGTTTGTGAACATTATCGAAGCGAAACCAAAGTGTACTTTTACTCTAACATATTGCTGTCCTCTTTTTATTGTTTATGCCAAAGTTACGATCGGTGGATCGATTTACATACCGCTATAGATTTTTTTTTTTGCTGTTTTTAATTGTTTCTGCGTTTTACAAGGAATAAAACTAGAGGAAAAGTTAATTTCGCAAATCATGATCTAAACATAATCTATGAACTTATGATGATAATAAATTCGATTCAATTGTACTTTTGGAATATTTAGGAATATTAAAGATTTTTGACTAAAACATCATATTCCAAAATGCTCTAAAAATGCCATTTAATCAAAGTTGTTAACAACATGGTTTCATAGAAAATGCTTTACGATTTGCGTCAAATTACTTTCCACTAGTTTTATTTCTTGTAGAACGCAGAAACTAGTAAAAACAAAAAAAAAAAAATATTAAATCCCTCGCGCAATATAAATCGATCGCCCGAAGAAAATGGCAGCAAGTTTTAGTCAGCATTTAATTTTGGTTTCGCTTCATGCCCAAACATTACCGTAATCGGGGCCCTGTCTAAGCTGTCCATGCCAACCTTACAGCTTGACGTCGTAGAGCATGCCCTAGAACTTACACCACTCTCTAATCTAGGTTATCTCTTCTATCCAGTGGGTATGGTGAAGCAGCCGACGTCAGAGCAGTCTGAGTTCACGATGTCCTCCGAGGACTTCCCCGCACTACCTGGCACCTCCACGGGGGGCGCAGCGCCCGCGCCCAGCCAGGCGCTCTCGAGTCAGGAGTACGCGAATCATAACAGCGTAGATAAACCTAAGCGGGGGATTCAAACGTCGCCTGAAGGTGAGCTTTTTAACTTGTACTTAGTTTTAACTGAGATTAACTGAGTATGTTGCTTTGCTAATAATATTTTCATCTCATTAATACATGCTATTTTATTTACGTTACGACCACACTCAGACCAAATATAAATAGCCTTTTCTGATAGCGTGGCGCCATTTTCACATTAACTTTGGCATTAGCGTGGCGCCATTTTCACATGTAACTTTGGTATTAAATTAGCGTGGTGCTATTTCCACATGTAACTTTGGCATTAAATTAGCGTGGTGCTATTTCCACATGTAACTTTGGTATTAAATTAGCGTGGTGCTATTTCCACATGTAACTTTGGCATTATATTAGCGTGGCGCCATTTTCACGTGTAACTTTGGCATTAAATTAGCGTGGCGCCATTTTCACGTGTAACTTTGGCATTCAATTAGCGTGGCGCCATTTTCACGTGACTTTGGCATTCAATTAGCGTGGCGCCATTTTCACATGTAACTTAAGCATAAAATTAGCGTGGTGCCCTTTTCACATTTAACTTTGGCATTAAATTAGCGTAGTGCCAATTCATATGTCACTTTGGCATTAAATGAGCGTGGTGCCATTTTCATTGACAAATAACTATACTTACACTATTTTGTACCGAACGGCGTTGGATGTTTGTTACCTCTTCACGCCAACGTATGAAAATGACGCGATAATGGAGCGATCCTATTGTTCGGCTGGAAACTTTACACATATCTGATGAAATGGCAGCCATAAGCTTGTTTAGTTTGATGATGTCTGTTACATGCCCTTTTACCATTATCATCTGGGATTGTCACTAATTTACTGTAATTGGGCTAGCTCTAATTCTGTGTTTACATGTAAATAATGGGGTCAATTCAGATGGCACAAAATTTAACTAATTGGTCAGCTAGAAAAATTGTTCCATCCGTTTTATTTCTATCAATAAAATAGGAAAGTACTACTTATGTAAGGTACAAAGTTTTTTACACATCTAATAAATAAATAATGCTGGATAATCCACTCAGAATCTAGCCCCAAGCTAAGCAGAGCTATTTTTTACTTTACCTAGAAATACCTAGAACACCCGGAAAAAATATTTGCACATCAACAAACATTTGTCCCAAGGCGGGAATCTAACCCACAACCTCCTGCGTCGCAGGTGGACCTTCGCCTGCTGCGCCACATCGGTCGTCAATAAGAAAGACACCATTTATTGATTATTATCGCAAAATACCATAAACAATAATACAAAAAAACCTTAATTATAGAACTATATTAGTGCTATTAAGTTTTTGCGCTATCTGTATTGACCCTAATAACCCTATGTATGCTATATTTTCGTGTTGTATTATCAACCTTCTTGCTATGGTTTTTCTTGAATTCTAATCTTGATCTATTTTCTAAGTCCCTCCGCCAACACCACCAAAGGAAGTGTACGGTTTGTATGAAAACACATCAGAATGCACTAAAGTGGCTTTCCTTATGCTAATTCATCATTCATTATTACTAACAACTTAATAAACTGATCTCAGACAACTCAAACGCTAAGCAGATCCAAGCACGTATCAAGTCGCGATTTTTTTACAGTGATCAAAGAAAATCTGTCAAAAAATCTCGAATTCACGCTCAAATCTGATTTGCGTTTAAGGACCGGATTATGAAAGTTCGCTCAGTCATCGATCTATACTTGAGTAACGCTTTTCTGTGGCATAAACGTCACCCAACTATAGATCTGAAGAAGTTGTGTGGTGCCGGCTTAGAATTTGCACCACCCCAACTCTTCCCAAGGTGTCGTAAGAGGCGACTAAGGGATATCCACCGGGGACGGGCAGTAGCGCCCCCTGCAGAACAATTCCACCACCAATCCCCATGAGATAAAAGCCAGTAAGGTACTTATCAGGGGGAGGCCTTACGGTTGCTAGATGGCCGGGATTGTCCCGGAATTTCACGTGTGGTCCCGTGTCCTGTAATTACACTTAACTGTCCCGAAATTCATGAACACTAGTTTTTTTATTAAAACACCACGAGGTGCTTAATTTTTTTTGGAACTAAAAAGACCAATATAGGCTGTTGAGGTTGAGAGGTTGAAGCATAGATCTGTGACCGAGCAAGCTTTTGTAATACGGGCCGGGCCTTAGTATTTGTTGCACAACTAACATTAAAAACTAACAAAAAGCGACTTTACTGTATTGAAAACATAATTTATTTTTCGATAACTATTCCCGCGATTAATCCATTTATAATTTCCAGGTAAAGTAACGAATATACCAGAGACAATGATACCAAATCAGTTTGGTATCGTGGGACTACTGACGTTTATTCGAGCGGCGGAATCAGACCCGAATTTAGTCCAGCTGGCGTTAGGTCAGGATCTGACTGCGCTCGGGTTAAATCTTAATTCACCTGACAACCTTTATCTCACCTTTGCTGGCCCTTGGGCGGATACGTCTTGTAGGTGAGAATTATTTTATTCTTTTAATCGTCTGTGGGTTACTTTTCACGGCTGAACGGTTATGAATGAAAAAGTCGGTCATTTAGTCGTATTTGTTAATTAGAACGGCGATTGACATGAGAACGATATATCTTTTTGAATTATCCAAATCGGACCATTACTTACGAAGATATTAATTATTAAACATTACGCCGTTACTGCTGGTTAAATGAAATGACGCGTGGTGCGTGTGACGTCACTGACTCGGCCGAGCGACCCAGCGGAGCGCAGCCGGCACTCTTATTTCACGATTCGACGGTTAAATAGGTGAATTAGACAAATCGGACACTTAATTTGTTTCAAAGTCACAAATAACCATACAAACGGCTACGGCTAACTGATTGGCGACCGAGGCAGTGACGTCACAGCGGCCGCCGCGGTCACTCGGTGACCTTCGCTATTTTTCGTAGAAAATAAATGTTTGCACTATGTGTTAAGGATTTCTTAGCGCTATATAGGTATCTGCATTCTCAACTAAAAATGTTACGGATCCTCATTAAACTAACTAATTATATTTTATATCAAACACACAAAACTAACATAAAATTAAATTATAATGTTTAAATAACATATATTTTAATAATAGTTTATTTAAACTAAAATGAAAAAAATGATGATATATGTATTTTACTTTAAGAACTACGGTTGGTAAAACGTTGGCGTTCTTCCAACACAAATAAGGTTCGTAGTTACTCGCTTACATCCGTAATTAATTGTTGATATGTGTAGAATTATAGATGGTATAACGGGAAAGGATATTATTATATATGTAGGTTACTTTTAATCTAGGAAAAATGCGTGCGAATCCGCGGCCAAAAGCTAGTAATATAATAAATCCACTTTCAGATTATGCCCCTCTCTGTCTGTTACCTTTTCAAGTCAATATGGCTGAACAGATTTTAATGAAATTCGGCAGAGATGGAGGAGAGGACTAGTTATAATTTATATTGAACGCAGAAAGTTGCGGGTCCGATTCCCGCCGCGGGACAAATGTTTGTATGATCTGCTGGTATTTGTTCCAAGTCTGGGTAAACGTGTCATGGTCTCATCAGCCATCTGGTACTCAAATCACAAGCTGTGACAACTTTGCGGCCAGAAAATGTTGTGTGTGATTTGCCGTGTGGTGTGATTAGAATTGACGACTTCTGTGGCGCAGCGGGCGTAGGTCTGCCTGCGACGCAGGAAGTTGCGGGTTCGATTCTCGCCTCGGGACAAATGTTTGTACGATCTGCAGACATTTGTCCTGGGCGTTCTGGATGTTGTCTATATATAATAAAAAATATCTATCTATGTAGTGTATTGTATTAAGTATATCAGTTATCTAGTACCCATAACGCAAGCTCTGCTTAGCTTCGGGCTAGATAATGCTGTGTGAATTGTCCAGCATTATTTATTTATTTATAACTCCAACTCTTCCCGCGGGTGTCGTAAGAGGCACTTAAGGCATATCAGAACAGATTCACCACCTTACTACTTATCCTTAACCGAACTACCAAGCGTGGCGATTACGGCAGACCCCTCCAAATATTCACCTTTTTGGGAGCCCTACATCCAGCAAACGTCTTTCGGCTGAGATATACAGTGTGATAGTCAAATTAGTGCACCTGAAGGTCATTCACCTGCAACCACAGATAAATAATCACAGTGAACAAATCAATCTACAAGCGATTTTCTTTTGAATTTTATATTTTATTCCAAACTAGCTGCGCCCCGCGGCTTCGCCCCCGTGGAAATGTATGTTTCCAACTTTCTTAATTTTTTCTTTCATAAGAACTTTCTCCTGACAATAACAAACACAACAAAGAAAGAATTAGCGAAATCGGTCCAGCCGTTCACGCGTGATGCCGTGACCAAGGAAAACGGGTTTCATTTTTATATATAGACTAGCTGCGCCCCGCGGCTTCGCCCCCGTGGAAATTTATGTATCCAACTTTCTTAATTTTTTCTTTCATAAGAACCTTCTCCTGACAATAACAAACACAACAAAGAAAGAATTAGCGAAATCGGTCCAGCCGTTCACGCGTGATGCCGTGACAACGCGAAACGGGTTTCATTTTTATATATAAGATTATGCCTTATTATAGCGGCGCGGTAATTGAATGCGGTCGCCTCGTGTCACCGTCAGGTGGGGCGAAATATTATTCTGTGGTAGCAGGTGAAAGATCTTCAGTATGGTATATATGAAACTGAGTGAATACGTCGTACGACGTATTTAATAAATAATAAATGTTTTTCTATTATATTATTGATTGTTCCAGACCGCAAGACATGGACTACCACGTGCCCCCCGAGTATTTGATAAACGGCTCCATCAGAGAAAAGTTGGCGCCCCTACGACTGAGTCGATATAAGGAAGACCTATTGTTTTATTTGTTTTACTGTTTCGTCGGTGATGTACTTCAGATTGCGGCTGCGTCGGAGCTGTGAGTATACCCACTTCTTTTTGTTAACTCAACCTCAACAGCCTGTAATGGTCCACTGCTGGACGCAGTGAGTGTGTGAGTGTTTGCGTATGTAAATGCAAATACGAATAAACTGGTCTGTGGAACCAGAATTATGTGGGACTCGATGCCCTGAGAAGGACGTAATATCCACTAAAAACCTCTCTGGTGTACCTCTCGCCATTTTCGCCGAACCACGGGAACATTCAAAACTTCCGCGGCCCGACTGGTCTCCCCTCTTCCTCCTATACATGGCCGGCGAGCCCACCACTCCACTCACTCGTCGACCCCATTCTTCCGTCACCTTTCCCCCCCCGATTACGACACAGACTGGACAGGCACAGTTGAAACCGCAAATGTCGACCTCTGTGTCCAGTTGGGCATTGTTGCCCCATACTATCAGGGCACAATACATAAATATACAGTAATCCGACTCCATACTAGACCGCCCGAATCGACGCACGCACATATAGGCGTCATTTACACGGCCGCTAAGCTAGTCTCGGCATGCACATCTATCCAGTGTCACGCCGCGCGCCGCCGCCGCCGAGACTGGTCGCTGCGCTTAACGAGTTTGTTGTGCCGCGACCCCCGCGCTGTCCGCTCCCGTTTCGGTACCTCAACGTTGCAAGTGCGCGAAATAATAAATTAAATAATGGCGGCATCACGACCACGAGTATACTGCAGTGTTTACGGGTGCCTAAACTCAACGTTCGTTAAACCAACACTGTCATTTTTTCGACTTCCTGCTAATGCTGAAAGGTAAAATAAATATAGTCTTTATCACGTTTTAGGGTTCCGTACCTGAAGTATAAGTAATGCCAATGTTACTAACAAATATTTATGTAGTACCTCCATATTATTTTTTCTGAAATTCACTTTTTTTTTCCTACCTACTTATTTTGCGGTTTAAAAGTCGACACGCAATTGGCCTTCGCTTTCTTGTTTGTCTCTTCGGAGGTGGGTGATGGACAAATGATAGGTAGGTTAATAGGTAGGTACTATCATTAAAAATGTATGGGAAAATGTATTTAATGTAATATGTATGTAGGTATACATTACATATTAGCTTTTAGGGCGCTTTTCCTGTCATTCGTTTTTGCGCCCGCGTGCGGTTCTCGACCGCGAGTTGTGCCGCGAGCAAAACACGCTCGTCAAAACACGCTCCGGGCCACACGCATCGCAGATTTCGTTTGCCGCTGCTAGAGATGGGAATGGGAGTTATTCTTATTACCTATAGGTATTTTTTCTAACAGTTATTAGCTGGGTATTTTGTTTTAATAACGTTAGAACCAACTGGTACCCAATAACGTTACGATACTTAATAAGTACTTGATAATCATCATCATCATCATCCACAGCCGGTTTTACCCACTGCTGGGCCTCCCGAAGTTTGTGCCATCCACTTGATAATACCTAAACATAACCTTAAAATAAATAGATTAGATAGTTACTTATCTACCTATTATAATCCATAGATAGGGGCCAATCATTTATTACGTAAGACGATTTTCGCTAGTTTATGACCCACTTCCCCCTATTATAAGAAAAAATAAAAATAGGCCGACCCCCTTCCCCTGTTTAATATTTATTACTATGAATCTAAAGTAAAAAATGAATACACGTTTGGTTTGTTTTAATGTTTATTTTTCAAAGTAACAAATTTAGAAATGTTTATTTGTACCTACTTACAAAGGTAGGTTAGGTACTAATTAGTCCACAAGCGGGGAGTTCCCGGGATGCGCAGTGCGAGTGGCGCGGGTCCGTTGCCATGGAAATCGTTTACCTACTCGTATAGGTACGCATCCGATCGAACCTCGGCACTCGCGCGATTGCCCGCGCTTTTTCAAAGTATAATTTTTAACATTGCGCATTTTTGTGATCTTACGTAAGAACTATGGAGACTCCCTCCCACCCCCTTGTAAGAAAAAATAAAAATAACACATGGTCGCCCCATAAATCGTCTTACGTAATAAATGAATGGCCCCATATCAAATCAACGACTGAGAAAAGCACAGAAAAATTAGATTTCTTGTTTGTACCAACCCTAGCGCTCCGCTCAACTGTAGGTATAAAGTTCAAAGAGACGGCTGAGTCATTCTACTGTATACATTTATCTACTGTGATCAGGGGGTCTCGCATTTACACACGCAAACACTCACACTCTCACTCAAACCATTTGTTCTAGTCACGCGGGCACAGTGCCGCGCACACTCAGCTAAAGCAAGCGCGCACATCACTGCCCCGCGTGTCCCACAACTGTGCACGAGTATCGCAGGTTGTTTCCCGCCAGTCTCATGCCATCCATCACCTTCCATTATCACAAAGCCTTATGGCTACATGGCCCTCTCATACGTCGTCATATCTATCCCTCATGATACGGGGACAACCCCTCTCCTCTTCGAGCGGCAGAGGCCATACCCCAGGCCTCGCGCCTGAAGATCTCTCCTCCTTCAGGCGCCTCGCGCCTGAAGTTCCTATTGTAGGCCTAACAGGAGGATTATTGTCTAGGGTAGAATATAGAAAAATTTCGTCACATCATCATCGAATGCGTAATATGTATGAAACTCATTCCTTCAACTTCAATAATTTACGCAATGTACTACAATGCGATGTCATTCCTCTCTATTCTGCCCTAGACAACTATTCCCGTGCTAG
This sequence comes from Eupithecia subfuscata, assembly GCA_963564075.1. NCBI lineage: Eukaryota > Metazoa > Arthropoda > Insecta > Lepidoptera > Geometridae > Eupithecia > Eupithecia subfuscata. Next base: position 1,892,406 of record OY751116.1, on the reverse strand, counting down.
GCCTACTGCAGTCTTTGCCAGGTCGCTCCAGGTTAGCGGCCATCTCTTCCGTTTACTACTTCCTACCCACAGATACGTCCTATGGGTCTATGTGGTCAATTAATATTTTGATTATTTCCAGATACAATCGAGAATGGCGGTATCACATGGAGGAAAAGGTGTGGATCTCTCAAGCGCCGGGCATGCCCATGGTGGAAAAAACGTCCACCTACGAGCGCGGCACCTATTACTTCTTTGATGCGCACAATTGGCGCAAGGTAAATACCACTACATTTTGAAGGTGCACAATCGTGACGCGGCGGGCGAAAGTGTGCTTTTCATAGCTGACAAAAATGACGCGATAAAGAAGCGATCCTATTGGTCGGCTGGAGACTTAGCAACGTAGCACATCTCTGGTGGAAAAGCAGCGTTAAACTGCTTTAATGGCAAACACCGCACTCAAAGTCGTTCCTGACTTCATAACAATGAAGTATTATAGTTGTATTAATAGTACCCTTGGGACCAACAATGTTTGTACGATCTGCAAGTATTTGTCCCTAGTGTTCTGGATTCCGGTTCGATTCCCGCCCTGAGACCAATGTTTGTACGATCTACAGACAAGTATTTTGTTCCTAGTGTTCTGGGTATTCGGGTTCGATTCCCGCCCTGAGACCAATGTTTGTACGATCTACAAGTATTTTGTTCCTAGTGTTCTGGGTATTCGGGTTCGATTCCCACCCTTGGAGCAATGTTTGTACGATCTGCAAGTATTTGTTCCTAGTGTTCTGGGTATTCGGGTTCCATTCCCACCCTTGGAGCAATGTTTGTACGATCTGCAAGTATTTGTTCCTAGTGTTCTGGGTATTCGGGTTCGATTCCCACCCTTGGAGCAATGTTTGTACGATCTGCAAGTATTTGTTCTTATACAAATGGGCTCTTTTATCGGGGTTAAATGCGCGCGAAATCGCGAGCTGAAGCTAGTACACTAAAATTGAGTTTTTTACGCCAATACCAAGGTATTCAACAAAAAATGACGATGGACCGACGACATTGTAGCGGTCACAGCGAGTCGATAGAAGAAGGCGGTAAAGGACCGCTATTTGTGGCGTCTGGGGAAGGCCTATGTCCAGCTGTGGACATATTCAGGCTGATGATGATGATGAACCTGGTCCACGGCGAAAATGTATAAAGCACCCACCACACAGCCGCGATTTTGAAGCGCGTCTTGTGTCCCCACTGTTTTCGGCTACCGCCCGACCCGCAAAATCGCAAGACGCAGCTTCAAACTCGCGGCTGTGTAGAGGCTTAAAACCGATAAATGACTTGCACTGGAAGTATAGATGTTTTGATAAGTAACTTTCAATTGTTGCAGGTGGCGAAAGAATTTCACCTAGACTACAGCAAACTCGAAGGCCGACCACAACTACCACCGCATTTGCTCACGTAGCGCCCCCGCACCGTCTCTCATTCTATTGTAGTTTTGTTATATAAAAAGTACAAGTTTATATTCTCTTTTATTGGCCCGCCCTACCTTTGAAACTTGCCGCCAGATACATATATAAGATCTGGAAATGTCGGCCAGATCGTCACTGGTCTGTCATGTTGTCACCATCAGTAGGCCAAGGACGGGGATAGTCCTCTAGGGTAGAATAGACAATAATAAAATAAATATAAATAATAATTTACGCATCCGATGGAGATCCGATGACTAAGTGACGTAATTTTTCTCTATTCTACCGCAGACAACAATCCCCGTGCTTGCATGCCCTGCAGGTGAGATTGAGTGCAAGAGCAGTACCACGGTCTGAATCAATGGTTTTTTATACATGAAAATATTGTACGTTTCAGGTACTAGATTGTACGTAGTATTTTCATATAAAACTAGGAGTCGACTTGGTACACTGCGTGCCTAGTGTTTTAGGTACATGTTTCAGCGTGTACTTAAAACACTAGGCACGCAAAAAAAAAAGATCTGTATTCAGGATAAAAAAAAGAATTGCAATCTGCTAGTAAGGCGCTAACTGAATGCCTCCAAAGAATAAGGTACAAAGCGTTGATCGTCCAGGCGAGATGGGCAACGATATCGCGAACGTAGGGTTTTCTTCCACGCCCACCATCCTAGACAGACCCATATAATCAGTGAGCGAGAGAACCATAACAACTTAACTGTCCCCATACAACGAAATATACAACTACCCCACGTCCATTATTTTTATTATTTTTTCTTGTCATTTTACATAAGGACGTGGAATAAAAAAAAAAACCAATTGCATCAACGAATGACTCACAGCTGACTCATGGACTTATTCAAAATTTTCATCGTGAGTCTTAAGTGACTAATTGGACAGTTAAAGTTGATATAATCAGTGAGCGAGAGATCCTAGTAGTGGTAGTTTCTGTTTAAAACCTGTGCATCCTCGGGGCGGACCCGGATGTAACTACTTGGCTAGTGCAGGATTTGAAAAGGATTAGCAAAAGAGACATTATGACTTGGAATAAAACAGTTTAAATATGACAAATTACGGTATTTATTTTAAAATCTCATGTTATTGCATTGGAATTTGTACATTAAACTTGAAACATTAGAGTCTCAATTTTACTTTATCAGAAGGCATCTTACACATCAAATGCTATTTGGATTACCAAACACTATGCCAGTTTATAAAAAGGCCCTAAAATAAAATTTTCTATGATCCTTTTTTTATACTTGGAAAGACATACAGGAAAGACTTGGTGTTATCAATGTTATCATACATACCTAATCTAATTTTATTGCCACTGGATTATGATCAGTCCACATCTTCACAGCTGGCGGACGTTGTAGGTGCTTCCTTGGAGTTCTCAGACCCTTCAGGCTTTTCCTTCTCATCATCGTTTTTCCCGGGGACCCAGAGGCCAGAGTCTACACACCTTTTCATGTAGTAGATAGCCTCACTCTCTGGCATTTTTGCTATCGTAGCTTGCAGTAGCGGAACATCTTGCGCATCGAAGCATTTCTTCAGCTCCTAAAAATAAACCTTATTGTTTATACAATGGCCATTTTAAATCTGCTGATTAAAAATGGTCTTTCCATGATCCTTCTTAAAGGATGTTACACTACGAACCCGCAGACACATCGGCGGCGGGTTAGTGTCGCCAGCATTATTTTACACATACCGAAACCTCCGTCTATTTCATTTTAGAGAATCATGTCAGCGTTGGGCTTTAACCACACTGCGAGTCTAACGCGGACGCTTTTGAAAATAACGTGTGCTTTGCTTACTCGCTCCAACCCATCGCGCTAGGCGACTTCAGTATGAACGCAAACGGCGGCTTCATATGTTTGATACTTCGCGCCCGCGTTAAGCTCGCAGTATGGTTGTAGCCAGTCCTTTGCAGCTTCGGATCGCTGACAGTGTTTTGTCAACTTGCCGTGAAGCTGGGACGCCATGCCAGGGCCGTCTACTACGAAGACTCACTTAAAGCAAAGACAAACTTACATCAGGCAACTCCTCATAAACTTCCACAGGATCCAGGCCTCCCGGCCCAAGCCTGGCTTTCCTCTCCTCTTCTTCCTGCTCTCTCAAAGCTTCCTGGATCTTCTCAGCGGCTCGCTTCTCGATGCGGGTTTTGAACTGCTTCAGTTCATCATCGAATGAGTCTTTGTATGTTTGCTCTGCAACTTGTATTCTGGAAAGTGTTGGGAAATATTATGAAAAATTGACAGAACCAGGTTTTAGTAATAGAATAAAAACAGGTTGCAAGTGCTTTTAGCTAAAGCATTTGGCAACCTTTGACCTGATTCTATTTTTATAGTATTCTAGTCAGATTATACTTTAAATACCTACTAATCATTTTCACAAAGCATAAACTGGCCCCAAAGTAAGGAGAGCTTGTGTTAGAGGTACCAGATGTCTGGTAATATCATAAACACTCAGACCCAGATTTTCAATACTAGTATTGTCATCAACCCCAGTAAGATTGCTCACTCAATTTGATGATTGCTATACTCAATTATAATATTATAAAGAGGAAAGATTTGATTGTTTGTTTGTATTGAATAGGCTCCGAAACTACTGGACCGATTTGAAAAATTCTTTCACTGTTAGGAAGCTAACTTTTCAGGGAGTGACATAGGCTATATTTTATCCCGGAATTCCCACGGGAACGGGAACTACGCGGGTGAAACCGCGAGGCGATCGTCTAGTACTCAATATTTTGAATAGCTTCTACCGGCTTCACTCACACGCGTTTTTTGTAATAAAAACATCGATCAAAAATTTCCGGCCGGCCCCCCTTAGATGCACAATGCGCGCCCTGAAAACGTCAGTATCAAAAGGTATCCCATTTGGCATTTTGGGATACCTTTTCAACTAGTGTCATTTTAGCTCTCGGACCGAAATCATGGTCAAGTGCTCGTATAAAAAATGCAATAATCGACCGACAATGCAACAGAAAAAGGATGGAATTTCTTATTTTCAGTAAGTTTTAATGTAATTTTTACCTGTGTATTGTGATATGAGCCAATTGAGCCTTATACAGGGTTATTGGTAATTAGACCGGATCCTTTTAGGGGGTGATGGGGGAGGCCATTTGCAACTATTTTGACCCTATATCGTATTATGCAAAAGTTAACCATTTTTGAGATATTCGCAAATTCTTAATTTTTTGGGAAAACCCTGATTTACGTCTTCAAAATTAAATTTAAAAAAAAGTGATCATCCAATTCAAATTTTAGTGACTGATTTAGATAGCCTGAAGTCTAATTATTAATAACCACTAACACAATCGTATGAATCTGTACCCATATGGAAGCTAAAGGACATGTTTATAAAAACAAAGTTTATTTTTTTTGTAAAGTCCTTACAAAAACCCCATTTAACAAAAAAATACTCCAGTGAATTTGATCGGCATGTTATTTAAAAAACATCTACACATCTTTAGCTATCCAAAGAGGTATAAATCAATGCACTTTGTAACATAATTGCAGAAAAAAGGATAAACCATAAGCAGGTAGTAACTTCCAATAAATCAAACTATGAATTTTGTAAAACAAACAAAAAATTTATTACTATCAAAACAATTTACTATTTAATTTACAATTTACATTATTAATTTACAATTTACAAATTCTAATTTACAATTTACAATTCGTTTTCAAAATGTCCACCTCTATTCCGTATGCAAAGCCGCATACGATGGCGTAACTCAGTTTTAACAACCCTTGTTGTCAAATTTATTTTAATTTTTTCGGCAGCTCTTATTATTCGGCGTCTTAATTCATCCACTGATGAGATAGGTGACGTCAAATCGTCATAGACTAGGCTCTTCATATGACCCCAAACATAATAATCACATGGGGTAAGGTCGGGACTCCTTGCTGGCCATGGAATACTACCTCCTCTACCAATCCATCGGTTCGGAAAATGCTGATTGAACCATTGACGCACACTAGTCCTGTAGTGAGCGGGGCAGCCATCATGTTGGTAAATCATACCTTGGCGTGTTGCTAATGGTACCTCACTAAGAAGGCCAAAAACTTCGTTTCTTAAAAACTCTTCGTATGTGTCACCATTTAAATAATTAGGCAAGAAATAGGGACCAATTAAATTATCATCAATTATTCCCATCCATACATTAAGTGAGAATCGTCTTTGCGACCCTTGCTCTTTCTTTTTATTGGGATTAAGATCAGCTTTTCTAGACCAAAAATGAATATTATGGTAATTTGTGATTCCATCTTGATCAAACTTTGATTCATCCGTCCATAATATTTTTCTGAAAAAATTAGGGTTCTCTATGTCAGCATTTAGCATAAATCTGCAAAATGTTATCCTGTTAGCGGGATCTCCGTCTTCTAATACTTGTACAGGGGTTAAATGGTACGGATAGAGACCTGCTCCATGGACCGTATGCCAAACTTTCCATTGGGTTACACCGAGTCTTTGAGCAACCATGTTAGTTGAAATGGTAGGATCCTCTTCAAAATGACGAATGATTTCTTCTTCGTCCTCCGTTCGATGAACATGCGGTCGGCCGGCGTCACTTTGTCGTCTCTGAACACTGCCAGTCTCTCGAAGTCGCCGATATGTATTATCAAATACACTTTCATGAGGTAACCGGCGCTGAGGAAACCGAGACTGATACTCTGCCCGTGCACGTGTAGAGACACCGTTTGCATAACCATAACAAAACAGTATATCCGCATATTCTTCGTTTGAAAAGTCTCGAGGAGGTGGTAGGATGCGTGGCACTGCAGCCATAATTGTTGATAAATTAAATCTTTTATTACTTCACCGGTTCGAAAAATGCGAGAAGAAAAACTGTTAGAATTTCATTTGTCATGCGTTTAGCGGGAGATTTCGGCGGTTATTTTCATTGCAGGTCAAACAACAAAAAGTTTTTACTCCGCCATGATATCAGCCTATTCTGTTTTCGGAACAATAATTCAAAAAAAGAACTAAGTGAAAATCGCGCAAGCAAAGCCCAAGTCCAAGATGTTGGTAAAGCAATGTATCCAAACTTATTCACCAGCTAAGTCATTACATTTACCCGTATTTTTCTGCAATTGTGTTACAAAGTGCATTGATTTATACCTCTTTGGATAGCTAAAGATGTGTAGATGTTTTTTAAATAACATGCCGACCAAATTCACTGGAGTATTTTTTTGTTAAATGGGGTTTTTGTAAGGACTTTACAAAAAAAATAAACTTTGTTTTTATAAACATGTCCTTTAGCTTCCATATGGGTACAGATTCATACGATTGTGTTAGTGGTTATTAATAATTAGACTTCAGGCTATCTAAATCAGTCACTAAAATTTGAATTGGATGATCACTTTTTTTTTAATTTAATTTTGAAGACGTAAATCAGGGTTTTCCCAAAAAATTAAGAATTTAGAATATCTCAAAAATGGTTAACTTTTGCATAATACGATATAGGGTCAAAATAGTTGCAAATGGCCTCCCCCATCACCCCCTAAAAGGATCCGGTCTAATTACCAATAACCCTGTATACTTGAGAAATCAGCATTAAATATTGTTGTTGGGTTTGCCTATGTAAAAATATTTATTTTGTTCTAAGTTGATGAATGGAGCGGCTATTGTTTCTAATTTTTTTTTTTTATTTGTGTTAAGTTGTAAGTGATAAAAAAAAATCATGAAAACACATTTAAAATAACTGGTTGAGGTTTATAAAATAAATAGCTGACCCGCCCTCAATTTTATTTGCGTGGACTCTCTAATAAAAGAAAGACTACAAAAAGTATTAGATTTAATGAACTTAGTATTTAATTTTTATCCTTATAAAAATAAACAGTGTAGAAATTATTTTTAGGTACCTACCTACTTACAAAACAAAATAAAATAAATTCGACTCCACTAATCTGTTGTTCCGCATGCAAAAAACTTGACAGGCTCTGCGCAAACTGTCTGCGTCAAAACAAAACGGGGACACTTTTGAGTGTAATTCTTGTAAGGTTCTAGGTATCTACGGGGGAGGCCGCATACTTGATCGATGAATAAAAAGTAATATAAATGTTATTCTAGATTGTTGTGTTCAAATTTCATCCCGATCCATTCAGCAGTTTTCACAACGGCACAATCTTTATAATATTAATAGTAGGTTACATACTTAGCAAAGAATGCTCCAACACAGCCTCGGGGGTCAACATCCAACTGCTTCGAGAGCTCCAGAATGTACTGCATACAGATTGTTTGATGAGCCACATGTGCCATTAGGTCATGTTTCTGAAAATTATCACAAAATTTGTTAATGAACCGTCATATGACCTGAGACCTGGTGAGTAGGTATCTGGCGCAGCTCTTCAGCATTGCAATAAAGTCAGGCAATGCAGCCAGCATCTTGGGTATATTCCAATTATTTTTGATATGAATAAGTTGAGCTAAATCTAGATTATTTGACACAGTCTGCATTTAGCTCAACTGTTTCAATTTTGTTGTAAACTAGCTTCTGCCCATGGCATCGCACGGGTATTTTCGGTATTAAGTAGCCTATTGTTTAGGTTAGGTTACATTCTAAGTGTATGCCAAATTTTATCATATCTGTTCAGTAGTTTGCAGATCCTAGGTAATAATTCACATTTCACAAACTTTCGCATTTATAATATTAGTGGGATACTAATTAAATTGATTCTGTTTTATAATTGTATTTTCTTTGTTATTAAACCATTTTCAGCTTGTATGTTTGCTCTGCAGTGAAAAACCTAACATAACCAAAGATTTAAATCATTAGATACCAAAAACTGTGGCAATGTCTTATTGAGTGTGTTAACAAAATGCCGACGCACATGCACTAATAGTGTTTTTGCCAATGAACTTAACTGTTATTACTATCGTTTATTGTGTAATCTTACTGCACAAACTTGTGTGATAAAATGCACCACAAAAACACAATACACTGATTGCAAATGCGCTCCTATGCTATCTCATTTTGGTTGGCAACAACATGGAGAGGTCTCAGTACGGAAATCCTATCCTCGGCCTATTAAAATCTTTGAAAATAACTGAATAAAAGGTTTTAGGTAACATTTGTCAGTAGATGAGATGTTTTAGTACTAACTTCCTCCATTTCCAGGTTGATGCACCATATGACAAGGTAGTTGGCAGTTTCTTCACACACAAGCTGATTATGCTCCATCAGGAAATGTTTTGAGTCATCGTACTTTCGCAGCATGCCAAACTCTTTCAAAAACTTTTCATTTTCTCGGATAAACTTTTTCATTTTTGCTTCCTTTTCCTCCTCCGTCATGTTGTCATCTTTGGGCCGGGGTGGTTTTGTGTTGATAACTGTTTTGGTGAAGCCTGGTTCACTGATGGTGTCAACATTCCAGGGGGTTGTTTTGTCTTTCTTTTTTAGGTCTTCTTCTTTTTTCAGTAACTTCATTTCTTCATCTTGAAGCTCGGCGAGTTTCTTTTTTTGTAATTCGAGGTCTGGGCTATCGGCTGGGGCCTCGGCGATTTTCTTTCGCATTGCGTTTATCTGCCTGAGGTTCTCCTTTTTTTTCTGATCGTGTTCTTCTTTTTCTTTCTTCCGTTCTTCCATACGTTCAACGCGCGCCTGGTGGCGCCATCGGAACAGCGAGGGTGTGTCAATATTAGGGTGGGTCTCATCTTCATCATCAGAAATCTGAAAAAGGCCGGGCCGTAAGTAAGATACATAGCGAAAACAAAACTTGTTTCATCCACACAATCAATGTTTATACTAACCTCAATGTCTTTCCACTTGCTGTAGTCCACCATTTTTAATAAACGTAGTTTCTTAAAACTTACGTGTATTTTTTGCAAGAGATATCGCAGTGGCTTCGTATAATTTCCAGAAACGAACAGAAATCCGGAATATTCTTGTCTTGAGTTCTGACAAACAAAATTGACAAATTGACAAAAATTTGAACGAATGAATGAATTGATATTTGATGCTGAGTGCGCTGAATGAATGACTTTCAACAGAGTTGAAGTTGATGGATGATTTGATTTTGATTGATGGATGGACTTTTGTTTTGATTACTTTTGACCATAAAGAAGAAGACTTTGACCCACGGTTTTGACGTTCCGTGACTTGGCTGCTTTTTTTCAACGGACTGCACAGCACACAAGACCGCCGCCGGATGCAAATACTTGACCCCTTCCCTGGGTGCTCCTGGAGCCCCCCGAAGTCATCTCCCAAGAAGACCAGCCAACAGGCTAACGAACAGGTCTTGAGAAGCCAACAAGGCTCTCTGAGCGACAGTACATGACTTGAGAAAAGCTTTTCTCGACGTAGAAACCGGAAAAAAAAACTGTAGTTTGTTTCCTGCCTGCATTTGACAACGTAAAGCAACATAGAGTCGAATGTTGAAGACCACTGATGCTGATGGCTTCTTTGATATTATTTACTTGACTCATTCATTATCAAATTTGGCGCATTAAATAACATCGATATTACGAGTGAAATTCGTTAAGTACTTACCTAGTATGTATGTAGTCTGTCTACAGTTTTACAATGATAGACGTTGGCTAATGTCAATTGTTTGGTTTCTAGGCGCAGCTGAGGCGCAGCTAGTAATAGGTCTGTGGTTTTTTACCCGTATGACGTCACAGGACACGGACAGTTAAATATGGCTGACAGCGTTCTCGCCTGTTTACGAAAATTAGTAGACTTTTTTAGGACCTAGAAAACAGCAAAACTTACTTTATCTTAGTTTTGCGGTTTTCTAGATCCTAAAAAAATATGGTAATACATTTTTCCCTTAATCGGACAATAATTAATAATTTAAGACCTAGGTAGGTACTTTAATAAAGAGTCGACAACCTTATAGGACTGTTGGTTGGCCAAGCACAGCCATTGTTGTCTAGGGTAGAATAGAAAAACATCGCATCGTCTTCGAATGCGTAAAATAAATACAAGAAGTGACCTCAACCTCAACAGCCTGTATTGGTCCACTGCTGGACGCAGGCCTCTCCCTGATAAGCGCCTTGTTGGCTTTTATCTCATGGGAATGCCCATAATCCCCACGGTAGTGGTAGAATTGTTCTGCAGGGGGCGCTGCTGCTTAGTCGCCTCTTACGACACCCGCGGGAAGAATTGGGGTGGTGCAAATTCCAAGCCAGCGCCACACAGCTAACAAGAAGTAAATTACGAGTATATGATATTTTATTCCATTAACTTCAATAATAATAATATATACGCAATGTACTTAAAACATTTTTTCTACTCTAGCCTGGACAAAAAAAAGTGTTATAATATGCAAGGGGGCTGGATTTTATAAATGTAGGAAAAGTTAAGAAACCAATTATCAGACAGACTGAAAATACATTCGTGTTTATTAGTAACCTAAATAAGTGCTTACCTACCAAATGCAATTCAATACCTACATATGATTTGATTAATGCATAAATTATTTTAAACTATCGGATGCTTAAAGGTATAATATTAATGTTTCTTCTTCTTCTTGGCCAGTGTGGTAAGTATAGTCGTGATCGCGGTGGTGATGGTAGAGGTTGTGGTAGTTTCAGCAGGTGTGGTCTCGTTGAAGTCATTATCCGGTCTCGGTATTTGGCTCTGGCTCTCGTCTGGGATGCTGATCTGGAACTGTAGCAGCACGACTAGGTAGGTCACCATCGTTGCCAGGAGCTGTGGAATGAGTGAGGTATTTTTTTACCTATTCCTTTTATGCTAAAATTGTAACGGCGTTGCAAAGTAAACATGTCTATGTGGTGTTGGTGTCACACATCAATCACGTATCACAGGTGTCGCAGGTTCGGTCTTGGTACCGTGGACGGAAGAAATCGCTCCCCAGGGTATATAAATACTCCTTGATCGTAGCTTGTACATATATAGTTTCTTTTTAGATAATAGAAGATGGCATTCATAGGCCTAGGTTGAAGATCACCTCTTAATCATTACCATCATACCATTATACTATTTTCTATTTGCCAATTTCGTCCGTCCCATCGAATTATGAGAGTGAGGAAATAGAGTGCACCTGTGTTTGCGCACCCACTTGTCACTATTATAAAGTCCTGCGCACTTGGCTCGTCTCCGCAGGCAGAGACTGGCCGCCATGGCTGAAATTCGGTTAGTATCTAGGATATCAGATTTTTTTTTTCTACCGTAACTAGTTACGAAGTTTCGGTTTCGTATGTGGTCGATGGGGATAGCACGTTATAGACGAGATTTTTATTTTTTTAACATGTTTTTCACCTCACGAGTATATACATACCTACTTCAACTGGTAGAACTACCGGCAATTGGATTTGCCTGTGGTAGTATAAGTGTAGTTCTACCAATAGTACCATAGGCAAATTCAATTGCCCGGCAAAAAAAATTGCCCATGATCGTACCAGTAGGACTTCGCGGTTGGACCACGAGCAACAAACGAATAAAAAAGTAGGCACTGAACAGAACAGATCAAGATATTTGACGAACCTACCTATGGCTATAAATGTATGTTTAACATTATCATGTTGGGTACTTTTTATGCGGGAATAGCGCGAAAAAGAATCTATTATAAAATATTCCAATACGGCATCTACGCAGTAGCAATGCAAAAAAAAAGCAAAACTCCCGGTGGCCACGAACCCGGCGAGCTGTCGTAGCAAAGTTTTATGAATTTGCTTGTAAAAGACTTCAACGAGAGGGTCTACACCTTAGCGATTTCGTAGCTCAATGTAGAAGCGAGCTTAAACGACTTTTTAATTATGTTGGATAATTACATCACACTAATTTATAAATGCGTGATTTTGGATGTTTGGATGTACTCGTACCTACAGATGTTTGTTATCTCTTCACGCCGTAACGGCTGAACCTCAACCTCAACAGCCTGTATTGGTCCACTGCTGGACGCAGGTCTGATAAGCGCCTTATCGTCTCTTATCTCATGGGAGCTAGTGCCCATAATCCCCACGCTTGGCATGCGGGTTGGGGATCGCAGTTCGATGGTAGAATTGTTCTGCAGGGGGCGCTGCTGCCCGCCTCCAGTGGATATCCTTTAGTCGCCTCTTAGGTACAACACTCGCGGGAATCCGTAAACCATAATGATGATTTGATAGTAACTTTCTTTAATACTTATTGCGCGGTACAAGAACTAGACCCCTTCAACTTAGTCCATGGATGTCGAAAGACTAAGAGGGGTGTATTTTTAGCACCCACTGCAATCGCTTATCTGCCTGCATGGTGAACATTAAATTTAAATTTAATATAATTGTATATTTACAGATTTGAAGAGCGTCCGGTTGACATCAAAGAACCCCCCAAGGCTGATCTGCGAGGGGTTCATCTCCGTGGCCCGCAGGAACATGTTGACCTCCGTCTGCGCGTCGGTGTTCATCCAGGATAGTTCCACCATCAGCAGCTTCTTTTGGAAGTTGGTTCGGACCTGACATGAGCAAATTTTTTAAGCTTAATGATAACGTGATCTTCTACTCTTTTATGTTTGTTTTGTTTAAACTGCTGTTTATTTAATGTAATTATATTATTATTTAAAGTTAAAGTCCTCATTTAGTATTATTACTTATCTTATTAAGGAAATATAATAAATATAAAAAAAAAATATTGTTATTGTATTAATGGTAAGACCCTGCTCATGATAAGAGCGGGGGTCTTAAATTAATACAAGCTAATTTTGCTTAAACGGTGACTCCAAAACCTGTGTATATAGGTAATTGCAATAAACACTTATTTTATTTTATATGATTGTTTTAAAAAAACTAAAAACTGACTTCGAATTCCTTAGTATTGACATTGTTTTTTAAGTTTTGGGTCAAATAAAATCCGTCGGAATAAAGTTTTTGTAGGACAATCTCTGGATCATTTTCTATACTATACAATAGCGAAAAAACCATTAAAATTGGTCCACAATTGACGGAGAAATCGGCGAAACATAAAAAAACATACATACATACAGCCGAACATACATAGAACCTCCTCCTTTTTTCGAATTCAGTTAAAAATAATAAAATATAAAATAACACCTAAAATACTTACATTATGAGAAGCATAGTGAGCCTCATCGCAAATGAAAAACAGCAAGAAAATACTGCAGAACGCCGTCAGCGCCAAACCTATGTCCTTGACTCCAAACCCTTCAGAGATCTGACTCAGAAGACCGTAGATGGATAGGGTTATGATCAGGAAGAGGTACAGGTTCACGAAGGTGAAGGTGTAGCAGTTAGCGATGCCGGTGTCTCGAGCTAGCTTGCTCAGGCGCAGCCAGAGGGCGCGGTATTGTGCCACTTTGCCTGCTGGACCTACGTGACGAAGAGCCTGCAAGCAAGTATTTTTAAGGCTAAATTGCATACGAATAACTGTTATAACTAGAACAAACTTAAAATTTTAAAAAACCCGAGACATTTATTGGCTGAACAGATTTTCATGAAACATGGCTAAGAACACTTGGGATAAAAATATCTATGACACAAAAAACTAAACGAAAATCGGTTCATCCGTTTGGGAGCTACCATACCACAGACAGATACACAGATACACAGACAGACACGTCCAACTTATAACACCCCTTTTTGTGTCGGGAGTAAAAACTATCGTAGGTAGTTTGACAAATACATTACGGATTTAAGCGGGTTAACTATGTAACATTTTTATTTGTTTTCTTATCACAAATAAGGTTCTTTTAACACAAATAAGGTTCGTTATTAACCAGTTTACATCCGTAAACTGCTAGAAAGCTCTAAAGCGTAGAATTTCATCTGGAATCAGGTCATAAAATGGGAGAACAGGCCGATCATTTTATTAGGCTCATTTTACCAACGAATAGGTAGTCAAATGACCACACATACGAAAACAAAATAGCAATCATAAAGGCCCTTACAAATATTTAAACAAAACCATACAATTATTGTAAGAAGCTCTTGAAATCAAGATTAAAAATATACAAACTTGATGAAAATCCTCAGCCAAGACGGAAGCGCAGACGCTCAAAGCCTCACAAAGAAGATACCAATAACCGCCCATGATGTAAGTCAATATCTCCAGAAAGACGTAGGGAACCAGCTGCATGACCTTGAAGTGCACCATGGTCGCGTGGGTGATAACCACGGACGCTGTGGACAGAATCGGGATGACGACGGCGATGATGAGGGCTTTCTTGTACAGCTTGACGGGAACTGCGCGACCTGACAAATGCTTGTATGCCATCTGTAACGTGAACGTAATTAAGCATTTGACCTTGAAAACTGGTCAAGGATTTTTAAATATTTAACGTCGAAGGTATCCACCGTAGGAGACGCTAGGCGGCGGGATACCTGATCGAAGATATCTAATCATATTCTACTTACGTCTGTGTTCATCAATTGGTAATCGGACAATTAGGAAAACGTTAAAAGAACCGTTTAAAATTTAACCATCTGTTGGTGAACTCCGGCTTATTTGTTAAGTTTGACATAAGTTTAACTAATAAATTTTAGCCAGCTACATATTAGTAGAGTTAAGGGGGCCTCACTCTACTAATTGGGAGACATATTACAATATGTGGACAGATAGTAATTAAAATTAAATTAAATATTATTTATTTGTTAGCCTGATGTGAGAAATGCCAGAGGCCTCCCTCCCTTTCTTCCACTTGGGATGAGCTGGACGCTTTTGACGAGTCGTGGACCATTCTTTCAAGAAACGTGAGATAAAAAATAACAGCGAGTTATTTCTGTATGCATTACACACCTCAAATTCCACCCATTCGTTGAGAACCCCAGCGATCTTCCGCGTCTCATACCACATTATAGGAATCAGAGTCATTGGAAACAAATAAACCGTGAAAAGATACTCAATCACAGCTTCTTCAAACTTCCCCTCAGAAGTTTTTAAAATCTGGACTTTATTCAGAGACAAATACAACACATAGCAGACGAGAAACGCGTATACGCCAGCAGAGTAGAGCATAGATGTGGACGCAATATGGAACTGGTTGACTCCAGGCTGCGGTCTGGTTAACGGAAGGACTCCCATGAGGCGCAAGATAGAGAATACAGGCTTGATATTCTCGTATACTATATCCTTATAGATGTTGGGATCCATCAGGTTATTTCGTAAAGGCTCCACGGCATTGGTAGAGGAAGGTATGATGACTGGTGTGCGCACTGGAGTTACATCTAAAAAGATCACTTTATTTGATTTTGGTTTGCCTTCCATCTGGGCGAGGAAGCCATTCGGGATTGGTAATGAAGAACCCGGGAATAGACCATTGTTACTGTGGTAGATACTCATTTTCTAGAGACTTTTATGACGTCTAAGCGGTTTTAAGGGTGAAAGACGAGTGTATAAAGTTTAAACGGAGAAAGCCTAATGACTTTAAGGTGTAGGGATCATATATCACAAGTTGACAAGTTGATTGCAGCTACGTAAGCGGTTTAAGGTGGTTCGTTTCGCGAGAGGCGGTTTCAAGCAACCTCAATTAATATAGCTGATAAGCAGTAGGTAATGACGGTATATAGATTTGTAATTGATTTGTTCAGTAGGTCATAAAGACCTTACGTACCTACTCATTATGCTCCATAAAGGCCATTAAACCATTTTCCATATAGAAAATGTTTACAATGTGCGCAAAACTAATTTTCGCTTGCTTTGCTACTTGTAAGACGCAGAAAATTTTAAAACAGAATGTAATTGATTTGTTCAGCGGGTAAAAAAGACCTTACGTACTCATTATGCTCCAAAAAGGCAATTAAACCATTTTCCATATAGAAAATGATTTACAATGTACCTACGCAAAACTAATTTTCGCTTGCTATGCTACTTGTAAGACGCAGATCATTTTAAAACCGAAACAAACAGTATTTCCCGCCTCTCGCAAAAAGAACCACCTCAATGGCCTTGCGCTTAAAAATTTAACTGATGCCTAACCTTGAGTCAAGGTTTTCAATTTCAATAAAGGTAGTATTTACCTACCATTTCAATGCCAATGCGGCGTTTACCATAAAAATACATCAGGTTAAAATGAGTGCGACCAGACCAGAAAAAGGGGCGCTATGACTTTGGTCAGTCAAATTAAATTGGCTTCATCTATTGAGTAAAAAAGTCATAAAGGTCTACATTATGTATTAAATTAAATACACAACTAAAAACTTAGTCATTAAATAACCCGCCCCTGACCATTCCCGGTGCAAAGGTGCCCATAATGCTTGCAGCATTATGGGTATTATTATTATTGCAGTATTATCTATTGAGTTCTAATGTAAAAGAGGTTTTTAATTTTGAAAAAGACCTTATTGTCGACTTATTTAAGTCAAATATTTATCTATCTTTTAGCTTTTTCCTCTATTTAGTACCTTACCTAATCCATTCCAACAGCTTTTAGTTGTTACCTATTAATAAAGAGACAATATATCCGGTCATAAAACTTTTACGAGACAAGATATGAGCGTTAAATAATAATGACACACCTGGCCTACACAATACATAAATAATGTGTTTCATAGGACACCTCGTGCAAAATATCGGAAGTCTTGATAATGGTCCATCAAACTAGGCGCAGTAATAAAAATGTCAATTTTACGGCACTTTTCGAAAGAATATATCTTTGACTTTACGTCCTAGCTTTCGTTATAGTAGTTTCATTCGGCTCACGGCTTTGCACGCATTGTTTCGGGAATAAAAAGTGTATAATACGATTTTCTGAGACAGGAGGTTTAATTATTTTTCTCTACTAACATTTTAATTTAAGGTTTAAGGTAGGTAAGTATTTCTACCAGCGGAAGATTTCGCAACTGTACCCGTAGGCTCAGCAAACAGGTGCAGAAGGAAAACACAGTGGTGGGTTTAGCTGGTAGGAGTCCAGAATAACCGTTCTTAGCCCTTTACGAATGAATGGTATCCAAGAGGATCCCCCACTTAAAAAAGATAAATAAAAAATATTTCTATCCCATCATATTTTATTATTTCCTCCTTCAAGGAACCTTCCACCGTCCGTGCGACCAAGCCGAACGAGCCTCGCATCGCGACTCGAACCTGCGACCGAGCTGAGCCGATCTAGCCCGAGCAATCGAGTCGAACGTAACGAACGTAATAGTAACTCTGTCTGTCTGTCCTTTTCACGCCTAAACGGCTGAACGGATCGTAATAAAGTTTGGCAAGGAGGTAGATAGTATTCCAGAGACATACTTAGGTTACTTTTTATTCCGGAAAGGCGCGTGTCCGCAGGCAGAAGCTTGTTTATAATATGAGTGTGATTTACGATTTGGCATGTCCCTTAGGTCTGATACGTCCTTTTACCGGAATGTCCAGTCAGTTCGTTAGGTCTCCTTTCCCCGAACATTCTTTCCTCGAATGTCCATTGATTAAGTCTACTTACATAACTATAATACATAATATGTAAAACTTTTGTTTTCTCATTTCTGTGAACTGTTTGTATTCTTTGGGAGAAATAAATAATCTCTAAACCGACCTTAAAAGTCCTTGAACGTCTATTTTACGATGACGCTCGAGCGCCTCGTAGCGAATTCTACGACATGGCAGCCGTAGAACAGCGTAGCAAGATCTACGACGTAGCGAGTGCTACAACTTTCTGGGGCTTAGCAGGGTCTACGGCGTAGCACGTGCTACAACGTTCTACGGTGTAGCAGCATCTACGAACTAGCAAGATTTAAGAATAAATTTTTTTTGACCACACCGGCAGTGCACTTAAACTAGTAAATCATTTACAATTTTTTTATCAATTTAATAATGTTTCAATATTATTTAACTAATATTATATAGGCGAAAGTTTGTATGTTTGTGTGTATATTTGTTACTAATGATCAAACGGCTGAACGGATTGTACCTACTTGAAATTGTATAGATAGCTTATACCCTGGATTAATATGGCTACTTTTGAGGAAAAGTGCTGTATCTGTCTCCTGTGTTGACAGATGGTCAAATCATTCAAATATACTTATCAATGCGAGTAATACCGCGGGGCGCTGCTAATGTGTTGATATAATTTATAACAGCTTATTATAATACACTGTACAAGATTATTTGCTGTTTCAATTAGGGTTTAGCCTAACCCTATAACCTATAAAGACAAGTCTCTCGAATTTATGAGACGATAAACACAAGAACAGCTCCGTACCGTAAACGGAAGTTTTCTTTTAGTTTGGAAATTCGTTTATTGTTATTGAGACGTGACATGAAATCCAATAACGAGCTTTCCTTTCGCTTTTGCTGTTTTGTAAGATAATTTAGTCTCATTATTCACTATTTTTGTCAAACAAGGGGTCGTTGATGACCCAGTGAATAGCGCCCTTGAATTTTAATTTAGAAGGTTAAGATCGAATCCTAGCACCAATGGCCATACCTATTATTTTAAACAATACTTACAATGTATCGAAATTTTTGAAAAAACCAGGGGGAGATCTTTGTCCAGCAGCCCGAGGAAGCTACATGTTAGGAAAAGGCCTCACCCACTCGCACATAAAATTTATTATTATTATGAAACATAATACAAATTACTTCATTGGACACACCACACAAAAACATCTGTTGAAAAATTGGCCATTACAAACCATGGCAATAAAATAAAATAAATCCACATGTAAACTTTACCATCTGAAGCATTTCACGCAATTTCCATGACTCAACAATGCATAAAAATAAGGTGGAACCTAAGGTCCTATCAGAACAAATCTGGGCGTCAGAACCAACATTTACATTAGAATTCTCGCAGCGTCGAGTTACAATAACAACGTAAGTACACACGAATGCTTATCTAGCCGATATAAAACCGTCCCTAAGGAAGCAATCAAGGAGAAAGGTTAGCCTTTGGCAGGTCCCGAGGGTTTCTTAAGCCGGTTACAATCAAATTTAGCTGCAGCGACTGGTTAAGCGTGGATTAGGCAAAGTGGCCCCGTTACGTTGATGGGAAAACCTAACGCGATTCACTTACAAACTCGTTAACTAGATCTCTTGATAATTTGCAGGTGAGTAGAAGTGCTCGGTTCCTATTAAAGATAGAAAACAAATACCTATGTATATTTAATAAATAATTGGTATTGATATGGATCAGTTGAGAAACCTGTAGATTGTTTGCAGCAGTCTGCTGTTAGCTCAGTTGTTTTAATTGTAAATACTAGTGTAATTTTCTTTGTGAATAAATGCTTCTGCCATGTGATTAATAAATAATCCTTTAATATTAAAAAATCTAAAGTATGTGAAACGTGAAGTGTGCGTTTGCCAAAACTACTGGATAGATCGGGCTGATTTTTTGCATGGATGAATTTCTGGCTCTGATATAATATAGTCTTCTATGAACTTTAGTAAATTCTAACTTATTACACGCCATTCTCTCAAATATTCCTAGCGACTGCGGTCAAGCATGTTGACTCGCAAAATGTATCTATATGTAACCTTACTTATCACATGTTTTGGCAATAAACAATCTTTATCTTTAGGAAGGTAATTCATAGTTTTATGTGAAGCCACAGATAGATTCTAATTATTCTGGTTACTGTAACTTTATGGATAAGTTCAGTGCCAATTCAACTGGCTCACAAAGCGCGTGTTTGTTTTAGGTTCTTATAAATAAATCGTTAAGCGATACGAATGTAAACCCTATTTATTTACTACCTTAAGTGTAGGTATATTTCCGGATTCCTAGATACACTATTCATAGAAGCCCTTAAACAAACACGAAAGTGGGCCTAAAATACCCACCCGTCCAACATAGTTTGCAATTCAATATTGAACTTTGGAAGGGGTAGGCGAATTTGCAGGAAAAAAGGAAAGGTATTTAGGGTTGGAAAAAACCTATGACTCGTAATCTAATGAAATTCTAGGCTGAATATTGTATGCTCGATCAAAAACCACATATAACCACACAGCTATAGTGGGGATTATCAATGTAGTGGGTCCAAAATCTTTGCGAATCAAAAAAATGTATAGATGTTTGATCAATAAATTTACATGATGTAGATTTTCTCTCGTCCGGAAACGGATCCGCAACCATTTACGTCACAGGTGGACCATGCCCCATTGACCTATGACCACTGACCTATTAATTAACATACATCAAAGAAAATTAAACTAAACATAAGTTCTTGCTTCGCAATACCTACGGTCGAGGAAATTCCGAGAAAAGCTGACGGCATATTGAAATCTCGGCGCCTCGAGTGCCCGTCACCGACACAGCCCTCCAACCGACCAAGATCTTCGATAGCTCCGTAATTTATCGCTGAGATTCCTCAAACCCCTATCTGTGAAATTGGAAAATGATAAATGTCGTAGCGCAGGTAGAAATTAAAAGGCATTTATACGTATTTCAGGTAAGGTCGAGTTTTATCTACTTTATAAGCAGTCCTAACCTTATTAGCTTATTAGTGTTTTTTGTCATATGACCCGAATTGTTTCCTCAAAAAATTGGGAATTTACGAGATGTCATGTAACGCTTGTGGAGTGAAAATACTGTTTCGTGATGCTTTCTTTAAATGTTTATAATATGCAAATAGATCGATGTGCAGGCTACTTAGAAAACGCCTAATTGTTTTCTAAGTAGTTACTTAGAAACTTACTTACTTACTTGACATGTCCTAGATGGTCTGCCCTATCTAGGGGCCCTAGAAAATTTCAAGTGCGTCCACATGAAATCTCAATCCTGTCCTGTCGAGATTCGCGCTTAATTTCGTTTGAGGTCCCAATGCCCTTCACTTCTGCCAAGATCGAACGTCTCCAGGTCTGTTTGAGGCGGTCACGTTTTCGTTTGCCTTGTAAGTTCCGGTCCAGAGTTTTTCTAAGTAGCTAGGAACTTATATTTTATCTCTTGAAGGCTGGATAGGGCTTGAATTAGATTTCCCCGATCTGTTTTCCAAATCTAGATTCGAACGAATTGTAGGTTTCGTACAGACCACACATTAGATCAATGCACACAAATTTATCTACTCTCGCTAATTTTTGCACAAGAATTGTTCGTTTGATTTACGTTCCGTTAACAAACATTTTTGTAAACAAAAAACGAAGGGAAAGTTTCTGATAATGAACAATTCTTGTACAAAAGTTAGCGAGAGTGTCGCTTTCCCTCACGTATTTTTGTCACCCAAGTATTACAAAGTGCTTGTATTGCACGCAACTTCTTAACAACCGAGTTGAAGGGGAAATACGATTGATTATACGACTCTACGTCTGAGTCCCTTTGGAGAATTACCTACACGAGGAAGTAAATATGAATATTCTCCATTGCGATACAAGTTTTGAATGAAGAGTATTACTTAACAATTCCTGAGGATGAGGTTCATGAAGATGGTTTTCGTCTCTCTTGCTCGTGGAATTCTGTGCGGAGTAAGTGTGTGCGTCGTGATGCGAATGTACCGCAGTCGGACACGCTCAGTGTAGTGTGTCGTAATGTGAACGTGGAAATTCCTGATTTTAAAGACGAATTGAGGGTAGTCGTGGATACTGCCGTCAATTGTATGTATGTAACTCCAGTCGCCCCGTTACCACGATCGCTGTAACGCGGTCGAAACGTAGGGGAAATAACAAAAGGTACGCGATAAATACACACAATAATTAAGTTTCTGAGAAAATTCATTGTAGAATTCAATGCAGTATTATAATATACTAATAAATAATCCTACTAATATTATAAAGCCGAAAGTTTGTGAAATGTGAAATGTTTGTTACCTAGAATTTCCAAAACTACTGAACAGATCAAGATGAAATTTGGCGTACGTTTAGAGCAAAGCCTAACTTAGATACTTATACCGAAAATACGCGTGCGAAGCCGCGGGCAAGAGAAGCAAGTAATATTATAAAAGCGAAAAGTTGCATTTTCACGCTTAAACGAATCTTAACGAAAATTTTCTTCCTAACCTTCACACTAGAGACAGAGCAGGGTACGGTGTGAAGGTTAGGAATAAAAATTCCTACCCGTAACACTAGTGTGAAGGTTACGAATTTGTATTCTTATCCTTCATACTAGGGTGAAAAAACCTTCACCGGAATCGTGTCCGGTGTGAAGAATAAAAATTCCTAACCTTCACACTAGCTAGTGTGAAGGTTAGGAATTTTTATTCTTATCCTTCACACCAGTGTGACAGACAGTGTGGTGGTTAGTCGGTCGCCGAAAAATCGTGTCCGGTGTGAAGGATAAGAATCTAAATTCCTAACCTTCACACTAGTGTGAAGAATCTAAATTCCTGACCTTCACACTAGTGTTAAGGTTAGGCATTTTTATTCCTGACCTTCACACTAGTGTGACAGACAGTGTGATGGTTAGTCGGTCGCCGAAATTCCGCGTTTGTTCTAAGTATAAAGTTAATAAACATTCCCAAATACCTGAAAATTTGCCTTAGTAAAATGTTTATTATGATTGTGAAAACGCCATGCAGTTAATTTAATTGTATCCATTAGATTGATCTATTTTTTATGTATAATAATCCCGCTATCACTTTAACCTCTCGGTGACCAGCTATCCGAGAGGAGTAAATTGAAAAACAGCGCTGCTTGCTTAATAATGCATTACAGCAAATGCTGAATTTACTCCTTTTGCCTTAATCTACTAGTTTTAATTAAGTAGTTTAAGTATAGTTTTATGTTGTGTTTTCTGTATTAAGGCAATAAATGATTTTCTATTCTATTCTATTCTAATAATCGACAACCTCTGTGGACAAATGTTTTTAAGATCTGCGGACAGTGTTCTGAGTGTTTCATTGCTAAATTAAGCTAGAAAAAACAATTAGGGCCTTACCTACCAGCAGTTTATCAGGTATTTTAAAACAGCTAGGCTTTGACGGAAATCCGCTACCCGTTCCAAAACTTTGTGGATTATGCTAATCAGAACAGTCGAGGCTGGCTTTTCGACCCAGACTAAATACATTATGCTGAAAAACATGCAAATCACTAAAGTTTCTAATCCATAAAGCTAGGCACAATAGATTTCTCTTTGTACGAAACAAGCTCTCATACCTACTTGGTTCGTAGAGAGCAAATATCGTGTCAATTAGTAGAAGCACCCTAATACTTAATCACTATCTACGTAATACTAAAACAAAGTTCCTATCCGCGTCTGTCTGTCTGTTTGGACGCAATAAAGCAATAAAATGTACCAACCAATCGGATCTTCAAACGATTTTCACCAATGAACGGATCAAGGTGTACCTTGATTAATAAAATATTTACCTGTGTATATGTGTAAATATTTACCTATTTTCTAAATGTGACATATTTTCGCTCTCTAAGAATAACTTTAAATAACAAGTGTCTCTCATAAGTTAATTGTGTATTTTTATTTAATGTGTTTTTGTTTGTTTAATCCCCAAATTAACGTCTGTAACATTGTTGTGTCTTTTCTAAAAAATGTTTCTATTAGTGGCATCTTGATTGGTTTATACGTAGCTATATACTGTTAACTTTAAGAAAATTGTATACTGTTTGTGCCTTAATAAACTAAAAATAAAATAAAATAAATATATATAAATTTATTTATCTATCAATGTTTGGTGTAAAATTAACTGAAATATGAAGATGATTGGTGAAGACTTCGGGAAATATCACGTGGGACTGGGAGATTTACTGACGTGCGCTGCATTATCCAATAGTGTTTTATGAAAACAACTAGTTTATGCCCGGGGCTACGCACGCTTTTTGTCGATGGAAACGTTTAAACGTGATTTCTGTCCCGTGGGAACTGATTCATGGAATAAAAAGTAGCCTATGTTTGATTCCAGGATTAGAATTACCTGTATGCAAAATGTCAGCCCGATCGGACGGAATTATTTTTCTTCAAACTTCTAGGTATTAAACTGCTTTGCTACACGTTCAAAACCGGCGCGGGAAGCTAAATACGCGCACGACAAGAAGTACTTTTATGTGTCCCATCCAGCATTATTTATTTTCTACTAAGCTCCAGAGTCTCTGTAGAAACAAAACTGTTTATTTTCTTACGTTTTGTTGTCTTGTTAAGACTCTCGTTGCAAGGCCATTAGAGAACTGAAAGGTCGAAGGACCAGCGATCGTTAGACGGCTCGAGAGACCAATCAGTAGTCCGATATCCTGTGATTTGTTGGGAACTGGCGTTGGGTAACATAGCCGTAGCCAGGGTCTCTTGGGAGACAGAGGTTCTCTGATGGCTTCATACATTTAAGATGTCTCAGGCTCTATTGTCCTCATATTGTTGTTAGAATATGTGTTTCAAAATGTCTCAAAAAGCCATACTCTAGGTATACGAATTGGTTTTTTGGGCCAATCCGAAACCGTGAGATTTAGAGAATAACCCTGGAAGGAGTCATGAACCCTCGATAAAACATCAATTTGGTAAGAATTTTGAAAACGATTGAAATAATTTTTGGTTTTGAAAAAACGAAAAATCGACTACTAATTCCGTCTATTACCAACCGACTAACCAGTTAACCACGCTGTCCACCTAGTTGGATGGTTAGATCTAACTTTATACTGTTTCTAGGTTTTGCGGGAGAAATTCCCGAAGTTATTTAATAAAATAAATTTTTATGGGACCATTCATCATTTTCTATACAAAAGCAAATAATTTTCATAATCTGCCCATAAATTGACGGGAAAATCGTTACTTTTCTTAAAATATATATTAAAAAAACATACATAGGTACAGCGGAACATAGAACCATTAAAAATCCTTAAAAATTAAATAAATATGCATTTTGTGTTTCATTTGTGTTAGTAAAACGTAGGATAAAATTTTATTCAATGTTAAGATAAATCATTCAGTTAGGCAATGGGAGTTTTGTTACTTTTGTCAGAAACTACAATCGGTCGACCACTAAATTATTACTCAAGTTAGTTGTTACATTCAAATAATAGAAATAAATTAGAACTTGTATTTACACTCGAAATAATTGAGCTAACTGCAGACAATTTGCAAACAATCTGTACAATAGGTCAAAACTAAACTACAGGTAGCTCAACTGATCCATATCAACACCAGTCGGAAGCGCTCTCATGACGCTGGCTGCATTGCCCGCTGTATGGCAATACTGATGCATTGCGCTAGATAATATAGTCACCACGCACCAGATCTCGGGTCACGCGTGGCTTCGACCACACGCTCAGATATTTTTGAATACCCGAAGAGTATTGTATTGTAGGTAAATTATGTATATCAGTCGTCTAGTATACATAAAACAACACAAGCTCTGCTTAGCTTGAGTCTAGAGTCTAGATGATGCTGTGTGGATTGTTCCGGATTATTTAATTAGTACAATGGCGTATTATTTACTGCTGCAATGGTGACCATAGTGACTTTCCCATTTGGTTTGCGAGAATATTTATCGAGTCTATTTATCGCGCGGTACTTATCTAATTTATCGCATATGTTGTGAGAATTTTAATCGTTTTAGCAAATAATGATCACAATTTAAATGGACCTCTATTACTGTAATGCCTACTACATAAGTTTTCACATTCATGGAGAATGTTAAGAAAGGTACTTACTTAATTAAATCTTCTTTAGGTAGGTTCTTCCCGACATACCTAACCTACTAAAGAATCGATTTCCACAAGGCAGGCCTGTACCTTGACTTCACAGGACCGATAGCAGCAAAAGTATGGAATAGCTAATATCATAGAAACGGTAATGCCTCTGCTCAGGCATCAGGTATCGCTTCGTTATGTCTGTACGGTAATTACCAGCTGGAGGGTTCTAAGCGCCTCTGGGCTGATATGTACTAGTGGCAGAAAAAGTGATAGAATCCATATTGTAGGTAATATTTCATTTATTGCATAATGCATGCATTCATCACATCACACTAATATTATAAATGCAAAAGTTTGGATGGATAGATGGATGGATGGATAGATGGATGGATGTTTGTTACGTCTTCACGCCAAAACTACTGAACAGATAGGGCTGAAATTTTGCATCGGTGTAACTCTAAGCCTGGAATCAAACATAGGCTACTTTTTATCCCATAAATCAGTTCCCATGGGATAGAAATTACCTTTAAACGTTTCCATAGAAACAAAGCGTGCGAAACCGCAGGAATAAACTAGTAATTATTTATAATTCGTGGTATGTTGTTCTCACATTCATGTGGTTAAATAAAATTATATTTCCAGTTTGAGTGTAGCGAGAAAAGATTCGTGAACTTCTTGAAATGGTAATTTTTTAGTTTAACTCTCAGTGAAATTACTGAGACAGCTTTATCACCAAATACTTTCGTATTGTTGAAATCCAGCTTGGATTTGAATATTATTTTGCCAAAACCACAATAGCGCAATGCGTAGAAAATATAATCATGTTTAGGAAATACATTACATACATATCTATGTAACGTTTGTTATAGAAGAGCAAGATCCTCTAACACAAGTTTTTTATACTTAAATGAGGGTCTCAATTAAGGAATCACTAATTGTAAGCCAGAAATAAATTTTATTTATTCATTTATTATTTATTTATATCTTTACGTTTTAAACCGGTTACATGATAAATAATGACCTTGAGTTTATTTTTCTACTGGTCTCTGGTGTTGAGTGAGAACAAGATTCGTGTCACTGCGCCACGCTAGTAAGTAAGTTACAAAATGCATACAAAATGTCTACAGGATAGTTAACATTCAGAGTGTTTTTTATTTACTTATTAAAGAGTCATTAAATACACGCGAATACCACTAACACTGGCGCTTAAAAAGGCACCTACCCTAGTTTCCTATAAAGTTGTCAAAGCAAGGGATTCGAACTGCAGTAAAGAGCCTTTCAAGACTGTTTGCCAGTTCACTAGTTTAATTAAATTCAACTAACAGCGGAATTAAACCTATTATGAACTTGGAAGTGCCTAGAACTTTCTCGCTAATTGCGACTTTGTATTTGGGACGTCTCGTTTATTATATGAAAATTACACTATCAAATATTTTATTTTATTTTATGAGGAACACGATTACTTATTTGCCGATGTATAGGTACCAACTTTTATGGTTTGCTTTAGGACTAGATACATTTTTTGTGAGTAAAACAATAATTTTTATTATTAAAGAAAATTACAAGTTACAGATACAGAAACAAATTAGAACCAGTATCTCAAACGGTTGGGCTATCTGCAAACTGTTCCGAACAATATAGAGTAGAGCTTAGCTCTACTGATTCAAATCAATACCAATCGGAAGCATCCCCAAGACGCCGCATTACCCGCTGTATTTATGTAGATTTTACTTGTTTTATTTATTCTTTTAACTATGTTTCTAAGAGTATCGAATGTAGAATTAATGATAAGTGTGGCCAATGATCGTCTAGTTAGTGGTAACTCCTACGTTGTGTTGTGGTAGTACCTAGATTCTTTTAGGTGCTAAAGACAAACGAACGAATTCTAAAGTTAACTTAATTATACAAATATTTTGTGTTAATTTTATTTTTTATTCACCGAATGAAAATTCAGTGTCTTGAATCAACCAATGCTTAAAGAGTAATCGAAGATTTATGCTATATAAGTATTTAATTTTATTTAATATTTTCTTACGTAAAGTTGTTTTTGATTTTCTGACTGTACAAATTACCCACTACGTAGATATAGGTATCCGTACAGTAGTGAATTATCTAAGAGAGTCGCTGATAAAGTTCATCCACTCGGAAAATTGAACTTTCTTAGATAACTAGTTAGGTTACATGTGCCTAGTTAGTTATCATCGTACGTATTATTCATTTCATTTCAAACGATCATTATGAGAATAAAATATTTTGCTTTCAGGAATAATTTACGATTTGTCTGTGTTAGGGTGCGCGCACACCTGCTGACATCGGATGATAAGCACTAATCGCATTAAACTGATTTTTGAGCGTATTGCCAAGCGGTGCATCCACGGTTTCCACTGCTAAAGGGAATGAAAGATGAGTGGGCTTGCGTTGCGAGTTGGGGGCATTGGGGTTCTTGCAATGGGTTCGCTCCGCTTGCGGTGGAAACCCGGCTTTACCGGATTGCCGATGCTGCCGCCATTTGTAATCGCATTTACTACTGATCGGCAATCGCACTAAACAGATGGCCGGCGTTGCCGACAGTCCGATGCGTCCGGTCTGTGCAGTGCGGATCAGTAGTCGCACTTGTGTGGCAAACCATACAAATAATACTAGATGCGGTTAGTGCGGATCGTCCGATGCCGGTAGGTCTACGTGCACCTTAAATTGAAAGAAGCAATCAAAATCAAAATCAAAAACTCTTTATTTCCATAAATACAATGAATGTTCACTTAGAAAAGGTGGATATAAAACTAATAACTGACACGGAAATAAAGTGATATTTTTTGATTTCTGATTAGATAAAACTATCACCTGTCACCTACTTCGTTATACTACTTGAATCAAGTTTTTTATATAAGTCACATAAACTACAAAAAGAGACTGGATTTATTGCTCTATGTGGATAACGAATAATTTTAGGTACCTAAACAAAGACATTTATGTAAAAACCTTAGCACAAAACAGCAAGGTTGTAACTAATAATAATAAACTACAATAATAGGTGTATCGCATAAATGAAGACACGCAGCAAACAATCGTATCCGAAAACGGACGAAAGACGAATGAAATAATGAATGAAAGCTGTCGAAACGAAACTAATAATTGTATCGAACTTCTGCGATTTCCCTGAACCACTATTTCTTTGGGTTTGTAACCCTATTAAATAAAAAAAATATCCTTTATTAAATATTATATAAAAATATTATTAAATTAAAAAGATTCCAGATTCGAAAACAGTAGGTACTTAAGTAACTATAATTTTACTGGCTACTAAATAGCTGCAGCTTGCAATATCTGCAAATAAACTGCGAAAACGTGTAAGGAATAAGTTTACTCGCCAATCTCACTCTCTCGTGAAATTAATAGATTATTCACAAGGTAGCTGTTTTCATAAAAAAACTATGATAGGAAGAAACCGATTTGACCTGCTTATATCCTGCTAATACCACATGATATCATAAATGTGACCAGATAACTGATATACATAATACAATTTATAGAGTAAAATATAGAGATATTTTTACTATACATAGAAAACACCCAGAACACTCGCAACCAATATCTGCAGATCGTCCAAACATTTGTCCCAAGGCAGGAATCGAATCCAAAACCCCCTGCGACGCAGGCGGACCTTCGCCCACTTCACCACAGAGGTCTTCATAGCAGGTATACCTACCTACTCCTAACTGTAACTTCTACTCTAGTCATCGATCAAGTATGCGGCCTCCCCCGTAGATACCTAGAACCTTACAAGAATGACACTCATACAAAAGTGTCCACGTTTTGTTTTGACGCAGGCAGTTTGCGCAGAGCCTGTCAAGTTTTTTGCATGCGGAACAAGAGATTAGTGGAGTCGAATTTATTTTATTTTATTTTGTAAGTAGGTAGGAAGGTACCTAAAAATAATTTATACACTGTTTATTTTTATAAGGATTATAAAATCAACAGAATTCAGGTAAAGATAACGAATTATTTATTGATACAACTATAAATTAGCGACGCAACAGCCAACAAACAAAAGGGTCATTTCAGACATACAATAATATAAATAAGTTAACAAAAGCTAGTGAAATAAACCTTAAATACAATTCCTGCCTGAAATTGCTTTAATGCCTGCCTGAAATTGCTGTAATTACTTTAAATTTAAAAGAACTAGTGTCTGCCTGCGGCTTCGTAAGAATTTTTCTATGGGCCAAAAAAAAACGTTATTTCAAGTCAACTAGGATCTTATAAAAAAATATCTTAAAAAATTAGAAACAATAGCCGCTCCATTCATCAACTTAGAACAAAATAAATATTTTTACATAGGCAAACCCAACAACAATATTTAATGCTGATTTCTCAAGTATATAAGGCTCAATTGGCTCATATCACAATACACAGGTAAAAATTACATTTAAACTTACTGAAAATAAGAAATTCCATCCCTTTTCTGTTGCTTGGTCGGTCGATTATTGCATTTTTTATACGAGCACTTGACCATGCTTTTGGTCCGAGAGCTAAAATGACACTAGTTGAAAAGGTATCCCAAAATGCCAAATGGGATACCTTTTGATACTGACGTTTTCAGGGCGCGCATTGTGCATCTAAGGGGGGCCGGCCGGAAATTTTTGATCGATGACTCTAGTACCTATTTTTTACAAAACAGCATAGAGTATTTATGGTCTTCAGGTATAAAAATAACAATTATAAAAGTTATTTATTAATTAGGGCAATAGCCTTTATTCACAAATAAAATTATATTAGTTAGTATTTACAATTGAAACAATTGAGCTAACTGCAGACTGTTGCAAACAGTCTACAGGTAGCTCAACTGATCCATATAAATACCAGTCGGAAGCGTCCCCAAGACGCTGGCTGCATTGCCACGCTATATGGCAATGCTGATGCGCTGTGCCAGATACTCACCAGCTCTCGGGTCACGCGTCGCTTCGACCAGACGACGACGCTCAGATAATATTTTGAAAACCCGAAGGGCCACCCCACGGACCCAGGGTCTCGACTCCAAGGGGAGCAAATGTGTAGGCTCTGTCGAGACCTGCATATTTACGCCTCTTGAGATCTTCGGTCAAATCTGCCGCCGCACCCGCCCTCACCTCACGGATGTCCTCGGAAGATGGGAAGGCGCAAGTGTGTCCACGCATGTAGCGTCCCACACAATGGGCAATTAATTTATTCCTAATTTGTTTTGTTTTTTTATTTGGTTTTTATTTAGGAAACAAACAGTTTTAATAACAAAGAGTACAATTGGGACTAAGAATTAATACAAAAAACCTATAAGTGTTTCCACCGTTAAAAAATAGTACCTACCTACACAATTATGTCACTACACGTGGCGCTTTGACGTGTGTGAAACATAACAGATACATATTACCTAGATACATAATTATAATAGACAAGTTCAATAACATTGTAAGTTTAGTTATGATAAGAATGTAGTGAATTTTATGCGAATGAATAAGACAACATCGTAATAGGAGTAGGTACCTAATTACAATTATTAAGAAGCAGTGTTGGCGAGGCGGGAAAAGCATTCTTTACGAAACGCGGGTGTAATTATATACATTTACCCCACCTACCCCACCTAAAACTTTCTTTCCAAAAGATAAGCATCAGACAAACAAAACAAAGGGTTTTCATTAACGGAACGTCGACGGAAATGTCCCTCTGGTATTGTTGTAATGAACCTAAGAAAAATTAATTTGTGCGTCATAAATTCATAATCATAACTTTCTTGTCGTATTATTCAAGTAAGTAGATGCGTGTAGGTACGGAACCTACCGGCCAGTCTACTTAGTGTACCTACCTACCTAGGTACCTACAGACATGCATACCTAACAATCTCTCCCTACCGTCCCTACCTAGGCACTACGTAAAACACAGTTACAATTCTCATCATCATCATTAGCATAAGGACCTAACAAGTCCAGCAGGGGGCTCCCATAATGAGCGCCCTAGAGCTCTGTCTTCAGCTTGCCACATGCATGATGAATACCTACCTACCATAGTTTTAGATCGGGTAGGTCTTACCTACCCGATCTAAAACTATGGTATTCATAAACACTATGGTAGGGGATTCATAAAAAAGATTTGATAAAATTAGACCAAAATGAAACACCTGAGGTGGGGACATAGTGGGGACCTAGTTTCTAGTTAGTATGCAGCGCACTCGTTCGATCTCCGTACCCTCATCACATCAGGGATACTATTTCCGTCCCAGCCAACGAAACGAAGGAAATAGAGTCTAAACTTATTGTTTTCTATTTTCATGAGGTGGGTTTAATTTTAGGTAGGTACCTACCTATAGGTTTTTAAATCGGTTCACTGTACCATGAAACTACATAGGTTCATGTGCCTATTGTAGGTACAGGATTCTTCGAAGGTGTTGGACGACTTCTTAGAGTTATGCGAAGCAGTAGTAAGGCTTATAGAAAGCAGAACATCCAATCCAACTCTATGCCTAAAAGTATCCGCAAGTAGATCGATTTATACCTTGGTAACACAAAGGTAGAATGCGACAGAGGACGGCGTTGCTCATACTAGACGTCACTTCAAATTTGACAGTGACATAAATTTGTGACAATAAAACATCAAAATCGACTTTGACATGTTTACATTCACTCAATCAAATCAATACAAAAACCGACCGAATCTCTCTCAGTAAAAATAATATTTTTCTTCGTAATATTTACGCTCTGTTCGCGTTTCAAAAGCTGGAACTAAGAGTTCTGGAGAATGTCTTCGATAACCGATGAATATATTAGCAGTATCGTGTCGAAAATTGCTTCTAACTTGAACTGGAAGGAATGGCAGCATACCGTAACAAAACTAGAAAGTATTGGGCAGAATTACTTCGGTATTATCATCCCGGTGACATTGTCGGGTCGCCGCGATAAGGGCTCCGAGGATATAGATATTAATTATCTACATGGCTGCGAGACTACCGAGGTAATACGAGTAGTTCTAAAGCTAGCACCCACCGATGAAAAGTACAGAGTCAGTGGCGCCGTTACTCTTATGTTTTTGCGGGAAATTTTTGTCTATACAAAACTACTTGAAAAGTACCGTGAACTACAAATAAATACTCCTCCAAATAGTCAACTAGTGATACCTAAATTGTACTATACTGATGATGGATACTGCAGTGAAGTAATCTCTATGGAAGATATGACTAGTGATGGTTACTGCCCTTTTGTAAATGAAATGTTCTTAGATCTACAACATGTCAGTGAGTCTCTGAAAGCCCTGGCTAGATTGCATGCACTCTCATTCATATTAAGAACGGAAGATCCTAAACTGTACGATGAAATCACAGATGTATGTGTACCACTCGGTGATAAGACAAATAAAAGATACTTTGATATCTTAACAGACAGATTGGCAAAGGCAATAATAAAGTTTGAAGGTACACCTCATGTTCCCCTTCTGGAAAAACTGAAGAAACACTGTGGGAAATATTATGATAAGTCAATTGATTTGGCGAATGGGAAGTGCATTAGCCATGGTGATGTTTGGAAAGAAAACATTCTATTCAAGTATGAGGTAAGAAAAGACTATCATACAGTCACTAAACATATTGCTTACCTTAGCTGTCAACTTCTATGCTCCGGGCAAAGGGTTACATTGCTTAATTTTATCTTTTTTTTTCAGGAAAAAAAGCCAGTATCCTGTTGCCTCATAGACTACCAAACCACTAGGATAGCGAGCCCTGCTTTCGACACTCTATACCTCATCATAACTAGTACTCACACAGAGCTCCGGAGGAAGCATTACCACCAACTGTTGGACATCTATTACCAAACATTTGACCAAACGTTAAAACATAGAGGTCTTAACTCCCAACTGTTGTATTCCACACAAACTTTTGCCAAAGATTTAAAACTAGTTGCACCAGCCTGCCTTATCACCGCTAACATGGCGTTATGGCTGTCCAATGGCCTGCAGGAAGAAGGACATGTTAGAAGTAAGAAGGTGTGGACGACCCCAGAGGAAAAGGAGACAGCAGCAAACTCTTATAAATCAGTTGTTGGTTCTATTATAGATGATTTTTATAGGTATGGCTACTTGCCTAGTGAAGTTTTGTAGAGTAAGTTATTTTGTTGAAATATAAGTGTTAGACAAAGATCTTTTTATAAACCTCTTCTCCTCATAGTCACATATCTGTCTGTCTGTTACCTTTTGATGCCTGAAAGAAATTTGTCTGGGAGGAAATGGTGTCCCGGGGATGGACATAGGCTACTTGAAAAGTCCGTGCGAAGCCGCGGGCAGCAGCTAGTTTATTATAATTGCGAAGTAGGATAGATGGATGGATAGATGTTTGTACCTTCTTCACGCCGAAACTGCTGAAAGGATGGGGATGAAATTTAGCATAGATCTAATTCTGTAATATAATATTGGCTACTTTTTACGCGATAAATCATGTATGTATAGAATATAATGTAGGATTGATATAACATTAGAAAATTTCATAGAAACAACTAGTAAACTCACAAACGACCTCTTTGGCACCATTAGCGAAAGACGATGCTGGTAGACGGTTCGATTCCAGGTGTGGGTAAAATTTTTGCTCCTGAGTATTTTTATGACTGTATATCCGACCAATAAAATAAGGACGAAACTTTGTGATGACTGATGATGTAATAAAATTTAGTTTGTTGGGAAATAAAATTACAATCAAATAATAGAAACAAATTAGGTAGAACTAATATTTACAATTGAAACAATTAAGCAACTGCAGACGTTGCAAACAATAGTAAAGTAGGAAGCGTGCCCAAGACGCTGGCTATATTGCCCAGCTGTATGGCAATGCATGCAGATGCGCTGCTACAGATAATCACCAGCTCTGGTTAAGCGTCACTTCGACCAGACGCTCAGAATTTTTTTTTAAACCCGGTGTGCCCCACGCACCTAGGGTATCGACTCCAAGGGGGGCAAATGTGTAGGTTCTGTCGAGACCTGTATATTTGCGCCTCTTGAGTACCTCGGCCAAATCTGCCGCCGCACCTGCCCTCACGGACAGTGGCGGATTTGCAGTCCTAGCCGCTCTAGGCCCCAGGCCATGTGCCGCCCCTTTTTCAGCACCCATCATTATAGACTAGAATTACATAATTCTTGAATCAACGTTATGGAAACGGGACGCGGCGCATTATTTCGCTATTTTCTTGATTATTATCTAAGAATACCCCATAACATCTATAGATATTCGGATTTTCCATAAAATTTCCTACAAAATAGCATGAAAACATACTGAAGGTGCGTAACGTAAGTAATAAGGTAAAACAAAACTTTTTAAAAATTCAAATTTTCGGGTGAAATTTTTGAAAATCGAAATTTTTGAAAATCGAACATTTAAAAAAAAATCATGAAAATTCATTCTTACAGTTTTTATGTCCAGTGTACGTTTTATTTTATAGTTAGATAGCCTATCGTTCCATTATAGCAGCGATTCCTAAAAGGTGGTCCGCGGAACCCTAGGGTTCCGTGGAAGAGTCACGGGGGTTCCGCGGTCTGTACGAGACTTAAATAAATCGTTCGTAGAAAATACTCATAACCACGCTAATGGTTGATGAAATTGGCTTACTTGGCCGATATATACGATAAACTCAATGAAATCTGCAAGTCCTTACAGGGAAGAACTGTAACGTTTACAGTAAGGGACAAAATATCTTCACTTAAAAACAAACTTAGCTTCTGGATGGAACGTGTTGAACAAAAAAGTACGAATGTTTTTCTCTTTTGATTGGCTTTCTGGAAGAAAATGAGTTACAAGTAACCTCAGATGTGGAAAAAAACACACGAACATTTTTAAAGACCTGATAAAATCCCTGAAAGAGTATTTCCCTGAGAATATACAGGACATCGAGTGGATACACAATCCATTCGCAAATCAAACGAAACCGTCGGTGCTAACTGTGGCAGAGTATGAGAATTTGATTGACATTAAGTGTTCATCCCTTCTCAAACAAAAATTCCAGGCAGAAGATTCTAACCTGAATGAGTTTTGGATTGGACTTAAAGATGAATACCCCGCAATCGTTAAGAAAGCTATCCTGGTTCTACTTCCGTTTGTGAGAACTTACCGATGCGAGATTGTTTTTCAGCGTACGCTCACACCAAAAACAAATACAGAAACAGACTTGATGCAGCTCCAGATCCTGGCGTTCAATTGTCAGACATAAAGCCTGATTTTAATGCGTAAAAAAATTTCATTCTTCGTATTAAACAACTGCCTAGCTACATTGCATTTCTTTGTTACAATACATGTTTTGCAATACTTAAAATAATTAGGTTTCATCTATAATTCGTTCTTTCTTCTGAGTCTAACGTGAATATATCCAAACTACAAGGTATACACTTAAGTCACATAGATAATCTATTGTGCTTAAGTTATCAAAACAGCCAGCTAGGGTTCCGCCAAAAAAATATGATCAATTAGGGTTCCATGGCCAAATAAAATTGGGAACCTCTGCTTATAGAACCAAAAAGAACACGTTTCCATACAAACTTTTTACAAAATAAGCCTTACAAAGAAAAACCGATTTCGCGGGCTATCGCGCGCTCCGGTTTTAATTTTGAATTTGCCACAACTTTCGAAACTCCTTCGAAGGTTGGTTGGCTATTT
The DNA here is from genome assembly GCA_963564075.1 of Eupithecia subfuscata. Taxonomy (NCBI): domain Eukaryota; kingdom Metazoa; phylum Arthropoda; class Insecta; order Lepidoptera; family Geometridae; genus Eupithecia; species Eupithecia subfuscata. The sequence continues at coordinate 1,855,937 of OY751116.1, read as the reverse complement.
TACCGGCTAGATTCTAGACGTCCTCATTGATTGTAGCCGGCAACCCTAAGCGGCCGCCCGCATTCTACCAACCTTCTAGCCGCTAGAAGGTTGGTAGAATGCGGGCGGCCACTTAGGGTTGCCAGGTATGGCTCGGTAGAAAAACATTGTGGTAGAAAATAATTTTTGATTTTTTTTTTATAAATCTTCCTTCTTTTTGGCACGATTTGCCGCCCTTAATATCTGGCCGCCCTAGGCCCGGGCCTACTGGGCCTTACGGCAAATCCGCCACTGCTCACGGATGTCCTCTGAAAATGGGAAGGCGTAAGTGTGTCGACGCATGTCCCCCCGATAGCATTAGGTCCCTGTGGTCATACCGTCGGGCTTCTTAGCATCGTAACGCAGCAGACCATTTGGTTGGAGAATAGCTGGTAGATATATGTAGGTGGGTCTATAAACAAAAATACTTTTTTATCTAAAATCTCCAAGACTACTAAAGAGCTCAAAATAAAACGCGCATAAAACATCCGAATTAGATAAAAGAAGGCTGTTTCTTATATCCGAATATAGGTACAGCTTTTTGTTAGAGCGCGTGCAAAGTCGCGGGCACAAGCTAGTTATATGTACCTATACAAGTATGGATTCTATTACAAGTAAATGTGGCCTGTCAATCACAAACTCTGCAGATCTAAAGCCTATCACTTGACTTGCTATCAATATTTTACGCGCGCCTGTAGACTCGGCTTACCGGATTTCCGCTGTGAAGCTGGGTCAGACAGATTTGGGCTATAAGTAGGGACTTGGTACTTTTACGACAAAATCTCGAATTGTTGGTATTAGTCTGCTTCGTCTATTGATGTAACGAAGTTTGTTGTTTTGGTTATTTCTTTGCTTTGAATCCCTTAATTCCACAACCGCTGGGGTAATCGTGTTCTTGAGTGGACTCCGCGATTCGGCAATCGCAGTACCTATAAGACACCCCCTCCGGTCAGGTGGGATGACAGCCTGCAAAAGACTGCTGTCCAGATGTTGGATGCGACAAGCTGAAGACAGGGAGCTTTGAGCTTTCCCCTAATGCCTCCCCATTGCATCCTAGGGACCGTGGCAGAGGGACTATCTTCTCCACTCTGGAAGTACTTTGTGGGGAGGGTGATCAATGAAGGAAAATACTTCCCGCATTGATTATCCTCAGCTCAGCTGGTTCCTCTATCATATTTCTCTAATATTTCTCGTGTCTGATTGTTGTTTTATTTTTATTTTTTCTCGTCTTTGTATGTTGTTGTATCTCGTAAATCTATGGACTACATTGTCTAAAATAAAATCTTTTTTATTTTTATTTTTATTAGGGGACGCATTTGTCCAGCAGTGGACGAATATGGGCTGATGATCGCACTGCGGGGGGGCAGTGAATGCGATATACCTACTAACGTGTAGGTACCATTCGTATGTCTTCTGTGGCCTCAAATGTCCCATTGGATGAATCGTATTTGATTCAGTTTTTTTCACCGACGGCAAATTATTAACGGCGAATTTATTGAGAATATTCTTGGCTATTGTTCGGTCTTTGCTCATACACAAACATAGGGGTAGTTTAGTTAATGGTTTTATCGGGTATTTATCGCGTACCTTTTGTCAATCGGACACGGTCAGTGTAGTCTGTCTGTCGTTATGTGAACTTGGACATTCCTGATTCTGAAGACGAAAATTGAGGGTTTTGTAGGTGAGAAATATTATATCTCTTGTAAAATTAGCTTTTCACCTAAAAACTTAAAAGAAACTGCATTTTCTTCATCATTACAAAAGTAGGTACGTTCCAAGCCTCGACTATGAAGGCACCTACCTATTTTAGCAGGTTTTAATCTCACGCTTCACAACACTAAACCAAAACACTGAGAGCAAACTTTGCATAAGCGTAAACTTGTTGCCCTCTCTTCCAACTTAACATCTTCACTAAAGTAGTGTTAAAAGAACTTACAGTTTCTAAGTTGGTGTTCCTTTGAGACTTGTTGCGTTTTTGTTTTGGGTTCCTACAGCGTCAGATTTCTACAAGACCATTATGTGACAAACCTAAAATTTTGGCTACGAGCAATAACGTAAAAAATGTTGGTTTTCAGCTTGGCGAAGACTTTCACATTCGGTGATACCTACACTTTAAAAAAAAAATGTTAAACATCTCTTGAACATGAGGTATTAGAGACTTTATTATAACACACAAATACAGGACACAATACAGAGAAAATGCTTGGAAAAAAAAGGAAGTGCAAAGGGCGGCCTTATCGCTGAAAGCGATCTCTTCTAGGCAACCTTGGAATGGACTGGAAATTAAAGAACAAAAAAGACGGTGGCACTAAATAAATATATAGATACCTATTTAAAGAAAACGAAACAAATACTTACCTACACTACATACCTACAAAGATTAATAATAAACTTACATTATAGCTGGTTTACACTTTGTTAAGTATCAAGTGCGAGTGACAAGTGCAAGTGTTAAGTGATTAGTAAAATCAGCGTGTAAACGCATACGCTGTAAAGTGACAAGTGCTGGTAACAAGTGCAAGTGCGAAGTGAAGTGATTAGAAGCCGTGTCTATTTTTACTGTTAAGTAGCTTCCCCCGCACACCCGCGCTCTCCCCGCACTCGCAGCGTCAATGGGAATCAATGGGACTTAATGGGATCCTCTTTAATCAGTACATCAAGAAGTTTAAAGCTCCACACTCAGGTCTTCTTCTTATCCATTTGCTTTGCCAGAACCTCTGAGGTCTTACGATTTCAAGCGTCAATTTATGTTCAATTTTCGATGCGATAACGACAACTATAACTATTAAAATTTCTCTTATTTCTGACCGCTGTTCGTCCTCCATAACCGACAGAACCACTTTGAACCTGCAGAATCAACTAAACACTATGCGAGCGTTCTGAATACACTTAACACTTGACACCAAAAAAACACGTTAACTAATCACTTATCACTCGCACTTGCACTTAACTAAGTGTAAACCAGCTATTAAACATAAGAGGTATTGTCCTTTTTTAAACGAGCATCATCTACAGCCCATACTGCACCACTGCTGGAGGACCCGCGACCCGTGCACCCACTGGCTTCACCCACCGGTGGGTGTAGGGGTAATTCCTGTTTACCCGTATACCTACTGCTTATTTCGCATTTCTTGGAATTAATTATCGATGAAAAAAATAAAACAATAATACGATAAGTCAATTAAACTAAAGGAGACTGGATTACATTTAACAGGAACAAACTAATATATAATAATTAACGTAATTTGTCTAAAAAATGACCAACGCTTATCTCATTTGTTAATGCTCAGTTGCATTTGTGCATTAATTATCTGATTATCTCGAATTTGATACATTTCATCGCGTCTATTATTTTATTTCTTGTTTGGTGCAAGTATTTTGGATAACAACTTTGCAACGACCTCCTTCTGATAAACGCCTTATTGCATGTAGGGGGTAGTGCCCATAATCCTCAAAATTGTTCTGCTGGAGGCGCTGTCGCCCGCCCCTAGGTGGATAAACGTGCATTCTAAAGAACAAAACATTTTAGAGTTTTAAATCAGCATGAGACATTCTAAAGAGATCCGTTCATGAATTTATACAATACAATACAATACAAATACACTTTATTGCACACCAAGAAAATACAAAAATAAAATAAAAATATAGGAAAAGAGAGATACAGAGTTGTACAATGGGCGGCCTTATCGCTAAGAGCGATCTCTTCCAGACAACCTTGGGATGGACACTACTTATACTTTAATAATAATAATCAACATCTCAAGAGACTCTCGCTAGGAAGTTGGATCAAGGGCCAGATTCAAAAGGCGGTACTCCTGGACTCGGCGCGCATCGTCAGGAAGTTCCTCTCTCAGCAGCCCTAGTGACCGGCTGCGAAGCTAGGCTCAAGCGGCCGGTTGATATATTTTTTTTACTGTAGAATAGTTTTACAATATTTTATTTTCTATAGTAAAAAAATAAATGTATTTTATGAACGAGATTTAAGAATAAATGCGTATAATAATAAAAACTCATTTATTTCAGACTAGGTATAAAAAAGTTACAGATCTTATTTGACTTATTCTACGGTCCTTAGTAATATACCTATACCTTAAAACTAACATACATAAAATATAAAAACTTAATTAATAACACATTGTTTGTGATTACGGCGACGATGTGTAGACGTGTAGTTTAATAAGCACATGACATACCGAAAGCTTAGCTAACTTAGTTTGCAGTCTGCCCTGCGTATGTATGTGCACACATACGAAAAACTGCGTCAGCTGTGCAAGCTAAGCCAAACTTAATAAGGCCTTATAATACTATCTCACATTGCTAAGCTTTCTATAATTATATTCAAAAATGCTATACCTTTCACTTTGATAATCCGCTCTATGATCGCATAGCTCAAGTAACTTTACTTCATACAGGCTGTCCCACGGCCATGGGATTTCCCATGGCCGGTGTAAACGAGTCAGTCAAACTGCTTCATCGCGTTTTTGACAGATTACATGGTGTTCCTTTAATTTAATAAGCAATGTTTGCACTGATCTGATTCATAAGATTTACTCCACCGATCGGTTAAATACATGTAATTTATTTAAGATTTTGGTGGGTTCGATTACCGGATAAGGCAAGTATTTTTTTAAATTACTGTGAATGCAGTTTTACTTATTTAAAAAAATAAAGCAATGTTTCTTCTCAGTAAGACTTCATATCTTTAATATTTCAGGTACCTACTTATCCTCCATGTCCCATATTGTGTTGAGCCTCAGGTATTTATCGCGATACATTCGACAAATATAATCGCGAAAATTGAAAATTTCAAATCTCTGTCTATATTAAAGAGTATATTATTTACACTACTTACACTGCAATGCATACATGCAATGCATCCTATCCTATCCTACCCTACTAAATTAGATCCTGTCCTACTATGACGAGTATTATTATTATCCTACTAATATTATAAAGCCGAAAGTTTGTGAAATCTGAATTTTTGTTTCCTAAGACCTCCAAAACTACTGAACAGATCAAGATGAAATTTGGCGTACGCTTAGAGCAAATACCAACTTGATAATAGGCTACTTATTATACCAAAAATACGCGTGCGAAGCCGCGGGCAGAAACTAGTACTCTATAAATTGCCTTTTTAAACGAGCATGAAATATTCTAAAGAGATCCTCGGTACCGGTTAGGTACTCCAAAGACTGATGGCGCGGCCTAAGTGCATCGCCGTGTCGCAGTTGAATGCTGTTTATTCTGCCTGAAGAGATTCAAATTGAAATAAATTCACTCTACCGACCTGCTCTAGGCGAGGCGGCCGATAAAATAACGGAGACCTAAGCTCTAGCTGCCTGGGTTGTAAACAACGATCGTTGGAATAAAAGTCGAGAGAACTTATGTGAGAGGTAGGTATGGTACGTTGGGGTATAATTAATTAATGAATTACCCTCATTTTGTCACTTAATTACTGTTTCAAGATATATTCAGTACGAGTTAGCCCTATTTAATGCTTAGTTCATAGAGTAAAAACTCGCTGGCTTAGTTAATTTTATTTTCTCATATAAGTGCATTGTATTCTTTATTTAGAGATACTAATATTATAAAGAGGAAAGATTTGATTGTTTGTTTGTATGTTTGTATTGAATAGGTTCCGAAACTACTGGACCGATTTGAAAAATTCTTTCACCGTTAGCTTACTCTTCAGGGAGTGACATAGGCTATATTTTATCCCGGAATTCTCACGGGAACGGGAACTACGCGGGTGAAACCGCGAAGCGATCGTCTAGTGAGAAATAAAGTATGTTTAACCTGATAATTAATCGGACGCGGTGAAGACCGTATGAAGCAAATTTTAGCCGGATTAGGTAAGTCATATTTTCTAATGCTGCCAACATTGGCTATGACGCCATTGAATGGTGTCGTTTCGATTTTTTATCCTAGTGTGTTTTTATTCTGTTATTAGTGTTTAAGTAAGGTAAGTAGTTAATCCCCAACCCGCATGCCCAGTGTGGGGATTATTACCCCTTGAGAAAACATGAGATAAAAGGAAATAAGGCGCTTATCAAGGGGAGGCCTGCTTCTAGCAGTGGACCAATATAGGCTTTCGAGGTGAAGTAAGTTACGATAATTTTTAGATCGTTTACAATAGGCACCTACCTAACTGAAAACCTTTGACTTCAATTCCTCAATATGGGTACTATTTTTAAGTTTTAAGGGACTAATACGTAGGTAGCGCGAACCTGTCCATATAGATAATAATTCCATAGGACCACCTCTGGACGGATTCTCTGTAGAAACGTAGGTAACAAACAAACCTTCTTACAACCAGCTAGTTAAAAACTAAATTGAGATTAGAGAGGAAAGAAAACTATAATAAGCTCTCTGTGTTCATAAATAAATAAAATAAATAATTCATACCAATATACTAAGAAATGGGCTTAATAAAGGAAAGCTTAACCCATCAATCATCCCGTGACCACGACAGTGTGTAAACCTGAGGAAACGTCGGGAAAAATTGGTAAATAAGGCGATAAACGGTGTCCAATATATGTGTCCTGAATAGATTTGTCGAAATCAGCGGGGCTGCCAGCTTGACATCAAGATAGCAGCCACATTGAAAGGCCTAAATATCTCCTAAAGTACTGGGGCACTATTTTTTTACGTAGGGCAGCGGGGGCACAATTTCAGGACACATTTATTGGCATAGTTGAAATCACCAAATTCTATGGCGGGGCTGCTAACTTGACGGTCACTGCGAAACCACGACCCGAGAAGGGGCACGTCGCAGCTCTACTAGCACAGAAATGGAGATATGCTCAATGGGCATTGAAAGTGTTAAAGGAAGGTAGATAGCGCTAGGCACCACTAACCTTCATTACGTCGGCAAACAAGCACGCTCTGGCGCTACGAAATATTTTTCACCTAATATATTATTACATAAAGCGTTATTTTATAAAATAAGCCTCGGGTCTTCAAGTTTCTCTTCCTTATTGTAACGAACAGTCCTAAGTTATGTCATTATTCACTATTAGCTTCAGCCCGCGGGTTTATAAATAAATAATAAATAAATAATGCTGGACAATTCACACAGCATTATCTAGCCCCAAGGTAAGCAGAGCTTGTGTTATGGGTACTAGATAACTGATATACATAATATTAATAATATACGAGTACATAGATAGATATTTTTTATTATACATAGAAAACGACCAGAACACCCTGAACAAATATCTGCAGATCGTACAAATATTTGTCCCGAGTTGGAATCGAACCCGCAACCTCCTGCGTCGCAGGCGGACCTTCGCCCACCGCGCCACAGAGGTCGTCGTACGCACTGTTTCTATAGAAACGTTTAAAAGTTATTTCTATCCCATGGGAACTGATTTATGGGATAAAATGTAGCCTTTGATCTATTCCAGGCCTAGAACTACATCTACATCTGTAAAATTTCAGCCCGATCCGTTAAGTAGTTTTGGCGTGGAGTAGTAACAAACATCCATCCAAAAATCCAAACTTTCGCCTTAATAATATTACTAGCTGCGCCCCGCGGCTTCGCACGCGTTGTTTCTATGGAAACGTTTAAAGGTGATTTCTATCCCACGGAAACTGATTTATGGGATGAAAAGTAGCCTATATTTGATTCCAGGATTACAATTACCTGTATGCAAAATTTCAGCCCGATCCATTCAGTAGTTTTGGCGTGAAGAAGTAACAAACATCCATCCATCTATACATCCATCCAAACTTTCGCATTTATAATATTAGTGTGATGTGATGTGATATAGTGCGATAGTGTGATGTGATTTTGATTAGTTTCTGCCCGCGGCTTTACACGCGTTTTTCCGGAATAAAAAGTAGCCTAATATGTTATTCAAGTTTTTTGTTCCACGTCATTGTCGTTCGAGCTGTTTTCTATTAAGTTCACATTTGATTAGTTAAATTGTCACTATACGGGAAAATCTTTAATTGGCTCTCTGTTGTTAGTACGTAATTTGATCAAGTTAGTTTAAGCCGTTGGTTTTCCAATAAATTAAATAAATAAATAAGTTCTTTATGTGTGAAAAATTTCAGCTCGGTCCAATCCAAAAGGTAATTTTGGCGTTGTCTTCAGTCAAACGTCTTCACAGCGGCACAAACTTTTGCCTTTATAATATTCGTTGGATGCTCATCGGTACGGTAAAGTTACCTCCATTTTGTTATTCTACCAACTAAACCCATTATGAATAGAAGCCTTAGCGTTATGTTACTGTTACTGCTGCCTTCCTGAGTTAATGTTGTTACCAACTTTGTTGATAATATGTATTATTTGCATGTAACTATGTTGTGTATGTTATTTTGCTTCTAATGTGCTGAAATGTTCACCTAATTTACCTTGTGGATTTACCCTCATTTACCACTTTTGTGGTTTTGTCTGGTTAATCACTGTTTTTGGTTATGTTTAGTGAATTAGTGCATACGGGTAGAATTGACAACTAGGCTAGATGGATTTATTTCTAGCAAAAACACACAGAACTTTTAGATACGCCCTACGGTCGTTGTAGGTAAGTACGTACTTACCATGTCCCTGTAAAAATAACGTAATTTAAGATAATTTAAGATTTTAGGTAGGTATCTATGGTCTGTGAATATGGTCAGTTAGCAAATCACTAGCATTGCTGATTTGAAAAATTATTCCAAACTCTGTTATGGAATCCAAGATATTTTATGTCAACAAAGGCATTAATCAAAATCAAATTTCCATAAATACAATAAATGTACACTTAGAAAATATATATAATAACTTCTTATAATAACTTTTTATAATAACTTCACTAAATCTGATAACAATAACCGAAAAAAATCAAGTTAACTACTTACGCATAAATTGCCCACGCGCAGCGAACGCATAGATTCGATGACAAAAACGGAAGTGAAGAATGAAATGATGATTGAAACTAAAAATCAAAATTTCTTCGGTTTGTTCATAAAAAAATTCTAGGATTCTAGAACCGAGCAAGGATATATCCAAATCTGGTTTTAGGTAGGCATCAATGGTATCTATGGTCTATGAATATGACTCAGTAAGCAAATCACAAGCAATGCTGATTTTAAAAATACATTTAGATAATATTTTACTTGAAAACACATTCATATATCTAAACCCAGATTATATACGTATCCAGGCCTAAAATTATGTTTAATACTTAACTTATTACTTTTGAAAAGCACATATTAACTCAGCTTATGTCTTTTAAAACCCTCTTCAATGATGTTTCACTTAACTCAAATAAAAGTCCCTAAGCCCTTCCAAAACAGATCTTTACCTCCCTTTACATTAGCCCTAAAAGAAACTGAATCTTATTGTCCGTTCTGTCAACTTTCGAGATTAAAAAACTTTCTTCGGATTAGTTTTCTTTCTTCGTGTTATCTTCCTATCTTTTCATTTACTATAATTTCTCCGTGGCTCGTGCTAAGAGCCTTCCTAGCGGTTAAACTTGTGGTTCTTATCAAGCTTTTAAAAGGCTTGGGGTCCGAGACAAAAATCTAACGATATTACGGAAAATACCAAATGGTCCTCCACCCTGAGTGGAATTTTATAACTTTTATAAATGTAACGTGGGTATTAGGAAAGATTTGATATATAATTTGATTGTTTTGAAAAAAATTAAAATTTACTTCAGATTCCTTAATATTTACACTGTTTTTTACGTTTTGCGGGAAAAGTACTTTAGCAAAAAGGTAAGTATTAATACCTATGTAAAGTACCTACTGGGCGGTTCTTTTCTCACTAGAGTGTACCGTAATATTTATAGTAGTTCTATCCTTATCTATACTATTATTATAAAGAGGAAAGATTTGATTGTTTGTTTGTGTGTTTGTATTGAATAGGCTCCGAAACTACTGGACAGATTTGAAAAAATCTTTCACCATTAGAAAGCTTACTTTTCAGGGAGTGACATAAACTATATTTTATCCCGGAATTCTCAAGGGAACGGCAACTACGGGTGAAACCGTGAGACGATCGTCTAGTTTGGAATAAAGTCTGCGTATCCAAAAAGTTCGATTAGTCAGTCTAACAATTTGGAATATTTCTGTACAAGCAGTTAGATTTTCGAACTCCTAGTAGGACTGGATGGAATAAACGCTTATTTTATTTTATAATAAATAATAATAAAAATAAAAATTTCTTTATTCAGACAACTTAGTCTATTTTGTTAGTAGGTACACTTAGGGCTAGAGGTTTAGTACTTAATATTAAACAGGGATTTTGTCCTCTGATGTAGGGCATACATCAGAGGACAATCAAATTTCATAGATATCGCATTCAGGATACTGTTGCTGCTCCCGCGGGTTCTGCTGAGCAGTGAGGCTGTTTTTTTGCGCCATATTGCATCAAATGAGTCAGTACGAGCCTCGGCAAACATACCTGAGGCGCTGCAAAACCGCGGCAGCCGCAACAGTAACCTAAATGCGTTATTATATTGGATACGCAAAGCATTGTACGCCTTTAAGGTATAACTGACCCACAGACTCGCTGTATACAAAGATGTACAGAATGCTTTGAACAGTGTGATTTTTACAGCATCTGTACATCGTGCGAATCTGCGGGCCAGCATATTCGCCCTGACGGACAACGCTCTGCGTTCCCTCTCCATATCTGCATCATCCTTCAGGTCCTCAGTGACAATATGGCCTAAGTACTTAAACTTCCGCACCCTTTGAAGTTCCAAGCCATTTAACTTAACTGGCGGTACAAATATCGGCCTTTTTGTACCCGCACTGAAGACCATGAATTCTGACTTCCTGGTATTGTACTGGAGTCCATGTGTCACAGCATACGACTCACATACACCTAGCAGCTTTCGGAGAGCGCTGATCGAGGGAGCCAGCAGCACCATGTCATCGGCGTAGCTGAGGTTATTCACGCAGACCTCGCTAACATGGCACCCGACCGGCATGCTGCTAAGTCCCTCGATCAGGGCGTTCACATACAGGCAGAAAAGCGATTTATCCTTCAGTAATAAATTTATGGGACCATCTTGGAATCATTCTCTATAAGTACAACATCATTTAAATCGGACCACAATTGACGAATAAATCGATAAAAACACATAAAAAAATAACAAACATACAGCCCGACACAGATACATATAATCTCCTTCTTTTTTAGAAATCGTAATAACAAAAAACACTTCAGTTTTTAGATTTATTTGTTTCTTACTGGAATAAAAAATGGATCGTGAAGTTTTTGAAAATTTTCTGAGTATGTACTATCTAACTTACCTATGTATTTTTGACGTAGAAAACCTTACGGTTTTCTAACTAGTACCAAAATATTCAGTACATTAATCTAATTTGTGTGTTCAAATTACAAGTAGTTCTGGGATTGCATCTGCATTTTAGATTGACAATCGTGCCGAGGTCCGAGCTCCAAAGCTTAGCGCTTCTATTTAATCTCCTATGATATCGTTATTATATCTGCAGAATTAGAACTAGTATTTACATTTGAAACAGGTGAGCTAATGGCAGACTGTTACAAACAACCAAGAGAGCAAGATGGATCATCACTTGCCTGAACATAATTTTGATTTGTGTCAAATTAGCCTATTCCATAAGTGCTGAGTTCTTACGGTAATGGGTAGGCCTTACCAAATCTACACTTATATCAGGTAAATATTTTTGATTGTTTATGAGGGATCTCCGGAACAACAGATACGACTTTGAAAATTCTTTGACAGCTATATAATAATCCACGTTTTATAAGGGTATCATGTAAGCGAAGTCCCGAGCAGAGGCTAATATGTATTACTCAAGTCGCGTAGCAGTAATTGCTTGCTACGATTCACGTAGACATGATCCGTAGCAGTCTCGTAGACCATTTGCTACGACTCGTAGCGGCCGCGTAGACGTTTGTTTCGACCGGTAGCGGCCTCGTAGACGTTTGCTGCGAAAAGTGGTGTACTGTAGGTATTAAAATTTGCCACAACCTGGTAGATAGGTACGTAAAAAATTATAAATAAAAAAAACAAATACAAATTCCGAACCTTTTTCAAACGACATAATCTAGCCCCAATGTAAGGAAAAAATCAGAAAAATTATTTCTTTAGATTTTTGTTAGAGTAGATTACAGAATGGGGTACCTACCTACTTAGACTAAACTTCACACAAAACTGTAAGAAGCAATTCCTATTTTTAAAAGTTCTTGCAGAACCAGATTCCTCGGGAATTCAACGAAAGTATTTCACAAGGAAATAGTTTACAACAAAGTTGTACGGGGATGATGCCTCAGAACTTATTAACTAAAACTTAATAGGGAAGCAGGGGTAATGGCGCTCACCAAGTAATGGCGTTCATCCCAATAACGAGATACAACAACAGTTGTAGGAACAAAACAGGGACGCATCGGCTAGCAGCAATAAAAAAAATTGCCTAAGTTTGACCCCGACAATTTTGCCCAATTTATTTTTGTGTTTATCTATCAGAAATGGATTTCACTTGTTGGTGGTTATTTCTACAGCTGGTTCTATGCTAACCACACATAAAAGGGGCGGATGCGTATAGATCTAAATTCTGTGGACTGTAGGGCGGTTGTTGAAAGCACCTTGCAAATATTCTCGGGATGGGATTCTGCTGTGATAAAATGGAGTGGAAGAAAAGAATCACAGCAGATGGAGCAGGAACACATGCACGTACCTTCTTCAGGATAGCGGCGACAGCGTGGCGGCGGCGGCGTGGCGGAGGCGACGGCTGAGTTGGTGACACACAATGTCTCATACAGCACTGTGATGCACAGCACTAAAGTTAGGTGTTAGGTAACACTTGTTTTTGAAGTAAAATACGTAAGTATCCAGGGTATTCCAATAAAGTTCACGACACGAAAATTACGCGGCCGATGTATGGGTCGGAGCTCGGCGCGTAGGCAACTAGTGATCCATTGTCTTGTCATTCGAATCAATGCGTTGACGTCGTCAGAGCGAGACGACGTGATTTCACGTGCATGTGAGTGGATAGGAGGGAAAAGGAAAGAGGTATTGCAAATTTCTAAGCAACCGAATTCTATTTCCACCATATTCCCCCCCTTGAAGGTTTCCTTCAAAAAAAACGAAAGGAAATATAAAAGCGAAGCGGGATTAAATAATAATAATAAAGAGCGAATTTAATACTAAACGAGAAATAGCTAACTAACTAAAACAACTATAAAAGTGAGCGGTGGGATAAAAAATATCCTAAAGTAAAAAAATTATGGTCACCCTACTGTATTGGAAGCGGCGACAATTTAGTTGTCGGACGCACATATGAACTATCTGTAATCACTCTGGCACAGCGAACCTGACCATCCTTTCCTGGGAAAACTTCAGCAACTCTTCCAATTTTCCAAGACAGAGGGGGAGCGTTTTCATTATTAAGAAGAACTATTGTTCCTACAGTGAGAGGATTACTAGCGGTATTCCATTTTTCACGCATTTGCAAACTATGGAGGTATTCATTCTTGAATCTTTTCCAGAACGTTTGAACAATCGAGTCCAATAAGGAGTGACGCGATAACAGATTTTCCCGTTCTTTGCTAACATCAGCTGCGGGTAAAAAGGCTAGAGGTTGCGTGCAAAGAAAGTGCGAGGGTGTCAACGCGGTTGGTTCTGAGGGATCAGTACTCAGAACATACAAAGGTCGACTGTTCAGTACAGCTTCAACCTGATTAAGCACCGTAAGCATTTCCTCGTACGTAAGAATTTGTTTACCAATCACGCGAAAGAGAAGAGATTTGATACTCTTTATGTTAGCATCCCAAATTCCGCCGAAATGGCTTCCTAGTGGAAGTGACCTCTTCCAGGTGATTTGGTGTTTAGCGAGTTCATTACAAAAGAGCGAGTAGTACTCCTCTGTTTCCAAAAACTTAAATAAGTCTTTGAGGTATGATAGAGAAGCAACAAAATTAGTTCCATTGTCACTATATAAAAAGTTACAAGGCCCGCGGCGAGATAGAAAGCGTTTAAAAGCGTTAAGAAACGTGGCGGAGCTAAGATCGGTAGCTAGCTCAATATGCACGGCCTTAGTTACTAAGCACACAAAAACGCAGAGAAAAGCCTTTTGGCTGTGTATATCTCGTTTTCTAGTGGGAGTTGTCAGAGGGCCTGTGTGTGTAAAGGCCTTAATACAAGGTTCCACACGAAAACTGGGTAAATCAGCCATTGAAGGAAAGGTATTTTTTGGGTTAAGTTTAAAACAGCGTAAACATTTATGGATGCGATTGCGCACTAGGCGTCTGGCGGATAAAAACCAATATTTCTGGCGTAATATTGACATGAGTAGTTGCGAACCGGCGGCGTGACTGTTTTCACGATGATAAAAATCAACAATTAATTCAGAAATGTGCTTAGACAGAAAGGTCTCAAGCAGTTTATCTGAAGAAAAGCGGTATAAAATACGTTGATTACAACGATGAGCGGGGTGTGTATGGATACACAGATACATTTGCCTTACATCGGCAAAAAAGGCGATGCGGTGTATACGAATATTTATTAAAATATTAAATATATCGGCTTGTAGATTATAGCCTTTATATAAAAGATCATTTAGAGACAGGCCGGAGTCAGTTATGGCGCTGCCATATAATACGATGCGAACCCTAGTCGTAGACTTGTCGTCTCGGACCACAGGGTGGTGCGGCAGGTAATAACCTGGAGAAGAACATTCGTCCGGAGATACGCGCGTTAGAATGCCTTTGTCAAGATAATCAGATAATAAATCGTTATATTTCTCATACAAGTCAGGTGAGCGTAAAAGTTTATTTTCGAGAGACAAAAATCTCCTTTTTGCGGTTATATAAGAGTTACCCAATTTTTGAGGATCATCTTTAAAAGGAAGCATGACTACATAACTACCGTCTTCATTACGTGTTGTAGTGGAAGTATAGATTTCCTTACATCGCTTTTCATCAGGACTTAAATTTAACTGACATGGTGGTTCCTCGGTATACCAAAACTTTTCCACCAGCTTATGAAGCGGATCAGCGGTGAATGCACAAAGAGTGCGTAATAAAGAGCGCGGTGACTCAATGGGTGCGTTCCCCATGACTATGTAACCTAAAGTAGTTTCTAAGGCGACTGGCATGTTGGTAGCGGAGACCTTGTTGAATAAAAGTATTTGACAATACAGGTTCACACCTAGGAGGAGGTCGATTGGACCGGGTTCCGAAAAGTCATCATCAGCCAGAGGTAGGTTCCGTAGGTGACTTAGTGTGCTAACATCGACACGCGAGTCAGGTAATTGTGACGTAATATAATCCACTATCATAGGCTCGATGTGATATTCATTGTTATTGTCAAAGCGGGAAGAAATTCTAAGTGAGGTCACTCCTAGAATTTTCTGTGAGGTGCCTCCTATACCTTGCACCTTAGAGAAACGACTTTGTGTGCAGATGGGAAGCGATAAGCGCTTACTGCACGCGGCAGAGATGTACTCACTTTGAGAGCCAGGATCAACTAGGCATCTCAAATAATGAGGGCGGTTAAAATTATCAATAAATTTAACTTTAGCGGTGGCCAATAACGCAGTTGTTATTGTGTGCGAATCATGATCATAAGACACAGTACACACTGATGTATCACAGTTCTGATCATTAGCGGGAGCGGGCAGGCAAGAGTCGGCCTTATGCGCAGGGGGCGCAAGGTCGATAACCGGCGCGCTAGTATGAAACTCGGTTGAGGCGGTATGCGCAAGCGCAGCGGAGTGAGAGATATGAGCGGTTGATGTTGATTTATTATCAATTATTTTTTCAACATTTTTATTTTTATTAGCGGGTGGATTAAAATGCAAAAGTGAGTGATGTTTGGCCGAGCAGTGAGAGCAAGTATGTGTGGAGGTACATTCCCTTATTTTGTGTTTTACACTCAAACAGTTGTTACAGAATGAGTTATCTTTTATGAATTTATATCTGTCTTGTGGAATCAGCTTTTTAAAGGCAAAACAACGATAAAAATGATCGTGTTTGTCGCGGTGGCATAAAGTGCATTTTGACTCATCACCTGTGGTACTAGAAGCCTGATCAGTGTTCACAAAGGATTTTGTCTGAGCGCTAGTTTTCGCACTAGGCGTTGGTACATAAGCGCGCGACTTTTGCTGCGCTGGCGATTTAGACGACGGAACAGCTGATCGCGAAAGTGCCTTGCTTTGTTCTTTGACAAATTCAATAAGATTCGTATAGGTTGGCATTTTATCCTTACGATAAGTTAATTCAAATAATTTGACAGTCTCCGAGTCCAGCTTCTGAAGAGCGAGGTGCAGCAGAATAAATTCAGATAGGTCACCAAGGCTCAACTGCTTAAGAGCTTCTACAGACGTGTCAAAGCTATCTAAAAATAACTCCAAACCTGTAGCGGTATTGGCGGTGAGCGATTTAAAAGATAACAACTGATTGAGGTATGAACTAGCGAGTAGTCTGGGGTCATCGTACTTTTGAATCAGAGCCTCCCATATAATAGGGTAATTTTCAGCGGTCGGAGGCAACCTAGCACATACGGACGCAGCGGAACCAGACAGTTTACCAACCAAATAGTACACTTTATCACTATCTGAAAGTGAAGTGTTTTCGTGAACAGTGCATCTAAACTGTTGATAAAAAAGTGGCCAAGTTCGGACATCACCATTAAAGCTTCGCAATTCTATTGGGGGAAGTTTCAGGATAGGCCGTTCACTTTTCAAGGCAGATTCAATTTTAGTGGGCGGCGAATGAGTCGCAATGACTTGTTTTATAAGACAATACATTAAGTCGAAGTTAGTCCATTCTTGGTACCTAACAATGTGTTTACGATTTATTTTAAGCGAAACTGTATTATATGAATCTAATATTTTTTCAAAGTCTTTATGTAATATGTCGATATTAAATGCACTGTGTTGCAAAGCCTGAAACTTCGAAGAATCGCCTTGCACTTTCTTAGCGAGGTCATAAATACCTTGCATGCGAGCAAATAAAAGTTCTCGCTTGGACTCAAGCATACGCTGTTGTGCCTTTTCCTCATTGTAACTTTCGTCAATATCAGAACCTTCATTTTGATCTTTTCTACTCATAGTGAATAACAAATGGAATAGACGCGAAACCAAAACAAAAAACGTTCAATAACAAATAAAAAACGAGTAGGGCGAATAACTGCGAATATGCAACAACAGCAAAGATAAGGTATTCTAAATGCCTAAAGAAGACATAGAATAAAGGCGGGCGCGAAATAGTTACTATGGCCGAGTTACGAAAACAATTAGCGGTGCTGTGCCAGAGATAATTAAATAGTACGCGTAGGTTTTACGTTTTTAAGGCTCTCTGGCTATTAATATCTTTGAGTTGCTTACGCACTGTACCTAGAATGATTCAAGACCTAGGTGCGTAGAACCACGAAACTATGAAACAAATGATCGGACCTACCTACACAAAGCGAAATAAGAGTATGTGTGTGTGTGTGTGACTAACCAGAGTGTTACGACTTACGAGCGAGCCAACAGCGATGAACGGATAAAATAATGAATACGTTGCGCGAATTGCGGGTAGGTTTGCTTGTGAAGGTATGGCGAATGAATACCTTTGCACAAAATGTTACGACTCTGATCGTTATGCATAAATTGAATAAGTAGGTAAGTATTATGGTATTAATTGCGTCGTGCGTTAAAATTGGAATACCTACTAGGTAGCAATAACATAGGTTCCTAGACTGATTTAGCGAAGCGGGTGCGAATAAAAAATAAATATCTATAAGTTGGCCTATACGAGAGTGATTGCGGGTGAGAATAAGGGACAACTTATGATAATTATTATCAGCAGGAATATCGTTAAAGTTTATCTACCTAGCGGGGTAACAGCGGGAGATTGAATAAGTGTGAAACCAAGTGGATTTTGAGAGAAATTTTTACTAACGGAGCGAGATAGGCTCGCGTCCGGGCGGTTGACAATAAAATTAATATGATGGATTAGGTTTATATGTGGAAAATATATAAAAATATATCCGGCTCGAAGGACCAAATTTTATGGTGGTTATTTCTACAGCTGGTTCTATGCTAACCACACATAAAAGGGGCGGATGCGTATAGATCTAAATTCTGTGGACTGTAGGGCGGTTGTTGAAAGCACCTTGCAAATATTCTCGGGATGGGATTCTGCTGTGATAAAATGGAGTGGAAGAAAAGAATCACAGCAGATGGAGCAGGAACACATGCACGTACCTTCTTCAGGATAGCGGCGACAGCGTGGCGGCGGCGGCGTGGCGGAGGCGACGGCTGAGTTGGTGACACACAATGTCTCATACAGCACTGTGATGCACAGCACTAAAGTTAGGTGTTAGGTAACACTTGTTTTTGAAGTAAAATACGTAAGTATCCAGGGTATTCCAATAAAGTTCACGACACGAAAATTACGCGGCCGATGTATGGGTCGGAGCTCGGCGCGTAGGCAACTAGTGATCCATTGTCTTGTCATTCGAATCAATGCGTTGACGTCGTCAGAGCGAGACGACGTGATTTCACGTGCATGTGAGTGGATAGGAGGGAAAAGGAAAGAGGTATTGCAAATTTCTAAGCAACCGAATTCTATTTCCACCACTTGTTATAATCATTAAATGTTGAGTATCAATAACCCTTTAGCCTGAGCGGCATAACCAATAGTCAAGGGTAACGTACTCCAAACCTTTTTTTTAATAAGTCGTCCTACTATTAAATACGTTAAAAACAAATAAGTTCGATGATAAAATGTTGATTTGGTGAATAGTTACCAAATTTTTAACTGAATAATCTTTGTTATTTCTTTATCTACTATATAAAAATAAGTCGGGTTTTCCTTCCTGACGCTATAACTCCAGAACGCACGAACCGATTTCCACGGTTTTGCATTCGTTGGAAAGGTCTCGGGCTCCGTGAGGTTTATAGCAAAGAAAAAATTAAGAAAGTGGGAAACATAAATTTCCACGCGAGCGAAGCCGCGGGGCGCAGCTAGTATTTTATACATAAACAAACATTTAAAAAAATACAGCGTTTTCTCCTCAAGTGAACGCCATTTCCCCGTTACCCCCTACTATTTATCACAAGATCTGAAGAAAATTAAATAGCTAAGTATTCCAGAACCCTCCACCATACTGAAGATTTCAATCACAAAGTACTATTCTCTAAACATTTCAATTTAAGGAAATGTAGGCAATAAGAAAAACAACGTACAGGCTGTTTTTATTATGTGACCTTGACAAAACCTAAAGGCGTTTTATAAAAAACCTAAAGGTTGTGGTCTGGTCTTATGTGGGATAACAAAGGTAGTCCGTACTAGTAAAGTGTTCCGCGAAACTATGTAGTTTCAACTTTTCAATAAACTTAAAAAAAAGATAAATTTATCAATTTGGTTGTAAGTTTATAGGTATGTTTTTTGCTCAATATCTGTTCCAGTTGATGATTCTCTCGCCTTTGCATAAATAATAATCTCGATGTGTTCCCATAAAAAGATTTATTGCTGTGGGATAGCTATTTGTTCCCGTAAAACTTAAACAGCAGTGTACATATTGTAAAAGTTGAAGTTGCTTTTAGTTATAGTAAAAAGGTCAGGTTATTTAGATTCTGGTGGTAGGTTGCCACCGCAAACCGCGCCAGTCTACGAGACGCTTCATTCGCAATGTGCATTAACGTACGTGTTTTTCTTACAAATTTATTTTATTAACCAACGAAAAATTCACCGTAAATTACAAAAAAAAAAACATCAGCACATCAGCATTGCCACGCTCTAAGGCAATGCTGATGCGATGAACAGACCATTCGGTTCGAGAATAGCTGGTACGTTAGCGGTGACAAAGGCCCGCCGGATGATGTCGTTAAGGCTAGCGTGGCGAGATATCCGACCGGCGGCCCTAGTACACGATAATCCGTGATGAGGCGCGCAATACCATGCACCCAACCGAAGACATGTTGCGATACGGAAAGTTACAGGTGTAAGGAATAACAATGTAATTTAGATCTTGATTTGTATAAACTAAGCGAATATTGTAACGAAGTTGTTTACGCTAAATGTTTTTATCGTAAACAGCTCTTATTATTGTTATACTATGTTCAGATAGTTTTAGAAGCAATGTTACAATCTTGTTGATACTTGGTTGTTGATACTAGACTTCCAAAGTAACTGTCAGATGTAAATTCTTATTTGAGGTAGGTAGAAACTAGCAGTCTTGTTGGAGCGTTTGAACGGAGCGGTCGTCCGCTCGGAACACACTAATAGTGTGAAATTGTAATAGTGAGTGCCCGTCAGCTGTGGCAGTTAAGCTAAGGTACGTTATTTCTTGCTGTTCTTAGTTTTTCTAGTCGATAAGCGATATTTAGTTAACCAGCTAGTGATTTCTTTTTCGCTTCTTTGCACTAGCTTATAAAAGATTGAAGCGAAGAGAATCAAATAGTCGTACGTTTTCTATTTAGTAGATGTAAAGTTACAATGTTGGAATAAGCCATGAGAAAATAAACGCATTTGATTCTGATTTTCCTTTTATTTTATCATACTCTTATAACTCAGAAGCGGGATAAGGCGAGTATTTGAAATAAATTACTCGCCGCGCCCATGTCTCAATGTAAAAATAAACATTTATTTATTTTGTCATGGCCAATTTAACTGCAGAACACAGAACTATCGTGAGTGATATTTGTTTAACAGCTTAACTTTTTTTGTGTTCCTTTTTTTCATTTCTCTTTTTGCTCATCAACATCACTATTCCTATGGTTGAATTTTGTCCGGCGTCATGAAAATTTATGGCTTGTTAAAGTGTCTTTAAACATATCCAATATATTTCTTTATTTGTTTTTTTTTTTTGTCTGGTTTTATTATTATTATTCTTTGTCTTCACTCATCGGTATACCTATACTATTCTATCTAACCACGAACCATGAAAGAAGAATAATCGCTAGGTAATTAATAAGTATTCGAGGGTGGAAAACCAGAAAACGATTACAAACTGCACAAACTTCATTGTAAATTAGTTATTTGACATTTTTGTCATTTACTACCATATTTTCACTAACTTCCCGGATCAAACCTCAACCTCAACAGCCTGTCTTGGTCCACTGCTGGACGCAGGCTTCCCCCTGATAAACGCCTTATTGGCTTTTATCTCATGGGGGGTAATGCCCATAATCCCCACGCTGGGCATGCGGGTTGGGGATCGCAGTTCGGTGGTAGAATGTTCTGCAGGACCAAAATTGTAATAATTATACGGGGCCAAGTAATAATACGAAACTCGATATATTGTCAAATAATTTAACTATAATTTTAAAGCATTTTAATAGTTTTGAGAAACGATTTTAATAATAATAATAATAATTATATATAATTTATTGCCTATAAATTACTTAACCTAGAATTAGACACAAAAATTTAAAAACATAGGCAAAGGCATATCAAAATTTTACATTTTTTGTATGGAAGCTCGAAAGTGGTTGTGTTCATAACGGTTATCGTTATACCTGTATGGATTTCGGTTATACCGGTATGGATTTCGGTTATACCGGTATGGATTTCGGTTATACCGGTATGGATTTTGGTTATACCGGTATGGATTTCGGTTATACCGGTATGGATTTCGGTTATACCGGTATGGATTTCGGTTATACCGGTATGGATTTCGGTTATACCGGTATGGATTTCGGTTATACCGGTATGGATTTCGGTTATACCGGTATGGATTTCGGTTATACCGGTATGGATTTCAGTTATACCGGTATGGATTTCGGTTATACCGGTATGGATTTAGGTTATACCGGTATGGATTTCGGTTATACCGGTATGGATTTCGGTTATACCGGTATGGATTTCAGTTATACCGGTATGGATTTCGGTTATACCGGTATGGATTTAGGTTATAACGGTATGGATTTCGGTTATACCGGTATGGATTTCGATTATACCGGTATGGATTTAGGTTATACCGGTATGGATTTCGGTTATACCGGTAAAGATATCGGTTGTACCGGTACTGATAGCGGTTGCACCGGTACTGATATAGGTTGTACCGGTACTGATAGCGGGTATATCAGTACCTCAGGTACTTGTATGGGATACCGGTATTGAATACCGGTTGTGGAAATAAGTTGCTAGGTTAAAAGTTGTATTAAAAATAATGACAATAAATTGTAAATGATTATGGTAGTTTATTATCTCGGAAGTTTATATTTTGTTTTAGGCTAGGTTTGTAAAAAAAAATACAGTTTGAACATTAATTCAATAAACAAATCGTCCTAACTAAAGGTAGGTTCTATAATACGCCCTCGTCTATACCTGTTCAAATAATTACGTACCTCGCATTTAGCGAAAGGGCCGCCCATTGTGCAACTGGTTGTGTTTTTCTGTTAGTTTGCCTGTGTTTAATTGTGTTTTTTTCGTTCTTGTTCCGAGCTATGGCGTCAAGTCGATCCAGTTACATGGATGGCGGTGACGATGCAGCAGCTACGGGCAGGCCGCCTCCGACGGCAACCAAGGAACACCAGATCGAGCATCTCATCACTACACCCTCTCGAGAGAGCATCATTAACAAATGTAGTTCGAACTCAGTACCCTATCATGATAAGGTTGGTGAGAGCCGGGCTGATCAGGTCGGCAAGGACTCGGAGCTTTATGGTGATAGGGGTGATGAGAGATGGGCTAATCACGCTAGCACGGACTCAGAATCTTATTATGAGAAGGGTTTTGAGAGACGGGCTTATCCGGTGCCCTGTTATGAGGAGGGTACCGAAGCACCTTGTTATGAGGAAGGTGGGATGGCGGTGACGGTGCAGCAGCTACGGGCAGGCCGCCTCCGACGGCAACCAAGGAACACCAGATCGAGCATCTCATCGAGGTACACTTCTCCGACCGGTGCAGCTATA
Source organism: Eupithecia subfuscata (assembly GCA_963564075.1). NCBI lineage: Eukaryota > Metazoa > Arthropoda > Insecta > Lepidoptera > Geometridae > Eupithecia > Eupithecia subfuscata. The sequence goes on along the minus strand of OY751116.1, from coordinate 1,833,089 downwards.
TTTCCGGTCACGTGTTCAGTCGATGAGGCATAACAGTCAGCAGGAGACACCACCCTCTCATGGAGAGAGCATCATTAACAAATGTAGTTCGAACTCAGTACCCTATCATGATAAGGTTCCTAGATCCTAGATTCTAGATTTCAGATTTCATTTATTCATAAAGTTTCAGGTTTATACATAGATCTTACAATTATTATTATAGCTACTATTACCAAAACCTGCCTTTTCAGGCGTATGAATATAATATAAGAATATAAATGATATAAATGATTGTAGGTTGTAAATGAAAATACATATTAAATAAAATTTACTTTAAAAATAGAAACATGTCACACATAATCATGCAAAATCAATTAATAGTTACCTACAGTTTATATTCAAAAAAAATCATTTATACTATAAAAACATATTTCGGTCAGCCATTTTGTCAGGTTACGTTTAAATCTAGTTAATAATGTCATTTCTTTAAATTGTCGGGAATTTTATTGTATATTTTAATTGCCATCATACAGCTATTATTCGTGGATAATGTCAATCTTGTTTGAGGTCTAAATAATTTATTTTTATATCCTGGTCGGACGCTATAATTACTCATTTGATTTGCCGATTGAAATATGTCTTTATTCTTAAAAACAAATACGAAGTTGAACACCTAGTCGAAGTTGAACACGCAGTAGAGGTATTATACTTCGATTGCGTTCGAAATCTATCGAGTCCGGGTGTAAAACCACCTAATAATCGTCACTTAACCCTACGAGCGTTTCTGGTGACCGCACGGGTGTGATGACCGGCCGGTGATACAAACACTAACTCTCACTGCAGGACAAACCAGTGTTTTACCCTACGTGCGTGTAGGCGTTGAATGTCGGTACCTACAAAAGGGCGTACTAAAGACACAGAACGTACCTACTTACTATTACCTAATCTACGTAGCCTAACCCCTACTTACGGAACCTAATTTGGACCCTAACCACGTATCACGTATCCTATCATCCCTAATGGTGTAGCCCTATCAGTGCGTCTAGCCCATAAAATAGCTTAATTTATAAATAAAAAAAAATTGTAAAATTCAAAATTAGTTACTGACGCGTGCGTCATCGTTTTTATCGTTTTTCTTTGTAAAAGTTATGTTTTCTTTTTTTTTTTTGTTTATATTGTAACGATAAGCTATGTAACTTTAAAATAATGCATCATATCCCATTTCCGCGCGGATGCGCGGCATGTTTACGTTTATTCATTGTAAGAACTCATTGTGTAAATAAATTGTTTGGAAACGTCTTCGCTCATCAGAGGGTGCTGGTACTTCAGGGTCCGTAGGGTCTTCGTAGAGGGAGAGGAGTAATACTCGACTCAGTGCTTCATTCTAATTTATTTATTTATAAAAATGTACAGTTTCTATACTAAATTTGGCGCAGCAGTATCGCTGAGTCATCACGCTAGCACGGACTCAGAACCTTATTATGAGAAGGCTAATCCAGTGTCCTGTTATGAGGAGGGTACCGAAGCGTCTTGTTATGAGGAAGGTGATAGTCCAAGTGAACGAGATGTACGGCGTATCGTTACTCTATTGAAGTTTGAACTTAAGAGCGCTTTTACATCTCGGCGCTACTATTTTTTATTTAACGCACCGAGCGGGCAGCGAGCTACTCAAGCGTAACTTTCTATTGTCTCGCGATTGAACTGACATAGGTCTGCTCTCGATAAGCGCTCGCGTGGTACTGAGGGTAAATCGCGTTCGCCGGCGCGGCGCAGTGAAATTTATACTACTTTTAAATAATTAATTAAAAAAATAATAATAATATTGTAGTTTAAGCAAATGTTGACGATTATTTTGTTTTAAATATTGTGTCAAAATGATGTAGAGCTTCGGAGAAATTGGGGTTTGTTTCGAAGCATTTTTGGTCGATAATTGATTTCGCTTCAGTTTTTTTTTTTCTTTACATAAAGGCCTATAACGAAAATGTATTCTATTATTATGGAAGTATAGGATATTTGTTATCTAAATAAAAAATTAATTATATTTATATTCAATATTCGAATCTACAAATTAGAGCTCCCAAAACAGGTCTCCGAGAGTTTCTGCCTGAACATGCATCGGAAGAATGATTATTATAAAATAAACAAATACCTAAGTTATCAAAAATTTATTACCGTAGAAGATAAAAGGAACTATTTCTATTATTAACAAGTAATTGTTACTTCAAGCAACGAACGAAATTTGAACCAGGTAACTGTGGGATTTCGCGTTTTCTTGTAATAGCCCTCTTAAGATAAATGCTCTAACTGCGTACATGCAATTAGGCTTACTTACTTGTTTCTGGACTGGTTTCCGCAACTAGGCCACAGGTGGGCCCTTGGGGACGCAGGAGATTGCGGGTTCGATTCCCGCCTCGGGACAAATGTTAAACGAACTGCAGACATGTGTCCAGGGCGTTCTGGATGTTTTCTATGAATAATAGATAGATAGATAGAAAATTCTTTATTGCACACTTATCAAAATAATTTACAATATTAAAATAAACAACAAAATTACAGACTATGTAACAATTGACGGTCTTATCGCTCAAGAGCGCTCTCTACCAGATAACCGTGAATGGATAGGATCTATGATCCAGTTTACCATCGTTAGCTCCACTCCGTGATTTTGCAGGAATGTATTGATGCTGTCAAAGTTTGTCTTGTCAGAAGCCCCTTCGATATCTATGAAGGCTGCGAAACGGAGCGTTTTGATTGAGATGTCTTGTTCTAATCTGCTAACTACTGTGTGCAGCGCAGATTTTGTTGATTTACCTGAGCTGTAAGCGTGTTGTTGTGGGTGTAGTGGTTTTATTCGATAATCCAGCTGTTTCAAAAAATCTGGTCGCTACAACAGCGCTGAAGAGGGACATCTTCCCTCGAAGTATCCAATAGCAAGAGCGATATGTAGCGTGCGTATGTGAAAAGGCGGGGCATCTTAATAAATTCTGTGAAGTAGGTACTTAGATCCCATGCTAAGCGGGTTGAACAATCCTTAATTAAGTCTCATTGGTAACTCAGACGTAATGGCCAATACGACAAACATGGGACGATAATTCAGAAATACAAATCAGGCTGAATACAGTTCGTTATACCACAATTCGACAGATCATTCAAACGTGCTCATAAGCTTGAATAATATTGATGAATAAATATAATATTAACTATAGATTACATGATTAATTGGTTACAAGTAATAAGTGTTGAAACTTATATAGTAAAAATCTACGCCAGAACTTTATTTTTAGTTAGAGATTCAATTGACGTATTCCTCAACAGAACCATTTTACACCTATCTACATACTTTGTCGCGTAGGGACTAGCTCTAGCAGGATGGTCGAGCTGTAAGGAATAACAATGTAATTTAGATCTTGATTTGTATAAACTAAGCGAATATTGTAACGAAGTTGTTTACGCTAAATGTTTTTATCGTAAACAGCTCTTATTATTGTTATACTATGTTCAGATAGTTTTAGAAGCAATGTTACAATCTTGTTGATACTTGGTTGTTGATACTAGACTTCCAAAGTAACTGTCAGATGTAAATTCTTATTTGAGGTAGGTAGAAACTAGCAGTCTTGTTGGAGCGTTTGAACGGAGCGGTCGTCCGCTCGGAACACACTAATAGTGTGAAATTGTAATAGTGAGTGCCCGTCAGCTGTGGCAGTTAAGCTAAGGTACGTTATTTCTTGCTGTTCTTAGTTTTTCTAGTCGATAAGCGATATTTAGTTAACCAGCTAGTGATTTCTTTTTCGCTTCTTTGCACTAGCTTATAAAAGATTGAAGCGAAGAGAATCAAATAGTCGTACGTTTTCTATTTAGTAGATGTAAAGTTACAATGTTGGAATAAGCCATGAGAAAATAAACGCATTTGATTCTGATTTTCCTTTTATTTTATCATACTCTTATACAGGATCCAATAAAGTACCAGTGTTATAAGAAGGACATGCTTGCAACCAATGTCCTGACTCCCATTTAGAAACGGCCAGGAGGCGGGCACGATCTGCAGAGCTGGAGCACGTTTGTAACAAACAGTTCCCTGTCAACTCAAACAGAGGCCCGTCCCATTGCCGTTGGGACAAAAGTGATTTTGGGGGAGCAGCATCGGGGCAAGCACTACGCCAAACCGTTCGAGCTTCGTCTAAAAATGAATTTTTCCATGACATTCCAGGTGGGACTAAACGAGAAGGATTTAAAAAAATTTCAACTAAAGAACTAGTGCTGTAGACAGAAGACAAGAACAATTGTAAAAGCCATACGACTATTAATTTTGAGCAGTCTTTCAGAAGTTTTGTTGAAATTTTGAATTTTTTCATCTACAAATGACTGAAAAGACTCATCAAGAATTAGTGAACCAAGGAGTCGAAGTGAACATTTATCTTCAACTGTAATGTTGGGGGTTTAATTATTGAATTTTCCAATGATATTGTTTTTGTCTACACGCCGTTAGTGTACAATAAAGTTTTTAAGATTTAAGATTCATGTACACATGGTAAGTTTTCCTAAGGTATTACACATCCACCCTGTTCAAACAAGCTCCATAGAGTCAGTTCGAATCGCAAAACAATTTGGACGGGATGATAACATTGAGAATGAAAAGGGGATGAAATGGGGTGGATACAGGTACGTAAAGAAACAAGTTTGTGCAAATTGAGCCATTCGATCAGCGTATTGGGCTACGTAGGGAATAACTTTCCACAAATAAAATAATGCGTATCGAAGTTTGGTGATTTATAGTTATCTATTTTGGTTGGTTGGATATAACTAAGATAGATTCTCTTAGCCGCACTTGTATTATAAATACAAAAGTTGGATGGGTGGACGTTTGTTATTTCATCACAAATGAGTTTAATACTTTCATGGCCCAAGACGCAGACGTTTTTCTCCACCCCTGTGTAGCTGCGGGGCGCTTGCGGGTCACACCGCCGAGACTGGACAGTAAATGTGTTAATATCAGTAGTAATAGCTAAACTCAATACTTCATTGCTTCTTCACGCCAACACTACTAAATGGATCGGGCTGAAATTTTGGTTTGTTCCGCCCAGACAACCAAACTTGAGAACTGGTTGTCTAAGTGGAAGAAATTTTCCGCGGGGAAAACCAGTTACATGGGCGGAATTTTATTTCCATCTACACAACTGCTTGGTAACTAGTTGTCTCGATGGAAAATTATTTGCATAAATGTAGGAACTGTAATAAGATTTCTGCTACTTCCCATAAATCAGTTACCATGGGATAAAACTACCCCAAAAACGTTTTTATAGAACTATAATTAGTTCGACTTGGGATGAGGTAGCTAATGGGCTACTTTTAACGGTCTGTTGTCCTATCAGATTATTAGAGTGCACCTGTGTTTGCGCACACACTTATGCACTATGACATGTCCTGCGCATCTGGCTAGTCTCCGATGAGACTGGCCGCCGTGGTCGAAATTCGGCTAGGAGGACATCATCCTCATCATCACTTTTACCACAACCCATGCGAAGCCGCGGGCAGAAACGAGTGTTATAAAATCAGTGTGTAGGTTTATTCACGTATCGTCGTATCCTACGAATAAGGTTACAGTCGCCAGTGTGACCTTTTATTTTTATTGTATTTTTGGAATCTCCATTATCATTTGCATCATACCAGTTCGAAAAAAGTAAATAAATAATGAATACAAAAAAGTTATTAAGGTTTAAAAATTTGGTTACAATTGAACTGATGCATTTAGCCCGACGAATAAGGTAACGAACAGCTTTGGCACTTTTTTTCATGTGCGAAACGCAACCGACATGGTCATTTCCCGGCGAATATGGTTACACACTCCACAATAATCGTGTACCGCGGGCGAAAAGGCGCGCGGGCGCGGGTGACCGCTTTGTGTCGACTCCGAGCGAGCAGAAAACAGTGCAGTAGAGTATGAGGCGGGCACATAAATTAGTGATTGATTAGTGACTAATTGCAAAACAAAAAAATAAAAAAATATATTTTATTGGTATAGTAGTTTTCGTAAACTAAGAAAAACTCCCCTAGGGTTTTTGAATGCTTGATTCAAATAAATAATTGAAACTTATACGTTATAATTCCTTTTATTTAACAAGGTATTTCAGCATAAACTTGAAACTGTTTATTATACAGGCTATCATCACAAATTATTAAGTCAATTGTTCCGTGATCATGGCGCATGAAACTGTGTCGAAATATTAGAAAATCATGGTAAATATCCCGTTTTAAATGACTTTAAGATAATTTAGTGCAGTTACTAATAGATTTAATGTTTTTTTTTTGCCCTTAAACATTTGCATTATATTCGTTGCGTGCATTCTTGCAAATGAGAATGCGAGTATTAAATCTTGCGAATGTTCGCGAATGTGAGTATTCGTTACATCTCTCTTATGGATAAATGGGTATATCTATTAGATTATTGTCATAATATAGATTGATATTAGAGCCTCTGTTTAAAACTTGATTTTATTCAGTACCTACTCTTTATTTTTGCAGCAATGAAGAAAACTATTTCTCTGACATGGGCTTCATACGGCCAGCTCCACAAGGGGAACTAATCTTGTAGCCTGTATAACTTGTAAGAATCTATACAGGGCAACCCAAGGCCATGCCATGTGGAGGGCAAGTATCTTAAATTTTGTAGATAGAACATTTTACTGAAAAAAGACTTGATTTGGATTTTTAAAACAATTTAAACTACATAAAAGACTTTTGAATAATCGCCTGTCTGAACCAGGAGTCGAACCCGCCAAATTGTAAAATATCCACCCGTAATTTTACGATACCGATCAAAAGACTCAATCATAAGGATTATTTTTTTCCAAATAACATAGTATCATAAATAACAGGAAAACTATGAACTTTTACATACATAATAAATACGTTTAAAGTTATATTAATTCATTGTATTTCCTAGTCCCCCTACTTAAATCATGTAGAGAATATACCATTATGAAATAGACTATAAAACACCAAAATATATGTTTTCTCTAATAATATAACGTGAGTAAACCCACAGCAGTAGGCTCAAGACTCATTGACGAGTTCTCTCATCTGGATACGGTTGACTAAATTGAGAAGATTGGTTAATAATAATATTATATGATAATGCTCGACAATCCACACAGCACCATTTAGGCGCAAGCTAAGCAGAGCTTGTGTTATGGGTACTAGATGACTGATATACTTAATACAATAAGATTACATACATCAATTTTTTATTATACCTACATAGAAAACAACCAGATCACCCTCCCCTGGACAAACATCTTTTTATTTGATGATTGTAATTTAAATACTTTATTTATTTTTAAGGAAAGCCTGCAGCTTATAATTTACATACATCTTTTATATATTACAATATCTTTTATCACTCATTTCGATACAATTACGCCCAAGGCTTATCGAATGCTTGGATTTATTATGAGAACTGGTAGGGACTTTAATAGCCCTTAAACTCTTATCCTATTATATAACAACTTCGTCAGGTCAATTCTTGAATATGGATCAACAGTCTAGAATCCAAAATTTAAAGTAAATGTTGAAGAAATACAACGAAATCAAAACAAATTTTTAAAACATTATTTATTCCGCTTTCCGACAGCTCCTACAGACTCTATAGTAGATCTAGACATTCGTCGCACTATACGAGATTTTTTATACTTATAAGTTATAAGTTTTTTTATATAAATTACTGAACAATCAAATTGACTCCGAGTTGTTACTTGATAATATTTATTTGCATTTCCCACGGGCTTTATCTAGGAAAAAGAAAACTTTTTGGAGTCCAACCTCTAGAACAAATTATAGGCAGAACATGTCTCTGAATAGAGCTTGCAATAATTACAATAAATTTATCAACTAAATTGATATTTTCGACTCAACCGCCGCCGCCTCGTTTCGTAGAAGCATTGTAGGCATTGCTGCCGCCAAGTTAGGAACTTAGTTTAAATTATTTTATTTTGCCTTTTGTCTTTTCCTCTTGTTTATTAGAAATAGTGTTCTATCTTTGTAAATATTAATACTTAATTTGTTAAGATGGTTACTTATTTCAATTTATTATTGTGCACTTTCCTCTATATAAGCAAGTTAATTTTCACACGAAATGTTTGTTTGTTAAGTCTGTTCACCAGTTTTTATGTGCAACTTTGTTTATAGTGGAGACTTTACTGGTTTAAGAAAATTCTTATTGTTTCTTGTTATATATCTATGTACTGCCTGTCTTCCAAAGAAATAAAAAGAAATACAAATACAAAATAGGTTAGAATAAACTAGCAGAAAAAATTCAATAAATAGCCTTCACGGCTAAATGACCGATTGGAAATAAATACGTTAAGCAGAGGCATATCAATCTATTATGACAATTATCTATAGATAGACCCATTTATCCACACTACATGTAACGAATACTCACATTCGCATTCGCAAGAATGCACGCGATGTAATGCGAATGTTTAAGGAGAAATAAAACATTATATTTATTAGTCACTGCACTGAATTATTTGTAAGTCATTTAAAACGGATTATTTAAAATGATTTGAGTTGTTAGTTTTCCACTATTTCGACACAGTTTCATGCGCCATGATCACGGAACAATTACCTTAATAATTTTAAATGACTTAAGTTTTAATAACCTGTTAAATAGTTTTAAAAGTTTTATGCTGAATTACATTGTTTTATATGAAAGGAATTAAAACTAATAAGTTTCAATTATTAATTTGAATCAAGCACTCAGAAACCCTTGGATGAGTTTTGCATAGTTTACGAAAACACTATTTTTCGTAGTATGTCAGCAATCCAACACTTTCATACGAACTAGGTTTTACTTTTAGCTTTAGAATGATTTTGAGCGATTAGTTGCATTTTAGCAGTACAACTTTGACAAGTCAGCGGTAGTAGTTGTACGAACATTTGTCCCGAGACGGCAATTGAACCTGCAACTTCGTGCGTCGCAGGCGGACCTTCGCCCGCTGCGCCACTAAGGTCGTAGATTGGGTGCTGTACAAGTTAAATCCATCTAATACTGTCCAGGTAGTAAAGCGTCCTGTGCAGCATGAGTAAACAGTTTCTGACGCTAATTAACAAGATACCAAATGAAATTCTTGAAGGAAAGTAAAATATTACCTTAGTATTCTTGTAATTGTCCCACAAATTTCATCGAATAAGCTTACAAAGGCGATTGTTACCATCTCAGTTGACGTCGTGAAGCGAAATCGTCGTGGAAAAAGGTCACAAAGGCGCTTAAAACAGCGTCGTTTTGAAACTTGCACGCGGAACAAGGTGTTAAGCGACAAAAACTAGTGAAAACGGGTTTTTTTATTTATGAAAGCTACATGATTATTTAGCTAAAATCAAGATAAAACGTTTTAGAAAAAAAAACTTACTCGTATAATGGAAACTTTTCGAAATAATATGAAAAAACCGTCTCCTGTAAAGTTGGTGTTTTGCAACTGTAACCTTATTCGTAGGATACGACGGTATGTCCTAGGTCAACCCTGTAATAAATCAGGGAGTTGTCGATGCGTACAGCTATGTTTACTAGAACTGCATGATACATTAGCTTCACCAAAGAAATGGGAATTTGAATACTTTACCATGATTTATGACGAGCTAGCTGCGCCCCGCAGCTTCGCCCGAGTAGAAATTTGTGTTTCCAACTTTTTAATTTTTTCTTTCATAAGAACCTGGTCCTCACAATAACAAAACAACAAAAACAGAAGTAGCAAAATTGGTCCAGCCGTTCACGCGTGATGCCGTGACCAAGGGAAATAGGGATTTGTGTTCTACCTTCTGCCCGCGGCTTCGCACGCATATTTTTGGTATATTAAGTATTCCTTCCAAAATCGCCGCCCGACCGGACACGCCACCGGTATAAGACCCGCGGAGCCGAAAAGCTCGCCGCAGTGGAGCATAGGTTGGCGAAATCGGATAGGCTCACTCACGTGCTGGGACCTGCTGTCTACAACCGACTACCGGAGCATGTTATCACAGCATCCAGCTTGTAGTCGAATAGTTCCTTGACAAAAAATTGTTATGTGTGAAAGGTCGATCAGAAAAACAGCAATTTAACCGACATCACTTTATTAGGTCAGAACTTATAGAAATTATTTAGAAGTGAAAGTAAACGAATTAGCTTTGGCTCTTATTATGAGATGTACTTTGGGGGACCGTTGGCGATGGAATGGAATGAGCGGCCGACTGTTTTTGCCTCTTCACCTCGCCATGTCATATCATGATACGATGAGTCACGCGGTGGAGGGGCGCTACAGTGTTGCCAGGCTGGTATGACAACTTTACCGAGTTATATTATACAAAGACTGATTTACCTAACATGTGACATTAAATTTCTATTTATTATTTTATTATGTAATGAACTTAATTTATTTTTATATTAGGTACGCTGACAATTAATCATTGTTTTAGGATGTAAATTTTATTTAATTTGTTAGTAAGTTGTTGTTAGTAAGTACCAATTTTAATTATATTTGACTTGTAAATGTTTTTACCAATAAATTGACTATCTGACTATAGATGGATGAATGGTTGTTACCTCGTCACGCCAAAATCACTGAATGGATCAGTCTGAATTTTTGCAGACAGGTAAGTGTAACAGAACAGATCATAATCTGCCTGTTGTTGCAAATATAAAATAATTATTAGTCCTTATTAATCTATGGTAATAAAATAATCAGATTTAAGGCATTTCTTACAGCCATAGAAATTCAACGCTGAAAGCTTTAACGATCTGTGATTTGAGAGGGCTGCTAATAAATTACTTGTCAAGAGGTGTGCTATCGTAAGAACACTTGATTTTAAAACGATAATATTAACATTCCCATGAAACGTGAGGCGTCATAAATAAGACCTTTCAAGAAGCAAAAAAATTAAACACTTCAAATCGATAAGCAAAATGTCCAAAATAATTGGGATAATTTGAACCTTATGTGCGCAAGCGCTGGTCATGGGGAGTCTCCTATGAAAATATTACGACAGTCGAATTTTGGGAGCCCGCGCGGGAAGCTGGTCTAGTTCTGGATAAAAGCTGAAACAATCCCTTTGTAAAACCGTATAGATTCAAGTAATTGATTAAAATCAGTGTTGATTAATGTAGATAGAATAAGTGTTAATTAGAACGAATTTTGATTATTACCTAAATATAAAGTCAGTGTTGTGATTCATGGCACTTGGTCATGTAATCAATTTAGTGTAGAGTAGAGTTAGTGTTTCAGATATCAGTGCACTGCGGGGCTGGTTCCAGATAAAGCTAAGTTGCATGTTTTTTTTATTGCTAAAAATACGTCTGATATTTGTCAAATTCTATCAATTTTTCAGATTACTATTTCCTTAGCCAAAGGTTAAATAATTCGCATAAAAGTAAATAATAACGTTGACTTAAATCATATGTATTTTTATCCTTTATTGATTTTATTTATGTGTTTCTTAGGGGAGGAGTTGTGTTTATTGTTTATTGAATTTCATTGTGTTTTCCCTTAGGAATTCCAGAATTATTATATTTTTGAACCATGAGACTGATTAATTTAATATTGATAATATTGTTCTAATTAATTAATATCTAAAGTTGATTAAAACTCGCATAGTAGTATATTCTGTTTTCAGGTATGACTATGATTTACATTGCAATTTTAACTGTATTTACAGTCTTCTCCGGTAGAGAGAAATTTTATATTTTGATCAATCTAACTATAGCTTGGTGCGAATGTCACCTTAGGCAATAATCTCCGAATGTGGGAAAGCCTTTTATAAGCTATGAGAAGTAATCTCAGTTGGATAAATCATTATATTATATTGAGAATAATATCTAAAAGTAAACCTGAAATTTGGAAATACTTTATATTCAGAAGCTGTCGACTTCTTGGACATAAACTCCCATAAGAGGAGGTCATTTTTATCATGTTATGAGAAGTAATCTCAGTTTGATAAATCATTATATTATATTGAGAATAATATCTAAAAGTAAACCTGAAATTTGGAAATACTTCATATTCAGAAGCTGTCGACTTCTTGGACATAAACTCCCATACGAGGAGGTCATTTTTATCATGTTATGAGAAGTAATCTCAGTTGGATAAATCATTATATTATATTGAGAATAATATCTAAAAGTAAACCTGAAATTTGGAAATACTTTATATTCAGAAGCTGTCGACTTCTTGGACATAAACTCCCATAAGAGGAGGTCATTTTTATCATGTTATGAGAAGTAATCTCAGTTTGATAAATCATTATATTATATTGAGAATAATATCTAAAAGTAAACCTGAAATTTGGAAATACTTTATATTCAGAAGCTGTCGACTTCTTGGACATAAACTCCCATAAGAGGAGGTCATTTTTATCATGTTATGAGAAGTAATCTCAGTTTGATAAATCATTATATTACATTGAGAATAATATCTAAAAGTACACCTGAAATTTGGAAATATTTTATATTCAGAAGCTGTAGACTTCTTGGACATCAACTCCCATACGAGGAGGTCCTTATTATCATGTAGACTTATAACAGTCTGTACTTTTATCCGTAAAGCGCGAAATAGGGGTCATTCGGTACTAACTAAAGATAACTAGCTTGGTAGAGTCTGACTCCGCATAAAATTTGGATCAGTCTGTACTTCACTAGTTAGTAGGGGTAGATACTGTAGAGAATTAGTGGACCACGGACTATTTTTTAACGTGAAAGTTGATACGGACTATTTTTTAGTAAGAAAGTGGATGGAGTGAATGGGTTGAATTAAATATCACAAAGTAGTTTTCCCCCTGAATGTGATTAATATTATTATATATACATAATTAAAACGATTATCTATCAAAATTAGTTACATTAATTAAATGACAGACATTGAGGCTGGCTATAGGAGTTGATAAAAGATTATGCCCTCTTATTCCCCCGACAGACCTGACATACTGAACTATGACTGTTTTGTGATAAGTCCAATTATTATTATTATAATGTAGATGGTATGTTAGCCAGCATACATCTTCTACGGAGGGAGCTATCCAGTAAGGAGACGAATGCTACTATACAGGGCGGTGGATGGGGCCCGTATCTATGCCGTAATAAAATCAGTACGATAGAATGAAGAATGATTATATCAATACCTATAAATCTATCTATTTGAACTTCTTATAGTTGTTTCATACTTCTTATATAATTTTAGTACATAAATACTTCGAAACATTAAACTTTATTATTAAATTAATACGAGGAATGGATGAGATTAAGTTAACTTCTGAATTAGTTCGTTTGTCTTTAGCACCTAAAAGATCCTAGGTACTACCACAACACAACGTAGGAGTCCTACCACTAACTAGACGATCATTGGCCACACTTATCATCATAAATTCTACTTTCGGTTACTTTAGAAACATATATATATCAAATAAATACGAAATAGAGCATATAGGTAAAATAATTAGAAGTAAATAGGTAGGCGACAAAAAAAAAAATAGCCGGTTTTTACATAAGTCTAACCCTGGAATCAAACATAGGCGACTTTTTATCCCTTAAATAAGTTCCCATGGGATACAAATAACCTCAAAACGTTTTCATAGAAACAACGCGTGCGAAGCCGCGGGCAGAAGCTAGTAATCAATAAAATACTCATGAATTTCTTTTACATACTCGTAATATTCTGTTTTGATTTTAAGTTTGCAATATCATAAATTCATTCTTTATCATTATCATACGAGTACACCGAGATATCAAAAGACAAATAAGGAGGTAAGTCACCTATCTCGAATCAAATACCAGATTTACCCAGCAATGTCAGCCTACATAACATGGAGTAAGCCGATTTGTAAGGTTTCCAAAAAATGGAAGCTTCAGTCGATCGTATTGAAGCAATTTATCGCTGAGCTTGTAATCTAGCGAGCCCGGTACGAGGCACGCGTCCCTGATTGAAAACCCTATGAGGATTCGAGGAGATAGGTACGCCTCTTAAGAATGAATAGTTGTGGATTGCTTAATTTATTTTCTACTAGCTTAGGTCGAAGGCTTCGCTTGCGCTTGTCCTGGTTAGCAAGTGATATATTTATAAAAAACTTTGAATGCCACCGATAAGGGACCTACAAAGTTTACATAGTTTTAGATGTATATTAAAGAATTTTTTGCTTAACCATCAGCAGGAACAGGAAAGTTTTAGACACGACACAAGTGTTCTTTAGAAATATTTCATAAATTGCATCTGTTTAAACATTAATACTAATTATATGTATATGGATCAAGTATCTGTAATAAAATCATATTATTATTATATAACTTTCATCTTCTCAATTTCTTAAATTAGTTAAAATAGTCATTAAATACTTAGTGCACTTTATTCAAATACGAGCATGTTTTTTACCCTAAGCCGTTTTTCTTATTTTTATATTGATAGGTCTATAAATTTGTCTGTTTTTCTTTGCTGTTTGAGTAGTTAGTCCGTAAAGCCAACAAGTGGCTCTGACGGAAGACCAGCGTTGGTTGCTAGCTTGCTAGTCAACCAACTCATGCCGAGGCAGTGCCATTTTGTTACTGGGTTACACTTTGTATTTTTAATCTAAGTTTATTATGTATTTTAGTCTAAGTTTAGTATGTGTAAGTCTTTTAACAAATAAATTTATATTAAATTCTATTCTAACTCTACTCGGTGTTCGCTTTTTCTTTTTTTTGCGCAAAATAAGAAGGCGAAGGCCTACAAAATGTGGCTAAGAACCATATCACAATATATTACAAGGAATATTACAAGGATAGATTAGATAACGTATCTACGTGATCTAGGTACATAGACCAGACTATAATAGACTGTAAAAGACCGCATTTGCCACTGCTGGGTTTTCACATTTCTCATCCTTTAATTTATTAATTTGCCCAGAATTTAAAAACCCCAGGCAAAGTATTATTGGCCCTTGTTATTATCTTTTTCTAACGTGAATAGACAATAACGAAGCTGATAAAACCACAAATGAAGTTTTAATCGTCACGGGCATCATGCGTGCACCTACCAATTTAAACGGGCCTTATCTGGAACACAGAGTGTGTAACTGCAAGGTCTAGAGCTGGTCTAGAGCTGAAAGTAGTTTCGGATTATGAGACAAGTGCTTTTTCTCTTCGGTTCCCTTGACGGTTTGCTAAGGCAAAGATGAATATCTTTACTAATATTATAAAGAGGAAATATTTGATTGTATTGTATTGAATAGGCTCCGAAACTACTGGACCGATTTAAAAAATTTTTTCACCATTAGGAAGCTTACTTTTCAGGGAGTGACATAGGCCACATTTTATCCCGGAATTCTTACGGGAACGGGAACTACGCGGGTGAAACCGCGAGGCGATCGTCTAGTAAGTGTACACATTTCTCTAGAGTTAGTTGCATCTTTAATAATCATGCTTTTGTTAACGACGATATCAGTGGAGGAATGGATATGTTCTGTGGGGGATGCTGTTACGAATCTCCTGGTAAAAGGTTCTCCTGGTTGGACAAAACAGCAGATTTCAAACTTAAGTAATTGGAACCATAAAAGCTGAATTCCTAAGAACTTGTAATAAATTATTTTGAATTGTATAAATATGCGTATGAAAACAACAATCAAATATTTAGATCCACATAAACCATGCAAAATATAAAGTAGCAGTCCTATCCTATAACGTTTAAAATAAATAAAATAAAATAAAAAAGCTTTATTTCCTTAAACCTACTTTACACTTTTGTTTTAAGATTCTAGTTATTAAAATATGTTTATTAATGTGAATTATAGTACGTACTAATAACGAACTATTTTTTTAAAGTCTAAGGACCGTCCAGGAAGTCCAGGGCGGTAAAAGCCTCCTCCAAACGAGCCCATGCGCATCTGTCTCGTGCGGTTCTTGGCCAGAGCTTGCCGGCTACCCTTTCGATGTCGTCGCACCATCGTTTCATAGGGGGGACCTATGAAACGATGGTGCGACGACATCGAAGCTTTTTATCCCGAGGTAGCCAGTTTGTCACTACTTCCGCCTTGACACCATCTGTCCGCCTTCATTCTCTGCAGGTGGCCTGCCCATTTCCATTTGAGACTCATGGTTCTGTATACCACATCTCGTGCTTTCGTTTTTGCTCTGATCATCCTATTTCGTACTCGGTCTTTTAGCTTTACACCAATGTAGCTTCGTTCCATCCCTTTTTGGCAAATTCTAAGCTTGTCTATAACGCTTACGAAATATTAATAAAAATAAATAATTATAACTTAAAAGAATTTACAAACAGCAACGGCTCAGAATAGTACTAAAATTAAATAGATTATAATAACGTGCATTGTACAATAAAAACTATCGTATATCGATATAACGAGTTAAAACGTTTGTGTTCTTCCAACACAAATAACATTTGTAGTTAACCCGCTTATATCCGTGATGAATAAACTGCATCTAGAAATTGATTCGAAGTGTCAGTCACAATCGACTTTTGTCGCCTCTAGTGTAGAGTAGATCTCGGCTCCACCACGTACCCCTATAAATTGTCTCCAGCCGCAAGGTGACTGTGAAATGAATTCCAACGCGGAGCTAATCGCTCTGTCTTAGACGTTAGATTCCATTCGACCCCTATTTCAAGTGTCACATTACTTTTTATGGCTTTTAATTAAATATCTTTGATTGTTATTGGTGCTACCTGGGTTAAAGGTTTGGGAGCTAAGCCTTTGGTTATTAGAAAGGATGCTGGCTGTCCAGACTTTATTAGTAACCAATTTTATTCAAATAAAATTGGTTACTAATAAGGTCTGGACATTAAAGTTATCGCAGGCTTTAGAATCTATCAGAGTTCTTATTATGGGTTGCGCACAAAAACTATAAAAGTTTTAGTTTTCTTCCATACATTCATTTAGTGCTTTGCAGTGCCCCTACCGGTTAGAGAGGAACTACTTTCCGTAGTAAGACAGATCCAATTGTTTTTAACACCAGACGCAAAAAGAGAGGGGTGTTATAAGTTTAACGTGTCTGTCTGTGTATCTGTCTGTGGTATCGTAGCTTCCAAACGGATGAACCGATTTTCGTTTAGATTTTTTTTGTTACATAGATCATTTTATCCCGCGTGTTCTTAGCCATTTTTCATGATAATCTGTTCAGCCAATAAACGGCGGTGGGTTTTTAAATTTTTTAATTTTGTAATGTTTAGAAACTCGATGATAGTTTTCGATGATTTCGAGTGATTTGTTGCTATTTAGCAACACTACTATGAGATATCTTGTCAGGTCAGTGGTACTATACGTATTTTTTTTCGTTTCGGTACTGCAAACACATACTTAGCCACTCGTATCTGAAAATGGCTGCTTTTTGGCAGATATTTCCCAAACATATCGAGTACAAAGAATAGAGATAAGGTGTTCAATTATCTACCATCTGCTTAACCGGATGTTTTGTGGATACAGTTTTGTGGGAAAGTAATTTTTCCTATCGCAATAAAAATAAAGCTTAATGTACGCTTAGAGCTCAAAAAATCGGGTCAGTGCAGTGTGGCAGTGAGTTTGCACAAATTATTTAGTCAAATTATGTATACTTATCTTAAAATATATAAAAACCTAGCAAACGGCACACTTTAAGCCAGCTGCCCGACCTAGTCAGAAAACGAAGGTGAAGCTTCCCGACAAGTTTTAGAACTGTGTACTTGTATTTATTTGTTTTTATTGAGGTAAATCACAGCATTATAATTTTATTGCAATCAGTATCAACCACTCTGTACTCATACTAAAATGCGTCAAAAATTCATGCAAATTGTAAAATTTCTGAAGGTTATTTTCATTTCCTAATGTCAGTTGGTAAATAGTTATAAATTTTGGGTGTCATTACAGCTTAGCTGAATCTCTTGGCATTTCTCCAAAGCGGGCTCAGTGTCAATGCCTCGTATATTGTTTTGTTTGTGATCGTTTCTGTAATATATCTTGCATTCCTGACCCTATCTGCGAGACACATCGATGGAATACGATTGCAGAGTCTTAGATCTGTTCTACATGATGAAGTTATGAATACTTAGGATGGACTTGGTATTTTTGTGGAAAGTAGTCGTTCGGTCGTGTAAGAATTGACCCCTACAAATCCGTGGATCTCGTGAGAGTCTACTAAGTGGACCTACCAGAGGAAGAGTAGCAGCTCTTTTTGTGTATCTTAAAACACTTTCACTGCGAACAAGTGTTGTTATATTCTATTCAACTTTAGGAGCACTTGGGAATATTCGATTTTTTAAAAATAAAAATCAACCATTCCCCAATACTCCACTTTGTTTGGAATGAGATTGAAGTTTGTAACACCATGCTTTTATAGAAAACTAGTTTCTGCCCGCAGCTTCGCACGCGTTGTTTCTACGAAAACGTTTTATGGCTATTTCTATCCCACGGGAACTGACATCACATCACACTAATATTATAAATGCGAAAGTTTGGATGGATGGATGTATAGATGGATGGATGTTTGTTACCTCTTCACGCCAAAACTACTGAACGGATCGGACTGAAATTTTGCATACAGGTAAGTGTAACCCTGGAATCAAACATAGGTGACTTTTTATCCCATAAATCAGTTCCCATGGGATAGAAATAACCTCAAAACATTTCCATAGAAACAACGCGTGCGAAGCCGCGGGCAGAAGCTAGTAGGGGATAATAAGTAGTCTATGTTTTATTCCAGGCTTGAAACTACCTGTATGCTAAATTACAGCCCGAACCGTTAAGAAGTTTTGGTGTGAAGAGGTAACAAACATCGCCTGGAACCAAACATAGGCTACTTTTTATCCCATAAATCAGTTCCCATGGGACAGAAAATACTATTAAACGTTGCCATAGAAACAATGCATGCGAAGCCGGGGGTAGAAACTAGTTTATAATATTAGTGTGATGTTGAACGGTGTGCGGAAAATTGCTCTCCCGCTTCAACAAAATTCTTACAAAAAAATTAATCTCTTCATGTACATCGAACCTTAAAGACCTCTTCATTTACCACAGGCGTATACTTTCAGCAAGGTATCAATGGTATACCGGGACCCGGGGTCCTATCCGTCCCACTTATTATGTGCCGCGGTGGGGTCACGCGCGTCCCGACAAGTGGCCCGACGTGAGCCGCATGGGGCTGCGGGACGGCCCGCTGCTTTAAAGTGATTGATTTAAACTAGGGATGCTATCGACTTGAGGTTGGCTTTAGAATTAATGGACCAATAAATCCTGTATGTTTATTATATACTAGCTTTTGCTAGCGGGCTCACTTACGTGTTATCTGCTTAAGTTACTTGCATATCAGGTGATTTATTGGTCCTACTATAATATTATAAAGCCAAAAGTTTGTGAAATCTGAATTTTTGTTACCTAGGATCTCCAAAACTACTGAACAGATCAAGATGAAATTTGGCGTACATTTAGAACAAAGCCTAACTTAGATAATAGGCTACCTATTGTATCGAAAATACGCGTGCGAAGCCGCGGGCAGAAGCTAGTTGTTTATATAATTAACACGGTTATTAAAAACCGTTGACGACGATGTTTCTAGCAAGTTTTTTTATCCCCCTTCCTCCATGATGATAAGTGGTGAGATTTTAGACAACCCCACACCCCACTCTACCCAAAATCACGTGTATTTTGTGTAGATACAACAAAGTATCAAAATATCTTAATACAGGTATTATCTAATCTAATTTTGGAAAATTAATATATAAAAAATAATGCTGAACAATTCACACAACATCATCTAGCCTCAAGCTACGCAGAGCTTGTGTTTTGGGTACTAGATAACTGATATATTTAATACAATACACTACATAGATAGATATTGATCACTGTGATATCTGAATCAATAACTACACGAGAGATCTCACTACACCCTCCCCCCCTCGTGATATTTCGTGATTTTTTCCGAACCTCCTCCCCTTTCGAGCGTCACGTGATTAATGAACGACTCCTATTAGCATGTGTCACTTAATATACTAGGTATGTATCTAAAAATACATTTTAAGCTGTCAATTTTATTATAATAAATCACCTGAAAGATACTAAATTTCCAATACAACTTAACCTGTTCAGCAATTTATGAAATAGTTGTGGATGGTGACTTTTTTATTTAAGTTTGTTTATTGTGGACGTTTTGGGGTCAGTAATTTATGGCGTTTAGTGTCGTTTGGGTAATTATAAAATCTTTTTTCGTTGCTGACTGTAGGTACATAAATTTTCTGCTTTGCCTTGTATTCTATGAACGCGAATTAAACAAAACCCAAACAAAAAACAAAGGTACTGGTGCCTAAAGGGATTTTATACACTGGTGTGGATAGGCCAAATATACCAAACTAGGCCCGTCTCTACTCCTAACCCTGTTTGTTGTGATACGTGGCCCTCATTAGAGGCAATTTATCAAATTGTCTTACGCTTTTAGAATTTCACTAGGCTCGAGGTATTTTGGGTATCTATTCTATTTTTTCAAATGACACGATGGCACCAAATGACGATGCTACCCTCATATCTCTTGAGAGTAAGCATCCATCCGCAGGGGCCAATATTCAACTCCCCGATCCACCGGAAGAGAGTGATGTCGCCGTGGACACGACCAGCGAGGATGTGCTTAAAGCTGTCACATCATTTCAGAGTGGCTCTGCCGGCGGCCTGGATGCTGTGACTCCACAGCATCTAAAAGATCTTCTATCTGGCGGGTCTGGCCATGCAGGTGAAGTCCTTCTGAAAGATTTGACATCTCTGATCAACCTGATGTTGTCAGGCCGAGTCAATAGCGAGATCACAGAACTCCTTTACGGTGCGAATCTTTGTGCACTCAAAAAGAAGGATGGCGGAATAAGACCCATAGCCGTGGGCACCACCTACCGCCGCCTCGCAGCTAAAGTCTGCTGTCGGAAAGAAGCCGACTATCTAGGCGACTATTTCCGACCAATTCAGCTAGGCTTTGGTTCGCGAGGTGGATGTGAGGCCGCAGTACATTCCCTTCGTACATTTTTAGACCAAAATTATGGGGAGGTAATTCTGAAGGTAGACGTCAAAAACGCCTTCAATTCCGTAGACAGGGGCGCCTTGCTAAAAGAAATTAAAGACAAAATTCCAGAAATTTACCCATTTCTTTGGCAATGTTACGGTTCGCCATCAAAATTAATATACAGGAATAAAGTCATTTCGTCCGCTGTTGGCTGTCAGCAGGGCGACCCTCTTGGTCCGGCCATATTTAGCCTTGCCATCCAACCCATAATTCAACGTCTCCAATCCAAGCTTAATGTTTGGTATTTGGATGATGGAACATTAGGTGGAGAAGTGAACGCAGTTTTTGATGATCTAAAAATCATCACAGACGAATTTCGACAAATAGGTTTGGAATTAAATTTTTCAAAGTGTGAGCTTTTCATTTCGGACTCTTGTGTAGACAAAAACAATATCATTGAGAAATTCAATACATTAGCCCCCAACATTACAGTTGTTGATAAATGTTCACTTCGACTCCTTGGTTCACCAATTCTTGATGAGTCTTTTCAGTCATTTGTAGATGAGAAAATTCAAAATTTCCACAAAAATTCGGACAGACTGCTCAAAATTAATAGTCATATGGCTTTTACAATTATTCGGTTCTGTCTATTTGTACCTAAATTTACGTATTCTTTGAGATGTAGTCAAATGTGGAAACACAGCGAGCTCTTGGAAGGCTTAGACAACATAATAAAGAATACATTATCATCGGTTTTGAATATCGATTTAGATGACAAGGCATGGTCGCAGGCCTCCCTGCCTGTCAAATTGGGAGGCTTAGGTATACGCAAAATTTCAAGTGTAGCCCTACCAGCGTTCTTGTCTTCTGTCTACAGCACTAGTTCTTTAGTTGAAAAAATTTTAAATCCTTCTCTTTTGGTCCCACCTGGAATGTCATTGAAAATTTCATTTTTAGACGAAGCTCGAACGGCTTGGCATAGTGCTTGCCCCGATGCTGCTCCCCCAAAATCACTTTTGTCCCAACGGCAATGGGACGGGCCTATGTGTGAGTTGACACGGAACTGTTTGTTACAAACGTGCTCCAGCTCTGCAGATCGTGCCCGCCTCCTGGCCGTTTCTAAATGGGAGTCAGGACATTGGTTGCAAGCATTTCCTTCATATAACACTGGTACTTTATTGGATCCCGTAACTTTCCGTATCGCAACATGTCTCCGGTTGGGTGCAAGGTGTTGCGCGCCTCATCAATGCCAGTGCGGTACTGCTGTCGAACAGCTTGGTCATCACGGATTATCGTGCTCTAGGGCCGCTGGTCGGATATCTCGCCACGCTAGCCTTAACGACATCATCCGGCGGGCCTTTGTCACCGTTAACGTACCAGCTATTCTCGAACCGAATGGTCTGTTGCGTGACGATGGTAAGAGGCCCGACGGTATGACACTAGTCCCATGGGAGTTGGGGAGGCCCATTGTGTGGGACGCTACATGCGTCGACACACTTGCGCCTTCCCATCTTCCGAGGACATCCGTGAGGGCGGGTGCGGCGGCAGATTTGGCCGAAGATCTCAAGAGGCGCAAATATGCAGGTCTCGACAGAGCCTACACATTTGCTCCCCTTGGAGTCGAGACCCTAGGTCCGTGGGGTACCGAGGCTCTTCGGGTTTTCAAAAAACTATCTGAGCGTCTGGTCGAAGCGACGCGTGACCCGAGAGCTGGTGAATATCTGGCACAGCGTATCAGCATTGCCATACAGCGTGGCAATGCAGCCAGCGTCTTGGGGACGCTTCCGACTGGTGTTGATATGGATCAGTTGAGCTATCTGTAGACTGTTTGCAACAGTCGGCAGTTAGCTCAATTGTTTCAATTGTAAATACTAGTATAATTTTCTATTTTGGATAGGTACAAAGTTTTGTTTTCAAAATCCTATAGTTCCAACTTTTGTTTCGTGCTGGCAAAGGAGAATAGGAGAATAATTTAATGTTCTTACAGAAATGAAAAATGCACACGAATGCTTATACTATTTTTGCGGATGTCCCTCGGAAATGATGTCCTCATAGCCGAATTTCGACCACTGCGGCCAGTCTCATCGGAGACTAACCAGATGAGCAGAACATATTAACACATAGACGTAAACAAGTGTGTGACAAGTGCACTGCACTCTCTATTACCATCACTCTCATAATCCGGCAGACCGACACGACCGGGGAGAGGTCAAGGACCAACGTGCTTTTTCCAGTAACACCGTCAACTTCCTGACTTCGGGCTGCTACTGTGAATTTTTCTTGCTAGAAAAACCCCAATTACAACTATTGGCCCGACCCGGGATTTGAAACCATGGCACATTGGACCTCATAATCAGCGGTTGAATAAGCTGACCGCTAGGCCAACGAGGCAGTCAATATCCCTCGGGAATAAAACTTATAAGGCACCATCCCGGGAACATTCTATACAAAACCAAAAGAATCGTCAAAAACTGTCCACAATTGCCGGAAAATCTTTGAATAAAGTAAAAAACACATACAGGCGATCACTAAATCCTCCTCTTTTTCGAAACATTGGTTCATACAACTTAAAACAAAATAATTTAACCGCGAAAAATTACAAGCAAAAAATAATACATAAACCTTTTTATTTAACCTTAAAACTAAGTTCTTAAACTAATGTAATAATACATAAGTTATATATTGAGTCGGTTCCAAGTTGTTTAAGGCTCTTTGAATCCAATTGTTTTGCTATGCGGCTTTTCTACAACCTTATTTGATTGGTACCTACAAAATCGCACCTTCGCTGGCTATGCAATCGGTGCAGAGCAATCAAATGAGCCACATCGGAGCTCCACCCGCAGATGAAACTACAGACTAACGGGGTTGTTATCGAATGAACCGCCACTTTGTCGCTTTCCAATCACAGCTTCCGGGGTATTAGGGATGATGTTCTAGGACCAGTATCGACGACGATCGACAGCGGCTCAAGGAGAGGGCTATTTTAACCGACTTTGAAAAAAGGAGCAGGTTCTCTCTAGTTGTACCAATTTAAAACAATTTGAAAGTCATAGAAAACGGGTATCGTTTACAGTATAACAAATAGATTTGGTAGCCGTTTACAGCGGGTTGTTGGACACTCACGGTAGGGCTGGTCTACTAGTTCAAAGTCGCTCAGCGAGGTAGGGAAAGAGCTATGCTCGGAGTTTTTCTGAAGGATGGGATTCGTAACGAATACATCCGACAGAGAACCAAAGTTATCGACATAGCCAAGGTGAAGTGGCAGTGGGCCGGCCATGTCTTGCGAAGAACTGACAAACGATGGGGTGAACGTGATCTTGAGTGGAGACCACGACTAGGCAAACGTAGTCTAGGACGCCCTCCAGTCAGGTGGGCTGACGACCTGCGAAAGACTGCAGGCAGATGCTGGATGCGGAAAGCTGAAGACAGGGCGCTATGGCTCATTATGGCAGACCTAGGTCCAGCAGTGGCCTAATATAGGTTGATGATGATTACAGCGTGGTACACATATTCGAGCATAGATTACCATCTCCTTTCGGTTGTATGTTTTGATTTCTTCTTCATTTATAAATCAGTCTTATTTGGATGATTCTTTTTACGGTTGTATCTAGACGGCCTCACTGCTGCGCAGGTGGCGCGCGAGCTCCAACAGCATCCTGAGCTCCAACAGCATCATTGTCCGATAAATGGGACAGTCCAATGTTAAGGCACTGTATTCGAACAATGCTGCGTAAGCATTCGAACTGCAGCAGGGTCAAACTTCTCTGGACTGGTACCTATTTATATCATACCTACGTATAATGCGCTGTGCCTACTAACATAGTATAAGTTTGTTCTAAATATGATATGGATCTCTGTGTCTGAAGTAAAAACATATCACGAAAACATTACAAAATTTTAAAATACTAAGAGATTCAAAGTCGGTTTTCAGTTTATTCAAAAGAATCAAATTATGTTATAAAGTAAAATGCAAATAGCAGTTTTATAAACAGGAATGTATTTGAAGCATATTTATTAAATCACTCTTGCATAAATGTATCGCATGACGTAGGTTGGAAACAATTTTAGGAATTCATGTGCGGTAAAAAGTTTAAAATTAGATGTCCTTTTTCTAAATATAACGTACGGAAAATGTATTTTTGGCTGACCCAAAAACCACACGTAATCAAATTGATACGTATCATCATTATCATTATTAACAACCTAACTTCAACCACCACCCCTTTCCCACTGCTGGGTGAAGGCACTCAAGTTCTCCGCTTCCAACAACCTTAACGTCAACAGCCTGTGTTAGTCCACTGCTGGACGCAGGCCTCCCCCTGATAAGCGCCTTATTGGCTTTTATCTCATGGTGGGGTAGTGTCCATAATCCCCACGCTGGGCATGCGGGTTGGGGATCGCAGTTCGGTGGTAGAATTGTTCTGCAGTAGGCGCTGCTGCCCGCCCTCGGTATCGTGCGTTCATTTAATTTAATTTTTATTTATTTGATAAACAAACAGCTTTTTAAGCATTAATGATTTGAACATATGGGTAACTTAAGCTTAACAGTTTCCGTTTAGTTAATTTACCATTGTTATACCCAATTAGAAAATATATTATCTACAGCTTGCAACATTGACAACAGTCTGGTCGAAACGACCCGAGACCCGAGAGCTGGTGAGTATCTGGCGCAGCGCATCAGCATTGCCATACAGCGGGACAATGCAGTCAGTGTCTGGGGACGCTTTCGACCGGTATTGATATGGATCCGTTGAGCTACCTGAAGATCGTTTGCAACAGTCTGCAGTTAGCTGAATTCTTTAAATTGCATAAACTAGTTCTAATTTGTTTCTATTATTTGACTGTAATTTTCTTTGTTATATAAAGATTATAGAAAACAGTACTCTTGTTAAAGTTCTGTTTTATTCAAGCCCAGTTGAACACTAAATTAACTTCTGCTTCAGAAAAAAAACTCTTGAGTACCCAACGGCCGGCTAACTAGCTGCTCTGAGACTAAGCAAGCACTTTAAACCGTTTTCAAACCTTGATTTAATGCTGACCCCTGGAAGTGGATAATTTGAGTTTAGATTATTATTCATCCACTTCGTGAAGAAGGTCAAATTACACGATGTGGTTTCGAATACACAATAGCCATAAAGCTTTAAACAGTAATGGAATCAACTCTATCCTTATCATTTCAGTTTAGGTATTTAATAAGACAACACACCCTGCGAACAGTGCCTATTTCATTTCAGATTTCATTTATTTATTTAACAAGTAGATTTACCAAATTGTCCAAAAGTCAGGTACATAAAACGACAAAATTAAAAATTAAAAAAACCCGTCGACTCTCATTGTCTGAACAGATTTTCATGAAACATGGTTATGAACACTCGGAATAACATTATCTATGACATAAAAAGACTAAACGAAAATCGGTTCATCCGTTTGGGAGCTACGATACCACAGACATACACTATACACATATACATAGCAGACACGTTAATCTAATAACACCCCTCTCTTTTTGCGTCGGGGGTTAAAAATATGTAATAGAAATATAGTACATTAATTAATTAATGTCCTCCTAGCCGAATTTCGACCACGGCGGCCAGTCTCATCAAACACAGATGCAATGAATAACATGAACAAAATTAAACATTTTAGAAACCCCACGACAGTTATTTATGAAACATGGCTAAGAACACTCGGGATAAAATTATCTATGACACAAAAAAACCAAACGAAAATAGGTTCACACGTTTAGGAGCTACGATACCACAGACATAATACACAAAGAGACACGTTAAACTTATAACACCCCTCTCTTTTTGTGTCGGGGGTTATAAATAATTATCAATCTACTCTCTAGTCAATATAATCATCGATTCTTAAAATAAATGCTATAGCACTTACTACCTGAATAATAAATTGTTCATTTATGCCTGAGGTTGGTTTCTCGATACTATAGAGATTTCACGTCAACGATGACGTGGCAGTGGGCCGGCATATCTCGCGAAGAACCGACAACCGCAGGGGTAAACATGTTCTTGAGTGGAGACCGCGACTCGACAAACGTAGTGTAGGACGCCCTCCAGTCAGGTGGTATGATGATCTGCGAAAGACTGCAGGCAGATGCTGGATGCGGCTAGCTGATGACAGGGTGCCAGCTGAAGACAGGGTGCCATAGCACCCTGTCTTCAGCTAGCCGCATCCAGCGAAGCGTCATAACGCTCATTAGGCCTATGTCCAGCTGTGGACTAATATAGGCTAATGATGATGATGATGATCGAGACGTCTTCCACGTCGATCGAGGAATAAAATGCGATTCTGACATAAAACAGCAATTGAAAAAATGCGTTTGAGGCACGCTACTAAAAAGCCTACTAAAAACACATGCTCAATGATGCGGAAATCATTATGGCAGTAAAATTACGAAACGTAAAAAGTTGTTATGAATTCAAATACGGCACTAGAGTCCGTATGAATTCCCAGAGATTTTTGACTCATACGTCACTTGACCTCGTGTAGTTAGTTAGCACATTCCCGTGCTGAGGGAAGGATGAGGTTTCAAGTCCCGTCGAAATCGAAATTATTCGAAAACTATTCGGATATTATTTGCTTTTTTAGAAATTACCTCGAGTGCGAGAGCTTACGCTTTACGCACTAAAATATTAAAAACCTTAAAGTTGTTACCATACAATCTTTAAGGATTTTGGAAGAAGTCTTTTATACAAGAAAAACAAGAATATTCTACACGTTATATCCCATTTCCAGCCACGTTTACAACCCCTGAAACCTTACATTTACTTGTAGATGACATTGCTACTTCGTTTAATAATGTTAATTGGCAAAGCTTAGTATAATGTAAACAAGCAATTTTAATTGTAGAAGAAGCAGAAGGTAATTAAGTTGTTGGCAATACCTATCCCGACCCTGCATCAAATCACACTAATATTACAAATGCGAAAGTTTGGATGGATGTTTGTTATGTGTTTTGGAAGAGATTCCCTATCACAGGTATTTTTTTTACAAGGAGAAGCTCAAACACTGTAAAATTGTGTACAATAAGTTACAGATTTAAATATATTACGTTTTATATTTTTCTATAAACGTTTAAAGGTGTATTTCTATCCCATGGGAACCCATAGCCTATAATAAATAAATGAAAATAAATAAATAATGCTGGACAATTCACACAGCATTATCTAGCCCCAAGTTAAGCAGAGCTTTTGTTATGGGTACTAGATAACTGATATACTTAATACAATACACTACATGGATAGATATTTTTTATTATACATAGAAAACATCCAGAACGCCCTGGACAAATGTCTGCAGATCGTACAAACATTTGTCCCGAGGCGGGAATCGAACCCGCAACCTCCTGCATCGCAGCCGGACCTTCGCCCGCTGCGCCACTGAGGTCGTCTATGTTTGATTCCAGGATTAAAATTACCTGTATGTAAAATTTCAGCCAGATTCGTTCTGTAGTTTTGGCGTGAAGAGGTAACAAACATCCGTCCAAACTTTCGCATTTATAAAACTAGTGTGATATAATAAACTAAAGACTATGTTTTCAAAAAACTATCTGAGCGTCTGGTCGAAGCGACGCGTGACCCGAGAGCTGGTGAATATCTGGCACAGCGTATCAGCATTGCCATACAGCGTGGCAATGCAGCCAGCGTCTTGGGGACGCTTCCGACTGGTGTTGATATGGATCAGTTGAGCTATCTGTAGACTGTTTGCAACAGTCGGCAGTTAGCTCAATTGTTTCAATTGTAAATACTAGTATAATTTTCTTTGTGAATAAATGTCTTACTAAGACTATGATGCTGTAAGTATACCTACATTGTAGTTAAGTTTTTATTATTTTGTGACGTGTAATTTTTTATTTTCAATAAATGAGCTATGAGTTAACCGACGAAGAAAGAGGAGGTTCTCCAGTCAACGCGTATATTTTTTTATGTATGTCCACGCATAACTTTTTACAGACTAGTCCAATTTTGATTCTGTTTTTGTATCATTTCACGAAAAAACTACTGAACGGATCGGGTTTGTTTGCATACTTTCCATAAATACTGATTTATGGGAATCGTTCTATCTATGGGATGGAAATAACTTTCTAACGTTTTCATACAACAATATTTCGATCTTTGTTGACTTGGAATAGCGTATTTATGGGTTTCGTTTTTTATCCCTTAAACAACGCGTTCGAGGCCTCCGGCAGAAATTAGTGTTATAAATGCGAAAGTTTAAATCTAAAGAAGGGTTGAACTTTGTTACTTCTTAACGCCAAAACTACTTAACGGATCGGGATGAAATTTTGCATACATATCGTTATAAACTTAAAATAACTAAAAAGCAATTTTTATCCTGGAAAAACACATGCGAAGCCGCGGGCACAAGCTGGTCTTTATAAGTAATCTGTTTAATTTCGCCCGGAAATTCTGGAATCGTGAGACCCTACTTAGATTCAGCATACAAATTGGGGGTGCTTGGGTTTATTAAAATTTTATTACAAAGCTCTTCATTTGTATTTGTTGTTTTGTATATTAAATTGACCTTTTTTATGAGGCAGCTGTTTTTGGTTTACTTTATATTATTGTAAGATTTTATTAAACCATCCTCTTAACCATAAGTGTTATGTTAATTTTGGAACACAAGAAGCTTGTAAGTGGTTTTTGAACATTATGTTCCAATCCTCGTGTTGATCTATACACTAGTCAAACTCGATGTAGAACCGTTGTAAACAAACCACGACACAAATAACTAAAACTTACTTGCTTGGCGTCCAGTTTCAGATATGATTGTAAGCAATATTTATTGAAGGAAGGATCACATATCGACAAGATATATAATAAATTATTAAATTAAAAAAGACGCGGCAACAGTGTGAATTTTAGGTTTAGTATATGCGGTTTGTTTACAATCATTCTACATTGAGTTTGGCTAGTGTATATCTAATGTTACGTTAAGCTGAAGTAAAATCTGAAACCATATATTATTGTGATTAAGTACTGAAGTTGTTTTGTTCAGCTGTAGGCAGACTGTATGTGATACTTTAGCAGAGAATAAAAAATTGGTTGTCTGTAAAGTCGGTTTACTGACGATAGTTGAACGTTTCAACGCAGACGCATCGCTCACTCAAGTAGGAGAGAGACGGATGTCGAGCGCTCTCGCTTGCACTTCAAGCCTTACATGGAACGCCTCAGAGCGAGGTAACGCCGCATGACGTCATGTTTTTTCGTGCGTGCAGCCGGCTCTATCGAATTATAAGACGTTGTCACGTCAATAATGGTACTTTTCTTTAGTAAATAGAATACTTCATTGGTTTTACTGAGGTCTATAGTGTAAGGTCTATAAGGTCTATAAGGTCTACGGTACGTCTTTTAAAGAGTTAAGGCCGCTACAAGTAGAATTTCTAGCGGATTAACAAATACATATGATTATCTCGTGAGTGAGAAGTACAGAGCATAGACGCGCACCTTATTGTCTATGCGCCAAAACTGTTTTTACCTAATTACAAGTTATGTAAACAACCAATCGAAAAATGGGTAATAAATTTATTCACAAAGAAAATTATACTAGTACTAGTATGGTATAAGTGCGCGAGCTGCAAGCAGCTCGCGATGGTGGCTGTCACAGTGTTCGTTTTTAATTGTATACCCCTTTTCGTAACCTACGTCATTGATTTTATCGAAATCGATAACCAAGAGTGGAGACTGCGACAAGAAAATGTCAGCCATCTTGGATTTTGAAATGGACATCTTTTTCGTAATCTACGTTTTCGGGTTTGTCGAAAACGATACGAACGAAGAAGATGGGAACGCGCAAGTGTGTCGACGCATGTCGAAAAATTAAAAGACAACTAAAGAAATACTTCCAGGTTTCTTGACAAAACAAAAACCCAAGAAAAATAGTTTGCTGTTCTTGAAACATACATATACCTAGCAAAATGAGTGCTAAACAGGCATTTTTCAGATATAGATATTATCTAAAGAAAATTCACCAATCGTGTTTTAAAAAACGTAATCCAAGATGAAGAAGTTCGAAGTATCTCTTCTTCTTATTTAAGGAAGAAGTATCTCTTCCTTAAATATGAAAGGTGGTAGCTTTCAAAGATTTGAGATACATTGAGATACAACTACAAAATTGCACACTGCACACTCTTATCGATGTCATTCTTCGGAAAAATATCTGACATCGCGGCATATGATTTTGCCGGGTGAACAACGGCATCTCGTCGCACGCTATCCCGACTAAAAACAAAAAGTGAATGCAATCCCGACGTACGGAATTGCATTCACTTATTGCTTGAACTCGACATAAACACATAACATGAACGTTGTCGCGACGCACGGAATCACTACAAACTTATTTATTTAATTCGGATTGTCATCAGCTTATCTAACTACAAAAGAAATTAAAATAGATACAGAAAGCTATAATAATAGGCATTCGCTAATACAATTATAATAAACTACCTAAGTGTGATCACTAAAAATTTTTCGTTGACAATTGCGTACTTAATGAAGTAATAAATTTATAACAAATAAAATTAAGAAAAAAAAAACAAAAATTAAGTGTAAAATTACATCATGTGCAGAGTCAAATGTTAATGGTTCTCTAGGAATAAAATATTTTACATATTCCCGATCCAAAAACAATGTCAAAAATGACTACTATTGTCAAAAGTTGCGGAAAATACTATATCAAAAATGACAGCTGATGTCAAAAACCCTAAACGATCCCAAAAAAGACCCTAGTTTTATCTCAGTCCTATTAATTTAAACTCGAATCGAACTAATATAAAACAAAGTTCAAAAGTTATGACAGCTCCAGCAGACACGCGCCGATGGGAATCCGGAGCGAGATCCGGTCGACGTGGATTTCCCATTTCCTTGCCATTTTCAATAACAGTAATTTGTTTATTTATTAGGAAATCGTTTGTGTGGGGTCGAAAAATAGTAAATAAATAATAAAGTATTTTATCTTGATATTTTACGTCAATGTAAAATTTAGGTTTCGTGATCTTTCATGAGAAGGTACCGATAGACGACAAACTATCAATGGGATTCATAAATTAATAGTTATATTGTTACCTACGTGGCTTTAGCGATTCGATTTTATAACAATCGATTTTGTTTATGAAGAAGTTGTAATAGATTTTGTTATTTTTGAACATTAATATTTTGTATTATTAACCCCCGACGCAAAAAGAGCGGTGTAATGTTATGAGTTTGACGTGTCTGTCTGTGTATCTGTTTAACCCCCGACGCAAAAAGAGGGGTGTTATAAGTTTGACGTGTCTGTCTGTGGTATCGTAGCTCCCAAGCGGATGAACCGATTTTCGTTTAGTTTTTTTTTGTTTTGTAGTTAATTTTATGCCGAGTGTTCTTAGCCATGTTTTATGAAAATCTGTTCAGCCAATAAACGTCGGCGGGTTTTTTTCTTGTGTTTTGTCTTGTTTCACAGACATACTCAGGCGTTTTTAACGACATTATTTTCTTTATGGAAAAATCAACTTGAATAATCTTCGTAACATAAAATTGTCGGCGTGATAAAAATCGACACTTTTGTCAAGATTCGATATATTTCGAGTGGACAGATTCACATCTCTATTTTATAAAAGTTGGTAACTGTGTCTATGAAATATTGCATTATTTTATTCAGTATTCATTCACTCACTTGTCAACAATTAGGGATCTTCATAAGCGTGCTTGTGTCACAAAGAAAATAAATACGTAGATGGATTATAGTCAATTGGGAGCAAAAACTATAAGAATCGCGGCCACAGACACATATAACACCTACCCACACTAGTATCCCCTGTTGCCCGGTCTCTTACGAGACCGGTGTCCTCAGGAGCTCTACATACATACGTACACATGAACACATACATACTCACTCACCTGGTAGCTTCTGTTGCCCGGACTCTTATGAGACCGGTGTCCTCAGGAGCTCTACATACACACACACACACACACCCTCACACACACACACACACACACACAATTTCAGTCGCATACACACTGAAAAATAAATATATATATTTTCGTACCTACCTTTGAATATTTATAAACTTAGTTTTTATTAACATTAAAGATAAACATTATTCATTAATCATAGATACCTATCTAATAGTTATTTAAAAATTATGTAGTAGAACACCCTGTCTGTGAGGAGGGCGATGGTGTCTGCGACACAGTTTTACTAAAAACTAATGCGGGCATCATCGAATTCCAATAGTTACTACAACCATGTAATTCGTTACTAAATAAACTACTTTACTTTAAACTACTTTACTTTACAGATACCAAATACTATTATTAAAGCAACCAAATGAAACCAAAAATCAACATTTGTGGTATTAAGTCATTAAGAACTTGAAATATCCAATCCCAAGTTCACAACAAAGACTTTTGAAAAACACTGAACAATCAAGGAGCCCTTCCTCATCCATCTGACGGTCTACGTCCCGAACTAGTCCGAAGGCAGTAGATCATTCAATGCTGTTTTCATCCCTCGTTCGTTTTACTTCAATCAATATGCCCTCTGCTATTCGAAGTGTCTCTGTAAACTGAAAGCAACAGTATTGTTCAGTGGTAACGCAAATTAATAATCGACAAAGACTTTTCCCAAGTCTATGATTTACTACAATTGCTCTTGTTGTATTCGCTAGCGAACCAGATGGCTCATGCATAAATGATTAATGCCCCTTGTTTTTAATTTATCATACCTTACTAAAAAATAAATACCTTTTAATGTTTCCAATTTTACAATTAGACTTTTTTTATGTATAAGCTAATGCTACGAGAAACATTTTCTGTACAGTAATTGGTGAGAGATTGTGAGTGATCGTAGCAAGTATATGTATTGATATTCATGACACTCGGATAAAATTATCTATGACACAAAGAAAGCTACGATACCACAGACAGACATGTTAAACTTATAATAACACACCTCTCTTTTTGCGTCGGTGGTTAATAATTCCTAAAATATATGATTTAAGTTTATCTTGGGTTGAATTGACAATATATTTTGGACAATATATTAACAATTTTAAATTCGTGGGAAGAAAATTTGGGTTGAAATAACGATACACATAGTTATAACCTTATTTTAAAATATCCATTTGATTACTGTAAATCACATCATACTAATATTATAAATGCCAAAGTTTGGATGGATGGATAGATGGATGTTTGCTATCTCCTCACGCCAAAACTACTGAACGGATAGGGCTGAATTTGCATACAGGTAATTCTAATCCTGAAATCAAACATAGGATACTTTTTATCATATAAATCAGTTCTCATGGGATAGAAATCACCTTAAAGGTGATTTCTCTAATATTAGTATGATGTGATTTACAGTAATCACACGTTTATAGAAACAACCCGTGCGAAGCCGCGGGCAGAAGCTAGTATTTTATAAACTATAAAGTTTCGCGCTCATTCCCAATCCTTTTATGGCAATTCTTTTAATTCTTTTAGTGTTCGGGTGGTTTGTATTTGGAACAAACTGCCAGTCGATATCAGACTGGCTCCTTCCCCACCAATCATCCCCACACCTTAAAATCCACTATCGCCAGCTGTTTAAACTTATTCATTTCATTCTCTCCTTCTTCTGTAACGTGAGGTGTGATTGCAGATAAATTGGTTATAATTTAAGCTTTTATAGTGATTGTTTTCTCTTGAAGTATTATTTATTTATTTAATTTATTAGAAAATCAACGGCTTAAGCTAGTTTACGTAATAACATCAGAGTATGTATTAGTTTATTTTATTTCTAGGTTTGTAGATAACATAGGAAGTTTTGCAATGTATATTTGTAGATATATGTTATATTAATAAAATTTCTGTTATTTATTATCTGCGCACCACCGCACACGCTATCTATCCAACCCAAGGTTGCCTGGGAGAACTCACTCTCTGCGATAAGGCAGCCCTCTGTACTGTTTTTTTTAATATCTTAATTTCAAGTACAATAAAGTGTTCATTCATTCATAAAACTCCTTACTGATATTTATTCATCCGCCGTAGAGGCTCTACGATCCGTAGAGGCTCTACGAGTTCCGTAGAGGCGCTATGTAATCCGTAGCATTTGCGTTATTCCTAGCCAACGGCGCTACGATCCAATCCGACCAAGACGTTGCATTGTGTTGAAAACAATAAGATAGAACATTGTTCTCGATGGTAGCCTAGTTTTATCTCTGCTTCAAATCAATGTCTTATGCAGTCTGACTTTCGAAATATTTAGTACCTACCGAATCGTGCCTCCGTACCAAGAAGATAAATTGGCGTTGAGCCTGGAATGATTTTAATTTGGTAATCTCGGCACTTGTCCAAATTGTTTGTTTTGATGCTGAAAGTGGAAAACG
Organism: Eupithecia subfuscata; assembly: GCA_963564075.1. NCBI lineage: Eukaryota > Metazoa > Arthropoda > Insecta > Lepidoptera > Geometridae > Eupithecia > Eupithecia subfuscata. The sequence goes on along the minus strand of OY751116.1, from coordinate 1,797,789 downwards.
ATAGGTGCTAAGTATATTTTGGTGCTTCTGTATATTTTGGTGCCGAAAGTGGAATGTGTCAAATTGATGTCAGCAAACTTGTGTAAAACTTCCTGTATATTATTCATTTATAATTAGATTTATCACCGTCAAAATGTACAGTGAAAACAGCATATAATATCGTGCCAGCCATCAAGGTAATTAAAGGTGACAACATGCGAAAAATAAACATGCTAGTAATTCAATATAACACAAGACAAAATTAAAAAAAATTACATCTTAAAAATTTACAAAAGATACAATCCGCCGACGTTTATTGGCTGAACAGATTTTCATGAAACATGGCTCGGGATAAAATTATCTATGATATAAAAAAACTAAACGAAAATCGATACGAATAGCCTATACCTATACGTCCACTGCTGGGCGCAGGCCTCCCCCTGATAAGCACCTTATTGGCACTTATCCCATGGGGGGTAATGCCCATAATCCCCACGATGCGTGCGGGTTGGGGATCGCAGTTCAGTGATAGAATTGTTCTGCAGGGGGCGCTGCTGTCCACCCCGGTGGATATCCCTTAGTCGTCTCTTACGACACCTGCGGGATGAATTAGGGTGGTGCAAATTCTAAGCCGGCACCACACAGCAAAAAATATTATATTTTCACATGTTGCAGAGTCATTGCTCGATTTGCTTAAGACACTAAAATCGACGTAAAATTTGGAACCCTAACTAGCATAGAACTGGGTTTTGTTACGTAAAACCACGTAAGGTTAAAACGCGGATGATACGAAGGAAGGGCTGAAGGAAACCAAGTTTATGTATTCAATTGCAGTGAAGTGATAAGCGATTTGTATTCCGGCGACACGTATCGTTATCGGTCCTGGCGGTTTGTGAATCCTAATGTGCTCCCTTCATTGTGACGTAGGTACAAAGTACGCGTTAATGCTGGGAATCCATGGAAATTGGATGGTGGAGCGTAAATCGAATGTCGTTACGTGGGTTACAATTACCAAAAATTTAAATCGCAGGGAGCAAACAAAATAAGGATTTGTTAGCAGTTCGTCCAAAAAGCGTATCGTCCAAATCGCGTTTAGTCCAATAAGCAATCCGTCAAAAATCACCGTTCTCCCAGTTCTTAATAAGTAAGTATTAGAATCATCCAAAATGTTTTTTTCATAATCTTTCTACATTAATTATGAAAAATGACAGTGAATGCCAAATATGACAGCTGATGTCAAAAATGACAGAAATAAGATGACATCACCGAAGCTAAAGTAAACTAATTTGACAATTATTATGATTTGCAGCCAGCGTCTTGGGGACGCTTCCGACTGTTGTTGATATGGATCAGTTGAGCTATCTGTAGACTGTTTGCAACAGTCGGCAGTTAGCTCAATTGTTTCAATTGTAAATACTAGTATAATTTTCTTTGTGAATAAATGTCTTATATTTGACAATATAATGATGATATTTATTTTAATTTCGATCGAAAAGAAAGAAACGGCGTAATTTTGTATGCCTAAATTAGTTTAGTTTACCACCATCTTAATTGACTTATATGCTGTATTGCTATAGTGAAGCGATCAGTTTATCAGAATAGGTACCTCTAGCACCTGATATATTCCTGTAGAAAACATTGTAGTTTTGTTCAAGAAATCAGTATTGTTGATCGGCATTACCTCTGGGAGCAGGTTTGCCCAGTGTTTGCATCGTCCAGTGATTAGGGTTCCGTACACAATACCCAGGGGCAATTTGCGAGCTCATTCACCGATCTCTAGATCACAAGGCCTGAATAACCGCCTCGATGCTTTAATCTATCCATATTCTAACTACCTAGGCTCTGGACTGACAAATTGTTTATTCGATTTATTCTAATATAGTGATTGTTTTATTCTGTTAATGAAATTTTCGATGTGACAAATAATAAAAGTATTAAAATAATAATTTAAAAAAATGTAGTCATTTTATGTAGGTGACGTTCGTTACACGTAAGTTTATGCTTGAGGCTTCGCATGTTTTTTTTTAAATAAAAGTCCCTAACGTTAATTTAGATTAAGAACATATATTTGTCGTGAGGCGGGAATCGAACCCGCAACCTCGCGCGCATGCGACGCACTAACCATACTACAAAGAAAACCTACTTGATGTATAATGAAGATGTTTTTGAGAAGCGTTATTTGAGTAAGCTGGGACCTTTTATACAAAGCTCGAAGGTCCTTTTCTAACCTTCTACAGGACCTTTTTTAACGAGTAAGTACAGGTGCCGGGAATTACCCGTTCATTGTTATTCTAGCCCGAGGAGGAAACATGTAAGTCAAACATGAACGGGAAGGAGCGACTAGGGATGGGAAGAGACCTGACTTCTATCATTATGAATACTCTGCCCAGTCTGCCGTCCCGTTGAATTATTAGAATGAGGGATTAGAGATATATATGAAGACCAAAGTGGCGCGCGGGTGAAGGTTCGTCTGCGACGCAGGAGGATGCGGGTTCGATTCCCGCTCTGGGACAAATGTTTTTACCATTTGAAAATATTTGTCCCGGGTGTTCTGGGTATTTTCTATGGGTTATTCCAGTTTTCCCCCTTGAAATCCCCCTTAAGGGGGAAAACTTAACACCGTTCTCCCAGTTCTTAATAAGTAAGTATTAGAATCATCCAAAATGTTTTTTTCATAATCCTTCTACATTAATTCCAAAAAATTACTCCAAAAAATGAATTCAAGTTTTCCCCCTTAAGGGGGATTTTCAAGGGGGAAAACTGGAATTCATTTTTTGGAGTCCAGTTTTCCCCCTAGACGTAATTTGTATAGCAATTATGTATAATAAAAAAATTCTTATCTATATAATGTATTGTAATAATATCAGTCATCTAGTACCCATAACACAGGCTCTGCTTAGATTGCGGCTAGGTGGTGCTGTGTGGATTGTCCAGCATTATTATAATATATAAATTTATTTGTATAAAATTATAAGAATGAGGCACCTGTCTGCGCACACACTTGTGCAATAAAATGCTAAGCTAAAGTTATTCACTTCTGACTTCTTGCGACATCATCTGTCGCTAAGCTAAGCAGAGCTTAGCTAACTGCATGCTAAATACTAGTTTCAATTGGTTTCTATTATTTGTCAATAAAATAAATATAATACTGGAATTGGAAAGTAGATATAATTATATTTTTATGTAGGTAACGTTCCACCCACGACTAGTAGTAATAAACTAAATATTACCCTCGCGAAGAAGTAACGCCTACATACATATATACTTGAGTTATTTAGAAAACCCGAAGCCCCCGTGGTTCGCATTTTCAGGCAATATGGAAATGTCAAGGTGTTGAACTTATTAATATCCATGACCATATTAACAGTCAAAAAAATCGGCCAATATCCGAAATGGTTGCTATTTTTGGGAATCCATAATACTAATATTATAAATTCGAAAGTAACTCTTGTCTGTCTGTTACATCCTTATGAAATTTAGAAGCGGGGACAGACATAGGCTACTTGAAAAGCGCGTGTGAAGCCGTGGGCATCAGCTAGTTAACAATAAAACAGTAATTTGGTCTAAAGTGTATTATATTATTAAAGTGAATTGGTTCTATCCTATTTGTATCGCGCGCAGATTATTTGTAAAGCAATCCTTCGAACTATCCTTCTATTATTCTAAAGCCGAAAGTTTGTGAAGTCAGAATTTTTGTTACCTAGGATCTCCAAAACTACTGAACGGATCAAGATGAAATTTGGCGTACGTTTTGAACAACGCCTGACTTAGATAATGTGCTAGTTATTATACCTAAAATACGCATGCGAAGTCGCAGGCAGAAGCTAGTATTTCATAGGAAGTCTACTTGAGTTCGTCTTACTGGCACGCTTGCTTGCACATCACTATTACCAAGTAACGAAATGTGGTCTTCACAGATAACTAAGCTTGGCTTCATTAGACGCAAGGTAGACGGCCAAATAACGTCTACTGGCATTATCTTTGTGTTGCCAGCTTTGTTACAAATACTGCTTCTGTTCTCTAGAGCATTTGTAGTTGGGCTACGTTTTCAAACGTTCACTTCCTTGCAAATTTTCAGTATATTTCTTAGTGGGTTAATATTTTAGGTACCTAAGTATAATAAAAAATATGTACTCCTACACAAATTTCGGCTACAGTGACTAGTCATGTGTGCGGGTCATTTATAGTGCACAGAACAAGTGTGTGCGTAAACACAGGTGCACTTGCTACTCCCTCACTCTCATAGTCCGATGCAACGGCAGATTGACACGACCAGGGTGAGATAACGCGCTGAACCAACGGTTTGACTTCGTCGTTATCTTAGGGTACCTACCCACCTCAGTGACAGGCAAAGGTTGGCAGGCAGCTGTGCTGTGTCATTGTATCCTTAGAAAATATATGTTATATTACCTAAACTCCAGTCCTAAATCCTCCTGAGGAAATATCCTGAACGAATAAATATTAAGATCCCACTAAAACGATATAAGACGAAACGTTCGCCTAATTACTCGTCTATAATTTACCTTAGCCGAACAGTTCCCTGTTTTGATCGTAAACCCGTTAAGAAAGTGCGGACGAAAGTGTTTCCCTAAAAAATAAAGATTAGCCCAGTCGTTTGCGTCAAATAAATCCAAACCTTTCCTTCGAAAGGAACGCGAGGGCTATAATGAAATTTCGAAGGCGATTTAACGTTCAAACAGGCTGCCAAAAGGCAAGATACATCTTCACTATAAAAGTTGATTGGGGCCGCAGAAAACTACACATTTCCTGGACGTAACGCTAATTTCGAGGCGTTTTATACGATGAGCGAATTGCCAAAAATACTGTACTGTGGAACCGTAATTATCATCAAGTGTTGCAGTAGAGATAGAGCCAAGAAGCGAGTTATTGCGTGGGTTTTGTTCAGAATTCATAATAAAAGTTTCTGCGTTTTTATGATATTTTGTGGCCACAACCACTTTGCGTGGGATGGGATCGATGAGCACTAAAACGACAAATAATAAGAACTTTCATCTGCGGCAAGTTTTTATGTTCACTGTCAATAAACAAACATCAATAGAGCGTATCATAAATTATGCAAAACGGCAACTATTTGTGGTATAAATAACTCTGAAAACATATTTATTTGAACCAATTTATTGCGCACATTCCTACGGGAATCGGGCACCTAGCCAAACAATTCAGGGTCGCAGATAGGTTTAGTCTAAGTTATGGTAACTACCCGTGACGCTGAGCCTAAATGGACACAGCAACGGAAAGAAAAATATCTATCAAAATAAATGTCGATGGTTCCTGATTCAGAGTATAAAATGTTAGGTCATAAGATGGTCGTTCACTTCCTTTTGAAATAGATTGTATATTTTTGAGAAGGTTGGTTAGCAAAAGGTCTGTTTTATCGTTTCGCAAATTAAAAGAGAAAGGATGCATAAAAATGTCACAAACGAGAAATGTTTTCAAAGTCTATTATAAACACAAAATTCATCTCAAAAGTTAGCAGACCCCAAAGTAACTTGTCCTTAATATTGTAATAATGACCAAACGTTGCAAACTTTTTAAGGGCTCAATATAAATGAAATGGCGTCATCATAAAATGAAAATTCTTTACAACCAGTGAACTTTTGTCGTATTTTGGAAGTTGCATTTTAACAACACGAATTTTGTAAGGAAGTTTAATTTTATTTAACTAAACGAAAGGAACCATAGTAGAAATAACTTTAATAACAAAGTAATTTACAATTAAGAAATTAAAAAATTGAAACAAAACAGTATTTACAATTGAAATAGTTGAGCAAACTGCAGACTCTTGCAAACATGCTAGAGGTAGCTCAACTGATCTTTGTCAACCAATCGACGTCCCCAAAGCGCTGACTGCATTGCCCCGCTGTAGGGCAATACTTGCACTGCGCCAGATGAGCACATAAATTTAATCAAAATACATAAATATAATTATAATACAGTAATGAGGCATATAGATGGTACAAAATTAGGAACGCTATTGTTCATTTAATGAGAAAATTCTGTAGGCTCAGACGAAAATCAAAGAATAGATTTGTGTTCTCCCTTCAAACGCTTGAGGGGATGTTTGTTTGACCTTTATTTTTATGAGGTAAATATGTATTTCGTAGAACTTTATAGCTACTAATTTATTTGTAAGATTTATAAGACTTCTGAATGTTCTCTTATTAAATGTTGATTTATTTATACAAGATTTTTCTATCTCCATATCATTCTGTTTATAACAGCGATACTTGTAAACAAAGTACTCAATCCTAATAAGGTGGCAGTTGTTATTAATGAGCTGGGATCAAGGGCACATAATGTCAAAAATCTTTATTAATCGAATTAAAGTAAGGAGGATTTTCTTAATTCGGTTGTTTTGTGTGTATGTTATCTTCCTCAATATCTTCGTCAATTGTTATTATGATGATTCTTTCGCTTTAGTATAGGTTTTTTTTAGTTGGTCCCTTTATTGTACTCGATATATCACCTACTATTTTTCTCGAATAACTTGAAAAAAACTGTGTTAATATCAGTCAGTTAGTGTGAGTTTTAGTTTTAAAATTTGTAAAAAGCATCAAATAAGAATGTAACTACAAATGCTACCAACGAACGCACGTATTTCTTGGTGAACGCAAGGGTAAATCCTCTGTGCCTAGCTCCATCACAACTTGAGCGTGAAATAGGTCCAAGGTCGTATCCCGGTGCTCCCGCTGACTACGCTTCCATTCACTATACTTGTTTACGGCCCACGCCAGCTTATTCGTGACGTCACTTCTCTGTTTTTACATTCTTTCACGTTCATATTGCTTCGTAGGCGGAAACACTACCAACTTCACTGATCGTTGGTGAAATATATTAAGTTGAGCACTTTTATGGTACAGAGGAAGGCCAAGCAACGAAATATCTTTAGGATGAGCGGTTACCCAAAATATTAAAATAGGTGGCAATCATTCGGAAATAAAGTAGTCGACGAGAAATAAATATTCATCCTCACTTTTGGTATACAGCAATTTTTTTTTCCGATGGGCCTTTGTCACCGCTACCGTCTCGAATGGCCTGAATGGTCTGTTGCGTGACGATGTTGCGTGACGATGTTGCCCGACGGTATGACAGTCCCATGGGAGTTGGGGAGGCCCATTGTGTGGGACGCTACATGCGTCGTCACACTTGCGCCTTCCCATCTTCCGAGGGCAAACGCGAGGGCTGGTGCGGCGGCAGCTTTAGCCGAGGATTTAAAGAGGCGCAAATATGCAGGATTAGGCACAGATTAGGTACTGAATATAAGATTACATATATAGTTACTACATCTAAATTTTTTCATGATTTTATTCGACGATATTTGTGGCGTATTTAATTATGAATACCCATGCAAAATTGTAGCGTTCTAGTTGGTACTAAATATAGTTTCTGAGCTAACCCACGGATGTACAGATGAACAGACGGAAATGGCAATTTTGTCTTGATGTAATTTAGAGTAAACAAGTATTATCTGAAACTTCAAGGCAATAATCAAGGAAAGCAACGACAAATAAAATACCGACATCGCGGCATCACGGCCCATTTATGTAAATAGTTGGCAACCCTCAGTAAGTGGACACTTATGGGAAGGGCCGGATTAGGAAGCGGCCCGTTTGTCAGTTGATCCGGGATGAAATCAAAATACGGAGCTCACAGTAAAATACCCTTCGAATTATACTTATCTAACGTATAATAATTGGTTTATTATTATACGTTAGCATAGAGGCATAACCCTGCAAAGTCGGGAGGTATCATTGAATATTTTTATCTACGGAGAATAGAGATGAAGGTTCAAATTTAAGATTCGTTGTATCAGAATCTGAAAACTATTCGTTCAGTCTAACTGTTGTAGTCGAATTGTATTAGACGAATTTTTTAAGTCGAATTTTCCGTAGACGCAACGAATCGCCTATAAAGAATGTCTTTTCAATTCATTTTTAACCCCCGACGCAAAAAGAGAGGGGTGTTATATACAGGGTGTTTGGTGGAGGGTTAGACAAACTCGGTGGGTGTAGGTGGACCTATTTGTGAAATACAAATTGAAGGAAAAGACCCTAACTGTTTACATTTTTTTTTAATCCCATTTTTGTATTTTTTTAAGATTTTCCGAAATTTTACGTCTCTACCCCTAGAACTTTTTTTTGGAACATGTTTTCCAATAAACTTTTTACTTGCTTTTGGTTTCAGGTATATCCTTCGTCTTTTGAAGGCAATATTTATTTGACAGAACGTGTAAATAATTAGTTATAAGCTCTCAAAGTTAAAAAGAGTAAAAAAAATAAACAAGAAGGACAACTTTGCATCGTTTTAAAAAAAAAACTAACAGCGATCGAGGAGTTCAAATGCTTTTAAAAAAATTTCTAAACATCGCTTATTACAACGGTATACCACATGTAGCCGAAAAATCTATAAACTTGTCAAAAATTAACACTTAAAGGGAAAACGGAGTAAAAATACAAAAGTAAAAAACAGTTTTTTTTTTTTAAATTTACATATTTTGTTCAAAAACCTCTCCCCTATTTCTAATACACGCGCGTAGTAGTACGGAGCGTTATCTCGTCTTTCATCTTTGCAAAAGCTGCGTCAATTCTTTCAATCAATTGTTCCTTTGTTTGTATTTCTTTTTCGTAAACCAGCTCTTTTGCACGTCTCCATATGCTAAAGTCAAGAGGAGTGAGGTCTGGGGACCGTGCAGGCCATGAGATGGGGCCAAGCCGTCCAATCCACGAGTCGGGGAACGCGTTGTCTAGGAACTCTCTCACTGTGAGACGATAGTGTGCCGGACACTCATCATTTTGAAATACTATTGGTCGATCTTCATGAAATTACCCACCGAGTTTGTCTAACCCTCCACCAAACACCCTGTATAAGTTTAACGTCTCTTTCTGTGTATCTATGTATTTGTCTCTGGTATCGTAGCTCCCAAGCAGATGAACCGATTTTCGTTTAGTTTTTTTGTGTCATAGGTAATTTTATCACGAGTGTTCTTAGCCATGTTTCATGAAAATCTGTCGGGGGGGTTTTTAAATATTGTTCCTCTTAAAATAAAATCTGGCAAAAAGGCCAGTTCATTAGGCATAATTATACAACTGATGTAGCGCGATGGGCGAAGTTCCACCTGCGACGCAGGAGGTTGCAGGTTCGATTCCCGCCTTGGAATAAATGTTTGTACGATTTGCTAATATTTGTTTCGGGTGTTCTGGGTATTTCAATGAATGATATAAAATATCTAACTGTGTAATGAGTTGTATTCAGTATATCAGATAACTAGTACCCATAACACAAGCTCTGCTTAGCTTGAGTCAAGATGATGCTGTGTGTGTCCATCATTATTTATAGTTATTTTATATAAACACAAATTAAAACTGAAATTCTGTGCTACAAAGGTTTGTCCGAAAGGAAATTAATAAAGAAATCCGACCATACGGGATATATAGCTACTAGTTGTTCTTACTGATAAATTATCGGATCTACTTATGTTTTTTTCCATATTATGTTTATTGTAACGTGTCGTATCAAATGAATTATTTTAATTATTTTCAGCCACGAAGAGAGAGAGAGAAAGAGATAGATGTCCGTAGGTAGGTACTATTCTTTCTCCCGAATGGGGCATGCGAAACAGTGTCCCATTGATTCACGACCCTTTCTCATCACTCAGCTTACAAGATTTGTGCTTACACCCAAACATTTGTTTATATTCGCAAGTGGGCAATTTTGTATTCGTTTTTCAAATATTTGCGACGTAAACAAGCATTATTTTCGTCTCAACTATAATTAAACATGACAAGTCTTTTCTACACGAGTTGCTGCGGAGACGTAAATATTATGAATTGAATGACATATAGCGGTAAACGTGGGAGAGTAGGCTTGTGCCGTATCTGATGTGACATTTATTACGGTTTATGTAATAATTTGTTGTATCTACCTGTTATCTTTTCGCGCGGCGCATGTATGACTCAAACTTACTACAATGCTTACTACTTTATTTATTATAATTACGTTAATCAAAGGAATTTTTAAAAGCCCTTTTTATTGTTTATGATATCTATCATAAGCTTTATTTTAATCCCTCTGAATTAATTTTAGGTTTATTATTAAGTTTCGTATAATTTATACAGAGAAGCGAAAACAAAGTTCGGTGGCCACGACCAAGAGCAACTTCGCTATTCTGCATAAAGGAAATAAAAGTAAACTATTTTATGGGCATTAAAATGAAGCTTGTGATAGGTATCATAAACTGTATGAAATTCCATAAAAGGACGATCATAAAAGACGTCACGACCACATCTCCTCACTAACGTCAAGGAAACACCTCAGGTTGGACATTATTTTTAGGTCACAAAGAAGACCTGTCTCTTTTCACGAGAATCATTATAATTAGGTACGTATTGTTGGTAAATCTCTAAAATAAAACTCAAACTGTACATAAAAACGGTAAAGTTTTTTTTTTATGATTTTTTTAAAAATTATTAAAATTTTACCATTTTTCCGCAATTATAATTTAATTTTAATCAACCTCATTAATTACGTTATACAACATCAGAATGTTTCCACGCTGTTTTGTAGGAAATTTCATGGAGAATCCAAATATATATAGATGTTATGAGGTGTTAGTAGATAATAATCAAGAAATAAGCGAAATAATGCATTATGATGCATTTCCGCGGATTTTCCGCGGATTTTGCGGAAGTACCTGCCACACAACGGAGATAGCGGGGCGCGGGGCGTGCCACATGAGAGGATAAGTAGGTAAAAAATTAAACACGGAGTTATTAAAAATTGTACGAATGACTGCTTTCACCACCTCATCACGGATTCCGAGATTCGATTTCCAAAAGCTCGTTAATGTTGCATTTTCGATTCACTAGGCTGTAAATGATATAGCTTTTTCTCATAAAATGTAAGCTATAGAAGGAATCTACTAAATAATTATTTTGAAACTATCATGATTGACAACTAGCACTTACTCAAAATGGGAAATTATATATATTTAATTTTGTATTTAATTTCAATTGGTGTTTACAAAATAGGAGTTTTAACCTATCTTATGTACCTACTACTACGATTACTATGGTAAGACAAAGAAGCTACTTAAGACTACCTAATAAGTGAGTACTAATTTAATTTATATAAACATAGTTAATAAGGAAGGCAAAAGAGTCATAGCAACTACGTGCATAGTGCATAGTCTACTCTGTGTGTTTTAAATAACAAGTTTTGCCTACTTCTTTTATTTAAACATATATGTTGTGACACACTGACTCCTCGCTGTAACAAAGTATGAACTTATAATGTAGACAGATATATAAATAGGTAGGTACCTAATGTCAAATATCTGTTTACCTATGATGGAGTCTAAACGCCGAAGTCGGCGACACAGCCGGGCGGATTGGTGCGACATTGTAAGAATCACATCACAGTAATATTATAAATGTGAAAGTTTGGATGGATGGATGGATGTTTGTTACCTCTTCACGCCAAAACTACTGAACGGATCGGTCTGAAATGCTTACAGGTAATTATAATCCTGGAATCAAACAGGCTACTTTTTATCCCATAAATAAGTTCCCATGGGATAGAAATCACCTTTAAACGTTTCTATAGAAACAACGCGTGCGAAACCGCGGGCATAAACTAGTCTATATATATAAAAATGAAACCCGTTTTCCTTGGTCACGGCATCACGCGTGAACGGCTGGACCGATTTCGCTAATTCTTTCTTTGTTGTGTTTGTTATTGTCAGGAGAAGGTTCTTATGAAAGAAAAAATTAAGAAAGTTGGAAACATAAATTTCCACGGGGGCGAAGCCGCGGGGCGTAGCTAGTATTCTACAATATTCACAGATACAGTGTTCTATCAAGTTTTCGGCGACGACAGTCAAATAATTTAGGTAAAATAGTTGGTAAGGAGCATTCAAAGCTTTACTTCTAGTTATGTAACATATTATCGAAGAGGAATTCAAAGTGTGGGCAACGAGCACGAGCATCGATAAGGTCACTTCGTATCGATGATGTGTAGGTATGCAATCGGTCTTTTTGTAGTCAAAAGACGTGAACTGTGATGGCCTATGAGAAAGGGTATCTCTTAATATCCTAAGGTCGTGGAATACCTTTAGAGCCAAAGTTTTTTTTATAATGTGCTCTTTATTTGGACGATCTTGTGTAGAATATAGTTGCCATAAAGTAGTAAGAGTTTGTTTGATTTAATTATATATAGGGATAGTGAGCAACCAGAGCTGTCCGACTCACTGACAGTGGCCTAATCTAACTACTACATACAGTTAGCTACAACTAGCTAGCTCATAGGTAGCCTAAGATACAGGGTTCCTTCAATTATGGTCGTCAAGAAATCTCTGCAAGGGATAAGACCGCCAATTGCAGGATTATGATAGTTAGTCTATAAGAACTTCTTGTACCTACCTTAGACAAATCTTTCCTGCAATAAAGCTTTTTATTATATTTATTATTATATATTAATTACAATGATTTTTTTTTGTATAACAACCTCTTCCTTACCATGCTAAACTTTGTCCCGGGACTCATAAAGGGTTGCCAATATGTGCGCTTAATCGACTTACGCGACCCTACTCTAAGCAACGAACAACATTCATAATTTTAATAAAGTACCCAGACGGCGGCGATCCCTTCAATATGTGACAAGTACGAGTAGGAACTTTAATGTTGAACAGTTATTATGTAAATGAGGACATTATAAGGTCCTATTTTACAAACCTGAGGGTTAACAGCACGGTCCAGGGTTAATACTTCATAACAAGCCACGTTTTCAATCTCGTTTTTAGGGTTCCGTACCTCAAAAGGAAAAAGGAACCCTTTTATAGGATCACTTTGTTGTCCGTATGTCTGTCTGTCTGTCCATCTGTGCCCCCTTTTCTCAGGAACCGTGGACGTATCGAGTTGAACTTAACGTCAAGTACTCAAGTCCGTAACTTGGAGCCGCCATACAAATAAAACTTCTAGTCAATGCACTCGTTACAGTTACACAAGTTACAGCCGTTTATGTCCGAGTATTTTTAAAATTTCCAAGGGAATCACATGCACACAAAACCTATAGGGTACTTTCCATAGACCTAAATCATGAAATTTGGTGAGCAGCGAGGTCTTATAGGACAAGTAAAGGAAAAAGGTTTATTCATAAAAAAATACTTTTGATTCTCCCCATAGACCAAAACCGATAGGGTACTTCCCGTTGACGTAGAATCACACAATTTGGCAAGAAACAAGGTCTTATCGCACAAATACAGGGAAAAATCGAGAAACGGGAAATTTGTAGTTAATTCACAAAAAAAATGTTTGATCCTCGCCATGGACCAAAAAAGTACAGGGTATTTTGTGCTATAAGACCTTGTTTCTTGACAAATTGTGTGATGAAAAAAGATCATGATTCTAGGTCAACGGGAAGTAGATCCTTCCCGTTTACCTAGAATCATGATCTTTTTTCTCATGCCTCCTAAAACCAAAATTAATAAAACGTCAAGGTCGCGAGTACGACTCATACTTGAGTACCGAGGGTTCCGTATAATTATCAGATCTTGTTTCTTGCCGAATTTCATGATTCTAGGTCAACGGGAAGTACCCTTTAGTTTTTGTATGCGTGTCATTCCCTTGGAGATTTCAATATATTCGGGCATCAGCGGCTGTAACAACATTCATAATTATTTCCGTGTCAGTGTTTAGTATTATAATTTGACCTTTTCTAAGTGTTTTTGGAAATAAAGAGTTTTTGATTTTGATTTTTGTAAATTTTGATTACGTAGACTTAGAAATTTGATTTATGTATGGCAATCGATCCTCAACCAACGTCAGTGCTCCTGATTTGGGTGAGGAAATGAATAACTTAAAAATTTACACATGAACCTGTTAGTGCGGAACGAATTAAAATTGTGTTGTGCGTAACTGGCTAGGATACGCTTAATGATAATGTGCGATACTTTATGGTTTTAATTAGATTTTAGAAAGGCAAATTGATTTTATTTAGAAAGCAACATTTTTTAACAGTAGTAGTGTTTCCTACATGGCGTAGTACGAATTGGACATATCGCCCGCACAAGACATAGATATAGACATAGACATAGACATAGACATAGACATAGACAGACATAGACATAGACATACCATTTATTTGCCACAAACCAAGAAGAAGGTACCCGTGGATAGTTATAGGCGGTAGATGTTGCAGTAGGTGTATTAGAGACTACACACCAGAGTCGCCGGCCCGCTGACATAGCGCATCCCTCATGTTTGCTGAGGCCCAGGTTGATGGCTTTCACGCCATCATCCGCAAAAAAACCGCCTCATTGTTGCGTAGAACGTGGAGCAGTACCAACACCATCCTGAAGATTGTAGGCAGTAAGTTTGCTTCGCCCATCATGCAGTCTTACTCAACCTAACTCTTTGGATTCTGTTGAACGGCTGCGCAACTCTTGTAATTAATTAATAGTATTTTGTATCTTTATTTTATCTTTGATTTTTTGTTATGTTTTGTGTGTAATGTGCCTTATGGACAAAATATGTCTGACTCAATAAAAAAAAGTTTTTGCTCTGTGTGTTAAGGTTTTCTTAGCACTAGTCAATTTTTTAGATTTAAGTTCAAGTCAATTTTTTAGACCTTCATGATACACCGTCGGCCACATCTTCGCTTTCTTTCAGGTGAGATTGCGGTCAAACAAAAGTATATTGTCCATAAAAAAGAAGAAACAGAGTCCAAACCAAACCAAGTTGACATAGCAGCCGGCGGCGGCGGCGGACTGCAAAATCCATACACCAAAATATCACAAAAATTCGCCATGTAGTTACCACACTGTCTTACCGAAATGATTCTCTAAGGACCGACCAACACACTCTACCCGCCAACGCTGCCCAGCAATACCTCAATCAAACTGCAGCCAGCAATTTAAAGTTGCTGGAAACTTCCATAATATCTTATACGTCAGAGATTCCCACTTATGATCAAGTGAAGTTGTAAGCCCGCTCCTATCTAGGCTTAGGGATTTGTGCACCGGGAGTAAACACGGGAGCTGGGCTATGAGAGCTGCAGCTGAAAGTAAACAGCTGGAGCATTGGATTGACTTGACCAGAAATGCTTGGTAATCCGACCACTGGTCTATGAAAAGGTCCTTTTACTTAGTCCGTTGACTCTAGGTTAAACGAGTCGCTCATCCTTCCATACAAACGTGGAAGGGTAACTACTACGCTGTTTGATGATGACCATCCAAAATTAAGGATAATATCAATTTATCTCGTCATTATATAAGATTATACAAGTTTGTTACACCCAAA
This sequence comes from Eupithecia subfuscata, assembly GCA_963564075.1. Lineage (NCBI taxonomy): Eukaryota > Metazoa > Arthropoda > Insecta > Lepidoptera > Geometridae > Eupithecia > Eupithecia subfuscata. The sequence goes on along the minus strand of OY751116.1, from coordinate 1,782,496 downwards.
ACCGTAAAAAAAGTATGCTTCGAAAAGTAGAATGTTCTAACCTTTCGTATTTTACACTGATTTTAGCCCGACTTTGGTCGAAAAGAAATAATATACGGAGAAAGAAAACTCTAAAATAAAGCCCGTACTTACTTAGTTTAGTTATTCGAAAGTCGAAATAAATTTATTTTGAAAAGATACACTCAATATTTTTTCTTTAATAACCCTTGTGCTAAAAGTCTGTTCCCATTTGAACGAATGAATCATTGTGCGTGCATTTCATCCTAGCGCGCAGGTATGTCTACTATGTTAGGTGAGATAGCATACATTTAGGCCGCGTTCACCAATAACTGTCCACTGTATTAAGTATATCAGTCATCTTGTACCTATATCACGAGCTCTACTTTGCTTAAAGATGATGCTGCGTGGATTGTCCAGCTATTTTTAAATAAACAAAGAATCACATCCAATTAGACCTCCAGTTTTAACCTCGCGCTCTAAGGCTCTGCGCACATAAATACCACTACCGCATAGCACAATTTTCATTCAAATATGCGCTTACACTCGAAACATTTAGATGCATTATAATATTGACGAGATTCTCGAAATTGTTTCCGAGTATACTTACCTTGGGCAAATTCTGCAGTTAGGTAAAAATAATTTTGAGAATCAGGCCAAGAGGAGGATCCAGCTAGGCTAGGCAGCGTTTGGGAAACTACGTCGGGTCTTCTCGTCATCCATACCGCAATGCTTGAAAACGAAAGTCTTCAATCAGTGCGTCCTACCCGTCATGACCTACGGAGCTGAGACGTGGACACTCACGGTAGGGCTGGTCCACCAGTTCAAAGTCGCTCAGCGAGCTATGGAAAGAGCTATGCTCGGAGTCTCTTTGAAGGATAGAATTCGTAACGAATACATCCGACAGAGAACCAAAGTTATCGACATAGCTCAAAGAATTAGCAAGCTGAAGTGGCAGTGGGCCGGCCATATCTCGCGAAGAACCGACAACCGCTGGGGTAAACGAGTTCTTGAGTGGAGACCACGACTTGGCAAACTTAGTGTAGGACGCCCTCCGGCCAGGTGGGATGACGATCTGCGAAAGACTGCAGGCAGATGCTGGATGCAGCAAGCTGAAGACAGGGCGCTATGGCGCTCATTAGGGGAGGCCTATGTCCAGCAGTGGAATAATATAGGCTGATGATGATGATGATGATGATATATTGACGGCATCTGATGACAGACAGCTCGTGTCACTCGTTTGAAGCTTGTGGGAAGCCATTTTTTCAGTGTAAAATATACCTAAAGATGGCGAGTTTTCGCCCATATTTGAATGCACAATTTGGGGTCTCTGGTAGCCGCATTGAATTAATATGCGCAGAGCTTAAAACGGAGTTTCAACGGTGGTCAAGACAAAACTCAACGATCCGGGAGTCTACACTCGTCGACTGTGTGGACCGACTTTGTTGTGTGGGTGTTTTATGACCACCCATCTATTTCAAGGCAAAAGAGTTTTATAGCCGTCTACAGACAGCCTACAGACAGTTTTGTGTAAGAATAAAGATAATTTGAAGGCATGTGGGCTAGCTGTTTTAGTTTACATGGTGTCGGCACTCTCCAAGTTGCGACGAAGATTTGAGTGCTTCTCAACAATTACTTGCATATTTGAAACGCAATATGCACCGGAGCTTGATACGCGAATATCGACTCTGTGCAGATGTTGCATGGTGGTAAGTGTGGTAATATTCAAATCGATGGTACTGATAGAAACTTGTTGATTATAATAAACTGTTTTTTTTTCAACACTCTCGCTTAAAAACGGTGACTTCGCTGCTCAAAAACAGTCAACTTGAACAAAAAATAATCAACTTGTTGAAAAAAGTAATTTAAATTCGGAACAATGCAACCTTCATAAAAAAAATATTATGTCCGTTCGTGGTTTGAAAGAGTTTTGTAGCATTACCCTCCTAGGTTGTTGACCAAAATAAGTTTCTGACATTCGACCTCTTTCATAAATTACACAATAGTTATCGGTTCGTGCCTATTAAGTCCCTCGCTACCTCAGCAATCAGCAGTCAACTTTAGAGCCACTCGCTACGCTCGTGACTCTATTCTATACAGCTTCCCTGGCTCGGGATTTAATGTAGGCACGTTCAACAAAAAATAGTTTTACCCACTTGTTGAGCAAATAACTATTTTCTTCTTAAAGGCTTTGTCGCACTTGCTATTATGACGCCCTGGTGAGTTAAACAGAACAAAATAAAATCAAATATTATAAACTAAATCAACCAATAAACAAGTTCTCCAGGAATTAACTACGATTTTACTCGGTCCTAAAACGCTTCATTCATTTTTCCCTCGTTCGAATTCGTAAATATCTCTGCGCGTGTGCAGTTACCTCCTCAACCTCAACAGCCTGTATTGGTCCACTGCTGGCCGCAGACCGCCCCCTGATAAGCGCCTTGTTGGCTTTTATCTCCTGGGGGTAATGCCCATAATCCCCACGCTGGGCATGCGGGTTGGGGATCGCAGTTCGGTGGTAGAATTGTTCTGCAGGGGGCGCTGCTGCCCGCCCTCGGTGGATATCCCTTAGTCGCCTCCTACGACACCCGCGGGAAGAGTTGGGGTGGTGCAAATTCTAAGCCGACACCACACAGCACAGTGTGCAGTTAAGCGTTTTTAAAGTTTTGGTTCTTTTAGCGATTACCTTTCTCTTTTCCGTGATTGTTATCGGTTTTTATTATGTTTCATACGTCTATGCTTTAAAAAAAAATCTTGGATTGTAGAACCGACTATTGGTAGGTTCTATGGTACAGGTAGGTCATCGTTTTTTTTTACAATAATTTAGAACCTCAGTTGATCCCGGTACCCTTTTTTCTTGTAGGTAAGACAGAGACACCTTGTTGATAAGCAAATTAAATGATTTGGTGATAATATCCACGAGAGCATTTAAAATTATCCACGAAATCATGTTTTGTGTCGTTAACAGCCTATAATTTTTGCCAATTATTTCGTCAAAAATCCTGCGATAAAAAACAAAACAAACATTTGTTTCGTATAGGTGAAGTTTGTCAAGTCACTTGATAAATGATCGCAAGCTTCAGTATGAAGAGCACAATTTACAAAATGTAATTATGCTCGTGAGTATACAAAGATTCTGCTCCTCGGCACTTTATAATACAAAGTGTTGCGATCACTTTAAAATTCTAACACGCTAGTCTGTGATAGTTTGAAATATTAAAGTGACTCTGAGATTCTTACCATAAAGCAAGAATGCAAACTGATATAAGCAGTTTGTAATATTTTATGAATATTTTTTTTCACATAATTTAAATAAATAATGCTTAACAATTCACACAGCATTATTTAGCACCAAGCTAGGCAGAGCTTATGTTATGGGTACTAGATAACTGATATACATTATACTACTAGCTGACCTGGCGAACTTCGTACCGCCCTCACCTTTTAAACGTTTCCTCTAAAATGATCCGCCATTTATTGAATTCATTTGTTACAAAAATGTGATAAATGAAGAACCGCTCGACCGATTTTGTGCCAACTTCACATAAACCATCTACTATAGTCAAATAGTCCGAACAGAGCCTAAATATTTGGTTTGGATAGTTGATCCCGTTCTTCAGTTATAAAATTACAACGAAAAGTGGCATTGATTTGTATATATTGATTGATACACTACATAGATAGATTTTTTTATCATAATATAGAAAAACATCCAGAACACCCTGAACAAATATCTGATCGTATAAACATTTGTCTCGAGGTGGGAGAATCGAACCCGCAACCTCCTGCGTCGCAGGCGGACTGTCGCCCGCTACGCCAGAGAGGTCATCAATTTAATAATATTATCTCAATGTTTCGCATTTTGACGGGACTTTCCCGGAGTGTAGGTTTAAGCTTGTTGCTCATCCGGAAAGCACCACTGCAGCAAAGCACAAAAGATGTGCATTCAAATGTGAGCCATAACTCGTATCATTTAGATGAATTTTATATTGACGGTATCAGATGACAGACAGCTCGCAGACCACTCGTTTGAAGCTTTTGGGAAGCCATTTTGGTACTGTAAAATGTATCTGAGTATTGATTAACGAGCGCAGAGTTTTACGCACTATAACGACAGAAACCTTGCAATATTTTATTACTTTTGATTTAAACCTTTTGTCATATCAAATGGGATATCAAATGAATAGATTCGGTTTGTACATTTTTATAAAGTTTAAAAAAAATCGGGGTTTCATCCTATTTTAATATTTAGATAGTCGAAAAGAAAATTAATTTCCCCATTAAAAATCAGCAAAATCAAAAACTCTTTTTTTCCATAATACAATAAGTGTACACTTAGAAAAGGTCAAATTATAAAACTAAACATTGACACGGAAATAAAGTGATATTTTAGATTTTTGTCTTTCTTGTCCTCATCTCTGCAGTTCGCAGAACAATACATCTAAAATGTTTGTAACGTTTGTAGATACTCAAAAAACGAAGTTTTGACACACTCGCACTTGATGGTTCTTATTTAAAAGTTTTCTTACTCGTTGACCGCTTTTCAACTGTAAATAAGCCCTCTTCAGTATGGCAGGGAAGTATGGATACATACATCACCCTAAGTCGAAGCACTAATCAGGGGCTTCACTGTGGCCCATTAAGTGATGCCTAAACTACTCAAGAAACCTTCCATCCATTGTATAGAATTGCGATAGGTTTGTCCAAAGACCAGACATAATCGCTTAGATTATGTAGGTGATTTTCAACCTCTAAAGTCGGAATCCCTGCGGCTCGAGAGATTATCCCTCATCAAGAAACCAGTGGTTAAATCACCTCAAATCAAGCAATCATAGCTCCTATTGCGTAACATTTCAAGTTTCTAACCTCCGGGACTTTAGAGGAACCTACTGAACGATTTTTGCGATTTTCAGAAAGCACTGCTCGTTTTTGACGACCTCTGTGGCGCAGCGGGCGAAGGTCCGCCTGCGACGCAGGAGGTTGCGGGTTCGATTCCCGCCTCGGGACAAATGTTCGTACGATTTGCAGATATTTGTTGAGGAGTTCTGGATGTTTTTCTATGTATAATAAAAATACCTATCTATGTAGTCTATTGTATTATGTATATCAGTTATCTAGTACCCATAACACAAGCTCTGCTTAGCTTGGGGCTAGATAATGCTGTGTGAATTGTCCAGCATTATTTATTTATTTATTTATTTTATTAGTGGATAATTTACTAGGTAGATCAGCTGTGGGGTCGCTGTAGGGTAAGATAATCGATCCGTGGAGATTGTAAGGGCTATCTTTGCTTCGGGAAGCGATTGGAACTAAGAAATATACTAATTTCAATCGTGAAGACGCTTTCAGACTCTCTGCCTCGTGGAATCCAGTTATAGCTAAGTGTACTCGTCGTAGACCGGTTTCTCAGTGCGTCACGGACACGGTTAGTGTTGTGTGCCGTCCGAGTGTGCGAGATTCCTATTTCTGAAGCACAAGTGAGGGTAGTTGCAAATAATGCTGCCCCAGCTTTGCAGACGGTAGTTCCAGTACTCCAGTCATACCGTGACCACGACAGAGTGTGAACCTGTTGAAACGTCGGGAAATATAGGTAAATAAACGCGATGAATACCCGTGAATGATAATAATAAATAATGCTGGACAATTCACACAGCATTATCTAGCCCCAAGCTAAGCAGAACTTGTGTTATGGGTACTAGATAACTGATATACTTAATACAATACACTACATAGATAGATATTTTTATTATACATAGAAAACATCCAGAACGCCCTGAACAAATGTCTGCAGATCGTACAAACATTTGTCCCGAGGCGGGAATCGAACCCGCAACCTCCTGCGTCGCAGACAGACCTTCGCCCGCTGCGCCACAGAGGTCGTCAATAATGAACATGCTTCCCCTAAACAAGGGGGGTTTATCTGAATCTGCACTCTTGGCAGCCGGATTGGTGAACGCAGTAGAGATTTTAAAATACGTAGAAAGAAGCGGCTGGCCTTCCTCTGGTGGGCTCCCTTAGTGGGCTCTAAGACATCCACGGGGTGAGTTAGTTGAGTCGATTCTTAAGGAGTGCACATATAGCCGCACCTCTCCAACTCAGGACTCGCACCACTCTGACTCAAATCGTGTTGCCCGCACGCTTTCCACGCGGCTACTGCTAGCAGCCAACGCGCTGTCGCTGTGGCGACACTAGCACAAAGCTTTTTCAACCCAATTCGTTCCTAGAGTCCCTACCACGCACGATCCGGCCAAGCACGTCAAGTCCGCTGCGTGCTGCGTGGCAGCAGCGGTGTGCATTTAATGTGCGCAGAGCTTTACGCCGCGAATAGCACGACCGGAAAGAAGACTAACCGGAAATTCACAGATTTTCTTTGTAATAGATTATAATTAGTGTTTAATGGTGTTGGAGAAGTTATATCGGAACTCGTTATGTAATAGTATTTATGAGATTGGGTAAGGGTTTCCCATTCGAAGAGACCTCGATCCGTGCTCATAACTATAAAACATGAGTCCTAGCAAACTCCAGCAACTGCGGTTTGTCAGTTTAACATAAATTGAGGTTTCAAAGTTCTTGTAAATTAAGTAGGTATCTTCCTTCAGCAGACCGTCCCGGAAACTTCAGAGCGATGAAACTTTAACTCAGTTGAATGGAAGTATTTAAGATTCAAATAAGTGGAGTTCTTTCATGACTGCTTCTCTGTAATCGCGAACTAGGTATCTGTGTTTGAATACTTGTTTCCATTTACTGGTTCCCAGTAGGTATACTGGGAGTTACCAATGAAAATTAATTTATATTTCTTATTGTTAATAATTAACGCTCGTTAACCTCGATTTCTGTCTATTAATTATGCACAAAACTAAAACCACTTTTCCCTGAAAACAAATTATCCTCACATCAATCATCCCTACACTCAGTTTCAGAAGCGGAACCCCCGCTTTTTGGCTTTGGTACACACAATAGGAAGCAACTTGTATAATAGAAACAAATTAGAACTAGTATTTACAATTATAACGGTTGAGCTAATCTGCGGACTGTTAAATACAATCTAGAGGTAGCTCAACCGCAGGAAAGCCTTTAGTTTTACTCGTAGATAGTGACTAATCGTTCTTTGTTTCCGATGTTATTATCTACTTTTCCCCATGAAATTACCTTTGAAGGATGAAAACTCCTCTCAAGAGGGAAAAAGAACACGAAAAAAAGTTGAGGCGGATATCTGTAATTTTTTACATTTGAGACCAGTTTTCCTAGTGTGAATCTTCAAGGGAAAACTGGAATAAGCCCTTGACACAGTGAAGAAGAGTTCATTTTCTCGTCCTCCATACAGCAATGCTTGAAAAGGAAAGTTTTCAAGCATTGTGTCCTACCCGACATAACCTATAAGGAGCTGAGACGTGGACACTACCGGGAGTGCTGGTCCACCAGTTTAAAGTCGCTCAGCGAGCTATGGAAACAGCTATGCTCGGAGTCTCTCTAGAGGATAGGATTCGTAACGAAGACATCCGACAGAAAACCAAAGTTATCGACATAGCCCAGAGAATTAGCAAGTTGAGGTGGCAGTGGGTCATGTCTTGCGAAGAACCGACCACCGATGTGGCAAACGTAATTTAGGGCGCCCTCCAGCCAGGTGGATTGAACACCCACGAAAGACTGCAGGCAGATGCTGGATGCAGCAAGCTGAAGACAGGGCGCTATGGCGCTCATTAGGGGAGGCCTATGTCCAGCAGTGGACTAATATTGGTTGATGATGATGATGATGACTGTAAAGCATAGAAGGTAGGTAGTAGTATTTTCGCCTATGTCTGCAACTAGACTCGATTTGATAATTCGATTTTTCAGAATCTTCACTCTACTCTGCCGTTACTAATTGACTGTCAGTCAGGAAAATATTCCTCCATAGCAAAATCGGATGATTAAGTAAAGCTTTTTACTCGTTTCTGGTAAGTCGGCCCCTTACTTTAATGACTTCTATCTAATTTAATTTTCTTGATTACTTTCTCGTCTCGTTTTCATTTCAGTCGACCTCGCGTGTTTATTCAATGAAGCTGTAGCAGGGATTATGACAGTAAAGGAATAGAGAGGAGGGAAATTTATTTGCGCACACGCTTGTGCACTATAATATGTCCTGGCCGGAAATTTGGCTAGGAGGAAATCATCGGCAGGGTTCCGTCGAAATGATAATAGGTATAGTTCAGAATATACACAAGTTGTAAATGGGCGAGTATAATGCTAGATACCATTCTCTACCTGTTAAGCTTTGGATGGCGTGGACAACAATTCAGTAGGTAGTGCTAGATTACAAAATTTACAGAAAAACAAAAAAAAAATATTAATTTATGTACAATTAACAATTCGTGTCTTTACCATTAACATAAATAAGTACACATACAAACAGAATAAAATAAAGGTACTAGTCACATTTATACCTAGTTATTAGATACATACACAATAATAGATAAATATATTTTATGCACCGAATTATTCTCGCGAAAGAAAGTGATATAGTTTCGTTGTCGCCCGTAGCACACTTCCGTTGCGAAACGTAACAGTGGAACGGCAGTAATTTCGCCATGTCTTGTAGGAGAAGCGGCACACTAGCGGCACGAAACTGCCTGTTCTAACGCATAGATTTGAGTCTTTCCCCGCGCGGTTTCGTCGATCTGCTCCGACGTCAGCCACACCTCTGCTATAGTTTCACAACTCACTCAACTTTCACAACAGCCAATGAGAAGTCTTAGTTTTTTAGTTTCACAACTCAAACTACACTTGATCGCTGCGGAATTCATGCAGCGGTTCCGCTGCTCGTATTCCGCAGCGGAGGTGTGCTACGGGCGTGTATGTATTCTATACATTTTCGCAGCGTTTGGAATTACTAACAAAGGACAAACGATTTTTGGATAGATTTTTATTGAAAACTTAACGTTACTTCTCGGTTTAAAGAAATTTATTCTCAAAAAGACAATGGTGTCTATTCAGATTTCACGAACTAGCCTAAACTAAACTAAATTTTAAAAATAGAACCATTTTAGTACGTGTGCTATTCAGATGATGCCATTTTAGTGCAAACTATACTAATTATAGTTTGACAGGACTAAACTTGATTTTAGTTACTCAATTTAGTTTAGAAGCCGCTTTTCGTATTCTGTTGTACCACATAAGTGACAGATTTACACTAAATTCGACTATAAACAGTTTAGTTTAGAACACTGTAAAATTTTGCCTACTAAATATAGTTGGTATGGCGGCAGTTCATGTAATTTTGATTTTTTTGACATTTTTATAATATTTGAGAAAAACGCCGCTTAACTTTGTAAGAAAGAGTGGTAAAAATTCAAAGAAATAATTAGATAGGCGCAATGACATAAAATCAAAGGTTTTGAAAGGCCAAGTTAGCAGGCAGGGCTCTTTCCCGCGCAAATGTTTTTCCGAAGCGCGAAATTCGTAAATTTATGTTCTATCTCTACAACAATGGAATAAGTGGTAGCGGCAATTGTTGGTGCAGAAGATAAGAATAAGGTAAGCAAGTTTTACCCAATAAGCAGTGAATTTTTGAATAGTGTAACCTAAAACTTTACCTACAACAAGCGGGTGTTTATTTTTGAACAGAAATTACGATGAAAAGCTAAGAAATATAAGGTATTTTGCCAACCCCTTTGAAATCCCTGAAGCCAAGTTCGCAAAACTGTTTCGAGTTCCTAAATCTGGTGCTCTAATCATTATCAGGACACTAGATGATTTAGGTTTTTAGGTAACATTATGAGTAGTAGGTACCTACCATAAAAAACCTGTAAGTACTTATATTAAATAAAAACCTACTTATCAATTTTCAGGTGTTGGCCATGCTACAGTTTTTGACCCAAGGAAGCTACCAGGCCGCTGTTGGCCAAGACAATTTGTTGGGTACTATAAGCCAGCCAACAGTAAGCAGATGTCTCGACGTAGTTAATAAAAGCATCGTGCAAGAACTCCGAAGCCCGTCTCATCAGAAAAATTTAATTAAATCAAGTTTTATGTATTAAGTGTTTAAGTTTTGAGGGACCTATAAAATACTAGCTTTGGCCCATGGCTTTGCACACGTTTCACAAGCTACCTAGATATACTCATGTGTTAGATTAGATACTTATCAATAGCAATGTAGGAGTAATTTCCTTAGGCCGTCTATAATACTTGATTTTGAAATAAATTTATGATTCACTATGAATGTAAGCAGGTTAACTAAATACCTAGTTTGTGTTTGTGTTATCTTTATATAATAGTAAATGCATCTCTGTTAGTAGGTCAAAATTGATGAAATGTAGGGAAATTAACTTATCGGCTTTCAAGCAAAACAATAATTATCAAAAATGTCGCGGTTAGTTACAGAAACCAGGCATAATTAAAACACTAGTCTGTTTTTACATTTTATTTGGTATCATATTTACAGTACATTCTCCTCCTCCTCTAGTTGAATAACTGGTGTAGGTGTAGCCAGTGCTCGAACAGCATCTGCCAATATTCTAGCAGCTTGTACAATTGAATCCGCCAATAGGCGGCTGTTGGCATTAAGTGTCTCCACAAGCTGAGCGTTTGCTGATGGGCGGGGACGGGCAGATCTCTGCGTCTGGCGCCGGCGGCTCCGGATGGGCCCAGACGCTGGCGACCCAGGTTCTTGGACCTCTCCTTCGTCCAAAACCAACAGCGTAGCCGCAGGTTGTTCAGCTGGGGAGACTGTTATTTGTTTGCAAGCCCTAAAACAAAACATACACTTTAGTAGGTATATACCTAAAAGAAACCTACCTAAACCTCGTAGAGCCAGAGTAGTATACATGCTCATTGCTCTGTATGGATATTTAAAGTAGCTTTCCCTGTACCTATATCTTATTTATCCTTGCATTTTACTAACATTCCCTCAGGCATGAAAAGATAATAGACACAGATACAAAATTAAAATACCCACCTACTTAGTACCTACACAGATAGCTAGACAACGATAGGTATGTAATGGTAACTTACAGCTTCTAAGGCAGCGAAACCATGAACGGAGGCAGAGCCGACGATATCCAATATATTGTCATCCAGGGCATTGATGGTTCGGCCGTCAGATGGTCCGCCTCCAGTTGCAGTTAACGCTTGACCAATCTCTCTGGCCTTCCTTTTTGTTTTGGCAACCATGATGCTCCAGATCTGTAAACATCCAAAGATTTCAAAAACAATAGTACAAAAGCAATACTTTTATGAAGTAGGTAGGTACCTATATTTTTACCTGGAGAAAAATCAGCGGGTAGGTACCTATTTACCTATCATTATATTATAGGTACCTAAGTAAATCATTATTATGGACTTACATGTTGCCACTATTCCGCTGACCTGCTGCAGCCATAGTGGTTCAACTGCACACTGAGCGAGGCCCACATGTCTTTATACTGTTGAGAGGCTTGATTTCCTATAGGAAATAAAGAACGTCAGAAAATACATAGGTACATAGCAGTAATAAATATTGTAGCAGAGCTTAAATTGTTAGTTTACAGTAAGATCCAAAACCCTGTAACTACGTAGGTACGGGTTTTAGATGTAGGTATCTAAACTAATTTTACATAGGAAGGTAAATAACTACAATTATGTAGAGTAAAAAAAAACGTAGGCAAATCATTTTATGCTTACCCCTTTATGAGCGTGGAGTCGCTCAATGAGCAACTCGTGCTGCTTTTTATTGATGCGTTTTCGTTTCGATTGGTCCATTTTCCAAGATAAGTATTATTTTGTATACGTTGTATCACGGGAAATGCAGATTCAAAAACCAATTTTCCCGCAACATAAACATCCCGCGCTAAACGTGCATGCACACAGATAATAAAAGTCGGTCATTCCATTCATTCAAAAATGATGTAATTTCGTACGTCCATGATTCCAAAATCTCTGTCCGGCAACACCTTCAATTCAATTTAAAACGTCGTTATCGAATTTAGGAGCCTAATAATTTTAGAACTGTACTAAAACCGTGTGCAACTGAATAGCGTTTTGAAGGTTCTAAACTAAAATGGTAAAATTTTAGTATAGTTTAGTTTAGTTTTGGGCTGATCCTGAATTGACACCAATGTCACTTACACGAGAAAAAAGTTAATGTAAAGTAGATATAAATTAAGTAGGTTGTTTTCGTACGTCTAATAGGTACTTACCCATCGAATGCATCTAAAAATAATAATCTGCTACATATTCAGCTAGTTGTTTTAAATGCATTGAATGAGTTTAAATTTTTTATAATGGAGGGTATTTTATTGTAGTACTGTGCACCTTCGTACGTAAACATTTTTTTCCGTAGTTTTTGGTACGCGGCTTGGGTAGCGTACTTCTAGCACATATATTAATTTTGACGTTATTTTATTTCATACAAGTTTGGAAATGATCTTGTTTGCTGAATGCAAACATGTAAGATCATTTCCAAATTCATCCACAGATGTAGGAATTCCTACATCTGTGATCTCACCGTGATCTATTCAGTAGTTTAGTAGATCCTAAGTAACAAACATGTTAATAGTCACAACTTCTCTCACGAACCTTAAAAGTTAGAAGGTTTTTTTGATTTCGGTTAACGCACCGCTAGACAAAGTGTGCAGAGTAAATAAATAAATAAATAATGCTGGACAATTCACACAGCATTATCTAGCCCCAAGCTAAGCAGAGCTTGTGTTATGGGTACTAGATAACTGATTTACATAATACAATACACTGCATAGATAGACATATCTTTTTTAATAAACATAGAAAAACATCCAGAACCCCTGAACAAATATCTGCAGATCGTACAAACATTTGTCCCGAGGCGGGAATCGAACCCGCAACCTCCAGCGTCAAAGGCGCCCGCTGTGCCACAGAGGTCGTCAAGCTAAACTAAATAAGAACTCAAGCGCATTCCCTAAACATTTAGATATTTCCGACGGGTTAAGGTTGTCGCATACATAGGCCGCACCGCTCCAGCAGTGTCCACGTGGTGACAGTTAGCAGCAAGCTCGTTGTCCACGCATGCTCGATAAAAAGCCGTATGATCGTACCACTTGCTTCAAGCTAGTAGTTCACGCGACAGCGCGCGTGGCATACATTTGAAGCTTTCGGTAAGCATTTTTGTTCTACGTAGAACCGCTTCTACGCAGAACAAACGGTGGGATGTATGTGCTGTAAGCTTTATTGGTATTTTATATACACGCCCAGTAGAGGCTGAAGTAATAGAGTATGAAGATAAGAACTTTATGATCTCGTAAAAAACATTAAGCCGTTTGACGGTTACCTTTCTGGACAATAGTACGGGAAGGTCTGATTTTATTACCGAAGTTTGATTTACTGCTTGGAAACGTGATTCACGAGAAAGGTTTTTTTTTCACGTGGTTCAGGGAAAAACGTGTAAACGTTTTTGTTTTGGAAGGGTACTTGAATTTTATAGTAGTCTAATATGTAAAAATAAGTCGGGTTTTCATTCCTGACGCTATAACTCTAGAATGCATGAACCGATTTCCACGGTTTTGCATTCGTTGGAAAGGTCTCGGGCTCCGTGAGGTTTATAGCAAAGAAAATTCAAGGCGTGCGAAGCCGCGGGGCGCAGCTAGTCATATATAAAAAGGAATACAAATTTCCAGTTCAATGTAATTTTTTAACTAGGGTACTGTAGGCATAGTCGCCTCGGTGGTGAAACATAATGAACATACACCACTGCCATATCATAACTTTTTAAAATCACACTTCAGTAGATACGTAAGCTGGTTAGCATAGGCGTGGGCTTAGTCCATCAGCGAGGTAAGGAAAGAGCTGTGCTCAGAGTTTCTCATAAGGATAGGATTCGTAACGAATACATACGACAGAGAACCAAAGTCATCGAAGAGCTCCGAGAATTATCAAGCTGATGTGGTGGCCATATCTCGGGAAGTACCGACAACCGCTGGGGTAAACGTGTTCTTGAGTGGAGACCGCGACTCAGCAAACGTAGTGTAGAGACGCCCTCCGGCCAGGTGGTATGACGATCTGCGAAAGACTGCAGGCAGATGCTGGATGCGGCAAGCTGAAGACAGGGTGCTATGGCACTCATTAGAAGAGGCCTATGTCTAGCAGTGGACTAATAAAGACTGATGATGATGACAAGGCTTCATTTTATCCTGAATACAACGCGTGCGCAGTTGCGCAGCCACGGATAGAAACTAAATAATAATGCACATCACAACAATGCCGTATTCTGATGCATTAATAATGCAATAAACACCTTCAAAGAATATGCATTAACTAGTATTAACAGAGTTACTAACAAAAGCATAGTTTAGTATTAGCAATCAGTTTTATTGTTAATTAGTATGCGTACATAAATGATCGTTTGCGTCAGTTTGCTAAGCTGAATTCGATGTACTCTAGAAATTGTTTATTGGGTAATAATTAACGCGATTGGTGCTTGGATGTGTGAAACGGACGGATATGATATTTAATCATACCTGGGTTTTTAAAATTATATCTACCGTTTGATCAAAACAACGCGATACCCGCAGAGCTATTCAGAATCTCTGCTACCGAGTCTTCCGAACGGAATTCAAATACTTTAGAGGTTTTTAATATTTTCTGCTTTCTGCACTGTAAGGAACTAAACTACCAGAAAAGTAGTTTTCAGCAAATCGCAGACCATTTTTTATAAACACAGTCTTATATTATTATGTTTGCCTATGTGTGAGGCTTATGTTCAGCAGTGGACGAATACGGGCTTCTTGATAATGATGATGTTGATGAAGTCAGAATGAAGAAATAACACAAACAATTACAACTAGTATTTACATTTACTATATCTATTTCTTAAAAATCTAAGCCGTCATCAGAAGGCAGAGTGCCCAGAATGCTGGCAGCATTGCCACGTTGAATGGCATTGCTAATTCGTTAAGCGAAATTCATAAGTACCTACCATAAAAATCCGTAAATAAAAAATAAATTATGCAGTTTTTATTATAATAATGCAGCCAGCGTCTTGGGGACGCTTCCGACTGGTGTTGATATGGATCAGTTGAGCTATCTGTAGACTGTTTGCAACAGTCGGCAGTTAGCTCAATTGTTTCAATAGTAAATACTAGTATAATTTTCTTTGTGAATAAATTTATCTCACGACTTATCTCTTACTCTCATAGTTTCGGAATTGACGCCCATCTCAAAAAAATTGGTTGCCTGTAAAGTCGGTATACGGGCGAAAGTTTTACGTGACAACGACTTTTTATGTCTGTCTCTCTCGCTCTTAGGCGGGCTAACCATGCCCGAGTGGAAGGGACGCGTGCCTCTCACTCGCTCTCATTGTGAGCGCATAACGTGAGCGGAGCGTAACGCAGTTTCTTGAAGTGTCACCCGGCAAACCAATTTATAAGACGTTGTCACGTCAAAACCTCCCTGTATACATAAAAAGATTCTTATAAGGTGGTTGTTCCTAAATTAAGAAACTGAAACTGACGAGATATAAATGCATTACCTACGTTCAAAGAAGCATCTCAAGCAAAATACCCAGAACATGGGACCGCCGCGCCGTAACGTTGTCATAGAAATTGAGTTCTGAGTCTTGTTCGTGAATAATTCAAAGCTCTGATTTACTTATTCTGCGCCGTCAGAACCCTATCAGATACTTCGCACGTGTCTGAGGCACGGCTGCACTGACGGATGGTAGATGTTTTAAGGTAAAAAAAGAAAGAAAGAAAGAAAATATTTTTATTTACCTTAAAACTACTATACACTATTAACCTTAAGATTACCAAATAGTTACAAAAAGAAAAAGATTTGTTTTGTGCGTAGCAGCGTTAAAGGCAAATATGGCCCTTCACTCAGCGTAGTGCTGGATGCACACTGATGTGTCCACCCAGCGCTTATTTTCAGTGAAGGCCAGAGAGATTGTGTCACGTCATGATCGACTATTTGCTGCCCGCGACTTCGCACGTGTTGTTTCTATGGAACTGATTTGGGGTTAAAAAGCCTTCGTGTTTCCAAACCTCAAAATAAACAAGACCCGTCAAGTGCGAATTAGGACGAGCGCTCCCAGAAGGTGCTTCAAAAAAATGCTTTTACTTATTAAGACTTTTTAATAAAGTAAAAGAAATTACATTTAAAGATTACAACTAAAATAATCTAGTGTTCGATATGAGAACCAAATTATAAGTAAAGGTAAAGCCGAGTGCCTCGTGGAGTGTCAGTAGGTCAGGCCGGAGGCGGCCGCGGGTGGCGGGCGTCACGTTGTGCTGACTCTGCGTCACGTTGTCGCTGCTTCCACGAGTGGACTTCATTTAGGGGTGCAATTCTGTTGAACTAAGGTGGGCTATTCTGCAGTACTAATGTACTGAGTGCGAGTATGTAACACCTCCCCCCGTACTTCAGCGACTATAGCGGAACGTTTTTCGAGAGAGTCGCTGAAATGTTGTTGTGATCGACCTTGATTTCATGGGGGTGGCAGTTTCTTTCCTTTGTTTCTGAATGGATTCCCGTGGATGGTGGTGTTTCGATCTTTTCCATTGAATGTTCTTGAATGGTTTTTGCTCGAATATTTCGATAGTATGCGAGACCAAGGGCGAGTGCAGCTGCACTTAGAATAATGGTGTAGATGGGTATGGTAGTGTGATAAAGGCTATTGTCCGAGATTTCCTCTAAATTGATTGGTGTCTGCAGGGAAATTTCCTCATTGATGGCGTGTAGATCCCCAAGGTCGATTGAATTCAGGATGACGGGTGAAACTTTGTCGGATTTCCAGTCCTTAGATGTGGATAAGTCCATGATTTTTAACGGATATCCTTTTATGTGATCACCTGAGTTAGAGATAGTGATTGCGGGAGTCCTGAGGTAGCAGTTGAGCGGGATGGTGACTATGTAGCTTCCTTGGAGGATTCTGTGCTGCTCCTGTCCACATGATGTCTTGACTCTGGTCTGGTTGGGAAAACTCACGGTGTAGTGTTTATCGTCGAGTTGTTCCATCGCTTCCCTTGTCAGGATAACGGTAGTCAGCCTGCAGGTTGGATGAAGGTCTTGCTGGATAATGAGCTGGTGAATGCAGTCAGGATTATCCCGAACCATGTTGTTGGACTTCTTTTCGCATAGATACCATGATTGTACCTTCGGACATTCTGTCTCCATGTACATAGAGTCTTCTCCAGAGATTGCTATAAAGGGTTGGTTAGGTATAAGGGCTTGGTGGTGTTTGTTAGGAATAATGGATAATTTGTAAAGGTCATAGGTAACTGGAAAGGCAATCGGCACTTTGTAAACTATAACTACTTCGTTACCCATATAAAAATATCCTAGTTTAATGATGTCGTAAAAATACCTATTTTCTACGTCCAGGATCTCGTCCTTTGAATACATAATCCTAAGCTTATCTAAAATCGTCTTCAAATCTGCTATATTTAATATTGAATGAGGAACCCCCGATAACCTGATAAAAGCTAGAGCGTTTTCGAGTCTAAATATTTCTTCAGACAAACTATCAATATTATCGCTCAAAATTAGAAGATTTTGTGCCATATGGGCGTATTTGATTAGATCGGTTTCCTTATTACTATCACTTTCCATTATAAGATTGAGAATTTTAGCTATCTTCTCTTGATTTTTAGTAATATTACCTAGTATTTTAGAATTTCGCGAAACCCACTCTTTATTTAAACTAATATGATCTTTAATTTCGGTTTCTAATTTATGTTCGTTATCCTTGAGAACTTTGATGGCATTGTTGTATTTAATCGCGTCGGTATAATCTAAGTTACCGGAAATGCTCTTAATTACCGAACCAAGTCCGTCAATCAAACCTCTTTTCTTACGATTAGGCTCAAATGTTTGCAGTTGATCAGAGATTCGCTCTAATTTAGCACTAAGATATTCAATATGAGGCTCGTAAATAGAAAAAGTTTTATTATTTAATTGTGGGCCGAGTTCGGATAGTTGAGTTTTCACTAATGCAATTTGAGAAAAAATGTCATCAAGATTAATGTAATTGAGGAAGGAATGATAGTGGGATACGACCTTAGTTTGGCCTAACTTGAATGGGAGTAAACCAGGGCCTTCTTGTAATGAGTCAATCGTTACATCTTGTCCTTGAGTCAGTTGTAGTGGTAGCGCCAGCAATAGTAGTATCCTGCAACAAAACAGGATCCTTATGGCTTCGCTTAAGGCGAGACTTAGCGACAGGGCCACGTTTCTTTTTCGTGTAAATGTGAATGGGTAAGTCAGCTAGGACTGTATCCTGCGTGTAGCGTGGTGCGAGTTTCTGTCGGTTGGCCATAGGGTTCCGTACGAATACTTGTTGATCAAGGGTATATCCTTTCTCGGGCTCACGGTCTTTATTCCTACTTTCAGTTAACTCAGTCCGATTATGTAAAGATGTTTCATTGATAACGTCATAAACCTGAGTCATACGTTTTCGGTGGTCTTGTAAGTATTGTTGCAGTAAATGTTCAGTCATATCAATGTCCACTGGGTCACGTGGGTCAAAATGGCCCGTAATGAGGTCTATAGGTCGACATTTCGTGAAACTGTGTATGGAGCTATTATAGGCTAATACTGCGTAGGGCATGAGATTAACGGCAGGTTCGTTTTTCCGTTCTAATTTCAAAATTCTGAGATGTTCTAGGATAGTTGAATGGAACCGTTCTACTATGCCATTATCGTTGGGAGTATGTGCAAGTATTTTATGATGCTGTATCTTATGAAGCCTTAAAAATTCTGCAAAAAGTGCGTTCGTAAATTCAGGTCCTTGGTCAGTCACAATAGTTAGGGGTACGCCGTGGTGAGTACAAAAAGTAAGAAGAGCTTGAATGACGCTTATAGCCGTGCCGTCTCTCAAAAGATAAGCTTGAGCGTATTTAGAGAAAGCATCGACCAGCGTGAGGAATTTCTCATTTTGGGCGGTAAAAAGATCAAGATGAAGTATTTCAAAAGGTTTCGTAGGTGGTGGTACAATAGAAAACCTTTGCTTTATTGGATTTCGGTCGTATTTAGCTTGACCGCAGATACTACACTCATTGATATATTTTGTGATAGAATCTTTCATCTTGGGCCAAAAGTACCTATGAGACAAAGCTAAGAAACATTCGGTAATACCACGATGGTTGGTTTTACCTTCATGATAGTTCTTTATGATTTCTTGCTGTCGTAAATAGTTCTTAACATTTTCTAGCTCAATCTTAGTTAAGACTAAATTCATGGCTGAACTGCTGAATTTATTTTGAATGATTGGAATAATTTTGTACATAGCTAGGGGCGGATTTATGATGATTCCTGTCTTTACTTTAGGGTTCACATACTCCTTGATTGCATTTATTATATCCTTTTCTAAATTAGACTCTGAGAGTTGTATAGTTGTTTTAGTGTGAGTTTCGAATGGTTTGGTCACAGTCGGTCGCTTTTTTATATCTCCTACTACCATAAAGCTTATTTGTCGATTAAATTTATTTAATGGGTCATCTGAAATTGGGATCTCTAAAATTGGGTTTTCCGCACTGGTGTGGGCTGTAAGTGTTGCGGATTGGTCAGTAATTGAATGTTGTACAACAGATCCTGAAGGGTTAACTGCGATGGAACTTGACTCTTCGTTATTGATTTCAATACGAGATAAGGCATCGGCATTAGTATTATTTTTGCCCTGCTTGTAGATGGGTTCGAAATTAAATTCACTTAGCTTTAATCTCCATCTCGTTAACCTTGAGTTTGGCTCCTTGATATTCATTACCCATTGAAGAGGCTTATGGTCTGTGATGATTTTAAATTTCCTACCAAATAAGTAGGGGCGGAAATATTTCGTTCCCCACACTATAGCCAGAAGTTCCTTCTCAATAGTACTGTAATTGATCTCACTAGAATTAAGAGTCCTTGATGCGTAAGCTATAGGTTTTTCGCTTCCCAAGGGGCCTTGTGATAATATAGCACCAATGGCAAAGTTGGACGCGTCAGTAGTCAGAACAAAATCTTTGTTAAAATCGGGATACTGTAGAATAGGATCATTAGTTAGTAAGGTTTTACATTTTTCAAAACAGTTGATGTAATTGACATCGTCAGGTGTTATTCTAGACCCTTTCTTTAGACATTGCGTCATTGGTTTCGTTATACGAGCAAAGTCAGGTATAAACTTGCGGTAATAACCTATTAAACCAAGAAATCTTTTTATTTCGGTTGTAGTTTTGGGGATTGGGTATTTCTCAATAGCTCTAATTTTATCTGGGTTTGGCTTGATTCCATCCTTACTGATTATGTGTCCAAGATAGGCTGTTTCTAATTTAAGGAATTCTGACTTATCCATTTGGATTTTAAAATTACTTGCTCGGAGTCTATCGAATACCTTCTCTAAATTAACCATATGCTCTTGCAGTGACGTACTAAATACGATTATATCGTCTAGATACACGAGGCACACTACGTTTTGGAGGTCCCTCAGTACGTTATCCATCACACGTTGGAAGGTAGATGGAGAATTCTTAAGGCCCATTGGCATTCTTAAAAATTCAAAGTGCCCGTGTTCGACGTTGAAAGCCGTTTTCTGTGCGTCCTGGGGATTCATCTCGACTTGATAGAATCCGCTGGCAAGATCTAGAGTGGTAAAATAATGACAGTTCCCTAGTTTGTCGAGTACGTCGGCTATGTTAGGAATAGGGTACTTGTCATCTATGGTCTTGTCATTCAACTTCCTGAAGTCTATAACCAAACGCCATTTAGTTTTCCCAGACGCATCTACCTTCTTAGGAACAATCCATACGGGAGAGTTCCATGCAGATTGTGAAGGGCGGATTATCCCTTGCTCCAACATCTTAAAAATTTGATCTTTAACCTCTTGTCTATGGATGAACGGGTATCTATAGCTCTTAGTGTATACCGGTAATTCATCTGAGGTTCGGATGCTGTGTTTAATCTGGTTAGTGAAAGTTAACGGCTCACCCTCTAGGTAAAAGACATCAGCATACCGAGAGCAGAGAATTTCTAAGTTGGCTCGCTCTTCTGGATTCAAATGATCCATACGCAAACGCGAGAGCACTTCTTTCGCGCGGCTTGACATAGGTTCGGTGCTAGTGCACTGAGCATGAAATACTTCCGCACTCACTGGGCGGTCCATTGAAAAAACTAAATCATGACGCGTAGTATTGGTGACTTCTACGATACCACGGTTATTTTTAACCATTGTAACACAGTCTCCTATAAGACAATTAGATAATAATTGCTCTGGCACATACACTTCTCCGTCATGAAAGTTAATTGGGATGTTAACTAACTTGGAAGAATTGGCTGGTATAATATCTTCATACAAGTTGCAATTACGTGAGTCATACATCAGTAAGGGGTTAGTTGATTGTCTTGTCACTAGCGCTCTATTTTTTAAGTCAATGTTGGATTCCCATTTTTCTAGCAAGTCCAGGCCAATAAGTCCATCGAAAAAATCATGAAATTTGTAAATGAACATAGTAATATTATCCGACTCATTAATTTCGCGAAAACAAGGTATTGTCAAAGAGTAATTACTTCGAGTGGTGGCATGGATATTCGTTACTTCGATGGGGTCGTAATTTGGCTGTAAGTGCGGATAGAAATATTCAACAGATTCGGGACTAAGAAAAGATTGGTTAGCACCAGTGTCGATTAGTAGTTTAAGTGGGGGATTACATATTTCTATGTAAGGTAACTGTCGCTGTGTTTGCAAGTTAAGTTCTATTTTGGCTTGTCTGACGTGGTAGGTTTCTGAAAAACCTCCTCCTTCATTTCAGTCGACGGGGTGGCTTCCTGGATTTCCTCTACACAGTAGCCGCCTGCATAGGGAGGTTGTTGTTCATATGAGAAGTCATAGGCAAAGTCGGGGTAATAGTAGTCCGAGTGGTAATCATAGTACTCAGTCTGGGGGTCATCATAAGATGGTTGGTTGTACAATTCATTAAAGTGAGCCTCCCGTGTCTTAAAATAGTTTGAGGGTGGTGGATTGCCGAACTTAGACCAATCATGTACCTGATTATTTGGAGCGGAGAATGGTTTGGTCACGTAGTGGCTTACTCCACTCATGGGCTGCGGACCTGTGGACGCGTTTCGTGGACTTAACTTAAAAACGTTAGTTTGAGGTCTGTAGTTTGGTGGGGCTGCACCAAAAATCTGCTGTGTCCTTGTCGGTCCTCTATATTGGGGTGCCGGTGGCCTATACACCGGTGAGGTCCTTTGAGGCTGTGCGTGCGATGGTCCTGGCATGTTAAATGGACGAGGAGCCTGCATAGGCTGCATGACAAATGGTCGCGGAGGTAACATGGCCATAGGCGGCATAAAATTATATTTAGGTTGACTAACCTGAGGCTGCATCTGTCTTCTCTCCGGAAGATGTTCGTTGCGCTGCTGTAGGTACAACGTATTCTCCTCCTCGTGCACAAACTCTAAAGCTTTTTCCATCGTGTCAGGTCGCATGCACCGGATACGAGATCCAAGAGGGTCGCGGAGACCGCGCAGATATGACTGAAGGGTCAGTTTTTTGTATAATGACCGCTTGGATTCAATGGTACTCGAAATCCCTTCATGCAAACTGACATATGTCATTATTGTGCTAAAAAGATTTTGACATTTTTCATAAAATTCCTGCGGGCTCGAGGTACCTTGGCTCAGTAAAGCAAGATCATTATAGAGCGATGTTTCGTCGCGCTGATCGGCGAAATTATTAATCAATGCACTTCGAATGCCAGCCCAGTTCTCAGGAATTCCATTTGAATTTATAAGGCGAGCTGCTGGGCCTGTTATCTTATTTAGGATACCGTTTAATAAGGCTAAGTTCGTCAAAGCGTACGCGGGATCTTCCTTTAAGTATTCATTTACTAGCTGATCGCATAATTTAATAAATCTCGTGAGTACATTCACGTTACCGTCGAATTCGGGTAAAAGGCGGAGGGCCTTATAAATCTGGTCCAACCCGTCGGACATTATCGGTGCTTGCGGTTCCTCAGTAATCGTATCTAATATTAAATCTCTAGATGCGTCTTGCATTAAAATTCTACTACTACTATTTAACCTATGGTGCCGAATTTGCCTTGGATGGAAAATCTTGGAAATTAAAGGAAATTCGTAGGATAAAATAAGGAAGCAACTCTAGATAGAAACTAAAGTACTCACATATGCATTTTGGTATCAGCTAGATCGATTTCTAGATCTCCTTCAGGCAGCTCTCGTCGTAGGTCCTTGATTCCCGGTTATCCCGACGGTTCCCGTCGCGATTTATACAAAGATTATCCTCGCCTGCGCCAATTAGGACGAGCGCTCCCAGAAGGTGCTTCAAAAAAATGCTTTTACTTATTAAGACTTTTTAATAAAGTAAAAGAAATTACATTTAAAGATTACAACTAAAATAATCTAGTGTTCGATATGAGAACCAAATTATAAGTAAAGGTAAAGCCGAGTGCCTCGTGGAGTGTCAGTAGGTCAGGCCGGAGGCGGCCGCGGGTGGCGGGCGTCACGTTGTGCTGACTCTGCGTCACGTTGTCGCTGCTTCCACGAGTGGACTTCATTTAGGGGTGCAATTCTGTTGAACTAAGGTGGGCTATTCTGCAGTACTAATGTACTGAGTGCGAGTATGTAACATGCGAGTGTAACTCGCGCGCCGAGGGTTTCGAACATTTGTCAACAAGTAGGTATGTACTAAAGGTACCGGTTAGAGACTTCGAAATTTATTGAATACCTAAAACTAGCGTCTGCGGAAAATTCGATTAAAACAATTCGTCTAATACAATTCGACTAAAACAGTTAGACTAAAACACAACTCGACTAAAAACTAATAATAGGTTAGTAAACATTTATAACAAAATCCGCAGCATAATTAAAGACGAAAAAACGACATCACTTTCTTTAAAAAGCTTAAAAACCAGCTTGCAGTAAATGCTATTACTCAGTCGACGCATTCCTATCCGATAAATTACTGCTTACCATAAACCTAGATCAATGACTTCGATACCTTACCATTGCGAATTTACTTACCCACGACGCCATAAAAATTTAATCGCCGCTTTGTCATTTTGATTTAAATTACTTGACCTTGAAATAACTATTATATAGCCGTGTGGTGCCGGCTTAGAAGCCGTGTGGTGCCGGCTTAGAATTTGCACCACCCCAACTCTTCCCGCGGGTGTCGTAAGAGGCGACAGCGCCTGCAGGGGGCAGCAGCGCCCCCTGCAGAATAATTCGAGTTATTCCAGTTTTCCCCCTTGAAATCCCCCTTGAACTGAAAACTTGAAAACTGGAGGTCAAAAAAATTAATTCCAGTTTTCCCCCTTGAAGATTAGCCTTAAGAGGGAAAACTGGACCACCGAACTGCGATTCCCAACCCGCATGCCCAACGTGGGGATTATGGGCATTACCCCCCAAGAGATTACACACAACAGCTAATAAGGCGCTTATCAGGGGAAGGCCTGCGTTCAGCAGTGGACCAATATAGGCTGTTGAGTTGAGCTGAAATAACTATTTGATAGGTACCTTTCCATCTAGATTATGTAATTTTATATAAATCCTTTTGCACTGCCCTTCAGGGTGCATGTACTATTGACCTAAGCTAACAATAAGACATATGCTGTGTACATGCAAATGTGAGCAAAAGTGAAAAAAAATGTACCTTTCACACTTCAAGAGTTCATTCTCTGAATGGTCGCCTTTGGACACGCGTAATTTTTTTTATGATGAATGAAGTTATTTTGGAAAATAATTAAACTATAAAATGTGCTTTCCATCTATGTCCATTTTCGACTGTTAACGCATCATTTTTTTTCGTATTTACTCTAATTGCATGGATTGTACACATGTTTTTATTGCATAACTGTCGAGAAAACCCTTAAAACTAAGTAATTGTAAATCTTTTTAAACTTTCCATATTTTTTAACATAGTTAATGATTTTATCGGGTATTTGGTATGAATCGCCCCGTGACCACGATTGCTGTAACGCGGTAGAAACGTAACGGAAATAATAACAAAAGGTAGTAATTGTTAATTCCGAATCAAATGAATTATAGACTTTGAGCCATTGTGACCCTTATCATTTGGAAATAAGGTTTATATTGGCCGGAGGCATCGGGCCCGGAGGGGGCCGCGTAATCCCTGACGGTATAAAAAATGTTTCGGCCCGCTCCGGGCATCATAATCCTTCGCAGGTTGGCATACTTGAAATGAAGCAAAGGCTAAATTTCCGGGAACTATTCCTGCAAATTGACTATAGCATACTACACTGGACAGCAAATAAACCAGGCCACCGAGGAGATGCCACCCCAGACCATTACAGATCCTCCTCCATAAAAAACAGTTTCCTCGATGCAACACTGATAATAACGTTCTCCAGGGCGACGACATACTCTCTGACGTCGATCACTTCCTTGCAGACTCACCCTGGTCTCATCAGTGACGAGCACATCACCCCACTGCTGGACTATGCAATCCCTATGGTTCAAGTCGTGCTCGACGGTGCGCTACCGTTAATACTGGACCTGTTGCAGCTCTCTTTGGAGTCAGGTTCCACTCAACAAGTCTCCTTCTGACGGTAAACGAATTTATAACCACTTGGCGCCCGTCACGCTGACTTTATCTGCGTGACGAGCGCCAAGTGATGAGAACCAAAGTTATCGACATAGCTCAAAGAATTAGCAAGCTAAAGTGGCAGTGGGCCCGCCATATCTCGCGAAGAACCGACAACCGCTGGGTAAACGTGTTCTTGAGTGGAGACCGTGACTCGGCAGACGTAGTGCAGGACGCCCTCTTCTAGCATTATAGGGCCCTGTCTTCAGCTTGCCGCAGCCTCTGTCTGTAGTCTTTCGCAGATCGTCATCCCACTTAAACGGAGGGCGTCCTATACTATGTTCAGAGTCCCTGTTTCCACTTAAGAGCACGTTTACCCCACCACCGGTTGTCGGTTTTTCGCGACATATGGCCGGCCCACTGCCACATCAGCTTGCTAATCCTTTGAGCTATAGTCGATAACTTTGGTTTCGTTAAGCCAACCAGCCAACCTAGCCTACCATTGTGCAGTGCGCCCATGGCCTAACAGACACTTCGCATCACGCGCCTAAAGAAATCACTCCTACACGTATATCTATTTATCTGATTGAATGGATACGTCATGTTAATTTTATTCCATGTGTTTTACTTTGGGAGACGTAGTACATTGGTTCTTTTGGGCGTGTTTTAGATAGCATTTTAGGCTTTGATTGAGGCCACTTAGCTTTCTTCACGTGGAATTGGAATCAATTTATTGTCCTCAGAATTTCGTATGTTAGAAAGGGTGGAGGGCCAAGATTTGATGACCTAGAAGGGCAGGGACCTTATCTTTTAGAATTTAAATAAATAAATAACGCTGGACAATTCACACAGCATCATCTAGCCCCAAGCTAAGCAGATCTTGTGTTATGGGTACTAGATGACTGATATAATAGGCTTTGTTCTTAAAAACTTAAGGTTTATTTTGTTGGAAAAAGACTGCGTTTTTTTGTTTTGCTTTCAGAAAATTATACTTGTCAAAAACCTCAAGTTGGTCCGAATCGATTCAATTACCAGGTTTTTTTTTCTCAAATTGATATCGTAAACTTGACTAAAATGCAAAAAAAAACATTTTGACACAGTTTAATAGAACTAGACCTTCAAATTACCAAATTAGTAGTAGTAGCAGTAGTACCTAAGTAGTACCCTCCTGTTTTTAAAACTTTTTATAACTGTTGTGTGTAATTGAGTTTTCTTAATAATTTCTTTCTTTCTTTCAAATTACAATAGACTAGACGATCGCCTCGCGGTTTCACCCGCGTAGTTCCCGTTCCCGTGGGAATTCCGGGATAAAATATAGCCTATGTCACTCCCTGAAAAGTAAGCTTCCTAACGGTGAAAGAATTTTTCAAATCGGTCCAGTAGTTTCGGAGCCTATTCAATTCATACAAACAAACAAACAAACAAAAAAATCAAACCTTTCCTCTTTATAATATTAGTATAGTATAGAAAAAGCGGCAGCCCTGAAGATCGTCATATTTTGCTCCATTACACACATAATATACCTAACAGTTTAGAAGCGGATGCAATGTGTAAAAAGAGCTGCAAATTCGGGGTTATTCCATTAATTTTTTTGGAGTCCAGTTTTCCCCCTTGAGAAAGTTTTTTCAAAGGGGAAAAATTGAATTTTTTTTTCAAATTCCAGTTTTCCTCCTCGATGATTTTTCGCGTTCCAGTTTCCCCCCCTGAGAGAGAAGGAAACCAACGAGAAGCAATAAAAACTACAGTACTCAACAGTATTTTGTATCTTGACAGCAATGTCAAAAATTACAGACCTTATAAAAAATTACACCAAATGTCAAAAATTACACCAAATGTCAAAAATGACACCAAATGTCATAAATGACACCAAATGTAAATAATTACAGCGAATGTTAAAAATTCCTCGGACACGCTACGAATTTCTCGTAGCATGTAGCTACGAATTTCTCGTAGCAAGTTGCTACGAACCTCTCGTAGCAAGTTGCTGATGGGAAGGATGCATATATAAACCTGTAACTACTAACCTTGTTTTTGTTAGAAGGACACCAACGTTTCATCCCTTAGCGAGGGGCATCGCCAGGGTGGCTCCTAAAGGGATGAAATGTAGGTGTTCTTCAAAAACATACTAGGTTTGTAGTTGACCCGCTCATATTTATAATGTTATAATCTTGTCCATTACTGACTAGACTTGATATTAATAACCCTCACTATTAAAATTGGGCTTTGAAATTTACGCCGAATAATAAGCATCAATTCTATCCAAGTTGTGAGCGTAAGTTGGGATTGCTGAAATAAAAATAATTTTGTATTGAAAATATTACTTTAATATATAAATTGATACGACAACCTATTTCAAATAATTTAAGACAATTCAACACAACAAAAAACATAAAGTACAGTACAGGTATATTATTTTATTATTTATTTACAATCTAGGCTAATTATTGACTAATGATGGAATTCAACCACTGAATAGAAATATTTCAAATCTAGACGTCTGTTTTCATGATAAAGTTTACATTATACAAATAGATTAATTTATTATATTGTTGAGAATTTATCAGGTAAGATTTAGAAAGATAACATAAATGACACTGTTATTCTCTTATTATTTAAAACCAGGCACACTGGCACACGTTAATATTTATGTTATTTTTAATTGAAACATTTATTATATAAATTGATACGACAACCTATGAATATATAGATATTTAATTATTTTAAAGTTATTGGGAAGATAAAGTAAATTTTGGTAACAAGTTTTCTTAGAAAAATATATTTTAAACTCTTTACTCTATGGATCATAGATTTTTTTATGAAAACTCTATTATTTACAGTAATAGTTATTTTATAGTAAGATATCAGTCAAGACAGTGTATTCATTTATTTATGTTTATTATAGAATTATTCCAATGTACTTTAATAAGAGATCCTTATATCTTTGGTTAAAATTAATACACTAACACAGTACATGGTAAATCTATACACATTTATAATTTTTTAAGGGAACATCGTTAATATTTTACATAACAGTCAAAATAAAGAATGGATCAATTTAATGGAAGGAATGCTTAGACCTTTACGATTATCACAATTAATTTATTTTGTTGATTCTTATAACACAATTTTTAAATTAGGTACACTATATAATATCTAAAAATAACATTTTTTTTGCTATTATTTTACAAAACAATGATTATCATACCAGGAACAATGGCAGATCCAAACATCACATAGAAAGAATGATAATCTGAGGAGGAGGAAAGCTGAAAATTATATTGATAATGTTTTCGAATATTCATTGAATAGGTAATAAATGAGCGAAACGTTTTTAAAAAAGGGGAGTTGAAAATAATCAGTACAAACTAACATGTAAATTTTAAGGTCACGTAACATACAAATTTCAGTTTGTAATACATAAATAAAAATCACAAAATATTGACATCTGTAGTCACAGCATCGAAAAGTTTGACGCCGGGCAGAAATACATCCATTAATTGACATTATTTATTAATATTTACAACGTAATATCAAAATAAAAAAAACTATCTGGATTACAAGAACTATAAACACATTCGAAGATGACTATAACTATGAACATTTATGAAGCGTATTATACTTCCCATATTAATAAAATATATTTACAATATCAAGAAAAACATTACGCTAGGAAATCACAGCTCCCGATAGAGGATAAGACTAGTTTCAGATCACTTTCGCATTTTTTTTTGTATGTTACTGACTATACTCGATTTTTTAATTATCTGCAAAAGTGATGACCAATCCCACGGTATAACGGTACCTGCTTAACCTAAAATTAACTTTCTTATTATTAATTTTTACAATTGAACGCACATATCGATTTGATATCATTCTTTAATAAATATTAATTAATTGTTAACATCATATCTTTACCTTGACTCCAAGCATTTGAAGTCCAGTTTTTTTTTATTTGGAATTGTTTTGCAGATAACTCTAAGCTCGACTATTCTTTAACATCACTCCTGCCTTAGTTTAGTATGTAACTGACTAATTAGACATCACTTCCGCGTTTGTTTTATACGTCACTTTTTTGTTACTATTACGTTTGATCGAGGGGTTCCTACTTTCGCTTTCGAGGCTGATCTCACTGACGGATTCAGAGTCTTGACAGCAGAGGTGTCGGTCTACGCAATGGATCTGTTCTTCGAAGGAGGGGTGGTTGAGATGGCGCATTCGGTAAGAATCGCTGCGCTCGCCGCCCGCCCGCCTACAGCGGAGCGAGCGGCTGCGGCATCAGGAGCAACGGCCGCGCGGTCCCCGGAAGGTCCCCGCGCGGGCGTGATGTCACAAGCGACACATCTCGTGTGATGAAACTGAAGAGTACATCATCGCTGATACTGGATACTGGAAAGATAATACGAGATTAAAGTAGAAATATGTCTATGCAATACATTTATATGTGTAGACCTGGGAATAAAACAGATGTAGAATGTATGTTGATTGTAGTTATGTTTGTATCATGGAATCATGCTGACAGTCAATTCTAGGAAATCCAAGTAAAAACAGTAAACATCTCGCCCACGTGTCAGTGTTTGAGAGAGTGGAATGTTCCCTAACCAATAATGAAATAAGAAATTAGCGCTGTTTATTACTTGGAATGCTGTTGTTTTAACTTTGTTCATAGAACCAAAACTGAATACGATTGGAGTATACGAGCTACGCGCATGAGTAACTTCTCGTTACTTTTGAAACTATCACATAATTATTAATAAAAAGTTACATATATACCGTGATTTGTGATTCACTATATTTTGCCATGATCACGGCTGGCTAGTTGGAGCCGACTTCAGTTATGCAACTGTGCCGAAATACAGGAAAGCTTAATAAAAAGTTACATATTAATGAGATACATATATACCGTGATTTGTGATGCACTATATTTTGCCATGATCACGGATTAGTTGGAGCCGACTTCAGTTATGCAAACTGCACCGAAATACAGGAAAGCTTAAACAAATCACGGCTAATATCCCGTTATCTGTGATTTCAGGGCTAGTATCTTATCTTAACAAAACAATGAAAGAGGGCATTCGCCTCTTCCCTCTTTTCGACTGTGGCAATGGATCGACTTTAGAACCGAGTGGCTACAAAGTGGCCGGTCTACCTAACGCATAGTTTACGTTGTTTATCATACGACCCTTTATCAAAGTGATTTCACACTCCGCTTATTTTCCCAAATAAACTTGCTTAGTTAGTTATAAAATGGCCTTTTCTGGACCCTCGAATTTAATTTGGGCGATTTCCTCTGAATACAATCAGAATTGAATCTAAATCAGCATGACCAATCGTGGAATTTATTATTCCAAAAACGGGTAGGTAAAGCTAAAATTAATATCGCGGAGAATTTAAATCCGATTTAATTTAGTGATGTCCTATTTCAAAAATGTTTTGGAAGCGTTACTAAAATACTCAGATACGACTTTATAATAATCAAATGAAGATTGACATGGATGTATGAACAAATCTATTTGTTTGAGTTATATGAGTAGGTACAACGGGGAAAACTAGATAACATACCTTTGGCCTTAAGTATTTTGCAATCATTTTACAATGATAATTAAACATTAATTCCAATCATGCAAAACCACATGGAATAAACAGGGTTAGGTTCTGATATAACTAAAACATCATGAAGGTATTAGTTTACTAAATGAGACCAAATTAACGTAAACGTACAAAATCGATACCCATCAAAGATTCTTGAGAGATACCATACATAGGAGTTCATATATATCATAGACAACACAAAAAGAGTGAAGCTGGACAACAGACACTGATGTTAGAACTTGAAGGCATACCATGCGTGGGCGGAAAAGTTTCAGTAAACGGTTAGATGACCAATTAGATGACCAAGTGCGTAAGACAGCGGACAGGAGCACACGAATGGGTGCAATGATTACAAGTCCACGTACCTTTGATCATAATTTTGAGCTTTTATTGATCATTTTGTTGATTGAAGACATTTGGTGATATATCTCTAATAGTATCATTGATACTCTCTAGTTAGAAGCATGGAAGATTTGAGATATCTCGAAGGCACTTGGAAAGGTTGCGATTCGAGGTGATACAAATGCTTTGCTAAATGTAGGTCTGTTCGCAGGAGTTCGACCTGACTTGCTGGATGCCCACCAGCTCGCTCGACGAGTAATAACGACGTGTTGTACGCAACTGAAATGTAAAAAATGTACAAAATCTAAGTAAAAAGCTTTGCAACTTAAAGTTTTAAATATTTTCGAGCAGTTGACGTAACCATAATAATGAAATGCTATCAGTCGGTGTTCGTACGCTGATTGGCTCTAACTAGTCAATGAACAAATATCTTTTCAACGTCTATTCGTTACGAGAAATAACTATTTGACAAGAGATTTTATCATTGATCTCTTTATTAAAAAAGTAAATTAAACTTAAATAATATATACAAATTAGAACTAGTAAGTATTTACAATTGAAACAATTGCGCTAACTGCAGACTGTTGCAAACAATCTACAGGTAGCTCGACTGATCCATATCAACACCAGTCAAGACGCTGGCTGCAATACCCTGCTGTATGGCAATGCTAATGCGCTGATGCTCGCGTCAGATGCTCACCTGCCTTCGGGTCACACGACCAGACGCTCAGATAATTTTAGAAGAACCCGAAGATCCTCGGTATCCGGCGGAGTTGAGACCCTAGGTCTGGACTCCAAAGGGAGTAAATGCGTAGGTTCTGACGAGACCTACATATTTGCGCCTCTTGATAAGTTATTCACCGTAAGAATACCCGGCTGTATAGATCCTCGCACGAAATTTAGCCTCTTATGCGCAAAAGGCGGGAGGAGGAAGTAAACTCAAATACTGGCTGTTTTTGTGGCAATACGAAAACTAAACGCCCTGTTGCTGTTGTAAATTTTGTTCTTTTTCTAGGTGGCCAGTATTTTTTTGACCTCGTCGTTCGCTATTGCAGAAGGTGACTAACTTTAGCACGAGGGCTTATACTAACTTATTCGTCTAGAACAATTATGATAATAAAGCTGCATGCGGCTGACACTATGAGAGCTTTATGTGACAGCTGTTCAGGGCCCCAATTTTGCTAACCAATCGCTATGATAGTGATATAATCGCAGAATCGTTGCGTAGAATCCTTAGATAAAGAAACTCTAGAAGTGCGTGTCGTGCTATTTGCACGACGAGTAGAGTTTCAACTATACCGATATCATTGTCGTAGTGAAGCGATTAGTTTAGCAGAATAGGCCCCTGGAATGACATCTTATTCCAGACGTGCTCAAGACACATTTGTAATAACAATGTACTCGTATAGGGCGTGCGTCACGTGCGTGATATGATAAGTAACCTTACAGCCTCCCGAGACTGGCAGGCTGCTGGTAGTTGCGTGCGGGTTAGATTTTGATTTGCCGACGTTTTTTTTCTTGTGAGGTTTGTTAATAGACTGCGCTGACTGGTCCAACTTCGGTTCCAATTGAGAAGCCAGCCTCGCAGAATTCTCATAATTTCCATTTAATTGCTTAACCAAATAGCAACTCAGGGGCTGTATATTCAGATTTCTATTCTTTATCTAATAAGTGCTTAGACAAGTCAAATTTTATCCATCAAATTATTATCAAATACGAAATAAACTTATTTCATTTGTTATGTGTTTATTTATGTTATTGATTTTCTCTTCACTTATATTTTTTGTCCCTAGTGGAAGAATTTAAAAGAAACCACAAGTACATTTAAACAGAGATCGATAAAACTTATTATTTACGTATGGTTCTTAAAACGCGTGTTACTAAAGCGTGCGCTTCAAAACGTCTAATGTGCATCTAATCTACGAGCAAGTTGTGCAACTCACCTGCGACTGTTTGTTGAATCTAAGTTGTGGTTGATATTTCCGTCGCAACTTGCGCGGACAGCAGGCGCAAATTATTCTCAGGAACGCCCTGCAACAATAATAAGTATAAATATAAAAAAATTGGTTGTCTGTAAAGTCGGTTTACTGACGATAGTTGAACGTGACAACGTCTTAAGAAAATACTGATGGAATGGTAGCATTTGATACTCGATCAAAATATGTAAATGTACTATAGTATAGCAGCTGTCCACGCAGACGCATCGCTCACTCAAGTAGGAGAGAGACGGATGTCGAGCGCTCTCGCTTGCACTTCAAGCCTTACATGGAACGCCTCAGAGCGAGGTAACGCCGCATGAGTCATGGGTGTCATGAGTCATGAGTGTCAAGGGACACCCGGATGGAACGAAGCTCCTTTTCAATGCGAAATAGAAAGACGAAACGAAAATAACTGGCTTACTTTCTATAAGAGAGAGAGAGAGAGACAGACAGAGAAACACGCGCACGCCGCACGGCTTACAACTATGGCAAAAATTGTCGTTACAACTTTTGGTCTAAAAAGTGTCGTTACAACTTTTGGTCTTAATTTTTACCGCCTAGCCTTTCGCAACGCGCGCTAAGGAACTTCGTTCCAATAATGCTGAAATTATCTTCAAATGCAGTGAAACGCCATTGAAAAGATAAACCAATGATCATCCGAAACGAGTTTTTTTAACCCTGTAAACGAGAAAAAGAAAATTGGTTGTCTGTAAAGTCGGTTTACTGACGATAGTTGAACGTGACAACGTCTTAAGAAAAGAGCGAGGTAACGCCGCATGAGGTAACGCCGCATGACGTCATGTTTTTTCGTGCGTGCAGCCGGCTCTATCGAATTATAAGACGTTATCACGTCAAAAATTTAAGATGAAAAAGAAACAAAAAGATTTTAATATTTTGAAAGGATTTTTTGACGTGACAACGTTTTATAATTCGATAGAGCCGGCTGCACGCACGAAAAAACATGAAGTCATGCGGCGTTACCTCATGCGGCGTTACCTCACTCTTTTCTTAAGACGTTGTCACGTTCAACTATCGTCAGTAAACCGACTTTACAGACAACCAATTTTTTAAACTTTCTCTTATTGGATTTTTTAGACGGAGCAGTAAGGCCAGCTACCTGGTGTACTGAATGCTGATGCTACTGAAAAATGGTCTTATACTGGTGTTCACCAAAAGATAATCGGACAATTAGGCAGCTTCGTCGGTTAACTTTGACGTTTAATATATGTAAGAAAACTTGTGTCAAAAACGATAAAACTTTAAAATTTAACTATCTGTTGGTGAACTCGGGTTTTAAAAGGTTGTCCATTTGTCCATATTTTTTTTTGTGAAATTTTAATCCTTTCACAGAAAACACCAAAAATGATACTAACACATAAAATTTAAAATATCTAGGTACCTATAAAATAACAGTTGCTACTGAAGGATGCGATTGAATTGCTATGAGATATATACCTTTGATCAAAACTTTGTTGAAATAGTTAGTGTAAATACCAAGTTCATGAAAATTCATAGTTTGCCTACTCAATATTATGACAGTCTTGGACTCTCGCTCTTCGAAAGTTATACTTGTAACTTAGATAAGTAACCTTCTCGCAGTTGACCTTTGATGTGTTTTCGCAACATAAAACTAAATCCTGAAATATCGCCTTTAGTAGTTCGGGAGTCTATGGATTCATTTTATAGCTATATATGGTTATTTGTGTAGTATATGATTTATGCTCGACTTAATAATTAAATATTTAAAAACTAAATTATTTAAAATATTGACCATTTTTAAAATAACGTCTGTCATAAAGTCGTCGTTGCAGAAGTCATGAGACTGAAAGAATGTGTCTAATATTTTTTTGCTCATTGAAGTTTATATTATTTTATTTTATTTTTATTGTTTCAATTGTAAATACTAGTTCTAATTTAATTCTATTATTTGATTGTAATTTTCTTTGTGAATGTACCTACACAAATTTAAAAAAAATCGAATTTCAGGAAAACTTACAGCTAGAAAATTACAGAATATCTAATATTAATACAATTACATGAAAATTACAACTGAGAGCTATTTAAGTTTCCACTGGTAGATTATGAACGTCATAGTCATGTCTTTGTGTCGACTGTACTATGTAATACCGGAAGTCAAAATCTGTGTTTTATCTGTCGGAGTTCGTAAGGAAGTTCAGTTCTGGTTGCAGCATCTGGCTATTTCTATCACTAACCGGCTTAGAAAAAAGGATCTAAGATCGGCTGAATGCATGTTTTTTTGAAGTGAAAACTTCTTTAGCGGCGCTGAGCACAGTTTTCCCCCTTGAAAAATTTTTCGCAAGGGGGAAAACTGGAACGCGAAAAAATGAATTCGAGTTTTCCCCCTTAAGGGGGATTTGTCAAGGGGGAAAACTGGAATAACCCTTTTTTTGTATGGGTAAAAACTTTCAAACTCGCGTCAGGGTCACGTGATGCTGATCGAAAAAGCGTAAGATCGTAAGATGTAAGTATTCACTTCTGCCGGCACTCCCGGAGTGCTACCTTTTTTTTATATAATGTTAATTGATTTCTCCGTGTATAAAGACCGATTTTGAAAATTCTTTCGTTTTTGTATTGAGAATTTTCAGGAGCTGGAATAGAGAATTTTCCAATTTGTGTAGAGAATTTCAAAGCATGATACTAAAATAATTTTAATAATTTCAGGACAAACACGGGTTTTGCTGAAGAAACAACCAAAAAAATTTGTCAAGTATTTTGTAACGTTAAATAATGCAAGAAAATAAATAGTAAAAGAACACGAATAAAAATAAAAAAGTACCTATGTAGGTACTTTATTTTTTGTATAATATATTAAAAATACTCGAAATTCAAAAAATCGTTATTCACCAGTTGATCCCCTCGGGGTCACACACTTTCCGTGGCATCCTGTATAAGTAGAGTAGGTTTGTATAGAACGTCCTCGAAGGATAATATACAGTGTTTCCGCGGAGGTTGCTTAAACATTTACCTAAGCTCGGGTTAATTAAAGACCGTCTTTGTCTGCAGCAACTATTCTGTGACGATCACGGAACATTATCTACGTGGGTTATGAGAGTTTATGAGACGCTGAGATTATTTTTAACCCCTGAGAATAAAAGAGAGGTGTGTTATTAGTTTGACGTGTCTATTTGTGTGTCTGTGGCATCGTTGCTCTAAAACTGATGAATTGATTTAATTTTTTTTTTTTTTAATCAAGGCGACTTTATTGAAGTCTAAAGGTTGTCGCAGATCAGGGCCGCACCGATACGGCACAGCACACACATAACACAGCACAAAAATATGGGCTATAACTCGTAACATTAAGATATATTTTATATTGACAGCATCAGATGATAGACAGTTCGCGGACCACTCGTTTGAAGCTTGTGGGAATCCATTTAGTCACTGTAAAATGAAACTATAGATAACGTTTAAGCCCATAGTAGTAGACGCATACCACAAAAATCTGCGTTCAACTATGTGTTTGGGTTAATGTGCGCAGAGCTTTAGCTTTGTCTGAAGAAAATCGGTGCAGCCGTTCAAATGGTCACTAATAACATGGTTTAAAGTAATATTTTTTTCGTGGGTTTTGATTTGTGTTTAATCTTAGACACGAAGGGGGTTCCATACCCTGCTAAATTTTCTTACCTACCACTTCTCAATGTCGTACTTACTACAATTTTAAACCAACATTTATCTATTCTGGTACTGTATGTACAGACCGGACAGCCAATCAATGTACCCCGCTTGTACTTGCTTGGCTTCCAGATACGTTCGACTTGTATCTTTGTTAATTAACTAGACAGCGTCGGTACCTCAAGAGGTGATTTACCTCTACCCATATTTTAGTCAAGTACTTTGTCAACCAACTGTTTTACTTCTACTATATTTTTCTGTTGTTATTGTTTCGGTCTTCTCAAATAGTCACATAAATAAATAAATAAATAATGCTGGACAATTCACACAGCATTATCTAGTCCCAAGGTAAGCAGAGCTTGTGTTATGGGTACTAGATAACTGATATACATAATAATATACGTGTACATAGATAGATATTTTTTATTATACATAGAAAACGACCAGAACACCCTGAACAAATATCTGCAGATCGTACAAATATTTGTCCCGAGGCGGGAATCGAACATAAGGCATAGATTTATATCGTTAGATAGGCCCCGACACCAAAAACTGTGGCATTGTTTTTGAATGTGTGGGTTAACAAAATGCCGACGCACGCACACTAACGGTTAACGCACACATTCAAAAAAGTAGTTAAAAAATCGTGTTTCTGCCATTGTAATTATCTGTTGTTATTACCATTTCGTGTGCAATCGTATTGCACACACTTTCCTGAAAAAAGTATACCCTTAGATGCCCTGAAATCGAAAATGTTTGAATGTGTGCGTCAACATAGTGTCAAAAACCTGTGCAGTTTGTGTAGAACAAATTGCACAGGTACGGTCCGCAAACTCATTAATCAGATTACATAGTAGTAGACTGTATAATTATAAGTCTAAGCCAAATAAGTTGTGAAACATAATATACATATTTTAGATACAACTATCGAATAGAAAAATATAAATCATCGAAATATGCTTCATACAAAAAAAAATGTTTTCAGCGCCATTTCTCAAATAGGGCACGATTGGCTTGGCACCCATATGACTAGTTGATGCCATGTACACAAAAAACCATTAAAAAATCAGGTCAAAACAAGGTGAAACATCTTAATCAACTTTTAAGAAAAACAGTTTTTGTAACTCCTGAACTATAAGGCCTAGCCAAAAGTTCAATTGAAAAAAAGTGTCTTAGTTTTGTTAGAGTTATCGAATGGTGAAATCAGAATAACAAAATTCGAAAAAAATCGGGACCACAGTGCCTCGGGATCCAGAAACACCCATTTTCAGCACATGTTTCGTGGCACCCTGTATTTAATAATGCTTACCTACTAAAATATTAGGAAGCTAATAAAATTCAAAAATGAAATGGTTCAGACATCCTTAAACAACAACATGGTCTGTTGAATCTGCTGACGCTACCGAACGACCTTGTCTCAATATTGAGTAGTTAGAAATAGTGTTTTTGCCAATAAACCTAATCATTATTATTATTATTTCGTGTGCAATCGTATTGCACATACCTCTATGAAAAAAAAAACGGCCTAATAAGCCCTGAAATAGAAAATATGACTATCTAAACAAACCTGTGCAATTTGTAAAACGGTGCAGTCTACGCTTCAGCATAGACTGCACCGTTTTACAAATTGCACATACAAACTGCACCGTTTTACAAATTGGTACCGAGAAAATAGTGTCATCTCTTTTTCTCCCAGATTAGTTGCCAACACGACTTTCTCTTTCGTGCACTCGCCATTTAAATTTGTTATTTTCGGACAGTGCGGAAGAAAAATAAAAGTTTTTAAATGAAATCGCAATACTTACGAGTGAAATGTTACACCTCTGGCTTTATTTGTGTTTCTAGAATTGTTGTTGCACTTTAGAAAGGCACACGATGGCATTTTGTGACAGTAAACTGCTCGCAAAGTTCGCAAGCAAACGTTCTTTACAACACGTCCGGCTCACACTGTGTTTGGACGTGCACTAACTCCAGGTTAGTGAGCCTCACTCACTTCGACTGTGGAACAACACGGCGCGGTCTCACTGCGGTAAGGGCCTATCTAACGATTTATATCTATGACACAATACATAAATATACAGTAATCCGACTCCATACTAGACCGCCCGAATCGACGCACGCACATATAGGCGTCATTTACACGGCCGCTAAGGTAGTCTCGGCATGCACATCTATCCAGTGTCACGCCGCGCGCCGCGCGCCGCCGAGACTGGTCGCTGCGCTGAACGAGTTTGTTGTGCCGCGACCCCCGCGCTGTCCGCTCCCGTTTCGGTACCTCAACGTTACAAGTGCGCGAAATAATAAATTAAATAATGGCGGCATCACGACCACGAGTATACTGCAGTGTTTACGGGTGCCTAAACTCAACGTTCGTTAAACCAACACTGTCATTTTTTCGACTTCCTGCTAATGCTGAAAGGTAAAATAAATATAGTCTTTACCACGTTTTAGGGTTCCGTACCTGAAGTATAAGTAATGCCAATGTTACTAACAAATATTTATGTAGTACCTCCATATTATTTTTTCGGAAATTCACTTATTTTTGCCTACCTACTTATTTTGCGGTCTAAATGTATTCTACATCTATATATATAAAAATGAAACCCGTTTTCCTTGGTCACGGCATCACGCGTGAATGGCTGGACCGATTTCGCTAATTCTTTTTTTGTTGTGTTTGTTATTGTCAGGAGAAGGTTCTTATGAAAGAAAAAATTAATAAAGTTGGAAACATTAATTTCCACGGGGGCGAAGCCGCGAGGCGCAGCTAGTTAAATATAAAAGACCTAATTTTGGTACGGAACCCTAAATGTGCCAAGTCGACACGCAATTGGCCTTCGCTTTCATGTTTGTCTCTTCGGAGGTGGGTGATGGTCAAATGATAGGTAGGTAGGTACTATCATTAAAAATGTATGGGAAATTCTGCTATGTATTTAATGTAATAATGTATGTAGGTATATATTCGCTTTTAGGGCGCTTTTCCTGTCATGCGTTTTTGCGCCCGCGTGCGGTTCTCGACCGCGAGCACTTAGCACAGATTTCGTTTGCCGCTGCTAGAGACGGGAGTTATTCATATACATAGATAGGTATTTTTTCTATGTATTCTAAATTAACATAATATGTTTCATTCCTGAACTCAAACCACACACATTCAATAAAAATATACACACCGCTGTATTACTTTTTGTAGGTACCAACCCTAACGCTCCGCTCAACTGTAGGTATAAAGTTCAAAGAGACGGCTGAGTCATTGTACTGTATACATTTATCTACTGTGTCTATGACATAAGGAACTCTTTAATCTTGTATTCGAAAGAGGGCGTTAAATAGAATTAATTAATAATGAGAATAGGGTTAAATGGCGAATTTAGTAGTAATCTACATTATTGATATTTATTATTGTTTAATTATTCTTTAAATTATTATTAACTAGTTTCTGCCCGCGGTTTCGCACGCGTTGTGTCTATGGAAACGTTTTCTATCCCACGGGAACTGATGTATGGGATAAAAAGTCGCCTATGTTTGATTCCAGGGTTAGACTTACCTGTATGCAAAATTTCAGTCTGATCCGTTTG
Organism: Eupithecia subfuscata; assembly: GCA_963564075.1. Taxonomy (NCBI): domain Eukaryota; kingdom Metazoa; phylum Arthropoda; class Insecta; order Lepidoptera; family Geometridae; genus Eupithecia; species Eupithecia subfuscata. The sequence goes on along the minus strand of OY751116.1, from coordinate 1,741,925 downwards.
GTCGATCGTTTTGGCGTGAAGAGGTAACAAACATCCATCTATACATCCATCCATCCAAACTTTCGCATTTATAATATTAGTGTGATGTGATGTGATGAAAATCATATAATACAAAAGCAATTTATATAGAAACCTACTTTTAAGATATTTTGCATGACAATGTGTTTTGGTGAAGTGTGACATAGACTTATGTTTAAGACCTCGTTTGTACGATCTGCAGATATTTGTTCAGGGTGTTCTCGATGTTTTTCTATGTATAATAAAAATATTTCTATGTATGTATTGTATTACTAGACGATCGCCTCGCGGTTTCACCCGCGTAGTTCCCGTTCCCGTGGGAATTCCGGGTTAAAATATAGCCTATGTCACTCCCTGAAAAGTAAGCTTCCTAACGGTGAAAGAATTTTTCAAATCAGTTTAGTAGTTTCGGAGCCTATTCAATACAAACAAACAAATCAACCAAATCTTTCCTCTTTATAATGTTAGTATAGATGGATATCAGTTATCTAGTACCCATAACACAAGCTCTACTTAGCTTGGGGCTAGATAATGCTGTGTGAATTGTCCAGCATTATTTATTTGTATTATGATTATTTCGTGCAATAAATGAAATGAAATGAAATGTTCGCGACACACATGTAAAACTATTGCGCGCATTATCGTTTTTACACAATTTCCTGTTTGTCTGTACTTTGTTCCAATAAAGATTTTTTTATTCGCATCTAGATAGATGCGAATAAAAAAATCTTTATTTACCTAGATAGGTACATTTGGTTACTGACGTGAAATTTGTGGTGTGTGTTTATTGTATTTCTATTTAGTTTAAGATAATTAGTGTACGAGTTGACTGTATTTTACTATCTACTTACGTAGGAAGGTACTCGTACATACCAACTATTTATATAAACATACCAACCTTACCATAGAGACTGAGGCTGACGGATAAACCAAATTGCGGTTTATGTTAGCTGTAGATAAAATATGTATATACTATGTAACATAAATAATTAAAAAAAGTGTAACCCATTCCGCTAGTTTGTTGTTTAGTTGTTGGCTTCAACAACGGGTCGAAATGATAAGCTGTATGCAAATTTTTCACCCGGATTCTGGTCGATTAACTTGAGTTAAAGTAAGATTATTATTGCTGTAAGCTGGGAACATTAAATTTGTAGAAAGGGGAAGCTAACGAAACATTTTTATGAGGAAGGTGAAGGTATTTCGTAATAACGTTGTTTTTAAGAAGGAAAATGTTTAAAAGTATATTTGGACTTATTTTGCTAGCCATGTTTTAGATATTTTTAATTTTTAGGGTTCCGTACCTCAAAAGGAAAAAATGAACCCTTAAATGGTTCCTCACTTTGTTGTCCGTCTGTCTGTCTGTCTGTCCGTCTGCCAACCCCCTTTTCTCAGGAACGCGTGGACCGCGTATCGAGTTGAAATTAACGTGAAATACTCAAGTCCGTAACCTCTTGGAGCTGCGATATAAATTAATAAAACTTCTAAGTCAACGCATTCAAAAGTTACAGCCGCTTATGTCCGAATATTTTGAAATTTCCAAGGGCACACAAAACCTATAGGGTACTTCCCGTAGGCCTAGAATCATGAAATTCGGTGAGCAGCAAGGTCATATAACACAAGTAAAGGGAAAAATCCAGAAACCGTAAATTTGTAGTTTATTGACGTAAAATTATTTTTGATTCTCGCCATGGACCAAAACCTACCCTACTTCCCGTTGACCTAGAATTATGATAATTTGGCAAGACACCACGTCTTACCCCCGAGGGAAGGAACCCTTAGTGCGCGAGTCCAACTCGCACTTGACGTTTTATTTATAGAAAATAAAAAAAAATTATGTTGCTCTAACTAAGAAGTAAATATTAAGTGTGTTGGATAAAGGAAATGCCAGAAAAGGGTAAAGAATGTTCAAGACGCTGGCTGCATTACCCCGCTGTATGGCAATGCTGATGCGCTGCGCTGCGCCATATACTCACCAGCTCTCGGGTCACGCGTCGCTTCGACCAGACGCACAGATATTTTTTAAAAACCCGGAAAGCCTTCGTTACCCCATGGACTTAGGTCTTCCACTCCAAGAGGAGCAAATGCGTAGACTCTGTCGAGACCTGCATATTTGCCCCTCATGACTACAGACTACTTATTATTCAGCAATAAAGGATCCACGGAAACTTTCGAAGGGAAAAAACCGATCTTGATTGGAAATTATCACCCAGGATAAAATTGAAGTTGTCGAGCAGAGTTCATTAACATTGTAATTCGGTTGCCGCCTCCAAAGACTCGATTACGGGGTTTCTTTAATAAGCAAAGACAGCCTTTAACTTGTTAAGTTTTGCAAATTGTTTTTGTTAAGATTTCGATTTGTTTTCTAATTTGTTGTTAGAATTCGGTCTGAGGTTGGAGAAATAACAAAAGATTATTTGAAATTAGACCTTTGCGTTTCCCGTTGTTTAAGGATATTTAAACGGTGAAATTTTGTGGTTATTTACATAGGAAGTTGACTTGACAACTTAGTACCTATTAAATTTTGTAATAAGGCACCATCGAAACTAAAACTAAACTTTCTATAGATCTTGAAGTCACTTACCAAAGGTTGGAAGTGATTGGTTCTGTTGTTTTATGTAACAAGTGCTAATCAATTGCTAGATAAATATATCCAATAATGTAAACAACAACAAAAAGTACAGCAGGGCAATGCAGCCAGTGCAGCGTCTTGGGGAAGCTCCGACTGGTATTGATATGGATCAGTTGAGCTACCTGTAGATTGTTTACAACATAGACTGTTGTAAACAATCTACTATTAAATATTTGATTGTAATTTTCTGTTAAATTAAAGATTACATTAAATTCCAACAATTATGTAAAATCATTTCAGGTATCTAGTTTTACGACTTCTTTCAAGTTCAGTGGAGCACAAATCTTTCCAAATTCTTGAGAAGGAGTGTCTTGGAATGAAGAACAGTCAATGGTCTCGTTTTACGACTGACGCTGATATCTTGAGGATTATGCCGTTCTAAGCAAATTTTATGATTGAGCATAATTTGAGGAGTCTCAGTTTGTAGATATCCAGGGATTATGAACATTTACTACAGGTGAGATAAAATAATCACAGAATATCAAGCAGGCTTTCTACCTTTACTTGATAGCTGTGCCAAATTTCGTAGAATAGATAAAATAATAAAGCAATACCGGAAATTTCCACCCAGCGTCATTTTGACTTCACTGTTTTTAGGGTTCCGTACCTCAAAAGGATAAAAGAAACCCTTAAGGGATCACTTTGTTGTCCGTCTGTTTGTCTGTCCGTCTGTTCACCCTCTTTTCTCAGGGACGGGTGGAGGAGGTATCGGGACCCTCCTAATGAGAAATGAAATTGAAATGAAATATTTTATTTACCTTACGAACTACTACATAAAAATTAGAACTATAATAATGGTTAATGCTGCGTAATTAACATTTTGTGCGTAGCAGAGCTCAAGACAAACATGGTTTTCGCTCAGCATTGCTGGGTACACACTGATGTATGCCCAGCGCTGGTTTTCAGCGGAAACCATGATGATAATGAGATACTAACTGCTAACTCCGACCTCTGTTGACCTGTGTTGACGACCTCTGTTGCACAGCGGGCGAAGGCCTGCCTGCGACGCAGGAGGCAACCTCCTGCGTCGCAGGGTTCGATTCCCGCCTCGGGACAAATGTTTGTACGATCTGCAGACATTTGTCCAGGGCGTTCTGGATGTTTTCTATGTATAATAAAAAATATCTATCTATGTAGTGTATTGTATTAAGTATATCAATTATCTAGTACCCATAACACAAGCTCTGCTTAGCTTGGGGCTAGATAATGCTGTGTGAATTGTCCAGCATTATTTATTTATTTATAACTAACCTGCTTGACGCTCGTGTAAAATAAGGTTCGAAATCAAAACGTAGCATACTCATTTTGCTCTTTATTGGTCTAACGATATTTAAATTGAGCACAGAACTTGCCCAACATCTCTCGTAAAGTAACTTTGAGGCGCGCCAACGTAATGCTAAGTAAATATTGTAACAGGCTCGAGTGCGTGTTTATTTATGTACAAGCCTAAGCGGGGTCACCTTCATTAGTCGTTATAAAGAACTGGGTATCCTCCCCGCGCGGATACAATTGGATGGAACCTTGTAAAAGTTAATATCTTCTGTAATTAGATATAAAGAAGATATTTGTTTTTCGCCCGTTGTCTTTGTGTCTTATGTAATGATTTTTGTATTGTATTGTTACAGGTATCACTAAAACTAAAAACGACTAGACCGATTTGTTTATTAATAAATAACTAATTTATGCCCGCGGCTCGCGCGCGTTGTTTCTATGGAAACGTTTAAATGTAATTTCTATCCCATGGGGACTGATTTATGGGATAAAAAGAACTGAAAACTGAAATTACCCGTACCTATGCAAAATTTCAGCCCGATTCGTTCAGTAGTTTTGGCGTGAAGAGGTAACAAACATCCGTCCATCCATCAAAACTTTCGCATTTATAATATTAGTGTGATGTGATTAATAATTTTTGTTTTATTTGTTTGCTCTAATATAGTAGTGGCTTGAAAAAAAAATAGGGGACAATATTTTAGGTGATACAAATTTCACGGGTCATCTCGTTTTAAAATAAATCATAGATTTGGGCGAAATATTAAACATGAATTGTTTTGAAATTATTAGGGTGAGAGAGACAATTTTTTCTTTACCAAGTACGTACGTAAGACTTTCCAGCTAAGTAATATCATTGTTTTGTTATTTGTTGGTAATCCGTGGGGTGGAATCTCTGGGGACTTGAAGTTAAAGGTTTTTCTAACTACTTTAACCTATTGCATGGCAGGACTCTCACAATACGAGTTTCACATAGACTAACACAATACACGGCTATACAAGAAACGTCGAACCCTGTGCAGTAAAATGATTAAAATAACGGATGAACCTAACGAGTTTGGTTGTCAAACTAGGCATAGAATTCTATAATCATGGGAGTCCCGTGGAAAAAACTCGAATTACATAATTTTCAAAATTGTTTCTTTGGTTCCTAGGACGTGAAAAAACAATTGCGAAAAAAATACGATAAAAAAAACACGAAATTGCACTGTTTCGCACATAATTTGGTCGGGGTCTATGGAACCCTGCGATCTATTGAAATCATTTACATTAATGCTTAGCTTGGGGCTAGATAATGCTGTGAATGCATTATTTATTTATTATTATTATTAATTTATCTATTTATGTTCTGATTCGTAGGTTATTACCAATTATGTGGTTCCTTGAACCAGTTTCTTTATAACTTTTGTAGTTTTCTTATAAATAGGCAAAAACCTGATTTTTGCGCTTACGCCGTTTCGAAAACGTGACGTGCTCTATCAAAATAAATAAAATAAAAATCAAAAACTCTTCTTTTACTTCTATAAATACAATAAATGTACACATAAAAGGTCAAATTATATAACTAAACACTGACACGGAAATAAAGTGATATTTTTGATTTCTGTCGCTTCGTTATGTAGACTAAAGTAAAGAAGCGACGAAGAAACCTTTAGCCTGTTAGTTGTTATTTTGCGAGTTGAAGCAAAACCCGTCCAAAGCTTTTTTTCCTCTGATATTTTTAGTACGCCTTTTTTCCCAGCAGGTTGTTTGAATTCATTTACTGATAATTTTTGCAATTCACTAGGAGTTTTGTTGTAGAAGCTTACACATTGCCCTTTTTAGAGATACATTAACTTTTTAGTAGGTTGTGATTTACTTATGCGCATGCGAAAAACTAAAATCTAGTAACAATATTTTCGTCAGCGTGTGAGAAAGTTTTAAATTTCAAAAGTAAAACATTATTTCATCGAAAACAGAGCGAAAATAAGTTGCTCTAGGTATTAAGCTTAACAAGTGCCTACTACACGGTTTGCTTGTCAGTCCAGACAGGTAGCGTGCGGTCACTGACGTGTGTTCGCACTGCAATTATGACCACCATTCCGTGATCCATTAAAGTCTTTATTGCACTAACCGCTAAAATAGTTTATTTTTATCTTTTATTTAGTTCACTGCACATTTCTGTGGTCATAACGTATCCCACGTTGCTTGCACGTACCTACCTCGTTTATTTTCTACTAAACATTATCGCAAGTGTGGCATCGTCGCTTAAAAACCAATAAACCTATTTTAATTCGGTTTGTTTGTTGAAAAGGTGACTTCATTGTCTTTGATAAACTGCTGCTGCTGATGTTATCTTCTTTCTTATATATAAAAAATGAATTGCTGTTCGTTTGTCTCGCTAAAACTCGAGAACGGCTGGACCGAATTCGCTAATTTTGGTCTTGAAATGTTTGTGTGAGTTCAGGGAAGGTTTAGAAGGTGATAACGGTACGAAGTTCACCAGGTCAGCTAGTAAACAATAAATAAATCAAATCAAATCAAATCACTGCAAACGTTTTAATGATAGTTCGGTGAGTTTTTTTAAAAAAAATTCTATTACCTAATCGTGTTAACTATCAAACGACACTACGTGTGATGGTTAACATGATTAGCCTGAGACACAATAAGCAAATGATGGGACAGAACCTTGTCAAAGTACGCGTCCACCACGAGTACTTTGACAAGGTTCTGTCCCATGGGCATAGCAGTTTACCAAAATGGGAAAGAATCTTGTAAATGTAAATGTCCGACCGCCATTGTGTTAGTTGAAAATGGTTTTATCCGATTCTGATCACGCGCACATTATAGTATCCAGTGACTTTTTTCAGGCATGTGGTGCTGGCTTGCACCACCGCAACTCTTTCCGCGAGTTTCATAAGAGGCGACTTTAAGTATCTACCTGGGGCGGGCAGCAGCACGTCCTGAAGAACAGATCAACCATCGAACTGCGATCCCCAACCCGCATGCCCAGCGTGGGGATTATGGCATTACTCCTTAATGATAAGAGCCAATACGGCGCTTATAAAGGGAGGATTAAGTTCAAGTGACTAGAGACTGATAAAGGCTGTTAATGTGATGTTTGACGCTTTGGAATTCTTCTGTAAGTCATACAACAATAAAATACAACACAAATAATGTTTTACAAATAAATCAAGTTCACCAATACAAACATTTTCAACCGTGCAGTAATTTGTGAACGTGGATGAACAAACTTTTGGTGAGCTGAAACGGATTACAGCTCCAACAGTTTTCAGATAAACCACGAGTGGTCGCAAAGTCGATTTATTAATACAGCCAGGCGTATAGGCTCGAGGTTTACTCGATTAGGTACACCAGCATGCTCGCTTTTGATAGACAAGATACGGCTAATGCTACACTATAAGTACTGAAAATTAACAAAATTATTGAGTAATAGTGCATTTTACACCAAGGCGAGAAAGTGATCAATTCCTATCGAGTGTGTCGTTTAGTTAAATAGTGCTATAAACTACACCTTCGAGGAAAATAAAAAGCAGAATTAATTTTTAATTGAAATTGATATTAATTTAGAAGAACTTACCGCGCCCAATGATGTTGGTAAAACCTCATTGACCGCGCCAGCCTTTGGGATCATTTTTCAAAATATTGTTCGGAAATCGGAGGAGGCCTAATGGACTTGAAGTAAAAACTTTTTGTCGTTTGACCGAACAAAAATAACCATAGCTACCGGCTGATCTTTTAGGATATTAAAAAAAAATAACACGTGAGAAATGAAATTCCATAGAGTTTTTCCTCCCAGTTTCCTATAGGCCTGCAAAGGCATACTTTCTATTCTATAAATGGAAAAGGAATAGGCAACTTTCCGAGCAGGTGTAGTATAAAATAAATTAACCCCAGCTCTTACCGCAGGTGTCGTAAGAGGCGACTTAGGGATATCCACCGGGGGCGGGCAGCAGCGCCCCCTGCAGAACAATTCTACCACCAAACTGTGATCCCCAACCAGCATGCCCAGTGTGGGGACTATGGGCAATACTCCCAATGGGGTAAAAGCCAATAACGCGCCTATCATGGGGTGGCCTGCATCTTAGCTCATTATAGGCTGTTGTGAAGTAAAATAAAACAGTAAATCTGTAGGAGTTACCTATACTAATACTTATTATAAAGAGGAAAGATTTGATTGTTTGTTTGTATTGAATAGGCTCTGAAACTACTGGACCGATTCGAAAAATTCTTTCGATTTGAAAAACCATTAGAAGCCCACATTATTCCTGATGAACATGGGCTGCTTTTTACCGCGGGAAAATGCTTCATTCCTACGGGAAAACGGGTAATAGGACAACGGCTAGTAAGAAATAAGAAACAAAGAGATTTTGCTGGACTATCCACACAGCATAATTATTCGTTATTTAACGCCATATCCGCCCAGCTCCAGCAGTGCGACTCCCTTCGAACATGCAATGTATCTGTCGCCACCGAATCGTAGATTCCGCACGTTTGTAAAATGGTAGGCCGATTGCTTTTTTTAATTAATTTTAGTTGACGTAATGGTTAAGTAATGTTTAGCCATATTGATGGACGGCCCTGTTTGACCATTTTCATTCACTCTGCCTCCCTATGTAGGTTAATATGATTATAGGTAGGTGAACATGAAACCGTGCGGATTCTCGCATAAAACGTGAGTGCGTCTACTAATACTTTAAATGCAGGTTTATGAGCCAAGGAACACCAGTTTTACAACTTATTTTTATTACTTTAAGTAGGTCACATAATAATAAAGTTTTCTACTTTAATTTTCTGAAAACATACGTCATTTACAAAGAAAATTAAATTCAAATAATAGAAACAAATTAGAAATAGCATTTGCAATCCCGGTTCAGTGTTTGCCAGAGAGCTATGGAGCACAGCATCCTCTGAGTCAGACTCTCAGACCGGATAAGGAACACTATGCTGCGATTCCAGACCCAGGTAGCGGACGTGGCTCAAAAGTGTGCTTAAATTAAAATAGGACTGGGCCGGACACGTGTGCCGTATGCAGGAGGAGATCTGGGCAAAGACCATTTTGGAATGGACTAGAAATGAGCGCCGGCCGCGTGGAAGGCCTGGGCGTACATGGAAGGCCGAGCTGGACTCATACCAATAAGAGTAGCTTAATCTAGTTATTAATAGAAAAAAGTGGAAGGAGGAAAGGGAGGCCTTTTCCCTGCAATGGGACCCTATAAGCTTTTATAAAATCTATATAATTATTATGTATGTAAATATATAAAAATGAATCCCTATTTCCCTTGGTCACGGCATCACGCGTGAACGGCTAGACCGATTTCGCCATTTCTTTTTTTGTTGTGTTTGTTATTGTCAGGAGAAGGTTCTTATGAAAGAAAAAAATAAGAAAGTTCGAAACATAAATTTCCACGGGGGCGAAGCCGCGGGGCGCAGCTAGTAAATAATAAATAAAAATTAACAATTGAAACAATGGAGCTAACTGCAGACTGTTGCAAACACAAACCTACCCTAGTTTTATTTGTCACGTTTATTTTTTCAAATCAACTAAAATACAACTAAGTAACCACGCAATAACCAAGAAATTAATTGAAAGTGCATTGTGTCGAGTTCCATTTTCACGGCATCCATTTTATTGCGAGAACTTAGATAAAAGCTTGCGTTAAAACACACGTTCCTACACGTGCCACAAAGATAGTTAACGAAGATTTGCTCTAGAATTATCTAGAAAGACCGGGCACGTTTCGCAGACGTGCTAAGCTCTGAAGCAAAAAGCTGGAAAGTCCGACATCTAAAGGATCCTTTATTTCGCTCTGTGATTTATTGCCCGTCAAATTGACTCAACCATGCCACAACGAAGATTGAATGTGTAATTTAAGAGACCAAGGAAAAGATAAGGTGTCCCCTCATTAACCCTGTTTTATGACACGCTCAGAAGATTTCCTTTGTTCGTTCCGTGACAGTAAACGCAGTTTTAATTGATACGATTATGTGCATAGTTTCTGCTCGCGGTTGTAACGTTTAAAGGTTATTTCTATCCCTAGGGAACTGATTTATAGGCTAAAAGTAGCATATGTTTTATTCTAAGTCTAGACAAAAAACAATGCAAGATTTCAGCCAAGAGTGCAGTACTTTTTGCGTGAAGAAGTAACAACCATCCATCCGCAGGTACATAATTCATAATTCTTAAAGGAAAAATAATGGCAAAGGCGAGCTTAACCCTAAATAGAGTTCTCTTCCAGCAAACCTTATTGGGAGAGAGAAACAAGTTTGTGAAAGTGGGTACATGTGCTTAAACAAAGGATACAAGATTTAATTTTAACCTACTTATTAAATAGACTACATAATAATAATACAATACATAAAATACTATACATCTACACTAATACTAATACTGTACATCTGTCCATCCATCCAAACATTAGCATTTAAATTATTAGTATGGTATCTTTATTCACCAAGAAAATTACAATCAAATAATAGAAATAAATAAGAACTAGTATTTACAATTGAAGCAATTGAGCTAACTACAGACTGTTGCAAACAATCTACAGGTAGCTCAACTGATCCATATCAATACCATATCCATATCTTATATTAAAATGATGATAGCGTGTAGTGTATGCACCAATAATTTATACGGCAGCCAAACTTAACCTACGCCAAAGTAAAAACATTGTTCGTAAAATAAAAACTAGTTATGTAACAACAATAGGTTTATGAAAAGTCTTACGAGTTACGATGCTGCAACTGTCCCTGTCCAACCACTTCTTTCTACGACAACTCATTTACTGCCCGTGCTGTACGGCTTTGGAACACATTGCAAGTCTCAGTAAGGCGTGCAAACACCAATATTCATGATACCAAAATTCAAGGTAAAGGAACAATTTTTGTCCTGTCACTGACCACCCAAACCCTTATTTCCCTTTAACAAACATCAATATACGTATTTATGTATTTACATGTACAAATAAAATTTAAAGCATCTGCATTTTTACATAATAAATTTAAGAACTTTAATAAATTTATATTTTATAATGTTAGTTTACGTACCTACATAAGTAAATGCATTTTTGCAATTTAAGTAAGTATGTAAGATTTGACAAACGATCTGTATTTTTTAATAGCTACATATTAAATGCACACAAATCCCTCATACTCAATCCACTGTTCGCATTCATCCACGGTTGTCTGATAGACATCGCTCTTAATTTTTGTTTTTTGTTTGTTATTTGTTTCGTTAAGGCGTTTAAGAATTTTCTATCTACGTTAATCATGATCTATTAAAACTCCAATAAGAGTACTAATGTCAAAATGGCATAGCTCTATCTAATTCGGCAAGATCAATAATAGTTGAATGAATATAAATGGTTCCATAAAACTAACGACATTAGTGCTAATTTCCAAGACATTAAGTATCAGGAGAGTTGGAGAACAAACTCAATTTTTCACTCGACCGCTTTTGCAGGAGCTCGTACGCTCCAAGAAAAGCCAAAGGAAACAGCTGGTGATTTTGAAAGCTTTGTTCTTTCCATTAATATAATTTAACTGTACGTAGGTACAGGTTGTCCAGGGTGTTTTCTATGAAAGCATAAAGAATATTTTTATGTATTTTTTTCCGGCAAATCGCGTTCGACAAATTAGGTACCTACACCTTCGGTAAATGACAATAAAATCTCCAAAATTATACGACTATCTCGCCCAAAAACTACCTTTTATTTATTTAAATACACCGTGAGAAGTACCCTAGCTAACTTTTTTAAGCTATAAAGTACGGTCAGAAATAACACCGAATAAATTGTGTTTCTGCGATCACAATTTATTGCCAGCCAAGGTGGGTTCCTTTACTTTTTATCTCTGTTTATTATTGCCGTACCTATTTGCGTCGATTCAAAAGGCGCCATATTGTATTCTTTCCATTTAAATTTAGAATGCCTTTGTCTTTTGTCTTTCTTTATCGGGTTTACTGGTTCACCGCCTTTCTATTTCTATGACTATGACTTTGCCTTCTTTGTCACATTTGACATTTTCTGGTACTTCATCATCATCAGCCTATTATTAGTCCACTGCTGGACATAGGCCTCCTCTAATGAGCGCCATATCGCCTTTTCTTCAGCTTGGTGCATCCACCATCCGCCGTCACTTGATCAAAATGAAATATTTCGATATGTATAATAAGCCGGAAATGTATCATCAACACCGACATTAGAGTTGCAAAAAAGGCTCAAAAGTCCGGTTAATTTAGGCCACCAAACTATTGAGACATCGAACGACTCAGAAGTCCGGTTCGCTTAATTGTAACCGGACTACTGAGAGTACACCTAAAAAAAAATTCTATCTCAACTAAAAAATTTTTTTAAGAAACAAAATAATATCCCAAAAATTGTCTACTTCGACATGACTTGAAGCTGCAACCCTCCCTCAGAACGGGATGCGCTAGCCATTGCGCTACAAGGTCAAGTGGTGTGGGTTCAAATCACGTCGAAGGCGACTTTTTTGGAATATTATTAAATTCCTTGGTAATGACCCCGAGTGTGAGGGCTTACGCACTATAATAACAAAATTTTTAATTTGTATGTTCAGCTTTAATAAACATTAAACATTTATTTATTCCTTTAAATATACTCGTAACTATACTAGGTTGGTTAAATTAATATCCATGTTAAATTAAAACCACGCATGCAAGCTTGCAATTTGCAGCCCCATTACCCATGTAGGTACCTAATTAAAAGCTCAAATGTGAAACTGTTACAAGTATTCCTTCTATAACATTTTTTCGATTCCGGTTTTTACAACGCGGTTCCGCTTTTTAACTGACGAAAAACGGAAGAGGTACTCAAGTCGACGCGTATATTTTTTTTTTGTATGACGCATAACTTTTTACAGAGTAACCCGATTTTGATAATTCTTTTTTTATTGGAAAGGTTATAACCCGAAGTTGGTTCCAATTTTAACTAGTTATATGAATTTGAAAACGGTTTATAGTTTTTTAACATACGCCAAATTATTCAATGTGTATGGCATGTTGTTTATTTTTCCAGTTTACCGGTTAAAAAATCTTCTTGAAGTAGTTATCTCGAAATCTGCAATGCAGGGTAATTGTTTTCTCCAACAGAGTTTTGCAACGGCATTGCAAAACTAAGTGGTTCTGCATTTTATTGCAAAACTAGAACAATGGGAACAAAACCTGCGACAACTATAGCATAGACCTAATGTTGGCAACACTGCGGCAAACTTGCCAGTTCCGGCAAGCGAAGTTTACTTGCCAACCGGAACCGGAAGCTGATGAGTACCTACATATTCAACGTATGCTTTATTGCCATTTTAGAAAGTTCGGATTTTGAAATTGGCTATGACGTGAATTAACACTGAAATTGAAATTCCTATGGAATAAATTGAATGCCTATCCGCAAAACTCTCTGATATGAACTTTACGTTGAGGTTAAAATCCGTGTATGCGAGTGAAGTTTCTGAAATTCTGGCTGAAAAGTGGTATATTCCAATAGGTAGTGGATAAATGGAATACGTGAAGTTCTGGGTGCAATCGTGGCTTCAATTCTGCCAATGGTTATAGAGTACTTATTCGAAATATTTAGTTTCCATAGGTGAATTTAAGTAGAACCTAGGTATCGTTTTGAAAGGTACGAGTGACAGAGTTAGTACTGGTATATTTATTGGTAACATCCTACTTTAACTTACCTTTATTTTCTTTATCCATAGCTACTTGTGTAGTTTTAGTGTAAATAAAAATATTTTTTTCTTTCTTTCTTTACACTGAATAATACGGCGAGACAGATAGGTAAATCAATATAATAAATAAATAATGATGGATAATCTAAGGTTTTTGTTATCATAGTGCGTAAGCCTCGCACTCTGGTTAATTTTCTTATTTCTAAGAAATCAAATAAGATTATTAAATATAATCCGAAAATTTTCGAAATTTTTTGTTATCATAAATATCTGCAGATGGTACAAACCTGCATCGCAGGCAGACCTTCGCCCGCGTTATAGAAGTCGTCAAGTGTGTACAAGGATGTAGGAAATTTAGCTTGTACCTGCCTGAAATAATGCTGCAAGTAACATCAATAAAACCCGCCTAGGTCCTTTGGGATTCTACGAGGTCGAGGTTTCTGATTACCGACAGTGAGAAAACGGAAATCTGTTTCGGCGGATAAGGACCACAACTAAAAATGACCACGAGTAAGTACCTATACACAAAATAACCACTTCTATAAATGTCCTCTTCTGATAATATCCACTTCTTTTTATGACCGTTTCAGGATATGACTATTGTTTAGAATGACCATAACGTTAAATATCCATTTCTGGAAAATACCACTTTGTAAAATGACCGTTGCCCTAAATTAGGTAAGTACCTTTTCTGAAAATACAGCGATTAAGCATTAATATTTTTTGTTGCTTTAGTATAAACAACTCTTTTCAGAAAAATCCAGTACCAGTCAAGTTAATACGTTATCTTGATTATTTAATAAAACATTTATTTTCACTCGCAAAAAGGTTTCCTTAATAATAATTGTGTAAAGATTAGTTCTTTATGTATTTAACCTTATTCCATATTGTGGGGAGCTGGAGCTTGAGATAGGCTTATAAAAACCTGTACTACGAGACACCAGAGCTCCCACTCCGCGGGTGTAACAAGATGATATAATACAAGTTTAAGCGAACTCTTAATTTGGTACCTATTAAATACAACAAACATTAAGTGATCAATTTGAAATACAAGAAATTAGTACTATTAAAAATTAATAAAATAATAACTGAACTAAAGAGAATAGAATAACCGATCCTCACATTAGGTGGAGCTAGGATGTTTGAGATCTAAACGAATTTGACAATTTCGTCAAGTATTTCCGACATAAACGACATCAAACGAAACCTTTGTCCCTACTCTACGCGGTCGGTCGATGTCTCTAATTGCCAGCAGTGAGACAGTGGAAATACGGCGAGTCAGATAGGTGAGGCTCAATTCTAAAACAATGCCCTGCAGGTGACGCGATAAGTCTATTGTGAGGGGCGACAGGCACAGCCCGCTGGTGAAAGCTCCATTATTATACCTATTTGGTACATTGAAAGAGGAGTAACAGTGATTTTGATTTGGAGACATACAATTCACAAGACAACAATTAAACATGCTGTTTGGCAAATAACCCCTCAGTACATAGCTTTTTAAAAAATGTTAAAAATAACCGATTGGCTTTTCAGGGTTAAAAATGTCGCGATTAACTAAGAAAATTATAATCAAATAATAGAAAAAATTTGAACTAGTATTATCAACTGAAACCTTTCCTAAGTTTACATTTATTGTATTTATGGAAATAAAGAGTTTTTGATTTTGATTTTTCATTTTGATTTTTCATACACACAATTAACTTATCTGCTAAAGCTTTAAATTAAATTACAAGATAAGCTATTTGAACAGTGAACGGTAGGCATCTTGCTATTTGAACACGTAGGTACATAGCAATTTTAGCCCCTAATTTTAGGGGCTAAAATTAAAAGCAGTTAGTCGCACAAAACTTATTTCGTTTTAAAAACACCGTAATCATTTAAGCTGTAAAACAAGCCTATCAAAAAGCCCGAGTAAAAAGCGTAATCAGTTTCCGGAGACTTCCGGAAACCTTTTATCAAACTTTCCGGGTAAAATAGATTCTATTTCAGGCTTTGAAAAAGTTTCCAGTCAAGCCGTAAACTAAAACTATGAACTCGTTGAGTTTTGACCTAGTCGTTGGCCATCAAAGGGATATTTCAAACGAATGAAACTGAACTAAATAATATTAAATAAATAATGATGTTGCTGAATAATATTAAATAAATGATGCTGACAATTTACATAGCATCATCTAGCCCCTAGCTAAGCAGAGCTTACTGATTACATACATAATACAATACATTACAGAGATAGATATTTTTTATTATATCTACATGTAAATACCCATAACACAAACACTTGTCCTGAGACGGGAATCGAACCCGCAACCTCCTGCGCCGCAGGCGGACCTTGGCCCGCCGCGCCACATTGATCATCATCATCATGCTACATACTTCGTGCTAAGTTCAATTCAGTTCTAATACGTTATGCCACTCTCGTTCTGGCATTTCCATTTTGTTTTCCTGCCCGGATTTTCACAATGCACTGTAATGTATGAATTTAAATAGAAATTTACCTGCTCACCACACAATACATCCTCTGTTGAACATGCCCCCTCCAAGGGGCACAAGCCCAACAAGGCCCCACAAGGGGGACACTCGGATGCTCGAAAAGCAGAATAACGGTAACACAATTGTATCTTACGTACAACAAATTGTATATTAATCTTATGCCCATTTTCTAAGCGAATAAATGATTTGAAGTTTGATAGCAAACTGTGTGATGAAATCAAATTTTATTAATTTTACCGTCACATTTTTGAAGGAGTTAATTAATTTATTTAGGGTGGCGAAGACTAACAGATATGTGTACAGTGTTCAAAAATTTATTCAATATTTCAATAACCTGCAGCCATTACTGTCCCACTGCTGGGCAAAAGCCTCTCTTTTTTCCTTCCACTCCTCGCGATTTAACGCTGAGGTTTAATATTACCATTAAGTATGAAAAAAATATCAATATGGCGAACACATTTTAAAATGTTTAGAAAAAAGCAATCCAGTCGTCTTAGTTTTGTACATTTGAAATATACCTGCCTACTGATAAAACCCAATTGTTTATTTTGTTTTTGTGTTTGTTTTTTTATCACTTGATCCGTGAAATAGTAAGTGAAGTTGGTAAAAGTGTTTACTCTTCTCTTAAATAATCAAAAAAGCAATCCAGTCGTCTTAGTTTTGTACATTTGTAATATACCTTGTGGGGCAAAACTCTGCGAGGCGAATGTGGAACAAATCCTGCCTACTGATAAAACCCAATTGTTCATTTTGTTTTTCTGTTTGTTTTTTTATCACTTGATCCGCGAACTAGTAAGTGAAGTTGGTAAAAGTTTCCTCAAACCCAAAAGAGGAATAAAGGTGCCATAAAAAAAGCAATCGCTACAGTGGTGAATGAGTTATAGAAACGGATAAAGGTTTTTGTCGTATACTCAACAATTTGCGGTATTGTGGGATGACAAAACGCCGTCGTTTGCTCAAGGCGCCTCGCTTAAGGTTTACTCCTAACCCAACACTACCCTTCAACATTGTGCATTTGAGCATTGAACGCTTTACTCATATTCATAGGTACAATACACAGAGGTTTAGTTGAGGTATCTACCTATACCGGCCACTGAACGAAAACATTATATTCGGACGTTAATATACATGACAACATTATACTTGGCCCTATATTTTCTTTCTTACACATTTCGTGCACGCCTAAGAAAGAAGTTCCCTAATTGCAGGTGAGTGAATGAATACTGAAAGTAAGAGTATGTCTGTTTCTTATTAAAAATAGTGATGCGAATCCATTGAATTGAAAAATATTGTGACTAACGAGAGCTTTTATATATTTCGAGCTGACAATTCTTGAGTTCTTGAGTGGAGACCACGACTCGGCAAACGTAGTGTAGGACGCCCTCCGGCCAGGTGGGATGACGATCTGCGAAAGACTGCAGGCAGATGCTGGATGCGGCAAGCTGAAGACAGGGCGCTATGGCGCTCATTAGGGGAGGCCTATGTTCAGCAGTGGACTAATATAGGCTGATGATGATGGTGATGATAATGATGAGCTGACGATTACTTAACGAATATTATTTTAGTTGATATTTCCCTGAAAAGTATTGAAAAAAGTAATACAATTTTAGTTTACCACAGTAAATCAGTCGAAATCAGAATCAGAATCAATCGTTTATTTGCAGAATACAATAATTACACGCCACGATCTTAAAGCTATGTGATGACAATGTATTCGACCCGCAAGTAGGTGTGGAAATATTAAATATGTCATTAATATTATTAGGTCGATCTTACTTTTATCCCGGAAATACACGTGTTTTACCGCGGCGTGTACCTGTTTTCTATGCTTTTCTATGTTGTTTAAGCTGAGAGGTAGGGTAGGTATAGCAACAACCTAATTCTGTATGAAGAGAAGGTGCGTCATCAATAATATTACACATTACATGGTTTTTCAATTCAATTCTTGGTCAATGGCTCTGCGTCTACATGGTTTTTTTCAATTTGTTTATTAATTTTCAGCTTAGTTTTACTTCCTATTTCAACGTAAGAACAGGTAGGGTTAGGAACAAGCCCGGACCCCGGCTGCGACTACGACAGCCGTCAGGATATTTTATCTGTGGGCTTACGATGCGAGTAAAAATGTAAAGTGACTATTTTTGCCCTTGAACGCGACTCGGGCCCAAAAAGAATTTATGTTTTGACAAGAATTGTAGGGTCGGTATACTTGTAATTTAATAACCAGCTTAGCACCTGTGCTGTTTTTGTGTCAAATGAGACCTTTTCGTCATCACTGCGACTGTATTATAAACGTAATGAGATTCATTTGTTTTTTTTTTATTTTTAGAGCGTGTGGTGTGGTGTAGTATATTTGTGTGCATATGAGATAGTAGTTACATTCACTTCAAAGATATAAATGAAACCTGCCAAGTGCGAGCGGTACCATCGTACAAAACTATTTTTCAAAATAAAAATAACCCTACACCAACTGTTTTTCTTTTAAACTTAACTAACCCGTTCATGGCCCAAGACGCAGACGAGCCTCTCGACCCTCGTGTCACGGCGGCGCGGCGCGCCCCTGCGGGTGGTGTATACGAGTACAACAGAGGCTGGGCAGTGAATGCGATAAATTAATATTTTTATGATTTGTTAGCAGTTTGTCCATAACGCGTTTCGTCCAACGAGCGATTCATCCAACACGCGTTTCGTCCAATAAGCGGTTCGTCAAGAATCCATACGCATTTTTATACCGGGAAATGATGTAAGTATGGGATAAAAAGTTTATTGAATAAATAAATTTAAAAGTTATTTCATGCTCAGAGCTACATTTATGCTAAATTTCAGTCCGATCCGTTTAGTATTTTTGGCGTGAACAAGTAACAAACATTCATACATACATCTACCCAAAGTTTCGGATTTATTGTTTTAAATTGACATAATTATTTTAGGAAATATCAACGAATAGATGATCTCAAACCACCTTAGTTTTTAGTCTTAATCTCTTTCTGCTAACCTTAGTTCGTCGGCTTCTGCGAGCCGATTTACCGCTTAAGGCTTGGTACTCCAGCAGATGCGGCACTTTTAAGGTTTTAAAATCATCTGAGACATAGAAAATAGTGTTTAAAATTCTGATAAAAAGATATAATTACTACAGGATCTAGTCTAGTCAAAATCGCATTCAGTTACAAGATCTAATGAACTTCACTCGATAGAAAACAATCACAAAGTTACCCCCCCCCCCCCCCCCCCGACTCAAAAAGAGAGGGGTGATATGTTTAACGTGTCTGCCTGTGTAGGTCTGTGTATTTGTGTGCGGTATCGTAGCTCCCAAACGGATGAACCGATTTTCGTTTAGTTTTTTTTTGGGTCATAGATAATTTAATTTCCAGTGTTTTTAGCTCTGTTTCATGAAAATCTGTTCAGTCAATAAATGTCTGCGGGTTTTTAAATTTTTTAATTTTGTCTTGTTGTAATGAACTACTGATATCTTACATATTTTTTTTGTACTTAACTAAAGACACTAAACATTTTGAAACATATTCGCAGAGAGCATTGAAACATATTTGACTTGATAAAAAATAATAAACGTCTTTATTCACAAAGAAAATTATACTAGTATTTACAATTGAAACAATTGAGCTAACTGCTTACTGTTGCAAACAGTCTACAGGTAGCTCAACTGATCCATATCAACACCAGTCGGAAGCGTCCCCAAGACGCTGGCTGCATTGCCACGCTATATGGCAATGCTGATACGCTGTGCCAGATATTCACCAGCTCTCAGGTCACGCGTCGCTTCGTTCACTTGATAATATGGTTTTCTTTATATTTGCGCTCGTGTTTTTTGTAGTTGTTTAAACATAGTGATGTTTAAATGACTACAAAAACACAAGCACGGCGACTACACCTAC
The DNA here is from genome assembly GCA_963564075.1 of Eupithecia subfuscata. Taxonomy (NCBI): domain Eukaryota; kingdom Metazoa; phylum Arthropoda; class Insecta; order Lepidoptera; family Geometridae; genus Eupithecia; species Eupithecia subfuscata. Next base: position 1,721,942 of record OY751116.1, on the reverse strand, counting down.
TGCTGCTGGAATACCTGACCTTAACGAAAACAAATTAGTTATTCGGTATTAATCATTCCGAGAAACGACTTTAAGGTTAATCAAATATTGACTGTTATGATTTAATTAACCTTTATCCTTATCAGATTCGATGTTGTAGGCCATTATTGTTTTATTGAATGGAATGTTGTTTTACAAAGCACAGAAACTTTGCCTTTGAGTTTGATTAAACAAAACTGAAAGCTGTAATTCTGTAATTCTTTATCATATACAATTAATACAAAGCATGAACATAAACATATAATAGGATATGTACATAGGCGAGCTTAACCTTGAAAAAGAGTTTTCTTCCAGCAAACCTTGAGAGCGGAAAGGCGATGGAATAGATAGAGAAAGTGTACTATTAATGAAACTACAATTTATATAATTATATATGTACTTATAATAAACATACTTATATTAAAATAATAATGACTCAAGAAATTTAATAAATACCTTTAATATAAATACCTATATAATTATTTATTATCATAAAAAATATACATATATTTATAATTATAAATATCCAAACCAATCGGCGGCGACAAACAGTCGGCGTCCTGCACTATTTACACACCAAAATAGTTTTAGCTAAAAAAACATTTTTAGCTAAAATATAATGCTGATTGATGAATGAATTTACTTCATTGAATTTTTGGTTTGGTTAAATAATGGGCGAGGTTGTCCGAGTCACGGCGAGTTCTTTAAACTCTAAACGCCGAACCTGCCAGCCCAGCTAGTTGCTGTCGCATGCCATGTCGGCGACAATGCTACTTGTGGGTAGGTGTGTAAATATTGCAGGACGCCGACAGTGACTTGTCAACTTGGAAGCTGTAGAAATCCCACCGACAACCCCCGGGCTGTGTTGGCTGTCTGTGACGGTGGGCCGGCGACTTGGTTGTAGGCATTTTACTTGTTCAGGCTATAAAAACAGATAAAAGACTGGCTGACTCATCCTGATGAAGAGAAACCCTCGTTAGAGGATGAAACGTTGGTGTTCTTCAAACATAAACTCATCGGTTCGTAGCTAACCCATTTACTTTCGTAAGGCCAGGTATTCCTGCAGTAGGAGGCGTAAGGGAAAACCCCCGCCGCGCTCGTGTTTTTTGTAGTAATTTAAACATGGTGATTAAGAAAATCATTATATCGCATCAAAATCTGCGAATTTGCTTAGAAATACTAAGTGTCTTTAGTTGAGTACAAAAAAAGTAACAAATCAGTAGTTCGCTAGTCATATTGTCGAAAAAACAATAGAAAAAAGGGGTATCTTTGAATTTTTTTTCTATAAAGTGAAATTCATTACATCTCGTAACTGAATGCGACTTTGACTAGACTAGATCCTTAAGTAATGTATCTTTTTTCAGAGTTTTAAACCCTATTTTCTAAGACTCAGATAATTTAAAAAATTACAAAAGTGCGACCTCTACTGGCCTACCAAGCCTGAATGCTCGGTAATGACTGGTTGTGATGACAGATTGGAAAGCATACCGAGTCAAGGCTCAGTATGATAATAACACGGCCAAAATATACCTAACTGCTCTAAAAGTTGTGCGTCTACGGCATATTGTAAATAGTAAAAGTAAAAGTAAAAATGCGTTTATTTTGTAACCAATACACACATAGCACATACAAAAGATGAAAGTTAATACAAAAGTAACATAAAGGCCACAAAAATGGCCAACACTCAGCAGATGCTATGGTAGGATGTATCCTGCCATAGCGCTGGTCTTCCGTGGAGGCCAGAATGAAACACGTAACTCACACATACACAAGTAAAATAGCTAAATTTAAAAGAAAAAACAAATGAAACCGAAACGTCGGTATTTACAATATGCCGGTGCGTCCATTGCTTTTGGATTTTGCTCGGCAATATAGGTATGTATTTTCAAAGTGCTCGAGTTTGCCGTCGACGTTATCCGCAACAATGTCCTCGTCACTACGAGGATAAAAAAAATACAAAATAAATAAATAAATAAAATAAATAATGCTGGACAATTCACACAGCATTATCTAGCCCCAAGGTAAGCAGAGCTTGTCTTATGGGTAGTAGATAACTGATATACATAATAATATACGAGTACATAGATAGATATTTTTTATTATACATAGAGAACGACCAGAACACCCTGAACAAATATCTGCAGATCGTACAAATATTTGTCCCGAGGCGGGAATCGAACCCGCAACCTCCTGCGTCGCAGGCAGACCTTCGCCCACCGCGCCACAGAGGTCGTCAAATCATTTATTTCAAAATTAAATGTACAAAACTAGTGGTAAGTGTGCATTTTTTCTGTTTTAGTTTAATTTAAAGTGTATTTACAGACAACCAGTCTAGTCAGGATATTGTTGCGGATGACGATATCGATCGAAATACCGGTCTCTGCCATCGGTACCGGTAGATAAATCCTCATGCTGCGTACGCCCGGATTCCAATCCGGTGGACGCACAGCTTTAGGACGTAGTCATGCTTTTCATCACAGGCACATTGCCAAATCGTGCCTTTATAGGCAAACATTGCATCTGCACGGCAATAAGCAGTGATTCGACGTAACCATATTGAAATCCTAGATTAGCGAGATACGCCATATTTGCCGTATTCGCTGCGGAAATGCTCAAATTAACGTTCAGCGGTACAGCCTGGCTTATTGCGGAGGTGGGATTAACGCTGATGGGTGTGAGTGAATTGATTTCAGGTGTGCCATAGGTACTTATACGAGGATAAAGTGGTTCGTTGGCAGAATCGTGTCAAACCAGACGTAGAGCTATTCATCAAGAAGTTGAAGTTTAAAGTGGGTTTTCCGTAAAATTGATATCTGATTTCCGGATTCACGGCTATTGGGCTTTGTTTATAAGGTGACTTGATTGAAAGATTTCTTAGAAAAGTCGTAGTCGGTACAACCGTTTAAATATATACGGACCAAATTATGATTTTCCGGACGTGTTCGAATTGGATAGAGGTAGCTGTTGTCAATTAATCTTACCCGTGAAAACCTTTTAATAAATATACTTATTTATCTATTTTTTTAAAGTTTTTATTAGCTACTGCTTTTCCTATAATAAATAAATAATAAACATAAAGTACCAACAATACCTGCGGACTCCCATTATATTCTCTGGGAGCTTTCTTGCCAATTAATCTTACCCGTAAGTACTTACCTTTAGTACCTCTAATAGCGTTCTTTTTCTATTTTCTCTTTTTTAAATTTTTGTATGTGCTGCTGGCTTTCCTTTAGTAAATAAATAATAATGATAAAGTGCCAACTTTTCTCCATACACATACACACACACACACTCACACACACACACACTCACACACACACACACCCTCACACGTCCTAACACTGGTAGCTCCTGTTGCCCGGAATCTTAAGAGACCGGTGTCCTCAGGAGCTCCTCAAGCACACAATCATAATACAAATGTGAGAGTTTCAAATCAAATTATTTTTAGGCTTTAGTCTTTTCATATTATTGCATAATAATTCTTTAAGTATCTAAGTAATATTTTATAGTGAACGTCAGATCTCCTGGAGCCCGATTCTACCAAGTAGAAATGTTGTAACCATTTAGTTTTATATATTACTAGCTGCGCCCCGCGGCTACGCCCGCGTGAAAATTTAAAATTATCACTTAGGGGTATGAAAAATAGATAGTAGCCGATTCTCAGACCGACTGAATATGCTCACAAAATTTCATGAGAATCGGTCAAGCCGTTTCGGAGGAGTACGGGAACGAACATTGTGACACGAGAATTTTATATATAAGATAATATAAGTTAAATCGGAAACTTTAGGGATATGCTGTGCTTTCTGCTTGGTGAATTGGGCTTTAACTAGGGTATAGTTAAAGCCCAATTCACCAAGCAGAAAGCACAGCATATCCCTAAAGCAGAGTTTGGGCGCTGGGAGGTGCAACACAGTTTTTAACTTATGCGCTTTCCAGTGTTCCATTGTATTTTAGCTTCATAATGTATTTGTTCATTGTAAATAAATAAATAAAAAAATAAACTTTACCTGCAGATTCCCATTTTATTCTCAGGGTCCTAGGCTCTTGATGCCTTAAAGGGTAGTATCAGCTGCAAAATCCTCTATCCGATATTGATAAGCGAAAGAAGATTGTCATTTCCGTAACAAGTGGACCGGAAAATAATCTTTATTATCGACATTGCGGTTATGAGACCCGGATAAATCTCTAGAAAAATTATTTTACTTCGGAAATAATGAATAAACAGGTTTTGTAAAGGCTTTACTTGCGTAGAGATCGTTGAATAAAGGAAATTATTTTTAGTCTGATTCGTCCCAATGCTGGGCAAAGGCCTGCCCAAAGCCAAATTTTATGATTCTATGTCATCGGGAAGTAGGTACCTTATAGGTTTTGGTCCATGGCGAGAATCAAAAGTATTTTTTGTGAATAAACAACAAATTTACTGTTTTCTGATTTTTCCCTACTTGTGCAAGTCTTTATAAGGCCTTGCTTCTTGCCAAATTTCATAATTCTAGGTTTACGGGAGGTACCCTATAGGATTTGCTCTATGGCGAGCATTAAAAGTAATTTTTTAGTGAATAAATTACAAATTAATGGTTTTCGGATTTTTTCCTTTACTTGTGCTATAAGACCTTGCTGCTCACCGAATTTCATGATTCTAGGTCTATGGAAAGTACCCTATAGATTTTGTGTGCAAGTGATTCCCTTGGAAATTATAAAATATTCGAACATAAAATATTGGAAATTATAAAATATTCGATCGGCTGTAACTTTTTATTGCGATTCCAAGAGGTTACCGATTTGAGTATTTGACGTTAATTTCAACTCGATACGTCCTCGCGTTCCTGAGAAAAGGGAGTTGACAGACGGACAGACAGGCAGACAGAAAAACAGACAGACGGACAACAAAGTGAGAACAAAGTACTATAAGGGTTCCTTTTTTCCTTTTGAGGTACGTAACCCTAAAACAAAATGACTTACTAACATTAAGTTAGCTTCACGAAGATAGAAAAGTGTAGTGCCTTTTGTCTGTGAAGTGCTTAGGTAGATTTACAAGAACACTCGAGGCCTTGTTTTTCAGGAGTGAGCCACCCGAGATTCTTTGAGGTCTGGCCAAGCCCCACCCTCCTCTTCACACGAGTACAGTTTAAGGTTATATTTGATGCGTGTAGAATACGCCAGTAATTTAAGGTGGCATATTCTTAGGCCCGTATTGTGAAAGCTTGCTCATTCGTCGATCTATGCTCGCGTAAATCTTTTCTGTAGCATAAACGTCACTAGCATAGATTCAGCATGAGCAGATTAGCAAGTTTTCATAATTCGACTTACCCAAAGCTTGAATTTGATGTTTGTAGAGTTGCCTTCTGGCTGTATTTGGGATCCTGGCCACGGTTTCGCACGCGCTTACAAAGAACCCTAAGTAGGTGGGCATATTATATTATCCCAGAACTCCATCAATGCAAAATTTCAGAAAGCTCCGTTTTGTAGCTTGGGCGCTGATCTTCGTCATGACCTCGCATCTTTACAAACTTTCGCCATAATAATAATTATTATGGAACCAAAGGATACGACTTTATAGTTATCAGATTATTTAATGTGAAATACATTACTATTACTAGGGAATTATAAAATTCCCTAGTAGGTGTATTTATCTAGTTTAGTATCACTATAGACCTGCTGGGCACACAATTTGTATAGAGAGAGAGAGGAAGACGTCACTGTTCAAAATATAGTTGTAGTATCTACTTCTATATTTTTGTGTATATGAAGTTATTTAGTACGACTAGAATGGACTGATGCATTCTTTCAACCTTAATCCTAATCCACTGCTGGATAAAAGCCTCCCCTAATCAGCGACATAGCGCCCTTTCTTCAGCTTGCCGCATCCAGTATACCTGGCTGGAGGGCATCCTACACTACGTTTCCCGAGTCGCGGTCTCCACTCAAGACGGTGCCTACTTTGGTTTACCAGATTTAGTGGTTTTGTACAAACTTTGTACCTATTGACTTGATCTCCGCATAAACATTCATTTTTTTAAGTAGCGCTTCTATCTTAGAGCATAACAGAGTACCATAACAGATGCATACAAATGTTATCCCATGTAGGTACATATCCGACGATCCTATCCATACCAAGTTGTCTGGCAAAGATCGCTCTTGAGCGATAAGACCACCAATTGTCACTTAAATTATAATTATTTAATTAAATTTTTTTTCTTAGTTTTAGGTGTGCAATTAAGTATTTTCTATCTATCTAAACTCCATATTATAAGAATGTGACTTTTTAAAAGTTCTTATCACACCAATATTATAAATGCAAAAGTTTGCATGGATGTATGGATGGATGGATGTTTGTTACCTCTTCACGCCAAAACTGCAGAACGGATCGGGCTGAAATTTTGCATACAGGTAATTCCAATCCTGGAATCAAACATAGGCTACTTTATATCCGATAAATCAGTTCCCATGGGATAGAAATCACCTTTAAACGTTTAAGTATAGAAGCAACGCGTGCGAAGCCGCGGGCATAAACTAGTATTTATATAAAAGGAACGGCGAACTGTACAAAAGTTAACAAGAGACATTTTATCTCGTCTAGTCGATCGTAGTCAAACAAAAGCGTCACTTGAGTTAGATTAGGATTTTACAGTCGTCTTGTTGAGAGAGTTTTACTTACCGGCAGCCTGGATCCGACTGAATTTGAATCTGAAAATATTTGCTTGTCGAAGATTCTCGCGAGTATTTCAGTTTAATTTCGGCATAGACTGGGCTTTCGTTGATTCATCTTCTATACTAATATTGTAAAGAGGAAAGAGTTGTTTATATTGAATAGGCTCCGAAACTACTGGACCGATTTGAAAAATTCTGTTGCCATTAGAAGCCCACATTATTCCTGATGAACATAGACTACTTTTTACCGCGGGAAAATGCTTTATTCCTACGGGAAAACGGGTAATAGGACAATGCAGCTAGTCATTTAATAAAGCTTGTTAAATCTAATATCGCAAACATCGATTGACACGTATATTCTTGATTGAACATGCTGTACTCGCAAAATCAAGGAATTTCTACAAAATTAGCTGATTGTTTTTCCTGAACATTAATTAAGTTGCAAAAGTGTCAAATATTGTTTACAGCGTCTTGGGGACGCTTCCGACTGGTGTTGATATGGATCAGTTGAGCTATCTGTAGACTGTTTGCAACAGTCGGCAGTTAGCTCAATTGTTTCAATTGTAAATACTAGTATAATTTTCTTTGTTTACTTGGTTTTGTTTATACATATTATTATATCAGATTCTGCCCGTGGCTTCTTACGCATTTTAATTTATAATTTCATTAAGATCCAACAGACAGACAGACATAATTACTTTTACGAATTGGTAGTATTATTATGGAGTATGGATTATGTTTTCAAGAGATGCATACCTAACCGTGACGTGGGGCCCAGTTTGTATCAATTCGGGGATTAAGAGTATCTCAAACGAACCAAAAATAATGAAATCACTCGGAACGAATTTAGGATGAAAGCGTTGGTTTAGGGGTTAAAGCCTGGGGGGAGGAAACGTGATGGAAGAATGGGGTCGGTGAGTGTGTGGAGTGGTGGGCTCGCCGGCCATGTATAGGAGGAAGAGGGGACGCCAGTCGGGCCGCGGAGGTTTAAAATGTTCCCGTGGTTCGGCGAAAATGGCGAGAGGTTTCTCGAAGGTGTAAAACGATGCCTTTTCACTCTTTTCTTTATGAAACTCAGGTATTTTTGTAGTGAGTAGACCATCGTTTGACCACAATCTCATATTCATATCATTTATTGTGATTTTATGCACATGGGTAGGTATTATATATGCATAGAATTGAAAATGAAAGATTTCAAAATAACTCAAACTTGATAATATTTCTTGGAAATAGGGGTAATGTGAACAAATTAGACTTAATTAAATATATGGAGAAACTATGTTCCCTACAGTTAAATAAAATTGTAATGTTCACATTCCCCTACAGTGACAGCTTGCCAAATACAGAAAATAACATTAGATATAAGCTAAATATGACATTGCATACTATTTCATGCAATAATAATATACATGTGATTGACACTAACAGTACTGTTAGTAAAAAATATTGTTTGACTAAAAAAGGTAATTACTACCTTTCAAATTATTGCAAAAAACAAATAGCTGTGTCGCTATCCTACTACTTTACTATTACAGCCAAAAATTTGGCTAAACAAGATGCTTCTTTTGAGCATTGTAATAAATTTACAACCAAGACCTTGGAACTTCTTCCAAGCCATTTAAATTAGATTTAACGACAATAGAGGAAGTCTCTAGCCATAAACAGTCAAATAATATTGGTTACATAAAAAGTCAAAGAAACCAAACCTGTAAAATAAATGCAAAGTTTACTAACTTGGTGCATCAAAATATTCAAGGATTAAACAGTAAATTACTAGAGTTGGAATTGTACATGAACGCTTTTCATATTGATATCATCTGCTTAACAGAACACTGGCTGAAAAGCTATGAGCTCATGTTCAATTTCAGTAACCACCAGGTTGGTAGCTCTTTTTGCAGATCACATGCTATTCGTGGAGGCTCATTAATATTAATAAACAAATTAATGAAATTTAAAGACCGTAAGGACATAATATGCTTATCCGTTGAAAGCCACATTGAAGTAGCATGTGTAGAGTTGGAGCAAATTATTGTAGTAAGCGTATACAGCCCACCATCAGCTTCTTTTGAAATTTTTGAAAATGTTATGGAGGATATTTTATTTAAATTATCAAAATCAAATAAAACTATAATGGTATGTGGAGATTTTAATGTTGACCTTTTAGAAGTTTACTCCCTCAGTACTAGACTGACTAATTTATTTAATTCTTATGATCTAAGGCCATTATTTATGGAACCTACTAGAATAACTGAAACCTCAGCAAAATGTATAGATAATGTATTTGTTTGCCAAAGCGGAAAAATTGTAACTAAAAAAATTATAGCAAATTTAAAATCAGACCACTTAGGTCAACTAATAAAACTAGAAATTCAAGTAAAAAATAATAATTGTAAAAAGAAAATAACATACATACCTGTAACCACAAATCGATTTGAACGGTTGAAATTGGATTGGGATTGTAAACCATCACCTTATCACTCACTTAACAACCCAAATGAGTCGTACTGCAATTTTTTTAACAAGTTCACCAATGCATTCCATTCAATATTCACACCCAAATCGATTATGGTCTCAGAAAAACTTACCTTTAGTGAGTGGGCAACAGTGGGTATACATAAAAGTAGATGAACTGTATAGTGAAAAACAATACAATTTTAGCCAGGAGTTCAAAGAAAAAGTAAAAAATTACTCAAAAATATTTAGAAAAGTTTGTCAAATAGCAAAATCAAATTATATTAGCTCGAAAATTAGAAACAGTGATAATGTAATAAAATCAACTTGGAATATAATAAAAAGTGAGACTGGAAAGGTCAGTACATACGTTAATGATTGCAATTTAAAGATTAATGATGGCTCAGTTAAAAATGATGTCGAAGTGGCCCAGGCATTTGAAAACTTTTTTACTGAAATTCCAATCTCTACTACAAAATGTTTAAACTCTTCTCAAGTAATTGCTGAGTCATTGCTAATAGAAAATGTAACTAAATGTAAAAATAAATTTAATTTCACCCATGTTGATGAAAAAGATATTAAAAAAGCCTTCAAACTTTTAAATACAAAGAAAACTGCAGATCTCTGGGGCATTTCCGTTACGATTATTAAACCATTGATTGATACCATTGCAACAGATCTGGCTTTTATATTTAATGAATCCATTGATTGTGGCGTATTTCCTGATCTAATGAAATGTAGTAAAATAATCCCACTATTTAAATCGGGTAGTAGGTCTGACCCCACTAACTTTAGACCAATATCAGTACTGCCAACATTCAGCAAAGTTTTTGAAAAACTTATTTTACATCAATTGCTTAGGCATTTTCATGGCAATGACCTGCTGCATTGTAAGCAATTTGGGTTTACTCGCGGCAGGTCAACTACTGATGCCGGTGTAGAGTTAGTATCGCATATTTTCGATGCTTGGGAGAAGTCGCAAGACGCTTTGGGCGTTTTTTGCGACTTATCAAAAGCGTTCGATTGCGTACACCATGAAACATTAATCAGGAAACTACACCACTATGGAATAACGAACACCTCTTTGGATCTTCTTACATCTTATTTGAGTGATAGGATACAAAGAGTTGACATTAATGGGAAACGGTCTTCGGGGTCTGTAGTTACAATGGGTGTACCACAGGGTTCTATCCTCGGTCCTTTCCTATTCTTAGTTTATATTAACGACCTGCCTCATCTTGTCAAGAATAATCACGAGATTGTATTGTTTGCTGATGATACTTCATTAATTTTTAAAATGAAACGACAAAACACAAATTTCGACGATGTGAATAATGCAATCTCAAAAGTAGTTCATTGGTTTAGTGTCAATAATCTTTTGTTAAACGAAACCAAAACAAAATGTATTAGATTTATTCTACCTAATGTTAAACAAGTGAAGGCTGATGTGAACGTTAAAGGAGAAACTTTAGAAATAGTAGAAAGTACCGTATTCTTAGGAATCACCTTAGATAATAAACTTCAATGGGGCCCACACATAGATAAGCTATCGAAGAGACTTAGTTCTGCAGCATATGCAGTCAAAAAAATCCGTCATCTTACAGACGTGGATACATCTAGACTTGTTTATTTCAGCTACTTCCATAGTATTATGTCTTATGGTATACTGCTGTGGGGGAACGCTGCAGATATTAACACCGTATTTGTGCTGCAGAAGAGGGCTGTTCGTGCAATCTATAATATGGGTCCCAGAGAATCCCTGCGTGATAAATTCAAAGAAATAAACATAATGACAGTACCATGTCAATATATTTATGAAAACTTGTTGTACACACATAAAAATATAAGTCAGTTCCCTAAAAATAGCGATAAACATAATTTGAATACCAGAAACAAACATAAGCTCGCTGTGCCCACAACTAGGCTACACAAAATTAAAATATCTTTTAAAGGGCAATGTATACGCTTCTACAACAAAACTCCTAGTGAGTTGCAAAAATTATCAATAAATAAATTCAAACAAATTGTTAAAACCTTGCTGTGCAAAAAGGCTTACTATAAAATATCAGATTATCTAGAGGACAAAAATGCTTGGGACGGGTTTTGCTCCAACTCGAAAAATAACAACTAACAGGCTAAAGGTTTCTTCGTCGCTTCTTTACTTTAGTCTACATACCGAAGCGACAGAAATCAAAAATATCACTTTATTTCCGTGTCAGTGTTTAGCTTTATATTTTGACCTTTTCTAAGTGTACATTTATTGTATTTATGGAAATAAAGAGTTTTTGATTTTGATTTTGATTTTTGATTGTTCTTAGGTGTAGGTCTTAGTGGGTACGAAATGCATAAAAACCCTATCACGGCGCTACTATTAGTTTGGGTTCGCTCTTGTTAGATTGATAACTTTGATACTTCATATTTAGAGAATAAATTAATTTAGGAATGTCGTTTTTAAAAGTAGTAGTTATAAAAGGCAAGAATAAATAATAATTGAATTAGATTAAGTTTTCAATTTAATAGAACGATCGCAAATTACCGTCAGATTAGCAATAGTCAAATTATTTCACCCGTTAGGTGAATAAGTGACGATGTAGCCGTCAATGGATCACGAAGGTGGAGAAGGATACTTATTCACCTTTATTTTTGGGAAACCCAGGTGTAATTGGCCAGAACAACAAACGCAGGCAGCAAGTTCCAAACCGCTAAGGTCTGTGCGAATGTTAAAGGTAGAGAGGAAGGAATATCCACAAGATAAGGATACCGATAAGGATAGTGTTTCCATCCATGGTCATGAAGTTCCTGTGAGCATTCTCCGTAATGTATCCTATGAGTGTTGATATGGATCAGTTGAGCTATCTATAGACTGTTTGCAACAGTCAGCAATTAGCTCAATTGTAAATACTAGTATAATTTTCTTTGTGAATAAAGATTATAAAGACGAAAGTTTCCTATGGAATACTCCTCAACCGCCTGTATTGGTCCACTGCTGGACGCAGGCCTCCCCCTGATAAGCGCCTTATTGGCTTTTATCTCATGGGGGGGGTAATGCTATGAAATACTATCTTACATCTTTTATGATAGAATTTTGGACTATAAAGACGGTTTACAGTATCTAGATTCTTTAGAGAAGATTCATTTATCTACGGGTAGAAACTTTATAAGCTATGTTTTTGTTTGCAAAACTCGCAGCCAATAATTTTTACTGTCGCAGATCATAATAATAATTTTGTCATTTATGAGAATATAATGAGAAATAAAAGCGTCAAGATATTAGTACTGACTGTAATTAACAGCTTTTGAAACTTTGTCCGTAACATAGAGCTAGACTTTTCTATACTAATATTATAAAGAGGAAAGGTTTGATTTTTTGTTTGTTTGTTTGTTTGTATGAATTGAATAGGCTCCGAAACTACTGGACCGATTTGAAAAATTCTTTCACCGTTAGGAAGCTTACTTTTCAGGGAGTGACATAGGCTATATTTTATCCCGGAATTCCCACGGGAACGGGAACTACGCGGGTGAAACCGCGAGGCGATCGTCTAGTCAGATATAATTATACTAAATCACTTGAAATGATTTAGGTATCTCCAGTTAAGTGAATTATTTAAATGGATTAAGGCTTTTTCTGTGACCTTATCTTGTACCTATGAATCACGGGTTTAGAATTCGAAGAAATCTTTGCTGCAATCCTAAAATGCAGTAAGTAAAAGCGTTTAATTGCAACAAAATATAAAGATAGAAATATAAAGATGTAATATAAAGATTTTACCTAACTTCTCAGCAAAAACTTCCGATCACCTGTGGACTATAAAGTCCACAGGTGATCGGAATGCTGGCTTCTGTTTCGGTAAACGAATTAACATTGCCATTCAACGTGGCAATGCTGCCAGCATTCTGGGCACTTTGCCTTCGAGTGACAGGTTAGATTTTTAAGAAATATATGTAAGTGTAAATACTATGTAGTTGAAATTGTTTTATTCTGATATTGTAATTTTCCATGTAAATAAATGACTGTAAAGATAGAAATCAACTGAAACACGCTGCCGACTTCTGTTTTCCCTGCTAATTACACATGGGTCTCTTCAAGACAATAGTGAATAGGTGTATTTCCGTCCAGGTAACTGGTTTTCCACGCGGAAAATTATTTCCATGTAGACAACCAGTTTGGATGTCTGGGCTGAACAAACCGTCTTCAAGACCTTTGTGATACATTATCCATCAGTTACGTCGTCACTGACCAATAGGTGAGATTGTGGTCATCATGAAGGTCTATTCCAATTATAATAAAGTCAAAATTAAAAAATTTAAAACCTACCGACGTTTATTGGCTGAACAGATTTTGATGAAACATGGCTTAGAACACTCGGGATAAAATTATCTATGACACAAAAAAACTAGACGAAAATCGGTTCATCCGTTTGGGAGCTACGATACCACAGACAGATACACAGACAGACACGTTAAACTTATAACACCCCTCTCTTTTTGCGACGGGGGTTAAAAATACGCAATAACACGAGCTTCTTATTTTTGTTTACTTTGTTTACTTTACAAAATGAATGGTGTTGTGTTGATTGTCCAAAATTATTTATAATCATAATTATTATAATGGTTCTTGAACCCAAAACTTATTTTAAATGGAACCCATTTAAATTTTATGACTAGGTATTTGAAACTTTGCGCGATATTGCGCGTGATACTGACACTGATTTCATTCCGGAGTTACAATTACAACCCAAACCAGATTAATTTAAGTTTCATTGAAGGGTTCGGAAGCAATTCTAATTTATAGCAAGTTAAAGTTTAGATTGGGATCTCTAACCTCTAAACTGGGAACGACAATTTAAGACATTATTTCTCTGATCGTCTCCTAGATAATTATAGATTATCTAATCAAATTTGTTATTGTGGTGTGCGGTTAATATTAATGTATCAATTACATTACATTTTCATCAATTGTACTCTTAGCATGTAAATAAGGACTGTAAGAAATTTTTGATTTCTATGTTAAATATTTAGTTCCATACTTTAAAATAAAACGTGAAGTGCGAGTCGGACTCGCGCACTAAGGGTTCCGTTTGATTGTAAGACCTTGTTTCTTGCCAAATATTATGTTTCTAGTCTACATGAAGTAGGTGTGTATATTTTGGTCGAGGGAGAGAAACAAAACTTATTATTTTTTGTGAAAGACTACAAATTTACTATTTTCGGTTTTTATCCTTTATTTGTGCTATAAGTCCTTGCTTCTTGCCAAATTTCATAATTCTAGGTCTACGGGAAGTACCTTATAGGTTTTGGTCCATGGCTAGCATTAAAAGTAATTTTTTTTTGTGAATTAATTACATATTTATGTTTTTCGGATTTTTCCCTTTATTTGTGCTATAAGACCTTGCTGCTCACCAAATTTCATGATTCTAGGTCTACTGGAAGTACTCTATAGGTTTTGTATGCATGTGATTCCTTTGGAAATTTCAAAATATTCGATTATACGGTTTTTTAAATTTTTAATTTTGTTCTACTTAATACCTATTTAGAGAAAATTTAGAGGATTGAAAGCAAATACTCCGCACCTCAACCCCAACAGCCAAGCGGTCCAATGCTGGATACCCACAGGCCTCCCCCTGATAAGCACTCTAGTGGCTTTTATGTCGGGGTAGTGCCCATAAGCCCCACGCTGGGTGTGCGCTGGCATGCAGGTAGGGGATCGCAGTTCGGTGGTAGAATTGTTCTGCAGGGCGCTGCTGCCCCCCCCGGTGGATTTCCCTTAGTCGCCTCTTACGACACCTGCGGGAAGAGCTGGGGTGGTGAAATTCTAAGCCGGCACCACACAGCACATAAAAGTTTTTTTATTCGCTTATTTTTAACCTTCGACAATAAAGAGGATGCTACCTGCGATTCTGTGTATGTTATGAAAAATGTCTCTCGTTATTATGGAATGTTTATGAAAACTGTGCTTTGTCTGAAATATATGTGATTTGATTTGATTTAGGTGTGTAACATTTGAACTGATTTGTTTCAAATCAGTTCAAATGTTATGATGAAGTTAAAAATACGAGATTTCTAAATTTTTTATTTATTTATTTATTAAGATTTAGGTACATTCTCGTACATGGGAATTAAATTAATAACACTCTTTAAATCCGCAGGGGTTTGAACCGAATGTTACATTCCTTGGGTTTCAATTTATTTGTTGATTTTTTTTAATTTTTTGTAATTGGTTTTTTGTAAAATTGGCATCCGTGGACAATAACATAACAGAACTTCGCGAAGCCAGAGATCAAACAGTGAAATGAAACGTAACGTTTTGTACAAAATAAGTTATATGCTACGTTACGTTAAGTTGAACATAGAATGGCGATCAAAATTCTTGTCCGACATAACGTGTGTACACGGTTTGGGAAGCTGAAAATTCAGAAACTATCCGAATTTACCCGGGTGCTTATTGTGAAATTAATATAAGCTGCTAACCCTAATTTAGAGTGTTCTAGAGGGGTATTTAGTAATGCTGGGTTTATCCAAGCGGGTTTGCGCGAAAGCTTATTCATTTAGATTAGATCAAACACCGGGTTAAGGGTTAAATGTACCGATTTTAATATTTAAAACTCATTAGAGCTTTTAAACTTTCTTTATTTCTTGGCTATGATTTTTTTAACTCTGTTTGGGATTATTATTATTAATTAAAGAGTCTAACCCTTGTCGGTGCAATTATGCAATTTCCTCCACTTTTCGTTTTTCAATGCTCTAGTTTGGTATTGGGATAGGTAAGTAATTAAATAAGTTCGTACTTAAAACTGGCTGAAGGTCGCTTGACGGTCTTTGTTTAAAAATAAAAAAACAGCATAGCACATACATAGGTACTAACCGTCAATTTATCGAAAGCTCAATTTCTCCTAACCAATCGCTTTATTATGACAGTGATAAAGTCGTCGAATCGTTACGTAGAAACGGATTCTACGTAACAATTCTGCGAGTTTCTTTCATCTACGGAGATGGAAAAAACTCTAGTAGATAGTGTGCGCGGTGCTATTTAGAAGGAGAGATTGAAATAATGGTTTCAGCTTAGCAGAATAGGGCAGGATTGGTTTTATTTTTTAATTGGTCCAAGTTATTATATGGGAGGAGGAAAGGGAGGTATTCGCCCAGCTGTGCTCCAGCAGGGTGATACGAAAGAACTTGATAATTGATTTGATAATAATATTATATAAAAATAAAATAAAATAATGCTGGACAATCCACACAGCATTATCTAGTCCCAAACTAAGCAGAGCTTGTGTTATGCTTATATCATTATTTATGCACCACTTATTGTAACCAATGTATATTTAAATTGACATCTCCAAGTGTGCCTTGTGCTCCTATGGCGAATAAATGAGTATGAGTGTGGGTACTAGATGACTGATATTTAATACAAAACATTACATAGATATATATATTTTTAGTATACCTAGAAAATACCCAAAACACCCGGAACAAATATTTGCAGATCGTAAATAAAAATTTGTCCCAAGTCGGGAATCGAAGCCTGCGCCACATGGGTCGTCAAATTGTAGATTTGACACTTAAAAAGTACCTACTTACTAACAATGGTACCTTCCTACGTCAATTTTATAAAAAGTAACAGTTTCATAAATCTATCTTGATACGTAACATTAATAAGTTTTTATAACAAACCCATTACTTTTATAGCCTTTAGTTTAAAAAATCAAAGCCCCCATTAATCGTAGCCAGTAAAAAACTTTTCTGCAATTTCATCAAACAAAAACAAAGTTTTAGCGGAGAAATAAACTCAATAAAGCCGAGCGAACTTCGTTATGTCGAGAGAAGTGCACTGCCGGCCATAGCGGGGCTTCATTGAGACTGCTTCAATAGCAACTACCTATCTAACCTACTATTAAAATTTAACCTTCCCAACTACAATGCTACCTCCCGCTATCTTTCTATGGGGTAAACCTAACTAAGAAATCAAATAATATCGCAAAAATTTTCGACTTCGACGGGACTTGAACCCGCATCCTTCCTTCAGTACAGGAATGTGCTAACCAACTACACCACGAGGTCAAGTGACGTGGGAGTCGAAAATCTCTGCGACTTCCTACGGTCTCTAGCGCCGTTAGCTCCACCTACAGGGGAAACATTGAAGTTTATCCAATCCTGTTCAAAGACTAAAGTTACATTTAGTTCGTTTGACGAGCGAGAGGTGTCGCGTTGCTTAATTCTGACTGGTTTGGTTGTCAAACAGGGCCTAAATCTCAGTGGTCACGGGATCCCCGTGGTAAAAACTCGAATCACATAAAATTCTAAATTTTCTCTTTGCTTCCTTGAAAGTGAAAACCGTTGAGTATAAAAAATTCGATAAAAAATCATGCAAGTGCACTGTTTCGCACATAATTTGGTCGGGATCTCAGAAACCGGTCTTTTGTATTTTAGTGTGCCTAGGAATAATTATTTAATAAATAAACAATTATAGATAATATAAGTTTTTGAAGCTATAAAATTAGATTTAACTTGTTTTAAGTCATTTTGTAGCGCCCCAACGGGGACCATGTTTGAAACTTTATTTTCTTAGACCTGTGTAACATCATGTAAACAAATTAATAAATGATTTTTTTGAAATGACTTATGTTTGTATTCGTAACTTATTTATTACTAATCATTTGGTACCTTGAAACAGTTTCTTCGTAAGTTTTGTAGTTATCTTGTAAATAAGCAAAACCTTGTTTTTTTGTCAACTGCATTGCGATAAGTCGCGACTTATAATATTTTATATCGAGAATTAACCATTAAGTAGAACTGTAAAATAACAAGTACAGAAGGGACTTATTTAAACTGGGTCATCGCTAAAGACGAAAGCCGCCGTCCGCATAACCCAGCCGTAGTTTATTCAAAATTATAATTTTGCGAACATAATAAGCCTTACAAAGAAAAGGAACGATGAAGCTCGGCTAAATATTAATTTGGTTAAATATCGGTTAAGATAATTAGAATTTGATGGGCTTGTGACGGAAATTGTGTTTAATATTTAGAAAACTGGCTTTGAAACAGAACAATAAAAAAAGAAAAATAACTTGATTGTCGTAATCCAATAGGTACTTTCGTAACACAGCTCACTCGTATTTTGTTACGGTGTTTGTTCCGTTTTCCCTCAGATTGGTTAAGCAGGTACTATGTAACATACAATCATCGACAACTATCTAACTATCATAAATCGAAGGTCTTTTGCCTTACCCTTACCGTCTTGGTCTTTTGTGTGGTGCAGGTTTGGAATTTGCACCACATTATCTCTTCCCGCGGGTATCGTAAAAGGCGACTAAGGGATATCCACCGGGGGCCGGGCCGCAGCGCCTTCTGCAAAACAATTCTACCACCGAACTGCGATCCCCAATCCGCGTGTCCAACGTGGGGATTATGGGCATAACCCCTCCTATGAAATAAAACGCAACAAGGCGTTTGTATCAGGGGGAGGCCTGCGTCCAGCAGTAGACCAATATAGGCTACTTGAGGTTGAGGAAATCGAAGTTCCCTAGATAAATACTTGTTAAATCACTTAAAAGAAGACAAAAGACATTTGCGTAAAAAAAAGCATAAAGTTTTCAAGAAGTTTACAAGTGTTTTTTTTGCATATTTCTTGTGAGTAGGTATGTAGGTATTCGTGCCAAGAGTAAACTATCTCTATTTACAAATCAAAATAATTTTGCATGTTCGCTTCTCTATGTAAGCCAATATTAACCCAAAGGAAATCTCTATCTTCTCTGACGGATGTATCTTCTTTGTCAATGTGCATTTATTTATATTATTAATTGTAATTATCTGTCACAATAAATTTGTGTATTTGCGATATTTTTAATGAAGTATGGTGACCGTTCTAAATATAGGCTGGTATGCTTCTGCACATAGGCCTCCTCTAAAAAGCGCCGTAGCTTGAGGCCTTTCTCTAGCTTACCGCATCCAGTATCTGCCAGAGACTTTCGCAAATCATGACGCCACCTGACGCCGGCTAAACTACGTTCGCCAAGTCGCAGTCCCCACTCAAGCACACGTTTGTAAAACAGTTGTCGGTTGATCGGGAAACAAAATATTATGTAAAGCCAAGTCAATCAAGTTTTTACCCTTTTTATCTGTAAACAGAAATGATTTACGGCTATAACAGCAAAATCTGTTTTATTTGATTTATCGCGGCGTTTGCGAGGCAGGGCACGTTTCCACGCGAGGGTAGGACCGCCCGGATCTACGTAATTGACAGGCTACGACCAACAATTTCAGTGTTTAAAGGTGGACGTATACAGGGTTATTGGTAATTCACTGACACTATGTTAATTGCAGGTTCTGCCCACCACTACGAATACGTCCATGATGCTGATGACGCCAGGTCTCAATTCTTTAAATTGGTGGAAAAGGAATGATATTAGTTTGTACCCCCCGCCCGCCATTCAAGAATCGTTCATTATAGGTGTTTTCTTTGAAACTAAACCTAAAAACAGCTCTGCCCTGAATTATCAGTGGGTGTGTGTGTGTTCGGCTGTCTTCCAGCCAGGCTATAAAATAAGCAAATGATGATGATGTGGATTTAAATAGGAGTGGGAGATCGATAATTAGTAATTAATTAGGTTTCGGACAATATTTTCTATGTGAGGCAATTAACAAAAAAATTAAGAATTAAGACCTCGTGTCTTCACTAAATTGTTTGTGATGATGGGCAGAGCCTGCAGTTTACGCAGTGTCAATGAATTACCTGTTTAAAAACAAATCAACTTGGAAACGAATGGGCATCGCCTCGTAGCGCTGCCGCCACCGCACTCAAGAAATAAAAAAAACAACTGGTTTATGGAACTCTAATTAGTTAACCAATGATTGTAAGTAAAGATTGTAATCAACAATTAGACGGACTGGTCAACAAATTTTTGTCCAAAATCAACCCAACGAATCAAGGGTAAACCTCTTTTCATGTGCTTATTCACTTGAAAAGGTTTGACCATTGATTAGTTTTATCTGAGAAACCAGCTGTAAAACAAGCTAAAAATACAAAATGATAGAACCCTCAATGACGATTTACTTGGAAACTTAGATAGGTTCTACAGAACTGATGGATACCGATAACGGTGACAGCTGCTTTTTATCAAAGATAGCAGCTCTACTATAATGCTCCCAGAATAAATAACTTATTACCTACTTCTGTAAAGTCACGGCATTGACATAAAAAATATCGATGCCGTATGTACATATTATACTAAGTATTGTATACCATAATAAAAAAAATAAAAAATACGCCACCCTCTTTACATGTACAACTGCTTCGTGTCCATCCCAAGGTTGTCTGGAAGAGATCGGTCTTAGCAATAAGGCCGCCCATTGTGCAATTCCTGTATCTTGCTCTTTTCCTGTATTTTTCATTTTTGTTTTTTCTATGTGTGCAATATAGTGTAATGTATTGTATTGTATATGTGTATGCCGTGACTATACAGAAAGTAGAAATGCGATGTATCTTTCAATGAAAACTGAACTGCGTCGACCAATACACATGTCATGAGATTCACCGGTTGCTTTACCGGAAGTGGAACAGACCGATCTGTTCCAGAGTACCTATGTGTGCGACAACCTTTAGCGTCCGGTAAAGCAACGATAAATGTCATGCATAAACAATTGAATAAAATAAAAACATGAACGCAAAATGTTAAAATAGAGTGCAATTAAGAATCCATCAGAATTTGTACCGCGAATTTTCCGTTCGTGTATTATAAAACCTAACATGCAATAAAATTTTATAAGTGGTTTTAATAGGTACTCTATTCCAAAAAGAACAAAACAAGTTTCGGATCCATGCTAGTTTTTTCGTTCACATAATATAAAATTAAATTCGGTGATTTGTGAAAGAAAAAAAGCCTTTTATTAACTAAACCTAACTTCCACGAGAATTCGATAACTTTTCAATGATTTATTAGGTAATTGGACTAAAGTATTTAATATCTACAATAATAATAATAATAATAATAATAAATAATAAATAATGCTGGACAATTCACAATGAAACTAGCATTGTGAAAACAGAGAGAATTTAAAACACAACAAAGTTAAGGTACAATACCTACAACTTTGAAAACTTTGAACGTATGTTTTCCAGCCGTACAAGTTATGAGAGTTTATTTTGAAATAGACGTCTTACCTATGTTATGTATTTTCAATAGAGACAGGATTGGCTAACGCTCGCACAACTTTGTAAATACAGGTGAAAAGTTTTGACAGATAGGTAATTCTTCTTTTGTTACATTTCAAGGGGAAATGACATTAATCTCAGAGTTGCTATAGAAACAGAACCTAGACAAAGAAGGTCAAGTTTTTACAGTAGAAATATTTGAGTGCATTTGGTCCGGAGCCAAAAAGATTCAAGTAAGTACTTTTTAATAATACGAGAAAAATAAAATAACTCAAACGTTGCTTGTCGTCTTTAGGGTTCTGTATTCCACTAATATTATAAATGCAAAAGTTTGGATGTATGGATGGATAATATATGGATGGATGAATATTATCTAATATATGATCTGGCTGAAATTTTGCATACAGGTAATTCTAATCCTGGAATCAAACATAGGCTACTTTTGGAACGAAGTTCCTTATCGCGCGTTGCGAAAGGGGGCTAGACGGAAAAAATTAAGACCAAAGTTGTAACGACACTTTTTAGACCAAAAGTTGTAACGACAGTTTTTGCTATAGTTGTAAGCTGTGCAGCGTGCGCGTGTTTCTCTGTCTGTCTCTCTCTCTCTCTTATAGAAAGCAAGCCAGTTATTTTCGTTTCGTCTTTATATTTCGCATTGAAAAGAAACTTCGTTCCATCCGGGTGTCCCTTGACACCTCTCAAGTTTTTTTATTCGATAAATCAGTTCCCGTGGGATAGAAATCACCCTGAAACGTTTCCATAGAAACAACGCGCGCGAAGCCGCGGGCAGAAACTAGTTTTAAATATACCCACAACCCAAGTTCTGCTTAGTTAAGATGATGCTGTGTGATTTGTCCAGCATCATTTATATTTTTAACTGAAGCGCTTCTAAAATGATGGTTGTAAATTTGCTCACAGGAGGTATTGTGAAATTAACGAAAACAAATTCTCGCTTCAAAAACTAAAGTTCAGCAATAAACGTTTTAAATTGATTTATGTGAGTGCCCCGCTTTTAGCATGAAAGCTTTAGGTTATTGCGAATATAAAAAAATACAACCTAGTATGCTCTAGCTAGAGTATAAGGTAGTTTTGAAGGCTTTGCTAGCCTGTTGACAATACTAGGCTAATATCATTTACCTACTAGACTATCAATAATAACTATTTGTGCAGTTGAAATGAAAGACTGATTTTTTTCAGTCATCGAAATTTAAATCTATATACAACGAAAGAAAAAGCTTACTCGAGTTCAACGAATTATCCTGTCGTCTGTTGTTTGCCTCAGTGAGGCAACTTTCTGACGGACTAAAAAAAAAATATCAAAAAAATATCAGCCTATTGCGTGTGTGTGGTGTGTGTAAATAAACACACTACCTGCCTACCGTATTGTGAAAGCTTGTCCAGTCATAGATGTATGCTTGAGTTATGTTATTGCCCTAAAAAGCGTTACTCAAGTTCATAGTTAGCTGAATAAGCAAGCTTTCATAATACAGGCCTTAATAATAATAATGTTCTCCTAGCTGAATTCTGACCACGGCGGCCAGTCTCATCGGAGACTAGCCAGATGCGAAGGACATATTATAGTGCACAAGTGTGTGCTCAAACACAGGTGCACTCTCTTTTAAAGGTCACGCAGGACCAACTTTCTGAGGCACGGGGGTGTAACACCACCAACTTCCTGACGCCGGGCTACTAATGTGAATTTTTCTTGCTAGAAAAATCCCAATAACAACTATTGGCCTGACCCGGGATTTGAACCCAGGATATAATCAACGGTTGAACAAGCTGACCGCGAGACCAACGAGGCAGCAAATACAAGCCTTAGAATTGCTGTAAGAATGAAAATAACCTTACCTTCTAAAATCTCGACTCCAGCAGGCATAGATGACCGGGTTCATGGAGGAGTTGACCCAGCCAAGCCACGTGACCACCGTGTTCACGATCTCCTCGTGCGCGATGCACGCCGAGCATATGCCCGACAGCAAGTTCACCACAAAGAACGGCAGCCAGCAAACTATAAACACACCCATCACTATCCCCAGTGTCTTTGCTGCCTTCTTCTCTTTCGCAAACTTTGCGAGCTTCCTCGACAGCGAGAAATTCTTTGGTAAATTCTTCCCGTGAGTCACATTAGTCAGTCTCGTGGACGATCGCGACAGTCCATTGTTTTGCAATGCCGTCAGAGGCTCTTGGTCCGCCTCCTCCGGCGTGCACACCCCCTGACACACATCCGCACTGCGTTGCCTCATCGTCCCCCCTCTATGTATCCTAAGAGTCAGCTCTAACTCCCCACTCGGTCTCATCACTTGTTTCGTCCCTATCTTCAAAGACCGCGTCTGTATTGTCGCTGCACGATAAATACGGTAATACGTGAACACCATCACAAAAAGGGGTAAGTAAAAAGATATTGTTGAGGAGAATATGATGTACTCCAAGTTTTCTGTGAAGGGGCACTTTAGGTCTGGCACCTCTTCGGTGCGGACGGCGCGCCACCACGCGATGGCTGGGAAGGATATGGCTCCGGAACACACCCACACTGCGCAGATGAGAAAGGCGGCTTTGCGTCCGCTCATTCTCATCGGATACGTTATGGGATCCGTTATAGCCCAATACCTGTCTAGCGATATCACGCATAAATTGAGAATCGAAGCCGTACTGAACAGAACGTCAAGCGATCGCCACACGTCGCACCAGTCTACCCCGAAGAACCAGGTGTGTTCCAGCACTTCATACATCGCTGAGAATGGCATCACGACCAATCCGACCAGGCAGTCGGCAACCGCTAGTGACGTCACGAAGTAGTTGGTTGAAGTGTGAAGGTAGCGCTCTCGCACCACAGCGAGTATCACCAGCATGTTGCCGAAAACGGTCGTCAGAGAAAACAGGAGAAGGAACGCGACTAGGACCGCTCGGTCCTGTAGCAGCTTTATGTAGTCGTCCCAGATTTCAGTGTTGTCTGACGCGTTGTAGGTGCCGTTTTCGAAGGTGACGTTGAAGTCGATAACAGAGTTGTAGAAGCCAGAGGATTCCAGCGTGTACTCCGGCCCCCGGTAGTCCAGTTGGCCGCTTGCCACTCGTATGTCGGGGTCCGTAGCGTTCATATTCATATGGTTAGCCCGCTAGCGCCATGGTGAGTGTTTATGTTTCCCTTGTTTCGCCCGCAGCCATTTCGATATAACATTCTTGGCAGGCATTGTATTCCAGTACTCGTCTTTCTGGCACATGTTTCGTTGGCATACTTTGTAGTAGCCAGCGGGTGCTCAGCAGTTATCTGCAACAAAACAAAAATAGCGTTTGAAAAACTGTTGACGCCCTCACGCACTTACCAACTTAGCGTTGTTATTTGAAGATTAATTTCGTTCGTGATCGCTGTTTTCTAATTAGGTTGTTGCTGGCTTTTATTTCGGTCAACGAATTAGCATTGCCATTCGACGTGGCAATGCTGCTAGCATTCTGGGCACTCTGCCTTCTGGTGACGGCTTAGATTTTTAAGAAATAGATATAAGTACTTACTTGTATATACTAGTTTTTATTGTTTTATTCTGTTAGGTTGTCTAGTTATTTTCTGAAGAGGATTTTTACAATCGATTTGAAGAAAGACGCCATAAACATTTCCTAAGGCATTATCTAATTCTGTGGGATTTCTTTTGACATTCCTAACTCACTGGATAAACGGATTTCCTATCATTATTCAAATGAACTTGAACCGAAGAACTCGCCCACTAACTTCACACAATTATAAACGCTACACCGTCGACTGTGGGTGTATTCTTAACTACATCCTGACTTGAGTCCCTCCCACGTTCGCCTAGCTCTATTTTAAGGTAGTGCTTAAGCTGTATGTCATTGCCAGGGTAGGTGCGGTCGTCATCAGGCCTTCGCCATAAATAGCGAGAGAGTATCACACGAGATCAAACAAATGGTGTGCTGTGGGCCGTGATCGGTTCGTCCACATGAGGGCGTCGGCGAAGTAACAGCACCCTATTCTGTACCATCGGTGTACCCTCCCCTCGCACCCCTTTACGCCCCTCTGTCTCTTACAAACGGCCTAAGTTGATTTTCGTGTAAAAGGTAAAGATTTTCCAGTATTCGTTTACTACTAAAATGAAATCTGTGTTAAGTTTTTATGAGCTTAAATACTTATTGAAAGCCTCGTGAATCGGGTATAGATTTTGAATCGAATTGTGACTTTGAACAACTGAATTCTGTCTTGACAACATTTATAAATCTATCAAAACTCTATCAAAAGTTCAACAAGCGAAATATCAAAGTTATAATTGACAATTTATTTACGAATTTTACGATTATTAAGTTGAAAGCAGTTCTAAGAAAATCTCTTAATTATAAGTATTTGAATGAATTACTTATTTGAATGAAAGTAAAATATGAGCATTGAGCAGAGAATACTAGAATGTATCAGTATTGCCATACAGCGCAGCGGGGCAATGCAGCCAGCGTCTTGGGGATACCTCCGACTGGTAATGTTAAGGATCAGCTGAGGTACCTCATTGTGTACAACAGTCTGCAGTTAGCTCAACTGTTTCAATTGTAAACACTGCTTCTAATTTGTTTTTATCGTATTTTCTTTGTTGAAGATGTTGGTATGTAAAAATTTATTAAACTGGAGTTTTCTTTTATTCTGAAAATGTGAGCCTTCCGTCGACTAGGTACCTACTGGGACCGCGGTCCCAGTTACGGGATAGATTTAATGTTATTATTTCTCTTCCTGCGACTGAGACCGCAGAAAACGAAATAATTGAAAAAATCTATTGTTCAAGTCAAATACTGTTCAGTCAAAGGAACAAGACGAAATTAAAAATTATAACACCCCGCCGACGTTTATTCGCTGTACAGATTTTCATGAAACATGGCTAAGAACACTCGGGATAAAATTATCTATGACACAAAAGAAAAACTAAACGAAAATCGGTTCATCCGTTTCGGAGCTACGATACCACAGACAGATACACATATACACAGACAGATACATTAAACTTATTATAACACCCCTCTCTTTTTGCGTCGGGGGTTAAAAAGTATTTAAACTAAGTAAGTACCTAACCGACAACCGCTGGGGTAAACGAGTTCTTGAGTGGAGACCACGACTCGGCAAACGTAGTGTAGGACGCCCTCCGGCCAGGTGGGATGACGATCTGCGAAAGACTGCAGGCAGATGCTGGATGCGGCAAGCTGAAGACAGGGCGCTATGGCACTCATTAGGGGAGGCCTATGTTCAGCAGTGGACTAATATAGGCTGATGATGATGATGATGATGAAGTACCTAATATGTACCTATCCGGTGAAGTAAAAAGGTTAGAGTTGAGACCTGTTTTAATAGCGTCTACAAAAACAACAATACAAAATGTAATCCCTATCTATTTGGTAAGACCTAACGTTATTACTGTACGATAAAATTCAAACGGCCCTGCGGCTTTTGTTCAATAGAGTTTTATTATATCGGATTATTATACTACGCACACAGTCTGTGACTAACCTTTACAAAACGACAAGACAAGGTTAATTCATAAAGTTTATTAAAGTAAACGGTTTTAATTATTTTAAAACTGATTGTTTTCTCCGAAAACATAGCCTCTAGCGAAATATTCAGATCTAAAATTCTGTTTAAGGATGATTAACTATGTCAGAAAACGTTATACCAGTGGTTAAAACTAAAAGTGGCGCCATGCCTAACAATGAATTTGTTAAATCAAAATCAACTTTTTATTTCCTTAAATACAATTAATTAGAAGGTCAAATTATAAAACTAAATTCTGATACGGATATAAAGTGATATTTTTGATTTCTGTCGCTTCGATATGTAGACAAGAGTAAAGAAGCGACGAAGAAACCTTTAGCCTGTTAGTTGTTATTTTTTGAGCTGGAGCAAAACCCGTCCCAAGCTTTTTTATCTTCTAGATAATCTGATATTTTATAGGAAGCCTTTTTGCACAACAAGGTTTTGACTATTTGTTTAAATTTATTTACTGACTAGACGATCGACTCGCGGTTTCACCCGCGTAGTTCCCGTTCCCGTGGGAATTCCGGGATGAAATATAGCCCCAGAAAAGTAAGCTTCCTAACGGTGAAAGAATTTTTCAAATCGGTCCAGTAGTTTCGGAGCCTATTCAATACAAACAAACAATCAAATTTTTCCTCTTTATAATATTATATAGTATAGATAGTATAGATAATTTTTGCAACTTACTAGGAGTTTTGTTGTAGAATCGTATATTATTATCGAATCGTATATATCCCTTTAAAAGATGATACATTAATTTTGTGTGACCTAGTTGTGGGCACAGCGAGTTTATGGTTATTTCTGGTATTAAAATTATGTTTATCGCTATTTTAAGGGAACCAAAACTAAGTAGGCATCTACCTACTTACTTAAACAGGGTTATTGGTACTAGTTCACTGTCATAGCGTGAACTGCAGGTCCTGCCCATCATTACGAGCATGTTCGTGAAGTCGCCAGGTCTTAACACTTAATAATTTTTGGAAATCTCCTCAATTAAATAAAAAAAAACACGTTGTTCCGGAACCCAATGAATTACTAAAGACCTTTATGATCTCCAACTCCTACACCCACTGATAATTCAATGAATTACTAAAGACCTATATCATGGTAAAATAATACAAGGTAGGTAAGCTACTCCGAGATCTTCCCAAGCCTACGTCACTGTCCACTTGCCACAAATATGGAAGGTAACGTTCATTTGCTGGGTAGTTTGCCGGTGACTATCAAACTTTTATTGACGATAATTTAATGAATTACTAAAGACCTATATAATCTTCTACTCCCCAAACCCACTGATAATTCAGGGCAGAGCTGTTTTTACTACTTGAGAATGAAGACCTGGCGTCTTCACAAACGTGTTTGTGATGATGGGCAGAACCTGCAGTTCACATAGTGCCACTGAATTACCAATTACCCTGTATAAGCACAAGTATCAACAAGTACCTACAAGGTAGGTAGTAGATATTCTTTGAAAGATAATCAGCCTATCAGGAGTTTTGTCTTTAAATTTGTCACGAGTAAAAAAACATTGCTGAAACATGCACATGCTTTTAAATGTACGTTTCAATCGACTATCTATTCAACTATCTCGAATAGATAGTCGGACAATTACATAATAATTTATGTTTCGCAGAAGTTTTCATACATTATACGTCAAATTTACGAAGCTGCATTTCTTTTTATTGATAATGGTCAAGCGTTTGGCCACCAATTCACTTAAAGTAAGTGAAGATGTGGCCTAAGATGGAGCACGCTTTCCCAGAAGGAACTCCTGGATTGTACTCTAGCGGGAAAACTGACGCAGGAAACTCATTCCACTCTTTGGCCGTGCTTAATAAAAGTAGAGCAGAATTTTTTGGTTCGACACTGTGGTATGTCGACCAGGTACGGGTGGTATAATTCTGTGCGTCTGCTGATTCTATGGTAGAAGGGAGAAGACGGGATAAGGTCGTGCAATGCCTGCGCACATTCACCAAAGTGGTACTTGAACACTGACAGTCTGGCGACGAGTCAATTATCTTTGAAGAAAAATCCTGATTATCTTTGTCCGAGTACCTTTCAGATAATTTGATGTTTTTACAAAAACTACTTCGAATTATCTTATTTCATAATTTTTTTTAGCTTTGCGGTTCAAATAGTTATCACTCGGGAATAAAATTATTAAGGGTCCCATAGCGACGACCGGTGTGGCGCGGTGGGCGAAGGTCCGCAGGAGGTTTCGATGCCCGGGCAAATGTTTGTACGATCTGCTAATATTTGTTCCGGGTGTTCTGGGTATTTTTTATGTATATGTCAATTTTTCTAATTATCCTCTGATAAGTGTGAAATAAAATGATAATACGTTGCTCTGAAATCAAAGATTTATTTTAGTTTGAAAATACTTAGGTACAATTGGTTAAAATATCTAATTATCTTACCTGAAATCAAAGAAAAGACAGTTAAAGTTTCTTTTTCAATACTATTTTACTAAATTTCACTTATATATTATTCTATTCAATTCAAACACACACGAGTCTCTTGGACATTTTTTATTCTTCTCCATTAGCATTTCTGACATGACATTGACATCCACAGGGTTGCCAGACGTACGAGAAATCTCGTACATTTACGAGATTTACAGTCCATGTACGAGAAACGAGATTAATAAAAATCTCTTACACTTTTGTACGAGATTTTTACATTTTTTCCCAGCCAAAAAGATTCTAAATAATAAAAAAAAAATTGGTTGCCTGTAAAGTCGGTATACGGGCGAAAGTTTTACGTGACAACGACTTTGAGTTCCTTTCACTTTTTATGTCTGTCTCTCTCGCTCTTAGGCGGGCTAACCATGCCCGAGTGGAAGGGACGCGTGCCTCTCACTCGCTCTCATTGTGAGCGCATAACGTGAGCGGAGCGTAACGCAGTTTCTTGAAGTGTCACCCGGCAAACCAATTTATAAGACGTTGTCACGTCAATAATTATCCACTCCACGCCATATTATACGACTCGGCACATCACTAGATTCACTACCTCATCACTAGTTGTCACTAAATGAAAGCATATTTAGTAGTTGTGGGTCGTTGACTGTTTTTGCGTTAACGAAACGAAACCGTTTTCTATAAACGGTCAACCGGTTTGTCGAAACGTTAACTGTATTGCACTAGTAGTGTTGACGCGTTAACGTCTGAAACGGTCAACTTGTGGCAAAACCTGTTGACGTTTTAACTGGGTTGTCGAAACGTAAACTGTAGTGCCTTGTCATTCCGGAATTTGGAAATTGTTTTTTACTTTATTTACATTTGAACTACTTAGTATTATTTATTTACAATAAAACACTGTCCTTATTTGCCATAAATATCCTAAATTATCACTAACTTTCACTACCTATACATAATAAAATAATTATTAAACTTGCGCGCAAAAAAAGCGTTGTCACATAAACAAACTAATTAAACGAATGAAAACAATTTCCCTGTTTTTCTTGGTCAGTCAGAAGGCCGGCGCGCGGTGCACGGAGCGCTTAGCCCCCGGAATGAACAAACATACATTCATCTCATTCACTCTCCAACAATCTTAAGCTGTCGACTACTGCGGCGTCTCGCTCGCTCGTGTACAACGTGTTTTACTTTTACCTAGCGGTTCGAAGCTCGTTCGTTCATTTTCGAATGGTGTTCGTTCGTAAGGTGTTTTTAAAGTTCAATCTTCCATGTAACTTGTCCGTCAACGAACGAGATAGTATGTCAACGTCATAGTATGTCGTTGAATGAAATAATAAGTTGAATGAATCAACTTGTTTCGCGGAAAAGAGAAGACGGTTGATTCGTTTTGTCCGTCAACGAACGAGAATGTGTCAACGTCATAGTATGTCGTTCGTTGAATGAAATAATGAGTTGATTGAATCAACCTGTTTCGCGGAAAAGGGAAAACGGTTGATTCTAGATATGGGCGTTGTCGTTGAATTTCCACAACGATGCGCATCGTTTTTGTCAGAATGGCATCCGTTGTGAACAACGATGTTGCCGCCAACGATGTCGGCCAGGTTGCTAACACAACACTGACACTAGGGTGTCGATGTTGCCGCCAACGATGTCGGCCAGGTTGCTAACACAACACTGACACTAGGGTGTCGATGTTGCCGCCAACGATGTCGGCCGGGTTGCTAACACAACACTGCCTATTAGACCTATTAAACCTATCTAAAGCAAACCAAACAATTAAATTAGTAGGTACGTACCTACCTATTAAACCTATTAAACATATCTAAAGCAAACCAAACAATTAAATTAGTAGGTACCTACCTACCTACCTATTAGACCTATTAAACTTATCTAAAGCAAACCAAACAATTAAATTAGTAGGTACCTACCTACCTACCTATTAGACCTATTTAACCTATCTAAAGCAAACCAAACAATTAGTATGTACCTACCTACCTACCTATTAAACCTATCTAAAGCAAACCAAACAATTAAATTAGTAGGTACCTACCTACCTACCTATTAGACCTATTAAACCTATCTAAAGCAAACCAAACAATTAAATTAGTAGGTACCTACCTACCTACCTGTTAGACCTATTTAACCTATCTAAAGCAAACCAAACAATTAGTAGGTACCTACCTACCTACCTATTAAACCTATCTAAAGCAAACCAAACAATTAAATTAGTGGGTACCTACCTACCTACCTATTAGACCTATTAAACCTATCTAAAGTAAACCAAACAATTAAATTAGTAGGTACCTACCTACCTACCTATTAGACCTATTTAACCTATCTAAAGCAAACCAAACAATTAGTAGGTACCTACCTACCTACCTATTAAACCTATCTAAAGCAAACCAAACAATTAAATTAGTAGGTACCTACCTACCTACCTACCTACCTATTAGACCTATTAAACCTATCAAAAGCAAACCAAACAATTAAATTAGTAGGTACCTACCTACCTATTAGGTCCCTAGCCTACTCGAGGGAATATGTTTTTGTATTAGGATTGGCCGTTTTTTGTCGTCTCGACATTATTAGGTACCTAGGTTCACACAAACACTTTTATAAGACTTTTTAAAATCCGCGGTGCGCACATCATCGTAATTTGCGTAATGAAAAACTCCAAACAAACGACAAGAATAACGAGCATATGAAACTTACTGGAAGTGACATGAGCGTTTTAGACGGGTAGGTCCTAAATTACGGAATTTTAACAAATAAAAATAATTCAATATCTAGCTTGGTTATACCATAATACTTATATTATAACGAGACATTTGATAAAAAAAATAGATATCGTATTTTTTAAAATAATAAATAACATTGGTACATGGTTCATGCCATATCTAGTTAGATATAATAAAACGTTCAGTTCTATGTTCTAGCATCCTCTCCTCTCGCTCACACACACGCAGGCATGCGGGCGGTGAGGTATGGATGGATGTTCGTTGCTTAGGTTTGGCAATCGGCATTACTCGGCTGACATCGTTGTTCGCCATCCGATGCCGCGCGCCACTAACCTCCCCGCTCTTTCGATGTCGATGTCGGTGTGACGTTCGCTTGTTGTCGGTGGCGATCGGCATTACTCGGTTCGGCATCTCGTTGTCGCAGGCATCCGTTGTTCACCTATTCGCCATCCGATGGGAACAACGTACACTGACATCGTTGGTCAACAACGATGTTAGTAAAAACGACCACCTCTAGTTGATTCGTTAAATGTAGAAAAGCTGTTTTTTATAACAGTTCGTTAATTCAACGCTCACTACTAATATTTAGTCTTTGACCGAAGAAATACATCTAGAGGGGAATCCCCACAAGATTATAGTTCTTTGTTTTCGTCCTTATCGCACTAATGTAAACATTGCATTCTTTCTTCTTTTACGCAACATGTAGGGCAATGTTTATTACTTATTACTCTCATTATTGGTTGTTTGTCGAGTTCCACCAGTGCATTTTGATATTTCACCCTACTTATTAAATGGTTACTTTGACATAATGAGTAGTGACAGTGAATCGTTATCCACGCCACCTAAGAAAATAACTAATCAAATAAAACTTGATAAATAAATGCACCGATACAACAACACAAACAACATAACCTTGACCCAATTTTTGATTGACGTGTGACAGGTGACGTTTGTTTATTTTTACTAGGTGCGTTTCGTTTCCTCGAGACGTGTTTCGAAATGTTACCACAGACAAAAAATCTTGACCAGCAACCGGTTTTGGGTGCATTTTTTCCTTTCGAGTGATTTGATGGAAATATATATATATATCACTATGCAAAGAAGGGTTAATTTGATAGAACCAAACTCATTTTTATAATCACATAATTGGAACCAGATATAACATTGTTTAAAACACATATTTTAATAGATTTCTAAACTTTAAACTTGTACGAGATTATGTTATGAAAGTACGAGATTTTGGCATCCCTGGTACGAGGAAAAAAATTCGACACCTGGCAACCCTGGACATCCATCTGAAGCAGCTGTCAAACTGTCACTGTCAGTGTATCCGATCACCCATTTTGTTCAAAGCGCCAGAATTCAAAATAAAGAAATGGTGCAAAGTGAATACAATACTACAAATGGATATCTATTTCTTTACATATTATTATGTAGACTTATTAATTATTCGTAACTTAGGTATAATAAAAAATATCTATCTTTATAATGTATTATATTAAGTTTTTGTTATTATAGTACGTAAGCCTCGCACTCTGGCCAGTTTCTAATTTCTAATTTATAAGAATTTCTAATTTCTATGTATTATATTATATATATCGTCATCTGGTACCCATAACACAAGCTCTGCATAACTTGGGGCTAGATGATGCTGTGTGTATTGTCCAGGAATATTTATAATTATTATTAGTCCCTGAGATCATTTTTTAAAGAAAACCAACAGAATTATCAAAGTCTGCCAACAATTGACTGACAAATCGGCGTAAATACATTAAAACAAGAACAAAATCACACAAAAAA
This sequence comes from Eupithecia subfuscata, assembly GCA_963564075.1. Classification (NCBI taxonomy): domain Eukaryota; kingdom Metazoa; phylum Arthropoda; class Insecta; order Lepidoptera; family Geometridae; genus Eupithecia; species Eupithecia subfuscata. Next base: position 1,688,204 of record OY751116.1, on the reverse strand, counting down.
AAAAACTAAACGAAAATCAGTTCATACGTTTCCCAAACGGATACGCTACGATATCACAGACAGATACACAGATACCCGCTCGCTACATATTGGGTAGAACCATACCCAGTAAAAAAAATGGCTCGAAAGCCTATCGGGTAGAAGTCTACCCGATATTGAAACTCAAGGCCTCGGGGTAAATACTCCTCTATCCTGCTTTTTCTCGGTCGACTAGTCGTAAGGAATGAGTGCTATCCTTTTCCTACTTCCCTAGGCTAAAAATCAATGTATGACAACACAACAAACTGAACATTGACAAGTCGGAAAAAAAATCCTAAAGTCAGTCTATTGTTCCCGCCGGTCGGAGAAGTTAGCGAATAATAAACAGTGCTTACAAATAGTAAAAAAACGTTATTTTGGTGTTGTGTTGTGTTTTAGTAGAAAGATGAACTCTGTAAGTACCTATCAGGCGCGGTCGCAGCCCAAGACTTTGGGGGGGGTCACACTTGGTCCGGGTCGTAGCCAATGCCCCAAAGGAATTCCTTTCGGGGGGGGGGGGGGGGGGGTAGCTCGCAGACTCGTACAGAAAAGCACTAAATAAGTGTCATGTACTTTTTATGCAACAAACAATTTTTAATTTGAATTTTTTAAACGTTATCGGCGAGCGGAGCGAGACGCGAAAAAATGGGGTTTTGGTTAATTTTTGGCGGTGGTGGACAAACTCATCTTAACGCATCCACTGCCCAGCCTCACCGCGATACGGGGCTCGAGAGGCACGTCTGCGTCTTGGGTCATGAAGGTGTTAAATGGGTGTCGAGCACTGGACCAAATACAGAAGAAGACAAAATACTATCGGCGAGCGGAGCGAGCCGCGAATTATTGTGTTTCCGTTAAATTTTATTCCAGTGTTTTTCATATTGACCGCAAACATGACATCCCGCCCGACCCTCAACTCTTAACCTAGTAAGTAATAATAATAAGGTATAAGTAATGGCGAGCGAAGCAAGCTTAGAAATTTTTTGAGATTTTTCTGATGTTTGGGGAAAAGTAAGCAAGAAGGAACCTACCTATGCCAAAAAATATATAGCGAGCGTAGCGATCCCCGAAAGCGAGATCAACAGATGTACCAGATATATAAAAAGGTGTTACGGCGAGCGGAGCGAGCCGCGAAAAATTTGGGTTTTTGTAAATTTTTCGCGGTGGTGAGCAAAGTTATCTAAACGGGTGTAGAGTACTGTAATAAGTCAAGTGATGTAATAAAACATTATCGGCGAGTGGAGCGAGCCGCGAAATTTTGTGGTTCCGTTACATATTTTGCAGTGTTTTGCATATTGACCGCAAACACGACAATCCGACCCTTAACTCCTAACAAGAACGAGCCTTGAAACATTTTTGAGATCTGGACGAGATTAGGACGAGCGACGATCGCTCGTCCTATATCTACCAACGCAAAATCAATAAAGTTTTCGGGGGTCTTTTGACTAGCTATACATTTTAGTTATAAGTAGGTTCTTTCTTGCTTTCTTTTCCCCAAACATGAGGATCTCAAAAAAGTTTCGAGGTCTCTCACATAATCAGCAACCCAAAAAGATGTAGCGGCGAGCGGAGCGAGCCGCCGAAATTTTAGTTACTTTTTCGGGTGGTCACAAACTGGTTCAGAAAATAAATAACAGCGAGTGGAGCGAGCTCTGAATGAGCTGCAGCCTTTTTGAAATTGGTGAGGCATGCGTCCATGCAAGACAAGGAAGCTAAATTATGAGCTACTAGCTTCTGCCCGCGCCTTCGCACGTGTTCTTTCTATGGAAACGTTCAAAGGTAATTTCTTTCCCATGGGAACTGATTTATGGGATAAAAAGTAGCCTATGTTTGATTCCAGGCTTACCAGGCTCCAGGCAGCTACACCGATGCAAAATTTTAGATTAATCTGTTCAGTAGTTTTGGTATGAAGACGTAACGCACATCCATCCATCCATCCATCTATCCATACAAACTTTCGCATTTAGTGTGAAGAACAATTTTAAAGTTTGTCGAATAACAACCAAATATGCGGACAACAGACTAGACACTATATAAAATCAACGGCGAGCGAAGCGAGCCGCGAAAATTTTTATGATCTGGCTGTGCGTGTGAGTTGTTTGGTATTAGATATTTTGCAGTTGCAAACTCGCCTGAAACGGAGAAGGAGTCCTGAACTAGAGCAAGCCAGAAGCTTATCAAAACAGCAGAATGTTATCAGAGGCAAGCAGAGCGTGCTGCGATAATTTAGTGGTTTCGTTAGATTTTTGGAGTGTTTGGAAAACTGACCTCAAACGAGGGATGAGCCCATGACCAGAGGCAGACAGTTTAAAGTTGCCGGCAAGTTGAGCGAGCTGCGACAATTTTTGGTTTTTGTTAGATTTTGGGCAACTTTTTAGTAAATTTGGCAAAGTGACTTTGGATCATAGTCAAAAGGAACAAATGTTATCAGTGACCAGACCAAAACGCGAAAATTTTGTTGTCTACAAATTTTTTGTACTGGTTGACAAAGTGACCTCGCAGATTATTTGTTATATTTTGTGCTTTTTATTGTGGTGGTAGGATTGATACAAACTGACAATAGCGGACCAGCCAGACCAATAAAATTGGGAACGTTGCCTCTGTGCTAATCAAAACACAGAGCACAAAAAACAGTAATATCGGCGAGCGGAGCGAGCCGCGATTTTTTATTTTGCTGCAGTTGGTAACCATAATCAATGTAACGGAAGTAAACGGGACAATATAATCATCAAGCTGTGGGTTGCAATTTTTTAAGTACCTAAACTAAGATTTTGGGGGGGGTCATGACCCCCGTGACCCCCCCCCTGGGACCGCGCCTGGTACCTATTTACGATATAAGTTTGTGTTGACATTGATTTATTTCGTCAAATTGGATAAAATAACCAGCACCGGCCGTTACGTTTTTGTTGTGTGTATTTGCACGTCAATTTTTTATGTATTTAGTATGTTAAATGCTATAATCACACCAATATATTGATAAACAATCATTTTAGAACAAGTTTGTGCCGTTATTTGTCCATAAAATCATAATTTATGGATAATATTTTGCTAAATTGTGCATGATCATTCAAGTCAACCGCCATGTTAGCGCCGTGGGCGCAGTGACCACAGTCACACCGAACGAATTTATCGATACAAAGGCAGGCTAATCCGGTATACTCCGAAAGAAATATTTTTTATTATTTTAAATGTTTGGTCAAAATCTGGTTAGACTGTACTTTACGGGATGCAAGGCAAAGCAATGCAAAAAAGACGGAAAATTTTAGTCATTTTTTTTATGCATATATAACTAATATTTTTTCTAACGCTATCGTAAAGGAGGTCTTTAAAGGGGCAAGTTTTGTTCAGGTCATTGACCCCAAAGTTCAATGACCTCGGTGCTAGAGGTCAAAATGTGTAGCTCAATTACAATGGGAAAAAGACGGAAAAAATTCTCTCAGATATTGTTCTATGCATAATTAACATATATTTTTTCAAAGATCATTGACCTTTGACCTTGAAACTTGATTTTTCCTTGCATCCCGTAAAGTACATAGCAACCCAAAATCTCTTTTGTGTATTTAAATTTCTTATTTCGTTATATTTAAATTTTTTATATTTATATTTATATTAAATTTTTATTTTTATAAATATTCAAAAACTGGTGCTATTTGCTTACTTTTAAGTCTTATTTTTAATTTCAATGCTTTTATTTAGGATATGGATGCAATTGGTGGACGTGGATGTGGGCGCGGTCGTGCTCCGCGTTGTGCACGTGGAAGCAGAGGTGCTAGGCGTGGTGCTCGCTCGCTAGATTTTCTGTTGGTGTTGGCTTTGTATAATTTACGTTTAGCATGATTCTCAGTTTTTTACAATACATTTAGCACGGTTCTGCATTCTCATTGGTGTTACGTTTTTTAGAGAAGCAGGGCCATCCACTTCACGGGGACCGTCGCCTTCAACACCAAGCTCTGTCCCGCCTCAGCCCACGTAAATAAACTATGATATATATTTTTTTAATTAATTGTAAAATTTTATTTTCATTTTTATGGATATGGTTCTTACTTATTTCAGGGAATCTCTCGGAGAAAAACTAAAAAAAGTGCGGATTGCGAAGGCTACGGACCGAAAAAACGCTTCAAAGCTTTCTTCGGACCAACAAGTAACCCTCACCGCAATGCGAGAAAAAAAACAGGTGGCCCGCTACTTACTTCCCGATGCGCCTCCACCGAAAAGAAGTAAAAAGTTCGAATGTTTTCCTTTTTAATGTAGTCTCTTTATGTCTTGTTGCTTCTACATTATCTTTATCTAACACTATATTAAATTCTTTTAGAAAACCGTCTCCGACGCGTGTGCCCTGTCCTCTCCTCCCTGGGGTGCCTATTACTCCACCTCCCAGAAAACCACAGGCCTGGGAGAAGCAGAGCCTACCAGGTATGAATCAATTGATTAATTTTGTATTTTTTTATTAAAGTTACTTCTTTGACGATCTTCTTTTTTCTCATACCCAGAACCAGAGAGAGAGGGGCAAGGAGATAGCGGACCATGGAGATACGCGGAGATACACGATGTGTCAATTAGCGATCCTGAGCCAGGTGGCTCAGGATCGCTAATTGGCATTAGTGATGGAGGAGGTCCAGAGGTTGCCGATGGTATATATAAATGCAGCTTTTACTTACATTCGTTTACATCTCACTTTGATATTTTAATAAGGACCATTTAATATTACAGATGCCGTACCGTATATGTTCTCGCCATCAACTGGTATCTTGTGTGGGAACTACGGCACGCTCTCCAATGTCCAGGTTCTTGACGCCGACATCGAGTTGGTCGGCTTTTCACCGAGTAAGTATCGCTATTCAGTCAGATGGGGGGAAACCTGAACATAGGTTTCCCCCCATCTGACTGAATAGCGATTCTGAGCCACCTCCATCATATTTATATACTAATATTATAAAGAGGAAAGAATGTTTGTTTGTTTGTTTGAATTGAATAGGCTTCGAAACTACTTGACGGAATTGAAAAATTATTTCACCGTTGAGAAGCTACACTATCTCCGGTGAACATAGGCTGCTGCTAGACATTCATAATTTTAAATGTTAAAATAAGTTTTAAACCACAAATTAACATTTTCAGCATCCAGTAGCGGCCCTTCTCGGGTGCAACGCTCCACCCCGTCGCCAGAAGCTGAATGGCTTGATATCAACATTTTTGAGGGTAAGCCACGCCAGCAGTCATAATTTTTTTTTGTTAGGAAGTTTCTTACCTTACATCATATCTAACAAAACCTGCTACTGCTGCACTGATGGACATAGTTCTCCCCCAAGAGCCCGGTCTTCAGCAAAACTCAGCATCCAATATTTACCTAACAAGTACTTGTTTTATTTTAGATGAAGATAAAGATATACAAGGCGAAATCGATCCTGGCAGCGACATCGACGAGGAGCCGGATCAAGCGTTTGAAGACAGGACTGTGGGGCAGCGCAACTCGCTTAGGAGAGATGAAGAAGAGCTCCCATCACACCTGACCCAGGTTCTCGACGCGATGGACTCCAGGGATGACTTAGCTTTAAGGGAGGCAGCGTCGTCGAACCCGGACATGCTGCATTTTGATTGGTCGAGTGACCCAGAGAAATTTGTCGGCCAGCAGGAGGTTTTCACTGGGGACAGTGGACCAACGTTCAGCGTGGACGGATTGACTCCACTGGACGTGTTCAAGCTGATCTGGGACGATGGTATCATAAATACCATCGTCCAAGAATCGAACCGCTACGGGAGCAGTCTATACACCACAGCAAACAATGTATGGTCTGAAATAACTGGGCATGATATTTGGACATTTCTGGCTTTGCTCATGCTGCAAAGCATATTAATACTCCCGGTTGAACGGGAGTATTGGTATCCGTGCATGGAAATGCTCAGAGTCGGATGTTTCTGCAAAATCATGTCGTACAGAAGATTTCAGACTATAAAAAAATGTTTACATTTTGTCAACAATAATATCCTGAGGACGGCAACTGGAGAAGACCGAAAACTTAAAAAAATTTGGCCCATCATCGAGCACTTGAACCACAAATTTAGCTCTTTGTACTTACCCGAGCAGCACATAGCGATTGATGAGTCCCTTCTGCTATGGAAGGGACGTCTATCCTTCGTGCAGCTTATAGCAACCAAAGCTGCTCGGGTAGGCATAAAGAGTTACGAATTGTGTGAGTCGCGTACGGGTTACCTGTGGAAAATGCTACTATACACAGGGAAAGGCGATAAATCACAACCGGCCTATGAAGAAACCGAGAATCAAGATGAGCCTGAGGGGGCAACATCAAAAATTGTCCATAACCTGGTACGGCCTTTGCTCAACAAAGGCCATACTCTGGTTATGGACAATTTTTATAACTCGCCACTGCTATCACGGACGTTGAAAACCAAAAAAACAGACACGATGGGCACGCTTCGTCTTAAACGAGAATTTGTGCCTGAATCATTAAAAAAAATAAATAAATCTTCTATGCGGCAGGGTGAGGTCGTGTATAGCCAAACTGAAGACTTAACCATCTCAGTTTGGCATGACGCCAATATTGTGGCCATGATTTCGACGTATCACAGCTCAGTAGTCGGCGGAAAGGAAAAGTATGGTTCGTATAAATATAAACCCCAGGTTGTGCTCGACTACAATATGAGCATGGGGGGCGTAGATAAAAAAGACCAGATGCTGAAGGCGTTCCCCGTAGAAAGAGTGCGCAACCTGGTGTGGTATAAAAAACTGTTCCGCCGACTACTGAATGTGTCTGTATATAACGCCTTCGTGATGTTTAATCATAATAAAAACGGGAATCAGAGGCTATTCAGGGTGACTCTGGCTAAGGAGATATTGGCTATGGTAAAGGTAGATCAAAATCCTCGCACGGTAATGAGAACGGGCCACTTTCCGACAAACGCCGATAGCAAGCGGGCACGTTGCAAGATGTGCACACTTAAAAAGGTGCCAACGCGCACTGTTTATAAGTGTGACACTTGCAACGTGAACTTGTGTGTCATCGGATGTTTTAGGGAGTACCATTTAATGTCACTACATTAAATGGTAAATCTAGTACACTGAAGACGACAGCTTTATACATTCTACAATACGATTAACGCAGGGGCACTGTAGAGTGTATTGTAGAGTGAATGAAGCTGTCGTCTTCAGTGATGTTGTTGTTTTCAAAATGCGGCGTGGTCAATAGATTGTGGCGCTCAATAGGGGAGGACTATGTCCAGCAGTGGACTATGTTAGGTTAATGATGATGATGATGATGAATATTTCATCTTTGGTACACCCCTGCCTTTCTTAAATTCACAATTTTTTCCATCCAAAGGTTGCCTGGAAGAGATCGCTTCTAAGCGATAAGGCCGCCCATTGTACTTGTGTTATGTAATGTCTCCTTGTAATGTTATTTTTATGGTGTACAATAAAGCAATTATGTGCTGTATTGTATACTACATACTTTTTTTCCGGCCATTGTGACCAGTAATAAATGTTTAGACAATTCTGTTAAAAAATATATATTCTAGTAGTTTATGTTACGTAATGGTTTGTTAATTTAATTGTTTTAGTTTATTTGTTAATTTAGTTAAATTTAATTTTTAATTCTTGTATTAAGTCTGGAATTACCGGAAAACAAGATTTCCGGTAATTCCAGACTGGAATTACCGGAAATCTTGTTTTCCGGTAATTCCAGACTTAATTCCTTCCATCCAAAGGTTGCCTGAAAGAGACCGCTTCTAAGTGATAAGGCCGCCCATTGTCCTTGTGTTATCTAATGTCTCCTTGTTATGATATTTTTATGATGTACAATACAGATTTTTTGTATTGTATTTTGATTTCTTAGAAATTACCCAGTGTGAGTTCACGCTATAAGTTCACGATAAATTACTGTTTAGTTTATGTTACTTATTGATTTGTAAATTGTATTTACCTTTAATTTAATAGAAACATACTTCTTTTCTGGTAATACCGGACAGTCACCATTTGGGCTGGATAACGTCGGTGTAAATGTGCCCTTTTCGTCAAACATTTTGTAAGTGGTCTACTTGAAATGCTTAGAACTTTTTTCAATTACAATTAATTTTACTTTGTGTGGTATCATTGGAAAGCTGTTTTTATGCAGATTAATCGAAATGAGAAATAAATCTAATCAAACAGATTTTGTTGAACAAATATCTCAGGAACCGTAAGATAAACTTCTTAGCATATTGTACCTTGGTGTTCACTTTCCCATATTTTGATGTATTCGTTTGTTCTAAGATAATAACAGTTATACTTTTGCTTCAGGGCTGAAATAAGCTTTCAGAAAATACTAATATTTTAACTATCCATGTTGGATTTGTATTTTTAAAAGAATTATGTATCAGCGAGAAAAACCCGTGATACAAACAAATATTGTATTGGTTTTAAAAGCTTGTAAATAAATATTTTTGTACAGTTGACTATTTTGTTTTGTTTTTTTCTGCTTCATATTGAATCTATTTACTCATTTATAACATCTAAAACATAGATTAATCCTACATTTTTAAATTAGAAATTTTTGTATACAAAATGGCAAATATTTTTGTAATTTGTAAGTTCCGAGCGACTTTATTTCTTACCATGCCTTCACACTCATACAAATTAGGTATCATTCAAAGCGCTCATTCAACCCGAACAAATAATGTAAACACATGTAGGGTCGAATTCCATGAGTTGAGTCATAAAATAGCTTCTAAGCGCCAGATGTCAGACCGCGCGCCGGCCAAAAAAATAACGGTCTGCGCGGTGTGCATTGACGGTGCGCGGCCTGCGCGCGCCGTGTGTAGCGAGCGGATACACAGATAGACAGACACGTTAAACATATAACACCCTTCTCTTTTTGCGTCGGGGGTTCAAAAACATACAACCGAGCATAGAACCTCCTCCTATTTCCCCTACAAGTTGGTTAAAAACCCCTTCCGTACATGGTCATGTTGAGCTATCTCAAAAGTCCAACACAATCAAAATTCACTTTCCCCAAAGTTCCCTGAAGCACAAAGCTGTCGCCTGGACATTAATCTTAGCATACAACAACCGAGACACGTATGTTACGCGAAAAATGTCATATCACAGCTGACTGAACTCGAAGAAATATGTTCCATCGTTTGTTTCTATATTTGTGGTTAGTTGGAGATGTAAGAAAATTAATTGCCGAGACAAGGTTGTTTATTTTTTGTTACTGGCATTTTTGTTGATGACTTCATAATAGCTTCACTAACTTTTACCTACTCATGATGTTTGGGCCACTGCTAAAGATAAGCCATAGAGTAAATACTCGCTGCTGTCTCAGAGATAAGCCCTCATTAAATAAAATAAAAACTGGCCAAGTGCGAGTATACTTGCACATGTAGGGTTTGGCTAATCATTCAAGTCAAGCCTATTTCTCAAACGAAACTCTAAAAACGCCAACTGTTTGGAGACCGCCTTAAATTTTACACCTTAGTTTATTTTTAGTATCTGTTGGTATTGAAGTTGAACTTTCTATAAGTACTTAAGAAACAACTTAAGTACTTATACTCGATACGTCCACGCGTTCCTGAGAAAAGAGGGCTGACAGACGGATAGACAAACAGATAGACAACAAAGTGATCTTATAAGGGTTCCTTTTTTCCTTTTGAGGTACGGAACCCTAAAAATTATGTAAATCCTTTGAAATCAAAACAAACAATGTAAGAATAAACGTAAAAGAACACGAATATGTAGAAAAAAGATCGCAATTTTTTTTAAGAAGAGTAAAAAATGTGCACAATTCATAAAATCATAGAACAAACGTTGACCCCCTCGATGTCCAGAATCACTCTCTTTCGGCTTACACTCTTTCCGTGGCACCCTGCAGGTATTTTTAAAATTGAAGACATCGGAAACTAGTAGATATACGAGTATGTAGGTACACAGACGAGACTGATCCTTTCCCGACCTATAAGAACAAAGAGCTCGGGCATGTGTTGCAATCTGAACCGTCACGGCGTACTATCAATCACCGAGACACCCCGGGACCCTGTGGTGCGACCACGGTAGGGTCGACCAGAGATGTAAGGGATGGTGTTTTATTTTACTATGTAATCCAGTAACCGGTTGTAGATAAAAACTATAAAACGCGGTAGTCGCATCGAAAAGAGATAACGAATTTCTTGAACTCCAAAAAGCAATAAAATATATCGCACCAAAATGTTTAGCAGCGGATATCATTAAAAGATCAACCAACCACCCCGGTGGACTTCAGTGCATTTCACATTCCGAGGTTAGTCGCGTAAATGTTTTACATTTTACCATAAAAATGTACCTCTTAGTTTGTTAGTATTTTCTATAAAATGTTGAATTGTATACACATGTATGATTTGTACAATTTGATTTTACTATTTCGTAGGTTAATAAATTATAATTTTTTAATGTCACGGTTGTCACTTTTTTTAGTTGTTCAAGAAAATTACATTGAAACAACTGAGCTAACGGTTGTTACTTAAATTTGTTTGTACCAACTTTGCTTGTAATTTTGTTACACAGAATAAATACTTTTTACTTACTTACTTACTTGTCTATTGATTGTTATTATTACGTAGTACCTATTTCACTTTAAACATAAAGAAAAATCTCGCTGACTCTATCATTCTACCAACTATGCTCTACGGATGTCAAACTTGGGCTCTTACAGCTAAAAACAAAATTAAACTGAGATCCGAAGAGCGATAGAGCGAGGTATGATGGGTCTTAAACTTCTCATCAGTCGGGATCTCATCAGAAGCTCAAAAATAAGATCCAAGACTAAGCTTACAGAAGCAGGTACAACGGCAGCAAGACTCAAATGGAAGTGGGCGGGTCACATCGCGAGAACTAGCGACAACAGATGGAGCGAAAGAGTTCTGCATTGGTGGCCACGACATGGAAAGAGAGACCCGGGCCGACCGGTGCGCCGTTGGAAGGATAATATTATATTGGTAGCAGGAAAACAGTGGATCAGAGCGGCTCAAAATAGAGCAAGGTGGCAAGGGATGGAGGAGACCTTTATCTAGAAATGGATAAAATTTATAAAAATTGAATGAATGACACTATAAGTACTTATTCGTTTCATAATCAGTAATAAAATATTTAATTTGGATATCAATCATCAAAAACGCATTGGTTTATATGTAAATAAATAAAATAAATAAATATTGTTACATTAAAGTACATAATTATTGTTAAATTGTATTTTATACTCGGGGAATAAGGGCTATTTTTTTTACTACCTATTTTAGTTTAGTACCTAAGTCAGTACATAGTTTAACCTATTTTCGTCCAATCGCATCAGGCAAGATTGATTTGGTGCATAATAACCAATCTGTTTTATACTTTGGGAGCAGTCAGATTAAGAGAGCGGTCATGCGTAACCCGGTAAATTTAAATCCGTAATTTTATTTGCTCATCATAATAACATTTCAAATTACACCATACAATTATCATAAAGTAAGTACCTATCATAAAATCTACCTTGTTAGCGCGAATAGAAACTCATTAACTCTCCTTTGCCATCATTCAGCGTACGGATGGAAGTAATTATTTCTTTATTCAAATTCAGATTAGCAATCTACAAAGGGCTTATCAGGAAAAAAGATCTCTGGAACTGAGATGAGTTCTCATTTCATGCTACCCACAGGCTCCGCGAGGATGGCTGGATCATTCGAACATGTCTGTTTTTAGCCCCCGACGCAAAAAGAGAGGGGTGTTATAAGTTTAACGTGTCTGTGTATCTGTCTGTGGTATCATAGCTCACAAATGGATGAACCGATTTTCGTTTTGTTTTTTTTTTTGAAGAATAAGACGCGGTGACTCACCAATTGCATGAAGTTACTACTGTTAACTACTGCTAATGTCTAAGAAGGTTTAATGTTTTTCAAGCGTAGTATCTATGTGGTTGGCTGGGACTCTTTATCACCGTAAAGTAACAAAACACACGAGGTATTAAAACCTCAGAAAAACGATAGGATCGTTTTTTTGAGATTAAAACACGTACCTACGAAAAAGTTACAGAACTCAATACTTAGTTCAAATTTAAAAAAAAATAGTGGAAAGACTTTTGAGGGTTGAAAAAGACCACCAAGCTAATTTCACTTGGATCCACTTACACCCAGTTTCCATATGACAAACGTTGTGCCGAACAGCCTGTATATTTTTCATTATAATACATACCTAGATTACCCAGAACTCCCGGACCAAAAATTTTGTACAATCTTGTACAAATTTTTATAATTGTACAAACTTTTATCTCGTGTCGGGAATCCAAGCAACTTCCCGCTTCGCAAGTTGACCTTCGCTCCCTTCGCCACGAAGGTTTTCGACATTTCCACAGAACAAAGTAAACCAGCTCCTCATCCCGCGCTACCACCCCGTCCCAGGTGATTAATTGTGCCAAATTCCAGGGGGCAGCGGCGTCGGGACATTGACGACCACGATGCGGAAATTCTAATTAAGCCATGTGATTACATGATATAATTAATATGAGCACTTGTGGTCAGTCGTGGTAACATGTAGTGTGTTTATGTTGGCGGAACACTTGTGGTGGTAAACATTGTAGTGAGTTTACGACCACTTGAGGGAAGGATTGTGTAAGTTATTTGGGAATAATAGAGGCCTTTCGATGCATTTTGCATAGTTTACGGTTTTCGATTCTTTCGTTTGATTTAGCGCCGAGCTACGCCTCTACCAGATAAGGAGGAACTTTTCATAGTATGACAGCGAGCCAATAGTGTCAAACGAACTCGATTATAGTACTAGAATGATTTTGAGTTATTTGTTCCATTCCGGCAGTCCAACTTTGACAAGTCAGCGGTATTAAACGATAACTTTTTCCGTTTTCGAACTGTGAAAACTCATACTAGCTACTTAGTTTACTTGGCAAAATCATTTTTGAGGCTGTTGCGTATCAAATAAATCTAAAGCGGTTTATTCAAAAGCAAAACAGTTCATTGAAACTAGACCTTTTAAATTACCCTGAAAGGAAATTATTTACCTACTGTGAGTAAACAAGTATGAAGTTACATTATTCGAAGCCGTACCGTTTTTCCAACACAATTTCTTTACAAAGTCGGTACTTACTGCTAATTAATAAACACGTATACAAAAACGTTGAATGTTGAAGGCAATAAAAGATTTTATTTTTCTCTTTCCTTTTTCATTCAGAACTATTAAATAAAGTGGTAATACAATCATGGTATTTTCGAGTTTTTAAATCTCTGAGAACATTATAATTTAAAAAATTGAAGTAATCCAAAAAGTTGAGTTGAAAATCACTTGGATATTAAATAAACTTATATAAGTAGATACATATATAACATGAATTGTGTTGTTTTGAGTATTCTAATACTGTTGTTGTATGTACCCATAATCACGGAATAAATAAAGTGAAGAAAGTGAAGTTTTTACTGTTAAAATCCTCTAAAAATACAGTTTCCAGTTTTTAGTCACCAACGATGCTATATTATTTGGAAAAAAAAAATATCCTTATGATTGAGCCTTTAGATCGGTATCGTAAAATCAAAAAATCTTTGAAAGCAGTTTAAATTGTTTCTAAAATCAAAGTGTAATCTTCTTTCTGTTAAATTTTCTATCTACAATATTTATGATACTTTCCCTCCATGTGGCATGGCCGTGAGCCGCCCTGTATAGATTATACCTACCTACCAATCTGATGTCAATAATAAAATATATCGGTATTGAGTATTCAGGCAGCTCAACTGATTTTTATGTAAAAGCTCGCAACTTGGGTTTTAAATTCGAAGTGAATTACAATATTACCATGTGAGAGTAATAATTCTTTTAAAATAGAAATGCCCCACACACGGTTCCTATCTAAATCAACTTAAACGTCAAATAACTTCTATATTGGCAGTGCTAAGATTTATTTTATCGTGTGCTCGTGACTGGGGCATGGTTTAATAGTTAACCGCGGCCAAAGTAGCTACGCTGAGAAACTTAGCCTACTTAGCTACTTACTAACTTGGAAGACTACTTAAGGATCACCATGTAATTAGGGAACCAGGGTTGGGAACCACTAATCAGCCTTCAAAAATAGCTAAAAAAGTGGTGGGATTTATCTACTTATATATAAGTTTAAAAAGCATTTGCAATCACTTTTACATCTAAAAATATGATATATTACAAGTTCCTATACAGATTGTAGCCCTAAATGTAAATGTGTGATTAGTGTTGCAAACATGAATAAATCAATTTCCCTAAAAATAAGTTAATACTTATTGTTGTAAGTTACAAGATGTTGATTATTTACGAGAAAAACGTCCGCATGCGACGCAGGATGTCAAAATGGAATGTAGGCAATCCCCAACACATCGCGGAAATCATTAGATGTTATAAAATATGGTGTATAGTAATAGTTGGTTTCCCGATATCACAAATCACAAAGAGAGCCGACCTAGTAGTATAAATGAGGATATATTTCGAAGCAATTAACCGGGTTAATGGACCATAAGTTCCGGATACTATATTCGTTTTACCAAGACACTGGCAACATCCACATAAAATTCCCCTGGAATATTATTGTCGTATATCTACAAGTAGTATTTCGTTGTTTTTCATTAATCAGACTCTGGATGGGTGTTGGGTTGGGTCAAAGACACAGTGAAAGTAGCTGGACACACTTGGATACAAGACACGGACAGTAGAGAATAGATTAATAGGAATTAAAGGATAATCACATTACCTTGTTATTGAACTTGTTTATTAGAATTGTATCCAGTATTCTGTACCTAGCGTCTTAGCGCCACTTTTTGTGTAAGTACTACTTATTTTTTACGTTGGAAACACTTATTGGTTTGTCTATTAATTTTATTTCTCAATTGTAATTTTAGTTTTAAGTGTTATTTAAAACTGTTTGTTTCTTCTATTAAAACAAAACAAGTCAGTGGGTAACTCAAGGGCTATAATTCTTATCGGCGGCTTTGCACGCCATTATTTTGTATCCTTAGCTAAATTAATCTTTTACACTTACAAGCACACATGCATATTTCATCAAAGAACTGTGATACCTACCACAGTTTTACAGTGAACGAATTAGTTCAAATATCTCATAAATAAAAAAACTTTATCCCGTACCTAACGGAATGCGGAATTCATATTTCAGTCTGCCTTTAAGTAAAAGCTTCAACAAGCTCGTTAAAAACAAGTTGAATAACGGTTATTCCACGGTTACTCAGATCCTTTTATGTAAAACTGAATACAAAGTACCAAATACGCTCATCAAACCAGTCTATTCCATTAAACCGAGAACAGAACCGCAAGTCACTGCAATTAAACTTCCGGGTTAAGGCCAAAGTGCATTATCATGACTTATTACAGTCTTTCTACGCTCACAGTCTTTTTTACGCCCTTATCTTGCTCTTTTCATCCACTGACAGTAACAAATTCAGCGGTTTTGGCGCGGCTGCCCACTGGCTTGATTTATAACCATGGAAGAACTAACAAGGTTAATAAACGACTTCTTTTACGTTAGTTTATCGTAGAGTTCTGTTATTTTATCACGCTTCTTTTCGCATCAGTAAGTTAAAGTTATTCCGGGAAAAATAACGCTTTAACTCGGAACCAAAGTGCCTATATTTTTCCGTTTAAAGTCAGTAATTCCGGAGATATACAATTTTCGTTTTCCCGACACTTTGATCCTGGTTCCCCTAATCCCGCAATCACCGCAAGTAAATCTGGGGCACCCAGGCGTTCATCTGAATGTTTATAGAGTCTGAAATCGAATAACTCACAGGTGTGTTTATTTAAACAGTCCTTCGCTACTCACAGCTTCGAGCGTGTTTCGTATAGCCCTTATGTTACCGTAATCAGATTTTATTTGATATACTGAAGAAGGCAATTCAATCAATTTAATTCATAGGATTTGTGACTCCTTTTATACAGCTACCTAAGTCTTTCGGTGACCTACTTAAGCGCAGAGTTTTGGCCGAAGGGTGTCAAGTTCCGAAGGTTCACTGGCCGCCTGCAAGGGGACACCGCCGTGCACCGTCGTCAACTGACACCCTGATTGCGTCATCTACACGTCGACGCCGTAATCACAATGTGTTATTAAGTAAGTTTTTTATATTTTATGTATGTTAGTTTTAAGGTATTACTATGGACCGTAGAATAAGTTAAATAAGTTCTATAACTTTTCTATAGTCTGAAATAAATGAATTATTATATTATTATTTACCTACGGGTAAGGGCATCAAATTTGTTCAGAAAATTAAAATTTTACCCAGTAAAAGCCACGAGTTCTTATTTATATTTCTAAAAATAAATATAGTGTCAGGAAAACATATTGCGTGAACATGGTTGATGAATAAAATCCAATCAGTGCTGTATTGTGCCGAACCTTCGCCCTTCAGTCTTATCGTTGCTTTGTTTAGAATGCCGGTTGTTTAATCAACGCCCAAAGTTAAGTTCATCAATCATGGTGTCCGTTTGAAACAACGTTGAAACTTATAGCTTGTAGTTTGTACCGATGGATGTCGTTACAGTCAACTGGCATTGAAATAAATTGACTTTCGTTTTCGCAGTATGAATTCTGTTTAACTTTCACGAAAAAGAGGAGAGACGTGTGTGCCGAAATCAGAAATCTTTATTGTTGATTTGGGCATAAGGGATGGACCGTGAAAATTATATGAAGGTTCAAAGATATTTTCAACAAATTTTCAAAGTGAGATTTTGAATTTTTATTATTAAACTTCTTAGATAAATAATAGATTCAGTCGTTACTTTGCGGAAATCTTTTGCATAATATTAGGATAAAACAATATTTAGTAACAATTCCGCGCAAAACCTTTTTTTGGGTTTTGTGCGGAATTATTACTAAATATTGTTTTATCCTAAATGTTAATAAGCTTCTTGGCAAAAAGATTATCATTTTCCAAAAGGCACAGTGGAAGCAAGAAGCTACTGTGGTTATTAGTGTGAGTGTGAGTTACCAAAATGCTGACGCGTCACGAACACAATACGTCCTACCACCTTTTATATCCAAAACCATTAAAACTGCACCCTTTTAACCCAAATCGCTGCATTATAACCATTTGATGAGAGTTCAGCATTGCACAAACAAAGTTGATTCGATCACGTAACTTTTGTTGGCTTTTGTTAGCTCTAAAAGCCGGAGTGTAACAAAGCGGAGCAAATTGTCGAGCGAGCTGCACAATCTGCACATTCCTATTGGGCAGTGCTATTTTAATAGTGCCCGTGGATACTGAAGCCGTGTGTGCGTTATTAATATAATAGGATAGGTTGCCGATTTTACACTGGATTTTACTGGTTATTACTAAACGCTTCTGCAATTACTATGCAGAGGAGATTTGAGAATATTTTTTAGAGATTGTTTCACCGATGTGTTGAATTAGATAAAAAAATAAACTGAAGGTCTTACATAATAGAAATTAGATACCTATTTCTACTCTATTTCTCGAGACGAGGCGCGCGATCATATTTGAATGGAACCATTTCGAACTAAAACAAAAGTGGTTTGTTAATGACTCTGACAAGGCCCTCACAGCTACGAAAGGGAAAATAATTATTTAGAAACCCCAGCCTAATAATACAAAATAAAATATTTCATACTTTTCCTGACCTCAAAACTGTGCTGCATAAAATTATCTACAATTTGCATCCAAATTGCTCTCATTCATACAGTTTATTTTGTATTCCGAAAAACTGCTTTCATTTCGTAAATTAAAATTCTATTTTAATGTATTTTGTCTTTATCTATGAATATTTATATGTCGCTGAATTTAGTTACCAAATCAAGAGACGCAAATTGATCAATTTCATTTAACGTCATCATCATCATCATATTAGTCCACTGCTGGCCATAGGCCTCCCCTAATGAGCACCATAGCGCCCTGTCTTCAGCTTGCCGCATCCAGCATCTATCTGCCTGCAGTCTTTCGCAGTTTCGCAGATTTAACGTCAGTATAAAGTTACAAGTATAATACTACACTAATAAGTGTACCACAAGATAGAGGCATCAGCTAAAATTACCGCTAAAATCAAAGGACTATGACCATAGAGGACACCTTTCGGCCGTCAGGGATCACAATTAAACATAAGAAATATTTACAACACATAACTTTCGACTTTCAAAAAATCTTCTAAAAATTCCCACACCTAACAACTCCTTCTTGAAGCTACGCGTCCACTGGGTCAGAATTGGAACGTGTGGATTTGTTGCTTTGTATTGATTTCTGAAGACAGGGCGCTATGGCGCTCATTAGGGGAGGCCTATGTCCAGCAGTGGACTAATATAGGTTTATGATGATGTTTGATTTCTGGACAGAGTGCACTAGATCGGCGTTATTTGCGCCAGAGAGCGGTATTTTTTCCTGCTGGCGTTATACGCAACAATATCCTCGACTCTATCCTATTTGAAGCCGTTGCCTGCAAATATGTAAATGATTTGATTCTTAACAAATAAAATAAAATATGCTCCATAATGCGAATACACGTGCACAGGTGAAATCGATTGCCTTAAAAATGATAATGGTAAATAATAAACAAGCTTTATTGCAGGAAAGATTAGTCTTAGGTTGGTACAAAAAGTTCTTGAAGACTAACTATCGTATCCAGCAATTGGCGGTCTTATCCCTCGAGATTTCTTCCAGACGACCATAATTGAGGGAACCCTAAAATTACCTATAATGCCTATGCAAAATCCAGTAGATTCACCCTATCGGCAGAGATGCGCAAGGACCGTTTCTATGATGATGTTGTTGAGGGTAGTCAAACCTAGAAACCTCTAATAATTATCTATCTCAAAAACCTGCCAAGCAGAAGACTCTGAGTAAAAAAATCACAACAAAATCGACGAATCGATCAGCACTATTAATCCAATTAAAGTTGTAATTTATTCTCGTTGCAGTGCCGCTGACAGTTTACTTGAAGACTCACCGGCCACTCGAACTTGTTTGAAAACTCGTTCAACTTATAGGTTAAAGATTCATTTATACAGGGTGCTCCAAACATCGACGTCCAAATTAAAAAGGGTGGTGGAGGTCATCAACCTGCATTAATTTGACCCCATGTATGTTCAGCGTTTTTTTAATTTGAGTTTCTTGTTTTCAGTTTTTAGCATATTCTTATAAGTTTATTCATAAAGGCTGATAATAGAATATAACTCTTGCACCCTTTCTTCCAATGCGCTGCAGAAACCACTACGTTAATATAATCATCGTGTCACAAACAGAAACATTGCATACATAAATAATTATTGTATATTGTGTTATTCACTGCTGCACTATATTGCCCACTGCTGAACAGAACATGCCTCCCCAAACAAGGGGTTGGTTTTGTCATAATTATCACGTTTGACAGGCAGATCGGTGATCAATAAACAATATATAAAATAAAATAAAAATAGCCTTTTATTCCCTAAAATTACAATTTAACAAGAATCTAGTTTGTTTGCAACAGTCTGCAGTTAGCTCAATTGTTTCAATTGTAAATACTAGTATAATTTTCTTTGTGAATAAAGGCTTATTTTAAACAAGAATCTATACTAATATTAAAACTAATATGAAAGATTTGTTTGTTTGTTTGTTTGTTTGTATTGAATAGGCTCCGAAATTACTGAACCGATTTGAAAAATTCTTTTAGAAGCCCACATTATTCCTGATGAGCATAGGCTACTTTTTACCACGGGAAAATGCTTCATTCCTACGGGAAAACGGGTAATAGGACAACGGGTAGTAAGAAAGCAGCTAGTTAGGATATAAGTAGGTACCTACCTAGTTTTCGTTGATTTGAGATGAAGGGTTTTGGTCATTTTCTCCCGCGGCGACCACCCGTTGTGGGACAATACATACATGTCCCAACATGATTTTGCAAACATGCAGTTGCAAGTTGCAACATGTTCAGCAAATATATGCTTTTAGATATACCATTACGGTAAATGTTGATCAGGCGCGACTCACGACGAGTACTTTGTTGATCCAAAAACACATGTTGATCCGAGCCTCTTTTGTTGATCCATTATGCATTTCCATGAACAAGTGTGGCTCCAACCAGATCAACATTTGACCCCTCGTAGCCTTAGGCATTCTAATACCATTTGTTGATCCAATATACAAATCCATTTTGCACATGTTGATCCGATTCAAATGAACCAATCAGAACGCAGCATTGGTCGAAAATGGATGCGACGTTGCCGCTCCGTCTGGGGGAGGGGTCGACTCGTGTAGAAACGAACTGACTAGGGAACGCCATGTTCCATGTCATTTATTATTTATTGTGACATCGCGTTACCTAGTCATTATTTAGTTATTAAAAATCCATTGTGTACACTTTTCTACTGTCAAATATTGATCCGTCGATACTTTTGAACGATAATTCTGTAACTATTTTGTGTCATGCCATCGCTTTGTCTGTCCTTTTTCCCCTTTTTAATATCTCAGCAACTACCGCAGCTATAAACTTGCAATTCAAAATAATATTATGTTTCGTGCGCCTTCACAGATTTAGAGAAAAATAAATGAAAATGAAAATTTTTGAAATGTATCGTTTTGTACATTTTTAACCACCGACGCAAAAAGAGGGGTGTAATAAGTTTGACGTGTCTGTCTTTGTATCTGTCTGTGGTATTGTAGCTCTCAAACGGATGAACCGATTTTCGTTTAGTTTTTTTTGTGTCATAGATAATTTTATCCCGAGTGTTCTTAGCCATGTTTTATGAAAATCTGTTCTGCCAATAAACGTCAGCGGGTTTTTTAAAATTTTAATTTTGTCTTGTTCAAAACTGTTTTTAAAATTTCTGCATAAAAAATTTCAAACTTCATGAAATATTTTGAAAAGTCGAAAAATTACTTAGCGATCCATTTAAAAGGTAGGTCGGTACCTACTATTTTTAGGTATTCACCGCTACCTTTAGTACCTACATAATCTGTATAATTGACAAACGTTCGAAACCCTCGGAGCGCGAGTTACACTCGCACTTGACGGATCTTGTTTGTTTGTCTAACTGAAATCATTAACCAAGGAAACAGTTGTTTTATGTACCTACTGAACTTGTTGGTATTTCGTACCTTGTTAATTTTTCTTTATAAATTTTGTAATTGTTATGTACCTATTGTTTGACTATTCAAATAAATTATTTCATTATCATCATCATCATCATCATCAGCCCGTATATGTCCACTGCTGAACATAGGCCTCCCCCAAACGACGCCACAAATAGCGGACCTCGCGGAGTCGCCTGCTTCTATCGATGGATGGATGGGTGGGTGAATAAATTATTTTATTTTATTTATACCTAAATATTATTACACAGTAGTGGCCCGAGTGGAGTCCACAACCGCCACCAGGAACCCTATTCTCGACCCATATCTGTCACTTTTCAGCATCATTGTTACAAATTAAACCTAGAACCAAAAATTTTTTAAAGTAGGTAGTACCTAAGCGTGGTTAACCGACTCTGAAAATCACTAGTGTCACTGTCAGTCATTCATTTTAGTTTGGCAAATTACCCTAACGATATCGGTGGTAGGTATTTCGTCATCATCACTCACGACCAATCATAAATATGTATAGGTTACCTTGATATATTCCAGCAGGCCTACATACGTGAAATTTGGAATGGGCATGATAAGTTCAGGTTCAAAATAAAGGAAAGTGTTTAAAATCATCTCACTTATATTATAAATGCGAAAGTTTGGATGGATGGATAGATGGATGCATGTATGGATGTCTGTTACTCTTTCACGCCAAAACTACTGAACGGATCGGGCTGAAATTTTGCATTCACGTACTTTTAATCCTGGAATCAAACATAGGCTACTTTTTACCCCATAAATCAGTTCCCATGGGATAGGAATCACTTCAACCTTTACCTACAAACTTCAAATTTGCAGGTTGTTTCTACTGTGAAAAACAAAGGGAATTCACAAATAACAATTTTTAGGGGTCTGTCATCAGAACCCCTACCCAAAATTTCTTATTTACCTACTTCTCATACCTCCTCAACCTCAACTTCAACAACCTGTATTGGTCCACTACTGGAGCCAGGCCTCCCCTTGATAAGCGCCTTATTGGCTTTTATCACATGGGGGTTATGCCCATAATCCCCAAGCTGGGCAGGCGGGTCGGGAATTGCAGTTTGGTGATAGAATTGTTCTGCAGGGGGCGCTGCTGCCCGCCCCCGGTGGATAACCCTTAGTTGCCTCTAACGACACCCGCGGGAAGAGTTGGGGTGGTACAAATTCTAAGCCGGCACCACACAGCTTCTAAGGGCTTGAAGTACGAAATAGGTAACTTGCCTATTTCATGGCCGTGTGTTGCCGGCTTAGAATTTGTACCACTGCAGAACTAACTCCACCACCGAACTACGATCGACCGACCCGCTTGCCCAGCGTGGGAATTATGGACACTCAATTTATTTGAGGGTACGAGGAAGCCAGAAATATATGACCCCCAGTTTTTAACCGCCTCGCTATTCCTGGCTATGGTAGCGGCCACGACAACGGCTGGGCAGGGGGTGCTAGGAATAAAGCAGCGTACTGGCAAGAATTCCAAACTCTCGCATGAGACTCTCGGGCTGATGACGGGATAGGGACGGGACCAAATGACGGTAAACAAAAGCGACTTCGTCAGAGAGGTCAGACCAGAACAAGCAAATTGCAAAGATGGTACGGCGCGAATTTCGGAGCTCCAACACACGCCTCAGAGATCTGATCTCTATCGCCTTGAAGAGGCGATAACGCGAAACCGAGGGTCTAAGATATTCACTCAGCAGCTTGGCAGGAGCCACCTGATAAAGCTCAAAACGCAAGAAGGGAGGACCATAATGTCGAAGCCGAAGATCTCCGCTGAAGTGGAGGATTTCTATGGTCGTTTATACACTGCACATGCCCGATAAGAAGACCATGATTCCAGAGCCACCCTGACACGCCACTGTACTGACAGTCAAGACGAGATCGTGTTAGCTCTGAGGCAGCTTAAAAAAGCCCCGGTGAGAACGAAATAACAGCAGAGCTTTTGAAATCCAGAGTTATTTAAATTCCCGAAAACAGAATCTGTGGCTGAAAAATGTTCTTCTTGATAAATTTCATTTCAAGAAAAAAAA
The DNA here is from genome assembly GCA_963564075.1 of Eupithecia subfuscata. Lineage (NCBI taxonomy): Eukaryota > Metazoa > Arthropoda > Insecta > Lepidoptera > Geometridae > Eupithecia > Eupithecia subfuscata. The sequence continues at coordinate 1,665,096 of OY751116.1, read as the reverse complement.
ATATTTATCCATGTGCAGAGCTCATTAGCGTTGCTCAAATTATGGAAACTAAGTTTGAAGAATTTCATAGAAAACCTAAAACCTAGATCTCGAATCTCCCAAAACTAAAAGTTTGAGAACTACCGTAACGGATATGACGTAGGCTTGGGAAAACCCACGTGACCGTTGTTTCTCGGAGTAGCATACCTTGTAATATTATTATTATACCATGGTAAGGGCATCAACATAAACGACTACATCTGCGATGCGCTGATGACATAGTTTTAATGGCGGAGTCTCAAGTGGAGCTGAACCAGATGCTGGACGGCCTAGCCTCAGCCTCACTGAATCAGAATTTGATGAACCAAAGTCATGATCAATAGCCTCATTGATCCGGGACCGGTCGTCGTACATGGCCACCTTCTCGAAATTGTTTCCGGGTATACTTGAGAAAATTCTGCAGTTAGGTAAAAATAATTATGAGAAGGAGGCCAAGAGGAGGATCCAGATAGACTGGCAGTGTTTGGGGAACTACGTCGAGTCTTCTCGTCATCCATACCGCAATGCTTGAAAACGAGAGATTTCAATCAGTGCAACACAGCTCAAAGAATTAGCAAGCCGAAGTGGCAGTGGGCAGGCCATACCTCGCGAAGAACCGAAAACAGCTGGGGTAAATGTGTTCTTGAGTGGAGACCGCGACTCGACAAACGTAGTGTAGTACACCCTCCGGCCAGGTGGGATCACGATCTGCGAAAGACTGCAGGCAGATGCTGGATGCGGCAAGCTAAAGACAGGGCGCTATGGCGCTCATTAGGGAAGGCCTATGTTTAGCAGTGGACTAATATATGTAGGCTGTTGCTGATGATGATGATGATGAACGACCTTAAGTTGGGGCAGCATGATCAGTGAAGACCGTATGTCATTCATTTCAGCCTAATATGGAATATGGCTTAATTCGTCTAAAATTTATTTAAATCATGAAATTTGTGTAGCTATTATTAGTTTAAATTCTCGAAACGATCCCCACCACAGCGCGTGCGGCGGCGTTGCCGCTCTGAAAACAGACGATGTAGTCATTTGTGGCTCCAGAGTCTGCGGATCAACATTGTCTAAGCTAATGTTGCGCGTAGCTAAATATGTTACGGATGTAAAAAAGACGTTTCGGTGTACATTTTTTGACCGTTAGTGGATCAACAAAATTTTGATATCTTGGGATATTTTGAATGCGAGTATCTTGATAACCAGTTAATGTAGATCTAGCGTTGCCATGTGCTCTTCAAATGTGGATCAAAGTATATCTGTTTACTAGGTTTAGATTCGAATGTACACCTGAAATAGGTGGATCAACATTTCTTAAGAAATCGTACTGGATCAACAATTACCGTGAAGGGTTCATTATATAATTGTTATTATAGCAATATCGTTAATATACACACTGTAAAATATTAATTTTCGTAGTGCACAAGCAGTAAACGAGCTATAAAATATTTTGCATTAGTAGGTATTTTGAGCGTAAATAAATATATATTTTATATCTGTGTCGATGGCAGCAATAATTTGTATAGTGCGTGGTTATTAGTCTCTGGAAAAAGAATATTCAAATAAGTTGTAGTAAAAGTAGGGTAATGTGAAATGGTTATTGCTTTTATCCAGGCTAGTGTAGTAAAATTATGGGTGCTTGAACCTTAAATAGGTTTAGACGACTTCCGACCGTAAAACTGCTAAAGGACCAGGCATATCTGTAAAACACTACTACCGCATAGTTCCAACACGCCTCTACCTCAAATCTGTTGTCCACGCGCTGTTCACGCAAAAACTAACGAGTGGCTAGGTTGCGGTAAGCTCGCTTATCGCGTGCTCCCTGCAATTTTAAGGTCACAGATCCAAGGTCCACCACTACAGCATAGCACAAAAATGTGCATTTAAATATGGGCTTTCACTTGTAAGATTTAGATGCATTTCATATTGACGGCATCAGATGAGAGACAGCTCACGGGCCAATCGTATAAAGCTTGTGGGTAGCCATTTTGTGCAAATTTATATCTAAAGTTAACGAGTTTAAGCCTATATTTGAATACACATATATGTGCTGTACGGTCGGCGTTTGACTAATGTACGACAAGCTTTATACTGTCTCTATGAGTTAAGGCCCAAATTTGAATGCTTATTCTTGAGCTGCGCGGTAGTAGTGCTGCCCATGTCTGCTATAACCTTAAGGTTACGTACAAAGAGCCACTTTTGTCATTTTTAAGCCATTACTTTCTCACAACACAATTTAATTTCACTTTCTCCTTTTACTCGAACAAAAGTTTCAACCCCTATATCTCAGCCACAATAGAAAGTGGAGTAAAATTATTTGATGCTTTATTTTTCCGGCACTAGGAATAAATCTCTTTCTAACTTTTGATTCGATTCAGAAAGATTGTCTATTTGATTTAGTGAGATAACGTAGGCACATTTTCTCCTAGATTTATTGGTAAACGAACTTTAGATTGATTGATATTCTAACTTTTTACTTTGCTATCCGTCATGAAGAAATAGATATCATTCCTAATAGGGTGATATTATACTGGCATCTGCCCGCAGATTCTGGAGTTACTTGCGTTAATAATGAGCACTAAAGAAGGTAATAGATTAGAAAATAATTGGGTTATTTTATGTTATCAAGCTTTTAATTATTTTTATTCGTAAAATTAGCAAAAAGCTCTACGAGGACTTCGTAGGTTGCTACGGCATAACGTACTACTTCGTAGCAGTTTAGCTACGGTGTAGACTGCTACGAGAAAACGTGCTACGGCGTACCAAATATATATTACTTCATCAGAATACTTGATGAATTGGGTGATATATAATATGTTTTCTATGTATGATATATTTTTATGTAATGTTACGTAAAAAAAACAGTTAGCTGTATCTTTAAGTACGTCAATAACCCAAATCAGAAGCTCTTCTTAGTTACGATACACTATGTTGTCGAGCATTACTTATTTATTTAATTCATTTGGTGGTTTCAGTTCAACTTTTAGAAAATGCACAAATATTTGTGGATGTGTTTCGTCTTTGTTGCAAAAGTTTTGTAGGTATCAAACTACGATCTAAAAAGAATTTTGTTTTAGCAAATGTTTTAGTGAAAAGTGGAATGAGAAAAGAAAAAGTAACAAACTCGCTGTGTTGCGTTACACGAAACACAGCGCCCGTGATTTTTCTGGAATATTCTCGTAACTGGTTGAATTGAAAAGGCGTGGGAATTGACTTCTCTTCTATAAACAAGTTTATTAGGTTGTTTCAGGCGTCGACGTGAGGTGTACAGTGCGGCACATCTCAGAGCAGCTCAAAACTGAAGTGTTTAGTTATATCAAATATCAAAGTGCTTTATTTCCTTTAGACCATATCCCATTATATAAGTAAAACTAGGAAATAAAGTGATCACTTTGAGTTTTTACTCACTTCTATCTTTTAAAGTTTATATTAAAAGGTACCCTATAATAGGATATTTTCAATGTTTATTGCTCATTGCTGATTTGTAAATTTAATAATTTGAATTTGTCATCTTTTGCAGTTAGTAAGTAGGAAATAGGGAGTCGAAAGACTGGATGAGGAACGCACATGACAAATTAAGCTGGAGTGTAAAAAGAAAGAACTCAATCGTATGATGATTTTGAAATAATTTATTCGGTAAGGCGATTAAACTTTATAAGATAAATCAGATTACCACAAATGATGGTGTTACATACACATATCCCTGCATTGCTGACGTTCAGAGAAGCCTGCGCAGCTCTGATTCTGAGCAAATCTGCGGAATTGATTTGTTCCCAAACAGCCTATTCCGCTTTAAGAAATATTTAAGATGCATGTATGTATAACGCTTATTCACCTTAATTTGTAATTTAATTTAAGTTATTTGGTTAATTTATTTGGAATTTTAATTTTATTTTGAATTGTTTGACGTTTTTAATCCATTGTAACTTTATTATTATTATTTTAATTTTTGAGAAGATTTATATATTTATTTTGATTTTGATGGTAATCGTCTTAATTTGATTTTATTTTGCTTTTAATTAGTAGTTTTTCAGTACTGTTTTAAAAGAATTTCGATTTGTACCTATAATTGAGGTGGCACTTAGATGTGTTTTTGTATGAAATGGCCTATAATCCATGTTTTAGTGTACACTGCGTTGGTGCAATTTATCAAATAAATTAATAAATAAATTGCTTTCACTAATGATAATTTGTAAGTTAATTTTAATAGCCTTGCGTCCTTGCGGTACTATTCTCATAAAATAGGATTTTCTACTTTGCATAATGTTTACGTGGCGTCGAAAGCCGGGATGTGCTGTCAACTCTGTGCGTTTGGTGCGGCTTTCCCGTTCTGATGCAAAACGTAGGAAGTTTGAACAACATGCGGTATACCGGGGAACTTATAGTGGTTTTACACCGGTTAGCGCGTCAGCTAGGTAACTAGGTTTTAGTCTCACTCAATTTGCATAGTGTAGAAAGAGATGCCCTCTGCGATTTATTGTCTCGACTCAGAAAGATAGCTGTTAGCCTGTTCACTAGGTGATCTAGGTCTGATGGAGAGGTACACGCTGAAGTTAATTTTTTGCGATTTAAGTAGAATTTTAAGTGTATTTTTGCCAGACTCGGCCAGATGTGTTATGTACATAAGTAGTAAGTACATTAGCTATGGCCAGTGAATAGGCTCTGCCCAGCCTCAGAGGAGCAGCGCAATGGCGTACCACTAGCTGCTCCTTCGATTCGATTAGTATGGAGGCTTGCGCCATGGGCACTAAAAGTGTTAAACTGTAGAGTATAAGAACTCAATCTGCTTCCTATATAAAAGAGGTCTCGGCAAATTGCGGTCGCTATAACACTGGCTTTTATAATTATTGCTTACACTGCATTTAATATGGCCACAATGTTGCTACTTCCAGCTAAAATTGCACGTAAATGTAATAGCTTTATTATAGGGGAATAATTTGTGTAGGTTCTGTTGGCAAGCCTAACCAAACGTCCTATATAAATATTTAAACTGTTATTTCATGCAAAAATATGGTAGGTATTCCGTAACCTACAAATTACTTTATATTTCTTTAAATTTTACTATTTTAAAACGAATGATAGCTATTTGGTTTTTATGTTTATTTATGTTTTTAACCCCCGACGTAAAAAGAGCGGGGTGTTAAAAGTTTAACGTGTCTGTCTGTGTATCTGTGTATCTGTCTGTGGTATCGTAGCTCCCAAACGGAGGAACCGATTTTCGTTTAGTTTTTTTTGTGTCATAGATAATTTTATCCCGAGTGTTCTTAGCCATGCTTCATGAAAATCTGTCGGGGGGGTTAAAATTTTTAATTTTGAACTTGTTATTTTACCATCAATCATGTTCGCCTATTTTGTCTTTTGCAATATGAAGAAACGCATAGCAGCGTAGCTCGCAAGTGGATGAGCTACTATAATACCATAGCAGCACATCCACTTGTTCATTTGTAAAATCCAGATTCACGCCCCAGGAGGCACTTGCCCCAGAAGCAAAAAAAAAATCCACTTTAGATAATCGCAATGAAGTTCTGATACAATAACATGAAAGTAGTTTGGAAACAATTCATAGTGGTTTTCAGAAGTTAGGTTGATTGGCATGTCTTACTACTGAGGCAACAATCCGGACTTTACGCAAATATTATAGCAGAAATTTCGTTACAATGTTAGGTTGCGAGATTTTTGGGCGATCAATACGAACGCGAACGCGAACATCGCCAAATCTTCATCTCATCAACAATTTTGCAGAGACAACGTTCTAGAGGAATCTCTTCTCGATTATCAAATGGGCTGCTTTTTATCTTGATATAATGCGTGCAAAGCTTCGACCTAAACCCAGTCTATTTAAAATTAATTTAGGTAGACCTCTAGAATTGGCTCAACCGGGGAAGCCCCATTCGTGTGGCTAGCTCATTGCATGCAGTATTCCGAGAACAGATGTTTTATTACAGCTGGTTTGTTGGGCTTGGCGAAGGTAATCATCGTTAATCAATATGGACAGGGTAGACAGGGGTAGTGCCAGGGGAACCATAGATCTAATATGACAACGGGTCATTCATAATAGCAAAGCTTGGCCGTGTCAGAACGCACAACACTCTTTATGCGACTTCGAAAAAAACAGGTTCTGTGTATTGGCTGTATGTATGTTTTTTTATGAATGTTTGCCGATTTTTCTTTTGCCATTTTATAGAGGATCTCGAGATGGTTCTATAAAAAATATTTCCGTGGAATTATTATTTGTCCCACAAAACTTAAATATTAAAACGTCAAGTGTGAGACGGATTCGCGTGTTAAGGGTTCCGTATAATTGTTATCCCTTCTTTCTTGCCAAATATCATGATTCTAGGTCAATGGAAAGGAGATACCCTTATAGGTTTTGGCCAAGAGTGAGAGTCAAAAAGATTTTTTTGTGAATAAACTACAAATTAAAAGTTTCCGGATGTTTCCCCTTATTTGTGCTAGAGACCTTGCCTTTTGCCAATTTTTATGATTCTAGGTCAACGGAAAGTACCCCTTAGGTTTTGGTCCATGGCGAGAATCAAACGTATAGTTTTTTTAAATAAACAACAAATTTACGATTTTTCGGATTTTTTCTACCTACCTATAAGTTTAGTGTGCATTCGATTGGAAATTTCAAAATATTCGGATATAAAGGGCTGTAACTTTTGATTGCGTTGACCTAGAAGTTTTATTTATTTCGAGACTTGAAGAGGTTACGGACTTGAGTATTTGGAAGATTCCATGAGTTGTCTGCGACATCCACGGGCCGCATTCGAGAGGGGTCGATTCTAAAGCCGTGACCGCCACAGCAATACAAAAAGCTATTTCATAGCCGCGTAGACATTGGTACCTACAATCGTCACGCATACAAGTGAATATGAACCTTCTCTCCTTTAACAATAAGTTACTATTCCTTCGTTGAGGGTTCTTAATCCATGCTGGTAAATACCGAAGGCGACTTACGCAGAAATCGGATTAAGTTAGTACCTACTCGTTCTTTCCCCGCTCGACGTATTTAAAAAGTTCTACGAACATGTTTTCTATTAGTATTCAGCTACAAGACTATATTTATTTTTCCGGTATCGTTTCTGTTCTAATGGGATACTGCAATTAATAATTAGAAGTAGTGTCCGACGGGTTTCGGTTTCGACCAGGTTCAGTCCAAAAATCGAGGTTGGGCTCAGTTTCGGTTTCGTCCATGGTGTGGAGTAAGTATCTAACGATACTACACACATGGGCTAAACGAAAAACAGATCATCCCCAATTTCGGTAGGTACCTATTGGACCTGTTGGACGAATCAAACACAGGCTACTTTTTATCCAATAAATTAGTTCCCATGGGATTTCAATCACTCATAAACGTTTCCATAGAAACAACGCGTGCGAAGCCTCGAGCATAAACTACACTTGCGAGCTTTTAAATGGAATCGCTTCATCGCGAGTTGATCAAAACTATTTTTTTTCCAATTTATATACAATGAACTATATATTGTGGTATATCATTCGAAAGGTAATTTTGTTACCTTTCAAGTGATATCAAGAATATTTAAAATTAATTAAATTGGCTGCCTAAATTTTGGGAATTATTGCAATAGGTTGAAGTTGTGGGCGTCTAAATGAATAGGTAGTAACATGAAAAAAATAAAATTTTCTTCCTCGTATCCGCTGTTTTAGCTCGTCCCACATAGGTATGCCAGATTGGGTTCAAGTCAGGAATAAGGGCTGGCCAGTCTAGTGTGGGAATGCCGACATGGAAGACGTCTGTCGGTACTGTCTAGACACTGGTCTTTAAAAAGTACCCTTTGATTATTATTAATCTTCAGTAGTTATAACCAAAGCCTCCTGTCAGTGATCCTGTATTGGATGACCTCAGGCCGCCTCGACAACCGATATTGTGGCGCTCGGGTGGCGGCCCTATTATCTCTACTTCACCTCTCTATCACATGGCATTTCTGCACATTATGTCTGTCTATACAAATTAATTGCTTACAAGTTGATAAACTTATCATATGTTCCGATATTTCAGTCATATACAGGTTTCCGATGAGATAATATTAACGACTCATCTCCTAAATCATATAATCATTGTTATCATGAATACAATAAATGTACTCTTGGAAAAATCTAGAGGATAAAAAAGCTTGGGACGGGTTTTGCTCCAACTCGAAAAATAACTAATAACAGGCTGAAGGTTTCTTCGTCGCTTCTTTACTTTAGTCTACATATCGAAGCGACAGAAACCAAAAAATCACTTTATTTCCGTGTCAGTGTTTACTTTTATTTTTTGACCTTTTCTAAGTGTACATTTATTGTATTTATGGAAAAAAAGAGTTTTTGATTTTGATTTTTTTTAAAAGGCAAATTATATTAATTAAACACTGACACGGATATAAAGTGATATTTTTTTGGTGAAATGTTTCGTTGTTCGTTCACAGTTCTCAACTCAAGTAGCTGAGTGGTTCGAAAAACTTTATTCCACCCCAACCGAATTCGAAAATGTACTCGGAATGGAAAACGCAGGTCATCATTGCGTGTTGTGGCTTTGATGAATCCCTTTGTTTCAATCGAAATAAAACATTCCGAACCTCCGAAGTCGTAGGGTACTACCGATTCCAGGAGGCCATCTATCAAATATGTTGACCACCAGCGGTTTAATATGGTCCGTTTCTATTCTTCATTGAAATTTCAACATTATTGCCTGTGCATACGAGCTTTATTTGATCTGCGGTATTCACTAAGGCCATGTTAAGATAGATTGTAGTGTGTATCTACAGGTGTTTCGTGCACGCCAAATCGCAACATCGATCAAAGTAGAATCATACATCAATGTGACTGTCATGAATTCCAGTTGTTCCAAAAAAAAATACGTTAGTACTATATCAACGCCCCTCTAAAGAACATAGCACACGCATCCCTCAACGCTGCCGCAAAGAACAAAAATAGTGATAGGTACTGATATGGGCTTAAGCTCGTAATCTTTAGTTATGTATGTTTAAGTGACAGCATAAAATAGCAGACAGCGCGCGGTAAGCGAGCCTGCGCAACCTTGCCTTTCGTTGGTCTGCGCACGCCTTGCTTACCGAGAGCTTCAAGAGAGTCGACAAGTAGTACGATTTGATCTAGAGCGGCCTATGTAGATATGCGAGTACCTTAATGAAAATAGACTGTGGAAGAGAATAACGTTAAAACCTAGAAATCAACTTAACAGTCATTGATTTTTAACGATGAATTGCTGGTGCTAAAGGTTGTTTGATCGAAAATTATCAGTCGATACAACAGCTGCAAATGTAAACTGATGATGATGATGTCCTCCTAGCCGTATTTCGGCCATGGCGGCGGCCAGTCTCAACCGAGACAAGCCATGTTCGCAGCACAAGTGTGTGCGGAAACACCGATGCACTCTTTATTTCCCTTAAAATCCAATAGGACAACAGACAGACACGACTATTTTTAACCCCCCACGCAAAAAGAGGGGTGTCAGAATTTTGACGTGTCTGTCTGTGTATCTGTGTATCTGCCTGTGGTATCGTAGCTCCCAAACGGATGAACCGATTTTCGTTTAGAATTTTTTGTGTCATAGATAATTTTATCTCGAGTGTTCTTAAGCATGTTTTATGAAAATCTGATAAGCCAATAAACGTCAGCGGGTCTTTTAAAATTTTAATTTTGTGTTGTATCTTATATGTCTAAATGTACACTGTGTAGCCTTAAAAATAATGTACCTACCTAGTATTTCCATTACCTACTTACGTTATAATGATATTTGAACTCTATTAAATTTCTTGGTAGCGCGGACCTTGTTGGAATCAATAATCAATTGCATGGGTTTCTCGGAACACAGGTCCAACCGGTAATAAAAGACCGTTCCTGTTATAGACGATTAATTTAATGCTAGCGTTTACCAAACACTGGTGTTTAAAGTCAATTCAAACATTCTTTATGATTTGGTTACCGTGATTTACGATACTTGCAATTCGATTTAATTCGTTTACTTGCAAATAATACTAAGGTATCTAATTTAAGAAAAATATGTAAGTACACAACATAACACGCCTAAAATTAGGAAAAAAAAGAACGTTACAACTAATACGATAGGATAAGCCACCGTAACTTTGATTTAAAAACCATTCTTGAACTAACCTCTAAAACTATCTTTTATACACAAAAAATAATAACACAAAAGAAATCAAATCAATGCAAGCATTCGTAGTTTGGCTGTATAATAGGTGTGTTTTTATGTATGTTCGCGAAAGGCAGATTTTGATGAATTTCTATCGGTTATAAAATTGTGGTCACATATAAATTTTAATAATGAGAGATATCCCGCAAAATTTAAAAAAAATCTGTGAAACAATTTTTTTGTAAAACTTCTAATCATTCCTTCAATCTCATAACATGATTTCAAATTTCATCCGCTGATTTAGATTGCAATGACCTAGACACGGGCAATATGCCTACACACGGATAATATCACAAACATTAAGCAAAGCCAATTGCTTTGCTTAATATCAGTGATACAATGGAATTGTTTGTTCAAAACAACTTCTTCTGTTAATACGTTTACACCTTTTGCGATGACATTCCGTTTTGTTTTTACTTCCCGCTGTTGAACAGAGATGATTTCCCGCGGGCACTTTCAATGTTAAAGGTTCGTTTAGGTGAGAGACGAATTTACTCCCGCCTCGGAGTATTCTATTCCAATAATGTTAATTCCTAAGAAATGTTTTGTTTGTTTATATTGTGAATCGTGTAGAAAGATGACCCACTAGTCTGTTGGAGATAGACCTAGTTCTTATGCGTCAAAAACGAGAAGGAATATATATTTATACTAAACCTGCTTGGAAAGTTGCCTATTCCTTTTCCATTTATAGAATAGAAAGTATGTCTTTGCCGGGAGGAAAAACTTTATATAATTTCATTTCTCACGTGTTTTAGCGGGAGGAAAAAGTGTATGGAAATCCATTAATAACGTGTTATTTTTTTTAATTTCCTAAAATATCGGCCGAGCTATGGTTATTTTCGTCCGGTCAAACGACAAAAAGTTTTTACTCCAAGTCCATTTGGCCTCCGATTTTCGAACAATATTTTGAAAAAAGAACCCAAAGGCTGGCGCGGTCAATGAGGTTTTACCAACATCATTCGGCACGGTAAGTTCTTCTAAATTTGAATTTGGTTTACGCAATTTTATTTTTAATATAAATTTCAATTAATAATTAATTCTGCTTTTTATTTTCCTCGAAGGTGTAGTATAAAGCACTATTTATCACTCGGCAGAAAGTACGATTCCTACCTCGTGTGTTTTAAGGCCCAAAACGACACACTCGGTAGGAATTGATCACTTTCTCGCCTTGGTGTAAAATGCACTATTTTTAGTGTAGGTCCACCTGTGACGCGGGAAGTTGCCCTTTTTTCCCGTAGCTGCGCTGATTTTCTGTGCTACAATAAGAAAAATTCAGTTAAACAATATTTAAATAATGCATCGTTTCCTTGATTTTATTTCAATAGAAACCTGAGAATTCCACCAGCAAATTGGAAAGCACTCGAATAAAAAAGTGAGAGTTTTGTTGAATCGAGTTTCAGTTTTCCAATAGGATTGCAGCAAACTACAAAAGCTGTTCCGGCAATCCTTTGAAAAACGACCACTATGATGGCGTGACTAACTGAATTGATCTATCCATCCGGATTTGCTGAATTTCAATCTGTTGTCAATAGTTTCTAAACCGAAATGGTCTGGTCCTTGTAACAATACACAACAAATTGTAGAATACAGACAATACAGACACACTCATAAGCGTTTTTTCAACCCGACCCAACACCAGCACCGACACCGACATCAATGGACGCATAATTCTATAAAATTGTACGCTTAATATGCAATAAAACCTATTTAATTTTTCATAAAATTATGCGTTCACCAAAGTTGGTGCCAGTTTCGGGTCATGTCAGCCAAGAAAAAACCCCTATAATGTGCACAAATTTCGTCAAGTGAACAACCATTCAATAGTCAACACAAACAATTTTTACCACTACTAGTTACTACTAGTAGCTACTAGATTATAGAGTTATGTAGTTGTTCTGTGGCAACGTGCTACGTCGTAGCAAATTAGGATCGTTGGCATAAAAATGAAACATGTCCTAAAATATTCTCGCTTTTGCATTTTATTTTACTATCATACATCTACACATCCATCCATAAACCAAACTTTTCTTTTTTAATATTTGTGTTATGTGAAGTAATTTTGTTCTAACCCAAAAATGGCCGCGACCCTGGCTACGGCTCATGAAGACCTTATTAAAACGATAACGTCTAGAGAATTTGCAAAGTAAATTGACAGTTGGTTAGTTCGTCTGAGTTTGCCTTCAAACGAGGCAAGGACACAGGGCAATAAACATGGCAGTCATTCACCTTTATCTTGTACTAGACGATCGCTTCGCGGTTTCACCCGCGTAGGTCTCGTTCCCGTGGGAATTCCGGGATAAAATATAGCCTATGTCACTCCCTGAAAAGTAAGCTTTCTAACGGTGAAAGCATTTTTCAAATCGGTCCAGTAGATTCGGAGCCTATTGAATACAAACAAACAAACAAATCTTTCCTCATTATAATATTAGTATAGACAATATCAGATTTGTAAGCGGTTCGTCCTAAACGCGATTCGTCCAATTACAATTTAAACGCGTTTTGGCCAAAACGCGTTTCGTCCAACAAGCGTTTCGTCCAACACGATATAGGGAGAAAGTTACAGGGTTGCTAACTTTGTCTATTTTCCCGTTGTTTGGTACTGCAAGGTCAAGAGAAGTATTTTATTCTGTGTAAAAGAAGTAGGGTAGTAAATCATTGACTTTATTGGCAAGTTTTCTTTGTTCTGTGAGGATAGAAGTCACACCACTTGCTGCCTTTAATACAGTACAGATAGGTAGACGTACTTGATATGGGATCTATGGTAGATTGAGTTTAGAGCTGACTGCAATCACCCTAATATTATAAATGCGAAAGTTTGGATGGATGTATAAATGGATGGATGTTTGTTACCTCTTCACGCCAAAACTACTGAACGGATCGGGCTGAAATTTTGTATACAGATAATTTTAGGCTTGGAATAAAACATAGGCTACTTTTTATCCCATAAATCAGTTCCCATGGGATAGATATCACCTTTAAGCGTTTCCATAGAAACAACGCGTGCGAAGCCGCGGGCAGAAGCTAGAACTTAATATTATAAAGAGGAAAGATTTGATTGTTTGTTTGTATTGAATAGGCTCCGAAACTACCGGACCGATTTGAAAAATTCTTTTATCATTAGAAGCCCACATTATTTCTGATGAACATAGGCTACTTTTTACCGCGGGAAAATGCTTCATTCCTACGGGAAAACTGGTAATCGGACAACGGGTAGTAAGAATGCAGCTAGTTATGTCAATAAATGTAAACAAAAACTGACTGTTGACTATGATGTAATTGTTGACAATATTTATTTAAGAAAGGATCAATCGACAAGTAATCAATATAGAAAATATCAACAACAAGAGCATATGAAAGGAAGTTAAATATTTCGGAATTGTTTATAATTTATTTTAAATCAAGTGTGAATAGCCAGCGGCAAGCAAGAAGACAGGGCGCTATGGCGCTCATTAGCTCAATTGTTTCAATTGTAAATACTTTTTTAATTTAGCCTATTTCGTCCCACTACTAGGCAAAGGCCTCCCCCCCCCCCGCACCCTTCCAAACTTCTCAGTCTTCTGCAGACGCCCACCACTCCATTTTGTAATTGTAAATAATAGTTGTAATTTATTTTTGGTGACGAGAAATGATACTAAACAAGTACTTACCGTACACATATGTACTTACCTATTCACAAAGAAAATTACAATCAAATCATAGACTAGATTGTAATTTTCTTTGTGAATAAAGTTTATTTATTGACAGTACAATCGGTAAGTACTTGTTTAATTATCATTTCTCGTCACCAAAAATACTTTCAAATAAATGTGTCTTGACTTCTACCTTAATAAAAACAGATAGTTTTTAATAACAAGTTTATTGAATTTAATCTTCAAAGGAGAATACTTCTGGGTACCAGAAACGCACACTATGGCCTGTGTTTCGCCTAATCGCGACCGCAGCCCCATCCCCGCCGCAATGTGCGTATTGCGGGCTTTACCCATCCCGAAACGTCAACTTAGCATTGTTTATTATTAATTTCACGTCGGAAACGATTAAATTCTACGCTGAACTGCTAAATTAAATGATACATTGAACCTACTGGCATAAAGCTTAGGATTAACTGAGGCGTGAAAACTTTAACGCAGACGTTTTATTCTGTCTGGAGAAATAACCGTCGTAATTTTTTTGAGCTCTGGGCTAACAATGTAGTTTCCATCTAACTTCTTTGGTTCGATATTTCTTCTTCTGATCCTTATCCCAATTTGGAAGGGACGGCAAACGCATATTTTTCTTCTACTCTTTACTAGCAGATGTCATTTCTTGGGTTAGTTTTTAGGGCACCTACATTTTGAGGGCTCCTTCCCATCTCGTAACCATTTTTATAATGAGTGTTAAAGTCAGCTTGAATAACATCCTATTATACATGATCAGCCTATACTACCTACCGAGGAATGATACTGAAAAAACGTGCCAAATTTAAAAAATATGAGTATTGCAGCCCCAAAATTACAGGGCATCCAATTTTTTAGCAAAACAATCAGGGCATAGAGGTATAATAGGGCAAAGGTGATTTCGTTCGTCCAAGAAAGCCATTGATCGTGTAGATATCCCTGACGAAACGAACACACATTTCATTCATAGTCTTTTGAAATTCTGACTGTTTTCCGATACTTAATGCTAATTTAAAGGAAAAACTAAACAAAAGTGATCTGTATCTCAGCAACCGTTTGCGATGGGATTACAAAATTTGACATGTATGTACATATATTCCCCTGACAAAATGAACATACATTTTATTCATAATTTGCTGAAATTCGGAAGTTGCTTTCCTTATGTATACTAATTTATAACTCTTTGTCCTGACATGTAGACAAACTACAGCCACAACCAGTTATCCTAGATATTTGAAACTTGCAGGGTGTGTAGTTAGTGGCATAAAGCTAAATGGTCGTTTCTGGCAGCCACTATGATATTCTCCTAGCCGAGTTTTCGGCTACGGCGGGCAGTCTCAACAAAAACTAGCCATGTACGCAGGACATTTATAGTTCACAAGTGTTCGTGCAAAAACACCGGTGTACCCACTCTCTATTTCCTCACTCTCATAATCAGAACCAATGGTCCAGTGTGCTTTCGTATACGGTGGAACACCGCCGACTTCTGGTATTTATTATGGACCACGGTATGACTACTAACTACATTACATAAATTGTGTTCAAACCTACTATTATCACCCATCGACGGCCGCAATATCCTGTTAATCACCGTTATAATTTTTTTAACTGCTGTTAAACCAATTGCGAATGGCAGTTATTTATTAGCCAGTAGCCACTACGTAACTAACGTTGATGGCGTATTAAAACATAATTTATCTTTTCATAGACAAACGGCGCGGCGGCGTCTGTTGGCAACACACCCCGAGGGAGTTGATGCTTTTAATATTAGGATTTAGGGTTTTGTGGCTTGAAAACACATGTATTCCTAGACCTGCTAAATGCATTTACTCTAGAATTTCAAATAGAATCGTACATGCTAAAGTACTATCAAGTACTTTAGCATGTACGGCATACAAGCATAGCCGGAGGGAAGAGCCCTCGTGTCTCAATACAAGTTATTTTAACTTAGAGCGAGGAGTCATTTTCTTAGACCAAGAGGTTTATTTTAAGCATATTTGTGCTAGATGAGTGATCCAGTCGAAATGCATATTAATATTAATAATTAGACTAGTACGAATATTGTAAACCTTTCTGTAAATAAATATTTTTATTATTATTATTATTATTATTATAAGTAAAATGTAAATTATTTAGGCAACGCTATTTTCAAATTACCATTCTTTATCTTCTTATGTTCTTTGAATGGTAATCGATAGTCAGGTAATTAGCAGCTTCTTTGGTTAACTTGGACGATGTATGAAAACTTCTGTCAAAAACGTGACTTATGAAAATAATCATCCGATTACCTTTCCGAAGAACACTGGCTTCAGCACCCAATTTACAAATAATTTTGATAACATTTTAAAAATATTATTTATTGCTCAGCAACGGGACGGAAAGGATCTCTTCCTTTCCGGAGTTGTAGTGGGAGATCTTTTGACTCTACGATTCACATTGAATCACGCAGAAAACATCTCACGACTCTCAATTTTTTAAATTATATTATATACTAGCTTCTGCCCGCGGCTTCGCACGCGTTGTTTCTGCGGAAACGTTCAAAGGTAATTTCTATCCCATGGGAACTGATTTATGGGATAAAAAATCTATGTTTGATTCCAGGCACAGAGCTACACCGGTGCAAAATTTCAGCTCGATCTGTTCAGTAGTTTTGGCGTGAAGACGTAACAAACATCCATCCATCTATACATCCATCCATCCAAACTTTCGCATTTATAATTTATTAGTGTGATAGTGTGATGTGATGTGATATCTACCATATATACATATATCTACCATAAACTCTTGTAATTTGAAGTCCATCCAGTCCAGATGAACCTTTACAGACAGCATTGATAACGTAACGACAAGCGTGCGCCCTCTGATATCTTTTTACAACTCCAAAGCGCAATATGTTACGCTTTATTTACGGCGGGCGATAAATTTGTTTTTATGACTGTCTTTATTTTCACAAGAAAACGTGGACTTCAACCATCGGAATTTTCCTTTTTTTTATTCAACGTCAATAAACAATTTTATTGGTGTAGGGACTGGTTGTAACTGCTCTGTGATTCACAGTTTTGTGTTACATCTGGTTTGAGGTACCTTGTAATGTTGACTGTGAATTGCTGAAATATCTACCACTACTGAAGAATCAAGCACGTTTTTTTATTACAGTCATTTCAAATTCTGTTTTTTTTTTTTATCCTATCAGTCGGAGTAAGCTTCGTTTGTGGCTACGGGATGTAGTAGTTTGAGGCCAAACTAGCATAATTTTTAAAGTTGTTAGTCGTGTAAGACGTCTAAGTATACGTGCTTCCAACAGAAATAAAAAACTCAATGCGTGGGAGGACTTTTGTAAGACGCGACTCATTTTACGCAAGTCACAACTCAAAAAATTACGCTCGTTTGGCCTCAGCCGTAATCTTCAGCATTATTTAATCATTTTATTTTATAAATATTCAAACGTTTCACATTTCATATTCATAAAGATTTAGATCATGCATATAATCATAATCGTATCACATAACGTTAGGCTTTGTTTGAAAGAAATGGTATTTTATTTTAATAATGCATAGAAATTTTCTGACTTTATCAATCTGTCAAGATGATGTCAGGCGATCGTGAATCCGTGAAAACATTGCAAAACATTTGCATATTATTGGAGTATACCTACTCGGATTTGCATAACAAAAGATACTGTTGGTACAGCTACAATACCATTCAGACGAACATTGCTAAATGAAACCAGGGGTTGCTTCAGTTCAGTTCTTGTTGGTGAATTCTACGTTGCAACAATTTTGCTACTTGCCCATGTCATAAACTTTAAGGTTTTCCCTCGTCCATGCTTTAAGGAATATAATTTAATTACATAAAGGTGCAAAATTACATATAATTAATTAAGACAGTGTTATTTTAGTTAGCTTATGATTTATCATAATCTAAAACACCCTTTGGACCTCATGGATGTCTAAGGTTGTTTTTATCTAAGGTTGTTTTTTGCTAATCAATGATAAATCCTATAAAAGAGTAACCATTAATTACCAAAAAGAAAAAGGTAGAGTAAGTGTACACTGAACAGTAGAGAGTACCCTTTCTGAAGTTGGTCGAATAAAACCAAGGGTTTGATAAGCCTCGTCCAAACATCAGCTAAGTGTCTGTCGTTGTAATGGCTGCCCGCTTCTTTCCGGTACAAGTGGGGATAATGTTGACTTCCGGTGCTTAAAGTTTATTTGAATTTTGTTTTGCGATAGACTCCGTTTATTTGCACACTTTGCTTTTTGATTTGCCTTTTTTTTCAGCGTATATTTTTTTCCCGAAAAATACATGGGGCCGAAAAAGGATTAGATATAAGTATCGCAGCTAGATCGTAAAATCAGCTCGTTTGTGAAAAGGCTAGTTCAGTTAAATGCCTAGGCCGATCGTCGAACGAACCCGAATACCAACGTTCATGAATATGGCTGGAAGTTGCTCAGCCATCTCGTCGAAAAAAATTAGCAGCGGTATTTTGATTCGTCAGAAAGGCCGTCGGATTCGATATCGGAAGCTTTTTACGAAGAAAAACGTTAATAAGTTTTATATTGATGTAACTACAATAGTTGAACATACAGTATTGTGAAGTTTTTTGTAGATATTGATAGGTTCTTTATTATGGTAAAACATTTTTTTTTGTTCCATCATCAATAGTTTCCACAGCTCATGCGATGATAGACAATTTATGGCTAATTATTTTACACCTTAGGTTACATTATTCAAGTTGTAGTAGAGATACCTAATTATTTCAAGTTTTAAATATTATAACATAGGTATGACTCGGGGATAAAGTAGCGTTATAATGGTAAAGAACATTAGAAATCGGTCCAGTAGTTTTTGAGTTTATTCGTTACTAACATACAAAAATCCAAAAATACCAATCTTTCCTCTTTATAACATTAGTGTAGATAACCGCGCGCAAAGCCAAGGGGAGCAGCTCGATATTTAGTAATCGTTTAGGTACTGCTGGTGAAATAGCACTTACAAAAGGCTTTTATGGCCAATTTACGAAGATAATTTTCAGTATGAAGGCAATTAACCTCGTTTACATGTAATTTTAACCTTATGAGATGTTTTAGAATTCATTTATAAATACACAGGAGTTTATTCATAAACAAGTACGAATTTATCTACCAACAGTACGTTGAGTTCAGTTGCCATTTTCATAAGAGTTTTATGAAGGCGTATTGCGCGCCATTTTGTGGAAAGGATAGGCATAGGATTATGGCGTTTACAGGAGCGGGATGGAGCATACGTTTTTGGAACGGCGTAAGCGCAAAAATGATGTTTTTGCTTATTTACAGGAAAACTACACAACTTATGAAGAAACTGTATCGAGGAACCAAAGAATTAGTAATAAAATAACCTATGAATCAAAACAAATTCTTTTCTATGGACCGCAGGGTTTTTGGAATCTCGACCAAATTAGGTGCAAAACAGCACTTTCATGATTTTATAAGCATTTTTTTTTTCACAATCATCGTTTCGAAGAAAAAACGTTGAATTGTAATTCTAGTTTTTTGATAGGCCTAGTTTGACAACAAATCCGCTAGGGGGGCAGTACGATATGCGTGCGCATTTCCCTCCGGAAAAAAAAAAGAAATAAGGTTCGCCCCTCAAAAACATTGAGACCAATTTTATTTAACACGTTTTTAATTCACTACATTTTATTGTACTGTAATTTTTAATTTTCAGTTAGTGAATATTCAATTAGTATGAAACTGTTTATAAAATTTTACTATAAAAGCGTATACATACATAGTTTGACGAATTCATTATGAATGTAAGCGGGTTAACTACGAACCTAGTTTGTGTTGCGACAAAGCCCGTGTCTTGTCTAGGGAAAAACTCTTTGTTCCCCGGAAGAGACGCGAGGCGATAGATATTGAACGACGTCCTAACTTCAATAGAGATAGAGGTTGGAACCTACCACCCGCTTGGAAGCCGTGTCTCCATGGGAAGTCGGATAGCAGTATAGAGCCGGATGTAGATACTTTTAGTTCTGTATGTACACAACAACTACAATACCCGCCACGATGATATCTCCGCGAGAAGTTGGCTCTCCTACTCAACAGCATCGACAACCGCACTCACCCTGATGAAGTCCCTCGTTAAGGGATGAAACTTTGGTGTTCTTCCAACACAAACTAGGTTCGTAGTTAACCCGCTTACATTCATAATGTTTATAAAATTGTTTGTTTAGGAAGCGATCCACCTTGAGTGGCCTCTACGTTGTATACTTCAGAATTAGTTCCACCAATCCTTTGTTTCACTTGATCAGGGTTTAGAATACCTCAACCTCACCTCGCCTCAACAGCCTATATTGGTCCACTGCTGAACGCAGGCCTCCCTCTGATAAGAAACTTATTGAGTTTTATCTCATGAGGGGGTAGTGCCAATAACCCCCACGCTGGGCATGCGGGTTGGGGATCACAGTTCGGTGATAGAACTGTTGTACAGAGGGCGCTGCTGCCTGCTCCCGGTGGATATCCCTTAGTCGCCTTTTACGACACCCGCAGGAAGAGTTAGGGTGGTGCAAATTCTAAGCCGCCACCACACAACAGGGCTGACAAACCTGGTTTGCTTGTCCTGCCGATCAAAGAGTGAGACGGCACACAAACGCCTCAATTCCATCTACCACCGTTCTGCGCCCAGAGTCCGGTTAAGGATAGTATTAAGACGTGAACGTGACGTCTATACCCCATAAGTGTGTTTTTTGTTTGTACTTACCTACTGTTGTTATAAATAAATGTCTTTTCTTTCTTTCTTTCTTTCTTACCAAATCCTATAGACAAACTGGAGACGTCCGATTTCGCCTCCTTACAATCCTTAATCGGACTAGCCCCTCTGCCCCTCTCCCTCTACACCTGCACAAATTGCGGTCGCTCGGCACGTTCGTGTATAGCATTAGTATGTTGACGAATTTGTGAGAAAAAACGAATAGTATTTTAATTATATACATATTTTGTTGTATACTATTAATTTTTACTATAAAACTATCGTAGTTTGACGGTTTGATTAAGGGAATAAACGTTGGTGTTCTTCCAACACAAATAAGGTTCGTAGTTAACCTACTATTTATTTAAACTCGCATTATTTGCTTTATTTAAATCATAATTAAATGTTTATTATCACACTAATATTAGCGAAAGTTTGGATGGATGGATGTAAAGATGGATGGATGTTTGTTACCTCTTCACGCAAAAACTACTGAACGGATCGGGCTGAAATTTTGCATGCAGGTAAGTCTAACCCTGGAATCAAACATAGGCTTTTTATCCCATAAATCAGTGTCCATGGGATAGAAATAACCTTAAAACGTTTCCATAGAAACAACGCGTGCGAAGCCGCGGGCAGAAGCTAGTGTACTATAATTAGGTAGGTAAGTATAATTACTATTTCCTGACCAGTAATATTTTTACTAATGAATCGATTATTCTGATGATCCTGCATAGGGCTTTACAGCGATCAAAGAAATGAAACTCAAATCTATGACTAAGCTCAAGCCTACATAAACCTACATAAAACGTTTGAAACAGATGGGAAAGCCCAACGAGTCCCACCAAGGTATCTATGGGTGCTCCACGTGTGAGCTAATAAAGACAATAGTTCTCATCGCTCCGGTCATGCTAACCTGCCGGTGAGTTGTCAGGAACCAGAAGAACTGATAGTCGAATGTAGTTTCATTTCCGGTTGCGGTGATTCCGGTAGGGTTTTCTTTTTTCATTGATATTACGTTAGGGTAGACAGGTGTCAACCCGCTGATATGAAATAACAACTTTATTATTCTTTACCTCTAAACCTTTGATCGGGTATCCGCCGAGGTATACTTCTACGAGATGTCCCCTTCACTTTTGGTTGAGGGTACAACTGATCCGAATCTAAAACTAAGAGATTTTAGATTCGGACGAGATGTATCCCTACTCAAAAGTGAAGTGGACATCTCGTCCGTGGATCAGTTTGAGATTCGGCCCAGATGTACTCTAACCCCTTTGATCGATGCTCTTAACGAAGGTACATTAGGTACCTAATCTGTATCTCTCAGAAAGAAAGTATTTTACTTACTTTTTAACTTATTAAGCTCCATACAAGACTTTCTTTCTGGAGCGATGGAGCGTAGTAAGTAAAAAAGTAAGTAAAGTACTTACTATAAATGCTACTAATACCTTTTTGGATGTCACTGTTTTAACTTTTATTTATTTGTACCAACTTTCCATGTAATTTTTGTGACACAGAATAAATACTTTTTACTTTTACTTTACTTTACTTTAATAAATGTTTATAACTGTAAAAAAAAACATCAACTTACAGATAAACGTTGTCGATAAATCGTGGGCATAAGTGCATAACCACACACAATATCACGATATTTCAGCAAACAATAAGATTCAGCTTAGAATTTACGACGGCAAAATTGGATTCAATGCCTACAACATAAACTGATTTCGACGGACCTTGTTTTTATTATTCAAGTGTCGTCGGCCTGAAGCAATACTGATTTACCATTCACTGTATGGAGGGTCTGAGGAATATTCTTTTATTTCAATATGCTTCTGCGAATAACTCACAAAATACTTGTGGACAAGCATATGTTAGAAAACACCGGATACTTTTAATCACAGCATTTTCACTGATGTTCATCGAACACTAAGAACTAATCTCAATATCACCTTAAAAAATAAAACTAAATCCAAATCGATTCATCCGTTTGCCAGCAACGATGCCACGGACATATCGATACAAACCTCCGTTCTATTTATAACAGATTTATTTATCATCATCATCATCATCATCAGCCTATGTTAGTCCACAGCTGGACATGGACATAGGCCTCTCTTAATGAGGGCCATAGCGCCCTGTCTTCAGGTTGCCGCAGCGCTGACCTACAGTCTTTAGCAGGTTGTCATCCCACCTGGCCGGAGGGCGTTCTACACGACATTTGCCGAGTCGTATTCTCCACACAAGAACAAGTTTACCCTGGCGGTTGGCGGCAATTTATCTATAACTTTTTGCATTGGGGGTTAAAAATAAATAAAAAATTATTGACTTGGTTGGACCAAAGGACTTGCACGGACGGCCTTCGAGAGGTCAGGTGCAGGAACAACGGCATACCTTATCATCACCCTGATACAACCGCGGGTGAGCCTTGGTCTGGTAAATTTCTCCATCCGATCTTAATCTCGGCTTTTTCCTGTCACTGACCACTCCAATTGCCTTTAGGTCTTGTTGGATATCATCTAGCCATCTGAATTTCGGTCTACCAGTCTTCGGCCATCAGGTTAGCGACGCAGAAGACGCTTTGGTAAGCACTAAAGCAAACACCAAGACCACACAGCTGTCGTCTTGCATTCTTTATTTCAACGGCATAATTGAGGGCCCTGTAAACCTACATACCATTGCTCCATACCTATAAACTCTACCATATCTTCATGTGGCATCGAGCTCGACCTTCAATACACAATGTATCTACATAAGTCTGGCTGTCAGTTTTTGTTGCCCTCGACCTTTGTCCTACAAAAGGGACATTTCATCCTGTACAAGTTACGAGACAAGCGTTATATCACTCTTTGTAACTCGTAGATGCAGTAGGGACTATACCTATTACTTGTTTTGATAATGTTTGTTTTTGTTTGTTCTTACTCTTTATACCTGTTAAATACTTACTCCATTCAGATGAACACTTGGATACTTTCAGGGATTTCCAATTATTACAATTAGATCAACTATAACTTTATATTCGTGTGAAAGAACTAGTTTTTAAATAACAACTATGCTTTTAGAATCATTACATGATGCGAGACCGTTTCTCGATCAGTTACAGCTGAGGAATGAATCCTCGTTCTACCCGCAAATACAATGCCAGATTATTAGCAACGTCTAAGCGATTCCCAAAGCTGGGGTACCCGCATTTTGGCCTGAATACATAAAAATAGTCGAGCGGTAGATAGAAACCCTTAAAAACTGATAATGAATTTACAGCATCGCTAACATACCTACATATGTTCAATATTTTTCGTGGAATTACTTACTTTCATAGGACTAACTTTGCTCAGTTTATTGTAACGTTTAGCAGAGCATTTCTAACCTAGTTTTGCTTGATTTACATTAACCCACACAATTTCCATTTCTTTTCATATAGATGAGGCACCAAAATCTGTTCTTACACGAGTGACTTTTTCTTGATTGACATTAATGAACCTAAATGCCAAGACGCTTTGCTTATAGTAAATTTCTTTGTGAAATCAGTTCTTCTTCTACTTGTGCCAATACAGAATTTTATAGTTCTAGGTCGCAGGTAGACCGGAAACAGCCAGGCAGAAATAATAAAGGTACGATGTTAGTATACAAAAGTATAAACACAAGGCTAAGGACTTGGCTTATAGAAAATATTGCATTTGAAGCAGAAAAGAATCTGAAGGAGATTTACCGCAACGACGTGCACTCAAATTGGAAGAAATGAATACAGAAGCCTCTCGTGAGTGTGTTTGCGACAATAGAATTTACTCCGGGAGTCTGTGTTCTGTGAGTTCATCCAGCGGACATTTTGTACCTTCGAAATAATAGTTAATGATGTTTTATTTCCCCTACGTTTCTACCGCGTTACAGCGATCGTGGTCACGGGGCGACTGAGTCGCGCCTGTAGGGGAAATTAAACAAAAGGTACGCGATAAATACCCGATATAATCATTAACTATGTTAACAAATCGCGAAAGTTTAAAAAACTTCGAAATAATGTGTAAAATTTAATGTTAATTTCTATTTTATAACGATTCCTACGATGTAAATTAATTGAACAACTCGCTTATCAAACATTTGAAAATCGTCATTTAATCACATACGCGATCATCGTGCGAATCCATGCAAAATGGCCGCCACAGTGTAGTACATACGAGTATCAAGGTCTGCAATATAAGCAATATAAAGCTGCATGCTACGTAGGCAAACTACTTAGTCTATCAGGAATTTTTTTTCTACGAGTCCAGGAAAAAGTTCGCTATACCAATGAGCTATGGGTACCTACCTAGGTACTTATTTTGTTGATTGCATAATAGCACCTAGTTTTTAAATTATCTATTAAGTTGAATAGACGGATAAACAGGTCCTATGGTCAAACTGGCGTCTGGAAAAGCGTATTAAAAACCTATTCCTAAATTTAATAGCTTACGGTGCCCCAGTCAATAGTTGATGAGCAAAACTTGAGATGTGAAGAAACTCCCTTCGAAAGATCGCCGTACCGGCTAGAAATGACGTATGCTTCTCAATAGGAAAATGTAATGCCGCTTGCACAGCATTCCGCTACGAAGCAATACATTTTTCTATAGTATTCGCAGTTGCGCACTCGTTCATTTACAGGCCAATGCACTGGTTTAGCTCCAGCACAAGGATTTCAAGCGCTATTTATGCGAATGGTGCATTTTCACATATTTGTATGTGGCCATATCCTTTCTTGTCCTGGGTTGTAGAAAAGAGTTTTAAGGACAGAGCACATCTGTAAAGTACCGGTACCGCAAAGCGGTAAAACGTCTCCGCCTCAAATCGTGCTCATCGCAAGTTGTCCACGCACGGTTTGAGAAAATCCCTTGTCTTTGTATCTGTTATTTTGATTTGTATGTCACTGGCAAGAGCGGAGTCCCCTAACATAAGCAAAAGAGGCTTCCAAATACATTTATGTTTGTACAAAAGGCACTGCAATAGGCGATTTTTTTTTATTTATTTTATACGGTCGGCAAAGAGCCGTGTATTTGTAATGTACAACTAGCATCAAGCGAGGCGCTATAGTCACGTAGCACGCTACGTGACTATAGCGCCTCGTGACTTGCGACCTGCCTAAAACACGCGTGGTGATGATAAAACCCCTTGCTTGGGGGAAGCATGGTCAGCAGTGGGCGTTGGTGTGCTGAGAAGGAAACCAATGAGTTGCGGCCAGCTCGCTCCTAGCATACTGTCTGCTATTTCATGCTGTCATTTATAACAGAGACACAGAGCCCACATTTGAATGTATTTTTTGTCCTAAGCGGTAGTGGTGCGGTCCATATGTGCTACAACCTTTAACCTAAATGCCCCTTTGTTTCTTGTAGCAGATTGCCCCCCCGTAGTGCGAAAGTCTATAAAATCCGGACAAAGAAAGCTACGAACAGTCAATCTGTGACCAATCCTTGATTTGTAGGTAAGTACATAACTAAGTTACTATAGTAATTTTGTTTACGTACCTACCTACATATACATACATATATAATATACGACCTACCTACGTATAAAAATCTCAACCATAAACAAGCAGTTTTTCTTATGTCAACAGAAGAAATAATCAAATCTTAGCTATGGGTTTTATCCACCGATAACAGGGTTTTTACATTTCAAAAATACTGCCAAATTCATTCATAAAGTTTGAACTATACGTTTATTTAGGTAGTATTACCACGAGAAGATTTACATTAATTTTAAAAACAACCAAAAAATCATACTAAATGTTAAACTAATAATTTATCCACCCCGACACGCAACAATGCTATAACCGACACTACACTAACCTTTCTTGGTTTATAGTGTCTTTTTATATATGAAAAGTACCTATAAAGTTTTTGATTAATCTTATATATAAAATTCTCGTGTCACAATGTTCGTTCCCGTACTCCTCCAAAACGGCTTGACCGATTCTCATGAAATTTTGTGAGCATATTCACGCAGGTCTGAGAATTGGCCAACATCTATTTTTCATACCCCTAAGTGATAATTTTAAATTTCCACGCGGGCGTAGCCTCGGGGCGCAGCTAGTAAATAAATATAAACACAAATACCACCCTATTGGCACGAAGATTCCATTCGTATCTGTTACTGGATACCAACCAACTCGTGTGCCGAACTATGCGCTAAACGTTTGGTGGCTGGCAAATATGTTAGTAGTTCGAGGCACGACTTTGAAAACAATTTAAGCAGTTCTTCTGCGAAGTGTAAGCCAACATTTAGATCTATGTTTCTTTTATTGCGACTTTGAAAGCTTTTTAAAAGTTTTATTTGAATTGAAACATTATGTTAACGAGGTAATTTATCGTGTTATGCACGCTGCTAGTTTTAGTATCTGACTTTGTTGAATTAAATTAATAAATAAATAATGCTGGACAATCCACACTACATCATCTAGCCTCAAGCTAAGCAGAGCTTGTGTTATTGGTACTAGATGACTGATATACATAATATAGATAGATATTTTTTATTAAGTATTCATAGACAATACCCAGAACATTCGGAACAAATATTTGCAGATCGTACAAAAATTTGTCACAAGGCGGGAATCGAATCCGCAACCTCCTGCGTCGCAGGAGGACTTTCGCCCGCCGCGCCACATCGGTTGTCATGTAAATGTTTAAAGCATTTTTGCATTGCGCAAACTATCGAATTAAATCGATCACACTTATATATCATCCTTTCCTTTTTAAACATGGCAGAAGCCTTTAGTCACAAAGAAAATTACACTAGTATTTAGAATTGAAACAATTGAGCTAACTGCGGACTGTTACAAACAACTAGCTCAACTGATCCATATTAATACCGGAAATTCAAATATTTCGCGGTTTTTAATATTTTCTGCGTTCTGCAAGGAATTAAACAACCAGACAAGTAGTTTTTCATAAATAATAAAACATTTTCTAGAACCCATGTTTTTACAAATTTCGATTTTACTTTTGGAGCAATTAATAATTAAAAGAGCTTTATTACTTACAATCAACATATTACCAAAAGCTACATTATACCATACATTATTCTAACATAGGTTCATATAAAATGGTCTACGATTTGTGGAAACCTACTTTTCTGGTAGTTTAGTTCCTTTCAGAACGCGGAAAATTAAAAAAAAGTGTAAAATATTTGAATTTTGCGCAAATCTGTGTCAGATTCCATATCGATGACTTGGTAGCGGAGAGCGAATAGCTCTACAGCTAGAATATTCATATTGAGTCGGCTTGACTGGGACCATACACTCAATGGAGGAAATTAATATCCGCCGCCGAATTGGTGATCGAAACACGTGATCTAAACAATAGGTAGGTACCTATCTGTTACTGTACCGGGATGTCTCTGATATAGCTCAGAGTGGCTTGTGTAAGTTTGTACAATACCGTTAGTAGTATATAGTTATTTTGTGACAATACCAAAATGGAAAAGGTTTTGTATAGTTACTATTTATACCTACTTCTAAAATCCAGCTGGGTGGTGCTGGCTTAGAATTTACACCACCTCAATTCTTCCCGCGGGTGTCGAAAGAGGCGACCTATGGATATCCACCGGGGGCGGGTAGCAGCGCTCCGTGCAGAACAATTCTACCAACGAAATACGATCCCCGCATATCCCCGAACACCAACGTTTCATCCCATAACGAGGAACCTCTTTAGGGTGAAACGTTGTGGTTCTCCCAAGAATAAGGTTAGTAGCTAACCCGCTTACACCCCTATTGAATATAACCGATTTGTCTGAATCTATTGGATTGCTGTCATTAAACTTTCATAGTAGAATTATCTATGCAAAACTCCTCAGGCCTACTGCCTACGATCTACGCAAATATGACTCACATTATACTTCCAGAACGTTGGTAAGTCTAGAAAACGTAGAATACATTAGGTTTTATAGGATACAAATCTGCACTAAAACTAAAAGGCTATAAACAAAACGGATTTCACGAAATTGCTGACATAGCGATAAATATACAGAGTGTTCTCTTTATTAGGTTTTGTGGTCGCGAGTGCAGGGAAATAAAAATAGGATTCGTGACGACACTTGTCACGAACGGGGCGTGGTTTAGTGTATAACTGTTAAAACTCAACACAGTATAAATCACGCTAAGCTGACTTTGTATAATAGGTACGAAAATTTGTTCCATACTGCTAAAGGTTGCGCAGAACAGAAATCAGTACAAGCTCCATGCTCACCGTCGTGGCCAAAAAGAGCAACTTCGCATCTCTGCCTACACTATACAAAATAAAACTTTTACAGAGGCATTAAAAATAAGCTTATGATAGGTATCACAGACTGCAAAATTGGGTTCGATTCTCGCCTTGGGACAAATGTTTGTGCGATCTGCAAATATTTGTTCCAGGTGTTCTGGGTATTTTCTTTGTATAATAAAAAATATCTATCCATGTAATGTATTATGTATATCAGTATTATGGGTACTACCCCATAATACAAGCTCTGCTTAGCTTGGGGCTAAATGAATTGTCCAGCACTAATTATTTATTTATTTACTAAGCAGACCTAACTATTTAGATTCCTTATGTTAGGACTGTTGCATGACTACTAAGCTCTGCCTATTAAATAGTCGAGGTTGTTTTGAGTTTTTGTAATGTTAGTTGTGTGAGTGTTTGAAATCGGAATAAACAACAAACGAACAAAAATTTTATTGTATTTTATTTATCGAGCAAAACGTATCTTAGAAACTTAAATAAAATAAAAATAACTTTTATATATACACAATACAGTAGAGAAAAATGATACTAACTAAAACGACTTATAACTAAATAAAATTAACTTTGAATAGCTTGTTTTACTATCTAATTCTGTGTACGGGATCGCCTAGGGCGGTAATAAAAGCCTCCTGCAAGTTTTTCCACGTCGTTCTGTCTTTTGCAGTTCTCTACAGTGTTCTATCTGAGAAACTTATCGCATAGAAATTTACTTCTAAGTCAACGGCTACAACTTTACAATGCAATGTTCTTGAATAGGAAAACTAGTGTTTTGCCATCTAAAATGTGAATAAAACAATAATATTCGTAATTTAACATATACGAAAAAGCAATAGACGGGCTCCGAATGCCCCGATTAATTTAAGCCGATATAAATCACAGGAATCTCGACGTTTCCGAAATTAATTCAGAAAAACTCTGAGGCTTTTCAAAACAGACCATTTTTCAGGCCAGCTATTCTTTTATGGCCTATTAAAACTTGTACAACTTTAAATTACGCTATTAATCTACATATTTTATAAAAGAAAAGTCATAAAAAATAGTTTTCCTTAATGCAATTAACCTGCCTTACTTATTGGCGGAAATATTTCATCCTACACTGATCTTGGAGTTAGAGATGAAGTAAATAAAATATAAAGAATTCGTATGCCCTGACAATGAACGTTTTTTTCAAAGAAACAAAGAGAGCCTTTACAGTTTCTCTAACGATCACTGCAATCCATACAGTACCTACAATTTGCAATTACAATTAAGATAATTATTTTTTTGCAAATTTTCAGTACGATCAAATTTGATATCATGGAAACTGTCAGGCAAACAAAATGATCTCATTACGTATAGAGCTAAACACTTTTGAAGAATATTCCGGGAAGAGTAAAAGCGATTATTTCAAAGAAAGTTCAACCAGGATTGCCAATCAAATAAATATCGACTGACGAAATCCACTTTACTTACATAAAATGGAGCTGTGGCGGCGATGGGATTTCGATGATCGTAAATATAGGACGACCCTACCTCGGGTCGATTTACATTTTTCTGATAACCATCGGAGCAATTTCAATTTCATTTTCTTTAATGATGTCAGAGACCAGAATTTTCATCGTCTCTCATTCTCTTTATAAACTTGCCTTGAGTTTTTTGTGCCTAAGCGTTAAAGATTGGAAAACAGACGAAGTCGTTAAGACTCAAGAATAAAAAAAACAAATAAAATATGTAAGGAAATTGTTTATTTTCATTATGTTTATTACCACTAATAATTATATTAACCATAGCTAGGTGGTAATTTCAAAGGTACTTTTTCGGGTTCCGTACCTCAAAAAGAAAACAGAAACCCATATAGAATCACTTTATTGTCCGTCTATCTGTCTGTCCGACTGTCCATCCCCTTTTCTCTGGAACGCGTGGAGGTATAGAGATGTAATTAACATTAAATATTTAAGTCCGTAACTTCTTGGAGCCATGATATAAATAAAAATTCCAAGTCGACTCAATCAAAAGTTACAGCCGTTTATCTCATAATATTTTGAAATTTCTAAGGGAATCACATGCACACACAACCTATAGGATACTTCCTGTAGACCTAGAGAATCATGAAATTTTGCAAAAAGCAGTCTTTTCGCATAAGCAAAGGTCCGTAAATCAAATTTGTAGTTTATTCAGTAAACGATTACTTTTGATTCCCGCTATGGACAAAAACCTATATGGTACCACCTTCCCGTTGACCTAGAATCATGATATGTGGCAAGAAACAATGTCTTACAATTAAACGGAACCCATGGTGCGCGAAACATTCAACAATCAATCAACTCGCACCTGAAGTTTTATTTTATATATAAATGATTGAAGCACCATACCGATTTTCCAATGGAACAGGAAATTAGTTTTAGGCAATCACGTAAGTAAATCGAAACTTTCGATCTCCATGCAAGAAACTTAAAACAACAAGAAACTAACCGAGAACACGTAAACATAACCAATTGCATAAAGTCAAGATAAAAAAAACACTTTATCTCAATTAGGTACCTTCATCATAAATGCTATAAATAAAAGTCGATTCTATTATTACCAAAATAGCAAACATTAAAAGGTCTTCAATAACAATTCTGAGCAAGGTATTAAAAGGACTTATTATTTCGCGGTGACAACGTGTTTGTTATTATTTGGGACAAGACGCCTTGAGATATCAATGATAGATAATTGGAAAGACTTATAAGCATGTTTACATGTTGTTTTCTGAAAAACCGTGTTATGATTTCATACTTAGATGATCTTTCGGTATGGCGTTTAATCGAGATCGCGATCGTTCTTTTCGATGTTATGTGCTTACGGTGTTCCGTTATGTGGCCTTATGTGCTTTCTGTTTCGATATTGTGAGCTTTCGGTATTCCGTTATGCGGCCTTATGTGCTTTCTGTTTCGATATTGTGAGCTTTCTGTATTCTGTTAAGCGGCCTTATGTGCTTTTTGTTTCGATATTGTGAGCTTTCTGTATTCCGTTAAGCGGCCTTATGTGCTTTTTGTTTCGATATTGTGAGCTTTCTGTATTCCGTTAAACGGCCTTATGTGCTTTTTGTTTCGATATTGTGAGCTTTCTGAATTCCGTTCTGCGGCCTTATGTGCTTTCTGTTTCGATATTGTGAGCTTTCTGTATTCCGTTAAGCGGCCTTATGTGCTTTTTGTTTCGATATTGTAAGGTTTCTGTATTCCGTTATGCGGCCTTATGTGCTTTCTGTTTCGATATTGTGAGCTTTCTGTATTCCGCTAAGCGGCCTTTATGTGCTTTTTGTTTCGATATTATGAGCTTTCTGTATTCCGTTATGCGGCCTTATGTGCTTTCTGTTTCGATATTGTGAGCTTTCTGTATTCCGTTAAGCGGCCTTATGTGCTTTCTGTTTCTATATTGTGAGCTTTCTGTATTCCGTTAAGCGGCCTTATGTGCTTTTTGTTTCGATATTGTGAGCTTTCTGTATTCCATTAAGCGGCCTTATGTGCTTTCTATTTCGATATTGTGTGCTTTCTGTATTCCGTTAAGCGGCCATAAGTGCTTTTTGTTTCGATATTGTGAGCTTTTTGTATTCCGTTATGCGGCCTTATGTGCTTTCTATTTCGATATTGTGTGCTTTCTGTATTCCGTTAAGCGGCCATAAGTGCTTTTTGTTTCGATATTGTGAGCTTTTTGTATTCCGTTATGCGGCCTTATGTGCTTTCTATTTCGATATTGTGTGCTTTCTGTATTCCGTTAAGCGGCCTTATGTGCTTTTTGTTTCGATATTGTAAGGTTTCTGTATTCCGTTATGCGGCCTTATGTGCTTTCTATTTCGATATTGTGTGCTTTCTGTATTCCGTTAAGCGGCCTTATGTGCTTTTTGTTTCGATATTGTGAGCTTTCTGTATTCCATTAAGCGGCCTTATGTGCTTTCTATTTCGATATTGTGTGCTTTCTGTATTCCGTTAAGCGGCCATAAGTGCTTTTTGTTTCGATATTGTGAGCTTTTTGTATTCCGTTATGCGGCCTTATGTGCTTTCTATTTCGATATTGTGTGCTTTCTGTATTCCGTTAAGCGGCCTTATGTGCTTTTTGTTTCGATATTGTAAGGTTTCTGTATTCCGTTATGCGGCCTTATGTGCTTTCTGTTTCGATATTGTGAGCTTTCTGTATTCCGCTAAGCGGCCTTTATGTGCTTTTTGTTTCGATATTATGAGCTTTCTGTATTCCGTTATGCGGCCTTATGTGCTTTCTGTTTCGATATTGTGAGCTTTCTGAATTCCGTTAAGCGGCCTTATGTGCTTTCTGTTTCGATATTGTGAGCTTTCTGTATTCCGTTAAGCGGCCTTATGTGCTTTTTGTTTCGATATTGTAAGGTTTCTGTATTCCGTTATGCGGCCTTATGTGCTTTCTGTTTCGATATTGTGAGCTTTCTGTATTCCGCTAAGCGGCCTTTATGTGCTTTTTGTTTCGATATTATGAGCTTTCTGTATTCCGTTATGCGGCCTTATGTGCTTTCTGTTTCGATATTGTGAGCTTTCTGTATTCCGTTAAGCGGCCTTATGTGCTTTCTGTTTCTATATTGTGAGCTTTCTGTATTCCGTTAAGCGGCCTTATGTGCTTTCTATTTCGATATTGTGTGCTTTCTGTATTCCGTTAAGCGGCCATAAGTGCTTTTTGTTTCGATATTGTGAGCTTTTTGTATTCCGTTATGCGGCCTTATGTGCTTTCTGTTTCGATATTGTGAGCTTTCGGTAAGCGACTGGGTTTTTAGGTACTTACCTAC
This sequence comes from Eupithecia subfuscata, assembly GCA_963564075.1. Classification (NCBI taxonomy): domain Eukaryota; kingdom Metazoa; phylum Arthropoda; class Insecta; order Lepidoptera; family Geometridae; genus Eupithecia; species Eupithecia subfuscata. The sequence continues at coordinate 1,631,511 of OY751116.1, read as the reverse complement.
CTATCTTAATGTGGCATGGCAATTTGTAGGGATAGGGCGGGCGCTACATGCGAATTGCGTTTTGTTAAATATCATCAGAGAAGGTTTTGAGCGGAATTGTTACCAATTTTTTTTATTCCAAAAAGTACCAACTAGATACCCATTTGCCCGCTAGATATGTATGTATATATAATTTTGGATATAAATCTTGATATGTAATTTTGGACGTCCTTGAAAAGAAAAAAGAGATTCGGACGAGATGTCCCCTTCACTTTTGGTTGAGGGTACAACTAATCCGAATCTAAAACTAAGAGTTTTTAGATTCGGACAAGATGTACCCCTACTCAAAAGTGAAGTGGACATCTCGTCCGTAGATCAGTTTGAGATTCGGCCCAGATGTACCCTAACCCGTACTTTCCCTATTCTGAATAACTCCTTCATAGTGGACTTCAAATGTAACAAAAACTAGATAAAATCTTTCATTCTCAAGAGCAAAGAAGATCATTTTTCACTAGCTAAAAATCCCGTTGACCGTTTCATTCGTTGAAACGGTTTTAGCGATCTCGTGAGCTTAGCTGAGGTTGATATCCCGATTAGGGGTGTGTTGATGAATAAAATTGAAGAAATCTTAAACTTGGGTAGTTTGATCGTATATATGTAATTTTCAACCTTTGTTACCATGGCACGGCATGGCATAAGTTGATTGAGCTTACACACCAAAGTCGTTGGCGGGCCGACAAATTAACATAAAGTAAACTCAAATAATACCTATATTTCTAGAAGTCTGTAAGAACTTCTTGTACCTACCTACCTTAGACCTACCTTAGACTAATATTTTCTGCAATAAAGCTTATTATTATTATTATTAATTATTATTATTTCTAAATGTTACTACTCCGCAGACGAATTAATAAAACTATAACTATTTGGCTACCTGAGTAGAAAAATTACATACATAGGTACCGAGTTATTATTACAATTGTTTTGATGCTTATAGCTGAAATTGCCGATATTTTCCGACTTATATGTTTCTAGCCATAAATAAATTATGTAGGTGCCTATTATAATAATCTTTAGATCAATTGCTGCGCCCTTACAGAGTACATGTACTTACCTTTAAGCTAATCACCACCTAAGCTGAAACTTTGTCATCTATACTAATATTATAAAGAGGAAAGCTTTGATTGTTTGTTTGTTTGTATTGAATAGGCTCCGAAACTACTGGACCGATTTGAAAAATTCTTTCACCGTTAGGAAGCTTTCTTTTCAGTGCATAGGCTTTATTTTATCCCGGAATTCCCACGGGAACGGGAACTACGCGGGTGAAACCGCGAGGCGATCGTCTAGTAATCTATACTATATATATATATAATATTATAAAGAGGAAAGGTTTGATTTTTTGTTTGTTTGTTTGTTTGTATGAATTGAATAGGCTCCGAAACTACTGGACCGATTTGAAAAATTCTTTCACCGTTAGGAAGCTTACTTTTCAGGGAGTGATATAGGCTATATTTTATCCCGGAATTCCCACGGGAACGGGAACTACGCGGGTGAAACCGCGAGGCGATCGTCTAGTATAATATACGTAGGTATGTAATAAATAAATCTGAATCTGTATATACTATTTGCTGACTATAATATTATCTTCATACACCGAAATGTCACTCCAACCCGCTGCCCCTGTCATAACGTTATCCGCTGTGTCGCCGACTTTGGTATGCATGTGCAGACTTCAATCCAGTCAGCATTATTTTAAAACGATACAAAATATATGTAGGTTTCTTGTTGTTCAATCCCGAGGCTCATTTTTGTATTATATTATGTTGCACTATTGCTTATTTAACTTTGCCTAGGGTTCAAATTAGTCTCATTGTTGCCGAGAAAACGAATCTTTGGAACAATTTTACCGTGTCATATATAATCAATCTGGTTTCTTAAAATAAAAAACGAAACGAGAACCCCGGGAACCCCAGGAACCCCGAGAACTTTGGGACGTTACGACTATAACATTTGAATGGCTGCATTTTTTCGATTTTGATCAAACATCACACACGATGAAGTCGCCTTTGGATTTCTTTTTTAATTTTTGGTTTATCCGTTTAGGAACTGCAATGCCACAGATACACACGAACCCCCTTTTTTGTCAAAGGTGAATCAAAATCAATGGTAATTAAGTATCCAGAGGCTCAATTTGGATATCGAAGTTATGAAGATGTTGAATGCTCTACACAACCCTATTGGATGCCCGTTTGGTCAAAGCGTTACCTGCTGGACGCGCATCAAAGCGAAGCGATAATTTTGCCTAGTCGCTAACTTTAAAGTTGATATTTCCAAATGCTCCATATCTGAGTTTTGATTTGTTATTCTATTTTATTCCTACTAACTTTATTATGGTGAAAGTTTGCGACGCGCCGTTGTGATAATGTTTGGCCGAAGATAAAGCCAAACTACTGTAGGACCATACCTACTACCCTACTACCACTAAAAATTTAGCTCGATCCATCCTGAACTGAATTTTTTCATATATAAAGATATGGTATTACATGTTGGTAGGTAGTACTTTTTTTTCCGAAAAACAAGCCACTGGCAGAAGGCCTTGCCTTCACGCGTTTTTTTTTGACGTGACAACGTCTTATAATTCGATTATAAAGAGGAAAGGTTTGATTTTTTGTTTGTTTGTTTGTTTGTATGAATTGAATAGGCTCCGAAACTACTGGACCGATTTGAAAAATTCTTTCACCGTTAGGAAGCTTACTTTTCAGGGAGTGACATAGGCTATATTTTATCCCGGAATTCCCACGGGAACGGGAACTACGCGGGTGAAACCGCGAGGCGATCGTCTAGTATAATATACGTAGGTATGTAATAAATAAATCTGAATCTGTATATACTATTTGCTGACTATAATATTATCTTCATACACCGAAATGTCACTCCAACCCGCTGCCCCTGTCATAACGTTATCCGCTGTGTCGCCGACTTTGGTATGCATGTGCAGACTTCAATCCAGTCAGCATTATTTTAAAACGATACAAAATATATGTAGGTTTCTTGTTGTTCAATCCCGAGGCTCATTTTTGTATTATATTATGTTGCACTATTGCTTATTTAACTTTGCCTAGGGTTCAAATTAGTCTCATTGTTGCCGAGAAAACGAATCTTTGGAACAATTTTACCGTGTCATATATAATCAATCTGGTTTCTTAAAATAAAAAACGAAACGAGAACCCCGGGAACCCCAGGAACCCCGAGAACTTTGGGACGTTACGACTATAACATTTGAATGGCTGCATTTTTTCGATTTTGATCAAACATCACACACGATGAAGTCGCCTTTGGATTTCTTTTTTAATTTTTGGTTTATCCGTTTAGGAACTGCAATGCCACAGATACACACGAACCCCCTTTTTTGTCAAAGGTGAATCAAAATCAATGGTAATTAAGTATCCAGAGGCTCAATTTGGATATCGAAGTTATGAAGATGTTGAATGCTCTACACAACCCTATTGGATGCCCGTTTGGTCAAAGCGTTACCTGCTGGACGCGCATCAAAGCGAAGCGATAATTTTGCCTAGTCGCTAACTTTAAAGTTGATATTTCCAAATGCTCCATATCTGAGTTTTGATTTGTTATTCTATTTTATTCCTACTAACTTTATTATGGTGAAAGTTTGCGACGCGCCGTTGTGATAATGTTTGGCCGAAGATAAAGCCAAACTACTGTAGGACCATACCTACTACCCTACTACCACTAAAAATTTAGCTCGATCCATCCTGAACTGAATTTTTTCATATATAAAGATATGGTATTACATGTTGGTAGGTAGTACTTTTTTTTCCGAAAAACAAGCCACTGGCAGAAGGCCTTGCCTTCACGCGTTTTTTTTTGACGTGACAACGTCTTATAATTCGATAGAGCCGGCTGCACGCACGAAAAAACATGACGTCATGCGGCGTTACCTCGTCATGCGGCGTTACCTCGCTCGGAGGCGTTCCATGTAAGGCTTGAAGTGCAAGCGAGAGCGCTCGACATCCGTCTCTCTCCTACGAGAGTGAGCGATGCGTCTGCGTTGTCACGTTTAACTATAGTCAGTAAACCGACTTTACAGACAACCATTTTTTTTGTTTAGCTTTTAAATCAAGCTTTAGGTTCATCTATTTCACGCAAAAGTAATTGTCCAATCATGCGATGCATGATCCGTAAAACGTAGTCGGCTTTTAGCTACCTACGCAGACGCCTAAAATATTATAATCTTCGTTTAGAGGAAATTACAGAGCTTCAATATTTTAATAACTCACTAATTTCCCAAGTAAACGTGCCGTGAAAAGAACCTAACGTCTTTCTATTACCGCCGGTGATTTATGACTAGAAAGTTCAGGGAATGAGCGAGGATTACCTATACTAATCTTCCGCACAAGGCTACGTACTTGAATTAAATTAAATTTTAATCCGAAAACCATTTGGCATTGCCAATATCACTCTGCATAATTCGATTCTTGCAGCTCCTCTCCGTACGTGACTACCAAGGTAACGGAACGCCACATTGGAACTTATTCGATTAATTATTCCGATGGAACTGGGAACGTAACTATCGATATTCATTCTGGTCACATTCCTACTTTGCCAGAGGAAATGCACCACAACAACCCTATTTACGTGGAACGACATACTTCGACCGTCCACACGACTTTTGCCCTTCTTTGATCAAGGTTAATGGCCCTACTGAAAATAAGTTTCATCTGCCAAACCGATAAACTCCCCTACTATTTTCCCTCGCTTTTGTTAGAAAAAAATACGTAGAACACGCCACACTTACGGTGACAAACGGTGCTTTGCGTGCGGGGAAATAGGACGACCAATTTTCGTTTGAGACATTTACTAACATAAATACCGCAACTTGTCAAGTTTTACTGAGGAAGTGGCGCCACTGTGCCACGCGAATGGATGTGTCAATCCGTTTACAAAGGGTGTCCCGGAGAAAGCGTAATTGATTTACTTTTGCACACGCAGAGCATTTTGTACCTCTGCACATTAGGTATCGATTAGGATTGGGGTACCCTTTGGTCATTCAATAGGCGGATAACTCATCGAAGTGGATTTTGAAAGACCTTTGTATTAAGCCGAACGTTTCTCCCTTATTTCTCAATTTATTTGGAGTACTGTGCCGCAAACAGTGATTTTCAAATGAAGTCCAAAGTATTCTAACCAAAAAGCCCATTTTTAATCCCGGGAGACGTCGTAGAATACCTTATTCTAAACAATTCTGTTTCTCAACGTCAGAATCTAGAATCGCGTTCCTTCGGGGCCTCATTATAATACGAAGTGAGCTATCAGACGGCTTCCTATACGTAAGAATAAATACGGGATCCTGACTTAATATCCGTAAATACTTACTCCTTTTAAATATGTGCCTGGTTTCTTTTACAGATTTGTAGAGGTCTCACTGATTATTTACTAACTAGGTTCTGACCGTGGTTTTGCACGCATTTTTTCGATATACGAGTAGGTCAAATAGTCTATAGGTACTTAAATTTGCTATCCAAGGTCTACAAATGCGAAAATATAACCTATTTCGTTCTGTATTTTTTGCGTAAAGAGGTAGAAAACATCCATCCAAACAAACAGATCCAAACTTTCGCATTTATATTATTACTAGCTTCTACCCACGGCTTCGCACGCCCTTTTCCGTTATAAAAGTAGCCTAAGTCCTTCTACGAGATACCATCTACCACCCTGACAAATTTCATTGATATCCGTTCAGCCGCTTAGGGGTAACAGACAGACAAATTTACTTTCGAATTTACAATATTAGTAGGCATTTAATGTGGTGTGATATTTGCTCCTGACTTATGAAAGTATAACTAGAAAATAACTTTCCTAACTGATTTTCGATCAACTCGTAATATCAAAATTGCTCCCTACAGCCCAGTGGCCGCAGGTTCGGTCAACAGTTGGAAACACTATCAATAGTTCACCCATTGGGAATACCGTTATATTGGGCAGTGTAACTCTCTTAGATTCCCCACTGACATGGCGGTTTCAGAAAGGTCTAGTGTAACTGAACTGTGTTTTTTGATGTAGGTTTTCATTGTTTTATAAGTAAATCGTGACTGATTAGTATGAGGAACTGAAAAAAAAAGCTTTTGTGAAATGCCGTCTTGAGCAATATTCACATATCAATACCGAATTTTTTTTTGTATAGATTTGTACTTATTACCCTAAGTTATTTTTACTTAACGTTAAATTATCATAGATATAATTTTTATGTAGGTATCAATTTAAGCGATTGCGAGCTGTTTGTCTTTTTGTAAAATAATAAATTCAGTTTATTTCTTTGTGTCTAAGAGTCCTTCCTACAAGGTCTAAAATAAAGGAAAAAAAGCACTTTGAGTTTGTTTAAAGTTGTATTATTTTACAACTTATCCTTAAAAAACAACAGCTGTGTATTGCACTACAGCGTAACATTACTGACCGTGCACACTGACCCTGTATACACACACCGAGGGCCAGTTTTATTTGCATACTTACTCCTGCCTTGTTGTGTTTTATATCTCGGTTCTTTTGGATTTTTACATTAAGTTTTAGTAAAATCAGCTTGTTTTGATCTAAAACAATACTAAACGAACAGCTTGTGTAGCGTACTACAGCGTATATTTACTGACCCGTGCACAGTGGCCCTGTATACGCGATCACTTCATGTTTTCACTAGCTCGGCAATACAATACAATACAATACAAAAATACTATATTGTACACCAACAAAAATACAATATAAGAGACATTACATAAGACACAAGTACAAAGGGCGGCCTTATCGATCAGAAGCGATCTCTTCCAGGCAATTATAGACGACCTCGGTGGCGCGGCGGGCGAAGGTCCGCCTGCGGCGCAGGAGGTTGCGGGTTCGATTCCCGCCTTGGGACAAATGATGTGTGGATTGTCCATTATTAAAAAAAAATCCTGACCAGACATGCCGAGGGCAGCTTGTGTTTGCATACCATACTCCTGCCCGCGGGTCATTTGATTTATATCCCGCTTATTTTGGGTTGAGAAATTAATTTGTCATCGGGAGCTTTCAAAGTTTAGAAAAATCAGCTTATTTTGATCAAAAAAAACATTAATAAAACGAACAGCGTGTCACAGACTGCAGCGTAACTTTACTGACCCGTGCACGCTGACCCTGTATACGCGTTCGCTTCATGCTTTGACAAGCTCGGCAATATTCATGGCCACACACGCCGAGGGCGGGTTTTATTTGCATACTTACTCCTGTCCGCGAGTTTGTTTGGTTTATTGATGGCTTATCGTGTGTTGAGATAGACACAGTAAAATGATGAAGGTTAACATCGTATTTTATTTTCACTCCTTGTTTAAAAATTTGTTTAGAACTATGTTAAATGAACTGCTATTTAATAAACTGCCAAATAACATGAGAAAATTAAAAAATAATGAATCGTAAATTATAATAATCAGTTTATAACGTAGATGAATTTTAAAATTTAAATCCAAATAAATACATTTCTGACATGTACCTAACATTATTAAATCATTATTTATCAAAGATTTTTTGACGGTTTTATGCATGTTTTGTATAATAATTATAGACCACATGCATAAAACCGTGTTTAGTAATTATTACTACACACAACATTACGATTATGTTAATTTTCTACTCTTAACAAAATGTCCAAATTCTATTACAGATTTGCACGACTAATAAGTCAAATATAGTGATACCCTATTCTAAAACCACCACTATTAACCTATATTTAAGCAAATAAATACTAGGTACATAATGCATTTCAAGTAGAAAAGTAAAACTTTAAGTTACTATGCTGTTTTACTATAGGCTTAGAGGAAGATTAACTACCTACAGATTACAAATGACAGAGATGGAGAAAAGTATACCGAGAGGCTTGGCCAAACCAACGCGTTCAGCTCGCGTCCGCGGTGGCGTGCGCGGTGGCGTGCGCGGTGGCGGTCAGTTGTTGTGTACGAACTTGCACGGTAGCCGCGACCAATCAGAGGACGCATCGATGTGAACACGTCGCTACAAGTGCGTACACAACAACTGACCGCCACCGCGCACGCCACCGCGGACGCGAGCTGAACGCGTTGGTTTGGCCAAGCCTTAATTCAGAATTTGTCAAACCCGCGTCAATCTATTTCTTTATAATTCCTAATTAATATTTGTACAATAAAATGATCGTGATTGATTTTATGTACAATCTTTCAATGCTAAATTTGATATACGAAGCAAAAGTTCACCTAAATTCTATTTTTAGGTTATCGGGCCACGGTTGTTTACCATTGCTACTTTATCAGATTATTTTTTATGGATTAATCAGCAGTTCGAGTATAGACATATCGATCGACATAATTACGATAGGTTCACGGCAAACACCACATAGAAGAGTTGAAGTTTCCAAGTGTAACACGAAGGTTAAGGATATCTTGAACAGCCGATTGATTGAGATGTATTTGTGGGTGTAAAATTCACACTATTTTTGCCGTTCTTTGATTGGTTTCTAATTACGAAACAACACAAAAGAAAATGATCAATGAGCTGCGAAAATAGTACCTAGGTATACCTATTCCATGAAATTATTTTCAGTGTCATGTCCTAATACTTTACCGATTCGATTTTTTATGACAATCGTTTTTGTTTACGTAGAAAATGTAATCGATTTTGTTATTGGTACTCAACACTTTGAATTATTTTACTCTACATTATTATTTATTTTTAGAATCAGAATATTGAATAGAATAAAATAGTATTTTTGTTGTTTTATTTTCTACGGGCTTCTGCCCGCGGCATTAAACGCGTTTTTTTCGTGATAAAAAGTAAGACAGATTTAGTTACTGTGGTAAACTATAATTATTATAATATTTTCAATATTTTTTCATGGAAAATTTATCTAGAATAATCTTCGTTACATATCATGTCGGCTCTATTATTTAAAATCGAAACTTTCACCTAATATTTATTTAATTTTTACATCTTCACAAAGAAAATTATACTAGTATTTACAATTGAAACAATTGAGCTGACTGTTGCAACTTTCATAAGTCCCTATATTTTTTTGAGTCAACAGATTCGCATCTATTTCTGTCAAAAGTAACCATGTCTATGAAATACTTCATTCAGTCCTCATTCACTCACTTGTCAACAATTAGGGAACTTCATAGTAGTGCACACACCAAAGAACAAAATAAATTCGTGGACAGGGTAAACGCGTATTATTACTCACAATTACCTCGTATAATAGCCATGCGATAAATAAATATAACTTTACAAAAAAATATGATAACGTACGTTCTGGTAAAAGGTACTGGAGGATTTTGCAATAATCCCCTTCACAAATGAGCTTTTGTAGACTCGTTAAAATAAAAAGTCAGCCAGAGCATGTTACAACAGAGTATTATCTTTGCGCCAACAAAGTAACCGTTGTGATTAGCTTATAGGTTCCCATAAAAAAGGTTCGTTGATGGGAAGTGCTATACGATAACGCTGTTGCTCCATTACACATGCTACCTTGTATGCTTATCGGTGTGCTTTCATAATTCATAAGAAGAATAGGCAGGGCTCAAAGTGGATTAAGAAAGCGAGGAGCGGAGCGGACAGCGGGTAACCGAGTGGCAAGCTTGAGGCCATGCAATTGCCAACGATGTGTATAAACTTCCAAAGTGTCGGTTCAGCAAAGTAAAATAAATTAATAATGTTTGACAACACAAAGAATACGCGATACATCACACAACGACATCTGCAGGTCGTTATACATTTGTCTAGGGAAGGAAAGCGAACCCACAACCCTCTGCGTCCGTGGCAAACCTTTGACTTCTGCGCCACAGAAGTCGTCAAAAAGAATCAATTCAAACGTGACAATTGCAGTGCAGTGTGACTTAATTCTTAGTTAACCAAGACTCTAGACTAAAAATAATTAATTGTGTCTCTCTCGAGCCAGAAACAATTATAATTAACTACTTAAATTATATATAAATTTAAAATGCAATGGCATCTTTCTCAACCTTCGGGGAGCCTATACCCAGCAGTGGGTGTGAATATGTACGTAATATAGCTCAAATATCGTATCACCAAAGTACTTTATTTCCTTCAAAGAGGATCTCAAGAGGCGCAAATATGCAGGTCTTGCCAGAGGCGACGAATTTGGGGTACCGATGCTCTCCTGGTTCTAAATAAAATATCTGAGAGTCTGTTCGAAGCGACGCGTGACCCGAGAGCTGGTGAGTATTTGGCGCAGCGCATCAGCATTGCCATACAGTGGGGCAATACGGCCAGCGCCTTTGAGACGCTTCCGACTGGTATTGAAATATCAGTTGAGCTACCTGTAGATTGTTTGCAACAGCCTCAATTGTTTCAATTGTAAATACTTGTTCTTATTTGTTTATATTCTTATATCATAATTTTCTTTGTTAATAAAGACGCCTCTAGTTAAATTAAATATTATTTTTAAGGTTGTATATGATGATGATGATTTCAAAGCACTTTATAAGAAGCCTTACAGATTCGTCCCCGCTCCGCTTAAGTAAACAAAGTCGCAGTGCCTATTAACATTTTCCTTATGATATTACACGGGTTGATAGGTGGTACGCGCACGCCGTTAATGACGGTGATTCTGTTAATGTACAAACAGCTTCACAAAACAAAATATTCAGGCTTTTAAGGCCAAAAATAATGCCATTAAGAGCCAGTCGTACGAAGAGTTCCTGAGCCTGTATTGTAACAAACAAGCATGTTTGTGTCGTTTATTTAAGGTTCTGAATTACGCTGACAAATTTACCCGACATTTCTGGGAAATTCAAAATTATGACTAAATCTGTATTGAGTTAAACCTAGTGCACAAGTTATAAGCTGCTTTATTTCATTTTATTGTCACTCATGACATTGAATAAGTTTTTATTATGATTATGTTAGAATTCTTTATTTTATCATAGCCAAGTCCACAAACGACAGTGCCCTCTTAGCAGCTATATTTTGCCTAGGTAAACTAACTGCATACACTGTGATATCTACTTATTATTTATTGTCAATATAATAAATAATAAGTAGAATATAATAAATTATGACAGACAATGCCTTTTCACAGCAGCGCTATGAATCTATAAACCTATTATTATTTTACATAACTTTTACGAATACAAATCTGCTGTAAATGACAAGATAGGAAAATAATCAAGGAACTTAGGAATTTACCTGTATTATACCTATATTCCTAAGTTCCTTGATTATATTCCTATCTTGTTTGTTTTATATCTTTGAATTATAGTGTAAGCACCATTTATCCTCACCTATATAATTGTAAATTGACCTATCTAAGGGTGCCTTGTGCTCCTGCGGTGAGTAAATAAGTATAAGTTATAAGTATTGGATGAGTGAGCATCAAATCTCAAGCACCCGAGCAATAAAAGAGATCGTAGCAAGTGTTGGTCGTATAGCTGAAGTTCCATTACCTCATAAACTACAAAAGTTTCAAGACAGGCAAAGTGGGAGTTGCTTTTACGGTATTGCATCATCACGTAATACAAATTTTTTGTAGTCATGCAAACCACTACATCACTATATAATATTATTACAGAAAATCCCTAGCGGCCGCGTCTGACTGTTTGAACGCGATAAACTCAAAAACCACCGAACGGATTGTCATTTATACATTACATATTATATTATATTAGCTTCTGCCCGCGGCTTCGCACGCGTTGTTTCTATGGTGATTTCTATCCCATGGGAACTGATTTATGGGATAAAAAGTAACCTATGTTTTATTCCAGGCCTAGAATTATCTGTATACAAAATTTTAGCCCGATCTGTTCAGTAGTTTTGGCGTGAAGAGGTAACAAACATCCATCCATCTATACATCCATCCAAACTTACGCATTTATAATATTAGTGTGATTATCTAATTATACCAATATTATAAAGAGGAAAGATTTGATTGTTTGTTTGTTTGTATTGAATAGGCTACGAAAGTACTGGACCGATTTGAAAAATTCTTTTACTGTTAGGAAGCTTACATTTTAGGGAGCGACAGAAGTTATATTTTATCCCGGAATTCCCACGGGAACGGGAGCTACGCGGGTGAAACCGCGAGGCGATCGACTAGTTATATTATAAATAGGAATATTTTATTGTTTGTTTGTATTGAATAGGCTCCGAAACTACTGGAGCGATTTAAAAATTCTTTTACCATTAGAAGCCCACATTATTCTTGATGAACATAGGCTACTTTTTACCGCGGGAAAATGCTTCATTCCTACGGGAAAACGGGTAATAGGACAACGGTAGTAAGAATGCAGCTAGTATTGTTATAAACCAGTTTATGGCCGCGGTTTCGCACGCGTTTTGTTTTTGTACTTAATAAATAAATAATGCTGGACAAACACAGCATTATCTAGCCCCAAGCTAAGCAGAGCTTTGTGTTATGAGTACTAGATGACTGATAAACATAATACAATACACTAGATAGATATTTTTTATACATAGAAAACATACAGCACACCCTGAACAAATATTTGCAGATCGTACAAACATTTGTCCCGAGGCGGGAATCGAACCCGCAACCTCCTGCGTCGCAGGCGGACCTTCGACCACTGCGCCACAGAGGTCGTCACTTAAACGTTTAAGGTGATTTCTATCCCATGGGAACTGATTTATGGTATATAAAAAACGTTTGATTCTAGGATTAGAATTACCTGTATGTAAAATTTCATCCCGATCTGTTCAGTACTTTTGGCGTGAAGAGGTAACAAACATCCATCCATCTATACATCCATTCAAACTTTCGCATTTATAATATTAGTGTTATGTGATATTTACCTTATGAGGTATCAGTAGTCCGGTTCAATTAAGCAACCGGACTACTGATACATCGAGCGACTCAGTAATCCGGTTCAATTAAACGTAACCGGACTACTGAGACTATACCATGATTTTTACTAATAGACGGAGTGATTCGTCTTCTTCATTAGACTTCTTTCTAAACGCAACAAACTTTAAAAATAAAGAACACATTTTCATGCGATTTTCACCAATAGATGGAGTAATTTGTGGGGAAAGTAAGTTTATAATTCACTAGTGGCTGCACATGCGTTGCTTTAATGGAAACGTTTAAAGTTATTTCTATTCCAGTGGACTGATTTATGGGATCTTTCTTCTTTCTTTCTCAAATTTCAGCCCGGTCGGCCCGATGCATCTAGTAGTTTTGGTTTGAAGAAATAACAAACATCCATCCCTCCATCCCTCCATCCCTCTAAACATCCAAACTTTCGCATTCATAATAATAGTGTGATTTGAGTAAATTGGTTAAAGTAGTGACTGTTGAAGATTCAGATTAAATCATGCACTGAGAACTTTGCTAGCGCGCAAAGCCTCAATAGAGTTATGTGAAAATCATGTACTGCGAAATTATTAATCACTGTAATACACACACTACAAGAACATGCTTAGCTGAGGCAGATTCCAAGTGTTTAAATTGTTATGCCCCATTTCTGTACTTAAAATCTTTAATGTATATGTAGCCTTATGCTTACAATGGTCTGGTTTTAATTACCGTAGGTATGGTATTGGGGCTGGATTTTCTACGGTCCTCTCAGTATTTTACTTTGAATAATGACCAAACAGATTATTAATTGGCAATGAATCAAATGAGGCTACCCTTATGTTCATTAAAACCTTTATTACATTATCATTAGGTTAACGCTTCATTTGATTAATGCGCAAAATCTTTAATGAGTTCACTGGAAGGATGTGCCGATGGACATGTGACTCTTGAGCCATGAAAGTATTAAAGTACTATGTATATAATTATAAAAGGAAAAGGTGTAGCTTTTAAAGTACAAATTTAGACAACTTTTCAGAGACGAAAGCTTACCGATTTTTTGTACTTTTTCTTTGATATGTAAATGTGAGTTTGAAACTCACCAACTCTTGGGTGACCCGGGAGCTGGTGAGTATCTGACGTAGCGCATCGGCATTGCCATACAGCGGGGCAATGCAGCCGGCGTCTTAGGCACGCTTCCGATTGGTATTGATATGGACCAGTTGAGCTACCTGTAGATTCTTTGCAACAGTCTTCAGTAAGCTCAACGGTTTCAATTTTAAATAGGTACTAGATCTAATTTGTTTTTATTCTTAAGTGTAAGTTTTGTTTTAGATAAAGTTACAGCAAGATGGATATTAAAGCGATTTTGATAGCCTTTTTCTAACCGATTAGCACCCCTGAAAAAACTACCAAGCTTTTTGTCCAACAATTCCGAAACAAAGCCGAATGATAGAAAAATCACTCGCAAAATCGTTCGTTTCACACGAAATGTATATTTTTTGTAGATTCTCGAAACGGTTCGAGCCAAATGGTGCTGTATTTTTCTTTATTACAATATGGCGCTTCAAACTAGATATTATAAAGGAGTGAATATTGAAATATGAAAGGGGAAGTACAATATAAAAAGGTGAAAGCGATTGGTCTATTCAAAAGAGAGTTTCACATTGGTGAAACGCTATTAAAGATAGACCAGACACTAAGCTAATCCATCTAGACATATCGCCATTAATTTAACTAATGTAATATTAAATTCATCAATCTATCACACATTCATTCAGCCATCATAAACACAATGATCAAAACGCCACTCCGCCTGTCTGGCATACAATCCTCGACACTCACGAAATGACAACTGTAAACTGTGTCAATATTACATACAAAATTTCACGTTACATCAAAAAAAAAATCTGCACAAATCTAGCCCCAAGGTAAGCAGACGTTGTGTTAGGATCCTACTAATATTATAATGCCGAAAGATTGTGAAATGTGTATTTTTGTTCCCTAAGATCTCCAAAGATACTAAGTGTACGCCAAAATTTCATCATGACCTCATGATGAAATTTGGCGTACACCTAGATTCTAGGTGTATGTTCTAGGTACTAGAACATAGCTTAACTTAGATAATAGGCTACGCGTGCGAAGCCCCGGGCATAAGCTAGTACTAGATAAATGATGAACTCAATACAGTTACTAAATACAATACAATACATAACATGAATATATATTTTTTATTATGGTTACAAAACACAAAGAACTCTCAGTCGTCAAATCCGTTGACCGTTCAAATGTTATGCGCTGGTTCAAAATAAGATTTTCGTGAAGATGGATAGATGAATATTTATATAAAGATCAGTTGAGCTACCTGTAGATTGTTTGCAACAGTCTGCAGTTAACTCACTTGTTTCAATTGTAATTACTAGTTATAATTCATTTCTATTAGTAGATTGTAATTTGCTTCGTGAATAAAGATGTCAATTTATTGTGTCAAGTTAATATCGTCCTAAATCATAACAAAGGTTTATCTAGACACTACAGTTCTCTTAATAATACTTACCTTTAATTTTAATAAGCTAGAAAGAAGATTTTCGAATTTTGCAACAATTTGCACCCTGTGTTTTATAAACAAAACTATCAAACATCTCAAAGTACCTTCCCTGTACAGACCTGTATTTTTCGCCGCGCACCGGCCGTCGTAAATTGCCAATAAGGTTGGGTAACAGGCCGCTTTGCCCTGTCGTCCACAAGTGAGCTTTACATTGCGCTGTGACCTTGCCATAATCTTTGAGTTTTAGGACGATGAAAACCTTTTTCTTTGTAGATCACCCTCTCTAGCAACCTAGTCAAGCTTTTGTCTCGGCTAGAATATGTCATTTGATTTATTCATATTGTGTGGTTATCTTAACAAATTAAAATAATAATGGTATAACATACATTATAAATTATTTAATTGTAATTTTCTTTGTCAAAGAAGGTTTTATACCACTTAGAAAACCAAAAAAAATTTAGAAAATATTTCAGTATTAAGGTTAAAGGAAATAATTTGAAATATTTTACGAATTAGATGACGCTTGATATAATTTTTTGTCTAATAAATTTTCCCCGAGACAAAGCCTTGTCTATGCTATCCATGAGGCTAACATAAGCTATACATCCGATCCTGCAGCAAATGAATGAAAATTAAAAAATGCTCTCTAACTGAATCGATCGCGCTGAGTGATCAAAATTAAACAAATAAACTCTGAGAATTCATCCAACTCTAACAAATTAAACAAATAAACTCTGAGAATTCATCCAACTCTAACAAATTAAACAAATAAACTCTGAGAATTCATCCAACTCGGTGCAGGTAATAAGTGCGGATTCGTACGAATTAAACACAATTCATTCACATGATAGTTACCCAGACCTTAGACCCCTCAATCATCATCGTAGAGCAGTCGTAGAGGCTCTACGCCGCGGCGTAGAGTCTCTACGACTGCTCTACGAATTCTATTCTGTAAAATTACAGAGATTTAATTAGATCATTATTTACTTTGTCAAGAAGTTTAAAGCAAGAACATTGAAATAAAAATTAATCAACTCTCGTAATTTTGTGTGTATCATCATCATCAGCCTATATTAGTCCACGGCTGGACATAGGCCTCCCCTAATGAGCGCCATAGCACCCTTTTCTTCCAGTCTTTAGCTTGCCGCATTCAGCATCTGAATGCAGGCTTTCGCAGATCGTCATCGCACCTGGCCGGAGGGCCTCCTACACTACGTTTGCCGAGTCGTGGTCTCCACTCAAGAACTCGTTTACCCCAGCGTATTCAGCGTTTTTTGTGTATGCATGTTAATTATTTATATGATTATACATCAACCTTTTTCATTACGAAATTGCGAAGTATACTTCACTCCTCCATGTTGAATAAACAACTTTATTACCTGTTTTATCATACTTTTTAAAGTGAACGCCAAGCCGTTTGAACCGGGTAAACACCTTTGGGATCAAAAGCTAGTAAAAATATGTTTCACAAATCAGTTAAGGGGAGGTAGGACATTAAGGGCAGTACTTAAATCTTGCCTAAAATTGGTCGGTCGTAAATTCTACTTAATGTCTGTAGAAACGATCGAGTACAATAGAATGGCGAGTGCGATGCTTTGGGGCGCGGCTCAGTTTTTCATTGGTAAAGGTAGATCCACATAGACGGGAAAATCGCGGCGGAAACTGATAGATTATAATAGTTAGCATAAATAGGTTAGTCCAGCGGGGCAATGCAGCCAGCGTCAGGGGACGCTTCCGACTGAATTTGATATCAGTTGAGCTACCTGTATATTTTTTGCAACAGGCTGCTGTTAGCTCAACTGTTTTAATTGTAAATACTAGTTCTAATTTGCTTCTAATATGCATTTGATAGATTTGTAGTGCAAAGAGGAGAGAGGTTTAGAATTTGCACCACCCCAACTCTCACCGCGGGTGTCGTAAGAGGCGACTAAGGGATATCCACCAGGGGCGGGCAGCAGCGCCCCCTGCAGAACAATTCTACCACCGAATTGCGATCCCCAACCCGCATGCCCAGTGTGGGGATTATGGGCACTACCCCCCCATGTGATAAAAGCCAATAAGGCGATTATCAGCGGGAGGCATGTGTCCAGTAGTGGACCAATACAGGCTGTTGAGGTTGTTGTGGTATGTATTTGATTAATTTTCTTTGTTATTATGGCATTTAGTTATGCTCCTAATGAATGTTTTATTACTGTGTTTGAGCAATGTATTGTTTTCAGTTTTTCTGTTTTGTATATAAGTTTATAAGAAGACAGGGCGCTATGGCACTCATTAGGGGAGGCCTATGTCCAGCAGTGGACTAATATAGGCTAATGATGATATAAGAATATATTATAGACGAAACATTGATGAGTCTAAAATATAATTACTGTTTTGGTTTGGTTTAAAGTTTCTTTGTGCAAAGTGGCATTATAGGATAGCCTATCTATACAGGTAAACTATTTTTTTATATTTATGTTCTATTTTTTGTATATTGGATGTTTCTGCGTTATTTTTAAACGTTTATATATTTCTATAAACTATTTTCAATCGGAAAATAGAGAGAGTTAATGTTAGAAATATAATTAGACATAAATGGAAAGAGGAAAGAGAGGCCTTTGCCCTGCAGTGGGATCTCACAGACTAGTAATAATAATAATAATAATAAGAGACTCTCGCTAGGAAGTTGCATCAAGGGCCAGATTCAAAAGGCGGTACTCCTGGACTCGGCGCGCATCGTCAAGAAGTTCCTCTCTCAGCAGCCACCGACTGCTTGAGCCTAGCTTCGCGGCCGGTGATTCACCGTTTTGATATATTTTTTACTGTAGAATAGTTTTATAATATTTTATTTTCTATAGTAAAAAAATATTTATTTATTTATTTATAATCATGTACATCCTAACAGGCACACCCAATGCAATAGAGTACCTTATTATTCTAGTCTTAATATAATTAATATTTAAACTGTAAAATGTATTTGATAGGCTTGAAGATTGAAGAATGGCGTTAATTCAGCACATGTAGAGCTGCCTTAAAAAGCCCGTTTCACATTTCCCTCAGTTTTAATGTGGTCGAAACCGAAAAGTTTATGGTCAGCGGCTTGTTAACGCCCTACTGCTAGTTCGGCGTTCTGTGTTTCATGGGCTTCCGGTCATGTTGGAACGCGGTCGAAATGTTAATATTGCTGGGTTCTGTTTTTATGGGTTGCAAACCCAAAGGGTGCCAGTGAGACATTACTAATTTTACGCCTTCCGTCTATCCGTCACATCTCTGTAAATCGAATGTCCAATTCCAATTTACCAAAAAACATGTCGAGGCAATTGTCACGTCAGTAAAAATATTTTTATATGATGTGGAGCGGAACGAATTGTGACTCACGCTTGGCTGGTATAGAGGTAAGTGATTAGGTAGACGACTGATGTGGCGCAGCGGGAGAAGGTTTGCCTGCGACTCAGGAGGTTGCGGGTTCGATTCCTGCCTTGGGACAAATGTTTGTGCGATCTGTTAATATTTGTTCCGGGTGTTCTAGGTATTTTCTATGTGTAATAAAAAATATATCTATGCAATGTATTGTATTATGTATGTCAGTTATCTGCAGAGCTTGTGTTATGGGTACTAGATGACTGATATCATCATCTAGTACCCATAACACAAGCTCTACTTAGCTTGGGGCTAGATGATGTTATGTGGATTGTCCAGCATTATTTTATTTTATTTTTATTACCATAGTCAATTGAAAGGTCATCATCAGATTATGCATTTTTAAAAACTTCAAAAAAAGAGCTGGTTCTATGTATGTTTTTTTATGTACAGTGGCGGTCAGAAGTGGTAACCTTGATTCTATAGACATTGCCTTCAGCCATTCGTGGTGCTTATGACCTTTTTAAGAGATAAAAGATAAGAAAACTTACATCAATATTGCATTCCCCTAATTGTAAGTACTAGTTCTAATTTATTTCTAGTATTTGATTGTAATTTTTTTGGTGAATAAAGAGTCAATGTTTATTAATTTGCTTTTTTAAATAGTAGTTACCTTCAAGCGAGTGTAATCTTTAAGGTATATCTCCATAAAATGTTTGTTACAGCAAGTTATCAATATATTTGTTGATGAGCTTCCTGTAAATTGTTTGCAACAGTCTGCAGTTTCAACTGTTAATACTAGTATTTTTTATTATTTAATTGTTATTTTCTTTGTGAATCAATGTTTTTAGAATATGAATCATAAACGATCATTTCTTAAGATTTACAAAATAAGTACTTAAAGGAACAAGTCGAATTTTGATCTAAATGCAAATAGGAAACAAGTGATTTGATTCTCTTTCTTAAATGAGAGTTTAAAAGTAAACCAACATTTCCGTTCCACTTGTTTGCTCTGCTACTATAATGCTTCTTTGTAAGTTCTGCATCTAGTTCATTCGTTTCAACTTCAGTTGTTCTAAGTTCTTAAATCATCACACAAAAGAGCGAAAACATTTTGCGTACGACCACTACAACAAAGTCAGTTAATTTTTCTCATCAAATGATAACTTTATTAGTTAAAAGAAAGTCAATTTAGCTCATTGTGTCTGGCGCCACGTGAAGTATCAATTTATTATAGTCGGAGATGTAATGCGTAATTTTAAATTCAAATTTTCCAAGTCAAAGCCAACAAATTCGAAAAACTTCCAACGAGAAGCACTTGGGTTTTTTCAATTAGACCTCGGAATGCAGACAATGGATAATGAATGAAAAAGAAAAGAATTTTGTGAAATGTGAAATGGAATGTTTTGTGTTTTTAAACTCCATAGATATAATAATCTTGGGTATAAATATGCTTAACAAACACAAACTTGTTGTAAAATGGAAATTGTTGTATATTCTATTGTAAGTTGTATGCACATTGACTGTACCGGAAGTCGAAATACCGGAGAAAGATATATCGAAAATACACAAAACCGCAGATCGAAATACCGAAAGCACATGAGGCCGCATAACGGAATACCGAATACCGTTGTCCGGTATTTCGATTTACGATATTCCGTTGTACAGTCATGCGTATTGTGTGTATTTGTATATTTTCGAAAGTAAACAATTACTTTCGAAAAGCTTACAAACAAATAGTCGGAGAACGATATATCGAAAATACACAAAACCGCAGATCGAAATACCGAAAGCACATGAGGCCGCATAACGGAATACCGAATACCGTTCTCCGGTATTTCGATTTACAATATTCCGTTGCACAGTCATGCATATTGTGTGTATTTGTAAATTTTCGAAAGTAAGCAGTTACTTTCGAAAAGCTTACAAACAAATAGTTGTTTGTAAGCTTGAAGGATCCTAATGAAATTAAGATTTTGACAAGAAGGATAGCCAAATTTTAGCGAGATATAACGCACGAGAAAATTTGGGCAAACGGTATAATAATCCTTCAACGGATTTTCTTTAAATCGACCGATGTAGCGCGGCGGGCGAAGATCCGCCTGCGATGCAGGAGGTTACGGGTTCGATTCCTACCTCAGGACAAATGTTTATACAATCTGGAGATATATGTTCCGGATGTTTTGGATGTTTCTATGTAAAATAAAAAACATATATCTATGTAATGTATTGTATTATGAATATCAGTTATCTAGTACCCATAACACAAGTTTTGCTTAGCTTGGGGCTAGATAACGCTGTGTGGATTGTCCAGCATTATTTATTTGTGTATATGAAACTAATTGCTAGAGTTTCTACTACTCTTATCAAAGACTATTTTATTGAATATTTAAACATTATTGTTTTATCAGAAAAAGCAATGGACTTTGAGTTTTACGTTTAATCATTCTAATAAACGGGTTTGGTAACTTACAATAACAAACACTGAGATTCTAAAATTATTGAATAAATTCAAATATCACTCCATTTTATAATTAACTTATTGGTATCTCATTGACTGCTGGGGGCTTACTGACAAACAAAAACAATCTCTCCTTTGTTGGGAACTCTTTGTAGAAGCGAATGAACTTCGTAAGATAAATCTCGTTGTCGGCGTAGATTTTGAGCCCTCAGCAAGGGAGTGGGTGAAATTTTTTAAATTTGATTTACCATAGTATTCACCTTCATAGGGTACAATTAACACGTACTACAACCTCACGACAACGACAAAACGTGTCGTTCTCGTGTGGTTGTAGTCAGGTGCTAATGTGTATGAAAATGAATAATTTAATTCACACGGATCAAATTTTGGTTTAATTCAACCGTGTGGTCGGTACCGACCACAACGCAACCACCAGGCACATCGTAACTATTAGCGTCAACGCAACATCATCGACATTTTGTAGTTACCACCACGCAACTGCAAAAAGCACACGACACTATTCACACGTGCTAAACCACTTTTTGTCGCTTCGGTGTGGTGTAGTTGCGGTGCGTGTGAATTGTCCTTATATGAAATTTACAGGACAGTTATTGCCTTTCCTAAACACAACAGCCCTTAAGCTTTTTGTTAATAATTTAAATCGAATAACGAAATGCGAAATTACTCATGGATGGATTCCAAAATTACTGAACAGATTCGACTGAAATGTAACTAGATTATGATACACCTATGCTATTTCTATCACCAAAATACGTTTGCTAAGCAACTGGCGGAAGTGAATTAATATTCTATAAATAGAATACACAAAAACAATTCTCAAAATTATTCAAATTGAAATACAGCGAGGCAATATTTTCGTTTGAAAGAAAAATCAATTTACGCGATGTCATGGGCGGCGAGGCAGAGGATGTTCGGAAAACTTCGTCACTTTATCAAATATTTTTCTAAGCTTTTTACCCTGAAAAGTCGACGTTGTTTCTTCTATCAACTAATTTTAATTTGACCCGGCTTAGGGTGCACCTTAAATTTGTCATTTTTCCTTCTAAGTTTCACGTTTTTTCATTTAGTATCGGTATTCTGAAGAGGGAAGACATGGAGTAGAGTAGCTAGAGATCGAGAAAGATGGAAGGAGCTGGAGGAGGCTTTCACCGCTGAAAGCGGTACTCACATAATATGAGAGAGAATAATATGTATTTTAATTGTGAGAAATAAAAGCTGTTTTATTTATTATTATTTATTTATCGGTATTCTATGCAGAATGTAGAAAATTGATCCATTAATGGACTAAGAGAGTGAATCAGAGTGGAATATAGCTAACTTAAAAATGATTGGGGGTTGTTGACTGAAAACTTAGTAAGTTTTGACGTACTTTTTGCATAAATAAGCTATCTGATAGAACGTAGGTACCAAAACTAAGCTCACTTGAATGAAGAATTGACAAGCTAAGCTAATAATCAAACTTAGATAAGCTCTCGATCAACAACCCCTTTTAACTTCGCAAACATAGCTTTTCAAAACCCGATTAGCTTTGGTAAAATCCTTTGTACAAAATCCTCTGGAAGGATATATGTAAACCAACCTTATTAGTTAATCTCGGGTGTTCTTTGCTCAAAAATGCCGTAGAGGCATAGTGTTCTAGAGGCAAACGCGGTAGTTTTCAGCACTTGAGACGAGTTCCAAACTTTCTGAAAATTAAAATTTCCACAGCCTTCTACTCTCAAGCCCTGCAATTCCACATCAGTCTTATACCCTTGGTATATAACTCTCGAGCAAAATACAGAGTGTTCCACGGCCGTGGGGTATGGAAGTCAATTACCAAAAATATAAATGATAGGAAGTTTTACTGAAAGAAAACATTCCTTTTTATTTATGATCGTTTTAGTAGTCCAACTTCAGCAGGTCCGATGATAACTATAATACTTACTGGTCCGATATAAATGTTTGATCTAAACGGGATTGAAAGGCATCAACAAGTTTTTATGTGAATGCCCACTCCCAACTTTACTTACATTTTATTTTTCTGTAAATCTGTGAATGAGAATATAATTTTTTGGAATTGTAGATAGTCTCCTGATTTTACATTATATTTTTCTGAAAATCTGTGAATGAGAATATAATTTTTTGGAATTGTAGATAGTCTCCTGATTTTACATTATATTTTTCTGAAAATCTGTGAATGATAATTTTTTTTTTCGAGTTATGGATCCTGAGACGATTTTCCTGTATCGACCTACACCGCGGTTACAGTTGGTACCTATCCTTACCTTCTAGCCCGTCCAAAAATTCCACCCTGTACACCCTTAGTTTATGCTCTCGGAGCATTTGCATCCCGGGTTAATAACTGCCGCGAACCGAAATGTAAATGAGCGTCCGTTTCACTAATGCATTTAGCTTGATGTACGACGTTCTCTGTGAAAAATGGTCTTTCAACCCTCTACTTATGACATTTCTTTGTACTATTTTTACGATGTTTCTAGTGTTATTTGACGACCTCAGCGGCGAATGTCCGCTGGCGCCGGGGGTTCGATTCCCGGGACCAGTGTCCGTATGAACTGTCGTAAGAGGCGACTAAGGGATATCCAACGGGCGCGGGCAGCAGCGCCCCCTGCCGAACAATTCTACTATCGAACTGCGATCCCCAACCCGCATGCCCAGCGTGGGGATTATGGGCATTACCCCCCCATGACATAAGTCGCTTATCAGGGGGAGGCCTGCGTCCAGCAGTGGACCATTATAGGCTGTTGAGGTGAGGTGAGCATGTATATCAGTCATTTTCACTCTTGACACAAGCTTGCCTAATTCGGGGCCAAATGATGCTATGAAAATACCTATTATTTATTTAAGTGAGTTTTACCAAACATAGGAGAAAAATAAATGAAATTTGAAATATATCGCTTTTTTTTAAAAAGCTTAAACTTGCGATGTGAGGTAAAACCGGCAATAAACTCGGCGGGTTAGTTATCTCACTTTGATTTCAATTTATTTGAAGTTCCAATTCTATTAGGTTCTATCTAGAACTCAATTTAGTGTTGTTTATTTTATTTTATCTGTTTATTGAGACAGAAACTCAACTTGTGGTAAAGTAGATAAAGAGATAAAATATTTAGAAGTTACACCTTTGATGTTTCGTAAACAAATCAACATCAAAAGTGTGTGATTAAATTGAAGACTCGAAAGAAACTGAGCGTGTGTTTTTAACCAACATGGTAGACCTGGTATTTGAGTTGACTTTTTGAAACATAAATATTTATTTACTGTAGACTTGTGTAGTTACCAATTTATGTTGGATGCAGAGTTCACTCGACGTAAATACGATGAATGAAATCTTTTTCATGGGGATTAATGTCAACCAAAACTAAGGCCAAGGGGACAATAGTACCTACATTGTACACCTAGGCGAGAAAGTGTCCCATGCCTATTGAGTGTGTAATTTGAGCCTTAAAACACACGAGGTAGGAATCGCACTTTCTCCCAACTGATAAATAGTGCTTTATACAACACTTCCGAAGGAAGACATCGTTTTAGAATCTTCAAAATCACTCAAGTAAATTTAAATTGTAAACTTAAATGTAGCAATAAATATGCGCACGTGCGATTTACAAATGGTTCTTTTTTAAAATTATGGTTCCGAAAACGGAAGAGACCGAAATCATATGACGGATTTCGAGTAAAAACTTTTTGTCGTTTGTCCTATTAAGAAAATAATCATACCTACTGATATTTTAGAAAATAACAAAGAAATAACACGTTAGAAATGGGTTTCCATACACTTTTCTCTCCCGCTAAACGCGTGAGAAATGAAATTCCATAGAGTTTTCCTTCCTGCATTTTAGTACAACTGCAATGACGTACTTCCTACCTTATTTTTGGAAAAGGCATAAGCAACTTTCTGAGTAGGTGTAGTATAAAAATCCAAAAATAGGGGCATCGGACAAGGGGTTACTGAACGAATAAATTATGAGTGAGATGGTTTTACTGTACCTCATGGGTACGAAATAATGTGTGCGTGGGCATAGTACTAATAGAGTGCTAACCACCAGCACTCATATAAATGTCGGGATCATAGGCAAGTCCACTCTTTTTTAAAGTAGGTCTTAAATTATTAATGACTAGACGATCGCCTCGCGGTTTCACCCGCGTAGTACCCATTCCCGTGAGAATTCCGGGATAAAATATAACCTATGTCACTCCCTGAAAAGTAAGCTTCCCAACGGTGAAAGAATTTTTCAAATCGGTTCAGTAGTTTCGGAGCCTATTCAATACAAACAAAGAAACAAACAATCAAATCTTTCCTCTTTATAATATTAGTATAGATTGTCCGATTAGAGGGAAAACTTTAGGACCTAGAAAAACGCAAAACGCTAAACAGGGGTCTATTACAATTGTACGAAATCGACAGTTGCGTGCATCGTTTCGTCAAATTGCTATTCTAATTTACCAAAACTCGAAGCTACGGCTCGTACGAAGTTTGAAATGGCGGCTTTTGCGGCGGCGGGCACCTCTATTCTAATGGGCAAAATGTACGAACGAAACATTGAATTTGACAGTATTTTTTCAAGAAGCACTTGTCAATTTGCACGGTAGCTACAAAGCTACCTTTTCATTTTCGTAATGTAATTTATCACCATATTTTGTCCATTTATCACTGAAATTTCGGTAGGTTTTATGATTGTTATAATATTAATACACGTAGCTTCCTAAATTATTGAAGTTTTCTCATGATATTTGAAGATCACTTACCGATCCATATTTTTCAGAAACGACTGTACCGCCATCTCTTAGAAAAGCCTACAACCAACAACTTCCCCCAGCTGACGACAAAATCCTTAATTTTACCAAAACTTGGCGCTGAAACAGCTCCTTTTAGGGTTCCGTACCTCGAATGGAAAAGGAACGCTTAAAATAATAATTCTTTATTTCAGACGCAAGATCCATTTTTAAGGTTACAAAAAAGGTAATTTAAATAGAAATAATAATAAATTTCAGTAGTTTTGGCGTCAAGAGGTAACAAACATCCATCCATCCATCCATATAATATTAGTGTGATTATAAGATCACACTTTTTTCAGTCTGCCTACCTGACTGTAGGTAGGTATACTTACCTTTTACCTGAAAAACTTTTTTTCAGGAACGCGTGGAGGTAGCAAATTGAAATTAACATTAAACACTGTCTATGACACCATTGTACTTGTCTCGTGTAATGTCTCCTTGTATTGTTATTTTTATGGTGTACAATAAAGCATTTTTGTATTGTATTGTATTGTGACACCTTGGAGCTGTGAAAAAACATCCTTCTTAGTCAAGTCAACGCAATCAAAAGTGACAGCCGTTTACGTTTAAACTTAAAGTTACATAGGTAATTACAAAAAACATTTTTGATGTTCGCAACAAAACCTATAACGTAAGCCTTTATAGTACTTCACGTTGACCAAGAATCATGAAATTTGGCAAGAAGCCAGGTCATATAGCACAAATAACAAAAAAATCGAAAAAACCGTAAATTTATAGTTTATTAACAAAAAAATAATAGTTTTTCATTCTCTCCCTTGACCAAAATATACAGGGTACCTAACCGAAGGGTTACTTCATGTTGACCTAGAATCATGATATTTGCCAAGAAACAAGGTCTTACAACTAAACGGAACTCTTAGTGCGTGAGTTCGACTCGCACTTGACGTATTATTCTCTAGGTACATACCTACATGACATAGTACCTACAACGCTATAAGAACATTTCAACTCAAATATCTAATTTAATAAGCTAAAAACAAATAACATAAAAACAGCAATGTATTCTAAAACGCTACCCACTCGCTGTCCACGGCTGAAATCCGCGGTCACTCACCCGACCGACACGTGACACTCCCGTGACGTAGTCACGGGAGTGTCACGGGAGTGTCTTTACCATAACTACCATAACCACTTATCTTTTCCATAAATAATTAAAATGATTTAATTTGCGGCCATGACCTTGAAAGCAAATCAAGAATTGATTAAAAGCATTCGAATTTCAAACAGATTGAATTATGTCTAAAATAAGTACCTACGTTTGTTATGAACAGCTGAGACACCAGCGGTTATTTTCAGAGGTCATCGTCCTGACTAGAGAGTATTTCGGCGTTTCTCTGACCAGCGCGACGCGGGCGGCGGCAGTCTTTCAGATATACTGACAATTTATAGGTACAGGCGCATACATACCTACCAATGATCAACTTACTTACAACCTACGTTATTCGGCATTTGCAAACTTACATTGCTGGCTGGCAATACAAATAAAATCTTTAAAAAAATATATCTTCGTCTGAATTTTTTCTTCGGACAACGGTTTTTTAATTGGTTTTGTTTTAGGGTTCTACACCACCCCGCTTTGTTTTCGGAAGTGGTCTTGACACACCCTTTATAGGGCGTGAGTTTTAACGAATTAATCTGTCCATAAAAAGTTTAATTTTTGTTTGGTATTGGTAAAACCAACAGAGTTGTTTGATCTGTCGCGTCGAAAGTTTAACAGCTACCTAATCAAGGAATTTGACCTTCCAGAGCAACACGAGCTTAAGGTAAAGTTTGCTTTGACAAAGTTGTATGTGGTCTTACGTTTGCAGAGGTAATTTAGGTCCCAACTGTGACTGTAATTTATTTGTAGTAGAGAACGTTGGCCTCTGATTTTCGGTTGCACCAGTCGTTTTCTAGTTTCTTGTTTCGTCTATGTTAATTTATTTTGGTTTTATTGCTAAAAATCACAGCTAAAAATACGTTTTAGAAACAGAAAATTAGACGCGAGAAATAGGCCGAAGATTACAACCTTACCGTCTTGGTTCTAAGTAAATTCATTTTGCAATTTCTTTATTTACAATCAAGACTACGTTTAAAAAAATAATAATAATAATAATAATGCTGGACAATTCACACATCATTATCTAGCCCTAAGATAAGCAGAGCTTGAGTTATGTAAAAATTGCTTATAAACCACGATCACCAAACGGGTGAACTAAGGCATCTCGACGCACGTTATCTCGATGCAAGGAATCTCGACAAATATCGACAAACGTTAGATCGATGCACGGAATCTCGACAAAACCCCTAAATCAATTTCTCATAAATCAAAGCCATTACCAAAATGCAGAGTGCCTAGAACGCTAATTCGTAGAAGCCAGCATTCCGATCACCTGTGCACTCTATAAGAAGTTTGGTAAGATCTTTATAAATTCCGTGTGCTCCAGGACCCCAAGGACCTTTAAATAGTCTGAATAAACAAACTTTTTATTTATTTAAAATTTAGTGTGAACCACAGTACCCCAAAGACCAAGGATTTCCATCCCGAACGAAACTTCAGATAAGTAACCTTAAGCACGGTTACTTAAGATTAGCTTATTTTTCAGTTTATAAAATAAATAAATAAATAATGCTGGACAATTCACACAGCAATATCTAGCCCCAAGCTAAGCAGAGCTTGTGTTATGGGTACTAGATAACTGATATACTTAATAATATACGAGTACATAGATAGATATTTTTTATTTTACATTTTACATTTTAGAAAACGACCAGAACCCTGAACAAATATCTGCAGATCGTACAAATATTTGTCCCGAGGCGGGAATCGAACCCGCAACCTCCTGCGTCGCAGGCGGACCTTTGCCCACCGCGCCACAGAGGTCGTTTGAGTGACTTCGCTGATGGTGCTGCTCAAAAAGTAAAAACAAGTATTGTCACGTCCGTTTTTGGAAAGCCAGACAGCCAGAAGTGCTTTTGTCTAACTACGATTTCCTTTTGCTCCAGGTCATCAGCTCCTGTTCTCAGAACCAACAATAAAACATCTCAAACATTTTCTGATTTCGCATTTGAATTCAGATGAAGTTTATTGTCTCCTCGTGAGAGTACACAAACGGATCGCAGACATGCCCAGACATACAATAAAGACGACCAAAAAGACGATAAAGAATGGTAGTAAAAACTAAATTGTCTTTACTGATGTTCATAGTGTCTGGTTAAGCTTTTAACAGTAACTACGCTATCATAAAACCTTTATGTTTACTATGACTATTAGTTACGCTGCATTCTTACTACCCGTTGTCCTATTACCTACCCGTTTTTCCGTAGGAATGAAGCATTTTCCCGCGGTAAAAAATAGCCTATGTTCATCAGGAATAATGTGGGCTTCTAATGGTAAAAGGATTTTTCAAATATGTCCAGTAGTTTCGGAGCCTATTCAATACAAACAATCAAATCTTTCCTCTTTATAATATTTAATATAGATAGTATAGATTTATTTACCAACATAAACAAATATTACATAGAAATCTACTAATAATAACATTGAGTAAACCACAGAGGTTTGTAAAGGAGTGTTATTAACGAGTCAGCCGAGTAACTACCATTGAGATAGGTTTGACAAAAAATAAGAGTTTAGTTTCTAAGTGTGAGTGTGTTATGGTAGCTACTAGGCATTAAAAGAGTTATAAAAGTGGGCAGAACTAACTATGAAAGAGACACTAAAAAAAACGAAACTATGACAGAACTATGAAAGAGACTTCGTAACAGAGAAGCAAATGCAACGTAAAACGTAAAAGATAGTGTTCTCACGTTCATTTCGAACTCAAGCATTTAAATGAGTGTAGGTAATTTCACTGAAACGCTTATTAAAGCCTCCTACAGAACAATTCTAACACTGAACTGCGATCCCGAACCCGCATGCCCAGCGTGGGGATAATTTATTACCCCCATGAGATAAAAGCCAATAAGGCGCTTACCAGGGGGAGGCCTGCGTTCAGCAGTGGACCAATATAGGCTGTTGAAGTTGAATTTTATTAACGGTAGGTAAATGCGTTTTATACAAAGTAGGTAGGTGTGATTATTTTTGAATATTTTGCATTGTTTTTGAAGTGAAAACTTCTTTAGCGGCGCTGAGCACTTTTTTTGTATGGGTAAAAACTTTCAAACTCGCGTCAGGGTCACGTGATGCTGATCGAAAAAGCGTAAGATCGTAAGATGTAAGTTTTCACTTCTGCCGGCACTCCCGGAGTGCTACCTTTTTTTTTAATACTATGCAATTTATAAAGCTTGTATGTAATTTTACTAAAACGTTTATTGGACGTAGGTAAATGCGACACATACAATGCAGGTAGGTAAAATTATTTGTGATTATTTTTTCGTTGCTTTTTTTAATACTGTGCAATCCACACAGCATCATCTAGCCCCAAATAAGCAGCTTGTGTGTTACAGTGTGTGTATGGGTACTAATGCAATTTAAGGTTGATCGTCTAGCTAGTTAATAAATAAATAAATCCTAAATAGATTAGGGCCTATAATCAGCAGTGGGCTAGAAAAGTATCATGATGAAAACATCGCATCCAGACCACACCTGTCCTGTAACAAAATAATCTGTAGATTGTACATGTATTCAGCGGCAGGTAACGAACCCGCAAACTCCAGTCGCAGACCTTCGTCCGCTACGCCACTGAGGTACGTCTTTCGTCGTTTACTTACATGCTTACAAGCTATACCTAGACGGAGTAACAGAAGTGAGAAGTGTGAAGGCTACATTATAATCGTATATCTTCTTTATAAAAAATGGATTGCTGTTAGTTTGTCTCGCTAAAACTATAGAATGGCCATACGGATTTCGCTAATTTTGTACTTGAAATATTTCTGGAAGTTCAGGGATGGTATAAAAGGTGAGAGCGGTACGAAGTTCGCCGGGTCAGCTAGTCAATCTATAAAAATAAATCCCTATTTCTTACTTCCCTAAAAAATTATCTGAGCGTCTGGTCGAAGCGACGCGTGACCCGAGAGCTGGTGAGTATCTGGCACAGCGCATCAGCTTTGCCATACAGCGAGGCAATGCAGCCAGCGCCTTGGGGACGCTTCCGACTGGTATTGATATGGATCAGTGCAGCTACCTGTAGACTGTTTGCAACAGTCTGCAGTTAGCTCAATTGTTTCAATTGTAAATACTAGTATAATTTTCTTTCTGAATAAAGGCTATTGCCCTAAAAAAAGAAAAATTCCCTTGGTCACGGCATTACGCGTAAACGGCTCAACCAATTTCGCTAGTTCTTTTTTTGTTGTGTTTCTTATTGTCACGAGAGGTTCATAAGAAAGAAAAAATAAGAAAGTTGGGAACATAAATTTCCACGCAGGCGAATCCGCGGGGCGCAGCTTGTCGTAAATATTTTGTGAAGGTCCGTGTTCTATTTTAAAAGGATATTGTTGCCTCCAAGGATGTTTTCGCGCCTCATTAGACCCCGCTAAGTGATTGATCCATTAAATTGGTGTAAGGTCTTTTTACGATGTAAAACGATGATTTGCTGATTGTTATGAAAATACAGACTCTAAATCCTGTTTTGAAAAATAAGCCCTGTTTTTAAGGTTTGTAAAAAAAATGACAATCCCACGGAAATTATTTTTTTATGGGGACACCTCGGCGTCAACCTCAACAGCCTGGTATTGGTCCACCACTGGACGCAGGCCTCACCCATAAAAGGCTTTTATCACATGGGGGTAATGCCCATAATCGTTACGCTGGGCATGCGGGTTGGGGATTGCCGTTCGGTGGTAGAGTTATTCTGCAGGGGGCGCTGCTTCCCGCCCCCGGTTGATATCCCTTAGTCGCCTCTTACGACACCCGCGGGAAGAGTTGGGGTGGTGCAATTCCACACAGACAGACCTCGAGATCATCACACTAATATTATAAATGCGAAAGTTTGGATAGATGGATGTTTGTTACTTCTTCACGCCAAAACTACTGAACGGATCGGGCTGAAATTTTGCATGCAGATAATTCTAGGCCTGGAATAAAACATAGGCTACTTTTTATCCCATAAATCAGTTCCCATGGGATAGAAATCACCTTTAAGCGTTTCCATAGAAACAGCGCGTGCGAAGCCGCGGGCAGAAGCTAGTTTTCTATAAAATAGCGAAAAAAAAAATCGATCAATAATTGACGGAGAAATCAACGAAAATACATAAAAAATACACAGCCGAACGTAGAACCTCCTCCTTTTTACGAAATCGGTTCAAAATAAAAGCGGTTTCTCAAATTAAACCTCATTGACCCGATTTTGCTGGAAATTACAAAGAAAATCCCCTCCGTAGATAAAGCTGGCAATGTTCGTGAAGATAATTGTATGTGCAAAGTTCAAATGTGATGAAGGCAAGAACTCGAATAAGTAATTTTATTTTAGACTAGCTGCGCCCCGCGGCTTCGCCCCGTGGAAATTTATGTTTCCAGCTTTCTTCATTTTTTCTTTCATAAGAACCTTCTAACAATAACAAACACAACAAAAAAGAATTAGCGAAATTGGTGAAGCCGTTCTCGTGTTATGCCGTGACCAAGGATAAGTATTACGTAGAGAACTCTAGTGTCTAGATAAACCTATGTTACATTTAAGACGCTATTAACAAAATGTAACAACCTTGAAACAATAAATAATATCTATCTATCTAAGGGAAATAGGGATTCATTTTATATTTAAGATAGCAGACGTAACCTTAATTTTAAGATTTGTAATACCTAAATGTCAACAAATTATAATTTTAAAAATGACACTTGCCGTTGATTTTCTTGTGGATCCGAAGTCGGACCACTGCTCCGAAACGGATTATTAAACCTTTTCTTGATTATTGTCTTATCTGCCCTAAAAAATTAACTTTCGTGATTTTTAGGGTTCCGTACCTCAAAAGGAAAAAGGAACCCTTAAAGGATCACTTTGTTGTCCGTCTGTCTGTCTGTCTGTCCGTCTGTCAACCCTCTTTTCTCAGAAACGCGTGGACGTATCGAGTTGAAATTACCGTCAAATACTCAAATACGTAACCTCTTGAAGCCGTGATATAAGTTAAACTTCTAAGTCAACGCACTCAAAAGTTACAGCCCCGAGACCGCGATTTCTGCAGCACGATGGAAACGTAGGGAAAATAAAAATTCAAGTTACCAACGCGATAAATACCCGATAAATAAATACGAAATATCGATAATTACGCGATACCCGATAATAATAATAGATGCCGTGTAATAAGCAAACGGCTGTGTGGTGCCGGCTTAGAATTTGCACCACCCCAACTCTTCCCGTGGGTGTCGTAAGAGGCGACTAAGGGATATCCACCGCGGGCGGCCAGCAGCGCCCCCTGCAGAACAATTCTACCACCGAACTGCGACCTCCAACACGCATGCCCAGCGTGGAGATTATGGGCATTACCTCCATGTGATAAAAGCCAATAAGGCGCTTATCAGGGGGAGGCCTGCGTCCAGTAGTGGACCACTACAGGTTGTTGAGGTGAGGTGAGGAAGCAAATTATCTACTTTACTTACTAAATTATGTTTTCTTCTTCTCCTGCGGTCTCCTCAAGTACCCACTTTCTCCATATCTTCTCCAATCTTTCTCACAAAAATGAACAGGTAACTCAAAACGTATAAAAATAACACCTTTTTTCTTCAAAGAAAAAGCCCTTTTATGAAGTCAGTTAATACTTAGAACTAAATAAATGGTTTCTCTGACATCCTAACTATAGAATCGTGAACCTTAAAATCGATTAACATGAATACGTTCCGTGTATCCGATGAATGGCGAAGTGACGGCAACTTCACCACTTCTTAGAATATTATCGGTCGTCGTGGCGCCTATCGATCTACTCGTGACATGCAATGATTGAAAGAAAGTTCTATTCCCAGTAGTTCTGTGCTGTAGTTCAGTACCGATAACTCCAATTTGCGAGGGAAATAAAAACGTCCGAGACATCAATTCACTTTTTTATAATTTCACAAAGCTACAATATCGGATCCAAGACAACCTTCTTGTTCCGTAGCTCAACAACCAATGCCCCCACTGTCAATAAAATTGTAAATCGATTTTAATGATTATTTTGCTGTTGTGCCGAGATAATCTCATAAAAATGCAATTCTCGACTGGAAGTATTAGCAGCTGTCCCACAAAAATAAAAAAACAATGTAGATATAATGGATTATTCGAAGCCGCTGCCAAATGGGTGTTTTTGACATCAACGCTTTCAAAATTTGGCGTCATTTCTCTCACGATGCAAAAGTAATTTTCAACTTAAATACACCTTGAAAATTTGCAAGGGCAGCAACATCCATGTAAATTCTTTGAATATAAACTGTAACTGCACCTGACATGTTTTTTTTGTAGATTTTATTTAATTTGCTTTTTCACGTGCAATTTTCTATATTCATACGCCTGCAAAAGGCAGTTTTGGTAGTTACTAGAAGAATAAATTTAAGGATCTATGTATAAACCTGACACTTTATGACTAGGTAGGTGAAATCTGAAATATGATGTATAATATGTACCCAAATTTTGACCCTAATCTGTGCACTTACTTGCAAGAAGTTGTTCGTGCGTGTGGTCTACACGCACGAACAACTTCTTGCAAGTATAATCATTATCATAATAATCATTTCTAGGCTTTATCTATTCTCAGTCTACGTTCGAACGCTGATTTTGTCTTCTTCTTATTTTATCTTTGGCTCTGCATCTGGTTTGACGCAATTCTGCCATTGTCAGTTTCAAGTTGCGCATTTAAGACCGGATATAAAAATAAAAAGGGTGATCTCTAATTACCGACTACTCAAAATAATGATGAAATCCCTTGTCAACGTCATCTCGACCATGAGATTTAATCACTGATTTAAAAACTGATAGATATCTATGAGGAAAAAATTAAAATAAAGTTAAAACTCCTAGCAAAGTACCAAAAAATTTAAACAACACAGCATCCGCATTGTTTTCGGGGACAATACGAGAAAATTTTACCCCGACTTTGGGTCTCCAAAGCTAAAATAAAACAAATATTTTTCTTCCATTAAGCATTTTAATATTTTCCATTGCCTTTGTCACGGTTTACGAGCTACGTAATCTGCTTTCTATACACAATTAACTAAAATTTCGTACTGACGCGGTTTTTTATACAGAAACAAGTCGTCAACTTCCGGAATTTTATCTATACACTACTAAATACGGCATCGACACCCTACCAGAGGAAGGGCAGCAGATTCCGTCTGTGTAATATTCAACACCTCCGGGATCACCAATCTTCCTGCCGAGCGTGGTAATTATCACAAAAAAAACCCCTTGATTGGGAGTGGGACTTCAGCAGTAGACGTAGGTATTATTGCTGATACGGTATGGTTGTTTTAACTCGAAATCAAACCTAAAAATTAATGAATTTTCTATGTTGATGACATCACACGCGTTGTTTTGTTCTGTTTGATTTCAAAATCATTACCTTTAATTTATTCAATTCCCTTTGAATGAGACTCTAGGTCCGTGTACCGAGGCTCTTCGGGTTTTTAAAATTATCTGAGCGTCTGGTGGAAGCGACGCGTGACCCGAGAGCTGATGAGTACCTATCTGGCGCAGCGCATCAGCATTGCCATACAGCGGGGCAATACAGCCAGTGTCTTGGGGTAGCTTCCGACTGGTATTGACATGGATCAGTTGAGCTACCTGTAGAGTGTTTGCAACAGTATGCAGTTAGCTCAGCAGCTAGTGTTTCAATTGTAAATACTAGTCCTAATTTTATTTCTATTATCGCCAGACAATTTATTGACAGTCTGGTTATCATTCTTCAAAATCCCACATCATTGATAAATCAAGCATAAACATGCTTTTTTGTAGTCTAATCAACGTAATATAGAAACTCGCCGGAGAAGACTCGCCCAACATGTGCAAGTTACTTGAATTGCTTTACTTCACCCAAGAAGCTGTACCCGGAACTGGCCCGAAAGGCATAACATAAAAAACATGAACAATATTTTAAAAGCATCGTTATGTATCTCAGTATAAAAGAACTTTTTTGTTTTTATGAGAAACTACAGAGCTAAGACCAAACCCACTGGAACTTAGTTGACTGCGCCCCGCGGCTTCGCTCGCGTGGAAATTTATGTTTCCCACTTTCTTAATTTTTTCTTTGCTATAAACCTCACGGAGCCCGAGACTTTTCCAACGAATGCAAAACCGTGGAAATCGGTTCGTGCGTTCTGGAGTTATAGCGTCAGGAAGGAAAGCCCGACTTATTTTTATATATAATAAATAATAACAACTTTAAAACGAAACCCAACTTTAGAGCAAAATCATCATAACAGTTAACTTGTTGCCTCTGCATACCTGAGCTAATGGCCTCATATCTCGTGCTGTCACAATCCAACGCGCTGCAGCTTCCAACCCAACTCGTAGAAATATATTTGAGTTACGAGAAGAATATTCAATTGTGTTACAGAGTCCTTGTAAAACATTGCACGTTTGACCTTTTCGGTTTTGTTGCTGAAAATATGTATTTTCGAACAAGAAATGTGAATTTATAGGACATTTTTCACGAATAATTTGGTCTGTTGGTCGGTTTTTCATGGTTAAATAAATTATTGAGTGAACAAATATCCGATTCCTCCTCTTCTTATCAACATGACTAATTAATATCATTATTAGCCCTGGTCAAGCCAGTACTGGGCAAAGCTCACTCCAGACATCACGATTTCGAGCTACCAACATGACTCAGCTTTGGCAAGTTACTTTACTTACGTAAAGTACCTAATAAGAGTTCTTAAAACCTTACAAGCAGATTAAATTGTACTTTATTATAATAGTTGTTTACGTACCTGTAGGTATCATACCAAAAGTAATGTTTGGAACACCTCCATCGCTAGCTAGTCTGTATTCTGTCCAGTCTACATTATCCCACGAAAAAACCTATAGGGATATAATATTTTTTTGCTGTGGAATATAAACCAAAAACCTTTGTGTTTAGTAACGTAAATAAGTAGTGATTTTATATTTTTCTATTTGTTCAGTCTTGTGCGTGCATGCACAAAGGCAATATATCGCCAGCTCTCATAAAAACATCGTAAACAACATCCAGCGTTTCTTCCGTCCTGTTTTCACACACTCACCCTCTAAATCATAGGGAACCGAACTGCGATATTGTGATTTTATGCAATAGTGTTGAGATCTGACCTCCCGTTTGATTTATTCCTGAGAACGACAAAAATTGGCAAAAAATAATTTGGCATAATGCCAACACTGAGCTCCCTCACATACATACCGATGACTCTATATCTGGGGTGACACCCTAACAGGAATATATCTTCGCGTGAGATTATTCAGTAATGTTATTAAGGGGCTATGTCAGCTTAAGCATACAAAGCAATCACCTTGTAAACAATCTTATAAAGCTATGTATCCTATATGTAGGTAAAGTGTATGAATGTGTAGGTATCTTTTGGGCTACCTTCCTATATGATCTAAACACTGCGGCCCTGATAGAGAAAGAAAGAGCCTTTTGTACTATTAAAACTATCGTACCTATCGATAAGGGAATAAACGTTGGTGTTCTACCAACACACACTGGG
Organism: Eupithecia subfuscata; assembly: GCA_963564075.1. NCBI lineage: Eukaryota > Metazoa > Arthropoda > Insecta > Lepidoptera > Geometridae > Eupithecia > Eupithecia subfuscata. Next base: position 1,593,974 of record OY751116.1, on the reverse strand, counting down.
ATCGTAGTTAACCCACCTTACATTCATAATGGCTAGGTACTCAGGAAATTAAACAAATGAATGGGACATTCAAGAAAAAAAACTGTTCTATTTTCAAAACGGACATGATTAAAAAAATGTCAGCACTGAAATGTCCACCGATAACAACAACAAACCGCCACAAAACATAAGTATGCACATTATTTCCAAATCCCATTTCCTAACTCGGTTTAAGCGACGTAGCCTAAAACAGCATTTGCAGTAAAGAGCATTAGCGATTCTAAAATGACAATACCACAGCGGGAACTAGAACGATCCAAGCCGCCCCCGGTCGCTTGAGAATCCTCTTCACAGTCGACTTCAATTGAGCAACATCTGGCAATAAGTTGCAAATTGCCAACTTGCCGCGAGTGGCCAATGGCCAAGTTTTTACAGTTTTAAAGTAAAGTTGAACGTTTTAGAGAAGAAGCGCATTGTTCATTCATCATCATCATTATGATTTTATCAACAGACGGTTATAGAAGCCTCCCGTTTCTGTGTGCCCGGTTTAGTTACTAGGTACCTCGGATTACATATCTGACTCTCGATTAAAATAACGATTTCCGTTGAGTATTTCAAACATGACACAGATATAACAATGAAGTATCATAGTTACTGATTGAACATTCGAATTCAAAACAAGCAAATTACATTCAAAGGTTATTTGTTTTTTAAACGCTAGAATTATGTTTTTCGAGTTTTTCTATGAGTTATCTGATAATTTTAATTACCTTGAAGCAGCCAAGAATAGCTCAAACGATTTTCATAAGTTCTTAGCTACATTTTCTAGTTTTTTTATAGGTACTTATCAATTAATTAGGTCATAATTGTTGTCGCGAATAGGCAGAGACTGTGATGCTGGATACGGCAAGAAGACGGAGCACTATGGTGCTCATTAGGGGAGGCCTATGTACTTACAGCTGTTGACTAATAAAGGCTGATGATCATGACGATGATGATACTACTCACTACGACTACTACTACTACTACGTAATAACGTTAGCCCACACTTGAGGTGCTACGGCTAGTCAGGTGGTGCATGGTAAAATAATACAAGGTGCTCCGAGATCTTTCCAAGCATACGTCACTCACTGTCCACTTGCCACAAAAATGGGAGGTTACGTTCATTAGCCGGTGACTATCAAACTTTTATTGACGCCGGTGAACGCGTTGTTGATCGGATAAGTCTTTAAAATAAAATGGGCGGTTACTCTATCCGTAACTGTAAGTGTGAAAGGCGGTAAAATAAGGTTCCTGAAAAGAGAATCTGTGGCTGAAAAATGTTCCTGCGATTAGATAAATTTCATTTCCAGTGAAAAATTGTTTTATCCATGTGCAGAGCTCATTAGCGTTGCTCAAATTATGGAAACTAAGTTTGAAGAGTTTAATGGAAAACCTAAATCCTAGATCTAGATCTCGAATCTCCCAAAACTAAAAAGTTTGAAAACCACCGTAGCGGATGTGACGTAGGCTTGGGAAAAGCCACGTGACCGTTGTTTCTCGGAGTAGCATAACTTGTATTATTATACCATGAGGTATACCATACATGAGGTATACCTGGTAGCGTTATTGGCAGCGCATTCTCGTACTGAGTAGGCTGCTGGTTCAAGTCCTGGGTCTCCGCCTGGGTCGTTCATGCTTAAGATATAATAATCAAGACATTATTATATTCATTAATTAACGTCACATAAGAACATGACGTTCAATTTGTGGTTTGAGACAGGATCACTGTCGGGGTTAAGATTGGCTTAACCCCACAGGTGTCGCTAATACCTATCCTACCAACACTAATCAAAATTTGAGCAATAGTGCCGGATAAGTCATTTATAACGGGATAATTACCGTGATTTACGGTATAATACGGTATAATCCGGTGTAATAAGATATATGCAGAGAATTTTTTTCATTTTTCTAATTAACAGAATAAAACAATAAAAACTAGTATATACAAGTAAGTACTTATATCTATTTCTTAAAAATCTAAACCGTCATCAGAAGGCCTAGTGCCCAGAATGCTAGCAGCATTGCCACGTTGAATGGCAATGCTAATGTATGACTCTGATTCCATGGAAGATGGGTCGGCCTTTAGTTTGGGATGTATTATTTAGCAATAGTGGCCCGAAATTTCCCGTTTGCCGATACCAAACAATGCCAGCAATCCCGTTTTTAGTTTTGCGGGAAAAACGACACAAAACCATTTCCATGTTTGCTGTTGCGATGAAATGAATAGGGATAGAGAACAAAGTGTTGCCTGGAGCAAATGGCACAAGGACACCTTATTTGTTGCTGTTGCTTATTCCTAGTTTATGTGGATATTGTTTGGTTCCAAAGCTTTTGTTATCTGGTGACTGTAGACTGGGATTGCACGACTAAGCAAGAATTAACATTGCTTTACCAATTAATTATACCTTATAGACTCTATAGAGGAAAAGAGTGCGTTTTACAATCTTACGATTAGACTTTATCTAGTAAACATGTACCAACAAAACTCTTTTGTTTAATAATCTGCAAAAAGATAAAAAATCCCTTGTACTTAACCTAAAATTAAATTTCTTGTTGTTGATTTTTTAACACAATTTTATAGTACTGGTCGATTTGATTTTCTTTAATATAACTCAATATAATATTGTTAACAAAATTATTAGATATCTTTGACTCGATTGAATCCAATTAATCCAAGCATGTGAATTTCAGCTTTTTTTCGAATTAATACCATAATTTGCGAACTCTAAGCTCCATTGGTAATGATTTGTATCAGTTAATCTGCCGTTAGATTGTTTGCAAAAGTCTGCAGTTAGCTCGGTTGTTTCAATTGTAAATACTAGTTGTAATTTGCTTAATATAATATAGTCGTAATTTTTTTCTTTGTCTTTATTAACAAAGAAAGAAAATTGCGATTATACTGGTGATATACAGCTGGAGTAGAAACTTTCGTATATAATTAGGTAGGTACCTACTTACAAAATCCTTCACTAAACTATCAGCTACCTAAATCATTACGCAAGAGCTCGACAAAGGGAGAAAAATACATAAAACTAGGGAAAAAGATCGTTAACCCGTGTACACCAACGGTTATAGCTACTTAGGTATTATATCGTATATTTAACACCTTTCGAACCCTTACAAAAATAACGTTTATGGTTATAGACAGAACCCTTCTCAGATTTTCACGGAATAATTCGTTACGAAAGTTCGTTCGGAAATATATTTATTGGATTAATAAATCGAAAAGCCGTGGGCTTTTCCTATCACTTAGTGTAATCTTTTTGGGTCTTTTTGAGGAGAAATTAAATAAAATGTATTTTTTTTATTTAATTTTATATTCTTCTCAATCCAAGGAAAATATAGAAAAATAAGTAGTACCAGTAAAATAAGAGACCCAAAATGTCTGTTCCTACTCTAATTACTCCGACCAAAACCTATCAAAGTTGAAGATGGGACATTGACTTGCCTAGAAGTAACAAACCGCAATATAAGAACTCTTTAAAAATACGTATTTTATTTCAATAATCCTTAATTTTACCATACTAAAAGCTCACAGTGTTACATAACACGTTTGCTTCCACGCCACTTGAGACTCAAATGTCTGTTTCTACTTTAATTATTCCGGCCAATGCCTATCATAGTTGGGGACGAGACATTGTCGCGCCTAGAAGTTCCTAACTGCAATAATAAAAGTTCCGAACTAAAAATACGTATATTATTTCAATAATTTGCCTCTACTACAAAAACAGTCTTCAGGTTTAAGTCATACTTGACCAATCGCGTCCAGTATGTCGAACTAGAACATTTCGATAATAAAACCGGCATTTTAAGTAAAATAAAATCAGCTCCCATAAAAATAAAAGCTTCAATTCCCCAAGGAAGCGTGTTAGGATGTATACTTTTTCTACTATATATCAATGACCTTCCTAAAATAATTAGCGAACCATCAATTCTATTCGCTGACGATATTTCAATTTTGACATCAACTATTAATAATGACATAAATTTCAATTTCAAATTAACTGACATACTTACCTCTGTAGAACAATGGATGAATGACCACAACCTTGACATTAATTATACTAAGACTAAAATAATGCAATTTCGACCGTTTCAAAAAACCCCCCTTGACATAAACTTCTTATACCACGACATAAAAATAGAATGTGTAAATTCATTTTCGCTATTAGGAATAAATATTGACACGCACGTTAATTGGAAAGATCATATTAATAAAATTAAGACAAAGCTCTCTAGTTTCACATACGCTCTGAGAGAACTTAGAAAGGCAACAGACCTCAAAACTGCCGTTTCGGCGTATTATGCTTACGCTTTTGCCTGGCTCTCATACGGAATCCTACTTTGGGGAAATAGTACTGACGTCCAAAATCTTTTTGTTCTTCAAAAATCGTGTATCCGAATCTTAGTTAATATAAAGAGCCCTGAGAGCTGCAAAATACTAACACTGACATGTATTTATATATTAGAATGCTGCAAATTTATTCGAAAATATCCCAAATATTTCCAAAAAACAGCTGACCTACCGCGACGCTATCCGTCTAGGTATCAGCACAAAATCACACTACCCGAGTCAAAACTAAAAATGCGAAGTTCTGGGCCAAACGCCATGGCTTCAAAAATTTATAATAAAATACCGGATACACTAAAAGACGAGGAAAAAGACCAAATATTTGAAACCAAATTAAAACAATACCTTTTACATAAATGCTATTATGATTTAAATGACTTCTTCAGCGACAAATTAAAATAATAAAATAAAAATACCTACTAATAAAAATGCGTTATCAATACTTACATTGCAACCTATACAATATTTTATAAAAACGTACATATTCACTAAAAACATAAGATATTGAATTATATTTTCCTGCTAAAACCCAACCTGAGATTCTTATAGAAACCCGGTCCACCTCCACTCTCAGTACCTATTGCCACGCCCTGCTAGGGTACCATTGTGTCTCTTATACATTACCTAGATACTAAGACCTAAAAATGTACACAGTGATTGCAATAAATAAATATGAAATATGAAATATGAACAGAGCATATAATATTTGCTTCTACGCCGCTTGAGACTCAAAATATCTGTTTCTACTTTAATTATTCCGGCCAATACCTATCATAGTTGGAGACGGGACATTGACGTACCTACCTAGAAGTTCCTAACTGCAATATAATGACGTTCAGTTCGGAACAAACTTGGCCCATTAGACACCATTCAGGACATTAGCGCCGCTCTCACTTACTTTCAACAATGAATAACGGTTCTCTATTAAGTTAAGGGGTTAAATACACAAATTTCTCAATTTTATAGACAAAATTAACGAATTTGTTTTGTTAAATTGCCGCGGTAAATAATAATAATAATAATGCTCGACAATTCACACAGCATTATCTAGCCCCAAGGTAAGCAAAGCTTGTGTTATGGGTACTAGCTAACTGATATACATAATAATATACGAGTACATAGATAGATATTTTTTATTATACATAGAAAACGACCAGAACACCCTGTAAGTTGCCATTTGGATTATTTGATCATCCCACGAGAATATACTGCACCTAAAGTTTTTTGTTATTATAGTGCGTAAGCCTCGCACTCTGGCTAATTACTAAGAAATCTCATATAATATCGCAATTTTTTTTTCGACTTCGACTTGCGATATTATTTGATTTCTTAGAAAATACTGCACCTTTCCGGGATCAAAAGTAGGCTATGTGTTAATCCAGGATATAAACTGTTTCGTTAAGTACTTAGGTACCTTTAATCTAAATCCCTTTAGGTGTTTGAGTGTAAAGTAGTAATTAGCAAACATACACACACACACAAATACAAATTTTAATCTTATAATATTAGTGTGGCATGCTTAGAAATAGTAAAAAAACATACAAATCATTGAAAAACTGAGCCTGTTTTCATGGCCAACTTTGACTGAAACGATTTCATCATCAAAGCGGCAGTGGTTTTTTTGCAAAAAACAAACCACTTTTGATAAATCAGAGTACGGTATTACTACAGTACTGTATCTGGAATTCCGACCCTTAACATTATGAGCAGGCGATTCATTGTACTATTTTTTTGTAAAACTGTGTTATGGTGTTATTAACCTCTAGATGGACCTGTATTATTGATTTTCTAGATAAGCCTGAAAAAACCTGTCTCCATTTTTTTTATTCAAATTTAAATGAATAACGTACACACATTATGTTTATTTATGAACCTACTACCTACGCTCTAATAAGTAACTTATATTATTTGCCTTTAACTTTATAAAGGGTAGATTAGATTACAAAGAACAAGGTCACCTAGATGGTTTTGCATCAAATTGAGCGCCATCTTGGATTCCACAACGTTGCATATTCATTCGAAGAAAATAAAAACGATATGCATCAGATAATTTCATATATACGCATAGGTATGTGCTTTGCTAGCCACACCGAGTAGATTGGGTAGGAAGATTTTCGGCGCTATAGGTATTTACACATTCGATTTTTCCTAATTATGTATTTTAGAAAATTCCTTTGTTTCTTAACAATATAAGAGAAAAAATCCGGTGTGAAGATCTACCTGGCCTATTCACAAAAATCCTGCATAATTATGTAATAAGTAAATGTATTTTAATATCTTAAATTTTATTTACTTGTTCAAATGATAAATTAAGTTGATTTTAATCTCGTCTTTATTTTAGATTTAAGCTCGCGATCAAACTAAATGTCTTATTAAATTAGTTATACTAAATAATTGTACTTAGTATTTTTAAAATTTATAACAAGGTAAATAGCATAATGGACTATTATTTTGGTAGTTGGTACTTAACTAATAAGCTAGTTTCTAATTTACTGACCTGATAATAACAACCACCTTCAACCAACTGTAACTTTCACTGACCATAACACTTTTCATTCATAAACTATATTATTTCACTGATCTTATCAAATTAAGTTTTCATTTTCCCAGTCTCCATAAAACTTATTTTCTTGAAACTTTTTACTCCTAGAAAAAAACAAAAAAGAACACTCAATTCACACATTCACCTGTCAATGTCATGATTTAAATTCCGAATTCCTTGAAAGTTTTGCGCGGGAATCGACGGCGGTTTGGCGGGTAACTGCGCCCGTGGAAACCTTAGCCCTACTAGCGTTTGAGCGGGAGATCTCCCGCTCAGCTTATGCGCAGTTTGATGCGCGAACTCTAAGACTGAAACCTCTTTTCAAAATAGTTTTTAATTTGGAGTTCTAATAGGATCAGCTTCAGTCACCTTTTGAGCTTCAGTTTTATGATTTTCGGTAATATACGACGCCAGTTACCAAAACAGAATATAAAAGTAAGTATTATTCGCCAATAAATAAATAGTTAGGTATGGAACAACATTTGAACTTAATAACAATGGGCCAGGTTCCGAATATTGGTACATATTAACCTACATCTTTGTATTATGAAAAATACAGAAACACCATTGATCGATTTTTTCTTTCTATTGTGATGTGCCAAAGCTGACTAAAATAAAAAAGCTTATATAAAAAATTTACCTACCTAAAGCCTTTAAAATTTACCAGCTCTATCATCAGTGGAAATAAAGCCAACTCAGCTGTATGTAGAGTCTACAGCAGCTACGTATCCTCGAGCCGATGATGTTATCTCAACAGACTTTAATATTTTCTTTCAATTGAATTTTGCACATCTAGCGTTCCAATATACGCTTCTCAAACAATCGAGAATTATATCATTAGTCCTATAAGTGTGTAAGTGAATATGTTTGTGAATTGTTACTAGTCAGGGTTAATTTAATTGTGTGGTGTGAAGGGTAATTATATCAAATATCATTAATGCTTAGTGGTTTAATAAGTGCTTTGATTTCATCAATACTGTACGTTCACACCGCAGCTGCAGTAATAAAAACGTATACGATAAAACGGCCCTGTAAAACGAACTGAGGTAGAACGTACCCCTATTCAGCTCACATTAGGGGCAGATTTTGCATCAACCTGAAAAAAAGAAATGTGACTGCAACACAGACAGGTCACTCCAAGCTTTACATATGTAGATATTAGGTAGGTAGGTACCTAAAATTTAATTATTTATGGGTATATTCCGTGCATCGAGATAAACATGCGTCGCGATTCCATAGTTCACTCGTACTATTTATCGCGATTATTTTCCTTTTTTTGCGACGTTTCAGCAGATTTCCGCCGTAGTCACGATGAATAAATAAACACGATTCAATTTTCTTACATACCTGATGGTATATAATACATGCTAAATTCGATTTCGCTTACCGAAGCTCCATCGTTAGTGTAAATATTATATTCTCTGGCTCCATCAAGTGTCGATGTCAACCTACATAGTCAAAGTCATTACCATAACTTCGAATAGAAAGTAGGTGGAGGGAAACGTAGAGATCTTTTCTTAAATTCGACGTACGACACATCGGCTCGTTGGTCTAGGGGTATGATTTTCGCTTAGGGTGCGAGAGGTCCCGGGTTCAAATCCCGGACGAGCCCAATTTTTTTTTCCGAAACCTATACGTGTATTGTTTTTGCATTTTTACAACAAACGTAGGAAACTTAAATAGCGAATACCAAGAATTTACACAAACTAATGTAATGAAATATTTGGAGATGGTCCGGTTTTAGAATTCCGGTTCCACAGCTCATATCGCATTCACGGGATAAAGTTAAGGGTCGACTATACCTACCTCTTAATTAAGGGTCTTTGGTTTATGTTTTGTGTTCTCTATTTGAAGCGAAATTATGAGAATAAAATGTAGAGTCCCTACCCTACTTGTTGGACTCTATTCCCTATAAGTATTCATAATAATCAAATACGTAACTTAAAACACTCAAAGAATTAGCATGATGAAGTGGCAGGGGGACGGCCTTATCTCGCGAAGAACCGACAACCGCTGGGGTAAACGTAAAGCGGCAAACGTAGTGTAGGACGCCAGGTGGGATGATGACTTTCGAAAGACTGCAGGCAGATGCTGGATGTGGCAAGCTGAAGACAGGGCGCTATGGCGCCATTAGACGAGGCCTTTGTCCAGCAGTGGACTAATATAGGCTAATGATGATGAACTTAAAACAGTTGCCAATCGGTGTTATTTATTAACTTTTAGTCAGTGTGTGGTGCCGGCTTAGAATTTGCACCACCCCAACTCTTCCCGCGGGTGTCGTAAGAGGCGACTAAGGCATATCCACCGGGGGCGGTCCCCTGCAGAACAATTCTACCACCGAACTGCGATCCCCAACTCGCATGCCCAGCATGGGGATTATGGACACTACCCCCATGAGACAAAAGCCAACAAGGCGCTTATCAGGGGAGGCCTGCGTCCAGCAGTGGACCAATACAGGCTGTTGAGGTTGAGGTTGAGTCAGTGTGTAAACTACTACCATTATTGCCTCGAATATTTCTCCCGAGCAAAACAATGCTACGTCTCTAAGAGCTGTTCGCCATTTTATTTGCAGTTTTGTCTTAGTCCTGTTAAAATCATGAAATTCTTAATTCATTCTAAAGCATACCGCGTTACCCTTCTTAATGTAAAATTGAGCTATTATGCTCAATAGAGCATTTGATTTGCTTAAATAACATTGTGTAGGACGCCTACCTTAGTTGAAAGAGCAACAGATGAAGAAAATATCCAGGCTAGTGTAGGCGTAAAGTTTAAAATGAGTAGGCGAAGTTAGTTTTGCCTCTAAACGGCAGCTTAAATACGTGGGATGGGATTTCTCTGCACTTAGGCGGGCGTTGGTACAGTTTGTTTTTTTATCAAAGAAAATTATAATTATAGAAACAAATTACAACTGGTATTTTCAATTCAAACAGTTGAGCTAACTGCAGACTGTTTTAAGTAATCTAGAGTACCTAGGGACTTATTAAATTTATCAACAATAATAGAAGGAATTAAGGTGGGTACTGTCCTATTTTTTAGTAGAGTTCAAAGGTGAATTGCAGCGAGGCTTCAATTTTTTTATGAATACAAATAGATTAAATGAAAAATCTTGCACTTTCCAATAATTTATTTAACTTAAAAATAAATAAGAAACGGTAGTCGAGAGATTCATTTGAATTCTCGTCTCTAATTGGCTGGCGCGACCAAGTTCGAAATAAATGACATTTCCGTAACTTTATCAAAGTTAGTCACAGACAAAACTTATTTATCGGGAATCTTCTTGCTTCTGTTTTAATTTTCTTATTTCTCTAGAATTTACTGACACAAAAGTTGGTTTATAAAGAAACTTAATTAAAACACTAGTCTACGATTAAAATGAAATTATCGTCTACTAGAATATATTTCAATTCAAATTAGTTTAAGTACCAACATAACACGAAATCTACCTTTTAAACGTGTCACGACAGAAAACTGTAAACATGATATTAACAGTCTTGATTTTTATTTTGTTTTCTTACAAAAACTTGCATTGATATTTTTTTTTAAACTAAGTACTTACCTATGTAAGTACTGCCTTAAATAACCCTGTTTTAGCCGGGGTGTGTTGTCAGTAATGATACATTATTGAAAAGGTTATTCTACAAATAACATTGTCACATTTTTTAGACAAAATGTATCTAACAGAACATGACAATATTCAATTCTCTATTCTTATGTAGGTAAACATTATTCCTATCCCACATACATACATAATTGTATTTGCTGGATAAAAACAATTGTTTACCTTTAATTCTAATTTGTTCTGTAAATAAAGTCTAGCCTACCACGAAATGCTTACAATTTGATCAAATAATTGTATTACTGCTGATCTTAGAAATCAAATTAGACGTACTTTGATGCTCATCACAAATGGAACAAATAAGGCCCTGTACACACGAGCGACTCACGACCTGCATTCGGGGCGTTCGACGTTGTTCGGCCAGTCGCAGACGTTGAGCTTTGTGTTGAAGACTGTACCTGAAAGACAGCTGAATTGCTTGCCTTCGCCGTTTACGCATCGCCAGTACTGAAAAGATACAAAAAAATTAAACATCGAGGGTTCCGTATAATTATAAGACCTTGTTTCTTGCGAAATATCATGATTCTAGGTCAACGGGAAGTAGGTACCCTGTAAATTTTGATCTAGGGCACGAATAAAAAAATATTTTTTGTAATTATACTACCAATTTATAGAATATTTCCCTTTATTTTTGCTATAATACCTTGCTTCTCGTCAAATTTTATGATTCTACGTCTACGGGAAGTTCCCAAAACGTTTTGTGTGCATGTGATTCCGTTGGAAATTTTTAAATGTTCGGACATAAACGGCTGTAAATTTTGATTGCGTTGACCTAGAAGTTTTATTTATATTGAAGCTTCAAGAAGTTGCATTGATGTTAATTGCAACTCGATACCTCCACGCGATCCTGAAAAAAGGGGGTTGATGGAGGGACAGACGACAGACAGACGGACAACAAAGTGATTCTATAAGGGTTCCTTTTTTCTTTTTGAGGTACAGAACCCTAAAACTCGATGATGGTTCCGTTAATAACGATGTGCTATGATCTAATTTAGTTGTTTTTTTTTTGCTTTGCTTGCTGGCTCTATGTACGGGTGTGGCAAGATGTTCTGTAGTATTAAGTACCCAGTACTGTAGTAGTAAGTATGGGTATCGGTGTAGTATTATGCATGTTATATTAAGCAAAGACCTTTGTAAAAACATAGCTGTAAGTTTTCCGAAAAGTTGTAAAATAAATAAATAAATAAAATAAAATAAAGTAAATTTTCAGAAAAGTATGAATGAACACACAGTTTATTGCATCAGGCAGACATTCTTACCTTATCGCAATATTTCTTATCAGCCACGTAATCCTCTTCGGAACTGCAGACATCTGAGTTTTCTATTTCATTTTCCTGAAAAAAAAACAATACTAAGTATAATTAATTGAAATATACAGAGTGCCATAGAAAGGGTGTAGCCGAAAGGGGGGGGATTCTGAACCCCGATCAACTCGTGAATAACAATTTATAAAATTTCACTTTTTTTTCAAAAAATCTACTATTCGTAAGACTATTCGTGTTCTTTTACACGTACTCTTGTATTATTTAACTTGACAAAATATTTCACAATTGTTTTTGCTTCTTTTTCAGCAAAACTAAATATTCTGTCATAAAATTATTACAAAAAAATTATATAACTTCAAACAATGAAGTTCCAAAACAATAATTAAGAAGAATATACGTAAAAGAGCACGAATTTGAAGAAAAATATCGAAATTCAAATATCGTGGAACAAACGTTGACCCATAGCATTTAAGCATAATTATTAATTGAAATATCTAAACTTAAATGTCAATTTTTCTAGGTTCAACTCTATAATTTCCTCGCATTTAATAAGCCACAAAAAATTACCGTTGGTGGCTCCTCAGGATTTTCCGGCCGCTGCACACTATCGTTGTCGACCTCCACCGCGGCTGCTGTGGTCGCCTGCGTGGTGGGTCGCGAGGTCTGAGTCGCGGCCTGGGTCGCGGCCTGTGTCGAGGGCCTAACCGTCGTGGTGGTCGGAACCGGAGCCCCCTCGCCCAGGTCCGAAGGCGTCGACGGCGGCCTCGCCCATTCCGGCTGATACACAAGATACCGACATGAGTAATGGCCCTAGCATTTGTTTTCCCGAGATTTATTACCGACATAACTGGGACTCAATTTTTGTCGGTTTTATTAGTGATTTGTTTGAGGTTTATTCAGAGATTCTTATTTCTTAGAAATGAGGCTTTCTGGGGTTGTTTATTCGCTGTTTCATGAGTTAGGGAAGTCCTACGTGGAACAACGGAATAACAGAGCTAATTTGAGCTTTGACTTCAGTTGAAAGGTTAGACTAAGTACACGTCTACTATATGGGTATCGGAATATATTTACAATATGCCGGTAAGGTGTGTCCACTGTCGACTGCTTTCGGATTTAGCTTCGGCAATATAAGGTGGATGTATAAGTGGCTTGCAAGAGATCGCTTCTAAGCGATAAGGCCGCCCATTGTACTTGTGTCTAATGTAATGTCTCTTGTATTGTATTTTGATGGTGTAAAATAAAGATTTTTTGCATAGGTATTTTCAAAGCGATCGGTGTCGGCAGATATGCTGATAAATGCAAGTTGCACCATTGAAATCAATACAAAGCCACACATCCTTACGCACCGTTACCGATCCACGGGACGCGTAAGTTTAGCATCACAGATTTAGCACATTTTAACAATAAAATGTATTCATCATCATCATCGTCAGCCTGTATTAATCCACAGCTGGACATAGGCCTAATGAGCGGCATAGCGCCCTGTCTTCAGCTTGCCAGTAAAAGTATTATTGGCAAGAACGAAATATTAGAAACTCTCCACACATTGGTGTTCTTGCAACACAATTAAGGTTCGTAGCTTAGGTATATCCGTAATGAAATCTCCACAAGTAATTTTAAGTGCTATAGGATTAAATTTTGAACACAAAAGTAAACATTACCAATTTGACTATTGTTGTTTCGGCCTAAATATGTTGACTTGGTGATATTGATGTTGAGAACATCTCGTATTAAGATTAATACATAAATGGATTTTAATATAATAAGTGAAACAAAACGTTGAAAACTTCGAAGGTACCTTCGACCGTGAAAATCTCTTACCGTGGGAGTAGTGTTGCCCGACTTGGGCGGAGGCACGGTATAACTGCTCATGTGCTTATGAAGCAATTTAATCAGCGGGTTTTTCTCTCCACAGAGTCCTCTGAAATCATCCATATCAATAGCCCAGGTCATTGCCCCCAGGTATCCTTTCTGCTTGATCCAGTTCATCTTGATCTCCACACTCTTGGGGTCTTCATATCCGACCCACTGTGTATCCTTGTAAGCGTAGGGACATTTGCCATGATTGTCCCATTCCTTGGTCCACTTTGATTTCTCAGTGTCCACTACGGTACAGATCTGAAAATAACGATTACTTACGCTATCAGAACACATAATTATAAAATATTCACGGGTAAATAAACGGGAAAAATCCATACCAATATTATAAAGAGGAAAGATTTGATTGTTTGTTTGTTTGTATTGAATAGGCTCCGAAAGTACTGGACCGATTTGAAAAATTATTTCACCGTTAGGAAGCTTACTTTTCAGGGAGTGACATAGGCTATATTTTATCCCGGAATTCCCACGGGAACTGGAACTACGCGGGTAAAACCGCGAGGCGATCGTCTAGTAGTTAAATAAACGCGATAAATAACCCTGAATAATTATAATAATGAGATCTGAAAATGTTTTTTCGGTTAATTAAAAAACTAGAGCCATTTATTCGAATTCATTTATTATTTGCCCGGCTAAGTGACTTTTATTTCCATTATTGCTCATTTATTCTCATTGAAACGCACCTTAAAGTCTGCACGATAAATGTTAACGATAACAAAAACCAATGTGGAACGGAAATCAATAGTTCAGTTCGAGGTCCTTCTAGCAATTAAATTATAACGTACACATAAGTTTATTAATTTAGTTTGCAACTCATACTATTCGAGACTACAATACCGGGTCTTGGGGCTAGATGATGCTGTGTGCATTGTCCAGCATCAAGTATTTATTTATTTTATCCCTTGTGCAAGCCCTTTGTTACCCACTATACAGGCTGCAAAGTTCTAGCGCAGGAACAGACTGTGTTTTTCGATTGGGTACAATAATTTAAGACTAGGATTCGATTTGCAACACAAATAACGTTTCAACTTACGCAGACTAATAGATAAATCTAAAACGTCGAATATGCGCGCAATCACCTTAAATAAAGTATAGTTTATATTTATGGAATAGTTTAAGTTTAGCTTTTGAGTATTTAATAAATATGTTTTGGTTTAAGTAATCGTTGCTTGTCATCTAAACTTTTTTATTTAAAATCAAATATAACAACTTGTGTTACTAATAACTTGTGCCATTAGACAGGCTTTCTGTTATCCTGCTACACAAGCTGCACAGTCCCAGTGCGGGAAGCAAACAGATTTTTTTATTAGTGCAATCTGATGTACTACGTTTATAAACTTAATGTATCTTCACAATTGTACTCACTATTTCTTAACAAAATAAATACGTTTTCCTTTCTCACTTTACTATTTATATTTATTTGGCGTATGAATTGCCAACTCTAAATCTGCCCAAGGATCTTAAGAGTCCTCTTGTGTATTTTAACACTATTAACGCGATCACCAATCTACCTGCCAAGCGTGGTGATCATGCCAAAAACCCCTCCTCGTTTGGAGGAGGCACGTTCACCAGTGGACCTGTGTGGGGTAAACAATCACCTCATAATACGCCCAGAATCCAGTAGCATTGGTGTAGGGAGCAGGGTCGCCACCGCCAGCCTCCTTATTGATGTAAGTTCCGAGTCCGTAGTTATTGTTGCCTGCAGACAGGGTGAAGGAACGCCCGTAGAATGGGATGCCGACGACCAACTTGTTGGTGGGGCAGCCCTTCTCTTCCCAAAGGTGGAGACCGTCATTCTGATTGAAGAAACTTAGGTGTCAGTTCAGATGGCACAAAAACTAAAGTTTAGTTTACTACTTTAGTTTGACAGCACATAAAATGATGCCGTGCCTTTCCTAACGAGGGAAATCTATACTAATATTATAAAGAGGAAAGATTTGATTGTTTGTTTGTATTGACGAGGCTCCGAAACTACTGGATCGATTTGAAAAATTCTTTCACCATTAGGAACCTTACTTTTCAGGGACATAAGCTAGATCAGGGGGCTTTTCAGGGAGTGATATATATTTTGTCCCGGAATTCCCACGGGAACGGGAACTAGGCGGGTGAAACCGCGAGGCGATCGTCTAGTAAAAGGAATAAAAAGGATGACATTATTTTAGTGCTTTCGAATCAGTTAAGTTCAGTTTTCTAGTCACCTGAGTTGACAATAATTACTGGAATCATAAAAATATCGTGGGCAGCCGACAAGCTAAAAATACACTGTCGGCTGCCTACAGTTTACTGAAATCTCGCACCGACCTGTCGATCTGTGTCGCCGACTTCGGTGTGTAGACCTCAAGTAAAAATCAAAAAGCTTCTGTTCTCCTCCATTACAATCATTTAGAATCATTTATTAATTTGTTTACATGTTGTTACATTACTCTTCGGTCTTAGGTAATAAAATCCGGAGTTAGTTGGACCCACTACACAGGCAAAGGTTCGTGGCGACTCTGTGACTGAAAGGGTGTGTAAATGTATAACTGCACCCAGAGTCCAGAGTCATAACGTTAACACATATCCCACCCCCGCGGTATGCGATGCGTATCTGGTAATTTGCGTATCTGGTAATTTGCGAAATCCATTTCTGGCCATCCGCGTATAAGGTAATTTGCGTTTCTGGTACTATGCGTCTGAACGACTTGTGTTGAAAAGACACAGGTTGTACCTAATTGGCAGGGAAAACTGAGGCCGGTTAGATATCAAAATTTTCAAATTGTGACGGAATCCCTTTTGTTATTATTTATTTTTGGATCAGGAGATGCCGAAGGACATGCCGAAGTTTCCTATTTTGTTCCATGGGCATAATTTACTTCCGAGAAAAAGAATATTAGATTGTAGAAATTATAACTTAGGTATTCCGAGTATACGTAATTCCTTATAACAAATTGACTGCAGTGATTGGGTTTGTTTCCCTGAATTCATAACATGTTAGCGTGTAGTTACGAGACATGTTACGTTGTTCTGTGAATTGTTCTACTGCTCCTACTTTAACATGCTATTTGTTGTTTTAACATAGATATAAGTAAAATTCTGTAGAATATGAAACGTTCTCCCAGCGTTAACTCAAGAAATGGCCTGTGTTGTGTTATCACTAAATGCAAAGACAAGATTTTTGCAATCTTTTGCAATATAGTTACATTGCAAAAGATTAACCTAGACCTAATGAACAACAAAAATGTTGCATGAAAAGACATAGGTACCGAGACTGAAATGCGACCAAGACAAAAATATGCACGCGACGAACGCCGGCGACGCCGCCGGCACGACTATTACTGAGGTGGGTGGACCGAATTGGACCTATTTTGAGCGTTCCACTTTCGAGACGCTAGTACCTACCCAATCTCCCGAATTTTTCTTATATCAATGGGTTCTAAACATTTACTAGATATTTCTAACTAAATTGTACCAAGAACCCAATCATCAACTAACTTATGCATCTTTTTAAGTAGGTATATCAGTTGTCTAGTATCCATAACACAAGCTTTGTTTAGCCAAGCTAAGAGAGAGCTAGATAATGTTGTGTGAATTGTCCAGAATTATTTATTTATTTTTGAGTACCTAGTAGTTTTAAATTTGAGGAGTTACGAGTAAGTATCGCATATTGTACCAATCTCGCATTGTATGCTTCATTTGTTTTCCTCAAGTTTTCCCAAAGATCGTTACATATTCTTATATCTATTTGCCACCGATTTAAAAAATATATAAGAATATGTACCGATCATTTAGTCAAATATCAAAGTGCTTTATTTCCTTTAGACCTCACAGGAATCTATACAAAAAAATATATTGAATTACATATATTTTAAGGTTTTGTTATTATAGTGCGTAATCCTCGCACGCTGGATTTAAAATTTTCGACTTTGACGGGGCTTGAACCCTTTGAGGAGAGGACGCGGGTTCAAGTCGAAATTTTTTGCGATATAATTCGATTTCTTACATATTTTATTTTTATTTTAGGATCTATTTAGGTACTTTCAGATGTCATATTAGGACCGTACACTCTAGAGTCCGCTCTCTACCGTACTTATCATTTAAGTTCATGTCCCTGGTAAACTTACCACATTGAGTTTCTCGTAAGCCCACTGGTCGTGAGGTCGCTTGTAGAGAGGCGAGTGGACATCAGCGAAGCCGGCCCAGTTGCCTCGGAGATCGTAGGACATCACGTGGATAGCGTCGAGTTCCCTGGTAAATAGAATGAAAATAGGTAGGATTTTTCAGCTAATGCGATCAAAACATTGGAAATGGGAGTTTTATCGCAAATAAACCCGATATAAAACTGTGAATAGGTAAACCTAAATTAAAAATAGAAACATATTTCACCATGTTGTGTGGATTGTCCAGCATTATTTATTTATTTATTTATTTATTTATTTATTTATTTATTTATTTATTAATTAATTAATTAATTAATTAATTAATTTTATTTATTTATTTATTTATTTATTTATTTATTTATTTATTTATTTATTTATTTATTTATTTATTTATTCATTTATTTATTTTGAATATTTGATTTCTTAGAAATTACCCAGAGTGTGAGAGCTTACGCACTATAATAACAAAAACCTTGGACTTGAGCAACGCGACACCTCTCGTCTATAAAATATCAGATTATCTAGAGGATAAAAAAGCTTGGAACGGCTTTTGCTGCAACTCGAAAAATAACAAATAACAGGCTAAAGGTTTCTTCGTCGCTTCTTTACTTTAGTCTACGACGAGACAGAAATCAAAAATATCACTTTATTTCCGTGTCAGTGTTTAGTTTTTTATTTTGAAGTGTACATTTATTGTATTTATGGAAATAAAGAGTTTTTGATTTTGATTATAAATGCTAAAGTTTGGATAAATATTACAGCTGCTAGTATTTTGTAACATTTAAAAACGTTTTTATGTGCTCCAAGTCCAAATAGCACTCAGCGCATCCGAAAGGAATACGCTTAGCTAATTATTTGGTTAGATAAAATACTAAGAAAGCTTTTCATGGACTAGGGATCCCGAAGCTCAGAAAATCCACCCAGAAGTATATAATCTCATAAAAGCCTTAAAACAACCCTTAAAACTGAAAGCGGGCGTAGGTTTAACAAAGCAAATATTTTATAGATATAACCTGCGTACATAAAGACTGGGATTGGGAATGACGTCATCTCTAATACCCCCTTTGATTTCAATCTGAGTCCCGCTCAGCTGGAGAGATGTCGCCATTTTCCGTACCATTCTTTACTAGTATCTGCACGCGTTGTTTCTATGGAAATGTTTCAAGGCTATTTCTAGCCCATGGGAACTGATTTATGCAGCCAGCGTCTTGGGGACGCTTCCGACTGGTGTTGATATGGATCAGTTGAGCTACGGAGCATGGGATAAAAAGCCACTATAGGATAATTAGCCTAGGTTTGTTTCCAGGGCTAAAACTAAGGAAGAGGTAACAAACATCCATCCATCCATACATCTATCTAGATGATGCTGTGTGGATTGTCCAGCATTATTTATTTATAAAAACTTTTGTATTTACAATATTATTGTGTTATACTATGTAATAAACTCGGGTTATACCAAGTTCCCATGAAAATGTTAGGTTTTCAGTAAGCAAGATGTACATTTAGGAATTGCTCTTCGCCAGGGCGTCATTAAACACGAAGACTGGTTCATACAAATCCATTCGGTAGTAAAAGTTCACAACAGGAATAAAGCTACATTATCAGAGTTGTTATATCGGAAGTAGCATTTCTTTGAACAAATAATTTAATTGGCATATTCTTAAAGAAGAAGGGAAGTATTAGAAAGTTGAAGAATTTATGAAAGTGGAAGTGTTGCATCTGTGTTTAGGATAAATTGGATTTAGTTTTTGTTTGTAAGGTGACTTGATCAATAGTTTTACAAATCGCTTTTAGCTATAAGACCGCCCATTGTGCAATTGTTTTTGTATTGTATTTTACTTTTCTGTTTTTCTCTATCTTAGTGTGCAATATAGAGTATTTGTACCTATTGTAACAGTCTTCTTAGCTTGTTTGAAGAAAAACGGTGTAGCCGTTAATATGACATTTAGTTATTTATGCTGTTACCCGCGACTTCGTTCACGTGGAGAGGATTAAGATGTTGTCTGGGTAGGTACATTAAATAAAAACCTGAAAAATTCTACATTCTAGAACTAACTACTTGATTTGTCCGTCTAATTTGTTTATTGATTAAACTTTAAAATCGTGTTATTATAGTTCATACTAGGTAGTACCTAGCTACTACCTAAGATAGTCGTTAAAGATTTTTTTAAAATTTCTCCTTTTGTTACAGACCGCGAGCGGAGCGGAGTATTCTGCACACTTGTATTTCCACCTTCCACCTTGTATATATTTCTTACTCTAACTTAGCTACATTCTTAGTTCGTGGCTCCACGTGGGGTTTACGTTTATAGCTCATAATAAAAATACCGTATACGAGTGATTTGTAGCCGTGACACATATGATTCAATGTTATGAGCTGCTACAAGTTTTTTGAATTTACATGACTGAATTTACTGTCTGTGAAAAAGGTTTTCAAACCTGGGAGAGCCTATTTACGCTGTAGGTAATTCACTTTTCTCCAGAGCCACATTTGATTTATCTTTTTTACAGATAGCATTTCCACTGAAAATATATTGTACCTACCTTAATGCATATAATTATGTGTTTATTTAATCATTTATTAATGCAGAAAAAAATTTAATCTCAGGAACTACGGTTTCATATTTCGAAGAAAAATAACGTTACTAGGTACGTCCGACTCATTTCTGTCCACTGCTGGACATAAGCCTACCCTAGCAGAACGCTCTGTCTTCACCGCATCCAGCATCCGCAAGCATTTATTCGAGGATCGTCCTGTAGCATAGGGTGTCCTACACTAAGTTTGCCGAGTCGCGGTCTCCACTTAGTAGGTCCTGTCTGCGCCGGTAGTGAAAAGATAAGCTTGACCGGGGCAGACAGGAGAGAAATATTTTCTGCCTGTCCCGCGATCTTACAGAATTTTCTCGAACCGGGGCAGACAAAACCTACTCACTCAAGAAAACCGAACAAAATGATCTTCTCAAAATGAATGAAACTTGAGTTTTTTGCTAAATTTTAGCTGGCAATATTTTTTCTTCGCGTGTTTTGTTTGCATATTTTGGTAAAATCGGTATATGTATTTCTAGATTTTACTTTGCTTTGTGAACTAATAAATAAATAAATGAATGAATTATTCTATTATTAATCAAAATACTATCTCGTTCTACTCACTGGCAGAGCTCCGGAACGTGATACCCTTCCATCAGCCTGAAGTTAGCGAGCGGTACCGCCGCAGTCAGCTCCCAGCCCTTGTCTTCTCTGATGAAGGCTCTCTTCAACTCTTGCACGAAGTACAGGAACCTGTCCTTGTCGGAGAAGGAGCCGCCTCTGTCTGCCGCACCAGGATACTCCCAGTCGAGATCCAGACCGTCGAAGTTGTATTTGTTCATGAAGGCTGTAGAAAATAATTGAAAATGTGTTTAAAGCATAATCTTTATTAACAACTAGCTTCTGCCCGCGGCTTCGCACGCGTATTTTCGGTATAATAAGTTGCCTATTATCTAAGTTAGGCTTTGCTCTAAACGTGCGCCAAATTTCATCTTGATCTGTTCAGTAGTTTTGAAGATCCTGAGGAACAAAAATTCAGATTTCTCGTATTATTTTAGTAGGATGAAAATTACAATCAAAACTTGCTTAGTTTTCTTGTAAATAAACAATAACTAGATTTTTTCGCTAGCACCGTTCCAAAAACGTATGCTTAGTCCTTCTCCTATGAACGCAAAACCCTTTGCCTTCTTTGAAACTTCACAAAATGGCACGCATTGCGCCCTCTTAAACGAAATCCTTAGTTCTCAAGATAGCATCTAATATCTAGAATACCTAATCTATGTTCATGTGCCCATCTCAAACAAGTGTCCCAAAGCTAATCACATTGATTAACAAATTAACAGTCGATGTTATTACTTTGGGTCCGTTTTATGTGCGTGAACAGCCTTATAGCAATCATAATAATTACATCGTCTTCAATTTACGTAATGCTTCTTGAAGACTGGACGATAAATTGTAGCAGAGTGACATGGAGTAAGTAAGCCGTTAATATGATGAATGATTCTATCGTGTTCGACCCGAGAACCATCAAAAAGCTATTTTTAAGCGATCTATATTGTATTGAAAGGAAGCAGAGGAAATTAATCGCGGAAGTGTTTTTAATGTCACTATTTATCCACCTGAAAAACGAGGTAGTCATTTAATTGCAATTTTGTTTTAAATTAAATGTCCAAACGGTAGGCACGAGAAGAACAGGAGAACTTTTTTTTATTATTTTTTACTTTACATATTTTGTAAACCTAAACCGGAGGACGGTTTAAGTTTACAAAAAATACATACAAAACAACCGAAAATATTATCAAGAATGATCATTTGAGTTAGTGTTTTTACCATCATTATGAACAGCCTGAGTTTCACCAACTGTTTTTCTCATCAAAAGGCATCCAAATTCAAAAATTCTTTATTTTGCTACACAAAAGATGTCGGTAAGTACCTACAATTGCAAAAGACATGATCTTTTTATTAAATGAAAAGACAACACGAAAGTGATATTTTTTATTTCTGTGCTTCGATAATACTACAGTAAAGAAGCGACCAAGAAACCTTTAGCGTGTTAGTTGGTATTTTTCAGTCTAACTACGGTCCAACGGTTGGTGCTAATTTGATTTATAATTTAAATGGGGTTACCTGTAGATTGATTGCAGCAGTGTGCACTCAGCTAAATTGTTTCGATTGTAAATATTTAGGTACTTTTAGGTACTTCTAATTTGTTTCTTTATTCATTACTAGCTGCATTCTTACTACCGTTGTCCTATTACCCGTTTTCCCGTAGGAATGAAGCATTTTCCCGCGGTAAAAAGTAGCCTATGTTCATCAGGAATAATGTGGGCTTCTAATAGTAAAATAATTTTTCAAATCGGTCCAGTAGTTTCGGAGCCTATTCAATACGAACAAACAAACAATCCAATCTTTCCTCTATTTGATATAAGTATAGATTATTTGATTGTAATTTTCTTAAAGTTTCTAAAATTAATTATCTGAGCCTCTGATCGAAACAACGCGTGACCCGAAAGCTGATGAGTACCTATCTAGCGCAGGGCATCGGCATTGCCATACAGCGCGGCAGCGGGGCAATGCAGCCAGCGCTGCATCGTCTTGGAGACCTTTCCGTCTGGTATCGATTTGGAGCAGTTGAGCTACCAGTAGATTGTTTACAACAGTCTGCCGTTAGCTCAACTGTTTCAATTGTAAATACAGGTCCAATTTGTTTCTATCCTTTGATTGTTTAATTGTTAATTTTCTTTAATAAAATACGTTTCTGAGCACATAGATAGGTACATATAGCATATCAGCTTATATCGTACTTAGATCGCTATATACCACAGACAAACCATTCCCATTAGAAATGATTTATTACGCAGAAATATGGCAATAATTTGCAGAGTCTCAAAACAAAAGGCTTTCAGGGATGGAATAAAAATTCCTGGTGACGTATATCCCTAAATTCAGCGCGTGTGGTATTCCGCCATATTTCAGCAGAACTACCTACATAGATGAGAGATAAAAATTTAATTAATTTTGCGAAAATTCCACTTAAAACGGAGATATATCTATCTCCATCTCTAGTTATAGGCATTGACACATATGTTTGGATTTAGGATGTATAAATGTTCGCATCTTAATGCCAAAACTACAGCACGAGTCGTGCTGAAATTTTGGTAGTTTTAGGCCTGTCAATGTTATAGACTGTGGTAGTTTTAGGCCTGGCAATGTTATAGACTACTTCTCATAATTATCACGAAAGAACGCGTGCAACGCCGCAGGAGGAAGCTAGTAACATTATACATTTTATATTTTTATATTTTTTATTTTTCATGATTTTTTGCACTTTGCACGAAGTTACATAAAATGCTTTGATGCTTTTAGGTTCTTTCAACGAATTTTCCGAGACTTAATCAAAGGAGTTTGAAGATTTTGGCCCAAACCTCGGTCACCATTTTGTTTTTTCTTACCAATCACCACGCAGATATTCACATACGAAGAAAAAAATATAGTTAAATTCATCTGTAAATATCTCGGAAACCAGACACCTTACTGATATTATTTCAAACATAGAGTAAAAACTCGCTGCTGTCTCAGCAGAGGGATAGTGTCATTCAACAATTTGACAATTTGTGTAACCAAAAACCGATCCATGTGTGTTTTGACAGCTCGTATATACAGTGCCCTCACTCACACATTCATATGATTGAATGTTGCAAGTGAATAGCATTTTCCCTAAAAATTGGGTAACTGAAGCAAAGTTCCCATTAAGAAAACACTTCATTGTTTTTATCACCTACCTTTTTATTTTTGATATTACATTATTTCAATTTACCGAAGGTTTCAATAGTTTATTGTAAAATAGCAAAAATCTAAAAAAATCTATGAAAGTCCATTTCCATCGTCTTGTTTTTTTTTTTTTTTAATTTTACCAAATATCAGCCGGTACCTATGGTTACTATCATTCTACCTAGGTCAAACGACAAAAAGTTTTTACTCCAAGTCTGCAAAATAAGATCGGCTCCGATCATTTTCGGAACAATAATTTAAAATAGACGGTCAAGTGCGTGTTCGGCCACGTGCAGTGTAACTAGTTGCACGGTTCATGGCCTATCAAAATCAACTTATTTACCTGTTTTACATATACCTACCAAAGTACATTTTTTAAGTTGATTATGATTAGGTACTCAGCTAGTAAAGCATACTAAAGCTGTGTAGTTTTCCTTTTAAATTCACACCACCTGGCATTTTTTTCACAAATAATAATGCCCAACTTATACAAGTACCTACACTGAACAAAAAAACAGATTTTTTCCTACGATTTCTTCAGCGTTACTAGTAAATATTATTATACCCTTGCCAAATTACAGCATTCTAGTACTATTAGTCTCTGGACTAAGCTGCGGACGGATTGACGGACATGGTGAACTAAAAGGGTTCCTTGTTCACGACGGAACCCTAAAAAAGAACATGTGCACGTGCAGATATTGCTACAGATAAGGTGATGGGATGGATTGCAATTTTAAATTTGAGTTTATTGCATTTGCTCCCCAAATATCTGAGCGCCTGGTCGAAGCGGCGGCGCGGGATCTGAGAGCTGGTGAGTATTTGGCGCAGCGCACCAGTATTGCCATACAGCGGGGCAATGCAGCCAGCGTAGCGGGGACGCGACGACTGGTATTTATATCGATAAGTTGAGCTGCCTCTAGATTGTTTGCAACAGTCTGCAGTTAGCTCAATTGTTTCAATTGTAAATACTAGTTCTAATTGTTTCCATTCATTGATTGTAATTTTCTACGTAAAATAGTAATTTGAGTATATAAATCTTGAATCTACTCAGAATATCGTCGAGTGACTAAAAATTCTAAAACTGTGATATTCCGCGTAGTTTGATTCCTAAGTCCTAACTTGAGGGAATTCCACCCTCTCCTCTACTATTTTATATACCTAAGTACTAAGTAACAAAACCTGGGTATTTTTTTCCCAGTGCATTGCAA
This sequence comes from Eupithecia subfuscata, assembly GCA_963564075.1. Lineage (NCBI taxonomy): Eukaryota > Metazoa > Arthropoda > Insecta > Lepidoptera > Geometridae > Eupithecia > Eupithecia subfuscata. Next base: position 1,568,660 of record OY751116.1, on the reverse strand, counting down.
CATTTTCTCGAAAATGGTGGACGAAATTTTTAAATTTCTTTATGAGTTTTGATGACTGTTTTAGGCAAAATTACAAATGGAATATTAGTACTTACCAGTGGAATAAGATATTTGCGGTATTATTTTTCCTGTTACTGGTGTTTAAACATCCTTGCACCGCACAACACATCATTTTTATATTTTTATGTGAGAGCTGCTTTCCGTCTCATTTGAAGTATTGTACTAACGGCTCAAAATGAAAATTGCGACGGTCCGTCGCAATTTTTTAGACTTACCTCGTTTGTGTCAACTATCATTCTAAGTCTTCTTCTTCTAAGATTTCAAATGTATTTTTTATTTGTTTGTGTGTCCTCTATCCAAATATATAAATTTAGTGTGCGCGGCAATTTCGAAAACAAATAAAACTGATAAAGCCAACCTCTATATACAATCGGTATACAAAAATCTTCAAACTTTTTTAAAATTAGTCCGAGACTAGTTTTCTATTCACTTGTTTTTCAGGCTCTGATTCTGTTGACAAATCTTTATATATATAATTCTTCTGTGAGTGTGTATGTCACTGAACTTCTCTCAAACGACTGGACCGATTTTGATGAAATTTTTTGTGTGTGTTCAAGGGGATCTGGGAATGGTTTAGATTCACAATTTTGACTGGACCGATTTTGATGAAATTTTTTGTGTGTGTTCAAGGAGATCTGGGAATGGTTTAGATTCACAATTTTGTCCGCTGGACAATGTTTTTTTAATTAAAGCGTGCGAAGCCGAAGGCAGAATCTAGTATTTTTATATTATTTTGCTCTCCTAACGTCAGTTTACTAAAGTGTGGTAAACAAGAAACTTATCTAATTTCTCCATTTCCGGATTTATTGTTTTCCTTATCATAACATAACCGCCCGTAATCCATGCCGCTTCGGAAGAACATGACATACTTTACCTTATCTTTACATTGTTTTAGCTTTCTGAGCGTGAAAGGATTATAAATATACCTACTATTTACTTGCCGTGGCTTCACACGCGTTTCTGTGATAAAAATTATCCGAAAGACAATATTATAAAGGATTATTTGAAAATTCTAAATAAATACATGTTTGCTTTTTAGATACAACATTTTAAGTCAGAAAATATTTAATTAAACATAGTTCCATGGTAACGTTATTAGGTTTAGAAATAACCTAAAAACATTTCCATAGATTATCTTATTATTTATTTAATTATCTAGTACCCATAACACAAGCTCTGCTTAGCTCGGGGCTAGATAATGCTGTGTGAATTGTCCAACGTTGATATTCATATAGAATACATAGTTCCCATGGGATAATATTTCAGCGCGATCCGTTCAGTATTGTTTATTGTTTATTTGCTTAGTAACTAACACGATTTTCAAAAACCAATTACACTAGTTACATAGGGTGAAAAACATCATTTATCTAGTCTAAATTAAAATTATTATAAAAATTGTAAAACATTTAAAAAAATAAATCCATATAGAGTAATAAACATTGAAAATTAAATAGTCGAACAATAAGGCAAATAAATAAATTAATTGAAATAATAAATAACATGCTCATAATGTTAACATGATTATTACAAATTTAAAAAATAATTTCAAAAACAAACAGGCATCCTTTCAGTCATCACTCTCGCAAAACCACAGGCATACCAACATTAGATTCTTCCATTCGTCTGCGAAGATATCGCAGTCTGGGTTCTGGTCAAGAAGTCTGTTGAGCCTGGCGAGGGTGCGAGGCAGAGGAGAGTTGGCACGAGCGACAGTTCTACTGAAGGGCACAGAGAAAAGTCTGTGGCTTCTGTTGCGAACGTAATTATTAGGGAGGTAGAGCCGAAACAGAAGGTTGTGCAGATCAGGAACGTCGATCATACCACGGAGCACCTTGCACATTGTTGCTGTCTGATCGTACGCTCTTCTGGTCTGTAGGGAATTGTACCCAAGACACCCTTGGAGAAACCTAGTTGGGTACATATATGGGTAATACCCAAATTCTCGCTTGTACTGAGACCTGAGAAACGCCTTCTGAACCTTTTCCAATAACAGTGCATACGTACTTTCGTGCGGGTTCCAGACGGAACTGCTAGACTCTAGCTTGCTCCGCACTAGAGCCCCAAACAGAAGCCGCACAACACTGTCACTGCGAAAGTCTCGGGCGTTTCTCAGCACAAAGCCAAGTCTTTGAAAGGACTGCTTGGCGACCGTAGTGATGTGGTCGTGAAAAGTGAGTTTTCGGTCAAAAGTTACTCCTAAATCCTTGATTACCGTTACTCTAGAGATCATGTTGCCATGAATCGAGTAATCAAAGCATACCGGGTTTTTCTTTCGACCGAAAGTCATCACGGAGCATTTGGAAGGGTTAAACCCCATCTTGTTGTCGATACACCATTGACATACCGCGTTTACATCAACTTGAAGCGCCTCACAATCTGCCGTGGAACGTACGACAGTGTAGAGTTTCAAGTCGTCGGCGTACAACAGACACTCCGCGTGCTCTACAACGTCTGGTAAGTCATTAATCATTAAATTAAAAAGCAAGGGACCTAAAATAGAGCCCTGACTTACCCCTGACCGCGTGTGATAGGGTGCAGACTCATAAATTCCAAGTTTAACATACTGCTGGCGATCGCGCAGATAGTCGGCGAGAAGTCTGAGAAGATCGGGCGCGAAGCCTATGGCGCTTAGTTTGGCCAGCAGTATGTCATTATTGACCCTATCAAATGCTTTTTGGATATCGAAGTAGAGCACGTCCACCTGACAGCCGAGATCTAAGTTACTTGAGATGTACTCTACAAGTGTCATAAGATTGGAGTTGACCGACCGCTTATCTCTAAAACCATGCTGGGCATTGCATAAGAAAGTCTTGACTTGTGCGTATATGATTTTGTGTAAGACGTTTTCAAGTACCTTAGCGGGAGAAGACAAGATGGCGATTGGACGATATTCCTCGACAGCAAGTTTATTCGAGGTTTTTGGGATCGGTGTTACCCTTGACACCTTCCACTGTGCTGGATACCTACCTGTCCGTAATGCCAAATTAAAAATGTGATACAGTGGGGTTACCAAGCTTTTACTAACTGACTTTATAAGAGCCGGTGGCACGGCGTCCGGTCCTATAGAGCTTTTAGCTTTTAACTTTTTAATTCCGTAGAGCACATCTGTCGCCGTAAATTCAAAAATATTTACGTAGTTGCTGTTACAGCTCTGGTCACAGCGATTAATATGTTCAGCGTCTAGCGCTGGAATATCGGTCAGAAAAATACTTCCGAAGAAACTGGCAAACGCCTCAGCTGCTGCAACACCCGAACACGACTCTCCTTTATAAGTAACATTGGCTTCAAACCCACCCTTAGCTCGCAAACTAGAGATATGCTGCCGTAGTTTTGTCGTTAAAAAGTAACAAATAACATCCATCCAAACTTTCGCAATAATAATATCGCTGTGAAGTTTGATCCTTTATTACGTGTATGATGCGATGGGACATCTTTCTAAGCCAATTCTGAGATAATGACAAATGAAACCATCGATCAAAAATTTCCGGCCGGCCCCCCTTAGATGCACAATGCGCGCCCTGAAAACGTCAGTATCAAAAGGTATCCCATTTGGCATTTTGGGATACCTTTTCAACTAGTGTCATTTTAGCTCTCGGACCGAAAGCATGGTCAAGTGCTCGTATAAAAAATGCAATAATCGACCGACCATGCAACAGAAAACGGATGGAATTTCTTATTTTCTGTAAGTTTAAATGTAATTTTTACCTGTGTATTGTGATATGAGCCAATTGAGCCTTAAATACTTGAGAAATCAGCATTAAATATTGTTGTTGGGTTTGCCTATGTAAAAATATTTATTTTGTTCTAAGTCGATGAATGGAGCGGCTATTGTTTCTAATTATTTGTGGTAAGTTGTAAGTGATAATTTTTTTTTAATGAAAAGACATTTAAAATAACTGGTTGAGGTTTATAAAATAACTAGCTGACCCGCCCTCAATTTTATTTGCGTGGACTCTCTAATAAAAGAAAGACTACCAAAAGTATTAGATTTAATCAACTTAGTATTTAATTTTTAGTTACCCTCGAGATCCTGTGCGTTGGGAAAAATGGAGATCCATTTTAGCACAACAGCGATGTGAACCATATTTTAAACCTGGCCGTGAAGGCCTCATTTGTTCCAAGCATTTTAAACAATGTGATGGCTATAACACCAAAACAGGCATAAGAAGACTACGTAAAACAGCGGTTCCTCAAACAGTATGTCTATTTTATTTAAAGCAATTGTTTTAACTATTTTAGCTTTACATTTAATAATAATCGTAGTTAACAGGAACATTGAGCAACTAGCATAATATTCCTGATACTAGGTAGGTACTTATTATTTTATGTTTTGTTGCATTGTGGTGTGGATTGTATTGTAATAGTAAATAATAATAAATAATGTGTTCATATGGCGTAAGTTTAAAAGTATTTTATAAGATCCTAGTTGACTTGAAATAACGTTTTTTTTGGCCCATAGAAAAACTCCTACGAAGCCGCAGGCAGACACTAGTTCTTTTAAATTTAAAGTTCCTGCCTGAAATTGTATTTTAGGTTTATTTCTCTAGCTTTTGTTAACATATTTATATTTTTGTATGTCCGAAATGACCCTTTTGTTTGTTGACTGTTGCGTCGCTAATTTATAGTTGTATCAATAAATGATTCGTTATCTTTACCTAAATTCTGTTGATTTTATAATCCTTATAAAAATAAACAATGCATTATTTTTAGGTACCTTCCTACCTACTTACAAATTAAAATAAAATAAATTCGACTCCACTAATCTCTTGTTCCGCATGCAAAAAACTTGACAGGCTCTGCGCAAACTGTCTGCGTCAAAACAAAACGTGGACACTTTTGAGTGTCATTCTTGTAAGGTTCTAGGTATCTACGGGGGAGGCCGCATACTTGATCGATGAATGAAACAGATAACGAGTGCCTGCCTAAATGCGAAGATTTCATTTGTTCGGCAATATTGCCGATGTAAGACAAAAACAAATGAATATCTTTATTATTTCGTTCGTCTAGCCGTTCAATCGAGTTTAGGTGTAGCATGACAAGTAAGGGGACAGTACAATACAATACGAGGGAGATTTTTAGCATTTAGGTACATTTTAGCACTACCAGTATCATCATACTTAAGCTTCCTTGGTCGGATTTTACCGGAATGAAACGTCAAGTGCGAGTCGGGCTCGCGCACTAAGGGTTCCGTAAGACCTTGTGTCTTGCCAAATTGCCATGATAGGTCAACAGGAAGTACCCTATAGGTTTTGTGTGCATGTGATTCCCTTGGAAAATTCAAAATATTCGGACAACACAAGTTTTGAGTGCGACTTATTATTGACTTAGAAGTTTAATTTATATCACGGCTTCAAGAGGTTACGGACTTGATTATTTGATGTTAATTTCAACTCGATACCTCCACGCGTTCCGTACAGACAGACGGACAGACGTACAGACAGACGGACAACAAAGTGATCCTATAAGAGTTATTTTTTTCCTTTTGAGGTACGGAACCCTAAAAACGAACAAAGCAAATAAGTCAGACGCGGGATGAGTTTTAATCAGGAATATCGAATCAAATAGTGATATTTTTTTACGGATGAACCGATTTTCGTTTATTTTTTTTTGTGTTTAATTTCATCCCGACTGTTCTTAGCCAAGTTTCATGAAAATCTGTTCTGTCAATAAACGTCGGTTTAAATTTTTTTTTTTTTTTTTTTTTATTGTTAATTTTATTCTGTAGAATGGTAACACTGTATTTTTAATAGGTTTGGAAGTCTAGGTAATAGGCACCAAATGGCAATGAATAGTTTAGGTGATAGGTACATATCTTAGGTGATAGATTAGTTTCAGTTAATTTATTTAAAAAGTTTGCTTGTATATTATAATAACTCAAAGACTAAGTTTCTGTTAGGTTTATTTTGTTTTGTTACATAGAATGTATTTGTATAATGTATGTTTTGTTGGATTAAGCACTATTGTTATTTAGAATTACGGGGGTGACATGCCATGTTTGGCAAAACCCTCATGCACCAAATAAATGATTTAAAAAAAAAAATATAAACCCAGTGTTAGATTAATATGAAACTCACCAACGACACTTCTGACGAAGGCCATCCTCGTGTTCTTCTGCGCCACCATGTGGGAATACTTGGATCCGCCTTCTGCCCAACCTCCCACTGCGACCATGAACTTGACATCGGGGTGCTTGGAACGGAGGGATGTGAACTTCTTGAAGCCTCCTTGGTCTACGTCGAGCTGGAACAGAAGTTGTTTTGGTTAAAATATGAGATTAGCTACTGATATTAAATGTCTTAAGAGTCAGTGGCAGAGACAACGCATTCGTTTTAAGAACGTCGTTTTGCAAACGCTCTCATTTTCAATGGTGATGGTTGTTTTTTATTAAAAATATATTGTTGAAAACGGACCACGTGGATAACTATTATTATAATTGACGACCTCTGTGGCGCAGCGGGCGAACGTCTGCCTTCAACGCAGGAGGTTGCGGGTTCGATTCCCGCCTCGGGACAAATGTTTGCACGATCTACAGACTAATATGTCCAGGGCGTTCTGGATGTTTTCTATGTATAAAAAATATCTATCTATGTAGTGTATTGTATTAAGTATATCAGTTATCTAGTACCCATAACACAAGCTCTGCTTAGCTTGGGGCTAGATAATGCTGTGTGAATTGTCCAGCATTATTTATTTATTTATTTAATTATTACTAAGTGTCTTCTAAAATATTCCGTCAGTTAAGACCGTTCTTTTAAGTCGGTTGCAAAGTCAACTTTAACAAATCTCCAAAAGGTAGGTAATCTCGATTTGGACGCATCTTGAAAAGCTTTACTCAAACAATGCGAGTAATTTAAAACAGATTTATCCCCAAGAGTTCATATATATACATTTTTCACCGCGATTTTTTCAGTTTCCAGCGTTTTCTTTTTTTTCTAATCAGCCAGTAAAGCTTGTACTGCTCACTATTAAAAAACTTTTATGCACCTGACTATATTCAAAACAAAATACAATACAATTAGGTACCTATTATAAAAACTAAATTCATAATTCCGCAAAACACGACAGTAATGAAATTGCTCGCCGCCTTTCGAGTAAGCCGGAAAGGCCTACTTTGCTCAAAGAATATTGTCAAAATAATGTACAGATTTCGTATGATAATTATTTGAGTAAAGATTTAAATTAAAATAGGACCTTACCTCAGGGTCAATAATAAGAACTTCGTTAGACTTCTCAGTGACGCCGATGAAGGAGTAGATGATATGCGTGCAGAGATCCACCGGGATGTCCTCGATGCCGTACCGGCCCACCCCCGGCCGGTACACCGCCCAGTTGCTGAAGTAGCAGACTATGCGAGCTTTGCTGTCCTCTGCTGCTGCAAGGGAAAATGAGCTTTAAAATAATTTGATGTTTTTACAAAAACGAATGTCATAATAATAATGTCCTCTTGGCCGAGTTTCGACCACGGCGGCCAGTCTCATCGGAGACTAGCCAGATGTGTAGGACATATTATAGTGCACAAGTTTGTGCGCACAAAAAAGAGCCTAAACGTGTTTATTCGTTTCTCCCAGCTTTAGGCTTTAGGTATAGGTATAAGAAATCAAATAACATCGCAAAAATTTTCGACTTCGACGGGACTTGAACCCGCGTCCTCCCCTCAGTACGGGGATGTGATAACCAACTACACCACGAAGTCAAGTGACGTGGGAGTCGAAAATCTCTGCGACATCCTACGGTCTTTTCGCGCCGTTAGCTCCACCTACAGGGGAAACATTGAAGTTTATCCAATCCTGTTCAAAGACTAAAGTTACATTTAGTTCGTTTGACGAGAGGTGTCGCGTAGCTTAATTCTAAGGTTTTTTGTTATTATAGTGCGTAACCCCACACTAAGGGTAATTTCTAAGAAATCAAATAACATCGCAAAAATTTTTTATGTTATTTGATTTCTTAGAAATTACCCTTAGTGTGGGGTTACGCACTATAATAACAAAAAACCTTAGAATTAAGCTACGCGACACCTCTCGTCAAACGAACTAAATGTAACTTTAGTCTTTGAACAGGATTGGATAAACTTCAATGTTTCCCCTGTAGGTGGAGCTAACGGCGCGAAAAGACCGTAGGATGTCGCAGAGATTTTCGACTCCCACGTCACTTGACTTCGTGGTGTAGTTGGTTATCACATCCCCGTACTGAGGGGAGGACGCGGGTTCAAGTCCCGTCGAAGTCGAAAATTTTTGCGATGTTATTTGATTTCTTAGAAATTACCCTTAGTGTGGGGTTACGCACTATAATAACAAAAAACCTTAGGTATAGGTATGTTTTTGTTCTTGAAATCACAGGCTCTATGATTAATAGCTGTAGGCCCTCTAAGGCTTATCGTGTTAAAACTTTTCAGCAAGCATCTACGATCTCCATTTATCAAAAGTTGGGAAAATGTAAACACAATTTTGGTATTTTTATTTCCAAAATTGCTTCTTTCATCGATCAAGTTAGTCTTCGTAAAAACGTGTGATTCGCATGAAAAATTATAAGACATTTTTTTCAGTCAAAATTGTCTCAGTTTATAGGTGAAGCTATTTGTAACCAATCATTTGACAACATTGAAAATATTTTTTTTTTAGGCAAAGTCCATAAATTTTGTATGAATTAGATTGCTTTAAGGTTGTCGCAGATCTGAACGGCACACCACAAAAATATGCATTAAATAAATAAATAATGCTGGACAATTCACACAGCATTATCTAGCTCCAAGGTAAGCAGAGCTTGTGTTATGGGTACTAGATAACTGATATACATAATAATATACGAGTACATAGATAGATATTTTTTATTATATATAGAAAACGACCAGAACACCCTGAACAAATATGTGCAGATCGTACAAATATTTGTCCCGAGGCGGGAATCGAACCCGCAACCTCCTGCGTCGCAGGCGGACCTTCGCCCACCGCGCCACAGAGGTCGTCATTCTAACATTCTTAACATTTGGTAACATTATATAGTGACAAAGTGGCTTACTGCAAGCTTCAAACGACTGGCCTATACGCTGTCAGTTATCTAATGCAACATAAAAGGCATCTAAATGTTACCTACGCGTTAAATCCCATATTTAAATGCCCATTTTTTCTGTTGGGCGGCAGCGTTGTTGGACGTGTGTGAGCCAACCTTTATCTTCCATATAAAAGAACTCACAGAAGATAGGTAGTTATTAGATAATAAAATGAATAAATAAGGATTCTTGTTAGATAGTAAAATAAATAGCGGTACCTATGTATATTGATGCGATTCTTGCCACTGCTGCAATAACCCTGAGTGGTTTCGCGAATGCAGTGAATTTTCTATAAACTTTCTTTGTAACTGCTTTCCAAAGGAAAATGCTAAGAATAACACAAGCAACTGAGAGCTTACTTATTTTACTTATTCATTATTCATATTATTCCGACTGGTGTTGATATAGATCAATTGAGCTACCTGTAGACTGTTTGCAACAGTCAGCAGTTAGCTCAATTGTTTCAATTGTAAATACTAGTATAATTTTCTTTGTGAACAAAGATGTTAATTTATATTAGCATTAACAAGTAATAAAACGCCTTTTGCTATAATCGCAAAATAGAAATGCAACTTTGATGCTTCGTTTCCATGTGAATTTTGAAATATCCTTTTAAATTGAAACTTTCAGAACTATCTTAGGTTTTTTCTAACGGTTATTTCTATACTAATGTCATTAATGCCGCGATATTTACCATGTTTTGAGTTACTTTGAGATTTCACGGAATAATTGAAGTCAATGCGAGTGACATGCCCGTGAGTGGGTTTTTATTGGCAGATATAAATAAATAAAAAATAATGCTGGACAATCCACACAGCATTATATAGCTCCAAGCTAAGCAGAGCTTATGTTATGGGTTTTAAGAACGTCGTTTTGCAAACGCTTTCATTTTCAATGGTGATGGTTGTTTTTTATTAAAAATATTGTTGAAATCGGACCACGTGGATAACTATTATTATAATTGACGACCTCTGTGGCGCAGCGGGCGAAGGTCCGCCTGCGACGCAGGAGGTTGCGGGTTCGATTCCCGCCTCGGGACAAATGTTTGTACGATCTGCAGATATTTGTTCAGGGGTTCTGGATGTTTTTCTTCTATGTATAATAAAAAAATATCTATCTATGTAGTGTATTGTATTATGTATATCAGTTATCTAGTACCCATAACACAAGCTCTGCTTAGCTTGGGGCTAGATAATGCTGTGTGAATTGTCCAGCATTTATTTTTTATTTTTTATATTTCCTTACAATGGAGTTTCATAGTTACAAAAATCCCGTTACTAACGAAGTTTTAACAACCATGATAGTTTTAAATATTATGTATTCTGGTCGCAAACTTAAATAATTATGACAGTTTGTTCCGCCCAGACAACCAAACTAGACTACCACGTGGAAGAAATTTTCCTCGGGGACAACCAGTTACCTGCGCAGAATTTTATTTCCATCTACACAACTGCTTGGTAACAATAAAACTTTTAAATCCATCATGGTTATTAACACTAAAGCTCAAAACTCAAATCATGGTAAATATCCCGTGGTTAATTAATGACTTTAGTGCTTGGTAATTAGCTGTCTCGGTGTCGACCTCACTGGCGTAGCAGACGAAGATCCGCCTGCGCAGGAGACAAACGTTTCTACGATCTATGTATGATATGCGCTGAACGGATCGGGCTGAAATTTTTATCATAATTTGATCCTGAATGTTACTACTTTTATAACTTAAGGTACTCACATTCAACAGCGGTTGTAAAGGTTGCCAGGATGGCCAACGTCGCTAGTAGAGCTCTCATCTTGCACCTGTAAAAAATATACAGAAATTATTAAAGTGGATGAAGTATTCAAGTCTTTATTTCGCAATCAAACTGACGAACTGTTATGGATTGTAATTTATACACCTTTGTATTGCGCAGAGTTAATTATCTAAAATCATCACCAGTTGGTTTTTTCTGGCTTTTTAAATTTTCTGCGTTCTTAATAAGCAATCTAGCCAGCAGACGCTATGCGACGATTGTAACCCATTTGTTGTATGTATGTTAATTCTCACTGGGAGATCAATTTGAGCTTTAACTAAGTCTTTTCTAAGTTATTTTACTTTAGGGCCAGACTCCACCAAAGCGGAGACGGGACAAGCGGAGAAGAGATATTTAAGCAACAAATAGAGCGTCGCTATTCAGTTATCTTGTCTCTGCTCAGCTTCACCGGAGATGTATCATATCTTTATGCGCAGAAACAAATAAAGATCGATGCGGAGATGCGATCTGTGCCTCGCAAGCTGCAACAAATAGAGCGTCGCTATTCAGTTATCTTGTCTCTGCTCAGCTTCACCGGAGATGTATCATATCATTATGCGCAGAAACAAATAAAGATCGATGCGGAGATGCGATCTGTGCCTCGCAAGCTGGCGACGTCACGAAACGGAGACGAGAAGAGATGTGAGCAGCGTACAGAGAGCGGCGCCGCTTGTGCATTAATCTCAACAAACATCAGACGCTCGCCGCACGCAGCTGAGCCGCTCTAGCCAGCACGCATCTCCGCTCTAGCCAGCACGCATCTCCGCTTTAGCCAGCACACATCTCCGCTTTAGCCAGCACACATTTCTGCTCTAGTCAGCACACATCTCCGCTTTAGCCAGCACACATCTCCGCTTTAGCCAGCACACATCTCTGCTTTAGCCAGCACACATGTCCGCTTTAGCCAGCACACATCTCCGCTTTAGCCAGCACACATCTCCGCTTTAGCCAGCACACATGTCCGCTTTAACCAGCACACATCTTCGCTCCAGTCTAACCAGTACGCATCTCCGCAAATTTTCGGTGGAGACTTCCTAGCTGAAAAACGACTCCGCTTCTGACATCGCCGCACATCTCCGCTTTGGTGGGCCTCAGTCCTTTGTAATGCAATCTTAGTCATTACTCCACGCCTCTTAATCATTATGGCGCCATTATTAACATCTCATGTGAAGAATGCCAGGTACGTCCTTTATAATGAGCACTAGTTTCGCTCCACTAGAAATTCTTTGTCGTAAAGGATAATAAACTAATGCTGTTCAGGGTTCCACGTACTTAAAGGGAACCGGACAAAACGTGGGACGGACAGACAGCAGAAGGTTAGTAGTAACCAAGCCTCTGTCCATCCGTCTGTCCAACAGTATGCTGTCTCTCAGGGAACGCTACAGCTAGATATTAATTTTTTTAAAGAGTTTATTTATTTTTATTACCGCTAAACATTGATATAAGTAAATTCTGTAGATATGGTACGTTCTTCCAGCGCTATCTCAACAAATGGCCTGTGTTGTGTTACAACAACTAAACGCAGAGACATGCTATTTCCAATCTATTGCATACCTACAACAATGATGGAAAGACGTATCTAGACCGAAGTGCGATCGAGACAAGAATACACGCGAAACACGTAAGCCGGCAGCGCCTGTCCGACTATGACTGAGGTGGGTGGACCTAATTGGACCTAATTTGAGCGTTCTACTGAAAAACTAGTGCCCAATCTCCCGAATTTCATTCACATGCATGCCGCTAAAACAACAAATAATAATAAGGAATTGAAAGTTCAGAGGGGCTACGCTATTCACGTGATTTTTTCGGCGTTTTTGTTTTATGGTACGGATCCCTTCGTGTGCGTATCCGACTTGCACTTGGCCGAGTGGATAAATAAGTCTACACTTGCAGTGACGTCATTTTAATTGCATATGCTGCAACATACTGTTTTTTACGTCCCTGGATAATCGCTGTGTGTGGATGGATAACTGTAACAAGTAACGGGTCATCAGGGTAAATTATTGTTAGAGAATTGGTCTCTATCTAGTTATTTATATACAAGGTTATTGAAAATTCACTGACATTGCACGAACTGCAGGTATTGCTCATCATCACGAAAACGTTCGTCAAGACCAGTTGTCAATTTTTTTTTGGTAAATCACATCCGATGCAAATTCGAAACACGTTTGTCCAAAACCCAATCACTTACTTAAGACCGATCTCCCACTCCCACACCCACAGTGGGTTGGAGTGGTAATTCAGGGCAGAGCTGTTTTTAAGTTGAGTTTCAAATAAGAACAATAATTGAATGGTACAAAAAAATGGGTATATCTAAAATGGCTCAATCCCTGAAGTCCGTTGGGCTATGTATGTCATAGTGAATGCATGTACACATTGTTTTAGTGTGCGTAAGCTCAGAAGCAATCAGTCTCGCCCGAGACGCGGTCCGGGTCACTAGTGCTCGTTGTATTCACGTCAGATTTTGGTAGCGAGTACCGTCAGCATGACAACTAAGCGCAAAGTTGTTCGTAGTGAGGTAAGTTAACGGACTTCGTGAGATAGAACAACTCTACCTCCTAATTAAGAATTAAAACGTAGCATCTTTACAAACGTGTTCGTGATGATGGGCAGAACCTGCAGTTTAAGCAGTGTCAATGAATTACCAATAACCCTGTATATCTAAAACCTAAATCTTCTTAAGGCAAGTGTGAATGATGCATCGTCAGTCACATCGTCAGTTTCCGTCACATGAGATTGTGGTTTGTAGAAGACAACAAACGAAGGTGTATTGATTATATGAAACGTTTTATATTGCTATCTTGTTTTTCATCGGCTGTGACTATGCGATAAAAATGTTTTAGAATTCCTATAATAGCTGGTCTTTTCAGCCAAAAAAGAATTGCTTAGTTTACTCACACCCAGACTGATAATCAAAATAATAATTCGTTGATTTTTATAATAATAACTAGCTGCGCCCCGCGGCTTCGCTCGCGTGGAAATTTATGTTTCCCACTTTCTTAATTTTTTCTTTGCTATAAACCTCACGGAGCCCGAGACCTTTCCAACGAATGCAAAACCGTGGAAATCGGTTAGTGCGTTCTGGAGTTATAGCGTCAGGAAGGAAAACCCGACTTATTTTTATATACTTAGTAGATAATTTTAGCCTGGAGTTACCCCACTGCAGGACTGTTTTTCACTGTACCTAAAAATTGTATTTCATACTAAAAACAACGTTAAATAGGTGCCGAAAAAAAATCCTCTAAAATCCGCACCGGAAAATTAAAACCGGAATTTTTCACGTACAAAAATATTTATCAAACAACAATAGCGTGCGCAACTCAAAGTATTCCCGTGCCGGACAAAAAGGCCGACTTCCGACCAACACTCGTTTGCCGCGTTCGCCAAATTATGAAAATATTTTCATGAACTTTAGAAGATTTCCTTCTGATCTTCTAAACTGCTCATTTTAAAGGATTTGTAGACATAAGGGCCCGGAAAATCAGACGGGAAAAGAGCTAGCTGTAATTGGAGGGTCACGACTGGTGATGCCTTTATTCTACCACTCAATGTAACATTTTCTAATACATTAAATATGATTTATCTTTTTCAATAGATTTAGTGACAAAGAAAATTACAAAAAACAATATAAATAAATTAGAACTAGTATTTACAAGTGAAACAATTGAGCTAACGGCCGAATGTTGCAAACAATCTAAAGGTAGTTCAACTGATCCTTAATTTTTATTCAGAAAAAACGATAAAAAAATGACGCGGGTGTCAGATTTCAATTTTATATTTACGATTTTTTTTTAAATTTCTTCGAAACTTGGTTAGTTTATGGTTTTAACGTCAGCTTGACACTGTCAGTCAACTTTTAAGACTAATGAAGACTAATAATGACATGGCTGAAAAGTTGACTCTAAGTACATAAATTCGACGAAACAAAAAACAACAAAATAAACGGAAAATCGGCCATAATATGGTCGCTTGCCACACAACGGTTTCATTTGACAGGCCATATTATGGCCTCTTGCCACGGGAGAGGATATTGTCCGAAGCGTCCCCGCTACGCCGGCTGCATTGCCCCGCTGTATGGCAATGCTGATGCGCTGCGCCTGATACTCACCAGCTCTCGGGTCATGCGTCGCTTCCACCAGTCGCTCAGATAATTTTTTTACTCATCACTTTTCTTCTATAGGTCGCTATATCCTAAATATAGCAAATAGCACAGTTGACTGTTCGGAGTTGTTGGAACTCATAGGTCTACGCACCCACAGGGCTGCATTGAGAAGACCTAATTTGTTGCATATTCCTTTTGTAAAAACTAACTACAAACAAAACGCGTTTTTCATTAGAGCAAGTGCCTCTTTCAATACCTTGGTAAGTGCAGATATTGACATTGATATTTTTACAACTTCTACCATCAAACTCAAACAACTGTTATGTGACAAATTCTTTTCGGACATTTCTACTTAAACTAAGCTTTGGACTAAATAAGTACTTTCTTTATTTTTTTTTAAGTGTGTGCAATGTGTCTATCGTTTTTAGTTTCTTTTTGTGTATCAAATAAGTTAATAAGATCTTTTATTAGTCGTCCATTACCACTGAAATAATGTATAACTTAAATGAATTTTGCTAACAGTGGAAACTTCATAAATAGCCCTCAGTTTAAGTACATGTAAATTTCATGTATTTGTACTAATATTTCATATTTTGTAATTTTCTAGCAGTAAGTTTTCCTAAAATTCGAAAATATAATAAATAATAAATATATATTATTTTTTATTATTATTTATGTTAGGTATGTTTTTTATGATGGGTCGGGGCCGACACGACCGTTGACAGGCGACATAATTAAATAACTACCTACTAAACGAACAGAGAATCTTAACCAGGGTTGCCAACCGTGGAATTTTTTTCCTCGTACTAAGCAGCTAAAAATCTCGTACTTTGGCTTTCGAACCTCGTACATTCATCTAAAAGGTAATTATGGCATATTAAACTATTAAATTTAGGACGTTTTACACAGTTAAATAAACTATTGCAGGTTTCCTACTACATAAAACATCAATTTGCATTTTAAAAAAAATTAACATTACTCACAAAAGAACAAAATTTGCTTATTCCTCGTACGGTTGGCAACCTTGATCTTAACGGCATTCGTTGTTGATCAATTGTAACGGGATGCTCCACATCTGTCACCTCATAGACCCGGTAACCTATTGCCAGTGTATCACGCCTTCTCCTATCAAACATTTGTCAGTGTCAATGAAAGTGTTGATTGCTGAGTCTTGTCGAGTCATCTGCATTATCATCAGCCTACTATAGTCTATATAGTCCACTTTTGGATTCTACTTAGAAACCCCATAGAGATCAGCAAACGGGACGGCTTATAAAAAAATAAAAGAGAATATAGTACAGAGACACATTCGAAAACATCCGACAGAGAACCAAAGTTATCGACATGGCACAAAGAATTAGCAAGCTGAAGTGGCAGTGGGCCGGCCATATCTCGCGAAGAACCGACAAGCGCTGGGGTAAACGTGTTCTTGAGTGGAGACCACGACTCGGCCAACGTTGTGTAGGACGTCCTCCGGCCAGGTGGGATGACGATCTGCGAAAGACTGTAGGCAGATGCTGGATGCGGCATGCTGAAGACAGGGCGCTATGGCACTCATGATGATGATGATGACATTCGTAACGCATTCACAGCCCATTAGGCTGGGGTAACTGCGAGAACAAGTCCATGTGCGTTCACTTAATAATACAGGCTTAGCAAACATAATGTCCTGCTTTGAGAATCAAACCCAGCATCTGCTTTTGAGCTACTCGGCCACGGAAGCCGTCAAAGTCAATGTTATCCCAAGTTTCCCTTTATTTCCCTGGCATTTCAATATCGTACGAATGGCAATCAATACCGACCTTCGCCTCATTACGAAATGAACTTTGTATTTTCGTGAAGTTTAACAATTGCTCCGAGGGGCACGAGTATCGCATTTAACTCTTTACATTTAATTTGTGATTTGAGGCATTTGAAAATGGCAAAATACTTAATTTTAGATAAGGACTTGACGGGACGAAATTATCGTGTTCTGCATACAACATTATGGTAGGTACCTAATACCTAGATTGGATAATGATGTGTGTCAGTTATATGAAAAATACGTAAATTATGGTGTACCTACATAACGATTTAAGCTATGAGTATTAGGTACATACTTTTTATTATCTACTAGTTTCTGCCCGGGGCTTTGAACGCGTTGTTTCTATAGAAACGATTAAAGGTTATTTGGACGTTTTGTTAAGTATAAATGATTCAACCCGGTACATCAGTAAAAAAATATCGGTCTAAGTATATAATTTATTTAGTCGCCTAACACAAGCTTTGCTTAGACGGGGGCTAGATATTGCTTTGTGATTTGTCCAGCATTATTTATTTATTTATTTGTGGTCAAAATGTTCATCTATCCACCCAAGAATCAGGTGGAAAAATAACATTTTGATTACTTCTCGCAAGTACTTATCTTCATAACACAAATCTAGACGAAATAATTACAAAACATAAATGAGAATCACGATTTTTTGTTTACGCTGACCTTAATTTTGTAAATACTTAACCTACATGCGGGCACTAGATTGATAAGATCCTTCCTACAACAGCAAACAGTTCTGAAGTCTCCGTGTCTTTAGAGAAGTTGTTTGTGACACATACCTAAGGTGTTTACTTATGGACCACAAAGGAACCGGTCGACGGCTTTCCATGCAAATGTATGCTAATAAAGTCCTGTCTTCTCTAAAGACAAATGTTTGGAACTTTTACAAGATATTGGAAAGATGTATCCGTCTTTTCGGTGGTGTTTTATAATTTCTCTTGATATTTCGTGGCTTTAAGGTACTTCTTTGAGGTAATTAGACAAAAACTAATAACCCTGCAAGCGGATGCTAGCGGCAATATTAAGAGGGCGCATTGCGAGCCATTTTGTAAAAGAATTGGCATAGGATTATGCGTTCATAGGAGCGGGATGGAGCATACATTTTTGGAACAGTGCGCGCAAACAGGAAGCGCAAAAATGATGATTTTGCTTATTTACAATTATCAAACAAATTGTCAAAACCTTGCTGTCTACGGCAAAAGGCTTACTATAAAATATCAGATTATCTAGAGGATAAAAAAGCTTGGGACGGGTTTTGCTCCAACTCGAAAAACAACAACTAACAGGCTAAAGGTTTCTTCGTCGCTTCTTTACTTTAGTCTACATACCGAAGCGACAGAAATCAAAAAATATCACTTTATTTCCGTGTCAGTGTTTAGTTTTATATTTTGACCTTTTCTAAGTGTACATTTATTGTATTTATGGAAATAAAGAGTTTTTGATTTTGATTTTGATTTTGGCAAGAAAACTGTGATTCTAGTTTTTTACCACGGGGATCCCGTGAGTATCTAGGCCAAGTTTGACAAGCATACCCGCTAGGTTCGCCCCTTAAGAACGGTGAATCGAAAAGTACGTTTGTATGGGGGCTAAGGTATCCCTTAGCCCCCATACAAACGCATGATAGACACCTTTATTCGAAAATCTGTCGCGCTGCAAACATCCTAAATATATTCAACATTAGAAGTAGTCAAAAATATTTCTGAAATCAGTCGTTTATTCAAAATGAATCGGAAGGTACGAAAAAATATCAAAAATGGTGAAATTCCTTCTAATTTCTGCAACCGCTTGCTCACACGCGGGGGGCGATGAGACGATGAGAGGGGCATTTGATGGTTAGACGCGCTTTCTCACTCATAACGCGACCCATTTCATTTGACATGAAACACCAACAAATCCGTATGGGCCGGCCGCTGAGATTTGGGAGAGGTTCGTAGCCTTCTTAAGACTTAAGCTAATTATGTAATAATTAATAACATGCCTTTAGCTAAGGATTTGTTTCGTTGGAAATCGTTTTTCAGATCCACGCGATACAGGCTATGCCTAGTGCGCGGATCGTTAGATATTTAATTATCAGGTAAACCGTATCTTTTTAAACTTGTAGGTATATTCATATTATAATATAATATTACTAGCTGCGCCCCGCGGCTACGCCCGCGTGGAAATTTAAAATTGTCACTTAGGGGTATGAAAAATAGATGTTGGCCGATTCTCAGACCTACTCAATATACTCACAAAATTTCATGAGAATCGGTCAAGCCGTTTCGGAGGAGTATGGCAACGAAAACTGTGACACGAGAATTTTATATATTAGATATAGTATATTATACCCATATTACACTGATAATTTTAGCTGTTTAGTTGTACCTATAAAATTAAGATGTAATAAACA
Organism: Eupithecia subfuscata; assembly: GCA_963564075.1. Classification (NCBI taxonomy): domain Eukaryota; kingdom Metazoa; phylum Arthropoda; class Insecta; order Lepidoptera; family Geometridae; genus Eupithecia; species Eupithecia subfuscata. Next base: position 1,549,463 of record OY751116.1, on the reverse strand, counting down.
TTTTTTCATATTTTTCATTTTCGTTTTCATTTTTGATGTAAAAAAAAGGCGCTATGGCATTCATTTTAAATCAGGCCGCTATGCATTAGGTAGACCAGCCTATGTCCAGCTGTGGACTAGAATAGGCTGATAATGATGACTGTATTAACTCGGTATAGACGTTTATTACACAACTGACTCTGAGTATGTGAGTTTATTTATTTCACCTTTTAAACGGTTGAACAGATTTGGCTGTTAGAGATTTCGATAAAATTCATGAGTAACATCATGATGAATGACACCACCGCCGCTCAAACTTTTTAAGGTCCTCGGTGTTTTTAATTTTTTGTACCTTTATATCGAAATGGTTTGTTTATTCCGACAGATATCTAATCCATGAATTACACAAAAAAAAAGTATAGAAAATCAATGAACATCAAAAATGTAAGCTACCTTGTCCATCAAGAAAGTTCCACCCAAGGAGTCTGAAGAGTTATTTATGACCCTGAATGATTATAAATATTCTTGTTTGCTATAGCCAAGTAGCATAATGTACTATAATGTACTGACCTATATTATAAATTTATATTATACATTTACACCTAGGTCCGTGGGGTACCGAGGCTCTTCGGGTTTTCAAAAAACTATCTGAGCGTCTGGTCGAAGCGACGCGTGACCCGAGAGCTGGTGAATATCTGGCACAGCATATCAGCATTGCCATACAGCGTGGCAATGCAGCCATCGTCTTGGGGACGCTTCCGACTGGTGTTGATATGGATCAGTTGAGCTATCTGTAGACTGTTTGCAACAGTCGGCAGTTAGCTCAATTGTTTCAATTGTAAATACATACTAGTATAATTTTCTTTGTGAATAAATTTATTAACCCTGAATAAATAATCTTGTTTGTTATAGCCAAGTAGCATATGTACTATAATGTACCGACCTATTTTGTAAATTTATATTATACATGTATTTTAAATGACCGTTGGTACTTATCTAAATAATATATATACACGTTCAATCCTAGCTCAAGACGAAGCTGTACCCTAACGGAAACACCTATTCATCACAATTTACGCAAAATATCTTCCGCAAAGAAATTCTTAACATCCATCAATACAAAGTTATATTGACTCAACAACATCGATGAATATTTTTTGGTAAAAAGGCTCTTTTAATTCCGTGCCGAGCTCGCACAGAACATTCAAAAGCCAATAAATGGTAAAGGCTTGAAGAGCAGTTAAATGTGGGGTAAATCTCTAGGGAGGGGCGGAGTGCCGTTTTGTGGGTTTGAACCGTAAGCAAACACTTTGAGAACTAGTTGGTTGTCTTAAATAAATAAACACACTCGTAGGAACGAAACTTAAGGCGAATAGTAGGGTGGATAGTGGCGCCACTACATATTTAATTTTATAATTACGTTATACAAAGGAATTATCAAAAAATCGGACCGCGCGTAGACGATATCTATCATAAGCTTTTTTTAAATGTATCTGTAATAGTTTTGTTTTGTGTTATTCAATCAAAAACCTTGTTTGGAGAGCTTGGTGGCCACCAATAGGAACTAAACTCTTGAAACAAGTATCTGCCTAAATAATACAGTACAAAACTATTAAATATACATTTAAAAAAAGCTTATGATAGATATCGTCTACGCGCGGTCCGATTTTTTGATAATTCCTTTGTATAACGTAATTATAAAATTAAATATGTAGTGGCGCCACTATCCACCCTACTATTCGCCTTAAGTAGGTATCCTTTATGCAAAAAATTAATTATTGATGGTTATTGAAATCCCATTTGCGCTAAAAGTCTTGTTTGAACCGTAAGCAAACACTTTGAGATCTAGTTGGTTGCTTTAAATGAGTAAATAAACACGTAGGAACGAAACTTATGTAGGTATCCTATAAGCAAAAATTTCATAAAAGATCCGGATTGAACAAATTTTTTTTACCACCGAAAAAAATAAGGGTGTTTTAGCATTCTCGTGTGTTTCATCGATGTATCTGTCTCGTGTGTTTCATCGATGTATCGATGTATCTGTCTGTATCATCGATGCGCCCCATGAGATGCTCACTCCACGTAGCTCCCAATTCTTGACGATCAGAGGCGCGCGGCGCAGTGTGCTGCAGAACGCAGGTTACGGGTACGAATCCCGGGATTTTTTAATTTTCGGTAGACTTTCGCTTGACCACAATCTCAACGGATGGAAATTGACGATATGGCCACCACCGGTGTAAAAGACACCTATAACTCTTATCTTGAAAAAACCCAGGTTGTAACTAGGGAGAAAAACACGATGTTTGTACGATCTGCAGATATTTGTTCCGGGTGTTCTGGATGCTTTCCATGTACAATAAAAATATCGATTTATGTAAGTTCACTAAGTTTGTTATCCAGTACCCGTAACACAAGCTCTGCTCAGCTTGGGGCTAGATGATGCTGTGTGAATTGTCCACCATTAATATTTTTTCTCCCAAATGAATTAAATTATAAGGGTTTTTTTTTAAAGATGACGTGATCGAGATTTCTTAGAACGATTGAAAAAATCGGTGCATCCGCAGCCGTACAGATTTTGAATGTTGTTATAAGGAATTTTTGCAAAGATACCTTGTTGTCTTGTAAAATTACAGTTTTGGATAAGACAAATATACTTGTGAAATTATCTACACAACCTGCAAGCTATCACTCTAACCAGCCCCACCAATTGGCAGCCTCGTTAGAAACCATAAAAAGTTCCATTGCACAGTATAAAATTTACGAAACTTGTAGCGTTTGTAAAATGTTACTGTGTTACATTAATTAAATTAAATTTCCGAATAGCTTGTGGTTATTTGTTATGATGTACATGTGTCACAATGGATTTTGAATAAGGGCTTTAAATCTAACCTTTATCTTCCTCGTTTTCGTGAGTCACTTTTAGGTGTACCTACCTAAAAGTGACTGACAAATCGCCTTTGTTTCAAAAAAACTTGCTTGGTAGTTGCCTTCTCTAGATTAGGAGGGGGTAGCAAGGGTTTCAGATGCATGAAAAGATAGGATATGTAGAAACCTAATCTACTCAAACAAAAGAGTTAGTTAAAAATGCGTTTATGAAAAGACTAGCTTCTGCCCGCGATTTTCCCGGATAAAAAGAAGCCTCGTATGTAAATATAAAAATCGAGATCTAGAACTATATCTATACAAAAATTCAGCCCTTTCTGTTTAGCAGTTTTAGCGTGAAGAGGTAAGAAAAATCCAAACATCTAGATATACCAACAAACTTTCAATTTTTAATTGCATTCTAAGTGACTTTCTAACATTTCTAAGTATAATAATAAATATACTGTCGTTATTATCATCCTATAAATTCCGCATACCTTCAGATTCAATAAAGACCGCACTGCCTATGCGCAAACGCACGCAGCATACTGATGATTTGATGAGTTCATCGCCTTCTGCGGGCGTTCAGGGAACTAAGGTCACCGGCCGAAACTTGAAAGTGAAAACTTTGTCACTGTTGCATTGGTGACCCTCGAATCGTTGAAGTTGTGTTTTATTATGAGTATTCGCGAGTGTATCACGCATTTTTATATTTTCGCCGTTCATTGGCTGCATTGTAAATACTACGATGATATAACAAGAACCGTCAAGTTCGAGTGTGGCTCGCGCGCCGAGGTTTCTGCACTTTAGTCAGTTATACAAATTGTTATCAATTAGAGACATCGCTTTTTCATGTATGAATAGCTAAAACCAATGTAAAAACAAGTACTTACGTATACTTACATACATTTTAGATTTATTGCTCTACGAACTCTGAGCTAAGGGGAACGGTTTCTTAGCCTTTTATCAAAATATTTCAAAAAGTATAAAAATCATAAAAACTTCAAAAACTGTTTTGAAATGTACAAACTGATACCTTACATTTGATGCCCCGTTTTACTTTGTTGCTCTCTTGTTGAATTTTGACATCACATTTTGTGTGTGGATAGAGAGTGCACCTGTGTTTGCGGACACACTTTTGCACTAAGTATAATGTGTGTATGGCATAGATATATATTATATCTAAATAAATTCTGTGGATATGGTACGTTCTCCCAGCGCTTACTCAGCATTTATTTATTTATTTTATTTATTTTATTTATTTTATTTATTTTATTTATTTTATTTATTTTATTTATTTTATTTATTTTATTTATTTTATTTATTTTATTTATTTTATTTATTTTATTTATTTTATTTATTTTATTTATTTTATTTATTTTATTTATTTTATTTATTTTATTTATTTTATTTATTTTATTTATTTTATTTATTTTATTTATTTTCTTTATTTTATTTATTTTATTTATTTATTGAGAGAATAATATCATTACAGTTTTTTTATTAAGCCCTAAGGCGATGTTATATCTAGGTACATACATATAACATCTGGCCTGTGTTATAACTACACGCTAACACTCACTCACAGTTACATTTCCAATCTTGTGCAATAATTATAATGAACAACAAAGATAGAAAGACGTATTTAGTCCGAAGTGCGACCGAGACAACAGCAAGCACGCGAATGACTGAGGTGGGACCTAATTGCAACTAATTTGAGCCTTCCACTTTCGAGAGGCTGGTACCGTATCTGCCCTTTTTTATTTAAAACGATGGTGTATGGTTTGCTAGTTGACGATTTGCATTAGCAAATAAGAGTCTACACAAGAAGAGCTCTCTCTCTCTCTCTCTCTCTAGCAAAGTGAAGTCAATGTCAGCCTATCGGCTTTGATCTATCTCGTTGATTTTAATATTAATGAAGGTTTAATTGTCCATCGCTTAGATACCGGCACCCTGCAGGTTAAACTAGAGTTGTTAGCCCCAACAATTAATCACAAAGAGCCAAATATCTACAGGAATTTGTTGATTCAATTTGTATCAATTTCAACTTGCAAACAGATGCTTCCAATCAATGTATAAACAACATGAACATTCATCAAGAAAAATAACATTTGTTACAAAATCGTACTCTTTATGATGATCATTAAAATCTGCATGAAATTTGTAACTATGACCACGGGGTACCTATGCTGGTGCATAGCTGAACATGGGGCTCCCCTAATAAGCGCCTCAATAGGTCTTATCATAAGGGGGTAGTGCCAAATTTTTATGCTTTACATGCGGGTTGGGGATCGCAGTTCGATCATGGATCTGTTCTGCAGGGGCGCTGCTACCGCCCCCCCGTAGGATATGCCGTTGTTGCTTCTCTAGACACCCGCGCTGGAAGAATCGGTATGATGCAAATTCTAAGCCAACACACCACATGGCAAGGAATGTACCAAAGACTTGGGGTGCATTTACTAACGATTACTTAGCCACAGTCCTTAAGGCGGTACCCTACCTCATTATTGTGTGAAGAGGATAGGCATAGGATTTCGCGTTCACAGGAGCGCAGGAGCGGGACAGAGCAAAGCGGCGTAAGCCCAAAAATCAAGTTTTTAGTAGTTCTTTGCTCCCCACAAACATTAGAATAGTTAATTGAAAAAAAGGCAACATATAAAATGTTCTTTATACTTAGCTCAATTACTATGCTTAATCTCAAGATCGTATCATCTGTTTTCGAAACATATGATCGATAGAATAAGTCCTGAACTTTACCATATATAAATTTCAAAGTTAAATATTCAGTAGTTTGGAAGATATGGAGGTCCGACGGAGTTGAAAATAAGCAATTTGAGGGTAGGTACCCCCTTAATATGGGTTGAGTGTTATCAAACAATTAGCGACTTGCAGCACCCTTACCTAAGAGAGCCTTGCCTTAGAGAGGAACTATTTTTCGTAACATGACAACAACGGTCCAATTTACGTAGATAAAGCAGTAATACCAGCGCTTGGTCCGACTGTACTAATTGAGTCTAGGACAAACACGTCAATGGTTTTTGAAAACTTTTTTCGTATTCCTATTTTGTACACACATACTAAGCTCACAGTTCCGTCAAATTGGAATCATCAATGTTAAGAAGACCCGTTGAATAGAACAGAATACAAATTTCGATAGAATAGAACCGGATTTTTACGAATTACTAACATCGGAAGACACCGGTAGTTACCACTTTGCGTTTTTAGTGAATCGATACGGTTGCGTGAGATTTGTGCGTGACAGTCTATTTCACTGAAAAAACCGCTTACGTACCCGTTAATACGTTTGGTATTTAGTAGGATGAATAATTATTGTTTGTTTACGAAGGGGGAGTTTGTTTAATAAAAATAGTTGGTATTTTAACACATTATAATGGTTTGTTCACATGTTGGCCGAGTTTCGGCGAGCCTAAGTGGTATACGCTTGTAGGTACTCTCATGGCTCGGATTTATGATCACAAAAGTCGTTTGCGATGTCTCGGGCAGTATGTAAAGTAAAGTATTATTTATTGCGTGAAATACATGTGTACAAAGGTGGTTTACGTGTGCAATGTCTGGTTTACAATGTCATTTATAATGGATGATTTAATTAAAGAAAGTAACATAACATTAGAATAAAATAAATAAGGATGTAGATTAAACGATCATTAAACATTTTGTAAATAGGAGTGATAGGTACTTATTGAAGAATAAAATTGAACTTATATTAAAATTTATTACAAAACGAAAGTCAAGCAAAATCTTTGTCATTGATGAATTCATTTATGTCATAATAGCATTTGACTGTAAGTATTATTTTTATCTTTCTTTGGAACTCCAAATTTGGCAGTAGCCTTATGCACTGTGGTAGTTTATTATAAATAGATGGAGCCATACCAAATATGCTCTTGCTCATCATTGTGGTTTTCCTGTCAGGTAGACAGATTTTATAGTTGTCACGCCTGAACGATATCTGAATGAGTACGAAATAAATCTGGATTAGATTTGACAAACATATGCTTGGTAAAAAACCAAAATTAAGGAGACTCCCATCCCCCCTCCCCCCCCCCCCCCCCGCTACCTCATTTGCAGTCGCACTTTTTTCCATACCCGCTGCTGGAAAAATTTCATCAGCAGCGGCTTCATATAAACAGATTCAGAAACCAGAGGATATTTGACGTTAGTTACGAGACGTGATCGTAACGTCTACTTTTGACGTGACAACGTCTTATAATTCGATAGAGGCGTTACCTCGCTCTGAGGCGTTCCATGTAAGGCTTGAAGTGCAAGCGAGAGCGCTCGACATCCGTCTCTCTCCTACTTGAGTGAGCGATGCGTCTGCGTGGACAGCTGCTATACTATAGTACATTTACATGTTTTGATCGAGTATCAAATGCTACCATTCCATCAGTATTTTCTTAAGACGTTGTCACGTTCAACTATCGTCAGTAAACCGACTTTACAGACAACCAATTTTTTTTTCCTTAGAATTTGATACAGCGCCTCTACCGTGCGAACAGGGAACTTCGCAAATCCCATACTAAAAGGTGACGTCACAATCACGTCTTTGTAAGTATGTCAAATAAACTCACCCCTCTGTTCGCGTGAAATGCACTGGATCGCCCGCCAAATATTAATTATTCGGCTTAAAAAGCCACCGAATATTCGGTATTCGGTCAAATCACTGTTCGTTGCATCTCTAGTCCTAGCCTTAGTTAATAAGACTGCACTGTAGTAACACCTTGCAAAATAAATAGCGTGCGATTGAGTTATATGAAATCAAGAGTCAGTCGATACAATTTTAATATTTTTCACATTAGCAATTACTTTCACTGATAGAAATAGTCAAGTTTAAAAAGAAATGGAGAATAGGTATTATAAATATTTATAATGCAAAACCAGCACTAATAAATTATTAATTCAATAATATGTCAAAGTATAATGTTTTCCTTCGAAACTATAATAAATCGACTGATTTAAGATTCATGATTTGAATTTGTTTTCTAAGTAGATCCATGTTTTTTGGAAATTATTCAATTACATTTGATTAAATCATTTTCATAATCCAAATAACCCAGCAAAATTTTTGCACAGATTTTCATTACGACCTTTGTCAGTGAATTTGTTTAGGGACCTAATCTAATTGATACATTTTCGTTTATTCTACTCTTTTCACTGATCCATTTGTTTTTTATCACCTTTATTAACAAAGAAAATTACAATCAAATAATATAAAACAAATTAGAACTAGTATTTACAATTAAAACAATTGCGTTAACTGACTGTTGCAAACTCGCTTGCAAACTTTGCTTCAACTCGAAAAGTAACAATTAACAAGCTAAAGGTTTCTTCGTCGCTTGACTTTAGTCGACATATCGAAGCGACAGAAATCAAAAATATCACTTTATTTCCGTGTCAGTGTTTAGTTTTATAATTTGACCCTTTCTAAGTGTACCATTGTATTTATGGAAATATAGAGTTCTTGATTTTGAATTTGAAACAATATACAGGTAGCTCAACTGATCCATATCGATTTGTTTGTTTACTTGCACATGTGTTGTTGTACTTACGGTTCCGTGGGGCGCTCACAGCGGTCGGCGTGCGATTGAGCCATGTGGGTATTGCACGCCTGTTTTATGCGCGCGCGCAGATATGCACAGGGTGCGATGTTATGCGAGTTGTGACCGACATATTGATGACTTTCCTGCTAGATTTTAGGAATGTTTGTGTGGATGTCAAGAAACTATTATTCATTCCAGTATTGTAAGATAAGAATCTACCACGGTCAGTCGAAGCTCGTAAGAATAACACAAAGAAATATATATTTATTTCAATTGATTCGGATACCATTATTGTGCCCTAATTGCCAAGCTAAGTTTGTAAAAGCTTTTATTTTGGCAAGTAGTGCTCTTTCTTTGTTCATTACAGCTTTGTACTCTTAACCAATAGTACACAGTTAAAAAGGTAATAAATATGATTTTATGTAATTTATTTTAAGTTTCAGATCTGTACCTACTCTTTCTCTCGCTTTACCTACATTTATACTTGCTGCATCTGTCATCTATCTAACTAAGTTCTACTGCTCATGTAACTCCACCTATTCAATTAGCTTGTACTTTTTAAAATAAAAAATTGTTTATGGTTTTTTGTTATTATAGTGCGTAACCCCACAATTCGGCTAATCAGGATAATTGTTTGTTTATAAAAAAATATGTTCCTCTACATGTTATACAGTTGGTAGGACATCCTTTTAAGTATGTAAATATACTTGTGCCAGAATTTCCTGGTCTTCCATTCCTTACCTATAATATCTAATCATATTCGTCCTGGATGTTTTCTATGTATAATAAAAAATATATATATATTTAGTGTATTGTATTAAGTATATCAGTTATCTAGTACCCATAACACAAGCTCTGCTTACCTTGGGGCTAGATAATGCTGTGTGAATTGTCCAGCATTATTTATTTATTTATATGTCTGTGCTGTTGTTTCAAAGCTAAATAAATATATACTTTTCTTGATGGTAAGTATATAAATGCGGAAGTAAAGCGGCTGAAAGGAATTGAATACTTGGCAAAAAGATCGTATTCCGAATGAACATTGCCTACTCTTTTCTAGGAAAACGGCAGTAGTTGGTTCTCGAGTTTATGCTAACTACACCTAAAGCTCTTCCTGAGACAACGAACACCCTGTAGACACTGACAACAAAGATTGTACGAGATGACAGCCACCGAAAAGTGCAATGTATCAGACAATGAGAGCAGTGGTGGGTGCCGGGCCAACCAACGGTACAACCAGTCCTGATTCTTGTATTATGGACCAATGATAAAAATTTCGAACCGCAATAAACTCCTGTGTACTTGAATTACTGTCGGTAACTGAATTTTGGGGGATATTCTTAAGCTAACTGCACAAACAGCCTGGCGGTGTGATGCGAAATGTTTCAATAGCTTAGCTTTGGTAATAATTTTTGATCATTTTTTACTATAAAAACTTCCGTAGTTTGACGAATTCATTATGACTGTAAGCGGGTTAACTACGAACCTATTTTGTGCTGGAAGAACACCAACCAGCACTCACCCTGATGAAGTACCTCGTTAAGGGATGAAACGTTGGTGTTCTTCCAACACAAATTGGTTCGTAGTTAACCCGCTTACATTCATAATGAATTTTTGATCAGTAATTTGCTCGACATTTTTTAAACGCATTTAGTGTTTATTTGGCTAAAACATATTGAGAGTTCTTTTATTTACTTATCAGCGTAATTATAATTACCTTTAAGTAATGAATTTATATTATAAATAAATAAATAAATAAATAATGCTGGACAATTCACACAGCATTATCTAGCCCCAAGGTAAGCAGAGCTTGTGTTATGGGTACTAGATAACTGATATACATAATATTATACTAGTACATAGATAGATTTATTATACATAGAAAACGACCAGAACACCCTGAACAAATATCTGCAGATCGTACAAATATTTGTCCCGAGGCGGGAATCGAACCCGCAACCTCCTGCGTCGCAGGCGGACCTTCGCCCACCGCGCCACAGAGGTCGTCATATTATTTCCGATAGAAATCAAATTAACGCATTCGCTCTGTCCAGCCTCGGCGGTACGACCCGCAAGGGCGCGCTGCCGCCGCTGCCCGCTACACGAGGCTGGAGAAGGGAGGACATATGCTTCTTGGGCCATGAAAGTATTATACTTTATAAAACGCCATTAAGGTACTGTATTGAAGCGAGTTTGGTTTGGAGTTGCCCACGACATCGTCAAAATTTACAGTTGGACTCAACAGTTGCAGTTTATTGAAGTGGCCATCATGTACCATAAGCTGAGCTTTTATGGTTTGAGTTTTATCTCGCTATCGTAATTACTACAGAGATGTGCATCGTGGAGGGATCACATGCACATCTCGTCGGGATGTACCCACCTACTAAAAGTTTTCGCGAAAATTGATGAGACTATTCTCTATATTGTTTACTACACTTGCGAGCTTTAAAATGGAATCGCTTCATCGCGCGAGTTGATCAAAACAATTTTTTTTCAATTTATGTACAATGAACTATAGATTGTGGTATATCATTTGAAAGGTAATTTTGTTACCTTGCAAGTGATATCAAGAAGATTTAAAATTAATTAAATTGGCTACCTAAATTTTGGGAATTATTGCAATAGGTCGAAGTTGCATCTATCGGCTTCTATCGGCGCCGGAGCTGGATTAGCTGGATTTCTCCCTCGTATCCACTGTTTTAGCTCGTCCCACATATGCCAGATTGGGTTCAAGTCAGGAATAAGGGCTGGCCAGTCTAGTGTGGGAATGCCGACATGGAAGACGTCTGTCGGTACTGTCTAGTCACTGCTGCGGTGTGGCAGCGGACATTATCGTGCATTAAATCAAAATTTATCGTCGCCAATAAATCCTGCGTAAGGGAAAACATAACTTAACTCATAGTTCACTGCAAAGAAATTGTAAAAATTAGTCTTGAACAACCCTTGAAGCGATTCCAGTTTAAAGCTCGCAAGTGTATATCCTACTAACATTATTAGCCGAAAGTTTTGTGAAATGTGAAACTTTTGTTACCTAGGATCTCCAAAACTACTGAACAGATCAAGGTGAAATTTTGCGTACATTTAGAACATAGCCTAACAAAGATAAATAGGCTACTTACCAAAAATACGCACGCGAAGCCGCGGGCAGAAGCTAGTAAAACAAATAATAAATAATGCTGGACAGATCCACAAAATAACCCCAACCCTAACCTCAACAGCATGTATTGGTCCACTACTGGACGCAGGCCTCCCAAATTTCAACCACGGCGGCCAGTCTCATCGGAGACTAGCCAGATGCGCAGGACATATTACAGTGAACAAGTGTGTCCGCAAACACGGGTGCACTCTCTATTCCCTCATTCTCATAATCCGATGGGACGACACGACCGGGGAGAGGTCAGGCGCAGGACCAATGGCTTAACATGTTTTCCGAAGCACGGGGGTCAACGCCAACATCGCCAACTTCCTGACTCCGAGCTGCTTCTGTGAATTTTCCTTGCTAGAAAAACCCCAATAACAACTATTATCCCGGCCCGGGATTCGAACCCTGGGCCTCATAATCAGCGGTTGAACAAGCTGACCGCTAGACCATCGAGGCAGACAAGAGATTGTAGCGTATTAAAAGAGACAAACATAAGTCAACTAAAAGTCCCCACCCCTGAGGTAAACTCTAGGAGGAAGGGCACAAAAATGGTTCCGTTTTTAGTTTTTTTGCTTATATTTCGTACAAGATGACTCATAGGAAATTTTGTTATACCTACTACATTATGAAAGACACCATACACTTTCTACCCATTTTCAATCGTTAAAGTAAAGGAAAAAGTATTTAAGTAAAAAGTATTTACTACAGCAAAAGATATTAGTTGCACATTCTTGTATAACATAAATAGGTCTAAATAGACTTAGAAACATCGCAATTAACACACAAGAAAAAATAAAGAGAAGAGTAGAGATAAACCATTCTAAAAATGCACGCCCCTTTAACTATAAATAATAGTAGTTTGACGAATTCGCATGTAAGGGATGAAACATTGGTGTTCTTCCAACACAAATAAGGTTTGTAGTTAACCCACTTACATCCGTAATGAATGCACGCCCCCTCCACAAAACGTCATAGGTACCTACACTCGGCGTGCATTTTTAGAATGGTTTATCTCTAGCTTACTATGTCATTTGCAGACAGCTATTATTACCTAGTACTGTATTTGTTTGTTGATTTCTTCACTTAGGCTAAGCCTGTATCGAACAAATCTTTATCGTTGCTGTCAAACTTTCTGCTTTCGACTTTTCCATCCACAACTATTCATTGACTGGACTATACCTTCTTACCCAAGCCCTCAAAACAGACCTTTCTCATTCAGCAACACTTTATGTTTCGAATATTCTTAGAGCCCCATTCATCACTTTACCCCCAGGTCATAATGGCGCCAGGGTCCCGTAAAATTAGGATATTAAATCTTGTATGCTCTTGTAAGTTCAATTTAATTTTGCCCAAATGAATTGCTGTTTACTACGTGATGATGATCCTGTAATCTCTAATTAACATAACTACCTAAAGGGATTTGCATAATAATGTCGGAAGCTCGGGTATTAAGTAGGTATCTATGTGGGTAAGTCAGGTCAGCAACTCCCAAAATCAAATAATTTTACTAGCTTACCCGCTTGCGATTTCGTTCGCGTGGACATAAGGATAAAATGGCTTCTGAAATCAGCTAAAACCTACTGTTTTATTCGTATTTTTAAGAGTTTATGAATCATTTACCACATACGGGGTAAAAAAAAATATTCTTTGTATGCTCATTAAACCAAAAAACTTATTTACTAAAAAAAATTATTAGCAGATAGTTAGTGAAAAATATCAACCATGTATATGTAGAACAAAAGTTTACAGTAAATTGCCGCATTCGAACCATTGCTTTTAGGATGCGAATTAAAAAAACCCTTAGGTACTAGGTTTTTATTTTGAGCCAAGAGCTACTACCGTTTTATTTTTATGGGCCTATTGTTATTAGTTAGGTCATCATCAGCATCAGCCTATATTAGTCCACTGCTGGACATTACTTAGGTACCTACTTATTATTGCAATTTTGAAGTCTTTTTATGAAAATGACGCTGAGCCGATTTTAACGACCTTAGAAGACTATTTTTTAAATCTACGCCTACGATCCTACGTCTTAAAAGGAACCCTCATGAAAATTTCAGACAGCTAATGTAGTTTCAGAGATTACTTGATGAGTCAGTTTGTTTTTATTTCTTTTTAGATTTATCTATGATCAATTGAAAATGGAAATTGCATGGCGAACAGACAAAAATGGCGACTACTCAGAAAACCAACCAATCCAAGGCACATTTGTAGGCACGACGCATATGTGAGTACTATACCTAATGAATATGTGTTTTTGTCACAAGTCCACGCCAAAACTACTGAACAGATCGGGCTGAAACCTTGCATGTATGAAATTCTTAACCTGGAATAATATTAAAAGCTATTTTCAAAAATAAATTCGTCTCCGTGACCTATGGATGGACATAAACTTGTCTCGCCACAAAACAATTCCGTACTTACAAAGGGCGTGAGTAATCAATAAAATATTAAGGCTTTATATTAACCTACATTGATAAGACATTAGGTTAATAGGCGCGAAGGTCAGTCTATTCGGTCTATTTAATCTGTTTAAATGACATTAGTGTTTGTCAAAACAATGTCGGCGCACAAAATTGGAACAATGTGAAAGTAATTACCTATGGATTTAGACCAAATATCTGCCCACCTTCGTCGCCAGTAAGTAGGTATCTATCTCTCAGACTGCCTCGTTGGCCTAGCGGTTGCAACGCAGATAATGCGGTCCTAGTTTCAAATCCCGGGTCGGGTCAAAGTTGTTATTGGGATTTTTCTTGCAAGAAAATTCACAGTAACTGCCTGGAGTCAGGAAGTTGGCGGTGTTATGTACACCCCCAAAAAATAGCACGTTAAGCCGTTGGTCCTGCGCCTGACCTCTCCCCGGTCGTGTCGGTCTGCCGTCCCATCCGATTATGAGTGAGGGCGTAGAAAGTCCACCTGTGTTTGCGCGCACACTTGGGCACTATAATATGCCTGCGCATCTGGCTAGTCTCCGGTGAGACTGGCCGCCGCACTATGGGTCAGGAGCGTAATATTATCGTGCCAAAAATCACTTTGACAAAAGTTAGATATCTACATTTTTCTCAGTGAATATATGAAGTAGGATAATTGAACTATCATATACCACCAAAAAAAGCTATAATAACATATTTTTAAAGCTATAGCCTGACCTTGAATGTAAGGAAATAGATTGATTGATGTTACAAAATTTATGAGACGCCACTTTCAGATCGTTTTTTTTACAAATATTTGTTGATTAACTATTACATATTATACATCATTAAACGCGTGGTACTTAACACTTTCCATGTAATTCAAGCATACTCATATATGGCTAAGAAAGTTAGCTTTTTCAGTCAGTTTTTGAAAGCCCTCCTATTTTTTCAGTTTTAAAAATTCAAATTGAGTTTTCGTACTTGCCGCTGTCTCCCGACAAGGAGATACGACTACCTAAGCGTTCCTTAATCTGTATACTAACAGGATTTAAAACAAATTTTTGCCCCGATTTGCCCCAATTTGACTTAGGGGCAAAAAAGTGTACCGTGGGAAAATACGAAAAATCTAAAAAGTGTATTTTTTTCAAAAATTTAATTTAAATTGTGGCAAATATCCTGGTTTTTATATACTTGATGACCCTAAATTTAGTAAAGATTGTATTAATTTAAAAAAAAAAAAAGTTGACGCGGGGACCATGGTTACTATCTTAATTAATGAAGGTACCTTTTTTATAATTATTTTAACCGTAAATAGATAATTACCGCATTATTTGATAATAGTTATCACCTTATCAAAGAAAGAAACGAAATATTGCGGTTGCTGAACCGAAAACCGCAAAGAAATAAATAAGTTATCAATTTCCAAAGGAAAATATTTCGAGGAATGTGTTCTAGAAACCGCAATGGAAATCTGTACTTACTGTCGTGTGCAAATATGTTATCAATTACTGTCACTATAAAAAGGGATTCAGGTTTCAACTACAAATATTTAAGGGTTTGCTATTTTCGCGCAAAAAAGTGTACTTAGTAAAAAAACCAATATGTGTGAATTCATCGTATCAAAACGCCAATTATGTTCTTTTTTATTCGATAACGATGCCACTTCCGAAAATCTTCTCAAGTATTTGGTAGAAAACTTTAACTTAACACCTACTAAATGCCAAAAAGTGGTCGAAAACATACAAAAAAATATCTTACAAAAATTTCGTGATCGTTGGTCAAAAGCTAAAAGAACTAAATCTCGATTTTTGGAACAAAACGCTTTGTGGTTAGATAGCGAGTTCAAAGTTGTGTTCGATGATGAAGAAGCGTGTCCTACACCAGGAACATTTACGGGTCCTGGTCGACCATCAAAAACATATGAAGACCTTTCAGACAGAAGCAAGAAACGAAATAACATAAAATTAGTGCAAGAATATGGACTCGAATTTATACAGAACGCTTATGTACAGGGACTTCGATCACAAGGGGAATCAGAAGAAGCTTTTCTCATAGCCATGCTAAGACCGATCCATACATCTCGAGCCTAAGGAGACCAAGCGAAACTGTTCCGAAAGAACTGTGGCAGGAAGCTATAAATCTTTTAGATTCTTAGTCAACAAAACCTTGCATTAACTTTTTTACGATTATTAGAATTTTTATTTTTTTACATAATATTATTTTATTTAATATTTAATATGTACTTCTATTAGAGTACCTAAGTAATTATATAATTAATTTCCAATTTATCTTATGTAATGTTTGTAATAGGTTTTTATTACTTATTACACATTAAAACGTAAATTTTAATTTAAGGCAAAATATTTTTTGTACTCAATTTATGTTTATTAATGTTAAAGTATTATATTCTATTACGTCAATGTAGAATTTTGTTTAAATTATATGTCCATTAGATTATTTAAAAGCCACGAGAACCTAAAAAAAAAGATTTCTTAAGTTTAATGGCAATTTTTGTATACTAATAAAGGATTTTTATATATTTATTTTTTTCATTTATAGTCCATATATCTAAGATTATAATCGCGAAAGATTCATTAAGATATTTTGAAAACTGAGAAAGTTACAGAATTTTGACACGATAATTACGCTCCTGACCCATAGTGCGCCGTGGTCTAAATTCGGCTAGGAAGACATCATCATCATCATCAATGGTCTTTATTTCCACGAAGGATGGTCTATGTAGTGTTCGTTTTTCGGCACTTACGACTTGTACCTATACAGGAGCGACAGATGCGGCCACAGTATTGGCATCAGTGCACCCCGGTGGTTTACGGTGGTCTGGTGGGTCTGCGGCAGCCGCTGCAGCCCGTTGGTGCCTCAGTGCTCGCTTGTCATTCAGCTTTTGGAAACGCCGACGTCGTATAATGTAAGCTTAAAAGCTTTGGTTCTGGAAACTACTATGAATTTTTCAACTAAGTATAGGTAGCTTCATAGCTATCACGTGGTCTAACTAATTCCCTCTAGGTCGATAACTCTTTAAAATAACGGAAGGAAGAACCATCTTCCGACATTGAACTGACACGTAGCGAGTGCGCTGTGCGCATTTAAATTGCTGGCTTGTCTTAAGACAAAGACTTGTTTATATCTTAGATCCCAGTACCTAATGCTACACTAGGTTGATGTGATAGAACTTCATGGATAAAATCATTTGGACCAGATAATATAAATAGAGACAGAAATTTATACATTGTCTCTTTCGGAAAACATATTTTGTGTATTTTTCCTCGCAATAGGTACTGACCCTTATCTCACCGTGGGATTGTACTAATATTTGTTTATTTTTGCAAAATGCTGCATAGATTTTATATAGAAATTTGTACTGTGTGTATTCTTAGACATAGACATGACTATATGTCGGCTTACCTAGATTTATGTCTGTGTCTGAGAATAAGTACCACAAAAAATCTGGTTATCAACCAAAGCTACAAAGTACCTAGATGATAGTTATTGAGGTAGGTTAGTTAATTCAGTCATCAGCATCATATCTTTCTGAAACCTATGAACCACTTCAAACCACCGAAAACCAGGTCAACTTTGATGACACTGATTTGAATCTTCACTTTTCTGATGTCACGCAAAATTCCCTATATTTTTTCGCTCTATAATCAATCATGAGGAGGCCCCATTGAATGCAGGGTGTAAACGTCGATTTATCGCGGATAGGAGGGTGCGACGTCTTGATAACCGATGTCGAGCACCTACTTGCCGAAATCGTAAACAGATCATCTGGGTCATTGAATTTCGGCGATGTTTGTAAAAAACTCGTTTTAGAGATAGACCTGTTTACTTGTTTGTTTACTGTTTTGTTGCGGCGGCAGATTTGGCCGAAGATCTCAAGAGGCGCAAATATGCAGGTCTCGACAGAGCCTACACATTTGCTCCCCTTGGAGTCGAGACCCTAGGTCCGTGGGGTACCGAGGCTCTTCGGGTTTTCAAAAAACTATCTGAGCGTCTGGTCGAAGCGACGCGTGACCCGAGAGCTGGTGAATATCTGGCACAGCGTATCAGCATTGCCATACAGCGTGGCAATGCAGCCAGCGTCTTGGGGACGCTTCCGACTGGTGTTGATATGGATCAGTTGAGCTATCTGTAGACTGTTTGCAACAGTCGGCAGTTAGCTCAATTGTTTCAATTGTAAATACTAGTATAATTTTCCTTGTGAATCAATTTTTTAATTTTTTTTCCTGTTTACTTTGACAAGTATACTTTGCAAAGTCAACCGAATGACCGTTTCCACTTGCTCCTACTCGGTTCTCCTACTGGTAGGAGCACGAGGACTAATATGTCCTTATGCTCCTACCGTGACCTTATATGCAATTAGTACACTTAAGTACAGAATTTAAAAAAATGGTCCTAAAGGGTATCTACTTCAAGGGTGGTGTTCTCCGAAAGATATATCAGACAGTTAGCAAATTCTTTTGTTAACTTTGACGTTTAATGTATAATATATAGTATTACTGCACGTAGCTTCGCACCCTTTTTTCCGGGATAAAAAGTAGCCTTAGGTTAATCCAGATCTAGAACTACATCTATGATACGATCCATCCAGTAGTTTTACACAGAAGGGCCCTACTAATCTTTGATTGAATTCACCATGCGTAAACACGAACTTCGTTGAAAACACGAAATTTGATTCGTTTTCGTGATGAAATACTACCTTATGCAGGTGACCTAAGAGTAGGTATGTAGGGACGAATACAAATCAGACACTTCGGTTTTAGTTTTCCGAGTAGGCCCTCGCTGTATGGCTTAGAATTTGCACCACCCCAACTCTTCCCGCGGGTGTCGTAAGAGGCGACTGAGGCATATCCACCGGGGGCGGGCAGCAGCGCCCCTGCAGAACAATTCTACCACCGAACTGCGATCCCCAACCCTTATGCCCAGCGTGGGGATTATGGGCATTACCCCCATGTGATAAAAGCCAATAAGGCGATTATCAGGGGGAGGCCTGCGTCCAGTAGTGGTCCAAAAGAAGCTGTTGTGGTTGAGGTTGAGGAGTAGGCCCTCAGATTACCTTTTCGAAGTATCACTTGCCTTAGTAGACCTTTATTTAGTCTGAAGATATTTTACTTTATTTATGTGCAATAGAATCACGTTGACTCTCATGGTACAAATAGATACCACAGAATTAAATAATACTAACAGAACCTTTAAGTTTAAATTGCCTGCTACTTTAAATACTCAAAGAATAGAAAAGATAGAGGAGTCAAATAAACAACAGGTTTATGTGGTAGCATAGTATTTATTGTATGTGAACATCATACGCAGTATAAGTACAGGATAGGTAAATACAATAAAGGAAAAAATTAAAAACAATATGCACGATTCCCTGTAGGTACCTAACAACGCAGTTAAGGCATAAAGTCAACAATCGCTATGGGGTCATACTTATAATACCATCCTATAAACGTATAGACACTAATAATTAGTCATAAGTATTTTTTATTATATTCAAGGATATGATGCTTTAAGCTTATTTTTAAGTTATATGGGGTAAGTCAAGCCGCCCTGGATATCAAAGGTCCTGGATATCTTAGTGTTACTTCTATAATATATAAGATATACATTAATATTATGGAAGAAAAAACTATGTGAAGTCGTTACTTTGTTCATAATTTAAGTACCAAGACATTAATTCCAGTAAATTTTACTATAAGCAGTACATCAATACATTAAGAACCCTACACACTCTTCCTAGAATATTGACTTAATTAGTCATAGAATTGGTGGCATTAGATATATTAGGTAAATAGGTCTAAGGGTTTCTAGAACTTTAAATATATTTATTAAAAGCTATTATGTAAACAGTCTAAATTTCTACTTTTTCATAAATGTACAGGGTGTTGCATCCCAGCACGATCAAACGAAATGAGGGGGGGAGCCATTGTATTGAATAAAAGAATATTGACTTATAAATATAATTTTACCAATAAAATGACCATCATCAACCTGCATCAATGTAAATGCGCAAGTTCGGCTTTTAAAGCTGCTGCAGCTGTTGAAAGTAAGAGCTAATTTACTCAGTATTGGAGCATTTTCAAAGAAAACAAATATAAATTACAACTGACATTCTCACCCCCACACTTTGCTTGATCGTGTTTACTTGGAACACTCTGTATATAAGTAGATAGTATATAATTGACTATAGAGTAAATAAATACAAATTATTGAAATCTAAGGCAAAAATAAGTCAGTCTATAATTTTTAAATATAAATTACGATTTTATAATGATGAAGTTTAAATTATATATAATGTATTAAGACTGCTAATAACGAAGTGAAATATACAAACACACATCGTTGATAAGCTAATAATACTCCTATAATTTGGTATCCATTGTAAATGGCTGGGAAATAAATAAGAAATGTAGGTTAGGTATGGCACAATCCTAATAAATACAAGATAAAAACTATCATATTAATTTAAGCTCTGGAAGGATATAATAATTGAATTGGAGAATAGCTAAATATTTCATAATATTTAAAGCTTTTATTAGGCTTACAATCTTTTTTTTTCATTTGTAATACAATCAACGTAAATTACACACGTAAGTACACGTAATTTCACTACACACATTTTGGGTCACTGTATTGTATTCATAAACAAACGTGATGTTTAAAACTGACTGGCAACAAAATTTGTACAAACAAAATATTTACATTATTTAAAATCAACGAAATAATACTAAAACGCATTGTTTTTCGTTTAATACAGTTAGTTAAAATTGATATTTTGTGAATTAATCATTACGATTTAAGATGGCAACAACAAATTCCTATGAAATACCTACCTACTATATTTCTAATTTTACATCATAGTCTACACATAATCAGGTTTTGTATAAGTTTTCAAAGAAAACTACCTACATAGTTATCTACAATAATATTAATAATTTCTACATTTATATAACAGTTACGGCTAAAGGAATGTAGTCATAAATTGAGCAAAGTATAAAATAAACCCATTTAAAAGTTCAAAATATCTGTTGTAGTAGTAGTATCAAAATATTCTGTTGTTTATAATATGCAAACAGATTGATATAAAAATAATAAGCTTTACATCAATTGAAGTGACCAGGTGTCCTACAATATCAAAGTAAGATTACAACATCAATAGCTTTTATCGTATTAATTCAAAACTTAATTTTATACAGATTTAACTGACTCTGCCATTCAATTTCATGTCAATCACTTCGCCCAATTATTATAGAAAATAATGGCAATAAAGATCCACTAATAAAACATTGTAAATTCTACCCAAGGTTAACATTGCAGCTACATAGACAACCTCTACCATTCAGTCCCAAACATTTCTAAGTCAGTAAAGATCAATGAACAAAATAGTTTATCTACTATTTTAGGAGAAAAAATTGTCCCGCTGTTGATAAATAGGCAGCTCAACGTCCGGAGAACGGTCGTCCCACTCTTCATCATTAATGTTGCGAGGCAGCTCCTCTATCGCTTTCTCTATTTATAGAAACAACACTTTAGTTTCTAATCTTTCATTTGGTATTATCAAAACTTGATAGTCAAACTCGAAATGCAAAATAACCAAGGCAACTAACGGAGAGTGCGAATAAATATGCTCAAATGCATGCGGGGTACATTGCTAATTATTAATTCGTAAGGTCGTGAAACTTTTGTTATTTAAAAGGATCATGTTTATTCGCCTAAGAATTATAGAATAAAGGGACTACTCACAACAAAATGCATAAAACGAAACCATGCTGCAACACGCTGGATCATCCGGACCGTCCTGTTTCAGCCAATAAGTATATTTGGGAAGAGTAAAGTGTAGAAGAAAGTGTTGGAAGACAGTGAAGGTAAGTGTGATATGAGTAAGATATGTGAATCAGTGGTTGGTAGACGGGCCGTCAGGGTTGGTTCCTGTAGAAATGGGACAAACGACATCAAGCATAATGTTGTTACATGCGTGTCGTGTACACACGTGGATTAGTCACGTCAAAACACTCTGGGAATCATCAAGTCAGAACAAAGCAATTTTATCATCTATCTATTAAGTAGGTACCTAATTTCATGATAAGGTTGGTGATTTGATCTTTCCCACAAATTCAATGGAAACTAATATGCAAATAAAATGTGCAAAAACATAAATCTACAACTAAATAGTTTTAATTAAAGTGAATGCTGCTTTCTTAGTTAATTTATTAGCAAAACGGAAGGCATATTCAAAATATTGACCAAAGTGTGAAAAAGTTTAGAATGTCAGAATTAAGAATATAATTTTGTGGATTGTTGATATTAAATTGTTGATTGAAAGTGTTGGTTGATAGAAAAACAAAACTGCGAATATATAATATCAACAGATACGTAAATTTGATCAATATATACATTGAACATGCCGACAAAAACATCAAAACAAACAAACAGAAAATCTGACTGAATTTTAAACAAACGTGGCTCAAATGTAAGCGCTCCTTTAAATATCGAAAAATACAGTATTAGTAATCCAGTCCCACAGATTTTTTTTGAAAGTCCTTAAAATGGACACAACAAATGTGGAAGCATAATTACCAACCTAACATTATCCATGATCTAAGTAAACCAGTTTGAACTACGTAAATAATCATATAACTGTTTTCCACAAAAATTCAATCAGATCTTCAAAAACAAACAAACAGTTACAGCTAGCGTATTGTATCAGCAGAAATCTTACCAGCGATAATTTTGCTCATCTCGGTAACCTGTTTGGCCAATATCTGGTTCATTTGGAGCAGGTGCTCGCGTTGCCGCTTCTCGACTGCGTCGGGACTCTAAACGATAAGCATACAATATGTTGTGGGCCATTCGAAGCTGCGCTATTGAATCGTTCTCTGGGGTTGTGTTTGTAGATGGGTTTGTGAACAGATGTGACTTTATGAATAAGTTTTATGTGATTTATTTATGAGAAGGTATGATAAGACAAAGTATCATACAGATCTGTAATCCGATAGTTTTATCTACAAACACAATGGTGCCTATCTAAGATGAAAATGATCATGCATTTTTTCTAAACAACATTGAAAGCAGATGAATAGAAAAGTGAACAATTTTACAAATAATGAATGAATGATAAAAGGATCATGGGAGGTGAAACTTTCAATAATATAACTCAAACTAATTTACTGGAATAACAAACGATGCGAATTGTAGATACAATCAATTAAAAATATAACTTGATATTATCATCATTTGAAATCAAATCACCTAATTGAAATATGTAGAAATCATAATAGCCCGCATCCGTCCACCGCTGAACATAGGCCCCACTCACACGCATAATGAAATTGCAACAGAAAATTGCACGAAAATGAAGATTATGCCATATGAAAAAATTACATAGATATGAATGAACAGTAGCATAAATTCAAGTGCACAGTTCTTACACAACAGAAGGTAACTAATTCTCACGCGATGTTAGATGATCGTAATAGATCATTGTGAGCGGAAATAAGTTCGACCATGCGTAAGTATTTGTTTTTGCCTGCCCCTTATGGAAACCGACGAGTTTGTGACTATGTTAAGTAATGTTTGTAACTGAAAATCGAACTTCAAAAAAAACCCTTGAAAAATCGGTGCAGGCTTTCTAATATTACAATATTTCATTTTCAAATTTGTGGCTTCTTAAAAATTCAAATTGTCTTTTTGATTCAAGCATTATCAATGAGAGTACTTATGTGTGCGGTTTTACCTTTCCCTGGTCAGCTGGTGTTCCCGTAAGCATCTTCTTTATGGACTCCACTTTCTCTTGTCTCTTCTGTTGCTCCTCGGGAGACAGTTCTGGTGGCTACAAAGGAAATATTTGTAACTAAGAAACCAATGTTAATTTTTTTTTAGTTACCAGCCATAAGTTTTATTTTTTAATTGGATGGACAAATTGGGGCCGCATACATCATCAACTAGTCTGTGTAAGTCCACTGCTAATCGGTGGCCTCCCCTAATGAATGCGGTAGACTTGTCTTTTCTACGACTGAAGACAGGAACTTCAACCGTTCTCAGCATCATTTTGGCAGCAGGCCTTCGCTAGGTCTGCTGAGTGACGGTCTCCACTCAAATACCTTTACCCCAGGGGTTGTCGGTTCTTCGAGAGAAATGGCCGGCCCACTGCCACTTCAGCTTGCTAATTCATTGAGCATTTGACTCTCTGACAACATTTGATTACATTATGGCGGCATTATCAGACACTTTTTATGTTTTGTTCTTTTATTAATGAATTAATTTAAAATATAAAATTTGTTCAAATTGTCCGCTCTCTCACATTATGCAAGCAAGAAAATCATATCTCAGGAACCTTGACACTTAGGATATTGATTCTACCGGAAAAATGTAGCCAATGACCCCCCAAACTCCCCAAAAAAATGATGTCTCGCAATACCAAACACCCAGTATAGACCTCTTCGTCGAGACATTACCTTCTCTGGGATGTATCTCTCAGGGATCAATATCTTCTGGGGCGCCGCTAACAGCTGGTCGATGGTGTTGTCGGCCAACTTGTGCAGTTGCGGCGGTAAGGCGGAGCGGACCACATCCGGGGCCGCCGTGCGGAGAGCGCGCTCCATATCCGCGTCGTCGAGGGAACGACCCAGTTTCTGATGGTAACAATAGTTCGTATAAATCTTTAATTTAAATTTAAATATACAAAAGATGGTCGTATTTTTTAATTAAGATTGGAATAGTTGAACTATCTGCAGACTTTTGTAAACATTACAAAGTTATAAAAATATGAAACACAAAGTTATTTATAGTATAATAGTTTTTCAGTTTACCTCTTCATATGACACAGTTTTTCATAAAAGTTTGATTGAGAAATTGGATTTGATGAATTCGTTATAATCACGGAATTAGAATGATTAAAGTTTGGCTGGGAGTCAGCCGAACTACACTATAGGTTTGTCATTGATAAAATATAAGTTAAGGTAGATTGGTAAAGTGTATCAATATTTTCTGAGGGTACCACTTGTTTTTTTTTTTCAATTTGCTGAAACGATGATTTTACTTCGTTAGTTTAGCACCATCATTATTTAAACCATTGAGCACCACCAAAAATTTACCATAGTCAATTTAAAGCGATTTCACCCAGCAACCAGAAATATTTATGCGGTGCTTGGTATCATTGTGTCTCTCATACATTGCCTAAGACCTACAAATGTTTACAATTAAATAAATAATGCTGGACAATTCACACAGCATTATCTAACCCCAAGGTAAGCAGAGCTTGTGTTATGGGTACTAGTAGATAACTGATATACATCATCGTCATCAGCCTATATTAGTCCACAGCTGGACATAGGCCTCCCCTAATGACCGCCATAGCGCCCTGTCTTCAGCTTATATACTGATATACATACATAATAATAGACGAGTACATAGATAGATATTTTTTATTATACATAGAAAACGACCAAAACACCCTGAACAAATATCTGCAGATCGTACAAATATTTGTCCCGAGGCGGGAATGGAACCCGCAACCTCCTGCGTCGCAGGCGGACCTTCGCCCACCGCGTCACAAAGGTCTTCAACAATTATTGCAACAGAATAAAATAGTATGAGTATTTCATCCACAGCCAAATTATCAAAACTTATTGATAGGTACTTACATCCTGGTTATACACATCCTTAGGCAGCTCATTCAAGGTCTTCGCACTGAGATGATGCGGCGCCGTGTAATGCCGTCTCTTCTCCTTCGGGACTTGTCTTCTGTGCAACGAGCCATTCTTAGGCTCCGACATCTCCGTTATAATCTGCTTTGCAGCCTCGCTTTTAAATATCGGCGACAGCTCCATATTAGACCTTGTCAGGCTAGCAATACTGCTGGTTTTAGATATCGACATCGGCATAGGATCGTTCGTCAAAGTTCTAGTGCTTTCTGTAGGACTTATAGCGTACTGAGCTGATAAAGAATTCCTATCGTAGCTTTGGTAGCTTTTATTATAGCTACTGTTTAGGGACGACATGTTTTGGGAGTAGTCGTATGACAAAGAAGGACTTGATATGTATTTGGGGCTGAGTTCTAGGTTCTTCTCTGCGATTTGGAGGTAATTTGGTGGGTTGGGTGTTTTGTAGTAATCTGTTCTGGGGAGGGATGATGCTCGGGTGTTGTTGAATGACTGGACCAGTTCGTCTTCTATGAACTGGTCTAGGTTGGTGGTGATTGTGTTGGAGGGCCAGTCGGTTAGCGGCTGGAGGGATCGATCTCGGTCACGTTGCCGGCGCTCGCTTTCGCGTTTTACTATACGAACTGTTTTGATTTCTTGCTTTTCGACGTTTGAGAGGTTGGCTGTAACAAAAATTGTTTATTTAGATAGATTTTTCTTTATAACAAAGTCAGTAAGGATCCAAGCGTCCGGCGGCATAGCTAAATCTTTATAGCTGAGCGCCCTCTAAGCTTCTGTTCATTTATGGTGAGAGTTCCAACTCAACATCTCTCGACCTACTTGAGTGAAGAGTTTTGGCCGAAGGGTGTCAAGTTCCGACGGTTCACTGGCCGCCTGCAAGGGGACACCGCCGTGCACCGTCCTCAGCTGACACCCTGATTGCGTCATACACGTCGCCGCCGCAAATTTAGAACGTGTGCAATTTTATTTAAAATAAGTTTTTATATTTTTATGTATGTTAGATTTAAGGTAAGTATATATTCATATGGACCGTAGAATAAGTTAATAAGATCTATACTTGTTCTAATGTTGTCTGAAATAAATGTATTATTATTATTATTATAGAACTTCCAGTACAGGGATGAGAATTTTCCCTCGTCCATGTTCCAGAAGATGAAATTTATGAACGCTCTCAGAGTAGACAATTATAATAATCTAGGCATTTAAAGTTGTCAATATCGGTTGTCAAACTTGTCAAATCAGTGCACACTAACGTAATAGTGGTTGTATACAGTGCGTTTTCTATCTGGGTTTGAATTCTCGCTCAGTTTGCATAGTGTAGAAAGAAAGAGATGCCCTCTATTTCAACGCAGAAAGACCGCTGAGAAGTACAAGTTGAAATCATATTTATTATACGTTGCAATTATAATCTAAAATGTTTTTTTCTAGGCCCAGATCGATAGGCCAGAAAAAGTAATGTATAACGGCCTTAAATTTAACTTTATTACAACGTATTTACGATGCAAACTATTGAACACTTTAAATGCTTAAGCTGAACGCTAAGATCTATCTGTCGCTGTCTGTACTGCAGTTACACAATTATGAACAACAATACAAAAAGAAAGGCCGAGAACCTTGGAAGTACAAAAGGCAGCCCTGTCGCTAAGAGCAATCTCTTCCAGACAATCTTGGGATAGACTGGACATAAAATAACATAGACCTTAATTATATAATATATTAATTATATTATATATTATAGACGGTGGTTATTTACAACTTTAAAAAACAAAATCATTTAATAGTAATTTATTTTCTAAGTCACGAAAGAATGTTGTATTTCCCATTTTGAGTGACTCTAATGTATTCAAATGTATGGGTTTTGAATACCAATACTTCAAAACAAATTCCGATCTTATCAAGGTAGGGGTGTATTGGATAAGACCAGCATTCATAACTCCATTCATTCAAAACATTTCATAAATTTTAAGGCTGTAGCCTAAAAACAACACCCATATCTGCTGATACGGAACAGAACATGGCCCACAACTTCGAAATATTTGGTGTTCTGGTAACTTCTCTAAGGCTGCGTTTTCAGTGGATAGCAGAAGAGAATAAACGGAAGCTGATGCGAGAGCGGATTTAACAGCTTTTAAAGAAAAGTCGCGGTTGTGGTGTAAGAAATTAAAAATCGACTGCAACTCAACCCGTAGCTATCGTAAGAGTATTCATAGTCGCTGTAGCCGTGGTGGATGGTATGGCCACATACATTAATAATTAATACATTATTAACATTATTAATTACTTTATTAACATTATTAATTACTTTATTAACATTATTAATTACTTTATTAACATTATTAATTACTTTATTAACATTATTAATTACTTATAAACATTATTATTTACATTAATAACTTACCAAAGCCACCATTGTGGTCCTCGCTGGTCAAAGGCGATGTGACGTCACCAGCTCTAGTGTCCACATACAGCGGAACGTCCATTTGGTTGTAATGTGCCGGCGTGGTCAGAGGTCTGTTGGCTTCGTATTCATAGTCGCTGTAGCCGTGGTCGATGGTATGACCAGTGTCGAGGTTGGTTTCCGACCAGACGGATAGGGGGCGCTGCGAGTGAGGGCGTTGGGGCTTGCCTGTAGAAAGAAAACGAGGGTTTATGTAGATTATTGAATCTGTCAAACTTATATACATAAACGTATATTATTTAAAGTAGTTTAAAGTAGTTTATTTAGTAACGAATTACATGGTTGTAGTAACTATTGGAATTCGATGATGCCCGCAGTAGTTTTTAGTAAAACTGTGTCGCAGACACCATCGCCCTCCTCACAGACAGGGTGTTCTACTACATAATTTTTAAATAACTATTAGATAGGTATCTATGATTAATGAATAATGTTTAACTTTAATGTTAATAAAAACTAAGTTTATAAATATTCAAAGGTAGGTACGAAAATATATATATTTATTTTTCAGTGTGTATGCGACTGAAATTGAGTGTATGTGTGTGTGAGTGTGTGTGTGTGTGAAGGTGTGTGTGTGTGTGAGGGTGTGTGTGTGTGTGTGTATGTGGTGCTCCTGAGGACACCGGTCTCATAAGAGTCCGGGCAACAGAAGCTACCAGGTGAGTGAGTATGTATGTGTTCATGTGTACGTATGTATGTAGAGCTCCTGAGGACACCGGTCTCGTAAGAGACCGGGCAACAGGGGATACTAGTGTGGGTAGGTGGGTGTTTGTGAATGAGTGAGTAGGTATAACATCTCACGATATTACTTTTAACAGTTCTTCAGTGGAATCATACGTCAGAGATAGGAGCCAAGTGTTAAGGGTTTTATAGAAGGTATTTCTTCTGGGTATAGATATAACACAAGTATGGTACTGGATAAAATTATAGAAAACTGTGCATTAGTGTTTATTTGCAGCTGTGTGGTGCCGGCTTAGAATTTGCACCACCCCAACTCTTCCCGCGGGTGTCGTAAGAGGCGACAAAGGGATATCCACCGGGGGCGGGCAGAAGCGCCCCCTGCAGAAAATTCTACCACCAAACTGCGACCCCCAACTGCATGCCCAGAGTGGGGATTATGGGCATTACCCCCATGAGATAAAAGCCAATAAGGCGCTTATCAGGGGGAGGCCTGCGTCCAGCAATGGACCAACACAGACTGTTGAGGTTAAGTGTTTATTTATTGAAAATCAAGTTAAAATAAAAGCTAAATTTTATTGACAAAGAAAATTACATCAAATATTTATTCTAATTTTAATTTGAATGTGCCGATCCGTAAAGATAGATTGAATTAAATTGAGATTAGAGGGAAAGATCCATGAATAGTCCCTTGCTATCTATCCAGGGCGAAAGTTTTTTTCGACGAATGAACCGGCAACAATTTAGTTTTTTGTTAAAAATCCTAGATTTCCACATTTGTGTAATATTGAGGTCAGATGATGATGATGTGTGAATGAGACGTTTTCCAAAAAAGAAAAAACCCTGTTTACTTTAGAACTCAATAGATGGAAGAAAAAAGAAGAAAGAAGCTTGTGCTAGTGTCATGTCAAGCAATTCCGGGTCTAAACATCGATCAAGTATGCGGCGCTTTTCGTTTGAAATTATATGGTATAGACTCTATACCATATAATTTCAAACGAAAAGCGCCATTTTTTCAGTCTGGTTGAACTATTTTTTTTCTTAACGAAAACACCTCATCTATACTTATATTATAAAAAGGAAAGATTTGATTGTTTGTTTTTTGTTTATTTGTATTGAATAGGCTCCGAAACTACTGGACCGATTTGAAAAATTCTTTCATCGTTAGGAAGCTTACTTTTCAGAAAGTGACACAGGCTGTATTTTATTCCGGAATTCCCACGGGAACGGGAACTACGCGGGTGAAACCGCGAGGCGATCGTCTAGTTATATGTAGTTAAAAATGGTTTTATTTAGTTATTCTAACTTTTAAGCTATTTCTAGCCCGGTCGTGATTTTTACGAAGTTTTTTTCCAGAAAAGTACCACGCTTATCATATCACGCTCAGCGCATCCAGCATCTTCAAGAATGGGACTATCCAAGAAAAGTTCCTTTCTGTGAAATAATGCTGCTGAGATCTTAGTAAAACCCAGACTTATTAGACCGACGAGTCTCGATTTGAAAACTTTAAAAAATCGTAACTCGAAAGCTACGAAAAATTGGGGAACATACATGGAGTATTTACGGGTACCCCCGGGGGCGAGCCATAATTTTTTTTTATAGTTATAAATAATAATAATAAATAATGCCGGACAATTCACACAACATTATCTAGCCCCACACTAAGCAGAGCTTGTGTTATGGGTACTGGATAACTGATAGACATAATACAATACACTACGTGTAGATAGATATTTTTTATTATACATAGAAAACATCCTGAACACCCTGAACAAATATCTGCAGATCGTACAAACATTTGTCCCGAGGCGGGAACCGAACCCGCAACCTCCTGCGTCGCAGGCGGACCTCCGCCCGCTGCGCCACAGTGGTCGTCATGTTTGACGTCACTGGTCCATCCTGTATACTTTTCTTACCGGGCATAGAGTCGTGTGTAGACTGCAAGGCTTGTGACTGCTGCGTCAAATGCCGCACCGCTCTGCTCAGCTCCTGCCTCTGTCGCTGCAACGCAGACACCAGGTGCTGGACCCTCGACACCTCTGTAATAGAAATGTTTTAGTAAAAAAAAATATCGCAGACAGTTAATGATCTCCCTCTGGACATCAGACGTGCAAAATCACTTCCTATCTTCAAATTCTGCTTCAGCAGCATTATTATATCCTTGTAAAGAGTTAGACAACCTTATTTTATGTTTATGTCAGTTTATTATTAATCTTTGTAGGTATGTAGTGTAAGTATTTGTTTCGTTTTATTTAAATAGGTACATATCTATATATTTATTCAGTGCCACCGTCTTTTTTGTTCTTTAATTTCCAGTCCATCCCAAGGTTGCCTGGAAGAGATCGCTTTCAGCGATAAAGCCGCCCTTTATACTTCCTTTTTTTTCTAAGCATTTTCTCTGTATTTTTTCCTGTATTTGAGTGATATATTAAGGTGTTTTCTATCTATCTATCTAATTTATTTTTACAATTTATTTCTATTTTTTGATTGTAATTTTCTTTGTAACGACTTAAATTGTAATTAGAACTAGTATTTACACCTGAAACATGGGAATAATAATAATAATCATTAAATTATAGTAAGAACAGATACATGGATCTAAAATACACAAAAAAACGGATTTGGTATTTACAAATCTTGCTTGATTAAAAATAATGTCACCTTTTAAGTTCCCATAATATTATATTCAGTAAGTAGGTACCTAAAAGTTTGATGGTTGAAAGCTAGTTGAAATTTAGTGAAATCCATACCAGCAAATCCTCTTTTCATCAACACAAGCTTTGGCAAACCAAGGACCGTTAAACGGCGATGTCCCGCTGCGTCGTAGTGACGTCACACAAACCATTCTGCTCGCGCATAACTAGATGTCGCTACTAAAATGGAACGAGCTCTAGATCGCGCTGACGAGAACGCACGGCTCGGAACGACCTCCGATTAGTAGCTACCCCCATCGATGGCTACTACCCCACTTAACTTCTCCGATTAGGAGGTACCGTACTGCGAGGCCCAACCATTGCACTGTGGTTGGGTTGACGGTTCACATTAGAGATGAGACGTACTTGCAAAATCGAGTACCAGGTATTCCAAGTACTTCCTAGTATAAAAACCAGCGCCAAAAACCAGGGTTCAAATACTTTCAAGTATTTCGATACCTTGTACCTAGTATTAGGTACGTACGGGTATCGCTGGCGGGCGGGCGCGGCTCGTGACGGGTCTCGCACCTTGAAAGTGAAATACTTGCATAGGAAATTGATCCGAGCTCGCATGAGAATAATGTTCGTAATCGAGTTTCAGAAAGAAATACTTGCAAGAATGACGAAAATACTTTCATAGAAAATTAATCCGCGCCTCGTTTATTATAAAGAACAAAATAGTGTGAACGAAGAAATACTTGTACCAAATTACCTTTTGAATCTATATTAATAATTTCGGACCGGTCTACGGTAGACTCAAACGAAATGCACATCAAATTGAAGAGCGTAAAAAATTAGCCGATCCGAGTCGACAACTTATAGGCGGAAAATTCGGATTATCGAGTAGTTTCATTATGAAAATGAATAAATTGCTAAAATTGTAACGGCGTTGCAAAGTAAACAAGTCTTCTTCTTTTATTTTTGGCTCTGCGTCATAGTTTGACACAATTCTGCCAATGTCTGTTTTAGAACAAATCTATGTGGTGTTGGTGTCACACGTCAATCACGTATCACAGGTGTCGCAGGTTCAGTCTTGGTACCGTGGACGGAAGAAATCGCTCCCCAGGGTATATAAATACTCCTTGATCATAGCTTCGGTCTAATTTCTTTTGTCTAAAAAAACCAAAGTTTTTTAAACCAAAGTCGTCGAAGTCGCGAATGAAATCGCGAGCGGGTCAGCTAGTAGATATTTAATTTATCAGCACGATTGACCTATTCAGTCAGACCTACAGGTTTCGATTTCGAGCCTAGAATTTTATCGATTAGATGAGATAATCTTTTATTTTAATTATGAATTTACTTATTTAAATAGGTAGGTATACCTACATCTAACAAAATAACACTATCTAGGTACCTTCTCATATTAAATCTTTTTTATTAAAGTTTCTAAGTAACCATTAGACAGAATAACAGTGGGACGTCTGCTCTTTATTTTAAGTAGGCGTTAGGATTAGAATTTGATAAGGTAGGTAGGTACTAGGTACTGGTAAATGTCCTATGTTTTACCTAGTTAAGTAAGACGAATCCTAGCGCCTACATAAAATTAATAGCCAGGGACGGGCCGTAGGTATTTTAGTTTTCAATAGTACGGGCGGAGACCCACTTTTCACTCTAGGTAGGTATGACGTACCTATTTATAAAATTATAAAATGGAATCTGTGCCCACTTATCTAATTTCAGGTTGATGTACATAATGTACCTACCACAGAAATCTTAATAACAAGGCATTGTTATTCAGATTTCTGTGGTACCTACCTATACCTAAGAGGTGCCTATACCTACCTATCCCTTTGTAAATATATCCGTAGGTAC
Source organism: Eupithecia subfuscata (assembly GCA_963564075.1). Taxonomy (NCBI): domain Eukaryota; kingdom Metazoa; phylum Arthropoda; class Insecta; order Lepidoptera; family Geometridae; genus Eupithecia; species Eupithecia subfuscata. The sequence goes on along the minus strand of OY751116.1, from coordinate 1,516,192 downwards.
CTATCTGTTTGATAAGTATGAAATTATGAATGTCAATTACTATTGAACTTTGTGTCACTGTCACTGTCAGAAGTCAGTCATAGTCTGCCGATTTGCGTCACGCACCTTGAAAGTAAAATACTTGCATAGGAAATTGATCCGAATGAGCATAAGAATAAGATTCGTAATTGAGTGTTCAGAACAAATACTTCTAGCACAGGTATCGGCGAAAAATACTTTCATAGAAAATTGATCCGCGTTCTCTTTGTTATAAGGAACAAAATAGTGTCAACGAAAATTTACTCGAATACTTTCAAGTATGTACTTCTATCGCGCGGTGCGTCAATACTTGCAAGACCTTCAAAGTATTTCGACTCATACCTGGTTTCCGTACTTGCAAGCAAATACTAGGTATAGAAACCTGGTCGCGTAAATACGTCTCATCCCTAGTTCACATCACACACATCTGGCGTGATTTGTAATTTTTGGAAGTGGGGCTTGTCCCCCTTAAAATACTATGATGAAGTAGAGACGAGACGTTCTTGTAAAATCGAGTACCAGGGCTTCCAAGTACGTCCTCGTATAAAAACCAGGGTTAAACTTAAAATACTTCCAAGTATTTTGATACCTTGTAGTGTTACGTACGCTCGTGGCGGGTCTAACTCACGCAATGGGCCACGCACCTTAAAAGTAAAATACCTGCATAGGAAATTGATCCGAGTGCGCATGATAATAAAGTTATTAATTGAGTTTTCAGAAAAAAATACATGCAAGTACACGGCTATCGGCGAAAAATACTTTCATAGAAAATTGATCCGCGTTTACTTTGTTATAAGGAACAAGATAGTGTCAACAAAAATATACCCGAATACTTTGAAGTACCTATGTACTTATATCGCGCGGTGCATTAAACATTACAAGACCTTTATAGTATTTCGACTCATACCTGGTTTTCGTACTTGCAAGCAAATACCAGGTATAAAAACCTGGTCGAGTAAAAACGTCTCATCCCTACGTTCTACTCATGTTTGCTCTAGTTTATATCTAAGTATCAATGGTAATCTCAGTATCTATGGTCCCATAACTCAGTTTCTATTGTCCCCCTATCTCAGTCAGCAACTATTGTCCCGTGTATATAAACTTACCGTCTTCCAGCATAGCGGTGGGGTGTGCGGGCGCCGCCGCCCTCCGCGCTTGCAACGCGCGCCGTAGTTGCTGCAACTCGCGCTCCAGTCTCGCGTTGTCTGCTACCGTTTGTTCCAGTTTCTGTAAAGCATTAACATCTTGAGTAAAAGACCTAATTATATCAAAAGTTACTACGCTCTCTTGTTTCCTTAAGTATCAATGCGAACTGTTAAGTAACCGTTTTAGATAATGAAAATCTGTTTTGTTAGGCTTTTAGGCCAAAGCAATTTAAACTGATAAGCGAGAACCTGAACTCTTGGTTAAAAATCATGCAAGAACGAATGTTAATATAATAATGATGAAAATTATGGTGAAGAAAAAGTTTCAATGACAACCATGGATGGTTAGGATAACGTTAAAAGATGAGAATCATTAAAAGGCTGGCATAAGATAAAGAAGAAGATTTCTCAGCAGAAGCAGGCCGATACGAAACTGAAGAAGATTAAAACTACAGTGAAGGCCATAATTCTGCGGAAGTAGAATGCAGATATTAGGCTACAGCCTACCTTCATTAGGTACCTACACCTTATGAAGTTGAAGACGTTTATTGGTCAAGAGACACCATCACCAAAACAGAACGGGAGTGAATTCTGCATAAAGGTGGAAAATTATCTTGGTTGCGTAGGTAAACCAATGCCCGGCAGTGAATGATGAGAAGCCTAAGTTTGTTAGGAGACATTCCATTTTTGTATCGAGAAAGAATACGGGGTCAGACTGATTTGAAAGCTGAAGGAGATAACAACTATCATGATGAACCTTAATACTTCATAATAACATCTATGTTTTAGTAAAGCTAATGTTAGTGAAGATGTAAGGATGTGTAGGCATTTAATTGTTACAAGACAGCGCTAAAACTGAACAGATCCAGATAAGTTTTAAAAAGCAAAAGTAGACCAATTCCCAGCAGTGAACAATATAAAGCTGAAGAAGATTACAACTATAATGATGAACCATAAAACTATAATAAAAATAAAAAGTGCACGGTGCATATAAAACCTTATAAACCTTAGAATTGTGCGCCAGCATCGCGTGGACGCGCGCCAGCTCCGCTTCGAGGCCGGCGGACGGCGCGCGGCGTTGTTCTGATAGGAGGTCTGTTTTGTGGACGGTCGCTAGTTTACCGCGAACGCCTGGGAAAAAGATCACACTAACATTGACAAATGCGAGAGTTTTCATGGATGGATGTTTGTTACTTCTTCACGCCAAAACTACTGAACGGATCAGACTCAAAATTTTGGATAAGTGTAGACCCGAGTAATAACACATTTGGCTACTTTTTAGGATATTATAATAAACAACGCATGCGAAGCCGCGGGCAGAAACTTGTATCCGTACATTTAAAATGTGAATTAAGGATTTCAGTTTGCTGAAATTAATAAAGTTGGGTGAAAAAAGTTCAAGAAATAAAACAACGAAAAAATTAGGTACTTACAATCGGTCAAATGAACATATCCGAATTTCTACAGATTTTATTGTGCCAAATACTAAGACTTTTAGACAGTTTGAAGATTTTGTCACTTTTATATGGGAAATTATTGAAATTATTGCTTTAACCTTTGAATTAAGAAAAAGCCTGTGTCTATCTGTGTTTTGACGTGACAACGTTCTGGATGTTTTCTATGTATAATAAAAAATATCTATCTATGTAGTGTATTGTATTAAGTATATCAGTTATCTAGTACCCATAACACAAGCTCTGCTTACCTTGGGGCTAGATAATGCTGTGTGAATTGTCCAGCATTATTTATTATTTATTTATTTATTTATAAATTGGTTTGCCGGGTGACACTTCAAGAAACTGCGTTACGCGTTACGCTCCGCTCACGTTATGCGCTCACAAAGTCGTTGTCACGTAAAACTTTCGCCCGTATACCGACTTTACAGGCAACCAATTTTTTTTTATTTACAACTTCTTTTATTCTCCGCCCGGATTAGAATATTTTCTTACCAGTGAGAAGAGATTCGATGGTATCCTTGTCAGTTTTCATTCCCTGCAGTATGGAAGCTTCATCAGCCAGCTCCTGCTCCAAAGCCCATAGCTCGGCCACTCGCGCTCTTGCCGCCTCCGTTTCTAAAGGCTTGCCCGCTGCTACGCTTTCTAGCCACCTACAAGTAAAATGTTCTCATCAGTTGCTACGTTAACTTCACCCAAGCTTTTGGTCCCTCAATTCTGTATGTCAATTTATGTGTTCTAGTGAGTGGCTCGCTCATTATTTTTGCCACTCACCGGTTCTTTTTCTTTGAATATTCATAATACCTGCTTCAGAACAAAATGTAATGAATGGAGAATGTAGTATAACAGAGTGGATTTTTTGGACAGGGCAGTCAAGGGAGCTACCAGGAAAATGTTATTAGGAGACTATCCATATTTGTTTTGAGAAATATGTATTTATTATTCACCATTCACAGAGTCAAAAACATAATATAGTTTGCAAAACAATTGGCATTTTACACGTTAACATTTTCGATGCGAATCGACCCTGTTTCTTAAACTAGTCAAAAACTTCTATCGGACTAAATGAGGTTGGAATATTACAAATTCATAAATGGAGACTTCTAAAGACCATTTTCCTGTAGCTACATCTCCTTACTGCCCCGTCCACAAGATCCACCGTGCATAAGCGAGTCCATTACAAAGTTTTATAGATGTGTATAGACTGGATGGAAATGTCGACAGTTTAACCTTTATCGTTGCTTTGAAATCGCAAAATCTATTAAGTATTCTTTCGGTTACAGTCATGTCTAGTTAATGTTAACTTTCACGCAGGAGATTACATGTTTATTCCCATGTTTCAGTGCTTGACCCTATTCCTTAACATCGGACAAATACACCAAAAACTAGCACTTTTAAGCACTTTTCACTTTTTTGATTCTGATTCTTACCTTTGCTGCTCCAACGCATGCTCAGCTAAGACCTTCTGCCTCAACCTCTGATTCCTTTCCAACCGTTCAACAGTGGACCCCGGTCTATTGTACAAAGATCCTAGTTTCACCATATTATCGACCAGCTGCACCAATGGCTTGCTCTTTTCGTACTGTTGCTCTAACTCCATGAGTTGCATCTTCAGCTGTTCGAGTCTTTGCAAGTGCTCTTCCCTTTCCATCGCTTTGATAGAGCTGTTGCGACATTCCTGTAATTTGGAGGAAATATGATTTTTAAAAGTTATGTGAGCTGGTAGAAAAACTTATTGTGAAATATAGAATTTTTAGCGGCAAGTTTCAAAGTTAGCTTTAAAAATTGATATTATCTCCATTCAATATATTGTTATCATTTAAATTGTTAACCAAAGCATCTGATTGAATATAGGCTTTTTGTTTTAAAAGTTAATTAGTATCGTTATCGAAGAAGTCAAAATAATTAGGCACAGATTTCTAATCAGAGATCGTAATCAAAGATTATCTTGTTGCTTCCTTTTAAATAGTCACCAAAGCATAAGACAATTCGAGTCTGAATAAGAAATGATAGAGTAAACATAATCAAACCGTAGTCACAGCTAAGTAAATTGGTTAGACACAGAAAATTATTCATCAAACTGCGCATATTATCCTGAAAATTTGAAAATTAGTCACCAACACCCATGCAGAAACAAAAGACATGCAGACAAAATGCTAAACACCTCAATGCTCTCTATCTGAGAGCAGCATTGCTCTATAGCTCTAGACGTCGCCGTGTGCCGCCTTCTCAGTTGAATCAACAGTAGCACCAATTCCTCGTGCGTCCGACCCAAGAGCTCCCCAGCAGTGGGGATGTCAACCAACTCAGCATGATTCTGCTGACTCCTTTGCTAATGGTGACAAAATGCAACATAACCATAAAAAAGCTGATACATAAACTATTGCAATGGAACTCAAAATAAACTAAATAAATAAATCATCTACCGTAACGTAAATGACTCAAAAATTAAAAGAAATAAATAAAAAGGTCTACTGAATCAATGACGAACATAACAAAAAGTTTAAGATGCAAACAATACATTGCGAATTCAACTAAATTGTACCCACACAAATTTCGAACATTCTTGTAGAAAATTACATACCATTTCATCGTTTTCAGTATTCCTTCGCACCCTTGGACTGACAGCTCTGATAGGCTGTTGCGAGTTCCTGGACGGTGATCTTGCCCATGTATCTTCTGGGTTGTTTAGCTGCAAATTCAAATACAATATAAAACAATTGATGAAATGTCTACGTAAATATTTAACTAATTGTGAAGGGATTGGATCTCTGTTGAAAAGATGATACAAAAATATAAACGAATTTCACCAAAAACTTTAAGAAGTTACTGAAGGAGGCCTTTACTCGGATAGAGATCATTAAATAAGAAAATATACTTACTTATAAATTTTAATATGTAAAGTAATAATTTAATAATGTTATGAACTTATAATTATGTATGCAATTTACTGACTGCTATTTTATTCATCCTACTAATATTATAAAGGCGAATATTTGTGAAATCTGAATTTTTGTTTCTTAGGATCTCCAAAACTACTGCACAGATCAAGATGAAATTTGGCGTACGTTTAGAGCAAAGCCTAACTTAGATAACAGGCTATAGGTACCGAAAATACGTGTGCGACGCCGCGGGCAGAAGCTAGTTGATAATAATGGCTTAATTATTATTATTATACGTAAATATTGTCTTCCTTAACAATGACTGTAAACAAAAGTGCAGTTTATTTTTGTCGTGAGCTCGAATATTCGAACATGAAGACACGAAATACAATAACACAAGACGGTATAGTAACTTACATTTTGCTGTGAAGCCGACATGTTTTGGGATCCATAATGATCGTTCCCTGGTTTATCCTCCACCCATCGCACTCTCGGGCTTACAGCTCTCACAGGGATATTGCCCTCCCTATTACTGTTACGACCGATTGAAGTGTTGCTTCCAAGGAAAGCTTTCTTTGACAATGTTTGTTGTTGATTTGCATTATTATTTGTACCAGATTCCGTGTTATTTGCTGCCAGTGTCATCGAAGCTGGAATAAATGATCCTGTGTTATTTTCGTTCTTTATTCTCTTTAGCAGTTGAATTTTAATTGCGCGATAGGTTGACTGAGAATCAATCACCATAATTTTTTTGTGTCTTTTTCACATACATTTACAATTTCATGCTGAATTTTATGTACAATTTAATCACATTTAAAACATTCAGTTCATAAAATGCCAATTTATTTACAGATATACAAAATAATGACTTTGCTTTGCGTAATATTTTAAAAGAAACTTACATAGTGAACCTTACAGGACCCAGAATGTTAGAGGATACCGTCATTGCCTGCACTGTCAGTCCCCGTATCCGTGCTACAGACAGCGTCGCCTAAGCCCACACCTGCACCGTTCCCACGCACACGACCTGGCCCACTCTTCATCAAACCACTTGACATTAGATCCCACTGCCTAAGCTTCTCTCTGTCTATTTCAAACTTCCGTCTTCTTTTTACCGAGTTAGTTTCAACTATCTTCATCGAACCTCCGGGACATTCTAAACTCAACTGCTCGTAGACACCCTCGTCTATTGGCAGCGATGTCTCGTTACTCTCCGCTAGGCTTACATAAACATCGTTATCATCCATCTTTGGTTCTTCTTCAAAATATCTGAGACTAGCTTGAGTTGCTTGGCCAATAGCATCGTTTTTATCTCTATTTACGCATATAAGTCCTCGACCTTGGAAGTCACAATTCACGTAAGTGACGTTTCTAGTGATTTTTTTGGATGCCTCCTTTTTTACTCGTTTGATACTGTTCATACCACATGTCTCAAAACTCACTCTTCTAGGTGTCGAACTGTCTGCGGGTACTGTATCTAAATCATCCATGGATCTAGCATGCCTATGAGACACTCTGCGTAAGTTGTCTCTCCACAATGTTTCATCTTCCCATATTTTTTCTCCGTGACACATTACATTTTCATAAGCACTAGCCTCCGCTTCAGCATCATAATACACGGTATTTGAAGAATTTCCGCTACAGTGAGAAGACATGCTTGTTGAAGACAATTTTATCAGCGCGTTCGCGCTAAGACCACTAGAATCCAATGAAGAATTTTCAAAGTTGCTATTATTACTAACATTTTTCTTGCAGCCTAAGCCAGACAAATTCATTGATTCTGGAATTTTCGAGTTTCTTCCGCCTGTTGATTCATAAATATTTTTCAAATCTATCTCCGGGTCTTTATCAGCAGCGCTCAAAAATTCAACTGAAACACTTCTAGCTGCTGCTAGCTCGAAATTTGGTTCAGGCATTATAGCCTGATTATTTCTTAAGGGATTATGAATATGAGAAATCTCATTTTTCTTGTGCAATGGTCCTCGTCTCCGTTGATTGTTTAATTTACGATACAGGTTTGTGTTCTTCAAGTAGTGTGATATAGGCAGAATATTGATTTGTTCTTGCGATGAGAGATCAGAGTAGTAGTATGGAGCACTGTGTTCCGTAGAACTTTCCCTGCTATGAAAGCCCGTTGATGAAGAAGAAGCATGAGTGTCATTTCCTGTTCTGAGAGCCAGTTTTGTTTCGTTCTCATATTCTTTTATCTTATCATTCAATGAATCGTTATTTAAGTTTTTGTGCAGTATTGTCTCTTCATTATAATTTTTACAATAATAAGAAATTGGAGATTTTGGCATACCAACTGAACTGCAAGAACTATGTGAACCAGTGTATCCTGAAGTTTGTTCACTTATATTTTTGAACGGCATTCCCATATGAGCCCTTCTACCGCACATATTCGCTTTATTCTTCACAGCTACTGGTGAACTTGAACAACGTGTGTGTGAGACTGCCTGTAAGCCAACTTGGTTCAAGTTATCTTTATAGGTAGAAATATCAGCCGTAGAAACATTGAAACGGTAGTTGCTGTTTACATTATTGCTTGTGCTTGGCTGTAAGTTATCAAGATACATGTCTAGATCTACGTTGGAAGTAGGTTCACTTGCTGGAAATGCAGATTCCGCTAACTCGAATATTGAATCATCCGATAGCGGTCGCCTTTTCATCATCATTTCCAAATCTCTGTAACTGCTACCAGAATGCCTGAAATCTACAGCCGCATCATTTTCGTTCAAGCTTGTGACTTCTGAAGATATATTTGAAGGCACCATATCGAATTTGCTGCTTATGTCTGAATCAAGAGATAGTCTGGATGATCCTCTGTCTGCGTTAAAACTCTTCAACGAATCTGATTCAACACTGCTAGAGTTGTAGGGATCTGGCAAGTTTATGTTCAACAAATTAGGAGACGATTCCAACATCCTATTTCTTTCATTGAGACTAGCTCTGCTGTTGCGTATTTTCTCACCTCTTGAGAGTGTATCGTGAATCGATGTTCGGCTTCCATAAATCATCAATGATGTTGTTTTTCTTTTCACTGTATTCATTTTCTGATTCTCAGATGTCAACATTTTTAGTATTGAGTTATCCGATGACATGTCTGATTTATCCAATTTGTCTAAGATATACTTCGATAGAGCGTCATCAGACAAATCTTCACAAGGAGGTGGGGAGTTCGGAATTGGCGGCGGAGATAAGATTTCACTATCATGACTGTCTTGCACATCCAAATGGTTTTGACTCGCGTTCAAATAGTAGGAAGCTGGCCTAAATGTATCTGATATACTGAATCTACTGAATGGCATATCTAATAGTGTATCTTTAGAAGATTCATCGTCAGCATCAGAGCATTCAGATTTGTATCTTACTTTATTTTCGTTCTTTGAATTTCGTTTCAAGGTTTGTTCTTTGGTATCTGCAAAGTTCGAAGCTGTATCTGAAAGTTTGGCGTTTGATGAGTCCTGAGAAGGGTTTTCTTTATCGGAAACATCAGACAGCTCCATATAAACTGGTTCTACTCTCCCGTTGTTAACACAAACTACTTCGTAAGTTTGAGTATCTTCCTCAAGTCCTAGATTCATTTCGACGTAGGGATTATCTTCATAAGTAGCGTGCTGGATCATTTGATCAAATACTCGGAGATTCTTGATAATGTCTTTGTGAGCTTGCTCTATTACGGATACTTTTCGTGGACTCATTGGCAAATAATGATCTTCACCCTGCCCATTTATTGTAGGTGTTTCGGGACCTGCATTTTCCTCTGCATCTTCACTATTTATCTGAGTACTTTCCCCGTGTTCTGGATTTGTAGAGCTGTCAATATTATCAAGAACATTCGTTTTGATTTCAATGTCTGAGTCCAATAATACTTCGTCTAAATCATTATCTGTGTATTCGATATCAGCTCCTTCAGATTCCGCTTCGCTCTCGTGGGTTTCATATCCCTCTTCACTAGCACTAAGTTTGACTTCTTCTTGAATATCAATTTCTTCTTTACTTCCTTCAAATCCTACATAATCTTCATTGTCATCATCCAGTTTTACTTTTGGAATAGATATCGTGCAAAGTATATTTTCATACGTACTTTCTGTATTTTCTAAGCATGTGTCAGGGGTGTTTACACTATTTTCTTTGGTATCGATGACTTGACTGACACAGGACGCGTGTGGGGTAATAGGTCGCATAATGTTAGGACTAGCTAGGTTCACTTTATGAGACCTTCCTGCCTGCATATCTCTGGGTATTTGCAGATCAGTGCCCGTTGTTTCCTCTGAGGTGCAAAAGTGAAACCAATAATTACTATAAATATAGTAATTATTACTCAATATACCTACCACCTGAGTTAGTAGCCCTGATTGTTAGATAGTGATGCAAACTACTGTGTATATTATATTCTAGTAATCGAAACCCACCACCGGTTAGCACCAAGTTATCCTGTTAGTGGCACAATATACCCGCAGGCAGGAAGGTTCCCCGCAAAGCGAAGTCATCATGTTGCTACTTCAGTTATTTCTGGTATCTTAACAATATAATCATAAATATTATGGCATTTTATCAATAGAATACTTATAATGGTCATAGAGATAATACAAAAAATAAATATAAGTATAATATAATAATTAAATACGTCATTGAAATTAAGCTTTGTCAATCTAATAGTCTGAGGAATGGAAATTAAGAAATTACATGAATTACTGTTTTAATATAACAGATTTATTGCTTTCTTGTTTTAAATACCTATGCATAATGTGATAATCATTCATGCAACAAAATGTTGTTCGTGCTAAACTTTGACTTTAAATGTTTTTAAAATCCATGCTTCAAATAAATATACTTTTTTCAAAAAAAATTACATACCTTCATCGTCTGAAGAATAGCTGTTGTACGTAGCATTCGAGTATGTTTTCGGCTTGTATTGATCAGATCTCAGAGACTGTCGACTCTGGTTCAATGACCTCGCCAGGGATATCGTAGCTGGCGTGCTTTTCCTTGTCAACGGTGATTGCAGCATTCTTTGCTTCCACTCCAGTAGTCTCTTCATTGATTCTTCACGCTGTAAGTGAATACACATTTCAGTAAAATATGTAAAAATACAATGTTTTAAGTCTAGGTTATTCTGGTTTGTAGAAGTTACCTGGTGAACCTTTTTCTCGCCTTCGCCGTTTGTAGAAGGTAATCTAGCGCTCGCCGATCTCATAAACCCATCAGAATTAAGATCGTACTTGCTCAAATCTTTCACAAAACCACTAACATTGGACCCATCACTCATTACACTTCCACTTCTTTTCATATAATCTTTTTGATTCTCCATACTTTTCTCTTTCAAAGTCCAGTTTGAATTTAAGCCTTCTAAATCTCCATACTTTGAACTGAAACTTACATTATCTTTGTTCCTAGCATTGAATTCTGTTTCGTAATTGTTGTTGCCGATCTGTGAGTACGCTGAGCTTAATTGTTTTTGCGCTAAGCCACTGGCATACTTGGCCAATGGAATGTCTATAGTGCGTGGGCCTAAGCTTCCCTTCTGTTGTAAGTATTGCGCGGACTGCCGCATTTTTTCTGCGTAGCTTTCTTCGGAGTAATATCTGTCTGAGCTGGGATCGTAATACGAGTTTATATCTAGACTGGATTTGGGTCGTTGCGGCTGTCTAGGCGGCTCGTATACACTTTGTGCTGGCATAGTTTTATTTAGACTCTCATTCTTGGCTTCGTACTCAAGAAAATCAGCGCTGTGTGGCCTTGGCATCGACGGTTGTATGCCACTAGCCTGCATTTTCTTTCGTCTCAGGACTGATGGACCGGAAAAGGTTTTCTCTTGAGGCTAGAACAAAAAACATATTAGTTAATTTAGTACCGAATTATTTTATTAAAGTTCTACAGTTCTAGAGAATTAGATTGATACTTGCTGTGTGGTGCGGCCTAGAATTTGCACTACCCCAATTCTTCCTGCGGGTATCGTAAAAGGCGACTAAAGGATATCCACCGGGAGCGGGCAGCAGCGCCCCCGGCAGAACAGTTCTACCACCGAACTGCAATCCCCAACCCAGCGTGGGGATTATGGCCTTTACCTCCCATATGACAAAATCCAATAAGGCGCTTATCAGCAGTGGACCAATATAAGCTGTTCAGGTTGAGGAGATTGATACTTACATAGTTTACAACATTCGGCAGCTCAACCGATGGCTGCTGATGACCTTGGCTCGAAATACTGATGGCATCCCTAGCCTGAGACGGATTGGGAGATTTAGCGTACGTCTGCCCATACTCCTTCTCCGTCGCATAACTCCCGTACACATCTTCATAGTCTCCCATCTTCCCTTTAGCGTGGTAAGGCGACATAGTGGTTGATCTTCCATAAGCATCAGGTGTACGCCTTTCATTGAGTTTGTCATTAACCGTACTACCGGCTCGACTTGGCCTCGCATTCAGCTCACCATACACATCTCTATTATACCCTTGAATCTCATTAATGTTCCGTTGTTCAGGCTCTCTATTGTATGCATTTATGTCATTTACGTTTCTCGTTTCTAAATAGTCGTTATGAATATTCAGGTTTTGGACATTTGTTCTGTCTTGATTCTTTTCGAGTTCTTTAGGTGGGTTCTCCGGTGGCGTGTCTTGTAGGAAAGGGTTACGTTGCGACTTTCTTTCGTACAGCTCTGGTTTGCTTTGTTGCTGTCGTTCGTATTCTTGTTTGTTTTGAATTTGTCGTTCATACAGCTCTTGCTTTGTTTCTTGGACTTGTTGATTTCGCGTCCTATCAAAGTAAGGTGATTGAGCATTATTTGTGTACGCGGTAGGTTGGTTTTCGTTGTTTAGAGGTAGAGTGAGGTGTTGCGTGTCGTATGGTCGTTTGTACTGTGTCTGTGGCGATTGTGGGCTGCGTGAGTATTCCATGTTAGGGCTGGCGGGGAAGTTTCCGTGTTCTGGGTACCTGTGAGGGGTGCCTTGACTGTAGTGAGATGCTGGCTTTTTGAGTAAGTCGTAGTTTGGATCGTACCTGTGTTTGTGAGAATAAGACAGAGATAAGTACATTTGAAAAGTGTGGTACAGTAAAGTATTTATGAGAACCTTATTTTCAACTAAAACAAAGTCTATCGGATTAAACTTACATATCTGGACTTGGAGAATTATATCCTTCATTAGATCGCCTAGGTTTAGGTGGTGCGTTGGCATACGTCGGAATTTCTTCTCCATCCTGGAAACCAAAATGTTATTTTATTTGTATTCAATATGATACAAGAATTGTATTCTTGCAAATACTTTTCTTATTTCAGAAGCCTTAACTATCATGTCCAATAGATTTGTTGAAGTGTTATAATATGTAGACCACACAACTGGCGGATCGCTGAACAACCATGTCACAGTAACAAACGCCAAAGTGGCGTTTGGCGTTTGTTTTCTTATTGTGACAAGGTTCTACAGAAATCCGCCACTTCTGTGGACTACCTATACTATAGTCATATTCAATGATTTCACAAACAGAATTCATTGGTCAAAGTCGATCTCTAACTGAACAACCTTCTAAGGTTACTGTAAAATAAAATCCAGCCAATAGTTACCAACACGTATTTCCCTTAGCTACGTCTTAAATATATTCTTTCAGAGCTAATTTAATCTTAATTACACCGACATCAATTAGCCTACCACAATCATGTCTAGCTCGTATGAATACATCACGTCCGACTGTCCTGTCCTATCATTTGCTATAACGGCGTGTAATCGCTGTCCTTGGTTCCGCTCTACCGACGTAATTGTTCACCTGTACAGTGCTAAAGTACTAGTTTGTTCTATAGAGGGGACAATTCTATGTCCAACTTAGAATACGTGTTCAACTAAACAGTTGGTGCTGTTGAAAGTCACATATTCAGAGTTAGTAGCTACTATTTTATTCTAAAACTAATCACGGACTTCATGGGTAATTTTAAATTAAGTCGTTTATTTTGTCTAACATTTTGTTTGCACTAATAGTAATACAATACAATACAATACAAATATTCTTTATTGCACACCAAGAAATTAAAAAAACACAGAACAAAAACAAATACAGATAATGTACAATGGGCGGCCGTATCGCTAAGAGCGATCTCTTCCAGGCAACCTTAGGATGGACAAGAAGTGATCAAAAAAATATCTACGGTGGCGTGAATAAAAGAAAAGAAATAATGTTTAGGAAGAAATAAATAATATAAATATCTAAATAAATATAATAATAATAAATATATAATAATGTTCCGCGTAGTTTTCCGAAATACCCTAAGCTGTATTTCAGGAATCAAGGGATCTCTAACTGTGACCACTGTTGTGTCTTTATCGATTCAGTAGAAACATATTATTTTATTCAAATCAAATCAAGAAATTAATGGATAATTTTAAATTAATATAATAACAATAGACGATCGCCTCGCGGTTTCACCCGCGAAGTTTCCGTTCCCGTCGGAATTCCGGGATAAAATGTAGCCTATGTGTCCCTAAAAAGTAAGCTTCCTAAAGATTAAAGAACTTTTAAATCGGTCTAGTAGTTTCGGAGCCAATTCAATACAAACAAACAAGCAATCAAATCTTTCCTCTTTATAATATTATTATATAGTACAGACTAATGATAGTGTTGAACCCTTGATATCGAAATAGCCTACTGTACTTCACGCTTCAACCTAGGGGTCTCTTATATGTTGTGCCTTTAACAGACAATCTTAAAATCATCACCTTGAATTTCGATTTCTCACAATCGAGTAATGAGCAAAATAGTTATGGTATCTAGGATCTCAATAACGGAAGCGTCAAACATTATCAATGATGCTGTATCGTTTGTATCAACATGGTTTTTCCTTCAATCATCATCATCAACTGTTTCGTGTTTTTATAGTTCATGTTCTAATATCTTATCGTATCTTTAGTGTTAATTAGTACGTAAAGCGTATAGCGTCTTAGGTTTAAGCAACTTGTTATTTTACACCTCTAACGTTCATTATAGAAATATAAAACATAGTCTATACTAAAAGAGGAAAGATTTGATTGTTTGTTTGTTTGTATTGAATAGGCTCCGAAACTACTGGACCGATTTGAAAAATTATTTCACTGTTAGGACGCTAACTTTTCAGGTAGTGACATAGGCTATTTGTTTATCCCGGAATTCCCACGGGAACGGGAACTCCGCGGGTGAAACCGCGAGGCCATCGTCTAGTACATAATAATTGTTACATCAGCAACTTCAAATCAAAGTACAAGTAAGTACATATTAAGGTAAAATCTTCCTATACCTAGATAATGAAAATAAAGTTCAAAGTGGTAAGCTACAGGCTTGTCTTGATCCAGGTGGCCATTGAAAACTTTATTCCATTGAAGGTTTATTCTATACAAAGTAATGAATACAAAAGTGATCTGTAATACACACCTCTGTTTTCGCAGCTGTTCGGTCGCTCTGCGATTGTGTCTGTTCACTGAAAATAAACAGTTTTAAAATACTTTGGACCAAAACCACTAAGTTAAAGCTAATTCTATATTGCCGCAGCTTGCTCAACAAGCTGTTGTTGTATATGTATAGGTAACATGTATGGAAAAACATACTTAGTTCGATGTAAGTGCATTGGTACTCACATCGACTACGAACTTCAAAAGCGCGTTTTTAGAGACACAAAGACGCGCTTTTGAAGACCTATGTTGGTCTGCAAAGAAAGTTAAATCAATTATAGCGGGATAATTCCATTATCTTAACTTGAACTTATGTAATTTGAAAAAAAGCACTGAGTTTTGAGTTTTTTTAGTTTTTATCGCAAACTAACGGAAAATCGTGAAGAGTTCCACATTTATGGATCGCTCAACACAACACAAATCATGGTAATACCCCGTTATAGTAGGTAAGACATTTTAGTGTTATTTATTATTCATGGTAGTTTTTTGTTGAAAGTTGGCCACAAAATAGTACGCAATTTAACATAACTCTCAAGGCCCTAGCCAGCACGTGAATAGTCTGTATTTTTTTCAAAAACATACAAGTACAAAATGACATTTAGGTACAAAAAAATCAAGTGAAATCTTTCGAAATCTATTGAGATTTTTAAAAAACCTGGATTTGAAAATAAACACTTACTTAGAGCTCTGCATAAGGGCCGCCATGGTCAAAGCCTTCACCCATTTCATCATAGCATCCTGATCAGGCGCGGCGAGGATATAGGTCCTCATGTTGGCGTGCTCCAGCTTGAAGGCGTACTTCCGGAGAACCTTGTCTTCGGATGTACAGGCTGACACTTTGTAGGAGGGAAGCAGGACCGAACCTAGGAGTTTCTCTTCGCCTAGACCTGAAATTATGTTTTAACGTCTCATATTTCATGGTAGCTTCTGTTTGGGACTTTGCACGTTTTCCTCCAGGATTAAAAATACCCTATAATGTAAATGCAGAACAACGTTTAAGCATTTAAGCCGGATTTTCGTGAAGAGATAACAGACATCTAATCATCCAAATTTTAATAAGTGTGATGAACCTATAATAGCACGCCAACCCCCTGTAAATACATGTGTTGTAGGTCGGTAGGTAGAAAATACCTCGGCATTAAGCCCACCTTTTGTACCTCATAAATAAACAAAATAAATAAACCTAGTAAAGCTTGTGCTCCCGGTATTGCACGCCAAACAAAAGCAGCCAAACATTTAAGTCTGATTGTTTTCTACAGGTACGATTATCATTTCGATCTGTTCAGAATTTTTGGAGTTCTTAGGTAAAAAATAACCACATGATATTAAAAAAATTCTCTTTTTGAGCAAACAAAAGTCAAAGACTAAAAAAAACATAACTACAAGTATGAGGTGGCAAATAAACAACTGTTCCCATTAAAGTGATTAGTTTGAAGGCCGGGCTTGATTGGATTTCCGAATTAAATCGTTACTAGGAACATTGTGCACACCGCACTCAGGCAATCTATTAGTATCTACGGGTGATTTGGACAATGTGTTTTAGGTCTGAGAACCATCGAGATTAATTAAACCTATTGACCGCATTCCGGATAAAGTGCAATGCAGTTGTATGCTTGTATGTAGTTATTCAATCCTTGTGCACATTATCGCTACACTACAGCCCAGCGCAAAAACGTGCATTCTAATATAGGATTAAACTAGTTAGCTTTAAATACGTTTTACAGATACAAAATAAATCTTTATTCACAAAGAAAATTTCAATCAAATAATAGAAATAAATTAGAACTATTATTTACAAATTAAAACAATTGACCTAACTGCAGACTGTTGAAAACAATCAGAGCGTCGCTTCGACCAGACGCTCAGATATTTTTTTTTAACCGAGAAAAAGAGACATAATGTCTTCTCACATCTTCAAACGAGCTGTCATCTGATGCCGTCAATATAAAATGCATCTAAGTGTAACGAGTTAAATCCCATATTTGAATGTACATTTTTGTGCCTTGCCGTAGCATTCAGCCGCTGATCTGCGACAATTTATAACGTGGAAATTACGAGCGCCTTTTGATTTTCGTATACTGTGAATTCAGATTTGTGACATCAGCTTCTATGAAAAAAATGACCAACTCGCCAGCTTCAAATTACCAAGTTATATTCAATACTCACTTTTGTAATAGAACAGGCAATACTCCGACAGAACGAACCATCTCTTTCTCCACACTTTCAATCCATCCGAACCTTGCTTGTGTAGGATCCCGGACATAGCAACCGTTGCAGACGGCATTCGCTGAGCCACCGGCGATCTCAAAGCTTGTGTCCCGCTGCTGCTCCTCCGACTTTCCGAAGACGGGGACTTAACGCTCGGCGAACTAGATTCACTAGACTTCATTGGAGACGCCATGTTGTTCTTTTGATTGTAATTGTGTTGATCAGAAGGCGGGGATTGGCTCTTATCGTGGCTTTGCTCAGATCTTCTGTAATGATCTTGCAGTTCCGCTGCTTGGTTAGCTTGCCATTGTTGCTCTTGGTAATGGCGATTCTGGTTCTCTATCTCTCTGTACTCATTGGTTTTCGGATACCTCTCTTCCTTTGGTGTCTCTGGGCTGAATTCTTTACTGCTATATCGATCTAAGTCTCGATACGAACTGTCGGAGTATATGCTGTTCTGTAAATTCGGTGGAGGCTGAACGCCATAGATTTGTTGCTGCAGTAGCTGCCGTTCAGCAAACTTCTGTTGTTGATGCATCTGAGCTTGGTTCTGATAATGCATTTGCTGCTGCAGCTTCATCTGCTGTAATTCACTGTACTGTCTTCTCAACAGCTCTGTGTTACTTTGTGGACCTATTCTACTGGAGTATGGGAGATATGGTTTTGAACCGTACTGATTAACATTAGGCCTATACGTAGCTTGGTGATTTTGGTATATTTGGTTGGTATCTTTCGGTGGGTTTCGTTTTAGATAGTCTTGATAGACCTCCGCGTTATATCCTACAGGTATGTTTTGGAGCAGCTCTTGGTTGACGTTGTGGTCGGTGTGGACTTCCGTTCGTTCGGGTCTCGGTGGTGATTGTGGGTAGTTGTAGTTGTCGTTGGCTCCGTAGTGTCTTGCGTATTCGTGATTATGTCCGGTGGCATATGGGTCATGTCTGTTTTCGAGGAGCGGTGACCTCGCGGTTATGTTGGAGTGGTACTGGCTCTGCAGTAACTGGTGCATGACGCCGTTGGGTTGGAGCTGGCCGGCCTGCGCGGATGTGAGGTGCGTTGCCATCTGAGGATGTTGCTGGTACAACTGATCTGGATGCACATGATGCGCCATCACGTGTTGCTGCGTGAGGGGCTGTTGCGTTGCCGGCAGCTGCTTTTTATTCTCCATCTCGTATTGTGATTGTGGTATGGGTGGGTCAAGCCTGGAACAAGGAAAGGGCGGCTAAGTATTGTAGAAAAATGTCTTGATGTAGGTACATTATGAAAAGTAATTTCATCACGTTCTAGTTGATATGTAGACCGAAGCAATTCAATTTACGTCGCTTAATCGAATCACTTATCGACTTATCTAAATAGGTGGCCAGAAGTAGATCAGGCTAAACTTGTCAGTGTAAACACACCTTTCTGTTATTATAGCGCGTAAGCCCTCACACTCAGGGTGATTTCTAAGAAATTAGATCGAATTATTAGGCACTAGAGTCCGAAGGAAGACCCAAAGTTTTTCGACTCCTACGTCACTTAACCTCGTGGCGTAGTTGGTTAGCACATTCCCGTACTGAGAGAAGAATGCAAGTCGATTTTTTTTTTTGGATATTTGATATCTTAACCACACCTTTCCTTTCAAGTCAAGATTCATCTTTTATTCATCCACCGTACCTAACTTTACTTATTGAAGCACGTTCATATAATTTCGTCAAATGAATGTTCTTCCCTTTGCGTTCATTTAATGTTGTTTGAATAAATATTGTTTCTGTTTGTAGGTAAACCTTACTTAATTTAACACACGCATTTACTTTCATGATTAACATAATACTAAGGCTTTAATAATCTCCTTTATTGAGTAAGTATATCGACCCAATTTATATTGTAATTATAGCAAAGATAAAAGAGTGTTCCAGTGTGTCACTTCAATTGTATCGTGTCTTTTATTGGTAGGAGAATCCATGAGGAAATAAAGCCAGAATGTATAAATTATTTAATGGGAATAAAGGGGAAGGCTGCCAGTTTTTTGAAAGGGATTTCTTGGCACTCTTGGCCAATAAAATTTTGAAAGCTGCATTGCGACAAAAGACTATAATTGCTGCTTCCATATTTGGCACGTAGCCGTAGTTCACATCTCGAAAAATGTTTCTTTGAGGTCGAGCGAACCCGTTTCCGCCAGCTGTAATGTACTACGTTACTCTTGATAAATTGCACGTTCGTTATTTTACACCGTTTATTTTAGTCGGTGAGAACCAACCAGGACTAAAATAAACGCTTAATATTGAAACCGTAATCCTAATTGATCCAAATAACCAATTAGATCCCAATTACTAGTAGACTGAGTCTTCAATTGAACAAACTAACAATTAGATAACTCTATTATCAGCAACAAGACGGCTAATGATAAGCAATCGATCAGATCGCCGCATCCGTTGCTGCGAGAGTAAATAATAGCTTTGTCTAATGACCGGAAGATGCGCTAACTAAGCCGAGCCGTCAATATACGTCAGTCTGTCTGCCACTTCCTCACGATAAATGAGTCACGTCAATCAATATGCAGATTATTCTGAGCTTTGAGTTGCATCCGGAACTTTGAAAGTCAGAGAACTAATCTTGAGTTATTGGTGCAACGGTATTGGTTTCAAGGGCATCAAAGGCATGCTCGCCGCTAACACAGGCAATAGCTTTTACACCGCTCCATAGAAATTTAAATAGCTTATTGTATATGATTTTAAGTAATTTACGAGTTTCTGGGGAGGAACATCTGCAATGTATACGCTTCTACAACAAAACTCCTAGTGAGTTGCAAAAATTATCAGTAAATAAATTCAAACAAATTGTCAAAACCTTGCTGTGCAAAAAGGCTTACTATAAAATATCAGATTATCTAGAGGATAAAAAAGCTTGGGACGGGTTTTGCTCCAACTCGAAAAATAACAACTAACAGGCTAAAGGTTTCTTCGTCGCTTCTTTACTTTAGTCTACATACCGAAGCGACAGAAATCAAAAAATATCACTTTATTTCCGTATCAGTGCTTAGTTTTATGATTTGAGCTTTTCTAAGTGTACATTTATTGTATTTATGGAAATAAAGAGTTTTTGATTTTGATTTGATTTTTTGATTTTGGAAACGCTTCTGTAAACTTACAAACTTGGACGCTAAATAACTCCATCATCGCTTTACGGTGTCGATTAAGTAATTCAAAATTGTTTAGTCTAGCATTTTAGAAATAATGTTTCTAATAATGAACGCAATGAGACTACAGATGGTCTACTTGGCTACCAGCCAGTTAAACACTTTTAGACCGCGAACGAGACGATTGGTGACCGTTCAATGTCAATCTTAGTTTGTAACCTATATAAACACCAAGATCTATAGAATTAAGCTTTGATCTACCCAATGAAGTATTATAGTTACTAAATTGGATCTGCTTAAACAAAGCTTCAAATGGTTTTCTCTTCTTATCCTGGCTTACAGTGGTTTGAACGACCCCCTACCTACTAAGCAAACACGACTTTAAATTCAAATCAAATTCTTTATTTACAGACAACAAAGGCATAGAAAACACGAAATTACTTCAATAACTAGGTTATAAACTTCATCAACATTATGCTAAAGAAAACGATAAAGAAAACAAATAAATTACAGTTTCCGAAAAGAGAAAAGCACTGTTTGATGCTACCAAATGACTCACGCGAAGAGACAGCTTCATCGAGGTGCCTATAACGTAAATGGAAAGCCACTTCACCTTTCCGAAACATAACTTTTCACCTTAAGAAAATACGAATAATGCTACTTTCAAAGTCGGGTAATATTGTAAAATATAAACAAGTTGTGTTGAAGATGTGTAGATCCGCTAAGTTCGAATCTTGAGACATAAATTCTTAGACGGATTTAAGGGCCTTAGGTTGATTTATGAGTCAGCTTGGCTAGCTTATCTCATCGGTGAACGTAACGCCAAATTTTTTAGGATACAGACAAAGTACAAGAACGATTAGATACCTATTACCATACAAATGGTGCTTTGGCGGAAGGTAACAGGAAATGTATGAGTGCAAACGTACCTTAACGATTACGTACGGTACGACGGCAGCACGACAATTCTGTTACTAATGACAACAAACCAAGCACGTCTCTTCAATTATATGCTCGTTTACCTGTTTTCTATGACACGTTTTTATAAATAACTTTGATAATTAGAGAACAATAGAAGAAGATTACATATCGAACAATACCTACCTAACTAATGTTCGGAAAACACGATAGGGTTGCGTATTTTCTCACGTTAATATTGCAGCTAAGCAATTTCGTTTCAACAAAAAGTAAGTTCATGTTTCCGTTCCTAGCTAAACCTACAATTAGGACCTAGGTCTAGCAAGACCCTAATAATCGAAGCACAACAAAACGCAAACTGGTGGGAAACCAGTAAATGTGCACTAAAAAACCGCATCCTGACAACCTGTGGTAGCGAATTATGTCTCACGAACACATAATTGTAGAAACGGGTTCCTAGAATATAGTTATATGTAGTTACACTCGACAAGCTCAAGCAAAGTTAAACTTTGAATTAATGCAAATAGGCACCTACTACGCGGTGGACCAACCACTTGGTGAAGGTCACGGGGAACTGCTGGAGGCGGGCAGCGCGGAGCGGTCATTGCGGCGATTTTAAGAGGAGACCTATGTCCAGCAGTGGACGTCCTTCCGCCGGTATGATGATGAGGTATCTACTGCTACTACTTATTCTCATTTCTATCGGGCCAAACCTTGTAAACGGATGGTGCCTACATCATCTTTTATAGATTAAAAGACCCGTGATGACTTCCTGGTAAGACAAAAGAAATCACCTGAGAGACTAAAGAGCTGCGCACATTTAGACTGCCATTTCACCAGAGATGTGCTACGTTGCTAAGTTTCCAGCCGACCGATAGGATCGCTCCATTGTCGCGTCATTTTCATACCTGACAAAAATTACGCGATAATGGAGCGATCCTGTTGGTCAGCTGGAAACTTAGCAACGTAGCACATCTCTGGTGGAAAGGCAGCCTAATCCAACACCGCCACCACACAGCCAAAATATGTGCATTCAAATTGGGCCTAAACTCGTTATCTTTAGATACATTTTACGTGACCAAATGGCTTCCTCACTTCACCTCAACAGCCTATATTTGTCCACTGCTGGACGCAGGACTCCCCTGATAAGCGCCTAGCTCTTAAAAGTCCACTGATGGTCTAGAATGTGATCGCAATACATGCATCAATCATTTGATGTTATGAAATCTGCCAGTACCAGACAACTATCCAAAAATAAGGTAATTGACACTATTACGTGAGTGCCTTTCGACACTTCCTGAAGTATTGAGATTACACTGTCATTGTGACTGATTAAATATTATGTAACTTTCTATTATTATATTGTTTCTGTGATAATTACTCCGTCATTGGTGGAAATTTTTAATCTGCGGCCTTTGGTAATTTGTACGGTTTCATCATGCTTGTAAACAATGATAGTTGTATTTTGTAACTATAGTCCGGCCATGAATTTATTTTCTGTTTGGTATACGCACGACTATGAAGATCACTAATTGTTGACAGGTTAGTGAATGAAGACTGAAAAACAAACGAAGTATTTCATAGACATGGTTACTTTCAATCTGTCGTCGACTCGAAGAATATGGGGACTTACTAGGGACTTACGAAAGGTTCTATTTTAATCGATCCAACATAATAATTATGTAACGAAGATTATTCTTGATGATTATTCCATGAAAACGTGTTGAAGATGGTATAAAAATTACAGTTTACCACAGTAACTCAATATGTCTTATCACGGAAAAACGTGTGTAATGCCGCGGGCAAATGTAAGTGGCAAATAAAAGAACAAAAGTAATACTATTATATTCTATTGAATATTTAAAGACTGTATTAGCCTGAGTACCTAAGATATGTTAAATAATAGATACAAAATGCTGAGCAAAAATAACAAAATCAATTGTCATAAAAATGGAATGGGTAAAGCATTAGGATATGACTATTTGATTGTCAGTCGAACTACCAAACAGAAAATAAGAGAGTGGATAGTTTTTCATCTATATAACATCATCGTCTTACGAACGACCCTGTTAATAAAATTTGGTAAGTATGTAAAAAATACGCAGGTACTAAAAAATTATTTATCGCTACCCAAACCAATTAGAGAACCGAGTATTCAGCTTCTTCAAACTAGTAATGAACAATAATGGGCCTATCCATCAGAGTAGGTTACTTATTTAGTATATTTATTAGGTTGCGCTACCTGTAGACTGTTTGCAACAGTCTGCAGTTAGCTCAATTGTTTCAATTCTAAATACTAGTATAATTTTGTGAATAAATGCTATTATCGGTTACTTAAAGAACATTTACAGTCATTACGCAATTTGACGACCTTTGTGGCGCAGCGGGCGAAGGTCCGCCTGCGATGCAGGAGGTTGCGGGTTCGATTCCCGCCTCGGGACAAATGTTTGTACGATCTGCAGACATTTGTTCAGGACGTTCTGGATGTTTTCTGTGTATAATAAATAAATAGGTAATGCTGGACAATTCACACAGCATTATCTAGCCCCAAGGTAAGCAGAGCTTGTGTTATGGGTACCTACTAGATAACTGATATACATAATACAATACACTAAATAGATAGGTAGATATTTTTTATTATACATAGAAAACATCCAGAACGCCCTGGACAAATGTCTGCAGATCATAAAAACATTTGTCCCGAGGCGGGAATCAAACCCGCAACCACCTGCGTCGCAGGCATACCTTCGCCCGCTGCGCCACAGGGGTCGTCAATCATAATAAAAAATATATATTTTTGTAGTGTATTGTATTAAGTATATCAGTTATCTAGTACCCATAACACGAGCTCTGCTTAGCTTGGGGCTAGATAATGCTGTGTGAATTGTCCAGCATTAATTATTTATTTATTTAATCAAATGCACTTGCGTTCTTCCACTCCCACGACTTCTCGGAACTCTTAGAAGTTGACACTCGACCCGTACCGTTAAAAATTCATTAGCTCCTTGCAAAGTACGATTCACCATCGGAATGCAGAGGCCGAGCTGCTGAGGACCGGTCGAGACCGCAAGAAGGTTCGACCCGCGCACGAGGTTAACAACCGGCGCATACGGCGTCGTCCTTGGAGCCGCGTGCTCCTTTCTACGACACAGCCTCCGAGGGTTGACACTTACAACTTAATATACGAGTGTCAAACGAGTATATACGACGGGAACACAGGAGGGAACGAGAATCGAACTGATTTGTGTTATACAATATGCGCTAGTGTGGGGCTTTGTCGTATGGGAAGTGTAGCTACGCTTTAGTAGTGCTTTGTGTGACGACCTCTGTGGCGCGGTGGGCGAAGGTCCGCCTGCGACGCAGGAGGTAGCGGGTTCGATTCCCGCCTCGGTACAAATATTAGTACGATCTGCAGATATTTGTTCAGGGTGTTCTGGTCGTTTTCTATGTATAATAAAAAATATCTATCTATTCCTATATTATTGTATATATCAGTTATCTAGTACCCATAACACAAGCTCTGCTTACCTTGGGGCTAGATAATGCTGTGTGTTGTCCAGCATTATTTATTTATTTATTTGTCGTTTTAGCGCGGCGAATGTTTCTACGATACAGCCTCCGAGGGTTGAATCTTACAACTTAATGTATATGATTCAATCCTCGGAGGCTGGTTCATACTCGTTTGATACTATGAGTTTCAAACGAGTATACTTACATGGGAACGAGAATCGAACTGATTTGTGTTACACAATATGGGTTAGTGTGGGACTTTGTCGTTTTAGCGAGGCGACCATTTCTTTCTACAATTCAGCCTCCGAGGGATGACACTTACAACCTACAATACTTTTTAAACTTTCGCGATTTGTTAACATAATTAATGATTATATCGGGTATTTAACACGTACCTTTTGTTTTATTTCCCCTACGCGATAAATACCCGATATAATCATTAACTAACTTACCTACAACTTAATATACGAGAGCGAGAATCAAACAAATTTGTGTTATACAATATTATGTTATATTTTGTCATTTAACCGCGCACTACGTCCTTTCTGATACAATGTCCAACGAGAGTTGAGCGCTGACAACAAAATTATACCTGTAGGTTGTTCTTAGAGGGGGCTGTGGGTAATCCAGACTACGTCCTAGTTCTCTTACCCTTTTAGTAAACAGGTATAAATTGATGTTTTACGTTTGGTAAAACATATATCTACACAACACAAGGACCAACTTTTCTAACACTGGTTTATCCTCAGAGAATTTTCTAGTACTTTTATTTACCACTTGTTTAAAACCGAGTTGTAGCAAATCAAGCCAAATCCACGGAATCAACAATAGCTGCTGTTTGTTAACATTTTTTTAAACCTGCCTTACAATCCTCACTCGCCTTGCGTGCTTAGATAATTCACGTGTCAGTGCTAAACTATAACCTGAATAGAGTGTCGTGTCTCTGAATACGCATAGTAAAACCAATACTACAGAAAATGCACTTAGTAAACTACATATCAATGGAACTGTTTGAGAAACTACTTCGATCCTAACCAGAGCTGCTCTCAATCGAGACTTCAGAGACTGGGTTGTCTCAGATGATATTTGAACATACATAGTCGGCCATAACTCGCTCAGTCTCGCCGACAAGCTTTGCAAGTTTATGAGCTTGATCTACAAAAGGAGACAAATATCTCGCATCATGAATATCTGAATATAAATTCTAGAATTCTATTTTTTACGTCCGGTTCCCATTTCGAGCTAAGCTTATCTACTTTGCATAACTATAACTTTTAAAATTCTGGGCTTCACAGGCATTTAATACCTTGTTATGACACAATATTTTGTAACGTATTATTACGAAACTTATCAGTTAGTAATTCACATTAAAATCACTTAAAATGGGACACATATCGGATGTATAAGCGTAAACTACGAACCTTACTTCTCCAGACTGAGTTACGTATAGATAACTACCTAACGTTACCTACAGTTCGTAATGAATTCGTTAAACTACGATAGTTTTTATGGTAAAATAAATCGGGATATTTAGGTACTTCCTTGGTTGGGGAGTTATGAGTTTTTCTATATTTTTGTACAGTTGCATGGGCCATGATCACGGAATAAATCAACGAAGTCACCAACAAGATCGAGTAGGTAAATATTTATTGGCAGATATATACTTAAACTAGCAACATCTTCTGTCTTTTTATACGGAATTCCCCATTCTACATTATGGTATTTATTATCCTGTTATTCGTTATCCCTCGATTCGTAATATTTTTTTATGTTGCAGTTTTCTCTCGTATTTCAGAATTTAACTGCCTCGAGCTCACTATTTACGAAGCAGCAGCCTTTTACCGTTCCACCCAGCTATTACTAGCAGGAAGTGGGTGGGAACCCCTTTGGGGGTGTCACCTGTTTCATTAGTGCTATCAACCCGTTTGAAGCTTTAACTTAACTGAGCGCCTAATGCTTCTGAGAGAGGTAAATTATTAATTACTTCCTTCATGACGAAAAGGAAAAAAACGACAGTTTTGAGAATCCTACTTTGTTCAATTATAGTAACGAGACTAGACTGGCAAAGGACCGAAGTAAATGGCAAGCATGGAGAGGCCTATGCCCAACAGTGATGATGATAATGGTATAACGAGACCAGCTAGTTTGTTAGTAACTATTGAAAAGTATTTGCTGGATCACAGGCAAAGCATTTTACACATAGTTTGTCTGAGCTAGTAGCCGGCAGACCATGAAAAGTTCACAAAGTCTACAATACCTTCTGTTTTTGTTGTCTCGGCAATGGCACGCGGTTTCGAGTTACGTAGATACCTACCGTACGTTACAGTTCGGAAGTTTACACAAAAACTAAGGCATCCGAGTTCACTAAACCAAAGACAATGGAGCAATATTGGAAGATAACAGTAACTTTGTGGTTGATCTAGTTTAAAACCTAATAATTTTATCTGTGAACTTGTTCTTGTTTTGTTTCGAGTTTGTTTTTCACAATAAGGAAACATGAAGATCGGATAGGAACTTTATTTCGCTTTCGTCGAAGATATGAACTCGACGCATTTTTGTGCATTTATGTTAATTCAAAAACAGTTACCTCAGCATAACCTTAGACTTATTATTTCAGCACCTGGACTCTAGGTGAAAAATGAAGAAACTCGTAGCTCTGAACATTTATTGAGATTGATTGAGATCAAGGACTTTCATGACATGACTGTAACTACTATAAATGCCAGATAAACATAAAATTTAATACATAGCTACAATGCCTTTAATGTATACAAATGTTAATGTCTCCATTTCCTTAAATCGGCGATTTTGTGTTGCAAGTTTGTTTTTTGTTGAAGATAGTTATAGTTTTAATAAAATACCTTTTCAATATTTCTGTTCTCAGGTCTTGCCGATCAGACCTTTAGGTAAGCTTTGTTCAATATGTTATTTACTAAACAGCATAGTCATTTGCTGTTTCTCCATTACTCAAAGGATAAATAATATACAACAGATAAATATCAAAGTTTGTTAAAACAAGTCCACCTTGGAAATATCTTTCATTAACTGATGGTGATGTGATGATGATGATGACTGATGGATGATCTTTATTATAGTAATCAGAGTTCAGAGTAGTTATATCAACTTTTCTTATTATGGATATCTTGTTCTTGGTTTGTTGTAATGCTAAACATGCCACGATAACATAAAAACAGTTAACATCCTTATTTACTTTCATGGGATATAGACAAGTTACTAAGATTAGTCGCTTGATTTTAATGAGTTTTTAGTACTTAGGTTCAAAGTTCTTGTGCTATAAATAATTATTACTAAAAGGCATAAATAGTCATTTGCATTATTGAAATACAAAGCCTGATTAATTTTATTATTATACACGATTTTCACAGGTTTACCAGTGCGTTTTACTGATTGAAAAACTGCTCACATCTCTATAAGCTTTTCATAGTTAAACCTAAAGCTGCACCCTAAAATGCAAATGTCATTTGGAATATCCTCTAGGAAGAGAATATGGAAATTAAATTTTCAGCCAAACTCTGTGAATCTGGGATTCGTGGACCAACTCTAATATGCAAAGGGGATATGAACTCTATTGTATAATCATAGACCATATGTACTCGTAGGTACCGACTTCGATTCCAAGTGACTTATTGAATGCGTGACTATCATGCTACGCTCCATTCTTGTGGATTTTGTTTGCAGCGAATGAATATTCTTCCCACACATTCGCTATTGAATCAAACATTACATCATAGAAGTTATGATTATGATACGCTTTAAAGTAAATGTCAAGTTTAAGTAGAACGTGTCTGAGATTCCAAATAAGGATTTAAGACAATCTATAGTTTTCTCTATTGAACTTTAAAACATGAGACACCGCATTTGTATTAGGGTAGGTATTATGATTTTATATGTTCATTGGCCTCAATAGCATCCATGAAGGATGGTTTAAGTTTTGTTCGTTTGTGGAAGTTATATGTTGAAAACTTGTACTAAAATAGCTCTACGGTTGAAAAAGAAAAGAAATTTACATCATATGTGAAGAAAACGAAAAGCTTTCGATATAAAAAATTATCATTAAGGGCATTGCTTGTATATGAGCAAGATCGTGTGAAGTATCACGTGGGATTCAACGTTGTAGACAAGTTCTCCTTCAGTCACATCTTATTGCAGTTTGGTGATGATGAAACTACGAAAAGGATAAAGACTGGGATCGTTAAGGACCAGTTTGAAAACGGCAAGGCAACTGAATTAAATTTAGTTTAAAATAAAGTAGGACACGAAATTCCGAAAGATAAAAATCAAAAGGTTAAAAGCACTCGAGTTTCGCTTTAAGCAGCTTTACAAAGTTATAAAATAAAACACACGAAAGATATTGCTTCGTATAGAGATAAAATGATTACAAACGTGGAAATTACAGCTTTTTATGCTTACTACTTTATTGCACTATAACAATGGAACTAGGTGTGAATTAAGTAATTTGATACATGTACTTACGTAAATAACTACGAAGAACCTACAATTACACTTGCTGGCAAATAAAATTGATAATGATATGTGAAAGTTACGAGAAATTTTGTAATAGTTAACCCAGTTGGCGCAAAGCCCCGAAACTCGAAATAAAACATAACTGCGTCTTTCGTAGTTATAAATAATAAATAAATAAAAATTATCTTTATTGGAACAAAGGTACAGAGTTATAGAATCAGTATATAATATAATACCTAACCTTAGGACTTGGGATCACAAATTGTGTATTTTGTATCTATCTATAAGGTCAAGTTGTTAGTTGTTAACGTCGCGCACAGAGTCAAATCGTAAAATTTTATGTTTTTACTTGTAATAAAATGACCGAAGGTTTGGTTTCCTGGGGAAAATGTTCGGTAGTTTTTTTGCTAGTTTTAGAAACGTTTAAACTCATATTTTTTCCATTATAGTTGCATTAAGTTGAGTTCAAGGTAGTAACGTTCTCGCAATCTCTAACAATGACGATGATGAACCACGTGACAAAGATTATCTTACACTTCTAGGGCCTCTTTAATCTTTCCTAACCGAATTAAGGCCTTAGTGCGATAATCCTAAGAATTTAATACTGCGGGAAGGTAATTTTCTTTATCAGCTACATTGAGTTGAGTTTTATGGCGAATAGGTACAACAGTATAGTTAATAGAAAGGTAAACGTAAAATTGCCGTAATGGCTATTTAGGCACGCATATTGAAAGATATTGGAAAGCATAAAGAAATAACCCGTTGAGCGTAAATGTGTTCAAATCCTTTTTTTAAAAGGATCACAAAATTTACAAAAAAGAGCTATAAATGCATAATTATGCAAAAAAAATGATTTAAAGATTTTGTTAAAAAATACTTCCACCAGTAATTTAATAGAAAGTACCGATGTCGAACTAGGTATATAGAACGTATAAAGCATTGCATTTAAATATTTTACTCTACGTTTGCTGATAGCATCTGAGACGGTGACACAGTCGTGAGAGAAGAAAGTTATTGTCACACTACTGCTTAGTTTGAATAAGTGGTGAGGCTTGGCGTGGCGAAATGCCACGAATGTAATGAGTAAACAACATAGAACAGTAGGTCAAAATATTTTAGGAAGAAGTTAATCCTTTATTAACAAAGATTTATCTGATTCAAATCAAATAATATAAACTAATTAGAACAAGTATTTACAATTGAAACAATTGAGCTAACTGCAGACTGTTATCTACAGGTAGCTCAACTGATCCTTATCAATACCAGTCGGAATTATGGGATAAATAAATTTTTTTGGAAAAGTCATTATGCGAAGATAAGAAAACTTCCTATATAGTACCTATCTAATTCAAAGTTCATATGTACTAACATTGTATCGAAGTTATATTTCTCCCAAGCGATCAAAATGCAATAAACTGGAAACTGCCACAATCAAAAGCATTTCCATCAAAACTACCAATGACGCAAACTGTTCCCGATTTAAGTGGCACATCTAACTGGATTTTATAATCCGGTGACAAATATACGTTCACAATCGAATCTCTCGATGAGATTTGACTTACTTCATGGAAATTAAAAGTTATTTTAATACTTCCAGCAGCCCTCAACGGAATGCAATCCGTTGACGAATGCTGCTAAAGCTCATATTATAACCATTACAGCAATGACAACTTCATCAATAAGTATCGTAACGCGATCCTTGCGGCCCTTCCACGAAACACTACACCGCTGAATTCATAAGTAGCTTACACTAACTGACCGCGATTGTCGTTCACAGCCTAAAGCGCTATCAGTTACAGTTTAACCTCTTGCTACGAAACATGTCCAAACATTTGTTCTAAGTTTTGTAAGGTAACCGTTGTAATCATACCTTAAGATAAGCGCTCGTAGATGGAGGGAGCAGGTGTGGCGCAAGACGCAAAGAATGCCGCAGACTGCATACTATCGACCGGACCTATTGCACGCTCGTCCTTATAGTTACAAACTTTAAACGCATTCAACGCTTTGATTCAATCACAATCCCTCCTTTATACATAAAGTTACATAAATTTTATACAACACATGTTTTGTATTTAGATTAACTTCGGCCATCACGCCTCAGATCCTTATGAGCATGTTTATAAAACAATCTTAGTCCTATCCCATTATTATTAAAACATGGAACTTCTGAAAGATCGTAAGTCACAACCTGTTCGTGGTTGGTTTATATCAAAGTTCTGAGATTGGATAAGCTAGTGCCTATCCGCTGCATTCCGGTGTTCCTTTCACGTTCCGCAATATTTTGCAATGAGGCAACGGTTAAATGTCGATGAAGAGATTGTTTTAGTATGACCTAAGGATTATTAGGTTACAATCCAACATTCCAACAATTCATATTAGTTACAAATATTGGTCCTATGCGTGAGGCAAAAAATTATAAAACCAGCAAATCTTATTTTTACAACGCGATCGAAACATGTTCTTCCAATATAGGAAGGAGATCCCGTTAGGTCGTCGGATTGAATTGCTACTATTAAGACAGGTAGGTAGGTATAATACATTGCAAATGAAATCTAAAGTTGGCAATGATATTGATTCTGCATTAGAATGTAGGTATTTAGTTTAATCACTCAATTGCGGTCTAGTGTCTAATCTAACTAAACGGCAATCGTTTAAATTCTAAGTAAGTACTGCTCAGCTCAGGCCAAACAACAAAGCGCATTCCTAACATAGCCGAATTGTCCTTAACTAAAGGTGTTACAAATTGCAGGACCGGTTACAGGGTAACTCTTCCGAATTCCATGGGGATAATAAACCGTGCACGGAAGATAGATAGGGAATTACAACGAAAACAACAAAAGAAGAAAAAGATTTGAGTGGATGATAGAATAGCTGTGTGGTCGGGCACTCACCCTGAGTCTGGCTTTAGCAACTGTAAAGTATTCTGTGTTGAGGAATGAGGGATGCGGGGAGCTCAGCTGTGTCCGGAAGTACCCACTCACTAATTTATATTATCTGATGAACGGATGCAAAGTTGATGATGATACTAAATGAGAAATGGGTCATAATTACCCAGTGGTAGGTATCATAGTTTACCAGGTAGTGCGTAAGTCTAAACCTAATTTATCTAGATCAATTTAATCAAATCTGATATGAATGCCGATAAAACCCAGAAATAGAATGTGATTGTCCACGTAATTTACGAAACAGCAGATAAGCTATCGTCAGTAATAGCTTCTTGGAAGAATTGTAATAAAGAAAGCTTCCTTTATCACAATCGTCGGTACTGAAACCACCATAGCATCAATAGCAACAAGTGCACACGAAACAAAACCCTTGTAAACTATGAACGGCGGCACGCCATTCAAACCTCTTCAGGAGAATAATGGCATCTACCTACAGGCAAAAAACATGCAAAAGGTCTGCTACCTGCTTGAAGGCAGAGAGACGACCCCGAGAGGCCCAGACCGATGTCGATGACACATGACCGCCATGCTAAAATCACACAATTTGAATTTTATCTTAATACTTTAGCAGCTGATCAGGTGAAGTGACTCATAGTAAACAATTGGGAAAACGTCGTTTATTTGCATGTTTAGGAAGGTAATTTATACGTGGTTGTCCTCAAAACCTTTGTGCAATGCAATGAATCATAAATTCTTGGAGACTTGCATTTTTTGTCTACGCTTTTTGCGCCATTCCCCCTACGTCCGGTTTTTGTACAAGACAGCCTGTTCATTGATTTAAAACCATCTTATAGATCTGTAAAAACCTTCATCGTACATTATTTTACTTTTATTCTATAGGTTAAAGAAGACTTATGTCACGATTTCAACCTAGAATAACTTTAACAAGGATAAAGTTAAACCGAGACATGATATTGCGTTGTGAATTATCCGTCTCAGTTTTGTTGACCAAAGCTTCATCAAGGAGATAACCACCAAACAGATTTAATCAAGTAAGTAAGATTAAAGGATGTGTTAATATCGCTAGAATCTAGAACTCTAAACTATACAAACCAACATCAAAAGAAAATGTAGATTCGTTCACCTGTTGACCTGACACCACACCTGGCACCAACAGGGCTTAGGGTGCCGTACGCCGCCAGGAAACCAGTGTTTATCTACGTTTATCTCCACTACAAATATTTATATATCGCGTGAGTGAAGCGTGAGATTCATTCGAAGGTAGGTACACAAATTAGGATGCTCTAAGCACGAGCGAAACTTTTAAATTACTTTCCCAGTAAATCCGTAATGCAGGCTGGGGATTAAAGTTCTTGGGATCGATCTAAACTAGTCAGACAAGTATCCATCTATACAGGTTTCTTTACCTTATTAGTTGCCAACATCAAATCCTCTCCAGGGTATCTCGTTCCATCTAACTTAGTTCCGTTGTTAATATCACTTGTAAGTTGCTTAACCACTTTTCCATCACACAAAACACAAAACTTTTCGACTGTCCTTCCTGTCCGTTAGCTTTGTCAACTGTGATTTGCACTTCAGTTGAAACCTTTGCGATAGATTTGTTTTTATAAGTTATGTATAAGTTATATTTCCACTTTTATTTAATAATTCTACGGTTTGTTTTTTTCTTATGACCGCTATGCAGCAGGAACGCAAGCGGCCGTCCGCCGTAGACTGTTGAAGTAGTAACGTACTAGCACCGACGCGGCAGCCGCGAGTGGGAGGTGAGTGCGACCGCTATACAGATTAAACTCACGGAAAAAAGAGACAGTAGAAAACGTCATCGCCGGTGAATTACAAACCAACTTATAAAAACTGTCCTCCTGAACCAATAAACAACTTTAAATCTAGGTATCTCAAACTTACCAAGGTTATACTAGTTTTACCTGTGTTCGGTGCGTGTCGATAAGGTAATTTGAATTCCAGCAGAGTGAAAAAGACGGAGGCTTTCGTTGGAGGTTCTATAGGTGTGTATGTTGAAAAGGTTAGGCGGTTCAAAAAGAAAATGTTAATAAATTAAATTTGAATACAGGGTTCGTTAACGGTTAAGAGGTACCTAAGGTTCGTAGGCTTTCAAGCATGAAGAATAGTTTAACAAACGTATCTTGTTGAATGAATTTGTAAAGTTACATACATTGACACAAACATGAATGAAATACAAATGAATCTCGTAGTTGTTATTATAAACGCGTTAAATTTAACTTTGAAATCTAATAGCGGAAGTAGATTAAGCCTAAATAACTTTCTAAATTACACAAGAACTGTTGATTATGAAAACAAACACCCAAAATTCGGACAATCAAAGCACGCCAGACCGTACGCCAATTCGTTGTGCAAGCCTTCACAATTGATTACTAACGAACTTAAACTCGTGGTTACACTGCCGGTAAGTTAGTGTACTTGTATACCTGCCTAACTATCGAATACCATGCACAATCAGGGCACCCAGTAAATAGATTGTCAATACCTTTCTCTGTAAAAAGGCTTACTACAAAATATCAGCTTATCTAGCTAGAGGGTAAGAAACGTGGGACGGCTTTTGCTCCAACTCAAAAAATAACAACTAACAGGCTAAATTAAGGGCATAAAATACTTTAGTCTACATTTCGATACGGCAAAAACTATTCTATGTTTTAGGAATTTAACTTTTCTTTTTCTTTTGCATCTATTGTACTTACGGAAATAAATAATTTTTGATTAGGTTTTTGGAAAAGAAAACATTTCTACGTTTAAAAAATTGTTTAAACACCAGAAAAAAATGGTCGAGAGAAAATGTTTCGCGCAAATTTCATGAGTCACCATAAAAAATCTCGACTACTCGTCTATTTGCCTTTCTTATTGTACTAGACAAAGAAAAGCCTCAGTTCTCCTCACTTTTACCAATTATCTTGCCAGCGCATGAACGGACACTGGTGCTTTGTTTCCAAAAACAAGTGAAAATCTACGTTGTAATCGACACACTTTCGATACACATGTGGGTTTCTTTTGTTTCTATAACGACTCCGAAAATACGTTTGCGGATAGTAAATAACTTTACCGTTTCGTCACAATGAGTCAGAGTTACGAAATTCGGGAAATTGATTGCTGCTATAAAAGCGGCATGGTTGTTTTCCACTGCAATTGGCAGAAGCAGGCCAAACACGCTACAAACAATGTTGGAAATTGTAGCAGAACTGAAAATCAAAATCAGACTGATTACACTAACGAAACTGGGCTAATCGTGTTAGGACAAGTGAATAATGCTGAAAATCACGAACTGTTCGGGAACGGATATGGATACCATGGTAGGTGGCACACAACTTCAGGAGGCCTATACTACCCATGCTAGCAGTGGATAAAGACCGGATGCAAAAATATAAATGATCATGATGAAACGAATTGACCTGACAATGATTCATTCATAGCGCAACACAACCACAACAAAGTAAACGTAAAATGTAACGTAACTTCTCATTATCACACCTATGCGAACTTATATAATTTGCAGGAGTTTGTTGTTATTCGTGCAAGAACGTATCCGCTTAGGTTCGTTATAATTAGCGCTTTGTAAGCATGCATTTATGCAGAGCTTGTTTACTTTCGTATTCGTGCTAGTATTCACATTGTAACGCTTCCAAAGAAAGCTTTCTTTTGTAGCGTTGAGATTCTAACCACGAAAAGGCGCTGCTAAAAGATTCCAGACGTTTTAAATACTCTGGATACTTTCTAGGAAGAACTTTGTCAAAGTATCAAAGTAAACTAAAGCCGAAATACGTCTCTGAACGAGGTAAGAAGATTGAGTAAGTAAATATTAAACGGGCACGCTGTGAAGTAGGTCAAAGATGTTGACAAACTAAACACAACCTAAGATATAGAAGGGATATAGAGGTATAGCGTAGTTGTTAAATAAATACTTACACGAATGAACATAACAATTGTGGTTCTGCTTACAACATAATACTGGCTATAATCAATAAAAAAACTGAAGTAGCCGAATTACAAACTTTCAATGGATTTTTCTCGCTACGTTCCAAGTTTTCCCAAGACGATTTCAAGGTAAATTAAGGCCATAAGGCACAGCCTGGCGTTGAAACAATGGATAGTTTGCCGAAGCTCCATTAAGTTCGTAACTAATCAGGAATTCTTTTACAAATAATTCTGCTTTAAGGAAACGAAAGTTTAGAAGCCTAAATGTAACTAGCCTAGGACTTCTCAAGAGTTGGAAATATCTTTAAACTTTCCTAGAGTTGAAAATATTTTTAAACTTTACTGTAAGGAAACGAAATTTTAGAATCTTAAATGTAACTGGCCTAGGACTTCTCAAGATTTGAAAATATTTTTAAACTTTCCTGTATTTGATTGAATTTCCGGTTAGATCGGTTTCCTGAAGTAAAGCGTTGGGTTGTGGCTACTTGCAAAACGAGGGAATAATTGCTTCTAGACCGAACAAAAATAACAGTTTTAATAGAGGTATTTGTTTATTCCGAGATATGACCACTGAGGGTGCGGTCGACATTTTCTCCAAATGTCACGACGTGATCAGAATCGTGTTCAATGGCAATACAAGTGACCTGATTGGCCCGATGAATAGCAATGACCTCGTCATTGTTCATGGTACATACCAATTACAGGCACATCAGGCTTTTGTAGGGTAACGCGTGCCGGTGTATCATTATCATTAGAGTATGTTACTGGCCAGGAACTTGTTCACTTCTAATGTATTAATCGATAAAGTTTGTTTGTTGAAGACGGAAAGTTCTGAGTTTTGATTCATAGTTCTGTGATTTTCAAATATTGGGTCTGGCTAGCTAGATGCTTAATATTGGGGCAAGTGCTGTTCCTATGGACGCTTGTACCTGGGACGTAATCGATTCTGACGAAACTAGCAACCCTAAGTTTCTAATTTGAAGGCGACCTTAAAGTTTTGTCTATAGTGCTATAGTCGACAGTTTTGACTTGTCGCCATCTTTGTTTTCTGTGTGGTTGTGCGAGTATGTATGCCGGCTCTGAAAGTTTTTCCTCTTTCAGTCATCTGGTATATATCAAAAGCTCTGATTACTTTGGGGCCGGATGAAGATGTTTAAGAAATATCCAGTACCTATAAGTAATTTACTTGTTTCTGCCCGCGTCTTCGTACGCGTTGTTTTTATGAAAGCGTTCAAATGTAATGTATTGTATTATGTACTTATACGTCATCGTCATCTAGTACTCCATAACACAAGCTCTGCTTAGCTTGGGGCTAGATGATGCTGTGTGGATTGTCCAGCATTAATTTTTATTATCATTTATTATTATCCATCAAAACTTTCACACTTCTAATATTAGTGTGATTAATTTACTTAATATTTATTTACTGTTCTGGTTCAAGCCATAAGTTTCCTAGTCGGCGACAGAAGACAGAACCCTCTGAGATTTCATTCACTGCTCTGCGATTACTCAATCTCTAGCAATCTCCTACAGACTTTAGGATAATAGCTACTAATACCCACCGCTATAATTATAACAAATGGAAATTTCCTCATTTTTCCTCTTACTTTTAAATTGAGGAGCTTTTACGGAATTGCGGTTTCTTTGAATTCAACATGGCTGGAATTAGGTATGTTAAGATGAACTTTTTATTTTTTCTCATCAGTAAGGCAGATGTCTCCATTTTGTTATTTTATTCATAACTAGCGGCCCGTCCCGGCTTCGCGCGGTTGGACATTTTTTTTAGTAATGTCCAACCGCGCAATATCGAGGTCGGATACTACAAAACATCATACCCCAAACTTAATCGTTATTTGAGATATCAGACATGAGAGTTTAAAAAAAATGCCTATTTTTGTCTATTTACTCTCGTTTTGGAATTGGCGCATTTAGATTTTTACTTGCATTTGAATGATTTTTGTGTAGTAGATAACTTGCTTTATTATTTTCGACACCAATATTGCAAGTTTTTGTTTCAGTATGGTGTATCATAGTCAAATCAGTCAGTAATGATGGAAACTACAACCCCCTCAGGGATCTAGGTCGACTTAACCTGTAACCCAGTACCTATACAAAAACCAAACTTGCAGTTTGTGAAACGTATCATAAGCTTTTTTTATGCCTCTGTAAATGTTTTATTATTGTACTAGCTGCGCCCCGCGGCTTCGCCCCCGTGGAAATTTATGTTTCCAACTTTCTTAATTTTTTCTTTCATAAGAACCTTCTCCTGACAATAACAAACACAACAAAGAAAGAATTAGCGAAATCGGTCCAGGCGTTGTTGAGTTATGCGCTTACCAACACATTTTGCGATTCATTTTTATATTATAGAATAGTTAAGGCAGATTTATGCGAAGTTGCTCTTTTTGCTCACCATCGTGGCCAATATCATACCAATAGATTAATATTTTATACAATAATTAGGTACCTAAAATACCTACATATGAATTAATTAAAGTTTATTGACATTATTGTTACATTTAGTAGTAGAATAAATGGCTTTTTTATTTTATTTATTTATGATAGGTATCACAATCAGCAAGTTCGATGAAAACTTTGTAGTTTGTAGTAGGGGGTTGTCCCCTCAAGGATCTAGGTCGACTTAACCTGTAACCCCGCACCTATAGGTACAGTGTATATCCTGAAACCACCAAAGTTAGTTGCGTTCAAAATTGCCTGAAAGATTACATGTTATCGAGAGTTTCCACTTACCTAACATCTCAGGAGCGATTCTCTGGATCTATTTTGAGTATACCGTTCGTTCATCATTATAGTACATTAAATCAATTTATTCCTAAAACGGATTGGATTGTAATTTCGCACCTATATCCGAATGTCAGACATATTTGCCGCCTTCATTGTCTCCATTACAGAAAATATTTTCTTGTTGGAATGTTCGGACGCTACCCCGACTGTGTTACCTACCATACGTTTCTTTTTAAACGCCTCTGTCATAGTTTTATTTTGCAGTTTAGGCAGAGATGCGAAAACAGAGTTTGGTGGCAACCGAGAGCTTCTCTGCCTATACAAAATAAAACTATTATAAAAAAATCTTATCATGGGTAACACAAACTGCCCAATAGATTTTTGAAAATTCCTTTGTTTAACGTAATAATAAGATACAAGCCAAAATTAAATTTTAAAAAACCCGCCGACGTTTACTGGCTGAACACTCGGGATGAAATTATCTATGACACAAAAAAAACTAAACGAAAATCGGTTCCTCCGTTTGGGAGCTACGATACCACAGACAGATACACAGACAGACACGTTAAACTTATAACACCCCTCTTTTTGCGTCGGGGGTTAAAAATAGGTAGCGGCGGAGTGTGAGTCGGAGTAGCGCTATATCAGTTCTTTGAGAAAGCACTAGCAATTTATAATTTTATTAGTGGATATGGATGTAGTACATAATTATCCACTAATAATATTATAAATTCGAAAGTAACTCTGTCTGTTACCTTTCACGCCTAAACGACTGAACAAATCTTAATAAAATTTGTCAGGGAGGTAAATGGTATCCTGGGGGGAGATATAGGCTACTTAAAAATGTGCGGAGCCGCGGGCAGCAGCCAGTTGTGATATATTTCACACTGTATTAATAGATCTAGCTCTAGATCCAATCTTCGTCATACATTATTTAAATTCTTAAGAGCATCCGGCACCAATTCGGGTTTCAGTGACATCGTCTCGACGACTACGACGACGTCAGCAGTTGACGCATCGTCGTGTCCGATCTAAACTCGCTTTCCCACCTAAATAAATTATTCATTTACCAATAACCTCAGATACGCCAAGGCCTTTGGGAACTAGGTTTGCATTTATCAACTCCTTTAAGAAACCATTTATAACTTCAGTAACATTTATAGCCGATAAACTTTGAAATATGCCTTTATCAAAGTGGTAAGGTCATGCAATCATGAAAAATTACGAAAGAACACATAAATTATAATGGCATAAACAGTAAAAAGATTGCTACAACAGAAATACCTTTAGGAGAAAGCCTCAAACAATTCCTTATTATGTTTTACAGGCGATTTATATTTCCTAAATGTCGCAGAGTGTTTGTTATCGCACGATCTTGAAACCTTGCCAAACGTTTGACGGGAAAAATGCCAGTAAAAATAACTGTGGAAAGTAAGGGGTTCCTAAACGAACGACTAAACTTTTATTTCGACGACGATATCAAGACTTCCAGGGGCTAAAAGCTACACAGATTTGTTTGGAAATTGGGTATTTTGCATTGCATTTCAACCATAATGCAATGTAGATAATATATTTTACTAAGTACTTAGGTAGGTACATGTTAGTTAGATTTATATTATGCTTCTGTACGGACGGAACGTTTCCTCTGCATGAAAAGGGTTTGAAGATTTTTGTATAGAGGATGTAACATCAATCATTATAATTTCGTTTTTCTATTCAAAATCGTGGCGCACAATAAAAGTTATTATATTTGGAAAGAGGATACTAAAACAAATAAAATAATGTTCTTTAACATAATCTCCTAAAGCTTCAAGGTTCGGAGACATTCATATATGAAGAAAAAATACAGTTCTTTTTATTTGTGAATATCTCAGAACCTTAGGAGATTATTGTATACGACATTTTTTTTTTGTTTCAGTGTCTTCTATCCAAATATATAACTTTTGTTGAGCGACGCGATTTTGAAAAAAAAATGGTGACCGATGTTAGGGCCCAAATCATTCATTTCTCAAATCACCTTTTATGGTCAAGTTGGCGATGGCCAAATCATGGCGAGGCTAAGCCTTCTACAGGCTCTCTTTATTATCACAAATGAATTATTGCAATGAATCGGCCAACATAAATAACTATGAAAGGCAACTTAAATTGCTCCATCAATAGCCCGCCTAAAAGTTTCCGTATAAAACCGCATAGTTTGGCAAAAGGAAAGACTTCGCAACAATGCGTCTAGACTTTTCATTACACCTTGCTGTCGGGTTTCTTTTATGGAACACGCTATGAAAGTCTCCGTTCTCATACCAGATAGCTATATATATCTATTGTATGCCAGATAAGGCTTGCAAAGCGGAAATGAAAATCTTGAAAGCAATCTGTAAAACTTTCTGTAGATAAATTTCAAATAACGAGGTTCGCATTCAGGTAAAGTTTTAAAAAAATATCTGAAAGTTCCAGTTTTACGATTAAAATCCTGCATCAAAAGCCTTTTTAGCCAGGCGGGTATTGCAGAGCAAAATCCGAAAATAGGATGCTAAAATTATGATCGGGTTTTCTGCCGGTTGGCTGTCTGGGGCAGACAAAAGCTAAACGAGTACGTACAGGAGATAAATTTTTAATTACACTGCAATAAATTTTGCTCGCTCAACGCCGAGATGAAAATACAGTTTTGCTGACACTAATTTCAATCATCGTGGTAATTATAGTTAAGTTCTCTCAGCATTGCCATACAGCGTGGAAATGCAGCCAGCGTCTTTGGGACGGTTCCGACTGGTATTGATATGGATCAGTTGAGCTACCTGTAGACTGTTGGCAACAGTCTGCAGTGAGCTCAATTGTTTTAATTGTAAATACTAGTATAATTTTCTTTGTGAATAAAGTATAGATCTATAGAAAAGAAAGTTCTCACGATAATATTATTTTGATAAACTTTGGAATGATTTTTTTGTTCATTAAATTCAACTCAAGGTTTTCATTGAATTAACTGCTGTGTGCCTGTGTGCCGGCTTTGCACCACCTCAACTCTTCCCGCGGGTGTCGTAAGTGGCCTCCTCCAGAACAATTCTACCACTGAACTGCGATCCCCAACCCGCATGCCCGGCGTGGGGATTATGGGCATATCCCCATGAGATAGAAGCCAATAAGGAGCGTATCAGGGGAAGGCCTGCATCCATCCAGCACTGGACCAATATAGGCTGTTGAGGTGAAGTGAGGTCCTGGTATTTTCACTCTAC
This sequence comes from Eupithecia subfuscata, assembly GCA_963564075.1. NCBI lineage: Eukaryota > Metazoa > Arthropoda > Insecta > Lepidoptera > Geometridae > Eupithecia > Eupithecia subfuscata. Next base: position 1,474,220 of record OY751116.1, on the reverse strand, counting down.
CACCAACCACATAATTTCTAGAACCTATACCTCCATCTGCTCTTCTAGTACGTTTAGGTACATACTACTCTGTCAAGAAAGTACCGGGAAAAGATCAGTATTACACAAAACGTTTGTTATTCATCCAAATTTATTTTATCACTTTCAAAGTATGCTCCTTCAGAAACGATACTTACGCCAACGAATAATCCAATCATCAAAACATTTTTTAAGCACTGTTTCCGGAATTGAGTTCAGTTCTCGCCGCGAATTCTCCTTTATATCTTCTACCGATTGAAAACGGGCGCCACTCCGAAGCTTGTTGACTAGTTTGCATGTCAAACTCATAAATCCACGTCTCGTCACCAGTAACAATGCGTTTCATGAATGTTGGGTCGGAATGGACTCGTTCTAGCATGTCCTCAGCGACTCTCATGCGATTGAGTTTTTGGAGAAAATTCAGGTCTTTTGGGACTAATCGAGCGGCAACATGTTTCATACCCAAGTGATTATTTAAAAAGGTACGGATCGACTGAGTTGAGATACAGAAAATTCGGCGGCTATCTCTCTCAATGTTGAATGAGGATTTTCAGTCACTTTCCTTCACTTTCCTTCACTTTTGCGATGTTAACTTCAGTTGCAGTCGTTGATGGCCTACCAGAGCGAGGCAAATCTTCCATAACATCTTGACCGCTTTTGAACGCTTTGTACCACTCTTAAGCACGTGTTTTTGATAAAGTCGATTCACCGTTCACCGATTCACAAGCCTTCTGTAACATTTTTAGTGACTCCGAACACGAAATTCCATTAGCTTTGCAAAATTTAACACAAAATCTTTGTTCGATGTTTTTGTCCATAATAAATTCGCAATACACACTAGGTATGATATAACCAAAAACAGCACTGTATTTAATACTCGAGAGCAATGAATCCGGGTCACTCAAAGAATCCAAAAAATCTCGGAAAGTAAGAATGCTAGGTTAATGCAATAAATTGTATTTAATAGACAATTTAATACTCCTTAAATGAAAGTATTAAGACTTCTTAGTTATTGTAAAGTTATATCATAAAAAAATCAAATTTGAAAAGGGAACACTGTCGAAGATGGAACTACGAAATTACAGGATCTGTTTTTGCTTTTGTTTGTAATCTGTCATTTATGTTGGTACATAAACCAGGTTGATAGTGCTCAATATTCATTATTCAAGCTGAAATCATGTCGCTTACACTTGAAGAATGCACCAGAATACTTACATTGGTGGAAACCGGCCGGAGTCAGCGCGATACAGCCAGGACTGTCGGTGTGTCGCTGTCAACAGTACAAAGAGTTCTCCGACGTTACGAAGAAACTGGTTCTAACCTACGCAGACCAGGAACGGGCAGAACTAGGTGTACCACAGCACGAGAAGACCGATACTTGGTGAACACCATGCTTCGAAATCGCTTTCTCACAGGAACTGAACTCACAAATCAGTTTCGACGCCTCGGAGGAAGTAACCCAAGTGCATGGACAGTAAGACGTCGGCTTGCTGAATCTAACTTAAAACCCCTTAGACCTGCAAACGGCCCTAAACTGGAGCGTGGCCATCGTATTTCAAGACTAAGATATGCCCAGAACCACGTAAATTGGAGTATTGAAGATTGGTCGAAAGTTATGTTCTCCGACGAATCAAAATTTATGCTCTACAAGCACGATGGAAGACACAGAGTGTATAGAAGACCAGGGGAAAGATTCAAGCAAGCATGCATCGAAGAAAAAGTAGCCTACGGTGGTGGGTCTGTACTTGTGTGGGCCGGAATTTCCTCTGAAAGTCGCACAGAGCTGGTGATCATAGAAAACGGCTCTTTAACTAGCGTAAGATATGTGGAAGAAATCCTCAACGAACACGTTGGTCCATTTATGGTCAATTTGGGTGAGGATGCTATATTTATGCATGACAATGCCCGACCTCATACAGGTAGGATTGTGAATGACTACCTTCAAGAGATGAACATTACTTGTATGGAGTGGCCAGCGCGCAGCCCGGATATCAACCCGATCGAGCATGCTTGGGACGAGCTAGGGAGATGCGTAAAACAACGAAACCCTCCCCCAATCACGCTTCCTGAGCTCAAAATTGCTCTCACAGAGGAATGGGAGAATATTGCCCAAAATCGTATAAGGAACTTGGTGTACGGCATGCCAAACCGCGTAAACGCAGTAATGGAAGCACGAGGAGGTAATACGAAGTATTGAAATTCAAGAAAATCGTCATAAAGTTCAAAAATGTCATGTTTCCTATTTTTGTTTTAAGGAGAGATCAGCAGTTTTTTTTTTTCTTTATGTAATTTTGTGTAAATAAAATGTATGGTGACTCATATTTTTTTAACTTTCATTTAAGGAGTATTAAATTGTCTATTAAATACAATTTATTGCATTAACCTAGCATTCTTACTTTCCGAGATTTTTTGGATTCTTTGAGTGACCCGGATTCATTGCTCTCGAGTGTATAAATAACAGATGCAACTCAAACTCCGCGCCAAAATGGAAAACAGTCGTGCCAATCTAACAACAACAAAATATCATAAATTTGAATTTGGAACCATAAACAAATCATCCATGCCCGATACTTTTTTGACTGAATGTATCACTATATTCTATGATCTCAAGAGGCGCAAATATGCAGGTCTCGACAGAGCCTACACATTTGCTCCCCTTGGAGTCGAGACCCTAGGTCCGTGGGGTACCGAGGCTCTTCGGGTTTAAAAAAACTATCTAAGCATCTGGTCGAAGCGACGCGTGACCCGAGAGCTGGTGAATATCTGGCACAGCGCATCAGCATTGCCATAAAGCGTGGCAATGCAGCCAGCGTCTTGGGGACGCTTCCGACTGGTGTTGATATGGATCAGTTGAGCTACCTGTAGACTGTTTGCAACAGTCAGCAGTTAGCTCAATTGTTTCAATTGTAAATAGTAGTATAATTTTCTTTGTCAATAAAGATGTTTTTCCATTAAAAAAAAACTATATTCCATTGTCCACAGAAGCAAGACTTCTCTAGATGCAGTAGGATCTACTTTCTCGGTGTCTAGAAGTCTGACAGCTGGTGTGTGGAACAATCTGGAACAATAGAACAAAGTGCTGGCGCTGTCAACGCGACTGCCCGGCTGATATGTCTGTTCCGAGCTGGAAGTTTGCTGGGAGCTTATCAGCCTTTGCTTTAGAGCTTCCTGTTTCAGAGCTGGCAGTTTGAAGCTGTACGAATTGTTGTTAACGAGTTGAATGTTACATGCGAATTATGAGCTGCAAGCGAATTGTGTGAAAGTACTAACTTAATATGTTATCAAGTCTTATGAGCGCATTGGACTATAGCTGGGTAAAGGATCATGCTGCTTCGACCGTGAGGTGAATGAGGGAAAGAATTGAATTTCCCCATTCATCTCGGTCTAAGGCATCACTTATCGGAGAATTATCAGCTTCGTCGATTAACTTTAACGTTTAATGTATTAAGAATTCTGTCAAAAACATTCGCTAAAAATAATTTTCCTGGAATTTTTTTGAACAGCACGTGCTTAGGCATCGCTTTGGTCAATCAAAACAATTTATATCGAGGTATCACGTAAACGAAGCCGCGGGCGAAAGCTAATAGATAAAAAGAAAACATGAACAACAAGACATTTGCCACGGTTTATAAGAATACTAGACGATCGCCTCGCGGTTTCACCCGCGTAGTTCCCGTTCCCGTGGGAATTTCGGGATAAAATATAGCCTATGTCACTCCCTGAAAAGTAAGCTTTCAAACGGTGAAAGAACTTTTCAAATCGGTCCAGTAGTTTCGGAGCCTATTCAATACAAACAAACAAACAATCAAATCTTTCCTCTTTATAATATTAAGGTATAAATAAGAACACATATTTTTTTTAAACTAGTCAATTGTTGCCAATAACAATGAATTCAAATCAACAATACTATTATAGGGTCACTAGCTGGTGCCCGCAAATTCGCACGCAATTTTTAAGTAACCTTAGGGATATCATTCACCTCCCTGGCTGATTTCATTGAGATCCATTCAACTATTTAGACGTAAAAAGGTAACAGACAGAGTTACTTTCGAATTTATAGTTATTATAGGTAGTATGGATTCAAAATGCATTGTTGTAAAGTTACCGCTACAAAAAACATTAGGCAAATTGAACACTGTTTAGTAACTTATTTACACGAGTCACGTAAGACATTTATTTCGAATCATTACTCTTGTTTCTTTGCAAGTTTATTTTATACGGAAAGAGAAACGGATGAGGTTTTATACAGAAACAACTTTCGTAGCCACAACTTTATAGCGTTTTCACTACTATTAGCATGGTTTTCTCACATACCCACGGATGTGACGCGTAACTTCACTATATTATTAAGCCTCGGGACAAATGTTTGTACGATCTGCAGATATTTGTTCAGGGTGGTCTAGATGTTTCCTATTTAGGTATAATAAAACGTATCTATTTATGTAGTGTATTGTATTAAGTATATCAGTTATCTAGTACCCATAACACAAGCACTGCTTAGCTTGGGGCTAGATGATGTTGTGTGGATTGCCCACATTGTGAATATGACGATAATTATTGAACGGCGGAAAAAAACGTGACGGGGGCTTTGGTCACACTTTGGTGGCATGCGCCGCGTTAGCTTATACAATTAATATGAAAACAATGTATATTTCCTGTTAAAAAATTAACAAATTCTTCTGCTACCTATGCGAAGCCGCGGTGAGTTACTAGTAATAAATTAGAGGCAACAACCAACGCACTTTAGTGTCTAGAAGTGAAACTCTTGGACGGAAATCGATGTCGTTGATCGTTTCACTGCATACGTGCTTCATATCCAAGATATCTCTTCTTCTGAGTTAACATACTTATACGCTTTTTTTTTTCAATTAGCTAGAGCGCCGAGGACTTCAAAGTAATTTCAAAATCGCGGTTATGTCGAATTTAGCCCTGCATTTGATTTAAACTGGTGTTCCATTACATGATTATTAAGATAAAATAGATTGATTGAGAATGATTCAGAATAATTATTTTTTCAGAATTCAGAATTAAGTGTCAGTTCGGCAAGGCGGTGGCTCAGCGGAGAGTTTTTTGGTGACAATAATGTTATTATTGATAACAAATTTTTAGTATAAAATTTTGTAACGTAGATATCCTTAACTAACTACATAATACATATTATTATATGTTTTAAAGATGATGCATGTAGACTAGTCACATAATGTTCATAGTCTTTTTCATTGTACTATTCCTCCACCACATATATCTGTGAACACCTTCAATAAGCTTTCTGGTATTTATCTATTTGTAACTCTGTTAATTTTAAGCCTTCGGTTTTCCCTTAAATAATTATAAATATAAATTCAATCAATTAATAGTCGTTCCTATGTTTTATTAGAAATTACTAAAAATAATACCTACCTATCATAATCTTCTTAATTATTAACAATATCTTAAACATCCTTGAACAAGCTTTAGAAGCTCTCTTCACAAACTTAATGCTCATCTACACTATTGTGTTCTACATGCATAAAGGAAATGTTTTATGCTCTCGTTCGAAACAAGAGAACGATATTACTGCCTTTTATCTTTTATGGCACGTCTGCAGAAATGTTAAGCCCTAACTTAGCAGTAACTTAGCGATAAAAGCAATTGCAAAAGCGCAGGTAATCTTTACACTTTGCGAATTTTATGAAGTGCTGTGCATTTTTGAACGGTAGGTATTGTTTTTTCTGTTTAGATCTTAAACTGTATTTGAAATTTTTTATTGCTTTGCCATTCAGCGTGGCAATGCAGCCTGCAGCGTCTTGGGGATGCTTCCGACTGGTATTGATATGGATCAGTTGAACTAGCTGTAGATTTCTAAGAAATCAAATAATATCGCAAAAATTTTCGACTATTATTTGATTTCTTAGAAATTACCGAGAGTGTGAGGGCTTACGCACTATAATAACGAAAACCTTAGCTGTAGATTGTTTGCAACAGTCTACAGTTAGCCTAACTGTTTCAATAAGACTACTGTAGTAAAAAAATACTAGTCCTAATTTGATTCTAGTATTGATTGTAATTTTCTTTCTTAATAAAGAACCTACTCATTGTATTGAATGTTTTATTCTTAAATTGTAATTGAATTATTGCATGCTAGGACCATAGCGAGACTGAGCACATTATTTGTAAATATACCACCTGTATACCATTTTTGACGCAAATAAATATTTTGTTTCACCACTTTATTGTTAAGTATTTTGCATTCCATGATAAGAGCCAATAATGCACTTATTAGGAGAGGTCTATGTCCAGCTGTGGACTGGTAAAGTCTGTTGATGTGTGACGTACGTACATTTTTAGATAGCTGTACATCGTTAGATCGACAAAGAACCAAAGTTATCGACATAGCTCAAAGAATTTGCAAGCTGAAGTGGCAGTGGGCCGGCCATATCTCGCGAAGAACCCATAACCGCTGGGGGAAACGTGTTCTTGAGTGGAGACCACGACTCGGCAAACGTAGTGTAGGATGCCCTCCGGCAAGGTGGGATATCGACCTGCGAAAGACTGCAGGCAGGCAGATGCTGGATGCGGCAAGCTGAAGACAGGGCGCTATGGCGCTCATTAGGGGAGGCCTATGTCCAGCAGTGGAGTAATATAGGCTGATGATGACATCGTTAGAGGCTGTTTTATTTCCTCAAACATGATATTTTTATTTGAGAATATCCACATAACGTACAATAAAGGAAAGAAGTTAATTGTAGAGCTTAGAGGTAATTTTGATTCTTTCCATAATCCAGATCTGTGAAAAGACTACGCAGAAGGGTCACTATTGAAAAAAATAATAATAATATGTAGCTTGTAGACTACGAGATGCTCCGACTCTCGTGAGACGTCGGGAATAGGTGGGTCGTTGGGAATAACTCTACCTAGGTACCTGCAAAAGCTATTGCCAAACCCAACTACCGGCTATATAGATTTGCAAAAGTAATTATGTTTGCAAAAGGAAAGCTAATCTGGTGTTACCATCTGAACTCGCCAGAGAGTACTTCGGCGTGATCAATAATATTGGCAGTTCGTAGAATTTATATCGGCGACTCGGGTTCCCAGAAGTGTAAATCAATCCCCAAGTAACTTACAAGGATTAAGATCTGGCGTTCAACTTGGAATAGCGATTTCGAGGTGCTATGTAGGTAAAGAGAAAAGTCGAATGAACCAAGTCCTATTTTTAAAAGAAAAGGATTTTTTTAAAAGCAATCCCGAGATTTTGAACTTACGTATGCGCCGTGTGGTGACGGCTTAGAATTTTCACCACCCCAGCTCTTCCCGCGTCTTAAGAGGCGACTAAGGGATATCCACCGGGGGCGGGCAGCAGCGCCCCATGCAGAACAGTTCTACCACCAAACTGTGATCCCCAACCCGCATGCCCAGCGTGGGGATTATGGGCACTACCCCCCATGAGATGAAGGCCAATAAGGCGCTTATCTTGGGGAGGCCTGCGTCTAGCAGTGGACCAATACAGGCTGTTGAGTTTGAGGTTGTTACTTACGTAACGTCGAATGATGGTTTGATTTTTTCCGACATTTCGAGCTCGTACCAGAGATCATCTATAGTATGGCAGGATCTATAGTGATCTAAAATTAGCCTTTAAAATCTTTTGTAACATTACAGAATGCATACATCTCTTACTATCATTTTTAGACCATGTGCAATAAATAAATAATGCTGGACAATTCACACAGCATTATCTAGCCCCAAGCTAAGCAGAGTTTGTGTTTATGGGTGCTAGATGAATATATAGATATTTTTTACTTTACATAGAAAATACCCAACACACCCGGAACAAATATTTGCAGATCGTACAAACATTTATCCCAAGACAGGAATCGAACCCGCAACTTCCTGCATCGCAGGCGGACCATCGCCCGCCGTCGCGCCACATCGGTCGTCAAACAGCAATGATTCCGTAAGTACAAAAAAGTCTAGCCATAGTTCCCAGCAGGAATTTCATGTCACTTACCATTCCCACAGGTGGACAAGACAGTCGAAGACAACGCAGCCATTCTTGTTGCAAGAAGCCGCAGCCGCTGCCGGCGCGGCCGCCATTTTGATCAAAGAATGTTGGCTACGAAGATCTGCAAGAGAAACATTACCACTATAGAAATTTTTTATGAGGACTCTATGGCGTCATGTGATGCTTGGCTGAATGGATCCCAGTAGCATCACCGATGCACAGTCCTATAACCATGCTTTACCCTTCGTTGAATAGGTAAAAGGTACCTATGTCAAGGTTGCCTGGAACAGATCGCTCTCAGCGATAAGGCCGCCCTTTATACTTCCTTTTTTTTTCTAAGCGTTTTCTCTGTATTGTTTCCTGTATTTTTGTGATATAATTAAGTGTTTTCTATCTATCTATCTATGTCATATTATTCATCGAAGGTTATTTTAACCCCCGACGCAAAAAGAGAGAGGTGTTATAAGTTAAACGTGTCTGTCTGTGTATCTGTCTGTCGTATCGTAGCTCCCAATGGATGAACCGATTTTCGTTAGTTTTTTTGTGTCATAGATAATTTTATCCCGAGTGCTCTTAGCCACAGATATTATAATACTATACTCTTGGCCATGTTTCATGAAAATCTGTTAAGCAAATAAACGTCGACGGGTTTTTAAAATTTTTAATTTTGTCTTGTGTTAGGCATAATAGAGCAAGTTCTTTCACATCGCATCATTGCTAAAAGAACTTGTTATAACCATGGACAAATAAATTACAACGTTGTTTACGCAAATAACAGATAAACAGATGAACATCATGAATGACGTGCCAGTCAAAGTGTTAAAAGTATTAAGACTAGTAAGATACCAGACAAAATTCCATCACAACTATTATGATAGGTACATTATAGTCCATCCGTTTCAACAAAACCGCAAAAAATATCTGGGAAACTCCGAGCAGAGATCAAACTTTCCCAGTTAGATGTTTGCGGTGAAATAACAGTATTGCATTGGGAAACTTGTTCCAGCGAAGTTTATTCTTGAAATGATATGATTTCGGTAAAAGCTTTTGTTCCTAGAACGCGGATAATTTTTAGAGTGCACCCTATAGTTGTAGAAAATTTAGATTGCACCAACTTTATAAATATATACCTAGGTTAGTTTGGAACCTAATCATAGTTATCATACCCCGGAATAGCAATAGCTGCGTTGAAAACCGGAATCGCTTTTTACAGAACTTATTGCCCACTGTCCTTGTATTTTAAGACAGACACACACAATAAATAATAATAATAAATTCATAAATAATGTTGGACAATGCAATGACAGACGAGAAGAATCCTTGAGGATCAATGATCGATCGATGTTTATTACATTTTTCTTTTATGCAGAGAGATCCATGTGAAATGTTTTTTTTTGTGGTTGGTACCTACTAGTTTTAGGTCTTCATTAAATTTCGGAGTCTCTAACCGGTACCTTTAGTACATACCTACTTGTTCACAAACGTTCGAAACCCTCGGCGCGCGAGTTACACTCGCACTTGACGGGTCTTGTTTTCATTTATTTATGTTACATATTTATGTTACATATAAACCTGGTCGATGGATCGATGGATCGATGGATCTACAATTGGATCGATCTCAATATTATACTGCAATTGGATATGATGATGTAGGTTTATAAACTAAGCTCCTACAAACACCCGTTAGAAGCAAAATTATGCGAAACCTTAAGAACCCTTTTACAGCCATTTTACGGAGCACATGGTTTATAGCTAACAATTTTGCACTGCAGTGGTACACTCGGTGAAGCTAACACAAATGGCGGAGATAATTTACAAAGGTATTTTACAAGCTTCATACAAGGTAGGCTTTCGATATAGAAGGTAGGTACTTATTTAGAAGTAGCCTAGCGTCTGCCTAGCGCGTTATAAAATCCAAGTCCACGGTTATTATATTAATTCACTAGATTTTCTGTGGCTTTGTTTGATTAATGAAGAAAATCTTTGGACTTGTTAATTTCGAACGTCCACGAGAAAATCATTCTAATAAGAAGTTATCCTAATTAGTCTTTTTAAGTAGTACCATATTAAATGCACACATATCTTACCCAATGCATATCCGACGATCATATCCATAATCATTCCAGGTTGTCTAGCAGAGATCGCTCTTGAGCGACAAGACCGCCAATTGTCACTAGATCACTAGATATGTTATAATTGTTTCGCCTGTAAATTGCTTCTTAGTTTTAAATGTGCAATAAAAGTATTTTCTTTCTATTTTCTACGTAAAGTCATTTACAACGGGATATTTACCAGGATTTGAGTTTGGAGCTTTTTAATACTTCATAAACTTAAATTATGGAAAATTTCCCGTTGTGAATGATTTTAGTGTTAATATAGATGATAGTTTTAAAAGTTTTACCATCTATCTAGTTACCAAGGTACTTAGAATTAATTATACCCCTATCAAAGACTACCAGACCCAATGTCAATCCCATCAAGCCATCAACACACCAATAATGTCTAGAGCCTTATCGAGTTGCTCCTCACGACCAACACCCTAATAGCGCAAAACCTCTACATAGACGACATTGGAGTGGCTCTTGCCTTATCTACATCGGTATCATGAATCACGTACAAGAAAGCCAATTGTTACTTGGATAATACAATGGCAGTGTAGCGGTTGTCATCGACCGTCGCGCTCCATTTCTCTTGTAAATGTAAGTAGCCGTGTAGTGACCGTAAATTCGCTAAAATCTACTATCGAAACGAACTATCCAAACGAATATTATACATTCGAAAGTAACTCTGTCTGTCCTTTTCACGCCAAAGCGGCTGAACGGATCTTAATGAAATTTGGCAGGAAGGTGAATGGTATTCCGGGGGGAGACATAGGCTACTTTTATCCCGTTAAAAAGCATGTAAAGCCGCGGGCAGAAGCGAGTAAGTATATAAGACCTTCTGAGAAAGCTGTCGGTTTGGTCAGAAGATAATGCGTAGTTCTTAGTTATAGTCAGAGCTTAAAGCTCTTCCATAGTAGGTAGATAAGTACATTTCAAGATTGTTTTCTAAGTCCTATTGATTCGATAAACCTTCTAAAGATGTTATCAGATATTATTTGTTTAACATTGTGACTCATTCAGAAATTACAATGCTCTAGAATCTAGATTATTCTGCTTATGTTATGTACAGAGCTTATACAATCTTCCCAGAAAAATAGTATCTTGAAAATTGTAATCAAATTAAAGAGCCCCTAACACCCCACACATAAACAACCCTCAATGCAATCTCATAACCGGGGTGCACCCTCACACCCTCCACGCAGGGTGATCTTCCACTTGCCTTCAGGCAAAATAAAACAGAAGCTGCACTGCGAATAAATATCAAGCTTAAGAAACGTAGATGATAAATATTTTGCGCTAAGGCTAGCAAGTTGTCGATTTATTTCTAAGTTTCGGCTAGTTATCAATTATGGCACTTTAAATTGCTTTTTAGGGTAATTTACTTACCACACAACTCTACACAAAAAAGGACCTAGATGCTAGGTGGTCTTTGAAAGATAATGTGGCAATTAACAGGCTTCGCTGGTTAACTTTGACGTAGGTAAGTACTTAAAAATTGTATGAGAACTTGTGTCAAAAACGTCAATTCAAATGTAATCCGATTAAAGACATAGACATCGACATATCTTTTATTTGCCACCACTACACACATTTTCTTTTCAAAGAACACATGCGTATTCTCATTTCTTGGACATAACAAAATACGGCTCGAGAGGCCACATTGTACCAGTCAAGTAAAGTCGAGCTCATCGACTTAATAATGGTTAAGCAACACAGTTATCAGTTCGAGGCGTGTGCCGACCAGACATCTAGTGAAAGTGACCCTCGAACGGTTAGCGGTAGGTAAAGTAACTTCAGGTAGGTGCTTTGGGAACACCATGATTTCTTTGGGACAGTCGAAGAGCCAGCAACGTCAACGTTAAATTTGAGCCGACACACTCGTTTGAAATTACTGGAATACGTGAAGCCATCTAGAAAAATCGCTTTCTGGCAAGTTATTTGTGTGGAAAGAATTAAAAAAACTTCCTAAATTCCCAAAAGTTTCGAAGTCAAACAATACTACCTTATCTCTTTTTCACAAAAATATTTTAGGCTTCCAATAAATTTTATGGATTCAATAAAGTAAAAGGTGGACCGGACCTTTAAAAAAAAATTCAAAGCAATAGGTATCTACGTGAGAATCATGTAGGGATATTTTTTTGAGTCTGCCTAGCCTTTATATTTTAGTAATCCTTATGGATGTTGTAAGACATCCTTATAAAATTAAATATGAATCAAATAAACAAAGAATATTTAGACTAGTAGTACAAGATGGAAGAATCTAGTGGCTCCTATTTCAACCTAGGTTAAACGTTGTGAAGCATGGCTCTAGGTAGGTACCTACCAAACGGTTGAGGTATTTAAGTCTCTTCCAATTGAACTGAAAGCATTGAAAGTCCGAATATTTTTAAATTGCAAAAAAAAGCTTTTGTTGGAAAAGTGATTTTACTCAATAGATGACTTTAAATTTTGACATTGTGAAACTATTCTTCTTTTTTATATTTGTTAAGACTCTTTTATGAAAATACCTGACATTGTATTTAATTTAATTTCATGCATGCGCACACATTGTTGTTAATGGTTGTTTTTGTTTAATTAAACTTTTACCTATGTCAGTACTTAAATACGATTGTTAATAATAAAATTGTTCATGAATAAATAAATAAATTAATGAGAGTTATGGAGCTTACTTCAATGGCCTCAATACATTAGAGAACGAAGTCTGTAAGATACCAGAGAAGTGTTTGTCATCAAAATCATGGTCACCACAGAAGCTTTTCTCTCTGAGGTACTTCGTCACACAGCAGCGTCACCGATGACTGTCGTGCCAAACAGCTTTCCACAAGCAAAGGGCCGCGCCGCCTTTCAATGACTTTCAATTCCCTTTTAATTTGAGAACGTGTTTTGCAAGATACACATCACGTTTTGCCAGAGAAATTATTTAATAAGTCTATAGCCAAGTCGTAACAAACTCAACGTGCTTTTATCCGGTTCAAGACCAATTTATTTTTACAAGCATGTCTTCTAGTTCGAAGGACCAAAACTTTGGACGTGTAAGAACTAAAATATATTTGTAATTTCATCACGTTTGGGAGCTTCGGCTTTCGTTAGTGAGCTATGGAAAGAGCTATGTTCGGAGTTTCTCTGTAGGATATGGGATTCGTAACGAATACATCCGACAGAGAACCAAAGTTATCGATATAGCTCTAAGAACCGACAACCGCTGGGGTAAACGTGTTCTTGACTGGAGACCACGACTAGGCAAAGGTAGTGTAAGACGCCCTCTTGCCAGGTGCGGCAAGCTGAAGACTATGGTAAGATAAGATACTAAGATAAGGGATACTAAGACTAGCGCAATGGCGCTTATTAGGGGAGGCCTATGTCTCTGGACTACCATACGCTGGTGATGATATGATGGGGGCTTTGGCAGGTAACAAAAATTTCAGCCAATCCCATAGAATCACAGAACTAATATAGTTCTGTGCATAGAATAGTCTTACCACGTCTTACTCTCCGGACCGCAAAGTCAATAGGTACTCAATAAGTATTTACAGCCGGGGTTTTTTGATCATTCAAGTTTTATAGCAACTGGCTACCCTGCAGTACACACTTGAAAAGTTACCGGAATGAGTAAATTTAATCCGGAACGGGCGATAAATATTAAAGTCGGATGCTACCCGGACGGATTTGGCACTAGCAGGGTTGGGGTGGCTCCACACGGTCAATGACACTTCTGGATCTATTCTGATGATAATGGCTGGGGGTAGGAATGGGGGGAGGTTGCGTATGTTACCTATACGAAAATGTTACGTAAGGTAAGACCCACTTTGGTCCGGCTCTGTTCGCTAATGATTTATGAATATGTTTTGTGCGTGTTAGAACTACAAGACAGAAATGGTTTATAATTTATGCGTAAGCTAGGTATAGTAGATATCTAGACAGAACCTTAGTTATAGATCCTGATCTTAGCTTAGGAACTTACTGTCAATCGGCGGTGTTTCTTAGGAAAGTACTTAAATAAACTTAAGGTGGTTAGTGACGATAGAAAAATAATTAGGTTATTACTATTTTCTAGGTTCTACAAGTAATTTAGATAGCAGATAAGAAGTTATCGGCATGTTGCATTTCTTATGAACCCACGCTAAAACAATCTACAAATCAATTGCCCTGTCGATAGGGAAGACTTAATCTACAGTTTCTTTTACCAAAGATTTGTAGCAAATGGCTTAGGTACAGTCAGCTGCACAGACATGTACACACTTCCAAAGTTTAACTTTTATTTTACTCGGAACTTTTCAAATAAAAGGACATGCACACGTTTTTCGTACAAAGTTGTCATCGTACTTCGTCAGAATACGGTACATAAATTATCACAATTACTGTACACTTACTATTTAGTCAAATTGAAAACTTCGGAGTGTATACATATTTTTGCAGCCGACTGTACAATGTGCGCAAAACTTCATATCCGCTATTTAATTTACTTGTAGAACCTACAAAACAGTAGGTAAAAACCCGATTTTTTTTCGAGTGTCACTAACGTAACGACCCTTTGGTGCTATTACAAACTACCATGTACTTTAAATCGAACTGAGGTATAAATAAAACAATTTACACAAGCACAGCGTATCAGCATTGCCATTCAGCGTGGCAATGCAGCCAGCGTCTTGGGGACGCTACCGACTGGTGTTGATATGGATCAGTTGAGCTATCTGTAGACTGTTTGCAACAGTCGGCAGTTAGCTCAATTGTTTCAATTGTAAATACTAGTATAATTTTCTTTGTGAATTTACACAATCTACATTCCTCGAAAATCTTATCAAAAAGCGAATACTTATCTAATTTATAATATTTATTTCAAATCAAGCACTTTACTTTTCGTAATATTTCAATGGTGGATATTTTATTTATCTACTTATTACCTTATTTACTTACTGGCTTCTGTACGCGGCTTCGCTGGCATTTTTTCGGTATAAAAGAAGCCTATTAGTTATTCTATGTTTAGTACTAACATCTAACATCAAGTCCGATCCGTTCAGTTTTAGCATGAACAGGTAACAAACATTAAAACATCTAAAAATCCTTCCAACTCTCGCATCCTATCCTGCTAATCGTACTCAATAAAAAAGGCGAAAGATTATGCCGCTGTACCGTTGTTGTAAAGATGTTTGGCCGAAGACAACGCCAAAACGACTGAAAGGATCGCACATATAATGTTGTAATATTTTTATGCCAAAAAACGTCGAGTGTGTAGCCGCGGGCTGAAGCTAGTTTATTAGTGTCATAGGTAATGTCCCATAAATGATTGAAATTTACTGAAAAATAGTAGGGTAATGCTTTCGGACACCTCGTAGGGCCCACGAGGTTTCCCAAGCGTGTTTTCACTTCCTGCCATGGAAATTTTGTACCAGCTTTACTATGGTAAGCTTACTTAAGTAATACGGTATTACCATAGCTTTACTTGTCTTTTTACAGATAAGTGGACATATTACGGGGCTTGCTTGGGGCTCTACCTAATCCGGCCGACTTACTACGTTCTTGTTATGCTACAAGATTGTTGTACCAACCTCGGCGGTTTGTTGTAAAATGAACGTAGTAGCTATCAACAACAACACTTACAAGTAAAACAAATCAATAACAAACCATAAGCACCCACTAAGCACATTAAACCAACATAATATTCTTCTGCGATATCTAGGTCATCACTACGTGCTAATAATTATTAGTTAAACACTTACCTCGCGCCTGAAACCGATTTGCGTCGCAATTATCGCACAAACATCACAGTTTTTTACACTTAGATATAAAATAAATAGAGTTACACATTTGTAAGCTATATTTGGTTGCAGTATGTTTGTATTTCAATGGTTTTTGGTAAGTAAATCTACCGTATTGATTGGTAGCGCGCCGCCGCGCGTTTCGTTACGGAATGAGAGGCGAGCCACCCCAAGTGCGCGCGTTTTCCCCGATTTCCCGCCACCGGCATAGATGATGGACGAGTTTCTTCCGTAACCGGCGTCGTCGGGAGGAAAGGGTGGTTCGGGGTGGTGTAGCCAGCTTAATAAAATGTTGGATAGATGCAGCCAAAATTGCAGAGGGATCGAATGTTTTTTCTTTTGTCATAGAGCTCTGTTGCAACATTTATCGAAGACCGAAGCTTAAGTTGCCCACCTATGTTTTTTTTTTTAATATTTCATCAGCAGCCAAACCAGTCGTCGGTATCGTGCGTTTTTGAATTTACCGACATACCTACTTTTGAGTAGGTAAGCTTTCGTTATCCCAGGCATTTTCGCCACGGTTCTAGCAAAAAAGATCTAAACCTGTTGGCAAGAGCAGCGTAAAAACTTGTTCCCGGTCACGCTGTGATGCGCATTTTGTTTGTAGTACTACAGAAATAATAGTCCGGTGGTTTGTACGCAATTATAGACGACGGATCTTGTTTCTCTTGCTGCTCTACCGCTTTTTAAAGTGGCCGTAAAGATATGCTATTGTAGTTTTATTGAAATTAGGCCAGTGTTGGCAACTACTTCGGTTAGCTCAAAAAAGACCTAATTAATAAGTTGTAGGTACCTACAGTGTGGATTGTAGCACTCTCTATCTAATTATGACACGTAGGTATCAATATAATATTAGTGTTTTGAAAAATTAAAAAGACTTCAAAAATTGCTTAATATTTACACTGTTTATTTTAAGTTTCGCCGGACAAACCTACTAATCCCTTCTGAAGTTTTTTTATGGGACCATCTCGGGATTATTCTGAATTATTTTCTATACAATAGCAAAAAAAAAACAAATCGGTCCAATTGACGGAGTAATTCTAATTCTAATTCTGAATGGGGGAACTGGGATCTGCACTGACATCTCGCATAGGAGTGTATTTATTTATTTATTTATTTATTTAAAAACAGCAGTTAGCTTACAGTTTGAACCAAAGCACTAACTACGCTAAATACATATATTAGAACTATAATTAATTAAGAATACAGTACCTACACCGAAATTATCTTTAAATTATACATAACAATAAAACCAATTAATTAACAAGTAGAATAATGGAAACATTAAGATAGGCAAAAATTAATAGAAAATAACATATTTCATTTAAAAGTAAGATAAGATCTAAGGCATAAATAAATATGACTTAGACTATCGTATTGTGCATTGTCCCCCTGCCTAACCAGGCCCTAACCAGCCCAGCTCCTTGAAGTACCGGAGCAGGAATTTTGGTGATTTACAGCTTCGTTTCAGCTTTTCTGTAGGCGTGGTCGGGATTGATTCCTCTATGAGAGTCTTCAGTCCCGATTTTC
Organism: Eupithecia subfuscata; assembly: GCA_963564075.1. Lineage (NCBI taxonomy): Eukaryota > Metazoa > Arthropoda > Insecta > Lepidoptera > Geometridae > Eupithecia > Eupithecia subfuscata. The sequence goes on along the minus strand of OY751116.1, from coordinate 1,456,836 downwards.
GTCTGGCGTCCTCTGTGGCTGTGCAGTGTACCCTACATGTTCCACAGTCTCTTCTTCCGGAAGCCGACGGAGTAATCAACGAACATAAAAAAACATCCATACAGCGGAACATAGAACCTCCTTTTTTTAAGTCTGTTAAAAATACGAGAGCGGCGCAGTACAGCATTCTGACTATTCTGAGAGAAGGATTATTTTGCTTTTCATTACAAGTGTCCCCTCTACCCGCGATGCATTAATTCAGTAAATTTACATGAAAATGCATAGGAATGCGTTCTCTGACTCACCCCAACCCTTGTGAAATACATGCGTAGCACATACATCTGTGATGCGTAGGTAGGTACCTAGTTGATAATATAATGCATCTACAAAGCGCGCGTGTAGAGGGGGATTTCCAGTTATATTTTAAGTACTTAGGTAAGTAACCTAGGTACCTACGTCACCTACGTGTGTGTTGCGAGTTGTTTACAAAAATGATTTCTTGAGTATAAATAAGTAGGTACATTCATACTTGTAGGTACCTGCACCTGTAGTAGGTACCTACGTACATAAAAGAGAAAGAAGGTTGGTTCCTCTCAAAATATTGATTTGAGAGAAAGATGACACCTATTAAATCCGTTCGTATTCTTACGGTACCTAGTCCGTAGTTCGGTAGGAACGAATAAATTAAGAAGGGACCTTACGAACATCATCAATTCCCCACTGTCAAGCATATTCGTACACCGCTTGGAAACTACCTACTGGGTACCCATGTCTAAGAGTAGGTACCTACTCACACTTTATAAAAAAAAAATATACTTTAGGTACCTACCAGCTGCCTCCCACCAAAATAGGTAAGTAGCCTCAGGTAGGTTGTTGATGAAAAAGATATTAAAAAAGCCTTCAAACTTTTAAATACAAAGAAAACTGCAGATCTCTGGGGCATTTCCGTTACGATTATTAAACCATTGATTGATACCATTGCAACAGATCTGGCTTTTATATTTAATGAATCCATTGATTGTGGCGTATTTCCTGATCTAATGAAATGTAGTAAAATAATCCCACTATTTAAATCGGGTAGTAGGTCTGACCCCACTAACTTTAGACCAATATCAGTACTGCCAACATTCAGCAAAGTTTTTGAAAAACTTATTTTACATCAATTGCTTAGGCATTTTCATGGCAATGACCTGCTGCATTGTAAGCAATTTGGGTTTACTCGCGGCAGGTCAACTACTGATGCCGGTGTAGAGTTAGTATCGCATATTTTCGATGCTTGGGAGAAGTCGCAAGACGCTTTGGGCGTTTTTTGCGACTTATCAAAAGCGTTCGATTGCGTACACCATGAAACATTAATCAGGAAACTACATCACTATGGAATAACGAACACCTCTTTGGATCTTCTTACATCTTATTTGAGTGATAGGATACAAAGAGTTGACATTAATGGGAAACGGTCTTCGGGGTCTGTAGTTACAATGGGTGTACCACAGGGTTCTATCCTCGGTCCTTTCCTATTCTTAGTTTATATTAACGACCTGCCTCATCTTGTCAAGAATAATCACGAGATTGTATTGTTTGCTGATGATACTTCATTAATTTTTAAAATGAAACGACAAAACACAAATTTCGACGATGTGAATAATGCAATCTCAAAAGTAGTTCATTCGTTTAGTGTCAATAATCTTTTGTTAAACGAAACCAAAACAAAATGTATAAGATTTATTCTCCCTAATGTTAAACAAGTGAAGGCTGATGTGAACGTTAAAGGAGAAACTTTAGAAATAGTAGAAAGTACCGTATTCTTAGGAATCACCTTAGATAATAAACTTCAATGGGGCCCACACATAGATAAGCTATCGAAGAGACTTAGTTCTGCAGCATATGCAGTCAAAAAAATCCGTCATCTTACAGACGTGGATACATCTAGACTTGTTTATTTCAGCTACTTCCATAGTATTATGTCTTATGGTATACTGCTGTGGGGGAACGCTGCAGATATTAACACCGTATTTGTGCTGCAGAAGAGGGCTGTTCGTGCAATCTATAATATGGGTCCCAGAGAATCCCTGCGTGATAAATTCAAAGAAATAAACATAATGACAGTACCATGTCAATATATTTATGAAAACTTGTTGTACACACAAAAAAATATAAGTCAGTTCCCTAAAAATAGCGATAAACATAATTTGAATACCAGAAACAAACATAAGCTCGCTGTGCCCACAACTAGGGTACACAAAATTAAAATATCTTTTAAAGGGCAATGTATACGCTTCTACAACAAAACTCCTAGTGAGTTGCAAAAATTATCAATAAATAAATTCAAACAAATTGTTAAAACCTTGCTGTGCAAAAAGGCTTACTATAAAATATCAGATTATCTAGAGGACAAAAATGCTTGGGACGGGTTTTGCTCCAACTCGAAAAATAACAACTAACAGGCTAAAGGTTTCTTCGTCGCTTCTTTACTTTAGTCTACATACCGAAGCGACAGAAATCAAAAATATCACTTTATTTCCGTGTCATTTTATATTTTGACCTTTTCTAAGTGTACATTTATTGTATTTATGGAAATAAAGAGTTTTTGATTTTGATTTTGATTGGTAAGTAGGTAGGTACAATAGTATCTAATAGTAGTAAACTCATCACGATAACAGCTGGTTAGTCTATCTATAGCTTGCTTATCAAGTCATCATCATAAGAGAGAAGGGTGTAGGCACCCTTGTCTCATGAGCTCGTATTTTGCACCCTGATAAATGAGTATTTTCACAACAAAGCTGCAATAACGTCACTTTCGGCGGTGCTCAAACTAAGCACGTCCTCGGACATCACATCAACTTTTTTAATGAACACGGTAGTCAGGAATAAATGAATTATGTTTGCAGGAGCCCGCCGGCGGGCTCGATAGGTATGTAACGGAAAAGTCGTAAACTTGCGCGAGCCCGCCGGCGGGCCGGCTCGCCCGGACGATTGTAAACCGATTTTTCATCGTGTTAGAGACTATGTTTGTTTGAACAACTTTTGACAGAGTCAAAGGATAGTTATTATTCTACCTATTGCAACACTAAAAGGCTGGCCAATAACCAAGAAGAAGATGACATTTGTCTTTTGAATCAGTCAAAATTTTAGCGCGTACTGTCCCCATACATTTTGTTCGTGTTTTTCTAATTGGTACTAGCCATATTTATTTCGTTTTCGTGTAGTTGTTTGTAGAAATTAGCTTGCATAGAAAATAAATACACGAAGATAAATTATTTGAGACCCTAATACCGTTTACAGAACTTAGATAGAATATCTAGTTATTTTTATATGAGCATTTATCTGAAGTGTGACGTAATTTGCATTTCGCACGCACACACGCGTACGAAATGAAATACGCCCATATTTACGCTTCCATAAGCTGCAGTCTGAAGGGTTAATATTCAGTTCACAAACCTAATAAAAATATAGGTAGGTAGGTACCCGCATCATTCACAGACATTCTGCTTAGCTTGGGGCTAGATGCTGTGTGAATTGTCTAGCATTATTTTATTTAAGTTTAAATTACTCACACATAAAATGCAGTGTTTGATTTATCACAATAATCTGTACAAGGCTAAAATTATGAAAGTTCCACTTTTTTACAGATTTACAATCATTCTGTACAATCCATTGAAATACTATTACTAGCGTAGGTATAACAATCCCTGTTTGTTTTCCACCTCAATTTCAATTTTACCGGGCTTCCCGCTATTCCTTCTTCTTCTTTTATTTTTGGCTCTGCATCATGGTTTGACACAATCATCGAGCACATACCCAATAGAGAGGAAATGCCATTTATTTTGTTTAGACAACAATTCCGCCAAATCACTGCTGCGACCGCTGCGCTCTGATTGCCCTGATTGGCCGACTCAAAGTCAAGCATCACACACACCCCAGTTGGGAAAGCATATATTTTTATCGATATCGATAGTCAATGTTAAACAAAACTATGAAAATCGCGAAAATTAATTACCTCGATGATAGCGAATTTAGATTTTTTTAAAGCAAACAAATCAACTACGTACCTACGTACGTCAAATACGTAACTACTAGTGTGGCATTGTTATATTTGATTGGAATTTAATTACAAATTTCTGTATTGTCTCTATGTGAAAATCGAAATATATACTTACACATACAGTTTACATACAGTTAGTTTTTGATGCCTTATTAATGATACTTGAAATAGAAAAAAAAATACAGAAACCTTTTTATACCGATTAAATAATGTGCCCGAAGTATTTTATAAAACTTACACTGATCAACGATAACTCAATCAAATTGATACATTCTCATAAGGTACTTCTAGTTAGATCGGGAGTATCGATTGATACATAATTAATTATATCAGCACCACACTAGTATGATAGACATTTATAAGTGACAAATCACGGATGTGTTTCGAAATTCGAACGACCGTATTTCTTCTCTATTGGGTATGTGCTCGATGGACACAATTCTGCCGACGCAGGTAAAGCCACGGAAAATAATTAACCTAATTTAAATAACCTAATTTCTAATTCCGTGGGTAGAGCCGTAGAAACTTCTACTTCAACTTCTTTTTTAATGGCGCCGCTTACTTTTCGCTACGACTCGGCCAGTGTCTGTGTAGAAGTGTCATAAACTTAGAAAACAGAATGTAATAGGTTCTTTAAAATTTTGCATAGAATTTATCATCAAAATGATTTTGCTGAAACAAATGGACAACTTAAAAGGACAAAAAGCGTAGAAAGAGAAAAAAGGGATGACTTTATTGACAGTACAACATGTACTACAACATGAGAAAACTAACTTGTTTACAACTTTTGACTTATCAACTGTCATACACAAAACTCAAAAGATTTCAAATCAAATCGGACGAAACATTTGTAACGGTTTTTGTGATTTCGTCAAAAATTTACGAAAACTAGCGGATTATTACTGTTTCAGCCATGCAAAGTGAAGTGCTCGACTTAGAAACCAAGATAATAAACCATCCAGCCTACAACAGCTCGTGAGCATCTGGATAAAATACTATATTTGCATTCCTATGTAGCTTGAGCATAGTCCACTCAAAAACCTTCTCTTTTCAGATACAAATGGTCTCCCCGAGACTTTGAGCTAGGTTCTAACCTTGGCCAAGGCAAATTCGGGCACGTGAACGTTGCCAGAGAGAAGAGAACTGGTTATCTTGTAGCAATAAAAACCTTGTTCAAATCTCAGATTCAAAAGTCCAAATGCGAGCGTCAAGTTCTACGAGAAATTGAAATTCAGTCTCATGTGCAGTAAGTTATCTCTGTTTCGCCTTTTATACCCATTTTAGATCAAAAACTCCTCAGTCTTGGACAAACATAACCCCTAGTATGTGAGTAAGTACCTAATGTTTGTATGCTTTAAATTTTTAAAAAGATGTGGCTGTCTGCGTCTAACGCGGGAACACAAGAACATGCTACATTTTTTGTACTGATTCACTGTTTATGAGGTGTTTCTGGCTTTATAAATAAAGGTGTGTAAGTAAATGAAAATGATAATTGATTTGTGTTTTAGACATCCTAACATACTCCGCTTGCTGACCTGGTTCCACGATGAGAGACGTATCTACCTTGTGGTGGAGTTTGCCGCGGGTGGAGAGCTATACAAACACCTCACTAACTCACCTAAGGGTCGCTTTCCTGAGGCTAAAGCTGCCAAATACATTTACCAGGTATGTATCTTATATCTTTTCTTCATGGCACACATTATTATTGGAACGAAGTTCCTTATCGTGCGTTGTGAAAGGGGGCTAGATGGAAAAAATTCATACGAAAAGTTGTAACTACACTTTTTGCTATAGTAAGCTATTGTAAACCATGCGGCGTGCGCATGTTTTTCTGTCTGCCTCTCTCTCTCTCTTATGAACTTTGTTCCTTCCGGGTGTCCCTTGACACCTCTCAAGTTTTTTATTATTATTTGTAATACGCAGGCAGGTCCTAACCCATTCTCAGGCATGCCTGTGAATGGGTTAGAACCTGCCTGAAGGATGCATTGGGGCGGAACCTGGAGGTTTACGCCAGGCATACGTGCGTCCATGTGTATCAGTGGCAATCTGATGCATGTATAAACATATTTAAAAAATAAATAATAAAAAATATCTATAGTAATAATAATAAAAATAAATAATAAAAAATATCTGAGAGGACACTCTCTGAAGCTGCAATGCGGGCCAAGTACCAGCAAACCCAGAGAGCACATACTGCCGAATCATAGTGAAAACTTGGAACCGGTTACCAGAATCAGTGATCAGTGCCCCCTCAGTGAACTCTTTCAAAAATAGACTGGACAAATATTTAAAGTGCATTGACAAAGACTCAGATATACACGTATCAGCTTAACAGCTGCCTGTGTATCACAAATAAATAAATAAATAAATAGTATTGTATTATGTATATCAGTTATCGAGTACCCATCATAACACAAGCTCTGCTTAGCTTGGGGCTAGATAATGCTGTGTGAATTGTCCGGCATTATTTATTTTATTTTTTATTTCCAGTCCTTGTTGGTGTATAAACATATTTCCAGTCTATTTTTGTAGATTGGAGTTTGTGTGGTGGAGCAAACCATAATATACTGATTCATGCTGGACCTCATAGGAGCCAAACTGCATCAGTCATGGATGATGCTGACATGTAGTCAACTAATACTACATGTCAGTACTTAATTTAGTCCTTAAGTCCTAGATTAAGATATATGTATTGCCATACCCTACCTGACAAGGTACATGAATAGTTACAAAACTATGTAATATTTTGGTTTCGCAATAAAAATACTGAATACTAATATTCCAAAAATAGACTTTGATGGGACCTGGCTTTGCATTTGGTTTGTGCAAGGTACACTCAATAGAAATATAAGGAAATATCTGGTGTCGGAGACCAAGATTCCCAGCACCACTATAGCATAGTGGAACTCTTTTGCTTTGCCAAAACAGACATTCTTAATTTTTTCAATAAATTGAATAAAACTGAATTATCGAATTTGATCAGTACTTGGGTTGCGATATACCTAGCTAGGCTGAGATAAGAGGTTGAAACTTGGTCAAACTATTACACTCATTAATAAAATCTTGTATAGTAAGGGATTGAGTGAAAACTAAATAGTCTCTGTCTCAAAAGACAATCGTAACCAAATCCTTAGTATGGGTTGTGCATGTGCATTAATTTACATTTGTCTCCTTCCATACATTTGATGCCTCGCTTTGCCTCTACCATCCGGTAGAGGCACTCTATCTCTATCCAGATAGGAGCTATTTTTCATAGTTTGACAACATGTGAATAGTTTCATATAAATAAATAAATAAGTAATGCTGGACAATCCACACAGCATCAAAAAACTGATTTGTTTTTCGAACGATTTTGAGACATTTGGCAGAAGCTATTTTCATGGAATATTTTATTAATCTCATTATTTATTTAAAGTCTATCAAGCTCTCGAAGACTTTTTTCGTAGGTAATCCTATTCTGCACACTCACACTAAGCATACTGATTTTAGGATTTACTTTCCAGGTAGCAGATGCGGTGGAGTACTGCCACATGCGACATGTCATCCACAGAGATATAAAGCCGGAGAACATCCTGGTGGCATACAACGGAGACCTCAAACTGGCTGACTTCGGCTGGTCTGTTCATGCACCTTCTGAAAGGTAGTCTTTCTTTTATACATAATGCTGGACAAATCACACAGCGTTATTTAGCCCCGAGCTGAGCAGAGCTTGTGTTACGGGTAATAGATAACTGATACATAGTACGTACAAAACATAACACTATCTAGTGTTTTTTTTTTATTGTTCATAGAAAACATCCAGAGCACCTGGAACAAATATTTGTCCCGAGGTGGGAATCTATCTGAAGAACCTCCTGTTTCACACGAAGTCATCAAATAACACACATGTCATACTGTTATTTATTTTATCTGTTGTCCCACTGCAGAACAAAAACATCCCTTCTTTTCTACCAGTTGTACGAGTATCTGTTCCCGCCACTTTGGGCGGGAAGAATATAAGAGTGATTAATTTGATAACAATTAGGCGTTACGAAGCCCGCTCTTCTGTAACGCGCGTTTTAAAAAGCCGTTATGGTCTGGTACATCGGTACTATGCAGTGCACAGTCAAACATGCGTTAGATAACCTAGAAGCGATATTGGTTTTTAAAGTGCGCGCTTCAAAACACTTTTAGTGTACTACTAAGGCTTAGATCCATAACTTTCAAGCAATGGTCTGCTCTGCGCCGCAAGTAACCGCAGCAATTGGAACATTTTTTAAATGCTTTAAAAAATGTTCCAATTTACTATCTACCAATCAAAACGGAAAACGTCACGCGCCACTCGCACTGCGCCTACCGGGCGTTTTCCTTTAGATTCTTACGTAATAAATATTAAACAGGGGGGGAGGGGGTCGGCCTATTCTTATTTTTTCTTATAATAGGGGGGGAGGGGGTCACAAACAAGCGAAAATCGTCTTACGTAATAATAAATGAATGGGCCCCTTTGGAGAACAAGCTCGCATGAAAATGCATAAAAGGTTATATACCTACTCTTCTATTTTCAGACGTAAAACAATGTGTGGGACCCTCGACTACCTGCCCCCAGAGATGATCAAACGTGAAGTGTATGACGTCTTCGTTGATAACTGGTGTATTGGAGTCCTACTCTACGAGTTCCTCGTGGGGAAACCACCGTTTGAGAGCGAAGGGCAGGATAAGACTTATGCAAGGATCCTTTCTTTGGACATGGTTTATCCGAGCTATGTGCCTCAGGGAGCTAAAGATCTCATTTCAAAGGTAAGAAGTTGTAATAAACAAATCTGTACACTAAAAAAACTATCGTAGTTTGACGAATTCATTACGGTTGGTGGTTAAGCACTCACCCTGAAGATGTCCCTCATTAAAGGGATGAAATGTTGGTGTTCTCTTAACACAAATAAGGTTCGTAGTTAACCCGCTTGCATCCGTAATGAAATCTCTAAACTAGCCAAACTTGATGAAAATTTTTAAATTATGAAAACTATCATATTTTGACGAATTCATTACGTATGTAATACGTTGGAGATTTTCCAACACAAGTAAGGTTCGTAGCTAACCCGCTTACATCGATGTAGAATATTTGTAAACAAACCACCCGCACTTAAACTAAAGTTCACTCTGTTGTCTCGTCTTTTTAGACGCAATTTACGACCTCGGTCGCGCGTCGGCCGAAGGTCCGCCTGCGGCGCGGGAGGTGGCGGGTTCGATTCCCGCCTTGGGACAAATGTTTGTACGATCTTTAAATATTTGTTCCGGGTGTTCTGGTCGTTTCTATGTATAATAAAAAATATCTATCTATGTAATGTATTATATTATGTATATCAGTCATCTAGTACCCATAACACAAGCTCTGCTTAGCTTGGGGGTAGATGATGCTGTGTGGAATGTCCAGCATTTTTTTTTTAGTTCATCAAATATATTGATCGACTTTTTTTAAATATATTGCTTACAAATTATGTCTGAAACTCCACTCCGAGCAAGTGAGTTTTACATATCTGTGTCGTAGTTTGTTTACAAACGTTCTAGATCGAGTTGCGTTAGAGTATATAGGGTTTTCTTGATTGTGCTCTTGACCAGTACAAGAGTGTATTATATCATCTACTAGCTTCTGCCCGCGGCTTCGCACGCGTCGTTTCTATGGACACGTTTCACGGTTATTTCTATCCCATGGGAACTGATTTGTGGGATAAAAAGTAGCCTATGTTTTATTCCAGGAGTAAAATTACCTGTATGCAAAATTTTAGCCCGATCCATTCAGCAGTTTTGGCGTGAAGAGGTAACAAACATCCATCCATCCATCCATCCAAACTTTCACATTTATAATATTAGTGTGATAGATAATACAGTCAGTAATGCCTAACCAAAACAAGCGCTCCGCAAGAATGATAAATCAATAGAACACAGTCCAATCACCACAATCCAGAAACATCAGAAGATCATGCCCTTAAATCTTATACATAATCTTTTATACGCTTTTGATTAGCTACTAGTTTTTCCCGCGGCTTCGCACGCCTTGTTTCTATGAAATTTAAAAGGTAAAATGGAAAAGTTTATAGGTTATTTCTATCCCATGGGAACTGTCTGGATAAAAAGTAGCCTATGTTTGATACCAGGCTTAGAGTTACATCTATGCCAAATTACAGCCTGATCGGTTCTGTCGTTATGGCGTGAAGAGGTAACAGACATCTGAACATCAAACTTTCGCATTTACAATATTAGTGTGAAGAACTAACTATTTGTATGATAGTTTACACACTACATCCGATTTCTCTCCGTCATCTGTGAATCACACATGAAATTCTAATAAAAAGTAACATGTTACACTAGATTTAAACCTGCCACTCTCTTCTACTCTCCTCACCTCAACAGCCTATATTGGTCCACTGCTGGACTCGAGCCTCCTCCTGATAAGCGCCTTATTGGCTTTTATCCATGGGGGTAATGCTCATAATCCCCAAGCTGGGCATGCGGGTTGAGGATCGCAGTTCGGTGGTAGGTAGAGTTATTCTGCAGAGGGCGCTGCTGCCCGCCCCAGATGGATATCCCTTAGTCGCCTGTTACGACACCCGCGGGAGAGTTGAGGTGATGATAATTCTAAGCCACACAGGCACCACTCTTCTACTATCCTACTAATATTTTATATGCCAAAGTTTGTGTGAATGTTAGTTATCACTGTTATCAGTGATAACTGTGACGTATCTCCGTAACTACTTAACCAATTTAGATGAAATTTGATATGTAGATAGCTTAAGTTCTAGAATAAAACATAAGTTAATTGATATTTAGATTTTCAAAATTTTTATAGATTTTCAAAAAATAATCCCTGAGGGGGTTAAACTGTGGTAAAGTTTCCAAGGAAAATTATTAAACCTTGGTTCGATTCACTCAAAACTCTGTATACTTGATAACAATAAAGTATGTTTGAATCATGTTTTATTTATTTTTACAAAACTAGGGAGTGGGCAATGTATTTCTGAAGTTTGTATAATTTCCACGCGGGCGAAGCTAGTCATTTATAAATCATCATTGTCAATACTCAATACTCGATCATTTATTGTATTCTATAGGTGTACAGAGGTGTTTATAATTTTTATAATTAAGTATGACTATAGACCCTGCTGGGCACACAATATGTATGGAGAGAGAGGAGGACGTGATTGGTAACTGGTTAGGAATATTTTACTCGTTTGCATATTTCTTATTTTTTGTCTATTTCCAGCTTCTCCGTCAATCCAGCAAAGAGCGTCTGTCCCTGTCTGCCGTCAAGAAACACTACTGGGTAGAGTCTCTCTACAACCCGCCGGCCACGAACACCTAATGTTATTGTATGTATTCATTCAGTTGAGGACCTCTGTGGCGCAGCTCCTGCAGACGCAGGAGGTACGATTCCCGCATTGGGACAAATGTTTGTACGATCTGCAGATATTTGTTCCGGGTAACACAAGCTCTGCTAAGCTAGGGGCGACATGATTCTGTGTGAACTGTTAATTTTTTTTTACATAAATAATGCTGGAACAGCATCATCTAGCCCCAAGCTTAGCAGAGCTTGTGTTATGGGTACTAGATAACTGTTGATTTATTTATGGATTAGTTAGTACCTATGTAATTATTAATTAAATCATAGTATGTAATAAATGTTTACAATTTTAGTAAATAATTATTTTTATTTTTTAGGATTGAGCATAGTTTGTATACTTCTACTGAAGCATTAATGAATACTTTTATACACATATTAAAATAAAATAATCCCGTAATATAACACCAATATAATTCTTTCATATACATACATATAACTTATGAAATAGTAGCAAAATGTACAAAAATCCAGGTCTTCTAAGAATAAAACTAACTATTATGATGATTATTTAGCTCCATCAACAACAATGAATACTTATTTGCTTAGTATATTAATGGAAAGTAGTTTCGAAGTCAATAAACCACTAATCACGATTATATTCTTTGATTCTAATTATATTATCTGTGAGTTTCGATTGTCATAAAAATAACAATGTTCAAACTCATAACAACTTCATGCATATTAGTTTGACGAATTCATTATAAATGAAACGGGTGTTCTTCCAACACAAAATAGGTTCGTAGTTAACCCGCTTACATTCATAATGAATTCGTCAAACTACGAAAGTTTTCATAGTAAAATAGCAAACCTTTACGGGAAGGTATGGCTCAATAGTGCTAAGCGGTTGGCGCCTACGACCGTGTACTGCGTGCTTTACCCTAGTGCGCGCAAGGACGCGAACTGCACTCACCCTGACGAAGTCCCTCGTTAGGGGATGAAACGTTGGTGTTCTTCCACAACAAACTAGATTCGTAGTTAACCCGCCTACATTCTACATATTGGTTAAGTATTTTTAGGAAGTTTTCTTAGGGCATCGCATTCAAACGAGGGAAACTTGCGGTTGCGGTTTTGTAGGTCTCTTGAAGAGGCCTAAAATATCATTTAGATATTTGCGGTAAAGTTATCAGAATTCATAAACTATATCCATATTCCTTAATCCAGTCCAGCCCTTCGCTAGTCTTCCCAGCCGGCTTGTACTCCAGCCCCACCCAGTCGGTATACCCGGCGTTGGCTATCTGTTGGAGTACGTACTCGTAGTTTATCTCTCCGGGGGTGTTGGGCTCGTTGCGGTGAGGTACTTGGGCTATCTGGAACGCACGTAAAGCGTGTTTATGATTTTCTATGTACCCACCTTACCTTTACGACAGTGCATGACCAATCGTTGCGAAGATTTAGAAAAGACAAGACCTTTATAGGGAAGACCGTGTCAATCAGTTTTGAAGCGTCTGGTCAAATTTTACAAGAATTCAAAAACACCCTACGAAAATATCACTGAACATTTATGAATGACTTCACCGAAATTCTAACAACACAGCTAAGAACATTTTGGATTACGTCATCTTTTGCAAAACTTAACTCGAATTGTTTGGGAGCTACGACGCCACAGACAGACACACAAAACTATGACTCTTCTTTTTAAGGGTTAAATTCCTCAAGAATGACACTCGGGTCACACCACCTTTTGGCCATAAATGTCTCGAAAGGATACCATATTTAACCCATGTCAAACCATACCTGCACATGTCCAACATAAGGCATCAGCTGGTCGATAGTGTGCGAGATATCGCCGCTGATCTGCTGCAAGTGGAAGACGTCCAGCATCAGCTTTAGGTGGGGGCTGTCTATGCGTTTTATAATTTCCACGGCTGGAACAGAAACCGACAAAATCATTCAAATATGCCTTTGAGTGGCTTCGCACAGCAGTCGTTTTTACAGGACCGTTTTATTGTATCCGTTTTTATGCGGCGATGGCGGATGATAGTTGTATGAGCTAGTTCACACACATTACTGGATTCCATATCCACGGATAAAACGGTCCTGTAAAACGGACCGTTTTACAGGACCAATGACGCAATTGGCTTTGTGTCAATTGTTAATTTAATCAAAATTTAATATACTTGGTGACTAATTATGATTACGCCGATTTTCTTACATTTGGCACATGACTATCTGGCACCAAGAGGGGCGTAATATTATGCTAATGCTTTGAACAACTCTTTGCTCAAAGCACTAAATTAAGAATATGGCATTGTTTTTAAGTCGGTTTTGTTCGGCAATCAGATCGGCTAACTCCTTCTCCTTAGTTAGCCGATCTGATTGCCGAACAAATTCTTAATTTATACATATTCTTAACATATTCTTAATTTAATGCTTTGAGCAAAGAGTTGTTCAAAGCATTAGCATAATATTACGCCCCTCTTGGTGCCAGATAGTCACCACTCTTGGTGCCAGATAGTCACCACTCTTGGTGCCAGATAGCACCAAGAGTGGTGCCAAATGTAAAAAATTAATCAACGTAATCATAATTAGTCACCAAGTATATTAAATTTTGATTAAATTAACAGTTGACATAAAGCAAATTGCGTCAGCCAAGCCAGCTTCGGCTTGACCAAGGTGTTGGTTGGCTTTTGATAATATCAACCTTAACACACTGAAAGCCAGCGACGCACACGCTGTTCTTCACGTACAGCAGCTTGGCAGTGAATGCGGTAAGATCGATAAACAATGCCACAAAACGTACGCCATACACATAAAGAACAGTGGAGCGAAGCGATCCCCGATACATTAAAATCTGTGATGCATGGTAACCTTTTTTAAAATCGCTCAAAAAGTACTGCGGCACCGAGTACTGATTTATCGGCTCAATGACTCCTAACAGGTTTTCAGTCTTCAGAACTCCTGCTGCATACTTCAAATTGCTCTCATAAGTGTCCCAGTTGTTCTGTGAGGTATGTGCCAGTTTCCCTGCCATGATGTGTATTTTCTTCGCGTTGACTGCTTTGGCGTATTGAACAGTAGTGTTGAATTCATCTTTGAATTCATTTTCTTTGCCGGGCACGGCGGTCACGCCTAGTTCGCCTTTTGTTACGTCGCCTGAAATTCATAGCAATAGTACGTGAATTTCACATAAAAAGTACCTATAACACATTAACGCTTTTTAGAGCTCATAATACCAGTCAGTTATTTTGATAGTAAGGTAGAGATAAACCATTCTAAAAGTGCACGCCGTGTAGGTACCTATGTATGACGTTTTGTGGAGGGGGTGTGCATTCATTACGGATGTAAGCGGGTTAACTACGAACCTTATTTGTGTTGGAGGAACACTAACGATTCATCCCTACATCCGTAATGAATTCGTCAAACTACGATAGTTTTTACAGTAAAAGGGGCGTTCATTTTTAGAATGGTTTATCTCTACATACACGTATAATTGACGACCTCTGTGGCGCGGCGGGCGAAGGTCCTGCGACGCAGGAGGTTGCGGGTTCGATACCCGCCTCAAAAATGTGTGTTGTGTACCTACGATCTGCAGATATTTGTTCAGGATGTTTACCTACTATGTATAATACAAATATCTATGTAGTGTATTATATTAAGTATATCAATTATCTAGTACCATAACACAAGCTCTGCTTAGCTTGGGGCTTGATACTGCTGCGTGAATGATTGTCCAACATTATTTATTTATTTTATAATAATACCCACGAAGTTCTTTACAAAAACTAAACAAGAGTTCAAATTTCTTAAAATTTACATACTTACCTAGTTATTTTAAAGTTTTCCGTCACAAATTTTAAAAGGTACGTAACACTAATATTAAAAATGCGAAAGTTTTGATGTATACATATTTGTTACGTCTTCACGCCAGAACGACTGAAACGAACCATGCTGAAATTTTGCGTACAGATAGTAACATTATGCTAATTTTTATTCCATAAATCCATACGATATACATTACATTCAAACGTTTCGATAGAAACAACGCGTGCGAAGCCGCGGGCAGAAACTAGTCAGGAATAAAACTTAAGTGACACTTCGCGATCATTATCTATGCAAAAGCGAAAGAATCATCATCTTCAAAATAGGTTAACAATTTGGTGAAGATCGTGGTGCTTGGTACGGTGAATCAGAAGAACAATAGACCAACAGTTAGTCGGTTAAAATGGCTTTAAGTTTTTTAAAGGCTTGTAATTAAGTATTCATATTTCGCAAATCGGGCGCTATGGCGCTCATTAGGGGAGGCCTATGTCCAGCAGTGGACTAATATAGGCTGATGATGATGATGATGATTTTGCAAATTTAACAAGTGCGTTTTACTATAGGTACCTAGGATAGGACCTAACTACACTACTTACCTACTCAGAACAAATTACCACTTGTTATCAGAACGACAACTTGAACCTTTAATCTCTTAATTTGATAACAAGTTCATAAATCAATATTTAAATACTGATTTATATGAGGCCTTTATAATTATAATTCCTACTACGCTTATCTAAATAAGACCTAGTTAAATATTTTCCTTTTAATATTAATTTAAGAAAAAACGTACAAACTTACCAGTTTTCAAATTAATCAAAACATGATCAATGCCGGCTTTTTCCTTGGCCTCTTTTACTTGTTCAAGTGTAAAGCCTAAAGGGAACCCGGATTCAATTGCTTTAAATCCTGCTGCTTTAGCTAAAGAATATCTTTCTAAAATCGACGATGCTTCAGCGAACATAAAAGAAATATTAGCACAGAACTTCATTGTTTTAACGTGCCCGTAACTAGCCGGAAAGACGACAAAAATAGTAAATATAAAAAAACAAAAGAGGTTAGTAGTCATTACGTTCCGATACTCGCGTCAGCTGACTGACCGACGACGACCGAGATGACAGAAAGATAACGTTCCATTCTTTTAGATCTGTGAATAGTTTCTTTTCTCGACTGCGCAGGCAGTGTAATGAAACGGATAATGACAACATAATTAACTACTGGTATTAAATTGTGAACACTCGTTTCTTATCTTGGGAGATTATTTTTTTATTGAACCTTTAGACTTATGGTATTGGAACGTAACGTCGCTAGTCAAGGTCGTGCAATAACCGCGGTTAATGGCTTTAGCCTAATTTGTCCATAAGGATAAATTAAATAAAAAAAAAAAAAAAAAGCAATAACCGCGAGCAGAAGAGTTATTTATTTACGAGAAAAGAAAATGTCAATCTGTAATTAATATTATCCGAGTTTCTGAGGAAATCGCATAAATTTAAATGTTAATATGGCATTCCATATTGTTTGGTTTTTCCTTGCAATAGTGTTGAAAATTATAATGAACTTCTGTGTTAGAGTAAAATAAAAGTAAAACCTCTCAAAATAATCATTTATTTTAAATCGATATTCACAGTTAAAATAATATTGAAAGATTACATAATTCAGAACAAAAGCTGCAGTTTCTATTTAAAATTTAATTAAAACTAAAATAATCATAGGAAATGGCCACTTAACAACGTTGAGCTGACATAATTCCTAAAAGCCTACTTACTAAAGGTCCATTATGACCTGTACGATATTCGCTACTAGGGGCGGCAGCGAAATCAGAGTGGGTATGCGGTGATCCTACTGTCACACCACACATAAAACTCGGCTGTATATCGCGAACGGTGCGAAACCCCAAGCGAAATTTACCGCTCTGGGTAGCGAATACCGCGCAACTAGGTCGGAATGGGCCTTAGGTATGGAATGATCGTAACCTAGAGATACAATGTCAAAATAATAGGTATATTTACAGCTACAGCAAATTTTTAGAAAATTGTGCTAAAAAATATTTTAACAGCCCAATCACGTTTTTATTCTTTAAAGGAATCAATTTTTTTTTTTAAGCAGTCACTGAATTTTAGCGTTACAATAAGTGACGAAATCATCCGCGTGGTGGCACTAGTGGTGTATAAAATAACCTAAGCTTTTCTCTCGTATGGCGCTATGCAGATTGCGGAGAGAGCAACGTTAGTTGAAGAAACTGTCACTCTCTGCATAGCGCCTTCGAGTAGGTACCTACTGAAATCTAGTTCCAAAAATGGACACAACGATTCACAAACAACAATGAATCTTTATTTTCAACCGAAAAACAAAAGGAGAAGGTTTTCAATTCGACTTTGTTTTTAACCCCCGACGCAAAAAGAGAGGGGTGTTATAAGTTTAACGTGTCTGTCTGTGTATCTGTCTGTGGTATCGTAGCTTCCAAACGGATGAACCGATTTTCGTTTAGTTTTTTTTTTGTGTCATATATAATTTTATCCCCAGTGTTCTTAGCCATGTTTCATGAAAATCTGTAGGGGGTTTATACAATTTTTAAACTTGTTTATTTATGTTATTCAATAACTTTGCCAATTTGGTGTCTGATTTTGATGACTTTTTTATAGAGGGTGATCCCAATGTGGTCCCATGAAAGTTTTATTCCCGAGGGAATACAATAATACCTACTTGTCCTGTAAAACTTTAAAAAACAATATAAATATTCAGATATTTAAATTCCGTCTTTAGTTTTTGTAAAAATCATCAAATTATGTAATATCGTGATTGGGCCCCATCTGGTTTCGCGTTGTCTTACCTACATCACATCACAGCTAACATTAGCGAACAAAGTCAACTTTTAATCATAATAAGGCAGTTTTTAGGACTAATAACCAAGAGAAATGCTGAAATAAGGTCTAGATACCTATGCAGTCTTGTAAAGAGGTATTTTCGGTTAAAACATTTGGTTCAGGTAGGTATATAAATACGTTTTTGATATTAACACAGCCATATTTAGTAGCTTATACTAGAAATTACTATACTTATGAAATTATACAACAAATATGCGTTTATTGGGTGGATTTTTGAGCTTTACTTACAATATGAAACAGAATAAAAGGCCAAACAAATAAAATTAACAATATTTTGAAGATTTGACACTTAAATCTTAATAACGGATCATATAATCGGATCTCAGGAAGACTTTTTTGGTTTTCTCCTGTAACCTTATATTGAAAACACAGTTTTTAAAATAAACGAAAAATATTATCTTTATTGTGAATAAAGCTTTAGTTACAATTTTCTTGTAACCTTAACATAGGAGGGCCTATGTCTCATTCCTTATTTTAATAATGTTAATCAGTCAAGCGATTTATTAAAAACTAGAGCGCGGCTTTGTGCGCATATTTTGTATGATCCAAAACATATGGGTTGGACAAAATGAAAAACTTGCCGATTTTCAAATTGGTAGGTATGTGAAATATTAGGCACATGCCGTTTTCTGTCTGTTGGTATAGAAAGTAAAGTGCTTATTGGTTTGTTTGCTACCACTCGACTAGACGCAACCCAACCGGAGATTTAGGAGACAGCAGGAAATCAAACTGGACGTCGAGCTCTCCGTCGAACTCTACCCGCCATCTTTGCATTATCTGAAAGAAATAATGAAACAATTAATGACGTTTGACTTACTTATATTGCTCGCGACATCAACTTTTTTTTAAATCTCGTGCTAATATTAAAATGTGTGGGAACACCACTCGTTTTTGAATATTGAGCAAATCGTACTCTGTAACTTTCGGCGTGGGGCTCTCTGATCTCCAGCCATCGTTTATAACGTAAGTAACAGTAAGAAGCAAAATCAATAGCCAAACGAAATCATACCTTTGCCAGCAAAACATTAAGCTCAAGTTCGACGAATCTCTTCCCCGGGCACATCCTCCGCCCCCTCCCGAAAGGCGCGACCAGTGACGCTGCGTGAGGCTCTCTGATCTCCAGCCATCGTTCGGGGCAGTACTCCTGGGCTCGCCAGAAGTTCTCTTCTCTTCTGCAAGCTGCCCCGGTATGGGCTAGCACGAACGTCTGTCGAGGGAAATGACTATAGAGCATTTGAGAAGCACTTGTTTAAACACTTTCATGGCCCAAGACGCAGATGATCTCTCGCAGCCCCGTGTAGGCTGGGCAGTGAATGCGTCAACGTCCGACAAAAAGGGCTGTTATTCTTTGGTTGAAAACAATTTAAGAACAAGTCTTTTGTTTGAATAAGAACAAGAAATACATTTATTTGTGTCAATAACGTTTGCATGCTTTGTTGAAAACAGTTTGGTTACCCCAACCGGTTCAATCCATCATCGACAACAGCTTGGCAAAAACGGCGCAGCAGTCGACTCGCGGCGGCTCGCACAGATGCCGCTGAAGGCATCTCATACGGAGTAGAAATTAAGTTGGAAAACAGTTTGCTTACCCCAGCCGGCATTTTATATCCGTCAATAACCATCGGCGTCTCCAACAGCCTGGCTAGAAACGGCGCAGTGGGCAGCAGTCGAAAGGCCTCGTTCGCGGCGGCGCGCACAGATGGCGCTGCAGCCATCTCCTCAGCGGTGAGAGTTGAGCTTGCGGGTATTTCGGTGTGGATCCGTCTCTGCCAGTCTGGACGGCTGCTTAGCAGGTATAGGAGGAAGACTAGGCTGTTTGCTAGCTGGGGTAAAAAAAAACGTACTTTATCCATCGATCTAAGTAAAAAAGGGGAGATGAGGTAGGTACCAGCTTCTCGAAAGTGAAAGTGTGTCTACACACACCTCAGTCTGATCAAAACGTGTCGTCGTTCGTGTCATGCGTGCTTGCTACGACGTACTTACTTTAGTGTGATTTATTGACTAAAAGACTACAGCAATGGCCTCGTGTTTGTTCATTATAATTATTGTATACCTAAGATTGAAGAAATGTAACTGTGAGCGAGTGTGAGGTAGTTTTAACACAGGCCAGTAATTCAATTCAATTCAATGTTTATTTGAGACACCAATAATTTAAAATGGCAAAAAATAACTTAGTGTCCATATTCGAGTCATACCTTAGATTAGATCATACATACATTAGAAAAATTTGATTTGAATTTTGTACATATTTAAAGGTAGATACAAAATCAAAATCAATTTAACTTTTTAGTAACGACTTAGTTGCTTCTTGATACGGTTACTATATGATCATGAATAAACTATAACAAGAACAAAATTTAAAAATTTAAAATCCCCTCGACAGATTTTCATGAAACATGGCTAAGAACACTCGGGATAGAATTATCAATGACACAAAAAAAACTAAACGAAAATCGGTTCATCCGTTTGGGGAGCTACGATACCACAGACAGATACACAGACAGACACGTTAGACTTCCAACATTCCTCTCTTGTTGCATCGGGGGTTCAAAATACTCACGGTCTCAATTCCAGCAGTAATAAAGTCGATAATAGCTGCTTTCTTGTCCCTCATGTCCAGCGCTGGGTTGTCGAGTATCTTCAGGAAGATCTCTCGCATGCTGTCATCCTGAGCTGTCCCCTGGCTCCGCAATCTGGCTTCCTCCATCAAGTCCGATACTATGCTGCCAAAAATAGCACTTAGGTATTTGTTTGCTCAAAATTTGTCCAGTAATTGCTTGTTACTAGCAATCATGTTCAGCGCAATTAGCTTTAATAGCAAGCTATTTTATAAGAAATCAAATAATATCGCAAAAATTTTCGACTTCGACGGGACTTGAACCTGCATCATTTTTGCGTTATTATTATTTGATTTCTTAGAAATTACCCTGAGTGTGGGGTTACACAATATAATACCAAAAAACTAAGCTATTATAATATATTATGCACAATAGGTACTTAATAATAATAACTTTCATCATAATCATAAGCCTGTTACTGAAATGCTGATGTTCTGCTTAGCTTATTTTATTTAATACTAGTTTCTGCCTGCGGCTTCACACGCGTTGTTCCTATGGAAATGTTTTACGGTTATATCCCATGGGAACCGTTTTATGGGATAAAAAGTAGCCCATGTTTGATTCCAGGCTTAGACCTACATCTGTGCAAATTTCAGCCCGATCGGTTCAGTCGATATGGCGTGAAGAGGTAACAAACATCCATCTAAACATCTATACCACTCTATACTTACCTACATCCAAACTTTTGCATCTATAATATTAGTGTGACTAGTCCATTTGTTTGCTGGACACGGGCCTAACTTAAGGCTGCCTGTCCATTGATGCGGAGCGAGACACCCGGAGCGGAGACATATGCAATTTAAACCAATGGAATTGGATAAAATCGTCGCTCTGTTTCAGTGTACCAATAGAATAGCTTAAGAGGACGCATTACTCGCCATTTTGTGTACAGGATAGGCATAGGATTACGCGTTCATAGGAGCGCCGAAATGATATTTTTGCTTATTTACAAGAAAACTACACAACTTATGAAGAAACTGTTTCCAGGAACCAAAGAATTTAATAACCTGCGAATCAAAACAAAAATCTTTTCTATAGACACAGGGTTCCTGAGATCTCGATCAAATTAAATTAATTAATTTAATATTAGGTGCAAAACAACCTTCATGATTTTTTTTATCGTGGGTAAGTAATCCTTTTTCGCAATCGTGCTTTCCAATTAAGGAGCCGAAGAAAAAATGTTGAATTTTACGTACCTAATTCTAGTTTTTTACCGCGGGGCTCCCGTGAGTAGGTACTGAGATCTAGGCCTAGTTTGACAAGCAAACCCGCTAGGTCCTCGCTGCCTCGCTCCGCATCAATGGACAGACAGCCTAATGAGCGCCATATCACCCTGTTACACCTTGCCGCACCCAGCCTGATGACTCGCGAAAGATTGCGAGCGGAGACGCTGGATGCAGCAACCCGGCCAGGCCGGAGGGCGTCCTAAACTACGTGTACCGAGTCGCAGTCTCCACTCGAGAAAACGTTTACCGCACCGCGCGGTTTTTACATTAGGTGGTGTAGGTAGGTACCTAACTTTTATTATTCCATGCAAATACCATTTGTAGGTGCTTCACGTATTTATTTCCCTTTTGCTATTGAACGACAAGGGCAAGGTGTCATAATAATTTGAATTCGAAGGAAAATTCCTGCTAAGTATCACAGTATATCACATCTCGTTAATAAAAAATATACCTAGCATGCTTTTCTTTTTTTCAACAAAAGACATGTTTTGCAAAAATATTTTCAAACGCGATTACGCGATCTGAACACATTATTATTATTAGGATTAATAATTAATTATCATCAGCCATCCCGTGACCACGACATTGTGCAAACCTGTTGAAACGCCGTGAAAAATAGGTAAATAAACGCGGGTGTACTATTAATAATGTTTTGCAAAATCATAGTTTTATACCAATGCTCTCTGTGAACTCGTTCAGTCGTCTTCAACGTTTATCAGGGCTGAGAATCCTTTTCTTAGGCCGATAATACCCGAGCTCTAACTCCTTTCATCACCATGAATTTAGACAAAGGACCTCGGCTGCCGGACATAGGCCTCCCCGTTAGATCACCACAATGAACGGTCCTACGCGGTCTGCAACCAGCGGGTGTCTGTGACCTTCACCAGGTCGTCGGTCCACCTAGTGGCCTATCCACACTGCCTCTCCCTACCCCGTCAGTGCTAGACTATGCCTTGCCCTAGGCCACTTGAGCTTCCCAATTCTGAAAGCTATGCCGGTTACCTTTAACTCAGCTTTAAACCGTCGCAAGCGAACACCTGAAGAGCTTTTGCGGTTTCTCGGCGCCGATGACGTAGTTCACATGCCGCGCGACCATTGTCTGCTGCCTGTGAGGTCTTTACAATGGTGCTGCGTAAGGAGGTTACAGTGCAATAAAGTTGCATTCTAATTATAAGACAAAATTTACTCAAAAGTAGCAACGCAAAAGATACTGTAAGAAATGTAGAAATAAAAAGTAACCTACGTGTGAATAGTTTCTTCACTCCTCGCAAAAGTCCGGTAAAGCGTGGTGGGCGCAAACTTCCAGAGGGGCGCCCCATAGTAAGAGTCCCTCTGAGCCCTGAAATGCGCTTTGACCGCGGCTGCGAGCGTGGCGGCGCGGCCCGACATCCACCGCTCCAGGAAACCCAGGCGGCTGCCCAGCATCAACGTGCAGACCGCTGGAATAGAGAAACTAGAATGAAACATAAATACATCATTATCTACAGTTGTTCTATCTCAGGAGGTCCGTTAACTTACCTCACTACGAACAACTTTGCGCTTAGTTGTCATGCTGACGTCACTCGCTACCAAAATCTGACGTGAATTCAATAAGCACTAGTGACGCGTCTCGGGCGAGACTGATTGCTTCTGGGCTTACGCACAATTGTACATGCATTCACTATGACACACATAGCCCAACGGACTTCGTGAGATAGAACAACTATGCCTGCTACCCGCAGTTTCGCACGCTCTCTTTCGAGATAGAATGTAGCCTATCTTCGTCCCCGGGAAACCATCTACGGCTCCTCCCTCAGATCAGTTGAGCCGTGAAAAGGTAACAAACATCCATCCATCCAAACTTTCGCAAATTTAGTGTGATAGTGTGATGTTACACTTGATTTCATTCTTAGATTTGCGTTATCTGCCAGCATTTGGTTAGAGGATAGAGATTTCTTACTGGTCGACCCTAAGGCGAAAAGTGGCTTATTGGCCGTTGAGTCGAATGAACACCGTTTCAGAAAAATCTCCGAGACATACCCTGATTTTTAACTTTATTAAGAAAGAAAATTACAATCAAATATTCTAAACAAATTAGAACCAGCTAAGCGAACTGCAGACGATCTACAGGTTGCTCAACTGATCCATATCAATACCTACCAATCGGAAGCGTCCCCTGGCTGCATTGCCTCGCGGTATGGCAATGCTGATGCGCTGTGCCAGATACTTACCAGCTATCAGGTCACGCGTCGCTTTGACCAGACGCTCAGATATTTTTTTTTAAACCCGGAGAGCCATTTTTAGCACCATGACCTACCCAAATAGTAACATAATATTCTGTGCCGATATTTTGTGGTAGGTACCTATAGGTCATTGGATATCCTATCTCCTGTAATACAATATGTTTACCTTCCTGTTGGCATGGTCAGTCACACTCACACCTCACATCGATTAAATAAACACGGCCATGGCCCATGTTACAGCAATATATAGTTGATTTCCTGTTGCTATATAGCAACAGGAAATCAACTCAATATTATATAATAGCTATTGTTAAAAACAACCCGTTTATATATTTTTTATTCTATCAGATATGTTCATTCTTAGATCAAATTAGGTAACTTACTTTCTTTCTTTTTATGTATGAAATACATCGATGTAAGTAAAATTAGGATTAAATACGTAGGAATGAGACACGATTAGGTAGTTCAAAATGAATAAAAAATGCTAGACATTCACGCAGCATTAATTTGCCCCAAACTAAGCATAATTTTAGTACCGGTTCAAACTTGTTTTATTTGGCCTATTTCGTCCCACTGGTGGTCAAAAGCAAGAATCTAAAGTACCTACGTGCTAAAAATAATTTCATTTGATAATGTTAGCTTGTGTTGTATGATTTTTATTATGTATAAAATTTTTATATTATGATTTGTATTTTAAAGATTTAGTTTTATCATTTTCAAGGTCTTTTATTTGTTGTGTAATTTTTTTTTTGTTTGTCTAAGTTAATTATTTTGTAGTTTTAAGATTATATAGTTCTACTAGATTCTGCCCGCGGCTTCGCACGCGTTAATTAAACAAAATTGTGAATCTAAACCATTCCCAGATCCCCTTGAACACACACAAAAAATTTCATCAAAATCGGTCCAGTCGTTAAAATTGTGAATCTAAACCATTCCCAGATCCCCTTGAACACACACAAAAAATTTCATCAAAATCGGTCCAGTTGAGAGAAGTTCAGTGACATACACACTCACAGAATAATTATATATACATAGTAAGATGTACTTAAGTACTTACTACGCATAACGATTTGGAAGAATCTGTAATGTTGTGGTCTTGCTTAAATAAATAATTTGAATTTGAATAATAGGTATACATCGAGTAGGTATCACTAATCAAGTAATCACACTCCTATTCGATTATATAACTTCGAATCAAATCAAATAAACCCTTAAAAGTTATAACAGAGCACACAATATGCCATCGCGTAGTACTTACCTATACTCCACATAACTTACAAGCAAATCATATGACCCCATAAAACAGACCACCTAAGAGCATATAATGCCATCAAGTAGGTATCATAAGTCTACTATTACATGTTGCAGTTCTAATGTTGCACATTCCGGATGCATTTCATGCGGGTACGACGGCCTAACGCTATTCCAAGATATCTGGCCTACATTACTATATTATTTACTATCTTGACGTCATGTTCATTATCATTTTAAACTACACATTTCTATTAAAGAGAACATCTCAAGTTACTGACATCCGGCAGGCGTTGTATTGCAACTGTCGCCGTGACAGTTGTAATACAATAATTTATGGAATTTCTTATCTAACGCGCACTTGGGAACATTTATTTGATAATTAGCTACTGCCAGCGGCTTCGCACACGTATTTTTCGTATAATGAGTAGCCTATTATCTATTTTAGGCTTTGCTCTAAGAGTACGCCAAATTTCATCTTGATCTGTTCAGTATTTTGGAGATCCTAGGATACAAATATTCAGATTTCAGAAACTTTCGGCTTAATAATATTTGAGGATCATCTAATAATAGGTACTTACATATTTTCATTATTATAATCCCTATAATCCAGATGGAAAACAAAAACGACTAGGTAAATACATAAAAAATAACTATTGCCCTATGATTGCCCTAATAATTTATTTTCAACTAGCTGCAGCCCGCGGCTTTGCACGCGTTGTTTCTATGGAAACGTTAAAAGGTGATTTCTATCCCATGCATGCCCGATCCGTTCAGTAGTTTTGGCGTAAAGAGATAACAAACATCCATCCATCTATACATCCATCCAAACTTTCGCATTTATAATATTAGTGTGATGTGATGTGATAGTGTGATTTGATTATAGAGATCTTTGCTTCTGAAGTTTCTGCTATGCACTTATAATGCAGACGTATACTACCACGGAATTAAAGTAAGGGGAAATGGTAAGTGGGCGTGGCACGCGTGCTACAAGTACGCGCTGGTATGCTTACTCGACCCCAGTCGGGTTCTAACATCGCGTGGAGTTGCTAGTCTCGCAACCAATTCATTTTTTCCGTAATCATGCCGTATTGTTCGATTTTAGAGTGTAAAAATGATAGTAGGAGAAAAAATCTTCAAAATGGAGGTGTCTCGTACCTTCGGGGAGAACGGTTTTTATTGTTTTGTAATAAAATCTTATTTTATTTCAATTTGTCAATAATATAATAGAAGGGTTAGTCAAAATCAACCTTATGCAATTAAGATAAAGTTGATTTTGGATTGATTCTATTCTTCGCTACTCAATTAGTGATGTAGTCAAGTCAGATGTAGATTTTGTCGATTGATATCGATACAAGAAATTCAATTTTAATTTCTAATTTTAATGTTAATGTTAAATAAGTGATTAGTATTATTATGTAAATTAATTATTTATTTAGTATTTAGATTACAAGTCACTAAATTGACATCATTAGGTCCTCTAACCTTTATCTTAAATCTTTGTAGGTTTCCCAAAGATACAAACGTCAAAGAGAAATGGGTAGATGCAACGGGTAGAGTTAATTGGATGCCAACCAAATCAAGCACGATATGCTCTGAACACTTTTTGGAAGTCGATTTCAAAATATCAAATAAAAGATATAGATATACAATTACGAAACATACAGCGCTTGTATCACTGAAAATCGTTAAGTTTAAATATATAAATGTTCACATACACCATTTACTAAAATTAAACATAAAACTTTCCAAACACCAGTTTCCTAATAAATACGTTTTATTTCAGGGGCATAAACAACATAGGTACATTTATTTTTACCTGCCTGTCTGTGTCTATTTATAAATGGTTTAAAATATACAGCTCTTTGTGTGCCAAGTAAGTAAATAAACTACCAACAAGTTCATTTTTTTGCGAATTGAACAAAAAATCGGGTATCTATCGATATCGATAATGTACTTCAATGTGCTACCTGGTGCAGCTCTAATCGAGTAGCAGTCGATGGTCGACCTATCACGCGAATGTCAATCTTAAGTCTGAGGAAATTAAGTTTATAATTGCGACCACTGAAAATACCGCCATCTATGGTCAAGTAGCGGAATTAACTTGTCAATCGAATGTTTGGTTACTATAGACCGTAAATACGTTCTGATGCTAAAGTAAAATAAATCTTATCTGTAGAAGTCAAGGTTTATTTCCAAATCAGTGACGTTGGCTAGTTTTGACTAAACTTAAACTACCAATCAAACGAATTGTTTCTTTGTAATGCATTATATGATTACTGGTTTATTTGTGTGAGTTTGGCGACACCGGTGCCCTTAGTAATTTTGTTGCATTGTCCTTCCACTCTAACTTCCATTTCCGTGTATACTACCTATACTTTTATTATGCCTATTTTGTCCAACTATACCTACTGGACCTTTGTTTTGGTGTTTTTGTGGGAGGCTTTCGCCTCCCCCGTGGACTTCCAATCATCGCAATATATGATAGCGGTATAAAACTATACTATACCGATGATGTAGCCAAATACCTGTCAATAATTGATACTTAGGTACTTAGTGTGGGTAGGTACCTTTTGTAATGTGGGGAGAAACCAGAAATATTTTAGACATGGGGCAGAAGCAGATTTTTTTGGAATATGGGTACTAACAAGTGAGACGAATGTGTAACAAATCGTCTTATTGCAGTCAGGTTTTCGCTTTATAAGTAATATTCTTTTGAAGACCAGCAGAAAGGTAATGCTAGAAGCAAAACATAGTCCTTTTAATTTGATCGGAGTGAGCGAAGCGAACGAAGATCTCGATGGCAGCTTGGGACTTGGCCGTAGGTACCTATGGCGGAATAGCCACTTCCAGCTCTTTAGAATCGTTGATCTGATGAGCATAAAATTTGATAGGTGTACAGATTGTACTTGTGAAATTTACTGGTAACTAAGTAAGGCCAAATAATTTGATTAGTTTTTAAAATATGAGGGACCAAAATAAAATTATGTACGAAGTCATAATATCTGCGAAATAAGAGCTCTTCTTAGCTGGCCATTCTGTTTTTGTGTTGTGTTGGATTTATTTTCTCCTATTTAACCCAAAAATAAACATTTTGAAATACACGAGTAGCAGTTTCTTACTAGACCACACCCGATTTATTTAAATTATTTCCTTTTCCAATAAAATCTCAATCCGCAGTTGGAAAAAACTAACTAAACTATTTATACCAAAGAAGATCCTCATTAGATCTTCATCAAATCACTTTGTTCACGCCTAATTTTAAAAATTGTACCCATGGAAATAGAAATTTTCTTAATTCCGTGATTGTACCTGTAGCCTCCCCTAGTCCCCTAGTCCCCTCTCCCCGTACCTCACCTCAACGTTTTGTACAAGACGACATTACACGCCATATTGGAAAGAAGTACGCATCTTTTTATTTCTCTCCACACCTTAATATAATAAAATAAATAAATAAATAATGCTGGACAATTCACACAGCATTATCTAGCCCCAAGCTAAGCAGAGCTTGTGATATGGGTACTAGATAACTGATATACTTAATACAATACACTACATAGATAGATATTTTTTATTATACATAGAAAACATCCAGAACGCCCTGGACAAATGTCTGCAGATCGTACAAACTTTTGTCCCGAGACGGGAATCGAACCCGCAACCTCCTGCATCGCAGGCAGACTTTCGCCCGCTGCGCTACAGAGGTCGTCCTAGTATCACAGCAAGTCAGGCCTTCAGTCAAAATTATAAATATTAAGTTGCCATGAAGCAACAATAAATTTTAGGTTAAACATTGGTTCAGTATTCTAGTATTTTTTGTTGTTGTCAAACTTGGCCTAGATCTACTGAGATCTAGGCCTAGTATGACAACAACCGTGAGTACTGACTCACGGGCGGGATCCCCGTGGGGCCCGTGGTAAAAAACTCGAGTTACATAAAATTCAACTTTTTTTTTTTGGATCCTTGAATGAGAAAGCACGATTGTGAAAAAAAATTATGAAAGTGCACTGTTTTTCACATAATTTGATCGAGATCTCAGGAACCCTGCGGTCTATCGAAATGACTATGATTTGATTCGTAGGTTATAACTAATTAGGTATTTGATTCCTTGAACCATTTTATTCAAAAGCTGCGTAGTTTTCTTGCAAATGAACAATAACTTGATTTTTCGCTTACGCCACCGCCGCCGTTCCAAAAACGTATGCTTTGTCCCGCTCCTATGAACGCGAAATCCTTCGAATCTTTTTCACAAAATAGCGCCCATTGCGCCCTCCTAAGTTATCATAAGAAGTTCAATTCAATAAAGCAAAAACATTGTTACCGGCTAACAACTAGTTATTCAACAGATAAGCAAATTAATTGTTGTTGTTTGAGAGGGTTATCTTAATTGCCGAAATGACTTTTGTTATTTAAAACCCTTAGGTTCAAATGTGAAGCGTTGAAGGAAATAATCACTTGCTTTATCTACTACAAATAATTTCAATTACGGACTTTTAAGACATACAATTTTCTGGCGGAAATGTAATAGGTATGTATAAGTACCTAGATTGTTGGTTTTTATCTAACGCCTAAATTTTATCCTTGGCTATTAATATTTAGAGCTAAATTGCTCGCGAATGCAAATGAATTGGTTTCGCGTTTCAATTAAGTAACTACCTACTTAGTTAGGTAGGTAGGTACCTACCTATAAAAACCTTGTCACATCACACTATCACACTAATATTATAAATGCGAAAGTTTGGATGGATAGATGGATGGATGAATGTTTGTTACGTCTTCACGCCAAAACTATTGAACGGATCGGGCTCAAATTTTGCATACAGATAATTCTAGGCCTGGAATAAAACATAGGCTACTTTTTATCCCATAAATCAGTTCCCATGGGATAGAAATAACCTCTCAAAACGTTTCCATAGAAACAACGCGTGCGAAGCCGCGGGCATAAACTAGTTCGTTAATAAAATTCCTTACAAAAATCTACTACGTAGGTACTTCTTTAAAAAAAAGCTCCACTAAAATTTTACCTATTATGTACTTGTGTGAAATTGTTTTTGTATCTTTATTGATATTTCCTATTTAGAATAGAATAGAATAGAATATAGATTTATTTAGCACACAAAACACCGAGGGAAAGTAAAAACAAACAAGACCCGTCAAGTGCGAGTGTAACTCGCGCGCCGAGGGTTTCGAACGTTTGTGAACAAGTAGGTAGGTACCTATGTAGGTACTAAAGGTACCGGTTAGAAACTCCGAAATTAAATGAAGACCTAAAACTAGTAGGTACCAACCTACATTTCAGATGGATCTCTATGCATGCTTCGGTGATAGGGTGTAGCGGTAAATTTTTCGACTTTTTTCGAAATATTTAGAAAAGTATTAAATCTACAGAAATTTCAAAACCTGTTTTGAAATGTACAAACTGATACCTTTCATATGATACCCCACTTAGGGGGGTATATCCCCCTTTTGAAAATTATCCCCCCCCTTTTTGTAAATTTTTCAAAAAGTGTTCGTTTTACAGACTTCTCTATATTTTTCCTGTAAAATATAGATCTATATCTACAAACGCTTCATACATTTTGAATGGATCGCTCTGCAAACTTCGGAGATAGGGGGGGGGGAACGGGTAAAATTTCGACTTTTTTCAAAATATTTCAAAAAGTATGAAACGTACAAAAATTTTAAAAACTGTTTTGAAATGTACAAACCGATACCTTTTATTTGATACCCCACTCAGTGGGGTAGCCTCCCCTTTTGAAAATTATCCCCCCTCTTTTTGACCATTTCTCAAAATGTGTTCATTTTACAGACTTCTCTATATTTTTCCTGTAAAATATAGATCTATATCTACAAACGTTTCATACATTTTGAATGGATCGCTTTGCAAACTTCGGAGATAAGGGGGGGGGGAGCGGGTAAAATTTTGACTTTTTTCAAAATATTTCAAAAAGTATGAAACGTACAAAAATTTTAAAAACTGTTTTGAAATGTACAAACCGATACCTTTTATTTGATACCCCACTCAGTGGGGTAGCACCCCTTTTTGAAAATTATCCCCCCTCTTTTTGACCATTTCTCAAAATGTGTTCATTTTACAGACTTCTCTATATTTTTCCTGTAAAATATAGATTTGTATCTACAAACGCTTCATACATTTTGAATGGATCGCTCTGCAAACTTCGGAGATAGGGGGGGGGGAACGGGTAAAATTTTGACTTTTTTCAAAATATTTCTAAAAGTATGAAACCTACAGAAATGTCAAAAACTGTTTTGAAATGTACAAACCGATACCTTTCATATGATACCCCACTCAGTGGGATAACCCCCCTTTTGGAAAATTATCCCCCCTCTTTTTGACCATTTTTCAAAAAGGGTTCATTTTACAGACTTCTCTATATTTTTCCTGTAAAATATAGATCTATATCTACAAACGCTCTATACATTTTGAATGAATCGATCTGCAAACTTCGGAGATAGGGGGGGGGGAATGGGTATTTTTTCGACTATTTTCAAAATATTTCAAAAAGTATGAAACCTACAGAAATTTCAAAAACTATTTTGAAATGTACAAACTAATACCTTTCATTTGATACCCCACTTGACTCTGTAGGTCTCTTTTAAAATTTTGACATCTCAATTTGTATGGAAAATGTTCATTTTCATTTTTCATTTATTTTCATTTTTTTTTTTAAATCTGTACTGGCACACGAAATGTATTATTATTTTAAATTTCAAGTTGATGGCTGCTGTAGTTGCTGAGTTATTAAGGAGGGAAAAAAGGACAGACAAAGCGAGACCATAAGGGTTTCGAAACCGATCTTCGAAACCCTAAAAACAGAAAAAGTAATACTAAACACAACAATAGAGACTGTATAAAACAAACAAACAAACAAACATCATAAAAGATTTAAAAAAAGATCTATACCTACCTACGTGTAGAGTCTGCCTGATGAAAGAAATTGGTCTTTCCCTTCTAAGTAACGAAAGTTTAGCATTTTTAGGGTTTCGAAGATCGGTTTCGAAACCCTTATGGTCTCGCTTTGTCTGTCCTTTTTTCCCTCCTTAATAACTCAGCAACTACAGCAGCTATCAACTTGAAATTTAAAATAATAATACATTTTGTGCGCCTGTACAGATTTTAAGAAAAAAAATGAAAAAAAATGAAAAATGAAAATGAACATTTTCCATACAAATTGAGATGTCAAAATTTTAAAAGAGACCTACAGAGTCAAGTGGGGTATCAAATGAAAGGTATTAGTTTGTACATTTCAAAATAGTTTTTGAAATTTCTGTTGGTTTCATACTTTTTGAAATATTTTGAAAATAGTCGAAAAAATACCCATTCCCCCCCCCCCCCCTATCTCCGAAGTTTGCAAAGCGATTTATTCAAAATGTATGGAGCGTTTGTAGATATAGATCTATATTTTACAGGAAAAATATAGAAAAGTCTGTAAAATGAACCGTTTTTGAAAAATGGTCAAAAAGAGGGGGGATAATTTTTAAAAAGGGGGGTTACCCCAATGAGTGGGGTATCATATGAAAGGTATCGGTTTGTACATTTCAAAACAGATTTTGAAATTTCTGCTGGTTCAATACTTTAGAAATATCTTGAAAAAAGTCGAAAAATTTACCGCTTCACCCTATCACCGAAGCATGCAGAGAGATCCATCTGAAATGTAGGTTGGTACCTACTAGTTTTAGGTCTTCATTAAATTTCGGAGTTTCTAACCGGCACCTTTAGTACATACCTACTTGTTCACAAACGTTCGAAACCCTCGGCGCGCGAGTTACACTCGCACTTGACGGGTCTTGTTATTGTCAGTGTGATGCGCTGATGAATTTAAGGTATTTCTAATAGCTGTTAGAAAAATCTCGAGTCGCTTCCATCCAAAAAGTCACCTTTCTAACTTACACTCAAGTCCAGCCCTGTTAGTGAGCTGGTCGAAGCCATGGACAGTTCCATCTGGTCTCCTCGAAGCCTGCAGCAGGTCCAGGAAGTCATCACAGATGTTGTTCAGCTCTGGCAGGAAGCCCTGCATGGTCTGAGGACTCGTCAGCTCGGAGGTCAAGTGGCGGCGGAGGTGGAACCACTTCTCGCCTTGTCTGGAATTATATATTTCAATTTTTATTTCCAGATAGATGTCACTATCATCATCATCAACCTATACTAGTCCACTGCTGGACATAGGCCTCCCCTAATGAGCGCCATAGCGCCCTGTCTTCAGCTTGTCGCATCCAGCATCTGCCTGCAGTCTTTCGCAGGTCGCCATCCCACCTACCTGGAGGGCGTCCTACACTACGTTCGCCTAAGAGTGGTAGATGGGAATGTTAAAGGGGATTCTTGATGGAAACAATATATTTCTTGACACCTTAATATTAAAAGCTCTTCCCTAGATTAGATTTCAAAAGCTTTTTTAATACTTATCGGTAGGTAGATACACCGGTTGATATTAATTCTGAAAGACGTTGCACCGAAATACTTAATACCTAGGTATTTCTTTCGTAAGATAGAAACTGTAACAGCGAGTCTATTTTACGTTAGTTACGAGACGTGATCGTGACGTTTCCTTTGTCCATACAATTTGTTACAGCGCCTCTATCGTGCGGACATTGAACTACGCAAATCCCATACTAAAAGAAGAGATCACCTCTCGTTACAAAATCAAATAGACTCAGCCCTCATTGACGGTAACTGAAGGCTTGCGCTAAACAGACTGAAATTACAGATTGTAAGTACATGGTAGCGTACTTAGGTAAATGTTTTTTTTTTGTTGTTGTTGAAGGACAGGCAAGAATAAACTGTCCCCCGTCGCTAAATGGAGGACTTTTTCAATTAATAATAGAGTCATATGTCCCACCTTTGAAAAAAGGGAGACAGATCGAACTTTCTTTTTTGAAATTGTCCGATCCGTCACCTCGTGACTAACTGGGTGACAGATAGAACTTTTTCAGTTAATAAAAGTTTCATATACCTACATGTGAAACTTTTATTAACTTTATTAACTGAAATGGTTATGCCATGGTGGGACATGTCCCACCAAAAAGGGTGACGGATCGAACTTTTTTTCCCATTTTTCCGCCTAGAGGGACAAAGCAGGGAGACAGATGGGAATAATTCGTTTCTCCCAACCTCTCGAAATGCAGGCAGCCATTTTCAATCAGGCAGGTAGACAAACTAATATTAAATTATCTAAATGTCTGATAATGCCGCAGGTCCGTTTTAATGTCCTATCTTTGTAACATTAGTTAATTAAAATATTCTTGAATAAAAAGATAAAGGTTGCTACACCAATAAATAATGTTTGTACAGAAACAATAAAAACAGCGTCAACAAAGCAAATCGCTTTTAAACATAATAAACCGGTCAAGTGCAAGCCGACTCGCACACGCAGGGTTCCGTACCATACTTGATATAGTTTTGCGAAAGAAACAAGAGAAACCCATAAAAACAGTTTATTTATGGATCGCAGAAAATCAAAAACCAACATGACGCAGCCAAGTACTTGAACGCGCTCTACGTTGCTTAACTTCGGTGATTGTTCTTCAACGAGGTATAGACGTTGTCTTCCTTAATTATGAAATAATTTTATTTCTAGTAGGTATTTGTTTTTAAAGTAAAACACACTCTGTAAAAAATTCAACTGTCTGTCTGCCTTTTACGGTTCAAGAGATACAGCCTTGACAAACGTAGGGCAAAAATAGCGTTTTTTGTATAATTATGAGTCCCCTTTAATTATTTGATTTTTTACAGACAGCGGAGGCTTAGTATGTATATAATAGTACTAGTATAGTATTATAATATCTGTTCTGTGGTAATAGGGTCCCGTTTTCAACCTTCGGGTACGGAACCCTTATAAAACAAACTGCATAGATTATGGATTGAACTTTGTTTCTCTACTCTACAAATCAATTTGATATTACTAATTAAAAACTTGTTGATGCAATAAATTACTTTACTATCTAGAACTTTTTTAAATTCGACTAAAACGACCTATACAAAATTAAAGAATGACACACACAATTGACGACTGATGTGGCGCGGCGGGCGAAGGTCCGCCTGCGACGCAGGTAACGGGTTCGATTCCCGCCTTGTAAGTAATATTTGTACGATCTGCAAATATTTGTTTTCTGGGTATTTGTAGTATAATAAAAATATTTATCTATGTAATGTATTGTTTTATGTAAATCAGTCATCTAGTACCCATAACACAAGCTCGGTTTGCGGCTGCTTTTTAAGCCTTTTTCAGAGTTCTTAAAAGACTTTCTTCCTGAGCCTCTCGGCTATTTTCAAGATTAAAAAGTTTTCTTGATGTTTTTTCGAAATTTGAACGTTTTAGTGCTGTTACTTTTGTACGAAATAACATGGTTTTATCACAGTAGATAAATGGTTTTATCGTGTTTGGTTGATGTTAAAGGGCCACCCTTCATACAAAAACTTCAAACCTCATCTAAAATAATTATAGTTTGGAAGTATCTTAACTCTATCAATCTCATCCTACCAACTAACGCCATTGGAAAAGTTTTCACAAGATTAAATCACAATTATAGAGCTCTACCATCGTACTAATATTATAAAGCCGAAAGTTTGTGAAATCTCAAATTTTGTTACCTAGGATCTCTAAAACTACTGAACAGATCAACATTGGCGTACGTTTAGAGCAAAGTCTGACTTAGATAATAGGTTACTTATAATATCTTAAATACGCGTGCGAAGCCGCGGGCAGAAGCTTGTAGGTTGTATATTGGAATTCTCATCAACAGACACAGGTAAAGAATCTGGTGGAAATGGGTTTCCTGTACAGCAGGTTTTAACGCGGTGATCTAGTAAAAACGCTAACTCCATGATTGCCTTACTACGTGATGAAATGTCTATAAAATGCGTACAGACTTCATCACTACTTTGTACCATAAATATTTCAAATTATGGCTACAGATTGAAAGAAGACTTAGGTACTTGAAAATGTCGATGATCCTTAAAGGATACTATCTTAATATATATAAATCAAGTGTCACGTTGTTTATCCGCGATGGACTCCTAAACTACTTAGCCGATTTTAAATTAAATTTGCACAGCGTGTGCAGTTTGATCCAACTTGAAAGATAGGATAGCTTATTCAGGGAAGGTTTAAAAGGTGAGAGCGGTACGAAGTTCGCCGAGTCAGCTAGTATATTATATATTCAGTCCGTATAAAATTTGGCAAGGGGATTAATGTATCACTGGCACAGATATTATAATACTGTCACTGGGAAGGACATAGCATAGACTAGGTCTTTTCATCCCGGAAAAATGAGTGCGATGCCCCGAGTAAAAGTTAGAACTTAAGCAATAAGCATTAAACTAAGTATCTAACAGGCAAACTATTTAAATTCCAAAAAGTTTATCAACATTCCCAGACATCAAACACAACAATCAAAAGTCAGACAGGAAACAGGCACCACGTTGAAGATCATTTGCAGCTCTATAAAAACTAGAATTGTCTTCTCTACGTGACTAGCAAATGAAAGACCTTGTCAAAAATCGCTTCATATTGTTCATATATATACACATACATAATATTCTTTGCTGTGTTGTACTTGTAGAACTCCTCTATCTATCCTCTACCTATTTTCCTTGAGTCTCAAGGTCGCACCACCCGTTAAGAATAGACTACAAAGTCTACAAACAATAGAAGCTCGCTACAATTACATTGACTACATTAAGGAATTATCAGATCATAGTTTTTTTGCCCTGCTCTGTTAGGTTCTTATTTTTTCGCCAATTCTAAATAGGTATAACAATGTCTTTATGAGATCATAGTGCTCCAGTCAAATAAGAAGGCATGTATAGTGTTTTCAAGGATTCTCATTTGTAAATTATGGTAGAGACAATGTAGACATTTTATCTTCTGTTAGGTAAGTACCTATATCAATAGAAGAGGAACGGCTTTGTATGTGTGCATGTGATACTATGCAGCCGGATTTAAAACCAACCTATTTATAAATAAGTAAATAAAAGTAGATTACTTAGAAAATGATCTCTGCCTGTCTCATTGACTGTCGAAGCGTATCTTAAAAGCCTAACATAGGATATGATAGAATACTCACTCGTTAACAAGTCCGGTGGACGCGTATCTGTCAGGCCTGCTTCTCCTGTACACCTGCACGATCTCCGTAGGTGGCCTGTAGGGCCTTTTCGATTGGAGACGAAGGACGGTTTCCAAGGCCTCTCGGTCGGCGATGGAAACGAGGAGGGCTCCGCTTGGCGTCGTCTCGGCGAACACCGTCCCGTAACGCCTGAACATGTCTGCATGCAAATCTCATTGTGATTACAGACTAATGTCACTATGTGATGGGGAACTTAGTCACTACGTGATGGGGAACTTAGTCACTACGTGATGGGGAACTTAGTCACTACGTGATGGGGAACTTAGTCACTACGTGATGGGGAACTTAGTCACTACGTGATGGGGAACTTAGTCACTACGTGATGGGGGACTTAGGCTCTAAAGGGAAATGGAACGAAAGTTGCCAACTGATAAAAAGTCTTCTCACTGACACAAGAAGATGCATAAAGTACCTAGGTACATAATAGGTTTATAATAATCATAAATCATCGAACAATCAAGGTATTCGCCGCTTTTTAGCGAATACCTTGACCGATGTCACAAAATTGATCACCAGTGATACACACGGAACTAAATTCTGGGTGTTGAATGAACGGACAGCATTAGATAAATTATTATTTGGTTGGTTATGATTCAGTTTTAGTTAAGCTATGGTTAACTAGGTGATCTCCTTTGTTTATTTCAAGAAGAACCTATGTTCTTTAACTATTTAAATTCTTAAATCATGACCTTTCCAAATAAAACGATGTGAAATTAAATTGACGAATTTGAGGAAAAAGACAAGTTAAATAAAGGCAAGACTTGAAATACTAAAATATTGCGTAATTAAAAGATTATCATGAAAACGTTATGGTGCATGCACGCCAAAGTAACTTTTTGTGGAGCAATGTTTGCAAAAGTTGGTAGGCAACATCGAATATCAGATCGTTATTTCAAAAATCACATACAGAATCAAAAAATCACAAAATACCAAGTCGTTGCTAAAGACTGCTCTACAAAAAGTAACCACAAAGATACAAGAGATTCCAAATCTTTCTGCCTTCTTACCTTCATAAGCTTCGTGCAACTTGTTCATCCT
The DNA here is from genome assembly GCA_963564075.1 of Eupithecia subfuscata. Lineage (NCBI taxonomy): Eukaryota > Metazoa > Arthropoda > Insecta > Lepidoptera > Geometridae > Eupithecia > Eupithecia subfuscata. The sequence continues at coordinate 1,418,297 of OY751116.1, read as the reverse complement.
ATATCGGCTCCAGAACAGCCACCGGGTCCCTATGAAAGGCAGTGGCTGCGGCCCCGGCAGCCGCTGTGGCTGCTTGCCATCCGGCACGCGGGTGGTCAAAGCTGTGGCTACCACCAGCACTGCGATCACGGCCAGCAGGAGGGTGGGCATGTACGACCAGTCCACTAGTGGGTGCGGGGTGTTCTGTAGGCAAAGAGAGGCTGCATCAATATTGCTGCGTGGGTTGCGAATTCGGCTGTGCGTTTTTTATAGAATACGGCGTGGAAAGCTCAAAATCAAATCATGGTAAATATCCCGTTGTTAGTGACTTTACTACCAAAGTATTTATTTTACCTACGCCTATCAAGTAGACACATGATACATTTTAGGACAACCTATCGTATGACATCTCTTTGTTTGATCAGGTAAACAAAACGGTACTGCCTGTAACAGTTCACCGACCCTCTTATTGACATTATAAACAAAAATCAGACGACCCGCTCGCCGTGTTTGATCAACGATATCAGTCATAACTTTATAAGTTTTATTTTATTTGGTATCTCGGTCGTTGACTTGCGTCTTGAGAGGTTGGCGCTGCGCTCTTGACATTGGGTTTGCGTAATACTTACGTAAGAAAAGAACGAGGGAAAACCGCAAGCGCATGGTATGCTGCAATGCAACCAGTAGCCTTCCGGGTAGAAAAAACAGTGACGGACCCGTGGTCCCACTGCGATGTCCCACTGGTGGGACAAAACTTTTTCGTGGTCTCACCCAAACACACACTTGACCGTCCACATCCTCCCACCCCCGCGAAGACCCCCCCGGGGGGGTCAACATTAACTTACTCCTAACGAAGCCCGTCCAAGGGGGGGGGGGGGGGGGGGGGGGCCGGGTTCGTGGCGACTCTGTGACTGAAAGGGTGTGTAAATATATAATTGCACCCAGAGACATAATGTTGAACGGTCAAGTGAGTGTTTGGTGGGACCACGGTTCCGGAGTGGAAAAAACGACGTTGGACACATTTTCATGCTTTTTCACTTTGGATTCTTCCCACCCTTTAGTTTACCCGTTACAAGACAAAATTAAAATTTTAAAAAACCCGCTGACGTTTATTGACTGAACAGATTTTCATGAAACATGGCTAAGAGCACTCGGGATTATCTATGACACAAAAAAAATTAACGAAAATCGGTTCATCCGTTTGAGAGGTACGATACCACAGACAGATACACAGATAGATACGTAAAACTTATAACACCCCTCTTTTTGCGTCGGGGTTTAAAAATAGAGCCTACCTATTAAAAGTACCTACCCTAAAAGAGGTTTGGCATTGCGACCAACAACATAATAAATTTTTTGGGGGGTTGGGATTGTGGCTTCGCAGGGAGAATCGACGTCCCTAGAGTACCTACACGGTTGCTGCGATATGAGATTTTTAAGTTTTTTTAAAATCACTTACAATCTTATATATTTAGTTTATGGTTGTGATCCCGCAAAGTATCTAACTTGTGATGTATTCTTCACTGCCGGTACTTGATATGATTCACCTGTACTGTATACCGCATAACGTACCTATGTAGACAAGCAATCCATACAAAAATTTGTTCTCCATTTTATAAATTTAACCCTGTTCGATGCTCTTTTGTTTGTCGACGGTTCTCTGTTTGTACGGCCATGGTTTAACATTAAAACTTGAATTACCACGATGAAACCGGTAAACCATTGGCTTTTCCGGTTTCAAGTTGCTTAAAAAAACAATAAGTAAATTTATTTGGGGTTATTACTTGGAAGTTTTGGAAGGCATAGTTCCTACTTACTGCACAACTTCTGATAGGAAAATCAGTACTTTATCATTTACTAGTTTATGCACGCGGCTTCGCACGCGTTGTTTCTATAGAACCGTTTAAAGGTGATTTCTATTCCATGGGAACTGATTTATGATGTGGATATGGATATGGGGATAAAAGTAGCCTAAGTTTGATTCCAGGATTAGAATTACTTCTATGCAAAATTTCAGCCCGATCCGTTCAGTTGTTTTGGCGTGAAGAGGTAACAAACATCCATCCATCCATCCATCCATCCAAACTTTCGCATTTATAATATTAGTGTGATTTATTGCAATTCACAAGTATTGGAAGAGCACGATTTTTTTTGTTTCCGCACCCGGGTCCCACCCCACCTACCTTTAAAATGTTCTGTAGGTAACACCGGTTTTTTTTACAAAAAAGGTCCCTTCATATGAATGAATGTACGTATTAGACGTACTTATTAGTGACAACAATAGCGCCAGGCAATCGTGGCAGCAAAGCAATTCTTCTAGAATCAGTCTACCGCTGTTATTCCCATCTAGCTACCTATGTCTAGTAACTTAAAATTACTCAATAGGTACTTAAAGCCTTGGTTTCTTGATAACTACGCAGTATGCTGGGTACTGCGTACTGCCCTTTACCGTTGACGCAGACTTCGACGGAACAAAAGACCACTCTAGAAGTTTTTACTACAGTTATATGTTTGGCACACGGGTTTGGCACTACATAGAGCATATGACTGCGTAGGGTAACTACTGCGTAGGGTAACTACTGCGTAGGGTAACTACTGCTTAGCGCGGAACTCGCGACTTGAACCGCACTCACCCTGAAGAAGTCTATGGGATAAAATGTGGGTGTTCTTTCAACCCAAACAAGGTTCGTAACCCGCTTACCTTCATAATAATAATAAATAATAATAAAAATAAATAATGTTGGACAATTCACACAGCATTATCTAGCCCCAAGCTAAGCAGAGCTTGTGTTATGGGTACTAGATAACTGATATACTTAATACAATACACTACACATATAGATATTTTTTTATTATACATAGAAAACATCCAGGACACCCTGAACAAATATCTGTAGATCTTACAAACATTTGTCCCGAGGCGGGAATCGAATCAGCAAACTCCTGCGTCGCAGGCGGACCTTCGCCCGCCGCGCCACGGAGGTAATGAATTCGTCAAACTACGATAGTTATTTACCTAAAATAAAACCAAAATACCGTTTTAAACGCGTCACGCTGAGCTCCACCGCCTGCATGGCGATAATTTGAATTAGTCCTAACTGCAATTGACTGGTTAATAAGCGAGAAATTACACAAATATTAATGTACGATACCTATTTGCGTGTTGCTTTTTATTGTATTTTTAACGGGTTTGCTAATTTCTTCTTGCTGTAGCAATAAACATAGTAAACTATTGCTAATCCAATATCTCGACAGGTAAGAGGCTAGATCTTGGCTTGGCTAGATTTCATTGCCTAGGATCTAGAGTTTTGGACTTGGAAATGTTTTTTTATCTTGAATAATCCTTCGATTGACTTGCCTCCCCTACCTCTACTTTTCTAGGCATCGTACCCAATCGTAAAATAAATAACAAACACTGTAATACCATAAAAAATACCATCACTTCTCAAAAATACATTGCAACGATGTTGAGTACCCAACTGAAACATATGGCACAAAATTAGCCAATTCAAAGCAGACAGCATCGCGGGCATCTTTTTAATTTCCTTAATTGGCTGGAGCGTAGAGATTTTTTAATTTGTTTTACTGTTGCTAACATTACGATTTGAAATTCAAATTCTTGCGTGTGCTTTGGCCTAGACATCTGTTTGGCGAACTTGAACGCTGCAAGTTGAAGGCCAATTGAAATCGACGGTACGTGATAAAGGTGAACTGAATGGGCAGAACATCAAAACTAAAGACGGGTAGTCTAAACATAATGATTTAGTACCTAAGACGTGTAAAACAACAGACGCCTGCAGAACAATTCTACCACCGAACTGCGATCCCCAACCGCATGCTCAGCGTGGGGATTAGTGGCATTACCTACCCCCATGAGATAAAAGCTAACAAGGCGCTAATCAGGGGGAGGCCTGCATCCAGCAGTGGACCAATACCTACAGGCTGTTCAGGTTGAGGTAAGACATGTAAGTCGGGTGTTGAGGAACACAGGAAGAAGACAATATCAAAGCCCGACCTTGACTTATCTTATCGTTGAACAAGGGTAGTTATTATGATACAAGAAGCGTCGCGAGAAACGTTTTATGTAAGTAGGTAATACCTTATCTAGAATAAGTGAACCTTAAACCTAGAACCGTAGTTTAGGTACCTAACGGAGCTCACTATTGCGTCTTGAATTCTTAACAATATTTCCCCGTATAAGTAGGTAAATAATCATCATCATCATCATCAGCCTATATTAGTCCTGGAAATAGGCCTCCCCTAATGAGCGCCATAGCGCCCTGTCTTCAGCTTGCCGCATCCAGCATCTGCCTGCAGTCTTTCGCAAGTAGGTAAATATAAATAATAAATGCTGGACGAATTCTCACAGTACAGCTGTATAAAGTATTAGCTTCTGCCAGCTTTCGCACGCTCTTTTCCGTTATAAAAAGTAGCCTATTATGTCCGTTTCCAGGATACCGTCTAACTCCTTGCCGAGTTTTATTAAGATACGTTCAGCTGTTTTGCGTGAAAAAGTAACAGACAAACCGACCGACATAATTCTTTCGTTTTAATAATATCAGTATGGATAAAATGTGCTGATATTTTAAGACCCTGATCCACTTGCCCCCTTTGTTCCGCGGAATAAGAAAACATCTATTCTAATCCTTGAGATAAGATAAGACAAAAATAACTTATAACAACGCTCTCCCTGTTTCTATCGCGACCATCTCTGCTCTACATTCGTAATGAACCTTCAAGGGCGAAGGGTGACCTCATTGGATGTCTCATTCAATTGCAGGCAATTTTAGCCCTATATTTTGAAGGGCTAGCCGCCATGACATGATTGAATTGTTGGTTCTTTTTCGACGTGTGTGGCGAACGTTACATAAAACATAACGGATAGTGGGATGAAATCTACACCTTTTTGTAGTTTCAAGCGTAAGAATTTGACTAAAATGGGACCAAATCTGCACCTGATTTTCAAGTTTCATTTTAAGCGTAACAATGGGACTAAAGTGGGAACAAATCTGCACCTGATTTTGTAGTTTCAAGCGTAAGAATTTGACTAAAATGGGACCAAATCTGCACCTGATTTTCTAGTTTCAATTTAAGCGTAACAATGGGACTAAAGTGGGAACAAATCTGCACCTGATTTTATAGTTTCAAGCGTAAGAATTTGACTAAAATGGGACCAAATCTGCACCTGATTTTCTAGTTTCAATTTAAGCGTAACAATGGAACTAAAGTGGGAACAAATCTGCACCTGATTTTGTAGTTGCAAGCGTAATAATGGGACTAAAAGTTCTCAAACCCCATTCGATAATAAATATTCTCCTTCGAACTTTATTTTGTTTTGAATGCACCTTGGCCACAATCTCACTGATGATAAGCAACAATGTGGCGCGAAGATATCACGATGGGACACCATTTACTCTTGTCTTGTACGCAGAGACGCAGCTTATAATTGGGATTATACATAATTTGTAGAACTAACTCTACATAACCTACATTATGATAATTATAATAAACTGGACGATCGCCTCGCGGTTTCACCCGCGTAGTTCCCGTTCCCGTGGGAATTCCGGGATGAAATAAATGCCTATGTCACTCCCTGATACGTAAGCTTCCTAACGGTGAAAGAATTTTTCAAATCGGTCCAGTAGTTTCGAAGCCTATTCAATACAAACAAACAAATCTTTCCTCTTTATAATATTAGTATTTGTAGATTAAGTCTAGACTTGCTTCTGCCCACGGTTTCGAACCCGTATTTTCGGTATAATAAGTAGCCTATTATCTAAGTTAGGCTTTGCTCTAAACCACAGACCAGACTGGTCTGTGCTCTAAACGTACGAAAATTTCATCTTTATCTGTTCAGTAGTTTTGCAGATCTTATGTAACAAAAATTCAGATTCCACAAATTCGCATTTATAATATTAGTAGGTGTTAGGTAAATAATAACCATCAATCATAACTGGGTAAAATTGTATATCAGCCTGGCAACACAGTGGGTGACGCACGATTAGCCAGGCAACTCTCGGCTACCGGACTCATTCTATCGCCGACAGCCGTCCTGAGCAGACTTGGTATTTTTGACCTACAACTGAATAGTTGTTGCCCAGCCTTTGCTTGCAAAACGAGTCTGTACCAGTTTGGGACCGAACGGAGGTGGAGTCGGTTGAGGCATGCTGTTTTTGTATATACCGCCCAACAACTTCAGAAGAGGGATTCCGATAGCAAGGTACGTAAAGTGAAGATTTCTTATAATTATTCGTAATTACTGCTCTTTATCTTGTTATCACCCTGCCCACAAGGTGTTGAGGGTTGACTTGTTAACACGTAATCGGGGTACATAACTCCGATAGTGTTAACAGATTGATTTAGAAGTGCGGGTTTGTGCAGGCATTCGGCCAGGGCATGCCGTCCCTGGTAATGTCGTCACGTACTTAGTGATTTTACTAGATACCTACCTGCATTTTTGGTTAGTTTGAAAGCCTGTTTGTTAGCACGTGGTCAGGGTATCTACTCCCTGACAGTGTTGGCGGAATGATTTGCAAGTGATCGGTATTTGTGTAGGCATTTGGCCAGGGTACTCCCTGGTAACGCCGGTACGTGCCTGGTTAATTCTGATTAATATACTAATGACAATATGTTAAAGTACACTAAATAGCGATTGCTCGATAACATGTAGCGGGTTCACCGTTAAGTAAGTAGGTAGGTACCTACCGAATCTGTGATCGTGGCCGCGTTTGGCCAAGATACATAGGTACCCGCCTAGTCGCCTACTCTATGATAGCTTGAACGCGGGCTCAGCAATTTAACTGGCTGGATTTCCTTTTCAACGTGTTTTTTGTAACCCCAAGAGAAATTTATAAACTTTTGTTTGGATTCTGGTTATCAGTGATCCATGATCGCATTAACTTGTCAGATGAAATGGAAATATGCCTTGAAGAACATTGATGCTTGATAATTTTTAACAGCGAATGATGGAAGCAGTTAGCGTGACCACCACCGTAGCAGAGAACACCGTCGCCATAAGGCGCCAAAGCGCCGTAGCAATCGACGGAGCCGCGACGAACACAGCCAGCCAGGTACCATAGATGCTGACGTAATGTGATCGTGATGGCTGTGCTGAGAAGCGTCCAGCGAACGATGGACGATGCAACGAGAAGCGAGGTAAGTCGTGTAATTCTACTCGAAATCCTTCACGCAACCGTTGATATAGTAGGAAGAATCGAAGCGCCAAAGCAGGCGTACCTAGAACAGCACGTCGCAGCGAGAGGCTAGTTGCGCCTCACATTCGAAGCCGTTGTCGTAATCGGCACTATAGTGAACTTCGTGAATCGAATCGGAATGTATTTGAAGGTGTACTTTATTAGTACCTAGATATAGATATTATGTACCTATGTCAAAATCCGTTGATAGGCTTTGATCCATGCCATGCCTCACTTCTTCAATGGACTACAAAATATTTAGATTTTACCCTAACCAAATCTGGTGGGCCTCACCGAATCGTGATACCAAAGAATACCAACCCATTTATTAAATTTTGATTAGCTCCGTTATGTACTAACCGATGTAGATAGGTGTACGATGATGAAGATTTCATGGCTTTATGTAGGTATGGGATAGAATAAAGACCTCGATATTTACTGCTAGTGACCTGACCACCTTATAAATTACCCAACCTTCGGAACGAATACATTCTACAGGTACCTACGCAATATCTACGCTCAGAATAACTACAGTAGGTACCTAGCATAATAAGGAATAGGGACAAATTTGATATATCTACGTAGGCACTAATTCTAAGTTAAGCATGAAATGAAATCATGGAGCTGTAATATTTTTTTTTTAGTTTTACGATCCGTTTCCGAGTCGTAGTACCACAGAAACATATCTAGATATATTTCTGTGCGTAGTACCTATGTTGCATAGGTATGCATCAGAGTGCACTTGAACCGATCAAGATAGCGACGAGTTTCAGGTTGAGTTGTCGGTGAAAACGCTAATCACAAACAAAGCAGTTTACTTAAAATATTTGCTACTTCACTTGATAATAACGAACGTTTGGCTACTTACGCTAAGAACTTTGTAGTCTAAACGGATAGGTGCCATGCCAACGTCATATTATATCCATGCTCAGTTTGCAAACCCATGAACACAACTAGCTACCTATCTCTCTCTAGACCTACCTACCTACATACCAATGCACGAATGCACCTTTGATTGCAGCGTATTCATGAAATATTTGCTAGAGAAAATATAATATTTAAATAAACTCGATCATAGTCTTGAAACAATGCTCACCTACCTAATTATAGATTTGTAGATGACCAAAACCTCGATAAGTAGTTCCAAGATTTATAGGTATTTTTGGTGGCAAAAGATCATTCACTTTCTATTTTTCTGTTAATAAAACCATGACACGAAGCCGTGCTCGCGGTGGTTTCCAAAATAGGACTTTTGTGAGAACATGCGGGTTCGATTCCCGCGGCGCGGCAGGTATTTGTTCGATTTCCGGATGGTTGTTCGGGGCCTGAGGCATGACAAGCATTAAGTACTTTAATTTATATGTAAAATAATAATGAGCCTTTGTAGGAATTCCGATTTAAACTACGTAGAAAGCGTAGGAAGGTACCTACCTATAAAAACAAAACACAAATTCTAGTGTTTTTTTTTTTATGGTTTAAGTCATTTCTTTGATCATCCAAACTATTATTTATTGCAATGGACGACTGGAAGGCAAAACCTAAGATAAGTCTTCGCAATCTACTAATTTTTTTTGAACAAGGAATAAAAACTAAGAATTGAAACAAAAACAATTTATGGCAGCTCCTTAATCTAACACTTTTGATGCCCGCGACTCACATGCAACCTTAACCAAACATTTTGTCATTCAGGTGGCAAACTTCTTACGTGTAAATAATGCATATAAATGAAGCAATAAAATATCGAATAGAAATCATTGAGGGTAGCGAAAAGAAATGTGAAGTAAACATGTAGGATTAGAGGAGTAGAGAGTATGAACAGGATGTAAGAGTACGAACGCTAAGCAAGTATGAACGGGAGAACCACACTTTTCATAAAAGTCAACAGTGTGTGAATGTGTAAATATATAATGTAGTGTAGATGATATAAAATGAACAATAAATAATATACTTAAATCAAACGCTTAAACTAAATATTGTGGGAAGATTCCCACGTAGGTCTTTAAACTAACATTTTCATGGCCCGAGACGCAGACGAGCCTCTCGACTCGACCCTCGTGTAGTGGCGGCGGCGGGGCGCGCCCCTGCGGGTCGCACCGCCGAAGCTGGGCAGCGAATGCGTTAATACGCAGAGTATCAATTACATACATATTTATGCCTGATTATGCTTTGAGTACGAGTAGGTTTTCGGTAGGTAAATTATTTAGTACGATATTATTATACTGTTACACCCTACGTGTTAATTAGAGTTTAAACGGTGAAAACGATATAAGTACTCGTAAGTTGTTTAGGTCCATAATAAACAAAATAGAATAAAATAGAATGGAATCGAATGGAATCGAACATAATCGAATAAAATCGAGTAGGATCGAATAGGATAATAGAAAAGGTATTTATATTTACTAACAGACGCAATTGAAACACGGGTCGTCAGTGACCGTGATCAGAGAATTAGTTACTGCTGGCATAATAAAATAAATTGAGTTTCCAAAGTAAACTACTTACGACTTTTCAAATGAATTTAGGACTGTAGTAGGTTCAATTAAAAATAAACAGAGTTAATACCATACTCAAATAAATAAAATTAAAGGTAAAATACACACCTAGGTTTACAACACCTATAAAATGTAATATACTAGAAGACGATTTTTCTAATTTACTAGTGACGACGACTTTTCTCATTTACTTGTGTAAAGGTTCTCCTACCTGCAGCCAAATCGCGCTTTTTGGATAGTTGTGTTGGTTTAAGGAATCTTGACCAGTGTTTGAGCGGGAAGGGAAATTGAAGGCAAACTAGGCTATCCTCGATTGGTTGATATGTCGTTATGGAGCGGCGGTGAATAATTATGCTTTTATACTAAAGTATCTTCAAATAGGTCGAACGGGACTTTCTAGTCCTTTTTTTTAGATAACTTGAAGTCGTGCAATGTCTTACAAAAATAATTTTAGTAACAATTTACTAGACTTAGGCCTATCAAATTCTATTTTTGGGTCTATTTGAACTCCCTAATCCAATATAGGGTAGTTAATGTAAATTTAAACAATGATGTTGAAAGTTGTAGCTGTAGGTACATTGACAATGAAAATCATTATTATTGCTGCACTGATCATGATATTCTATTGGATATTATACGTAAACGTTTTGCTAATAGTTTAGCAGAAGATAACAATGACATCTTATTGACACACAATTTAATAGTCAGGTATGCAATGCATTTCATGATAATAAACTTAATAATGCTGTCCACGTTTAATTCGAACTTAGTCCGCTGGTTGTTAACTGTGGACATGCGGGGCACAATGATGCGCCGCCTAAAGAGTCTCAGTTAACAGTCAGAGTGAAAAAAACGATAAGTTATTTTTAAGTCAGGTGAAATTAATATAATTGACTAACAGCTTGTTAACTGTGGGCATGCACAACGATGTGCCGCCCAACGAGAAGCAGTTAATAGACTCAGTGAAAAAGGGAACAATTTGGTTATTTTACGCGTGAAATAATTTTAACGTAGGGTAACCAAATGATATTACATGATGGGTTGTTAATTGTGGGCATGCCAGGCACAATGATGTGCCGCCCAATGAAAAGCAATTAACAGTCTGGGTATTATAAATAATAAAAAGCAATTGGGTTATGTTGCGCGTGAGTTATTTCTAGCGTAAGATTAACCAAATGGCATGACAGATTGTTAATTGTGGGCATGCCGCCCAGCGAGAAGCAGTTAACAGCCTGAGTGATGATCTACTTATTGTGGGCATGTTTCGCTCAGTGAAAAGCAATAAGTTGATGAAAATAGTAATTCTCACTAATAGTTTTACTATAAGCAAATGAAGTGATAAGCTTTGCAACCAAAGCTAAGAAATGAGAAGGAATGCAGTGACGAACTTAACAACCAAAGCCTAACGTGGGAGCTACACATCGACAGACTCTGCGAGAGAGTGGGAAGGGCTTGCTTCGCTTTATGGCGTTTATCGGCTACTCTTGAAGAAGGGATGACCAGAAGCTGTTACTTTGCATCCGTTCACTCGCTCCTTCAATATGGCGTGGAGCTGTGGGGCAGAGCTGCTGACTGGGAGCGAGCGTTTAGGATGCAGAAGAGAGCTGTTCGAGCGATCGTGAGACAATTAAATCCAAGACTTATTTTTGTTATTATTATATATTGTTATTATTTGACGGGCTCATTAGAGAGAGATATTATTAGAAATATTTCGAATCTAATAAATAAATAAATGGTTGCCGTACCTAAATGTGAACAAAAGGGATTCTAAGCTTTGTTAGCTGGATCGTGCTCTTTGATTTAAATCTCTTTGGCATACGTTTGTAAGAATATGGTCTTTTATTCGTTACCTTTTGTTTTTTTTTTGATATTGATGAAATATATTTTGTCCGCAAGGATAGATAAAGTTCAAATTGAAAAATCAATGATTGTTTGGAAAATAAATTAATGTTTACTTATATGTTAATATTTATAAGCAACGAAGGCACTCGTTGACGGTCGGACGGCCGAGCTGTTAGGTAAATAATAACCATCAATCATAACTGGGTAAAATTGTATATCAGCCTGGCAACACAGTGGGTGACGCACGATTAGCCAGGCAACTCTCGGCTACCGGACTCATTCTATCGCCGACAGCCGTCCTGAGCAGACTTGGTATTTTTGACCTACAACTGAATAGTTGTTGCCCAGCCTTTGCTTGCAAAACGAGTCTGTACCAGTTTGGGACCGAACGGAGGTGGAGTCGGTTGAGGCATGCTGTTTTTGTATATACCGCCCAACATAGGATAGATAGGATGGTATGTACTCAACATAAAGTGTCCCTTAAACTCTTTATTTAGAACCAAGGCTTAAAATAGTAACAAAATCGGTTGATGTGCCCTTAGAAGCAATGCGCTTGCATTGCGCATGTGCGCATGTAACCCACTTTTGATCTAAGCGTCATAGGACCGCGCGCTGATAGCAAGAAGACCTAGTCGATATAATTTGGGTCTAGGTTTATTTTAGTAACCTACCTACACAAACCTAATAATTTCTCACAAACCTAATAATTTCTAGATTGGCATAAAACTAAACAACAAACGAAATTCCTAGACTTAAAGACATTATGAGCTAAATAATTTTCGCAAGGTCAAATCTCTTCTATCATCATCATCAGCCTATATTAGTCCACTGCTGGACATAGGCCTCCCCTAATGAGCGCCATAGCGCCCTGTCTTCAGCTTACCTAAATCTCTCTTGTCTCATCAATCTTGCATAAATCTCTGCTATAGCGCTAAACAAGATCGACGAAATCGCTTCAAAAAAGGGCATATCTCAATAATCCCCTGCGAAGGGAATTTCAGGACTTCTTGTCCAGAAAACTAGTAGACATTACAAGGACTAGGAGACGTCAGAAATTTACAATTCCCCCCTGCCTGCTCCGAAAGACGCACAGGGGATTTGTGGATGAAAGCTCCTGGAATCCCCTGGTCTATTTATTTTATTTACACATATTCTGTCGAACGAATGGTACCTGTTCTATCGAATCAGGCCACGACGGCCACGAGCACCATTGCTGGGACTTGGGAGGCCTTCCCTCCTTTACGCCTTTCTCCCCGGTTCTCGTCCTCGCTTTCCCTACTATTTAAGGCGAATAGTATCGGTGATAGTGGCGCCACTACATATTTAATTTAATCATTAAGTTATACAAAGGAATTATCAAAAAATCGGACCGCTGGTAGACGATACCTATCACAAGCTTTTATTTAATGTATCTGTAATAGTTTTGTTTTGTGTTATTCAATCAAAAACCTTGTTTGGAGAGCTTGGTGGCCACCAATAGGAACTAAACTCTTGAAACAAGTATCTGCCTAAATAATACAGTACAAAACTATTAAAGATACATTTAAAAAAAGCTTATGATAGATATCGTCTACGCGCTGTCCGATTTTTTGATAATTCCTTTGTATAACGTAATTATAAAATTAAATATGTAGTGGCGCCACTATCCACCCTACTATTCACCTTAACCTAGTCCAGTATTAAAATATCCCTACAAAAGAAAATGAAATACAAGCCATAGTTACCTAAATATAAACTTTCATATTTCTAGAAAAATAAGATCAGGTTATCATAAAAGCGCTACTAAAAATACCAAGTTATTATCTTTATGGGCATATTATCAAATTTAATGTTCGGTCACCGGTCAAAAGACTCGTAAAAATAATTCTCAGTGATATTTTTTCTCGGTTGGACAAAACAACACGCATCTCCTTTGTGACCAGACCAAGATAAATTATAAATTCTAAAGGGGCAAAATTGCGAATAAATCATAGATATAAGTAAAATTCGGTAGATATGGTACATTCTCCCAGCGCTAACTCAACAAATGGCCTGTGTTGTGTTACAACTATACGCAAAGACACGATATTTCCAATCTTTTGCAATATACCTACCTAATGAACAACAAAGATGGAAAGACGTACCTAGACCGAAGTGCAACCGAGACAACAATACCCGACCGTCCGACTATGACTGAGGTGTTTGGTTGGACCTAATTTGAGCGTTCCACTTTCGAAAAACTAGTAGGGTACTCAATCACCCGAATTTTACTTTTTTTTCTTCATTTATTTATGTTACCTAAATACTTATTATTAACTTCTTAGATTAACTTATTTTATCTACAGCTAACATAAACCGTAATTCGGTTTGTCCGTCAGCCTCAGTCTCTATGGTACAATATAGTTAATATTATAAATAGTTGGTAGGTACTAGTATCTTCCTACGTAAGTTAAGTTACTTACCTAGATCGATGGAATAGGTTCCAACAACCTCGACTACCTGTACTGACAAAAGCAGCCAAATTAACACAAAATAATCCATAAAAACCCTAAAGAATTTTGTGTCATCCTAAGAATGTGCCCTAATTCACTCTGATCCACTGAGATAATAAATTGATGGATTAGATCCAAGATTTTGTTCCACTGTGGATTAGATTTAACTACTTGATTGATTCTATTCGATTCTGATCCATAGCTTGGGTATCCTTTAGGTAACTAATATGTACTACCGGCGCGACGACGACGACGTTACCGGCATGGCATCACATTATGGAATCGACATTATGGATCCGCTGTTCGATTACGCAAAAACCACCCATCCTAGGTACAGGTATTTGACATTTGAACGCCATTTCAATGGCCATTATGAAGGCGATTCAAAGGGCTTCTAAATCTCGATGGGTGGTTTTCACAGCTCGTCGCAAAGAAAGCCTGAAAAAACGAGTGCGAAGCCGCGGACAGAAGCTAATGCCCCTGAGAAGAGAAGAGAGATAAATAGAAACCACTAGTAAGGTACTTGTGAATGAAACGCATTAAACATGACCTAAATCTCAAATCACATTTCAATGCACGCAGTACCTATCGAATTTCATGCAAACCATAAACAAGTAGAGTCTGATTCAGCAGCCTGTCTTCCGCATTTATCGAGGGCAGTTTTGCAAGTTCATCGGAACTACATGGAACGGTACTACGACATACGATTACGATTCATATTCAACTTATGGGGTAAATTGCTCCGCGGAAAATTACCCAATTGCGTCCTCACCGTTTTAAAGATTTCTCCAGAACGAATCAGTTCAAAGTAATGAAACAAATCACGAAATACCTATAACCAATACATACCTAATCAACACATCTATTATAAGTATGACCAATAAGGTTAAAATTATTTTGGTAAACTTCATTCTTATTTAGTAGTAGGTACCTAGGTACACCAAAAACTGTACTACTGATTATGAGTACAAAGCTGTAATGAACAAAGGACTACTTGCCAAAATACAAGTTTTTACAAACTTAGCTTGGCAATTAGGACACAATAATTGTATTGTAGGTACTACTTATTTGAAATACCGAAACATATCTTAATTTTAATATTAGATACTTACATGTGCATCGTGGGCCATGAAAGTGTTAGTTTAGCTTAGTACCTACATTTAAAACCGTTTCCGAAATGTTTACACATCAAATCAACAGCCTTACCACCACCAGTCCACTGCCTCCCCTGATACCTAATGCGCACCTGAAATTTCTAAAGTTGGAGCCACGTTGGAGCAATTTAGTTTTATTATATTTAATCCCAATCTTTTTCCACCCGATCCCAATCGTGCGCTAACTTAGCATTCAAGAGTGAAGGAATAGCACAACAGATTGAAATAATTTTGGAAAGAACACTACAAACAATGAAACATGGTTTTATTTATTTACGGTACCTATGCGAATATCGTGTAGGTATAATATGTATAACTAATCTATATTAATATTATAAAGAGGAAAGATTTGATTGTTTATTTGTTTGTATTGAATAGACTCCGAAACTACTGGACCGATTTGAAAAATTCTTTCACCGTTAGGAAGCTTACTTTTCAGGGAGTGACATAGGCTATATCCCGGAATTCCCACGGGAAAGGGAACTACGCGGGGGAAACCGTGAGGTGATCGTCTAGTCCTTAATAAATCGGAGCGACTTTATTGGTTTTCAAAGAAGTATTTATTTTATTGTTTTTAACAAGGAGACAAACGTACGTAGGTAGGTATATAATCTTTAATGCAATCTAGTAGGTACGTACAGTATGTACTTTACTTAATGAGTGACCCAAGGTTGTAACCTCGAACAATGAGCGATCATAATATTAACCTAGAAAGTTCATCCCTCCATACTATACCTATATTTTTGTCGGCCTCACGAGCAGAGATTATAACAAGTAACTTCGTGTAAAACTGGTTGATAAACCTACTCCATTAGCTTGGTAATGTACGTCGACTCATAAACCAAGCAAGGGTGTTGCCAGCAATGGTAAAATGATACGGCTGAATTCTTCAGGAAAATTTAGCAATTTAAGTTTCAAACCATTTAGGTAAGTAGTGTACCTAATATCATCAGTGTAAATATATATATATTTTTTTATAAAATATTATTTCCGACCGATATGGTCCCATCCATCCCATTCTGACCGCGTGCAGATTATACTAAAAACGGATAAAAAAACCGGATTTTACGAAAAAACTTACAAAACGCACGTCGTTGATAGTGTCTCCGGTCAACAAGGACCAACTAGAGCTACTCTAATAAAAGAGAAAGTTTTGAAACAATTAAAATAGCTTTGTAAAGTATTTCAACTTGTAAGATAAAGTTACAAAAAGAGACTTTGCTGGTAGGGACTTGTCTTGGTTTAACTACTGAGCCAAGGCTCTGTAAGCTTTTTAAAATTGTTAAATTAGTATCATAATATCCATTCGGTATTTGCTTTTTTATTATAAGCGTTTTTTTGTCCGGAAAAAAAACTTGCGAAGCTAACTTACCTAAACTTTTTGAGCTTACAATAAATTATGCTTACGCTGGCAAGCGGCAATACAATGAAAAATTCTTGAATAGGTACTTCTATTCTACAACGTCATATCTCATAGCTTGCGACAAGAACATCAAGGACAAAGCAATTGTTTGAATATGCACATATAAATTAATTGGACTTGTAAAACCGATCGACAGGTAACGCTTTGAAAATTTAATGTGGAGTCGCAAACACCTGCTTATGTGAAAACAGATCATATCAGTTTTGAAGTTTGTCGATTCAGTCTTCAGCAACTTTACCAGGATTCGAGGAAATAGGTAGCTCAACGGTCGCTAACATTGATAATGCCAATTTAAATTCACCATGGTCAAAACCTTCCTGTAAGTATTCGGTACATTAGGAGCCTTTAAACTATTATTCTAAAGTTCATCTTTGATAATTCTATCGAAGATTTATCTAGAAATCAACGTAAGCAAACACTTTCGTCATGAGATGATTGGTTGAATATAGAATACCTTCATACCTCTAGATATGGGTACCTCGAGGTATATTGTGGCCATTTATGGTATCTATTACGATCTTTTTGCACTCGCTGTCACACGCGCCCTTTCTTCTATTTTCAATCCGAATCTGAGCAACTCTCTCTCAGACCTAATTGTCTAAATTGTCGATGCAATCCGATACTAAAATCTATAGGTATACGCCATGTATACGCATAATAAAACTGTAAAAGGTAAAAAAAAAAATCTGTACTGGAAGATAAGTAGGTACCTACCTACCTATTTTTTATATTTGTTTCGGAGGGCACTCTATTGTCGATACTGAAACCAAAACTGTATTTTTTTTTATTTCATTCTGTATGTTTCTCTGTTTCTTCGCCGCGCATTACGCCGAAGCTACTGAATGAATTCAAATTGAACTTGGCTTGCTTTGAGTTCATATGACGAGGATGAACATACTTTTTATCTCCGAATTCAGTCCGGTTCCCTTGGGAGACAGGACGAATTTGATGTTTCCGTTCAGCTGGTCCAGTTTACTGTGCCACCAAAAAAATATTTTTCCCGTAGCGCAGTTAACAGTACCTCCGAGGATTTTTCATTTTTCCAAAAATATTTTTTCTTTTGGTAAGTATTTAGTTAATTAACCACCCAGCAATTTTTTTTTCATTTAAAAAAAAAAATTTACTTGAATTTACAATTACAGTTTAAATTACGTACAGTTGTACGTAGGTACTACAAAAAAAAATGCGGTGAGTCAGTCAACTGGACCGGGGGCCCAATTCTGCTATACAATTGCTTAACTATGACAATGGTGTATGTAGATAGTACAGATTCTAGAATCTAATTTTCAAAGAATAACCACAGAGGGGTTTAAAAACGGTGGTAAATTTTCGATGGAAAATTATTATTCCTTGGTTCGATTCAATCAAAACTCGGTATAAATAAACTTTAAAGTAAATAATGAATCCTGTATTTTTATAAACCCATCTATAAACAACAGATCTCGGATATTGACTGTGTGAATTGTCCAGCATTATTTATTTATTATTATTATTGACTGGAACGTCTTTTTTATGGAAGTGGCGTTCGCTTGTGAAGGCAGTTGAATTGTTTTATTCAATTTCAGATCAGCTTAATCTATATACAATATCTTAATCTTCTATATATATAAAAATGAAACCCGTTTCGCGTTGTCACGGCATCACGCGTGAACGGCTGGACCGATTTCGCTAATTCTTTCTTTGTTGTGTTTGTTATTGTCAGGAGAAGGTTCTTATGAAAGAAAAAATTAAGAAAGTTGGAAACATAAATTTCCACGGGGGCGAAGTCGCGGGGCGCAGCTAGTCACCAATATATTCCGAGTACCTAGGTTAGTCAGTGGCAGCTCTTACCCCAAATGGTTTAGCACAGCTCTCATTAAGCTAATTAAGGGAAGTAGAGACATTTTAATAAATACAAAACATAGGGTAGGCTGTCTGAGTCATCACATAAACTTCTACGTAATCGTATCCAACTGTTAGAAGAGAAATGTTTCGCTGATTACATGTTAACCATTGAGAATGATAAATAAATAAATAATACTGGACAATCCATACAGCATCATCTAGCCCCAAGCTAAGCAGAGCTTGTGTTATGGGTACTAGATGACTGATATACATAATATAATACATTACATAAATAGATATTTTTTATTATTTATAGAAACGACCAGAACACCCGAAACAAATATTTGTAGATCGTACAAATATTTGCCCCAAGGCGGGAATCGAACCCGCAACCTCCTGCGCCGCAGGCGGACCTTCGCCCACCCCGCGCCGCCACCGAGGTCATCATGGTACTGGACAGAACCCCAAAATGTTATGGTTCTACATAAAAAGCCATTCGACATCAAATGGATGACACCAGTAAAATCCCATGATAATCAATTTGTGAAGCTTTTCTAAATATTTTTATTCCACGTTTCTTGCCCCCTCTTATCCCAGAGTCCACGTTCTCAAGAGTGTTTATCTGGACCACGTTACAGTGGACATTACCCTAGACGTTACGACGACCACGTTAGCCCTGTTTTCCTAAAAAGACATGTGCTCAGTCAATTTACATACTGTTTCACTAAACATATATTTTATTCTAAAATCATGTACAACGGGATATTTACCATGATTTGAGTTTTGAGTTTTCCAATATTTCGGCACAGTTACATGCGCCATGATCACGGAATAACTGACGGCACTGCGGGTGAGTTGTTATTGGCAGATATATCGATCGATTTACCCTCAGTTTTCTCCCGTTGTAAATGATTTTAGTGTTAATAACCATGATGGAATTAAAAGTTTTATTTTATTCTAGTTTTTAATGTAATACTATTTGGTACGCGTAATACCTCAAGAGCCTATATTGGTCCACTGCTGGACGCAGTCCTCACCCATATAAGCGCCTTATTGGCTTTTATCTCATGGGGGATAGTGCCCATAATCCCCACGCTGGGCATGCGGGTTGGGGATCGCAGTTTGGTGGTAGAATTGTTCTGCTGGGGGCGCTGCTGCCCGCTCCCGGTGGATATCCCTTAGTCGCCTTTTACGACACCCGCGGGAAGATTTGGGGTGGTGCAAATTCTAAGACGGCACCACACGACACACGACATACAACGTTGTCCTAATGCGGGGTCCACTGTTACTTTATGTATTTTGCATGGCCTTTGAGGAAATAAATAAATGATGTATAAATATGAAGTACTTTATTTTTTCTTGGGATGATTAAACGCTTTGAAAATATATTATGCTAAGATGATGTGTTCATCTGAACTCGCATTTCATAACATGACGGCAATTAAATTGATAGCCTTAGCTATTTATAAAAATAAAATAAAACTTAATTGATCGGTAGTTAGGTATAAGTTGCTTTATACTAGTTTATACAGCTGTGTTTTCGCTATTACCAAGGACAAAAAAACAAAACAAAAGTAGGTAGTTTTAGTTAACCTTGTACTATTAACTACCGTTTTGTTAACTTTATATTTATACGAATTTTACTTAGGTACTTACAGAGTTTTTTAGGAAAAAAAGAACTTGTTCGTTTGCGTGTTTTTGCATTTTCTTTTGTTTTATTTGCACATTATGACTTAAAGGCGTTTGTTTTAGGCTGAGCGCAGACTTGAGTCACGACAGTTTTAAGACAGACTTTCCTCACATAGAAAGTCTGCCTTAAAACGGAAACAAAACTGTTTTGTCTCGCATCTTCATACATTTTGTAAAGCAATAGTCTGTCTTTAGTCTGTCTTAAAACTGTCGACTCAAGTCTGCGCTCAGCCTTACATAGCGCGGAAGATTCGATTTATTTCATACTCATACTTTTCCAGTTATGCAGAATTCGGAAAAAAAACCGTTAAAAAATTAATCGCCCGCACACGTTAAATCGATCCACTGAGCCTTTGCCAGGTTGTGTATCTTTACACACTTTAGGTACACACGCACACTATTTCCTTAAAATATTATCTACCATCTACATACTCTTTATGGGGGAGATATTAATCTAACTAGATAGCCGGGTAGTAACCGCACGTCCTTGAAAGCTAGGTACCGACATAAGGGGAGCTCACGAAGGAAGCCCAACGGCCCGCTCACGCAAAAAACAGTGTATCAGCGAGAGCAGGGAAACACACACCTGCAAATCCACACCATTACTAATGATCTTGTGAATGTCGAGGGGAATTTAACTTTTGCCGTCATAAAACAGTTTTCTAAGTCATTTTAGGACAAGAAAGATATGCCGATTTTCAATTAAATTCATTCGGTATTTTATTTTACAGATAGTAAGTAGTAAAAATACGTCAGTTATCTAAATCACAATACCTACTTACCTACCCCAGAGCTAGATCTTTACCTATAACTTCATTACGAACAAGAGACTCTTCATGGATCCTGATTTTGTGATTTTTCTTAATTAGCCTATATTTTTGCGGCTCGCTTAGCTCGACTTTTTTTTTTAATATTCGGCCATAGGTATACATAACTTTTTGAACACAAAATGTTTTCCAAATTTAATATATTTTTTTATAAAATTATTTACGCTTTATCAAATGTGTCAAACCGCTGGAATATTTTGCGCGACCACACTGGGTTTTTCTGGGAAGCGGTTATAAACCTAAATTTTACCGATTCTATGTGCAAGGTGAAACCCCGTAGTATTGCCAGTGTAATAAAATCTGGGATAGCAGACGGCAGACAGCGGGCTAGCAGAAGCGCTCGTTTCTCCCCGAAGGCCGCCCGGTTGGGCTTTGGAAATGTGTCACTATAACTCTATGCAATGCACTGATGCTTCCATGTAAGAGGGATATGGAATCTTAGAACATTCAACCTAAACATGGCAATCTTTTCTAGGTTTTGGAACCGTGGATATATAAACCATAAAACAGGAAATGAGATCCGATTTTGACCGAATCTAGAGTCGAGTTTCGTCTTTCGACGAGGAAGATTTCTGAAGGAATGTTTAGGAAAGTGATTCAACTATATCTATAATATAAAAATGAATCGCAAAATGTGTTGGTAAGCGCATAACTCAACAACGCCTGGACCGATTTCGCTAATTCTTTCTTTGTTGTGTTTGTTATTGTCAGGAGAAGGTTCTTATGAAAGAAAAAATTAAGAAAGTTGGAAACATAAATTTCCACGGGGGCGAAGCCGCGGGGCGCAGCTAGTAGTTAATATTAATTTGGCCCATTTCAGAAATTCGTGTAAATAATATTTTGTTTATAGGTACCTAGGTAGATACTGCTCGTATCAGCGTGCCAGACCTAAGAAGGTCCACGCAAAGAGGGTTGTTTATTACGTATCTGGGTAATAATTTTGAAGGTGATTTATTTATAATTTTAGTATCGGATCGCATCGGCACTGAAATTGTATTTATTTCTCGTTAACGGTTGAGATTTTCTCAAGGTATTTTAGTCTGGCCCTTTAGAAATCAATTAAAAGAACCATATTGAAGCGATCTTTCGTCCCGAATAAATAAAAGTAGGTCTGAGACTTGCTCATCCGGATTGAAAATAGAAGAAGGGGCGCGGGCGACAGCGAGTGCAAAAAGAGCGTAATCGACGCCACACATGGCCACAATTATACCAAGCTAGAAGGTATGAAGGTACATCTACATCCAACCTATCATCTCATGCATGACCTGACGTCAGTGTCTTCGAATTTAGATTTCTATATCTATATCTTACTATATATAATTCTTTCTTACTATATATAATTATTCTGTGAGTGTGTATGTCACTGAACTTCTCTCAAACGACTGGACCGATTTTGATGAAATTTTTTGTGCGATGTTCAAGGGGATCTGGGAATGGTTTAGATTCACAATTTTGTTTAATTAACGCGTGCGAAGCCGCGGGCAGAATCTAGTATGTATATAAAAATGAAACCCGTTTTCCTTGGTCACGGCATCACGCGTGAACGGCTGGACCGATTTCGCTAATTCTTTCTTTGTTGTGTTTGTTATTGTCAGGAGAAGGTTCTTATGAAAGAAAAAAATAAGAAAGTTGGAAACATAAATTTCCACGGGGGCGAAGCCGCGGGGCGCAGCTAGTTCTCGATAAAACTGACTGACTTTAAATAACAAAACCTCATAAAAGTATAAAAGCTCCGAATGTACCGAACAAAAGGTTTTGACCACCATGGTGAATTGGCATAATCAATGTTTGATTAGTTTGATCTACCTTTGATTAGTTAGTTAGCCTTAATTTTTAGTTTTTAAGACAAAGCCACTTTACACCGCACTCATTTTAATTTCTGTTTTGATTATTTGAACTTATTATTCGAAGGCCTTTTTACAGCCATTCGTTTACTTTATTGTTTTCTGATTATTATTACGATTTTTTTTTATTGTAGGTATCTAGCAATATTTTATTTTGTAGCAATTGACTTGACCAAGTGTTCCTTGCAACGAGTTCCTCGTGTATTTATGGTAAATAAATGATTTGATTGATTCAACTATGTATCTTGTTTTATTTATAAGAGATCCTTCCTAGAATTTGATTCTAAGAACTAAAGTCCTTGAAGACTATTGACAAACTTTTAAACTGATATGATCCCGTTACTCGAATGTTTTACGGTGCCTGTACTATTGACATAAGCTAATAATAGGTATTAAGACCTAAGCCTTATAGGTACCTATATTATGTACATGAGAACAAAATAAATTTATGACAAAATTAAAAATATTAAAAACCGCCGACATTTATTGGCTGAACAGATTTTCATGAAACATAGCTAAGAACACTCGGCATAAAATTATCTATGACACAAAAAAAACTAAACGAAAATCGGTTCATCCGTTTGGGAGCTACGATACCACAGACAGATACACTAATACACAGACAGACACGTCTAACTCTTTTTGCGTCGGGGGTTAAAAATGATAACTCCTGACAGGTGCTTACAATACTACATTAAAAAACCGTCGATAGATTTACAAAGTCCAATTCATTGATATGTGCATATTCAAACAATGGCTTAGTCCTTGAAAACATGAGAGACAACGTTGTACAAGACAAGTATTGAAGAATTTTTATTGTATTGCTTCTTGCCAGCGTTAGCATATTCTAGCTATTTTAAGCTCAAAATGATTTTGGGAACTTTTATATCGGACAAACAAACGTTTAATATTAAAAACCCCTGAAAAGCAAATGACTAGGACTTTCAAAAGCTTTGAGAGCGTTGGCTCTGCTTGGGTAAGTCCACCACAGTACTTTTTTAAACGACTTCAAAAAGAAGGAGGTTCTCAATTCGTCTGTATGTTTTTTACTGTAACTTTATCTTAGTACAAGTTGTCTCCAATACGGGTTATTCCAGTTTTCCCCCTTGAAATCCCCCTTGAGGGGGAAAACTGGAAGTCAAAAAAAAGAATTCCAGTTTTCCCCCTTGAAGATTAGCCTCAAGGGGGAAAACTGGAATTACTATCATTCAGGTCACAGCAATTTGCAGATGTAGGTAGTACCTATTTTCGGTGTTCCTTTTAGGTCCTTATCTAATTTCTCACTAAAAGCAAAGTAGAGCTGAGTACACTATAAAGCCGTTGTATATATTAATACACTACAGTAGTATATTAATACACTAGAGCATAATAATGATAACGTGCATCATTACAAATAGAAATTACATTAAAGTGTAGTGTGTAAAGAAGAAAAAAAGAGTAAGTTTATACGATAGCAACCCAACGAACAGCGGAAAAAACCGACCAAGAAATGTCCGTTTTTCTCCAAAACTTCCCTTTCTAAGACGTTTTAGGATTCGTTTTCATTAGACAACGACTCCAGATAGTAACAGTTTTAATTTTCAATGGAACTTAGCGCGCAATGTTTCAAAACTGTCAAAATCCAAACATGCAGTCTTTGAATTGGAAAACAAATTGCACATAAATGCCTTACCTGCTGGGCTATGCAGATTCTCCGCTACCGAGACATCGACTCGGAATCTGACACAGGTTCGCGCGAAATTCAAATATTTTAGCGGTTTTTAATATTCTCTGCGTTCTGCAAGGAATTAAACTGCCAGAAAAGTAGTTTTCCACAAATTGTAGACCATTTTCCATAAACTAAACATGGGTTCATGGAAAATGGACAATACAGTATGATATAATGTAGCATTTGGTAAAATCAACATATTAATGTTGATTTTTAGTAATAAAACTCTTATATTATTAATAATTCCAAAAGTAGCACTAAATCGAAATTTGTTAAAACATGGGTTCATAGGCAATGTTTTATTATTTAAGGAAAAATACTTGTCTGGTAGTTCAATTCCTCGTAGAACGCAGAAAATATTAAAAACCGCTAAAAGATTTGAATTTCGCGCGAATTTGTGTCAGATTCCGAGTCGATGACTCGGTAACGGAGAGTCTGCATAGCCCAGCAGGCATAAGCTAAATAAGCTCGACGTGCAATTTGTTTCCCAATTCAAAGACTGCATGTTTGGATTTTGACAGTTTTGAAAGAAACATTGCGCGCTAAGTTCTATTGAAAATTAAAACTGTTACTATCCGGAGTCGTTGTCTACTGAAAACGAATCCTAAAACGTCTTGGAAAGGGAATTTTTGGAGAAAAGCGGACATTTCTTGGTCGGTTTTTTCCGCTGTTCGTTGGGTTGCTATCGTATAAACTTACCCTGTTTTTCCTTCTTTACACACTAAACTTTAATGTAATTTATATTTCTAGTGTGGAGAGTCTGAATAGCCCAGCTGAGCCTGGCTTAAACCTGAGGCAAGCTAGATCATTATGTCCTTTAGTAGGGCAGGTCTAGGTACCTAAGCCTAAACATAACGCTGATCTTAATTCTAGCTTGAAGGTAAACTCCTGCGCAAGTGAATGTCGGACGTGTAATGATGACAACGCAAATAATAATTATTTGTAAATCCGTTTTGGTAAAGGTGTTCCTATCAGATACAGTCTGCCTAGTATCTTATCCAATGAAGCAAAAGCAAAAGATTTTGAGAAAATACAGAGTCAGGCTTATTAAGCTAGGTAGTATTTGAATTTTGTCTGGTAAGAAGTCGACAGTTTTTGTGATAAGAACTCGGCTCTACTTTTTGTTTTTTGCGAGCAATAAGATACTTTAGGCCTAAAAGGAACACTGAATATCTATCTACAAGATCGACAGCTGATCAGTCGTCTACAGATTGACTGCAGCTGTGACCGCTCATACATAGGGCAAACTAAAAGAACCATTGCGGAACGGGTGAAAGAGCTCATATCAGCGGTCAAAAATAGGCAAATCAACAAGTCGGCGATAGCGGAACACCTGCTAGACTCAGGAAGCAACCACTAGATTGAGCATGTAGCCCAAAGATAAATAATCATTAACTAGGTACCTAAGGTACCTAACTACCTACTACCCACAAACAAGAATGTTACCACTTACGAAATAATTTAAATTAGGCTAGTGTTCCAAAACTTATAGAACACTTTATAAGGCCACATCACGTGAGAATGTAAACCAAACAACTAAATAAATACCTAAACAAATAAAAACTTCTCGTAGAAAATTCTTAAACTTTTAAGTTCTTTTTCATTGAAACGAAACTAAACCGGAGCCGTCAATATGCAATAAATTTCCCAACCCAGACAATGCCTCAGACTAGGTATTTTTAGAACAACTTGTTTCACAGGACAGAGGAAACCTTGAAAACTCCCAAAGTTCGTAATTAAGTGAAACAGTCGAGGAGCAAGTTTGTTTCCGACTTACTCACGTTCACGTGACGTTCACGAGATTTAGGCACAGGAATAACTAGGTAATTACTTAGTACTGCTTAGTTGGCTTAGCTATTCTTAAAAACAGTTCTGTTACCACATTTCACCCGCGCATTATCCTACCCGCGTGGTGACTATCTGGCGCACCGCACCGCACCGCACGCAACGAACATCAGTATTGCCATTTGCCATACAGCGGGGCAATGCAGTGCAGCTATCGTCTTGGGACTTGGGGACGCTTGCGACTATGATAATGTATCAGTTTAACTACCTGTAGATTATTTGAAACAGTCTGCAGTTAGCTCAACTGTCTTTCGTAATTTGACGAACTCATTATGAATGTACATTGATTATAATGTTTTAAGAAAGTACCTATATCTCTGTCATAATACTCGTAAGTAGGTACTTAGATCTCAGTTAACATTTATAATAGCCCTAGACCTCAAACTTCTCGAAGGTCCTCGAAGTTTAAAAATAACCTTGGTAAAGTAGCTTTTATCAAAAGCTTTTTATAGCATACATACTGTAAATGAAGAAGAAATAAGAACCGAAAATGTTGATGTAAAATCTAGTAAAAAGAAAACGTCATCGCATGCCTCAAAAAATAACACTAAAATGTGTGGTAATAATAAGAATTCGATGAAACATGAAACACTGAAAAGTAAGAAATCTGAAAACTGTACATTGACACCAGACATTTTATATAAAAAAAGTGATGGTAACTCAAACAGAACAAGTAGTGAACCTAAAGAAATGGGTCGCAGTCCCTTTATTATCAACAGAGTTGAACAAAAAAAAATGCAAAAAATGTTAATTTTATGTGACATGTATGGTAAATCAATCGCTGAATACGTGAAAAGAACAAATGACCAATACGAATCCATTTTATCCATCTGTAAGCCCGGTGCCCCTATCGGAGAGCTTGTAAATAATTTTCAGGCACTCACAAAAGACCTATCACAAGGAGATGATGTCATCATCATTGCGTCCGACTACCACAATTATAACATAGAGAGTGTTAAGTACGTTAAACAGGTATGTTCAAGTCAAAAGTTAAAACTTCAAATAACCACCTTACCATACCGTTATGTGAGAAACCGTGGTAACGATTTGTTTAATGAAATGATCTATCGGAAAAATATTGAGCTCTGTAAAATAGCAAACCATTCACCAGGAATGACTGTAATTGACATTAACCTATTTCAAAATAGGTTCCTAGCATCTAAGCACCTAATCACAAGGTTATTTTGTAGGTACTTATGTAAACATATTGTACATAATTCTTGCGTGAAATTCACTCACATATGTGAAAATGTAATTGTTATAAAAGATTGTGAAATACCACACTCTACTAAGAATATTACAGACACTACCATGGATACCATAGATATTACTTCAGAATGTGATCTCAGCAACACTGTAGTTGTTTCTAACTCTTTTTTAGAAAAACCCCAGGGGGACCTAGCGGTGACATAAATGATTTTAAAATGATGCATGAAAATTTTTGTAGTCTCTCCCCAGATACTTTCCATGTGAATAAAAATAGCCCACCAAAACCTGATAAGTGTAAATGTAAATGTATGACTAAGCCGACGAATAAAATCTTAACAATCTTAAATCAAAATGTTAATAGAATTAAAAATAAAACCAAAAAATTAGAATGTGAATTGCAACTTAATAATTATAAATTTGATATTTTATGTTTCACTGAACACTTTTTAAATCTGGATGACATACTTAATATAAATATTTTAAACTACAAATTAGTTAGTCATTATGGTAGGTCGTCTAAAGAGGGGGGCGGTGTATGTATTTACAGTGAACAGTCGCTGTTAGTCATTGAAAGAATGGAATTTGTCAATCTATCTATCCAATCCCACTGTGAAATATGTGCTATTGAGTGTATAAAACTGGGCGTGATTATTGTATGTTTGTATAGGCCTCCCTCGGGCGACTTTGACATTTTCTTTGCAAAATTGAATAAAATAACAGACATTTTAAATACATTAAATAAACAAATAATTATTGTCGGGGATATGAACCTGAATTTACTAGTTAAAACTAAATACACTAAACAGCTGACTGACTTCTTAAAATCTGTAGGATTGAAGTCTATTGTAAAATTTCCGACTAGGATATCAACTATACAATCATGCATAGATCACGCCTACACTAACCTACACATCACTTCGAGCATCACTTCAAAGTTAATCGATCTCAACATCTCCGACCATCACGGAGTAGTGCTAACCGTTGCGTTACCTAACAAATTTGAATCGAATCCTGTGAGCTACAAGCGAGTGTATACTGATATTAAAATAGATGACTTTATAAATAATATCTCCTTGCATGATTGGGAATCTGTATTGAACAAAACCCAATGCCCCAGCGTCACCTTTGACAATGTATGTAGAATTATTAAGCACTTTTTTGACATTCACTTCCCGTTGAAGAAATATCCAATTCGCAATAATGTAAAAGTGTGGATCAGCGATCGCGCTGTCGAATTAAGTAGACAAATCACCGCCACTAAATATCTCTTGACAGACAGACAAAATGATAAATCGTGCTTAGAACAAAAACTAGCATACTTAGAAACGGAATACTCCTTAGAAATTACATCTGCTCGTAGGCAGTTTATTAATAAGACAATTGCTAAATCTGAAAATATTTGTCGCGGCGTCTGGCAGATAATAGCATCAGAAACTGGTCATAATAATAAATGCAGTGCTCTGGATGCACTTGTCAGTCGTGCTCCAGGCAATTGCGATTGCGAGCGTTCCGAAAACACTGCTGGTCAATTAAATCTATTTTATGTAAACGCCAACAAAAACTCCAACATTTCGCCGTGCATAGTTAAGTCTATGATCTACCTATGTACGTTCGTACACAAACGCACGACAGAGTATTTCTGCGAACCGTTCACCCTAACAGAGGTCATAAAAACTATCAAAAATATAAAACGCAAAAACTCTAAGGACGTTAATGACATGACCACACGGACATTTGACTACCTACCACCGTTTATGTATGACATTTTGTGTAAACTTTTCAACCAGTGCCTTCAAGCTGGTGTATTCCCAAACACCCTGAAGCTAGTAAAAGTGCAACCGATCTACAAAGGAAAGGGTGAAATGACGGAATGCAAAAACTTTCGGCCTATATCTCTCATTCCAATAATAGCTAAAATTCTCGAAAAACTTATGAGCAACAGATTAATGTCTTTTTTCAATGAATTTAGCTTACTTAACCCGCAACAGTATGCCTATCAGCCGGGAAGATCTACGGTAGATGCGACACGTGACGTAGTGCATAAAGTGATGAGTAAGTTAGACCTAGGACAACACACAGCGGCGATCTTTTGCGACCTATCACGCGCATTTGAACTAGTTGATCACAAGCTCCTCCTCGCCAAACTTGAACACTACGGAGTGAACGGCCCTTTTCTAAGGATGATTACCTGCTTTCTATCGAACCGAGAACAAATAACATCTGTACATGACAAAAAATCGGACACTCTGACTCTAGATAGCATAGCCGTTCCCCAGGGCTCGATTATGGGAAACAACTTATTTCTAATCCTAATTAACGACCTAACGGTAGCCTCCACGCAAGCGGAATATGTCATGTATGCGGACGATGGATGTCTAGTAATATCTGCGGAATCCCGTAGCCTTCTTAACGCAAAGGTCAATCATGTGATCGAAAAAGTAGCTGAATGGTTCTCCGCGAATGGAATGGCACTGAACATAGAAAAAACAAATATTGTCCACTTCTATTTAGGCGCAGACAAAAACAAAGGCCAACTCGATGTAGTTTGCAATGGACTTAAGGTTCCCATCGTCGAGTCTGTTAAGTACCTGGGTTTCACTCTAGATCAAAAACTAACTTGGGAACCCCATATAGATATAACCTGTAAAAAGCTATCTTCTGCGTGCTTTGCACTGTCCCGCCTATATGGAAGCCTTGACTTGGATAATACGCAAATGGCGTATCACGGTTATTTTCATTCTGTATTGACGTACGGAGTAGAATTTTTTGGACAAGCGGCGGAACGTATAAGACCGTTCCGTCTTCAGAAACGCGCAATCAGAATCCTGTGCGGTGTAGAATGGGACCATCCCGCTCGGGAACTCTTTAAAGAAACTAAAATACTAACGTTACCAAGCGAGTTTATTCTCCAAGCGGCCAAATTTGTCAGAAGTCATCTTAAGGAGTTCCCGACGCGGGCTGAAGCCCACCACTACCACACTAGACATCGTCATCGATTAACGCTACCCAAAATAAGATTAGCGAAAGCACAACACAAAATTGACTACATAGGAGTTAAAATCTACAATAATCTACCGGACTCTATAACTAGTGCCGCGTCGACTGCAATATTTACGGACAAACTGAAGAGAATCCTAGTGGACAGGGCATACTACAGCTTAGAAGAGTTCTTCGATGACAAATTTGTTGACGCCGATGTCGTAGATCCACACTTACAATTATAAAAATATTTAAACACTATTGGTAAGATTACCAAGGACAATTATTTGTACTTAGTTTTTACATTATTCTGTACCTAGCTAAGTTAGTTTGACGTGTAAGAACATTTTCTTATAAATAAATAACTGAACTGAACTGAACTGAACTATAATCTAGGTACAAAAGTATTTTCAGTGAGATAGTGACTTTGTAAGTTAATAACTACCGATACTTTAACTGTTCTTTGTATTTTAATGTTATTTTGTAGGTCTATGTTTATTTATTTTGAGTCATGTTAATTTTACATTCTTTTTCACTATTTTGTTTGTATTGTTGTTGTAGTTACTGCACGTCCCGTTGGATAAACTGTAAAACTTGTACCATTATTTTTCTAATACCAAATTGTACGGACAGTTTACAATAAAACAAAATAGGTAATAAATACTTAGGTATTTACTAGTTAGCTAGTACATACATTATGTGGTGGGTCTAATGGTTTTTATTTTTGAATATTTGGTAGAGTAGCTCTGCACTTTTCATGAGAAGATAAGTAAGTACCTATAACAACTCTATCAATTATCATGTAATATACAGGTATACATGGTAATAAAGCCATCTGGGGAGCCATTGGCGGATACAGGGGGGGGGCCATGGGGGCCATGGCCCCCCCCCCAAAGACCCAAGAATTCCATACTTTCGAGTCATTATTTCGATTCAATTCAGGTGCAGTTTTACACGGCATACCTATTCATCGGTAGGTCAGTTATGTATCAGGAACCAGAAATTATCTTCTTTATGTAGGTATCTAAAACCTAAGTTTACAACAGGTGAATTTGTACACTAATTTTTACATTCTTGGGTTGAATTTCTAAAAACGCTAAACACGTAATTTTCCATCAATCAATAGGCTAAATACTTACCTACCAATTTTCATGGCTTTAACTACAAAACTAAGTAATTTACAAAAATACTGAAGCACGTCTTATTTTATTTACTGACCGAAAAGCTAACTACTTAGACCTGGGTATCAAATTTTATAGATTTAACTGGAAGTTAAATCAAAAAGATTCGCCAAAAATTACCGAATCTCTTTATAAACTAGAAACCATTTTCTATCTTCTTAGAGCAACCATTCTCAAAGTATGCTCCGCGGAGCCCCGGGGCTCTGCGACAATACTGATCATAAATAAAAAAAATATAGGTTTCGTTCCAAAACAAGGTTGCAGAGAAACTTTTACATAATACGATAAATTAAGTTATATGACAGTCAATAATCATATTAATTTTGAGTTTTTTAAGTAGGTACCTACATCTTTGTAATTATTCGAACTGCGAGGCGCATAGTGGTACACGGAACAATCCTACTTCTCTACAACATAATTTTCTTGCTCCTAGGAAGCGAAAGAACACAGCGCGAGAGCGCCGATATTCCTGAGTAGGTCCAACTAGATGTGTAAATAATTTTTAGAAATTTCACCACTAGTACAGAATTAATTTCGTTTATTTATAACTAGCTTCAGCCCGCGGCTTAGTAAGTGCTTTTCAGGTAGCTCATGTCCGGGATACCGTTTAGCTCCCTGTCAAATTTTATTGAGACCCGTTTAGCCGTTTAAGTGTGAAAGGTAACAGATAGGCAGACAGACAGAGTTACTTTCGAATTTGTAATATTAGTATGGATACGTCCTTTTTTCCCGCTACGTTACGCGGCTCGCTACGCTCGCCTTTGTTTTTGCTTTGGCTTTTTTCTCTTCCTCAAATTTTTCCACCGCCGCTAGTCTCAATAATTTTCGCGTCTTGCACCGCTCGTCAGCGTCGTTATACCGTATTTTCTTCTTTTTCCATCACAAATTTCCCAATCGTCTTTAAAAGTCTTCAAAATTTGCGAGGCTCGCTCCGCTCGCCGTTTTGATGTCGTCCTTGATTTCTTTTCTCAAAAATTTCGCAATCGTCTCTAAAACAAGTTTGAAAATTTCGAGGCTCGCTCCGCTCGCCTATTTTATATGTATATGTTTTTCTTTCACAAATGTCCCAATCGGCGCTAGAAAGTCTTTTGAATTTTCGAGGCTCGCTCCGCTCGACACGGCGTTTTTATATCGTCTTTTCTTCCATTTCACTCACAAATGTCCAAAAGTTGGCAAAAAAATTGGTTGTCTCTAAAGTCGGTTTACTGACGATAGTTGAACGTGACAACGCAGACGCATCGCTCACTCAAGTAGGAGAGAGACGGATGTCGAGCGCTCTCGCTTGCACTTCAAGCCTTACATGGAACGCCTCAGAGCGAGGTAACGCCGCATGACGTCATGTATTTTCGTGCGTGCAGCCGGCTCTATCGAATTATAAGACGTTGTCACGTCAAAAAACTTTAAAAAAACTTGAGAGGTGTCAAGAGACACCCGGATGGAACGAAGTTCCTCTCGATTAATAGTGGGCGTAAAGACTTTGTAATCGCCTAAATATTATTCTTGCAGTTTTGATAAGATTGTTCGGAGGGAGAGCGATTCTAATTTTTGTGCAAACCTAATGTCATTCGCGATGACAGCTGCCTATCATAAACGCTACAGTGACAGTTCTACACTTTGACACTGACTTAATATTGTGTTTACTTTCCAACAAATGTTAGGATATATTTTTTCTGTGGCAATATATTTGTTCTGTGGCAAAAAGTGTCGCTCCAATTTTCGTTACAATTTTTTCCGTCTAGCCCCCTTTCACAACGTGCGATAAGGAACTTCGTTCCAAAACTTTCAAGGCTCCTTCTGCTCGCCGTTTTAAATCGTCTTTTCTTTTGCAAATTTCCCAATCGTCGTCGCCTAAAACTTTAAAATTTTCGAGGCTCGCTCCGTTCGCCGTTTTTAGATAATTTTTTCTTCCTTATCACTCACGGATTTCAAAAAGTCACAAAAAATCTTAAAACCTTTCGTAGCTCCTTCTGCTTGCCGTTTTTTTATCGTCTTTTCTTTCGCTAATTTTCCGATCGGCGCTAAGACTTTCAAATTTTCGAAGTTGTTATAATTATTCGCTCCGTTCGCCGTTTTTATATCGTCTTTTCTTCTCATTTTCTCACAAATTTCGCAAACGTCACTAAAACAAATTTGAAAATTTTGAGGCTCGCTCCGCTCGCCTAATTTATATATAGTCTTTCCTTTCACAGGTCCCAGTCGGTGCTAAAACGTCTTAAATTTTCGAGACTCACTCCGCTCGCTGCGCCGTTTTTTTATCGTCTTTTCTTCCTTTTCACTCACAAATTTCCAAAAATTTGAAAAAAATCTTTAAAAATGTCGAGGCTTCTTCTGCTTACCGTTTTCATATCGTCTCTTCTTTCGCAAATTTCCCAATATCGCTGTCTTTAAAATTTTCGAGGCTCGCTCTGTTCGCTGTTTTTGTATTGTCTTTTCCTTCTTTTCGCTCACAAATTTCCCAATCGTCGCTAAAAAATCTTAAAAATTTCGAGGCTTGCTTATCTTATATCTTTTGTCTTTTCTTTACTAATATCCCAATGTTCGCTAAAAAGTCTTTGAAGTTTTCGAGGCTCGCTCTGCTCTCCTTTTTTTCATTTATACAACGCCAAAAGGGTTGCGTCAATAAAAGAGTTTGAGAAACGCTACCTTAGAGAATTATTTTTTTTCGACGCCGCCGCTCCGCCTCTTCCGCCACCCGCGCGTGACTTTGTGATTTATTTTTTAAAATTGCTTATAAAAACCTTATTTTTTTGTTAACTTGTGATTTTAACCCATACTCTGAACTTTGTCAAAATGGCCCCCCCCAAAATGAAATCCTGGATCCGCCCCTGTGGGGAGCTCGTGACTCCCATCAAATTAAAGAATAATATAGTAATTATTGTAATAGTAGGCTTCGTGACATTGTTTTTCCTGACGAGTTAAGACAGTGTTCTTTTCAAAATGGTATTTGTGACAGCAGTGACCACAATAAAATTATTGATACTTTATATAATCATATTATTAGTGTTCTTTCTGAGGCGGCTATTATTCCGTGTATAAGTAAGAAGCGTACCTATTAATAAAAAGAAGGTAGTAGGGTAGAATCTACATTTTAGTTCAGCTCACAGGGAGGCAAGAAGAAGTTTTAAAAATTGGTTAGAATATGGTAAGCTCGGAGAGATTTATGAATGAATTTTAAGTTCTCGTAAAAAAATTAAAGCTAAACTAAAGTAGTGTGTTAAAAATCAGAATCAGATTAAAATGGACATTATTGCTAAAAATCACCAGAAAAAAGATTTTTCTAAATTTTGGAAAAGTGTTTAATTTAAATTCAATGCCAAGCCTTCCGGTTAGCGTGGATGGCGCTAGTGACCACAAGCGAATAGCTAATATTTTTATGCAGCATTTAAAAATACAAGCATTACCCCTAAATAGTAAAACAGCCTCTACTGCTGGTGTGAAGGTTTCGGATCTAGTACTCCAAGCACCGAGAACAAACTACGGAAAGAAGAACATACTATACGAGGGAGCCGACCTTTACAATAAATTACCAAACTACATCAAAGAAGGTAAACTCATCTAATTTATTTAAAAAGAAACTTAAAAACCATATTTCACAAGACTTTTCTGAATTTAAGAACGTACAACACAAAACACATTAAAATATACTAAAATCAAATTATTTTTAAATCTATCAAATACCTACAACAGTTAACCTACTAACATAAATAACTAACCATATTGTCCAAATCATACCACTTACCAATAACCTAACTCTCAAAGCAACTGCTAATCGATACGTAATAGAACCGCCCTCGAGCAACTGCCATTGTTAAACTTGCATCGTTTTAGTTAAACTGACGTAACAATAAACCGATCTACCCGCTTTTACATAGCTATTGTTGTACCTACGCAAATTGAATCTGGTTTCCATATAATGTTAGAATCTAAGTAAGTACTTATATTAATATTGTTTTTTTTCGTGTAGCTTAAATAAAAAGAGTAACAGTAGTATCAATAAAACCATCACCTTATTTAGTTACATCCTGTTAGATATATAAGTCCGCTCTGCATGTTTAATTATGATTACTTACTGTATTTATCTTTATGTGAATATGTTATATTCTTTTGAGAAATAAATTTCTAAAACCGTAAATGTGGCACCAATCAACCGGGTGTTGTCGGCGAGTTCGGTGTGTAGACGTGGACATCAGAATTGGGTGCTCTGAGGAAGGCACACATTCGCAAAGGGATGAGGGGCACAGGACAGCACCGAGCTGGAGAGGACCAGCCCGGCAATGAAGTCTTACTCGTATGATGTGATGTGGCATGCGTCAGACAGAAGGCGTCAGATTTGTCGAGTCTTGAGTCACCCGAGTGGCTCTTTTCTCGCAGTTTTGTATAAAATACAAATCCTTAATTTAGTCCTTATCTTAAGTCCTAGATTAAGATATATTGCCATATCCTACCTGACAGGGTACATTAATACTTACAAATCTATGTAATATTTTTGTTTCGCAATAAAAATACTGAATACTAAGTTTCGGTCCGTAGGTATAACCGCAAAGTTGGCAGGACCGGAGGATGGGAAGGTGAAGAGACTGATCGTGGACAACATTCTTGATCGATAGATTTTCAAAATTAATGTTTATAGCATGGTCCGTCGTTATAGGCCGAGTGACTAACTAACCTATACTTTCCTGTCGTCCAATCAAATCAACTCTAATAAACAACATAATAAAATTAATAAAACTTAATAAGCGGTGGTTTTCAACTTTATTGACCAGTTACGATTATCAATCAATAACTGAGTTTATAAAATATAGGTATCAATCAACCAATTTAGGAGGAACTATTAAATAATCTGCATTTTTATCGGTAATTCGTTCCAGATGGTCTTAGTGTGAATAGTATGGGAACTTCCTTGTTATGTAGGTACCTTACCTACTCTACCGAAATTTTAATGAGAAACCAAAACTCAATGTTTCTAAGGTATCTTTTCACGCTAAATAAATTTATGGACAGATTTTTATTAAATAAAATTATTTTCAAAATACTATTTTAAAAAACCGTACCGCGACTGCACTTTAAAATACATATCAGTCAGTAGTGGAATAAAGAAACCCACATATATGAACCCTGAAAACACCTACACTTCTTCAAGGGTCTGTACTGCATAAGAATTTTATATACTTAGTTAGGTATTTGGTTTTTTATTATTATAAGAAAATCCTACTATCCTACTAATATTAAAAAGCCGAAAGTTTTTGGAATCTGAATTGTTGTTACCTAGGATCTCCAGAGCTACTGAGCACATCAAAATGAAATTTGGCGTACGCTTAAAACAAAGCCTAACATAGATAAAAGGCTACTTATTATACGCATGCCGGCATGCGAAGCCGCGGGCAGAAGCTAGTTAAGTATAAATATAAAGATGGCCAGTTAAAAGTTTTTCACAAATAGTATAAAATAGCATTGAAGATAATAAGTAAAGAATAAACGGCGAGCGTATGTACTTTAATCCTGTGAAAGATATTTTAAAACCGAATTTTATACCAATACTCAGATACGCGAAGCCGCGGGCAGATGCTAGCTTATCCTCATAAAGAAGACAGACGTTTCAAAAGTTGTCTGGGGCTGTTTCCTTCACAAAATCAATGGCGGCAGACAGACATAGGGTTACAAAATCCAATATAACTTGTTTCATACCCTTACCCCTTGTCTGCAAAGGGGCTAACTTTACCAGTGAATATTAAACTGATTGTAAGGGATCTTTTGAAATTGAGATGAATAAAAATTATAGCTGGACTATATAGCTGGACAATGCACACAGAATCTGTGTAGGGTAGGTGCACCCGTTCGCCGACCAGCCCCTCTTGTCGGCCATTGCGGTGTAGGCACTTATTAAATTTATTTTATTAGAAGTGTCGATTACAATTTCTAAACGAAATCAAGTTCATCGCCTATTCAAATAGTTACACTCTTATCTAGTAACCTTGTCAAGCGCGTAAACACACCCTGTAATTTAAAAAAAAAAGTTAAATTTTGCAGTTGCGACGGAACTGTCAGCTTCTCGGATTTTTAACAAAAAAAATAGTGGCGCGTGTTTCAGTGGAAGACAAGTATGTCAAGTTTTATCGATGTACCCATTGTCATGAGTTGTTTTTCCACTATGGGAATACTTATTTTACGTATTAAGATACGAATATTTATGTTTTTGTATTGAATTACTTAAAAATTGGGGTGGCCGGATAATGGAACTTGAAACTCACATAAAATTTACATGTCGGCCGGGGGGGCCGAAAGAGAGTACGAATGGACCCAGAATACTGTGGTCTTATTCTGTTACTTATCAGGATGTTATTAGAGTATATTTGCATCGTGTTGACTAATGTCGACCGAAGGAATCTAAATTTCGTTTTTCGGCCCCCGTTTTACTGTTATTCATACGAAATTTTGCCATCGGTTTATGTGCGGCCGAGAACGGCATCATGCTTAGAATTGTGGTTTCGTTTTCGGCCAACTTTAATTAGTTCGTATAAATGAGGTGGCCGGATGTTAAAACTAGTTTTCTTTTTCGGCCAATTCGCTTTAGATAAGATATATTTGCTAAAAATTGGACACTTTTGTAACGGAGAAAAATAATTCACTTCGAAAAAAATTATATTAAGAACCTGGCTAAGAAGTGAGATGGGTCTTTAATTTTTGAAGAAGGTGTTATCGTATCTTCCTTTAATAATAGAACCACCAAGGTCCCGAAGCATGCCTTTGTAGTTTTCCCGCAATGAAGGACGGAATTTAAAGGGATCTGTACATCCTGTACAACTAGGGCTCCTCCTGCCTTCAGGAGTTCTGAAGTATTTTAGTCCTCACCGGTGGCTTTATTGTTATAATAAGCCGTCTTACAAGTAACTCGATTTGGTCCTGACCTAAAAAATAATAATAAATAATGCTGGCCAATCCATCATTTAACCCCTAGGTAAGCAGAGCTTGTATTATGGATAGGTACTGGTAACTGGCAGTACGTCGGTATAGTGGCGTTTCAGGGTGGCTCTAGAATCACGATCATCTTGTTGAGTTAAGGACTAGGAACATTGCTGAGTGAATACTTTGGACCCTCGGTTTCGCTCTATTGCCTTTTTTAAAGCGTGTGTTGGATTGGAGCTTCGAAGGCATCGTACCATCTTCGCATTCTGCTTTTTAAGGTCTGACCTCTGACGAAGTCACTTAGGTGGTCTTGGTTTTTCGTCTTTTTGTCACTGGCCCAAGAGTCTCTTCCGAGATTTTAGACTTCATGCCAGTGCACTGCTTTTGTCAGCTCTTAATACCCTCATTTCTCAGCGTTTTGACCAGATTGTGTAGGTTCTTGAGAGTATGTCGGCGCCTTTGGTCTTTCAAGGCAAAAACCTATCGTCAAAAGGCTTCTGGATATTCTCGGTGCCCACCATTATTTGGATTCGATAATGTCAGAGCTTGGACCTCAACGTACGGTTTTGTTCAAGCTTCAGGTTGATGTTGAGAGCATCGAAACAGTCGGTGACCAGATCTGGTACTGAACCTGTTGATAACTAAGACATCTCTGAATTCATGCCGAATAAAAGTGAGACCTCAAGTCTGCTTCGACCGTACGCTCCGATATAATTTATGAAAGCCTCGGTACCCCACGGCTTCAGAGTCACAAGTCATGACTCCAAAGGAAGCAAATCAATATCTCTGTCAATACCTGAATATTGTGCCCTGAGACGGTTACGAACGCTTTGTGAAACATACGCAGAGGCCCATGGACTCGAATCGCTTCTCTTCAAAGCAGGTACGAAGAGCTACTCTGTTCTGTGTACCTCCGGTTTCGCTTTACGGTACTCCTCTTAGTTGGGTCAAATATTTAAATACCTGGGTCACTGAGGAATGTCTGACAATGTGGATGTTGAAAGGGAGCGTAGGGCGTTGTCGGTGAGGTGTAATATGGTGGCTGGCATGCATGCGGCATGATTCGCATGTTCCACAACGCCAGTCAAAATAACACTCTTTAAGGCGTCTTTTACTTCTTTTTACACGTGCCAGTGGGCCAGATATACACAAAAAGCCTACAATGCCTTACGCGTCCAGTACAATAACGGCTCAGGATGTTTTTGGGGCTGCCGCGGTACTGTAGCGCATCAGGGATGTTCGCAGACGCGCACGTTGATGAGTTCCACGTAATTATGCGCAAGCGGGTCGCATCCCTGGTAGGCCACATGCGCCGCAGCTCCAATAGCCTGCTGGTCGCCGTGGCGCTGGACCTCCACTCCAGTATCATGGGCCACTGGATGATGATGCTGAAACCGGTATCATCGCTGGTGGCTCAATGATCTATGTATCTAGGCCGCCGCGCCGGCCAGGCTAGGTTAGTGCTAGGCTTTATTTTATTTTATTTGTGTTTTTGTATTTGTTCTTGCACCCAACCAAAGACATACCTATTGCGTTAGGGAATGTGGCAGGATCTAATAATGTGCCAGTATAATATGAAGAAAGCTCTTACAATCAATATCCTGACTCCTATTTGGACTGGCCAGGAGACGGGCACGATCTGCAGAAATTGATCGCGTTTGTAACAGATG
Source organism: Eupithecia subfuscata (assembly GCA_963564075.1). Taxonomy (NCBI): domain Eukaryota; kingdom Metazoa; phylum Arthropoda; class Insecta; order Lepidoptera; family Geometridae; genus Eupithecia; species Eupithecia subfuscata. Next base: position 1,378,064 of record OY751116.1, on the reverse strand, counting down.
ATTCCGTGCGATCTGCAGAGCTTAAGCACGTTTGTAAAATCAAATCAAGTTAATATGTTAGACAAAATTCATGTTTGAGTATGATGAGATATTGAGATCATGTTGATTCTACAATATAATATCACTGGGACAACTTTTCTGATCAAAAAACATGAAAACTATGTCATTATTTTAGAATTTTGTTCCATAAAAACCTTTAAAATTAGCGGCCGAAATTGGGTTCAGGTCCGGTCGAATACTAAATTTTGTGGCCGAAAACTGAAGTTTTACTCATTTTCGACTAATTCTTTTTTTATAAAATAACTATAAGGTTTTACTATAAAACTCTTCTATTATATAAAACTCAAATATCTAGACTACCGATTAATACCCTTTTGAACTAGACTGACAAGTTGGCAATATTTTTTCTGGGACCTTAAAGTTGGAACTTCGCTAATCGGTCGATAACTAGTGCAACGACCCTATACAGATTTATCTTTACTCCTATAGATAGGGATAAATCGTAAGGTACACCTGCCATAAGGTGGGCTGTTGGTAGGGTTGCCACCTTTTTTTTGAGCAAATAGAGTATACTGGTAGAGGGATAAAAAAGTACGCCATGAAAAAATATAGTACTAGTACTTTGATAATTTTGAGCGGTAGTTGTCCGTAATGGCGAGCAAACAAACCTAAAAGATATTTTTCTTAGTCTTAAATTTTTTTCAGACTTTAGTGGCAATTGGCCAAAATGGCAAAAAAACATAAAAATTATATTGATAAGGACAAGCTGATAGCGCTGCGAAAAAAAATCAGACTTCGTAGTAGCTGATGCTTAAAATGGAATAATCTAAAGGTTTCTTCGCCGCTTCTTTATTTTAGTCTACATACATACACCTTTACTTTATTTCCATGTTTAATTTTATAATTTGACCTTTTTTAAGTGTACATTTATTGTATTTATGGAAATAAAGAGTTTTTGATTTTGAACGTTTATTAAAGTAAACATTAAAATGAAAAGTCAAATAAAGTATTTTTGCGTACTTTATTGTGTTCATAAAGTATACAGTAAAGTACGTTAGCCCGAAATAACTAAAGTTCAATACGTTATTATAGAGTACGGGTGGCAACCCTAGCTATAGGCTTTTTGAATAGGCGTAAGTTCCTTTATTAACTAGAGGAAAGCAAACGAGAGAGAGTTTTACAAAGGTGGAATTGTTTGATTTTGTCACCTTTAAACATTAGATTATTGCCACGCTTTTTATTCATTTGTTCGGTCTAGTTACCGAGTGAATAAAGGTCGTCGCAGATCAAAGTCACCACTACAGCCAGCACACAGCACAAAAAATTTCATTTAAATATGGGCTTTAACTCAATATTTTAACTCGTTATATTTAGATGCAATGACAGACAGCTCGCGTGCCACTCGCTTGAAGCTTGAGGAAGCCATTTTATCACTGTAAAATTACCGATTTCAAGCCCGGAAGTGGTATTAGCTTTACTGTTTTATGGGAAATAAGTTTAACGTCTGTGTATCTGTGGTATCGGATTTTAGCATGTCTTAATCGTAAATGACGAATTTTTTTCAGAATTTCATGGAAAACTGTCAAAAAATCGCAACTTAAGATGTGCTTATTATATCTGAGTTGCGCTTGAGTACCTATTCGGGAGTTGACTTGACAGTGTTCCTTGTGATCCTATGGTATTAATAAATACATTTAATTGAATTGAATTGTAGTACTCGTATGTCTCGTCTCTGCTTTATATTGGCGTTTACTACAGTAGGTACCTCACATATAATGTGTATGATGTAGGTAGGTATTCCTAGACAAAAAATCTACTCCAATTCTGTGACTAACGCTTTATAACTTGGTATTAAGGTACATTTTATTACTAAATAGTGCAAAAAATTAACCTTGAATCAGATGGAGTGGAGTTAGCCACCAATAGATGAATATTCATGGAATATAGAATGGTTGCAGAGTGTTGGATATTCAACGTCTCGGTCAAGCACTCTCACGCATCTTTAGGAACTGTTGGTATGATTACCCACTCCTCCTTCTTCTTGTTTTGTGGCTTTTACGACTATTAGGTAGTGCAACAGCAGACCGCTTTGTGCCGTTGGGTGGAATTACTTTGGTTAGAACCATCGATTTGAGTAAAATTCAGGAGATTAGGTACTGGCTTCTCGAAAGTGGAACGCTCAAATTGAGTCCAATCCAATTAGGTCCACCCACCTCAGTCACAGTCGGACCGGCGCTGCCGGCGTACCTACATGTTTCGCGTGTATTTTTGTCTCGATCGCACTTCGGTCTAGATACGTCTTTCCATCATTGTTGTTCATTAGGTAGGTATATTGCAATAGATTGGAAATAGCGTGTCTTTGCGTTTAGTTGTAGGTAACACAACACAGGCCATTTGTTGAGATAGCGCTGGGAGGATATCTACAGAATTTTACTTACCTATATCAATGGTTAGAACGATGACTCTATGAAACCGAATAATATCCCAAAAAATAGAAGAAAAATATGAATTAAAAAATTCAAATCTTTGAAATAAGCTTATATACCCTGAGTGTGAGGGCTTACGCAAAATCATCATAACAAAAACCAATGACTCTATGTTAGAAGAAATGGGTACCGTCAGTGTTTTGTAAACAGTGTGTGTAGGGTAAAGCTATTATAATAGCTTTACCCTACACACACTGTTTACAATTCAATTTTTAATTAGGTACCTACCTATTATAAGAAAGTATTAAACACATATTTTGTTTTATCTCAATGATATTAAATTACCTAGATACTAGATATATGTGGAGTATTTTCCTTATAAATGGTCTTGTAAATATAATCATTTACAAAACACTAACTGAATTCGTATTGGAATGGGTTGCGAGATTCCCTACTCAGGTCACTTACAAGAATTATATTATTAGTAGGTACTAGGTACCTACTTTAGCATAAAATCCTACTAAATACTAAAACTTAAAATGTTCTGTAAAATTAATCTCTACATTAAGTAAACCTCTTAATTAAAAGTACCTAACACCAGTAATTCGAGCTTTTTAGTCACTAGTCACTTTTTAGTACTTAGGTACTAAAAATTAAAATGTTCTGTAAAATTAATCTCTACATTAAATAAACCTCTTAATTAAAAGTAACACCAGTAATTCGAGCTTTTTTGTGAAATTTTAATAATAAGCTGTTTTAAAAATACCTCAAACACGCCAGTTTAAATAGCGCGTAATAATGATCGTAATTATTTAAATTGATTATCAATAAGGTACATTTATAGAGTTTAAAAAAGACATCACTCCGTGGTTTTTTAGAAAAATGGAAATCATACGAAGATCCTAGAAACCGTAGCTTTTACGTACCAAACTAAATTGAACCATTTTACGAAATCAGTTTTTATATTGTAACGAACTTTTTTACCAATAAAAAAAGAACCAACCAAAATTAATTAAATGTACCTATATATATTCCTATTCTTACATTATGTATGAATGAGTAACATACACAACGAAACTAGAAAAACTAAAAGAAAATGTGGGCTAACAAGGTCTTCATATCCATTTCCATCGCATAGGGATGTTGGAGGTAGTTAAAGGTCAGAGCTAATCACCTACAGCCGCACGTAGGTGCGAAGGAAGTTATGAACTTTAAGAAAACAATTCAACCATTACGTTACGGATGACTTACCGAGTTTACTTAATTGATACTAGATACAACTCCGTAAAAATGTTAAATAAGATTATTTTTACCTCAACCGTATGTGGCACAACCCTATGTCTATTTTTCAGTCGCTTCCTAGATATTATAACCTCACGGTCATTCATTTTATTCCAACCCTACACTCTTTTTATTAAGGTCAGCACACAGCAAATTAAAACTTTTTCGCGTCATTCGCAATGTAAGATCTTTAAATTAACTCTTCCAAAACACGCAAGCCGAGCGAAGCAGAATTCGCAAGAAATGTATTTGAATAATGTATTTTCTTGCAAGTTGCAGGCGTAACTCTTTACACCTAACACGGTTTTTACGTCCATCCAGTGTTACACGGCCGAGTTTTAGTTCCCACTTGTAATTGTTTAACTCGGTCATTATCAACATAACCGGATTTGAACATCTAGGTTTAATAAAATATAATTGGGTAAGTGTGTGTGTATTAACACGGCCGATTAATTACCTGTGATAAATAGATTTTATTAAGTAGAGCCCATCTCCTTTTAGAATTTCAAATACTTATTAAAATTTGTTCCGCTATTTTATAAATAAAAAGGTGAATTTTTATAGTTATATTTGACCACAGTATTTGACGTTGGTAATTCAATCATGTCGATTGCAAGAATATCAAACGTAAAAGTCGAAGATTAGAACTTCTAAACAAAACTTTCAAAACAAAATATAGGTAAGTAAGTACTCACCCAAAAGCTTTCCACGTAATGAGAAAATAGAAAAGCTCCCGGAAGCGACATGTTGACCGAATTAGGTCCACAACTGAACTGGCAACGGGAACCGGCGTCGGTTCTTATAAGCACTTTTTGTTTACCAACATCACATTGAAATTTTATCAACTCCCAAAGTTAGTCCATAGATAGGGAGACGGCGGCCGGTCGCCTGACGCGAGCAGCACTTCGCTCCGCACTGAAGAGCAGCCAGCACGTTGCGCCCCTATATACCTACTTACTTTTTGCTTTGCCTGAATGCTTAATTTCACGCTCTACATGCACGAATTAATATACTGCACCGTGGATATTGAATTGAGTCTTCTGGATAAGTGTTTGTACCTACAACGTAGTTAATCACGAGCAAAGCGGTGTCCGGCTTTCTCGATTGCGTTGGTTAGATGATTGACCCAATAAATAAAGTAGCCCAAGGGCTCCAAATAGTCCAAGGTGACTAGGTATTTAATTATTTTTCAATCAAATGCAATTTGAGTCTTTGTTTCTAGGGCCCAGTTAATCTTATTTAATAAGTGACAGATTTTTTGTTATGTATTTTCAAAACAAGGTGAATTGCGTCGGTACCGTAGGTACCTTAACATAATGATGAGGCATACGCCCAGCAGTGGGTCGATAAGGGCTGATGATGATAATGATTTTAAAAACGGATGCCTTACAGGATTTCTCTCATGAGTAGTTTAAAGCTTGCTCATTGACATGTGACACTAATTAATGCATAATAAATTAATAATATTTAGTAAGTATTTACCATAATTTTGGGAGAAGATTCGAAGAACCACCATGCTTTTCAGACTTGTTTTGCATAGTTGTAAAAATAATTTGAATCGGTAACAGTATTCAGTAAATATGTCAGAATCAGCTAACCTAACCTAACCTACCCATTCGTTCTTTTTATTTGTTAATTTCACATAATATACGATGCAGATAAATAAAGCGTCTACCTAACATCAACTGTAAAATGAAAAAATCTAGAAAACCTAGATCGAAGCTAATATGTAACTAAATGTAAATGATTGCAATATAAATCACACTAATATTATAAATGCGAAAGTTTGGATGGATGGATGTGTGGATGGATGTTTGTTACCTCTTCACGCCAAAACTACTGAACGGATCGGGCTGAAATTTTGTATAAAGATAATTATAATCCTGGAATCAAACATGGGCTACTTTTTATCCCATAAATCAGTTCCCATGGGATAGAAATCACCTTTTAACGTTTCCATAGAAACAACGCGTGCGAAGCCGCGGGGCGCAGCTAGTTATTAATAAAAAAATTAAAATCTACTTATTGCCATTGGTAAAATAAATGTGTGTAACATCTTCACGCCAAAACTATACCAACTGAACGATACTTAAGGCGAATAGTAGGGTGGATAGTGGCGCCACTACCTACATATTTAATTTTATAATTACGTTATACAAAGGAATCATCAAAAAATCGGACCGCGCGTAGACGATATCTATCATAAGCTTTTTTAAATGTATCTTTAATAGTTTTGTACTGTATTATTTAGGCAGATACTTGTTTCAAGAGTTTAGTTCCTATTGGTGGCCACCAAGCTCTCCAAACAAGGTTTTTGATTGAATAACACAAAACAAAACTATTACAGATACATTTAAAAAAAGCTTAAGATAGATATCGTCTACGTGCGGTCCGATTTCTTTATAATTCCTTTGTATAACGTAATTATAAAATTAAATATTTAGTGGCGCCACTATCCACCCTACTATTCGCCTTAAATTTACATAGAAGTAGTTCTAGATCTGAAATAAAATACACCTGCTACTTTTCATCCTGGAAAAAGCGTGCGAAGCCGCAAACAGAAGCTAGTTTCTACAATACTTTTAGGCAAAACACTGCGAAAAAAGAAATCACCCACCGTGACAATAAAATTAAAATTCGGTTCATTCATATCCTAGCAAACACTTCATTTGTATAAATAACTAGCCGCGTTCTTACTACCCGTTGTCCTATGACCCGTTTTCCCGTAGGAATGAAGCATTTTCCCGTGGTAAAAAGTAGTCTATGTTCATCAGGAATAATGCGGGCTTCTAATGGTAAAAGAATTTTTTAAATCGGTCCAGTAGTTAGCCTATTCAATACAAACAACGATACAATATATCTTTCCTCTTTATAACAGTATTATAGTATAATAGTAGGTATAGATGATTCCAATTTTAGCGCAACTCTTATAATTTATTTTAAGTTTATTGAGAGGCAATCTTCATGGATAGGCAATCCAGGCTTGGCAGGCTCGGCCTCAGATTTAGCAAGGGCACCGGGGTCAGACGGAAGGTCAGACATAGCGGAAGACGCGTGTCTGGACCTTGAGAAGGGATATTTTAAATCCCAGGAACTTGAGACAAAGGCTAACCGGCTAAATCGAGACGCATTAGGTTACTACCTCGGAAAGGGACCCTATGAAAAAGTGTCAAGCGAGTTATTCGAAGGCAGAATACAGGTTGGAATTTTTGGACGGGGCAGTAAAGGCAGACCTGCCTACCTTATGCGTTGAAGCTACAGGAAAATGGTCTTGGGAAACTAAGTAGGTACCTACCCATCCTTTTTAGAAAAATATTATCATCATTCACAGATTTTCAAAAAAGTTACAAATTTCGAGAAAATGGGCGTTTTACACAAAAACTTTTTTTTATGCCAATCGATCCTGTTTCTTAAACTCTTCTTTCATAGACTCTAAAATCTTGAAATTCTTCTAGTAGCGACATCTAGTTCAAATTCGAGTCTTATTTAGTTTGATGACACATGGATAAGGCTAGGTTCACATTGCTGTGTCGGGGTGCCCCAACACAACCTACTAATGTGAATCTAGTCATAGGTAATAAACGTAACCGATTGCGCTCTGGCGCGCCACGACACACCCCGACACAGCAATGTGAACCTAGCTTAAAAAGACCATCGAAAGAACTAGGCCTTCTTTCATATACTTTGAAACACGAAATACGATGTTTCGGTAGACGGATCGCACGAAACGAAGAACTGCTGAATTGTCACGTCCAAAGCAACGCACGTTACCAACGTGCGCTACTTCGGACGTGACACTAAATGATACCTTTCAAAATCAAAAACGAACGGATCAATCTTGTTTCGAATGCGATCCGCCAACCGTCAACTTTGTAATTGGTTTAGGACCTCTTGTTTATGCCCGTTGCCATGGAATCCAATAATTTATATACCAATTATTGTGAAAACTATCGTGACATGTGATGTTTTTACGGCGCACATCATAAATTCCTCCAGAGATAAACTTCTATGGGAGCACCTAAAAATCATAAATAAAATAAAAAGAACCTATAAAGAACAACGAAAGAATCATCAAAATCTAATAAGAATTGGCGAAGATATTACCAAAGTTATTACCTATAGGTTTAAGCTGCTATCGCTCTGCACGAGAAGTATAACCAACTTTGATTCGGTTATATTTTGGGAGCATTTGGGAAAATGTTAATTTTTAGACTGAAATCTCATTTATTCCCAATTGCTCTGAAAATACCAGTAAATCGAAGTAGGTAAAGTACCTAATGTTTTTCATAAGTTAATAGAAAATGGTTTACGATTTGCGGCAAATTAGTTTTCCGCTAGTTTTGACCGACGACCTCTGTGGCACAAAATCAAAAAAATCAAAATCAAAAACTCTTTATTTCCATAAATACAATAAATGTACACTTAGAAAAGGTCAAAATTCAAAACTAAACACTGACACGGAAATAAAGTGATATTTTTTGATTTCTGTCGCTTCGGTATGTAGACTAAAGTAAAGAAGCGACGAAGAAACCTTTAGCCTGTTAGTTGTTATTTTTCGAGTTGGAGCAAAACCCGTCCCAAGCTTTTTTGTCCTCTAGATAATCTGATATTTTATAGTAAGCCTTTTTGCACAGCAAGGTTTTGACAATTTGTTTGAATTTATTTACTGATACTTTTTGCAACTCACTAGGAGTTTTGTTGTAGAAGCGTATACATTGCCCTTTAAAAGATACATTAATTTTGTGTAGCCTAGTTGTGGGCACAGCGAGTTTATGTTTATTTCTGGTATTAAAATTATGTTTATCGCTATTTTTAGGGAACCGACTTATATTTTTCTGAGTGTACAATAAGTTTTCATAGATATATTGACATGGTACTGAAGCGGGTGAAGGTCCGCCTGCAACGCAGGAGGTTGCGGGTTTGAATCCCGCCTCGGGACAAAATATGTTTGCACGATCTGCAGATATTTGTTCAGGGTGGTCTGGATGTTTTCTATGTACCTACCTATAATAAAAAAAATATCTATTTAAGTAGAACTCAGAAAAAACGAAAAACCACGAAATATGTAATTTGAATCACGCGGCAACTCGAAACCAACAACCATCTTCTTCTTTTGTTTTTGGCTCTGCGTCATGGCTTAACACAATTTTTATGACGTTGCAACGTCCAAGGGCAACGTCTTAGAAATGTTGTCAATCATAAAATCAATTTTGACTCCATGACACCAAGAAGTTGAAGTTGACTCCATGACATTATAAAAGAAGTTGAAGTTGACTCTGCCCAACACTCTGCCAGGTGTCATGGAGACACGGGGAGACGTCTTAGAATCGGGTTTTCTTCAAACGCTTCGTGTTTCTGCTTCGGGAGCGTTCAGTAAGGGCTCCGAGGTTTTCCTCTCTACCCGGAACTCTACTCGCAGAGGCAACTGCCTCTGGGTCAATTGGTGAAGAAGCGGTGTCGTGTCGCCTTTTGGTGAAATAAGAGGTTCTCCTTCTTCTTCAATGGTCTTAATTTTTTTTTCTTTTGTTGTTTTTTCTCTTTTTTTTCCTCAGACATCTTCTGGCTCTTTTTTGACGTGACAACGTCTTATAATTCGATAGAGCCGGCTGCACGCACGAAAAAACATGACGTCATGCGGCGTTACCTCATGCGGCGTTACCTCGCTCTGAGGCGTTCCATGTAAGGCTTGAAGTTTTGATCGAGTATCAAATGCTACCATTCCATCAGTCTTTTCGTAAGACGTTGTCACGTTCAACTACTTATCGTCAGTAAACCGACTTTACAGAAAACCAATTTTTTTGTACTTTATGGATGGTCAACTTCATACATTATATATATTGTCAGGAGATACGGAGTCTTAGAATATAGTTTTGTTGTCTATGGAGCAGGCAATTGACGTGGGCTCATGACTTTTCGAAAAATGGGGTGTGCGGACGTTTTTTCTTGTGTTGCGAAAATCTAATTTATGTTCTAAAGAATAATTGGTTTGCTGTAGTTTTGATAATAAATCGCTTAGGTTATTTTTGTACTTCTTTAAATATTGGTTTCACTTCTGGTTCCTAAAATCAGAAGTGGGATCTGTAAATCTCATTCCCACTGTTGTATTCGTTGTGTTTAATTATTCTTCGCCAAGAAAAATAAATAAATAAAAGAAACGTCCGCATACCACGGCTTGTGATAACCTCACCTTTTATGTTTCGTGCTTTGTATTTGGTGTGGATTTATTTCAGCTGGCGAAATGGATGGATCGTCTCCATCTCCCTCTCGTTCGCGAAGCCCTCGGAGACGGCGGCGACGGCGTTCCAGCGACAGGTATTCGCGTGACCGGCTTTCGCGAAGTCAGTCACGAGGGTATACCCCTCCATACCCTTCTGGACATAGTCGTGCTGGTAGTCACTCCGTTCATCGTGACCGCAGTTCGCCACACAGGTACACTTCGCGACAAAAATCGAGCTATCGTGGTCGTAGCCCTTATTATCGTGATGTCGGAAATCGGAGTTCAAGCCATGACCGCCGCGGCCACCACAGTTGTGACCAGCATCGTAGCACAGAATCATGGCGTCTCATTGAGAATCGATTACATGCCTTGGAATCTCGCTCCCAGCCGACCTCAGCCGCTCAAGCTTCTGCGAACGGCACGGAACAGATCGTAGAAGCAATTCAGTCTTTGAAAACAGTAAGTACCAGGAGCTATTATGTTTCAAATTTTGACCCTAACATTCACGATGCTGACACATGGTTTGCTGAAGTGGATAGAGCTCGACTCGTAAATCGTTGGGATGATCATGAATGCTTGTCCCGAATTGGAGGCTGTCTAAAAGGTGATGCTAAAACTTGGTTGGACGAGTGGGTCAGCAGCGACCGTACATGGAGCAAATTTAAGGAAGATTTTAAGTCTCTCTGCACTAAAAAGGTAGACATTGCGAATATTTTATACGACGTGATGTCTACAGACTCAAGTAGGTACGCAACGTATGCAGATTATGCCCGCAAATCTTTACTTCGCCTACGTATTGTTAAAGGCCTCAGTGACGAGCTTGTTACAGCCATTGTCTTGCGCGGTATAAAAGACCCACATGTTAAGGCCGCTGCGACAAACGCTAACCTTAGCCCAAAGGATTTGGTTAACTATCTATCTACGTTTGTTAACCCAAAGATTACAGATGCAGAAACCCGCAAGGAGTTCAGTGTGGCCCATCGTTATCAAGGCGGTAAGACGCATGGTAAGCGTCCTTTTCATCCTCCTAGCTCGCATGGTAAGTGCTTTACATGCGGTGAGACTGGGCATCGGGCGTCTCGCTGCCTTAAGAAGCCTAAGTCCAGTTATACAAACGAGCCGAAAAAGGTAAAAACTGATGATTCAAATACATGTACTTTTTGTAAGAAAGTAGGACACCATGTTAGCAGATGTTTTGCCAAACAACGCGCCGAAAGTCGTAGCAAGGGTAATGTGAACTTCTGTTCCACCCCCGTCTCAAAACGTGATGACATTGTGGTAGGTATTATTCAGGGGGTTCCTGTAGACATATTGATCGATAGTGGTGCCATAGGAGTCTCGTTGATTTCGTCATTTGTAGTCAAACATTTCTCGTGCCAGCACAAGCCTACGAAACAAACCATAAAAGGAGTAGGCCAAACAGTCACGCCTGTCAACTCTTATGTTACCCTAGTGGTGGAACTTGAGGGTATATCGCTTGAAATCGATTTATTGGTGGTACCTAGTGAATGCATGAATGCCCCCATAGTTATAGGTACGGATGTGTTGAACCGCGACGGAGTTATGTACGTCAGAACTAAAGACTCGCAACTCATTTACCGCGACTCTGAGGTGAGGCCGCCGGTATCATCGATAATTTCAAATGAAATTGATAATTTCAAGACATCTGTGGCCGGAGAACATTTGGCAAAGCTGACGGCCATCCTAGAAGAGTATTCTGGTTTTCTGATATCGGGTACTGCTACTACGACAGTCACCACCGGTGAGATGCACATCAAACTAAGTAACGAGAACCCTATTTACTAGTTGTGGGTCGTTGACTGTTTTTGCGTTAACGAAACGAAACCGTTTTCTATAAACGGTCAACCGGTTAAAAAACCGGTTGACGTTTTTAACAGGTTTGTCGAAACGTTAACTGTATTGCACAAGTAGTGTTGACGCGTTAACGTCTGAAACGGTCAACTTGTGGCAAAACCTGTTGACGTTTTAACTGGGTTGTCGAAACGTAAACTGTAGTGCCTTGTCATTCCGGCATTTTGCAAATTGTTTTTTACTTTATTTACATTTGAACTACTTAGTATTATTTATTTACAATAAAACACTGTCCTTATTTGCCATAAATATCCTAAATTATCACTAACTTTCACTACCTATACACAATAAAATAATTATTAAACTTGCGCGCAAAAAAAGCGATGACCTCAACGTGTCACATAATTAAACTAATTAAACGAATGAAAACAATTTCCCTGTTTTTCTTGGTCAGTCAGAAGGCCGGCGCGCGGCGCACGGAGCGCTTAGCCCCCGGAATGAACAAACATACATTCATCTCTTTCACTCTCCAACAATCTTAAGCGGTCGACTATTGCGGCGTCTCGCTCGCTCGTGTACAACGTGTTTTACTTTTACCTAGCGGTTCGAAGCTCGTTCGTTCATTTTCGGATGGTGTTCGTTCGTAAGGTGTTTTTAAAGTTCAATCTTCCATGTAACTTGTCCGTCAACGAACGAGATAGTATGTCAACGTCATAGTATGTCGTTGAATGAAATAATAAGTTGATTGAATCAACTTGTTTCGCGGAAAAGAGAAGACGGTTGATTAGTTTTGTCCGTCAACGAACGAGAATGTGTCAACGTCATAGTATGTCGTTCGTTGAATGAAATAATAAGTTGATTGAATCAACCTGGTTCGCGGAAAAGAGAAAACGGTTGATTCGTTAAATGTAGAAAAGCTGTTTTTTACAACAGTTCGTTGATTCAACGCTCACTACTACTATTTACTACCGACCATACAGGATGTCGCATGACGAAAAGGTAAAGGTCCGCGGTATCGTTGAAGATCTCGTTTCTAAGGGCATAATACGCGAGTCGGAGTCACCTTACTCCAGCCCTGTTCTGCTTGTTAAGAATAAAGATGGCTCCGACCGCATGTGCGTTGATTTTCGCGCCCTAAATAGAGTTACGGTGAAAGATCGATACCCATTGCCTCTGATTGACGACTATATTGACCGACTAGGTAAGAGCAGGTATTTTTCAGCCCTAGACATGGCAACAGGTTTTCACCAGATCCGATTGGATGAAGCGTCTATTCCACTCACAGGTTTCGTTACTCCAGAGTCGCACCTAGAGTATGTCAGAGATGTCGCTATGAACCAACCAACGGCTAATCGTGAATCTCGTCGAGAAATGTTGAGACAAAGGACGGCCGAACGGCTGTCAAGGAATCAAGCACAACAAGATTCCTCGGTCAATGAAAATAGGCGTCCACCTCGTGTTTTTCAACGGAACGATTCGGTATTTGTTATCAAATACTCCCAGTCGCAGGGAAAACTGGATCCCGGCATGAGAGGCCCATATCGAGTAGTCAATGTTCTTGATAATGGACGATATGAGCTGAAGCGACTAACAGGATCTTATGGAAAGACTACTTATGCCGCTGCTCAATTTATGATTCCCTGGAAGGGTGAGTGGACACCTGAAACATGTGCGGCTTTCTTTGAAGGTAAACACCACGTACTGCCATGTGATTTGTCGGTACGCTACCTATATTGCTTTTATGCAAGTGCCTCTACCATGTGATTTGTCGGTACGCTACCTATATTGCTTTTATGCAAGTGCCTCTACCATGTGATTTGTCGGTACGCTACCTATATTGCTTTTATGCAAGTGCCTCTACCATGTGATTTGTCGGTACGCTACCTATATTGCTTTTATGCAAGTGCCTCTACCATGTGATTTGTCGGTACGCTACCTATATTGCTTTTATGCAAGTGCCTCTACCATGTGATTTGTCGGTACGCCACCTATATTGCTTTTATGCAAGTGCCTCTACCATGTGATTTGTCGGTACGCTACCTATATTGCTTGTATGCAAGTGCCTCTACCATGTGTTTTGTCGGTACGCTACCTATATTGCTTTCATGCAAGTGCCTCTGCCATGTGCTTTGTCGGTACGCTACCTATATTGCTTTTATGCAAGTGCCTCTACCATGTGATTTGTCGGTACGCTACCTATATTGCTTTTATGGGAGTGCCTCTACCATGTGTTTTGTCGGTACGCTACCTATATTGCTTGTATGCAAGTGCCTCTACCATGTGTTTTGTCGGTACGCTACCTATATTGCTTTCATGCAAGTGCCTCTGCCATGTGCTTTGTCGGTACGCTACCTATATTGCTTTCATGCAAGTGCCTCTGCCATGAGTTTTGTACGTACGCTACCTATACTGTTCATACACAGTACTGTTGTATTGTTGGGTTATATTTCTTTGTGTAATGTTTACTTGACCTAACACTAATTTCTACTTGATTTAAAACGAGTGAAATTAAAACTGACGTCCACGTATAACGGTGTGTTGTTTTTTTTCAGATGACGATGATGATGATAATAGCCTTGACCAAGCGTATGATAATGCTGGTGGACAAACAGATCCGCCAATAACAACAGAAATTGAACCAGGCCCATCCTCAAGACCAGACAACCTCTAAGCCTAGCCATCAACGTCTTTCCTTTACTGCTGATGTAATAGATGAAGAGCCTGCCGAGAGCGTCAGGGCGTCAGGAGAAGCCGTGTCAGGAGATACGGAGTCTTAGAATATAGTTTTGTTGTCTATGGAGCAGGCAATTGACGTGGGCTCATGACTTTTCGAAAAATGGGGTGTGCGGACGTTTTTTCTTGTGTTGCGAAAATCTAATTTATGTTCTAAAGAATAATTGGTTTGCTGTAGTTTTGATAATAAATCGCTTAGGTTATTTTTGTACTTCTTTAAATATTGGTTTCACTTCTGGTTCCTAAAAATATCATAATACGTTAATACATACATAATACACATACAAGAGTTTAGTAAAACTGTACGCGCTACCTTGACGGACGCGGACGGACACAAAGCAAGAGGGATGGGGCGCCATAAATAAAACAAGAAGTTGAAGTTAGATTTTACTATTTGTTTGTTTGCAATTTGCATTGCAATTTATTTTTAAGATTGATTTTTTTGTGTGGTGTAGTGTGATTTTAACATTTTCTAGAAATAAGATGGTTGGCATGTCTTTCAATAAAGTAACGCATGTTCTGTTTGATCTGGACGGATTATTAATTGGTGAGTTTCTTAGGCCATTCCAAACCATTGCATAATATTTTGATTTTTTTCCTAGTAATCTAGCACATGTTTATTTGAATGATTCTTCAGATTCAGAAGGCGTTTACACCGAAGCGTTTACAAGAGTGAGTGCTAAGCATGGGAAACAATTCACATGGGAGTTGAAAGCGAGCCTGCTGGGCTTTCAAGGGCATGAGTGTGCTCAGAAAATAATAAAGGAACTTGACTTGCCAGTCTCGGTGGAAGAATTCCTATCGGATTGTCAAGAGGTTTACGCTGAGTTGTTCCCCACAATTAAGTTAATGCCAGGTACAAAAAACCCTATTATAAAAAGAGCCTGTAATTATGTAATTCCCTCCGCTTTTGTCTTTCCAACGCAATGTCTATAACTTTTTTATATGACATGACAGACTTTCTCCTTGTTTGAAAAACCTACCTTTACTAAAATAATTATTAACATGAATAATACTTGTATTAAAACAGGTTGTACTTATTTTAACTTAATTCTAGATATTGCGCAATGGAATTGGCAGCCATTTCTTGCTGATCAGTCTGATTTCTCCTTAATTTCTATCTAAGCAAGAAATCAGAGATGATTATTTTAAAGTTGGTAGGTACCTATCTGTCTTTTGATTTCCAAGGAGATGGACTATTTTTATGTAAGGCAAAAACTGGGTTGTTACACAATGTAAACTTTCTTTTTCCAGGAGCACAAAAAATTGTAAAGCATCTAAAAAAGAAAGGAGTCCCAATAGCAATTGCCACAAGCTCAAGTCAAGACAGTGTTGCAAAGAAAATGCAAGACCACCAAGAATTTCTTAAGTTATTTGACCATCTGGTGACGGGCTCAGATCCAGAAGTTACGAGAGGAAAGCCAGATCCTATGATATTTTTGGTCTGTGCATCACGCTTCCCTGATAACCCAAACCCCGAAAATGTAAGACAGCAAAATAATACAAGCTTTGCTTAATTTAGAATTTTAGATAGATGAGTAAATGGACAAAGGTTTTTTTTTATGTATAATTTATAAAAAAAAAACCCATTACAATGAGAAATCGTTTTTCCCAAAGTAAAATTTACATGCAATTGATCCATTCTATCCAATCTATTTTATATTAATGCACTAAACTAAAAACTGAGTACAGAAGGATTTTTTACATCATCAGATATAACCTTGTTTTTTTTACCTATTTTTCAGTGCTTGGTATTTGAAGATGCAGCCAATGGGGTCAAGGCAGCAAACGCCATTAATATGCAAGTGGTCATGGTTCCAGACCCTCGCATTGAGAAAGATCAACTAAACAATCCCACACTAGTGCTTAATTCATTGGAGGAGTTCCAACCTGAGCTGTTTGGGCTGCCTTCTTACGATGAAGAATAGAAAATTAAGGCTTTATGGTCTGGGCTGACTCTGGAATATAGAAGTTGTTTTAAGAACCAAGTGAGTCAAGAGATCTTATATTAATGTGCGAGAGAGTGATACATTTGTTACGTTATATCTTCATTTTGTTAAACTTATATTTAAAAAAAGATACTTTGTTGTGTATATAATAGGACTGAAATGTTAATTAATATAACTAAAGTCATAAAAATAAATTAGAAGAAAATACTTTTAAATAGAATATGTTGACAGTAAGCAAGGTACTAGCATGAACCTATACCAACTTAGAAACAAGAGATTACAGGGTACTTGAATGAATGAAATATCGTGTATGATCCAGTTTACTCATGATTCATGGCAAGTACCCATGAATGCATATAAAAGGAGAAAAAATATGTGTACATAAATAGGTTGTAGTGTCCATATGAGCACACTGTTACCACAATAGATAAATATATTGAACAATATATAAATATATTTATCTATTGTGCTTTTACGTTTTTAATATTTTTGCATTTTCTACTTATTTTTATTGTACTTAATATTTTGTAAGGCCTTTTTATGCTATTTTTACACCTTAATCTGTTAAGTTTATAATCTATGACTTTTATGACAGTTTGAATATGTGTACAATAAAAACTGTCTCGTAAAGTGTTACCTACCTACAATAAGTATTGTATTTGATGTATTTTACGTAGACCCATATCGTAACATAATGTAACATAACATAGTTCCTTGTTCTGATCTTATTTAAAGTTATTTAGTGTCAGAATAAAAATATCCTCAACCAAACCAAATGAAATCAGCACTAGTCATTTACGCTTATTGTGACTTCAGAAGTTAAATAAAACAATTTATGTGTTACAAATTGTTTACTTGTCTTAACCCAAATTTAACATAAGTATGGACCTATAAATCACACTAATATTATAAATGCGAAAGTTTGGATGGATGTATAGATGGATGGATGTTTGTTACTTCTTCACGCCAAAACAAAAGGAAGAGAAATGTAAGAAAATTTTCTTATAAATAAATAACTGAACTGAAAAACTACTGAACGGATCGGGCTGAAATTTTGCATACAGATAATTCTAGGCCTGGAATAAAACATAGGCTACTTTTTATCCCATTAACCAGTTCCCGTGGGATAGAAATGACCTTTAAATGTTTCCATAGAAACAACGCGTGCGAAGCCGCGGGCAGAAGCTAGTGGACCTATAAATCTACAATAAATTTTAAATACTATTCTATAAATTACTTCTAAAACAAATTGCAACTTATATCTACCATTGAAACAGTTGAGCTGACTACAAACTGTTGCAAACAATCAAGATGAAACTCAACTGATCTAAATCAATTTCAATTGGAAAAGTCCCTAAGACGCTGGTTGCATTGCCCCGTTGTATGGCAATGATGAGGCGCTGCGCCAAATACTCACGCATGAGTGCAATTAAATTACATAACTAGTAGGCAAGTCAACCCAAAAAAGGTTTATTCAGTAGGTATAGAAAGGGAGGCTAAGATGTCCCGTTTTCTCTGTCAGTTTTTATAAACTTATTGCAAATATAATCATATATATAATAAATAAAAGAATAGATTTAATTAATATAAGGTGGTAACCCAAACAACTCGGGTTGAAACTCCTCCATGGAATTCAGTACCAGGGTAGCATGATGAGTGAAGGACTTGTCTAGCCGTGGATCCGGCACCATCACGACTTGCATGCCGGCAGCGCGCGCTGCGTGTACGCCATTGATTGAGTCTTCGAAGACGAGGCACTGGAATCAAAAATAAGTTTTATCTCAAATCTCCTAAAGTACGGGGCATTATTTATTTTACTTAGGGCACCAGGAGGATCCACTATTTCATGCACATTTATTGGCATAGTTGAAACCACCAAATTCCATGGCGGGTCTGCTAACTTGACGGACACAACATCTAATATATAAAATTCTCGTGTCACAGTTTTCGTTGCCATACTCCCCCGAAACGGCTTGACCGATTCTCATGAAATTTTGTGAGCATATTGAGTAGGTCTGAGAATCGGCCAACATCTATTTTTCATACCCCTAAGTGATAATTTTAAATTTCCACGCGGGCGTAGCCGCGGGGCGCAGCTAGTATCCATATACATATTATTATAAATGTTAAAACACTACATACCTCTGTCTGTCTCACTGACTGTGAGCATTTCGGGTTGTGGGTTCGATTCCCGCCTCGGATCAAATGTTTGTACGATCTGCAGATATTTATTTGTTCAGGGTGTTCTGGATGTTTTCTATGCATAATAAAAATATCTATCTATGTAGTGTATTGTATTAAGTAGGTACATATATCAGTTGTCTAGTAGGTACCCATAATAACACAAGCTCTGCTTAGCTTGGGGCTAGATAAAACTGTGTAAATTGTCCCGCATTATTTATTTATTATATATTTATTTTATTTCGCACCTTAACAGCTTAACAAACAGATCATGAAGAAATAACGCTAGTGCTGACGATGGAAATTTAAAGTCGGTCTATTTTTAACACCATGCTGCTGATGATGATGATACTAACCTGATCAGGAGTAGGTCGCTCCGGAAACTTATTCGCCGCTACAATAAACACATCAGGATGTGGCTTCCCCCTCTTCACTTCCGGATCCGAGGAGCCCCAAGTTTTATACGGAAAGAGGTCGAATAGCTCTTGATGGTTCTTTGATTTGACCGCATAGCTCTCTAGGCTGCTGCTAGTGGCTAGGCCGAAAGGGATGTTGTGGCCGTGTAGGTGCTCTATTAGTTTCCTTACTCCTGTAAACATGGATGATTGATTAGGTAATTGCCACATGCTGGCCAGAAGTCGTACCTAGGTAGGTACTCGTTATTTTAAGAGTGTCAAAGCATTATGTCATCATCCATCATTGAACGGTGCGTGATCGTACCGAGTGGAAGGATTCAGGAGAACAGATTTTTACACCTGAAAAAATATTTGTGTGTACCTACAATACAATTTATCTGTCTTTTTAAGAACAAACTCATAAGACATCCTAAGATCATTGACGACGTTGGTGTGCGAAAGCAAAATGCAGCCTTCTAGCTAAAATCACCCTTAAATACCTACTACATATAAAAATGCGAAAGTATGGATGGATGTATGTTACCTCTTCACGCCAAAACTACTGAACGGATTGGGCTGAAATTGTCTACGGGTAGGTAATTCTTATCCCGGAATCAAACGTAGGGTAGGTAGGTACTTTTTATCCCTTAAATCAACGGATTGGGCTGAAATTGTCTACAGGTAATTCTTATCCCGGTATCAAACGTAGGGTAGTTTTTATCCCATAAATCAGTTCCCATTCGATAAAAATCACCACAGAAGTTCTTATATCTAGATTTTATAGATATTTCTGTGGAAATCACCTTTAAACGTTTCCATAGAAACAACGCGTGCGAAGCCGCGGGCAGAAACTAGTAAACTATAGAACTTTTTAAACTATCATGGTTATTAACAACATACTCGTACCTGAAGTTATAACGCTATATTTCGGCGACTGTGCCGGAACGGAATAAAGGAAAATACAGGACTATTATGTAAAATAAACGAAAACCACTGCTACACATAGGTAAGCCTCCCCCAATGAGCGCCATAGCGCCCTGTCTTCATCTGGCAGCGTCATCTGTGATCATCCCACCTGGCCGGAGGGCTTGATAGTTAATATGTACTAGTTTAAAATATGTTCCTTACCCGAAAGAACCGTGCAAGTAGGGAACAAATCTGCGAACACCTCCCTCGACTCTGCTATAAACTCATCGACAGTTAGGGGCAACTCCAGATCGTCGATAATAGTCTGTGAAAACTCGCGGCTCTTCTGCCCCATTATCTTGCATTTTAACGAGAAAGTGAACTCTTTGCCGTAGCGAGAAGCTATCTTTTGGAACCCTATTGAGTAGAGGTCTTCTGTGTCTGAAATGTTAGTAAAAGCATCGACCAATAAAACCACATTCATCTATGGTAAAAGTAAGTACTCAACCATACTTAGGTACCCAATGATTTTAAGCTACCTACTGATAGAACAGCTATGCTTCTCATAATTTGACGCGTGACAGTAACGTCTGAGAAAAAGACAAAAGATAATTATCTACGTACTCATGACCTAGGATTATTATATCTCTCAATTACGTAATTGTACTTACTATTCGTTCCTAGTTTGGCTTGTTTTTTTACCCCACATGAATATTTTTAACATTTTAGCAACGCCATCTAGTTCGCAGGTAAGTTATAGTACACATTCCTTACTTTAAGTGTGTAAATAATACAAGGGCAATGAAACCACGGAATAACGCAAATAATCGATAATTTACGAACGTGCACAAGTGTTATCATAACAAGTAATTTATAAAACAATCAACTTACTCAGTATCAATCCATCCATATCAAATAAAACATGAGTAACTTTTTTAAACCCCATTTTTATTGCAGCACAAGTGCACAACACAGTTTTTGTACTTGTACAGAGTTTGTCAGCGGAATGATCTAAAAAACAATTTGTTTATCAACTTGAGAGGCGGTTACATCACCCGAGATCTATCTTATCTGTACTACAGCAAACATACTACGGGATCTATAACACGCTAATTGTCATTCAATATGAATCTTATGTCACTGCGTTAACGTAAGTACACTTTTTATGGCCACTAACTGAAATAGTCACTTCTTCAGAAATCAACCTTGCATTGTTTACGTGATAACAAAATGCAGGCTATAACCATAGAGCATAATAAATAGGCAATTCTCAATAATGTTGCTTAGGTACTGTAATAATACTTTTAATAGATGGTAATGTGAATAAAAAAATCCATTAAAATCAGAACAAGACTGCGTGTTGGATTGGAACACGCAGTCAAATGATAAATTCATTTCGATCACATCTGTTTTGAAATATTATGTACACTGTACATACGCAGAAGGAAAAATTAGATCGTCGTATCTCTATACCAAACAAACACTGACTTGAGGCACATGATACTAAGCTAAATGGAACTATTGTGCACTATTTAGTGTCAATAATGAGCGGTGATGGGAACGCGTCATTCACCGCTATTAATAGCATTTCCGGTAGTTAAACATTGCCACGGTGTTTAGCGTGAAGGTCGCCACCTGAACGCACGGGCGTTCTACTCTAAACTAACGGTAAACTTAAGGAATGTTTAAAAAACTTACGCGGTATTGGCTATAGTATACCTAGATAGTCAAACTCGATGTAAAATGTGTGTAAACATACCGCCCATACCTAACTTAGAACTCGCTCTGTTGCCGCATCTTTATAAACGCAATTTACATTTAGATAGTAATTATTGATATTTAACTCCTATTATTAACCTGTATAATAAAGAAAAACGTGCAATTCCTATAATTTTAAGTTTATTATATTCGAAAAGACAAACTGTTGAACAATTTTTATTTAGTTCATAAGACCAACTATGTACACAGTTTGAACAATAACCTTTCTTATTCTTATTCATTATACATATATATCTTTCCTTCAATAAATATTGCTTACAATTTTATCTGAAACTCGACGCCAAGCTAGTGAGTTTTAGCTATTTGTCCTGGTTTGTTTACAAATATTCTACATCGAGTTTGGCTTGTGTATAGAGCGGAGCGGCTAAGTTTTGCTTGGATTTCGGAGGTTTCTCGCGGTCCGCGGTACATATTACCTATTTCGCCAAGTATTTTAGTGACTTTACTATATTTTTATATTTTTAACGGATTACCGGATACGCATCCAGATTTCGCTGTGGCAGGTCATAAGTATTGAGTCAGAATCGAACAGAAAACAATAGCACCCATTTTTAATTACTTACACTAATTTAAGTTTATTTGTACACTCAATCTTGTAAGAATGATTTATAATACTAGGAATCAATAGGCACACTCGATTTAATTTAATGAAATTAATTGACAACTAGGTGTATGAGTATTAAATATAAATAAGCTAATTATTATAAGATGTTGACATAAAGCTCTGTTTCTCTATCCATGTTAATCATATTAAAGTAATAAAATTATCTATTATCCAATCTCGCTAAGTCAGGAATTACGTAATTAATATGTAATACTATAGTGTTACATATTGTTATTATATGTAAATAAATAACATTTTCACTATTATCATGTTATATTAGGTATAAAGGTACTTATTGGGAATTAAACCCTGTTTGCATAGAGATCCTATTATTTACCTACGGTAAGGGTTTGTTAAACATATTTGAATCTCCAAGGCTACGGACACGGAGTCAGCGGATGCGAGGCGGCGGAGGCGGTGGCGCGGGGATCAGCGCGGTAATGCAGACCCGAGCCGTTCCCCGCGCCGCGGCCACCTTCGGGGCCAGTTTCATATAATTCTATGCATTAAACGCTCCCCGCGCCGCCGCCGTGCAATCGCCGAGGCCTCAGAGATATTGTTTCACTAGTTAATGCACTACTCCTCAAAAGGTGGTAGACCAAAGGCTTCAGGTTGGAACTCCTCTAAGCTGGAGAGCACTAGAGTCGCCTCCTCTGTCAGTGACTTCTCCACTCTCGTGTCAGGAACCATGACTACTTGCATGCCGGCGGCCCGCGCAGCTTTCACACCATTCACTGCATCTTCGAATACCAGGCACTGGAAAGTAAAGTTTAATTTAATTTCTAAGAGATAACTACACTCATTAAAATAGGAAATGGCTGATATGGTTGGACGGTGGATGGTTAAGAATATCTAACCTAAAAACATCGATCAAAAATTTCCGGCCGGCCCCCTTTAGATGCACAATGCGCGCCCTGAAAACGTCAGTATCAAAAGGTATCCCATTTGGCATTTTGGGATACCTTTTCAACTAGTGTCATTTTAGCTCTCAGACCGAAAGCATGGTCAAGTACTCGTATAAAAAATGCAATAATCGACCGACCAAGCAACAGAAAAAGGATGAAATTTCTTATTTTCAGCAAGTTTATATGTAATTTTTACCTGTGTATTGTGATATAAGCCAATTGAGCCTTTTATACTTGAGAAATCAGCATTAAATATTGTTGTTGGGTTTGCCTATGTAAAAATATTTATTTTGTTCTAAGTTGATGAATGGAGCGGCTATTGTTTCTAATTTTTTTGACGTGACAACGTCTTATAAATTGGTTTGCCGGGTGACACTTCAAGAAACTGCGTTACGCGTTACGTTCCGCTCACGTTATGCGCTCACAAAGTCGTTGTCACGTAAAACTTTCGCCCGTATACCGAGTTTACAGGCAACCAATTTTTTTTATTTATTTAGTACCTAGGTACTAAACATTTGGAAACGTCATATTTTCAGGACTTAGGAATTACTAGTAATATAAAACGGGTTTTTATTGCGTTTATTTACCTATTGTTTTCGACGTTCAAAATAAAATAGTAGGTCATAATAAATAATGTGTTCATAATGGCGTAAGTTTAAAAGTATTTTATAAGATCCTAGTTGACTTGAAATAACGTTTTTTGGCCCATAGAAAAACTCTTACGAAGCCGCAGGCCGACATTAGTTCTTTTAAATTTAAAGTACCTGCCTTAAATTGTATTTTAGGTTTATTTCACTAGCTTTTGTTAACTTATTTATATTATTGTATGTCCAAAATGACCCTTTTGTTTGTTGACTGTTGCGTCGCTAATTTATAGTTGTATCAATAAATGATTCGTTATCTTTACCGGAATTCTGTTTATTTTATAATCCTTATAAAAATAAACAGTGTATGAATTATTTTTAGGTACCTTCCTACCTCCTTACAAAATAAAATAAAATAAATTCGACTCCACTAATCTCTTGTTCCGCATGCAAAAAAATTGACAGGCTCTGCGCAAACTGTCTGCGTCAAAACAAAACGTGGACACTTTTGAGTGTCATTCTTGTAAGGTTCTAGGTATCTACGGGGGAGGCCGCATACTTGATCGATGCCTAAAAACTAAGAAACCTAAGTAAAAATAGTACAGAGCGCGCCCTACAACGCTCGTTTGTTTCTTGACAGCTCAAGAAACAAATGAGCATCAAACAGTGCTGAGATACAATGGAGCATCGATCAAGTATGCGGCCTCCCCCGTAGATACCTAGAACCTTACAGGAATACCTCTCAAAAGTGTCCACGTTTTGTTTTGACGCAGACAGTTTGCGCAGTGCCTGTCAAGTTTTTTGCATGCGGAACAAGAGATTAGTGGAGTCGAATTTATTTTATTTTATTTTGTAAGTAGGTAGGAAGGTACCTAAAAATAATTTATACACTGTTTATTTTTATAAGGATATAAATAAATACTAAGTTGATTAAATCTAATACTTTTGGTAGTCTTTCTTTTATTAGAGAGTCCACGCAAATAAAATTGAGAGCGGGTCAGCTAGTTATTTTATAAACCTCAACCAGATATTTTAAATGTCTTTTCATGAAAAAAAAATTATCACGTACAACTTACCAAAAAAAAAATTAGAAACAATAGCCGCTCCATTCATCAACTTAGAACAAAATAAATATTTTTACATAGGCAAACCCAACAACAATATTTAATGCTGATTTCTCAAGTATATAAGGCTCAATTGGCTCATATCACAATACACAGGTAAAAATTACATTAAAACTTACTGAAAATAAGAAATTCCATGCTTTTTCTGTTGCGTGGTCGGTCGATTATTGCATTTTTTATACGAGCACTTGACCATGCTTTCGGTCCGAGAGCAAAAATGACACTAGTTGAAAAGGTATCCCAAAATGCCAAATGGGATACCTTTTGAGACTGACGTTTTCAGGGCGCGCATTGTGCATCTAAGGGGGGCCGGCCGGAAATTTTTGATCGATGCAATGGAGAACAATGTTTGTATGGTTTACTTGCTTGTCGACGACGCCATGGTTTGGGAGACTGAAGTCATGCAATAACTCTCTGGTGTCATAGGTACCTTTTTATACCTATTCCACACAAAAAAAAAAAAAATTTAAGGTATAGCAAAAAGTTTACATACGCGAGTAACCTGTATAAATATACAGATTACGCGCCAAAATGATTTAGCTAGTAATTTTAATTATCATAAAAGTTTTAGGCAATTTTGGCTATTCACCAAAATATTGTCATAGTTGTCATTTATGAAGGGAGACATTTTACCTCATAAAGTGCCCATTGCCAACTAATTAATTTTGACAAACTATGTATGAAGAGGTATAATTTATATGGAATGAAGAGGTAAAATTTACTTTCCTATCCTTATTAGTTATTACTCAGAATAAAGATAGAAGAAAAGATAAAATGTACAGAGTATTTTAATAGGTATTACCTCATCTGAAGACGGTTTCTCAGGGAATTTATTAGCAGCAACTATAAATATATCAGGGTAAGGTTTCCCCCTCTTCACTTCAGGGTCTGATGAGCCGAAGGTCTTGTGCGGGAACAGGGAGAATAGCTCCTGATGATGTTTATTGGTCTTTAGTTCGTAGGACTCTTGGCTTGAGCTTGTTGCGAGCCCCATGGGTATATTGTGCTTGTGTAGGTGTTCTATTAGTCTTTTGGCACCTGTAAAAGTTGAGAAAATAATATGAACCCGGAGAATCAAAATTTATTTCATTTGGATGATATGTCCATATAAATGTGTAGTACATTGGGGCTAGAAGATGATGATTGTGTGGATTGTATCAGCAACATTATCTTTTTTCATTTTTTTTTTGGGAAAGGCCTTTGTCCACCAGTGGGATAACCAGATCTAAATTAACACTTTCATAGCCCAAGTGTTGTGGCAGCTGAAGGCGGCGTGATTATTTTCTGTACCTGGCAACACCTTAGTGTCTGGGAAAATAGCTTCCATAAGCTGCTTGCTCTCCACAATAAATTCATCAATGGTCATGGGAAGCTCCAGTTCTTCCACAATCATTCTGGCTGTCTCGTGCGCATGAGAACCCATTAGTTTCATCTTTAACTCCCATTTGTATGTCTTTCCGAACCTTGAAAGAATCGTTTGGAAAACTTGTGTGTATAGGTCTTCTGTGTCTGAAAGATATATTCCGTTTTTTAACAAGTTGTCAGTTCTCTTCCAAAAGTTGACAGTTTATCACACAACTTTAATGAAAGGCGAAAGTTCAAACGGCAGAATGGATTTGGATGAAAATTAGTAGGTAACGGATAGCCTAAAAACTACTTGAGACTCCAGAAAAATGCAGTGTTCCCGTGGGATGATTATTTATTAATTAATTATTTTATTGATAAGTCCAAACAAGCTTCGATAGGTACTGATCAAAATAGGAGTAATTTAATTTCGTTTATTGATAAGACTACGCCCCCGGGAGTAGGTGTGCTGTGTGTGAATGTGAACGCCCCGCGAAAGGTACTTATGCTTGCCGGCCGGCGGCGATACCCTGTTTTACGTCTCTTTATCCTAGACTCAGGCATTTATAGCTATCCTGCTGATACTTCAACGTGGATAACGTAAATTGTGAGTGGGGAAAGGTATGAAATCAAATAAAAGTAAGACCTAAGAAAACATGATGCAATATTTACTCGTGATAAAACTTACTCAGAATGAGACCATCCATATCAAACAAGACGTGTGTTACAGGTTTAAATGCCATTGTTGTATTCCCAAATTTCCCAATAAGAGTAGAATTGGCGTGGCAAATTCAAATTATTTTCAAAGAGCACAAAACAAACCAAAATCCCGAGGGCACAGCTGACTGACTGACTGACGGACCATAGAGTAATTTTGTTTACTTGGAGTACCTATGTGACCGTATGTGACGGACGACTGAATGAAATGATTTGATTCAGTGAATGACGTGAATGAACGATTTTTTTGACAATTTCAATGAAAATGGAAGTGACAATTTTTTTACAATAGTGAGGAGTCTTGCATGCTCTGAGCTTGCATGATTGTGTGGTCGTTGTTAATTACTCAGAAAAAAAAATTACCTCTGCTCGGCAACAACTAATTTTCTCTTTCTACGTTGTGTCGTGTGTAAAAAGCTTTTCTTTGTCTATGGCTGCTAAAATTGTACATTCATTCACTCACAACTTTGTTTTGGTGGTGGAACTGTTTTGTTTGTGTTCTTTTTGGTTTGTTTGTGATTTTGTGTTGTGATGTTGTGTGTATTTTTGTTCAAAAACTTTGAAATTATAACTATTTTGGCGCAAGACACCCGACGCGAATAGTTTTAGTATGGAAGGGCCTGGTATGAGTTTGTTTCAAGGTGCTGCAAGCATCCACATTAATAACAGTGCACAAGATAGACTTGAAGAACAAGAGGAAATTGAAGACCAGAAACGGCGAAATGAAGAGGTATTGCGTTGTTTTTCCTCAAAATAAAGATAGAAAGCTCTTCCTTTAATTCCTCACATATTTCTTCCGGAGCAGTTACAGGGTTACTTAAAGTTCTAGCAAACTTTTAGTGGCACTTGTTAGCCTACGTGTTACGCTAACTGGTTATGGGCCGAAACCGCTACAAAAACGAAATTGAGTACCTACCTACCTAACTTATAAAGTTTTACTTGGTCGCTATGCCATTAGCAATTTAATCACCAGCCTAGAAATCTAAGTTGGTAACTAACTTTCACTAAATTAATTTGAAAAATAATATGTTAATTTTTAAAATAAATGTCTTCTTATGTTCTAGTTGAAACACAAGTTGGCAAATGCCTTTGATGACCTCCTCGATGATGATGAAGCTAGTTCTGTGAACAGCAGTGGCAACTTTACTTTAGACAACACTCAACATAATGGTAAGTCAAGTAATCATAATTGTAGTGTATGTGCATTCGAGGTAACATCAGTTATAGCGTTGGTTAGAGTTCACGGGTTGCGAGGGGTCAGTAATGCTCTAGCCACCGACGAGAGTGGACTTGCTTATCGAGCTACTGGCGACGTAACGAGCCAATGTAGCTGGCTACTTAGTTCTGTCTGTACCAGTGAGTACTAAAATAGTAAAACCTTGTTGATGCAAAAGAGGGTCTGGTATTACTGGTATCCTTCATGCCCACAGGCCCTCAAAGGACAGGCCGTCCCCCAACATACATAGAATCCCTGAACCACCTCAAAGACCATTGCCCAGAGACTCCTAAAGCATACTGCGAGACTCCGAAGAACCACATGCCGCATAGTCATGGGCGACACCAAGAGGAGCCAATCAAATTGCAGTTCAGCCCTTACGGAGATGGAGATGGACAGAATAACTATTTCCAACAAGAACTTAGAGGTACCTCCTAAATATTTTTCTGAGTTTAGTGCATAACTTTTCATTACCTTAACAAATCTACATAAAAATGTAGATTTGATAAGTAAAGTTATCAACTACACTATGAAAAACCTATCAAAGTTAGTCAACTAGGTTTGTCTCTCCAAAAGACATCAAGTCTCCACAATACTTGACTTTGACATGAGAGTGCCATTTCCATAAAAATAATAAATGTACACTTAGAAAAGGTCAAATTATAAAACTAAACACTGACACGGAAATATGGTGATATTTTTGATTTCTGTCTTTTCGGTATGTAGACTAAAGCAACTAACTTTAGACCAATATCAGTACTGCCAACTTTCAGCAAAGTTTTTGAAAAACTTATTTTACATCAATTGCTTAGGCATTTTAATGGCAATGACCTGCTACATGGTAAGCAATTCGGGTTTACTCGGGGCAGGTCAACTACTGATGCCGGTGTAGAGTTAGTATCGCATATTTTTGATGCTTGGGAGAAGTCGCAAGACGCTTTAGGCGTTTTTTGCGACTTGTCAAAAGCGTTCGATTGCGTACACCATGAAACATTAATCAGGAAACTACATCACTATGGAATAAGAAACACCTCTTTGGATCTTCTTACATCTTATTTGAGTGATAGGATACAAAGAGTTGACATTAATGGGAAACGGTCTTCGGGGTCTATAGTTACAATGGGTGTACCGCAGGGTTCTATCCTCGGTCCTTTCCTATTCTTAGTTTATATTAACGACCTGCCTCATCTTGTCAAGAATAATCACGAGATTGTATTGTTTGCTGATGATACTTCATTAATTTTTAAAATGATGCGACAAAACACAAATTTCGACGATGTGAATAATGCAATCTCAAAAGTAGTTCATTGGTTTAGTGTCAATAATCTTTTGCTAAACGAAACCAAAACAAAATGTATTAGATTTATTCTACCTAATGTTAAACAAGTGAAGGCTGATGTAAACGTTAAAGGAGAAACTTTAGAAATAGTAGAAAGTACCGTATTCTTAGGAATCACCTTAGATAATAAACTTCAATGGGGCCCACACATAGATAAGCTATCGAAGAGACTCAGTTCTGCAGCGTATGCAGTCAAAAAAATCCGTCATCTTACAGACGTGGATACATCTAGACTTGTTTATTTCAGCTACTTCCATAGTATTATGTCTTATGGTATACTGCTGTAGGGGAACGCTGCAGATATTAACACCGTATTTGTGCTGCAGAAGAGGGCTGTTCGGGCTATCTATAACATGGGTCCTAGAGAATCTCTACGTGATAAATTCAAAGAAATAAACATAATGACAGTACCATGTCAATATATCTATGAAAACTTATTGTACACTCATAAAAATATAAATCGGTTCCCTAAAAATAGCGATAAACATAATTTTAATACCAGAAATAAACATAAACTCGCTGTGCCCACAACTAGGCTACACAAAATAAATGTATCTTTTAAAGGGCAATGTATACGCTTCTACAACAAAACTCCTAGTGAGTTGCAAAAATTATCAGTAAATAAATTCAAACAAATTGTCAAAACCTTGCTGTGCAAAAAGGCTTACTATAAAATATCAGATTATCTAGAGGAAAAAAAAGCTTGGGACGGGTTTTGCTCCAACTCGAAAAATAACAACTAACAGGCTAAAGGTTTCTTCGTCGCTTCTTTACTTTAGTCTACATACCGAAGCGACAGAAATCAAAAAATATCACTTTATTTCCGTGTCAGTGTTTAGTTTTTTTTTTTTTTTTTTTGACCTTTTCTAAGTGTACATTTATTGTATTTATGGAAATAAAGAGTTTTTGATTTTGATTTTGATTTTGTAAAGAAGCGACGAGAAACCCTTAGCCTGTTGGTTGTTATTTTTCGAGCTGAACTAAAACTTGTCCCAAGCAGTTTTATCCTCTAAATAATCTGATATTTTTATTACTGCATTGCATGTAATATGTATAACTGTATAGTCATAATGTTGTTTTGATTTCAGGACACATGAATGGCATAAACAGCTATGAAGCCCGACAAGAATTTATGAACAATGAACAGTTGAAAGTCATGTATGAGGTAAGTAAACACTTCAACATGTCTTTACTTGACTCTTCAACATGCAACATAAACTTTACTTGACTCTTTTATGAAATGGCAATCTTAAAGAGGGGTGGATTGTCTGTTTACTGTTCCAATCGCATTATACTTCACACTATTATTATAAATGCAAAAGTTTGTATGTTTAGATGTTTGTTACTTCTTTACACCAAAACTACTGAATGGATCGAGCTGAAGTTTTGCATAGATGTAGATATTATATGACTATGTAATATAATAACACAAATACAATGAGTGAAACTAGTTTCACATAATCTTTACTCTATCCGATATCCCACTGATGGCCAAAGGTCCTTGCGTTGTGCTTCCATTCCTTTTTTGTACAAGAAACTGATTCCTGCCACCATAATTTTAATCTGAAGCCTGTTCAGACAACCGCGGTATTCGCTACCCAGAGCGGCAGTGAAATCTGAGAACTGTGACTAAAAAAACCGCTCGAAATCCAACCTAAATTTACAGCTGCGCTGGTTAAATATACCGTGGAGTCCCCCTAGGACTCCTCGGAAAACGAAAATCGAAGGTTCACATTCAGCGACATAAGAGTTGGTTTTGCGCGAAAATTAATCAGAAACTTCGATTTCCTTTTCCGAGTAGGACAGGTTAATCTTTACAAGCCACGGAATTAGAAATGAGGGCATTTTCACCCTAATTTCTAATTCCGTGGTACAAGCCATCACATGTTCCCACTAATAACACGTAAATAAATGTTTCCAGATGCGCGTGAAAGAGTGCCAACAGCTAGCTTCTCAAATGGAGAAGCTGGATACAGAGATTGACGGCCTCCGCGCCCGGCTCGCCGCCGCCATCAACGACAAGGACAAGGCTGAGCTGTCTTTGAAGGAAGCTCATCACTTGCTTGGTAAAAAAACTAAATTATAAATTAAAATTCTTTTATTTCAGTTTACTGTCTGTGATCCATATAATTATGATATAGCAGAAACATCTCATAAAATAAATGTTAGTATTCATCGTCGACTACGTTTATTGTAAAACAACATGCCAATATAAATAAAAAAATAATGCCCACGCCACGCAACGTACACGATGCAATGTGGGAAAAGTCATATTGCGTGGGTCGTGCGATAAGTTCGAAGTTTCTTGCTATGAACCCATGCTGTAAAATATAGATAAGAATAGCTTACAATGGTCGCAAAACTACTTATCTGCTAGCTAAATTCCGTACGAAATGCAGAATTCAAAAAAATAATTATTTAATCTCGCTCTGCGCTGCGTCACTATTCACCTTAAGTCCCGTGCTAAGACCAGCAGCTGTACAATGTCTTATGATCTTGCTTCCAGCATCCAGCAAGCATAGTATGATAGAGTTGGAGCAGCGAGTGAACGCTCTCTCGGACAAGCTGGTGTCGAGCGACCAGGAGAAGGACCAGTTGAAACTGGAGCTGAGGTCTGCTAACATCAGCCTGCAGGATGTGCAGCAACGGTTGCATACTTTGCAGGTAACAAACTTACTAAAATATTCTTGGTAGCGCTTGTAACGGAATATTAACCATGATTTGAGTATATGTATGTGTATTTAGCAATGAATTATTATTGTTACTAATTAGTATTTGGGCCAAGGCGGGTGTGACAATCGATCCCTCCAAAGTTTACGTCGTAAGAGAACCTTTTAGAGAAATGGCACCAGATTCTTGTTTTGTATTTTAACATCTCCACTGTGATAAACAATCCGCTCGCCAAGCGTGGCGATTATAAATTTAAAATCAATTATTTCAGACTACATGGGTATGTTTTACATAAAATTGACACAATAATTAAAAAACACAATAATCTACAAATACAATAATCAAATTACAAAACAACACAATAATCAAAAAGAACATTGAATTTAGGAAAATTATACTTTATATTATTATTATTAGTAAATAATAATTATGTTAAAACCCACCCGATCATTGCCCTTTGGAAGATGCCTACCTATGTCCAGAAGTGGACATCTCGTCTGAGTCTCCGTGGACGTCTCATCTTTCGGCTGAGATGTGTTTAGATATTTTGCGGTCATGGCGCATGCAACTGTAGTAGTACCGGAATAGGAAAACTCGCAACCCAATCAAGCTGTTATTTTTAAACATGTTTATTGTCATAAGTTTATTTTCCGATTAAATGTTTTTATATTAATTAACTTTCAGGTCGCGCATACACATGACACGGACGCCCTGTTTAGAGAACAGCAAGACAGGCATAGAGAAGAAGTGGATAGGCTGCAGAATGATTTGATGAAGGCGAAAAGCAGAATTGACGAAAAAGTAAGATTTATCTGTTAAACGCACCCCGTTTACGGCGTGACTTTCAGCGAAGCACAGCCTCGGAACAGGAAATCTATTTTGAAGTTTATTTTGAAGAGACAAAACAACCGTAGTTTCAGATTTTTGAAAAATGTACAGATAACCTGATAAAATAAAAACAACAAATCGGTCTCAAGCGATTCGTAGGCCAATCGTTAGTGTAGGGTTTAATAGACAAAAATGACATCGCATAGTTACGCATTTTTCGCTAGTATACCCTTGACAACAATCCCTGTGCTTGGCTGACAGGAATACTTTTCAAAGTCCTTAAATTACCAAAATCAGTGATATTATAGTGCGTAAGCGCTCACACTCTGTTTTCAAACAACTAAATGTAACTTTAGTCTTTGAACGGGATTAGATAAACTTCAATGTTTCCCCTGTATCTTCGCTAGAGAGTTTTTCGACTCCAAAAATAAAAGAAGAAGACCTCGTGGTGAAGTTGGTTACCAGAAGGATGCTGGTTCAAGCCCCGTCGAAGTCGATTTTTTTTGGGATATTATTTGATTTCTTAGTTTAATACAATTTCTATCAAGCGCCATGGCCATACCAACACAATATTAGTGTAAAATGTTCATTCATCTTTTTCAGGACAACGAAATAAGAACACTAGAACGGCGATGTATGGAGCGCGACAAGGAGAAAGAAAGCATTATCATAGAAAAAGGAGCCACCATCAACCGCCTAGCGAGCGAGCTGGAGGCAGCACAAAGCAGGCTGGTGAACGGTGAGGCTGCGAGGGTGAAGGAACGACTGGCGCAAATGACGACGGAGAGGAACGCGGCTAAGGAACAGGTCAAGGAGTTGGGGGTGAGTGTACGACTTTCATCATCAACATATCAGCCCACACATGTCCACTGCTGGTTGTGTATGTAATGCATCTATGCATGTATTTGTGAATGAAGTTAAGTAAGAATTGTCCACCATTATTTATTTATTTGTCATCCATGAACTTTACTTACTTGCTTTTTAATTTCCAGTCCAAACTAGAAGTGACAGCGCACGAGCTGGTGCTATTCCGCAACAAGTTATCTGCGAGCCAGAAGGAGTACGAGCACTGGCGCTCCACGCTGCACCAGATACTGATGGAAACTATGCCTGACAGTGCTTATATTGGTAAGGAAATAAATAAATTATTATTAGCCTATAGAATCTGACTGCAGGGCAAATACCTTCCTTTCCTCCTTCCATTTTTAGAGTTCCGTACCTCAAAAGGAAAAAAGGAACCCTTATGGGATCAGTTTGATGTCCGTCTGTAAACCCCCTTTTCTCAGGAACGCGTGAAGGTATCGAGTTGAAATTAACATCAAATACTCAAGTCTTTTTTACTTCCCGTTGATCTAGAATCATGAAATTTGGTGAGCAGCAAGGTCTTATAGCACAAGTAAAGGGAAAAATCCGAAATTCATAAATTTATAATTTATTCACTAAAAAAATTACTCGTACTCCATGGCGAGTATTATAGGTCTACGGGAAGTACTCTATAGGGTACTTCCCGTACACCTAGAATTATGAAATTTGACAAGAAGCAAGGCCTTATAGCACAAGTAAAGGGAAAAATCTGAAAACCATAGATTTGTAATTTATTCAATAAAAAAATTAAGTATAATACTCTCCATGGACCAAAACCTATAGGGTACTTCCCGTAGACCTAGAAATATGAAATTTGACAAGACACTTACGGAACCCTTAGTGCGCGTGTCCGACTCGCACTTGACGTTTTATTCTTTGATGTAGCGACAGCCGCCGGAGCACGGCGGAAGGCGAACGAGGGCCCTCGTTTGGGCTCGCTTGCTTTCGCAATGACGTCCACACTGGTTCTTTCGCGTTCCTTCGTTAGCCTTCGCTAGCTCTCGCTCGCTTGGTCCCTACCCGGCATAACGTATCGTACTCGCTGCGAATGGTGGTACATAACGCCCCAGTCGGTACTCGGCTTAACGTATAGAAACGTCATTTAAAATTGAGTTGCCTGATTATCTTTTTGAACACCTGCCCCGATGCAGCGGTCTTTTTTTCAAAAATCATAATACTTTCAGGAGAACCACCATCGCCGGGCAAATTAACGACTTTGAAAGAAGTCCTCAGTCGCTACAAAATACAGTTGCAGAAACTACCGTCACTCCAAGAAGAGATCGCCAAACGGTAAGTAGAGTTTACCATAGGGACAGGGACCGAGGCTGACGGACAAACCGAACAGTTGTAGATAAATAAGTAAATAACATGTAGCATAAATAAATGGAAAAAAAGTAAACAATTCTATCATTATTTATAATCTGTTCCGAGATTATAAATGAACTAACTTCTGCCGGCAGCTTCGCACGTGATTTTCCAGAGAAAAAAAGCATGTAATTATGTTAATCTAGAACTCACTAAGATCTAGAACTACATCGATGCAAAAAAAAAACAACCAAATCCGTTCACTAATTTTGGCGTGAAGAGATAACAAACATCCTTAACTCCATCCAAACTTTCCCATTTACAATATTAGTGTGATGTGATTAATTTTATAATTTTATTTCTGACATCATAATTAATTAGAGGCCTTTTTACAGCCAACCATTTGTTATCTTATAATTATGTGTCTAGATAGGAATCACTGTCTGTCTCTTTTTTTCTTCGCTATTGTTCTGCTTACAATCCCTTATGGTGTTTCCTTCCCTCTCAAAAATCTTGTGTGCGTCATAATTGAATATTATGTTCAATTAGCAATACTAGTAAATTAGATTTCAACGACATTAAGTGTAAAATAAAATGTTCCTACGGTGAACCGAATTGAATTACTACTACTATTTACAACTATTTCGCCCATTTACGGAAAATAAGGCTCTCAATAACCGCGGGGCGGGCAGCAGCGCCCCCTGGAAGACAACCCCACCACCAAACTGCGATCGCCAACCACCTTGCCGTAGGTGGTAAACCCCCTATGATGTGAATTAAGGCTTTCAGTTTTCTACAATCATGACTAAGTGATCCTACCCCGCAACCATACTTCCACTTCTGAAAGTACCTCCCCAAAAAGAGGGGTTTTTACCATATTGGTTGGAGGATTGATGATCACATTTGAGGTGTTAATAATACACAGATAGACGCAGCTGCCCTTCCTCTGATCATCCTTAGTGACTCCACGGGTCCAGTTGGACCACCACGGCTGTTCAAATACTACAATGTTATAATTTCTAACCAACAGAGACAAAAAGCTAGAGCAGCACCGCAAGCAAGAATCCGAGTACCGAACAAAGTTGGAAGAGCAGAAAGGGATAGAAATGCAGCTGAGCTCCCGCCTAGCTGTGCTGCAGAACAAGCTGGAGCTGCTCGGCAGCAGCTCTGACAGCGACCTGATTGAGAGCTATAAGCAACAGAATGAGGAGCTGAGGAGGGAAGTGGAAGATACTAGGGCGGAGCTGAAATCTGTATGTATTTTTTGTTGAATAAGTCTTCTTGTTTCTTTCGTGTTTTGTTTACGGCTGTGGAAGTGGCCAAGCTAGCGCCAATACCATTTTTTTCTTATAATTACTTTAAAGGAATAATCAAAAAATATATCGTTATAAGCTAAAACCTGTAGGAGTCTTAAGGCGCGTGTATGACTCAAACTAGCGCCGCTGCCTTTTCTTTCTTGTAATTACTTTACTCAAAGGAATTTTTAAAAGTCAGTTGTATAGTTTAAGATACCTATCACAAGCTTTTGTTTAATCCCTCTGAAATAGTGTTGTTTCGTATTATTTAGACAGAGAAACGAAAACAGAGTTCTGTGGCCATCAAGAGCAATTTCACTATTCTGCATAAAGGAAATAAAAGAAAACTATTTATTTTATGCTCATTAAAATATAGCTTATGATAGGTATCATAAACTGTACAATGGACTTTTAAAAATTCCTTTCATTGATTAACGTAATTATAAGAAAGAAAAGGCAGCGGCGCTAGTTTTAGTCATACAAACAACAAGAAACAAGCGTTCACTGATTATCATTATGATTTTCTTTTGATACTTAGGTAGATGAAAGCTTTTGTTCCTACTTGTACCCTAGGTCTAAGGGGGGTACATCTGGTAGAAAAAAAGGGTTTAAGAACCTGGACTGCGCAGTGTTTCATAAAAATGAGCCGAGTGAGAGGCCTCACAGTAGTACTAATGCATCTCTTTCTAGTAGTCTTCCATACATTTGTACTTTTTAGGGTTTCGAAGATCGGTTTCGAAGCCCTTATGGTCTCGCTTTGTCTGTCCTTCGTTCGAAACCCTCGGCGCGCGAGTTACACTCGCACTTGACGGGTCTTGTTTACTATATAGATTCATGCCTCCGACTACCTAAGTATCGAAAAGTAAAGTGCGCACCAAGACACGGTATGTAAAGCATCATTACTTTATTATTTTTTTATATAAATTGCAGATAGACCTAAAATACGCAGAGCTTGAAATGGAGCACGACAAGCTGAAATCCGAGAAAGGTTCCCGCGCGTCCATGGTGCAAGAGGCCAACGCGGACTTGCTGCGTGAGTTGGAACGGTACAGCGGACAGCTGAAAGATACGCTGAAGGAAAATGGAGAGCTCAAGAACTTATATCTACAGGTGAGGTGTCTTGACATCAGCGTTATAAATAAATACCTTATTAATAAGGGAAAGCTCACGCCGTCCATGGTTCAAGAAGGCAAAGCAAGTGGCAACACCAATGGTAGTCCACCATTTCTGTTGCCATTTGCTGCGTGAGTTGGAACGGTGCAGCAGAAGGGTACGCTGAAGGAAAATGGAGAGCTCAAGAATTTATTCTACAGGTAAGGTGTTACAACTGTTATAGAACAAGAAAACATCTTTTTGGAAAAGGTGGAAAGATTTGGTAACGAAATGACAAAAAAAACATTATTGCCTATTGGGATAACCGACAGACAGAGTAGCTTTCGAATTTATAATATTAGTAGGATTTGGTACAGTGCCCCTAGCTGTGGATGTATGTATATGGAAATAAGTAAATGCCACCACGAATTTAATAAATATTTGAGGGAAATGACGACCTCTGTGGCGCAGCGGGCGAAGGTCTGCCTGCGACGCTTGCAGGTTGCAGGTTCGATTCACTCGGGCGGGACAAATGTTTGTACAATCTGCAGATATGTGTTCAGGGTGTTTTCTTAATAAAAAAATATCTATCTATGTAGTGTATTGTATTAAGTATATCAGTTATCTAGTATCCATAACACAAGCTCTGCTTAGCTTGGGGCTAGATAATGCTGTGTGAATTTTCCAGCATTATTTATTTATTTATTTCCCAGGCATGCAGCGCACGCGACTCGGTGACCAGAGAAATGAAAGACATCGCCGCGAAAGTACACAAAGAGCGAGAACATTTCAAATTACAAGAGAAAGAATATGTAGAGCTATTAGAGAAATACAAGCAGCAGATAGATAAACTCAACTCTGATCTGACGTGTTCGAGAAACGAGCTAGAAGCTGCGAATAGGAGGATATCGGAGCTGCAAAGGGAATTTACGGATAAGCAGAAGGAATTTACGGAGAAATTAGACCAATATTTAAAAGGTATGACAAAAGCACAATTCTACTAACTAATCGCTTTACTATGGCAATGTATACCATAGCACAAGCTCTGCTTAGCTTGGGGCTAGATGATGCTGTCTGAATTTTCCAGCAATATTTATTACTAGCTTCTGCCCTCGGCTTCGCACGCGTTGTTTCTATGAAAACGTTTTGAGGTTATTTATATCCCATGGGAACTGATTTATGGGATAAAAAGTCTATGTTTTATTCCAGGCCTAATATTACCTGCATGCAAAATTTCAGCCCGATCCATTCAGTAGTTTTGGCGTGAAGAGGTAACAAACATCCATCCATCCAAACTTTCGCATTTATAATATTAATGTGATTAATGGTATCGTCGCAGAATCGTCCATAGATGAAAGAAACTCTAGCTAGATGGTGCGTGCGGTGCTGTTTGCACGGACAGATTGATAGATGGATTTCCACCTTGACACTTTTGACACATAAAACGCCAAAATGTTTAACGAACGGCGAATCAGCGTCACCACCTATTTTATCTTTTATGTTAAACAAAGGAATTTTCAAAAATCTATTTTGCGGTTTGTGTTAACTATCATAAGCTTATTTTTAATAAAAAAAATTCTCTGTAATTTTTTAATTTTGTATAGTGTAGCCAGAGATGCGAAATTGCTCTCTGCCTTTACAGAGGCATTAAAAATAAGCTTATGATAGGTATCGCAAACTTAAAAAGCCATTTTTGAAAATTCCTTCGTTTAACATAATGATAAAATAAAATAGGTGTTGGCGCTGATTTGGGTCGGGATAGCGCCTTAAATTTTAAACGTTACCATTGTTATGGTGAAGTGATTTAGTAGAATTAGACCCCAGAGTTCGATTTGACGATAGTACCGAGATCATTGTAAACAATGTTGTGTTGTAAAGTTTATTTCTATTTGTGTTTGTAGACGAGAAGACGGCGATGAGGAAAGAAATGGATCCTTGTATGCAATGCGAGAAACACATGAAGAATATTAAGTATTTAGAAGAGCAGCTCGGGAAATGTAATCTTAGATTAGGTAAGGTTCTAAATGTCAAGCATTTTATGAGTTACTAGCTTCTGCCCGCGGATTCGCACGCGTTGTTTCTATAGGTTATTTTTATCCCATGGGAACTGATTTATGGGATAAAAATTCGCCTATGTTTGCTTCCAGGGTTAGACTTACCTGTATGCAAAATTTCAGCCCGATCCGTTCAGTAGTTTTGGCGTGAAGAGGTAACAAACATCTATCCATCCATCTATACATCCATCCAAACTTTCGCATTTATAATATTAGTGTGATAGTGTGACTAGCGGTCTGTCCCGGCTTCGCACGGGTGAACATTTATTTTTTAGACAAATGTTATTTTACTATACCTAATATCGTAGTTTGAAGAATTCATTGCGTTGGTTCAATTGTTGGTGTTCTTCCAACACAAATAAGGTTCGTAGTTAACCCGCTTACGTCCGTAATAGCCTATGTTACTCAGGAATAATGTATGCTACATTATCCCTGAGTAACATAGGGTCTGATGGTGAATGAATTTTTGAAATCGGTCTAGCAGTTTTTGAGTTTGTTCGTTACAAACATACAAAAATAAAAATCTTTCTAAGGTTTTTGTTATTATGGTGCGTAAGCCTCGCACTCTGGCTTATGTCTTTTATATCATATAAAAGACATAACACATTCTTAGAAATTATAAAAATCTTTCCTTTTTATTATAGAAGTGAAGATTGTTTCCAATATTTATAATTCCGGATTTTGCAACCGTCTTCAAAAAACAGGTGGTTCTCGCTTCGGTGGTATTATGTGCGCCGATTTTAATATTTTTTGTTGCTTTTGCAAAATGACTCGGACGGAATTGTTATATTTTAAGTTATATTTTAAA
Source organism: Eupithecia subfuscata (assembly GCA_963564075.1). NCBI lineage: Eukaryota > Metazoa > Arthropoda > Insecta > Lepidoptera > Geometridae > Eupithecia > Eupithecia subfuscata. The sequence continues at coordinate 1,337,636 of OY751116.1, read as the reverse complement.
AACTTTGTAGGAATTTGATGTCTTTTTGTTTCGTAAAAATTGTTAAACCATCCTATCGCTGAATTCTCGTTTTGTATCGTCAAATTTTACGTAAATTCAGTATCTTAATTCACCATTCACATTGGCAAATCGTAGATTAGTATTGTGTTCAACATCATTTCAGCGTCGCAAGAAAGCAACGACGCTTTGATGACAGAGCTGAAAAGCAAAGCCGAGTTCTTCCAACAATACATTATGGAGCGATTCAAGAAACTCAATGAACAGACATCTATCGGCACCATGACGGATGAGGTACCAGTGGAGTTGCCGCGGTCTGAGAGCGTCGAGGACATGAAGCAGGATTGTGATGATATTGCAGCTAAGGTAAGAGTAACGTCCTCCAGCTCAGCCTAGCCGAATTTCGACCACGGTGGCCAGTGTCATCGGAGACTAGCCAGATGCGCAGGACTCAATAAGTCTTTATTTGCATCTTCGACACACATACAGACTACAGCATTATACAGTACACTAATATGTACAAATAAACAATAATAAAATACAGTTGACAAATAAAACAAACAATAACATGATTAACATCTAAGTAAAATGTCTGTGTGCACAAGTGTGTGCGCAAACACAGGTGCACTCTCTATTCCCTCACTCTCATAATCCGATGGGACGACAGACCGCCTCGACCAGGGAGAGGTCAGGCGCAGGACCAACGGTTTAACGTGCGTTCCTAGGCACTGGGGTGTAACACCGCGCAAGACATATTATAGTGCACAAGTGTGTGCGCAAACACAGGTGCACTCTCTATTCCCTCACTCTCATAATCCGATGGTACGACAGATCGACACGACCGGGGAGAGATCAGGCGCAGGACCAACCGCCTAACGTGCTCTCCGAGGCACGGGGTTGTAACACCGCCAACTTCCTGACTCCGGGCTGCTACTGTGAATTTTTCTTGCTAGAAAAATCCCAGTAACAACTATTGGCCCGACGCGAGATTTGAACCCAGGGCCTCATAAACACTTGGTTGAACAAGCTGTCGTGGCGTAAGAATCGACCCCTGACCTCAGCCCGTATCAGAAACTGAAACTGACATAAATTAACTTATCAGCCCCAACAGCATAGAATTTTCACTTTGCGCTTTGAGTTCAGTTCAGATGATGTTGTGGGCAAAAGTCCAGTATTTATGAATCACTTAATTTATCAAATGAAACCTACTAAATAATTTGATTAAACAATAATAAATAATTTGATTCCAGACCGCAATGATGATAAAAGAAAAGGCCATCCGCGACCAAATAGCCGAAAAATTCACTCTCGAAATGAAGACCGTTGAAATGAACTGCGCAACAAAAATAAAACAGATAAAATCAGAACAGGTAGACGCTGTCACGAAATTAAAAGGACTACTAGAACGCAAGGCGCAAGAGGTGGAAACATTGAAAGAATTTATCATAGCCGAGAGGAACAAAGTCGCGCAAATACTAGAGTCTAAGGAAAATGAGATATCAGTTCTAATAAAGGAGCATAACGAGCTACAAGCGGACTGTCAGAAAGCTAAGGACCTCCTTCTAGAGTGGAGAGTCAAAGCCGAGAAGTATAAAGAACGAGCGACAAGACTAGGATCCTTAGAAGATGTTCTAAAGAGCGAGAGAGAAGATTGGAAACAGAAGAATACGGCTTGTGTGAGGGAGTATCAGTCTATGAAAGTAAAGGTAAATGATTTGTATACTGACCGTCATTATCGTATATCAGCCTAAACACTTCCACTGAAATAAAGTTAAATGCATGAAATTAATCAAATGAAATTAAACACGGAAAAAGAAAAACGAAGTTTCGTTTTCGTTGTCGTGCAAAACCAACTCTTATGTCGCTAGCATAAGATTACCGTTTGCACGAAAACGAATCGGAAACTTCGATTTCGTTTTTAAGAGTGGACACTGTCCCGCGTCCATCCATCGTTTGAACTGACCGTACCATTGTTTAAAACTACCTTTTGATTTGACTGTTTCATTCTTCATCAATATTTATCAATTATTTTCATCAATATGATTATTCCTCGTCACTAAAAACATCATCATTATCTGGTATACATATATATAAACATCATCATTGCCTTGGGACAAATGTTTGTAAGATCTACAAGTATTTGTTTCGGGTGTTCTGGTCGTTTCTATGTATAATAAAAAATATCTATCTATGTAATGTATTATATTATGTATATCAGTCATCTAGTACCCATAACACAAGCTCTGCTTAGCTTGGGGCTAGATGATATTGTGTGGATTGTCCTGCATTATTTATTTTTATTTATTTTTATTATTTTATTTGATTTAACACATTAAATTCATAATTTTGAATTACATTCCTTGATATTTGTTATAGCATAGATAATGATGATTGGACATTTGTTTAAATTATAATCTAATGCATGCTGTTTAGTTTAAAAAAAAAATAGTTATGTAGGAAGGTATAATCTCTGTTAATCTTCGAATTTTCCAATAATTGTATTAGTAATTATTATTATCCCTTGCTCAGTCATCGATCTATGCTCGAGTACCGCTTTTCTATGGCATAAGCATTACTCAAGGAAAGATTGACGACAGCAAACTTTCGTGATACGGGACAAAACCCGGGTTCCGACCGCGAAACGAGCGGGAAAGAGATGAGTGGGCGGAGTTAATTTCAACGCTTTCTCGCTCACTCCTTACCGCTCGACTATTTGTCGGTGCAAATACAAGTATGCAGTTTACTCTCGTGAGTTAAAATGGGTCCGGTCCGCTCACGATGGAAACCCTTTAGGCTGCGTTTCGACTGATGCGGAGCTGAGAGGAGAGAAGAGGAGCGGACCGTGAATTGGCCAAACACAGTGCAGTGCAATGGAGATTTCGAGCACTGATTTGCCAATTCCGTGCATTCCATTGCCATGTGGTGCCGGCTTAGAATTTGCACCACCCCAACTCTGCCCGCGGGTGTCGTAAGAGGCGACTAAGGGATATCCCCGGGGGCGGGCAGCAGCGCTCCCTGCAGAAAAATTCTACCACCGAACTGCCATCCCCAACCCGCATGCCCAGCGTGGGGATTAAGGACACTACCCCCATGATATAAAAGCCAATAAGGCGCTTATGAGGGGGAGGCCTGCATCCAGCAATGGACCAATATAGGCTGTTAAGGAGGAGGAGGTGAGGTTGGTCAATTCACGGTCTGCTCCTCTCCACTCCGCCCAGCTCCGCGTCAGTGGAAACGCACCCTAAGTCCCAACAACTGACCTGATACACAAACAATAAATGAATTACTGAATTGCTAGGTTTCGGAGATGCAGTCACAGTTGGCACAGATGGAGGACATGCATGAGAAACTGCAGATGGATTATCAAGTGATACAGGATAAATATCGGCACGCCAAGAAGAGTATTATGACTTATAAGGTAGGACTTTATTCCTGGCAAATCACAGAACGATTATTAAGTTCCATTTATTTAGCACATAGAAAACTAGAACGATATCTTCTATATCTTCTTCTTATATATAAAAATGAAACCCGTTTCGCGTTGTCACGGCATCACGCGTGAACGGCTGGACGGATTTCGCTAATTCTTTTTTTGTTGTGTTTGTTATTGTCAGGAGAAGGTTCTTACGAAAGAAAAAATTAATAAAGTTGGAAACATTAATTTCCACGGGGGCGAAGCCGCGGGGCGCAGCTAGTACCTAATAAAACAATTAGAACTACCTAGTATTTACACTTATATCTATTTCATATAAATGCAAAATCCTTAAATCAAAAACAGAAAAATAACATAAATGTGAAAACTCGCCGAATTCGTTCAGATAGTGGATTCACCGATAAAAGAGGGCTTTATCTATTAAGTAATGTATTTTATTAAGTATATCAGTTAGTACCCATAACACAAGCTCTGCTTAGCTTGGGGCTAGATAATGGTGTGTGGATTGTCCAGCATTATTTATTATTTAACTTGTGTCTTGGCAATACTATCATGGAGGCGAAAGTTTGTTAATAAATGTGTTTGTGAACACATGACACATTTATTAACAAAATTTAGCCTGAAGTTCTAGACCTGAATTAACGTTAGGCTACTTTTAACCCCAGATAGCCGCGGTCAGAAGCTGATTTAAATATTGGTGTGATATGACATGATTTTGACGTGACAACGTCTTATAAATTGGTTTGCCGGGTGACACTTCAAGAAACTGCGTTACGCGTTACGCTCCGCTCACGTTATGCAGACATAAAAAGTGAAAGGAACTCAAAGTCGTTGTCACGTAAAACTTTCGCCCGTATACCGACTTTACAGGCAACCAATTTTTTGTTCTCTCCCAGGACTACATAACGAAGAAAGACACGCACGTAAACAACGAGATGAACAGAATACAGGACGAGTACCGCAAGATATTCGTGAAGCTGCAGAACCAGATCAACTACCAGGTGAACTGTCGCCTGCAGGAGGAGGCGAAGACAACGCCGTCGCCGCCGGCCCAGCCGTCTCCACAGACTGACGTGAGTACATATATCTGTCTTGAGTTTTTTACGGATGTTTGGGGAAAAGTAAGCAAGGAATCTATGACAAAAGAAATTATAGCGAGCAAAGCGAGCCCCGATAATTTTAAAGACTGCGGTTATAGACAACAAGCTATGATATAAATAACGACGAGCGGAGCGAGCTAAGAAAACTGTTGAGAAAATAATACAAAATCAATTTCGGCAAGTAGAGTGAGCCCTTTTTTTAAATTGTTGAGGCTTAGCAAGACAAGAAAGCTAAGAGAATGAGTTAAGAACAATTTTAAGTTTTTTTGGCGACTAACAACAAAATAGCAGCACAACAGACTGACTGATGTGTGTCTGTCTCTGGCGTCGGAGCTGTTAACACTATCATGGCCCAAGACGCAGGTGGTCACGTCCACCTCCGAGTAGCGAGGTTAGAAGCTGGGCAGTGAATGAGATTACTAAACTAAAGGGATAAACTGAATCGGTTTTTCTTTTAGTGGAAGGTTGTCTTTGTCGATAATTTTGTCTCAGCTCTCTTTGATGAAATTCAGTACAGCCATTCTCATATGCTGGTTCAAAATTTAAATGAACTGATCTCTTAGATTTTTTGTAAAAAAAACTGGTCTTATCTTGTTACAGGTGTCAGAAAGACTGAGCAAATTGAATGAAGAGATAGCGAGACTCGGGCAGTCCAATTTCACAGACGAGCAAGGCTCCAAATGACAGTATGGACTCACCGGTGAGTTCGTTCTATCACTCCTTGCCGCAGACAGGCTAAGTTATCAAATATTGGCCTATGGTGCGACCACGATCTGAAAGATTCTTTTTATTGGTGTATTAGTATCATTTTTTACCACGGTTATCATGGTCACACAGGGTCACACTCAAATAAGGAAGCCCCGGTAGGCAGTGTTGTGGTCTTCCCAGTCTTTAAAACTTATAGCCCATTTGCAGAAAACACGTTAAGTTTAAAACGACCACGTTTTGTTGAGACGACCACGCGTCGTCGTAAAAGTAAGATCTAAGTTTTATTATTTCAGCTACGACCATAATTGAGTAAATTGAGATGGCACAAAAAAAATAATTTGACAACACTAAAAAATGATGCCTCTTTTCATTTCGTTCGATAAGAAAGCGGCGGCATAATTTAGTGTTGAAAAATTAGTTATCTTTTTTGTGACAAAATGATAACCTAACTATTTTAAAAAATGTACTTAATTTTATTCCTTGATAAAATGTATTTGATTATTCCATTAACGAATTTAATGCAATTGCTCAAGACTACGATTGTATTACTATTGCTTATTGAACTAGTGTAGAACGCGAAAGCCCCATGTAGATATAAGACAATAAGAAGTTATACAATAAAGTATGAAGAATAGACATATTGGACACCTGTATAACAGACTGATGATTTGTTACAATCATTCCATGAAACTGAGTGGATAACTCCTGTGATACACGAGTACATTAAGCCTGATTTAACCAGGCCTAACTTTTTAAGGTTAATATTGCCTATTTCACCAGAAATTTACAAAAACTAGCATAGTAAATATGTAGATAAGACTTGTCAGTATTACATATCCAAGTGCAAAATTACATTCCTTCCAGTTTCTTTTCCATTGTTGTCTACTGTGTCTTATCTAGCTGTGTACATAATTTGCCTTGTTAATCCGCGACAATAATTTGTTGTTTTGTGGCATTTATAAAATATTATTATGTTAATTAGTCTTTATTTAGTTTGACTCTCTCGAAGATTTGAGTCGTTATTTCTGTTAGTACAATTAATTTTAAATAAAAAACATAATTTTAAACAAACTCTTTTATTTTTTGGTGTAATATTTCGCCGGGACGAAAGGCATTTTTGCGATTACACACGGGACATCCTTGCCTCTGATGTTGACTAGGATTTCCGTACCAGATTTTTTGAAGGATTCCGATACGTAGCCCATGGCCACATTGCCTCCTAAAGACGGGGCTGGGCAGCCACTGGTCACTTTACCAATCACTTCAGAATTCACAGGGTTTTTCAGCAAGGCGTATTTCCTCGCCGGAGGGCCCGACTCCATTCTGATTCCCACTCTTCGCCTCCTTACGCCTTCTTTAATCTGTCTCAATATTAGGTCAGCACCGGGGAAGTTGGCCTCTCCCCGTCGTCTCTTAGCGATCAGCCAAGTCAGAGCAGCTTCCACCGGCGTGATGCTTTCATCTATATCATTGCCGTACAAACACAGACCGGCTTCTAAGCGCAACGAATCTCTGGCTCCCAATCCGGCCAACTTGACATCCGTCGATTGAAGTAACGCTTCTGTAACAGTTTCAGCTTTATCCGCTGGGATGGATATTTCCACTCCATCTTCGCCGGTGTACCCGCAGCGGGTTATCCGACAATCCACGCCAGCGACTTTCCCTAATCGTGACGTCATAAACATCAAATCCTCCATAGAAACGTCTGTAAGACTCTGCAATGTCGACGCTGCTTTAGGTCCTTGTAACGCAATAAGCGCTCTCTCACTGACATCCCAAAACTCCACTGTCACGTCTTTTCCCTTCTTCCTGAACAGTTCTGAATTCTCCTTCATATGCGCCGAGTCAACGTCCAATCGTCCAGCGTTGGAAACTATGTAAAGCGTGTCATCGCTCACTTTTGTCACGATCAAGTCGTCTATTATCCCGGCTTGCTTGTTTAGGAATACTGTTAATGAACTGGACCCATTCGGCATGCCTTGTAAATCCACAGGGCACAGAGTCTCGAACCACTCCACGCAGTCTTTACCTCGTACGTTTGTTTGCAGCATGTGAGACACATCGAAGATAGATGCGCTTTTCCGTGTGAACAGATGGGAGGCAGAAACGCTCATGTCGGAGTATTGGACCGGTAACATGAACCCTGCAAAGTTGACCACCTTTCCCCCATATTTGTTATGCAAACTGTATAATGGAGTTTTCTTTGCGGCGCTGTCATCACTGTAGGTACGGAATAATGATAATTCTTTTGGAGTTTTCAATTTTGTAGTTAAGAGTAATTTAGTAAGATTTTTGGAGCACATTGTCACAGATCGAAATCTTCAGAGCGTGTGAGATGAAATAAACAATCCTGTTATCAGTCATTTATAATGAAGGTTCAGGGGTCAGTAAGTGGAAAATAGATAAGCTCAGTGATACAAATGTACCAAGAGGTGAGAGTATGACTTATTTAGTTACAAAGATTGCTCATCATTAGGTACCTACATTAGTTAATTACTTAGATAAAACTTAGGGACTGATAATAAATTTTTACCGGGTACCTACCTAGTAAGAATGCTACAATGAGGATCCGTAACGTTTTCAGTTGAGAATGCAGATTTATAGAGCTAAGAAATCCATAACACTCAGTGCAAAAATTTTTGTTCTACGACAAAAATTGACGAATAACTTCGTTACTAGAGAACTCACTGAGTGACCGCCGCCGCCGCGCGCGGGTGCGTGTGACGTGACGTCACTCGCACGGTCTCCGCCCGTTAACCATAGGCAGATATCAGTTTTTAGTGATTTACTCCGAAACTTTAAGTTTAGGAAAAAAAATGTTACAACCCAATAGACTCAGTTTTGAGAGACCCATCAAATGATTCTTTTTAAAAAAAAATTTCATGTATAAGTAGTTTCGGAGTAAATCACTAAAAACTGATATCTGCCTACGGTTAACGGGTGGGCGACCGAGCGAGTGACGTCACAGGCACCCACGGTCACTCAGTGAACTTCGCTAGTAATTTGGTTATAACTTCGTACGTAATGGTCCGATTTATCATTCTAATGTCATAAAGAATTACGTGGATACTAGTTTCTTGAAATTGCTATAACGTTACGGATCCTCATTGCTGTAATTTTTCATCGGAACACTTTCTACATGCTGTAATAAAAAGATATTGAAATATTTGTTAAAGTTGATACATTGCCAACCAAATGATTCAGTGGTACTGTACTGTTTTGATAGTAGATTAGCTGATAGGTTAATTGCTTTTTTCCTACCTACTTAGCCTCCAGATATTGCAGCATAAAATTTGTACTTATAGGAGGTACGCTAGGTAGTACGAATTGAATAACAAAAAAATTATGTCAGACATAAGCAATACTAAACTCCATCTTAATGATTTAAATAGAAAACACTGTAATAGTACAAAATAAACTATTTATTATCATCACCATCTAAACTATTTAAATACAGTTCTGGAGTCAGCATTTCACTTTTCTGCAACTCGGAATTCTCAATACTGGATAATATTACTGCAATGTAGCCCTCTGCATCAGGGTATTCCCTAAGCAGCTCCGGATTCTTTACTAGTTGCTCATTCACTTCTAACAATGCACCTTTCATACAACTTGGTATGTTGAAACTATTCCCATCTTTTTTGTACTCAATTTTACAAACTACAGACTGTTTCAACAACTTCTGTCCACCTTTCTTGCCTTTTCCTTTTACAGAGTTATCTAACCGGTTCACTCCACCTGGCTTGAAGTTCACGGTGTACTCATCTTTGTTGTTGAAAAAGAAGTGGCTGGGTGCAAGACAGAGAAGAGCAATTCTGTTTGAATGAAACATCACCATTAAGTCATTGTTCTTGACACCATTTACGTTTGTTACATATCTTTTTGTGTAATATCTATCTGTGAATGATTTGTATACTAAAGCAGAGGGAGGTATTGAGTCTAAAATGCTGGTGTATTCCATTTTACTCATTTTGGATCAGTTGTGCAGTTCCTGTTTCTGTTGTGCTGCTCGAATGCGCGCTCTGATCTCTTCGTGCTTCTTCCGCGATGCGTCTAAGTTGGCTTTTTGTCGCCGGATTCGTTCTCCTTTGAGGCAGTTTCTCATATCACGGTCAAAGTCGTTGCAATAGCCAACGAATTTGAGGAACATGTGCTGTAAATAAAAATACAATACATTAAAATAGAATAAGGTACAAATTCTGTTGAGGTTAGGTGTACCTTTTTTCTTTTTTATATCAGATACAACCTGAGTGTAGTAGGTCGCATACATAGCACTCTGGTTGACTAGATTAATTAAGAATAATATGTATACTGGTGTTTTATGTTTGTTACGCAACAAAAATAAACTTACATTATCATGACAGGCCGACAGCTTTTGTATCAGAACATTGCACTCATCGGTGTGTAAATGCGGCGACAGGTCTGTGTGCATAACTTATGTTACAATAATAAGGGTATTTATAAAAGTTTGCAAGGAATCAAATCCAAGCGATTCTACGTAATTTTTCAACGTCCGTTCGCGACGCTAGACGAAATTCTCTTCTTCTTCTTTTGTTTTTGGCTGTGCATGCATCATGGTTTGACATAAGATAAAATTTATGGAGGTTGAGTGGAGCGGCGTTTTTTTTTTTTTTTGCGGGGTTATAATATAACATTTCATAGCCTACGACACGAGCGACGCGACGACGCAGCGCAAATAGCCAGATATGCTCCTCCGGCCTCACAGAAATATGCCCCCGCCAAGGCGTGGCAGTGAATGCGTTAATATTTATTTTCCTCATTTTGCAAGGAATAATACTACCTAAGTATCTGGGTATTATTACCATTTACAAGTTTTTCATAAACCTCGATCCTATGTTACTTTTGGAGCACTTGGTAGAGATATTTACCTACCTATCACTAAAAACTCGTGGAAGTAGAAGGTAGTTTAAGGGGGTACCTACCCTCAAATTGCTTATTTTCAACTCCGTCGGACCTCCATATCTTCCAAACTACTGAATATTTAACTTTGAAATTTATATATGGTAAAGTTCAGGACTTATTCTATCGATCATATGTTTCGAAAACACGATTCCGTAAAATTTTCTCGATAGAAAAAAATCGCTAAGTTACCTCTAATTTTTTACTAAGACCCTAATTTCTCAATAAATACAGATGATACGATCTTGAGATTAAGCATAGTAATTGAGCTAAGTATAAAAAACATTTTATATGTTGCCTTTTTTTCAATTAACTATTCGAATGTTTGTGGGGAGCAAATAACTACTAAAAACTTGATTTTTGGGATTACGCCGCTTTGCTCTGTCCCGCTCCTGTGAACGCGAAATCCTATACATATCCTCTTCACACAATAACGAGGTAGGGTACCGCCTTAATAACGTCGTCGCCGCCTGCAAGACCTTGATGTGCGTATTGTGCGTCGTTTGTCATGAAATTATGAAATAACGGGGCGGCGATATTTTTATCGTTACCGCTGTTGCCGTGTCCTTTGACGGTAATTATTGCAACTCCTGGTGCTTCATAAGCCGACCCGACTCGACTTCAGCATCGTAGTTATTGTATTCTCTTTGATCAGCATGTCTGGTTGAGACAGCGCGGTGTGAAACTTTACTGTACACTGTGGATGTGGTCTATCTCCGAATTGGCTTGCAGTACAATCTGGGTCCGTACCTACCTACTCTTAAAAACAAAATCGAAGTTTCTGATAAATTTTTGTGCAAACGCTTCTCATAAGCCAGCGACGTTAGAAGAACTGGTTTTGCACTACAAGGAAAAAGAAACTTCGATTTTCCTTTTCCGCATAGGCCCATGTCGGTTGGATGTCGGGTCGGGCTGGCTCATAAATTCCCTTTTGGTCACTTATCTCCTTCGGTAGCTAAATAAAGAAGATTAAACTAGACAAAGGCTGGACAATTAAAACACCATTGAAGTTTTTTTATATTTTATTCTTAATCAAGTAAAGTCACATAGTCTCAATAAATATAATCTAACAAAAAATAATATGGCAGAGACCACAAGGGATTAGTCCTATTTGTAGGAACACCTAGATTTCACTCATTGAGTAATTAAAATAAATTAACAAATAATGACTAGACTTACTGATTTATAAAAAAGTGTTAATTTGGGACATTGGAAATTCCGTGGTGGATATCATATTCACTAAAGAAAACTCACATTCACATCAATCACCCCAAAGGAACAAGCGAGTTCAAGCGAAAATAAATAAGAAATGCGTTTTAAAAAACAGAATAACTGACGCCCGATTGTACTAATACAAATGCATGTGCCCAAATAATCCAATGTGTTAAAAAGCGGGTGCGGGGTTCGTTCGTTCGCTGGGGCATCAACTCTTGGGCATTCCTTGGGGCGTGGCGGTCTCCACCATCTTCTTGTACTTGCCGACCAGCTCTGGTAGGTCGTACGCGATGGCGACGTCGAGTCGCGTGATGGGGCAGCCGCGGAAGTAGGTGCAAGTGGCCGATAGCTGCTGGAACTCGAACAGTGGGTTCAGCCGGAAGAAGTCCCGGTACGTCTCCGGGTCCGGCAAGTCGTATCTGAAAACAACGAATGCGTATTTACGAAATATTACCATCCCCTCACGGCTTCACCCGCGTTTTGCTGGGAGAAGTAGCCTATGTCCTTCCCCGAAACATTGTCTACCTCACCTCATTGCCAAGTTTAGCGGTTCAGGCGTGAAAAGATAACCTACAGATAATTTACTTTCGCGTTTATAATATTAGTATGAATCTGAAAGCTTAATTTCTGCAACTGAACGCGTTTCTAACGGACTTTGGCAAGGCATGCCTTTAGGTCCAATGTTATTTCTCTTGTACAAAGTAGGGGTCTAGAAAGTACAAACCTGGAAATGTTAGTTAGCGTACTGAGTCCCTCATAGATGTGATAGGTCTGGGGATTCTCAATGATCGCGTCGGCGATGATCTTCCTGTTGCCGAATATCGTCTTGTGGTTGAAATACGTGGTGAGGTAGCAGTCCACCATCTTCGCGTGATTTCGTACACGAACCTGAGAGAAGAAAATTATGTTTAACCAAACTGAAAGCAAGAATTAGCAAGCTGAAGTGGCAGCCGGCCATATCTCGCGAAGAACCGACAACCGCTGGGGTAAACGTGTTCTTGAGTGGAGACCACTACTCGGCAAACGTAGTGTAGGACGCCCTCCGGCCAGGTGGGATAACGATCATCGAAAGACTGCAGGCAGATGCTGGATGCAGCAAGCTGAAGACAGGGCGCTATGGCGCTCATTAGGGGGTATTGTTGTTATAAATGTCTTTCTAATCTATTCTATACGGAATCCAAATTTTTAATTTTTGCACACTATTTGGACCGGAGGTGACTGTATATCTGTATTAAATATGCTTAGGTAGGTGCACCTTCTTTTAGTGGGATGCATGTCGAATGATATCATCATTCCTTACAAATGATACTTTGACTTCTAGCGCAAAAACGAAGCAATTACTTACAGCGAATCTCCTAGCGCTAGCAATCTTGTTCTCGATGCGCTTGTCAATGGCGTGTCGCAGGTCTCTCAGCAGCTCCCGCTCCTGGGCCTGCAGCAGCCTGGTGGGCGCTCCGCTCTCGAACGGCATCGACCACAGTGACACCGTGTACATGACCGGCGGCTGCGCTGAGCTCATCAGCGGGGAAATGTTCCAGATCAGAGCGCTTTGTACACGCATCAGCTCCTCGGGCTTGACGGTGTCTGCTTTGTTCAAGAGGATGCGTGTCTGGGGATGGATAAGATAATATTAACCTGTTGCCAGGATGACTCATCAGTTGCATTCAATAAACTATGCCCGAAACTCTCTTCTGGGCCAAGCAGCTCTACTCTATAACAAAGAATATTGCAGTCTTGATATTTTCCATCTATCTAAAAATTCCCTGAAATGGGAAATAAAAAAATTATATCCCAGTCAGTAACTCCCTTTCCCTCTCCCAATACACACACGCACCGAGATTACTCTCACAGTTGCCCAAACTCTTAAGAGATTGGTGCGCCGGAAAAGAAGTCAGACACACACGCACCTACACACAAACACATACAATGCAGTGAGTATCTTTGTACCTACCTATCTAGGTACCTAATAAAACCATGTTAAAGTTTTTAGCACTTCTTCAATCTTACCTGAACCCTTATTTTATTATTTATTTACCTAGTAGGTGTAAATCTTTTTGGCTTATTTATAACATCAATATGTATTTCTATATATTTATCAACTACGCTGTGATTTACCAATAAACAATAAATAAATAAATAGTAAGCCCGCGTACGCGAATGCAGTTACTTACATGATAAAACATTCAGTTTTGCTTTGGTTTTACGTTGTTAAAGGTTACTCGGCGGCTCTTGGTCTCGCTCGAACCTAATACCTAATGGGATAGGTGTGACTATGATGATGATGTGAATTGGACTGAACGGAGAAAATACGAGTTTTTTAATTGATTGATTGATTCCTGTTCGAGGTACGTGTGCTTGAATGGTGACGACAGAGGTAATCTTCGCCGCAAAATCTTGAACTTATATTCGCATTTCCTCGTTAAAATAATGCCTACTATTGTTGAAACTATGTGGAATTGCTATAGGTTTAACGATCTATTTTAAACGCATATAATTTTACGTCTTTTGGCACTAGTTATTTGGCTCGTGTTAATAAATCGTTTGTCTTACCTACCTGCATTTTCTATTGCATCAGGAATGTATCTGACTGATTAACTTCTGTCGTACTGTACCTATGTCTGTTTATAGTTTAAATTTTTAATAAATTTAGTTTTATTTCGTTAGATGATTGACGTAGTTGTATGATTCTCCGTGGGGATGTTTTTTTAGGAATTACCTGAGATTCCCTGCCCTTGAGTTGGTCGAGTATGGCCTCTGTCTCGGGCCCGACGTCCAGCTTGGACGGGTCGTATACTAAGAAGATGATGTCAGCGCGGTCGATGAACCACTGGCAGGCGTCGTTGAAGGGGAACACGCGGGACACTTGTTTGCGGACCTCCAGGATGCCAGGGATTTCTACGATGTTCACCTGTAAAGTCATGTTTTGTTAGAGGACTTGGGTCGGTCTCTGCTTATACGCATGGCTAAGAAACCATTGGATGTCGTAGAAAATGTAAGTAATAACTAAAATCTATAATTTTTTATGTAAAATGATTTTTTAGTTCATTGATTGATTACAGATTGTTTAACCACTCAAACGCCCGGCCAAATCGACTACCATTTGTGGCTCGGACGTGTGAGTGGATATTGGCATTTGATTTGTGCTCATCAATGTCAGAAAGGGAGCACCAGAAACTTTATCCTTCTAAATACGTAAAACATCATGAGATTGTTTTGTGTATTTTGTTATATTCTGGATTTCTAGGATATCAATGGGAGAGCATGTGTGCTCTTGTCTTGTACGTGGAAAAAAACTTTGAAGTAAGTATTACCTTTTCTAAAATCTTGCTAGGATATCTCAATCCCCTCAGCCGCTCCTCCAGACCCTGGCCGAACTTCTGTAGCCCTGAGAAGGTCCAGTCCGCGGCCAGCTGGGTCCCGTCCAACACCTGGGGCTCCTTGCCGTGCATCAGGATGTTGAAGTAGGCAGGTGATGGCTCGGCACCTAGGTAGGTACGTAAAAATTTACGTTAAAATTTGTGTTATTTTGTAATTTACATGTTGTGATGCAAATTTTCTTTGCTTCACAAATAGCACAATAAATAAATATATTTATCTACTGTGCAAATAGTCTTTATGTAGGTACCCTACATAGAGCGGCGCGCTAAAGCTCTTTTTTGCAGGAAATTAAATTCAAATGTGTTTAAATTGCAATAAGTTTAGTTCTTATTCGGATTACAGAAGTGTTACCATCATTCCGCACAGATTGTCCGTGTCAGCGTTATTCTGATTCATCAATTAGAGCTCTAAGTTAATTTAACTAGTAGTGAAAGTAGGATTTGCTTACCAGTTCTTAGTGACCATGGAGTAAACTCAAGCCCAGTTAGATAGTTCAAAATGCTAGATTTGCCACCGCTCCAAGGTCCCATAAAGAGCACTAACGGCTTGGAGAAAATTTCAGGGTCACCGAAATGCCTATTACTGAGATCCCTGTATTTGTATAGAGTTTCTAGTGGTTTGATAGAGTTATCATAGGTTTTCTTGAGATCCCTCAGTATTATATCAGCAGATTTTTCAATGGTCAACTCATTTTCACTCGCTTCCTCCTCCAATCTCAGAATCTGTTTTATGTGGTCACGAGATCTTAGGTTATCGGGAATCTCGACTTCCTGAAAACAATACAAATGCACTTGTTATGCTTACTTAAAATTATAAAATAGTTGTTTGTCTCGCTCTGAAAGCACAAAAAAACTTACAAATAGTAGTTCCTCTTCGGGTGCTCCATCTTCCTCTTCGTTTGAATCATCATCATCTTCAGATGCTGGTTCATCGGATTGTTCATCGCCCTCATCAGATTTATCTCCATCGCTCTCTTCCTTCTCGGATTCTTCTGATTTCTCATCTACCCCTCCTTTTTCAGCAGTTTCTGCAGTTGCTTCTTCTGCAGATTCATCTTTCTCATCTGATTTGTCTTTTTCCTCTTCCGATCCATCCTTATCTTCTCCAGACTCTTTTTTGCCATCAGCGTCTGACTCTTCTACAGAGGCGTCTTTTTCTTCGCCAGATTCTTCTTTATCTTCAGTTTCCTTCTTAACTTCTCCTGAATCATCTTTAGCTTCTTCTGATTCATCTTTAGATTCTCCTGAATCATCTTTGTCATCAACGGATTCGGTGTCTTCTTCAGTGGGTTGAGCATCTGCTTCTTCTTTCGAATCCTCTTTTACTTCTTGGGAGTCGTCTTTGTCTTCTTGGGATTCATCAGCCTTTTCTTGAGATCCATCGTCATCTTCCTTTGATTTGTCATCATCTTTTGTTTCTTCGGAATCATCAGCAGCATCCTCCGACTTCTCCTCAGATTTATCATCATCAGCTGCTTCTTTGCTTGCGTCATCGTCATCAGTTGCTGCTTGAGATTCTTTGCTGTCATCGTCGTCGGCAGCTTCCTTTGAATCTTCGTCGGCAGCTTCCTTTGAATCTTCGTCAGTATCAGCGCCAGCTTCGTCGTTTTGTTCTTTCTCCTCTTCACTTTCTGTAAACATCAAAATCCAGTAACGACGGCTTACATTACATTGTAAAACTATGTTTATCTATATTTGTTATCCCCAATAAATATATTTTGGTCATAATTTAAAAAAATCCTGACACTTTATATTTATGAGGGCAAAAACCTAAGCCTTGTGTTAGCTTAGGGATCAAAATAAGAGTTTCATAATGTTGTTTATGAAGAGATTTTCCTTCAACTTTATAATTGTAAAATAAGGTTACATATTTTAAGTAATTCATACCTTGTTCGGCTGGTTGTTCGTCAGCAGATGCTGTTTCCTCTTTGCTGTCTCCGTCGTCTTGTTTGCTATCATCTGAGTCTTGTTCTTTACTATCTCCATCATTATCTTCCTTAGAGTCGTCGTCATTTGCTACTCCCACTTCTTCTATTGACGCTTGCGGTATGTATGGTTCATCTGCTACTTCTATCGATGGTGCGTCATCCTCTTTACTATCTGTCGTTTCAACTCCTTCAGATGAACTCACTTCATTCGTTTCTTCGTTTACGCTTACTTCACTACTATCGTTTTTTTCTGCAGAATCTGAAAAATACATAATTAATTATTATTATGTAGTTTTTGTTGCATATTGGGTGAACGTACACGCACATATACCTGCAAAAAATTGTAACGTACCTATATTACCTATTTAGTTCAATCTAATATTTTGACTTGTGAATCACTGTAACGTCAGTATTTCATTTGAATTCCTGATTCCCATTCTGTCTTTCTCGTTCACACTGAAATTATCATCTCATTGAAACTATATATAGATGGTTATTTCAGTCTTACATTTTAGAGGACACTATTATTTCATTCGTGTTTGATTTCATTCAGCTGGTGCTTTATTTCATCATTTCCTTAGCCAAAACGTTTTACATAACGATGACCCAGATTTTAAATAAAAGATACTTACCTACCTACCTATCTATTTATGCATAATATATTATATTAAGTAGGTAGGTATCTACTACTTCGATTATGGTAAGTATCTCTCTTTATAACCGTCAATCCAACGATCCTATCCATCCACGGTTGTCCGGTAGAGATCGCTCTTGAGCGATTAGACCGCCAATTGTCACATATTTTGTAATTTTTTATTTTGTTTATTAATTCTTTGGTTAAGTGAGTAAAAAAGAATTTTATGTCTATAAGGATTTAGGTAGGTACCAACCTAACGATCACAGTTAGGTTATTTAACATTCAGAAGCAATCAATAAAGATAAGTCTTCCTACAACCACCTACGGAGTGACTTCAGTAGGTGATCAGAATCACACTGATCTGAGGACGAACTAATAGCCAATAAGAAATGTTAAAACCATTAAAATACATACGAATAAATCACGTCATCGAACATCGTTAAGGAATCGCTCGCCTGCTTGAGCCGATGATATATTCGTATTCACTGCCAAATTGGTCATCGAAACTGCTTAGGTACATCTAATTAATAACGGTGTATCGGTAACACACAGACGTAAGTTTAAATAGAATCATGGACACCCATATAAAAGCTTCTTGTTCAATCCTTCCCTGATCTTACCCAATTTCTCAATCGATTCTTTCATTGCGTGTAGGTAACACGCACGATGTAACCCATTTATTTGAAACGGAAATGAACTTGGCATGTCGAAATTTAACGCCAGTCTTTTATTTACGGAGATCTCATCTGTTTCTCTAGAATTTGAATGATTGATCGTTGAAAGATATTTCATCTGCGTATGCACCAAGGATAAACTGAATTCTTCTTGTTACTATGCTAGACTTTAGTCTTGATATATTTCACAAACTCGTATCTTTGTCAAGAATATGGATCATTATGATTTAAAATTTTACAATTTTTCATACGTTTAATTATTATTTTCATCTAACTTCTGCCCGCAGCTTCACATTCGTTTTATCGGAATAAAAAGTAGCCTCAATGTTCTTCTAGGTCCAGATAGAATGACTTTATATGTGCAAAATTTCAGCTAGATCCATTCCGTAGTTTTGGCGTTGTCTTCGCACTAACATCTCTACAAAACGGCACAGCACAAACTTTCGCTTTTATAATATTACTAGTTGACCTGGCGAACTTCGTACCGCTCTCGCCTTTTAAACCTTCATATTTTTTTTTTATATTTTATAAATTGTGAATCTAAACCATTCCCAGATCCCCTTGAACACACACAAAAAATTTCATCAAAATCGGTCCAGTCGTTTGAGAGAAGTTCAGTGACATACACACTCACAGAAGAATTATATATATAAAAGATTATGAAAGTAGGACGGACTACTGCTGGACAAATGCCTCCCCTAGAACCCTCAATAGCACCCTATCAATGGCACCCTATTCACCGCACAATCGCTTCTCTACAGCGACGCCTCACATTGGGATTTCGTTCATTTTTAGTGAATCGTATTTTTTATTGCAATATTGGATAGCTCACCATGTTCTGCATCTCCCGATTCGAGCTCTTTCAGAGCCTTTTCGATATATGGACGGCATTGTGATTCTGAGGGTACTTCATCGTCGCCTGAAAATGATGAGAAAAATAAAGTTCAGTTGTGTTAATTCTTGGTATCTACTTAAGAGAAGGACAAAACATCATCATTGTTAATCATTTCATAATTTAAGATATTGCAGTATTTTGTACAATGAAATATTTGATAGAAAACTTGATTTACGTGGCAGCGGATTAAGAGTTCGATTGAGAGACCTTTATTATTGCCTTCTTTTCTAAAGTAAGGGCTACTATTATCACGGATACACCTACTACTATAGGTACTTCGTATCTTGAAGACCCTAAAAAAGGAATAAATAAAGGCTGACCTTTATTTATTCCTTTCTTCATGGCACGATATTAATAATTAATTATTGCATATAAATCTCCACGTTATGAATTTCTATAAACACGTGCTCTGTAATTCGTCTGTTAAACAAATTCTCATAGGTAGGTAACTAGGTACACAAGAAAACATGAATTTGAATCTCTAATGAAATGAATCAACTCTTTGACTTCCTAAAACCTGCATGTCATTTATCTTTATTCTGTTTGTCTTGTTAGAAGTGGTCGTCTAACACGATGAGTGAATTTATCAACACGCTGGAAATTATATTAACTTTTCATCAGATCGTAGAGTAGAAGTATTTTGGTTTGACCTTCCGCAAGTTTGGCCTTGGTGAATGACGCTGTTTTGTTGAGCTCTAGATACATGAGCTTTTCAAATTTAACAATAAAACAGTGCTTGTTAGAACAGCTTAGTATTTCTCTATAAGTGTTACCTACTTATCTAAGTAATAAGTAAGTAAATTGTTTTGTAAGTATTAGAAAAAAAAATAGCGTCAAGAGGCGTCACCTCGGTGGAAGATGAGAAAACTATGAAGACATTACATGACCTAGGTAGGTAGGTACAGAGTTGTGTGTTTTCTATTGAGTCATCATCACATCACTCCTGGGCCAGTTGGTATAGGCAGATGATGGAGTCTTATCTACCAACCTGAGAATTTATGATTTTTGAAAACTTCATTGAATGAACATGCACTGACGAATTGTAAGTGTCTTATTTGTGTGTTTTACCATTGTCAGGAGAAGACGGTCGGGGAGATTGAGAGGGGAGAGGGTAGCTGAAAAATGTGCTTTTTCAATGCTCGACGTAAGGTCGACAAAATGAGGAATAGGTAGGTAAATAATAGAACAAATGACCTAACGAATGCGATGCGATTCATAAAAAATATACTTAGAGCATTTCTGTAAAAAATTGTAATGACCCACTTTCGCGTCACATTTTTATATTGCTGTCTCGACTATCCTATCGCTTTTCACAAGATGGCGACGCCGAACGACAAACCAAACCAAACCCCTGTATTTCTATTTACGTATCTAGCATTGCGAGAAACAGCCGCCTAACGCTCTCGGCTCATCTAGACTCCACGGCTCTCTCCTATCCAGAAGAAAGTATGAGGTCAATCTGCCCCGCATCTGGGTCACTAGATCGTTTGTCTAAGAGCTTCACCTAAGGTTACCGCCAAAAATAGACCACATAGGTACGTGAGCTTTTTACATAATTTCAGCGCAAGTTACGCCGAAAATAGATGTAGTGACGCAGAGAGAGCGAAGATGCGGCTGCTCACGTCTCGCGACAAGGACTCACCTCGGGCCACGGCCGCCAGCGCCGCCGCGACCAGCAGCGTGCACAACATACACCTCCATAACGTAAATCCTTTGGTCCACATGTTGCTGAAGTTCCGCCCGCTATGTCGGGCTATCAGTCATTTGCACTCACTCTCGCGCACCCGGTCCACCGATCTACTCACGATGTACACATCTACACTGAACCACCGACGTCACTCGATCGTTCCGAGCGAGCTGCATCCCCTCGGGAATGCACCTCGGCTCGGATCCGAAGCCGTCACGTCGCGGATGAAGGTTGGTGAAAGATAGGAGATTGACTCTAAATATATCCGCGATATGACGGCTTGGGGATCGGTTGAGGCGCCGCCGGCGGTACGCGACACGCGGAGACGTCGCACGTACTCTATTTCCAGAGACAGCGCAGCATCGCTGGTCGGAGGGGTACTGGCTCGCGCGGCGCTCCCACGCCCGCCCGGAACTCTGGCGATATTCAGCTCGGTGCGCGTGCCAACTGCTGCGGCCCACGGTCGCTGCTTCGCCCGCGCAGACATTCGCTCACGAGCGCCTCAAACGTTCTGCAACGCAACGCAACTGCCGAACACAGTCCTGTATTTGCTCAACACAACACCCATAACTCAATATGGAAAAATAATTACCTTAGTACGTCAGCGGACATCATATGATGCTGATGTTATTGATGTCCACCTTGCCGAGTTCGACTACGATAACATGTTTCGACAAAGTTTTTGACTTGTTACTTTCGCTTTTTAGGTGCGCCCTGGGCGAAACCAATTTTGGGCGCTGCTAGGTACCTTGAGCCGAGTAGTAGTGGCTTGAAATTGATTAGATTATGTTAGTACCTACCTACCTACCTACCTCTCCAAAGATAGAGCAGCTGGGCTGGGCAATAAATGAAATGAATGAAAATGAAAAATATATTTATTTTAGTAGGTAATAACAATCTTACAGAAATTTTCTAGCGGTCTCCATACAAGGAAAAGCCTGTATCGTGGAGACGAGTAATATGACTTAACTCAACAAAATTTCGGACTACCTACTTGCTAACAATGAGATGAAAAATAAAATGTAATAAGGAATAAAAGAAGAAGAATAAGTCTATATCTTGCAAAATAAATCATAGAAAATAAACAAAGTATAAATTTAGTTTCTCATTTAGATGTGGTTTAAAGAAATATAAATGATAAAACAAACATGAAATACCTAGCAGTAATTCGGTAGAGTCGTAGGAGAGGGTTTGTAGCCAGTTGTTAGTAGAGCGTTTGGCTTATAAAAGTGACTTATATTTAATGTTATAGTGCCAACTGTGTTATACTTATATATGAAAGTCCATAAGCAATCACCAAAACGTTGCGCGAAGCCAGTTATAACTGACATACCTACTACTCTGTCAAGAAAGTACCGGGAAAAGATCAATAATACACAAAATGTTTGTTATTCATCCAATACTTTATCACCTTCAAAGTATGCTCCTTCAAAAACGATACATTTACGCCAGCGAATAATCCAATCATCAAAACATTTTTTAAACGCTGTTTCCGGAATTGAGTTCAGTTCTCGCCGCGAATTCTCTGTCTTTTTGGTCTCGGTTCAGTTGGAAGGCGCCACTCCGAAGCTTGTTGACTAGTTGACATGTCAAGTCAAACTCATAAACCCATGTCTCGTCACCAGTAACAATGCGTTTCATGAATGTTGGGTCGGAATTGACTCGTTCTAGCATGTCCTCAGCGACTCTCATGCGATTGAGTTTTTGGAGAAAATTCAGGTCTTTTGGGACTTGTCGAGCGGCAACATGTTTCATACCCACCCAAGTGATTATTTAAAAAGGTACGGATCGACTCGTGAGATACAGAAAGTTCGGCGGCTATCTCTCTCAAAGTTGAATGAGGATTTTCAGTCACTATTTCCTTCACTTTTGCGATGTTCTTCAGTTGCAGTCGTTGATGGCCTACCAGAAGAGCGAGGCAAATCTTCCTTAACAAACATCTCGACCGATTTTGAACGCTTTGTACCACTCATAAGCACGTGTTTTTGATAGAGTCGATTCACCGTAAGCCTTCTGTAACATTTTCAGTGACTCCGAACACGAATTAAAATTATTTATTTATTTATTATATATGTACCTAACACTAGACAATCGCCTCGCGGTTTCACCCGCGTAGTTCCCGTTCCCGTGGGAATTCCGGGATAAAATATAGCCTATGTCACTCCCTGAAAAGTAAGCTTGCTAACGGTGAAAGAATCTTTAAATTTTAAAATTAATCAATGTGAACCCGTTATAAGATACTTGAAATACAAACGAGCACTATATTCACAAACACATATTCGCAACAACCCTGGTAGGTAGGTACTGTAATTGGGTGCCAACATTTTACATTAATTAATTACCTATTGTTAACCTTATTTAAGTATAAAGAAAATGTGCAACTCTCATAATTTTAAGTTAACTAATGTTAAATAATAATTATAATTACATTATTGTATGTCCGAAAGGACAAACTGTTGGACAATTACTAGTTCTTAAGACCAACTATGTACACAGTATATACAATAAATGTTTCTTATTCTTATTCTTATACAGCCAATCAAAATACAACCAAGGACGTTTTAATATTAAAATTATATTATTAATATAAATTATCTAATATTTTGTATTGTACTAATGGTACCATATCTATAGACACGAAATCGGTTTTGTCAGACGACCCCTGCTGGGCTATTCAGACTCTCCGCTACCGCTACTCGGAATCTGACACAGATTCGCGCGAAATTCAAATATTTTAGGGGTTTTTAATATTTTCTGCGTTCTGCAAGGAATTAAACTACCAAAAAAGTTGTTTTCCACAATTTGAAGAACATTTTCCATGTTCAGTTCAGTTCAGTTCAGTTCATTTATTCCTTTTTGATACAATTACGTACACTCGGAAAAGTCATAAATATTGGTATGATTGATTACATACAAAATTCATCAGCAAAAGCTTCGTCAATATTATAGAAGGATTTACAAAGCAAAAAGCTTCTTATTGTTTCACAAAAAGTTTTAAAATTAAGTTTCCTTACATGTAAAGGTAATTTATTATAAAATTTTATACAAAGATAGAGAAAGCTCTTATTTAACTTTGCTAGTCTATGTTTCGGAATGACGACATTTTCTTTTTTGCGTGTATCATAATTATGTAAATCACTTTGTAGGTCTAACTCTTCTACATGCATTTTAGCATAAATACAATTTTGGAATATATATTCTCCGGTGAATGTCATGATATTTAATTGTCTAAATATGTCTCTACAAGACTCTAGTTTATCCATTTGCAGAATGAACCTAATCGCTCGCTTCTGCAAGACGAAAACTCTGTTGGATTGGGCCGCATTACCCCAGGCCAGTATGCCATATTTCATGACAGAGTGGAAGTATGCATGATATACAGCCTTCGCAGCCTGTACTCCACTTAGCTGTCGTATAGTTTTGATTGCATAAGCGGCCGACTTAAGTTTTCCCACAAGGGAGTCAATATGATTAATCCATGTCAACTTACTATCTATCTTAATACCTAAAAATTTAACATCATTCAGTACATTCATTGAGTTTTTAACGATAGACTCCTGTGCGGGGTCAATACTTTGGCCAGTACCTAGAAAAAATCTTACTATATTCGTTTTTTCTATGTTCAAGAGGAGGTTGTTTACTTTAAACCATTCATTTATATTATTTATTAACCTATCTAATTTCATACAAATATTTAATTTATTTTTATCACTTACTATTATCGTAGTGTCGTCTGCAAAAAGAACTATGTCTGGCTCATTTTCAACACATGTCACAATATCATTAACATATAAAATAAACAGTAAAGGTCCTAGAATTGACCCCTGGGGTACTCCCATACTAATATCACAGGATTCTGAATTGTAGCCATTGCACTCTGTCATTTGTTTTCTGTTCTGTAGATAAGATGCCATAATGCAAAGCTCATTGTTACGTATGCCATAGTGCTTGAGTTTTGCTAGCAGAATTTTGTGACTGACGCAGTCAAAGGCCTTGGATAGGTCACAAAACAGACCGTACGTGTTTTTTGATCCATCCAAGTCCCACATAACCTTCTTCAACAGTGACGTTATTGCATCGCTAGTGCTTTTGCCTCTTTGGAATCCAAACTGCCTTGTATTAATAATTTTATTTAATTCGATAAAAGAATAAAGCTGATTTGCTAAAAATTTTTCAAATACCTTACTAAATGTTGGGAGCAGTGATATAGGCCTATAATTATTAGCATCTGAACGTGCGCCCTTTTTATATAGTGGAATAACTTTGGCTATTTTGAGCAAATCTGGAAAACTACCTCTACTGATACAATCATTTATACTGTTTGCTAAGGGTACAGCTATAACAAATTTTAGCTTTTTAAGCAATGATGTAGATACTCCCCAAAGATCGCATGATTTCTTACCTTTAAAGCCATCTATTATTTTGATAATATCCGTTGGTGTAATAGATCTGAGTGAAAAAGTGGTAGTAGTTGGCGGAGTATACTTAGACAGGAACTCCACAGCTTTGCTTTCTGAACGAATAAGGTCTTTCGTAAGTACATTTGCCACTTGAGTAAAAAATATATTAAAATGATTCGCTATGTCAAATGGAGTAGTTAATAATTCATTTCTATCATTTTTTATCTTACAAAACGCATCGCTAGCATTGACTGTTTTACCAGTTTCTTTTTTAATTATGTCCCATGTCGATTTGATAATGTTGTCAGACGATAGAATTTTATTACGGATGTTTATTCGTTTGGCCATCAATGAGCATTGTTTAAATATTTTACTATATTTACGCGTGTGTATTCTAAGGTTTTCGTCATTTGTTAGAGTCAGTGAGAAATACAAATCTTTCATATGATTTTGAGATTTTTTTATACCAGGCGTCGCCCATTCATTGAACGATTTCCTTTCTTTTTTGCGAACTGTTTTAAATGGCATAATAGCGTCTAAATGCTTCACAAATGCTGAAAAAAAGTACTTATAGTTAATAGTGCCTCGGTCTAAATATTCCTCCTGTAAAGATTTTTTTAGAATTTCTAGTTTGTCATTATCACAGATTCTTTTTCTTATGCGACTATTATTAGCTGCTTCATTATCTGCGTTTACAGTTATCAGTTGAGCAAAATGATCAGACTTTACCCCATTATCCACGTGAGCACTTAAAACATCCACTGTTGAAAAAATATTATCAATGCATTTAGCACTGTGACTTGTCAGTCGAGTAACATCTTTAATGTTTTGCTTTAAATTGTAGCATCCAAGAATATCTAATAAGTTTTTACATTGATTTGTACTAACTAGAAGATCTACATTAAAATCACCACAGAGGATTATGTCCTTAGATTTATTTTTTGTAAGCATAGTTAGGCAGATGTCAAGTTTTTCTAAAAATTCAGAGTAGTCTCCATCTGGCGAACGGTAAACAACAACAATTATAAAGTTTTTGATTTCAATACAACTAACTTCAAATGTTTTTTCAACGATTAACTTACTTACTTCCTTTCTAGGTTTAGCTTTAAT
Organism: Eupithecia subfuscata; assembly: GCA_963564075.1. NCBI lineage: Eukaryota > Metazoa > Arthropoda > Insecta > Lepidoptera > Geometridae > Eupithecia > Eupithecia subfuscata. Next base: position 1,311,555 of record OY751116.1, on the reverse strand, counting down.
ACCGTTTTTTACTAGAATGCCTGTACAGCCTCTTCCAAATTTATATCTGCAGCTAGTACTAACCAGTAAATGGTCAGCAAAAGTTATGACATTTCCTTCTTCTTCTTTCAACCATGTCTCTGTCATGCAGAAGACATCAATTTGTTCTTGCTCTAAGTATAAATCTAATAATAAATTTTTATTTTTTATTCCTTCTACATTTTGATGGCCCAACTTTAATATTCTAGTTTTACGTGTATTTTGATTTGGTTTACTTGCTTTAGAGTAGGTATTTACAGCTAATATGCTAGGACAGTTTTGACGTTTTAGTGAACCGACGCCACCAGGCTGTCCTGTTGTCGTGTCTATTAGTTTAAAGTTTTAACAGTAGTCATTGAGTTTTTCTTATTATGAACGTTAGTCTGTAAAATAAATTTCAGTAGCTTAACAATACTAAGCTTTTGGATGTTAGATAATAATATATTGTTCTTATTTTTAAACAATATGAAATCAGTTTTCAAATTATTAATGTCTAGTAGTATTAGTTCATCATTTTTACAATTTGCGGTGATTAAGTTATATAGGCAAACGTTTAATCTATAAATCCTCTTATTTTGTTCCTGGTTCAGTGATTTAGAATAGGGCAACGTGCATACTACGATTTTGTTCGTTGTTCCTGTACTGTGTAGTTCTAGTAGTGCTTGTATACTGTTTATTAGCTGAGTCTTCGTTATGCCTGCGCTTTCTCCCATTAGGATAACTATATCGTCTTCTTGAGAATGTTGTTCATTAGCAATGTTTCTTACAAGTTGATCAAAGGGAATATTCGGCATACAGCTGTTCGTAACAGGACCTTCCATATTTCTACTGAGCATGATACCCATACCTGCCCCTATTCTATCACTATAGACTTTAGTGTTCTTGACATGACTTGAAGGCATTGTTTCATTAAAACGTGTTTCGAGTCCATGTTCTTCTATTACCACTTTAGGTACAAGCATGATGTTGTCGTCCGTGGGTGTTTGTTCCCTTTCCATAGCTTCCACCATTTCTAGATTGTACATGCTGATTTTGAGTAGCTCGTCAATATTCTCTGCATATTCACGTACTTCTTGCTGAGCCATCGTGTATTTTCTATGAATATTCTGTAGTTCTTCTTCTAGTTTTCTTATCAAATCCAAATTGTCTGTGTACTCATTTTCATAATTGTTAATTTTCTCTTCGTAGTTTCCTAGTTCTTGGTTTAGTGTATTTTTGTCTTTTTTAAGAATGATCACTGTTTTTTTCAGCTTCTTTATATCTAACTTTAATAGCTTATTTTGTTTGTTTTGTAGCATTCTTTTTAGTTTACGTTGATTTTTTCTTTTGGTTCGTCTATTCGTTGCATTACTTCCATTTTCCTTCGATGTTAAGTCTATGGTTGCAGTTAGTTTGGTACCATCGGTTTTTATCAATTCTTTGTAGAGCTTTTCTGTTTGCGACTGTTCATGTTGATGTAGTAAGTTTTGCATTGTTTCAATTGTGGCCATGCAGTCGCGCAGCTTATGTTGAAGTTCTATTTTTTGTTCTTCAGCTTTGCCTATTTTGTTGTTGCATTCTTTGTGACATTCTGCAAAGTACTGTAGTTGGTCCCGCTCTGTTTTTACGGTTGTCAATTCATTTTCAATATTGACAAGATCAATTTTAAGGCTACTATTTCTTTGAATGATGACTTCTATTTCTAGCTCACCTTCGTCTCTCTCTTGTAATAGTCTATTATTTAAATCATTCGATTTTTTTAGTTCCTGCAAAGTTGTTTTCAATTTCGCCTCTAATTCTTTCATTGAGCTCTTTCTGGTCTTCATTGTACGTATTTATTTATAATAATATAATACAAAAAAATAAAAATAAAAAATAGATGTGACGTTGCAAAACAACAAAAAAAAAAAAATGTTCTGTATGGATTCGATCGCGGTTACTGCAGATCTCACTCGAGTGTCTTACGCACTCGGCTATCCGTGCACATGCATCATACTCGAAAATAGCCAATTCACTGCTTATGCTGTGCCAACCGCTATTAAAATTTATGACGGTATGCGCAGAAAAAAGAGGATCTAGCACTTGGGTTTTCGTTATGATTGTTTTGATTAGTCAAAACTTGCACATTCTCTAGATTGTTTTACATCACTTTGTCAATAGGTAGGATCGTGCGTGAATGATCGAATATCTCTTCTTTAGTTTCACACGGTAATATCACAGTTTCTGATAGCACTCAGAAGTATTGTTTGTGGCTGTTTCTAGGTGGTATTCACGTGAGTTTATTTTCGAAATAACACAGTTTTGTATTTGTCACATTAGTTATTTGCGTTAATTACACAGGTAGATACACTCCTTGCACTGCAAAAGTACTTATTAAGCGTCTTTACTAATTTTAACGAATAAAAAATACGGAGCTATTTGTTTACATGACGCAGCGCCATCTCGCATGGACCCATGTTACAATAAAGTATGATATATTGCAGCTTTTGGTAATATGTTGATTTTTAGTAATAAAGCTCATAATTATATTATTAATAATTTCAAAAGTACCTAGCACTAAATCGAAATTTGTTAAATAAAACATGGGTTCATAGGAAATGTTTTATTATTTATGGAAAACTACTTGTCTGGTAGTTCAATTCCTCGTAGAACGCAGAAAATATTATAAACCGCGAAAAGATTTGAATTTCACGCGAATTTGTGTCAGATTCCGAGTCGATGACGACGACGACGACGACGCGACGGGGCGGGCGGCGGCGGCGTGGGACGTGGAAAGCCTTGTCTTAAAATTTTGAAATCATCTCAGTTGGTGATAAATACCTCCCTAGTAGGTAGCCTATCTTTATTTCAGTCGATGAACATCGTTGAGCAATAGGTAGGTACCTATCATGCGTATTACACAGGTAGATAGGTATTAATTAACAATGCCAAACATTATATTTAATCACCTTGTTATGCGACATAAGCCACCTGCTTTCTTTTCTAGGAATTGTCGTCATTATCTTCTATAGGTGCTTCTGGCCACGATATAAATCTATGCTTCTGGCACATTGAAATAGATAGTAGGTAGGTATCGACATCAAAGACCACTCAAAGACGGTGGTGAAATTGTCGTAGAGTAGAGATAGATAGATTCAAGGTAGTTAGTTTCAAGTTAGTAGTACTTAAGCAGGTACCTACTGATAAGTAGTAGGTACCTACTTATAAGTAGGTAAGGCCTTGCCTATCCACGTGAAATCCATGGTGAAATCGACCCGGGTAAACCTATAGGTAGGTATGTAGAAAGCTGCATTGATAGGTAGGTAGTAAAGAAACCAATTTAATCGACACTCGGTTCTATACGACTCCATTGTATTGTGCCGCGCACTAGGTTTTTTAAGGACAATTTAGCTGTAGCTCTTTACTTTGGACAATAAATAATATTATATTCTATTCTATTCTATACGAAGTGTCGTGAAATAATTTTCCGAATAACTTAATCGATTTTATTTTAACCACCAATATTTCTTTGGTTAACAAAAAATATCTTGGATTCTAGAACATAGTAAAGAATACCGAGTGCTATACAGTAACTTCACGAGCTCAGTGGCTCAGTACAACCCCCTGTGCCGCAGAAGATTGCGGATTCAATGTTTAACTGTGTATAACATCGCCGCAGCCCCGCAGCCGCACAATATGAAATGCAGGTAGCGTAGTTCCCGAATCTAATCTTTCCTCTTTTATAGTACCTATAGATGAATACTAATTCACCAGAGTATGTTTATTATTCTGCAGGTATAAAAATCACGCTACGGCAGTTTATGCACATCATTATCATCATCAGCCTAATCTAATCCAGTCCACAGCTGGACATAGGCCTCCCCTAATGAGCACCTACTTTATACCATACATACACACAGGTTTATCCTGATGAGTGAGAGAACCTCTATCGAGCAAATGTTAGATTAGTAATTTTTTTTGTAATATGAATAAAGGGGGTCTGAAGATTTTTGTATGGAGGAAGGTGGCCTTTACATCTTGTCATTGTTGTATCATGGTTTGTTTTCAAAATCTCAGTTCACAAATTTGTTTCTATCCTCAGTAAAGTTATAGCAATTTCAATAGAACTAAGTACTGACTGATACAAGTTCTATTGAAATTGCTATAACTTTATTCTTCATGACATATATATAGAATGATGTATCTTTTTGAATAAGGTATCCAAATCGGACCATTACGTACGAAGATATTAAGTTATAAACATTACGCCGCCGGGCCGTGACTGCTGGTCAAATCAAATTACGCGGGTGCGTGTGACGTCACTCTCTCGGTCGCCGCCAGTTAACCGTAGGCAGATAGGTTTTAGTGATTTACTCCGAAACTATAAGTTTAGGAAAAAAATAACAGAACCAGATTGACTCAGTTTTTAGAGACCCATAGAATGAAAAAATTTTTTTTTACCTCACACACACCCACGGCGGCGGTCACTCGGTGAACTTTGCTAGTAATTTGTTCATAACTTTGTCAATTTTCGTTGAAGAACAAAAAATTTGGCACTGTGTGTTAAAGATTTCTTAGCTCTATAAATCTGCATTCTCAACAAAAACATTACGGATCCTCATTACTTATATAACTTTTACTGTATGCGGGGCCAAAGTTTTCAAACGCAAAAGAGAGAAAACTTTGTAAAAATCATGGCAACAGCATGCAAATCTAGAAGGTAGTAGTATTTTACCTGGCGGTGTGGAATAAGATATTGTTTTGATAAAAATAGAAACATTTAATAAGGACAGACTTCAAAGCACAATGTAAGAAGTTTTTGACACTATTGTTTTAGGGAAACCTATTACTAACTGATTTATTTAACAATATGATTGTATCAAATGTTTCTAATTATATGCAATTATAAGTAGTTTTGTTGATATTCATATACCTAACATAATTCTATATAAACTAATGATCAATAATGATAAGTTCGTCAATGCTCCAGTCTTCATAAGAATGGTCAGGAAGGTATCTTCGGATGATGATTGGGATCTTTCCATGCTTTAGTTCCTTCATAGCTATCTGCAAGGGGTCTGTTTCACCTTCTAACTCGACCATGACTGGGGCACACATGGCTATTTGTAATGCACGGGTTCCTGAAAAATAAAAAAACAATCTTATATCTAATAGAGTAGATTTCTGCAAACATATTTTAATTTAACATAATTATAAACACATAATATACCAGAAGATTCGGTAGCCTTACCTAGCACCCTAGCTCGCTCATATTTGGTCATATATCTGGTCGTTATTCTCTTGGACTTTTCGACGCCACCGCCAGCCTGACCTGGCGCCAAGCACTGTGTATTGAACCCTTCTTCCTCTTGTTCTTCTGTCTCCTCAATATTATCGTCATCTTCGGCAATATCATCGTAATCTGCACCCGCGTCTTCCCCATCGAATTCGTCGTCTGCCATTATGTATTTTTGAGATGAAACTGCTATTCGAACTGTGATTTGAACAATCGTTCTACTTTGGAAATAATTGAAGAACAGTTCTTTACGTCAGAATCTATTGAAAATTCACAAAATAAGAAGAAACACGTATATTTGCATGGATGGTGGATTTAAGCATGCAGGATGCATGCAGCCATCATGCAGCCAAAACAAAGTATGAAACTCTGAGTATGAAACACAGCAAATGTGTCATACTGACACTGACAGTTTAATGAATCTGGCACTGACATATCAAACACACCAAAAAAATAACAAAGACATTATCTATGGAAAAGCAGTCAACATCGATCGAAAAATCTTCTCTTGTCTTTGGTTCATTGGCAGCCTTTCCTTTTCCGGTTCTGCACCAAAGCTGTGACCATGCCGGTGTGTATTTTTATCCGTGATAGAAAATAATTTCGCGGTGATCTGTAACCGCATATTATTTCCGTGATTCTAAAAATGTTGCTACAGTTTTTGTGACTAAAACAGTGCCCGCATCAATGTCCTACAATCCCAAGTTCATCCAAACAAGCGGATACACATGGCATCCACTGACATGTCAAATGAATTCCAACCAAAAAAATATAACTACTGTGCGATTTCCTTACTACAAGCGTGTGGAACCTCAACGCATCTAATCACCATGGACATTTGTTTGCCTCTCTTTGTCATCATAATCAAGATGTGCTGAGATGATTTTCTAACCTAAATGTGTGATCTTTCAGCTCGCAATTGATTTGTTGCACCCTTCGCCCGCGTCGGAGAGAAGGAAACACAAGTTGAAGAGACTGGTGCCACATCCTAATTCGTACTTTATGGATGTGAAATGCCCAGGATGTTACAAAATCACTACTGTATTTAGTCACGCACAGAGGGTGGTCGTTTGCGCAGGATGCTCTACGATCCTCTGCCAGCCCACTGGTGGACGTGCGAGGCTAACGGAAGGTAAGTGATCGCTTATTACTTAATTCTATTCATTTTTTCCCTAAACTTGATACCTATTTATGTTGTGTACTTGTGTGTTGTCATGTTACACAAGTTGACTACACTTGGTGAAACAACTTTGTTATTTATTGAATTTCATCAGAGTGATTCATCTCTTGCCCAATGTTAGGTCTGAATATTTTCAAATACTTAATCAAAAGTGCAGCTCTGTTTGTGAAACTGGTTTTCTCTCAACTGCCTACAAAATTTTCACTCAACATTTCCTTCCTGAATACTTAGTAGAAAGTTGCAACACATTTGTGAAACTGGTTTCCTCTCAACTGTCTACCGAATCAAGAATTCGACAACCTGTCTATTTTAAATTTTATACAATCACTACCCTTCTGCCCTCAGCTTTGGCTTTTTTCCAGGATAAAAAGTAGCCTGTAACTTAATCCGGGTCCATTCCATTCAGCATTTTTTGTGAGTGAAAAAGTTACAAACATCTAAACTGTTGCATTTGTAATATTAGTTTTTTTTATCTACTGATTTCATAAACACAAAACTTCTACCGAATCACAGATTTACTAATGACAACCTGACAAATTTCATTTTAATACAATCGCTGGCTACTGCCCACAGCTTCAGCTATTTTCTAGGACAAAGTAGCCTATAACTTAATTCATGTCTTAAACTACATCTATGCAATATATCAGCCTACTCCATTTAGTTGCAGCTCCAGTACTTTTGGGATGAAGATTTACAAACATCCAAAATTGCATTTAATTTATTGTGTGATTCCACTGATTCCCATAAACACAAAAATTGATGATTTTCATAAACTAGGTATCATTCATCAACACAAAACCTCAACTGTTATAAGATTTTGTAACCATTTAGATTATTTGATAATCTGTAATTGATAAGGATGGTTATATTGAACTTAACAACCTAGCTCACCATTCTGAGCCATGACACTGATAATTTAAGGTCAAGACATCTTGTATTCCTTATCATTTTCTAAATCTGCAAAAGGATCAGAATGTCTTATATGGCAAAGAATAAACACTCACTGCCCAGCCTCTAGACTGACTACAGCTAATCTAATATGTCCAACTGCCTTGTGGACAATGTCAGTGTTAATGTACGGCACACTGATGGAAAATGTAAAAGATTATTTTCTTTGTTTCAGGATGTTCGTTTAGGAGAAAACAACATTAAGAAAATGACCTGGAGAGAGAGCCCTACTTCTTAATTTTAAGATAATTGTGTTTATTTTCCAAGAATGAAGGAGTGAGTTTTTCAGATTTGTTAACTAATTACAGTGAAACCTATAAATAAAGGCTTTTTCAAAGGGTATACTTGTTTCAATTGAATTTCCAAAACTAATTTTAACATTTCATAATAACTTTATTTCATTTGTAAAAATATCACAAAATAGAATGATTGTTCTAGCTAGATTAAAATGCAAGGCATCATCACTAATGTAATGACATGTCATAAATCATAATAAATTCAATCCACACATAGTGATGTACAAATGCATATATCAATATACTAAAAGTTTGAATCCATAGCATAATAGAAAAAAATCTTAAATACTTTTTATGAACACTTGAGGCCACATTTTAACAAGAAAATACTTGATGTATTTTCACTTACCAATCTTCTAATGGGAAAAATATTCACTGTCTTTCAAAGATAGAGCTTCAGGTGAATCTAAGCTTTTGTCAGCATTTTCTATATCTTGTTTTATAGCTTTCACCAATTCTTCAACAGAACCAAAATTCTTTTCACCCCTCAAGTATCCAGCTAGGCAAATCCTCAGATATGAACCATAGAAGTCACTTTCAAATTTGTGCATGATGTGTGTTTCCTGAAAGAAAATAATAGCATGGAAGTCACAAGACCAAACAAAAAACCTTTTTTTAGGGCTAAAAGCAATACAGATTTCCTATTCAATTGAGCTGTAAATAATAATTATTATCTTAGAACATAGAGTTCTTACAATGTGAGGAGTAAACAACAAAACTTTTTTATGTTAACCTAAGGGACACAAGTTGGTGCATTTAAACAATTAACACATTCACTATCCAGCCTCATGCTACACGGGCTGGAAGAGATCATATATCTATATGGTTTTATAAGATGTAAGCTAAGAGCAACTTACCACAGACATCTGCTTGTTCGAATAAAAGGGGCACCAGCCCACATTGGCCACCATTTTGAGGACAGAACCATTGTCCACTTGGGCCCAGCCATAGTACACTCCTGGTTCCAAGTTCTTGGGCAAAGATTGAACCACTTCTAATGAGTAATTTGCTGGAAGAAATGGTGAGGTTTTTAAAAATTCAAGGAAGGTTATTGTTAGGTTGAAAATGGTAACATAATATTGTTATAATTATAGGGAAACTGTTTCAGAAACATCAACATGAAATTAGTGGAAGGTGGAACCGACTATGAATTTATGAATGTGCATTTTGAAAATTAGACTTGTATTTTTTGAAACCGACTATGAATTTTCAAAGTACCTAGTGCACTACCATAAATTCATAGATAAAACACTTACCTGTAGGGCAGCCAAGATCTTTAGATCCTCTGCCAAAACCCTTTACAACCTCTCCCTGAATAAACAAAGGCAAAGCTGAAGACATCTTACGTGTCCTCTGTGAAGCACGATAGGAAAAATTGTGGAACAGTTTTGATTCTAAGTTGGATTCTCCGTCTCGTCTGGTGTGTCGATGAACTACCTAAATGAGAATCCTTATCAGTTTGATTATTTAGTTCCAGTCTGTTATTTGCTTGCCTGCTTTACGATTTGTACCTAGAGTTAGTTCTGTTCACCAATGAAATAAGTTTTAGTTATCTTGAATTGAAACTTCGTCGAGCAAACAAAACACATATCAGCTGGCAATTTGACGTTGACATTCATAAGTAGATAGATGTATACTTTATGGTTGACGTGACGTGTGACTTTGTCTTTGACTTTTGACTTTGTTTTTTTGACTTTTGACTTTGTTTTTTTTAAAGAGTTGACATTAATGGGAAACGGTCTTCGGGGTCTGTAGTTACAATGGGTGTACCGCAGGGCTCTATCCTCGGTCCTTTCCTATTTTTAGTTTATATTAACGACCTACCACATCTTGTTAAGAATAATCACGAGATTGTGTTGTTTGCTGATGATACTTCATTAATTTTTAAAATGAAACGACAAAACATAAATTTCGACGATGTGAATAATGCAATCTCAAAAGTAGTACATTGGTTTAGTGTCAATAATCTTTTGCTTAACGAAACCAAAACAAAATGTATAAAATTTACTCTACCTAATGTAAAACAAGTTAAGGCTGATGTAAACGTAAAAGGAGAAACATTAGAAATTGTAAACAGTACAGTATTCTTAGGAATAACCTTAGATAGTAAACTTCAATGGGGCCCACACATAGATAAGCTAGCAAAGAGACTTAGCTCTGCAGCGTATGCAGTCAAAAAAATCCGTCATCTTACAGACGTTGATACTTCTAGACTAGTCTATTTCAGCTACTTCCATAGTGTTATGTCTTATGGCATTCTGCTGTGGGGGAACGCTGCAGATATTAACACCGTATTTGTGCTGCAGAAGAGAGCTGTTCGTGCAATCTATAATATGGGTCCCAGAGAATCCCTGCGTGATAAATTCAAAGAAATAAACATAATGACAGTACCATGTCAATACATTTATGAAAACTTGTTGTACACTCATAGAAATATCAATCAATTCCCTAAAAATAGCGACATACATAATATAAATACTAGAAATAAGAATAAACTCGCTGTGCCCACAACTAGGCTACACAAGATAAATGCATCTTTTAAAGGGCAATGTATACGCTTCTACAACAAAACTCCAAGTGAGTTGCAAAAAATATCAATAAATAAATTCAAACAAATTGTCAAAACCTTGCTGTGCAAAAAGGCTTACTATAAAATATCAGATTATCTAGAGGATAAAAAAGCTTGGGACGGGTTTTGCTCCAACTCGAAAAATAACAACTAACAGGCTAAAGGTTTCTTCGTCGCTTCTTTACTTTAGTCTACATACCGAAGCGACAGAAATCAAAAAATATCACTTTATTTCCGTGTCAGTGTTTAGTTTTATATTTTGACCTTTTCTAAGTGTACATTTATTGTATTTATGGAAATAAAGAGTTTTTGATTTTGATTTTGATTTTTGATTTTGTCGAAAATCCGTCCAAGTGCGAGTTTGTGGTGCGAGTCGTCTCGCACACCGTATTCGTCCGTACCATCATCGATCGTACAAAACACGGTACAAAGTACAAAACTATTCGCAAAAGAAAAAAAAAGAATTCATAAAACTTATTTTTTGATTGATCCTATAAAAAGCAAAAAGATGACATGAAGCGGTCTACAACCAACCACCTAGCAGGCGCGAACCCAGAGATTTAAGGTTCTACTAGGTATTATGTTTGTTGATTTGTTTGAGCTCTTTTCTTTGATACTACCTACTAACCGAAGGTTAGGTTAGGTAGGTTCGGTATTTTCTTTACGACGTTTTTTAAATTAAAATAATTCATATGTCACACTGTTGTTTTTTCTCCGTATTTTTTGATTTAATGTATATAGAATAACCGGTGAATCACCGGAGAATCTCCAGTTAGTCAACAAAATCTCCGCATAATCGCCGGAGGCTAAAATTGCCTCCGGTACCACGTCCGGTACGTACACACAAGGTACACACTAGGAGTGGTCGTTGAATGAACGAACTGTTTTTGTAGACTGTTTGTTTGCCGTCGACTGCTAAACCTGTTTACAGTCCACTGATGAACCAGTTTACTCGTGAACGACATTTTGCATCGCTCAGTCCAAAGTCGAGCGTTGGCGAAACTGTTTGTTTCTCGCTCTCTAGCCACCCGTCTATCAAGCATTCTGCTCTCTTCACACTTGCTTGTTTCGCTAATATGACTATCTCTCTTTCGCCTTGCGCCAGGCCAGACTATATATCGGCGGCGGCGTAAGTGGTGTCTTGTAAAAGTAAACTCTATTGCAATGCAATATGCATGTCAATGTATTATTCTATTAGAAGGCATTGTTAGGCCGGTTTACGATCCAGTCTACTGATGAACTCGTTTACTTGTGAACGACATTTGCAATAGTGCAAGTGCAAAGTTGATCGCAGCCGAAACTGTTTCTCGTCTATCAAGCATTCCGTTCTCTTCACACTTGCTTGTTTCGCTATTATGACTATCTCTCTTTCGCCATGTGCTCGATTCTCGGCGGCGTGGGCGGTGTTTTATGAAAATAAACTCTATTGCAATGAATGTCAATGTATTATTGTATTAGCAGGCAAGCAAATAGTAGGTAAGTAAGTACTTAATTTGTTATCTACTAGATACCTACCTACAAATAAAATTAAATCCATTCTGGAGAAACAGACGCCTATTCTTGCATAGTGTGCATACCTACCTAGGTATTTCATTTCAAAAGTAGGGAAATCATTTCATTGTTTTGAGCTAGGTAAGTATTACATTACTAAACAATTACCTACCTATCTTCATATGGTAGGTAAGTTGCACTATGCACACAAGCGTAGGTTAGGTACCTAGGAGGGTTATTTCTGATTTTCGGGCATACCTATCCAGGTAGAGACAAACCATTCTAAAAATGCAGGCCCTCTTCATAAAACGTCATAGGTACCTACTTACTTGGCGTGCATTTTTAGAATGCTTTATCTCTACCTACCTAGGTACCTATCCCGAAGGTAGGTAGGTAGTGTAGGTTCCCTAGGTACCTACCTACTGACCTATGGGATTTTTCTTTTGACGCGTCAAAAAGCAAGAGGCACCGATACTTACATTTTAATACCTACTTATGACAAGTTTAGCACCACTATTAAAGGTAGGCCTACCTATAATATAATAAACTGGTGCTTAGGTATTCTGATAAGTGATACGATAACATAACACTATTGCTCCGTGCTATTTCACACTGGCATGGCGATTTGCAAGCGAGTTAACGCCGAAAGACATGGTACATAGGTAGGTAGGTACCTATACTCCAATTCAGAATCTTAGATAATTTATATCAACAAAGAAATGTCATGATATGTCACTGTCATAATGACAAGTCAGGGGTAGAAATCATTTTTTTACCATGGATCACTATTAGTAGTGATGGCGCGCGGTTTTGCTTGTGCGATACGAAAGATACCCTACCTGTGGATGCGGCATTGTCGCGGCCTCGTCTCCCTGTGACCGTAAGGAAATACAAATAAAACAATGTAAATAATTGCATATTTTTATTGCTTAAAAAATTAAATATTATTCTGACATAAATAATAGATTCAGGCGTTACTTTGCGGAAATCCATTGTACATTATTATGATAAAAATATTTAGTAACAATTCCGCGCAAAACCTTATCTGATAAGATCCTACAAAATGTAATCCGTGTGTACCGCCCGCCCTCCCACAAATTGATCCTACTTAAAATTAGAGAAGGTAATCAATAGACTTATGTAATATAAAATAACCTAATTAAATTACCTACCTACCTCCTTAAATTGATCCTACTTAGAATTTAGAGAATGTGAACAACAGACTTATGTAATATAAAATAACCTAATTAAATTACCTACCTACCTCCTTAAATTCATCCTACTTAAAATTTAGAGAAAGTAAACAACAGCTTATGTAATAAATAATTACCTAAGTAAATTACCTTCCTACCTCCTTAAATAGATCCTACTTACATTTAAAGAAGTTAAACAACAGACTTATGTAGGTAATATAAAATTGCCTAAGTAAATTACCTTCCTACCTCATTAAATTGAAACTACTTATAATTAGAGAAAGTAAACAACAGACTTATGTAATATAAAATTGCCTAAGTAAATTACCTTCCCACCTTTAAGCACGAATATAACTTAATTTGTGAAAGAAAAGACCACACTAATTACAAAATGAAAAGACTCATCAAAAATAAGTCGTCGACTAGTTTCGTCTCTCCACGAGACATCATCAGGATGCTATAACAATACTCGACTTTGGCACTGAGACCGTCAAGCAACAACGACAGAGTCCTGCCAGTGATGTTACGCAGGGAGCTCAGAGAGGCAACATCACTGGCAGGACTCTGTCGTTGACCATCTTTTTTGGGAGACCTGAGAGTGCCTGTTGTTTTGCGTTCTTTCAAGATTCTTTGCACTGTTATTGCAGAGAGTCCCAAAAGCTCGGCCGTTTTTTTCGCACAAGCTCCAAGTGACCAGACTTTACCCTGTGGCCAATTTTTATATGTATTTTTGTATACATTCATCACCATAAGTTTTTCTGTAGCAGTCATAGATTTCTTCGGACGTTTTTTTTGTGGCGACAGATAGTCACTTGTTGACGATGTCGATGGACCCGGCATCTCCGCCGTCGGCGGCGCGAGCGCGGGTTGAGGTTCCATGTTGTGTGAGTGTGACACAACAATACAAGCACAACAACAACAACAAGGTTTAAAACTTAACAAAAACTGATAACAATAACAGACAACGATAATGTCAAAACGAAAACAAAACAAAAACTCAACAACGCACAATTGCACACGAGCAGCGAGAAAGGAACACATTCGACTTCGGCGGACGAGAGGCGAATGAAATTACAATACAATGCAAACACGAAATAAAATGGCGATTAATGTCAAAATGCGAAAATTGTTTCGAACTTCTGTGATTTACGCCCATTTTACTCCGGTAATACCAGTGTCATAAAATATTTTCTGCTAATATTTCTTCATCATTTTATAACTTTGTTAAACAAATGAAATAAAATATAATATGTAGCACAAAACCATTGCTATTTTCCATTCTATGGATATTGATTAGAAAATAAACCCTACCTTAAGTATTTAGAAAAATTGAGTAATCTTCTATGAACTTCTATTTCGAAACATTTTTTTTGATATGGTATCACCTTTGTTGACATAAATTATCTAAGATTCTGAATTGGAGTATAGGTAAATTCATTGTTGAAAAAAAAGTAGTGATCGCGAGGTCTACTGTTCGTAGAACTACTAGTTAAGGTTAAGTCGCCTAAGATCGGATGTGACATAAGATCGGATGCATGGAATAACTCGCAAACTAGGCAATATTTTCCACTGCTGGTGACACTACTAGATCCGCCATTCTATTCTGCCCTTCTCCTCACAATGCGGCCGGCCAGCGACCCAGCGTTGCCAGATCTACTGATTTAGCAGTAGATCTACCTGCTTTTTAAACCGTCTACTGATCTACTGATTTATTTCTAAAATTTCGTGAAATCTACCTGATTTTTCCCGAGCGCCAATGGCTCCGTGTCTATTATGTAAGCTGAAATTTTCACCAATCCGGTTCGTCACAATACTGACAAAATATGAATGAAATTGAAGAGTTTGTTTTGCTCGTTCGTTTCTTCCACTTCCTGTAAACATCTGGGCGGCTATTCCCTATGACCAATGCAAGCGTGTTACACACCTACGACACGACAACGGCGTGGAATCGGACAAAACCGTATTCCGCATGCCATAGCAGTCATTCCATAACACGGCACGGCACGATTTGAACTGTCAACTAAACGAGCTCGTTCATAGCGTGTTAAGGCACAGATTAGCGTGTTCCTGCAATAGTTAGTACGGCTCGTTTCGTCGTTCGTCTTTGGAGGTTATACTAAAATAATAACAAACATACATTATGTAAATAAAATCATTTCTTTTATAGGAACCCGTAAGTTACCTATAAATAAATTAAAATATCTACTACGGTTACGGTTCCCGCTCTAGATGTGACATTAGATTACCCGTACCTTGAAAGATTGTGTTTTACAAATAGAATTCCTACAATAAGCAGTGGAAGTCTTCCGGAAGATGTACAATACATCAGACCACTGCTCGAATATGGATTCCAAGCTGCCAAGCGTTGCCCCTACTTTCATAAAGACATAAACCTGCTTGAAAGTGTTCAGAGAAAGGCTAGGTACCAAGATCCCATGGTCTTTACGACGGAAATCCTATGAAGATAGGTTACGCGCACTACGCCTCACTACTCTAGAAGAACGACGTCTTCGAGGTGACCTCATTGAAACCTACAAGATACTCACCAATACAACCTGCCATCCCTACAAGACATCTACATAAAGAAAGAAGGACGTTCAACCCGTGGACACCACCTTAGATTGGCCCGTGACTCTACTCAAGCCCTTGCAGCGCACCATTTTATAAGCAATAGAGTGGTTCACAACAAACAAACACCTTCAAGAATAAACTTGACAACTGGTTACCAGACGACAAAAACAAACTAAAAAAAGTGACGCAATGACTTATTCAACACTGTGTGTTAAAGACACATCAGCCACAGGCTGCTCGTCTTTAATAAATAAATAAATAATTACATGGTGTTTTTATAGGCGTGAAAAACGTTAGGGAAGGGTAATCATTCAATAATTCATCACAATAGACTCGCATAATGAGGCATTGATTGTTTATTATATTGCATATTAGTGTAGTAGGCTTCTGGAGTATGATCAGCTGCGTGGAGCACAGGCGACATAAGCCATGGTTTTTGGGGATAGCCAGAGTCCCCTAGTAGCCACTCAATTTTTCCACTTCTGTGTTCATCTTCTATGAACCGGCTCAGGGACCATGATCTCCAAATATAGCTATCATGAGCAGCCCAAAGCTATATAGCTATCATGAAAAGCTCCAAATATAGCTATCATGAGCAGCAAATGTTGCACATACACCTATAATTTTTAATCGCTGTCGCATATCTGAAACAAGGCAGAAATATTTTTTATTATTTCAAATAGGAATAAATAGGTAGGTACCATCTTCCTCCCTTGGAGGATTTTGCAGACATCATTATTGGTGAAATGCAACGATGCACTGATATGTGTTGGTCTTCACACAATGTAAAAATAAAATCATGTTATTTTCGTTCATTTCATGTGTTATTTTAGCTTTTCATGTAACCTCAACTTTATAGTTTTGCGCTACCACTTTGTAACACCATCGTGTTACGGTAGCGCAAAAAGGTGTGCGACTTTTGTAGTGCCGTTGCATAACATTTTGTGTTACTAGGTATTGTGTCAAAATTCTGGACTTTATCCACACAATGTTGAAACAAATCAATTTTTTACAAGTTTGCAATGCCCTTGTGGAGATTTCAAACAAAATTTAATAAATATAATGTATACATACCCTTTGTTTGATTACATTCCTCTCTTGTTTTGTGGTAGGAAATTTCACATAGCTTGGAAGCAGTTCATTGAGGGCATGAACAACTTCCTCTACACAGCGACTTACAGACGGCTGGCTGAGGGGCTCTAACCAGTCCTGCCCCACTGGCTTTTGATAGCTACCGGTGGCCAGGAAATTGAATGTCTTATCTAAAAAAATAAAAGTAATTCTTTGTATTAAAAAGTAGGGTTAAAATAAAGGTAGTATTACAGTGTAGGTAGGTAAGTACAGCCACCTCCCCGAACAGCCTATAAGGAACTTTAACAACAGTCCATAGCTGGACGCAGGCCTCCCCGTGATAAGCACCTTATTGGTTTTTATCTCATGTACCTAAGTACCAGTACCTATTACTAATTTTAATGATGCACTTACTTTGATTTCTGGTGTTATACTTGTGCACCTTTGAGGAGTCACTCCATCTGTGCTTTTAAGGATCCCACATAGAAAAGAATACAGTTCTTTGCTAACCCTTTAGCACCGCACAAACAATTTAGGGTCCATTGAAAGAGGGTCCGCAGAACCCCTGGGTAACCTCCTGTTTATAGTCGTACTTTGCTGGTGCCAGCGTCTTACGCGTCGTCTCCTTAGAATAATATCCTTATATAATAGAATGAGTCAGTAAGTCAGTGGTAATCTAGCTTTATTTATTAGAATAATTGATAGATTTTTAGGTTATGTTGTTCAAAACAAACAATCAATGAAAGCTACTTATTCGTTCCGAAACTAGTAATAATAATAATAATAATTTATTTATTTATTCAGATAATTTAAATCCATTTTGTTAGTAAGCTTATAACTAGGGATTAGTACTTAAAATTAATGATTGATTTTGTCCTTTGGACCAACTTGTACATTAAAGGACAGTCAAATTTTTCAGCAATCGCGGTTAGGATACTGTTGCCACTCCCGCGGGTTCTGCTGAGTAGGGAGGCCGACTTCTTTCGCCAGATGGCATCGAAGGTGTCGGTGTGGGCCTGGGCGAACATGGCCGAGGCACTGCAGAATCGCGGTAGTCGCAACAGCAACCTAAACGCGTTGTTGTATTGGACCCGCAGAGCATTGTAAGCTTTTTGGGTATAGTTGACCCACAGACTCGCTGAGTAAAATGATGTACAGTATGCTCTGAATAAAGTAACCTTCACCGCATCTGTACATCGTGCGAATCAAAATCAGCTGCAATATGAGGCAGAATTGCAAGAGCTGAGGTGTAAACTTGGCCAGGCCGAGCACTCCCTAGGGCACTACATCAGCCTTTATGAGAGAACTACTGAACAGACAAGGGAACTCCACCTGGCCATGGATGCGCTCCTCGGTAGCCAGGCGAGTCTGGAGGGCAGGATTCTGGAGGGCTGCGGGTGCTGTGGACCTAATTTGGTCGGTCACAACTTAAGTCCGGACAGTACTGTCTCAGCCGCATCCCACCTGGACCTCAGCACTTCATGCTCAGGTAATAAAACCATAATGTACTGCGATGAAATTGGAAAAAATATGGGCCAGTTTTTAAACATGAGTATGGAGCACTCTATAAATAATTGCTTACCTAACTGCAATCTTCATGATATTATGCACAGAATTGATAATGAAAGATTTGACATTAACTCAAACTTGATAATTTTACTTGGAAATAGGGGTAATGTGAACAAATTGGACTTAATTAAATATATGGACAAATTATGTTCCTTAAAATTAAATAAAATTGTAATGTTCACATTCCCCTACAGCAACAGCTTGCCAAATATAGAAAATAACATTAGATATAAGCTAAATATGACATTGCATACTATTTCATGCAATAATAATATACATGTGATTGACACTAACAATACTGTTAGTAAAAAATATTGCTTGACTAAAAAAGGTAATTACTACCTTTCAAATTATTACAAAAAACAAATAGCTGTGTCGCTATCCTATTACTTTACTATTACAGCCAAAAATTTGGCTAAACAAGATGCTTCTTTTGAGCATTGTAATAAATTTACAACCAAGACCTTGGAACTTCTTCCAAGCCATTTAAATTAGATTTAACGACAATAGAGGAAGTCTCTAGCCATAAACAGTCAAATAATATTGGTTACATAAAAAGTCAAAGAAACCAAACCTGTAAAATAAATGCAAAGTTCACTAACTTGGTGCATCAAAATATTCAAGGGTTAAAAAGTAAATTACTAGAGTTGGAATTGTACATGAACGCTTTTCATATTGATATCATCTGCTTAACAGAACACTGGCTGAAAAGCTATGAGCTCATGTTCAATTTCAGTAACCACCAGGTTGGTAGCTCTTTTTGCAGATCACATGCTATTCGTGGAGGCTCATTAATATTAATAAACAAATTAATGAAATTCAAAGACCGTAAGGACATAATATGCTTATCCGTTGAAAGCCACATTGAAGTAGCATGTGTAGAGTTGGAGCAAATTATTGTAGTAAGCGTATACAGCCCACCATCAGCTTCTTTTGAAATTTTTGAAAATGTCATGGAGGACATTTTATTTAAATTATCAAAATCAAATAAAACTATAATGGTATGTGGAGATTTTAATGTTGACCTTTTAGTAGTTTATTCCCTCAGTACTAGATTGACTAATTTATTTAATTCTTATAATCTAAGGCCATTATTTATGGAACCTACTAGAATAACTGAAACCTCAGCAAAATGTATAGATAATGTATTTGTTTGCCAAAGTGAAAAAATTGTTACTAAGAAAATAATAAGTAATTTAAAATCAGACCACTTAGGTCAACTAATAAAACTAGAAATTCAAGTAAAAAACAATAATTGTAAAAAGAGATTAACTTACATACCTGTGACCACCAGTCGATTTGAACGGTTGAAATTGGATTGGGATTCTAAGCCATCACCTAATTACTCACATAACAACCCAAATGAGTCGTATTGTAGTTTTTTTTATAAATTCACCAATGCGTTCAATTCAATATTCACATCCAAATCGATTATGGTCTCAGAAAAACTTAGCTTTAGTGAGTGGGCAACAGTAGGTATACATAAGAGTAGAGAAACTTTGTATGAACTATATAGTGAAAAACAATACAATTTTAGCCAGGAGTTCAAAAAAAAAGTAAAAAATTACTCAAAAATGTTTAGAAAAGTTTGTCAAATCGCAAAATCAAATTATTTAAGCTCCAAAATTAGAAATAGTGAAAATGTCATAAAATCAACGTGGAAAATAATAAATAGTGAGACTGGAAAGGTCAGTACCTACGTTAATGATTACAATTTAAAGATAAATGATTGCACAATCAAAAATGACATTGAAGTAGCCCAAGCTTTTGAAAACTTTTTTACTGACATTCCAATCTCTACTACGAAGTGTCTAAACTCTTCTCAATTAATCGCTGAGTCATTACTCATAGAAAATGTACCTAAATGCGAAAATAAACTTAATTTCAACTATGTCGATGAAAAAGATATTAAAAAAGCCTTCAAACTTTTAAATATAAAGAAAACTGCAGATCTCTGGGGCATTTCCGTTAAAATTATTAAACCTTTAATTGATACGATTGCACCAGATCTAGCTTTTATATTCAATGAATCTATTGATTGTGGCGTATTTCCTGATCTAATGAAATGTAGTAAAGTAATCCCACTATTTAAATCGGGTAGTAGGTCTGACCCCACTAACTTTAGACCAATATCAGTACTGCCAACTTTCAGCAAAGTTTTTGAAAAACTTATTTTACATCAATTGCTTAGGCATTTTAATGGCAATGACCTGCTACATGGTAAGCAATTCGGGTTTACTCGGGGCAGGTCAACTACTGATGCCGGTGTAGAGTTAGTATCGCATATTTTTGATGCTTGGGAGAAGTCGCAAGACGCTTTAGGCGTTTTTTGCGACTTGTCAAAAGCGTTCGATTGCGTACACCATGAAACATTAATCAGGAAACTACATCACTATGGAATAAGAAACACCTCTTTGGATCTTCTTACATCTTATTTGAGTGATAGGATACAAAGAGTTGACATTAATGGGAAACGGTCTTCGGGGTCTGTAGTTACAATGGGTGTACCGCAGGGTTCTATCCTCGGTCCTTTCCTATTCTTAGTTTATATTAACGACCTGCCTCATCTTGTCAAGAATAATCACGAGATTGTATTGTTTGCTGATGATACTTCATTAATTTTTAAAATGATGCGACAAAACACAAATTTCGACGATGTGAATAATGCAATCTCAAAAGTAGTTCATTGGTTTAGTGTCAATAATCTTTTGCTAAACGAAACCAAAACAAAATGTATTAGATTTATTCTACCTAATGTTAAACAAGTGAAGGCTGATGTAAACGTTAAAGGAGAAACTTTAGAAATAGTAGAAAGTGCCGTATTCTTAGGAATCACCTTAGATAATAAACTTCAATGGGGCCCACACATAGATAAGCTATCGAAGAGACTCAGTTCTGCAGCGTATGCAGTCAAAAAAATCCGTCATCTTACAGACGTGGATACATCTAGACTTGTTTATTTCAGCTACTTCCATAGTATTATGTCTTATGGTATACTGCTGTGGGGGAACGCTGCAGATATTAACACCGTATTTGTGCTGCAGAAGAGGGCTGTTCGGGCTATCTATAACATGGGTCCTAGAGAATCTCTACGTGATAAATTCAAAGAAATAAACATAATGACAGTACCATGTCAATATATCTATGAAAACTTATTGTACACTCATAAAAATATAAATCGGTTCCCTAAAAATAGCGATAAACATATTTTTAATACCAGAAATAAACATAAACTCGCTGTGCCCACAACTAGGCTACACAAAATAAATGTATCTTTTAAAGGGCAATGTATACGCTTCTACAACAAAACTCCTAGTGAGTTGCAAAAATTATCAGTAAATAAATTCAAACAAATTGTCAAAACCTTGCTGTGCAAAAAGGCTTACTATAAAATATCAGATTATCTAGAGGACAAAAAAGCTTGGGACGGGTTTTGCTCCAACTCGAAAAATAACAACTAACAGGCTAAAGGTTTCTTCGTCGCTTCTTTACTTTAGTCTACATACCGAAGCGACAGAAATCAAAAAATATCACTTTATTTCCGTGTCAGTGTTTAGTTTTTTATTTTGACCTTTTCTAAGTGTACATTTATTGTATTTATGGAAATAAAGAGTTTTTGATTTTGATTTTTGATTTTGAATCTGCGGGCCAGCATATTTGCCCTGACTGACAATGCTCTGCGTTCCCTCTCCATATCATCGTCGTCCTTTAGGTCTTCAGTCACCAAGTGACCTAGGTATTTAAAGTTGAACACTCTTCTGAGAGGGACGCCATTTAGTGTTACCGATGGCACAAATACGGGACACTTGGTGCCGGATTTGAAGACCATGAACTCTGACTTTTTAGCATTGTATGTAAGTCCATGTGACGCAGCATAGGACTCACATACAGCTAGAAGCTTTCGGAGTGCACTGATTGAAGGAGCCAGCAGCACCATGTCATCAGCATAGCTAAGGTTGTTTACACATACCCCATTAACGTGGCATCCCACAGGCATGCTGCTGAGTCGCTCAATCAGCGCGTTCACATACAGGCAGAAGAGGGAGGGTGAGCTCAACCCCCCCTGCCGCACCCCGCACTCCTGCCCATATGCGTCCGAAAGTTCGCCCGCCCACCTCACCCGATTTTGCTGGTTAAGGTACCAATACCTAAAGAGTGATACGAGCTCGGGAGGAAGCCCCGCGCCGTTCAACTTGTCCCAGAGTACATCGTACGACACCATATCGAAGGCTTTCGAGAGGTCCAGGAAACAGGCATACACAGGTGTCTGCCTGTCCGTGTAGTACTTAACAGTGTGCTTTAAGCTAAGAATAGCTGTTTCGGTTGAGAGTCCAGAACGAAACCCAAATTGAGCATCGTTCAACCGCAATTGCTTATTTAAGTGAGAATTTAGCACACTGTCCAGTACCTTGGCCACAATCGAAGCCAACGATATGGGTCTATAGTTCGACTTTTCCGACATATCTCCAGTCTTGTTTTTCACGACGGGTACCACCAGCGTTCGCATCAATTCAGCAGGTAAGTAAGCATGACTTATGCACACATTATACAGCATAGCGAGTACTCGAGGGAGGTGGACACCAGCATGCTTCAGGTGCTCGATGCTGAGCCCATCGTGCCCAGGCGATTTGCCTCCTGTCATTTTATTAATCGCGGCTCTGACATCTTTGGCGAGAATTATCGTATGAATCCGCTGGGCACTCTGGTTTCCAGCATCAGACCCTCGGCATGGTGGTCCTAGAGGAGACTGAACATAAAAATAATCTTTGAAAACATTCGCAATCTCTACAGGAGTGGATGCGTCATTTACGCTCACTGGAGTGCCAGGCCTCACATTTAGTTTTGACGTGCATTTCCAAAAACTTTTAAAATCCGACTTAGCATGATGTTTTGCTAGTAGGTCCATTTTGATTTGGTCCTGATGGTTTTGACACCATTTCAGCCTACTTTTAAAGGTCTTACGCGATTGAACCATGTTGTCATAAATTGGGCCGCAACCAGGCTTACCGTGCCACGCCCATATGCGATATTTCGACCTAGCACTCAAGTGAGATTCACTTACGTGCTTATTCCACCCTGCCACGACTTTCTTACCCTTACAAATTTTCAGTGTCGGTCTAGATTCAGTGGCAGCCTCACATAGAATATTTACAATATTATCATATAATTTATCTATGGTTTGCAAGTGTAGGGAATTAAAACATTTAAAATCACAGCACTTTTGAAATTGTTCAGGAAAATCTATACTTTTTAATTTTAAGTTACATATTTTAAGATAATTACTTATTTGCTCTGTTGTTCTGTCTCCCCATAATATTTTATTACAACTAAATGTTTTAGGTTGGTTCGTCTGCCTTACAACATCTAAATTACATTTAATTACCAGCGGGAAATGATCCGACCAGTAAACATCGTCCTTAACATACACATCTATAACACAAGGCCACGCCGCCTGAGTTACTAAACAGTGGTCCAGCCAGCGTAGGCAACCGGAATGGGCTTCACTCATAAAAGTCACAGTATTAGAAGATAAGCTTAACTTACATGTGTCCGCACAAACCCAGTCTTGTTCTGCCGAAAAATCCAACAGCTCACGAAAGAATAGTTCGCCTGGGTGAGCATTAAAATCACCGAGAACAAAAACTGATTCGACACTGTTTTCTTCAATTATTGCGCTAATTTCACTTAAACAATCCGTGAACTCCACTAAGTTTGTATAACAATCGGTGGGCATGTAAACACTAATAACAAGCACTGGCCTATTATCTGTGGTTAGCCGAACAGCTGATAACCGCGGGCTCACACAGTCTATCACTGTTACGCACGGGAATAATGATTTGCGCCATAGAAGCGCAACTCCGCCGTGAGGTCGGCCCACAAGAGGCCCACTGCTAAGGTCGACAGCAGATGATCCGGTGCTTCCGAAGTCTTCATGGATGGTTGATAGGAGAGGTAGATCATGTGGTAGTAACCATGTTTCCTGGAGTGCAATAACATCCGCAAAAACTACACAACCGCCGGATACCCTCCACCGATCGTTTCATGCTTTTACAGTTGAATGTGACCATGGTGGTGTTAGACATTTTGATTGTCATTGTTTCGCTTCTGTTCAGACATTTGATAAGGCATAAAGCGTCGGCATGTCACGCCGTCTGGCCATACCTCATCATTGAGGAAAGTTTCCAATCTATGCCTTCTTACTAACACCTTAAACGCATTGTAATCACGCTTATATTTCATTTTAATTTTTTGAAGTGAAACTTTTTCTTTTGTCTTTAAGAAAATAAACTCCTCTATGTCTTTTTCCAATGTGTCCTTATGTACATTTGATATGAAAAGGGGAATTTTTATATCGGCGGGTCGAAACTTGTCATTTGGTTTTATAGAAGCTTTCCCTGTGATACCTTCGGTTCGGTTCCTATGCCTCTTTCTCTGAACCTCAATCCACTGCTGACTAGGAGTTTCAGGTTTCCATTCCCCTTCCATTCTTAATAACTCAGCCATAGATTTTTCTTTATTTACGATACACGAAGCCGTGTTATTTTCGCGGGGGGTCACCATCGAAGGGCTCGCCGACTGTACCGTCGCAGTAGTAGGCTGGTGTATGCACGTAGGTATAGGGCTCGTAGGTCTAGCGAGTGGCGCCGTAGGTTGCGATTGCGAATGCGGACTTTCAATGCTCACAGGACGCGGTGCAAAAGATACCCTTGCAGAGTTAGTTATCTGCGAGAAAGGCTGCGAAATATTAGCTTGTTGAGGGGTAAAACACTTATGATTTGGCGTACTATTTGTCGTGGGCGGGCTGCAATCTATATTTAGAATGCCGGTCGGTCCGCTATCCATCAGGTAGGCTCCCCGTCTTTTGTTTACATTATCATTAATGTTCACTAATGACGCATACTTCATATTGTCGAGCTCAGATTTAAGGTAGTTTAGCTGTTCGTTAGTAGCAAAAGAATCTTTTATGCATCTGATTTCGGATTGCAACAAAACAATACCTATCCTTCAATAATCGAGTGGAATCCAAGCTGTTGAAGGTAACGGGAGGCAGCTTGTGGATTTGCCACGCTACAAAAGTTGGTGTTTCATCTGGTTCAGTATTCTTGAAGGCACAAATTATATCTTCCAAATCCTTTTGTTCCTTGTTTTTGCGGCGCGAAACATGTCTGACGGTAGTTGAGATAGACGCGAACAGTAAATCCTTAGCGGTGCTTATTTCCGACGTAGAAAAAGCAGTCACACAAAGTCTCACTATACTTTCTTCGTCTAGAACATCAATTTTGTTTTGCACAAAACAAAGTAACTCGTTAATTACGATATTACACTGAGTGCACTTTAATGTCTCGGTTGACATCTTGATTTCGCGACCGTACGCTTGCGCATCCGAGCGGAGACTGATGAATGAGTACAGTAATGAGTGACTTGAATGTTTATACAAATCATTATTTTTGGGCTCTAAATTTTCAAATCACATTATAGTAGTGTAAGCTCAACAATTTAATGGTTGAGCAAGCTTATAATTCAAAATATTTATTATTGGAAACAAAAAATAATTTTTAATAAAACCGTAAAATTTCCGAATAGACCGGATGTAAGATTTTGAACGAAGCGTGTGAAATAATCGTAAAACAAAACACGGGGCATAGACAACCAGTCTTGTGGCATGCAGAATACCATTTTTCGATTCCACACATAGGCTCGTTTGAAACGCGTTTGTGTTTAGAACGCGTTGTGACGTCACACGTTTAGGGCATGTTATCTCTTGGGTCATAGGGAATCGGGCCCCTGTTGTTTAATATGTTCCTATCTTTTTCGAATTGATTGGTAGGTCCGTTCGTTCTTCGATAAACTTTTCCATTGTTGCCAGATCTACTGATTTAGCAGTAGATCTTGTCAATGGATTATTACACTTCCTACGAGTAGATAGATTTGCTTGATTTTTGAAGATTTATTTTGTAAACTTCGAGAAATCAACCAGCTTTTCCTGAGAGAGATTCAAGGCCAAGGCAAAAGGCCTTGTAACCACAAAAGAAATTAAAAATTCAATTCAATTTCTGTGATGAACATAGTTTGTTTTTCTTGAAAGGAAAACGGAACACCATAGTACCTAGTTACCTACCCCAAAAAACCTGATCAGTGCCCTTGGAAATGAACAAATCTCCGCGAATTTTAAGCTGATGAGTTGCTTTGATCAATGTTTTCATATCAATGTAAAAAGTTTATTACAAACCTACTTAAAACACAAAAAAAATTAAATTCGAAAGCCATGAAGCCATTAGGTACTTTGATGAATGCCATCATTGAAAAGTGAAACACACACACTGAACAAAAATACAAAAAAATGAATCAAAATAGGTTCATCCGATAGGGAATAATTATAGTTTCCTAGCGGATGAACCGATTTTACAAAATACCTTACAGATACCTACCACGCATTTTTCGTGTCAAAAGCTAGAAATTTGTAGTTTTTTCAAAATCTACTGATTTTTTCTTCAAGCTACTGATTTTTTACGTGACTTTCTACTGATTTTGTCAAATTCGATCTGGCAACACTGCAGCGACCAGACGGGACGTGCACACAGGTGATTCGGCAGAAAAGGTGTATTTTGTGGGAAAAATCGTTGATCCGATCTTACCTACAAAACTTTGATGGCTCATTGTGGTGAATACTTTCATTGAATTAATGTAATTAATTATTTTGGGGCAGAATTAGCGAATAATCTTTCGATCTGTATACTTTGATTACGCCTAGGACGTTTACAACCCAAGATCCGGTCTTCCCTCCCAATGCCGAAGATCGGATATAGCGGTGTCCGTTCATGGATGTCAAAAAATGATCAGTGGTTTTCAAGTGTTCATGCCCACTAACGACGCTATGATGGCGCTTAGACGACGCTATGACTATCAGATCTTAGGTACCTTTTCATTATTAAGTCCTAGGACACGAAGGATAAAAGTTTGTGAAACTTATTTAGGATGAGGAGGGAAGACCGGACTATGAAAACGCAAAAATAAAGAAAAATCGTATCTGTCAAATCTTTTGAGGAATTTCCTGACGGGATCATTGACATTTAATAAATGGACGAATTCCGGATGTTTTCCTAATGTGTACTTTATCATTAAACGAATAGAAGTGAAGATACTACATAGTCCGATCTTCGGTCAAAATGGTATTTTCTTCACTATGATAAGTAGAAAAAAGTCTGTTATTTAAGCTCTTAATTTGCTTAGATAGATAGCTTAGAAGCAAACCAAAAAATTAGGGGTTAACCAATATTTCATTGTCTTCAATTTACAGTAGACCGCAACCGAAAAACGACATTGAATCATGAGAAAAAAATTAAAAATGCAGTACGTCCACAATTTTCGGCAAATGCGTCCGATCTTAGGCGACCTAACCTTATATAAAAATACCCAGAACACCCTGAACAAATATTTGCATATCGTACAAACATTTGTCCTAAGGCGGGAATCGAACCCGCAACCTGCGTCGCAGGCGGACCTTTGCCGGCTGCACCACATCGGTGGTCAAAATAGTTCATACGTCGCGTCGTCGATTGGCAAGCGTTTATGATCGTTTTAATTCTCGTCGTCGTTTACCAATCTGTGCATCAACGTTCAACGATCGATCATGTCCTGAACTGAACGGCATAAACTGGTCGAACAGTAGACAGTTTTATGAACTAGTTCATCGTGGACGGTAAACGGTCTCGTTTCGTCGACTGAAAAGAAGTCGACGACCCATTCCTAGTACACACCACTATTTCTTACAAAATAAATCTTGTCTTGTCTATGCTGTCATAACTATGTTTATCTCTCGTAGAGTATGTAGTATTGTTCTGTGGTCTATTGGTTCTATCTGTCATATCATGCCTGTCATGCATGGAAGGCTGTCATTCCATTCATGTCATGTCAGTCTGTAAATTTTTGTTCATTGCGTATTTTGTTGTGTTGCTATCCAATTTTGCAATTAACTGCTCAATACCGCGGCCAAATGCCAAGCCTTGTGAATCAAATGTAATACAAATAAATGCCCAGTTGAAATACAAGCAGAAATCGGGTGGAAATGGATGTAGTTCCTTTGTGGTCCTGTCATTATCTTGACTACGAATTTGTGTAGTTTCTAGATGTAGTCTTTGTATATCACATCAAAATGACTGAAAAGGGACACGGAGGAGATGAACCCTGGGATGATGTCCCAGGACCGTTGCTGAGTGCCATTGCTAACTGTACATTTCACCAACCCAATAATGGTAAGTCTGATGATGGCTAAAGTATTGTCTGTTGACAAATATGGGTTTGTTACCTTCAGGAATAATGAAAAATAAGAAGCATAACAGAGGAGATCTATGTCAAGCTGTAGACTACAGAGTCTGCAAATGTATGATGTAGAAATAATGAATCCTACTAATCCAAAGACCTATAAAGAGGCAAAACTTGCTGCTGTGAAGGTTTTCATTCCTTAAATTGATTTTGTAGGACCTACCTGACGTATACCTTTTCTGAAAGTATTCAGATACAGAGATAGCTACAAAATTTTTTCAGTGCCCATTATCATCCATAGTTTGAAAAACCTTTTATACTACACCTGCTCGGAAAGTTGCCTATTCCTTTTCCATTTATAGAATAGAAAGTATGTCTTTGCAGGCCTATAGGAAACCGGGAGGAAAAACTCTATGGAATTTCATTTCTCACGTGTTTTAGCGGGAGGAAAGTGTATGGAAATCCATTTCTAACGTGTTATTTTTTTTAATTTGCTAAAAGATCGGCGGGTAGCTATGGTTATTTTCGTTCGGTCAAACGACAAAAAGTTTTTACTCCAAGTCCATTAGGCCTCCTCCGATTTCCGAACAATATTTTGAAAAAAGAACCCAAAGGCTGGCGCGGTCAATGAGGTTTTACCAACATCATTGGGCGCGGTAAGTTCTTCTAAATTAATATAAATTTCAATTAATAATTAATTCTGCTTTTTATTTTCCTTGAAGGTGTAGTATAAAGCACTATTTATCACTCGGCAGAAAGTGCAATTCCTACCAAAACGACACACTCGGTAGGAATTGATCACTTTCTCGCCTTGGTGTAAAATGCACTATTGTTGAGTTGCAATAAAAAAAATAAAAAAGTGTAATTCAATTTCAAAATAATTTCAGACAACATGGATGCATTGTTTGCAGAGAGTGATGATGACGTAGTAGTGGTACCACAGCTACCCACTGTTGACACAACAGTCTCATCTGCAAGTGACCAGGCACCGCAGCCCGTATCATCTAACTACGTGAACTCCACCACACCAACTCGTCCGTATGAAGTGAATGTTGCTCCTCTAAGCCATCCATCGCAGTCCCGAACACCAGTCCCAGAAGAATATCAGCCATTACCAGATAGCTCAAGCTCCTTCGACTACTCAATGGGACAAGCCAATCCGGACAGTTCCAGTTCTGAGATTAGGCCCAACCCTATCAATATTCGCTATCAACCAAAACCACACTGGCCCAAAAACTACTGCTTTCCTCCCTCATGGGACCCAATGTATATCAACTCAATTATTGGCAACTACAGTGGTGTGTTCAATCCTGTTTCTTATGCGATGGAACCGGCCCTTCCCCAATATTCCTCATCATTGCAAAATAATAACAATAATAATGAACCAATGAGGGAAAACGCTCCTCCAAACAATGTGAATGAAAGTGCTTCAGTTGAAGCACCAAATCCTGCTGCATACCTGGAAAGGCCATCGAGGCAGTTAAACATATCCCCGGGACGGCGTCAGTCTAGGGAATCTGAATCCAATCCCATAGAGCTCAGCTCTGAAGAAGAAGATAATGCACCAAAAAAGAGACAGTGCGAAAATGGTGCAGGTAATTGCATGGGGCCTACCAATCTGTCAAGAAAAGATGCTCAAGCCAGTAGTAGTAGAGAACTTCCTCCAGTCACCGTCAAAAGTGAACCTCATGATCTCAGTGTGCCTACAGCAAGACAAGAGTCAATAGCACCTGAGCATATGTCAGTTTGCACCAGGGACGAGGCTCCGTTACCCCTCACCACAAGGCAAGAGAGTGCTAATCCCCCACCAGCAGAAGAAACAGGAGAAAGACGCGAAGTGCCCATTCCAAGCAACAGTAGCTCATTCCTCCCTGTCAAAACTGAAAATCCCCCGATGTGTCGCTGTGGAAACTATCTTATGTTCGGGCATGTGCATACGGATCAATGTGGGAGGCCCATTGCGAGACCCAATGTGAACCGGATGTTTCCTGGGCACAGATACCACCACCACCACCATCATCACCACCACAATCATCATCACCATCATCACAATCGTAGCCAGATGCAAAGGGGACCCTGCTTCGCACAAGTTAAAACAGAACCTAGTGATGAATGCACAAATAATACTAATAGACCGATCAAGCAGGAGCCATCTGAAACATCTGCACAGGCCTCGCCTACTGCCCCCACTGCTTCCCAATCAGGTCTTCAGCTCCTGCTTCTTGCTGCGATGAACAGTTCGCGGCAAGAAGCAGAGCCACAGCCACAAGTACAAGTCAAAATAGAACCAACCAACTCGGAAGAAGGAGTCCAAGTGAAAAGAGAAAGGTCGTCTCCAGAAGTTGTGGATAATGTGCCTGTGAAGGTAGAGGCGGATGACTTGCGGACCCGCGAGGTGGACGGTGGCGGCGACCGGGGCGCCGCATCGCCACAGCCCGGCCCGAGCTCCGCATTCGTGCCCGTGATGCCTAAGCTTGAAGTTGACACAAACTCTCAGCAGGTAATACTGTATTTAGTCACGTCAGTCAGGTAATAAAGTACCTAATTTGATGGTAATGTCTCTCCGGATGTATGGTTTGTTAAGTTCTGCAATTCCTCTTCTTTTCTATGACTCTCAATGCATGGCCCGAGATGCACATGAGCAAGGGGCCGGAGATGCTCCCAATTGTAATAATAAAAAATTAATGCTTATTCAAAAGGGCCAATTGTAGTATTGGAAAATTAAGATTCTCTTGTACCAGCGTCGTGAAGTAAGTTCCAGGTTCGGGCGCCAGACTACTGGTACTAAATCAAAAGAAAGCTAGGCCTGTGTGTGTCTTCCCACTAATAATATAAATGCGAAAGTTAGGATGGATGGATAGACAGATGTTTGTTACTTCTTCAAAACAGATTTTGCTGAAAGTTTGCATAGTTGTAGCTCTTAACCTGCAGTCAAACATATGCTTTTTATCTTTATAACATATATAAATAACGGTTAACGGAAGAAACTAGTTAATAATATACATTAATATGGAGGAATTAGGATGTGATGCGGAGGGTCTTGACTGGTCTGAGCTCTTTGATGTTCCAGACGTTGGCGTTGGTAGTAAAGTAGAGGTATTCAATAGTGTAATTCCTGCAGCTTTGGAACACGCTGCCAGTCTCAGTAAGGCGTGCAAAGTCACTACCAATATTCAAGAGTATGGTAAAGGAACACTATTTGTCCTTCTGTCACTGACCACACCCTTGTTTCGCTATATAAAATATAGATATTTTTATAAGTATGTATGTGTAGGTATATATTATATTTAGGTATTTTGTAATTTTTGTCGGTATTTTTAATAATTCAAATTCAATATTTTATTTCGGACAACTAGAATCCATAATTTGTTAGTAAAGGTAGAACTTATAATTAGGGTTAGTTATAACTAATATCTACTAAAAATGAATACAAAATTAAATCAAATCAATTTAAATACAAAATTATATCACTCTCCCCATGAAGCATTTCCACAGGGGTGAGGTGATTCTACCAGCTATAGTTTTTAGGATGGTGTTGGAGCTGTCCCGTACCCTGCGCATCAGGGATGCCGTCTTTTTACGGAGGATTTTGGAGTGCATTGCACTCCAAAATCGAGGCAGTCCCAACATCATCCTAAATATATTATTGTACTGAACACGTAGGGTCTCCAGCGGCCGTTTGGTGTAGTTGATCCATAGGTTCTCGGTGTAGAATCCTTGACAATAGGCTTTAAAAAGCGTTATTTTGACTTCCTCTGAACACCGGGAAAACCTACAAATCAACATGTTACCAACATGCACACAGATCCCCATCTTTAATCCAACGATCCTATCCATCCACGGTCTGGTAGAGATCACTCTTGAGCGATAAGACCGCCAATCGTCACATATATTGTAAATTTTGTTGTTGTTTGTAAATTATCTTGATAAGTGTGCAATAAAGAATTTTTTATCTATCTATCTAATATTTCGTAGCCGCAGAACCAGAGCCAGGGCAGCGTGACGTCACAACCGCAGCCAGCGGCCGCCGGGCTGTCCGCCCCGGACTTGCAACTGGACTGGGTCTCCGACAGCTCTGATGAGGACATTCAATGCGTTTTTGATAACGTGAGTGTATAACACAATCCTAGCCAGCGGCCGGTGTATAACCTGTGTATAACACAATCACGGCGAGCGGCCACCTGGATAACGTGTGTATAACACAATCACAGCTAGCGGACGCCGTAGTAACCTGTGTATAACACACTCCTAGCCAGCGGCCACCGTGATAACATGAGTGTAACACTATCACAGCTAGCGGACGCCGTAATAACCTGTGTATAACACAAACACGACGATCGGCCACCTGGATAACGTGTGTATAACACAATCACAGCTAGCGGACGCCTCAATAACCTGTGTTTAACACAATCCCAGTCAGCGGCCGCCGTGATATCGGGTTTATAACACAATCCCAGCCAGTGGCTACGTAGTTACTACGTAACTTGTGTATAACACACTCCTAGCCAGCGGCCATTACGAGCGGCCACCTGGATAACGTGTGTATAACACAATCACAGCTAGCGGACCCCGTAATAACCTGTGTATAACACAATCACGGCGAGCGGCCACCTGGATAACGTGTGTATAACACAATCACAGCTAGCGGACGAACATAATAACGGCCAGCGGCCGCCGTGATAACGTGTGTCACAATCACAGCTAGCGGACGCCTCAATAATCTGTGTTTAACACAATCCCAGCCAGCGGCCGCCGTGATAACGGGTTTACAACACAATCCCAGCGAGTGGCCGCCGTGATAACGGGTTTATAACACAATCCCAGCCAGCGGCCGCCGTGCTAACGTGAGTGTTTAATACAATCACAGTGTATAAAAATCACAGCGAGCGGCCCCGCCGTGCTAACGTGTGTATAACACAATCACATCTAGTGGACGCCGTAATAACCTGTGTATAACAAAATCACGGCGAGCGGCCGCCGTGATAACGTGTGTATAACACTTGTGAATATTATCAATTTCATAGTATTCCTTGAATCCTTATTCACGGGAGCAGGTATAGGTTTATCGCGTGTGCACCGTAGCCTAATTTGGGCACTCCCTATACATTTTTGATACCTTACACGTTTTCATTACAGTCAAACACAATTGAGTTAAATCAAATGATTTAAAACGTGACATGATTTAAATCATCTCAATCCTGAACTAAATCAATTTATTTATTTAACTTTCAGCGCGATATCGACAGACTCATAGACCTAACCCGCGACGAGGAACCGCCGGCGAGTGTCAACGACCCCCCCGCCAACAGGGACGTCTCAACGTCCCCCCTGTCGAGCTACACGCCGGACGAGCTGCCCCCCGCGCCGCCGCCGCCCCCGCACTTCTTGGCGGACTATATACGAGCGAGGTGAACTCTCTTTACTAAAACTCGAGAATGGCTGGACCGTTTTGGCTAATTCGGGTCTTGGAATATTTGTGGAAGTTCAGGGAAGGTTTAAACGGTGAGAAAATATGCAAAAAATATATAAAAATGAAGTGCTGTTTTGTCTCGCTAAAACAATACTGCTATATATTCCCATCGAACAGGACGCTAGTAATTTAGGCCTCTACCGACGCCCCCGAAAACCTCGAATTGACAACGTCAATTGATAATGACGTTTTTTTTTCTTTTTATAGTCAATTTAGCTAATGTGCCATTGCACGCGGTTTAGGCATGCCATTATGCATTAAAAATATAAGTAATAATAATAACATGATTGTTACAGCGACGCCCAGGAAGGGTCGCGAGCCGCGGCGCCGCCGCCGTGCCGCACGTGCTGCTGCGCGGCGCCGGCGCACCAGCACGCGCACAGCGCGCTGCCGCCGCAAGCGCACCACCCCTACCACGCGCACCACGCGCAGCACGGGCCGCACGCGCAGCACGCGCAGCACGCGCCGCCAGCACACAGTCAGTATCACAATTATATTAATTTTTTTGTTACTTAGTTAAGACATCGTCTGTAACGCGATCTCTCCTCCGCTCGATACCTTATATGGCAGGGTCGCCATGTAGGGTTCCGTGTTAGGAGGCTTGAGTGAAACGACTGTGTATTGCTATGGTAGGTTTATAACTGACGAATGCCTAGGTACAGGTGATAAGTACATATCCTACTTGGGCATACAGTACAGTATCATTCAGTACACAATTTAACTTTGGTCCAATTTCACCGTTGCGATTGAACGCGATCAATATAAAATAAACTCAGTTCACCGGTTTGAATGATATCTGTGCAACAACGTGCGCTCTGGTTCAAGCTAAACAGTTTAACAAACGGTGAAATTAGATCTAAATCTAGTAACTTATACCAACCAATACCATACAAACTTTCTACGTAGAATAGATGTTAAAAAACTTGGTGTCCGAATCAGCATATGTTGTGATTCGAACAATTCTACTAACCAATCGCTTTAATATAAATAAAATAAATATAAATAATGCTGGACAATTAGCGACTATTTGGACGGAAAGATTGATAGATTGGCATATGTATGGATTGATAGACCTTGACCCGCGTCCCTCCATCTGTAGTATCTTTCATCAAAGGTAGAATGCCAAAATGTGTCATTTTGAGATGATACCGTTGTCATGGTGAAGCGTTTAAATTTGTGTAATTAGGGCCCTGATCTTCCATCAATACCAACTGACGGGTCACATACACTAACACAATTTTATTTATAGGTACGTACGCCAAGAAGTGAGTGCGAAGTCAACCATGATCAGGGCCCTTCAGCAGAGCAATTACGCTTATTCTGCCACCCAATATTTGACATTTGGCAGCCATTTCAATGACATTAACGACCATTTTAACCTTCGCCATACAATTATAAATGAGGATTCGTAACGTTATAGCAATTTCAATAGAACTAGTATCCACGTTATTCTTTATGACATAAGAATTATATATCTTTTTAAATTATCCAAATCGAAAAAAAATTACAGAACCAAATAGACTCAGTTTTGAGAGACCATGGAATGAAAAAAATTAAAAAAAAAATCATTCGATGGGTCTCTCAATACTAAGTCTATTTGGTTCTGTAATTTTATTTCCTAAACTGATAGTTTCTGAGTAAATCACTAAAAACTGATATCTGCCTACGGTTAACGGGCGGCGACCGAGCCAGTGACGTCACACGCACCCGCAGCGGTCACTCAGTAAACTTCGCTAGTAATTAGGTCATAACTTCGTCAATTTTTGTCGTAGAACAAAATTTTTTGCACTGTGTTAAGGATTTCCTAGCTCTATAAATCTGCATTCTCAACTAAAAACGTTACGGATCCTCATTACGAAGGCAATTCGAATGTGAATAAGCCATTCAAATGGTTTTCAAATGTCAATAAAGGATGGGTGGTTTTTGCTTAATACCAGAGCTGAACAGAAGTGTTGTGAATATTTTCAAACTTACGCGATCAGAACACAATATTATTAGTATTATTTAACGAGTGTTCAGTCATCCCGTGACCACGACAGTGTTTAGACCTGTTGAACCTTTTTTTTATTCAGCCTATTCCGTCCCACTGCTGGGCAAAGGCCTCCCTCAAATGTTTCCACACATCTTAGACACATCGTTAGCACATCTGTTGAACCTGTCGGGAAAAATCGGTAAATAAACGCGATAAGTGTTAAATAATGCGATTAAGAAGTGTTGTGGTACTGTTCTTAAAAAAGGTGATAACAATCGTGGACCCGGCCAAGGCACAACAGTTTTAAGTTACCTTGCGGCTAGATGATAGTGTGTGGATGGTTCTGCATTTTTATTTAATTTCTTTTTATTTTATGGAAACTAACAGCTTCATCATCATCATCAGCGTATATTAGTCCGCTGCTGGACATAGGCCTCCCCTAATGAGCGCCATAGCGCCTTAAACAGCTTATTAAACCTTAATTATGTTAAATTTATTGGATAGCTTAAGCCTACACTTTCCACTTATGAGTATATTATTATGTGTCCATTGGAAGTAACAACAAAAGTATGTAGGTATATCACACTAATATTATAAATGCGAAAGTTTGGATGGATGGATGGATGGATGTTTGTTACCTCTTCACGCCAAAACTACTGAACGGATCGGGCTGAAATTTTGCATACAGGTAAGTCTAACCCTGGAATTAAACATAGTCTACTTTTTATCCCATAAATCAGTTCCCATGGGATACAAATAACCTCAAAACGTTTCCATAGAAACAACGCGTGCGAAGCCGCGGGCAGAAGCTAGTACATATATAACATAAGTATATAATATTAATGTAGTTATGTGCATGTGTGCAGTGGGGGAGCGGCGGCGCGACCTGCAGGGCGTGCACCACCCGTACATCGTGCACGAGCGGCTGTGGCAGCGGCAGCATCGCATGCTGGTAAGTAACCTAGCCTGGATTAAATATTCTCGCTAATCTGGGCGGCATCACTGTTGATCAGCACAAAAATGGCCATTCAAATATGAGCGCAAGCTTAATAAATAATGCTGGACATTCCACACAGCATCTGGCGACGGCACGCAGCGGATACGCGAAAAGATGTGTGTCATCTCAACAAACATCCACGCAGCTCAGTTCCGCTCTCTCCGTGGGAAGAGTTGGGGTGGTGCAAATTCTGAATTTTACCGACGTTCTATTGGTTGTTTAAAGCACGTCTCTCTTCTCCGCTTTGGGGATGGATCATGCTGTGTGAATTGTCCAGCATTATTTATTTATTGAACGCCATGCATTTGCAGGAGATGCAGCGCCGCAGCATGATGAACGAGATAGCCATCCCGCTCACTCCGCAGTTCTTCCCGCCTCTGCCAGCCAACACGTTCTTGAGTGTGAGTAAAAATCTCTTTCTAGGGTTCCGTACCCAAAGGGTGCCAACAGGACCATATTGCTAAACCTCTGACTGTCCGTACGTCCGGCAGAATATAGCACAAGTCATTTTCAACCGACGAAAAACGGAGGAGGTTCTCAAGTAAACGCGTATATTTTTTTTTATGTATGACCTCGCATAATTTTTACAGAGTAGTCCGATTTTGTATTACAACTACAAACAAAAAAGAAACGAATTTCAATGCAATCCGGACCATTAAGTTGAATTCCCCGAAAGTTGGATTCCCCGAAAGTTGAATTCCCATTAAGTTGAATTCTCATTATGTTGAATTCCCATTAAGTTGAATTCTCATTATGTTGAATTCCCATTATGTTGAATTCCTATTACGTTGAGGCCCATTACGTTGAATTCCCATTTTGTTGAATTCCCACTATGAAGGTAGCTCTTATAGCCTAAAGCTCCTAAAGCATAACCAAGGAGAAAATCTGAAAATCTTAAATTTTAACAGTGTATTGCAACCGGTCTGCTATAACCTGGTTCTCTTCAAGACGTTAATGAATGGGTCTTCTAGACCTCTGGGGTATATCGACGGTCACATCGTCGCTTTCCGTCAGGGGAGATTCTGGTCAAACGAAGGTGTATTGACTGTAAAAAAAATGCTTTCAGTCTGTATTATCAGAGCTGTCACGAATCTCACGAAATATAAGAAATCACACTAATATTATAAATGCGAAAGTTTGGATGGATGTATAGATGGATGGATGTTTGTTACCTCTTCTCGCCAAAACTACTGAACGGATCGGGCTGAAATTTTGCATACATGTAATTCCTACCCTGGAATCAAACATAGGCTACTTTTATCCCATAAATCGGTTCCCATGGGATAGAAATCACCTTTAAACGTTTATAGAAACAACGCGTGCGAAGCCGCGGGCATAAACAAGTAAAATATAAAATGGAGAAAAAGCGACTATTGAAGACACAAAAACACAAAACTCTCGTTTTAGCGTCGAGTTTGAAAATGTAATTGTAAGCATTTATTGATGAAGAAATTTACAATCAAATATTAATACAAACAAATTAGATCTAGTATTATTAATAATTAATATACAATTGGAACAATTGAGCTAACTGCAGACAATCTACAGGTAGCTCAACTGATCCATATCAATACCAGTCGGAAGCGTCCCCAAGACGCTGGCTGCATTGCCCCGCTGTATGGCAATGCTGATGCGCTGCGCCAGATACTCACCAGCTCTCGGGCCACGCGTCGCTTCGAACAGACGCTGAGATAATTTATTAAAATTGTCAGCACTAAGCATAGAAAAGAGCTCAAATCGACAAATAATAAAGCAAATTCTGTTAAAAAATCAACATCAAAAGTGATTTTTAGGTTAAGTATGAGGACAACGTTTACAAACCTTCAATTTGGAGAGTGTAGCACCCTGTACCTTAATCTGTATATTTTGTTAAGATGCAGCTATTGGATGACCTGGAGCCGCGCGAGGTCCTGCCAGCTGTCGGAGGGGTGCCCATTGTCTCCACGCCTTTGGTCATGTGAGTATATCCATCATCATCATCCTCACCCACTGCTGGACATAAGTAGGCCTCCCCTAATGAGCGCCATAGCACCCTGGCTTCAGTTTGCCGCATCCAGCATCTGCCTGCAGTCTTTCGCAGGTCGTCATCCCACCTGGTCGGAGGGCGTCCTACACTACGTTTGTCAAGTCGCGGTCTCCACTCAAGAACACGTTTACCCCAGCGGTTGTCGGTTCTTCGCGAGATATGGCCGGCCCACTGCCACTTCAGCTTGCTAATTCTTTGAGCTATGTCGATAACTTTGGTTCTCTGTCGGATGTATTCGTTACGAATTCTATCCTTCAAAGAGACACCGAGCATAGCTCTTTCCATAGCTCGTTGAACGACTTTGAACTGGTGGACCAGCCCTACCGTGAGTGTCCACGTCTCAGCTCCGTAGGTCATGACGGGTAGGACGCACTGATTGAAGACTTTAGTTTTCAAGCATTGCGGTATGGGTGATGAGAAGACTCGACGCAGTTTCAGACAGCGTTTGGGAAACTACGTCGAGTCTTCTTGTCTACAGCCTATAGGATAGGTTCTTCAATTAACTCAGTGGATCAAGAGTGGAACAGGGCGAAAATGAGCCACATTTGTCGCATTTCTTAGCCTCTCCTTGCTTGTGTCCTTATAATTCTAAGTCATCTTAGACGACCTCTGTGGCGCAGCGGGCGAAGGTCTGCCTGCGACGCAGGAGGTTGCGGGTTCGATTCCCGCCTCGGGTCAAATGTTTGTACGATCTACAGACTGTCCAGGGCGTTCTGGATGTTTTCTATGTATAATAAAAAATATCTATCTATGTAGTGTATTGTATTAAGTATATCAGTTATCTAGTACCCATAACACAAGCTCTGCTTACTTTGGGGCTAGATAATGCTGTGTGTGAATTGTCCAGCATTATTATTATTATTATTATTTATCTTATAAGATTGTATTGTTATTTCCAGGGACGGGCAGAACGTCCACCACCACATGCACCACTTCCTGCAGATGCACCAGGGCCCGCACGCGCCGCACTACCACAGCCTGGCGCGCCTGGCGATGCAGTCCGAGAACGGCGGCGGGCAGAGGGTACATTCTTACCTACCTTTCACTTCTTATCCCTGGAGAAGTGTTATCACAACCTGGTGCCTCTGGCGTTGCAGTCCGAGCACGGCTCCCAGAGGAAATGCCAAGTGCAGACTAGTGGTTCATGTAAAAAGCCAAACAACTCAAAACTCGATAACCAACGCGTCCCCTGCTGGACATAGGCATAACTCATATGACGCCACAAAGGACATAGGCTACTTTTAAAGATCGTGCGAAGCCGCGGGCAGAAGCTAGTACTTCATACGGGACAGCTTCTATCCCTTCATCAAGAACAAAGCTGGTTTGGTTTCCATAAGACTTAACAAGACTTTTGGACATGTCAGAAATATCTAATTACGAACTATGTACAGTCAGCTGCACAGACATGTACTTCCAAGGTTTAACTTTTATTTTACTCGGAACTTTTCAAATAAAAGGACATGCAGACGTTTTTAGTACAAAGTAGTCATCGTACTTCGTCAGAATGCGGTACATAAATTATCACAATTACTATACACTTACTATTTAGTCAAATTGAAAACTTGGGAGTGTATACATATTTTTGCAGCCGACTGTACATAAATAGTGATAAGTATAGGTATTACTATAGTGGTTATGTTTTATTTCCAGGTGTACGGCGGCAGCTCCCTGTACGGCATGGTGCGCGCGGCGCACGAGCGCAACGGGTGGCGCGCGCACCGCGGCGCCTCGCGCACCACCATCGAGAGCAACACGTACCGGCACGCGTACGCGCGGCCCGCGCCGCACCACCAGGACGAGAAGTGTACCATCTGTCTGTCGGTGTTCGAGGTCGACTCCGACTGCAGGTAAACTACGCACGCACCTCTCATATACAACGGGTGGCGCGCGCACCGCGGCGCCTCGCGCACCACCATCGAGAGCAACACGTACCGGCACGCGTACGCGCGGCCCGCGCCGCACCACCAGGACGAGAAGTGTACCATCTGTCTGTCGGTGTTCGAGGTCGACTCCGACTGCAGGTAAACTACGCACGCACCTCTCATATACAACGGGTGGCGCGCGCACCGCGGCGCCTCGCGCACCACCATCGAGAGCAACACGTACCGGCACGCGTACGCGCGGCCCGCGCCGCACCACCAGGACGAGAAGTGTACCATCTGTCTGTCGGTGTTCGAGGTCGACTCCGACTGCAGGTAAACTACGCACGCACCTCTCATATACAACGGGTGGCGCGCGCACCGCGGCGCCTCGCGCACCACCATCGAGAGCAACACGTACCGGCACGCGTACGCGCGGCCCGCGCCGCACCACCAGGACGAGAAGTGTACCATCTGTCTGTCGGTGTTCGAGGTCGACTCCGACTGCAGGTAAACTACGCACGCACCTCTCATATACAACGGGTGGCGC
The DNA here is from genome assembly GCA_963564075.1 of Eupithecia subfuscata. NCBI lineage: Eukaryota > Metazoa > Arthropoda > Insecta > Lepidoptera > Geometridae > Eupithecia > Eupithecia subfuscata. Next base: position 1,270,258 of record OY751116.1, on the reverse strand, counting down.
GCGCACCGCGGCGCCTCGCGCACCACCATCGAGAGCAACACGTACCGGCACGCGTACGCGCGGCCCGCGCCGCACCACCAGGACGAGAAGTGTACCATCTGTCTGTCGGTGTTCGAGGTCGACTCCGACTGCAGGTAAACTACGCACGCACCTCTCATATACAACGGGTGGCGCGCGCACCGCGGCGCCTCGCGCACCACCATCGAGAGCAACACGTACCGGCACGCGTACGCGCGGCCCGCGCCGCACCACCAGGACGAGAAGTGTACCATCTGTCTGTCGGTGTTCGAGGTCGACTCCGACTGCAGGTAAACTACGCACGCACCTCTCATATACAACGGGTGGCGCGCGCACCGCGGCGCCTCGCGCACCACCATCGAGAGCAACACGTACCGGCACGCGTACGCGCGGCCCGCGCTGCACCACCAGGACGAGAAGTGTACCATCTGTCTGTCGGTGTTCGAGGTCGACTCCGACTGCAGGTAAACTACGCACGCACCTCTCATATACAACGGGTGGCGCGCGCACCGCGGCGCCTCGCGCACCACCATCGAGAGCAACACGTACCGGCACGCGTACGCGCGGCCCGCGCCGCACCACCAGGACGAGAAGTGTACCATCTGTCTGTCGGTGTTCGAGGTCGACTCCGACTGCAGGTAAACTACGCACGCACCTCTCATATACAACGGGTGGCGCGCGCACCGCGGCGCCTCGCGCACCACCATCGAGAGCAACACGTACCGGCACGCGTACGCGCGGCCCGCGCCGCACCACCAGGACGAGAAGTGTACCATCTGTCTGTCGGTGTTCGAGGTCGACTCCGACTGCAGGTAAACTACGCACGCGCCTCTCATATACACATGGCTATAGGCCCTATATATATTATTAGACTTTCGATTAGATTTAATTTTTTTAAAAAGAAAATAACGGTTACAAGCACAAAAACATTTTACTTAGGAATTTACGAAAACAAACGAAATCAACCGACAAACAAAATGACACGCAATAGGGCACTGTGACGAGGTGTTGACTCCACGACGGCGCGCAGCAGAATAAGCCGCGAGCGCTGATTTGCGCCGACTTTTATACCGTTGCCTCTTTTACGTCTTCCAGTCTCCCAACACGGCGACCCTGACTGGAGTCCGCCACGGACTCTTTCTTAGTTCTCCCGGTCCGTCTCCAGGAACGGCATCGACATGCCCGTCTGTGATGGAACAACCAGTGCCTGCAGCCCTGATGGACCAGGTTGTGGCTCATAATTGGTGCCTCTGGCTGGAGCTGGATCGTCAAGGGCTTCGTCTCGTCCTTCAATCATTGGCTCTGGCAGTACGACAGCAGCAGCGGCGCGACCACTCTCATCTCTCTCATCGTCATCGGTGTCTGCATCTGAGGAGAACAGAAAATACACACATACATGAACGCAGGCGTTCAAATACGTGTGATTACGTGCGATGTGTTTGTGTGTGGTGTGGTGTGTAACCTCAAACATATAAACACAACAAATAAACCAGGACAGCAAAACAGAGTTCAGAAAATGAAGATATAAAAGAAAGCCATTGGGGCGAGACATAGGCACGCCGTTAGCATATCTCATTACACGAGGGTAGGAAGCCCGACGTTAGCTATACCCAAGTGCTATCCCAATGGAATGTGTGTGAGACATAGGCCCGACGTTAGCAATATCTCCGAGGAGAGTAACTCACACACCAGGACAGGAAGCCCGACGTTCGCTATGTCCTGAGCGATCGCTCAAATACAGGCACGCGTGCACCGCATTTCAGACAACCGCACTCACCAAAGAAAGCAGCACAGACATCAGGAGTCCACTCTCCGCGCCACGGAACCATGAACTCCGCCGCCGCTTGCGTCGACTTGCCATAAGAGCCAGCCAAAAGTTGGAGCTCGTACCGACCGTGGGGCAGCACCTTCGTGACACGATATGGCCCACGCATGCCAGAGTCGAGCTTACCGGTTGATTGCGCCTGCTTCCTTACAAACACAAGAGAATTTAAGTTAAAATCACGCGGTGACTTCCTGCGCCGATTAACGTAAGTGTCTTGATCCAATTGATTCTGTCTGAGTCGTTCAGCCGTCCTCTGCCTGCTTATTTCACGTAAGGCCTCTCGGTTAGGGTTCGAAGCCTCCAGGGCCACATCCCGCACTAGGTTCCTAATAATAGGCGTACTGGCCTCCACACCCACCAGAAGGTTGAGTGGCGACCGTTGGGTGGTTTTGTGCTTGGTAATGTTTAGAATTAATTGCAACTTCCACATTACCCTCGGCCATTCTTCCTGATGATAATTGCACTCTATCCTGATCATATTGAGCACAGTTCGGCAGTAGCGCTCCGCTTGCCCGTTAGACTGGTGCATTTCAGGGGTAATAAGGTGTACCTCGCAACCTAACTCTCTGACCCAGTTGAGGAATTCAGCACTTTGGAACATACGACCCCTGTCTCCCACAATTAACTTAGGCGTACCAAACAGGGAGATCGCATTTGTAACGTGGCGTTTAAGTTCGCTAGCATCTTGCCGGTACATTGGGTAAAGTAAGCAAAACTTGCTGAAGGCATCGACAATTATCAAAACATGGCGAAAGCCATCCGTCTCTACCAAAGGGCCCAGGGCGTCCATATGGACAGTATCAAAAGGGACGTCTGGTTTTTCCCAAGAGTGAATTGGCTGGAAAGGGGCCCTAGCTACCTTCTTTTGGGATAAACACACTAAGCAGTGTTCTATGTATTTCCTAGCGAAACCCCGTAAACCAGGAAACCAAAAGTGCTTGGTAATCAATGCAACAGTCTTATCAAGACTCTGATGCCCATGTTCATCATGGAAAATGCGAAGTAAGCTAAGCCTATGCCCTTTTGGTATGAAGCATAACAGCCTCGTCGCCTCACCTGATGGTGCGTATTTCGCGTAAAGGAGATCATTCCTAACAAGATAGCGGTTTGCGTCTAACTGCCCATCATTTAACTTTTGAATAAGAGACTGGGTCTCTTCATCCGAAGCCTGCGCAATCTGTGCCCAATTCAGTGGCTTCTGAACCGTGCACACATTGACAGGATTACGGCTGAGGTAGTCAGCGTGAGCCAACAATGCACCCTTCCTATAGCTGAGCTCGAAGTCAAAATCCTGCAGGTATATCCACCACCGTGCCACCCTCGGAAGTAAGTCTTTCTTTCTTTGAGTAAGTTTTAAAGCATTGCAATCAGTGACCACGGTGAATCGTATACCCACAAGGTAGTGACGAAAGTGTTCCAAGGCTCTAACGACCGCGAGGGTTTCCAGCTCATACGAGTGGTACTTAGGCTCCGCACCATGTGTTAGTTTGGAGAAATAAGCGACCACTCGCTTATTGTTGCCCTCGTGTACTTGAAACAGAACAGCCCCGTAACCAATCGAACTCGCATCTGTATGTACTTCAGTCGGTAGCGACGGATCGTATATTGCTAGCACAGGCTCACTAGTAAGGTGGTCAACGATTTCTTTACGAGCTGACCGTTGCTCTTCACCCCAGTTAAATTCTACCCCCTTACGTGTCAAGGCAGCAATACAAGCTGTTTTTTGTGCAAACCCAGGAATGTATTTCCTAAAATAGCTGGCCAGCCCCATAAACTGTCTGATTTGCTTGACGTTCTTTGGCTCAGCTGTCTCAGTCAACGCCCTAACCTTTTCTTGACTAGGTCTCACCTGTCCCTGACTAATCTGACGGCCTAAGTATTCTATCTCCGTTGTAAGAAAAGAACACTTTCGCAAATTTATAGAAAATCCAGCTTTGGTTAGGACTAGACGTGTGCGCCGCGCCGACCCGCCGCCGCCGCCGGCAAATTTTCCACGCCGCCGCCGCCGATCGGCCAATCGGCGTGAAATCGGCGTGGAACGTATTCTTTTAGACGCTTTGAAAACTCCCTTATTTTATTGATTATTACATTGTCCGACACCTGCTACCTACAACCAAGTTGTAGTCAAAGAAGAAACCGCGCCGCGCCACGATGTCAAAGGGTGCGGCGATGTCAAAAGGCACCGCGAACCGAACGGTATCAAAAGTCGCCGCTGATTCAGACAGATACAGGTGCCGATATAGACTTGGAGGGGACACCGTAGGAAAATAAACTTTATCAAATATAGAGACAATTCCACTAGAAATATTCAGACTAAATTTATATTGCATAAATTACATTTAATTATTTTCAAAACCTTACGAAGTTACCACAAAGGCACAAACACTGTAAGGGGTACGAAACGTCAGGGTTTTAAATATTTTGCAATTTCGAAACTGGCATTCTAAATTCGGAAGCTCAATTTCGAAAGTTTAAAGTTAAGACAGAAAATGTAACTTTTATTCTCCTGTCCCTTTACACATAGAGTTAGAATCGGAAAAGTGATTTACCTAATCCAAAACATACGAAAATACTTTGATTAAGTACCACATTAAGTGTGACCGACGCGCTTGCACTGCGCGTATGCAACCAGCGCTCGTCCGAGTCGTATCGCTGAAGCCTGGCAGAGAACTGGTTAACCTACTTCTATAATTTTACGTTGTTGTAATTATCACAGATCATGATATTTACAATTGAAACAAATGAGCTAACTACAGACTGTTGCAAACAATCTACAGCAGGGCACGGGGATTGTTGTATATTGACAAATAACGTAATTTTTCTCTATTCTACCCTGAATAGAGAAAAATTACGTTATTTGTCAACGAATGCATAAATTGTTTGAAATTGAAAGTCAATCCTTTTACTTCTATAACGTACGCAATGTATGACGATGCGATGTCGATAATGTCTATTCTACCCTAGCTAATAATCTCCGTGCTTGGCCTAGAGATAGCTCAAATGATCCATATCAATACCAGTCGGAAGCGTCCCCAAGAGGCTGGCTGCATTGTCCCGCTGTATGCCTATGCTGATGCGCTGCGCCAGATACTCACCAGCTCTCGGGTCACGTGTCGCTTCGACTCAACGCTCAGATAATTTTTAAGAAACCCGAAGAACTAGAGCTCTCGACTCCAAGGGGAGCAAATGTGTAGGCTCTGTCGAGACCTGCATGTTTGCGCCTCTTGAGATCCTCGGCCAAATCTTCCCCCGCACCTGCCCTCACAGATGTCCTCGGAACATGGGAAGGCGCTAGTGTGTCGACGCATGTAGCGTCCCATACGATGGGCCTCCCCAACTCCCATGGGAATTGGGATTAGTGTCATACCGTCGGGGCTCTTACCATCGTCACGCAACAGACCATTCGGTTTGAGAATAGCTGGTACGTTAGCGATGACAAAGACTCGCCGGATGATGTCGCCGGCTGGCATAGCGAGATATCCGACCGGCGGCCCTAGTACACGATAATCCATGATGATCAAGCTGTTCGACAGCAATACCGTACTGGCATTGGCATTGATGAGGCGCGCAACATCTTGCACACAACCGAAGACTTGTTGTGATACAGAAAGTTACGGGATCCAATAAAGTACTCGTTCCGCGACTGCGTAAGGTGCCTTATTTGCGTGGGTAAATCATCGAAACAAAAAAAAATCGAATTTGTGGCCACCAAATACGAAATTGAAAATGGCCAAAAAAGGCTATGAACTTCGAATTTACGAAATACACCTCCTAATGTAGTCGAATATTATAATGTAGGTATATCAGTTATTTAGTATAGTAAGTACCCATAACATAACACAAGCTCTGCTTAGCTTGGGGCTATATAATGCTGTGTGAATTGTCCAGCATTATTTATTTATTACTTATACCTACGCGCCGATTTCACGCCGAAATCACGCCGCCGCCGCCGATTTCAGGCCGGCGCCCGCCGCCGATCATTTTAACGTCGGCGCACACGTCTAGTTAGGACAGATAGTACCTGTTGTAACAGTTCGAATCCCCGATCCAAGGATTTAGATAGGATGAGTACATCGTCTATGTACACCAGGACTTCACCAGAGTCAATAAATTCGCGCAAGGTTTTCGAAATTATGCGCTGGTAGACTACAGGTGCATTGGCAAGACCATATGGCATTTTCAAGTAGTGATAATGAGCCTCTGGCGTAACAAAACCCGTGAGATGCACAGAGTCCTTTTCAAGTGGGATCTGGTGAAATCCTGTTGCCATATCCAAGCTCGTAAAAAACTTACTTTGACCTAAACGATCTATGTGGTCATCTATCCTAGGAAGCGGGAATCGACACTTGACAGTAAGTTCATTCAATTTGCGGTAGTCCACGCACATCCTATCCGAACCATCCTTCTTTTTTACGAGAAGGATGGGACTTGCGTACTCAGAATCTGACTCTTCTATAATCCCTTTGTCCAATAAGTCTTTTACAATGTCGCGGACCCTAAGGGTTTCGGCCTGAGACAGACGATAAGGCCGGTAATTTACTGGAGTATCACTGTTCAATTTGATTGACATACTACCCGCTGTAACAGTTGATGTGGCAGTTCCTACGATGAGATGATCGGAAAACTCGTCAACTATACTCAAAAGCCTATCCAAGTCCTCACCAACAAGAGGCGTATTAATCGCGACCGTCGAATCAGATTGAACAGTCATCACTCTGTCAGTGTCAACTACCTCCCTAGTAATTCTTTGAAACTCACGAGTTCGGACATAACGGACACCCTCCCTATTGAGCACGTCCGTACCTACAATAACGGGTGTGTTCATATATTCAGAACCTACTACAAATAGGTCCACCTCTAACGTCAACCCATCAAACTCGATAGGCAAAGTCACACACGATGTACTTTCTATCTCCTGACTACCTAATCCTTTTAGTACACGAAAGGTAGGTTTCATCATGGCGCATGTAAAGTGCTTAACAAGGGACGAAGAGATAAGTGAAATGGTGGAGCCACTATCAATTAGTACGTCAGTAGGTATTCCCTGAACAACCGCTACCACAACATCAACATTTCGGGATGACTCACCTTCACGACAAAAATTGACGTTATTTTTATTACGTGATTCCGCTTTTTGTTTCGCGTAACATGTTTCCACCTTATGGCCAGGCTTTTTGCAGTAAGAACATACATCCTTCTTAGCTACGGTAGACTCGACTTTTCGGTCCACACTGGGTACGTTACTAGAACCTTCACCTGACTCGGCTTTAGGTTTTTTAGGACAAGAGGACTGCCTATGCCCAGGAGTACCACAAAAGAAGCACTTATTATCTTGAAACTTACGCTTCCGAGAGGGGTTTACATCTACCTTAGCTTTAGCAGACGAGTCCTGTTTTTGCGATGTTTTTGGTGGTGCAGGTTTCACATATATCGAGAAAAACTCGACCAAACCGTTAGGTGCAAGTTTAGCGTTGGTGGCTGAAGCTCGAAGTTGCGGGTCGGTGATTCCTCGGATAGCAATCGCAGAAATCAGTTCATCACTTAGTCCTCGCACAATGCGTAAACGAAGCAAAGAACGACGAACATAATCCGCGTACGTGGGATAATTGTCAGAATTCGTGTTCATAACCTCGAAAAGAATACCAGCAATATCAGGTGTTTTAGGACACAAAGGTTTGAACTCCTTCTTAAAATTAGCCCACGTACGGTCATTCGTTACCCACTCACTTAACCATGTGCGCGCCTCGCCCTTCAAACAATTGCCTACCCGCGAAAGGCATTCGTGGGAATTCCAATTGTTTACAGCACACGCACGGTCCACTTCGGCACACCAATCGTCGATATTGTGTAGGACAGGATCAAAATTCGAAATATAGTAAGCTTGGCTTGACCTTACCGTGTTTCCAATGGAACGAAACGCATCAATAATGCAATCCGTGAGTGTCGACGGCGTCGCGACCAACGATGACGCATCCACTCCACTAGCGTCCTGACCTAGATCAGAATGCACCTTATCACTACGAACTTCACTACGTGGCGGTGATGCGACGATGGGCAGCCGGTCAGACACACGTGTGACTGGAGCTGATCGCGACGGCGACGGTGACACGGCACGCCCAGGTGCAGCAGCCGGCGAATCTTTTTGCACTTGGGGAAAACACTGACGCCGCGACGGCGGCGATGTCCGAGGGGTACCGCCGGACAAAGGCGGTGTGCGTCGCTCGCGAGACCGGGCAGGTCGCGCAGCAGACCGCTCCTCCAATGCAGTTAACCTCTCCAGCATCGCCTCCATCGTGCGCCTAAGCCCGCCCTCAGGAGTACGATCTCGATACCTATCGCGTCGGTGTCGCTCTCGACTATCAGATTGTCGTGAGCGGCGTCGATCACGGCCGGACATCTCGCTTGTTTTTGTATTTTTCCCAAAAAAACAAAGAGCGTGAAAATTACGTTATCCCAATTTCTGATATTAGACTTTCGATTAGATTTAATTTTTTTAAAAAGAAAATAACGGTTACAAGCACAAAAACATTTTACTTAGGAATTTACGAAAACAAACGAAATCAACCGACAAACAAAATGACACGCAATAGGGCACTGTGACGAGGTGTTGACTCCACGACGGCGCGCAGCAGAATAAGCCGCGAGCGCTGATTTGCGCCGACTTTTATACCGTTGCCTCTTTTACGTCTTCCAGTCTCCCAACAATATATACTAGATTCTGCCCGCGGCTTCGCACGCGTTAATTAAAAAAACAAAATTGTGAATCTAAACCATTCCCAGATCCCCTTGAACACACACAAAAAATTTCATCAAAATCGGTCCAGTCGTTTGAGAGAAGTTCAGTGACATACACACTCACAGCAGAATTATATATATAAAGATATAGGCTATAGGAAATTACATTTAGACGGTGGGTGGATATTGCCACCTAAAACAATATACTTTTGTATATAGATTTAATATAATTTTTGTACGTTCTGCAGTTAAAATATGGATCATTGTGTCTGCAATAAAGAGTTATTATTATTATAGAGAGACCATAGACTATGATATCAGGAAAACATTTAAAATTCTAGCTCCAGCCAATAAAGTTAATGTTAGTAGGTAGAAACTTAGCAGTGTGGTGCTGGCTTAGAATTTGCACCACCCGAAATCTTCCCGCGGGTGTCGTGAGGAGGCTAAGGGATATCCACCGGGGGCGGGCAGCAGCGCCCTCTGCAGAACAATTCTACCATCGAACTGCGATCCCCAAGCAGCATGCCCAGCGTGGGGATTATGGGCATTACCCCCCATGTGATAAAAGCCAATAAGGCGCTTATCAGGGGGAGGCATGCGTCCAGTACAGGCCAATACAGGCTGTTGAGATATTTACTGGCCACACTGCCAGTGTTGAAAACTCCTAATGGATCGCAGATTTAAGACATTCTAATTCTAATTCTGAGTGGGGGAACTGGGATCTGCACTGACATCTCGCTTTGGAGTGTATTGTGCATTGTCCCCCTGCCTAACCAGGCCCTAACCAGCCCAGCTCCTTGAAGTACCGGAGCAGGACTTTTGGCGATTGACAGCTTCGTTTCAGCTTTTCTGTGGGCGAGGACGGGTTAGATCCCTCTATGAGAGTCTTCAATCCCGTTACCCGTCTGGCCTCCTCGGTGGCCGTGCAGTGAACCACTACATGTTCCACAGTCTCTTCTTCCTGGAAGCAGCCGCGACATAGGCTGCTGTCTGTGGCTCCAGTCTTGAGCAGATGATGGTTCAGTTCGCAGTGACCTGTGATGATGCCCACCATTGTTCGTAGGTCCTCGCAGCTCATCTTGAGCAGCGTGTTTGTGGTTTTTCTATCTTTGGAGGGGAATATTGATCTAGTATGTTTGCAGTCTGTTCGACGCTCCCATAATTTTTGGTGTTCTTTTTCTGAGTTTAGTTTTAGTTTGTTTTTTACTTCCGCTGTGGGCGGATTTGACTCCCACGTCACTTGACCTCGTGGTGTAGTTAGTTAGCACAATCCTGTACTGAAGGAAGGATGCGGGTTCAAGTCCCGTCGAAGTCGAAAATTTTTGCGATATTATTTGATTTCTTGGAAATTACCCTTAGGCTGCATTCCGAGTTACGCTAATATCGATAATAGCGCGCTCACAAGCGTTCCAAATTACTGTGAGCGCGACAACGATGTCCCGTGTGACGTCATAGATGACGTCATGACATGCGCCATTTTGCGATAACACCGACCATCCCACAAACTGAAATCACTGTGAGCGCTCTGTCAAAACTGACGTTTACTCTGTCAAATCTCACACTATCATTCACAGAACAATGTACTCTACGTACAATGACATTTGACATGTGACTCGTGCCCGTGAGCGCGTTTACAAGTGTTCCGAATTGATGATGGCACTCAACTGTCAATATCGTGCTAACTAATTCGGAACGACAAATATCGTTGTAATCGCTAACGGCGCTGTATTTGTAATTCGGAAAGCACCCTTAGTGTGGGGTAAGTGGGGTTACGCACTATAATAACAAAAAAATCTTGAAGGCTACTTTTCCATTTAATGCGACGCTAAAACGCTAAACGCTCATCCTAACGTTTTCACTGCTAACGTTCGAACCATAATGCCGTGCCTTACCACACCGTGATCGCGACCCTGTATATTACTAATAAAGGCCCGTCTTTGCTCTTCAAAATGCTTTTATTTCATAAGATGTTGCGGCCAGAGGAAGCAACCCAAGAGCGGCAAAAGTTGCCAGCTATATGTTACAACTAAATACTAATTATAATCCTTTATTCACAATGAAAAATATACTATTAGGTATTTACAATTTGCTATATATTATATTGAGCTAACTGCAGACTGTTACAAACAAACTAAATAGTTGTCAAGAAACAATAATCGAATTTTCTTATGTTAGTATCGAACACTGGTCTAAAATTCAGTTGCAAGATTTGTCCTACGCATACTAGGTACATACTAACAACCAGGGCAAGATAAATAAAAGCATGTAAAATACTACAAACGGAGTAACATGCTCGCGCGCCGCTTCACCAACTGCAGTGTTGAAGTCAAAAACGCCTTATTTTCGTGCATATTGTTTGGGTTTATACACGTGTCAACTGTGGACGAACCATACCAGAAAGGCTTTCAATACCATAAGAGTTCAGTACAATGACGCTTACCGGACTCTTATGAGGTTACCGAGGTACTGCAGTGCGTCGAGCATGTTCTCCGAGGCAGGAGTTCCGGACTTCTTTGCCATCATTAGATCTCGAGTGGCGTCGTTCTGGAGGAGACTGAATAGCTCTGGAAATAGCATACTGAGGGCTATCTCTGACATGGTGTAGGTATAATAACCCAATTTTCCAGCATTGGATATGCTGGAAAATTCTTGTTGCCGTCCACCTGGGCGGCAACAAGAAGTGACGCCCGGTAGCATTATGCGCTGGGTTCTGACGAATTAGGTACATGCATTGTGTACTAAAATATTTGTGTTTTTATTTCAATTTTTATTTGTGATATGGGTCCCTAATTTCGTATTATGTGCATGAAATAAACGAATTTTATTTATTTATTATTATTTGATCAGCGAGTGTAATGTTTCAGACGGCTGCCATGCATGCACCTGTTCCACATGGAGTGTGTGGACCAGTGGCTGGGCACCAACAAGCACTGCCCGATCTGCCGCGTGGACATCGAGACGCATCTTAACAAGGACGCCGCGTTCTAATATCAAGTGAGTAGACTTATATGCCGCTAATTTGAGTTCAAAAACGGGCGAGGGACAAATTAAATGATGAATGAAAGTGGTCATGTGAACTTCCGTGATTTGCTCCGATGATACCAGTGTCGAAAAACTTTTGACGTGACAACGTCTTATAATTCGATAGAGCCGGCTGCACGCACGAAAAAACATGACGTCATGCGGCGTTACCTCGCTCTGAGGCGTTCCATGTAAGGCTTGAAGTGCAAGCGAGAGCGACATCCGTCTCTCTCCTACTTGAGTGAGCGATGCGTCTGCGTTGTCACGTTCAACTATCGTCAGTAAACCGACTTTACAGACAACCAATTTTTTACCTACCTATATGTCTTTGGTTTTCTAACAAAACAAAAAAATTATAATAATAGCAAATAAAATATCAAGGAGTATCTACTGTTAGGGGTACCGTGAATGATAAGTCCTCCAACAGTTTGATCGCAACTGAAGTTTATTAAGATTTAAGTTAACATGAAGGTTGAATACGGAAGAAAGAAATCACGTTTTGCAAGTAGACATTAGAATGTAGGATTTCAGGTGAACTAGATCTGCGGCCTGACCTGCACGACACATTGTACTTTGTACAGAGTAGCTGCTGCCCAGCCCACGGCTTCGCAAACACTTTTTAAGTAGACTATGTCCATCTCCGGGATACCATTAACCTCCCTGCCAAATTTAATTAAGATACGTTCAGCCATTTAGGCGTGAAAGGGTAACAGACTGTTGCTTTCCAATTTATAATATTAGTATACATTCTAAAACCTAGTATGCTCTCACTTCAAACAAATTTGAAGTCTAAACTATTGGTGAAGTCGAAATTAAACAAAATTCTAGTATTCAAACTTTGCGAAGTTATTATTCTAATATCACTTGTCTATTTACAAAATTATTATTATTGTTCATTTCTTGAGTTTCTTGTCTTCAATATCTTTTTTGTCTTTCAGTCTATCTTCAAGTGTGGGCGCGGTGATGATGGCTTTCTGCTGAAGCTCCAAGCTCTCCTGCTGAAGGTCGTGGGTTAGCTGTTTCTGTATGTTACAGCTCCTGAAAACAACTGCCCGTTAGTTGTGCATTTGGATTGGTCGGCATTGCAAGATCGTTTGATCAGTGATCTTAAGGCATGTGTTTGGTGTAAAGTTAATCGGATTCTTTTTTAATACATTATTATGCGTCAATTAAGTGACGAAGCTGCCTAATTGTCCAATCTTTTGAAGAACTCTACAATTTTCTGTAATCTTGGCTAGAATCTTGGATGGCACACGCAAAATATGGGTAGTTCATTGGTGAGTAGTAGTTAAGAAATTTTAATTTATTAGACTGAAAATATCACATGTGTAAGTCAAATTAGCCAAACAATTTACGTTATTGCACTGTATTAACTCATCAATGAACTACCTTGAAATTAGAATAAAAATAGAAAAATGTAAATCTGATTACAATAATTTTGGCAGAAAACGGTGTTTTCTTTGTTTTTTGTGCTATCATATAATTTTATTCTAAGAACTCTAATATCATGAAGCACTTTGTGTATGAGCAACTAGAACCAGCACAAATGCACTAAAATGTATATAATTTAGAAATAAGGTTAAAACTATTATTTTACTTTAAGTTGTTTATCACTATTATTTTATTACAATGTTATTGGTCAGAGGAGTGACTCTTGTTATTTTTATTGTATGAATGTTTTGTACTAATGCAAACCCTCAGTTATGTTCAATGCAGGAAAAAAAAAATATTGTTGTAAGCACCTTTCAGAAAATAAGTAAAAACTAAAATGTTATGTACTGTTAATTTATAATTTGCAGGATGTAAAATTCTATAATAAAGTTTTTTATAAATTAATTTCTAATATTTGTATTATTTCACATGCTTGGGGATTATGGCAGGTTTTATCTAACATGTCTATTAAGAGATATTGACTGTTATTAGGGGACATGGAGGTCTAGCAATGGACTGCTACAGGCTGGTGTTATTGTGTGTTGCTTACCTGCAAGCATGATCTATTCTTTCACATATTGCATCAGAAGCAGTTCTATTTCCTGAAAGGTAAGATATTTCTGCTGCCACTGTCGCTAGTTTTTCAGCATAGTCCATGTAACCTTAAAAATAAGATATAAAATGAATATAAAGTACCTGTTATACTATCCAGCAGTTGAACTAATATGACAGGGGTACTCGCCTGTCCTTGAAGAATCAAGGACAGGAGTGTTGTGCTATGTCCAATAGGGTGTTCTACACAAAATGATGTGATGACATCATCCTTGGGCACCAGCAGCAGGGTGCAAGTCAGGAAAGAAAATACATAACCATTTATTAGGGTTCTGTACCTCAAAAGGAAAAAAGGAACCCTTATAGGATTATTTTGTTATCAGTTGTCTGTCTGTCTGCCCGTCTGTCAACCCCCTTTTCTCAGGAACCCGTGGAGGTATCGAGTTGAAATTAGATACAAATATAGGGAACCCTTATTGCGCGAGTCCAACTCGCACTTTACGATTTATTTTATTGAGTTACTTGATTGCTGTCCAAATTTGTTCATCACCTAGCCAATAAATTCAGTATTCTCCGCTAAGTCTTTTCCTGTGAACACTGAGCATGCACAGGCTACTTAGCCTTCCATAGTTGAGCGATTCTTCATCTTGACATGCTAAATGTACATTCAATGCTACATGGTGTTGCTGGAATAGCGAGGATTCCCCGAGCAATAATGCCAACCATTGACTACAGAGATTAAGTATGCTTTCGATGAGCGAAAATTTACTATTAACTAATTGTATATAATGTGTAGATGCAGATGCACCTCCCTGAAATCAATTCTGGCGGCGCCCATGACATCATCTGATTCTAATCAGCTCATAAATATCCACTGCTGAGGTAGGACTCCCCCTGATGATGTGATAAACATCTTAAAATTTTATCATGATTGGGTGGGTATTTTAAACAAAACCAAGACATTTAACACATTTACTGCCAAGCTTCTGTGATGCGACCCTGGGAAAGGTGCGTAGTTGCAGCGATACATGCTGTCGATAGATCAGCGTGTGCGTTGGTGGCACTCATTGTGTTAAAGGTCAGCAAGATGCATGTTATGTCCATGCCTGTTGCTGCATTTTCTATAGGCTGTGGTTATTGCTTTCCATCAATTTGCATGCCTGTTTACCACCTTCGTGGCATATAAGAAATGACATTAGTATTGAATTATTTTGCTTATTAAATGACTGAATTTTTGTATAGTTTTGCTAATTGACATTTGTATTGAATTATTTTGCTTATTGTTTTACATATACATATAATCATTTAGATGACTACTCTGTTGTATTAGGTCTGACCTGTAATAATAGAAGTTATGTAAATAAATACAAATGATTTTTGCTCACTGAATAATGTGCGTAGGTTGTGTTTGAGATCACAAAGGGAGCCTCGTATTGCCACCAGCTGATCCCAGTGATGTGGAGGGGTTCCATCTTCCCCCCATTCTAGTGCCTGTCTAACAAGACATATCTCCGACGAGAGTGCCTCGCGTAACCTGATCAAACAAACAAACTGATACTTCTAGCTCCATAAGTTTGACTACAAAAACTTTGAATGCGATTATTTGATCATATTTGATGTCGCAAATGATCAGCATTTTAAGGGTTTGGCCCCCCTTCGATCCTCGTCTTCGCCAGTCTCTATCCTGCTGTGCATCTCACGTCTAAGTATGCCTTGCAACTTTGATGATATTGTATGATATCGCAAATAGTAGAAACAAAAAGATATAATATAATCTACAAAACCTTTCACTTGTATCTTGAATTGCAACCAGTGTGACTGTGAGAAGCTGCGTCGCTGCATTTACGTTGACTGTAGTTGCTTGCCGTATAAAAAACTCGTGTTCTAGCTTTTCACGATCGAAAGATTCTCCATATTCCATCCATTTCTTTTCGCCTGTTTCACAATAGGCCGTAGTAATCAGCCCGATTGTAACTGGAGTGATTTGCCTTAGCTTGGTTGCTAAAGCTATATTGTTTACTCGGAACGCAGACTTCAGTAATATATATAGTTTAGTTCTAAACATAGTTGGATGATAACTAGCTGGAAAGTTTCCTTTTTCTTGCCTCTATCGTTGCATTATTTTCGGGATTTCTGGTGAAGTTACAAAAAAAACATAATTTGAGGTTAGGTCGCCGAAATATTTATTTTGACATCGTCCATGGAGAAAAATTCCAACCTGTCAATTTTCAAAATGAGAATGTCAATGTCACTATATGTATATACACTGTAGGTAATAATGACCATTTCGCGCGGTAGGTAGTGAGTGGTTTTCTTTTTTCATTGGTTTCGCAAGTGGAGGAAATCGGATCTTATCAGAAAGGCTTTTGCGCGGAATTGTTACTAAATATGGTTTTATCTTAATATTATTTGTTTTATGGATAAATTAATTAAAAATAAAAGCAAAGTTCACTTTAGATGGTTGTAACAACCCTGTCCGTGTCTCTATTGACCCTTTACTGTCCCAAACGACTCTATGCTCGTCACTATAATAATAACCAATAGGTAATAAAATAACTTATTTTATTACTTATTCGTAGCCAATAATGGAGTCTCTATTATCGGTAACTAACATAGTATAAATAAAAATCTCTATTGGTCTCGCTACCATCCATATACACCTCAACAGCCATTCCTATTCACCTCTTTTTTTTAGAAAACTACATGTACTTAATGATTTATTTCCGTTTATTGTAAAATTAGCACTTGAATTGTACTTACAGTTTATAGTAAACTTCTCCATAAACACTAATTTACTCAATACAAAGATTACAAACTTCCAACAATCGAAAAACTATGTAAAAACTTAATTTAAACCAAAGTTTTGGAGCACATAAAAACAGCGGTATTAAAACAACAACTTCAATGGTATTTTTTCAAATTATTGTTCAACTTTCTGGTCAAGCAAATGTTGCTAGCTCACTAATCCAGTATTATACAACACTATCAAAAAATAAAGAACTAGGTATATAAGGTTGACTGTATTACGGAATACCGGCAGTCGAAATACCGGATAACGGTATATCGAAAGTACACGAAACCGCAGATCCAAATACCGAAAGCACATGAGGCCGCATAACGGAATACCGAAAGTGCACAACACCGAAAAACTGTAAACCGGACGATCACAATCTCGAATGCACGCTATAGTGGCTATACCGAAAGATCACCAAATCGAAAGAACGCTATGTCGAAATTTTCTTCAGGGTTGTACGTTAGTTTTTTCATATTAAGATCCAGATACAGATATGATTCTTATGATTCCCATATTTATCGGTGACAAGGGAAAACTATGTTTGTAAGTTGAACCTTTGAAATCTCATCTAATATTAACGACGAAAACTATAAATTAAAAATTACTACTATGATCTATAATAAAATTTATAAACTCAAATTACTAAAAACTTATAATTCTTGCTAACTTTATTACAACTAACTAAACTATAACATAAAATAAGATTTTATATCCAATGGAGGCACAATGGGCACTAAAGACTTTTTGAGCGGATTAGCTTAAATAGCTTACATGAAAAATTAAGTTTAATATAAAGGTTTTTTTGCTCTTTTATAATTCCTTGCAGTGTTTAGGAGGCTATTCCAACGGTTGTGTGTGATGGCTATGTTCTGACGTATGCCATCAACCACGGACCACATTATTATGTATGTGGCGGAAACCTTGGTGGAAAACAGACATTGTTTTGACTTAGAATTTTGTTTAAAATTTTGTTCTACGTATGTTCATTATCCCATAATGGTCTTTAGTTTGAGTGAGTGTTGATTTTGTTTTTATTATAAAAATAATATACTCTTTTATTTAACTAAATCATATTTTTATTGACTCTAAATCTACAATGAATGGCCCTCCGGCCAGGTGGGATGACGATCTGCGAAAGACTGCAGGCAGATGCTGGATGCGGCAAGCTGAAGACAGGGCGCTATGGCGCTCATTAGGGGAGGCCTATGTCCAGCAGTGGACTAATATAGGCTGATGATGATGATGATGATGATGATGAATTTAGATAAAGGTTACCCTGCATTTATAAAAAATTAATTATGTTAGACAAAGAAGTAAAGTTATGAACTTACACTGAATGTTATGAGCTTACACTGAAAAGTTTTGAAAATATTTTAATTATTGTTATGACAAAACTAACGTACAACCCTGAAGAAAATTTCGACATAGCGTTCTTTCGATTTGGTGATCTTTCGGTATAGCGTGCATTCGAGATTGTGATCGTCCGGTTTACAGTTTTTCGGTGTTGTGCACTTTCGGTATTCCGTTAGCCTCATGTGCTTTCGGTATTTCGATCTGCGGTTTCGTGTACTTTCGATATACCGCTATCCGGTATTTCGACTGCCGGTATTCCGTAATACAGTCTATAAGGTTATATAAGTTCAGTTTCGATTTTGTCCCTATTCACCCCTGAATCCCATACCGTACAACACCCCGTTTTACGGTACCTAACATAACGATCATATTTAAAAAATACTCCCAATAAAATAATTATACGAATTATAGGTATGTACCTACCTACTAAGCTTAATTATAATAAAAACTTCTAATAATCTTGTGCGATCGTATGCTAAACTACTATAGCACGCTGGAAAGCGGAATTTGGTTCGAATTTAATAATTATTCATGTCTTGTTTCAAAAATAAATAAAATTGGGTAGGTAAGCGGTCCGTCGGTTGCTGAGACAAGATACCAATTATACTGTAGACTAAAATGTGACTAAAATAATGTAGGTACCTACTTTTTAAAACGGTTCATACCTACATAAAAAATTCGTAATCTAATTAAGTTAGAAGTTAGAGTAGTCCAGTTGGCGCGACTCGTATAGTAAAACATCGAATTTGAATGCTGCAACGCCACGGTCAGCAGCTGCTAACAGTGTGGTATTGTTGAAGTCCAGGCTGTACACCGGGGAAGATCTCTTCTGTGTAAAATACATCTGAAAATTAAGCAATTTAGTATTTAAATTAATAGAATTTAGTAGGTACCTACCTATTAAAAAAAAAACATAAAAGTACGAAAATTCAGAGCTAAAGCTCTGAATTTTCGTACTTTTATGTTAGTTGTTCAGTGTAAGAGGTAGCAAACACTAAAGTGTTTGTTATCTCTTCACACCAAAACTACTGAACAAATAGGGTTGAAATTTGGCATAGATTTAGTTCTATACCTGGACTATACCCTGGACTATCATTTTATTTAAGACTAGCTTCTGCCGCGGCTGCGCGCGCGCTTTTCCGGTATAAAAAGTTGACTATGTCCGTCCCCGGCCGTACCATCCTCCGACATTTTTTTCTGGATTTAAACTTATTTTGTGTTCTTTAGGGATAAAAATTGACTAACGGAAAAGTAATTTGCCGCAAATCGTAAACTTATGAAAAAAGCACATAGGTGCATAAGTACAAAATATTAATTACCTAACCTATACTAATCTATAAGTACTTCATATTTTAATGAGGAAAGATTTGATTGTTTGTATTGAATAAGCTCCGAAACTACTGGACCGATTTGAAAATTCTGTCACCGTTAGGAAGCTTACTTTTCAGGGAGTGACATAGGCTATATTTTATCCCAGAATTCCCACGGGAACGGGAACTACGCGGGTGAAACCGCGAGGCGATCGTCTAGTACGTATTATAAAGAGGAAAGATTTGATTGTTTTTTTGTTTGTTTGTATTGAATAGGCTCCGAAACTACTGGACCGATTTGAAAAATTCTTTGACCAATTATTCTTGCCCACATTATTTCTGATGAACATAGGCTACTTTTACCGCGGGAAAATGCTTCATTCCTACGGGAAAACGGGTCATAGGACAACAAGTAGTAAGAATGCAGCGAGTAAGAAATAAAAAATCACCTGCACATAATTAGGGCTGCGCCAGTCGTATAAAACGCAGCGTGAATATTCCGACGAGCCCGTGACGAGAGCTCGCTGTCCGTCCGACTTCACGCAGTACAGGGTGCTCTGGAAAGGATCTCTTGCAGCATATACCTGTAAGAAAGCATGTTAGTCTTTATTCACAAAGAAAATTGTACTAGTATAATAATAATAACGTTTATTGGAAAAGATTTAAACTTAAAATTATTACATCGTTGATCCCCAAACTAGGATAAACCTGTATCTTGGGGATCTCCTTCCATGGGTTTTCATTTTTCATTTCGCATGGACCTAGGGTCTCGATTCTAAGGTGCGCAAATGTGTAGGCTCTGTCGAGACCTGCATATTTGCGCCTCTTGAGATCTTCGGCCAAATCTGCCGCCGCACCCGCTCTCACGGATGTTAGAAAGCATGTTGATTGAACTCATTGAAGGTTAAACAAACTTACCTTAAGTTGATGACAGTTTGATCATAATTATACGAGTCATCATCCGATTTCCACGGAATAGAGACTCTCTATTCCGATTTCCGTGTCCGAATCGCATCCATAGAGATTTTGGGTGATGTGATGTTGGTAGTTAAGGGTGGCCCAAAAAAACTTATTTCTTATTACATGGATATTTACCACTGCGTTATTCCTGACATCCAAGATTTGAAGTTGCCCCGAGTGCGTTACAAAGACAACAGTGTTTTCATTGTGCCACTGTAGGTCTCGGACAGCCCTCTTCCTATTTTTGCTATCATCATTTGTTATAATAAGCTGGCCCCTGAAAAATAGACAGTGTTTCAATTATTTTTTAGATCCATCCATCATCCCTTTCCATAGTTTAATTACTTAGTAGCTTACCTATTATTATAAATGAGAAAGCAAAGTCCTGTTACTTTGTCAAGGCTAAACGGGGGCGAATCCATCAGGTTTGGTTTTGTTAAATCTCATTTATAACAGGGTTGGTTGTCAAACTAGCCTAGATCTCAGTACTCACGGGATCCCATTTTTGGGGGTGTATTGTTTCGCACATAATTTGGTCGAGATCTATGGGGTCTATTGTATTCAGTATTTTTATTGCTATTAATAAATAATATACAGAGTTATTGGTAATTCACTGACACTGCGTAAACTGAAGGTTCTGCCCATCACGAACACGTTTGGTAAGACGTCAGGTCTTCATTCTTTAATTTTTTTGTAAATCGACTCATTTACAAAATAATGTACGAAACTTAATTAATTACTAAATACCAATCTTCCACTCCTATTTAAATCCACATCATCATTATTGGCTTGTTTTACACCTACGCAAGATGATTTAAGTGGCATTAGCCTGGCTGGGAGACAGCCGAACACACACACCCACTGATAATTCAGGGCAGAGCCGTCTTTAGGTTTAGTTTCAAAGAAAACCCTTATATTGAACGACTAGTTTATGCCCGCGGCTTCGCACGCGTTGTTTCTATGGAAACGTTCACAGGTGATTTCTATCCCATGGGAACTGATTTATGGGATAAGAAGCCTATGTTTGATTCCAGGCATAGAGCAAAATTGAGCGGTGCAAAATTTCAGCTCAATCTGTTCAGTATTTTTGGCGTGAAGACGTAACAAACATCATCCATCCATCCATCGTAATAAATAAATAATGCTGGAAAATTCACACAGCATTATCTAGCCCCAAGCTAAGCAGAGCTTGTGTTATGGGTACCTACTAGATAACTGTTATACATAATACAATACACTACCTACATAGATAGATATTTTTTATTATACATAGAAAAACATCCAGAACCCCTGAACAAATATCTGCAGATCGTACAAACATTTATCCCGAGGCGGGAATCGAACCCGCAACCGCAGGCGGACCTTCGCCCGCTGCGCTACAGAGGTCGTCATATTAGTGATATTAGTGATTATGATTAGTGATGTCCAAGAAGACATAGGCCACTTATTATCCCGAAAAACAAACGCGTGTAAAGCCGCGGGTAAGATATAGTATTTCTTTAGCACCAAGTGCTACCAGTAGGTACCTTATGAAAATATATTAATGAAGTAGGTGTACCTACGTAACAGTATCTATTAACACCGGTTTGTTGTTACCATTAGGTCCAATGGCTAATTTGTTAGCTTTCTCATTGACAGCCAAACATTTTACACCTAAATTCTCATCGAGGAATATTTGCATGTAACCTGCAAAAGGAAAAAAAGGTATTGTTATGTCTTACAGCCTAACTAGGTTTAATGGGTATACTTTGTGACAAACTTATTAAGTTATTTTATTCGTACACCGTTTATTATGTTTCATTTTTGTAGGCAATTTTTAATTGCCTTAATGCCAATATATTGTACAGTCAGGTCTGTAGTTCTCAAGTTCTTTTGGTGTTCTTTTTCGGAATTTTCGAGAAAACTATACCTTTTTTTAAAAAATAAATATAAATAATGCTGGACAATTCACACGGCATTATCTAGCCCCAAGCTAAGCAGAGCTTGTGTTATGGGTACTAGATAACTGATAGACATAATACACTACATATATGTAGATAGATATTTTTTTATTATACATAGAAAACATCCAGAACACCCTGAACAAATGTCTGGAGATCGTACAAACATTTGTCCCGAGGCGGGAATCGAACCCGCAACCTCCTGCGTCGCAAGCGGACCTTCGCCCGCTCCGCCACAAAGGTCGTCAAATAATATATAATACTTTTTTCTTACTTTTATATCTATGCTCATAATCTCTGGCCTCCCTGTCCAAGTTCTGATGCCAAAACTGAATATCCGAGCTATTGTTTGAAGCGGTGACAACGTAAAAGTCTTCGTAACTTCTAACTATTTCAACAGCAGAAACCTCTACATCTCCATATTGATGGCAATCATTTATTTGATACATCAAATGAGGTTTACACCTATTATTGTCCACATTGTACACCGCAGTAGAACCATCCCTAAAAAATATAAATAAAATCACTTTTTATGTAGGTATAGCAAACTTGCAAAATAAATACTAAATCCATATCTAGTGAGATAGTGCTAAATTCCCTATAGGTAAAAAAATATGGGATGATCAGGGGTAATAATTATAATACGGAAGAGCCTCAATCAGCATCTCCAGAGACTCTTGCTAGGAAGTTGGATCAAGAGCCAGATCTGAAAGGCAGTACTCATGGACTCGGCGTGCATGGTCAGGATGTTCCTCTCTCTGCAATCCTAGTCACCATCTGCTTGAGCCTAGCTTCTAGGTCAGTCTTTCACCGATTTTATATATTTATTACAGCTGAATAGCTTTATAATATTTTATTTTCTAGTAAAATTATGTATTTTATAATGAGTTTTTAAATAAAGGAAGTGGATAATAATTTAACCAAATTAATTCACTAATCTGAGCATTTTATACCTGTTTCCACAGACAAGAATATCTTCATTTAAAATAAATCTCGAAATATCATTTGTCCGAATGTCATGCTTTACAATGGGAGGTGCTTCGAGGATCCATAGTGGCTTGCTGCAGTTTGGGTACTTATTGACCGAGAAGCAATGTATTTTTTCCCCTACTGTGATAAATAATTTCTCAGAATTATGAAGTTTAATCCATGGCATGTAGTTGACTCTATGTTGCAGTATGATCTGTAAACAGAAATACAATAAAAGTAGAGAATAATTTCTACTTGATCACAAATTCCTATTGTTCCATTCTATGCTCTATTGTAAAAAACTAAAAAAATATCTAAATTTTGGAAGCTTTGTTAGGAAGCCAATGAATGTGCACCAACTCTTTGTAAGGAGGCATTCCATCCTAACATTTTGTGATGCTCTAACTAATTATTTTCGTGAGGGAACATACTTTTGGCTTTTGTAAAGGTAGGATAGGATTTTAGTGTCCTGTAAAATGATTTCTAGATAACCTTTTTTTTGAAGAACCCATGGCACCAATTGTATGAAGTTCTGCAGTGGTTGTACCATGTTTGTTTTTGGAATCTGAAAAAGAGAGAAAAGAATAGAACCTTGATTGGCCACCGAAGCTATGACCTTGTTAAAACTCAGCTAGGTAGGTACTCACTCATTATTTCCCTTAGTCTGTATAATAAGTCTTGACAGAGCTATTGATCGCCACAGCACATTATCATTTGTGATAATGGTACAAAGAGCTTTGCAGGTCAAAATCAAGTTATGGATGTCTTGTAAACAAAGGAGCTTGAAGATATTTGTGAGGATGTGCTGTGGTAGTTGCTGTAGCATCGCAGTCATCTCGAATGCAGTAGGCAGTAGATAGCATTAAGCAAGGAAATACAGCACCTAATTTGATAGTATAATGTAAAGATTCATTTTGAAAACCTCTAAATTATAGCGAAGTGAATGTATTGGGCCTTAGGAATAGTTTGTAAGGTTGTGTAGTTGATCAGGGTTTAGAGGGATATAAGATTCTCACTCTGAAGTGACCTATATAAATAAGCTATACCTGCACTGGACATTTTATGTACATATTTATTTGAGATGTTTGAAAAATGCGAGATAAGATTAATTGTGAAAACAACGGCCACCAAAACAACCAAGAATCAGCTGGTTTTTCTTCTACTTCTTTTATTTTTGGCTCTGCATTATGGTTTGCTTGCGTGCCTTGCCTTGCATAAATACGTCGCTTATGTCATTGATTGCTCATAACTCAAAGTCAAACAATCAGGCGCTGTCAATGTCAAATATGTCAAGTCAAACGTTATTAAAACTGTCTAGTTGACTTGACGTCAAAATGTCACAAATCTAACGATTTTCGGAAAATAGGCTAGGTACAGGTACCTACCTACCTTATTTGGGAAATTCGACGCAAAAATAAAATAATAACCAATCATAGGCCGCTAAAATTTATTCAGTTCTCGTCCTCACTTATTTTATCGTTATGGATATAAATCGAAAGTCCAAGAAAATGATTGAAAAGAAATAGGCGAGTTGGCGAAGCGAAATTGAACAGAAAACAAGTGCTTGGGTTACTCGTAAATAAATCTCGTCATGGATCTCTTTAAACAAGGTGTGTAAAATAAGCTTCAATTATGTGCTCTAATGAGAGATTTGTTGAAAGATTGTAATAGGCTTTGTAAGTACGCATAAAAACAAAATGTAACTAACCCTTTGTGATTATGATTACGTCGAACTCAACCAAGGCCGAGCGAGTCGTGCCTGGTACTAGTCGATACTGAGTCGGCGAAGCCTGTCGCCACTCGCCAGTGGGTGGATCTCGATATCATAACATTTCATTATCGCTACATACATGCTACGTTTTAGCTGGGACTGAGGAAAAACGAACAAACCCATCAGTCAGTTGTGATAATTCGCGCGCGGTACTCGTATTACATTGTTTAACGTTCACGCGGCCACGAAAGCCTTGCCATTGACACGACAGTTATGTGATTGTGTTTGTTTCCCAGAATTAGTTAAAAACAAGTGAGTTTCAAGCAACTATAGTGCTATAACTTTTTGCCATACGAACATGCCAAGAATGAGTCATAACCATCACTAACTTCCTCCAACTTGATTTATTCTGGTAGGATTTTATTATAATCCAATTAGTTTCGGTATAGATATCATAATATGTAACTTATTGGAAAGATTGCAACGAGACTGCTAGGTGCCAGTAGGTATGAAAATACAAATCTTTTTCAGTTCAGTATTTTTTTCTCTTGTTCTCAGGTATGAAGGGTCCAACTCGACCAGCTCCAACGATCCCGGGCATGGGGGTCACTCGGTATTCCCCCGTCACTAACTGGAACAGTGATCCCTTTGAGGCAGATTTGTTTGAGCCTACTCCAAATGTGCAGAAAAAGAAGCCACCTCCACGTCCTCCGCCACCGAAACTTGCCCCAAAACTGCCGGAAGTCCCTGTAAAGCCTTCTCACTTCATCAGGAGACCCACAGTGCTTTCTTCTCTTCTCTCACGTAAAAATAAGTCAACAAACAATTCACAAACAGTTTCAAGTGTGAATATCCAACAAACTTTCATTGCAGACTTCAGTGAAGTAGACTCAATGAAAATATTTCCTAAATGTGAGCCAAAGAATGTACAAACAGGTGCTTTGATTGACTTGTCATCGCCTCCGAGCTCTCCAACATTTACCACTCGGTCCAGCAGTGATGGCCTCAGTGTGGACAGTTTTGGCTCCGATGCCACAACATCCACAAACCACCACAACCATCACGGAGGCAATGCGTCTCAAGCAGAGAGTGGGTTCGAAGATGACTTCGATCTGTTCCTGAATACAAGGAAAGTTAGCAAAGATAATACAATTGATAACTTTAGTGATCCGTTCTCACCGCAGCCAATGGTCAAACCTCCTATAATGAAGAAACCTGTGATAACCAAAGATCCATACGACATGTGGAGTCAGGCGAAGCCGACGATAATACGCGCGAAGCCAGCGCGCCCCAAGCCGCCAGAAAATTCTGCATTGCTGAAGAATACTTTTGGAGGAAACATCCATACCTCCATTACTCTGAATACCACGGTACCAATCCACAAGATCAACGGTGCCGGCGGTTTCGGCGATACTTTCGTAAGTAACTGTGATTGTGTGACGTTAGTTTCGGGCTTTCTTTGTTGTAATGCTTGGCTTGTCAACTGTTGTGATTACAGTTATCTGCCATGCCAGTTGGTTTATACAGGGTGCCACGGAAAGGAAGGTAGAATAAGCCGAAAGGAAGGATCCTATACCCCTAGGGGATCAACTTGTGTTTTTTTTTTAAATACGTATCCAATATTAATTTTTGCAAAAAAGTAAGGTAACAAAATATTAAACAATTTTTTTCCTTTTATTTTCAGCCAAACCAGTGTTTTGTCATGAAACTATTACAAAACAAATATTTAAATTCTTTGAAATCAAAACAATAATAATAATGTAATAATACACGTAAAATAACACGATTGTGAAGATAACACAACTTTAAATTTTTCAAAAATGGGAAAAAAATGTTCAAAATTCATAAAATCGTAGAATAAACGTTGACCCCCGCGATGTCCCGATTTACACCCTTTCGGCTTAGTAGACCGTTTCCGTGACAACCTGTACATACAAGTCGTGTAGAAAATGGAATTGAAAATTTAATGCATGCTGTCCTGTTTAGATCTTAATTGTCAAATATGATCTAAGCGCGCGCGACATTTTCAATCCATTCTTTATCTACACGACTTATACCTGCGAGGCGTGGGTTATGTGTTTCGAGTGTTTCTAGTGTCGATCTATTTACTTGTACTCTACTCGATTTGATTTTTGAGCTTTCCAATATTTCGGCACTATTCGGCAATATTTTATGATCCATGCGCATTCAATTAATTACTTTTTAATTTACCATAAATCGAGACCTTGATGTCCTATGCAATAGTATTATAGGTAGGTAAAGTTAAATGGGTTGTTATTGAGTTAGGAATGTTCATCAGTCGATCGTCGACCGATACGCGGACTCGGGGACGATTTAAAAAAACGCCATTAGCATAGTAAACAAGTACTTATTGACTTAGTAAAAATGTAGGTGAAGATATCGCAATCAAATAGGAATTAAGATTATAGTGTTATCTATGATTCACCTGCTAATCGCCTCATATCGCGACACGATGGTGTCTTGAGACAAAAGATAAACTGAAAAATACCTATGCAAAGTCAAGTACTTACATTGCATATTTTTCCTTTTCACCGACTTTAAAAAAAAGGTTTTTTTCTGTTTTTATGTACTTACGTTCGCCGATATCTCTACCAATTGAGTACCGATTTTGATGATTCTTTTGCTATTGTACAGAGACTGATCCCGAGATGGTCCCGTAAACATTTTATTCCCGAGCGATTAGTACTTGTCCCGTTGAACTTTAAAACAGTGAAATTTAAGTAATTTTAAGTCGATTTTAGTTTTTTCATAATAATTAAATTTAGACCTATACTATAAAATGAAATTTATACTAGCTGTGTGGTGCCGGCTTAGAATCTTTTACACCACCCCAATTCTTCCCGCGGGTGTCGTAAGAGGCGACTAAGGGATATCCACCGGGGGCGGGCAGCAGCGCCCTCTGCAGAATAAATGCGTCCCCCATGAGATAAAAGTCAATAAGGCGCTTATCAAGGGGAGGCCTGCGTCCAGCAGTGGACCAATAGAGGCTGTTGAGGTGAGGTGAGGCTATACTATATCTTTTGATGATTGCCTTGCAGCGACAGGAGCGTCTACGGGCTACATGTTACATTATCATTCTGACAACACAGCCCATGATGTTTGATTCCCGCCTCGGGACAAATGTTTGTACGATCTGCAGATATTTGTTCCGGGTTTTCTGAATGTTTACTGTAAAATAAAAAATCTATATATCTATTTAGTGTATTGTATAAGTGGATCAGTTATCTAGTACCCATAACACAAGGGCTGCTCAGCTTGGGGCTATGCTGTGTGAATTGTCCAGCATTATTTATTTACCTACGCATAAAAGCTTCTCATACTTCTCAACACATGCCTTAATCTAAATTAAATAGAACAAACAAATTAATAAGAAACGTGGTTTAACTTGTTTTGTTGTGCTAGCAAAGCGTTGCGTAAACACAATTTGTAAAGATCCATCATCAAAGTCAGCCTAAACCTTACCTACGTTTCATTTTATCAAAATAATCTCCAAAGGTCATTCAATACATACGTGATTCTTTTGATCCTCGCGATCTAGGTCAGAATTACC
This sequence comes from Eupithecia subfuscata, assembly GCA_963564075.1. Classification (NCBI taxonomy): domain Eukaryota; kingdom Metazoa; phylum Arthropoda; class Insecta; order Lepidoptera; family Geometridae; genus Eupithecia; species Eupithecia subfuscata. Next base: position 1,242,068 of record OY751116.1, on the reverse strand, counting down.
ATTTTTTGTCTATCATACAAATTAATAACTATCTATACTTACTATTAATATTATAAAGAGGAAAGATTTGATTGTTTGTTTGTTTGTATTGAATAGGCTCCGAAATTACTGGACCGATTTGAAAAATTCTTTTACCATTAGAAGCCCACATTATTCCTGATGAACATAGGCTACTTTTTACCGCGGGAGAATGCTTCACTCCTACGGGAAAACGGTTGATAGGACAACGGGTAGTAAGGATGCAGCTAGTAATCTATAAACAGCAAACTATCTAAGACCTACATAAGCTTAAAAAATTTCTCCGATCCATATCGAAGGGAAAAAAGACGGAAATTACAAAACCTAAAAAATACCTACCGACCTACTTAGACAAAACAGAAAAGTCAATCCTTAAAAAATGCCAAAAATTTAGCTTAAAAATAATGTTGTCCTAGCTAAATTTCAGGAAGAGGTCAGGTGCAGGACCAACTACTTTCCGATACACGGGGGTGTAAGTCCGGACTGCGGGCTGCCACTGTGAATTTTCTTGCTAGAATGTGTAAATGAAGTTAGCTTGGTCATGATTTAAAAGGGACTGGAAGGAACGCTTGCCTATTTCACTAAAATCAAGCGACAAAAGTAAATAAACAAAACTAGTTAAATATTTAAAATCATTTGTGAAATTATGGGCTTAATCTTGTGGATTTGTAGAGCAGAGAAAGAAACAGGCTTGCATCAGCTATTGTTTAAGGCGAATAGTAGGGTGGATAGTGGATAAAGATACATTTAAAAAAAGCTTATGATAGATATAGTCTACGCGTGGTCCGATTTTTTGATAATTCCTTTGTATAGCGTAATTATAAAATTAAATATGTAGTGGCGCCACTATCCACCCTACTATTCGCCTTAAGAAGGTAGCTTAATATACGTAATTTAAGTATACAGAAGAAATACGATGTTATGTAAGTATCTATTTATCATTTACAAATTTACAAAGCGTTCAGTCTATCACAATCACAGAATACAGTTTCTTTGCTTAGGGCAACGGGTCATGGACTCTATAATCTATACGACAATTAAATAAAATTGAAATGTCTGTTTTTAATAAATAAAAGCTTTTTAATTTTTTACTAAATGCATACGAAAGTATACACCTTACTTAAAAAAAAAAAAAACTATTAAGAGAGAGAAAAAGTCCGTCCGTTTAAAAAGGTTTTATTTTTAACTAATCTCCGAATAAGCTGTATCAATTTTGACGGGACTTTCACTGGTAGATAGGTTTGCGGACATAGTGAATATAGAGTACGATAAATATAGAGTCTTCTAGACCTTAGTAATACATCGTCACTTTCCATCAAGCTAGCAATCAAGGTCTATTGAATATAAAAAAAATGATCCATCGAGAATAATTTTAAGCACAAAATTGACACCTTGCGGCCTTGGTTGTTGGTATATTATTTAATAAAAATTTTATAATAATAAGCTGGATCAATTTTGACGGGACTTTCACTGGTAGATAGGTTTGCGGACATAGTGAATATAGAGTACGATGAATATAGAGTCTTCTAGACCTTCGTAATACATCGTCACTTTCCATCAAGCTAGCAATCAAGGTCTATTGAATTTAAAAAAAAATGTTCCATCGAGAATAATTTTAAGAACAAAATTGACACCTTGCGGCCTTGGTTGTTGGTATATTATTTACTGTGATGAATGTAGATGTTATGTTGTCTATGTCCGTGTTATGTAAACAAAAACTAATGCTAGTAAAACAATGAGCAAATATACACCTGTCGACTAGGTAGGGCAAAAGTCCTGTAATTGAGTCCACAATGGAATCATTGCCTTTTCCTAGATATATATTCTTAGCGTGCTGTCATGCTTTATTAACCTCGCTCGCAATTAGTACGGTCCTACGTCGTAGGTAATTTTACCGGAAACTGCAGTCAGGTTATCATGATAAAATAGAATATGATGTTTTTACAAAAACTAAAAAGCGACTTCAAATCCTTTAAATTTACACTGTATTCAGTTTCTCGGGACTAATAGTCCCGCAAAAATAGTAGTGTACTCGCGGAAAACATTTTTAATGGGACCACCCCCCGGGAGCATTGACGGAGAAATCTGTGAACAAACACAAAACACAAACAGATCACTCGTCGCCAAATGTTGATGCTTCCTGTTCAACTGAGTGAATTTTCAAAATAGCATAGTATAGAAGGTTACAGATTACAGAAGGTTAGTACATCTGCCATTTTTTCTGGTTCATGTCATTCCGAGGTGAGGTTGCGGTCGACACCCTGAAGTTGTCGAGATGTGGGCGCGGAAACATAAATACCTACAGCCGAACATAGAATCTCTTTTTTCGAAGCCGGTTAAAATATAATTATCATCTCGCATATTAACACCTGGCTCCAAAATACAAAGATATTATGGGTACGAGATGACTGCTAAGATAAACAAACCTAAACTTATGCATCCAGGCTGGCTGGCGGGTTGCGGGTCTGGCTGCCAGCCCGACTAAACCGATTTCGAAAGAAACTCGTGACAGAGAATCTATTGTACTTTGAACTTTATATAACATTAAAACGGATTCTGGAAGACTGCAGGCAGATGCTGGTTGCGGCACGCTGAAGATGGCGCTATGGCGCTCATTAGGGGAGCCTATGTCCAGCTGTGGACATAGGCCCTAATGATGATGATGATGAACTGATTCCACAGAATCGCTGGAATTATACTTATATATTATACTTATATTATAATTATACTTATATATATATATTATAATTATACTACAGGGTCACAGATATTATAATACTATACTAGACAGGGTGGACCAAACAGTGACGTCATAAAAAAATTAATGCCTTACCACCGGGGGGGCGAGTTATGATTGTTTTAAGTTTTCAAATCGAAACTCGTCGATCCACAGAATCTTGTTGAAAATGCCTGGGTCTTCCTGAGATCTCAGTTTTTCGCGTTTTCTTACTTTTCTAGTACTCGAACCTTAGTTGGTCACAAAGAACTTTTTGATCAGTTTATGAAACATGATCGATTGGCATCAAAAAAAGTTTATGTAATAAAATAACACCCATTTTCTCGAAACCTGTAACTTTTTTTGAAAATCTGTGAATGAGGATAATATTGTTTCTAAAAAGGAGGGGTAGTTTTCTCATACCATTTTCATGTAGCTTCAACGGCTAAGGTACCTTTACTGCCCCGTCCAAAAATTCCACCCCGTAGACATCCTGCTAAAATTATAAAGCCGATAGTTTGTGAACTGTGATTTTGTGTTACCTAGGATCTCCAAATGAGAATAATAAATAGAAATTATGCATGACATACTAATACTAATATACTATTAGAAAATTCATTAACCCAATTTATTTATATTTACTCACAAATGTTTAGTAAGATTTGGAAAATAAAGGCTTATTATTATTATTATTAGGATCTCCAAAACTACTGAATAGATTATGATGAAATTTGGCGTACGTTTAGAGTAAAGCCTAACTTAGTTAATAGACCACTTATTACACCGAAAATACTCGTGCGAAGCCGCTGGCATTAGCTAGTATAACATAATTTTAACACAAATTTAAAATTAATACATTAAAAAAAAATTGGTTGTCTGTAAAGTCGGTTTACTGACGATAGTTGAACGTGACAACGTCTTAAGAAAATACTGATGGAATGGTAGCATTTGATACTCGATCAAAACATGTAAATGTACTATAGTATAGCAGCTGTCCACGCAGACGCATCGCTCACTCAAGTAGGAGAGAGACGGATGTCGAGCGCTCTCGCTTGCACTTCAAGCCTTACATGGAACGCCTCAGAGCGAGGTAACGCCGCATGACGTCATGTTTTTTCGTGTGTGCGTGCAGCCGTCTCTATCGAATTATAAAACGTTGTCACGTCAATAATAAATTATGTATATATTAAAACAATTTGTCATAAGTATTCTATAATATTTCGGTTATGTATACCGTGTAGCATACAGTAATAATGTTGAGCTGAAATTTGGGATTAGATGAATTTTATTATTTTATATCGTAGTAACCTTTAAGCGCGTATGATCTTTAAGGTATGGCTCAAATTATGGCCGCAACTGTACCATACTAAAAAATGTCCTAATGTAATTATATCAGTTATCTTGCTTAGCTTCGAGCTAGATGATGCTGTGAATTGTCCAGCATTATTTATCTATATATACCATCGTTTTATATTTTGTACACTGCCAGTCTTCAGACTGTCATTCACTGTCATTCACTGCAATCATTCATGAACCCCTTGCGGTCCACAAATGGAACCCAACAAACATACCTAAATCCAATTAATAACCGTCTAAATATTTTTAATGCCAGTCTGACCTTAATTGGCTCAAATAAAGGTAAATGGCCTTGCGAGCGTTAGGATGATTTTCAGTTATTGAACACTGCTTTGGAATTCAGTTTTAAATCATTCTCTAACGGCAATGAAAAGCACAAAACTGATTAAAATTTCCTGCCGCCATTTTCGTCAACTTACTTCTTCACATGTTAAGGGCGTATACAACCTCAAATTGCTTATTTTCAACTCCGTCGGACCTCCATATCTTCCAAACTACTGAATATTTAACTTTGAAATTTATATATGTAAAGTTCAGGTGTTAGAGACATCTAGATGACATCTCTAACACCGCAGGGCGAACCTGGATGAGATTGGCGCAGGACCGTGTGGAGTGGCACAAAAGTTTGGAGACCTATACCCAGCAGTGGGTGAAGTCGGGTTGCGGATGATGATGATGATGAAAGTTCAGGACTTATTCTATCGATCATATGTTTCGAAAACACGATGCCATAAAATTTTCTCGATAGAAAAAAATCGCAAAGTTACCTCTAATTTTTTACTAAAACCCTAATTTCTCAAATACAGATGATACGATCTTGAGATTAAGCATAGTAATTGAACTAAGTATAAAGAACATTTTATATGTTGCCTTTTTTTCAATTAACTATTCTAATGTTTGTGGGGAGCAAATAACTACTAAAAACTTGATTTTTGGGCTTCCGCCGCTTTGCTCTGTCCCGCTCCTGTGAACGCGAAATCCTATGCCTATCCTCTTCACACAATAACGAGGTAGGGTACAGCCTTAAGGAGTTTACAGCGACAATTTGTTACTCCTTCAGTTTTTCATCATCATCACCATCATCAATGACCTTTACATCCACGAAGGATGGTTTATGTAGTGTTCGTTTTTCGGCACTATATGTTCCCGTATAGACCTTCAGTTTTTAACCCCCGACAAAAAGGGAAGTTTTATGTTTGACGAGTGTATCTGGGGAGTCTGTATGTCGGAGGTCTGTATCTGTATGTAGGTAAAGACCTACTTACAGAAAGCTGTATGTAGACCTGTCTGTAGCAGCGGAGCTCCCAAACGTGATTTCAATTTTTATTTTCATGATGACTTCATCGAAAGTTGTCTGCGCTTAAATAATAATCATTACCTATATTTCTTACTAGCTTCTGCCCGCGGTTTCGCACGCGTATTTTCGGTGTAATAAGTAGCCTATTGTTTAAGTTAGGCTACGTTCTAAGTGTATGCCAAATTTCATCATGATCTGTTTAGTAGTTTTAGAGATCCTAGGTAACAAAAATTTCACATTTCACAAACTTTCGCATTTATAATATTAGTAGGAAAGGAATTAATAGGATTTCCGGACACGACATCCATATACTTAGGCACACTATAATTAGTATAATTGAGCTGAATAAAAATCGGTGAATCCGTTGTAATGTTATGTATGAATGTTCAAAGTATAATCGTCGATTTCTTGTGAAATAGCTCGTCGAAACATTAACATTAAAATCTTGTTGCAGGATTCAAAACCGTTCAGCTGGGATGACGACCGATCATCAGTATCTCCCGACAGGGAGTCCTCCCCCCCGATGCCCAGCATACCACCTCCCCCGCCACCAGTCATCGAAGACCTGCCCGAGTGGCCGAGCGAAGACTTGAGCTCTCCGGATCCAGAGTTTGAAGATGACGAGAACAGCGAACCTCATGGGATAGCTCTCTTTGATTACTTCACGGATCACCCCGATGATCTCTACTTTTCGGTGAGTCTTTTGCGCGGTTTCATAATTTTTTTAGAACTAGTTTTTGCCCCCGGCGTCCTATACATATGCGTTAAAAATTTCAGCCCGACCCTTTCAGTAGTTTTGGCGGGGTCAACAAAAACTCATATTACTTAATACGTAATAAGTTGAATTATTAGGATGTGCACATTTGTCATTAGGTCATTACAGTGATATTTATGTTTTTGAAGTTTATATTCTATCTACAATTACATAATGCAATTAATAATTTATACAAGCATGCAATCTTCAGATGACCAATTTATTAGTGAGACTAATTTAGCTGCCTTCGCAAAAAGGCGAAGTCTTTGTTTTCGTGGCACCTGATCGATAGTCCTAAGTCCTAACAGTTTCGATAAAACAAAGGATCAAAGTGCTATTTCTTACGCAGTACCTAATTCGGAAAATCCATCACTTTTTGTAAGCATGCGAATCTAATTTTAATGACAACAACAGATTATGCATAATTTTAAAATAAATCGGTTTCCTCTAAACGATATACAAGTTCCTACATAGGTCGGAATCAGCAAATTTAGTCTAAGGGTCTGTAAATCCTTGGCAATCCGCCTATTATCCATGCGGAACGCCATCGTCTATCGTTTGACGTTAGACCAATTCTACGAGATGGCTGGGAGAAATGGGAAATCAGCTAAGTGGAATTCTGGTTCAATCACAGTAGCTGAAAGACGTAGAAGTTGTAGCAACCATGTAGAAACGGTCTCGCGAATTCGTGTAGCATAGAAATCTAGAAGCACAGAAGATCACAGAGGGGTGCCCGCCTTCTGTGTTTCTGAGCCCTATCTCCTACTGACATTACACAAATTGCCACAAGTGCGACAAATAAAGTACATACTCCGTTATAAATATTATTTTAATATTCGTAGCTTGATTAAACAACAATGCTATTACGTAGTTCAAGGCGGAATAAAATTTAATTGTCCTTAGCATAAAGTACGTAATTATACTACGCCTGAAATGCTATTCTATTTCTGCTTTTATTATTCAACTTACCATATCTGGCACATATTTAACGGTAGCTAACACAAAGCCTGAATATGCCATCTAGGTTTTAGGTGAATGTACGAAAATAGCATAGAATTCTTGAATAGTTTACCGTAAGCAGTATACATTTGGAATACCACCGCGTGAGTCACGCATGCGACATTTTAATGCCCCATTTGAAAAATACAGCCAAAACTACTGGAATTTTGCCGTTGGGAATAAATATCTCAGTAGATGTACTTACTCTGTTTTAGAATTCTAGATATTTTTTGTAAACTATGGGATTGCAAAATCAAATAAATTTTGGTGGAAAATATTTTATGACGTTGGTATTATCGAAGCAGTTCGAATCTATTTTTGATTTTGAACGCCTTCATTCGGCTGCCGTCCGTTTTTGAACTCGAATTTGAACTTTCGTTGTGCTTTTGAAATTATGCGTTGTTTGTGTTCTTGTTTTTAGTGATTGACCTTGCAGTTACTTTGTTCTCTGTTATTGTGAAGTCTTCTTCAAATGCCGTTGTTGACATAAAATATCTTAGATTTTAGAACCGAGTATAGGCAATGAATTGTACTTGACAACTAGGACATTAATAATCTAGTTTTGGTTGAAAATTCAACACAATCCATACTAATATTATAAATTTGAAAGAAACTGTCTGTCTGTTACCTTTTCACACCTAAATGGCTGAACGAATCTTAATGAAATTTGTCAGGGAGGTATATGGTATCCCGGGACGGACATAGGCTACTTGAAAAGCACATGCGAAGCCGCGGGCAGCGGCTAGTCTTCTATAAGCATAAATTTTTTTATGAAAAAAAAACCCTTTATTCAGCAAGACAATTACAATTGGAACTAGTATTTATAATTGAAACAATTGAGCTAACTGTAGACTGTTGCAAACAATCTACAGGTAGCTCAACTGATCCATATCAATAGCAGTCATCGCGTCCCCGGTACGCTGGCTGCATTGCCCCGCTGTATGGCAATGCTGATGCGCTGCGCCAGATACTCACCAGCGTAAACATTGTATACATTTTAGGAAGCTACAATAATAATTGTAAACAAGTACCTACAGAAATCTGGTATGTCTAATGATTTTAGGTATTCATTTACAACTTTGCATGCTCGTGGAAGATTGCCAAAACACTGCTATTTTTAGGCTCTGTTAGTATACAAGGTGCTATTTTCCGTGTGCAGAGTTATTAGATGTTATCAAGTTTAGCAGAATGTATGAATGATAGTAGGTATTTATTTGCATAAATGTAGGTTAACAATGATGGTCTTAAAATAGAGTACCTATATTTGACTTGTCGTGCAAATGTTCAGTAGTAATTTTATACATTGTAGTTTAGAGTAGACAATTAACATTCTCGTACTTGTACAAAAGTCAAGGTTTGCTTTAACAATATTTAAAAACGACGGCGCTAGAGTCCGTAGGAAGTCCCGAAGATTTTCGACTCCCACGTCACTTGACCTCGCGGTGTAGTTGGTTACCACATTCCCGTACTGAGGGAAGGATGCGGGTTCAAGTCCCCGTCGAAGTCGAACATTTTTAGGATATTATTTGTTTTCTTAATATAAAATTTTTTATAGGAAACACTATCCTTAAAATTTATAACCGTTAAAAAGAAGGTTGTAAAGTATTAAGTTTGTTCGTTACGTTGAAGACATTAATTCTCGACTTGGAACTGGTTTTACCTATTCGCACAAGGCACAAGATTTTATGATAGCGAGTTTTATTTTGAATCTGGGATTCTAGTCGTCCAGCCAGGCATGTGTATTTTGGAGGTCCATAAATAAATAAATGCTGGACAATCCACACAATATCATCTAGCCCCAAATCTTTGTTACCTGGGATCTCCAACTCTACTGAACAGATCAAGATGAAATTTGGCATACGCTTAGAGCACAGCCTAACTTTGCGAAGCCAGTTTACAATATGAGTGTGATAAGCAAGCTCTTTTCCATTAACAGTTCAGCTTGGAGCTTAATTACTGGCGGTAGGTACCAGCAATTGTAATTGCTGTAAATATACATAATTGCAATTGGATGACAACTAATTTTTGGACATCCGCTTTTGAATTACAACCATGGACTTTAAGGCTTGGTAGGCCAGCAGAGGCCGCACTTTTGTGATTCTTAAAATCATCTGAGACTTAGAAAATAGGGTTTAAAATTCTTAAAAAAAGACTATCTTTAGTCCAGTCAAAGTCGCATTCAGTTATCAGATCTAATGAACTTCACTCGATAGAAAAAAAATCCCAAAGATACCCCTTTTTCTAATGCTTTTTCAATATTATGACTAGCGAACTACTGATATGTTACTTTTTTTTGTACTCAACTACAGACACTTACTATTTCTAAACAAATTCGCAGATTTTGACTTGATAACATGATTTTCTTAATCACCATGTTTAAATAACTACAAAAAACACGAGCGCGCGGCGGCGGGCGGCGCGGCGGCGGCGGGCGGCGCGGCGGCGGCGGCTCCCCTTAATAACAAGTCTCTAACTGGCATCCTACCTTTCGTTCAACGACATAACGCCAAATATTTTTCGATAATCTACATACACAGGGTTATTGGAAATACGCTGACTGCAGGTTCTGCTTACCATCACGAACACGTTTCTGAAGACGAAAAGGTCTTGATTCTTAAAATTGATATTGGTAATAGGTACCCCCCCCCCCCCTCAATCAATGAACACGTTCTTTAGAGGTGCTTTATTTCAAACTAAACTTAAAAATGATCTACGTAAGTACACGTACAAATAAGAACCACCTCAGTAATTATCGTAATATGCAGTTGGTAGTCTTCAGTATCCTACTTTTCATTCAACGACATAACGCCAAATATTTTATCGATAATCTGCATACATAATTATTAGCTTCTGCCCGCGGCTTCGCACGCGTATTTTCGGTATAACAAGTAGCCTATTATCTATGTTAGGCTATGTTCTAAATGTACGCCCAATTTCATATTGCAGATCAATTCAGTAGTTTTGGAGATCCTAGGTTACAAAAAATCACAGTTCACAAACTTTCGGTTTTATAGTATTCGTAGGATTATCTACGTAATTAAGTACAAATATAGAACCACTGGAGTAATTATCGTAATTAGCAGTCTTTCTTGGAAGCGTACAGAAATACTTGTTTTTCGAGTTTGCATCGTGCGTTGTTTCAAATTATGTAAAGATCTAATAAAAAAGTCTAAAGAACTTACTAGAACTCAGAGAGAACGTCTTGAGGTCGTATCCTAATATTATAAATGCGACGGTAACTTTGTCTGTTGACCTTTTTAAACCTGAATGGCTGAACCAATCTAAATTGTACATTGTCATGTATGCTTCTAAGATTGTACCTTAGTTGTCATTACTTTGTACCCTAGATAGTAAAGGACAAAATGACACAAAATTACAAACTATACCTACTCGAACAAATAATCATTATTCTATCTTTGACAATCGCGGGCTGCCACTTGTTGGTAGAAAATCAATAGTCATGTGACAAAATCAAGAGCTACCAATCATGTGCAATCAAGAAATCACAATTAATATGCAATACTGATTGTACTTCGCCGTCAAATGATTCTCGCATCTCCATTTCGACTGGCCACAGGAGTTGGTATTTCGCATGAGTGCGATGAATTTTTTTTTTCTACCTTGTCCCAAAACAATATCCCGAAGCGGATGAAATTGGGGATGAAAATAGCGCGTGCGAAGCCGCGGGCCGCCACTAGTAATCACACTAGTATTTTAAATGCGGAAGATGGATGGATGTATGTTTGTTACTTCTACACCAAAACTACTGAACGGCTGATTGCTATTTTTTATCCCTTAAATCAGTTCCCATGGGATGGGATAGAAATAACCTTTAAAAGATTTCATAGAGACAACGCGAGCGAAACCGCGGGCTTAAACTAGTTCATAATAATTGTAAAAACGCTAAACAACGTTAATAGGTTGACGCGACCAATCATATTCACATGGTACAATACAAAGTACAAACATGTACATTTTGTCTGCGAGCGCACAATCGAACATTCGAGATGGTTTTGTTGCCTTTTTGAAGGATTTTACGTGCTCTGTCTTAACTTTGCTGTTGATTACTTAATCATATTAAGGCGCTGCCTCCCCTCACACTAGCGCCGCCACCTAGGTATTTTATCGAATTATTACGTTTAAGAAAGGAAGTTTCAAAAATTACGTTAGCCAAATTGTGATACCTATTATAAGCTTTTTTTAATGCCTCTGTAATAGTTTTATTTTGTATAGTTTAGACAGAGAATCGAAAATAGAGTTTGCCAAGGGCAACTTCGATTCTCTGCCTAAACTACGTGGCGGCGCTAGTGTGAGGGGAGGCAGTGCCTTAAGGATAAGGCTTTTTGACGTGACAACGTCTTATAATTCGATAGAGCCGGCTGCACGCACGAAAAAACATGACGTCATGCAGCGTTACCTCGCTCTGAGGCGTTCCATGTAAGGCTTGAAGTGCAAGCGAGAGCGCTCGACATCCGTCTCTCTTGAGTGAGCGATGCGTCTGCGTGGACAGCTGCTATACTATATAGTATATAGTACATTTACATGTTTTGATCGAGTATCAAATGCTACCATTCCATCAGTATTTTCATAAGACGTTGTCACGTTCAACTATCGTCAGTAAACCGACTTTACAGACAACCAATTTTTTGCTCTGCGTCTGTAGTGAAGAGGGCTGGATACCGGTACCAATAATACCTGTACCTACTATAGCGGTAATAACGGTATTTTCTTTTCGTTAAATTCGAGTAGGTATCGATACTTAAAAAGTATCGATACCTACTCGAATTTAACGAAGTAACTACCGGTAAATAAGTCCTCTCTCACTTGCACATAATTGGTTGATACTGATATTTTACGTGCATAATATTGGTAATTATACCGATACTTAGAATACTCATTATTCTATCATATTATACCGATATTTTAGTACCGATACCGATGAAATTACCGATACCGCACTAAGTCTAATTATATCGGTTCTAAAAAAATATTGTTATAATTTATATCGATCGATACCAAAGATGTTACCGGTATCAAGTCAAGGTCAGTCGAACCGGTATTTGAAACTACCGCTATTCCAAGCCCTGAGTTATAAGATCTTACATCTTAAACTAATGACCTGTTGACATTAGTCTTCCTAGTCCGTAAAAAACATTTTAGAATCTTACTACAACCCAAAAAAGTTGATTTCAGCTTGTACCTCTCCTTCAGAGCGCTAAATGACTGATAGCTGTCTATCTGCGTCGAAATATAGGACATCTCTTTCTACACTATGCAAACTAAGCGAGACTTTCGACCCAGTTAATGCAATAACGCGCTAAACGTGTAAAACCACTATAAGTCCAGGCACCACATCATCTACCATACTTTTGACGTCTAAACAGCTGAATCTCAGGTAATCTACCTGACCTAATTTATCTGAGGGCTGAACGAATCTTAATGAAACTTGTCATGGATATAGGTGTCCCGATCTAGGATGTCATAATGCCTGGAAAAACGCGTTCCAAGGCGCGGACGGAAGTCCCTTGTTTATGACATAGCTAAATGAAAAATGATAATGTTTTACTGTTAGTAACCCATGTTAACCAGCTTGATGTATAAAGGAGGAGGTTAGTGCCGTTGTGAAGATACTAGACCGAAGACAACGCCAAAACTACTGAATGAATCGGGCTGAAATTTTGCACACAAAGATCTGAACCGGGAATAACATATACCTAGGATACCAGAAGGTTTCATACTTTTGAAATATTTTGAAAAAACATGACTATTACCCCCTAATTTCTAAAGTTTGCCGAAGATTTGGCCGAAGATCTCAAGAGGCGCAAATATGCAGGTCTCGACAGAGCCTACACATTTGCTCCCCTTGGAGTCGAGACCCTAGGTCCGTGGGGTACCGAGGCTCTTCGGGTTTTCAAAAAACTATCTGAGCGTCTGGTCGAAGCGACGCGTGACCCGAGAGCTGGTGAATATCTGGCACAGCGTATCAGCATTGCCATACAGCGTGGCAACGATCCATCTGAAATGTTTTTAGGTATTCATTAAATAGCGAAGTCTCCAACCGGTACCTTTAGACCATATTTATAATCGACAAACATTCGAGACCCTCGACGCGCGAGTTACACTCGCACTTGACGGATCTTGTTTATTCCAAAAAACGCGTGCGAAATCGCGGGCAGGAGCTAGTAGTTTTAATAATCGATAAGCGGTGCACCAACCGCATCCTAGCGCTAAGCAGAAGCAACCTTCGCATCATGACAAGAGCCCTAACTGGACACTGTCGCCTCAACAAGCACATGTTCAAATTAGGGCTAAGCGACACACAATCCTGCAGGTTCTGTGAGGAGGCGGAGGAAACGCCTCTCCATCTTCTAGGAGAGTGCGGAGCATTGATGCAAAAACGTAGCATCCATCTGGGCAAGCACCTGCTTAGTCCAGACGAGCTAAAAGACTCCACCCCGAAGAAAATCCTACAGTTCCTAGCAGCTGCAAGGGTTAGCGGCGAACTGTGAACGCCGCTGCTTCGAGGCTGAACACACAAAGTGGCGATCACAATAGGCCTATCATGGCCGCAGTGATACGAAAGCCACCAAAAGTAAATAAAAAAAAAAAATAGTAGTTTTAATATGTGTTAATGTTAATTAGCTGATTTAAAAAAGCCTTAGTTAAAACTCGTTACCTAATAAAACGGCGGATCTTCATCGATTTTGAAGCATTTCAAGTTTAATCTTTTGCCTTGAAAACTCGCTCGAGTAAAACGTGCTGGTGTTGCGATATCGTAGATTCTTATTTCTTGTTACTTTTATGACTTCATATGACGACATAGGGCTTCCTAAAATGTTCTCCGTGGTGTATGAATTTCCCAAAACAAAGAACTTTGTACTTCATAAAATCTATACGAATAAATTAAATCGAATTAGGTATGTAAAAATAACAACTTTTGACTAAGTACGTATAATGAGACGGTAAAGATTCATAAAAAAATCCGTTTTTTTATCTGTTGGTTCCGGCTAGTCTCCGAAACGGATGGACCAATTTTGACGGGACTTCCACTGACAGATAGCTGATGTTATAAAGAGCCTTCTTATAACGTAGAAAAAGTGTTTGGGTTCCGCGCAAAAAATAAAACCCATGAACTTATGAAGTCTACACGGGCGAAGAATAATCAGAATAATCAATTTATTGGTAAAAAGTATTATAGGTCAGTCAATTCACGAATTATAACATCATAGTAAAATTATATTATAAAATGAAATAAATCGAGAAAAAAATTACAATGAATAATTCATTTTTTTATAGGTACGTAATTAAAATATTATTATCATTGTATAGCAGCAAGCACGCAAGCAGCTAGTCCTTCTAAATTCGACAATGACCACCACTATTGGTGGTCGCTATTTTTTTTCCTTTTCTTTAATCTAGATCTTCTTCCTTTCCTTATAATCTAGAGACGATAAAATAAAAAAAATATCTTTAATGCCATATCAACTAATATAAAGTTTTAAGGTACCTATATACCTACTACTTAACTAGACTTAACTTAGAAGTAATATTATATACGATAGTCGTCCAACGATAATTTACGGTTACGACACAGTGGGAACGCGTCATAACAGTTCATGTTGGATGTTGTTTATACAATTATGAGATGTGTGTAAATTGCTTGAACGTGCTGATTACGTCGTACCTTCGTTGTGTTTCACACGCGAGATCTGTAAATCCTGTCCTAGTTATACTTACCTACCTATACTAGTACCTATCTATACTCAAGCCATTCTCAAGGAATAATTTTTGTAAACAATTCTTAACATAAAAGTCCAAAATTCTCGTTTTGGCGTGGAGTTTGAAATATAATTGTCAGCACTAAGCTTTATAGGTAAGAGCTCAAATCGACCTCACCACACCTTAACTAATATAGGCTTATTGGTCCACAGCTGGACGTAGGCCTTCCCCCGATAAGCATCTTGTTGGCTTTTATATCTTGGGTGTAGTGTCCATAATCCACACGCTGGGCATGCGGGTTGGGGACCGCAGATCAGTGGTAGAATTGATGTGCAGGGGGCGCTGCTGCCCGCCCCCCCGGGGGATATCCCTTAGTCGCCTCGTACGACACCCGGTGGTGCAAATTCTAAGCCGGTACCACACAGAGGAGCCGTCTCAAATCATGTAGGCATAATACCTACAAGTAGTGCAAATTCTGTCAAAAATCAAGAAGATGAAAGTGGTTTTCAGATTAAGTAAGGGAAATTGTTTACAAACTTTGTACCTGTCTTCAGTTTGGCCAGAGTATAATATATTTTCCTACCTACCTAACTATATTTTCGAAACATTCAAGTTAAAATTCACTTACTGTATATTTACAATTAATAAATGAATCTAAAACGATAATTAACGCTCACGACACAGCAGGAACACTAGAAACGCGCCCCTACGAGCCAATACACAGAAGTATTTTTGCAACGTTGATTACGTGTTTGTTTTGTACCGATATGACGTAAACAATCTATTATCTACACGAAGTAAAAATATGCGGAGATATTTTGATGCGATGCGATGCTCGCTGCCATATGTCGATTACGTGCAAGGAATTTCTGTTAGGGGCGTTTGTTGTTTGTAAATAACCCACTTGGAAAAAGGAGGAGGTTTTATACTTTGCTGTCTGTATAGATTTTTTTAGATAGATAGATAGAAAATTCTTTATTGCACACTTATAGATAGAAACAATACAGCAAAATAGCTTAAAAACTAAGTGACAAGTGGCGGTCTTATCGCTCAAGAGCGATCTCTACCAGACAACCGTGGATGGATAGGATTATTGGATAGTATTAGGGGTTCTGTGTGCTCTTGAAGGTTTAATAAATAAATACTTTTAATATAATACTACGCATTAAAATAAACTACATACATAACTATATATATACCTACATATACTTACATAAACTACTTATATACATAGGGACTCAGGTATACGTTCAGTGACAACATAATATCTATATTTTATAAAGGGAAACAAGGGTGTGGTCAGTGACAGCAGGACAAATAGTGTTCCTTTACCATGCTCTTGAATATTGGTAGTGACTTTGCACGCCTTACTGAGACTGGCAGCGTGTTCCAAAGCTGTACAGCGCGGGCAGTAAATGAGTTTTCGTAGAAAGAAGTAGAGTGGACAGGCGTTTGGAGCAAAAGGGTTTCGGAGGAGCGGAGAGAACGAGAATGAGAAAGATGAAGAAAAGTGAAACGTGTTTTGAGATAAGGGGGTGCAGAAGATAAAAATAAACTATTATAAAGAAGAGTTAGAATGTGATAATTTCGCCGAAGCCGTATGGGTAGCCACTTGAGCTTTCTGCGGAACTCCGAGACATGGTCATACTTGCGCAAGCCAAATATGAACCTTATCCCGACGTTCTGCAGGCGCTCAAGTTTGTCTAGCTGCTGCTCGGTTAAATCTAGAAAGGAAGAATCAGCATAATCAAGAATTGGAAGGAGAAGAGATTGTGCAAGAGAAATTTTAGTAGCAAGAGGAAGGAAATTGCGTAATCTTCGAAGGGAACCAGCTGAAGCAAACATCCTGCGGCTGATTTCAGAGAGCTGAGGTCCCCACGACAGAGTTCTATCAATGAGGACACCTAAATTTTTCACCGTTTGACTTTGCCCAACAGGAGTCCCATCGAAGATTACGGTTGGTAGACTACCCCAGTTTATACGAGCTATCATTCGAGAGCTCCCTACAGTAATCACCTGTGTTTTTGACGGGTTGACGTTAAGACCATAATTTTTGCTCCAGTCAAGAATATGGCACAAGTCTTCATTTATCGCGGCGATAGCACCAGACAGTTCATCTACTGGGGCCTGCGTGTAAATTTGGAGATCATCTGCATAGAGGTGGTACGCTGAAGTTAAATGGTGGGATATAGAATTTATGAAGATAGCAAAAAGGAGAGGTGAAAGAACGCCGCCCTGAGGAACGCCAGCAGAAATATCACTCCACGATGAGCATACATCATCAATGCAGATACGTTGCCGACGCCCTTGCAAATAACTGCGAAACCAGTCAACCACTGCTGGAGATATATTAAGAGAGCGTAATATTCCAAGGAGAATTTCAAAGTCAACGTTGTTAAAAGCGTTGCTGAAATCTAGTAAGCAAAGGATAGTAACTTTCCCGTCATCCATGCCAGAGCGTATGTCGTCAGTTATTTTGACTAACGCAGACACGGTGCTATGGCCTGGACGGAAACCGGATTGGAAGAGGTTGAGGAGATTGTTTCTAGAAAGGAATGTACTAAGCTGTTGATGAACAAGGCGTTCTAGGACTTTAGACAGGAAGGGAAGAATAGATATAGGACGGAAATCAGAGAAGGAAACAGGATTAGATTTTTTAGGCAAGGGAGTAACCTGGGCTACTTTCCAGGCTGCAGGGAATAAGCCAGTGGAAAGAGAGAAGTTAAGAATGTGTTGGATTACGGGAGCTATTTGGACAAGGATGGGGACAATCATATTTCGGCTAATGCTATCGTTTCCAATAGCCTTAGAAGAAATAGACACAACTGCTCTCTTAACATCACAGACAGTGAATTGACTAAAATGAAAAGGTAAGTAGTCAGGAACCGGTATAGAAGAAAGTTGAGACAAAGTTTTCGATTTCAGCTGTATATCGAGATCGGAAAGAGAAGTGAAATGTTTATTAAGAGAGTTAAGATCAAATTGTGAAGGAATTTTTGTACGTTCTTTAGATTTTCCGATTCCTAATGACCGTAGGAACTTCCAAACCTTAGCAGGGTCGGAGTTCTCTACTGAAGTATGGATATAGCGGCGTTGTGCGTCCCGACACGCTCTATTGCAGAGATTCCGACGATCTATATACCTTTGTTTATTAGCCTCTGTAGGTTTACGCTTCAGTTTAGATTTGGCTACGCATTTCAGATGCATAAGCGATTTCAATTCTGGTGTGATCCAAGGTGCGGGCAAATGCTTGAGCTTAATCTCCCTTAGCGGGGCATGTCTGTCGTAGAGATTGGTGATGATACTGGTAAATATCTCTACTTTGCCATCAACGTCCTGAGCGTCAAGTAGCCTAGTCCAGTCAATGCTTTCCGCATCATGCATAAGTTCGTCCATGTTAATGCCACTAAAATTTCTTTGCAGAATAACCTGGGGCTTTGCTTTAGGGGGACGAATTTTGTAAGACATGTACAGCATGTCATGGTATGAAAAGGCTCCCGCTTCACATTGACCATGTCTGGTAACACGAGAAGGAGATGAGACTATAATGAGGTCTAGTAGAGAGGGAGCTGAATTTGGGAAGAAATGTGTAGCGTTTAGTGGGAGAATGGAGAGGTTGCACCCCCTTATAAGAGTTTCAAGAGAAGTGGACCTAGTGTCTTTCTTAAGTAAGCAGGTATTGAAATCACCCATAATTATGGAATGCTCGTAGGAAGGGACTATATTTTCAAGAAGAGTTTCAAAGGATAAGAAGTAATTAATTTGGGAAGAAGGACAGTAAAACACTCCTAGTAGCACCTTTGTATGCAAAAGTTCGATCTCTACAAAGAGATGTTCTCCCGCTTTGGAGGGTGGTGGTTGTGTAGACATACTTACAATATTAAAGGGAATACGGGATCTGAGATATATGGCAACACCGCCACCACCAGATCCGACGCGATCATTGCGTATAAGTTTAAAGCCGGGAAGAGAATAGGAAGACGAAGAGAGACATGGTTTGAGCCAGGATTCAGAGACAAGAAGAGCGTGTATGTTTTTATGGTCAAAAGAAGCAAGTAAGTCTGGATAGTGTTTAGGGATACTCTGAGCGTTGATGTGGAGGACATTGAAATTCTTAGGAAGATCTGAGAAGAAGGAAGAAATTGAGTCAGAAAGACAAGGAATACTGCAGAAACTATCATCGTCACTACCAGAATCAGCATCAGAGAAGGACACATATTCATCACTGTCAGAGTCATCACTGAGTGACATTGTAATTATATAGACTAAAATAGACTTTATTCTTTATTGCACACTTATAGATAGAAACAATACAGCAGAACAGCTTAAAAACTAAGTGACAAGTGGCGGTCTTATCGCTCAAGAGCGATCTCTACCAGACAACCGTGGATGGATAGGATTATTGGATAGTATTAGGGGTTCTGTGTGCTCTTGAAGGTTTAATAAATAAATACTTTTAACATAGGTAATACTACGCTTAAAATAAACTACATACATAACTATATATACAGGGTGGAATTTTGTAATGCCACCTGGAGGGAAAGTACTCTTAATACTGTAGATAGAAAATTAAACTAAAAGGAAACATTCCTTTAATTTTGAAAAGAAAGAAAACTGCATTCAAATATTTTCGAAAATTCGCTTGCCACACCCGGGAATCGAACCGACTGAAATCTGTAAAAATTACACCCTGTACTTTTATTACGTAGATCGTTAGGGTCAATAATAAGGATAAAATCTCTCTAACAAACTTAATAAATTAAATGAAAGGAAAACCATGAAATCTTAAATTATAAATTGAATGGGTCAAGTTAAGCACTTTAACTTAAAGATCCATCTGTTTACTTGTGTCAGTAATTAATAATTATCATTGACGTCATTTATCCATTAAAATGACGAATTGATATTTAGATAAGACGATTGAAATTTGTACGTGTTTGTACCTAATGCAGACTCTTCTATCTTAAAATACTGGATCTCTTAAGAAATGAATTAAATGGTTTCCCCGAGGCGGCGGAGCGAAACCAAATAATTCTACAGCAAGATGGTGCTCCAGCCCATACCTGGATTGGTACCAACGGCACAATCAGATGGCCTGCGAGATCACCAGATATCACCCCTTAAGATTTTTTTTTGTGGCGATATGTAAAAAATCTAATTTACATGAAATCTTATGTGAATGTAAACTAGTTGAGAGTTGAAGTTCAGAATACGATTTATAATATTCACCACAACACGTTATTAAAAGTTACTAGAAATGAATACATAAGAAGAACAAATTTGTGTATCCAAGAAAATGGAGCCCATTTTGAGCAACTAATTAGTAGTTAGTTGACTTTTATTGTAAATAATTAAAATAATTTAAGATTTCATGGTTTTCCTTTCATTTAATTTATTAAGTTTGTTAGAGAGATATCATCCTTATTATTGACCCTAACGATCTACGCAATAAAAGTACAGGGTGTAATTTTTACAGATTTCAGTCGGTTCGATTCCCGGGTGTGGCAAGCGAATTTTCGAAAATATTTGATTGCAGATTTCTTTCTTTTCAAAATTAAAGGAATGTTTCCTTTTAGTATAATTTTCTATCTACAGTATTAAGAGTACTTTCCCTCCAGGTGGCATTACAAAATTCCACCCTGTATACCTACATATACTTACATAAACTACTTATATACATAGGGACTCAGGTATACGTTCAGTGACAACATAATATCTATATTTTATAAAGGGAAACAAGGGTGTGGTCAGTGACAGCAGGACAAATAGTGCAAGTAAGCATTATTTATTGAAGGAAGCATCTCAAATCGATAACTAATGTTGGATTGGTTGACAAACGAGGCCTAGATCACGAGATCCCCGTGGGAAAAACCTCGAATTACATAAAATTCACCTATTTTCTTCGGTTCCTTAAATGATTGCGAAAAAAATTTACGATAAAAAATCATGAAAGTACTCTGTTTTGCACCTAATTTGGTCGAGATCTCAGGAATCCTGCGGTCTGTAGAAAAGATTTTTGTTTTCATTCGTAGATTATTACTAATTCTTTGGTTCCTTAATACAGTTTCTTCATTATGTTGTATAGCTTTCTTGTAAATAAGCAAAAACATCATATTTGCGCCTACCCCTTTCCAAATACGTATAATCCGTCCCGCTCCTACGAACGCGAAATCCTATGCCCATCCTTTCCACAAAATGGCGCGCAATGCCCTCATAAGTACGGACGGTTTGCTTACAATCTTTCTGCATCGAGTTTCGCTAATACTCTCTAAGTATGTGTGCTCAGTCTACTCATGGTATAATGAAATTTCTTCTTTGACATTGCGTCCACTGCCGAACATGCCAAACAAGGGGGTTTTGTTTGTTTCTCAGCGGGCGGATTGGTGATCGCAGTGGAGGTGTTAAAAATACAGAGAAGGTAGCTGGGGCTCTTTCTTTGTGAGGTATCCTAAGTTAGATCTTACGACATCCACGGGCAGAGTTAAAAAGGGCGGTTCTTACGCTAAGACCGCCACGGCTTTCAGTGTTTTATATGACTTAGTTACGTCTAATTTGGATTAATACGCAAAACCGCACGGCAGTGCAGTGCTCTGTTTTCCGCATACCAAGTGTGGTCCGATGTTCATACTGAACGCTCCGGACTCGATTAGCTTGCTCTGTCACTCCGGAAGCTCGCTCTCTTTCTCACAGCCATTCATAATGTAAGTTGTGTCTCTTACGGAATTAAACAGTATTTAATTAGTTAGTGTTTTCCTAAAGATGTAACACCAAGTACCAAACAATAGGTACTTACATCATTAAATAAATAATGCTGGACAATTCACACAGCATCATCTAGCCCCAACATAAGCAGAGCTTGTGTTATGGTCATTATATAACTGATATTTACACTAATATTATAAAGCGGATTTTTTTGCATGTTTGTAACAAATAAACTCAAAAACTACTGGACCAATTTCAAAAATTCTTTCACATGGTGGTGGTAGAATTATATGTTATCCTTGAGTAACATAGACTATATTTATATGTTTTAAAAATAAATGTCCACCCGTGCGAAGCCGGGACGGGCCGCTAGTACTTAATACAATACATTTCATAATTACGAATCTTTGCTAAAAGAAACTTATCTCCTGCAGTTTTGGAGTCAATCGACATAATGTTGATTTTAGTAAAAAATCTCTTAATGTCGATAGACAATAGACAAAACGACAAATGATTCGTAGATTGTTGTAGTAGTGTTCATAACAAATGGCTTACAATGTGCCCAAAACTTCACATCTGTTATCTAAATTACTTGTAGAACTTAAAGAATAGTAAAACCCCGATTTTTATTTTTCGACCGTCACTACCTTAAATTCAACGATTCTACAAAGTCAAGATATTATTTCATTAATAATTAATTTGAGACAATAGCGCATTCATCGCCATTGTCGAAGTTGAGCGCACGCGCTACCTGAGGCACCGCATCCTTAGGGTCAGTTCACACCGAGACGCGACGCGGCGCGACGCTGCGCGACGCTGCGCGCACATTTTTCACAGAGCGACTCAGAATATACTTTATTCACTACACGAAAAGATACACATTACATTGTGAGAATTCAGATTACGTTGCACCACGCAGCACTGCGCCTCGAGGTGCCTCGCGGCGTAGCGCGACGTATCGTGACGCAGCGGTGCATCGCCGGTACGCGCGGCGTGCAAGAGCGGTGCTGCGTCTCACGGTGCCGCGCGACGCCGCGAGGCGCAGCCTGAGGCCGCTGTGGCGACTTCTCTACTATTTCCGTTCAGACTTCGTTTAGAATTGATGCAGTTCGGTCGAGTGCTCGATTGAAAATATAATGATAGACTGGGATCTTGTTATAATCGGACTTCTTGCAGAAGATGAAGAGGAAGAAGTTTACAAAAATAAAATGTTTTGACGATACATTATACAAACACTCGTAGCGCTGCACAAAAAAAATTAACTTCTCCTCGATCTCCATAATGCACGCACCCGCCAAATATACGTCGTTCTCGTGCGCTTGCCAGTGGTAGACTGCGGGAGGGCGCGGGCGGGGCCGCGCGGCGCCCGCGGCTAGTAGATACGTTCCGCTGCGCCTCGCGGCATCTCGCTGCGCAGCGAGACGTCGTCCTGCTACGATTTTAAGATGCGCCTCGCGACGTTGCGATGCGTCTCGCGACGACGCGCGGCGTAGCGCGAAATCATTGGCCTCTTTGAGTATCGTCGCGTCGCGTCGCGTCTCGGTGTGAATTGACCCTTATTCATTAGCATTCACGTAACTACGCTTCATTTGCACGGGCGCCGGCCGCGGGGCGTTATCCTTGCTACTTATTTAGTTTTATGATCATGTTCTATTAGGTATGCTGTAGGTACCTTACCTATTGATTGACCGATGATCTACGATCTTGTTCCTTATTAGAATTGGATTTACTACTAGGTACCTTTTATAAATCAGAACCTATCTGTGCCCAGGCCACCAATTCTCCTAGACCGATCTCTACATTAAGACAATGATATCGCCGAAAAATCTCCACACTAGACCTTTGGTTCATGCCATTACTTCAGCAAAATCATTGTCATAGAACAGAGATTGGTTTAGCAGAATTGGGCCCCTGAGCAGGAACTACTACGCTATCAAAAAGTTACGCTTGCGAGGCGAAGATTAGGCAATTGTCTGAGTATCTACTCGATCTCGGAATAGCGATGCGATACCCTAAATGACGTGGTAGTAGCCATCGTCTCGCAAAAATAATGCTTCAATAGATTTGTAATTTGTCTCCTATGTGAATTGTAAGGTACCGGATGTTTCTCATCAGATGTTAATAAAAAAAATCACTAAAGTTCTGTTCTCTTTACCTCCAGGCAAACTCAAGAATCAAGCTGATCAGGCGAGTAGACAACGAGTGGCTTTTCGGCCGGCTGAAAAACGGTACAGAGGGGACATTCCCGTCAAATTACATCGATGTGAAGGTTCCCCTCCCCAACGAGAAGCTTCCTTCCCCTCCTGTCTTGACCACAGCAGTCGCTCTCTACGACTTCTCAGCGGAACAATTAGGAGACCTGAGGTTCCGGGCGGGAGACATGATAACAGTGCTATACAAACTTAACGATGAATGGTACTTTGGAGAGTGCAACGGTTCAAAGGGACAGTTCCCTATCAATTATGTTCAAATGAGCTGAACACGCGGCCTGTGTTGTGTTACAGACTTTATGTTCGAGTAGTAAAGATCGAATTTGTTTGTGCTATCGCTATCGTCGTGTTATGAAATCGTCGTGTTGAAATTACGGTGTGGTAGACTACGGGAAGACTGATGTTGATGAAATTCTGGTGTAACAAGTGAAAAGTGATGTCTCCGGTGCAATAAATAAATAATTCATAATATAATACTTTTAATCAATGTATGTAGATATTGTAGATGGACAAGATTGTTCGAATTTATAATGAAATCAGCATCCTGCCCCTAGAAAATCAAATGTTATTTGTAGCCATTGTTTTGTACAATTTACAAACTGAATCATTTGCGTATTCGCACTAATGTTGCCATAATAACGTAAGTGCTTTTCTTACAAACTTGGCTTGGTGTAAATCTTTTATGTAATTAATATTATTATGCTATAAACGACTGAATGTAAATATTAGAGCTTCTATGAACGTCCCTTAATATTTTAAGTATTCATATTATTGCATTTTAGTTTAATCATGGTTGTGCAAGTCTCGATGCGATCTGAATCTTAGTTAATTTCATGTTATTATTATTCAATTTATATTTTTTATACCAGCATACTTTTTACATAAAATATGATCCAAAGTATTTTTGCGTCATAATTTACGTCGTAGTTGATATACAAGCATCAAGTAAACAATGATAAAAATTCGTTTGACCGATATTATCAGAAAATGTAAGCTTTTAACTTATCATCCTAATAGATAATTTGACAGAAGCCATTAACTTCTAGCGGTCGCTTGAAACGCGATCTTGAATATGTATATCTTAATTACGCAGTAGAAATAAATGGTGACGAAACAAGTACTTAGCTTTGTATTTAGTCCATTGTTAGCTAAACTTCTAAAATTGTCCTATTTCGGTGTATTAGAAAAGAACACCTTTTTCTGCATTCTATTTCTCGGAATGCAGAAAAAGGTAAGACACCTCTTTCTGCATTCTATTTCTAGGATGCAGAAAAAGATGAGACCTCTTTCTGTATTTTATTTCTAAGAATGCAGAAAAAAGTTTCGTTTGTTGGGATATTCAAGTCTTTATTTTTTGTTAAATAAATAGATGTTGTAACATGTCCAGCACTGTTTGTGTCATAATCATTTATAAGTGTTACTAAGGGACCATAATTATAAGTGCCTTGTATATTTAGTTAGTATCTGTATATTATGAACTTATTTAAAAAATAAAATAAAATCGTATTACTAAAACTTAAATAATCTTTCATTTTAGCTATGTAAATGATAAGAGCAAATAAATCGACCTTTAGGGGAGGCCTATGTCCAGAGCAAATAAATCGACCTTTAGGGTAGGCCTATGTCCAGCAGTGGACGTCCATCGGCTGATATGATGATGATGAAGAGCCATTATAGTGCTTATCAGTTGAGGCCCATCTACAGAAGTGGACTAGTATAGGTTGATGTGTGGTGGGTGTTATGTGCGCAAAAATTTAGGGTGTTGGATTTTATACGAAAAGATAAGGTAAAATCACATAGCAGTGAAGTTTATTTGAACAAAAATAATATTCTGTAATTTCTTAAAATATTTACAAATTCTTACATAGAACTTAGTGTCAACATTACCCTGTTCACTTTTCAACCGTTGTTGTATTCTAATCGGTAAACTAAAATGTTGTGGCAAGAACATTCCGAACAATTAATATATGTCGTTAGAAGAGATAGGGAAAATACCCCATTCTGTTTCCTCAATCACAACTTGTTGAAAAGAGAAAAGAGGGGATTCTAATGCCAATCATCCACTACTATGTCGCAAGCACTCCTTTGAAATCACCAAGAGGGCCCGAAAACGAACAACGAATTTGACATGCCTACGTACTAGGCCCGTACTCGTCCGATTCGTTTTCATGCAAAGGCTAATCTTATGTAAGCGACATAAGAGTTGGTTTTGCCCGACAACAAAACTTCGATTTTTCGTTTCCGAGTTTCCCCTGGAAAGTTCTTCAGTCGTATCATTGCCCAGAGTAGGGGCCTAGATAACTGAAATGACTCTCTGGCTGGCGACACCGCATTGGACGGTGGGCGTTATAAAGACTATCAATATATCTTTAAACAAGCTAATTCTTCTAATACCACAGTCCCTTAGGCACAATATTCTTCTAGCACATTTGTTAAGATAGCCAGCGCCTCTACAAGTGTCCAAGGTGAGTCGAGAAAAGCCTCACACTGACTGACCGAGCAGCCTGCTGCAAGGCAGCTATTACTACATTGTTCTACACAAGATTGTTTTGAAAATACTAAAAATCCACTTTCAATTCCTTTAGATTACACTGACACCGAGTTTAGATTTACACTGTCTTTAAGGTTTTGTGGGACAAATAGTAATCCCTCGGGAATAATCTTTTACAGGATTACTCCGGGATCAATTCTCTATACAAAAATAAAAGAATCATCAAAATCGGACCACCAAGGACACGACAAATATAAAACCTTCTGTTTTTTTGGAAATTGGTCAAAAAACTAACAATGGACAGCACTTGATTTCTTTTCTATTTCCATCTGCACCACGTGCAGCTTAATAATGTTGCTTTTGTAGCAAGTCCTGCGAGGGACACGGGAGGCAGCTTTGTCAGTCGGTACTCGGCTTTATGTTGAACGCACACCTGTCCACGCCGCACTCGCCGCAATCATCGAATTTTATGCATCTTTTCATGAAACTAGTTTTGCGTTGCTCGCGCGCATTGTTTCTATGGAAACGTTTTTTTCCCATGAACTGATTTATGGGATAAAAGTAGCCTACGTTTGATTCCAGGATTAGAATTACCTGTATGCAAAATTTCAGCCTGATCAGTTCAGTAGTGTTGGCGTGAAGAGGTAACAAACATCCAAACTTTCGCATTTATAATATTAGTGTGATGTAATGTGATAGTATGCAACATCATCTCTGTAAAATCCTGTAAGGATATGGATTCCATCAAAAAATTCGGCGCGTGCGCAGCGTGCAGTGCGGGCAGCGCGGATGATGTCATCCGTTTTCATTCTGCCCGTCACTTAGGGCGATTGTGCACTACAAGGAATTTTACTGTCCGGCAGTCCGATTTTTTACGGTCCGAAGTGGCATGAAAAAAACGGATGATTGGCTTGTGCACTTGTCCGTCTTTACTCGGATGATACGCCTCAGTTTAGCTCCGTCTTTTCAGTCTCTTTTCAGTTCTCCGTCAGTTAAACTACTACTAGTAAAAAACCGTTCCGGAATGGGGAAAAGTAAAATATCGGACGGTAACATTACGTATAGTGCACAAACTAGTATATACATTATATGGCGTGCCATATCGGCCCGTAAAAAATCGGACTGCCGGACAGTAAAATTCCTTGTACTGCACAATCGCCCATACAGTTCTATACAGCGTACGATGGGGACAAGTGCGCGAGCCCATGAGGACATTCGATGACTGCGGCGCGGACAGGTGCGCGTTCACCTTTAGACAACACTTGTGGCGTAGTGGCTTCGTATCTACAAACTATTGCAACATTCAGGTACATAACATACATAGCGATAAATAAATACTACTGTTGGACGTCGAATTTACAATACCATTCCTAGTTAAGTATCTTATCTGGATAATTATCTTCTCAAAGAACGATAGAACAATTACGTTTTATTAGGATCCATTGAAAATTCTTATGTAGCTGAGCAACCAATGAAAATAATAAATTTCTGTTTCGACCAACACTTGGGTACAAAAATGATTTTAATAACTTTATTTCTTCAGACTTACAAAATAAGCACTTAGACAAGTCACATTTTTATAGGTACTATAAACTATTATCAAATAAGATGATTTTCTGATTGACAAATTTTAATATCCTTTAACATCGAATACCCACTTTTTTCTGTTTTTATTTTGAAATTTTCATATTTTGACATGCATCTGTTGTAATTTTATTTTGAATTGACTCTATATTGACATATTTTGTACTAATGTGATACTTTTTATTTGATGTAGGTATTAAGTAGGTACTATTAACTATTATCTACACAACAATGTTGTAAGACAGACCATGGCAGACTAGAGATACAAATATAATATGATATATAAGACCAATGTAATGTTACCACCTATTATAGTTAGACAACAATTCTCTTCACTTAAATTTTTTGTTCACTAGTGGAAGAAGCGGAAAAGAAACACCCCCATTCGATTTCTTTGAAGCAAGAGTTGTAACTTTTAGTTGCTTTGAGATTTTCTTATTTGATATAGGGTTGTTCAGCTATTTAAGAATTTTTCAACCACTTTCCAGTTCAGCTCAGAATTGAGCTTGTTCAAAGAATTTATGAAAATATTAAAATTGTTTCAACAAGTGAGATGAATGAGCTATGTGGATGTGTTCCTGTCTTGATCCTCGATTAAAATTGTATAGTTAAAATAGAAATTTTCAGTTAAAATTATTGAGCTATAAAATAAAATTTACAGGTTTATAACAAACTAAGTACTGGTTAAGTCTTTCACAAGAACAAAAAGGATACAAAATATATAAAATTTTACGTGGAGATTTGTAATTTCCAAATCATTTACGTGGAAATGACAAATATTCTTCAAAAATGATAAAACAACATAAAGTTGCTATCCGAAGTAATGTTTCCGAAATAAAAATTACAAACTACGAGCTCAATTACCAACTATGCTCCTACTAATTCAATAACAACATTTTTTCATACTTTTTTCTTAACCAATATATCTTTAGGTACCAGAGACTTTGGAGAGCCTATTTGAATTCTCCAAACACGCAATTACGTGTTTTGTTTCGGCCAATTGGTACACCGAGTTAGAGTACAAATTCACACATTTGATTTTTAAAACAAATTCTCCGAGCGTCT
The DNA here is from genome assembly GCA_963564075.1 of Eupithecia subfuscata. Taxonomy (NCBI): domain Eukaryota; kingdom Metazoa; phylum Arthropoda; class Insecta; order Lepidoptera; family Geometridae; genus Eupithecia; species Eupithecia subfuscata. The sequence goes on along the minus strand of OY751116.1, from coordinate 1,213,157 downwards.
GGTCAAAGCGACGCGTGACCCGAGAGCTGGTTAGTATCTGGCGCAGTGCATCAGCATTGCCTTACAGCGTGGCAATGCAGAAAGGCAGCGTCTTGGGGATGCGACTGGTATATGGATCAGTTGATCTATCAGCTATTTGCAACAGCAGTTAGCTCAATTGTTTCTATTGTAAATACTAGTTCTAATTTGTTTCTAATAATTGATTCTAATTTTCTTTATAAATAGAGATTTACACAAAAAAGAAATGTAACACGCAATTGCGTATTTTGGAGAGTTACAATAGGGCTCCTGGTACTAATTTAGCTTTTCTCTGCTTTTGTATCTACTGTAGAATGTTTGACTGTTCATCCTACACTTTACTAACTGCGAAGACACATAGTGATACGATTTTTGGGTGTTGATGACAGTTCGGACTATTAACAAAGGAAACTTAGAAATTATGATCATCACCCACATGTATGGGTTATAGGTAATTTACTGACACTACGTCAGCGGCGTCTTCGCAAACGTGTTCGTGATGATGGGCAGAACCTGCAGTTCACACAGCGTCAGTGGATTACCACTAACCCTGTATAGACAGACGTATATTAATTTAGCTACAGATAATTATGTCGTAATATTTTTCATATTGTATTAAGGACTCACAAGCCAACGAACCGCCGACAAGTTGACAAAACACTGTCGGCTGCCCCAACACACTGAAGTGCCGCACCAACCCGCCGGACCGAGTCGCCGACTTTGTTAAGTTATAGTCTCATAGAAAAAATATAAATTCGGCCATAAAAAACTTTGCTAAAGCCAAGTTCACTTAGGCTAGCTGAAGTCAGGTACCTAACCATGTTTAGACGGACCCATTTTAAGTTAAGTTAGTTACAGGAACAATTTGAATATTCAGAAGATATATATGTGCTTCATGCTTTGAAGATATGACTGGTCAATTTTAGCACTCATTCCAATAATGGATGCAGCAAGCACAATACAACTACGCGTTTATCAACTTGATAACAAAAACATACTTCCCATCCAACATACATTAACCGTTACAATAACCATTCTGCTAACTAAACAATATAGTATACAAGGTGTTAGTCAAATGGTGCATCATACTGAAGCAGATCAATCACCTGCTACTACAGATTATTGTAAAAACGCCATGCATTTAATTTAATTGTACCCATTTGATTATCTATTTTTTATGTATATAATCCCGATATCACTTTAACCTCTCGCTATCCGAGAGGAGTAAATGAAAAACAGCGCTGCTTGCATATTAATGCATTACAGCAATATGCTGAATTTACTCCTTTTGCCTTAGTCTATCAGTTTTAATTAAATAGTAAAAGCATAGTTTTATGTTGTGTATTTTCTGCAATAAGGCAATAAATGATCTTCTATTCTATTCTATTCAGATACCAAGCCAAGCCGCAAACGAGTTTGGGATGGCTTAAAACACTAATAAGGCATTGCTTGTAAGGAAGTTAAAAATCTGCAAAAAAAAAAATCGTTTGCGGCTTGGTTATTCACTAAATATTAATATATGTTAGCTGGTGAATGACCTTCAGTATGGTGCACTAATTTGACTAACACTTTACATATATAAGTATCTATGTACAGTTAATACCTTGCAACAAGCAGTTTAAAACTTCTATAACATCGAAAGCAACATTTTATCCAATAATTAATATTAATATTTACAAAACTTTCCTTTGACAATTAGTTAAAATTAAAAGGCGCTCTTGAAAATCGAAGAGAAAAACCTCTTTCTAGGTTAAGCTTATTTTTATTTAAAATAGTGAGACTGCATTTTAGGATCTTCCTGTTGTCCCTTATTATCTCTCGTTTAATGCACTGATACTTTATCAGTAACTAGGTTCTTCTCGCGGCTTTACTCAGGCGAAATCGGATAAAACTGTAGTCGAAGGTAACTGTAGTCACCTCATACACAAACAAATTATACCTCTATAATATAAAGTGTCGACAAGAAACAGAAATACTGCAGAAAACAGCAAGGTCCTAGATTATTATGTACAAGCACTGATTAGATTGACCTATGTCATAATATTTCCCTTATGCTTAAGTGTTCACTCGCACTTTCACTCATGTTGACTTGGTTCATCCACTGGACCTAATCAGGCCTGTAGATCGGTATCTTCGGTATGAATTCCACGAGGAGTACATACTCCATCATGGATGAAGAGTCGCAGTGCTGCTTCGTCAGCCGCCAGCGGAGCCCTAGCTTGTTGTACAAACGACTGTTCTCCCACTCTAGGAGTTTGTTCAGAGAGTGTTGAGTCTGGAATTGAGGAAAAATATGTGTTAGATAGAAGTGTTTAGAAGGTGCAGACGCATAGTACCAGAAACGGAAATTACCAGGACTAGAATTTTTTACGTAATTTACCTGCTACGTAAATTACCTGAATTCCATCACGCAAATGGCCAGGATGCTAAACTTACGCAAAATACCTGATAATTAAATTACCTTATACGTGAAGGACCAGAATTTGTAGGCGACCCACCCCCGCGAAGCGGGGGGGGGGGGGGTTTCTCAACATTAACTTACTCCTGACGAAGCCCGCCCAACCCTCGCGAAGCGAAGGGGGGCGTGTTCGTGGCGACTCTGTGACTGAAAGGGTGTGTATATGTATAACTGCACCCAGAGTCATAACGTTATATGGGCATTATGCGTATCTGGTAATTTGCGAAACAAAATCTGGTCGTATGCGTATCTGGTAATTTGCGAAATCCATTTCTGGCCATCCGCGTATAAGGTAATTTGCGTTTCTGGTACTATGCGTCTGAACGGTTTAGAATATGTTATTATGAATTTATAGTTGAGTTTTGGAATGAATTTTTTTCCATTTAAATTGTCTAAAATCGCGAACATAATCTGCGTAGCCCAGAGAAATCGTTAGCATCCTGTTTTTGTATTTGCAAATATCCGTATGATTATTACGAATTTATATTTGATGTTTTTCCGCATAAATTGTCAAAATTCACGAACATAATCTGCGTAGCCAAGAGAAATAGTCAACCAACCCATGCTGAGGCAGAGCCATTTTGTTACTGGGTTTACACTTAATTTTAATTTAGGTTAATTATGTATTTTAGTCTAAGTGTCTGTGTAAGTTCTGTAACGAATAAATTTATATTCTATTCTATTCTATTCTATAAATCGTTATTGTCTTGTTTTGTGTGATCTGCATGAATGTGCCCCCATAAATTGGGTTTTGCCATAGTTACCACGGTCGGCCGGCGCATTGGACATCGCAGTGGAGGTGTTAAAATACATAAAAGGAAGCTGGGGCCCTTTCTCCGACAGGTTCCCTTAGTTAGTCGGCTCTTAGGATATACAGGGAATGAGTTGGACGGGTCGATTCTTTACCACGACCGCCGCGGCAGTTGTGGTGTGGTACCTACCCTTACAACGAGCTCAGCTTTAGTTATTAGGTATTATGTATTTTTCAAAAATTTTTATTTGTTTATTTATTTATTTAAACATGTACATCTATCCTAACAGGCACACCCAATGCAATAGAGTACCTATCTTATATTCTAGTCTTATTATAGTTAATATTAATTAGCAAATCCTTATATATTATAGAAAATCGACAAAACAATTAAATAAATATAAATGTCAAAGATAGATACAATAATTTATGTAGATAATAATGTCAAATTAATTTGATTACAAAGTTTAATAATTATCAAAGTAAGTTGTTAAGTATTAAGTGTTTATATTTTACTAGCTTCTGCCCCCGACTTCGCATGCGTATTTTCGGTATAATAAGTAGCCTATTATCGTAGCTATAATCTAAGTTTGGCTATGTTCTAAATGTACGTCAAATTTCATCTTGATCTGTTGTCGTTTTGGAGATCCTAGGTAACAAAAATTTCACATTTCACAAACTTTCGGTTTTTATAATATAAGTAGGATGTATGTTAGTTTTAAGGTAATCTATTACTATGGACCGTAGAATAAGTTAAATACGATCTGTAACTTTCCTATAGTCTGAAATAAATAAATTATCATTTAGCTTTTTATTCTTCGGAACATTCCTTCTTTATATTATGAATGACTAGCTTCTCCCCGCGGCTTCGCACGCGTTCTTTCTATGGAAACGTTCAAAGGTAATTTATATCCCATGGGAACTGATTTACGGGATAAAAAGTAGCCTATGATTGATTCCAGGGTTAGACTTACCTGTATGCAATATTTCAGCTTGATCCGTTCAGTAGTTTTGGCGTGAAGAGGTAACAAACATCCATCCGTCTATCCATCCAAACTTTCGCATTTATAATATTAGTGGGATTAATGATACAATTCACATACACTTTAAGCGTGTATGTGTAGTACTTTAGTTCTCAAAGTGCGGAGATAAGACTAACCACGTTTACGCAGTACTTTAGCTATTAAATAAAACATATTATCTAGGAAGGAAGTCTCGAGTGTCACGTCATTTGTTAAGTACCTATGTATTTGTGTGACGATAAAATCATTGAGAAATTGCAACAACGAAGTCAAATTTACTACCTCTGTTGTTACAACTCATAATCTCAGTAAAACAATGATTTTGTATCCGAATTCCTTAACCATCGAGATTGGCAGTATACAGGGTCATCGGTAATTAATGGAAAACCCCGCAGGCACTTGTGGGGGGGCACGGCGCGGCGGCGGCCACTCAAAAAAAAATAATATCTACAGCAGTCTAGGATTTTAAAATATTTTTTTTTGTACGAAATTTGATACATTTGTTCACATTATTGGGCACTACGGCTACAAATTCAATAATAACGAATTGATTTTCTCTGGGAATAACCGTGAATAATAGGCCTTGATGTCGCGCATTACAAAATATTTCTAGCTGCAACTGTTTGTTTTTTCAACTAAGTACCTACTTTAAAATAAAAATTATTGTTTTAGATTTTTTAATGATAAAGTTTAAGCACCTGTGGTATTAAAAACGTATGGAGATCTGGGTGGCCCACAGCTTAACACCGCCCACAGCTGCAGTGGCCAATAATGTGAACAAAGGTATCAAATTTTGTACTTAAAAAATATCTTAGGCTGCTGCAGATAGATTTTTTTTATATTTTGTCCTGAGTGGCCGCGGTGCCCCTCACAAGTACCTGCGGTTATCCATTAATTACCGGACATCCGGTATAAATTCACTGACATTATAAGATTAATATATTTAATATTTTTTGATTTAATTTCCATATTTTGTTCTGTTTATATCATAGTTTTCGGGTCTATTTTGCATCTCGAAGTAGCCGGTGCTTATATGAAACTAATTTTAAGCATGCCTTTAAAAACCCATTTTTCATGTAATAAAGTGATTTTGATTATGAAGTATTTTGTGCTGAGACTAGACGTGTGCGCCGACGTTAAAATGATCGGCGGCGGGCGCCGGCCTGAAATCGGCGGCGGCGGCGTGATTTCGGCGTGAAATCGGCGCGTAGGTATGAGTAATAAATAAATAATGCTGGACAATTCACACAGCATTATCTAGCCCCAAGCTAAGCAGAGCTTGCTTGTCATATACGAGTACATTAGGAGGTGCATTTCGAAACTTCGAAGTTTCGTAAATTCGAAGTTCATAGCCTTTTTTGGCCATTTTTTAAGTTCGTTTTTGGTGGCCACAAATTCGAACTTTCTAATTTTTAAGGCACCTTACGCAGTTGCGGAACGCACGCGTGCTATGAAGGGTGAAATGCGACCAGTGTTGAAGCTGAGAGAGCTTTCTCAGCGGCTGGCAACATTGGTAACCGCCTGAGGAGCTCTCTCAGCGGCAAAACGCTGGATGCCCTAACTTTTTTAGGAGTTTATTATCAACTAACGTAAAATGTAATTCATTTAATTAAGTAAATGGGAGTCAGAACATTGGTTGCAAGCATTCATATAACACTGGTACTTTATTGGATCCCGTAACTTTCCGTATCGCAACAAGTCTTCGGTTGGGTGCAAGATGTTGCGCGCCTCATCAATGCCAATGCCAGTGCGGTATTGCTGTCGAACAGCTTGATCATCACGGATTATCGTGTACTAGGGCCGCCGGTCGGATATCTCGCCATGCCAGCTGGCGGCATCATCCGGCGAGTCTTTGTCATCGCTAACGTACCAGCTATTCTCAAACCGAATGGTCTGTTGCGTGACGATGGTAAGAGGTCCGACGGTATGACACTAATCCCATGGGAGTTGGGGAGGCCCATCGTGTGGGACGCTACATGCGTCGACACACTAGCGCCTTCCCATGTTCCGAGGACATCCGTGAGGGCAGGTGCGGGGGAAGATTTTGCCGAGGATCTCAAGAGGCGCAAACATGCAAGTCTCGACAGAGCCTACACATTTGCTCCCCTTGGAGTCGAGACCTCTGGTTCTTCGGGTTTCTTAAGAATTATCTGAGCATTGAGTCGAAGCGAACGTGACCCGAGAGCTGGTGAGTATCTGGCGCAGCGCATCAGCATATGCATACAGCGGGGCAATGCAGCCAGCCTCTTAGGGACGCTTCCGACTGGTATTGATATGGATCATTTGAGCTACCTCTAGGCCAAGCACGGAGATTATTATCTAAGGTAGAATAGACATTATCGACATCGCATCGTCATACATTGCGTACATTATAGAAGTAAAAGGATTGACTTTCAAACAATTTACGCATTCGTTGACAAAGTGACGTAATTTTTCTCTATTCTACCATAGACAACAATCCCCGTGCCCTGCTGTAGATTGTTTGCAACAGTCTGTAGTTAGCTCATTTGTTTCAATTGTAATTATCATGATCTGTGATAATAACAACAACGTAAAATTAAAGAAGTAGGTTAACCAGTTCTCTGCCAGGCTTCAGCGATACGACTCGGACAGGCGCTCGTTGCATACGTGCAGTGCAAGCGCGTCGGTGACACTTAATGTGGTACGTAATCAAAGTATTTTCGTATGTTTCGGATTAGGTAAATCACTTTTCCGATTCTAACTCTATGTGTCAGGAGTCTAGGGTCAGGAGAATAAAAGTTTCATTTTCAGTCTTAACTTCGAACTTTCGAAATTGAGCTTCCGAATTTAGAAAGCAGCAGTTTCCAAATTGAATTTTTTTTTAAAACCCTGACGTTTCGTATCCCTTACAGTTTTTGTGCCTTTGTGGTAACTTCGTAAGGTTTTGAAAATAATTAAATGCAATTTATGCAATATAAATTTAGTCTGAATCTTTCTAGTGGAATTGTCTTGATTTGATAAAGTTTATTTTCCTACGGTGTCCCCTCCAAGTCTATATCGGCACCTGTATCTGTCTGAATCAGCGGCGACTTTTTATACCGTTCGGTTCGCGGTGCCCTTTGACATCATGGCGCGGCGCGGTTTCTTCTTTGACTACAACTTGGTTGTAGGTAGCAGGTGTCGGACAATGTAATATAATCAATAAAATAAGGGAGTTTTCAAAGCGTCTAAAAGAATACGTTCCACGCCGATTTCACGCCGATTGGCCGATCGGCGGCGGCGGCGTGGAAAATTTGCCGGCGGCGGCGGCGGGTCGGCGCGGCGCACACGTCTAGCTGAGACGACCCCCGTGGCGCAAGTCTGCCTGCGACGCCGCGGTGGGTTCTATTCTCGCCTCGGGACAAATTTTCGTATATCTGTAAATTATAACTGTTCCGGGTGCTTTCTAAGTACCTACATGTAATATAAAATATGTGAGATGCAATTAATGTAATGTTTTAAGTATGTCGGTATACCACTCCTGTTAAAATCATGAAATTGAAAAAAAAAATTGGTTGTCTGTAAAGTCGGTTTACTGACGATAGTTGAACGTGACAACGCAGACGCATCGCTCACTCAAGTAGGAGAGAGACGGATGTCGAGCGCTCTCGCTTGCACTTCAAGCCTTACATGGAACGCCTCAGAGCGAGGTAACGCCGCATGACGAGGTAACGCCGCATGACGTCATGTTTTTTCGTGCTTGCAGACGTTGTCACGTCAAAAAAACCAATAGGTAGTAATAACCTTAATACCAGCTCTGTTTCGTTCGGAGCTAGATGCTGCTGTGTGAATTGTCCAGCATTATTATATTCATTTTTCATAAGTAATACATAAATGCACAAACTAAAAATACCATTTGCACATTGCGAATGTATTTATGCCTGCGGTAAACTGAGCGTCCGAGCGCGCCAGAAATTTGCGCCATAAATATCTTAACATCTTCACACCTATAACGTGTGATTGACGTCATGGGTGTCAAGCGTGCACTGAAAGAGGACGATTGCTTTCGGCTTTAAGGGGGTACCTACCCTCAAATTGCTTATTTTCAACTCCGTCGGACCTCCATATCTTCCAAACTACTGAATATTTGACTTTGAAATTTATATATGGTAAAATTCAGGACTTATTCTATCGATCATATGTTTCGAAAACACGATTCCATAAAATTTTCTCGATAGAAAAAAATCGCAAAGTTACCTCTAATTTTTTACTAAAACCCTAATTTCTCAATAAATACAGATGATACGATCTTGACATTAAGCATAGTAATTGAGCTAAGTATAAAGAAAATTTTATATGTTGCCTTTTTTTCAATTAACTATTCTAATGTTTGTGGGGAGCAAATAACTACTAAAAACTTGATTTTTGGGCTTACGCCGCTTTGCTCTGTCCCGTTCCTGTGAACGTGAAATCCTATGCCTATCCTCTTCACACAATAACGAGGTAGGGTACCGCCTTAAAGCTCAACACCGCTACCTTACAGCACAGAATATTGCGTTCAATATTATTAGTAGTGCATAATAGTGCATACAAAATATTATTATTATTATTATTGCTATAAAACATTGCACAAACTAACAAGTTATATTTTGACTAGCTTCTGCCCGCGGCTTCGCACACGTATTTTTGATATAATAAGTCTATTATCTAAGTTAGGCTTTGCTACGTACGCCAAATTTCATCTTGATCTGCTCAGCAGATTTGGAGATCCTAGGTAACAAAAATTCAGATTTCACAAACTTTCAGCTTTATAATACTGGTAGGATACATTTTACAGTGATAACATTGCTTCCCACAAGCTTCGAGCGTGTGGCCAGCGAGCTGGGCACATACTCATAAAAGCGAAATTGAAGTTTCTGATTTGTTTTCGTGGAAACACTAATCTTATGCAAGCGACATGAGAGTTGGTTTTGCACGACAACGAAAACGGAACGTCGATTTTCCTTTACCGAGTAGTCCGATGCCGTTAATTTAAAATGCATGTAAATGTTAAAGCCCAAATTAGTATGCATATTTTTGCTGTGCGCTAGCGGTGCGGCTCTGATCTGCGACAACCTTAATAAATAAATTGAACATTTTTAGACGGCATCATCTGGCACCAAACCATATCTTGAGTTACTTACCAACTGATATACATAATAGCTACTAAGATACCTCCGCCCGGGGCTGTCGTAAAAGTCAACTGATGGAACCTACCAGAAAGTGTCCTTTTGAGTATTTTTTACGATTCAAAATCCTCATCTCTTTAAAACTCACGCGGATGTGTAGGAGAGACACACAAACACAAGGCATAATGACAAGCTGTACGCACCTAACTGCAGATTAGAGCTTATAAATAAAACGTCGAGTCGGATCGCGCACTAAGGGTTCCGTTTAGTTGTAAGAAGTTGTTTCTTGCCAAATATCATGATTCTAGGTCAACATGAAGTTACCCGTTTAGATATTTTGGTCGAGGGAGAGAATCAAAATTTTTTTCTTAATAAACTACAAATTTACGGTTTTCAGATTTTTCTCGTTATTCGTGCTATATGATATACTTACCCTGATTCTTACCAAATTTTATGATTCTAGGTCAACGGGGAGTACCCCATAGGTCAAGGTCCACGGCCAGAATCAAAAGTATTTTTTTTTTAAATAAACTACAAATTTACTGTTTTCGTATTTTTCCTTTATTTGTGCTATAGAGCCTTGCTTCTTGCCAAATTTCATAATTCTGGGTCTACGAGAAGTACCCTATAGGTTTTAGTCCATGGCCAGCATTATAAGTAATTTGTTTCAGTGAATAAATTACAAATTTATGGATTTTGGATTTTTCCCTTTAGGTACTTGTGCTATAAGACCTCGCTGCTCATAAAATTTCATGATTCTACGGGGGTGAGGATGAGTCTACGGGAAGTACCCTATAGGTTTTGTGTGCATGTGATTTCCTTGGAAATTTCAAAATATTCGGACATAAACAGCTGTAACTTTTGAGCGCGTTGACTTAGAAGTTTTGTTTATATCGCGGCTTCAAGAGGTTACGGATTTGAGTATTTGACGTTAATTTCAACTCGATACGTCCACGCGTTCCTGAGAAAAGAGGGTTGACAGACAGACAGACGGACAGCAAAGTGATCCTATAAATAAGGGTTCCTTTTTTCCTTTTGAGGTACGGAACCCTAAAAAGAACGCAATTATTATATTATAAGTAAATTACCCAGTAACTTAAAAGCTTTATCATATAATTTACTTAAAATGAAAATAAAATTATGGCTCATGAATGAATAATGTTTTTATGACGTCAAGGAATATTTGAATTTTAAAAGTTGACTTATCATAACATTATACAATAATTTTTTCTTAGTCTCATTTTGAATTATTTTAAATTTTATTAGATATCAGTTAATTTTAATATTATATAAAGCCTTGGTAATTTATTAATTTTACACGCCTTGACGAGGTAGAAGGTATTGGAGTGTAATTTTTGCACCTACATTCCTGCAAATAAATGATTTATGATTTAACTCCTCCACATCGACCACCAACCCGCCTGCCAAGCGTGGTGATCATGACAAAACCTCCCCTTATTTAAGGCAGGAATGTTTAACAGTGGGGAATGTTTAATGTTTACCAGCGGAACATACAAACATTTGACAAACATATTTTATAAATTTATTATATCCGACGAATTATTCTTATTTAATTTTTCAGTCATGTCTGTCTGTTTTTTTACCTTTGTACCCTAGGGTGTTTCCTTTAACAAAATACCTATGTGTGTTATTGTTAAAATAGTACTTAAATATAGAATGTAACGGCATAAAGTGTAACATCAAGTGTACCTACGATGGGATAAATAAATACAAATACAAATTTGTCCCGCGGCGGGAATCGAACCCGCAACATTCTGCACCGCAGGCGGATCTTGGCCCACTACGCCACAGAGGTCAACATCGTTGACTTTCACTTAGAACTGTTTCATATAATGCGTGTCCTTTAGAAACTGATTTGTTCCACGCAACAAGTGTGCAAAATGTGCATGTACAATATGTATAGTATTTTGTACTTTGGATCTATTTATTTTATACACAGCTTATCTTGGTTCAAAGTTATAAAATTATATCTACGCCTTCTGAGTTAATATCAGTTACATCTTTACAAATGACTTGTTTTGTGTCCTGCAGGGGTATTTTGATTCGTCGGAAAGGCCGTCGGATTCGATATCGGAAACTTTTTACGAAGAAAAACCATCACCAAAACGAATCAAAATACCGCTCTGCTGTTTTACGAATTTTGCTCAATCCAAGATGTTTAACGTAAGGGCGATTGGGCACTACAAGGAATTTTACTGTCCGAACATCCGATTTTTTACGGTCCGAAGTGGCATGAAAAAAACGGATGATTGGCTTGTGCACTTGTCCGTCTTTACTCGGATGATACGCCTCAGTTTAGCTCCATCTTTTCAGTCTCTTTTCAGTTCTCCGTCAGTTAAACTACACGCCACGCACGCGAAATTACATTACCTTCCGGAATGGGGAGAAGTAAAATATCGGACGGTAAAATTACGTATAGTGCACAAACTAGTATATACATTATATGGCGTGCCTAGGGTTGCCACCCGTACTATATAATAAAGTATTGTACTATATTTCGGGCTAACGTACTATATACTTTATGAGCACAATAAAGTACGCAAAAATACTATATTTGGCTTTCAACTTTTTGAACAAATCCAATTATCTTTTGATAAAATAACCGGGCTAAGTGCTGACAATACTAATGCCAATTTTGGAATCAACCATTCTTTATTTACAAATACATATTAGATTTATGATCAAGGGAAATTGTCATGCTCATATAGTGCATAATTGCATGAAACATGATATTGAGAATGTTATTCTCAAAATTTACGCCCATTTTTCACATTCAGCTGTTCGGAGGGAAGAATTTAAAAAAATAGAATCAGTTGATGGACATTTTCATGAACTCAAGCGCCATGTAGGAACTAGATAGCTCTCTCTGTTGCCATGTGTTGATACAATACTGATTAATTGGAATGCCATAAAATGTTATTTTCTCAGAAGAAGACTGCCCGATAGTTTTAAAAAACCTGTTATTGCTGAACAATGGCGATAATAACTATGACTTAATTTAAATTTATTTACAATTTTGCCGCCACATTTTGACTGTCTTCAATAAAACGGTTAAATTATTAGAAGGGAATACAATAACAGTTTTGGATGTATACAGTGTTATGAATAACTTCAAAAACGATTTAACCAAACGAAAAGAAGATCTCTTCATTGGATATGAAACATGTAAAAAATTAAAAGAAATTGATCTTTCTGCACCGGAAGTATGTAATAAAATTAATAGAAATTTCACATTATTTCTGGAAAAGGCCTTAGCATACTTGGATAAATGGTTTGATTACAGTGAGACCAATTGGCTCTATCCATTAAGTAATATAAATTTAAAAGACAGTGTTAAATATGATAATTTTGTTCATATAGTTGAAAATTTAAAACTGCAGAAACTAAATGTAAACATGAATAACCTATAATTATGAAGAAATAAATTCTGTAAATGAGATACTTGCACATTTCAGAAACTGTAACGAATTTTCTATATTGTCAACGTCACAGAAATGGCAAAAAATACTTAGTACTAATCGATGGTACTAATGAGTTTACCAATGTGTATAAAATTGTCTCATTTTTACTTTCCGTTCCTGCCACTTCAGCATTTACAGAGCGAGTATTTTCTCTGATGAATGCCGAACAGATTGCTCAGATGCTTTGAAAGTATTCAGCACTGATAAATATTAGCTAAATACATATTGCAAAAAGCAATAAAAAATATGTATATAAAAAAAAAAAATGCTGGACAATTCACACAGCATTATCTAGCCCCAAGCTAAGCAGAGCTTGTGTTATGGGTACTAGATAACTGATATACATAATACAATAGACTACATAGATAGATACTTTTTATTTTAAATAGAAAAACATCCAGACCCCCTGAACAAATATCTGCAGATCGTACAAACATTTGTCCCGAGGCGGGAATCGAACCCGCAACCTCCTGCGTTGCAGGCGGACCTTCGCCCGCTGCGCCACAGAGGTCGTCGGTATATAAAAAAGTTAGTAAATAGTACTATATATTTACATGCTGTCCTTTTTTTTTTACCCCTTGCAAGGTAAATGTACTCTATTTGCTCAAAAAAAAGGTGGCAACCCTAGGCGTGCCATATCGGACCGTAAAAAATCGGACTGCCGGACAGTAAAATTCCTTGTAGTGCACAATCGCCCTTAAGGGGGTACCTACCCTCAAATTGCTTATTTTCAACTCCGTCGGACCTCCATATCTTCCAAACTACTGAATATTTAACTTTGAAATTTATATATGGTAAAGTTCAGGACTTATTCTATCGATCATATGTTTCGAAAACACGATTCCATAAAATTTTCTCGATAGAAAAAAATCGCAAATTTACCTCTAATTTTTTACTAAAACCCTAATTTCTCAATAAATACAGATGATACGATCTTGAGATTAAGCATAGTAATTGAGCTAAGTATAAAGAACATTTTATATGTTGCCTTTTTTTCAATTAACTATTCTATGTTTGTGGGAAGCAAATAACTACTAAAAACTTGATTTTTGGGCTTACGCCGCCGCTTTGTCCCGCTCCTGTGAACGCGAAATCCTATGCCTATCCTCTTCACACAATAACGAGGTAGGGTACCGCCTTAAGGTTTGCCATCATCTGAATTTTGGGTCGAGGCGCGTCCATCAGAATTATGTATAATATGTCTTCAGTCCATTAAATGAATTCAGGTTATGACTCGTATAACAAGTTGTCTCACAACTGACGAAGAAATATTTCCTCTCAGTACACAGCCCTAAGTTCGGTTAGTTGATTGAAATAACAATGTACTCTCATCGAATTATCAGCCATGACACGGAATTCACGGGACATATGCATGATGAATTGTTGGAATTAGTGCGGCCTCACATAACACTTCAAGATACCGACACGTCGACCTCTGTGGCGCAGCGGGCGAAGGTCCGCTTGCGACGCAGGAGGTTGAGGGTTCGATACCCGCCTCGGGACAAATGTTTGTACAATCTGCAAATATTTGTTCAGGGTGCTCTGGATGTTTTCTATGTATGTAAATAAATAAAAGAATCTATCTATGTAGTGTATTGTATTAAGTACCTACATCAGTTGTCTAGTACCCATAACACAAGCTCTGCTTAGCTTGGGGCTAGATAATGCTGTGTGAATTGTCCAGCATTATTTATTTATGATCTCGTTGGTAGCCATACTCACCACCACTACTGATGAATAGAGTTCTGCTGTGTAATTTTTATTGGGAAAGTGTTGCTCTTTCTTCCGTTCCGTTACATCTCTCATACAATAGAAAGAACAACTTAGCCTAAAGGCTAAGTTGCTGTATCTCCATGGTCAATTAAATAAATTTGACTTTAATTTGAATCTTAAACCAGAATTAAAATGCTTAAAACGCTTAAAAAGCAGACCATATTTGAATGTCTCGAGAAAGGAACTACCATAATTTATAAAATCTATCAATACTTGACTTACCCTTTTACTAAGACAAATCACAGGCCAAAGAGAGCATCCCAAAGTGCAACAGCAACAAACACAGCCGCAGAATAGCCACTTTACATTAACTGGCAATGTCTTCTTTAGTACACTGTTAATACGGCTTATAGTTGCTTGGTACTCCTCAGGAGCTATGCGAGACTGCAGGCCCGAGGGGAAGTCGTTGTTGAATTTGTTGCTCAGACCAAAACTGGAAATAGAAATTTTAAAATTAGCAAGCACAGCATTCTCCATCTTGGCTTCACATCTACAGCCTATATACTAATCCACTGCTGGACAAAGGCTTCTAGGGGAGGCTGGGGGAGGACAAGCACCTCAATGGTTCTTCATAGAATATAATCTTGGCTTGTTACTGCATTAAATGGTAAAGAGTGGAAGGAGAAAAGGGTGGCCTTTGTCCAGCAGTGGGTCAGAAATGGTTGAGAAGGTACATGATTAACAAGCAGAGAAGTTGTGGGATACTGCTATTTTTGTCAGTTCTAGTTCGTTCAGTGCGCTGAGCGATAGATATAAGTAGGTAAAGTATAGTAATAAAGTAAATATAGTATAGTAGTCTGCTTGAAAGGCAGATCAATGTCACATTATACATATAGTGTTTACTATAAAAAATCTAAGGCTTATTTTATTACTAGCTTCTGCTCGCGGCTTTACACTCCTATTTTCAGTACAGTAATTAGCCTATTATCTAAGTCAGGATTAGCTCTAAACATATTAGTAGGATGTGTTTGCTGTCATTCAAGCCATTGTACAAGAAATTCTGCACAATTTTGGGCTAGACTTTAGGCAATGCTGTGTGAAAGGATCAGTTTTATTTATTTATTTATCAACTTACACTATAAATGGCCATAGGCATTCCATTTAAAATTATTTGCTTCATGAATGCCACAGCAAGTTTAAAATTATATCTCTATTTCATTGTATACCATTGACCTACATTTTAACTGTTACAGTAGTGTTAATACAATCATTAGCTAATGAAGCAACAAAAATACTGGCTCTATGTAGGATACAGAACTCTAGTTTATATACATACTAATTTAATTTGATATTGTAAAAAGGAAAGTTTTGCAATAGTTGTAGCCTGGAATAACAAGTCAATAAAATAAAAGAAAGGTTTGTAAAACTTTATAAGTAGAAACCTCTCTAAAGTATAGTTAGGTTCCAATACAGGTTCATTACAAAATTCAAATCAAGGATGCAAATAATGTGTCATGATATCACTACATATTCAATGGTTTTATGTATGGGGGTTCAAGATGCTGAATTGTGAATTTTGGTTTTAAAGAAAAGCTGCTAAGATTTTTTAAAATACAAAATATCAAATTCAATTGAACACAGTAAAATGTCATGAACCTGCCAACCTTCATCCCACAAAGTGTAGAGCCAAGTTACAGTGTAAAAAACTGCCAAGGAAAAATTGGAACTTTGCTCAAAGAAATACTTTGACCTTTAAACACTTGATACTTACTTCCTAAATCAATTAATAATTAATTTTTGCATGGCAAAACTATAAAAATAAGTACTTATTCAACTTTATTGGTTGTTAATTATGTTATTTACATACTTTTAGCACTTGAATGCATAAAATAAACTGTTGTTTATTGCATCTATTGGCAAACAATCTGGTAAGTATTGTAGCAATTTAGTGTCAATTTGCGTGAACACATTTACCAAAAACTGATTAGCAAATTTGGCTTCAGATCAAAACCAAATATAAAGAATCTTCATAGTCCTTGAATGCCATTGGGTAATGATGACAAAGCAGAAATGTATCAACGTTACGGGCATTACGGCGAAATTCTGTGAATACTGCGTGTTACTTTGCTTAGGCAAGCTTTGATTTCAAGTAATTGAAACAGCTGATGGTAGTATTAACGAGAGAATGTAAGAGGAAACCTTACACTGTCATATTACCAGCCCCCCGTACTACGATGGGATCTGGCACTAAAGTCACATGTGTTTCTTCTATTTCCTCCGGCTCTATCTCATCTGGGTATATTGCATCGAAATCTGCCATTTTCAAACTAAATCACTAACTAAAAAACCACTCTTTTGTATTGAGTAAACACATCACAAATCACAAAGCAAAGCAGTGTTTGTTGGACTTTCGTCTTCGAGCAAGCAAAACACGAAAAAAGAAGAAACGCAAGTCGAAAAAGTCAAAATTGACGTTTTCTCTCAATCAGTGCTGTCACATCTGACAGCAACACTAGTGCTGCCAGAAAAAAAAAATTACAACCAGTTGTCAAATGGCCGATAACATTTTCGTTTACCAAACCCCCGGTAGATGTCAGTTTCTACTATTTTTGCGGTCAATTATAAAAAATCGATTTTATATTATTGATGACTATCTTCTGCCCGCGGCTTCGCTCGCGTATTTTCCGTATAGTAAGTATCGTAGTATCTAAGTTAGGCTATGTTCTAAATGTACCTACGGCAAATTTTATCTTGATCTGTTCAGGTTCAGAAGTTTTGGAGATCATAGGTAACAAAAAATCACATTTCACAAACTTTCGGGTTTATATGTAGGTAAAAGATATTAGTAGGATACTTAGGTAGGTACTTACTAATGTCTATCTATCTATATCTTACTATATATAATTCTTCTGTGAGTGTGTATGTCACTGAACTTCTCTCAAACGACTGGACCGATTTTGATGAAATTTTTTGTGTGTGTTCAAGGGGATCTGGGAATGGTTTAGATTCACAATTTTAACGACTGGACCGATTTTGATGAATTTTTTTGTGTGTGTTCAAGGGGATCTGGGAATGGTTTAGATTCACAATTTTGTTTAATTAACGCGTGCGAAGCCGCGGGCAGAATCTAGTAGGTATATAAAAATGAAACCCGTTTTCCTTGGTCACGGCATCACGCGTGAACGGCTGGACCGATTTCGCTAATTCTTTCTTTGTTGTGTTTGTTAGGTATTGTCAGGAGAAGGTTCTTATGAAAGAAAAAATTAAGAAAGTTGGAAACATAAATTTCCACGGGGGCGAAGCCGCGGGGCGCAGCTAGTTACGAATAAAATTATACCTTGTTCGGCTTTTATCAAACAAATATTATATTATTTAGGGATTTTTACAGACTTAAGAATTCAATAAAAAGGCAGTAGGCGCCCAATTCGAATGTATGACCTTTAGGTGGCATTACAACTGCTATCACCAGCTGATAAGTGCAGCTGTGACCTAAATGCGTTCATCTTGTTCTGCAGCCACCCACGAATACGAAATCTTTTGAGATAGAGAAGGCACATTCAATTATGAGTGTACCGTTTACCTGCCTAAGGTTACCTAGTTATTGCAGGTACAATTCCCAAGTAATAGTAGTAGGTACCTAATTGGTAGGTGGTGTACCTACTACCTACCTGTTAATCTTTAACTTAGTCCTGGCTGGTATTTATGGATGGAGTGAGTGAGACGAACAGGCCCAGCTTTATCCCCTGGGGCATTCTGGTAAACGCATGAGTTCACCATCCACTGTGACAAAAGAAGTACCTAGGTATCTAGGTATGCACTAGCCAAACTCGATGTTGAATGTTTGTAAGCAAACCACGACACAAATAACTAAAGCTCACTTGCTTGACGTCGAGTTTCTGATATAGTTATAAGCAATAGATATTTATTGAAGGAAGGATTTAAAATCGATAAGTAATGTAAATTGCGTATAAAAGAACCACGGCCAAAGGCAACAGAATGAATTTTAGGTTAAGTATGATCGGTTTCTTTACAAACATTCTACATTGAGTATGGCTAGTCTAAAGAAGGTGCCAACTTTGACGACCTCCGTGGCGCGGCGGGCGAAGGTCCGCCTGCGACGCAGGAGGTTGCGGGTTCGATTCCCGCCTCGGGACAAATGTTTGTACGATCTGCAGATATTTGTTCAGGGTGTTCTGGATGTTTTCTATGTATAATAAAAAAAAATCTATCTATGTAGTGTATTGTATTAAGCATATCAGTTATCTAGTACTCATAAAAGCTCTGCTTAGCTTGGGGCTAGATAATGCTGTGTGAATTGTTCAGCATTATTTATTTATTTATTATTATTTATAACTGAGAAGGTTTTTGGTACCTACTTCAATGTTCATAACTGCTTAATTTATTTTACTCTAGTACTCGGGTTACAGAATACGAAAAAGACGAATAATTATTGCTTTTAAATCTGTGTAGGTATGAAGCGCAGTGAATTACCATGCTCTAGCTAGACTCTCTAGGTAGAAGCTCATTTGAGGCCCATCGCGTCATCCTCTAGAATTTTTCCTTCTATCTTCCATTTTACCACATCAACATTGCCCTATGCATTAGGTATGTAGGTACCTACCCAACCCGCCTTACTGCTTCGTGTATCAGCAAACATAAAAAAATTACATAGGTAGGTAGGTACATACATTGATAATTCAGCCTCGTGGACGTCAGAAATATGTTTCAATTCTATTATATACATCAACAGTAAGGAGCATTATGACCGGTATTCCGAAGGGTATAAGGGCGAATCTAATGTGTCGTTTTTCTAATTGCTGCATTCGGTGCAAGCATGCACTGCACATGCGTATAAAAGCGTCGCGTGCGCAACCCTCCGTGTTCACACCGAGCTGAGATCCAACGGTACAAACATGAAGGTATGGAATTTGATATTTTATTGCTAAACCTATAAAATTCTAATATTTGGAGTCCCATGAAAATTATAGAATCAAAAGTACCTAAATAGCGGTTAGCGCAATCACTGGGGGAAGGCTGCAGGTTCAAGTCCCTTCGAAGTCGATTTTTTTTTCTTGTACACTAGGCATATTTTAACAGAAATACCTAGGTTTACCGTCTTCGATCTCAAAAACAGGGCCAAAGATTTATCTTGAAATGTATTGCTCGCTGATTTACACCTCTAACCTAATATTATGTGGGAACAGTCAGTGATAAATATCTAATCAGATCAGACAATCTCTTACCCTATGTAGTTGTTGTCAAGCAAGAAAAGTCACACCCGTTTTCACATTAACTACACCTGGGTACTTGGTAAGAAAATAACAATCAAATACTTAATAGAAACAAATTAGAACTAGTATTTACAACTGAAACAATTGAGCTAACTGAAGACTGTTGCAAGCAATGTACAGGTAGCTCAACTGATCCATATCAATATCAGTCGGAAGCTTTCCCCAAGACGCTGGCTGCATTGCCCCGCTATATGGCAATGCGCTGCGCCAGATACTCACCAGCTCTCGGGTCACGCGTCGCTTCGACCAGATGCTCAGATATATTTTTAAATACTCGAAGAGCCTCACCTACTTAGGTACATTGCGTTTTATTTCAACAGGTCATAATCTTAGCAGCCATCCTGGTGGTAAGAGCAGCGGTCGGGGGCGTGGTCGCTCCCTATGGACTAGCCGCCCCCGTGTATGGAGGACATGGCTTAGCAGCTCCCCTACTCGCCAGGTATGCCTAAAATACCAACCTCTGTAGGTATATAGGTGACCTAGGCTGTCTCTAAAACCAATGTGTCCTACGAACTCCCACTTACGGTGCCCAGACAGACGCTCACGAAGAAGACTGTGCACACAGTGTGAGCTGCACAACGGGTTATGGAGCGAGCCATGCTCGGCATCTCACTTCAAGATCGTTTCGACACCGAAATCCATCAGAGAACGATGGATCGAAGGAACCCATCTTTGGAGAGGACGAAAATCTATGGCCCTGTCACCAGCTCTATGGTGAAGCACCATAGTGCTGGTGACAGGGCCATAGTTCTTAAGTGGAATTGGGCAGGGTGCTTGACCAGACGAGGTGATGTGATGGCCGCTCTAGTAAAACCTTGATCGAGTGTTACTAGTAATGATATTAATCATTGTAATCATTTATCCAGGGCCCCCAGGTCTGGTTGAGGAAAATATTGAGACGTGATCCCTTTTTCTAAAAGATTTGGTACAGCGCCTTTGTCGCGCGGATAGGAAACTACGCAAATCCCATCCAAAAATTAGACGTCACGTTCACGTCTCGTATTATCGTCAACCAGACTCGGGACCCTGGATAAATGATACAAATGATTATTATTATAACTAAAAGGGTAATCTTTTTATCGCGAAGGTGCTTTGTGCTTTATTTATCTCTGCCAAGCAATATAAACACAAGGTACTACGTGATAAATGACCCTTTAATAAAATCGTTAAATGTTAACAAATCGCGAAACTTTAAAAAGCTCTATAGCTATCACGCTATGCTATGTGCAAAATTACGGTTGTAGTCCAGCTGTGGAAGTCAGGAGGCAGATGATGATGACGATGCGAAAAATGCGAATTTTAATGAACAAAAAAAACGCAACATCACACATAGAGGGAAAGTTTATATGGGAAAGTTTGGATGGATATTTGTTACCTCTTCAAGCCATAACCACTGTACCGATCGAGTTGTAATTTTGCATAGATATAGCTCTAAGCCTGGAATCAAACATAGGCTACTAGAATAGTAAATAAACTTCCGAAAAAACGCGGGCAGAAACTTGTTTCTTATATCAGAGAGAAATCAAATTGAGGATTAGATAAGACATTAAGCAGAATTTAGAACTGTTTCAATTTAACACCTTCATTGCCCATTAAGCACAAAGGTTGCCAAAGGTTGTCAAATTGTTGTTCAAAGGTTGCTTGGAAGAAATCATTGTGCAACTGTTTTCGTGTTTATGTTTTTCTATTCTGTTTTTGTTCTGGTGTGCCATAAAGAGAATTTGTATTGTAACTTGTAAGCACATGGACGTGTGCTCGCGCCTGGAGCTGCGACGCGCTCCTCAGGACCGCACCGCAGAGACTTGGTAGCGAATGGGTTAAGAGGGCGCAATCAAAATCAAAATCAAATCAAAATCATTTTGTGAAAAGCATAAGCATAGGAGTCTTCTTCTTGTTATCCTCAGGCCGGCGTTAGCAGCGCCCCTAGTCGGGCACTTAGGGCACGCGGTCGCCAAGATCGCGGCTCCAGTGGACGAGTACGACCCCAACCCGCAGTACTCCTACGCCTACGACATCCAGGATGCTCTCACTGGTAAGAATCATCATCAGCGTTTACTAGTCCACCGCTGAACGTTGGTTACCCTAATAAGTGCCATAGCACCCGTCTTCAACTTGCCGCATCCAGCATCTGCCTGCAGTCATTACTAGCAGTCTGTTTGTTGAGAATCTTCGTCCACATCAGCACTGTAGGTCCACCGCTGAACATACCAACCCAAACGAGGAGGTTTTGCTATAATCACCACGTTAATTTATTTTATTTATATATTTTGGAGGATTTGTAGACTATATCATGAAGTTTAATACAACATTATAAAAAGTACACCTCAATGATCAGTTTTAAAGTTATGAATGTTATGATCGAAAATAACATAAAAAACGTCGGAGGATTATATTCTTATACCGCGAACGTCACGGCTAAGTTGCCTGTTGAGAATTCCATCTAACAAATGCGCGATTTGTAGAACATGGAGTCATGTAGGCTCCTAATCCTTTCACATTAAAACCAAAAATTAGAGAAAAATGCCCTCTGCAAGCCCTCTATCTGATTTCTCAGTACGAACTGAATTTGAATAGAGCAAAGCCCTTGTCGCCAAACAAGTAGGTACAGTAAGTGCATAAAATAATTAATACCTAGGTACCTACATGTAAATAAGCTCCAAAACACTATCGGAATGAAATGTTGCGATGAAAAATGCGTTTGAAGCACCCATCTATCTAAGAAATCTTAAGTGACTTAGTTTTTTTCTCAGTACAAAAGACTTCAACGCGTTATAACGTTAAATTGTTCCTAAGCCCGCGATGATGAAATCTGGCTGTAAATCTGTAGCTTTCTATTACGAATACCTGTGATTTGTGACGGATTTAGATCTTGTAACGTAATTAAAATTGGATATGTAACTAGGCCATTTAAAAGACACCCACCTAGCAAGATCATTTTGCATGCAATATTAATTAACCTTCTAGTGAGGCCAAATTTACTCATTGATGGTAAGTAAAGTACTTACAAACGCGGTACGGCGGTACCTATGTACAAAAGCAATCTAATTTACCTACTTTGCGAATGAGTATAGTTTTAGGAAGATATGAGCTTTTCGTGTTCTTGAGTGGAGACCACGACTCGGCAAACGTAGTGAAGGACGCCCTCCGGCCAGGTGGGAAGACGATCTGCGGAAGACTGCAGGCAGATGCTGGATGCGGCAAGCTGATGACAGGGCGCTATTGTGCCCATTAGGGGAGGCCTATCTCCAACTCAGTGGTCTTATATGGGCTGATGATGATGAGCTTTTCGTGTGCTTATGACAAATGTAGAGCAGGAGAAAGCTGTACTGTTCAGTCTTTTAAGTTTTAACCCCTCGCCTCTGTTGTGTAATGTGTTAACGTCAAAGTAATTTACACGTGTACCTAAAGACTTACGCAGCACGTAGCGTACTGCGTGGTGATCAAGTGACCAGCTTGAGATGGCGCCAAACTAATCAACCAGGTAACTGCAAAAATGTTGTGTGACGTTTTTGCAGTTACCTTATGGTACACAATGAATAGGTATTAGGTAGGCACTGTGTTTTTTCGGTGGTAGGTTTCAAACGTAATTTAGGTACGTACACTATAACAAAGTGTACAGCAAGACTCAAACAATAAAATCAAAGTCTAAAGTTAGTACGACTTATGATTTTTGGAAAATAACATCATTTCCACGGTTGTCTGGTAGAGATCGCTCTTGAGCGATAAGACCGCCACTTGTCACTTAGTTTTTAAGCTGTTTTGCTGTATTGTTTCTATCTATAAGTGCGCAATAAATAATTTTCTATCTATCTATCTTTTCTTCCAAGCATTGTCAATTTTATAACCAATCTTATTTTGTACAGGTGACTCAAAGAACCAGCAGGAGACCCGTAATGGCGACGTGGTCCAGGGCTCATACTCCCTGGTCGAGCCTGATGGCACCCGTCGTATTGTAGAGTACACCGCAGACCCCGTGAATGGATTCAACGCGGTGGTCCACAAGGAACCCCTGGGGGTCGCTAAGGTCGTCGCAGCTCCCCATGGTCTATTACACTAGTCAAAGAAATGTAGAGCTTTTTGCTGTTGGTTAAATAAGTTGAAAGGAATTAGGTTCTTTTGGAATAGAGAAAATGCTGCTGTTTTTTAGCCGGCTTCGAAAAAGGCTCCTCCTTTTTTGAAGTCTCATTTCGGCTGTATGTTTTTTTACTATTCATAAAGAATCTAATCCTGTGTAATTATTAGGTGATGTTACATATTAGAAATTCAAAATTATTTTCCTATTTAAAAAGGTTTCAAAATAATGAAGGAAACTAAGAATTTCCAGATAGTTTTCTCATGAAGAGCTGGTATATCTATCGCAATTCGGATACTTTCTCTAGTTTACTAAATTTTCTTGTCTCGTTGGGCTCATATATATTTTACACAGAGACAGTAACAATGTTTCTAAAAATGTAAAAGCTTCTAAGCAACGAGTCAAAGCTAACAGGTGGCAAAATACCTCGACTAAAAAGCCTCATGTGACTAACACACCTATTTAAGTTAGGTCCTTTCGCTTATTGCAATGTCTACCAGTTTTGAAGGTTGTCCGTAGATCATATCAATGGCAAAAAGCTAATAAGACTAGATCCGTATGAACTCGCTTACTGTGACCTGATTTCGTATTACGTTATGTTTTATTTATGCTTACTGTAGTGTTGTTAATTGTTAAAGCTGTGGATATAAATAAGAGGAATCGAATTTTTGTTTTATTTGGATCTAGCTCTTTCGTAAAACTACCTAAGTACCTACTAGGCAAACGTACTGTAGGACGCCCTCCGGCCAGGTGGGACGACGACCTGCGAAAGACAGCAGGCAGATGCTGGATCCGGCAAACTGAAGACAAAGGCACTATGGAGCTTAAGGGGAGGCCTATGTCCAGCAGTGGACTAACATAGGCTGATAGTGATGATGACTAAGTAGTCTAGTTATTACCTGCCTTTGTTTCCACGAGATGAAGGAAAGTCTAAATGATGCTCTCACTGAGAGAAGGAAAACTGCTGATGCTCCAGTTATTTTTTTGAAATACCAAATGTTGGTATTTCTAGGTTTCATCGGTTGGCTTTGACGTAAATGATATGCATGAAAACATCAACTATTAAAATGTTATTGTACGCTAAAAGAAAGTAGAGTAAATCTAAACATTACTCTTGCGCACAGACTCGGCATATTCGCACTAAAATCATATTTAAACGAAATTAAATTAATGAGGAAGACTTCTTCTATAAGTATATGGCAGAGAATATATATTGATAATACTAATGGTACCTAAAACTTTTAAATCCATCATGGTTATTAACACTAAAGTCATTTACAACGGGATAATTACCATGATTTGAGTTTTGAGCTTTCCAATATTATGTACTTATTATTTCTACACGATAAGCTAAGTTTAATTAAGTAGGTACTGAATGATTTATAAGGCTATGTATGCCACTGCTGATTCTTTCTAAATACATAAACTCAGTTGTTCGCATTACTTTAAGCACAATAAGCAATAACCTATACTATTAATAAAATATATGGGTGCATTGACGCCTTGACGATGCCTTTATGCGGGATAAAGTTTAAGGATAACAGAGTACTTACCTACTACCTAAGCCTAAGGTTGCATAAATTGGACCTGTTTCAAGAAATAATGGCGCATGTGAATGTATGTCAGCCACGCCCGGCCATTATGTGAGCGCAGCTGAGCTTAAATTAAACCTCTGTCACTCTAACATATTCTATTACCTACCTGGCTAAAACTGGCCTACTATCTTATTACCTACCCTCCCTACAGAAATACAGAATACAGTGACCTCTTCACGCCATAACGATTGAACCGATCGGGCTGAAATTTTGCATAGATGTAGCTACTTTATATCTTCTAGAACCGTTCCCATGGCATGCACGCAGAAGCCGCGGGAAGAAAGTAGTTTTAAATGTAAAATGTGTTAGAAAAAATCCCAAAAAATTTGCTATTTTTTTTTAAGCGGGCAGGTAGCCTTTATTTAACGAAAATTATACTAGTATTTACAATTGAGCTAACTGCAGACTGTTGCAAACAGTCTACAGGTAGCTCAACTAACTATTATAATTAGTTATAAGCTTTACTAGTATAACCTCATTGCAATTTTTTTTCCGCCTTTACTGTCCCACTGCTGGGCAAAAGCCTCTCTTTTCTCCTTCCACTCCTCGCGATTTAATTTTATTTAGTTACGGCTTAATTAATAAAATGGTTCGGGTGAAGGCACCAGAATTGATTCCTAGAAGCATTTCTTTTTACATGACTAGTGCATTATTTTCATCCATGTGTTATCAAATTATATTAAACTCGAATTTTAACTAGATGTCCCCACAGGCCACTAGACGAATTTGAAGTCGTTTTATAGTTTTATAAAACACGTCAAATTACTGTACATTAAAAGTCGTATAAAGTTCATGGTACATCGAGAAGTAACGAGTTGCGTGGTGCGCGTTCAAATCTTTTATAGGCGCTCATCCCCCCCCCCCCCCGGTGACGCCGTTCGTGACGTAGAGGGTCTACGAGAGTCGGACATTTATATGGATGCAGGAGACTCTAGTTCTAACAAGTTTACGCGGATTCTTATAAGTAGTAGGTGTGGTGCCGGCTTAGAATTTGCACCACCCCAACTCTTCCCGCGGGTGTAGTAAGAGGCGACTAAGGATATCCACCGGGGGCGGGCAGTAGAGCCCCCTGTACAACAATTCTACCACCGAACTGCGATCCCAATACGCATGCGCAACGTGCGGACTATGGGCACTACCCCCATGAAATGAAAGCCGAAAAGGCGCTTATCAGGGGGGGGGGGGGGGCTGCGTCCAATTCTAAGCCGGCACCACCCAGCATAAACCGTCGGTTGCAGGTTCGACAAAAAACGACTTTTCAGTAGAAGCTTTCAAAGTATTTTTTTAAATTTGTGGCTTATCTGAATTTTTTTTAGAGCTACAATTTTTTTAAATATACCATTCGAAAGATAAAAACTGCATACTCAACTTTTTTTAAGTGGATTGTCAGGAACCTGCATGCACCCGACGATGTATATCAACTGTACGACGCCTGCTTATTATCAATCAGCTTGTTCTTGTTGATTCAAAAGTCAATGTGGTATTCATTCTCTGATAGCGGCCATTCATCATCTTAATAGCCATGAGACGAAAGATGAATGGGATTGCGTATACCTTTATATTATACTGTAGGTAGGTATACTCGTGATCTTTATAATGAGACTTGCGGTGAATCACGAACGTGTGTTGCTTCCATTTGGCATCTTTATTTCTGTAGGTACCTAAAAGTGTAATTGATGTTATTTTAAGTTTTAAGGAAATTTTATTACGATTTCATTTAAAAACCTAAGATAGGTTTAGGTATACATTACATAATATGTAATGTAATAAAAAAAGTTTAGGTATACATATTATGTAATGTATACCTAAACCTATCTTAGGTTTTTACATAGTAACTACATATAAAAAATATTCTGTTGTTGATTGTATAGCTTTGTTATATGTTTAAACATAGGTATTTTATCCTAGTGATTATGTTTCATAACACTTAGAACTTATCTTTTTGCAAAAAATGTAATGGAAATTTGTACACATAAAGATCTGGACCTGGAATATCATATGGGCTACTTTTTATTCCAAAACACAAACGAAGCCGTCGCGTACAGAAGCTAAGTTATGCTAAGTTAAGTTAAACATAATAGCAAAAAACGTGATTCATCCACTTCACACTATAAGAAACTAAAGTAGGTAACTAAAATCCAAGGGCAAAACATAATTTTGCAAAGAAATTAAAAAGCTTTTAAACCTACAAGTTCAATGATCAAATCGAAATGGGCTATTAAGCAACAAATTTGCGAGGTAAGTGAATTCAAAGGCTAGAGGCAAGGAGTTAGGTTAGGTAGGTACTTAAGTACTTGGGAACAAGTGAATGCACTTCTATAAATAGAGGCGGTGGCTGTAACACCCACTGTTGCTGCTATTGTGTGGACATCATGCTTAAGGTAATTATTTATTTGGAATAAATAAAATAATGTTCGTTTTATTACATAGATTCAGGCGTTACTTTCCGCAAAAAAATTGTATCAATTTCCGCGCAAAACCTCTGATATTGTTTCAATTGTAAATACTAGTTCTAATTTCTTTATGTTCATATTATTTGATTGTATTTTTTATTGAATGTTTTTTACCTTCTGTGCATAGCATGTCAATTCGTCTAGCTAGAGGGAGGGCGGTGGATGCGAATTGCATTTTGATGAATCTCATCAGAGAAGGAAATTGTTACTTAATATTTTTTATCCTAATATTTTCTTTTTATAAATCTGCTATTGCAAAATCGGCATCACTTTGACAATGGTATCGTCAAATCAGAATCGCACTGTAGGATATGAATACCGAAAGCTGATATCCATCGGTAAAATCATAGTCTGCAAGCCCTCAGCAGTAACTTTTTTCTATCAGTTTTAATAGGCCTTATTAATAATCTTTCATTATTATATTACCTATAATGTTATCTCTACTTACTACGTGCCCAAATGCTGTAAAGTGAATGTTTTTGCCGCAAATAAGTATATTTTACGTTTAAAAGGCAATTTTGCGACTATACCATTGGCATAGTTGAAAACGATTGGTTCATGCATGAGGCTTTCGTTCAACAAGTGTTTTTAAATTAATATTAGTTGATAGTTAATAATGTTTCGGAAGTTAACAGTGCTTTTTAGGCAGTGTAATTTGATTGTGTTCTTGTTCTTGACGGGATACAGAGATTAAAGTTCCGGTTTCATCTAACTAATGTAGGTATTAGCTCTATACAAAATTCTTAGAATTTTTCTTCTTCCAAATTTCCCTGAGTGTGAGGGCTTTACTACGCACTATAATAACAAACCCATACAAAATTCTTTCCAAAATCATTTGTTTAAAAGAAAAT
Source organism: Eupithecia subfuscata (assembly GCA_963564075.1). Taxonomy (NCBI): domain Eukaryota; kingdom Metazoa; phylum Arthropoda; class Insecta; order Lepidoptera; family Geometridae; genus Eupithecia; species Eupithecia subfuscata. The sequence goes on along the minus strand of OY751116.1, from coordinate 1,184,343 downwards.
TGTTAAGTACTATTAGAGTTTTATGGTCTGTGTGTGCGTTGGCAAACAAAAAGTTACATGACCTTCTCTTATTAATTAGGTCGGAAAGTGTCGTGTCGTCTCGCTTTACAATAGTGCGACACTTTAGACAAGTGTAAGTATATACCTAGTCACAAAACGATTGTAAAGACCTACCTATTACTTTTATGTTCACTAAAATAAACAGTTGTTACCATAAACTATTGGAAATTTCAAAACATATTCCACAGGAACCATACCGATTGTTCAAATTCAAACTTATGCAACCAGACAACAATGTTAAACAAGTTCATTTGCATTGCAGATTCTGCTTCTATGCAGCGTGCCAGCCGCTTACAGCGTTGTTGTCCGCGACCCGCTGCCTTCCGCCACCGACTACAAGTACTCCTACAACATCCAGGACCCTTACACCGGAGACAGCAAGAGCCAACACGAGGTCAGGCAAGGGGACATCGTGACTGGAGCCTATACACTCGTGGGACCCGACGGGACCAAGAGAATAGTGGAATACACCGCCGATCCAACTCATGGCTTCCAAGCCATGATTCGCGAGGAGCCTAGAGAAGATCCAGCTCCGCCAATAATCCCTTACGTGTCTAAAACAAGGTTTTATACGAAACCAATTTATAATTTAGAAGGGGCTAAGCTGCCGCTTCAAATGGATGACGATAATTATTTTACACCAGCGAACGAAATCGATGATAGAGGAGTCGCGTTTGAAGAAGGAAGGTATTTTCTTCCAGCTGTGTAAATTCGATTTGCTCATATATAATGTGATTTCTACGTAATATTATAGTCGTAAGCTAAGAATATTCATTTGGTTGTTTTGAAAAACTAAATACTGACGTCAAATTCCTTAGTATTTACACTGTTTTTTTAAGTTAATCATAAATATTTTTTTTATCGGACCACCTCTGTAACATTTTCCATACAATTGCGAAATAATGTTCCATATCGGTCCATAAATTGACGGAGAAATCGATGGACATGCAATAAAAAAAACATACATACATGCAGCCGAACATAGAACCTCCTCCTTTTTTGATGTCGGTTAAAAACACCCTGCTGTCAGTCATGGTCATGTCGGATGTCTATGTAGCATAATACCATTCAGTAGTAGATTCTATAAAATCAGCAATTGGTGTCGGAAATATTTACCAATTTATTAGAAACTAGCTGCGCCCCGCGGCTTCGCCCCCGTGGAAATTTATGTTTCCAACTTTCTTAATTTTTTCTTTCATAAGAACCTTCTCCTGACAATAACAAACACAACAAAGAAAGAATTAGCGAAATCGGTCCAGGCGTTGTTGAGTTATGCGCTTACCAACACATTTTGCGATTCATTTTTATATTATAGAATAGGATCGGTCTATTTCTAATCATAATATGCTAAATATTTCCGAGTTTGTTGCGTTGGGAGGTACCTACTTACTTTATAATAAAAATCTTGTTCCGTCAACACAACCTTCGAATTATATTTTCTCAAAATCACCAGAATAGTTTATTACATCCTTCCAACCTTTAGTACCTATTAAAAAGTATTTTATTTACAGTAAATAAAGTTATACCTTTATCGGTAGGCGTTAAATTAAATGACAGTTCCGGCTATCTTGTCGCAATAACCTTTAATTAGTGGCTCAAGTTCACGTAATTGGGCCTTCCATACATGCGGCCGATAGTAAATACCAGCGTAATCGAATCTCTAAAAGCCCAACTTTAGTTTAAGTTTCCAGCTCAAGTAATTATGGTCAAAAGGCTGTCAGCATGTGGTATAAACGTAGGTTACTATTATCTTGCCTAAGGGCTGATTGAAACTTAGATCCGCTTGACTTTGACCTTTGTAGAATTTGTAGTGTGAAATCTAGAACGCGCTGTGACCACAGCGAACTTGCTGAAACGTTGAGCAATAATTTGATTGTTTAAAAATAACTAAAAATCGACTTCAAATTCCTGTTCCATCCGTCCTTCTTTAATATTTACACTTTTTTTTTTAATTTAGCGGGATCAATACTAATCCCTTGGGAATAAAATGTTTATGGGACCATCTCGATCGAGGATCATTCTCTTTGAATACACACAATACAAGAGAATCATAAAAATCTGCAAAAAACATATGTAACATGTATCCTAACATAGAAACTCCTGTTTTAAAGTCGTATTCACGGCGATTACTAAATCGCGCTTATTTACCTATTTAACCATTCACAGGACCTGGAGGACCTTTGAACGGTTAAATTAAAAAAGAAATTATCTCAAAATGAGCCGTAGTCTCCAATGAAATATGATGGATCAAGGGTGAGCGGTTTGTACAACCACTCAAACCAATGTTCTCATGTGTCTTTGAGAGTACAGGGCCTTCGGCGACTAGGACAACTCGCAATACGACTAACCACTAGATTAAATCATAATCATCATTATCATCATCAACAACCTTACACACTTATTGTCTGAGTGGAAGGGTCCCGTGTTGAACAGTACCTAGAGTACCAGGTACCATAAGAATTTACTTTGGTTTATCTTCTATAGTATTATTGAATTATTATTATTTTTAAGTTGTTTTGTTTATTATACTTATATTAAATCTACTAATAAATTTTAGATACAATTGTAATATTTTTTTTGTGCGTCTTGTTTGTCTTTTTGTGTGTGTCAGCCATGTAGACACGCACGCACCAAAGGTCCTGTCTGAAAACCAGCGTTGCTCTACTTTCTGTTGAGCAACATGGAGCTGAGGCAGCACCTTTTGGTGCACATGATGGATAAAGTATTTTTATAGTATAGGTTTTTATGTTATTGTTTAAGGTTCTTCTATTTTGTGTGTCAATAAATTGATTTTCTTTCTTTCTTTCAAACTATCTCAATCCATAATAACACCTATTGCAGCCATTTTAGACAAGATTAATTTATAAATTTTTATTCAAACCAGCTCGTACAGAATCAAAGCACCAGCATTTATTTTGTGAAGCTATCAGCTACAAAGGAGCAACCGGGCACAGCTCGAACCAGTACCCGCAGCCGCAGCGCTTGGGGCTGCCCTGGTGCAGCCACATGAACTCCAGGTGGTTGTCGGATGGGTGGCAGTGGCAGCACATCAGCCGGCTGGTGTTGGAGCTGGGCATCAGGTTGGGCCGTTCCTTGGTACCGGGACCTGGGAAAAGACATTGAACTCTCACTCGTCTTCGTTGGGGGGGTTGGTTATGGTACAGATGGCTGCACTTAACACTTTTTAAACACTTTTTAATAAAATTTATCAAAAACCGGGAGTTGAGACGTGCTTAACTCTCGAGTTACGTTTGAGTATTCGGGGATTAGTGTACCTTAGCCATGAGTTGGCTTGGGATTGACAATCGTATCGAGTTATTTAGGTGGTTAGTGACGCTACAAAAAGGGTTTTTACTTTTTTCTAGGTTTTACAAGTCATTTAGACAGCAGATATAAAGTTTTGAGCACATTGTAAGCAATTTGCTATATAAGTACAATCGGCGTGATACCGGCGATGTAGGTATCATCAACACCGAAATAACAGTTGCAAAAAACGTATCAGTAGTCCGGTGATTACTGATACTTCGAGCGACTCAGTAGTCCGGTTGACTTTAACATAACCGGACTACTGAGACTAGGTACACCAAATCTTTGTTAAAAGAAACTTTGAATTATATCAAATTATATACCATGTGTGTAAAAATTCTTATCTGCTATCTAAAAACCTAGAAAATAGTAGAAACCTGATTATTTTCGAGCTTAAATTACCACCCTATACCTACATATTGACGACCTCTGTGGCGCAGCGGGCGAAGGTCTGCCTGCGACGCAGGAGGTTGCGGGTTCGATTCCCGCCTCGGGACAAATGTTTGTACGATCTGCAGACATTTGTCCAGGGCGTTCTGGATGTTTTTCTATGTATAATAAAAAATATCTATCTATTTAGTGTTAGTTTATTATAAAGTGTATTAAGTATATCAGTTATCTAGTACCCATAAGGCCATAACACAAGCTCTGCTTAGCTTGGGGCTATAGATAATGCTGTGTGAATTGTCCAGCAATATATTAAAAAAAAAATATATATCGTGACGTCTAATTTTTGTATGAGATTTGCGTACTTAGTTCCTTGTCCGCACGATATGCTATAGAAGCGCTGTACCAAATCCCATACAAATAATCACACTAATATTATAAATGTGAAAGGTTGGATGGATGGATGGATGGATGGATGTTTGTTACCTCTTCACGCCAAAACTACTGAATGGATCGGGCTGAAATTTTGCATACAAGTAATTTTAGGGCTGGAATAAAACATGGTCCACATTTTATCCCTTAAATCAGTTCCCATGGGATAGAAATAACCATAAAACGTGTCCATAGAAACGACGCGTGCGAAGCCGCGGGCAGAAACTAGTATATAATATATTATTATCATAAAGAGGTAAGATTTGATTGTTTGTTTGTTTGTATTGAATAGGCTCCGAAACTACTGGACCGATTTGAAAAAATCTTTGACCATTAGAAGCCCACATTATTCCTGATGAACATAGGCTACTTTTTACCGCGGGAGAATGCTTCATTCCTACGGGAAAACGGGTAATAGGACAACGGGTAGTAAGGATGCAGCTAGTAATATCTATAATGATTAGATATCCGATACGACGATAACGCCTCGAACCTATCTTTACCTTAATGCGCTTCTGTGCTTTTTGTGAAATGTACTTATACAGGGTGTTTGGTGGAGGGTCCGACAAAAAAAAAAGACAATTAGCTGGGGTCATTTGCTACACTTTTCCATATAAACTTTTTTTGCCTAAGACAACACTTTTTTATACGAATTTTTCATTTTTTTATAGGAAATTCCCAAAACCGTGCCTTTTTGACTTAATATCTTTTGATTTGTGTTGTTTTTTTAGCTTCATCTTTCATCTTAAATTCTGTTCAGTGTGTAAAAAAGTTTTGTTTTTTTTTTTCATAAATTCTGTTCAAAGTGTGTACCCCCATTTCTTATGCACACTCGACATCTTTTTCTGATTTCTAATGTCGTCATGAGAATAGAAGTTTTTTGTTTCAGAACAGATTTAAGGTGCATTCCAGTCTTTTTTTAAATTTAAATAAATTTTCTTAGAAAAATGATATTACGCCCAACCAAACACCTATATAGACATGTCGACAAGTTGTTTCACCTTTCTTGATGGCTAGTATCCGCCAGGGGTCGCATTCCCCTGACAGATAGGCCAGCAGCTCCCTCTTCTCCAGGCCGGTCACGTGGTCCAGGTGGTCGTGGAACTGACCCCGCAGTGGTGCACTGGTCCTGAGCAGGCGGCTGCCTACGCGGCCCAGATTAAACGCGAAGCGATTGCTTAGCATTCTCTCTGAAATATAATTTAGGAAATGATATAACTCTATTATCTGACGAGCAAAATCACTCTTTCTATATCTTGAAAAAACTGCTTCATCAGCATTATTTATCCTTGTAAAAGTTAGACAACCTTATTTGATGTTTACTCGTATGTTAGTTAATTCTAATGTTTGTAGGCTATGTAGGTATTATAGTATGTAGTGTAAGTATTTGGCTTCTATAAGTATCTAAATCACAGAAGTAGAATTCTCTATTCTGTGATCTAAATAGATTTATTCAGTTCCACCGTCTATTTTGTTCTTTTCATGTCTAGTCCATCCCAAGGTTGCCTAGAAGAGATCGCTCACAGCGATAAGGTGGCCCTTTATACTTCCTGTATTCTAAGCTTTTTTCTCTGTATTGTTTCCTGTCTTTGTGTGGTATAATAAAGTATTTTCTAATCTATTCTATTAAGGGCATTACCTCCATGAGATAAAAGCCAATAAGGCGCTCATCAGGGGCAGATCTTCGTCCAGCACTGGACCAATATAGGCTGTTAAGATTGAGGTGAGGTTCTAATATAAATTATTAGTTTCTGCCCGCGGCTTTGCACGAGTTGTTTCTATGGAAAGGATCAAAGGTGATTACTATCCCATGGGAACTAATTTATATGATAAAAGGAAGCCTAATGTTTGATTCCAGGTTCTCGACATCAGGTAGAGACTAAATCTATGCAAAATTTAACCCAATCCGTTTAGTAATTTTGTCGTGAAGAAGTATATAACATAACATACATTCATCCATCCATACTGTCGCATTTATGATATTAGTGTGATATGATATTGGAGAGAGAAAAATAGAGTTGTGAAAATAACTGTGAACAATTTACTATTGACCACCTCTTTTTAAGGACGCCAAAAAAGCTTATGAGGATCAGAGGGAAATAGGAAACTGATAGGTTAGGCCCTGGCCGACTTCATGAGTCGAATGGCATAGAGGGAAATGGGAAACTGACAGGTTAGGCCCTGGCCGACTTCATGAGTCGAATGGCATAGAGGGAAATGGGAAACTGATAGGTTAGGCCCTGGCCGACTTCATGAGTCGAATGGCATAGAGGGAAATGGGAAACTGATAGGTTAGGCCCTGGCCGACTTCATGAGTCGAATGGCATAGAGGGAAATGGGAAACTGACAGGTTAGGCCCTGGCCGACTTCATGAGTCGAATGGCATAGAGGGAAATGGGAAACTGATAGGTTAGGCCCTGGCCGACTTCATGAGTCGAATGGCATAGAGGGAAATGGGAAACTGATAGGTTAGGCCCTGGCCGACTTCATGAGTCGAATGGCATAGAGGGAAATGGGAAACTGACAGGTTAGGCCCTGGCCGACTTCATGAGTCGAATGGCATAGAGGGAAATGGGAAACTGATAGGTTAGGCCCTGGCCGACTTCATGAGTCGAATGGCATAGAGGGAAATGGGAAACTGACAGGTTAGGCCCTGGCCGACTTCATGAGTCGAATGGCATAGAGGGAAATGGGAAACTGATAGGTTAGGCCCTGGCCGACTTCATGAGTCGAATGGCATAGAGGGAAATGGGAAACTGATAGGTTAGGCCCTGGCCGACTTCATGAGTCGAATGGCATAATATGTGACATCAATGAGGTATTATAATTACTGGCGTAACGTATCAATAATATTTAATATTAACTTTTATACATAAAAATCATTTAATTATGCCCGTAAGCGAATCAAGTTATAATGTTCAATTTAAATTTCACGACCCATGCATAGCCCATGCATAATAAAAGGAACCAAGCGAGCTGAGCTCACAATGCCCTTTGACTCGAACGCAGTGCCCGTTGACATCTCAAGGTGGGACAGTTGGAATCGTACGTAACTTACTAAAGTTCAGATAACTTAATACATTTTAAGTTCGAGCACCTTTTTCGCGTAATCATTACTACACATGACCGGGGAGAGGTCAGGCGCATTCATTATCATCATTATTTCAGACTAGAGAAGACTGCTGGACATAGGCCTCCCCCAAAGATCACCACACTACTGATGTTGTGCTACCCGTATCTAGCGGTCTGTTCGAAATCTTACCTTATTCAAGTTCAAATTGTAGGACTAAAATCACGTTTCTAGGAAAAAATATAGCTGAATACTGACTGAATAGGACAAAACTTAAATCTCTGACAAGAAATGATAAACAAAGGTGATAAAGTCACACACAAGTCACAAAAATTTCAAAAATGTCGTGCACAAAAATATGGAAGGAGGTTTCAAAAGCTTGATCTTTGAACTAAAAAAGGTTCCATTATGGCCTCAGTTGCACAGCGGGCGAAGGGCTGCCTGTGACGCATCGCATGAGTTTACAGATTCGATTCCCGCCAAGTTTGTACGATCTGCACGATCTGCAGATTAATTGTTCGCAGGGTTTTCTCTGTACAAGTATCTGTATATTCTGTTATGTATTTCAGTTATCTAGTAGGTAGGTACTCGTATGGTAACACAAACTTTGTTTACTTTAGAGCTAGATGACGCTTTGTGGATTGCCGAAAAAAAAATAAGATGCTCAATGCTTTAAGCCACAAGGTTTTGCTTTGTCTCAACCACACATCTTAATACATTTTAGCCTAAACGTATATAGGTTTAACTCTGCATATAGGATCTTAATTACTACATTGATAAGCTCAGGCACCTAAGTAACACGAACTGCCACCGAAATTATTGCAACACAATAAAAACACAGCGCAAGGGCGTACACCCCAAATATGTCGCTCTGCATACAATACAAGTGATCTTTCTGTCCGAGATTAATCATCCTCCATGCTCCATATTTACATATAACCCTACCCAATTCAGGAGCCTCCTCACTTGTTAACTTCCCATTGAATTGAGTAATATTGCAACGCAGATGGTTTATCCGCACATGTGCGATGGTAATGCAATGCCCGGAGCAATGAGGTGACGTATAAAAAGTCTGTGAGACTCGATTTCGGCACATTCTACTTGAGATCCTCTCGGTGAAGTCACTGTCATTTCTTCAACTATGGCTTTTAAGGTACGGACTCCTTGGCAAATTATTAATTCTTTGATAGTAATAAAGTAGTAGTAAATCATTCTCATATTAATAAGAATGATTTACCTAACATCCCGTTATAAATGAGTTTAATGTTAATGACATTAATGACATTAAAACTAAAATCATTTACAACGGGATGCTTGCCATGATTTGAGTTTTGAGCTTTCCAACATTAATTTCATCTCTCTGCATACCGGATCTCTCCGCATACTTCTGTGATAGGGGGTAATGGTAAATTTTTAGACTTTTTTAAAATATTTCGAAAACTATGAATATAATAAACCTACAGAAATTTTAAAAACTGTTTTGAAATGTACAAACCAATACCTATCATCTGATATCCCACTTGGTGGGGTAGCCCCTCTTTCGAAAATGATTCCCCCCCCCCCCTCTTTTTGACCATTTTTTAAAAAGTGTTCTATTTACAGACTTCTGTATTTTTTTCCTGTAAAATATTGATTCATATTTCTATTTAAACGCTACATACATTTCAAATGGATCGCTCTGCAAACTTCGGAGATAGGGGGGGAATGGGTATTTTTTCGACTTTTTTCAAAATACTTTGAAAAGTATACAAGCTACAGAAATCGCACAAACAGTTTTGAAATGTACATACTAATACTGCTAATACCTTTCATTTGATACCGTACTTTGTAGATCTCTTATAAAATTTCAGCATCACAAAATTTGTATGGAACATTTTCATTTTTCATTTGTCATCATTATTTTCCTTCAAATCTGTACAGACCCACGAAATGTATTATAATTTTTAATTTCAAGTTGATAGCTGTGGTAGTTGCTGAGATATTATAAGGAGGGATAAAAGTTAAGACAAAGCGAGACCATAAGGGTTTCGAAACCGATTTCCGATCTCGAAACTCTAAAAAGTGGCCTACGTTGTTAGAGGGCTAGAAATACATCTGTTTTAGTCCGATCCGATTAGCTTGGCGTCAGGCAAACATCCATCTTTTTTGCATTCATTATATTAATGTGATGTGAAGTCAGGACAATGAGGAAAGCTCTAAAAGAAACCTAGCTGTGGTGTCTGTCTGTCCTACCTATCCGTGCTTTGAAATGCAAATGAATCATACTAATATTCTAAATGCGAAAGTTTGGATGTTTAGATGTATGGGTGGATGTTTCTTACTTCTTCACGCCAAAACTACTAAACGGATTGTTCTGATTTTTGCATAGTACAGGACTACAGGTAGTACTAAGCTTGGAATAAAACAAAGGCTATCCCGTAAATCAGTCCCCATGGGATAGAAATTGGCATTATGCGTTTCCATAGACACTAGTATTTTTTAGTTTTAAAAGTATCATCAATTGTTTACAGCTGGTAGTACTGATGTGCTGCATGGCGGCGGCGCAGGCGGGCATTGTCGCCCCCGCTACGTACGCGCACCCCGCCCCTCTGACCTACGCCGCCCCTGCCCCAGTGGCCTACTCCACCCCCGTCCACGCAGCCCCAGTCTACTCCTCCTACGCCGCCCCCGTCGCTAAAGTCATCACGAAGACCGTCGAAGAGGTCGACACCCACCCTCAGTACAGCTTTGCCTACGAAGTCCAAGACGGTCTGACCGGCGACTCCAAGTCGCAGCACGAGACCCGCGACGGCGACGTCGTGAAGGGCTCCTACTCCGTCGTGGACCCTGACGGCACCAAGCGCACCGTGGACTACACCGCTGACGACCACAATGGATTCAACGCTGTGGTCCGCAAGGAACATCTGGGTCACGTTGCTAAGGTCGTCGCTCCGGTGGTCGCTAAGGTCGCCGCCCCGGTCGCCTACGCCGCTGCTCCAGTGGTCCACTCGGCCCCGTTGGTCCACTCTGCCCCGTTGGTCCACTCGGCCCCCGTCGCCTACTCTTCACCGTTGGTCCACTCTGCTCCTGTAGTCCACTCTGCCCCGTTGGTCCACTCTGCTCCCGTGGCCTACTCTGCCCCGGCTTATCACCACTGAGTTCATCCGATGTATCTAGTCAATCAATACTGGAGTAATTATTTATTGTAGAATTGTAAAAAGTCTCATAACAAGCATTATCAAATAAAAGTGTTTTTATACGTTTTGATACAAACGTAACTTATTCATTTCATGTTCATTTCTCCTTGATCTTTATTATAAAGTCAGTGTAATATCTTTAGTATAAGTAACCTTTGTAAATGTGCATGTTTGGAAATTGGCTTTGGTAACCACTTGGTAACACATAAACGATAGTAAATTAGCCTATTTTATCTGGCAACCCTACCTACGAGCCATGTAACCTACGAGACATACTACGAGACTTGTCCCTGTATCGATTACAGTAATTCTGAAGTAACGGAAGTAACAAACAGTAAATACAGAAGAAGAAGAAGAATATATTTTATTGCACAAAAGTTGTACATAGGCGAACATAATGCTAGATAGCATTCTCTACCTACCTGCTAACCTTTGAGTAGTGTGGACAACAATTTAGTAGGTAGTGCTAGAGAATAGAATAGAGAAAAATACAATTAATAAATCGTAACATTAACATAAATAAATACGTAAATACACTGCAGTAATGAAACGTTGTCGAGCGAAACAAGGTCTAGTAGCGAGTAACTTTAGTATTATGTTTAACGTTAAGTAACTTAAGTATTAACAAAGAAATAAAAATAAAATATCTGCGTAACATACAAAAGACTTCAACGCGCACCCAGTTTTCTACTACAAAGTAATCGCAATCGACCTAATCGCGAATGAAATAAATGATGAATGAGAGCTTACAAAACAAAAAAATGTTGCGAACAAATGTTTGCGATTTGGTCCACTGATGCCAACAGCGTCATAAAATATTTTCCCTCAATATTTCTTCGGTTTTGTAACCTATTTATTTACAAAATATGTCTGAAATTTTTATATGCAGGTACATAGTTTTTTTTCATTAAGGCGAATAGTAGGGGTGATAGTGGCGCCACTACATATTTAATTTAATCATTAAGTTATACAAAGGAATTATCAAAAAATCGGACCGCTGGTAGACGATACCCACAGAAATCTTAATAACAAGGCACTAGAAATCGTAAGCGCGCGTGACCTTGTCGCCGCTCAGGTGACTCTCACGCCACCAGTGCGTTCGTTGCTGTTCAGTTGCTCTCGAAACGTGCGTGTGTAAAAATGGTGTGTTGCAGCATTTCCCATTGCGGAAATTCTTCCACAAGTTGTAATTATATTAATAAAGGAATAACTTTTCATCGGTAAGTATTGTTTTTTCTAAATAATGCCGTTTTTCCTTAAAATTATAGAATCTTTAAAAGTAATACGAACGTCACAGTCGACCGTTCTTATTATCACGTTTAACTATACATTGCCTCTTATTTTTGTCAACATCGGGCAGGTACCTCATTACAAACAGCAATGTACTGCACAGTGAACGATAACGTTGCGCGCTCGATTTCCTATCGTGGTACGGCCGCAGAACTCGGTCGCGAGCTAGTGTTGTGACACGGTAATATTATCCTTAATATTACCTTGGTTGTGATTTGTAAAACAACTTTGCATAATTTAACATAGTATTGTAGGAATACGATGTTATATTAAAATTGTTTATTTATGATTTATTATCATAATAACTAACTATCTATAAAGCTCGATTACCACTGACTGACTGACTGACATAATTGTTCTCCTTGATGGTGGAGGGGGAGGTATGTTTTTTTTGCAGAATCATGTAGGGGGTGTCCGGGGGACCTAGGAAAAATTCCGACTTTTTGAGATTTGTCCCCCGGAACCACCGCCCCCCAGGGGGGCGCCAAGCAGAGTCACACTGATGAAAAACTTTTAGGGGGTTGTATAGAGGGGGTCATATGATTTCGATTCCAAAAAAAATTTTACCCCCCCGTTCCTCCCAAGACCCCCCTTTTTGAGAGTGCTACCGGATGCCGACGTGATAGAGGAGTTTTGATTGCGGGATCGTATAGAGGGTTTCTTCTCAAATTGAAAAAAAATAAAAATTCACCCCCCCTCCCGCCCCAATTTCCACCCCCCCCCCCCCTTTTGATATCTACCAAACGAAGTACGATACAAGAATTTTTTTTCACAGTCATGTAGGACAAGGCAAATAATTTTGAATGCGAAAAAAAATTGACCCCCCAGCCCGTCTCGACCCCCTTTTTTATTAAAAAACCGAAATTTGGCCATTTTTAGCCTATATTTCGACCACTTTTTAGGATGGAGACAACGACAACGGCAGCTAGTTATACATATAATTCAAGGTTTATATGTATAACTAGCTGCGCCCCGCGGCTTCGCCGGAAATTTATGTTTCCAACTTTCTTATTTTTTTCTTTCAAAAGAACCTTCTCCTGACAATAACAAACACAACAAAGAAAGAATTAGCGAAATCGGTCCAGCCATTCACGCGTGATGCCGTGACCAAGGAAAACGGGTTTCATTTTTATATATATAGATACATGCATAATATAGGAGAGAAGCACTGATAGTTTTAGAGGTTTCTAATGTGATGTCTTAAATAAACACATTTTTTTGCGCTTACATTGCAAACGCTGGCTGAACCCTACGAGATAGATCAGAATAATGTACTACAGTATTTTACAACTTAAAAAGGTCTACAAAAAAAGTCTACAATAGTATATGTCTATCTCTTAGGGATAACCCACAATAACCATTTTTTATCCTTTACTTTTTACGAGAAATAATGGCTTATTTACGAGGCGATTTTAAGCAGTACAGCATTAATCCTTATCCAATTAAGTAACTTAGATACATTGTGCATTTAATATAGATTAATATTGCCCTTTACAGCATGTAATTTGAATGAATATTTTCGAAGATATTACAGATTTAAAAATGACAGGGACAGCGATTGCGGTATCGGCCGGAGTACCAATTCTGCAGTAGGTATATTTAGTATAAGCATTGCACCCGTGCGAAGCCGGGGCGGGTCGCTAGTTAATAATAAATGAATATTGAAGTACAAACTATATTTTTATTTTATTAGTACAATGCCCTAGTCATAGAATAACAGTACGATAGGTACGTGACCTGATATTTCGTGCCCAGCACTAGTGTAGATTACATTAAAATGACGTCATAACGACAACAAATGCAAACTTGTCACTAATGTGTGAGTAAGCGAACGTATGCAACTACGCATAAGGCTTAATTTGGTTTGCACTGCATTTTTGGATGGGCGTAGCCGTAATTCCGTAGTTATTGTCTGTGCATGTAGTGGTAAGGTAGTAGAGGGGGCGAGCCGGCGACACGCATTCCCGATAGGTACATCGGATGGTACTCAGCATTTCTAGTGCCTTGTTATTCAGATTTCTGTGACGATACCTATCACAAGCTTTTATTTAATGTATCTGTAATAGTTTTGTTTTGTGTTATTCAAACAAAAACCTTGTTTGGAGAGCTTGGTGGCCACCAATAGGAACTAAACTCTTGAAACAAGTATCTGCCTAAATAATACAGTACAAAACTATTAAAGATACATTTAAACAAGACCCGTCAAGTGCGACTCGCGCGCCGAGGGTTTCGAACGTTTGTGAACAAGTAGGTATGTACTAAAGGTACCGGTTAGAGACTCCGAAATTTAATGAATACCTAAACAAATCGCCAGCATTTCCCCAATTAACCCAAATCTCAGCGACCACGAAGCCCAGCGCCTGATAGTATCGCGCACCGCCGCGAAACCTGCATTCTCATGTAGACGTAGCTTCAGCCCAATAAATATTCACAATTTCAGCGCGGCTCTAAAGTCAGTAGACTGGGAGGAAGTGTTGGAGGACTCAAAAGGGAACTGCGACATTCTAGCTGATATGTTAATATCCAAAACTGTTAGTAAGCTTAATCTTTGCCTCCCATTAAAAAATAGGCCTTATGCAAAACATCAAAATCAGTGGCTTGACAGCGAAATACTTAACTTAAAGCATCTTTTATTCGATACAATAAAGCTAAAAAACAAATTCCCGGACAACGAACAACTTGCCAAGTTTACCGAAGACCTATCGATACGATATAATACACAGACCAAAAGCAAACGTACACAATTCTACTCCGACCAAATACGTAACGACCCGAACAAGTTTAGGAGAATGTGGAGAGTGGTCAATACAGAGCTAGGACGGGATAGTCGCGAGCGGCTCGACTTTACTGACTATATAAAGGACGAATACGGCCAGCCGTACCCCTCCAAGCACCTTCTCCTAAACGCGCTCAATGAGGAATTCGTTACAGCAGCGAGCAAGTGCGGCGCCCCGGCCGCCGACATCCGCCGCGCGTCGACCGTGATGTCCGCGGAACTTAGCGCTAGCGACGCGTCACTCTGGCTGCGACCCTTTACACCAGAAGAAGTCATGAAAATAGTGCACTGCAAAATAGCAGCTAAAACCAGCACCGACCTCTACGGTTATCCGCGAGCCTGATGAAGGTAGCCGTGGAACCGCTCGCTGGAATTATGTCAGAGCTATTCAACACTTGCATAAAGCAAGGTACATACCCGACCTCTCTTAAAAGGGTAAAAATCTGTCCACTCTATAAGGGTAAGGGGAGTAAGCACGATACAAAATCATACCGACCGATATCAATGGTCCCAGCGTTCAGTAAGGTATTGGAAGTCGGCCTGAACCATAGACTCTTAGAGTTTATTACCAAGCGCGAAATCCTAACTGACCGGCAATACGCTTACCGGCCCGGTCGCGCCACCACAGACCTGGTACGAGAAGTGGTGTGGCGTGTGCTGAGCGCGCGCGAGGCGGGTCAGCAAGTGGCTCTGCTGTGCTGTGACCTGTCACGTGCCTTCGACACCGCCAACCACTCTCTGGTCGCGGACAAACTTCGATTCTATGGCGTCAGAGGCCCCTCCGAGTCCATCATTACTTCCTTCATGTCACATCGAGGGCAGGTGGTGATGGGTGAGGCGGGCCGAGTAGAGTCGTCCGAACTAGAGAACGCAATGGGGGTTCCTCAGGGCTCATGCCTATCGAACACCCTCTTCAGTTTATTGCTGAACGACTTGCCATACACAGTCCGCGACGCAGAAATATATATGTACGCGGACGATGTAGCTGCTGTTGTCAGTGCACCCACAGAAAAACAACTTGAGCGAAAACTGAACGCGGTGGTCATGAGCCTGGAGGAATGGTTCGGTGCGAACGGCCTCGCCCTTAACAGAGATAAAACATGTTTTATGAACTTTAGGTTAAATGGGGGCACCCCGGGGACTCTAAAAATATCCGCAGGGCAGACGCCGCTGCAACAGGTCCAGAATGTCAGGCTACTGGGATTCATATTAGACAGCTCCCTGCTTTGGGACGTCCACATCGACTGCTTGTGCAAGAAACTGGGACGAGCCTCCTTCGCATTGCGAAGGCTTGCTAACACCGCGTCAAGGGACGCAGTTCGCTCGTGCTATTATGCGACCGTCCATAGCATAGTCACGTATGGGGCGGAACTATGGGCGCGAGCCGCCGACACTGAGCGCATCTTCGTAATGCAGAAGAAGGCCGTCCGTGCCATTGTGGGTGTCCCGGACGATGTATCCTGCAGGGAATACTTCGCACAACTTAAAATTATGACGCTACCAAGCGAGCTCATTTACCAAGTAGCGCTTTTCACCCATCAAAATCTGGACTTGTTCCAGCGTCGTGGAGTTAACCCGAACCGCGCACTCCGTAGCAACGACTACCACTACAGATTAAGAACACCCACACACAAACTTCGTAAGTCGGAAAGATCCGTGTACATAATAGGCCCCGCGGTCTATAACAGATTACCCGACAAAATAAGAGATGCCGCTTCCTTCAACATATTCAAGCACCGAATTAAAACATGGCTGCTGGAGAGAGTTTTCTACAGCTTCGGGGAGTTCCTAGAGTTACCGGAACTGTAGAGCACAACCCCCGTGCCTAATGCATATAAAATAGGAAAAAATAAAGCGCGAAGAAATATAAAGGTACCTTAGTCGATAGTGGACAAGATTAATTAATTAGCGAAATAAGTAAAATCAGTGAAATATTATAATCCGAAAATAAATAATATATCTATGTAAATGAAACGAAGACTATGTAATATAATATAATTAAATTTGACGTGTAAATTTATATTTTACCAATAAATTCTTGTATCTTGTAAAACTAGTAGGTACCTACATTTCAGATGGATCTCTCTGCATGCTTCGTTGATAGGGGGTAGCGGTAAATTTTTCGACTATTTTCAAAGTATTTCAAAAAGTATGAGACCAACAGAAAATTTAAAAACAGTTTTTCGAAATGTACAAACCGTTACCTTTCATTTGATACCCCATTCAGAGGGGTAGCCTCCCCTTTTGAAAATTTCCCCCCCTTTTTTGACCATTTTTCAAAAAGCGTTAGTTTTTCAGACTTCTCTATATTTTTTCTGTAAAATATAGATCTATATCTACAAACGCTCCATACATTTTGAATGGATCACTCTGCAAACTTCGGAAATAAGGGGTGGGGGGGGGGGGGGGGAATGGGTATTTTTTCAACTATTTTAAAAATATTTCAAAAAGTATGAAACCTACAGAAATTTGAAAAACGGTTTTAAAATGTACAAATCAATATCTTTCCTATGATACCCCACTCAGTGGGGTAGCCCCCCCCCCTTTTGAAAATTATCCCCTCCTTTTTTGACCATTTTTCAAAAAGTGTTAGTTTTTCAGAGTGTTAGATCTATATCTATAAACGCTTCATACATTTTGAATGGATCGCTCTGCAAACTTCGTAGATAATGAGATAGAATGGGTATTTTTGCGACTATTTTCAAAATATTTCAAAAAGTAAGTATGACACCTACAGAAATTTCAAAAACTTTTTTGAAATGTCCAAACCATTACCTTTCATTTGACCACTTGACTTTGTAGGTCTCATTTAAAATTTTGATATCTCATTTTGTATGGAAAATGTTCAATTTCATTTTTCATTTTTTTTCTTAAAATCTGTACAGGCGCACGAATTGTCTTATTATTTTAAATTTCAAGTTGATCGTTGCGGTAGTTGCTGAGTTATTAAGGAGGGAAAAAAGGACAGACAAAGCGAGACCATAAGGGTTTCGAAACCGATCTTCGAAACCCTAAAAAAGCTTATGATAGATATCGTCTACGCGCGGTCCGATTTTTTGATAATTCCTTTGTATAACGTAATTATAAAATTAAATATGTAGTGGCGCCACTATCACCCCTACTATTCGCCTTAAGGCACTACCCCGACCCAAATCAGCGCCACCACCTATTTTAATAAATTATTATGTCAAACGAAGGAATTTCATAAAATCGATTGGCCAGTTTTTGCTTCCTATCATAAGCTTTTTTTTAATGCCTCTACAAATGTTTTAGTTTGTATAGTTTAGGAAGAGATGCAAAGTTGCTCTTTTTTCCCACCATGGTGGCCAAAAAGAGCAACTTCGCATCTCTGCATAAAGTATACAAAATAAAACTTTTACAGGGGCATTAAAAAAAAGCTTATGATAGAAGGCACAAACTGGCCGATCGATTATTTTAAATTCCTTCGTTTGACATAATAATTAAATAAAATAGGTGGTGGCGCTGATTTGGGTCGGGGTAGCGCCTTAAATTAATAAAGGTAATTATTTTGTAGTTCAACTTCGTAGCACGTGCTACGAAGCTACGTCGGACCGTTGGCGTAGCCAACAAGGGGTAGTTCCACCGCGCTCCAAGAATACGTTCCTCCGGGCTCCAAGTTATTATTACCCATATTATTTTTAAAATTTTAAGTACCAAAATGCTTCCACAGCGCTCCAAAATAAAAAAGATAGAGTCAGCAGAAAAAGTAAACCGTAAGTTGTTTATGTTTTGTACAAGTAGAAATATCGTTAATATTTTTAATTATTATATAATATTATATATAATTATTAATTATTATATAATTAATTTATTATTATTAATTATTATTTATTATATAATTAATTATTATATAATTATATATAATTATTAATTATTATAAAAATATTTTTAATTATTATATAATATTATATATATTATATAATATTATATATAAATTATATATAATATTATTATGACGACCTCTGTGGCGCGGTAGGCGAAGGTCCGCCTGCGACGCTGGAGGTTGCGGGTTCGATTCCCGCCTCGGGACAAATATTTGTACGATCTGCAGATATTTGTTCAGGGTGTTCTGGTCGTTTTATATGTATAATAAAAAATATCTATCTATGTACTCGTATATTATTATGTATATCAGTTATCTAGTACCCATAACACAAGCTCTGCTTACCATGGGGCTAGATAATGCTGTGTGAATTGTCCAGCATTATTTATTATTTATTTATTTAAACGTGGATTCAAATCTTTTGTCAAAAATGTTCATTCACACTTTATGGCGCTCAAGTCACTGCGCTTACCCACCGGACTCGACCAATCAGAGAAGGTTTCTTATCTTTTCGGAGTCGACGAGTGGGGTAGTTTTAATGATGTTTGATGATAAGCAGTGATAGCAATAGGTAGTGCTTAATTACCTAAACTTCGAGGAACAGTGAAAAGAATCGGAGACTTCCTTCCGAAAATATTTTTTCTGCCCCAAAATTCCGGACTTTACTTAGGTACATTAGAAAATAATGTTATTCGTGTAAATAGTAGGTCTATGTTTACCTAAAGTTTGCGACTAGACATCACATGACATAGACATTTTTATCATTTTAGCATTCTCTATACGTATTTTGGACGGAAATAGAGGATTAATAATTTTTAAAAACGAAAGGTATTTGTCTTTTATCTTAATAAAGATCACGATTAAAAAAAACGAGCCGGTGGTCGCATGCCTGTGCAGCGTGGGGAGATTCGACCACCGCCCAGGTTACTTTCACTCCTGTACCTCGGTCTGTTGAGTGCGCAAAATAAAAATATTTTCGGAAGGAAGTCTCCGTTTCTTTTCACTGTTCCTCGAAGTTTAGGTAATTAAGCACTACCTATTCCTATCACTGATGATAAGGGTTGTTTTAATGATGTTTGATGTTCTATTTTGCTGTGACCATGCTTATTAAAAAAAGTTCAAGTACCTATGCAAGTACCAGAAGATGATGCAGATCAGCCAGGCTCAAGCACGCACACGCTGTTTTAATTTATTGATGGTCCAGGTAAATATCATTTCGAATTGTGGTTCTTTTTATACTTACATCTAATGATTTATTCTATTTGTCTTTACACAATGTAAAAAATGTTTATATTTGAAGGAGCATAACTTGATAATTATTAAAAATCATTGTATTGATAGGGAACGTCATGCATATTGTTGCAGGCAACAAGCGCACACTGGTGAGAGGTGGAATACACTATTATTTGCGCTATGTGTCTAAGAAGGATGACATTCAATTATGGTGTTTCACATTTAGTAAAACATGCCATGCTAAATTCAGAATACGTCAGTCAACGATATAACAAGATGATCGTCATACATGTACGTGGCCGGCAGATACAGTTACGGAATTCAAACAAGAAATTCGTGAACAAGCGATCAAATCACATTTGCCTGTAACAAACATAATATTTATTAGATTTGATTTGATTATTAGATTTGACGTTGTAATCACAACTGAATAAACATATTTGATATGGGTTTATCTTTTTTTATTTTACATAGGTGGGGCGTTCTTCTTTTTTACGTCACATTTGCTGTCTCCCTCAGAAAAAAAACATGCTTGCAAAATTTATTGACTTTTTAAAATTGATTTTTATTACTATGTCTTCTACACTATACGAGCAATAAAGTGTTAAGCTAACACGGTCTAATTTTACGAATTTCTGTGGAAAATTAATGTGACAGAGGAGTCAAATCGTGTGACAGGGGTGTTTTCATACAAATTTTAAGTGTCTCCCAACTCCAGTCACTACGTTCAAATACCTCGTACGAATAAAAGTTATATGGGATTGTAAAATGTTTGAATGCCAGTTACCGAGCGAAATAATAAGTATTATTATAACGTACGATTGATGAACATCTGAACTAAAATAACAAGAAAGTGCTAATAAGAACTTTATGTCTCCGACCGAAGGACGAATTCAGTGGTCGCCTAAGTCACATACTTTTATCAGATTATACTTGCAATATTGCTTTTGACGTTGAGTGGACGACATGGGCACATGGCCCGCCAACACCTCAACCCACCTTCAACGTCCGCGCGTCTTCGCCGGCCGAGCCAGTTGCCCGAAAGTGGTCACAGGATGTGCGTATTTTAATTCGGCGTCTGCTCTGTCACGTAAGTTTCTTGTTGCAAATTTCATTTTATTTGTTCCATATTTTATAGATTGATTGCTATTTTGTGAATCTTGTGTGTGGGCTGCCAAGAGTTTTTATTCGATTATAAATAAAAGAGTGAGAATAATGTTTATTAGTATTTTACAACTCCGTCACACGACACTTCGGTCACATCGGGTGTGACGTGGTGGTAAATTATGTGACAGAGTGGAAGCTTTTGTATGAAACTTCAACGTTATAGTATTTTTTACGGAAAAATGTCGTGTTTTTCGTTTTATGAGTGTTACAATTGGATGTATTTTTTGTTATAGCTATGACTACTCAAAGATGGCTTGTCAGCAGCTAAAAGGCAGCGAAAGAAAATGAGAAAACACTTATTTAGGCGTGTCCAAAAGCGGTGTTTATAAAGAAGATGTCAAGATCGTATTCTATAAGACTGTTGGAAAAAGCGGAAAACTTTTCAAGTTGGTAGAGTCTCATGTTTCAGACGTAATGTTTGAAAAAATGCTAAAAAAAATTTCAAACGCCCAAACAAATCAAAAGAGTAAACTGAGTTTGGTATAAATTCAAAGAGCCTATCGATATGTGTGAAATGTAAAAGTTGATTTCTAGTTTTTAAGATTTACAATGAGACTGATCTAAAAAAGTCTAGGTAATCTTAATGTTCAAGACTGAAAAAAGCATTTGGTATTATGAAAAGGCGCAAGTTTTTATCTCAGTCGATTAAAAATAGTAATTATTGTTTGTTATGATTTAAAAAAAGTTCCTATTTCTAAGATACTATAGTTAAACATACTATCATTATCATTTTTAGTTACTAAATTACCACTCTGTTACAATTTTTACCACTCCGTCACAATTTGTCTCCGTACAGCAAATTGTTTATAGAAGTCTGTCGCGCTAGTTAATTATTTCCCCAAAAAATGTGGGTTTGAATATGCTAGAAAAAATTGCATTTTAGGAGTCCATCTATATTTCAATGCAACTGTTAAGTGGTAAAACGGTTATTTTTCAAAGTTAGTTTACTCAACGGCTCAAAAATGTGACAGAGTATTAAGAATTTTGTTGTTATTATTATTCTTTTTAAGAAAAAAAATACAAGTTTGTTAGCAAACAAAAGATTTTAAACAGTAGTACACATAGTACAAATTAAAACTTATATGTGATTTTGTATGCCATAATAAAATTTAAAGTGATACCGTGACAGAGGTGTTTGGTTTTTGCTGCACTGTCCCAAAGAACTGGGAATTCCTAATATAATTATTAAGAAATCATCGCTGCTGAGCATGTTTTTGAAATCTTAAAGAAGTAAATTAAAACATCGACAACTCAAAAACAAAAAAAGCAAACGAATAAATTTTTGAAAATTGTTTTTGGAGGGAGCCAAATGTGACGTAAAAAAGAAGAACGACCCAGGTAATGTTTAATACAAAATTTATTTTTTTACTAACTCTACTCAAAATTTCTTGGAGCGCGGTGGAACTCAAATATTCGATTATATTATTACGTAAAAATTCTGGGAGCGCAGTGGAATTAATGTATGAACCTTAAAATTTTGAGAACAATGGGTTTTGGAGCGCAGTGGAACTACCCCCAACAAGTAGGTACCTACTGTTTTTAGGTAGAAATGTTCACATATTTCATTATTTGGAAACCACTTCCTTGGAATTTGAAAATGTTCATTGAGTCCTACCTCAGACAAGTAAATAATTAAAAACCACCTATAAAAACATCCTACTCGGTCCCGTTTTTCACTTTTTACACGAAATTGTATACCTAAGGACATAAGAAGTCCAGACGAATATTTAGATACCTCATTTATCAAAACCGCCTCAGGCTGTTCAATAATTGTAGGTATTTTGGAAACAACGCGTGCAAAACCGCAGGCAAAAACTAGTTCTAAATAAAACATAACAATAAATAAATAAATAATGCTGGACAATTCACACAGCATTATCTAGCTAGCCCCAAGCTAAGCAGAGCTTGAATGACAATGAAGAAGGTTCTTACATTTCACGAGCGGATTTATAGGCGTCAAGCGAGAATGTTGTGGTTTGGTTTCGAAAAATATTAAATATTTGTCGAAACCAATAAAAAAATAACTAAAAAAAAAAAATTTAATTAAATTTTAAAATTTTCTAAATTCAAAAATCGTTCACCAGTGGATCGTCGAGGCCCAGAATCACCCCCATTCCTCTTAGCGCTAAAACACCCTTTCCGTGGCACCCCCCTTGTATAATTATTTTGTTCATGCATGCACTTTACATCAATTCATAACATAGGTATACTAATAGTAGTTACACTATGATAATAGTACCGAGTACTACTGAAGTTTATTAGTATTTATCTATGGTACATGCTCTAACATAACCGGTCAGTACGAAGGATTACTTTAAGGGGGACAGCGTGTAGGGGGACAGTTTCCACTACCAAAAAAACGCACTCGAGTTATCCACATTAGGGATAATCGCAGAGGTCAACCCAACCGCAGTGCAATGGAGGGGCCGGCCTCGCTCTGGGGGAACCGCTTAGTGCTCAGGGTGTCCCCTGTGCCAGGTAAGTAGGAATACTCTACACTACAAGGCGGAGGTCGTTCCGAGCCGTGCGTTCCCGTCTTGAGCTGGGTTACTTTTACTAGCGACATCTAGTTGTATTTAACAGTAGCTTTTAATGCATTGTCATCGTCATCCAAACTAAACGTGTATACAAAATTGCAGCTCAATCGGTTGAAGATATCTGCTTCAAAATTGAGTTCCACCCGTACAAGTACAACCATTGTTACATGCATTGCATGTTAAATAAAAGCTTGTAAAAATAAATGCCCTTGTAGCTTTGAAAATAATTTATTGTTTACAATTATTGTAATATTTACATAACCACCTCAGTCCTCTGATAACCTTACATCACAAACCGTTTAGTGGTGGTAAACGGGGGCAGAGTGGTAGACAGGAGCGGCCTGTTGGTAGACAGGGGCAGCCTGTTGGTAGACGGGGGCAGAGTAGGCCAGCTTGGCGACAGGGGCGGAGTGGTAGACGGGGGCGGCCTGGTAGACTGGGGCAGAGTGCACCACAGGGGCAGCGGCGTAAGCCACGGGAGCGGTGACCTTGGCGACGTGAGCAAGAGGTTCCCTATGTACGACAGCGTTGAATCCATTGTGGTCGTCAGCGGTGTAGTCCACGGTGCGCTTGGTGCCGTCAGGGTCCACGACGGAGTAGGAGCCCTTCACGACGTCGCCGTCGCGGGTCTCGTGCTGCGACTTGGAGTCTCCGGTGTGACCGTCCTGTACGTCGTACGAGAAGCTGTACTGCGGGTGCGAGTTGTACTCCTCGACGGCCACCTTGGCGAGGGGCGCGGCGTAGCTGACGGGCGCCGCGTGGTAGGCCACGGGGGCTGAGTGGTAGGCCACGGGGCCCGCGGGCAGGAGCCCGGCGCTGGCCGCCGCCACCAATCCGCAGAATACGACGAACTGTAACCCAGATAAGAAAGAGTATTAAAGAAGGTATGCCATTAAAGGTCGGACCACATTTCTTTATGAGCGAAAAGAAGGGTTAGGGTACATTTGGTTCGAATCTCAAACTGATCCACGGACGAGATGTCCACTTCACTTTTGAGTAAGAATATCTTAAAATAATTTCTTGATTTTGAATTTGTTGCATTGCGACCACATTAACCATACCTACCTAAATATACAATATGAAACAAACAAAATACAACAAATAAAAGGTCATCAAATAAAAATAATTAAACTGATATAAACATAATATAGCGAACCTTGAATGCCATTTTTGATGTAGTGATTGAAATGTGTCTAGAGACAGTTTAATGTTAATATGTAAGTAACTTGCGATTTTATATAAGACCATAATGCCTGAGGCGAAGGCGGGCCTACCGGTTCCATGAATCATTGCTTCGGTGAAGTTCAAAGTCACAGCCAAACACGACTACTTATTTATGGTTATACCATAGAATGACTATAAAGTACTACGTATGTACGACCTTATAACAGTCTATAAAGACTTTGTGGATCTGGCTATTGCAGCGCAATAACAAAAGTATTAATTTGCTAGGCAATATTGAGATGTACCTATACAATAATAGTAGATTGTTAGCCTAGGGTTGAAAATAATCAATTCCCGAGGTAGTTAGACTAGTTAGAGTAGGAATTGATTCCTTTACCCGTGGCAAACACTCTACTTTTCATTTAGAATATGAGGAAAATAAAAGATTTTCTATGACACAATTTGCCCCGTCTGTAATGGAATCTGGTCAAATCTGGTGTCAATATTTCGCTTGAACTCATTTTTAATGTTCAATTCAAATCTTAGCACAAAAGTCCGTCACAGATACATACATAACAGATTTTAGTATCCCGCCAATTTGTGTTGACTTTTTAAATTTTATATATGGAACTCGCCGCTCGCCGCTTAATTGTCGCGGCACTCGCGGTTTAATCCGCTAAAAGAAGTTTGCGCTAAATTCACACTGGCTGTTTAGAAAGTCATGACATTTTATAAATTAGTTTTTTTTTACATATTAGGTACTCTTCACAGCTGACAGCAGTTCTATTTTTAAAGTTTATACAAATTCATTCCGACCCTCGGGCCGGAATGAATTTGTATGAGTTTTTCCCTCCCTATGAAAGGAAAGCAGCATTTTCCACCCAATAATCAGATCAAAACAACACCGAGAAATGAAAATTTTCATTTCTCAGTGTTGTTTTGATCTAATTTTTATAATAGCAAAATCTTCGAAAAATGACTCGATTCCTTTTCAATGTAATTTTGGATAGGATGCATGTGTTAGCACGCCTGGTACTTCTACTTCGTAATATAGTAGGTATGTACAGAACAGACCTATGTATGATAGGTACCCGTAGGTTAATATATAGAGAGAAGAAAATAGCCTAGCATAGAATAGCATAGAATAGCAATATAGAGTTTAATGCGGCGGTATGGGCACCACACGAAGCCAAGTACAGTCAAATGGTAGAGCGCATACAAAATAAATTCACCAGATTTCTGTACTTGAAGATCTACGGCGTTTATCCATTCTTCCCGCTGATGTATCCAACCTTGTTTGTTATAGGCATGGTTGGATACAACAAACTGGAGGTGAGGAGAGATGCAGCGCTTGCTCTATATTTGTTTAGAATAATTCGTGGGATAATCGCCAACCCAGGCATTTTAGAGGAAGTGAGGCTAAATGTACCTGATGAGTTTGTGCACCGACGGAGGCGGCCCGCCCTGTTTGCTGTACCAAGAGGAAGGACCAACCTCCTGAATAAGGCACCTATAACGCGTTGCATCCACACGCTCAATCTAGTAGCGGAGAGAGTCGACATTTTTAACTGCTCCCTGAGCGAATTTCATAGGACTCTGTTATTTATTCTAAGCTATTTTAATAAGATTTGACATTTTGTAATTATTTGACATTATTATATTGATTACCAATTTTTCTTTATTATTATTTTATTAGGTTTGACATTATGTAATTTGAATTTATTAAGTGAATTATTATTATATTGATGTAAAATAATTTGACATTGTATATTGACGAATTTTATATATTATTGTGTAATTTTAGTTTTTAGTTCATGTAATTTTAATTTTAATTTATATAGACTTTTTACACTATTGCATTAGGGGCCCCTGTAAAAATAGTGTAAGTATTTTTAATAAATAAATAAATAAATATATTTTGCAACCAAAATTAAGTTTTTAAACCTGTGTTACATAGGGAAATATGGGTACCCATGTTTCCTTTGTAAAATACACATTTTATCAGGCTGTGAGATTTCAGTCAATCTAAATCAAACTGACACTATTATTTAGATCCCTGGTTTTCTTTAGTATCTACACACGAGCTTGTTATAAAGGATCCCATAGCCATTAAGCTTTAATCCTTGTTCTAATTATAATATTATCGTACAATAAGATGAATAGGCCTCGACCAGACTCATTTCGTCAACCAGTAAGTTGGCGCCTGGTAGCTTTCGCCTCGGGCACATTGCGCTGATATATAATCGCAGGAATGCTTCAGCTTTTCATTATAAGCTTCTTATCAGTCATTTGAAACAGACATTATAATGGCCTTCAAGGTGAGTGCTCTTGTAGTACTTAAGTGTTATGTGTGTAGTATTCGACAATAATATAAAATCCAGGCTAATATTTTGTTTATTAACAGTTCGTTGCATTCTGCGGATTGGTGGCGGCGGCCAGCGCCGGGCTCCTGCCCGCGGCCCCCGTGGCCTACCACTCAGCCCCCGTGGCCTACCACGCGGCGCCCGTCAGCTACGCCGCGCCCCTCGCCAAGGTGGCCGTCGAGGAGTACAACTCGCACCCGCAGTACAGTTTCTCATACAACGTACATGACGGTCTGACCGGAGACGCCAAGTCGCAGCACGAGACCCGCGACGGCGACAGCGTCCAAGGCTCCTACTCGCTCGTGGAGGCCGACGGCACCAGGCGCGTTGTGGACTACACTGCTGATGCCCACCACGGATTCAACGCTGTCGTCCGCAAGGAAGGCCTCGCTCACGTCACCAAGGTCGCCGCTCCCGTCGCCTACGCCGCTACCCCCGTGTCGTACGCCGCTGCCCCTGTGGTGCACTCAGCCCCTGTCTACCACTCAGCCCCAGTCTACCATTCCGCCCCTGTCTACCACCACTAAATAGTAGAACAGAATTATTTGAAATTATTATGTAAAGTTGTAAATATGTGAGCCATCTTTGTCAGAAAATTAAATTATTTGTAATCTTAATAACATTTTATTGAAAACATGAACCTAGAGCTAGAGAGAACCTACGTACCTACATTTCGTCAATATTGTCGCTTACTAAGGTTCTGCCATCGGCTTTATACGCGTTATAATAGCTATAGGTAAGTAGCAAATTAAATAAAAGACGAATAAAAAAATAGTGAAAGAAACGGAAAGAGTCCGTTGTACAGAAGTCTGAGCTGAGAAAGATCTCACGAGAACATCACCCCCGCACTTCGTGCCTAAGAGTTCGTTTAGATATATACCTAGGTATCACGAGAACATCACCCCTCTCTTCGTGCCTAAAGATCGTTTAGATATATACCTAGGAATCACGAGAACATCACCCCTCTCTTCGTGCCTAAAGTTCGTTTAGATATACATATACCTAGGAATCACGAGAACATCACCCCGCTCTTCGTGCCTAAAGTTCGTTTAGAAATGTCTCCAGAGAACATCACCCCGCTCTTCGTGCCTAAAGTTCGTTTAGAAATGTCTCCAGAGAACATCACCCCGCTCTACGTGCCTTAAGTTCGTTTAGAAATGTCTCCAGAGAACATCACCCCGCTCTTCGTGCCTGAGTTTGTTTAATATTCAGAATTCAAAGTATTTATTTATTCAGCAATATTATTACAATTTGTGTGGTCTTAAAAATTATAATAAGAACCCAGCTAGGGCGCTATGCATTCTGAGAGGCAGCTATAGCTACCTAATGCTATAGCTATAGCTGCCAAGTCGAGTAGAGACGGCCTCTACCGGAAACCCTTTTCTCGAATCATCTCGAGGCACTTTTCGATTATGACGTATAGGTATAATCTGTGGTATAAGTTATACCACAGATTATAACATCACAAGTTAGAAAAGAAAGATAACATAATCTCTATTGCACAGAGCTAATTATCTAACTTGAACTAAGTTGAGTTTGTATTGGGTAATCTAATGTAGGTAGGTCGATAATTGAGTAGGTACCTAATGAGTTTTAATTACGAATAAAAGTAGTGTTTCTTTTCAGATGGTTTTATCATATCATTATTATTCATGGGGTATTAAGATTTTAATTGAACTTTTTAGTACCGTTTTTGTATATTTCTACTCTGGGTTCTGGGAGAATTTATTTATCTTTAGGCGGGAGCTTTTGTTTAATTCTGAGTATGATAAGATGTTTGCGAATGAGGAGTCATTAAATGTAAGATATTTTTTTTTTAACGAACGACTTTGTCGCTTAGCGAACACACTCTCCAAGTTTCCAGAAACAAGCGGTCCTTTCTTAAGAGTTATATTATTATGCTCAGAGGACAGTGTATTGTCCTGCAAATGTATAAACTTCAAGTTTTGGCTAAAATTCAAGAACGCGTTTGAAATCTTCTGCCATTGACAAACTATAGCTCATTTCCAATTGCGCGCACATACCAAGTGATGCACTGATAATACAAAGCGCGAACTTGTACAGGGTATGTCACAACCCGGGACCGGTATAAATACTTTGGCAGATGCTATGGGAGCATAGTCACTCTTGACTTCTCCCACAATCCATTTACGAAAATAAAAATGGCCTATAAGGTAAATTTGAGACCATGTATCTATTTATCTCGACCATTCTTTTCTATTGGCACCTTGGGCATAAGCTTTACACAAATAAGTTCTAGGCACCCCACTAGTGCTGCGGTCCCAGGGAGTTAGTTATTTAATGGTTATCCCGTTTATTCCCAAAACAGAAGAAGTCCCACTCTGACCCAAAACAAGAAAGCATTCTAACTAAACAATCGCAAGATCTTCATCTGTCATTAAATCGTTGCATAAAAACATTTCTTTTACTATGACTATCTTTTCGGTTTACGTTTTAACATTGACCTGTAATAAAACCCGTGATCGAACTACAGAAATATTTTCTCTAAAACATGTTGACAGCGTCTCTCTCACATGGTCCGGTCTTTAGTAACTAGATAATTGGGATGCGGGAGGCGTTTCTATTGTCCTTGAAGAACGGTATCCACGTCTAGTTAGTATTATCTGAGCTATGGTTTGCGCAACCACTCGCGAAACCGTGTCATTGTTTCAAGTACAGCTCATGTACGCACATAAATTAGATTAGTAATAGTTTGCTTTATATTTCAGTTCGTCATCCTCTCCTGCCTTGTGGCTTTAGTGCGCGCTGGGAGCATCCCGGTGGCAGCTCCACTGGTCGCGGAGCCGGGGCTCTCGGCCAGGCTTGAAGAATTCGACCCACTTCCTCAGTACAGATTTGGGTACGACGTAGCTGACTCGTTGACCGGTGACTTCAAGAGCCAGACGGAGCAGCGCGACGGGAGCTTGGTGCGAGGGCAATACTCGCTGCTGGAGGCTGACGGCAGCCGCCGCGTGGTGGACTACTCCGCTGATGATGTGAATGGATTCAACGCGGTGGTGCGGAACGAGAAGTTCGTGGTTGCGGAGCCCGCGGTGGTGCCGGCGCAGTACGCCGCCGCTGCGCCGGTGGCCGCCCCCGTGGTCGCTCCAGCGCCGCCGCTTCGCTACACGGCCGCCTACACGGCCCCGCTCGCCTACCCTGCCGCCGTCCCCGCCAGAATTGCAGCGTACTCCGCCCCCACCGTCGCCGCCGCTCCGCTAGCCTACCCTGCCGCTGCCAGATATGTAGCTTTCTGAACATCATCAGAAATATGGACTAAAAACGAATATTAAATGCTTCAACAATTTACGCGTTTGCACTTTTTGCAGGTTTTGTACCCGTAGGTACCTTTTTTATGTTTTTGTTATCTGCGAAAGTAATTCTGTCTGTTAACTTTTCACGCCCTATCGGCTGGACGGATCTTAATGAAATTTGGCAGGGTGGTAAACTGTATCCCGGGAACGGTCCTAGGCTACTGAAAAGCGCGTGAGAAATCGCGGGCAGAAGCCAGTATTATAAAATGTTTTGTTAGCAAAGTATAGGTACCTAATCGAAAAAGGTTTCTATAGAGCGTTTCTATCGCAGACAACGTCGTCGACCAGAAAACTTTGTAGGATGTAGAAAACCAAAGAGTAAAGTATTAAAAATCGTCTGTCACATTTGTAGAAGGGGATCTCTTTTCAGTTGCATTTTGTAAGTTAGCAATTATTTGTCATACATAAATAAAAGTTTTCCTGTCTTGACAATTTTAAAATCAAAGCTATTTACATAAATTTTCTATTTAATAGAATTTTATTTGTAGACTGTTATTGGAAACACAACAATGGAACCAACACCATTGTTCGGTGCACTTACAGTGTACCGCGAGCAAGGCCTCTTTCTGAGGCGTCTCGAGCAATTCGACAAATCCAAAACAGCGTACGATGAAGCATTCATATACGCCCCTGACGATGTGAGGAACCTTACTGGCAGGAGCCAGGTGTGCTCTGACGCCATGCAGCCGATGCAGGCCTACACAGATGCGGAGTTGGCACTCAAACTGGAGCCGAAGAACATGGTAGCTAGAAACATGCAGGCGCGTGCCATGTACACCATGTCTGACTTTGAAAGATCCGTTGTCATGAACTACAGAGGTGCGCGACTTCGCAAGCAACCAAGCTATTTCATGGAAGGCATAAATCAGGGACTAGAAACCATAAAAGACTGTGTTGGTGTTAACGCCGGTAACGTCATGCTAGATTTTCTACCTGTAATAAAGAGAGTAGAAGCTGCGCGACCGGACGGCAGTGATCCTCGTAAAGTTCTACATAAATGTAGAATTCCTAAGACACACCTAACGAAAAAGCTGACACAAATGCAAGCCAGAAATTCTCTCACTCTATCACGAGTTCTTGCTATGAAATATCTAGGACCTATGGCTTACGATAAGTTTTTCTTAAGTGAACTAACTAAGGATCCTCGTGTTATGTCCGCGAATTCGGATGGAAGTAAGGAGTTAAAATTTCTCATTAAAAAAGCTTTAAGATCCCTGACTGAGCGACAGAATATGTTAAGGTCACAGAGACCATACTATACAGTTAAATTGTCTGAAAAATCGGATTCCAAATACCAAAACAGTTATAAAGAGGCAATGCTCATTGAAGAGCAAAGGATTGGAGCAAGAACTGCTGAACATTTCTTCAGAAGCCTCGACAAGAGTATGCGAGCAGGACGAGTTATGGATGTAATATCCCAGGCCGAGAAGATGCAAGCGTTTCTTGATAAAAAGACTCTTCGGACCTTACCAGACAAGGACGTCTACACTGACCGTTTATACAGACTCGTTGGAGACGCATATTTATTGCAGCATAGGCTCTCCTACACTCTCAGCGAGCGGGGAAATCGTCGTCGCGTTGCTTTTTTGATGGGTCTTCCTGTAGGCCGACCGCATTCTTTCGACTCTGTCACGGCAAATTATCCCTACAAGTTTGTTGAAACCAAACAAGCCACCGAAAATCTAGTTAAAACCCTCGAAATGTGCGAAAACGCTTATATGAAATGCTGGTTGCAATATGAAATAGCTCGCTTGCTTTGCACTCAGAAAAATTATGCACTTGCTAAGTTTTATTCCAAGAGGTGTCAGAGAAATGCCGAGGAACTAGGCAGTGTCTCCTGGTGGCTCAACGGATGCTTTGTCTATATGAGTGGTGACCTTCAACAAGGCAATGTTAACGAAGTGCTCGTACAAGTGGAAGCAGCGCATGAGTGGTCGAAGAAACTACAAGATCCTGAAAGGGTTCAAACATTTTTGGCGAAGTGTGCTGAAATGGCACAGATTGCAAGCACTGTGACTGTTGACAATCGCAAAGGAATAGTACAGAGAGAGCAACAGATACTATCGGCTGTTGATGAAAAGATTCGTGTCGACACTGCGGTTCTGTTTAAGCGGATGTCGACTGTTCCCGACGGCAGGCGGTTTGCGGTGTTGCCGACCAAGCCCGAGGTTCAAGACATCAAGCCGGTCCGGAAAAGGCGCCGCCAACGTGGACTTACCGTCGTCCCCGGCGCGCCCATCACTTTGCCGAAACCACCTAAATCTGATACTTTGGGATTCCAATTATTTGATATTTGAATATCATCATAAATGCAAAGATATCTTTCCATACACTTGCAAAGGATAGTCCACATCCTCACTGTTTCGTTGACACGACATTAATTCGATATTAGAATATATTTTTTTAAGTACTTACCTTTAACTTTACTTAGTTTTTAACCGAGTGTAAATACTAAGGAATTTGTAGTCGGTTTTTAGTATTTTAAACCAATCATATTATTATGTTTTATGTTATGTTACCTGTTAGTTTTAACTTGGTTTAAATTATTTTAGAATTAAACTTTGTTTTGTAATAATAAATAGTTTATATAAATATGGTGGTACTATCGAAGTTTGTTCCGATCTCGGAGTCCTAGTGGTGGTAGTATGAAGGTGCCGAGTAGGCGACTGCCGCCGGTGCAGAGTAAGCTATTTTGTTCAGGACAGGGGCGGCTTGGAGAAGAGGGGTAGCGTAGCTCAGGGGAGCGGCGTATTTGACGGGGGCAGCGGCGTAAGCTGCGGGAGCGGTGACCTTGGCGACGTGAGCAAGAGGTTCCCTATGTACGACAGCGTTGAATCCATTGTGGTCGTCAGCGGTGTAGTCCACGGTGCGCTTGGTGCCGTCAGGGTCCACGACGGAGTAGGAGCCCTTCACGACGTCGCCGTCGCGGGTCTCGTGCTGCGACTTGGAGTCTCCGGTGTGACCGTCCTGTACGTCGTAAGCGAAAGTGTACTGAGGGTGGCTGTTGTACTCTTCTACGGGTACTTTGGCGACTGGTGCGATGACTTTAGCAATAGGAGCGGCGTAGCTGACCGGGGCGGAGTGGTAGACGGGGGCGGAGTGGTAGACGGGGGCGGAGTGGTAGACGGGGGCAGCCTGCACGGCGTGGCTGCTGTAAGCGAGAGGGGCAGAGTACGACACCTGGGGCAGGAGCCCGGCGCTGGCAGCAGCAACCAAAGCGCTGAACACGATACACTGAAAGAAACAAATTAAAAAATACACATATAAGTAATACTGAATATCGTGGGAGTTTTTGGGGGAGGTTTTTGCCCAGTATCAAGAAATTGTTCCTAGCACGTTGTGTCCGACGTGCTAGGAACAATTTCTTAACAAAAAAACTGACTAGATTTCCGTGACTTGTCACTGTAGGTACCTACTGAAGCCAATATCCTCATACTTCAAAATCAAAACCAGGAACGGCTCCTATCAATATCATTAGCCTAGAATCAAAAACTTCGAGTTCTTATTTAGCCTACATATCCAAGACTTGGTACCTTGAAAGCCATCTTGGTATGGAGATAAGTTCACCGATGAGATAGAACTGCCGAATCTCGGGTCCGCTCTGGTTTTATAAGTCGCAAGTCCGCTCGTGACATTAACATGTGACGCCATTGGCCGGTAATCGAACCCAGTAGTGTCACCAACTTAGTGATTCGGGTGGTCAAGTTGATATGAAGGCTGTTGCTTGAAGTTTACTTTCTGATTGTTTTAAATATCTACTGCGAGCGCCGCTTTGAGCTGAACAGACAACTTGGTGACAGTGGACGAGGAGCTTAGTACTTTCACTTTTAATTGAGCTAACTACATGGTACCTAATAAGAAGGCAAGGTCGTGACCTTCAGTGGAATACGCCGACGCCGACGGCCGCCCTCGTTTGTTACAATTCATCATATTATTAAAGGTAAGGTCGTACCCGGTGGGTAATCAAATGGTTTTAGTTGGATCTAAATGTTTTATCTTTAGCCTTTAGTGAGAACGTAAGACCTGAGATATAAATATGTAGGTATCTAATTTTTAGGATTCCGTACCTCGAAAGGAAAAAGAAACCCTTATAGGATCACTTCTCTGTCCGTCTGTCAACCCCCTTTTCTCAGGAATGCGCGGAGGTATCGATTTGAAATTAACGTCAGATACCTCATGTCTGTAACCTCTTGGAGCCATATACCCCAAACTTCTAAGTCAACGCAATCAAAAGTTACAGCCGTTTATGCCAGTATACGGGGTGGCACATTCAGATCGGTCAGTATGGGAAAATCTGAAACTATAAGACATACGAAGATCTCTTCTTAGGAACCATGTCATCGATTTTAGTAACAAGAAAAACTGCATTCATACATTTAAAAATAAAGCGTCAAGTGCGAGTCGGACTCGCGCATTAAGGGTTCCGTTTAATTGCAAGACCTTGTTTCTTGCCAAATACCGTGATTCTGGGTCAACATGAAGTAGGTACCCTGTATATTTTGGTCGAGGGAGAGACTCAGACTAAGTTTTTTTTTGTGGTGAATTAACTACAAACTTTACTTGTGCTATAAGACCTTGCTTCTCGCCAAATTTTATGATTCTACGTCAAAGGGAAGGACCCTATAGGTTTTGGTCCATGGCGAGAATCAAAAGTATTTTTTTATGTGAATAAATTTCAAATTTATGGTTTTCGGATTTTTCCCTTTACTTGTGCTAATGACCTTGTTGCTCACCGAATTTCATGATTCTAGGTCTACGAGAAGTACCCTATAGGTTTTATGTGCATGTGATTTCCTTGGAAATTTTAAAATATTTGGACATAAACGGCTGTAACTTTTGAGTGCGTTGACTCAGAAGTTTTATTTATATTGCGGCTTTAAGAGGTTACGGATTTGAGTATTTGACGTTAATTTAAAGTCGATACGTCCACGCGTTCCTGAGAAAAGAGGTTTCTTTTTTCCTTTTGAGGTACGGAACCCTAAAACTTGTACTCAGCTCGGGAATCGAATCCGGACGTTTAGAAAAATAAAACTAACACTATTTATATTTAAATATCGATTGTGTAGGTCTTAAGCAGTAAATGTTACTATGCAACATGATGTCTATAATCAATCAAATGCATTGTTTTCATATCCTTTTATTTATTTTAGCAAGTTTTCGAAATTACCACAATTTTTTTCAATACAACATTCAACACGTTTAGGTAGGTGCGTAAAATTGTCTTTATGGTTGTTTGTACCAACCACCTGTAAGTATATTGAAATTTCCTGGAAATCACATGCACACAAAACCAAGGGTTCCTGTTGACCCGTTAACCGTTATCCATGAAATTCGACAAGAAGCAAGGTCTTATAGCACACATAAAGGGAAAAATCTGAACACCTACATCATATTTGTGATTTATTCACAAATAACATATATTTGATTCTCGCAGGGGGCCAAAACCAACAATTATTACGTTGATCTAAAATCACGATATTTGGCTAGATTAAAGGTGTGTTATAATTGTACGGAACCCTCGGTGCGCGAGTCCGACACGCATTTGATTTTGTATTGTTTATGTAGGTAGGTATTATTTATTATACAAACAACTTACTACCTAATGTTTTAAATTTTAATAGCATACCTTTGGTCTAGGTACACGGAATCGAAATCTTATGGGACACTGAAATCAACCCATGTTTAGGTTATAATAAGTTATTCTGAACAAACTCTGAACAATCGCTGTGAAGAGTGTCTTCTTCACACCGAGTTTGTCCAGAATAAAATGAATGGGCAAAAGATAAACCATCAACTTCGTCGAGTCACTGATAAATATTTTGCCCATTCCATTTCTTGCTGAGGCTGAGGACCTTAGAGCATGCTCTAAGCTGAGGACGTAAAAAGCAGCCAAAAAAATCCAAACGTTAGTTTTACAATGATTTAATATAAATAACAGTCATAAAAATCCTATAAAAAGTACAAAGCAACAACAAAATTGTAATAATTCATCTAATAGTAGTAGGGTAGTCTAGGAGCTAAGAGGGGAGCAGGAGCGGGGGCAAATAGGGGTGCTCTTGCAATGGGAGCAGGGGCATAGACGGGGGCCCTGGCGGCGAACACGGGGGCAACAGGAGCCGGGGCCACGACGGGAGCAGGGGCAACGACCCTGGCAGGGGCAGCGGCGAACAGGGGCTCACGGCGCACCACCGCGTTAAAACCATTGATAGGATCAGCGGCGTAGTCGACGATTCTTCTGGTGCCGTCGGGGTCGATGACCGAGTAGGAGCCAGTCACCAGGTCGCCGTTCCTTTGCTCCTGGTGGCCTTTGTAGTCTCCTGTGAGTGAGTCCTGCACGTCGTAGCCGTAGGAGTACTGCGGGAGAGGGTCTACTCTCGCCAGGGGAAGGGGGGCGACCACGCTCGCGGCGGCGGCGCCGACCACACAGATGAATACTACAATCTGAAAGAAAATATCATAAATCAGCTTTTAATTGGCGTTCATGTAGACGGGCTTCCGGAGGACGGAGAATCCGTTTTGTTAAGCTGGGATGAAGTAGGTATCAACTATAAACTAATCGTTAGCCCTAACAATATCGTCGTGAGGTTCGTTTGGACCCGCTTATCTTAAAAACCTCTCGTCGGATTAGGCCTTACTAAGTCACCAGCACATTTCACAAGTCTTGTCTGTACTTCACCTCAAATTTCACGCAAATCGGATCAACCAACAACGGTTGGACAGTAACTACCTATGCTCGAAGTGACTATTTCACCATACAGCCAAATCACCCAAGCTGCCACTGAGAGCTTCGCTCACTCCGATCCACAAATCAGGAGTGAGATTAACTATTTTTTCAATGCTCCTACCACAGTAGATCCTTTCTATCATTATTATCATCTAATTCACGTACTGGGTATTTTAATTTCATAATGCATCGATTGAAGTTATGCAATGTTTTGCTCTTTAGGAAACTCAACGTTCTTGTATTGTAATAAGGCTTCGATTCGACTTGAGTCGCATATGGGTTAGTTTTATGCACATTTATATGCATCGGCTGTACGATTGTGTCTACTATGTAGGTACCTACAGCTTGCGACATGCTCGCATTTAAATCTTCGGTAGGATAGCACCTTAAACGATATCCGATTCGCAATTATTATTGAACTAAAGGTGACTAATTAATTATACTAATAGACATGCAATTGAACTTTTGGGAAAGGCAACTAGCGTTTTTGAACTGAGATAGTTTTTCTGAGGACGTTTCGAAGCGATATTTTAATATCAATAAAAAACGATGGACAGGTTGTCAATGATTGTGATCCTAAACTCCTCGAAATTGCAACAAGCGCGACCGCGTTTAAGTCTTTTATACTCTGAATTGGACACACCGATCAAATTAATTTCTTGAATAATAAAATATCTTTTGTAGGCACAGACAGAATAGAAAGTGATATTTCAGTTATTTTATTCATAGAACGAACTGTCTGATATCGTAATGATTCGTGGGTGCAATTAGCATACAATCATCGGTATGCTAGGACATTGAGCTCGGCAAAAATATTCACTATCGATGAAAAGGACTTTGCCCCAGCAAATTACCCACTTTAATTCGTAAATAAGTCACCAATACAGAATCAACATCAAGTATGGAAGAAGGAAGAACTAGCATAGATCAAAGAATCTTCTTTTCGAAAAGAGTCCCATTTGATAATGATATCGTAGTTCTTTTTGGTGTAGATTTCAAAAGACAAGGTTGGTCAGAGAGCATATGTATTGGCATAAAGTGCCTGACCTTGCATTTTCACCCAGTTCAAGTTGTACTAAACTAACACAAGTTCAAAACCAGGCGAACATCATCCGAACAAGTTACCATTGTCGTCTATTGTCCACTCGGAACGAAAGCAGCAGGTCAGTTGTTGTAACAGAATAAGTTTAAGTACGGCGGCGCGGCGTTATGTCGCAAAACGTCTGAATATGGATCGCTGGCTGTATCGATCGCGTTGGTGGATCGTGCGCACGCGTCGAACGCTATCGGCCTATCAATCGGCCGAGGATTTCGTTACGGTAAAGCTTTACAAACGATTTCACGGTAATCTCTTTGAAATCAATGGGTGATTTTATTTATTTAGCAAACATGTAACTCTAATCTCATACAAATAAAGTCTATAAACTTAATCCAATAGAGGGAGGCAATACAATTTTTTTTTGTTAATGTAATGTTAATGATGTATGACATCAACAAAAACATTGTATTATTGCACTGCAACAAATTTATATATTATTTGAACTCAATAGAATTTAGGTCCTTAGGTCAAATATTGCAGGAAATTACAACTGGATCTGTCGATCGAAGAGGGCTGTAGTGCACTCGAAACTTAGTGTTACTTTCAAACTAACAATATTTTAGAATTTGCGCGAAACTTTATATCAACTAATTTCCTCCATATTTTTTAAACATACATATGAATACCTATTGACGCTTTTATGTGAAATACCGTCCATGTAACACCAAGAACCAGAGAAAACAGGAAGTACCTAAGGGCTTTTGCTAATGAAACAATGCTAATACAATAAAAATATTTTTTTCTTACCTTGGAGTCCATGTCTGTCTGCTTGGGATTGGATGGTCACAGTCCGTTCGTTGGAGTGTGTCCATCCTCGGCAGCACAGCGTTATATATCGACCACTGCGTAACGGCGGACGTGAGGACAATAACATGAGGCTCATTGAAGAAAGCAAAGAATTACGCGATGAGTCTTCGTAGTTGTGTGGAAATTCGGCTGTTCCGGGTTGTTTATACTTACAGTTTTATGAAGTCAGTTGGACCAAAGACTTGGTCTGAAAGAAACGTGGGAACTTTTATGTTACTTTATTGTCAGCCAACTCTTGTTTATATTTTTTTTAGTATCGGGTTTTCTCATACTATTATTAAAAACCACTCACTTTATATACAGGGTGACTGGAACTCAACCCGCCATAGCGAATTCAAAAATAGAGGAGGTCATTTGCTAATTATTGGACCTTACTTTCCCTTACTGTTTTATAGTTTTGGTGATGTGTTAATTTTTACACTTTATTGAGATTTTTCCAGAATTTGACCTTCAAGCATTCGTAACATTTTATTCCCAAAAATTTATTATTTTTTTATTATTTGTTGGTAGTAACACTCCTCGAACTAGGATTAAAAAATAAGATATTACGGTTTAAAAAAAAAACAAAAATAAAAAAACTACGGTGTTTGAATAATTTATTCTACCGTAAGTTAATTCTCTGGTTCGTCACCTTTCCTACGGTAGGTACTTTGTATAATGTCGTCGCCATATCTTAGAATTGATCACTTCATGATGTAATCGACCATTTCATGAAATGGTTGTATTTCATGAAATGGCTACCAAAACTGACCATATCGTTTAAGCATCATAAAGTGTGATTCACTAGGATTTTCAAGTCCACCAGTCATTTTTAGTAAAAGTGCCAACGAAAAGATGAAGCGAATTTCGCAAAGTACTTTTTTTAAAGTGTAATATTTTATTTTTAATCCTACTTTGAAGAGAGTTATTACGTATTTTAATCACAAATGTTTATGACTACCAACAAATAACAAAAAAATACTGAATTGATTAGAAAAAAGTTACGAATGCTTGAAGGTCAAATTTTAGAAAAATCTCAATAAAGTATAAATTTTTTATTGACATATTACCAAAACTATAAAACTTTATTATGGGAAAGTAAGGTCCAATAATTAGCAAATGACCTCCTCTATTTGCGAATTCGCTATGGCGGGTTAAGTTCCAGTCACCCTGTATAATCCTGGATTGGAGAAAAGGCTGAGAGATACTTATGATGAAAGAACAGAAAATAAACTCTTCTCAGAGAATATTCGCGAGCGCCATAATGGTCTGGTTCTTCCCCTTATCATGGATATTCTCGATAGTGTTGCCACCATCGAATTATTCAATATTGGTGATAGTTTTATAGAAATCACGTCAATGCTTTGGAAAATGAGCTCAATTTCCTGCAAGCTATGTAATATAATATTATTTATATATTTAGATTAAATAGTCACACCCACAACACAAGCTTAGCTTGCTTATGATGTTTGTACCAAAATGTCAAGTATTTATTCATTCGATCTATTTATATTAGCTATGGCGCTCATCAGGGGAGGCCTATGTCCAGAAATGGACTAATATAGGCTGATGATGATGATTTATATTATTATCTGGCCCGTACTGCCTACGCTGTAGGCGAACTAAACGAGAAAAAGAAACTAATGATCATTAATTTCAATCTATTTTTAGGGTTCCGTACCTCAAAAGGAAAAAGGAACCCTCATAGGATCACTTTATTATCCGTCTGTCAACCCCAATTTCCCATTTCCCAGGCAGACCCAAAGTTTTAAGTGGGTATAAATCGTACCAAATTCCCTCAAGCGGCAAAAATAAGCGAATGGAGGCGAAACTGAGGTTACCTATGTGAGCCGCCTTGGGGTCCTGGACACCACGGACAACCTGTATAAAGATCTTACAAAACTTCTCTTAGAGTCCACAGGTGATCGAAATGCTGGCTTCTATTTCTATCAACGAAACGAATTAGCATTGCCATTCAACGTGGCAATGATTCCAGTATTCTGGGCACTCTGCCTTCTGGTGACCGCTTAGATTATTAGGAAATTTATATATAATAATAATAATAATAATAATGCGGGACAATTCACACAGCATTATCTAGCCCCAAGGTAAGCAGAGCTTGTGTTATGGGTACTAGATAACTGATAGACATAATACAATACACTACATAGATAAATATTTTTTATTATACATAGAAAACATCCAGAACACCCTGAACAAATATCTGCAGATCGTACAAACATTTGTCCCGAGACGGGAATCGAACCCGCAACCTCCTGCGTCGCAGGCGGACCTTCGCCCGCTGCGCCACAGAGGTCGTCTAATATGTGTAAATAATAGTTGTAATTTAAGGTTTTTGATATTATAGTGTGAAAGCCCTTACACTCTGGGTAATTTCTAAGAAATCTAATAATGTCCCAAAAATTAAAGTCCCGTCAAAGACGATTTTTTTTGGGATACCTACTTAGATTTCTTAGTTGTAATTCGTTGTTTAGTTGTAAGATCTTTTGGTTTCGGTTATCTTTCTAGGGTTAGATAGATCGATCAAGGTATCCGACAGGAGGCGCTAGGTGGCGAATACCTGATCAATGTCTACCTCATTTAGTAATCCATGCTGTTATATGAAGGCTGACATGTGCCACACTCATTGTTAGTGATGGTAGCGACAAATCTATGTTATGTGATGCAATAGATACCCACTTCTGACTTGTCACGTCATGGAAAGCAGAACGAGAAGTCCATTATTGGTATTTTTAGTAGAAAAAAGTAGGTATAACCTGATACTTTCTTCTGTTACAGGTGAGTATTTTTGGGCACATAGTCATCATACATTTATTTATTTTTATCGAATAAAGAACACAAAAGTGAAATAAAAAAATTTCATACTTTTTCTTGCAGAAAACTGTAGAACTTATTTTTTTAAATCGAGCACGTAACTCATAAGCTCATAACATAACATAACATGACTTTTCGATAACTCTCTCGGTTTCAGACTTGCCCTCAGTGGCCCTAAAAAAACTCACCTGTAGATTTAGATGGCAAAGTCAGTAAGATTAGACACATATTTTTAAACGATTTTATTCCATTTTCTTTTAAAAAATAAACAAAACATTACAACTATGTACAAAAGAAGTCTTTGTGGTGTTAGAAATGGCCGATCAATTTGGTGGTATTAGAGTCTAGGGGTAACGATAGCCAGCAGCGTTTCCGTCGACAAGCTTAGCTGGAGCGGCGCGTGTTGGCACCACGGCGGTGGGGGCAGCCACGGCAGCTACCGGGGCTGTGGTGTATGCTGCCGCCACAGGGGCAGGGTAGGCCGCTGCCACCGGGGCGGTGTAAGCCGCCGCCACAGGGGCTGCGAAGGATGTGTACGCTAAGGGTCCAGTGGCGCTGTAAGAGGTGGTGTACGCAGATGGAGCCTGCGCGTAGGCAGCCACCGGAGCAGCGGCATAGCGGGCAGCGACGGGGGCGGTGTACGCGGCCGCTACTGGGGCCACAGCGTAGCGTGCCGCCACGGGAGCTGGGTACGCCGCGGCAACAGGAGCAGTGGCATATGCGGCGGCGACGGGGGCCGCGGCGTAGCGTGCGGCGACAGGGGCGGCGGCGTAGCGGGCGGACACGAATGGAGCAGCGACCGGGGCAGTAGCGTAGCGAGCGGCGATAGGAGCAGCGGCGTATTGAGCAATTGGAGCAGCGGCGTACTGGGCAACTGGAGCAGCGGCGTACTGGGCAACTGGAGCAGCGGCGTATTGAGCTACTGGGGCAGCGGCGTATTGTGCAACGGCGTACCGAGCTGGAGCGATCGCGGGCTGAGCTACCACCGGAGCGGCGACTGGGGTGGCGTAGCGAGCGGCCACGACGGCGGGCTCGGCGACCACGGCGGGCGCGGCAGCTACGAGTGGCTCTTTGCGCACCACAGCGTTAAAACCGTTCAATGGATCCGCGATGTAGTCAACGACGCGGCGGGTGCCGTCGGGCTCCACCAGAGAATACTGGCCTTGAACCAAATCGCCATTGCGCTCCTCCCTTTGGCTCTTGAAGTCGCCGGTGAGTGTGTCGCTGACCTCGTATCCGAACCGGTATTGAGGCAGAGGGTCGAATTCCTCCAGCCTCGCCACCGCCGGCCCGACGACGCTGGCCTGAGCTGCGGCCAGCAGGCAAGAGAAGACCACCAACTAGAACAAGAAACGAATTTTACAGATCTATATATTTTCGCACCGAGGTGTTTTCACTTGAAATGCAAGACACGTGGTGATTAACGTTTATTAAAGGAATTCACGGTCGGTTATGTGAGATATTCGAAATGTATCAAATTATTTGATTGACACATTTATCCTTGATCTAAGATAATCCAAAGGTGTAGATAACACTTCACTATCACGAGCACTTTTTTAGTCACTGATTTCACGATTGCGTTCCGTACCTTGAAAGCCATTTCTGTGGTTGGATGTGTGTTCGGGGATGCTAAGAGGAGGTGACTGATAACCCTTGTTGGCTTCTAACAGCATTTATAGTAGTTAGCAGACGTCTTGCCTCATCCTGGTCGCATCTCCAAATTTAAATATATTCAAGTACGCACGTACTGGGGACGACGGTGGCTGGACAATGCCGTACAATGCCGCGACTTGCAACACAGCTGGCCTATGAAACTTGGCGGTCACACATTACCACTAGGTACCTACTGTACTCATAGAATAAACGTGTTTTCAGGAGATACAAAAAAAACTTCATGGTTGAAGTAGCGTTGAAAATGAGCGAGGAATCGCGAGACACATTCCATTCGATAAAGGATCCGGGAGTAAAGTTACGGTTCACAGAAAAACAAAACGAGCCTCTAATTGGGGATACCAGCGCACTACGAGGCGACTGAGAAAGACTTTATTTACTTGTACTTAGTCAGGAAGAGCCAGACATTTGAGCCGATACCTCGAGGATG
Organism: Eupithecia subfuscata; assembly: GCA_963564075.1. Classification (NCBI taxonomy): domain Eukaryota; kingdom Metazoa; phylum Arthropoda; class Insecta; order Lepidoptera; family Geometridae; genus Eupithecia; species Eupithecia subfuscata. Next base: position 1,140,679 of record OY751116.1, on the reverse strand, counting down.
TACGCATGGAGAGGTACAAGTCAAATAAAAAACCTTAATAGTTTTCAAAAATTAGTACCTATAGTAAGTAACTGTCGCCTATGCCCCTGGTCCCTTCCTTTATCACAAGTGTAAGAAAATCATACAAAACCTTTAGTTAATGCATTTCGTTTAAGATACTACTTTCAATGAACCTGACATGATTCTTTTAATATTCAATCTTATTAAGTCATCGTGAGAAGAGTTTTTTGTGGAAGAGCACACCAAAGGATAGAGCACTAACACAACACCATATTAAGTGATAGCTGAGTCTATTAATAGGGTGTTATGTTAAGTCGGAGTTAAAATACTAGTATCGTAGTCGTCGTAGCCAAAATCAAATCATCGAAATCAATCTTTGACAACATAGGTATCATCTAAAGAGTTCTTTGTTTCAAGCAACAATTTGCCTAAGGGCACTGAAAAGGGATCACCGACTCTTGAAAGTTATACACAACAGTCTTGTAGGTATTCTAAAATCCTGTGCCGTTGCTAGAATCGATAAAATATTTGTAATTAGTAGTATCAAATTAAATGTCCCCAGGTGCACCTCTGATTATAATTCAGAGTACGTATGATATAAAATACCGAGTGAACCGAATTAAATTTTACATGACTCACTTTTACTATTTTATCATGATAAGTGAGCTGTCTATGCTGTGTTCTTATTTCGTCACTGTTTTTAACTAGTAGGTAGGTAGGTGCTGGCTGGTTAATAACAAAACATAAATAACAAAAATAGCAACTTCTATGCGGATAGGTTAGATATAGGTACCAGACAAAAGTAGTATTCCAATTTAAGTATTCTTCAATTATTGTTGTTATATGTTGAACACAGTCTAAAGGACTGCTTGCTGGTTTGTACATTTATGGAATTTGTATGATCTAGGTTGCAGATACCTAATTTATTTAAATCAAATTTTTTTACATGTCCAAGAGTCTGTAAGGTTTGAAGGAAAAAAGCACTTTGAATTTTTGATCCCAGCACCAGTAATTTATTAACTTATGTGAGTAGGTACCCTACTTATACATAAAATAAAATTCGCCAGGTACTACAGGTACCTGAATATTAATATTAACAGCCTTCTTACGATTTAACTTTTTAGACAATATTTTTTGCATAATAGATGATAGATGAATAAGCTGATGAAAATGCATGCTTATTACATTATTGATGCGTGGCATGCCGGTGTTTCCCCAGGCTGCGCACGTGCGTCCTTCACAAGGTTGCCAACTGTTGCACAACCATCGCGCTGGTTGTCAGTGTTCGATACGATATCACATCACTTCTTGGGAAAATATTTAAGAGAAGGGAATCAATTACACTTTATTTCTTACTAGATTTCGCCCGCGGTTTCGCACGTGGTTTTCGAGATAAAAAGCCTTTAAGCTATTTCAGGTCTTGAACTAAATCTATGGAAAGTTTCACCCCGGTTCGTTCAGTAGCTTAGGCGTTAAGAGGTAACAAAAACATCTAAACTAATAAATAAATAAATAATGCTGGACAATACACAGCATTATCTAGCCCCAAGCTAAGCAGAGCTTGTGTTATTAGACAAAATGTTTTTCTCCAGCAAAGAAACGAAATAATTCAGTTAATTGCTGAAGGTTAGGTACATTCTATGGATAATATAAATGCTTCTTCCGCTCATTGATGTGTCGTTTTGTGAGATACCTAGGTACCCTACCTACCACGCTAACGAAATTGCGGGTAACCGCTAGTACATAATACAATACACTAGGTACATAGATAGACTTTTTTTTATCATAACTATATAGAAAAACATTCAGAACACTAAATGCTACCCCGTGACCGCTGCAGCATGTAAACCTGCTGAAACGTCGGGAAAATTAAATGTACATCAATAAAATATAAGCACGCGATGAATAGATAAACTATATTTTTTAAAATCAGTCAACTGAAACAGGATAAAAAATACACGTTTCAAATAAAAATGTGCTCAATTGGATCCAGCTACGAGCGCGTTGAAGTCTTTTCAACCGAAAAGTCGCGCCAGGAAGTCTCTTACGGAAATCTCATGTTGCGCTGCAGTTCGGATCAAATATCGTTTAAATGATCTATAAAGTGTCCCAAGTTTTGACTGTAGGATCGTTTTACAATTAGGGTTCCGTTTCCTAATTGCAAAACGGTATGCACCTTTATTAATATCGCCCGTCCTGTCCCTTCGTCTTCACCTAAGAAGGTCTTCACAGAGAGTTACCATACAAACCGAAAGGGAGAGTCTATTTACAAATTTTAACGCCTGTTACGCCACTGCGGCACGAACCGCAGGGGCCCGCCGCCGCCGCAGCTGCAGGTGGAAGTCGTCCACGTACCTTGGTCGGTGGCAAAGAAACGACCACATCGCCAATATGTACATCAGGTGAAATTGTGGTCAAACGAAAATCTATTGACGATGAATAATAAAAGTATTATTTTAATTGATAAACGAATATGTTTGTCGGTAAAATCAGGGTTTCAATGTTAACCGGCAATAGAGGCAGGCACACAGAAATCTTAATAACAAGGCACTGTTATTCAGATTTCTGTGGGCAGGCAGTAGAAAAAGTAAACCTACTATACAAAATATTCGCACTGCTAAACAAATTGGTATTCAAGTCTCAAAAACCTCAGACCTAAACGCTTTCCTCAACAATATTTCTTCGAATTTAAAAACTAGAACATTATGCGAAACACAATGTATTCGAATACGATCATTATGTCAAAGTGGTACTAAAAAGTGTAGGACACGTATTCTATGAGTAAGAAAGATATACATCCATGCACACTTTGTATTCTTCAGTTTAATTTCGCACGAAAGCTGTGTGTCATGAAGGTCAGGTCAGTGTAGTGTTTTTTAAGAGATTAAAGTAGGTATCGTGGAGAGTTGCTTCAAATTGCGCTCATTGGGAAGCCTACGTCCAGCACCGAACTAATATGATGGTGATGAGCTTAATTGAGCTACCTACCCAAACGAACACCATCTGTGTCAAAAAACTCTCGAAGTAAGAAAAATTTTTTGATTTTGTTTCTATGTAGACTGGTTTCCGCAACTAGGTTACAGGTGAGTCCTATCTGCGTGTCGGGTGGGGGGCCTATAAGTGTAATAAAACTTATTTTATTTAACAATATATAAATTTATTTTATTTATTTATATTTTTCTAACACGAACGGAAGAATTGAAGACTAGTTTACTAGTTTCTATGGAAAGGTTTTTAGGTTATATCTGTCTCAAGAACTGAATAATGCGATAAAAAGTAGCGTGGGTGTTATTCCGGTTTAGACCTACATCTACGCTAAATTTCAACCCGATCCGTTCAGTAGTTTTGGCTTGGATAAGTACCTAACAAACATAGATCCATATTAAATAGGTTAATCCATCGATCCAAACTTTCACATTTATAATATTAGTGTGATAAAGATAATGAAGATTGTTTTTATTGTTGTTATAAATAAATGTCTTTCTATTTCTATTCTATTTCTATATCTAAGCTGAATACAAGATCCAGCCGTGGACTATTAATATGATGATGATGATGTTATTCTTGACCCTGGACTATCCGATCATGTTCGTTCGTACATACAGGTATGTAGTAGGCATAATTGTTGGTAAGTATTTTACGATTCCCACGTAATATCTAGATGTCAACTCGTTTATCCGAAAGTAGTTCAAGGTCTTCCTCTCTTCACGGACCGCATGACGATACTTTTTTACAAGCTTTTATTTTTAACTAGCTTCTGCCCGCGGCTTCGCACACGTTGTTTCTACGGAAACGTTTTGAGGTTATTTCTATCGCATGGGAACTGATTTATGAGATAAAAATGTTTGAAAATGAATGCCTATGTTTGATTCCAGGGTTAGACTTACATGTATGCAAAATTTCAGCCTGATCCGTTCAGTATTTTTGGCGTGAAGAGGTAACAAACATCAATCCATCCATCCACCTTTCCATCCAAACTTTCCCATTTATAATTATTAGTGTGACTTGCCTGTTAGTATGCGTGGTACAAATCTTGTAACTGAATTTTAGACCAGTTATCCTCAACCGATTGAGCTGAAATTTGGCATACGTAAGTAAGTTCGGTGACAATGCTGGTTAATTATGGTTAATGGTGGTGTGGGAAATTATGGTACCATCGAGATGGTCTGATAATGGAGACAGGAGGCCGTATGAACTCCCTAAACGAAAAACTCCGTGGAGTTTGGGTTCGTTGGATTTATCTTTTGGTCCTAGACGCTAGAAAAGTTGGTTTTAAGACTTAAAAAATATTTTCGTTGCAGTTTCGACAATGCTGACTGCATTGTCGAAACTGCAACGAAAATCTTACTATATATAATTCTTCTGTGAGTGTGTATGTCACTGAACTTCTCTCAAACGACTGGACCGATTTTGATGAAATTTTTTGTGTGTGTTCAAGGGGATCTGGGAATGGTTTAGATTCACAATTTTAACGACTGGACCGATTTTGATGAAATGTTTTGTGTGTGTTCAAGGGGATCTGGGAATGGTTTAGATTCACAATTTTGTTTAATTAACGCGTGCGAAGCCGCGGGCAGAATCTAGTATTTACATACAATTTTTAGTCGTCTATGCAGTCTATGGTGACTAAAGGAGGGTTACGTATGATTATGAGAGAATATCCCACTCCTGGGTAGTAGGAAAGGCTTTAAAAAAAAGCTTTTGATGTCAATGTGTTTGATAGTCTGCAAAATCAAAATTAAAAACTCTTTATTTCCAATAATACAATAAATGCACACTGAGAAAAAGTCAAATTATAAAACTAAACACTGACACGGAAATAAAGTAGTATTTTTATTTTTGTCGCTTCGGTATGTAGAGTAGACTAAACTCTCTCCAACTTCCCCTCCTCTGCTTTCTCCTTGATCTGACTCATATCGCTAATTCCTGGATCTTCCCCTTCCTCGTCTTCCTTCAACGTTTCCTTCCTTCTATGATGTTTAACATGAAGTTATTATTTTTAAATCCGTCATGGTTGTCATTTACGGTATATTTACCATTTTTCGAGTTTTGAGCTTTCCAAGATGTCGGCACAGTTTCATGCGCCATGATCACGGAATAACTGAAGGAATATAATGTAAATAAAATATAAATACATATAATTAATATTTGTTTGCAACAGTCGGCAGTTAGCTCAATTGTAAATACTAGTATAATTTTCTTTGTGAATAAATTTAAATTAATATTTGAAGTTGTAATTTCGTATAAGATGTCCAATCATTCTCCCTTTCTGTTTTGAATGGTGATGATAAATTACTTCTACTCATATAATATTGTTCAAATAAAAGTTTTATAGCCTTTCACATACATGTCATCACACAGAAGCACGTCTGTAGGTACGCTTACCTGCGGCCGACGAGCGGTTCGATTTAAACAATAGGTAGCAGTTACCTTGACATTAAGCCCCGCGCTCACGCGCCGATGCTATCGTTCGAAAGTGTTGTAGAGTGGACGTGTTATTGCCGATTACATATTTTTCCAGCAGGGCTATTTAGAGTCTCCGCTACCGCGTCATCGATACGGAATCCGACAAACATTTCGCGCGAAATTCAAATATTTTGCGGCCTGCAAGGAATTAAGGTACCAGAAAGTAGTTTCTCATAAATTTATAAAACATTTTCTATGAACCCATGTTTTAGCAAATATCAATATAGTGCTACTTTTGGAGCAATTAATAATATTAGACCTTTGTTACAATAAATTAACATATTACCAAGAGCTACATACATTTAATTTATCATATTTTATTGTAGCATGGGTTTATAGAAAATGGTCTACGATTTGAGGAAAAACACTTTTCTGGTACCTAGTGTAAGTTCCTTGCAAAACGCAGAATATATTAAAAACCGCTAAAATATTTGAATTTTCCGTGACGATGACGACACCGTAGCGGAGTCTGACTAGCCCCACAGATCCACCGATTAAAAGGATGTTTATCGGTCTTGTTAATTTAATTTGTTGAATCCATATCCATACTAATATTATAAATTAGTTAGTTAAATTTTAAAGTAACTCTGTGTCTCTGTTACTTTTCCACGCCAAAGCGTGATTTTTAACACTTTCATGGCCCAAGACGCAGATGATCTCTCCCAGCCCAGTGTAGTGGCGGCAGTGGCAGAGGGTGCATGGGCAGTGAATGCGTTAAACGTTCCATAGAAACAACGCGTGCAAAGACGCGGTTTCAGCCCGATCCGTTCAGTAGTTTTGGCGTGAAGATGTAAGAATCATTCATCCATCCGAAAATCCAAACTCTCGCATTTATAAAATTAGTGTGATTCCCTACCTTACCTACCACCTACACAGCGTTCATGTTTATAGTAGAAATAATGATGATAAGTAGAGGGTAAGATGAGTAGAGTTACATAATTTCTTAAGCTCACCTGCGAAGTATTATTTAGTTTATACAAAGAAAATTTAATAAATAATAGAAACAAATTGGAACCAACTAGTAACACACTTACAACACACTTTTTTCAAACAGTTGAGATAACTGCAGACTGTTGCAAAAAATATAGAGGTACTTATTAAATTATTAGGGGCGGTATACTTAATTCACCTGGGGTAATTCACCCGGGTGCACTAAGTACAGTCAGCTGCACAGACATGTATACACTTCCAAGGTTTAACTTTTATTTTACTCGGAACTTTTCAAATTAAAGGACATGCACACGTTTTTCGTACAAAGTATTCATCGTACTTCGTCAGAATGCGGTACATAAATTATCACAATTACTATACACTTACTATTTATTCAAATTGAAAACTTGGGAGTGTATACATATTTTTGCAGCCGACTGTACACTTTTAGTAGACTTGCTTGATTCACCCTGGTCATTTCCGGGTGCATTAAGTACACTATTTAGTAGATTTAAATCACCTGGATAAAATCAATTAATTTTCCACAAAACCTCTTTGAAAGAGAAAATAATTATGGAGTGTCGACTTCCAAAAATAGGAGTTATTCCTGTTTTGGTCTCACAAGCCACCCCGGCCCATTTGGGACCTAGCAAAAATATGTTGTATATCCGATGCTTAATTTAATACAATAAGGGTCTTCTACCAACCCGGGAGAGGTTAAGATACTATTGGCTGCCGCTCGCGGCTTCGCTCACGTTTTTCCGAGATACACAGTACCTAAGTGCCGGCCTATATCCGCCAGGCTTAGGTTACCTACCACATTCTATAGTTTTACTTCGTTTTGTCAAAATAGTTATCAGTGCATTAGTAAAACTTTACATTTTTCAAAATCTCTAGGCTGGAGCAATGATATAAATAAATTTAAAAACAAGCTTTTATATCATCTAGGACCAAAGTGATTGGGAAAATAAATCACCCTCGAACGATTTATTTTCCCGCCATAGCATATGCCGTGCCATAGCAACTCGCGAAACAACAGTTATAACTGTCGTTTCGTGAGTTTCTATGACACCCTTGACATTACTTACAATAAGCCAATTTTTTTTTTTCAATTTTGGACACAATAACTTTATTCACAAAGAAAATTATACTAGTATTTACAATGGAAACAATGAGCTAACTGCAGACTGTTGCAAACAGTCTACAGGTAGCTCAACTGATCCATATCAATACCAGTCGCAAGCGTCCCCAAGACGCTGGCTGCATTGCCACGCTGTATGGCAATGCTGATGCGCTGTGCCAGATACTCACCAGCTCTCGGGTCACGCGTCGCTTCGACCAGACGCTCAGATAGCTTTTTGAAAACCCGCAGAGCCTCGGTACCCCACGGACCTAGGGTCTCGACTCCAAGGGGAGATGTCCTCGGAAGATGGGAAGGCGCAAGTGTGTCGACGCATGTAGCGTCCCACACAATGGGATACTTATTACAATACATTACATAGATATTTTTTCACGGATGTCCAAATTTCAGCTCAAGTGGTCTAAATTTCAGTTACAAGATTTGTCTTACAAATAGTACTAACATAAAAGCTTGTAATAATATGACTTGGTTCCTGAGTAATAATAATAACAAAAAGTGCCCACCTAACAAATAATACCTTTTAATTATTTATTACGTATTTAACATTAATTCTGGTTTACCTGTTGGTAAAACAAGTTTGTTTTGTGTGCTACACTTCAACATTTGAACCGTATCTACTTTATCTTTATTACCAACTGATCAATTTATCAACTGGTATTTGCAAATTTTTAAGATAAAATATTGCCTAAAGTTAAGGTAGAAAGGTTGTACCTTCAATAAAGAAGTCTGGGAGCTGATTTCATTTACCCAGGGGATGCAGTTTCAACTTCAACGCAAAGGAACTTCGTAACGCTGAAAAATTTATACAAGTTCAGAGTTCCGCATATAAATGCTTCGACACCATATTGTACGAAGGTAGTAGGTACACATTTGTGTCCCCGTACTCAAAATAAACATTTTGTATAAGACCTAAAAGTACCTACATACATAAATATTTATAATGATAAATATAAGTGTCAAAATAAGTAATAAATTCCTACACCCACCCAACAGGGTGTGTATAGATACCAACTTTAGCTGTCATACCTAACCACGTTACCTAATCTGTGACCTAACTAAGAAGTTAGTTAGGTATAACTGCTGTTATACCTTCTTCCCTCGGCTTCGCACGCGCTTTTCAAGTAGCCTATACATGTCTGTCCCCAGAATATTGTTTACCTTCATTAAGAACAAATTTCATTAAGATCCGTTCAGCCGGGCGTGCGTGACAGACAAACAGACAGACAGTGTTACTTTTGCTTTTACAAATAATAATAAATAGTAGCTAAGTAAGTCTATAAAACTAACAGAAAATAAACGTTATTAAATTTGAAGCCAAACTTAAAAAAAACATTCACAAAACTTCTGTTGATGTAGGTAATCTAATCGTTTTGTGACCCCAAGTGAAAATCGCTCCAATCCTAATGGATTAGGTTACGTACGAGATAGAAGGTAGAGTACCATAATAGAGTTTGCAAGGCCCAGCAGTAGGGAAGACAGGTGGCAGATGATGATGATAATGACGTGCTTAGGTACCAAGGTATGAGTATGTCAGGAGAAGGTGGCCGAAAATTACTAGCTTTAATTAGAGGATTCCTTTAATTACGCGTGTGCGTTTAAATAAAGGTCAGCAGGTCTTAAGATTAGTGAACTTTGAGTTTGATGTGAACAAGCTGACCCGTATTCATTGCCTAGGTGTCCCCACCGCGTACCAGATAGACCAGACTATCACTATCCAGCCAGACCCCCCCCCCCCCCCCCCCCTCCCCCAATTCATCAAAAAATGGTTGTCTGTAAAGTCGGTTTACTGACGATAGTTGAACGCGACAACGTCTTAAGAAAATACTGATGGAATGGTAGCATTTTTCAAAAGAAAATTTAACGCTCTGAGGTAACGCCTCAGAGCGAGGTAACACCTCAGAGCGAGGTAACGCCTCAGAGCGAGGTAACGCCGCATGAGTCATGTTTTTTCGTGCGTGCAGCCGGCTCTATCGAATTATAAGACGTTGTCACGTCAAAAAAGCAAAGCAAAGACCCCCCACCTCCTTTTTTTGCTAACGAATGGTTCCTTATGCCAATTTAATAAATTTTGGGTAGCTAACAATTTGAATGCGGATTGTGCAATACCAGTCATCGAGGTGATTTTTGGGGGAGCCCTATATCCAGCAGTGGACGTAGACGTCTTTTGGCTGAAATGACGATGACGATGAATTGAAATCGTCTATCTTCGGAGAAAAAACGCGGTCCATCTAATCTAGGTAAAGGGTAGGAACAGTTTTTCAACATCAAACGCAAAAGCTCTACCCATAAAGTCAAAGTAACTAATCATTTTAATCATTACCTAACAATAAACTGGTTTAAATATGTATAGCACATATTCAATTACAAGTTCAAACGAGCATTGAAACTTCGGGAGCTTTTTTAGCCCGGGGGCTCGCCTCACGGCCGCGCGACGTCGCGAGACTTCGCGAGTGAAAGGGTGCGCCCCCGCCACCGGTATAAAAGCTCCAAGCACTCCTCACCAGGCATCATTCAACAACCAACCCACTCCACACAATGGCATTCAAGGTACGCGGACCTGCATCAAGAGATTGCGTGAATACTGTGACGTGAAGTGCAAAGTGTTCTAATCTGTGTTTGTTTACAGTTCGTCGTATTCTGCGGATTGGTGGCGGCGGCCAGCGCCGGGCTCCTGCCCGCGGCCCCCGTGGCCTACCACTCAGCCCCCGTGGCCTACCACGCGGCGCCCGTCAGCTACGCCGCGCCCCTCGCCAAGGTGGCCGTCGAGGAGTACAACTCGCACCCGCAGTACAGCTTCTCGTACGACGTACAGGACGGTCACACCGGAGACTCCAAGTCGCAGCACGAGACCCGCGACGGCGACGTCGTGAAGGGCTCCTACTCCGTCGTGGACCCTGACGGCACCAAGCGCACCGTGGACTACACCGCTGACGCACACAACGGGTTCAACGCTGTTGTGCACAACGAGCCTCTCGCTCACGTCGCCAAGGTGGCCGCCCCCGTGGCCTATGCCGCCGCCCCCGTGGTGCACTCTGCCCCAGTCTACCAGGCCGCCCCCGTCTACCACTCCGCCCCTGTCGCCAAGCTGGCCTACTCTGCCCCCGTCTACCAACAGGCTGCCCCCGTCTACCACCAGGCTGCCCCTGTCTACCAACAGGCTGCTCCTGTCTACCACTCTGCTGCCCCCGTCTACCACTCCGCCCCCGCTTACCACCACTAAACCACTACCAAAACTTAGGAAACTAATTGTACAAAGTTTCGCATTATTTTCAATGTAAAACTATTGTATTAGGTTTATTATGTTAGGTGGAATAAATTATTAAAGAAAATCTTAACGCATTTTAGTGAAAATAATAACCAATGTATGTACCTACCTATGTAACGGACGTCTCTGAAGCATAATAATATCTTAGTAGGTACTAAGGAAGACTAGGTAGGGCTTCATGGTTCATGGCTTCATTAATAGGTAGGTAGCTTTATTTATTTTTATTTATTTATTTAGGTGAAAACCAAAGGCTTAAAAATTAACAGAATTACAAATTAATAAGTAGGTAAGTACCAGAAAGCTTAGGTATTGAAGGTTTTCACGGATAGTGATGGAATAGTAGGTACCTACTATGAAAAAGACTATGAACATGAACTCATTCTAGTATAGGTACACTTTACACTATTTATTTATTCTTTACAAGAATTCATTCTATGACAGTAGGTATAGTTAGGTACATTATCTGTACCTTCCAATTAGCTAGGTTCAGATAATTATGTCTACGCAACCACAATAGGAACATCCAAAATGCAAGTAGGTAGCTTGTTTGCTTACCTCTTTTTCTAAGGAGCATAGGTAAGTATTAAAGATTACCCACCTACGAGTATCTACCAAATCTTAATAACTAGATCCATATTAGATCTACCAGCTGAGAAATAAAGTTATCGATAGATCCACACCTTCCAAACTGGATCTCAAATAATCTCAATAGATCCGACATGGATCTAACGAGATTCATCCTGAACGATCTAGGTATTACCAGTAAGGCCAGTCTAGATACATCATGTATAGGTACCTAAGCCACAGTAAAAGATGGCTAAGGCTTTAAAATGTCAATAGGACGTTCCCAGACCTTTGGGACTTGAACCTTCTGACCTTAGAGACTGTTTAATTCGGTGTCGTTCAATCGGGAATCGTGATCTACGCGCATGCATCCTCACCTTACTGATTATCTAGCAATACCTATCAACTTGACTAGGTACCTACACCTTAAGCCCTCATTTATGATTACCTATGGCCCAAGTTTTGTAAGTTTTGTAAGTTTTGGGTCATAATCATAAATGATATGATAAATAAATAAAAATAAAAAAAAATAAAAAAAATATTTCTATATTTGGCTTACAATTAGTGATTCCATAATTCAGACCCTCATTTAAGTATAAAAAACTTGTGTTATAGGATCTCGGTCTTCTTTAACAAACGTTACAGTGTACCTATATAAATAAACATTTAGACTTATTTGTTAACATATCATAGGTACCCTAACCTACCTAACGAAAGGTAGACCCGTAAATGAAGTGATGCGAATTGCGAAGTTTGCGAAGCTGAAGCGTGCGTACTTATCCTTGAGTTAGTTACGTCATTACGTGTAGGTATGGGTACCTCCTATACCTAATTTAGATTTAGCCGTAAAAACTAATGTGTAATATTTGAACAAGAATAGTAGTTTTTAATTACTATTATTTGTGTTTATCACGGAAATGGAAGTTAGAGTTAGCTTACTTTAATTCCGTGGTGTTTATTTACTATGTCGAAGTAAACACCAGGACAACAGCATAACTAGTACCCTCGACTACAGAATAGGACACTAACGAAGGACACAAATATGAATGGATATTATGGACGAACGAAAACATACTCAAGCAAAGACTCGTAGCCCCACGGACACGACGACGACAAAGTGGCTGTATTTTGAAGCATGTTATGCTCAAAGTATGTTACTGAGAAACGAGACGTGATATAGAGTTTTATAAAAGTCTATGGTTTCCATTAGCTGTCAATGTCAAAAATGTACACAGCATTTTCGACTTTCACTCGTTACTGTAAGGTCATTACTCCAAAAACCATTTACTTACAGTCATTCGTTCATCGTAGCGGCGTAGCGAAAAGTCAAAACAAACAGGGGCCGACGCCCAAACAAAATAATATTTTCTGAATTATGCGGTGAGAGACATTCTTTGGGAAGGCGTGTCCCGGATAGTCCCATTTACTGCAATACGTATAAAATTTTAGTCGTAACTATAAATTGTATTTTACATTCAATAACCAAAAAAAATAAACGCGTCGTAAACATTCGGAAGTACTCGAATATTTTTTTACCTATTTTTGGACTTGTTTAGCAATTAGAGACAATTTACTAAAAGTATTACATAACGCGATCGTTCATAATAAATTCTATGTAGTTTTAATAATTGTGGAAGGTGTTTTGCAATGGTTTCGACGCGAGGAGTCCGGTACAAATTTACCGAGGGGGAGCGGGTTTTATGCTACGAACCAGATCCAACAAAGGCCAAAGTGCTCTACGACTCCAAGGTAAGAATTCCCTGGCCATCCTTTACGTAAAATTGCATAATCAAGTAATAGTTTTACAATATAACCTAACGAGATCAACAAAAGTTTGAGAAGTTGTACTTATTGGCATGGGCAGAAGCAGGGCAGGGCGTTGTTTGGGTGGGGCGGCCGGCTTCCTCCCCCCACCCCGCGTAATGCGGACAAAGGAAAACTTGATTCATATCAAATAACAGCCAATGTCTTTTAAATTTTATTAAAAACTTAAAACCAATAATAGAAAAATCAAATAAACAAGCAGCAGTAAAATTAAAAAATAAAAAACCCGGTTTCATTCCCAAGTTCCCTGTACATGCTATATGTACATGCACATTTTTCTTACTGAGTCAAATCCCTACTGGCATTCAGATGAGTTTTTTGATTCCCATGCTTAAAAACTTTGGAGCCGTTGTGATGCTTTGAAGTACCAAAGAGGCCCAGATATCTAACCAAATACATTCCTTACTAGGTAAAACCTACAACTTTTAACTAGATAATATAAAATCTTTTTTTTTTATTCAGCCTATTTCGCCCCACTGCTGGGCAAAGGCCTCCCCTAAAAAAATCATTAAGTATTCAAAAAAAAATATCACCATCATCTACAATTTTCTTTTGTAACCGGGGTGTGGCCCGCCCATTGTGTTTCATATCCAACAATAAGTGCAGGAGATTCAATAAGCGTGTGGACACACCTTAGAGTAAGCTTGATTGTTGCAATATATTAATTAAGATAAATTTAAACGACATTTGAACTTAATTAGATAACATTCTTAAAGGTTTAGCTTACAGTTCTAAAAGACAACATTTAAATTCAATGAAAAGAACTACACCCAATCATAAGTTTTATTTTATTGAGAAATAGTCTTTTTGACCACAATCATAGGTACCTAAAGGTATGTGTTGATGTGGTTGAGGATGTATCATGTTCATGAAGGTCTAGAAGACCTTCATGAACATGATTACCTGAATGATGAACCATGAAGACCCTATTCACCTCTTACGACGAGGTTGTAGTTGGCCGGAAAAACAGAAGCAGGCATGGACTTCCAAAACTTTGCAGTACTAATGATAAAGGTATTCATTCATGCATAGTACTTGTAATTACCAAGTAGTCTATCTTAAATATTGGTGGACTTAAATCAATAAGTATTTTTATTGAAAGACGAAAATATTACAAAGTTTTCTAAGTATTAGTGTTTCCAAGTTAGTAGAACCTCTATTCAGATCGGATTGGCACAACATAAATCACAATGAGAGATAAATCCATCCACTTCGACTTTTAGATCAATTGATTTATAATGTACTATGAGAGCAGCATTAATGCTATAATAGCCACTATTATTCCTTTGTGATCAAGTAAATACCTCCTTTGGCATTTAACATTTTGATAACCAACAATGATCATTAAGAGCTCGAAAGTAGATCACTGTATTTCGCGCTATTTTTAAAGAAGACAGACATAGTGACCTATGGATTTGTGAAAAGCAGTCATGTCTCGAAAATTGGACCACACCACGCCCAATTTACATCTGCGTAGCGCATACAATACAGGGCCACAGATTAGGTAATACCTACATACTCTAGCCCGTCCGCGTCACTGGGAAATGAAAACGATACATTCAGCATAAATAAATATCAACTAGTAGGTAACTTTATTTTGTTAGATCGAAACGACCCCGCCCGACTATAGTTATTGCGTGAAATTCCATACAATTCTAAATATGAATCTCAAGCTTCGACACAACACCAACGACGCGCTTATTAACGCAATAATCTGTTTACCTAATCATCTCTTGAACTTGTGTATCTGAAACGTCAAATCGTTTTTCTACTTGACAGAAAGTCGGGACAACAACGCAACGCAAGTGTTGTGCTAGCAAGATAATACTTTCGCTTTGAGAAAGAGAGAAGGCAGCTTTAGGACGTAGGGTGTTGTCCTAAAGGTACTTTCGATGTGAGAAAGAGAGAAGGCCGATACCCTATGATGTACTAGCGTACCTGGATGCAGCTGCAGTGCGCAGGTCAGGTCACGAGGCATGCGCGCAGACCGCACCCAGCCTTCGCCAGTTTAGGCTCGCGAAGTCTACTGATCAACACATATCATGTCTTACCGTCACCGCAGTCTGGAGCAGACTTCAAATACCCGTTTCTTCAACTTTCGGTTCAGCGATGACGGGGCTCAGTCGCTGAAACTGTTACATAACGTGAATGTGGTGGAGGAGGAGGCGATGTGGGGGGTGAGGGTGAGGAACGATCGGATAACTCGGCATAGGAACCGCTGCTTGACCAACTCGGATCTGCTGGAGATCAGGGATGGTGGTGGCCTCGCTGTGAGTTTATCTTTAAAGAGTATAATAGAATTTCGGATTGGATCAAACTCAGGTATTATTTTGTAGGCTACCATTTAATAATTTTAAATAAAAGTTAAATTCCTCAAAATTTACAATGTTTGAAGTTTTACGGGACACAATGTAATCCGTTAGGAATTCAACGTATTTGGACCACCTCAGTACCACGGCGAGATCATTCTCCATACAAAATCGAAGAATTATGACAATTGGCGAAGATATCGAATAATAAACATACATAAAAACCGGAATAGGCTACTAGGATCTTTGATAAAAACATACAATCGAATTGAGAAACCCTCGTTTTTGAAGTCAGTTGAAAAGTTCGCAAAGTATCAACCAAACAATATAGGTAGGCACACAGTCTCCTCACTTTTTCTGCCTGTTGAATCCTCCGTCGTTGCTTCGGTTTTGCAGTTATGCACGTCGACTTTGAATATAATGAAGGCTTAATGCGTTTGCCTTATGTATATTTTCACTATATAAATTACAAAGCAAACTTCAACAAATATTGCGGATACGAAGAGTAAAAAATTGTAGCATCTTTAATTTTTTTTACGGCGGGTTTTGCCAAAAAAATACCCTAGAATAAATTGAGATAAAACGTGACAAAATCTGTCACCAACCACTCGGCATACTATGCTAGTCTAGCATATTATGTTAGGTCAGAGCCACAGAAATCTAAATAACAGTGCCTTGTTATTTAGATTTCTGTGGTCAGAGCATATCATGCCATAGCGCTGGTCTTCCACGGCGACCATCAAATCGATCGTTCGTTTATAATTTCTCAGCTTATGCATAAAATAGCGCAATAGTTCACAGGGTTCAGAACGTATCGATTCCTTCATTAAAATAGACCAGCCCGTCGTCTCCCGCCCGCCCCTGCTCGGCGCCCGCCCGCCCTAGTTCGCCGCCCTCCTACCCTGGGCGGCGGTCCTCCGCTGTCTGGTCTTTGTTGTCTCGTTGCTTAATAGATACGCCCTTCTGATAACTTATTAAATTACACTGGACATTTTCACTCTGCATGATCTGACCTCAAAGTAATCAGAACTGTGATATGGGTCCCAGATGACTGATATTATATACATCTCGACTCGGAACAAATATCTGCAGGCAGATCATACATTAAATCCGTTGCGGGAATCGAACCCTCTTTGTAAAACCAATGTAAACCTGAATCTTCTATAAAAATTTCGGACCGGTCTACGGTAGACTCGAACGAAATGCACATCAAATTGAAGAGCGTGAAAAATTAGTCGATCCGAGTCGACAACTTATAGGCGGAAAATTCGGATTATCGAGTAGTTTCAATATGAAAATGAATAAATTCCTAAAAAAATTGTAACGGCGTTGCAAAGTAAACATGTCAATTAAGTATAAACATGTCTATGGTTCGGTCTTGGTACCGTGGACGGAAGAAATCGCTCCCCAGGGTATATAAATACTCCTTGATCGTAGCTTGGTACATATACATATAGTGATCTGTGGTTCGGTCTAATTTCTTTGAATGAAAACTCTTTGCTCTTTGATTGAGAAATCATAATATGTATAATAATAGTAATAATAGTATTTTATTGCACCCGTGCGAAGCCGGGGCGGGTCGCTAGTACATAAATAATGCTGGACAATTTACACAGCGCCATCTCGCCCCAAGTTAAGCAGAGCTTGTGTTATGGGTACTAGATGGATGAATAAATGAACACTTTATTGTACAAAATAATGAATACAAAAAATATCTTATATGCAAGTTAAATAAAAAAACCGTAGAAAAGGCGGCCTTATTGCTCAAAGCATCTTCTTCCAGGCAACCTTATGGGTATTAGATAACTGATAAACTTTATACATTACACTACAGACAGATACCTTTTGTATTATACAACAAATATCTGCAGATCGTACAAACATTTGTCTCTAGGTTTGCCCGCTGCGCCACAGAGGTCGTACCAATAGTTTTCATTACAAAATATTAAGTTCGTGAAGTTTTCAAGCAGTGACTACCTACCCCCGGCCCAAAAGAGGGGCGTTACAAGTTCGACGTGTGTATTCAGAAAAGGGTGTGTCTGTCTGTAACATACCTCCCAAACGGTTGTACCGATTTGGACTTAAGACTAGGCACGCTATTGCATTGGGCAGATACGCCAGTAATAATAGATTACTTACATATTTGAGTAGGTATTTATTCATACAAAATTTAGATTTTTGTTTGAAATGTGATTTTATCGATGGTTCTTTTGCTATGTTTGAAAAAAATCGGAGCGACCGTCAAAATCCAATAATAATCAATAATCATTTATTTCGTTAATTTCAAGAATAACAATCACATTTGTTTTACTTACATAACACAATGTTCAATCATATTATATACAATACAAGACATACTGTGATTTATTGACTAAAAGACTACAGCAATGCAATGTCCTCTGGTTTATTCATTACTAGTTTCTGCCCGCGGCTCGCACGCGTTGTTTCTATGGAAACGTTTTGAGGTTATTTCTATCCTATTATATTTTTGAGGTTATGTCAAGTCACACTTGAATGCTATCGAACGGAATAAATAGTATCCTATGTCCGTCTCCTGGCTCTAAACTACCTCTTCACCAATTTTCAGCCATATCGGTAAAGCCGTTCTTGAGTTATAAATAGTGTAACTAACACGACTTTCTTTTATATAAATATAGATTACAAATTTAATAATGAAAGAACGTATACTTATATAAAAAAACAGATTATGAACTGCTATCTGATCTTTTATCGGTAAAGCCACTATCTGAACGAACTTGGCTAGTTCTGCTACGCTTCGCTTTTATATATTTATTAATTTGTAATTCCTCGGTCCCATAGGCCCCAGCAGAAAACCAGCGCAGGTTTTTAACACCTGCATAAGCTGAGTTGGTGCCATTTTGTAACTAAGTTTAATAGTATTATATTATATTATATCGTATATTGTTTTTTTATATTCTTTTTTTTAATCGATATTTTAGTTGCAAATAAACGTTTTTGATTGATTGATTGATAGTTTTCACATTTATGTTTTTGAGTTCTTTTTCACATTCATTTAGTCCTACTGTTACTTGTCTAGGTGCTAGAAGTAATCGAGAACAAAGACAAACGCGGGCGGCGCAACATCGAGTACCTGATCCACTTCCAAGGATGGAACTCCTCCTGGGACCGCTGCGTCGGCGAGGACTTCGTGCTGAAGGACACGGAGGAGAACCGCCAGCTTCAGCGCGATCTCGCTGACAAGTCGCAGCTTCAGATGTTAGTCCTCTACTTATTTATTTTCTTATCTAGGGAAAAGATGTTTCTCTCCTGCTTTCATTAGTCTCTATTGTGAACCGGTTGTAGCCACTCTTTAATATTGCGTTAAGGTCGTCTTAATTTATGTTTTAAGAAAGTAACTAACTATTTTATAAGCATAACTTAAATATTTCGATTTCCCGTAAGCCTCCACCTGCGCCTTCTGGGCAGGCTCCGCCAATTTAGAACCTCCTAGTTACTGTTACTTCTTATATTTACTACCTTTTACCGGCGTCCACACTTTTTCTTTCAAATAAAATCAAATCAAATAGTTTATTTGCAAGAATACAAAATTATACAATACCTATGTCAGATCTTATAACTAGTTTAGTCATTGTATTCAGCCTGCACGCAGGCGTGCAAATATTATGCGAGTCATATTATTATAATTATATTAGTCATGTTAGTTACAATTCAAATTTCCAAATATTCGTTCACCGTATAAATTTTTTTATACTATAATTTAAAAAAAAATTCGCTGAAAAAGTGTCATGTAATGTTTTTTCAGATAGATCTAAGCAAAATTTCAGTAGCTTCTTTTAACAAACGCAAATCTAACATCTTCGCATTTCATTCACATTATCACAAACATTTGCCTTTAAATGAGGTTTTTCAGTTAACATATTTCCTTGCTTCTACATGACTTCCGGAGTGTCTTGATATTTTATCTTGCCCACAACTATATGCCGCTTTGCCGTCATTTCACACAGTCTTTAAGCACCTTTTGCTATTGTTGTGTAATACATCTCCAATAAGTTTAATTAAGGAACTCTGTTTTCAGAGGAGGCGTTAATGCTCTCGACGTTTTCACACCATTTCTTTATTTCCGCTCTACTTTGTTCCAAACAAAGATAATTTGAATTTTTTATCTCGGTTTTTTTGGAGATAAAACCTCATTTAAAGGAGAATGTTTAAGGCGAATAGTAGGGTGGATAGTGGCGCCACTACATATTTAATTTTATAATTACGTTATACAAAGGAATTATCAAGAAATCGGACCGCGCGTAGACGATATCTATCATAAGCTTTTTTTAAATGTATCTGTAATAGTTTTGTTTCGTGTTATTCAATCAAAAACCTTGTTTGGAGAGCTTGGTGGCCACCAATAGGAACTAAACTATTGAAACAAGTATCTGCCTAAATAATACAGTACAAAACTATTAAAGATACATTTAAAAAAAGCTTATGATAGATATCGTATAACGTAATTATAAAATTAAATATGTAGTGGCGCCACTATCCACCCTACTATTCGCCTTAACGTGCGAAGTGGTACAGTTGTTCTATCTCACGAAGTCCGTTGGGCTATGCATGTCATACATGTACACATAGTTTTAGTGTGCGTAAGCTCAGAAGCAATCAGTCTCGCCCGAGACGCGGTCCGGGTCACTAGTGCTCATTGTATTCACGTCAGATTTTGGTAGCGAGTACCGCTAGCATGACAACTAAGCGCAAAGTCACTACTACAACCAGGGCTAAACGGACTTCGTTACATAGAACAACTGTAAGCAGAAGGTAGTTATGCTATAATCCTGTGTTCCCCCAGAGGTGCGTACCTGTACCGGCGCGAGCGCAAGAAGGGCAGCTCCAGCTCCGGCGGGCCCCCGGCCAAGCGCGCGCGACACAACTTCAGCGACGATGGCTCCTCCAGCAGCACTCAGCCTGATGGTATGGTAATACTTCTTTACTCAAACATGCTACGTAATCTTCCCATTAGTTTGACAACCTTCTTTGAGGAAAGTCGGCCTTGCCGGCTTACTCAAAAATGCAACAGTAAAATGACGTGTCGTGTTTTGCGGCCGGCAATTTCCATATTTGTTTCAGGTCCAAATTCTTATCATAATTTATGAACTACTCTTTTAAAATAATCCAATATTCCATGGAATTAGGTCGTGATATTATTAGGGCACATGTAAGACACCTTAAGCAACCGCTTGGTGAAATATCTCGTCCTAATACGGTGGATAATCGAGTAAAAAAAATAAAAACATAAAATGAAAAAAATTCAAATAATTCCGTAACGGTTGAACTTAGGTATTTTCTTATTGCACTAAAATGTGCGCTGTCCATGGTTTTATCTACCATCATTATCAATTTGATTATTGTTTTTAGATTTTAGAAGTTTTCAGTTTTTTAAGTATTTATCTGGTAAAAAAATAATAATTTTCAAAATTAATTTCTCAGTAGGTAACTATGATTAATAGACACGCGGGAGTTTTACTCTCGCATTTGAATTAATTCAAACTATAGGAATTTGAATTTAAAAAGGGATGTCACATAATCGGCTCCCATAAAACAATGTCCGCCTGTACAGATCTTAAGAAAAAAATGAAAATGAACATTTTCCATACAAATTGAGATGTCGAAATTTTAAAAGAGACCTACAATGTCAAGTGGGGTATCAAATGAAAGGTATTGGTTTGGATATTTTCAAAACAGTTTTTGAAATTTCTGTAGGTTTCATACTTTTCCAAATATTTTGAAAAAAGTCGAAAAATTTACCGCTACCCCCTATCACCGAAGCATGCAGAGAGATCCATCTGAAATGTAGGTTGGTACCTACTAGTTTTAGGTATTCATTAAATTGCGAAGTCTCTAACCGGTACCTGTAGTACATAGGTACCTACTTGTTGACAAACGTTCTAAACCCTCGCCGCGCGAGTTCCACTAGCACTTGGTCTTGTTTTGTTCTGATGGTTCAAACTGGAATGGTGACAATTCAGATAGCACACAAACTACACTAAAATTTATACCACAATTTTTGTTTCGATTGATAAGAAGATCACTTAAAGTAATGCCGTTTTTCTGTTGAAATTGGTAAACGCGTTCACTGCTCGCCCGGAGGGGCGCGCCATGCCGCTGCTCGCGCAGGCGCAGGGGAACTAGACAGCCATGTGCGTCGTGGGCTTTTTAAGCGAAGTTTTTGTGCCATCTAAATTGACTCCAATATCAATAACACCTCGCAGAACCGGAAGTCGGAGAATCAAACGCCGAAGCAGAGCAAACAGAAGGAGACCCAGCGGAACCGGAAGCGGATGCGGAGAACAGTCAAGAGTCACCGGAAGTAAATGCAGAGAACAGTCAAGAGTCACCGGAAGGGGAGATCAAGGAGGAGATGGAGTCTGACTCCTCGGAGTCCAGTGAAGAGGCGCGGGATGACGACGGCATGCCGGAGAATGTGCTAGTGCCGGTGGGGCGCGCGCATATCACTATGCCAGCTGTCTTACGGTAAGAGATCAAGGAGGAGATGGAGTCTGACTCCTCGGAGTCCAGTGAGGAGGCGCGGGATGACGACGGCATGCCGGAGAATGTGCTAGTGCCGGTGGGGCGCGCGCATATCACTATGCCAGCTGTCTTACGGTAAGAGATCAAGGAGGAGATGGAGTCTGACTCCTCGGAGTCCAGTGAGGAGGCGCGGGATGACGACGGCATGCCGGAGAATGTGCTAGTGCCGGTGGGGCGCGCGCATATCACTATGCCAGCTGTCTTACGGTAAGAGATCAAGGAGGAGATGGAGTCTGACTCCTCGGAGTCCAGTGAGGAGGCGCGGGATGTTTATAAAGATGGGATATTTTATTACTACTTGTTTCTTCTCACGCGTTGTTTCTACGGAAACGTTGGAAGGTTACTTCTAGCCCATGGGAGCTGTTATGTGGGATAAAAATTAGCCTATGTTTGATTCCATGCTTAGAACTACATTTATGCCAATTTCAGTCCGATCGGTTCAGTCGTATTGGCGTGAAGATGTAACAAACATCCATTCATCCATACATCTAAACATCCAAACTTTCTCATTTATAATATCAGTGTGATTTCTGTTATTTTGTTCGCAGAGACCGCTTAACATACGACTACCATCTAATAGTGAAGCGAAACCGTCTCACCAGACTCCCCGCTTCCCCTTGCGCGGCCCAGATCCTGGAGTCCTTCGTGAAGTGGTTCGCCTGCGCCGGCGCATGGGCCACCCCTCGCTGCAGGAACGAGCCGCCGCAGAAACCGGACCTGGCTGATGTGTCTCGCAGGTAACCAGCCCACACCGCCATATAGCGTGAGGGCGTAGCGAGCCGCACTGCTATGACAAATCGTTACACAAGTTACAAAATAAAACGTCAAGTGGGAGTCTGACTCGCGCACTAGGGTTTCGTATAATTGTAAGACCTTGTTTCTTGCCATATATCATGATTCTAGGTCAACGGGACGTAGCTATATTTCAGTCTAGGAAGAGAATCAAAAATATTTATTATTATTAAACCACAAATTTACTGTTTCGGATTTTTCCCTTCACTTGTAAGAACTTGCTTCTTGCTTTATGATTCTAGGTCAACGGAAAGTAGGTACCCTATAGGTTTTGGTCCATGGCCAGAATCAAACGTAATTTTTTTTTTAAATTAGCTTCAACATCAAGGTTTTTGGATTTTTCCCTTTCTTAGTGCTATAAGACCTTGCTTCTTGCCAAATTTTATGATTCTAGGTCTATGGGAAGTACCCTATAGGTTTTGTGTGGATGTGATTCCCTTGGAAATTTCAAAATATTCGGACATAAACGGCTGTAACTTTTGATTGCGTTGACCTAGAAACTTTATTTATATCGAGGCTTCAAGAGTTACGGACTTGAGTATTTGATGTTAATTTCAACTCGATACCTCCACGCGTTTTTAATTTATATCCCATGGGAACTGCTTTATGGGATAAAAAGTAGCCTATGGCCTGGAACTACATGTAGGTAACTATAAAAAAATTCGGCCTGATCCGTTCAGTATTTTTGGCGTGAAGAGGTAACAAACACCCATCCATCCTCCTCTCTCCTCCGTGGCGACCTCTGTGGCGCGGTGGGCGAAGGTCCGCCTGCGACGTAGGAGGTTGCGGGTTCGATTCCCGCCTCGGGACAAATATTTGTACGATCTGCAGATATTTGTTCAGGGTGTTGTGGTCGTTTTCTATGTATAATAAAAAATATCTATATATGTACTCTTATATTATTATGTATATCAGTTATCTAGTACCCATAACACAAGCTCTGCTTACCTTTGGCACAGATATTATAATACTATCCTTGGGGCTACATAATGCTGTGTGAATTGTCCAGCATTATTTATTTTATTTTTATTTATCCATACATCTAAACATCCAAACGTTCGCATCCTACTAATATTATAAATGCGAAAGTTCGTGTGAATGTTTGTTACCAAGTATCTCCGTAATACTTAATCGATTTAGATGAAATCTGATGCGTAGATAGTTTAGGTTCTAAAAACTTTTATTGAAAATTATTATCCTTGGTTCGATTCAATCAAAAACTCGGTAAAGTAAATAACGAATCACGTATTTTTTATTTGTACAAATTTTACAGCTATTTTATAATATTAGTGTGATGATGATTTCCTCTCCTCCAGGTTAAACCTCGTCCGGGAGGTGGCGGACGGCATGCGCGTCTACTTCGACTTCATCCTGCGCGGGAACCTGCTCTACAAGTCCGAGCTGGCGCAGTACCACCAGGTCTGCGGACAGTTCCTGGACCAGTGAGTATTCTTCATCATCATCATCATCATCTGTTTTAGTTGACTGTCTATACTAATATTATAAAGAGGAAAGATTTGATCGTTTGTATTGAATAGGCTCCGAAACTACTGGAACGATTTGAAAAATTCTTTCACCGTTAGGAAGCTTACTTTTCAGGGAGTGACATAGGCTATATTTTATCCCGGAATTCCCACGGGAACGGGAACTACGCGGGTGAAACCGCGAGGCGATCGTCTATTACTATAATAAGACTAACCCAATGTAGACCACACCGCTGTTGCGTGAACTCGAGAGCGCTGGTATAGTTGTTCTATCTCACGAAGTCCGTTTAGCCCTGGTTGTAGTAGTGACTTTGCGCTTAGTTGTCATGCTGACGGTACTCGCTACCAAAATCTGACGTGAATACAATGAGCACTAGTGACCCGGACCGCGTCTCGGGCGAGACTGATTGCTTCTGAGCTTACGCACACTAAAACAATGTGTTCATGTATGACATGCATGGCTCAACGGACTTCGTGAGATAGAACAACTAAACCAATTCACGTCGCAACTTAATAGTCTTATTTATTTTATTAGTCTTTATTGGTAATAATTATTACATGTCAAAAACTGTATCATATTTTGCTATGTATACCTAATCTATTGGTATAAAATACATTATTCAAAAAAGTACGTAAGCTTAATAAATTGATTAGAATTAGTAATAATATAATAAAATAATAATAAATTGAATAGCGGTATTACAAAATTAGACAGGAGCAGCAAATGAAAGAAGAACTCGAATCAGACGGAGTCTCCGCCGAGGAATACGACGAGGATCCATCAGCTGAGGACGAGCTGCGGAGCCCTAAGGTGGAGCAAGGGAGCCCTGCGATGGAGGACATCGGCAGCCCCAAGATGGAGGACTACTCGCATCTACCGCCCGACCCCGTGCATGCGACTTGCGGTAAATAACCATTAAAGTAATAAATAAAATTCAAAGAGTTTATTCATCAAAAAACTCTAAGGTTTATCTACCTTATCTTAAATATTATAAGTACTCAGTTTTTTTTATGTTTCCTTTGACTTTCATCTCATGGGGGGGGGGGGGGGGGTGTAATCTCCATAATCCGCACGCTGGGCATGCGGGTTGGGGATCGCAGATCGGTAGTAGAATGGTTCTATAAGTAATAATGAGCCACCTAAGCAAGTCACTCACTTCATATCATAATTTCACCAACTTGACTCATCTTCGTTTTTCCCCACAGCCGAATACCTTCATAACGGAAAAATAATCGTAGTGCATTCCATAAAGCAAGAAATAAAAGAAGAGCCGCAAGATATGGACGAGGATGGGGACATGTCCGAGGAGATGGACGTCGCGCTGCAACAACAGATGCAAGTCGCCATGCAGCAGGAGATGCAAGCTGCCATGCAACAGGAGATGCAAGGTATGCAACCTATACCCTTGAGGTTTTATTTACACATAATTATGGTTTCTTTTGTAATATAGTAAGATACAATTTGCTAGACAACAGGAAATGTAAGGTACGTATTTAAATATCAGATTATCTGGAGGATAAAAAAGCTTAGGACGGGTTTTGCTCCAACTCGAAAAATAACAGGCTAAAGTTTTCTTCGTCAGTTCTTTACTTTAGTCTGCACGAAGCGACCGAAATTAAAAATATCACTATTTCCGTGTCAGTGTTTAATTTTATAATTTTTAAGTGTACTTTTATTGTATTTATGGAAATAAAGAGTTTTTGATTTGATTTGACTTGACATCTTTTAATTTACATGTTATGATACCTGTAACACGTTGTCTGCAAATAAATGATTTGTATAAGTGCATAAGATTGTTTCTAGAATGCATAATTTTGTTCTTGGTCGCCATCAAGCAGAACTGGGAAATGGTGTCAATTATTGATACTAATTCCTTTGTTTAGCGTTTAATGTTTATTGTACGAAAGACGCTTGTCATTTTTTATGTGATAATAATAGTCAAAAAACTTTATAAAATTGATTGACTATTTAGTGTTATGTTGTTTTTGGGTTCAAACCAATTTAATATCTTTTTTTTTTCAAGTTGCAATGCAGAACAACATGCAAGTAGTAATGCAGCAAGAGATACAAGTATCGGTGGCGGTTCACCCCACGCATCAGGAGATCCACGTGGCGGTGACTCCCGAGCTACAAGCGGCCATGCAACAGGGCCTGGAGGTGTCCATAGCCATGCAGGATGATATACTGCAGGATATTCAACACCATGCGGTACTAGGTAAGAGATAAGGGTTATATTGCTGCGGCGGTCGAGCCGTAACAATCGATCGCTACAACTCAGCCAGTGGTCGTAAGAGTCGACTGAGAAAACCCACCAGAGAAGCGCTGCAGCTTATTTTGTCCTACACGTTTGCTTAGTCGCGGTATCCTTTACCCCAACAGTGGTCGGTTGTTGTAGGTCATTTCAAATACTTAAAAATAAATTATATATTTTATTTGTAGACTAGTTTCTCCGTAATATTAGGTATAATTAGTCAGACTTCTTGTCTTTTGGCGAACCACGTGACAAAGATGCGTAGAACGCAATTCTTAGGCCAAATTGGTGGGCGGTTACCTTCTGGGCAGTCGCGTCGATTATTCACTGTGAGTTTTTTTTTCTTTCAAACAATGAATGAGCGAGGCAGAGCTATACGAAGCTGTGCCTATCTCTTTCGTCACCTGCGCTGTCGGCATATGAATTATGTACGTGAGTGTACCTGCGCAAATTTCCCGCTGTCGCTGCTCGTTACCGGACAAGTTGTTTGGGGACAACTATACGTCTTGTAAAAAAAAATATAACGTGCGTACTTAAATAATGGGATCGAGTGAAAGATGACGTCATTTTCAATCCCATTAATAAGTACTCAGGTTATACAAAAAATTTGAATTTCAGAAATAGATCAAAACATAAAAGAGGAAATGGACGAGGAGTACCAACAGGATTACCAGGAAGATTACGAAGAGGAACCGATGGAGGAACCTCTGGGGACGCTGCAGCAACAGCTGGACCAGGAGATGAATCAGGACATCGATGTGGAGATACGACAGGTTTGTTCCTTCAGATACACTCTCATCTCAGAAAACCACTCTGCTTACCTCATCATCATCAGTCTGTATTAGTCCTCTGCTGGACATAGGTCTTCCCTGAAGATTTCCTCATGACCGACACAGCTGACCTCGTCCAGCGATTTCCCGCGACCTTCACCAGGACGTCGGACCACCGCGTGAGGGCCCCACACTGCACCTTCCGCGTGGTCGCCACTCCAGAGCCTTGCGGCTCCAGCAACCGTCGTCGGTCCTATGAGCTATGTGCCCTGCCTCCTGCCACTTAGGTTTCGCAATAAGTCTGACTCGTGTTCGTGCCCCCTGAGAGCTATGTCGATTACCGGTGGATCACCGGCCGCGAAGCTAGGCTCAAGAGGTCGGTAACTATACCTATAACCTTTTGAATCTGGCCCTTGATCCAACTTCCTAGCGAGAGTCTCTTGAGATGTTGATCGAGGCTCTTCGCTATTACGCCGCTGAATCAACATCTCACATGCCGACAACTCGTTAGTCAAATCAAGATATTTGCTAATTTTATCTTTCTCAGCTTTAACGAGGTTAACATCTTGTGGTATGATGACATCAGAGAGCACCGCCCTCCGTTCTAACCGATCTATTAGTACAATATCTGGCTTACCTTGGTTCTTCTGCAGACCTCCTCATTTCTGATTCGATCTCGCAAAGAGACTAGCGCATAGCGATAACCTGTGTGCCTAGTATCGCTAACATAAAATAATAATACAACAGGTGGTTCGGGAAGAATATGACGATATGTCGGAAGAGATGGAATCACAAGAGGACGAGGAAGAAGAGGACGAAGAGGATTTAATGGAGAATGGAGAGGCCTCGGAACAAAACGACACTGAAGATTATAGAGAAGAACTTGAGGTAACAATAGCCTTTTATTCAAAAGAAATTGTTTTTTTATATCGTCACTAGCTTGTTCCTGCAGCTTCGCACGTATTTTTCGGAATAAATAGTAGCCTATATAATTATTCCATGTCCAGAACTTTATGTGTGCAAGATATCAAATTGAGCCATTCAGCAGTTTTGACGTTGTCTTCGCACAATCATCTTGGCGTTGTCTTCGCACAATCATCTTGGCGTCGTCTTCGCACAATCGTCTTGGCGTTGTCTTCGCACAACCATCTTGGCGTTGTCTTCGCACAATCATTTATAATACTAGTAGAATATCAGCCCCCCCACGTCCAGCTGAACATAGGCCTACGCCGGCTCAGGCCTCAGGCGCGGTGGTCCTGAGCCAACTTCATCCATCGACTCCCTGCGACCGCTGCTACAATGTCGCCGACCCATCGAGTGGATGTTCTCCCAACCCTACGTTTCACATTACATCGCAGTCACTAGTCGAGAATATTTACTATCGCTATATGTGCTGCGCCTTGCCATTGCAGCTTGCTAATTCTGCTTATTATAATAATACGTTCCCGATACTCATCGCTATTTTATTTATTTTTACAGGAAAACGATATACAACTAAAAAGAAACATTAAGCAGGATAAAGACGACTCTAATAACTCACAAGACTCCCAGACAAGTCAAGATTATGAATTAGAAGCAGAAAGTTCACAGATGAGCGAAGAATCAACAGAAAATGTAATAGAACTAACTCAAAATGTACCAGAACCAACTCAAAATGCACCAGAACTAGCACAAATAGAGAATCCTCAACATAAACAAGAAGCACCTTTACCGGATTCAGAAAGCCAAAGTCTCAGTCAAACAGAAGTAAAAGAAGGCCTTCGCAGTCACACCGAAGGTCCCCATCGGGAAGGTCTTCGCAGTCAGATAACAGAAGGGGCTAAAGAACGCTTACGCAGCCACACCACTGAAGGTTCTAAAAGCCCCCATCCGTCTAGCGATAAGTCTCAAAAGGAAACGCACGGCCATAAGGTTCAAAAAGAAGGCCATGTTCATGAAAAATCTCATAAGGAGAGTGGCACCGATAGGCCTCATAGAGAAGGCCTTCGCAGTCAATCAATCGATGCAGCTCATAAGGAAATCCCTAAAACTCAGGAAATACATCATAGGGAAGGCCTTCGCAGTCAATCGATCGACGCACCTCATAAAGAGATCTCTAGAAGTCAGGAAATACCTCACAGGGAAGGTCTTCGTAGTCAATCAATCGATGCGCCACATAAAGAGATGCCTAAAACTCAGGAAATATCTCATAAAGAGATCTCCAAAACTCAAGAAATACATACTAGGGAAGGCCTTCGCAGTCAATCAGTTGACGCACCGAATAAGGAAATCGTTCAAAGTCATGAGATACCTCATAAAGGAATGCCTCAAAATCAGGAAACACCCCACAGGGAAGGCCTTCGTAGTCAATCAATTGACGCGCCACACAAGGAAATTGCTCATAGGGAAGGCCTTCGCAGTCAATCTACGGAAGGGCCTCAAAGAGAAGGCCTTCGCAGTCAATCGGCCGAGGGGCCACATAGTCCAGCTGTTGAAGATAGCTTCGTTAGTACTGTCCGGAGGGAGCTACGACCTCGAAGCCGCAAGTACGTAATAGTTTTAAATTTTTAAGTATTTTGTTTTGCTACTTCTTCTTTTAGTATGAGATGGCGTGCAGCCTTGGGCCTTAGCTTACCCAATCAACGCTTTCCCTGCCTCTCAAATACCAAAACGAACATGCTAATCAATAAAAAAAATTTGCTTGTGTCAAAAATAATATTTCTTTCTTTTAGATAATTATTTCTTGTTTCTCAGGGGAAAAGACGGCAACGACTCACCATCCTTTAGTGGCAAATCACTTGCTCTTGGCCGCAACTCCCCATCAGTTGGGGGAAAATCACCATCAGTTGGTGGGAAATCATCCACCCTTGGCAGCGACCCACCATCCAGAGGCAAATCGCCCGCTCTTGGTAGAAACTCCCCATCAGTTGGGGGGAAATCACCATCAGTTGGGGGCAAATCATCATCACTTGGTGGCAAATCAGCATTAGTTGGTGGAAAATCGCCTGGACCTGGCAGCGTCTCATCATCCGTTAGTGGCAAGTCGTCTGGTCTTGGTGGCAAATCGCCTGGCCTAGGCAGCAACCCACAAACAAGAGGCAAATCACCAACTTTAGGCAGCAACTCACAATATATTGGAGGCAAATCGCCTTGCCTTGGTGGCAAATCGCCTGGCCTTAGCAGCAACACACCCTCGAGAGGCAAATCGCCTAACCGTAGCAGCAACCCAACATCCAGAGGCAAATCACCTAGCCTTAGTGGCAAATCGCCTTGCCTTGGTGGCAAATCACCTGGCCTAGGTGGTACATCGCCTGACCTTAGAAGCAACCCACCATCCAGAGGCAAATCACCAATTCTTGGAAGCAACTCCCCATCGTCTGGTGGCAACTCCCCATACGTTAGTGGCAAATCGACTGGCCTTAGCAGCAACCTACAATCTAAAGGCAAATTACCTTGCCTTGGTGGCAAGTCCCCTGGCCTCAGCAGCAACCCACTATCAAGCGGTAAATCGCCTAGCCTTGGTGGAAAATCGTGTGGTCTCAGCAGCAACTCACCATCCAGAGGCAAATCACCCATCCATAGCAGCAACCCCCCATCTCGAGGCAAATCGCCTAGCCTTAGCAGCAACCCACCATCCAGAGGCAAATCACCGATCCATAGCAGCAACCCGCCATCTCGAGGCAAATCGCCTAGCCTTAGCAACAACCCACCATCCAGAGGCAAATCACCTAGCCTTAGCAGCAACCCACCATCTAGAGGCAAATCCCCCTCTCATAGCAGCAACCCGCCATCTAGAGGCAATACACCCTCCCATAGCAGCAACCCGCCATCTAGAGGCAAATCGCCCTCCCATAGCAGCAACCCGCCATCTAGAGGGAAATCACCCTCCCATAGCAGCAACCCGCCATCTAGAGGCAAATCGCCCTCCCATAGCAGCAACCCGCCATCTAGAGGGAAATCACCCTCCCATAGCAGCAACCCGCCATCTAGAGGCAAATCGCCCTCCCATAGCAGCAACCCGCCATCTAGAGGCAAATCGCCCTCCCATAGCAGCAACCCGCCATCTAGAGGGAAATCACCCTCCCATAGCAGCAACCCGCCATCTAGAGGCAAATCGCCCTCCCATAGCAGCAACCCGCCATCTAGAGGCAAATCACCCTCCCATAGCAGCAACCCGCCATCTAGAGGGAAATCACCCTCCCATAGCAGCAACCCGCCATCTAGAGGTAAATCGCCCTCCCATAGCAGCAACCCGCCATCTAGAGGCAAATCACCCTCCCATAGCAGCAACCCGCCATCTAGAGGGAAATCACCCTCCCATAGCAGCAACCCGCCATCTAGAGGCAAATCGCCCTCCCATAGCAGCAACCCGCCATCTAGAGGCAAATCACCCTCCCATAGCAGCAACCCGCCATCTAGAGGGAAATCACCCTCCCATAGCAGCAACCCACCATCTAGAGGCAAGTCACCCTCCCATAGCAGCAACCCGCCATCTAGAGGCAAATCGCCCTCCCATAGCAGCAACCCACCCTCGAGAGGCAAATCGCCCTCCCATAGCAGCAACCCACCCTCGAGAGTGAAATCGCCTAACCGTAGCAGCAACCCACCATCCAGAGGCAAATCACCCGCCCATAGCAGCAACCTGCCATCTCGAGGCAAATCACCCTCTCATAGCAGCAACCCGCCATCTAGAGGCAAATCGCCCTCCCATAGCAGCAACCCACCCTCGAGAGGCAAATCGCCTAACCGTAGCAGCAACCCACCCTCGAGAGGCAAATCGCCTAACACTAGCAGTAATCCACCCTCTAGAGGCAAATCACCCGCTCATAGCAGCAACCCGCCATCTCGAGGCAAATCGCCCACACTTAGCAGCAACCCACCATCTAGAGGCAAATCCCCTACCCTTGACAACCAATCCCCGTCAGCTGGCGGCAAGTCGCCTGGTCATAGCCGCGACTCACAATCCGTTAGCGGCAAAAGCAACCCACCATCTAGAGGCAAATCCCCAACCCTTAGCAGCCAATCCCCCACCGGGGAGCGAAGCACCAACTCGCCAGCGATAGAAGACTTCCCGGACAGACCGTCGGACGATCCCCACAGCTTCGTTACTACTGTGAGGAACCAAATCAGACCGGCGACTCGAGGGCAGCGGCGAAGGTAACTAACAAAACAAAAAAAATCCCCGTTGTTATCACTAGTTTTTATTTTTTAACTGGCTTTGTTTTATGTTGTATTTGTGTCGTTAAATAGCTTCAGGAACTTCTTTTTGGGTAAATAACTAAAATTATTTTATTTCGGATTACGAGCTCATAAAGTAAATGTTCGGGTAGGTACTAAAATTAAATTAAAATTATGTTATATCAAATTAAATCAAAGTCATTTACAACGGGATATTTACCATGATTTGAGTTTTGAGCTTTCCAATATTTCGGCACAGTTTCATGCGCCATGATCACGGAATAACTACTCGCTTTGAGTGCGAGTGAGTTTTTATTGGCAGATATATCGATCTACTCTCATTTTTGGTCTTTTGCTACGAATAACTTTAGTGTTAATAACCATGGTGGATTTAAAAGTTAAATTAAATTGCCAAAAGATAGAATGTAAAGGCCTCCCTCAGTTTGGCGCATTCATTCTATTAACAGAACACTATTCTCTACTCATTCGTTTCCGACAAAAATAGGGGTGTTTTTCATAAAGATATCAGGGACACAATGTCAGGTCAACTGCTTAGCTATTGCGTAAATTGAAGGATTTTATAAGTAACAGGTGTGTTTATTTTACTAAATTCAACATCTACAGATACCACAACTCGCCAGCCACGCCGCCAGTCATCGAAGAGGCCTCTGCCAGTACCGAGGAGGCCACAGAAGGCCCCGCTGCCGCGGCCTCTCTGGTGGCCATCAAAAAGGAGCCTGTTGAGCGGACACAGGCAGCCGCTCGAGTTAGAACGAGGAGTGGTAACAAGTAAGTCTCTGTTATGTTTTCCCTGTAGGTGGAGCAATCGGCGCTTGAGGCCGTAGAAAGTCCCAAACATTATCGACTACTTGAGCTTGTGGCACAATCGGCAGCGCCTTCCCTTACTGAGAGGAAAGTTGCGGGTTCAAGCCCCGTCTAGGTCATCAATTTTTAGGCTATTATATAAATTCTTGGTTGTGTAATACTAGTAGTTCTACGAA
Organism: Eupithecia subfuscata; assembly: GCA_963564075.1. Lineage (NCBI taxonomy): Eukaryota > Metazoa > Arthropoda > Insecta > Lepidoptera > Geometridae > Eupithecia > Eupithecia subfuscata. The sequence goes on along the minus strand of OY751116.1, from coordinate 1,107,163 downwards.
CAGTAGACGTCGCGAACACTAACTTTTTTCAACAATTAATTTATTTGTTAATACACTCAAGTAATTTAAAACGGGATATTTTGATAGGTAGGTTCGGTAGGTATATTTTGAAAATAGTCGAAATGGTTACCCTTTCAACCCAAAAATCAGAAAAACCCTTATAAGTAGGTATGTACCTAAATATTGGTTTACGCTAGTGTGGTGTGCATTGAATTTTTGTTAGAAATGTTGCACAAACACATCAACCATTATACCCATTTTTTATATCGATGATTATACCAATTGTCCATACAAAGTACCTAAGTTACGTTCCTCAGCAAAGCTCGAAATTCTGTACCTAGGTATCAATAGATGGCGTTGATCCATCAGCGCAAAGTTGTTGTTATTATTTAACCGACGACGTGTTACAAAGATGTTCTAATAGGTGGCGCTGTACTGTAAATGCTCTCTTGCATATTACTGCATTTTGCGGAGCTATTCTGCTCGTCATGCCGAAAATCCTCATCCGATCTTTACCAAATTTTTATAAGAACAGTTTAAAGTTATTACCTTTCAATTAAAAATACAATCATTAAAATCAGATCTCTTAAAGCGGAGGTATTCCAAATCCGCCTTTATGCCTTATTGTGGAAGAAGTACGTCTTTAATAAAAAAATCCCGACGACAATAAAATTCTATAAAATCATAGAATCTGTACACAAAGTTTCGTACCGATCGGTTGTAAAATACGACCTGTAGAGGAGTACGGACATACTGACAAAAACGCTATTTTGGCCAGACCTGAAACGAAGACTTTCGTTCACTACATTCACGACGTCAAAAAGGTACATCCCCTCCAAATTTCAGCTTTCTAGCTTCAGCGGTTTGGGCTGGGCGTCATCATCATCATCATCATCAGCCTATATTAGTCCACTGCTGGACATAGGCCTCCCCTAATGAGCGCCATAGCGCCCATGGGCTGGGCGTAGTTTCCAAAAATTTGCTTGTTCTTTTATATATTAAGATTTAACTTGTGTGTGCAATAAAGAATTTAAGATAAACAAAAGAGCATCAACCTTTGTTAAATTATACAATGGAGAACAATATGATGGTTTGTTTCAACGCTACACGTCGGGAGTGGGAGTCAAAAGAATGACTCCATCGCACCTTAGGTACCGATTTAAACTCAAGCAAGTAGGTTTGGATCAATCAGCGGGAAACTAGATTTTTACAAAAGTTCTCCTACATTTGGTACCTTACCTGGTTTCCTCGATACAGGCTCGGCCTAGTGAGGAAGCTGACGAATCGCCTGTAAAACTAATTCAGCAAACTACAAAATGTACGAATGTATTTTAGGTTAACTTTCATTTATTTGTTAATGTAGTTGTTCAAGTTAAACTTTGTTTGTATTTGCTGCTAGTAAATACTTTTTACTTTATATAACGTGATTTTTAGCCATTGGCTGATATTAGCCAAGATTATAACCAAGAAAGTGAGTTTTCTTTATTTCCTGACGGACACTATTCCTCCGTTGACAGGTCAATAAACCAGGCCTCGGAAGACGTGAATGAGCCCGCGTCGGTCAGTAACATCAAGCAAGAGCCGAGTGAAATGGGAACCGTCACGCCGGCTCCTCGCAGCGGCCTCGCTCGGAGGTATCTCATTCATATCATATCTTACTAATATAACAAAGGCCAAAGTTTGTGAAGATGTGTGTTTGTCATACGACAACGTCAAAAGTCGGACTGAAATGCATGCGTGAAGTTGTCGACGAGGAGGGCTGCCAACAAAACCTGGATGCAGCACAAAACCGATATGAGTGACACAACGAGGCTTACACCCAGCAGTGGAGAGCTGATGAAGATGATGATGAAGTTCTGTGGGGCTATTCAGATTCTTGGTTACCGAGTCATCGGTTTTTAATATTTTCTGCGTTTTAGCAAGAATATAAATAGCGGAAAAATAGTAATCCATAAATAGTATAACATTTTCTATAAACATAAGTTGTAACAAATTTCCATTAAGTGTTACTTCTGGAGCAATTAATAATATAAAAGATTTAAATCTAAAAATCAACATATTACCAAAAGCTCCTATATGTCGTGGAAAACTACTTTTCTGGTAGTTTAATTTCTTGCAGAACGCAGAAAATATTAAAAACCGCAAAAATATTTGAATTTCTCGCGAATCTGTTACAGATTCCGTGTCGATGATTTGGTAACGCAGAGTCTGAATAGCCCAGCTGCACCTGGAATTACTTTATACCCGTCTTTTTATCCCGGAAAACGTATGTGATGTGAACTCACGAGTAGAAGCTTATATCAAATCAAATGTTTTATTCTACGTAGTAAATCAAACAAATTAAGTAACCGTTTTACTCACCGTCACCTTTCCAAACTCATGAACAACTTGACAATTTCATATTATGATGGTTTTATTTGTAGGCTTCCAAACTAATGAACAACTTGACTTGACCATTTCATATTATGATTGTTTTATTAACTATATACTAAGGAATAACTTGACCATTTCATATTATGATGGTTTTATTTGTAGGCTTCTAAACTAATGAACAATTTGACTTGACCATTTCATATTATGATAGTTTTATTAACTATAAACTAAGGAATAACTTGACCATTTCATATTATGATAGTTTTATTAACTATAAGCTAAGGAATAACTTGACCATTTCATATTATGATGGTTTTATTTGTAGACTTCTAAACTAATGAACAATTTGACTTGACCATTTTATGTTATAATGGATTTATTTGTAGGCTCCGATCTCACAAGTCAGCTGTGTCTCAGTCGGAGAACGAGGAGCCGCAGCCGTCGACGTCGACAGCGGAGCCGCGCATGTTTGAACAATCTTCCAGGTAACCTCTGGTTTATTGATAATATTTACAGAGTAAGATTCTTATAAAATATAGTAGATAAATTGTTGTTACGAACTAGACTTTACCCGAATATGCAAACATAACAAGTGATGAAAAAATGTTGCTACCTAAAATTTTAGATTTAGCAAAAAAGTAGAAGTTTCTGTTTCGAAATTTTTGTAAACCAAGGCTCTTCGGGTTTTTAAAAAATTATCTAAGCGTCTGGTCTTAGCGACGGACCCAAGAGCTGGCGAGTATCTGGCATAGCGCATCAGCATTGCCATACAGCGGGCCAATGCAGGCAGCGTACCGGGGACGCGACGACTGCTATTGATATGGATCAGTTGAGCTACCTGTAGACTGTTTGCAATTGTAAATACTAGTCTAGTTTTGTTTGTGAACAATGGCCCTTTTTAGGAGCATTAATTGTAACTAAGAAACCATAGAAATCTAAATAACAAGTCACTATTTAGATTTCTATGTAAGAAACATAAACAAACTCAAATTACTTAAGAGACAAATAAAACACATAATGTTTAAATAAAGACTTGTAACTATCTAATAGTGCATTTTACACCAAGGCGAGAAAGTGATCAATTCCTACCGAGTGTGTCGTTTTGGGCCCGAGGCGCAGCCGAGGGCCTTAAAACACACGAGGTAGGAATTGCACTTTCTGCCGAATGATAAATAGTGCTTTATACTACACCTTCGAGGAAAATAAAAAGCAGAATTAATTATTAATTGAAATCGCGCCCAATGATGTTGGTAAAACCTCATTGACCGCGCCAGCCTTTGGGTTCTTTTTTCAAAATATTGTTCGGAAATCGGAGGAGACCTAATGGACTTGGAGTAAAAACTTTTTGTCGTTTGACCGAACGAAAATAACCATAGCTACCGGCCGATCATTTAGGAAATTAAAAAAAAATAACACGTTAGAAATGGATTTCCATACACTTTTTCCTCCCGCTAAAACACGTGAGAAATGAAATTCCATAGAGTTTTTCCTCCCGGTTTCCTATAAGCCTGCAAAGACATACTTTCTATTCTATAAATGGAAAAGGAATAGGCAACTTTCCGAGCAGGTGTAGTATAAATATTGATGTTATACTTCTGTTAAAGTGTGGGCAGTGGCAGCGGCTCGTCGAACGAAGAATGGTCGAAACCCGCGCAGCCAGCCGCGGTGCCGTCTGCTTCTACCAGAACTCCGCTTTCTCTCCTCTTGGACAAGGTATTCGACAACATCACAACAACTATTCAGTTTTTAACAAATTAAAAACTTGTATTGATATGGATCAGTTGAGCTACCTGTAGATTGCTTGTAACAGTCTGCAGTTAGCTCAATTGTTTCAATTGTAAATACTTTTTTTTAATGATATCTTTATTCACAAAGAAAATTACAATCAACTAAAATAAATTAAAACTAATATTTACAGTTGACACCATTGAGCTAACTGCAGACTGTTGCAAACAATCTACAGGTATCTCAACTGATCCATATCAATAATTGTAAATACTAGTTCTAATTTATTTCTATTATTTGATTGAAATTTTTTTCGTAAATAAAGAGTCTCTTTTTGACCAACTAGAATCTTCCAGGTTGTTATTATCGTTATATTTTTTTGTTTTGTATGTTTCTTACTTCTCAAATCTTCGCAAATTACAAACCGATTTTGATAAATTATAAATAAATAATAGTTTTGTGCTAGATAGATAGAAAGAAAATTATTTATAGTACACCATCGATCAAGGTTTTAGCCGGCCCCGCGGAATACCTGATCGATGTTGTACCTACACTTATCAAAATAATTTACATCAAAGTAGAAAATTACATAATATGTGACATAGTGACAATTGGCGGTCTTATAGCTCAAGAGCTATCTTTACCAGACAACCGTAGATGGTTAGGATCGTTCCATTGAACATGGGGATCTGTGTGCATTATTAAGTAGCTAATACAAAGTGCTATTCCGTTGGGATTACGCTATATCCCGTAAAACCGATAGACGAGTGTAAATATTCCGGAACCATTTTCTCGAGTTTCAACTCAATATTTTTTGTTTGTAATATTGTTGTTTTTGTACTTAGGTTTCAAAGTACGAGATAATCCCACGCGAAGGGACCGAACATTTGCCTTGCCGAGTGTACGGCGCCATTCATCTTGCCCGCCTCTTTGGTAAGATTTCAAGATTTTTACTCAACGCCTACCGGTTTCTCGAACGCGTATCGAACAAATCAATGTTCCTCGAGTGCTTAAGGGGTTTGAAGATTTTTGTATGGAGGGTAGCCCTAACATCGGTCACCATTTTGTTTTATTTCGTTTTTCAAATGGGCGCGCCCAATAAACGTTTTATATTTGGATAGAGGACACACAAAACAAATAAAAAATCACACTAATATTATAAATGCGAAAGTTTGGATGGATGGATGTTTGTTACCTCTTCACGCCAAAACTACTGAACGGATCGGGCTGAAATTTTGTATACAGATAATTTTAATCCTGGAATCAAACATAGGCTACTTTTTGCTAGTTTAGTTAAATAGCTAGTGTTTAATAAAATAATGTTTTGCATCATGTGTGCATCAGGTTTCTGAGATATTCAAAGATGAAAATAACTATATTTTTTCTTCTTATGTGAATATCTCTATAATAAAACTTATATATTCGGATGAGGATAATAAAACATAAAAAAAATTACCTATAGTGTCCTAAAGCGTCAGGTTTCTGAGATATTCAAAGATGAAAATAACTATAGTGAAGATCTCAGAAATCTGACGCTTTAGGACATTATGTTATTAAAACCTTTTTTAATTGTTTTAATGTACTCTATCCATATTATAAGATTTACTGTGCGCAGCCATTTTGAAAAATAAAAACAAATCAATCAATTGTTAGGGCCAAAATCTTAAAATCCCTATAAACAAAGATTAGGTAGCTTACTATCATTTATAAATCAATCGCTACATATACCTAATAAATGCTTTTTTGCATTTGATTTCTATTTCTAAGCGCTTGTGAAATCATTGCTGCAAGGTGTCAGCGTTCGAGAAACCGGATGAACTTGACTGTCTCAGAAAGGGTTGTGTCCTTGTGTCATATATTTCATGTTTGTCGCCATTTTCTTTTTCAATGGCGCAAGAGAGAGCAAGACCAGCAAGAAAATACGACAGTGAATATCTCAAAATATTCCTAGCCATTGGTTGGGTACTAAATAGTTATTCTAAAAGGACGATCGATGTGGCGCGGCGGGCGAAGGTCCGCCTGCGACGCCAGAGGTTGCGGGTTCAATTCCCACCTTGGTACAAATGTACGATCTGCAAATATTCATATTTGTTCCGGGTGTTCTGGGTATTTTCGTAAAATGTTTGGTAAAAAATATCTATGTAATGTATTGTATATCTAGTACCCACTATCTAGGACTAGATGATGCTGTGTGGATTGTCCAGCATTATTTATTTATTGATTTATTCTGTGCTTTTGGTGTGCACCAATCTATCAATAGCACAGAATTAATAATTATTATTCCTGAGCTTAATGAAATGTGTTGTTACAGTGAGGCTCCCTGACTTCTTGAACGCGACGCAAATGTCGGATTTCAAGCTGAAACTCGTCGTCAAACACATCGACATGTTGATTCAGTAAGCACCTACTACTTCACCTCGCCTCACCTCACCAGCCTATATTGGTCCACTGCTAGACGCAGGCCTCCCCTTGATTCAAATCAAATCAAATATTCTTTAATTCCATAAATACAATAAATGTTCACTTAGAAAAGGTCAAAAAAGGAAAAATTAAACACTGACACGGAAATAAAATGATATTTTTTATTTCTGTGGCTTCGGTATGTAGACCAAAGTAAAGAAGCGACGAGGAAACCTTTAGCCTGTTAGTTGTTATTTTTCGAGTTGGAGCAAAACCCGTCCCAAGCTTTTTTATCCTCTAATCTAAATTATCTAATATTTTATAGTAAGCCTTTTTGCACAGCAAGGTTTTGACAATTTGTTTGAATTTATTTACTGATAATTTTTGCAACTTACTAGGAGTTTTGTTGTAGAAGCGTATACAATGCCCTTTAAAAGATATTTTAATTTTGTGTAGCCTAGTTGTGGGCACAGCGAGTTTATGTTTATTTCTGGTAGTAAAAATATATTTATCGCTAATTTATCTCAATATATTAGAATGAATATCAGTTATCTATTACCCAAAACACAAGTTCTGCTTAGCTTTGGGCTAAATGATGCTGCGTGAATTGTTTTCATATTTATTTATCTTTCTTTACAGGTATTTGGTTGAACACAAGGAGTGGTTTGGAGAGAAATTTTATTACTGTGATAGTATGTCCCGCTCAACCTAAAATCATTGGGCTTTGCAGTCCAAGAGTCAGATAACGTACAACATAAGATAAGTAACTCTAAGACTTATGTATTAAGGACTAATATCCTAAACATCATGTCAATACATTTATGTACAATAATACATTCGGATATTTAAAAATTGTATCAAAATTGTAATTACTCGGCCTGTTCCCACTAGTTCTGTGTTCCTCTTGCAAAATGCAATGTAGGTAACATTGCTTATCCCTATCTTCTGTACTCCCATAACTTCTGTAGTGAGACAAAGTCTCAGTTCTGGGAAGAAGTCAGAAAACAATAACTTTATTTCTTTAGGTTTACAAAATAGCTCTTAAAAAATAGACAAATCAATTTTAAAACTATAAATTATATTATAAAATAAGAAATAACTTTATTATCCAAGAAAATTACAATCTAAGAACCTAGTATTTACAATTGAACTCACTGCAGACTGTTCCAAACAATCTACAGGAAGCTCAACTGATCCACATCAATGGAAGCGTTAATTTATTTTCTCTTCACAGAACTTTTTTGTCCACAAGTAGGTACAGACAGAACTACAGAGCTAGTGGGAATAAAGCGGATTCGACTGCGCATTATTCCTGCTTGTACTTGCGGCCTACGGTTAAGTATTCCGTTCGATAAAGACACATTGTTCTATTTTCTTACGATAGGCAAAGAAACAAAACTCCACCGGTAAAGTTTAATTATGAGCCCATTTATACCGCACCGCTGCCGCACAGCAGAGTAAGCATTTATTAAATAGTACGTATGGGGCTTTAGGCATTCACAGCGTAGCCTCGCCACATGCAGCTGTACTCTGGCATGTGCATCACGGGCACCTAACGTGTTATTTAAGCTCGTTCTCTCCAACACTTTCAAGGCCCTTGGGCCATGAAGCCAGGCGTCTTGACACAGATGTCCTCCTGTGGCTCTGTGGTCCGAGGGCGCGCCCCTGCGGGTCGCACCGCAGAGGCTGGGCAGTGAATGCGTTAAATACACTTTGAGACAGCGTTTTCCCGCTGGTTGCGGGAGCGGTGCGGTATAAATGAGCTTCTACCTTATGCTTTTGTTGCGAGGGGAACGGACACTGTGTGGACTTTCTGACACGTTTACTTACCGACGATATGCATCTTTGCTGACAACACTGTAAAGTACGCTCTCGATATATTTCTGTGTACGCTCCACTCGCAATGGGAAGACCCTTGGACCAAAACAATATCCCGGTAAGCATTACATGAAATCTGGGCCAAAGTCCCAAATTCCTGGTTGCCGTCCAAGTGTCCAAAATCCCCTTTCGGGACGAAATTACCAAATTTAAATGATATAGGTCTACCTTGTTTAGTACCTAGCAAGAACGAGTGACTTCACGACGCCTTCTTTTAGATTAGAATAAAAAATGTTCTACTATTCTTATATTAATATACGTGTTTACTTCTTAGTCGCGACTTATCAGCTTGTAGTTTATAGAATATCAGTATTATTAGTGGGTTTATCATTTTAGTGGTTTAATCTGTAATCATTTTAGTGGTTTCGGGCGGCCTTACCTGTAGCAGTAGAAAGTTTGTATGGCTTAGAAAACTACATGGTTTTTCGAATTTATGGGTTTTACTCCGTTTGTAGAGAAATGGTAATGAAAAACCTACTCATTAGGCTAAGCACTGTTGCCTGTAATGATTTTAATGTGTATTTATTTTAGTAATTACTTAAGATCGCTTTTATGAATTACAAAAACAATAAGAAACACTCCTTGGATTTTAATTGTATAGAATGAAAAAGATATTACGGATTTCAATTGGATAGAAAAGACGAATTTTTGTTTTAGTGATTGTACTATGTTCCTAATTTCGTTAGATTTAAGTTTAACCTGTTGTTTTTTTATTTTAAGTATTCATTAACAGACCATTGACATAAACACAAAATTAGTTATTTAATTAAAATTAGAAATGTGATCTTACCTTTTGCGAAATCAGCATAGGTCCTACCTTAGGTGTTTTAATAAAATGAAATACAAAAAAATAAAGGTGTTTTACTAACCATTCATAAGTTTCCAGCCACACATTAGAATTTGATACTTTCAACCATGCCAATTAACTGTGCAATCATCATTATGTGCTGTACATCTGCCCGAAGCATAAAAAAAGTGCTCCAGTATTTTAGGAGATAAGTATGTATGTAGGCATGTTCTCTGTGCTATCTTGACGTCAATTATCACAGCGATTTTTTGTTTATAGAGAAAATGTTATACATAGCTTAAATTATTGAAGTTGAAGGAATTAATTTAACGCATTCGATGACAATTCATCCTAGGAATAATTGATTGTGTTGGATTCAGTAAAAAATGGATTAAATTTCAATTATTTTATTAAAAAATCCTCATTCACTCAATACCTGTCGATAACAATTTTAATCAATGTGTCCATTTCACTTTATAACACCTTATTGAATACATTCAATTTTAGACGAACGTTTATCGCAGTTTTTAATACATGCACATTTTCACCGAGATTAATTAAGAGACTGGACAAAATATTAAGCTTAGCACTAAAATGTTTATGAAGTTTTTATATAAATTACGATGGGTTTAAAATATAGGCATGAATCCTTATTGGCTAATTTAGCTGAGCTACAGCCAAGACCTGTTATTTTGCCTGCACAATGTCCACAGAGCATGGCGCGTTGCCGGCAAACCAAAGTTTCACTAACTTACAAACATAAAGCAAATAGATTATTTGCAAATATAAACAAAACATAATCAGTACTCAGGTTTGCCCGCGCCTAGCTCAGTCGCCATCCAAATTTCAAAACCAAATTAAATAAAACATTTCCTTTGACTTAGTGTAACATGCAAGATGCCTCGAAATGTGTGAACTCAGGGCCGTAACTCCACTGATTTAATTGTTTCACCACAACAATGCTGGTAAGATCTCAGAATGACTCATTTTGGTATTTTACCCTTGATGAAAGAAACTGGCCGTGTGGTGCCGGCTTAGAATTTGCACCACCGCAACTCTTCCCGCGGGTGTCGTAAGAGGCGACTAAGGGATATCCACCGGGGGCGCGCAGCAGCGGTTCCGCAGAACAATTTTACCTCCAAACTGCGATCCCAAACCCGCATGCCCACCGTGAGGATTATGGGCACTACCCCATGTCACAAAGGCCAATAGGCGTTTATCAGGGGGTGGCCTGTATCCAGCAGCGGACCGATATATAGGCTGTAGAGAAAAAGAAAGGAACTACAGATGGAGGGACGCGTGTCAAAAGTGCCAAGGTTGAAATCATTCTATCAATCTCTCCGCGCAAATACCACCGGACGCACTATCTAAAGTTTCTTTCATCTATGAACGATTCTCGACGATACCATTGTCATAGTAAAGCGATTGGTTGGCAGAATTTGGTCTGTCGTAACGGCCTCTCGTAGCTATGTGTGATACATCGTTGGACAGCTATTTTTGAGATGAACGAGTTATACTTTGACGCCTACTTCCAAATCTGTTTAATTATTGTTTTAAACATAAAAGTTACAGTAGCTACGCAGCTACCATTTTTTTTTAACGGTATGAGAACAAATACAAAATCTCAGATTCAATCTCTTTTTAGTTCATAAATTTATGTTTTTATAAGCTTTTATTTAACTTGCCCTATGAATGAGAGTATATGTGGGACAAATATTGCAACTGAATTTTTGACCAGCTATCCTCAACCGATTAACCCATTAGCTGTCGCTGTACCTGACTGGGTACACCTGATTGTAATTTTTTTACTAGAAAACAGTTAGTTTTAGCGGATCTGTTTTGTTTCATTATAAAAGACAGCAACACTCGCCACTTAAAAAGAAAAAAAATTTAGGGTAGACAGAATTTTTTTCTCCACTTTTTGCTATCAGAAGTTTGACTACGGCACGGTGTGAAGAGGTGAGTACATTGTCAACTATTTATTGATTCTCACTATAAGTCAATGGCATATTTAGTAATAAAATCGTTAGAATACATCTTTATGGTGATTTTGTGTAATAAATCAGATTGTTATTACTTGTTATGGTTGAATTATTACGATATAAATGATACTGTACCCAATCAGGTACAGTGGCCATATCCCTACATGAAATTTCCATGTTTTTTCAGATTTCTAAATGAGCGGAAATCGTTTCGTTATTGAAAATAATTACAAAGGACTTCAAGACGCCCTAGATGCTGTTATGCAGGATATTGATGATGATGGCGAGTATGACTTAGCCATCATACCTCTTGATCCTGATGTAGTCACAGACGAAGAAGAACCTGGTGCTGAGGAGGTTACCTATTACTGCCAGACCTATGCCCTAAAATGTTCCAGGTAGTGTTGAGGTATTTAGAAACGACGAAAGTGACAATGCTAGCAGTGATGATGAACTGTTGGCTACAAAGCCTTCCATCGCAACAGCAAAGTCCGGTGTGGCGTAAATGTTCTCCCACGCGTGTACACCATGGCTATAAATTCGATTCCTTTGAGCTGATGGGAGTGCTTGGTAAAACGATGGTGCCCAATAAAACGAGAGAGGACTGACGTTGATATTCCGCATCTATTCCAGACTTATAATAAAAGTATGGGAGGGGTGGATGAGCTTGACCAGTCGATATCGCTCCATAGAATTGCAATTCATGGAAAGAAGTGGTGGTGGGTTCTTTTCACTTAGGTACATGGTGGACATGGCTATTGCAAATGCTTGGAGTTTACATGTTCTAAGCAGAGAAGACAAAATGGAGCGCGTGATGTTTCGATGTAGCATCGCTAGGTTTTATCTACGTCAAGAGATCCAGAAGAAGGCAAGAGCTTCTTCATCCCTGGTGCCAGGATTGCCTCAAGATGGGTCAGGACACTATCCAAGAAAGCTGGAGAAACCACTGTGATGTGTTATGTGCCATGCTAGAGCGCACTGGCAGTGCAGAAAATGTCTTAAAACGATTTGCATTGAAAAGCCGTGCTTTGAAAAATTGCTCCTATAAGTGGCCGTTGTACCCAAATGAGTACACCCCCCTCATCCCCTGAAAAGTTGTCATATAATTTTTTTTTTGAAAGAATTTATTTGTTTAGCCCTTATGTGATATAGAATTAAAGTATTTGTGGTAAAATTACTTCTGGTTTTTATTTGGCCACTAATGGGTTAAGCTGAAATTTATGTAATTTCGCTGACAATGCAATGTTATGGTACCATCGCGCTGGACTGATCATGGAGACAGAAGGCCGTACGACCTCCAAAACAACAACAAAACGACTTAACCCTGTCACAGATATTAATAATCCTATACTAGTAACCACATCGAGTTTGGGTTTGTTGGATTTGTCTTTCCAACCACTTTGATCCTAAATTAAAAGCTTGTTTTTAAAAGTTTTTTTATAATATTAAAACTTTGTACAAAAACTTGAAACCGATTTCAAACTCCTGAATATTTACATTGTTTCTAAGTTTGCCGGGACAAATCGTAAGCCCTAGGAAATGAAACATTTATGGACTCGTGATCTTTCGCTTACAAAATCGAAACAGACATAATAATAGCGAAGGAACAAAAAGATAAATAATAACCATACATAAACATACAGGCGATTGAAACCTCCTTGTTAGAAATCGTTTGAGATATAATTATCCAACAATGTATCTGGTATCACGTAGGGTATCACACGTAGCTATTAGGGGTACCAAAACTAACGTCGTCCTTATGTTGGCAGAATACAATCGGAGACACGTTTCGTCGAATGTCTCGGACGCTCCCGAGTGCTCGGAGCTCAACGAGAGAGTACATCGCCTCTCGTTGTGAGGTAGAACGAGAGGCGAGGTACTCACTCGTTGTCTCACTCGAACTGTGGTCGAGACAATGCGAGAGCCTACAAGGGATCCCGAGGCGAGAAGAGCGCACCTCGTACAGTCAGCGTCAGATAGATATTCAGTCTAACCAAAAATTTTACGTAAGCGTAAGCGTACGAACTCTAAATTTTATATACGTAGTTTCAGAGAAGCCATAATATCTAAGCATTTAAAGTAGTCAATAGTGTGCTACCAATTTATAGTGCACACTATTGACCACTTTATATGCTTACGATATTATGGTTACTCTCGATTCTCTGATATAACATGTATAAATTGAATTTCTGGAAGTTCTATTATTTTGGCTAGGCTCAGCGCTTACACTTCGTCATTCGTGAGCGAACTTGACGTAATCGCGAACCGGCGACCTACATTTTCGTTTTCGTATTAAAAAATGTATGGGCCGCCGATTTGCGATTGCGTCAAGATCGCTCACGTACGATACGGCCTTAGATTTATTTGACGCTGCCTGTACCTACTCGTGCTCGAGCTGTCCTTGATGCCGCTAGTGTAATCTCTAACAGTCTTGCTCCAATCTGTGCAACACTCGTCGGTACTCCTCTTCCACGCTAGAGTACTGGCCGGCCAGGCGGCCTTGCGTCTCGCTCAGACCCGTGCTTGTGATGGCCGCGGCGTATTCCTCTGGCTTTAGGACCTTCTCGAGTTTCTTCATTTCCAACTTCTTTTTCTGAAAATGGTATGAAGTTAGTGTGAGCACAGTAGAAAAGACAGACGCGGCCTGCGGTGGCGGCTAGAAGTACAATTTGACAAAATATTACTTTGTTGTCAAATTGAGACCTTTAAAACTGTTCCTGAGTACTATACAATACAATAATTTATTTACTAGAAAACACATTACATTTAGGCACACTTATATATTATACAGAACAGAAACTTAAACCTAATAAAATAAATTAATGGGTATGTCTAACATGGATGGCTACGGCCCCACACTAGGCTCATGGCCCGTGACGTGGGTACCAGGGCACGATAATCAGAAGATTAATGAAATTCAAGGGTATCCGAAGTATTATTATTGTATGTTTTTACTGACAGGGCGGCAGCGGCGTGGTCTAACAAAACATATTTTCGTATTAAACTAGTTTTCAGTGCATTTTTGTAGGCACAACCACCACCAGTACATACCTGAAAGGGCGCATTGAGCCTGTTCTTGACGTCGAGTCTGTAGTTGAGGTACATAGTCTTGTCGGAGGTGTTGGTGTGCTTCAGGCGGAGGATCTCGTAGACGCGCCGCGACTGTTTCTTATTTATTTTGAACTTCTGTTGTGCCTGGTTCGCCATCTCATTTGTAAACCTGGTCGATATAATAATTTAATATTCTAATTACCTATATTTTAAAGGAGAGAGTTTATGAGTCTAGATAAGTGTGTTACTACTACCGATGGCGAATAGTAGGGTGGATAGTGGCGCCACTACATACTTAATTTTATAATTACGTTATACAAAGGAATTATCAAGAAATCGGATCGCGCGTAGACGATATCTATCATAAGCTTTTTTTAAATGTATCTGTAATAGTTTTGTACTGTATTATTTAGGCAGATACTTGTATCAAGAGTTTAGTTCCTATTGGTGGCCACCAAGCTCTCCAAACAAGGTTTTTGATTGAATAACACAAAACAAAACTATTACAGATACATTTAAAAAAAGCTTATGATAGATATCGTCTACGCGCGGTCCGATTTTTTGATAATTCCTTTGTATAACGTAATTATAAAATTAAATATGTAGTGGCGCCACTATCCACCCTACTATTCGCCTACGTACACGAACATCATTCGACTTGCAGATTAGGCTTACTTTTGGTCCGTGAATAGCGCGCGAGAGGCCGCAGACAGAAGCTAGTCATTAATTAATACAATTATGTGATGTTTTTTACATACATTAAAAATCGACTTCAAACTCGCATTTTAAAGTTTTCTGACTCAAACTTCCCTCGGGAATAAAATTTATATGGGACCATTCCGGAAACATTCTTTACTATAAAAATCTCATCAAAATCGGTCAACAATGAGGGAAAATTCGGCGGACTCAAAACCGCCTCCACTTCAAAGTCGGTTGAAAATCAATCACAACTTGGTTTTACACTGCTATAAATATTATAGTGTAATTCTAATAAATAACAGATCTTACCCTTCAAACAGTTTTTCCGGTGCATAAGCTGGTAGTGAATCACAATTCTTTACATCAACGAAATCTCTGATCCTCTGAAACTCTTGTGACGGGTCTTCGACAGTGATGTCCACCACTTCTGGTAGTATTGTATAATGTGCATAGATAGCCTGAAATCAAATGATGACTTAGAAATCTACAAATTACCCCGAAACTTGCCTACAAAGGTTTTGACGACCGATGTGGCGCTGTGGACGAAGCGACGCAGGAGGTTGCGGGTTCGATTCCCGCCCTGGGACAAATGTTTGTACGATCTACAAATATTTGCCCTGAGTGTTCTGTGTATTTTCTATGTAAAATAAAAAAATATCTATCTATGTAGTGTATTGTATTATGTATATCAGTCATCTAGTACCAATAACACAAGCTCTGCGTAGCTTGGGGCTAGATGATGTTGTGTGAATTGTCCAGCATTATTAACCCGCCGCAAATTTAGAACGTGTGCAATTTTATTTAAAATAAGTTTTTATATTTTTATGTATGTTAGATTTAAGGTATATATTCATATGGACCGTAGAATAAGTTAATAAGATCTACACTTGTTCTAATGTTGTCTGAAATAAATGTATTATTATTATTTTTTACAAGTCTGTTTTTCTCGGAATATTCCGGTGATTTATGAAGCTCACGGGCCTAAGCCAAGTGAGTATCACTTTATAATTGTGTTGCATTTTGGTCGTCCTGCAAGAATTTTCGAACTGTTCTACAAGTATTAAGTATTGCAGCTTTATGCATCGTTATTATTATTATAATAATTAATTTATTGACCTTTATAAGATGCGCACAGAGCCCTAGCTTCCTGAAGGGGGGCAGCGTGAGGACTTGCGAGATGCGCGGGCGCAGGTGCGTGGGGTACGCGTAGTACCGGTACACGGTGGCGTAGCCGGCCGTCGCGTACCGCGCGCGCCCTTCGCTTGACTGGAACTTCTCGAATCTGGAATGGATATCAACTTCCTCTTAATTTCTAAGAAATCAAATAATATCGCAAAAAGTCCCGTCGAAGTCGAAAATTTTTGCGATATTATTTGATTTCTTAGAAATTAAAATTATCCAGAGTGCGAGGCTTACGCACTATAATAACAAAAATGTTAACTTCCTCTTAGTTTGGAATGCAACACTCAAATTTCAGATTTTAATTAGTTTCGCGTTTGCACGCGTTTTTAAGTATCAACAGTATATTATTCTAGGTTATTCTAGGTTTACATCTTTGTAGCATTGTCTGTAGCCAAAAGAAATGGATTTTCATTGTAACAAATTCTACTCAGAAAGTATTTATTATTATTTTTATTATTATTGGATTATAGACGAGCAGCTGAGAGCTGATATGTCTATATCACAGTGCTTTTAAAGTTTTTCACTACACTAGTTTGTCTCCTGTCTTGTATGTCCGTCGTCTATTTATTCATTCAGCTTAAAAGAGTTGGTAAGTTAGTTTTCTGTCTGTAATCAATTTTGGAGAAACTCAGAAGTTACATATGTAATGCGTTTTGTTCAATACAGACAAGTATTTGTACTTAGTTTTTACATTATTCTGTACCAAGCTAAGTTAGTTTGACGTGTAAGAAAATTTTCTTAAAAATATCACATCACATCCCCGTACTGAGGGGAGGACGCGGGTTCAAGTCCCGTCGAAGTCGAAAATTTTTGCGATATTATTTGATTTCTTAAAAATAAATAAGTTCATCTTTTTGTTTTCCTCTTGTTTCAAAAGGAATATTTTATAGAATAGTAAAATGGAACCTAACTTAGAATTTATGGAACTATCTACCAAGCTAACTATGTAATATCGCAATAATTTAGTGAATAAATACTCACACTGTGAAAAATGTCCACTGGTCATCATCCACGTCTATGAACGATGCTGCATCCACGTACCACAGCAGGAAGGTCTGTAATCTCTCATGAAAGTTCAGGAATCCAGGTGTAGCCGTCTCGCTGAAGTATACTTCGAAATTACGTTTTTCTCCACCATCAACTAAAACATAATTCTCATACTCTTAATCTCACTCATTTATTCGCCGTAGGCACGTAACTACATTGATAAATAGATCAGCTGTAAATAGGCATCGTTAGAGTCATGTAAAACTTCAACCTCAACAGCCTGTGTTGGTCCACTGCTGGACGCAGGCCTACCCCAGATAAGTGCCTTTTGAGCTTTTATCTCATGGGGGTAATGCCCATAATCCCCACGCTGGGCATGCGGGTTGGGGATCGCAGTTCGGTGGTAGAATCGTTTTGCAGGGGGCGCTGCTGCCCGCCCCCGGTGGATATCGCTTAGTCGCTTCTTACGACACCCGCAGGAAGAGTTGGGGTGGTGCAAATTCAAAGCCAGCACCATATGGCTATCATGTAAAACAAATACTTAATAATAATTAAAAATTCATGGTGCTGCTGTAAAATGGCTTTGTCTGATATACATTGGGTGCAGAAGGATTTGAGGAACACTTTCCAACTACTGACTTATCTATGACTTATCTATTCATACAGTAGTTACGCACTATGCTAACATTAGAAAAGCAAAAGTAATTTAGCATGTCACTTGGTTACTTCTTCACAACTACACAGATTTTAATGAAATTTGGCAAGGGGGGATAAGTGGTTTATTAGAGGAATATATGCAACTTTTTATAACGGCAAAACGCGTACGCAGCCGCCGAAGTCAGCTGGTAGATAAAATATTTTAGGAACACTAAAAATATTTAGAAACAATTCCGTGTAAAATGTGTAAATTTTATTGTGGATTCGTTACAAAATATTTTTTTTCCTAATATTTGCAATGGATTTTCGCAAAGTAACGCCTGAATCTATAATTTATTTTAGGAACGTTTTACATATAAATAAACTACACACTAGTCAAACTCGATGTAAAATTTTTGGCAACAAACCGCTTATACTTAACCTAAAATTAACTCTGATGTCGCGTCTTTTTATGCGCAATTTACATTACTTGACGATTTGAGATCCTTCCTTCAATAAATATTGTTTCCAATAAAATTATATGAAAAACTCAACGCTAAGCAAGTCAGTTTTCAATCATTCTAGGTACATCGAATTTAGGTAGTGTATATTCAGGAATACTATAAATAAGGAAATAAGAATTGAAAGTTGTTCTTACATGGTTTGACAGTGAATGCATGAACCAACTCCCCCTGGGGTTTGAATAACACATCCTTTTCCAACTTTGATACAAAATGGTCCAAGTTTGTGGTGTAACCCGGAGATAGTACTTTTTTTAAGGCACCTTCCACATCATCTGCTTTCATGCCATCTGATTTTGATGGTTCAATCTGAAAATACAAGTAAAATTATCTCTTCCAGGCAACCTTTGGATGGACAGGATAGGTTAGTATAAAACTAAAAATAGCTAGATTTTATGTGTTTAAAAACATTCCTGATAATCCATTGCAGTTCACAAGCAACTAGGAAACAAGTAATTTTATATTTTTGAAAGGCTGTGACCCCTTCTCACTAAGACACTCAGGCCGTTATTAATAGAATATTATACATCTATCTATGCTTGAGTACCGCTTTTCCATGGAATAAATGTCACTGAGCAAGCTTTCATAATATGGGCCTTTAGTCATAAATATATTTGTTACCGTGAATTCGACCTTAGTTTAACCACTATCTCAACTGATGGATGATAGTAAAACTAACTGTACAGAATGTTACTCACTTTGTCAGAATATTTGATGCCGAGGAAGGGATGCAGGCCCCCAGCACTATAGTACAGTCTGATATGTAAGTCTGTGTAGCCGAAGATATTCTCATTCTCCCCAAACACCTGGTGGCACATCTCTGGTCCGAAGCTGGTTTCTTCATTCTCAATATCATCAGGAGTCCTGACTGAAATCACTACTCTGTTATTGTTTGATCTTGAAATGTATACAGAATGTCTAAAATCAATGTTTTCTTATAATGCTTGATAGTTTTCCGATAGGAAAAAATCACTGTTTTTTCAATACCTTCTATAGTGTAAGTGGGGAATGGAATGGGATAGAAAAGCTTGTGTGTATTTTTCTTTATGGATATAATACACAGGAATATTGCAGGATGATATTAAGATTCTCTTTTAGTAATTATAACTTTAAACTATATGTCTTATTATGTATATCATAGTGAGGTTGACATCCTCATGCACGAGGCTTCAGAATAATAGCTACTTACTTCTATCTTTACAAGTTGAGCTAACCTGTAGGTTGTTTGCAACACTCTGCAGTTAGCTCAATCGTTTCAATTGTAAATGCTCTAAATTGATTCTATTATTTGATTGTAATTTTCTTTGCTAGAATAATATTCTTTTTTTCAAGTTACCTACCTACATAGATGGAAAGTAGTTAACGTACCCAATTTGAGCTCCAGAACTTCGTTTCCATCCACTACCAAATGGCACAAGGCATCAGTCATCTTTATTCTAAGGAAATAACATGAAATTTAAGCTGCTTCCCGCCGAAACGGTTGATCTGATCCGCAGTGGCGGCGGCGGCTTGAACAGGTTGTAGGTAATGGATTCGTATGCTTTTCAAAAGAACTGGCCTACACTTTTTGGAAAAAACAATTTTATAACGTCATGAGATAATCAGTTTCAGAGAGGTTCCGAACGAAATTACAATACAACGGAATTTGTAGAAAACGTTGAAAATTTTTATCACGGAAAACGAAAAAGACCATCACCATTTGGCAACAAAATCAAAAACAGATTTTGTGTTGTGACACTGACTTTTTTGATTTGGCTTGACATGACACTTCTTTGTTTGGTAGGTATGTAAATGTGGCCATTTAAAAATCAACTACATTATTATTATGTTTCTACACTTATCTTTTTCACAACTAAAGCTAGTTCGGACTAGTCCCACAAATGTAGGTTTGCTACCTCAAAGCGATCTGGCCTGGCGCATAGCAGAATTAGCAGAGTAGGCTAGGGCCTGATACAGTTAGAAAAATAATCGTTGCTTGCTGTCCTCTTCGTTACTTTGATAGTCTGGCGTTACTAATTTTTTTGTCTTCTATTGGAAAGTAATTTTTATAATTTATGCAGCACGCTGCGCTCCTCGTCGTTATCTTAGCTCGCTTGTCTTTGTGGTTACCAACACCACTGCACTATTTCGTCTCAAAAACTATCATGGATCCGGATCGCTCCAAAGCCATCGCATCGACTATTTATTTTGCATTAGGTTATTGGGTAATTTATAAAAAATCCAGGCCAACTTCGCTCGCTGTCGCAAAATCTACCCTGTTAGATTTTTTCGTGACGAGTTTCATTATGGTCACAGCAAAGAGAAAAAAATGGATGAGTAGAAGTCGGGCCGGGTAGAAGCCGCTAGTTTTTGAAGAGAAGTCTATGACGAAAAGAAACTCTAACATCAACCTCGGAAGACATCACACCTGAATTATTTGTATCTGACAACTAGCATCACGCCTGTTGTGACAGAAAATATCAGTAAGTAGACCTTTTCTGGCAGTTTAGTTCCTTTCAGACATCGATCAAGTATGCGGGCCGGCCGGAAATTTTTGATCGATGCTTTCAGAACACATAACCGTGAAAATATGTATTTTAATTTCACGCGAGTCTGTGTCAGACTCCATGTCAATGCCTCGGGCATGTCAATGGTCGTGACCCCCCCCCCCCCCCCCCCAATCTTAGTTTAGGTACTTAAAAATTGCAATTCACAGCTTGATTATTTTTTCCTGTTTACTACTGTCACTTTGATTACGATTACCAAAAAATTCGCGGCTCGCTCCGCTCGCCAATATTACTGGGGTTTTGTCATTTATGTTTTGGTCAGCGCAGAGGCAATCAACGTTACCTTTGACTAAAACTCAACTGAACTTGAGTTCTCCAGCTGGTTTTCTTTAGTCAGCTTGTATCAATCCAACCACCATAGTAAATAGCACAAAAATGTAACAAATAACCTGCGAGGTCCCTTTATCAACCAGCGCAAAGAGATCGAAGTAGACAAACAAAATTTTCATGCTTTGATCCGCTCGCCGATAACATTTGTGCCTTCTGACTATGGTTCAGAGCTCGACCCCGCTTTAGGTCACTTTGCCAAAGTTAATAAAAAACTACCAAACAATCAAACAAAAACTAAAAATTGCGGCTTGCTGGCTAGTTAATTGTCAGCGTCATTAAAGATGCTTTCGCAAGCATAAAGAATATGTGCCATTCCCATAATTTTAAGTTTATTAAATAATGTTAACAATAATTGAATGCTATTAAAATATACAACACAATTAACCGTTGGAAATAAAAGAAATAGAAGATATTATATGTCCAAAAGGACAAACTATTGGACAATTACAAATAGTTCTTAAGACCAACTATTTACACAGTTTAAACAATACATGTTTCTTATTCTTGTTCTTATTCTATTCGACTGGTATTTTTAAGGTTTAGCTGAGCCTGTGAATTGTTTGGAACAGTCTACAGTGTATTACATTACAATGTCCTAATGACGATCATAATCATGACACTACCTCACCTCTATATTTTAAACTAATTAAATCACCAGTATTGTCGCGGAGCGGGGAAATCCGGGTTCCGCAGACACTTTGAGAATGGCTGCTCTACGGGGATAAAATAGTGGTTTCTAGTTTAGTTTATACAGAAATTTAATATAATTTATGTCAAATTAGAAATTAGAAATTTAAAAATCTACTCTTTTCGGTCGCACTGTAAGTGTGAATTAAATTGTATCTACTACCTACATATCTTCATAGGACTAGATCTATTCTATCTTAAAACTATTTCGATTGCTGTCACTTTCAATAATTGTTTCGTGTAAACTGCTGCTAAAATATAATTTTAGGCTAGCAACATCGCTCAGAAAGTAAATTTGAATTTTGTTTGCAAGTCAACGTCTTCTCAACGAACGTAAATTTTCAAAACATTTCCGAAAAGTGTGAAATTGGTGGATTCTTTATAAAATAACAATTAAAAATTGTGCTCACGATATTGGTGTGATAGTGTTTTAGTGATTTTTCAACATGACGTCCGAAAAAGGAAGTCGGAAAGACAAAAATCAGAACATTCAAGTATTCGTTCGACTGAGGTAAATTTTCTTCGTGATTTCTCGGCTTTGTAAATAAAAACAATTATAAAAATAATCATTTTAAGTATTGCTGGACAATTCACGCACACAGAGCACACACATCATGTAGCCCCAAGCTAAGCAGAGCTTGTGTTATGGGAAAATCATGCTTCCTGATCTTTAATAGACACATTCTCAAAGGGGATAAAACAAAGATTGTTAATCGTCTTTGGGATAAACATCTTATCTTACACAGCATCCCTGCACTTGAAGCAAGCTTCCTCTGTCTTCAGATCTCTTCGAGTTGTAACCATAGGTTGAAAGGTTCAATTTGAAGCCAGAACTCGAAGGAGTCGTTACAATGTTTCTATGCTAACGTTTTATGTTTTATGATAACATTTTGAATCCGTTGGTAAAACAATCCATTGGTAAAGCAATGTTTGTTATTTATTGCAGACCTCTCAACCAACGTGAGCGTGATATCAAGTCCCTCGGGGTGATTGAGGTTGTACATAACAGAGAAGTGGTTGTCAGACAATCTCAACAGAGCAACCACACTAAGAAATTCACATTTGACAGGGCTTTTGGACCCCAGGCAAAACAGGTAACGAAACATTTCCTTATGTTAAGAGTTGGGCTAATAGGGTAGTATCCTGGGAAAAATAAATAATTCTATTGAGTCCATCAGTAGATTATCTGAAGATATTGGATATATATTTTTTCTTTTGTCAATCAATCAAAAAATGACAAAAATAAAGTGCATCAAAGTTTGGGAGTTGGGGCTAGTGACTGGAACTGGCATCGTTTTTTGTTTAATGGACAAAAGAAAAACCAGCACCAGATCTGGTGCTGAGAGGTGTCTGGTCAGCACCAGATCTTAAACCCTTTGCCTTACCAGGTCCCAATAGGATAGGGGCCTTAAAATTCTATTTAGTCCGTCAGTTAGATTATAAGGACACATATTTTTTCTTTTGTCCGTTAATAAAGTAACTCTGTGTATCTGTTACCTTTTCACACCTAAACGGCTGCATTTAGGTGTGAAAAGGACAGACAGACAGAGTTACTTACGAATTTATAATATTAGATTGCAGAAAGTAGTTCTTGTCCTCTCTACCATAGGTTTTTTAGCATCTTTGAATCATCATAATCAGTCCGTAATAGTCCACTGTTGGACATAAGCCTCTCCTAAAGAGTGCTATACTGCCCTCCTAATTTAGACAACCGTAACTACTAAAAGTTCAGTTTCGAGATATTCACGCCTAAAGTTTTTTTTGTTAAAAAAGTTATCAGTGTCGCAGTTTTAAGAAATATTTGATTTTGAATATTTTAGTGTGTAGCTGCAATGATTCCCTACAGAATGATTGGTATAATGTCGTGATAGCGTTTTTACTTTTAAATTAATTTATCAAGTAATAAACATGTTTAGCTCAATACAAATATTAAATGTGCATATCCTGAGCATGAGAACCGTATGTCAAGTAGTTACGGTTCTTATGCCTAGGAATTGGTTTTACTTTGCTTATCAAACAGCACTTACTATTTTTTACTATTTTTATATTTAAACGTATATGGAAGAAAATGGAAAAATTTGTAAGTGAAACAACTAGTTATCAAATAATAAAATATTCTAATGAGTTTGCAAACAAAAACTTATATTAAGCAAATCAAAATCTAAGTACTAATCAAATTTTACTTTTTTTAAATAATTAACTTATTTATGAAATTTTCTATGGCACTTTCAAAATCACTTCAAATATGAAAATAGGCGATAAAATATTACACTCTACCCTACCTTTTTATAATTAGCTCAGTCATCAGACTTACAACATAGCTAGGGACACTTTACAAAATATAATAATCTGCCATAAAGAAATATAAAAAAAAAACAAATATGAACTAAAATTACTTAAAAAATGCTTTTTACTCCAATTTTTTAAATCAGGTTCAGTTTAAGACTATTACAAGATCACATGTCTGTCATATAAATAGGAACTGTAACTCCTTCATGCCTTTTATTCTTAATCAATCTAAAATCAAAGTTCTTGAGGACTCAGTATTCCCTTGTTATATCATGATATTGTCCCAGAAACTCCACCTATTTTCTGGCATGAGTTGTTTATGATATCTGCTTTTCTTTCTGCAGCTATACCTCTTGCTGAAACTTTTTTCATGGTTTCTTTAAAACAGTGTTTTGAAAATTTTTGTTTGAAGAAAATCCGAGGATGATTCAAACTCCGCACTGTGACTTGTTTTATATATCAGAGTAAAAATATCCTCTTATAAATACTATACGGTGCTATTCATAAGGTTACAATTATGGATGCATGGCCAAATTCATATAATCGCTATAAGGAAAAGAACCGTAAGGGCTCATACGGTATTAATTACAAGGAAAGCCATGAAAAAATTTGCAGTTACGGTGCTTATGACTAAAATAACTTTGCAAATGTAGGTTTTATCAAAAATACGTCAAAGAGAACATTATAGATCTCATCACGCTGATTCCGATTCCGAATCTATCAATAACTCATTTTTGATAAAAACCCTACTTACGGTTGTCTAAATTAGGAGGGCAGTTTATCAGCCTGTCTTCAGCTTGCTATGTCCAGCATCAACCAGCAATCTGTCACACATTTTAACTCCCTGAGAAAACTTCTATACAATAATTTGGATAATGATAATGTTTCAGGTGGAAATTTACCAAGAAGTGGTCAGCCCACTCATTGAAGAGGTGTTGGCAGGTTACAACTGCACCGTGTTTGCTTATGGACAAACCGGCACCGGGAAAACACATACTATGGTTGGAGAGAGCACAGGAGATGAACATACGTGGCAGAATGTAAGTACTCAACTCCTCATTCACTGCTCAACCATTGCGACCCGCATTGGTTGACTGTTGCTTCCTGGAACTGGAGTTAGACATGTGCATAGAGAGCCATGAAGTTATTTCATTGTTTCACACTGTAAATAGGGCTGGTCCACTTAAAGGTGTACATTTTTCCATCCATATTCATCCATAGCAAGCTGAAGTGGCATGCCGTGTCTCGGGATGAACCGACAACCGCCCCGGTGTCAAATAGGTAAATCTTTTATCCATCTATCTAACCGCTGGGGAATACATGTTTTTGAGTGACCGCGACTCTGCAAACGTAGTGTAGGACGCGCTCCGGTCAGGTGGGATGACGACTTGCGAAATACTGCAGGCAGATTCTGGATGCGGCAAGCTAACTACAGACGAAATATAATTTAAAACATTTTGTATCATCATCGCGCTGCTCCGATACGCGCCGCGACACCATTTTTCTTATGAAATATTTAGTAGCGTAGCGCCCCTCTAATGTGGTCCACCCTATGGAAACTTACTTTGAGGTAAATTTAACGCCTAGCAGTCTACCAAACATACATATTAATAATAATGATTCAAGATTCCTCAATAATTCCAGGACCCCCTAGCCGGTATCATCCCCCGCTCACTCTCCCAACTGTTTGACGAGCTCCGGCTGTCCAACACGGAGTACACAGTCCGAGTCTCGTACCTGGAGCTATACAACGAGGAGCTGTTCGACCTGCTCTCGCCTTCCGAGGATAACTCCAAGCTGAGGATATATGAGGATGTTACGAGGAAGGGCAGCAATATTGTTAACGGGCTGGAGGAAATTACGGTAAGGAAATAAATGATTTGCGCGCTATTTCAAAGCGAGGCGCAAAGCGAGTACGCCGCGAAGACAGTCGCGGCGTGCTCGCTGCAAGTCGCCAGTGTGTTAAGGCTCTAAGAATATCTAGTCTACCTATTAAGCTAAGTATAACATGTGTCACTTTAATTAGAGGTAACAATTTTAAGTAAGTCTGAATATTTCGATTTTCTAATTCGATGTAGGATGTGTAAACAGATGCCAAAGAAAAGCTTATGGGTAGACATGTTTATTGTAGGTAATTTGTATTTTATTCAAGGAAATTTTTATAATGTTTGATAAATATATTTTAATAAGACTCAGTCGGTACACTATTAGGTGCCCCCTGTAAAAATAGTGTACTTTTTATAAATTAATAAAATAAAATATTTGGACTGGAAAAAAAAAGCCAATAAAAGTTAAGAAAAAATCACGTAGGTGCCTAGGTACCTAACGTTAACGCATTGTGTTCCTTAAACTCGCACAATCAGGAACACACTATTTATGATTTAACTATTTATGTATAATACCTATTTCTCGCGTTTTTGCGCTTTGGTTTTTCTACCTACAAGATAAAGCTAACTTTTGAGATAAATCCATGCTGTGGCGGTTGCTGTGTAAAAGCTGACTAAGGGAACCCATCAACGAAAGGGCAGCAGGTTCCTTCCAAGTATTTTTAACATCTTCACTGGCTTACCGCAATCACCAATCCACCTGCCATGTGTGGTGATGACATATTTCATTCCAACTTTTTGTGACACAGAATAAATATATTTTACTTTACTTACAAAGCGCCCCAAAGCTTTGAGAGCCATGTTCAGCTGTGGACATAAGTGTGCTGCTAACGCAAAGTAGGTAAATATCCCATGAAATACCCGTAATATTTTATAATAAAGTCCGTGATTGTTGTGCAGGTGTCCAATAAGAACGAAGTGTACAAGATAATGGCGCAGGGGCAGGAGAGGAAGCGCGTCGCCTCGACACTCATGAACGCGCAATCCAGGTATTAAACTGTTTTCTACATATTTTCTACATATTACTGAAATACAAGAATACAATTTAGTGGTCAAATCAATGTCACAGGTTTTCTTCAAAATAGCTTTAAGTAGTGAATACTGCGGAGCGAACTCTATCCTTGTCAACCTCGCTTAGATTGACAAAAAAACAGTGAAGGGGCGAACCTAACGGGTTTGGTTGTCAAACTAGGCTAAATCTCAGTACTCATGGGGTCCCCGTGGTGGTAAATAACTCAAATAACATAAAATTCTACATTTTGTCTGTGGTTCCTATGTGAAAACACAATTGAGAGAGAAAAAAATACGAAAACAGAAATCATAAAAGTGTTTCGTAAAGGATTTCGTTAAGAAGTTTCGCACCTATTTTGGTCTAGATCTCAGGAACCCCTGCGGTATATTGAAATGACTTATGTTTTGATTGGAGGTTATTACTAATTATTTGGTTCCTTGACAAGAAAATTACACTCACTGTGAGTGTAATTTTCTTGTAAATAAGCAAAAACTTGTGTTTTGCACTTACGCCGTTCCGAAACCTATGCCCTGTCCCACTCTTATGGACGAGAAATCCTATGCCTATCCTCTTCACAAACTGGGGCGCTTACTAATCTAATTTAACTTCTAAAGATTAGTTTTTCTCAAGTCTCAAGAGTTCTCAAGCTAAACCTTTAAATTGGCTTCGAGATTTTAAACCATTATTGAGAATTAGTTTTAGCCTTGATTGTGATATCTTTTGCTTTATATTAATAAGTTGTTTTCTATATTGCAGCAACCAATCCAAATCCATTTTCAAAAGAAATATCTTTATGTGAGTTAATTTAAGTTTTCGTAAATGTTGAGATGGTTTCTGCAATATAATTTTGATATTAATGTAGACCTACATAATGTACATCTCAATTTATTGGTAACTAGTTATTAAAAACGTAGAGGACACGCATTTACGAGTATCATTAGTTATGGTAGTATTGATGTAGGTACTCATAGTAGGTACGGTCAGCAACAATAGTGACTACCATCGAAAACTTGCGTTCGTCTCGTGAACACCTAAAACGCTACTTACTGGAAGTTTGAGCTTGTAGAGCGTATATTTCGTTGCCATTGTTCCGTAGTTATCATATAGGCACGTCGCAACATAACTTCAGGTTATTTAGTTATTCGTTTTCAAGATGTATGTATGTATATTAACATTATTTTATGTGATGGATCAGATATCAAACGGATTTATTTCATTTATCATCATTCATCCTTACAGGACTCTTGGACACAACAAAAAACTAAAATGACATTATGTAAAACTAGAAAATAAAGTGATCACGTTAAATTTTTGTTCACTTCAATCGTTAGGTTAGTTTTCAGGCTGAAGCAAAACTCGTCCCAAGGTTTTTTATCCTCTAGATAATCTGATATATATTATTTGCAGTGAGCCTTTTTATAAAGGATATGTTTGACAATTTGTTTGAATTTATTTATTTTGGTTTTCCGAAAGTGTACTTAAAAGAGAATATTGTCCCCAGCCGCTCCCACACAGTGTTCACGATCGTGGTCCACATGCGGGAAAACAGCGCAGAAGGCGAGGAGCTCGTCAAGATCGGGAAACTGAACCTCGTGGACCTCGCCGGGTCAGAGAACATCAGCAAGGTAACGATGTGGCGGCTATCACACCGCTGAGCCACGAGAGTCGCACGTCGCCATAAAACCAGTCCAGAAGACCGGGATACCACTACCCGGTCTAAAGACAACTTTTTTTTATGTAAAATCAATCGACCTTCGTTTGAGCACAATCTCACCTGGGGGAAAGTGAATTTATGTGGCCGACGGTGTGTCCAGGGTCCAGAAGACACAAAGTTATTATTGTCTTGAAGAGACCCAGTACTTGAGCTATGGATAGTCTGTGTCTCTTCCAGGGAGTAGACTGATGTCCTCCTAGCCGAATTTCGACAACGCGGCAAGTCTCATCAAGAGACTAGTCATATGCGAAGAATATATTATAGTGCACAAGTGTGTGCGAAAACACAGGTGTACTCCCTATTCCCTCACTCTCATAATCCGATGGGACGGCAGACCGACACACCGGGGAGAGATCACGCGCAGGACCAACGGCTTAACGTGCTTTCCAAAGCACGGGGGTGTAACACCGCCAAATTCCTGACTCCAGGCAGCTACTGTGAATATTTCTTGCTAGAAAAATCCCAATAACAACTATTGGTCCGACCCGGGATTTGAACCCAAGACCTCATAATCCACGGGTCTACAGGCTGCTGAACTCAAGCACTAAGGGTCCTATTCCGCTAGTGACGCTCATAATGTCCTGTCCTGTGATTATACTTTCGCGTTTCATCTTAAACAGCGTGTTTATGGTACACAACGGGATCGATTCAGATCTCGCCAAAACTAAAGACTGCACTAAATATTCATAATAAGAAAATAATGATAAATAAATGAGATAAACGCCAATAAAGCTCTTATCCGGGGGAGGCTTGCGTCCAGTAGGCCAACCACGGGGTTTGTTGTCTATGGTAGAATTGAGAAAAATTACGTCACATCGTCATCCAATGCGTAATATGTCTGAAACTCATTCCTTCAACTTGAATAATTTACGCAATGTATGACAATGCGATGTCATTCTTCTCTATTCTACCCAAGACAACTATTCCCGTGCTAGGCCTACAGCAGTGGACCAATACAGGCTGTTGAGGTGAGGATATATAAATAATGCTGGACAATCCATACAGCATCAGCTACTGCATTCTTACTAATACCTACCTACTTTATTGTCTATGTTTGATTTTGTTTTGTCTATGTTGGTGAACCAAATAAACTATCTATAGCCCGAAGCTAAGCAGAGCTCGTGTTATGGGTACTAGATGACTGATATACGTAACGATCGAAAACTGTCAAATAATTTAAGTTTATTCGACATCAGAATCGACATCAATCTAGCGTCAATTCACACTTTTGACGACCTTAGTGGCGCAGCGGGCGAAAGTCCGCCTGCGACGTAGGAGGTTCGGGGATTTGTTCAGGGTGTTCTGGATGTTTTCTATGTATAATAAAAATATCTATCTATGTAGTGTATTGTATTAAGTATATCAGTCATCTAGTACTCATAACACAAGCTCTGCTTAGCTTGGGGCTAGAATGCTGTGTGAATTGTCCAGCATTATTTATTTAATTCACGTTCGTTCCCCCAGGCCGGGTCGGACAACCCCGCGAAACGCGAGCGCGCGCGGGAATGCGTGAACATCAACCAGTCTCTCCTCACGCTGGGCAGAGTC
This sequence comes from Eupithecia subfuscata, assembly GCA_963564075.1. Taxonomy (NCBI): domain Eukaryota; kingdom Metazoa; phylum Arthropoda; class Insecta; order Lepidoptera; family Geometridae; genus Eupithecia; species Eupithecia subfuscata. Next base: position 1,076,930 of record OY751116.1, on the reverse strand, counting down.
ATCACCGCGCTGGTCGAGAGGCACCCTCACATACCTTACAGGTAACTTCAAAAATATGGTAAAGGAACACTAATTGTCTTGCTGTCACTGAATACCCTTGTTTCCTTACAAAAATATGGTAAAGGAACACTATTTGTCTTGCTGTCACTGAATACCCTTGTTTCCTTACAAAAATATGGTAAAGGAACACTAATTGTTTTGCTGTCACTGAATACCCTTGTTTCCTTACAAAAATATGGTAAAGGAACACTCATTGTCTTGCTGTCACTGAATACCCTTGTTTCCTTATATTATGTGAGTATGTAATATGTTTATTATTTATATAAAGGGTGATTTTTTTGAGGTTAGGATTTTCATGCATTAGTATTTGACAGATCACGCGGGATTTCAGACATGGTGTCAAAGAGAAAGATGCTCAGTATGCTTTGACATTTCATCATGAATAGACTTACTAACGAGCAACGCTTGCAAATCATTGAATTTTATTACCAAAATCAGTGTTCGGTTCGAAATGTGTTTCGCGCTTTACGCCCGATTTATGGTCTACATAATCGACCAAGTGAGCAAACAATTAATGCGATTGTGACCAAGTTTCGCACTCAGTTTACTTTATTGGACATTAAACCAACCACACGAATACGTACAGTGCGTACAGAAGAGAATATTGCGTCTGTTTCTGAGAGTGTTGCTGAAGACCGTGAAATGTCGATTCGTCGCCGTTCGCAGCAATTGGGTTTGTGTTATTCGACCACATGGAAGATTTTACGCAAAGATCTTGGTGTAAAACCGTATAAAATACAGCTCCTGCAAGAACTGAAGCCGAACGATCTGCCACAACGTCGAATTTTCAGTGAATGGGCCCTAGAAAAGTTGGCAGAAAATCCGCTTTTTATCGACAAATTTTGTTCAGCGATGAGGCTCATTTCTGGTTGAATGGCTACGTAAATAAGCAAAATTGCCGCATTTGGAGTGAAGAGCAACCAGAAGCCGTTCAAGAACTGCCCTTGCATCCCGAAAAATGCACTGTTTGGTGTGGTTTGTACGCTGGTGGAATCATTGGACCGTATTTTTTCAAAGATGCTGTTGGACGCAACGTTACGGTGAATGGCGATCGCTATCGTTCGATGCTAACAAACTTTTTGTTGCCAAAAATGGAAGAACTGAAATTGTTGACATGTGGTTTCAACAAGATGGCGCTACATGCCACACAGCTCGCGATTCTATGGCCATTTTGAGGGAAAACTTCGGAGAACAATTCATCTCAAGAAATGGACCGGTAAGTTGGCCACCAAGATCATGCGATTTGACGCCTTTAGACTATTTTTTGTGGGGCTACGTCAAGTCTAAAGTCTACAGAAATAAGCCAGCAACTATTCCAGCTTTGGAAGACAACATTTCCGAAGAAATTCGGGCTATTCCGGCCGAAATGCTCGAAAAAGTTGCCAAAAATTGGACTTTCCGAATGGACCACCTAAGACGCAGCCGCGGTCAACATTTAAATGAAATTATCTTCAAAAAGTAAATGTCATGGACCAATCTAACGTTTCAAATAAAGAACCGATGAGATTTTGCAAATTTTATGCGTTTTTTTTTTTTTAAAGTTCTCAAGCTCTTAAAAAATCACCCATTATTTATATTTATATTTATAAATTTATAGGAGTAGGTATGTATTTGTGTAATTTTATTGAAGTATGTTATTATTTATTTTTGAGTAAGTACTTAACTAGTAATTTTTTTTTAAGTAGTACTCTTAGAGCATGTCAGAGTACCATAACAGATGCACACAGATCTTACCCCATATACATATCCGACGATCCTATCCATACCAGGTTGTCTGGCAGAGATCGCTCTTGAGCGATAAGACCGCCAAGTGTCAGTTAGATTATAATTATTTCATTTTAAATTGTTTCTTAGTTTTAAGTGTGCAATAAAGTATTTTCAATTTATCTAACTTACTCATCACTCAGTCATCCATCACCTTTGTTTTTTTACTCCTCTATTATTATTATTATATAATCTATTATACTATTATATAATCATATCACACATAGACTCGTATTCGAAAGTTTGGATGTTTGGATGGATGTTTGTTACCTCTTCACGCCAAAACTACTGAATGGATCGGGCTAAAATTGCATTTAGGTAGTTTTAGGCCAGGAATAAAACATAGGCTACTTTTTATCCCATTAATCTGTTCCCATGGGATAGATTTCGATAGACAGAACGCGGGCAGAAACTAGTATTATAAACGCGAAAGTTTTTTATCTTTGGATGGATGTGGTTGTTACCTGTTCTGTTCACGCCATAACGACTGAACCGATCTGGCTAAAATTTTGCACAGATGTCACTCTAAGCCTGGAATCAAACATAGGCTACGCTTTTTGTCCCATAAAGTAGTTTCCATGGGATATAACGAAGTTTCCATACAAACGACGCAAGCAGAGATAAAAATAAAAGAAGAATAGTTTCTCTAGTCTAATTAATGATTTTATGGGGTATTTATCGCGTACCTTTTGCTGATATTTCCCCTACGTTTCTACCGCGTTACAGCGACCGTGGTCACAGGTCGACTAGACAGGCGATAAATACCCGATAAAATCATTAATTAAGTTTCTCTAGTGTTCGTTTGGCGGCACTTAGATGACTTGTTAGGCTTATACAAAATATTTTTTTTTTATCGTAAAAATATCTTATAATTTTCAGAGAATCAAAACTAACACGCATCCTCCAAGAATCCCTCGGAGGGCGTACAAAAACCTCCATAATCGCCACAATCTCCCCCGGACACAAGGACCTAGAGGAAACCATGAGTACATTGGAATACGCGAACCGCGCAAAGAACATACAGAACAAGCCGGAGGTCAACCAGAAGATGACGAAGAAGGCCATTCTGAAAGAGTATGCGGAGGAGATTGATAGATTGAAGAGGGATTTGCAAGCCTCCAGGGATAAGAATGGTGAGGTTTTCTCTGGATCAATTCACATTGGAATGGCAGCGCAGCAATGCAACGAGCACTTTCACTGTCAAACTGGTGTTATAGTGCATTTTACACCAAGGCGAGAAAGTGATCAATTCCTACTGAGTGTGTCGTTTTGGGCCCGAGGCGCAGCCAAGGGCCTTGAAACACACGAGGTAGGAATCGCACTTTCTGCCGAGTGATAAATAGTGCTTTATACTACACCTTCGAGGAAAATAAAAAGCAGAATTAAAATTATTAATTGAAATCGCGCCCAATGATGTTGGTAAAACCTCATTGACCGCGCCAGCCTTTGGGTTCTTTTTTCAAAATATTGTTCGGAAATCGGAGGAGGCCTAATGGACTTGGAATAAAAACTTTTTGTCGTTTGACCGAACGAAAATAACCATAGCTACCGGCCGATCTTTTAGGAAATTAAAAAAAAATAACACGTTAGAAATGGATTTCCATACACTTTTTCCTCCCGCTAAAACACGTGAGAAATGAAATTCCATAGAGTTTTTCCTCCCGGTTTGCTATAGGCCTGCAAAGACATACTTTCTATTCTATAAATGGAAAAGGAATAGGCAACTTTCCGAGCAGGTGTAGTATAAAATAGTTTTAAACTTTATTTAAGTAAGATCAGTAGGCCAAACACGGGGATTGTTTTCTAGGGTAGAATAGACACTAATGAAAAATTACTCATCCAATGACAAATCCAAAGTGCCTCTCGATCTCCGACGCAAGTCTTCACCAGGCATATTAGTGCTGTTCTGTATCTAGCCAGCTAAAGCTTTGGTCTCCTGATCCACAACGCTGCGGTTGGCAGTTCCATCATAGCTTCACGACGACGCAGCGTCGACTGTCTGCGGAGAAGCCGTCAATTGATTTTGCGGCAGCTACCAAAGTAAACGATGTCTTCAAACAAATCCATTGTCGAACCACGCGTTATGAACGAGACGACGCCGCGCTGTGCGTAGTACCCACTGCCCACTTCACCGCGCCTGCCTCTCGCCTCTCACCGCCAACGCAGACTGCGACGAAACAAAAGACCATTCTTGACGTTTTTCATACGATTATGTGTCTGGCACCGCACACCACAGCGTTCTGCGTCCCGAGCAAGAAACCAAAGCTTCAGTAGCATAGAAAACATTTTAGAGACTAATAATAAATTGGTTGTTTGCAGGAGTGTACCTAGCGACAGACACGTACGCGGAGATAACGCTGAAGCAGGAGGAACAACGCAAGGAGATTCAGGAGCTGTTGCTGCAGAAGCGGGCTGTCGAGGAGCAGAAGGACAAGGTGGAGACTCTCTTCAGGTAATACTCACTTTGTGGTACCTGCCTATGAACGAGTGTACCTTTGGGTGCCAGTAGAGAGTTCTACTGGCGCCCAAAGGTACACTCGTACGATGACAGAGCTCTCACCGTGTGCATTCGTCAACATTACATGATTCGTTCGCGAGCATTACGTTACAGTATCTCTCTTTAATCGGCGAGCATTCGCCTGTAATGTAAGCGGCGGCGACAGAGACACCAAGTCGGCGGGTCGAGAACGAGTTGACCAAGCACTAGTGTGTCAGCACAAAAAATTATGCCATCCTTTTTGAATTCGATCGTTATGAAAGGGACGGCCACGCCATATTTTTAGTGCAATCTGCAGTTTAGTTTTGGAGACATGTGAATTGACACCGCTGTCGGCAGCCTACAATTAATGCACTGAAATGACCAACCCGCGCCGGGCTGTGTCGCTGGACTTTGGTGTTTAGACTTAAGACATAATAAAAATCCAAAAATATTATCTGTATATCCGTAATTCACAATACTACGTTCTTTTTTTTCAGTGAAATCAACAGGACTTTGGAGAAACGAGACACTGAGCTCAATGAGACGAAAAATAAACTCAGCTTTGTGGAGACAAAGCTGGTTAACACTGCGAATGTAAGTAATACTCCTGTATCTTTGTTTTATATTAGGTATGTTTGTTGAAAGCTCTATAGACATTATTCTAGCTGATGGTGTTCCGAAATAAATAAATAGATAAAATAATGTTCTCACGTGAAAACGTAATCTATAGCAACATATTTATGAAATGACTATTTTCTGCCCGGGCTTCGCGCCCGATGTTTCTGGGATAAAAAGTATAGCCTGTAGATACGTTATTGCAATCCAAGCAGGGCTTGGAATAACGGTATTTTCAAATACCGGTTCGACTGACCTGGACGTGGTACCGGTACATCTTTGGTATCGTTTTATATTATACGATATTTTTTTAGAATCGATATAATGACTTACGTGAGACTTGGTGCGTTTTCGGTAATTATATCGATATCGGTATTTTCAATAAGTATCGGTATAATTACCGATATTATGCACGTAAAATATCGGGATCAACACTTCAACTTAAATTTTGTGCAAGCGAGAGAGAAAACTTATTTACCGGTACTTTCCGATATTTTAGGTAAGGTATTTAATTTTGTGTCAAATTGAGAGGCTTAGGTATACTCAAAGTTTCAAATGTCTCTACCAGCGTTCTTATTTTCTGTCTACAGCACTAGTTCTTTAGTTGAAATTTTTGAAAGCTTTTGATTGTCATTAAAATACTCGAATTTATCAAAAAGAAAATACCGTTATGACCGCTATAGTGCAGGTATTATTGATACCGGTATTAAACCATGAATCCAAGTCAACGAAGATCTATTGTTCTATAAAAACGTTTTCGGGTTATTTCTATTCCTTGGGATCTGAATTACTTATGGGATAAAATGCAGTGTTATTCCTGGTCTACCTACATCTATTCATTCGGTATTTTGACGTGAAGAAGTAACAAACAGACATCCAAACTTCCACATTTATAATAATATTGTGTATGTTATCCAGTTACTCCAAACAACGAAGCAACAATGCGAGGAACAGAAGCACCTGGTGGAACAAGTGTCCCAGACGGAGGTGAAACTGGCCGCGCAGGCCAAGGAGATCATGTCGGCGGCTGACGTGGCAGCCACGCATGTCAGCTGTTTGCACGACACCGTGGATAAACGGAGGTCAGTACGGAGGAAGGAACTCTGAATTAGAAAAAAAAACTATCGTAGTTTGATGAATTCATGTAAGTGGGTTAACTACAACCTTTTTTGTGTTGGAAGAACACCAACGTTTCATCCCTTAACGAGGGACATCTTCAGGGTGCTGCTCTCCGAGCACGAGCGCGCGTTGAGCCCGTGATGTGAGCGCCGTTGGGTGTGCTGCTTGTTGATGCTCCAGAGCGTGAGAGTCATCTCGGAAAGATCCTATTGTGACGGGTGATGGTATCCTCTGGTTACATACGCTTACATCCGTAATGAATTTCTCAGAACTGTTTTAAAAGTAAAGAATGTTGTGCGTGCGTAGCTGGCTTAGAATATGCAACTAACTCTTCCCGCGGTTGCTAGAGAGGCGTTTTCTGTTAGATACAACGATCATGTAAGTAGGTATATTAGCATCATCAGCAGTTTGACAGCGTGCCGCGAGCGCGGACCGGGCGCCTGCGGAGGTCAGTGCATCAGCAGCAGCCATTTCAATCGCACTCATTAACATCATAATTAGTCGTAGTTTTATATAATTCAGCTTTTGTACTATAAACTCGGGTTTTATATCTGCATCCCGGGAAAAGCTAGCCGCGATTCCTACAGCGTCTAAAGCAGCGAGCGTTCGTGCAGGCAGTAGGTACAGGGAAAGAATGCGTTCGCAACGAGCAATGAGACGGATTTTTGACGTTCCATTCACGTTTTGCTCGCTGCGTATGGTACATTACGCATTTGTCAGTACCCATCTTCATAGATATCGACCCGGGGGCGCGCAGCAGCGCTCCTTGCTGACCCCGAACAGATCTACCATTGAATTGCGATCCCAACCTGCATACTCAGCATGGGGATTATGGCCTTACCCTCTAATTATAAGGGGTTTATCAGAGGAGGCCTTTGTCCAGCAGAGGATTGGTAAAGGCTGATGATATGTGATGTGAAAGATACAAAGAAATATTAAAAGTGATTGAAGAGATAATTTAGAGCTTTAAGACCGACGATGAACCAACACAGTTTCACAATAAATGATTCTTTATTATTGATTATTTATCTTTAATCATTCCTCAGAACCGTAGAGTCCCGCAACCTCCAAGTAACACAATCCTACCGCGAGCAAGCCTCCAACCACCGCGCCAACATCGCCGCCGGAACACAACACTTCACGATGACGATGGTCGAAGCACTCTCCGGGCTGCAGAGCGCTTTGGAGGACTTCGGCAATGGAAGCGCAACGGCTTTGGACAGCAGTAGAGGGAAACTGGGGGATATATTGCAGCAGATACAGGATACTATGGATGAGGTATGATTCATTATGCCTCTAACGTCTACTGCTGGACATAGGCTTTCCCCAAACGACGTCACAAACAGCGGTCCTGTCCACCTCCATCCATCCACCTTTACTCCCCAGCTGATCCGTTTTGGCTCACTTCGGCAGCACTGACACACCTACATGTACTTAACGAGTAGGATAAGTTAGTGGGTATAACTTTTTAGAATGTAAGCTTAGCTATAAGAATATATAAACTATGACTTGTACCTACTCATAAGTTTTAAACTAGTTTTTATATACCTACCTACTTGTTTATGTTTTATTGTATTTTGTGCTGTCCATTTGTGATTCAAATAAAACATTTATCTATCTATCTATCTGTTATATCAGCGAGTTATGATTCATTTAGTACTAGTATCTGCCCGCGGCTTCGCACGCGTTTCTATGGAAACGGTTAAGTTTATTTCTATTCCATGGGAACTGATTTATGGGTTTAAAAAGAACTACCCGTATGCAAAATTTCAGTCCGATCCGTTCGGTAGTTTTGGCGCGAAGAAGTAACAAACATCATATTTGTTTGATTATTAGCATTTTTATATAAAAAAGTAGATGGATAGTATACAATGCTAGGGCACTTCACGATGACGAAGGTCGAAGCACTGACTGGGCAGCGCTTTGGAAGACTTCGGCAATTATATTAGGACGGCTTTCAACAGCAGCAGAGGGAATGTGGGGGATATACTGCAGCAGATACAGAGTTCTATGGATGAGGTATGAGATTCAATCAGCACACATGTGATCGTGTGTGCATACGTATGCGTATGTGCGGCTCATGGCCGCTATTCGACGCGTCGGGGGGAGGCCTATGTCCAGCTATACGTCAGCTGAACATATGGCCGATGAGCCGCCTCCATCCGACGACTCCCTACGGCCCATTCTAGTCGGTTCATGGAGACGAGAATCTTCACGATCGCGAGCGACCGTTGAACCTTCACTCCCTAGTGGTTATGATTTCTGCGGTGTATGATTTTAATAATCAGATGAATATTATGAAGTGCTAAGGCACTTAGCTATGACGTATTTAGATATTGTGATTGATCTGAAAAATGTATTGTAATTTAGTTAAAAATACATTTATTCACAAAAAAAATTACAATCAAATAATAGAAATAAATTAGAACTAGTATTTACAATTGAAACAATTGAGCTACTGCAGACCGTTGGAAACAATCTACAGGTAGCTCAACTGAATTGAAATTGTTAAAAAGCCATGTTGTAGTTACAGTTATCTTTAGCCGTCCAAGATGTACTCCCTCTTACCCACAGATAAAAGCCCTGACCGACTCGAGCCATAACAAGCTGATCGCAGCTACGGATTCCCAGCGCACCGCGATCCGCTCTTCAGTGGATATGAACAACATCGCGACGCGTGAGGCGGTGCTGAGGCTACTGCAGCGCGGCGCGGCGGCCGTGCAGGCTGCGAGGGCGCAAAATGTGGCCGCGAGCGTCGGCGGCTATGTGCAACAGTGGGTAAGTAGCCTAAGATATGAACTACTCTTTTCTGTCCGCAGTTTCGCACGCGTTGTTTCAATAACAAAAAGTTGCCTATAAGTTATTCCAAGTCATCAAAGATTAAATTATTGTATTATTGTAACTTTTTTAGATTATATCTATTCCGTGGGGCTGATTGAAGGGATACAAGCCTATGTGTTATTCCAGGTATAGACCAATATCTATGCATTATTTCAGCTTGATGTGCTGTGCTATTGTACAAAAACCACCCATCCTATAATTGACATTTGAAATCCATTTCATGGTCTTTGTAATTTGCATTCAGTTGTTTTGGCGTGAAGAAGTACCAAACATCCATACATTCATCCAAACTCTATTTATAACATTATTATGATTATCCACAGTACACAGGCGCCGCCGCCCGGGTTTCCTCGCTCTGCCAGGCTCAGGCGTCCTTCGTCCGGCGCATGCAGGACAGCGCGCGCTCGCAGACGGAAGCCGCGCACGCGCAGAGAACCAGCCTCGTGGCTAGGAAGGAGCAGAAAGACGGGCTGGTGCAGGCTTTGAATGAGGTATAGTATCAAACATCCATTGTTCTCGGTTCTTCTAAATATTTTTTTATAAACAGAGTTGCTACAAAAGAGATTTTGGTCGATAATATTTAAGAAGGCTACGAACCTCTCCCAAATCTCAGCGGCCGGCCCATGCCGATTTGTTGTTGTTTCATGTCAAATGAAATGGGGCGCGTTATGAGTGAGAAAGCGCGTCTAACCATCAAAAGCAAAGCTATGGCTGTGTGTGTAGGGAATGAAGCGTGTGCGTGTGCTCGGTGTCGCCACAGATTAGGAACTAATTAGTACGTAGTCGGTCGATGCAATAATTTACAATAGGTAGGTAATACAGAATAGGTAAGTATGCCTGTAGGCCTAGCACGGGGATTGTTGTCTAGGGTAGAAAGAATCACACTTCACACTAATATTATAAATGCGAAAGTTTGGATGGATGTATAGATGGATGGATGTTTGTTACCTCTTCACGCCAAAACTACTGAACGGATCGGGCTGAAATTTTGCATACAGATAATTCTAGGCCTGGAATAAAACATAGGCTACTTTTTATCCCATAAATCAGTTCCCGTGGGATAGAAATCACCTTTGAACGTTTCCATAGAAACAACGCGTGCGAAGCCGCGGGCAGAAGCTAGTAGACAATAATGACATCGCATCTTCATACATTGCGTAAATTATTGAAGTTGAAGGAATGAATTTCAAACAATTTACCTAGGTACGCATTCGATGACAAAGTGACATGTATACTGTGAAGTGACGTGAACTCTAATTCAGAAACTTAGATATTTTATGAAAACAATGGTGATACCATATCAAAAAAAATGTTTCGAAATAGAAGTTCATAGAAGATTACTCATTTTTTCTAAATAGGTACTTATGTTAAATTACGTAGGGTTTATATTCTAATCCATATCCATAGAATGGAAAATAACAATGGTTTTGTGCTACATATTATATTGTATTTCATTTGTTTAACAAAGTTATAAAATGATGAAGAAATATTAGTAGAAAATATTTTATGACACTGGTATTATCGAAGTTCGAAACAATTTTCGCATTTTGACATTAGACTCCATTTTATTTCGTGTTGACAGACGGCAAAGTGTAGCACAAGTAAACAACCAATAGAGAATAGCCGACGACGCCCGACCGACTACGTACGAGTACGACACGGCTCGTCGCATCGTCGTGTCGGCCCTTCGGCGGCGTTCGCCTTAATTCGGAATTTCATCCCCCCTGCGTCTCATCGCCCCCCGCGTGTGAGCAAGCGGTTGCACAAATTAGAAGGAATTTCACCATTTTTAATTTTTTTTTGTACTTTCCGATTCATTTTGAATAAACGACTGATTTCAGAAATATTTTTGATTACTTCTAATGTTGAATATATTTAGGATGTTTGCAGCGCGACAGATTTTCGAATAAAGGTGTCTATCATGCATAAAAAATAGCTTGAAAATGCCTCCATTTGTTGCTCAAAATATGGCAAATTAGTTTCGCTCTCATTTAAAGATTATAATGTTTTTTGAAAAACTAAAACGCTACAAACATAGCTATTTCTTATCCGGTTATGTATACAAAATTTCATTTAAGCCGGGCATGTAGTTTCCAAATGAATCGAAAAGTACGTTTGTATGGGGGCTAAGGTATCCGCACCGTTCTTAAGGTATCATCGGGGAAAATCGCAGAGGTTCGTAGCAATTTTTAGTTTTGACAGACTTCATTCGTCTGTCGTCCATTTTCGTACTCGAATCTTATCCGTTATCGCTGCGCTTTGAGAAATGATGCGTGTATGAAGTTTTAGTTTTACGTGATTACCTTGTTGTTTCCTGTTATTTTTGAGAGTTTTTGTAAAGTTTTCATTCATAATTGCCTTTGTTAGCATAACATATTTTGAAGTCTGGAACATGCAAATCTGCATTTAGAAACTCAACTTAAATCCTCTTCTGCTCACAGAAAGTAGAACGAGACAACATAGAGCTAGAAAAGCGTCTGTCGGAGCAAATAGAGGAGATCGAATCTGAGCGTCGCGAGACGGAGACAAGACTGCAAGACTGGATGGAAGAGGAGAGGCGGGTCTTTGAAGAAAGACTGCGAAAACACGTGGAGTCTGAGACTACGGCGTTAGAATTAAGGTATAGGTATTTCATTGTACCTCTTTTTATTAATTTTTAAAAATCATTTTTATTGTTAAGGACTTTTACTTTGCAAAGTATGTCAGTTCTATCATAACCTATTTATTTAATGGCACCTCTTCTTAACAGACTTGAAAAAAGATCCTCTTTTTTTCTTTATGTTCTATGCATGTTTTTTTATGTATGTTCACCGGTTGTGTACTGATTTTGATGATTATTTTGGTTCTGAGAATGATCCCGGGATGGTCTCATAAAAATTTATCGATAATGAATAGAAGAAAATGTCGCCATAAGCGTAGAATACTTATCAAATTTATTTTGTTCAATGAATTTCACAATGCCACTTCGTTGTTCATGCTAAGAAAACACGCCATGACCTAAAATCTGACTGAAAACCAGCGCAGTGTTGGGCAAATGTTGAATACTGCAACATGCTGAAGCAGGGACCCATTGTACCCTTGACATTATGTCATCATTTTATGTTATTAGATTTAATTAACAATAATTACCTTGTTAGCTTAGATTCATTTACCGTAACTACCTATAAAAAATGTATGCCATGTGTTTTTGGGTACAGTAATTTATCCCTCTCTCTCTAAAATTTGCCACATTTCACAGGTTATCCAAAAAGCTAGAGTCCATAAACCAAGAGCGCCTATCCCTCCGCACTCGCATGGCCTCTCACCTAGAACTGCAAGAGCGGCTGTTGGAGGCCAACGCAGGCGAGCTAGCGGCCTTGATGCACGAGCTGCAGGCCGGCGAGGCCGCCCGGAGACAGGACGCGGAGGCCGTGGGGGCCTACGATAAGGACTTTGATGAAGGTAGGTGGAATTGGGAGATTGTTAACTATTGATCAAAATAAGAAATAATACTCACATACATCCCGAATCTGAAAGAGTATCTCCCAAAAAGAGGAGTTTGTGACACTCAACGGATCGGTGATCAGTGTGATCACAGTGGAGGTGTTACAATACATTGACTTAATTTGCCACTAGACACACATTTAACACATCCATACTAATATAAAAGTAACTCTGTCTGTCTGTTGTGTTGTAACAGCTGAACGGATCTTAATGAAATTTGGCAGGGAGGTAAATGGTATCCAAGGGGCGCGTGCGAAGCCGCGGGCAGCAACTAGTTTGATATAAAAATAGTAGTAATCAATCATAAGTTACACAATAAAGGACTAATCCAGTATGTAGGAATAACTACATAGGTAAACCAGTGTAATCTGTGTAATGCCAACTGTTGTGAACAGAAGGCGCTGTTATTATGCCCAGTTTATTTATTTATTGAGCTAGTACAGAAATACATTTCCAATTATCAGTCATAGATTATATTAATAAAATTGGATACAATTTAAAGTGTACTAACTGAAAATTAATGTCAAAAGACCATAAGTATAACAATCACAGCACCCTGCGATTACAAAGTATTAAACAAAATAATATATTCGCCCTGAATATAAAAATATCATTTGCATAATATAATAATATGTACTTACATAATGGAGCTCGGTAATAAATAATAACACAAAGGATATATGTGCGTACAGCTGCCCTGCGTCGTTTCTCGCGCCGCGACAAGTTCAAATACCAATTGAACAATAGCTTAACCAAACTACTAACACTTCAGCCAACATATCACACAGATGATTACTACTTCTCAGGCACAACTGCGATCAGCACCGATATGGAAGTGTTCAGCTCCAACGTGGTGGAGGTGGTGCAGCATATCTACCAGGAGCTGCTGCGGGCTCTGGAGCTGGCTAACCAACAGACTGAGGTGAGTACATTACACATAAGCCCGTATTATGCTGTTCAGTCATAGATCTATGCTTGTATGACGTTTATGCCATAGAAAAGCTCAAGTATAGATCGATGACTGAGCAAGCTTTCATAATACGGCCCTTACTGTATTAACGCATTTTTTATGTTATTTGTTTTCTGCTAAATTAGTGTGTAAATGAGTTGTACCATGGGTATGTACCGAGAACAAAAAGGACGTTGATGGGTCAAATTATTTTTCGCGGTTTTTTTTCTCTAGATATTTCTCTGATTGCACACATTTTCGGTAGTAGTCTTAACTAGGGCTTGTAAATATTCGAAAATTTTGATATTCGAATATTCGATTTTTTTTGGGGTACTATTCGAATTTATTTATTTATTTATTTATTCAATAACAAAATCCACAGCTCTTAGACAAAAACTTAATGAAACTTATACTATCTAACCTACAGCCAATAAAGGATTTACATTTTATAAGTTTGTCACAAGTTGACTATCACTAAATCTAAAATACAGCTTCAAAGCAAAGTTAAACTAATCATAAACAAGTCTTTGACGTAAATAAATTTTCTAAAATGACATTTTAGTTTAAATTACAAAATACTAAGCTTAAACGTTCACAAGCAGTGTTCTAACTCAATGCATTAAGGAAACAACAAGTTTGCTAATTTTTACAACTTATTTATACTAATTATTTCTAGTTTCTTAACCTATGTGATATGATAACAACTAACTATATGTATATAACTTATTTATACTACTTATTTAACCTATGTGATATGATATTATATAAATATACATATCCTTTAAAAATATACAATAATATAAGATAACACATAGACAACAAATTATTAACTTATTCTAAAAAATAACTATGGATACTAGTATGGCATACAAAAACCATATTGAAAGTAACTGCTAATCCACCTTGATGAATTAACTACAAACTTAATTCATCAAGGTGGATTAGCAGTTACTTTTCTAGAATATTCGAATATTATTCGAATAATAGAAACAAACTATATTATTATTAAAATCTCATGTTTTTTATTCTGTAATTAATTAATTAATTAAAATTAAAAATTGACAAAAGGTTCTAACGAGACTTTACCGATTTACACGCACAATCAATCACACATTCTTAGTAAAAGCAGTCTTCAAAATTTAGGTGAGTTGGTATTTTAACAACATCCTAGTAACTAGTAGTTCTACGAACAATAAACCTCCGAGCACTAATTCTTTTCAACAATGAATTTACTCACAGAAAAACAGATATATTTCTGTGAATTTACTTAGATATTAGGTACTAAAGTTATTTAAAACGGGATATTTAGGTAGGTTTTTTTAATTCCTGTTTGTTTTTTGTAATTCCTGTTTGTTGGTAGGTATATAAATAAATCAGAGACGTTTAGTAGCATTAGCGCCATCTATACAATTGATTTCTTACTATCGTAAGCTGGCAGGCATGCGTGGCCGTGCTACATAGTTCTCTCGAGGAGTTACAAACATGTTCTAATTGATGGCACTGTACTGTTTTATGTTCTCTTGCTGCATTTTGCGGAGCTATTCTGCTCGTCGTACCAAAAATCCTGATCAGATCTTTACCAAATTTTTATGAGAAGAATTAAAAACAACAACCTTTATCCTATCCCTTATCGAACCTTATCGAAATCAGATGTCCTAAAGCCGAGATATTCTGAAGCCCCCTTTTTGCCTTTTTTGGAGGAAGTACGCCTTTAATCAAAAAACCCCGACGACAAAATATTCTATAAAATAGTAGAATCTGCACACCAAGTTTCGTACCGATCGGTTGTGAAAATACGACTTGTAGAGGAGTACGGACATACTGATAGAATTGCTAATTTTGCTAGACTTGAAGGAGAGACTTTCGCTCACTTCGTTCGCTCGGTCAATAAAGCCGAAAGATTGTGAATCTTGATCTGTTCAGTAGTACTGAACAGATCAAAATTAAATTTGGCGTACGTTTAGAGCAAAGTCTAACTTAGATAATAAATTATTCTGAAAATACAGAAGCTAGTCTACAATAAATTAACAAGTAATTAAACACGATAAGTAACTGTAGCATAGCTGACGGAAAACTTAAAAACGAAATCGAAGTTTCTGATTCGTTTTCGTACAACGAACAACGAAATTTCGAATTTCCTGTTCAGAAAGAAGAATACAAATAGGATACGCGAATGCCCTATGCAGTCAATTTCAGTATTCGAATATTCGAACTGAATTAACATTCGAATTATTCGAATATAAGCCCTAGTCTTGACACAACCTGTATTGTTATACCGTATGAAGTGTGTCTGTCTAGTAAAAAGTTGATCTGTCATATAAAAATAACCCTATCTCCTGATCTACTGATCTCGATGAAATTTGACAGGGAGATAAGCTAATATTCCGGAAAAGGACATATGCTGCTTTTTATAGCGGAAAAGTGCGCGGGCAGAAGCTATCAATTAATATAATTATCCCCAAAGGCTGCAAAAGTACCCACCTACCTTTCAATCAAAGTTTTACAATAAGAACATAGTTTCATAGATAATGGTTTACTATTAGCGGCAAATTACTTTTTCGCTAGATTTATTCATTCTAGAACACTTCACACTCACAAATTTAAAATTGCAAAAAAAAAAAATATCTTCCACGCAAAGTAAATCGAACGGCCATCGGTGCAGTTTTTTCAATGTTATGATGGTATTTGTCTTTTTATCTATACTTAAATATTATAAAGAGGAAAGATTTCATTGTTTGTTTGTATTGAATAGGCTCCGAAACTGCTGGACAGATTTGAAAAATTCTTTTACCATTAGAAGCCCACATTATTCCTGATGAACATAGGCTACTTTTTAACGCGGGAAAATGCTTCATTCCTACGGGAAAACGGGTCATAGGACAACGGGTAGTAAGAATGCAGCTAGTCCTTAATAAAAGTAACGTCGCCGCGGGTTTTAATATTTTTGTATCACCATTTACAACTGTGTTAACAGGAAGAGACGAAGTCAGTGCTGTCTCAGGTGGAATCAGCGGGCGCGCAGTTCGTCGGGCACACCACCTCCGCACTCGACGACATCGTCTGCAGCAACCGGCGAGTTGTCGACGATATGTTGCAGAGCATGCAGGTAACAATCATAAAAATTTTATATTGTTAAGAACAGCGTTTAGAACTAGGTAGAAAAGACAGGATAATTTTTATTTGGTTCACTAGCTTACATAAAAGTTTAAATGAAAAGCAAGAATAAAATAAAATGAGGCACCAAAACGGCTAAAATACTAGGATATAACGACATTTTTTCTACAACACCTATGACGAACTCTGTGGCGCAACGGCCGAAAGTCGACCTGTAACGCGGGCGATTCCCGCCTCAGAATCAATTTTTTTACGATCAGCAGATATTTGCTCCGGGTGTTCCGGGTGTTTTATATTTACTGTAAAAATATCTATCTAAATATTGCATTAAGTTTATCAGCTATCTAAAACACAAGCCCTGCTTAGCTTGGAGCTAGATGATGCTGTGTGAATTGTCCAGCATTATTATTATGATTATATGTTCTCCCCAGGCCAAAAACAGCACCACAACAACGACCCTACAAGACATATCTGCCTCCCTGACCACCCTCACCGCCTCGACCGCCACCCTTCTCACCGACCACTCGACGTCCGTACAAAGCATGACGTCACAGCTGTCGCTGTTCGAAGACAACATGAGGAACGCCGTGTCGAATCTAGAAGAGGTGGAGGGACGCTGCTTGAGCCAGGAGTATCAAACGTACTCGCCTACTGGTAAGAGTTAACCTTCATTTCACTAACAGCCTTATAAGACTGGCGATTTCAAAGCGATTCGATTCGATTGCGCAGGCACGCAGGGAGCTCGCCGCGATTAGCGCCGTCGAAGCCAATGAAATCAGTGTTGAAAACTTAGCGACGACGCCAACGTACTCGCAAATCGCCAGTGTGATAAGGATCTTACTCGCTATAGTGCGTTGGGGTATAGTGCGTGATCCAACGCGGGGTGAAGACCGTATGAAATTAATTTTAACCGAAAAATACAAAAAAATAGCCTGTCCGAGCAGAGCCTAGATGTATTTTACACGAACCTGCCGAAAGTCATGGGAATGGCAGCTCGTAATCGAAACCAAAATGCATAGATTTGATAGTTAGGGTAGGTCAGGTACCTTTTTAAGATTAGTGTAAAACAAACCTTATACAATTTTTAGATGTTTCTCAATAAATAAATCAATTTTAAGAAAAACCGGCAGCAACACATCACATACATTAAAGCATGTGTCGTTTAACACAAGCGGAGTCGGGGACCGTTTTGAGACTCAATTATGTTCATCTTACTTCTTGTATTATAATTTTGTTACACTTGATTAATTATGAATCTAAGCGGGTTAACTACGAACCTATATTGTGTAGGAAGAACACCAACGTTTACGTTCGGTTCCTACACAAACAAGGTTCGTAGTAAACCAGCTTACATTCATAACGAATTCGTCACAATATGTCAGTTTTTATAGTGAAATAGTTATCTATTCTTTTGTACTATTACTAGCAAATCTAGATTTTTAAATGTTACTTTTATACCAAAATGAGAACAAAGATAGATTTTTTTTCAGAATATCATTACTAGTTTTTTAAACATCTATTTTTTTTATTAATATTAATTAACTGAAATAAATCCCTTTCCAATAGCTACATAATAATTTCCTCCTCTAGGCAAAACTCCGTCCCGCACGGAGTACCGCTACCCGCGTTCGCTGGCCGCCACGTCCCCGCACGACAGGATCCTGGCGAGGTTCCGCGCGATGAGGCAGAACAGCCACGACGATGTGAGTCATATATTTTATACCCTTTACTTTTACGCAAGTATACTTCTATCCGGTTGACCTCTATTCTCACAGCCGTTGGTCTAAACATGTTCTTGATTGTGCGACTGGACATATGTAGCTGTGTGGTGCCGGCTTAGAATTTGCACCACCCCAACTCTTCCCGCGGGCAGCAGCGCCCCCTGCAGAACAATTCTACCACCGAACTGCGATCCCCAACCCGCATGCCCAGCGTGGGGATTATGGGCATTGCCCTCCCCATGTGATTCAAAGCCAATAAGTCGCTTATCTGGGTTAGGCCTGCGTCCAGTTGTGGACCAATACAGGCTAGGTAGGTAGGTTGGCTAGGTTGGTTGGTAGGTAGGTAGGTAGGTTGGTTGTTGTAGGTAGGCTGAGGGCAGCCGAATCTTACGACCTCCACGGGCTGACTTGTGGGGGTCGACTCTGACGCCACGACCGCATGGGCCAACGCATCGTCTTCACAGACCAATACCTTGCAAGATATACACTCCAAAAGCGCGCTTTACTATGCGTTTTTCTAATCTGTTTTAAAAATACTTATAATAACTGCGTTATATGAACCACAACACGGTCTGAAATAAATTATTTTTATTTTTATTCTACTGCCCTATCAACCATATAATTCTCATTCACAAAAGACAGGATTCCAACACTCATCGCCTCCCTGGTTTTCCCGGACTAGTCGTATCGTTTTAGTGTCATTTCCAAGTCGGCTAAACACAATTTTACTTT
Source organism: Eupithecia subfuscata (assembly GCA_963564075.1). NCBI lineage: Eukaryota > Metazoa > Arthropoda > Insecta > Lepidoptera > Geometridae > Eupithecia > Eupithecia subfuscata. The sequence continues at coordinate 1,058,053 of OY751116.1, read as the reverse complement.
GCCCAGCAACTCCCGGGTCCGGCTTTCAGCGAAGTGGTGTATGAAGCGTGTAGCTTGAAGGTGATACGTTAGTACAATTATTATAAGCTACGAGTAGAACCTTCATTTATTGATATTAATTGCTAGTGTCAGCTAGCTCCTGCCCGCGGCTTCGCACGCATTTCGAGTAGCCTATGTCCGTCTCCGGGATACCATTTACCTCCCTGTCAAATTCCATTAAGATCCGTTCAGCCGTTTAGGTGAAAAGGTAACAGACAGACAGAGTTACTTTAGAATTTATAATATTAGTATGGATGGTTCTATATCTTGTTCATTGAAAGGGGTTTGAAGATTTTGGCCCTGATATCGGCTACCAGTTTTTTTTTCTAAATCGCACGAGTAATTTGTAATTTTCATCTGTAAATAAATCAGAAACCCGACGCCTTAGGACATTTTGTTATAGGTCATTTTTTATTTGTATAATTGTCCTCTATTCAAATATATAATGTCCGTTGTGTGTGTCAAGGTTTCTGAAATATCACAGATATCTGACGCTTTAGGGCATTATGTTGTAGGACATTTTTATTTGTATAATTGTCCCCTATTCAATTAAATTGTGTCAATGGCCACGATTTTGAAAAAAAAAAACAGTGTGGTGGCCGATGTTCGGGCTACCCACCATAACAAAATCTTCAAACCTCTGAATGAGTTTTTTGTAATTGAATTGAACATTTGGCAAAAGTCTGCCAGTGTTTGTATCAGAAAAGCATCGTATAATTTATATTACACGTTTTCTGCTGTATAGTTTTCATCAGTCTATCATTTGTGTCGTATGTATTTAACGTCACGTTTTTAATTCACACCTTTTGTAAGGACAATAATAACCAGTGTGTGTTCCCCAGGACTGTATAATGGTAGAGTCGGACATAGAGTCCCGCACCGCAAGCGACTGTGAGTCCTCCTTGGAAGAGTTCTCCGTGTTCGTGGCGCCCTCGCCCCCTGCCCCCGCGACCGCCCCCGCCACGCCGCGCCTGCAGCCCATCGTCAAGTGCACTTCCGAGACTGACATCTACTATAAGAGGGTAAGACCCGAGCACCCGAGCTCACCAACAGATGGTTACATTTTAAACAATTGTTTTAACGTTTTTGACACAAGTTTTCATACATTAAACGTCAACGTTAACCGACGAAGCTGTCTAATTGTCAGATTGTTTATTGGTGAACACAGACGTAAGTATACTACACAATAAATACAGTTTGGTTGACCCTTTGTCAGGCGAAGCCGAGATGCTGTATAAACTTGCAGAATTAGGTCCTAGCTCTGTTGTTGTTTTTGTTCTTTTGTCTACTTGTAGGTACATTTAGTTTTCTTTAGTTTAGTAGTTTTTTCCTTATCTTAGTGTGTAGTTATAGATAGTTGTAATTAACAACGAATTGTATGTATTTGTGATGATTTTTATGGGACGGACAAAGTCCTTCGTTGAAATAAAAAAAAATACAATAGACGAAGAGGTGGTCATCTTGTTCCTGTCAACCTTTTCACCCTATCGATTCATGCCTACGATTAGAACTCGATAGGTAGTGGAGGTGGGCTCCTTCGAAAGTAATCGTTACTTTCGAAGAGGCCCAGTTCTATAACAGCTAACCTGAACACTTTCAAGGTGCTGGAACGTTTGGCGTGTTTAAAATCAAATTGCAATGATATATATCGAGCATGTAACACTACTAGACTAAACTTAGAAAGACAAAAAATAACAATATTGATACTTTACGTTTCTCATGTAAGTAACATGTTAATTGTAGGTAAATGAGAAATAAAGATCTTTGAATTGAAATATCCCATTATATCATCAGCACACGTGTCCACTGCTGAACATAGACAGCCCCCAAACGGAGATTTCGACATCACAACCCTTTTAATCTTAAATTAAACAATTTAGAACACAAGTACAGTAGGTACATTTAACAAACGATGTTAATAATATGTAGGAATAAGTAGGTAGGTAACCAATGTGTGCTGCAGTAGCAAATGGGCCTAGGCTCAGCATAATGCCAACTGTTGTGAACAGAAGGCGCTGGTATTCTGCCCAGACCAAAACTAGAACAATCACAGGGCCCTGCGATTACAAAATAATTTTAACAGAAAAACCAATATACTCAGTTATACTAATGGTGCCTTTGTAAGAAAATGTGTGCAAAATTTATAGAAAAATAGAAAGATAAGTAAATATAAAGAGTTCATACCTATGTCGGTGCATCTGTAATCAAGTCACAGCTGTCTGGTAAAGTAACTATACTATACTTGGGTTTTGCCTCACAGAATTTTGGTTGGGGACTTGTTGGGGTTGGTTTTGTCACAGTCATCTAAAATAAACCCTATTTCTCTGCCTGCAGTCCATGTTACCATCCCATCTGCCCGGAGAGCGTCAACTACGTTTTCCGAGTCGCGGCGACAGAGTTCTAATCTGCTATATTTGTTGCAGAATCAAGATAACGGCAAGGAGAACGCCAACCGCTCAATGAACTACAAGAAACCTTCAAAACTACCAGCGCCTGCCTCACACAAAAAACCATTCGTAGAAAGAAATGGAAATGACAATTGATAAATACTGAAATTAGTTTAAAAAGCTATGCAAGAACGCTATAGCGCCTTGAGGATGGAATCATTCTCAAATCTTTCTCGAACTAGATATTCCGAGTTGACAGTTGCATTTGAGATTTTTTTATGCAACAAAGCCGTTTAGGTGAGTCGAGGTCGAGATAAGGGCGCTCTTTGGGTAGACAACGGGGCAGATTCGTGAGATTTCAAATTAAAACCTTCACGGCGGAAAAACTGCCATAAAAGCACATTCTCGATCCCGCTTTCCATTGAAAACGCATCTTAAATGTTGTTCAAAGCTTCCTCGAAAATATAAAGGCAGGCGCTCACAAGCCCAACACGCCTGCCGCACAACACAAAAATAAGCATTATAATATAGGCTTAAACTCTTAGCATTTAGGCACATTTTACAGTTTTACGCTTGAAGCTTGCAGTAAGCAAGTATGTCACTGTAAAATGTACTGTAATTTGTGAATTCTAATATTTGCTCATTATTGCGTTGTGCGGCAGTGGGGTTGGATTTATAGAGCCACAACCTTTACCATCCTCTCAGCTTCCTACGGGGTCCCTCAGATATTTAAGAATAATATCGGTGCCTAAAAACAAGTAACGGAATCACCTTTGTTTTTCACTCTACGGATCCGTTTTCAAGTTGAAATGTGAACTAACGCCGCGTGTTGATGGGCATATTTGACTTGTCAAGAAGAATGTGTGCAAGGTACTGGCAAAAATGTACCTATTCATTTAGATTACGTAGTGCAAATGCAAACCTAGGTTATTATTATCAATTAAAACTGCATTCGTTTTATATAATAATATAATTCATTTCTTTATATTTTTAACAAAACTATGCGTTATCGCTTGATGCGTGTTTCTAGTATATTCTTACCTATTATCTTTACGCCTAAGTTCTCAGACACAATTTAACGGTATGTTAACTAACAGTAGCCCTATTCTGCTAACTGCCTCAGTGTGGCAGTGGTATCATCACAGAATTACGTATTTTGAGTTAGAATACTCAAAATGGATGAAAGAACTGTAGTTTCTTCAAGAGAGACGCACGTCAAAAGTGCCATGGTTTAATTTAAACCATTCTATCAATCTCGTCACCGCAGGCATTATCTAGAATTTCTTTCATCTAAGAATTCTGGGACGATATCACTGTCATAGTAAAGCAATTGGCTAGCAGAATTGGGCCCAGATGAATTTATACGTTTCATAGTTAACTGACCAAAGATTGTTAACGGCTGTTTATTTCTTGACAAACATTAGCCTCAAAAGACATTTAAATTATGACATCTAAATCTACTTTCTCTATTGTTATTTAAATTTTATTAGTATTAAACAAGAGATACTTTTATATAAAGATAGGAAAGTTCAAAAATGTTTATGCATGAATCTTTTACTATTAATGATGTATGACTATGATGATATAGAAATAAATTTAATTATACTATAAAAAGCGTTTAATTTATCTCCTGATTATTATTACGATCTCCCAAGATACAGAAAAAAAAGAGATCTGTAAGGGGGTGATTCTGTGCCCCGAGGGAATCGGTTTGTGAATTAAGTTTTTTTTTGGAACAATATTACCTATATATTTCTTTTTCGTTCCATTCGTGTTCTTTTACACGCATTCTTGCGTTATACTATACTTATATTATAGCCGTATACTTTGCTTGTTTTTACAGCAAAACCAGTGTTTTGTCATGAAATTATTACAAAAAATTATGTAAATCCTTCTCTATTTATGAAGAAAATACGTCTCTTTTTTTTTTTAAGTAAAAAAATGTTCGACGAAATTAAAAATCCTGTCGTACAAAGTTGAAAATTAGGTCACCTGCAAACGTTAGTCATTCGCTACAATTGACAAAAGTTTTTATTTTAGTCTAAACTCTCATACAGTGAGTAATATGGGAAGTCTACGCATAAGTTCAGATTGTCACAGTAAGTTTTATCGTTTATTCTAGTTTTAGTGTTCTTGCTTTGCTACCATAGCATGGTTTTGAATTTGAAACCCCATAGGTGCGGGTAATATGGAAACGGGTTCCAATTTACCCGTAATGCATTTAACATCACTTTTATTCCTGGTTCGCAGTTTTTTTCCTGGTTTTTTCAAGCCGCAAGTCATCTGCCGCTACTTTATTGACCGGATATCCTTACAAACGGTAACTTGAGGAGTCATTCAAGTCTATAGCGCAGAGAGGAAGAGGTCGGCGAAAAGCTCGCGGACGTAGTGGAAGGCAGAGAATAGCAAGCTCTTCTAGAACTCTTCCAAAGAGCCAGGAATCTACCTCTTCGGATTGTGAATCATCTGTTTCTTCAGGTGACACTGTAGTCTGTGTACGTAGTGTCAGAAAGTGCTACAGCCCTCAAACCAAGATGACGCTTGTTGCATTATTTGCTCTGAACGTTACTCCAACGATCAGCGGGGTGCAACTTGGATTCAGTGCCAATCACGTGGGTTGTGTTGTGTTGTGGGCACATATTGAATGCTCAGTGGGCGACGCATGACATTATATTTTTAATTTTTGGAAGTAAATTTATTCCATACTTTTAATTTGGATAATACCTACCTACCACTAGAGCTCGGAACACATTTTTAAATTATTTCAATAAACCAAATTATTTCCTTTATTGGATGGTTTTATTTTGTTTATTCGTGCCTAATTCAGAAGTTAATAAGTTTTTAAAGCCACTTTTCGAAATTATAGTCAAATAGTTTTGATAAAATACTCAAAAACAAAGCAGGGCTCCAACACCGTTGCACCATTTTGAGATCATAAAGGTCAGCTTATACCTAAGAGTGTTTTGTGTTTTAAGAAATCAAAAATATCAGTTTATTTTCATGCCTTTTTTAAGAATTATAATTCTATAAGGGCTTATTTATTGTATTTACAGATTTTTGAGTTTTCTCGTGTTTCATGCCCCAGCTTCCAAACCATCTAGTGAAGATGTGTTCTAATGACCAAGCATAGTGTAAAATCGATGGCGTTATTAACTGGACACCTTCGATAGAGCGTGGATCATACTGGCCCAGGATCGTGACGCGTGCAGGAATCAGAGGGACCTTTGCCCAACGGTGGGACGTGCTAAGGAATAGTGTCACGTGACCATCGAGAACGTAGATATATCTACGTTCTCGATGGTCACGTTGGTTAGAATTGGAATCCAGATCTCGTATATAAACGAGATCTGGATTCCAATTCTAAATCGCCGTAGGTACCTATGCTTCCAAATCGCCGTAGGTACCTATGCTACGCACCCCTATGCAGCATATTTTTCACATATTTCGTGTAGTTTTCTTGATGTCCTGCCAGCACTCCTTCACCCGACCCCACAGGGTAGTCGATGTTTTTTTTTACTGGTTTCCGCGTCCGCGCCCGGGTCACACTGTAGGTCCTTCAGCAACTCCCTTAGTTTGTCTTCATTGTCTTGAATACAATCTTCTAGGTTACCTTTCCGGAAGCAGCCTAACCGGGATTGCAGGTAGCGGCGCTCCTTCTTGACAGACTTCACCTTTCTGGATACCCTGGAAAGTTGAAAAGGGTTAACGGGGGGTGGATACGGGTGTGTTGATCGCCTTAGTAACACGTACTCAGACAAAAACACAGTACTAACACAGCATTGGGTTGGTACTAAGTAGCTCACTCAGAAAGCAGCTCGTCTGCTTGCTGAGTGAGCGCGTGTGTGTAGGTCTAACATGTCCTGACTCAGCTTGTTGCGCTAACACAAAAACCTAGGGTAAGTAAAGAGGAGGAACTCGTCCGTGTGCTGCGTTGGCAATGAAAGTGTCAATGAAAAAGTCTAGGGCAGTGAATGCATTAAGCATTCACTGTCCTAGACTTTATACGCGGTTCCACGTAATGGGTGTATGGGCAGAAAGGGGGCAAGCCTATATTAGTCCACTGCTGGACATAGGCCTCCCCTAATGAGCGCCATAGAGCCCTGTCTTCAGCTTGCCGCATCCAGCATCTGCCTGCAGTCTTTCGCAGATCGTCATCCCACCTGGCCGGAGGGCGTCCTACACTACGCTTGCCGAGTCGTGGTCTCCTCTCAAGAACACGTTTACCCCAGCGGTTGTCGGTTCTTCACGAGATATGGACGGCCCACTGCCACTTCAGCTTACTAATTCTTTGAGCTATGTCGACAACTTTGGTTCTCTGTCGGATGTAGGTATTCGTTACGAATTCTATCCTTCAGAGAGACTCCGAGCATAGCTCATAGGGATATACATTGCAAGTATTTAATAGGTACAATTTTAGAGAGCAAATATTTATTGAAAATTTACGGACATTTTCTTTAACATTCGTTTGTATAAGAACAGAAGACAGGAAGCCAGGAGGAGGCTAGCAGGGCACCTACTTGACCCTTCTACTGCCTCCTTTTAGTTTAATAAGTATGTTATAACCTACTTGCTCTTGAGTTGAAATGAATAAATATTTTTCATTCACCCACCTATTCTCTAAGGCCTTTGCCTCACGTTCTGTGAGCTTCTTCAGCCTTCGTTCAAACACTCCGCAGTTGCTAGGGTCCATCCACTTCTTGAGCCTCTTTTCAGTGAGTCGTCGGTCACATTCGAACTCCTTTGTTTGTTGAGCTATGCGCTTTTCTAACACCGTTTTGTCACATTTTAATTTCTGTGGAAATTACTAGAAATGGCACGTTCTCCCTACTTCCAATCTTTTGCAATATTAAGTACCTATACCTATTGCCTACGGTTTTGCGTATGTCATCGACCCATCGCGCCGGTGGACGCCCTCTACTCCTACAACAGTCTCTTGGCCGAAAAACCCTAGCAAAACCGTAGGCTACACCTGGCCCAGATTAGCACAAGATCGAGGTGAATGGCATAAACATAGAGAGGCCTCACCCAGCAGTGGGTCGACAAGGGCTGATATGATGATGATGATACCTATTGCAAAAGATTGGAAATAGGGTGTCTAATGAACAAAGATGTACCTAGGCCGAAGTGCGACTGAGACAACAATTATACGCACGTGAAACTCTAACGCCGCTGGTCTGACTATGACTGAGGTGAGTGGACCTAATTGGACCTAATTTGAGCGTTCCACTTTCGAGAAGCTAGTCCCAATCTCCCGAATTTTACGTTTATCGATTGGAAATTAGGAAGTGTAAGCCTCTGTGGTGTAGGTCGTCTATGGGTGTAGTGTACGGGCGAAGGTCGCAGAAGGCTGCAGGTTCAGATCGAATGCTACGGCGCGGCGGCGGCAGCTTGGCATTGTGGACGATAATGCCAATAATGCCTACTATTGACCAGCATTGTCTTTGCCCCATAACTGGGACCCTTAGCCAGCAATATGCTGAGATAACTACGCTGAATCATTATTCTGTAGTATTTATTACTAGTAGTTCTACGAACAGTAGACCTCGCGAACACTAACTTTTTTCAACAATTAATTTACTGGGATATTTTGGTAGGTAGGTTCGGTAGGTACCATGTTTTTTCTAATTCCTGTTTGTAGGTAGGTAGGTATATAATGAGAACTTCTGTGGGGTTCATACTTTTACAAATATTTTGAAAAAAATCGATTTTGAAAATACCTAGGTATGTAGCGTTTGTGGATATAGATCTATATTTTACAGGCAAAATATACTTTCAGAAGTTTGTAAATCTAACACCTTTTCAAAAGTTCTTGTACATGTTCTAGTAGTTCAATGATGTTCTATTAGTTCTACGAACATGAGTTATTTTCTAAGTTAACACTTTGAGTGGCCTGCCCACGAAGGACATGCCAAAGTGCAGCTCGGCGAGGCGACGAGCAGTGAATGCCTTTTTGACGGTTATAGCTCTGCACATTAATCCAACACCGCTAAGAGGTAGACCTCATGACATGTTCTTTATTTAATGTTACTGGTCCTTCAGGAACAGAAAGTGTACCTACCGTATTAATTAACGTAAAATAAATACATAGAGCCTTTAATAAATAAATAATAATGCCGGACAATTCACACAGCATCATCTAGCCCCAAGCTAAGTAGAGCTCAGTTTACAGAGCTTGTGTTATGAGTGCCAGATAACGATGATATACCTACATAATACAATGCATTACATAGAAACATATCATTTATTATTATACATATAAAACATCCAGAACACCCGGAACCAATATCTGCAGATCGTACAAACATTTGTCCCGAGGCAGGAATCGAACCCGCAACCTCCTGCGTCGCAGGCATACTTTCGCCCACCGACCGCGCAACAGAGGTCCTCACTTCTTTCTGTAACATCTTTATCGTAACCTATCCATCTGTAGGTACCTAAATCAGAGTCGAAAGTCCAATGCTGGACATAATATGCCGCCCCTAAATGTTTGAGGGGGGTTTGTCAAAATCGCATGGCAGGCGGGTTAGCGATCGCAGTTCGGTGGTGGGTCTATTCTGCAGCGAGCGATGCTGCCCCAGTGGATATCCCTTAGTCGCTTCTTGCGACACCAGCGGGAAAAGTTGAAGGAGTGATTCTTATAGCGGCGCAAGCAACCGCTTAGAGCACCTACTAAACCTTGGCATTCTGTATTAAAACACCTAATTATCGAAAACTGCACTCACCTTCTTCAATTTTTCTTTATTTTTTTCTATCTCCTTTAACTTGCTCGTGATTGTATTATTGCCTTCCTTGCGGTGGCAGCTCGGCATCATGTACGAAGGGACGACGGGATGAGACACGGGGGGCACCGGTTATGCCCACGCATCAAGCTCGGTATGTGCTCGATGTGCCTACGTCGCACTCATTATGTAAAAGCCGGGTGAATTAACATGACACTTGGTTCGAAGAAAAACTTAACAAAAATCCAACATTAGCAGATAACAGTCAGAATAACTCGAAAATTTTACACGTGCAAGGGTAATAATATTACCCCAAAATTTTCGAGTTATTCTCTCTCGGCGCTGGGCAGCGCGGGGGAAGTATCGAGTGGCACCTGACTCGGAGTCATGTTAATTCACCCCCACCCCTAGCAGAGTCTAATGTTCTCGGGAACTCGTACAGTCTCGTTTACGAAGGGATACTTTTATTTTCAGTGCTTAGTATTTACATTAAAAATAAGAATAGTCAAAAAGCGAAACCTTTGCTTACCCACTAAATAATTTGTCAAATTTAACCACAGATTTGTAAGTATAGTCCTAAAATTTAACTGTTTTTGTTCTCTTTGAATTTAACGTCTATAAAAAGTACTCTGTGAATTTAACCAAAACACAGACTGATACCACAAAGAGAATACAATTACAAATACAGGCCCACGTCGCGTCGATGGTGGAGACTGAAAAAAGAAATCCCCAAAGAGTATACATTACTCCGACGAAAACCTCTTTGTTGATGGTGGCAACTGGCAACCCATAGAGATCCTATCCTACTAATCCTACTTCCAACTAATATTATAAAATGCGAAAGTTTGTGAAAAGTGAAATTGTTGTTACCTAGGATCTCTAAAACTACTGAACAGATCAAGATGAAATTTGGCGTACCCTTAGAACGTAGCCTAACTTAAATAAATAATAGGCTACCTACTGACACTCAATGTTTAATAGAAAAAGTAATAAACCACCTTGAAGCTAAAGAAATAAAACAGTAGCAGGAGTTTTTCTAGATTTGTCAAAAGCATTTGACTCAGTTAATCATGAACTCTTGTTAGAAAAACTAAAGGTATGGCTTAGTAGGAAATAGTTTTAAATTAATCGAATCTTTTTCAAGTATAGTCATAGTAGAAGTAAAAGTAAAAGGAAAACAGGTCAGATCAGCTCCCAAATGCTCTACCATAGGTGTTCCTCAAGGATCCGCATTGGGAAATACCCTGGACCATATTAACATATTTCGTGGCCTAGGATTTAAACTAATGAGAATTAAGTGCCCCAATGCCGTGAAGCCGTCCCCGCAAGTTAGAGGTGTTGACTCAACACCTCTCCTTTTTTTCTAAAAAAAGGAAAATTTCATTTCTAAAGCTCGTATTATGAAAGCTGGATATAGGTAAGCATAGATCTATAAAATCTTCATAGGTCTGCTTACCTCAACCTCAACAGCCTGTATTGGTCCACTGCTGGACGAAAGCCTCCCCCCGGTAAGCGCCTTATTCGCTTTTATCTCATGGGCCCATAATCCCCACGCTGGGCATGCGGGTTGGGGATCGCAGTTCGGTGGTAGAATTGTTCTGCAGGGGCGCTGCTGCCTGCCCCTGGTGGAAATCCCTTAGTCGCCTCTTACGACACCCGCGGGAAAAGTTGGAGTGGTGCAAATTCTAAGCCGGCACCACACATCTATGCTTGAGTGACGTTTATTCCATAGAAAAGCGTTACTCAGGCATAGATGGATGACTGACCCAGCTTTCATAATACGGGCCTAAGTGTGTCATTCATTATCAAAATCTCTGATAACAGTCTTCATTTCGGGTCACCCTGTACAATACAATTCATTTTTAGCAAAACAAAACGCATAACGGTCTGTTCCTTTTAAGGCGCCTTATAAAATCGTGATTTTAAATCGAGTAACAAAGTATCCATTCTACTCGTAAAGCAAACCGCTTGAGATATGGCATTGGAAGATGACTGGCCAAAGAGTAGGCATTGAGAAGGTACAATACCATATTGTACGTTATTTATTTATTTAAAGGACCCCAACAGAAAAATCACATAACATGAAATATAATACATATCTACCTATCAAAGTTGTCATAAGGTTAAGTGTTCTTCTAATAAAAGGGTGCCACAGCGTGTGCAAATGATGGGTCGACTAAACGTAAGCTTACATTGCAAGTGTTATAGAATAAAAAAAACTTAAGATTAAAAAATATTAACAATAAGAAAACATGATGTACCTACCTATTGTCAATACTTATTAAATTAATAAGCAGCTGGAGTAGTACAATTGGTATTAAATTATTAATAGGTTCCTACCTAATCAGGGTGTCTTCATGTCTTGTCTTGGTCAGACCGACGGCATGTGGCGGGTTAGGGTACATCTGGTCCGAATCTCAAACTCATCCGCGAGCGAGATGTCCACTTCACTTTTGAGTAGGGGTACATCTCGTCCGAATCTAAAATCTCTTGGTTTTAGATTCGGAAGTGGTACCCTCAACCAAAAGTGAAGGGGACAACTCGTCCAAATCTCGTCGTTACTTTTCAAGGGTTCTGTATCGAAATGTTTTATATACACATCCAGCACAAAGATAGAGACGCCTCATTATTGAAGATGTTTATTTGCCAGAATAAAATGCAAGTACATATGTGTTATGTGATTTCAATTACATAATACTCAAATTTCTATTCTTTAAATATAAAAATTTATATTTTCAAGACGCTATTCGTGGCAAATTTTCAAATAAATAAAAAGAAAGTCGTTTGGGAGAGCCCATTGTTCAGCGGAGGACGTACCTATACGGGCTAGTGATGATGATGATTTTTTGGCCAGACACGTACCTATACCTATTTCGGCCTTCTCATCGATTTCGATGACGACCCTATAGATGTACCTTATACCGAATAATAATCTTTTTGTTAGTTTTCATTTGTATTTTCTTTTAAATTATCCTATTCTACTTATGTGTGAGTTACGCCGCGACTCACGTGTTTCATTCTGGCCTCCATGGAAGACCAGCGCTATGGCAGGATACATCCTACCATAGCATCTGCTGAGTGTTGACCATTTTTGTGACCTTTATCTTACTATTGTATTAACGTTTAACTTTTGTATGTGCTATGTATGTATTGGTTACAAAATAAACGCATTTTTACTTTTATTTTTTTACTTTTTACTAATATACTTCGCCAGGTAGGTATAGCATTCCGTCCGAGACATCATGTTCACGTGGGTGACACTAACGTAGATAATTGTATTAATAAAACACGGTCCGAGAAAAATGTGTGACCAGACGCAGAGCCATGAATTGAAACAAGATCTGACACCCCGAGAATGACACAAATTCTACGTCATCAGCGGATATCGCGGTTTTCGAACTTTTTAGTTTAGGGAAAAAGTAGATCTATTCATTAGCGAAACTCGATGTAAAATGTTTGTAAACAAACCACGACACAAATAAAGACTAAAGTAGGTACCTACCTACTTGATTGGCATATCTGAAATCGCCATAGGTATAATGTAAATTGCGTGTATAAAGACGCGGCAATCACCACGGAATTAATAATTCCGTGGCAATCACAGTGAATTTTCGGTTTTGGGACATTCAGCACCGAGTTTGGCTAATGATTAGATCTACTTTTTCCCCAAACTAAAAAGTTCCAGAACCGCGATACCCCCCCCCCCCCCCCTTATTTCCGAAGATTGCAGAGCGATCCATACAAAATGTACGGAGCGTTTCTGGATATGGATCTATATTATACAGAAAAATATAGAGAAGTTTGTACAACGAACACTTTTTGAAAAATGGTCAAAAAGGGGGGGAATAATTTTCAAAAGGGGGGCTGTCTCACCGAGTGGGGTATCAAATGACAGGTAAGTATCAGTTTGTACATTTCAAAACAGTCTTTGAAAGTTCTGTAGGTTTCATACTTTTTGACATATTTTGAAAAAAAACTAAATAATACCCGTTCCCCCCTACCCCCCCTTATTTCCGAAGATTGCAGAGCGATCCCTACAAAATGTACGGAGCGTTTCTGGATATGGATCTATATTATACAGAAAAATATAGAGAAGTTTGTACAACGAACACTTTTTGAAAAATGGTCAAAAAGGGGGGAATAATTTTCAAAAGAGGTAGCCTAGTTCAAGTAAGGTAGCCCCCACCTCACTGAGTGGGGTATCAAATGAAACTGTATCAGTTTGTACATTTCAAAACAGTTTTGAATTTTCCCTAGGTTATACTTTTTGAAACATTTTGAAAAAAGACAAAAAAATTACCTAATCTCCGAAGTACCTATGCAGAGCGATCCATCTAAAATGTAGTTTGTTACCTATTATTTTTAGGTATTCCTATATAGTGTAGTGATATCTCTTACCGGTACTTTTAGAACATATTTGTTTCATTGATAAATGTTCGAAACCCTCGGCACGCGAGTTACACTCGCACTTGACGGATCTTGTTTTGGATAGTTTCAATATCTTTTGATAGATCTAACTGACGAACTAAAGACAATTTTTTTTTACCATAATGTAGTACATATATAATTTTAGTGTAAGTATCTCTATTCCATATTTTCTAGATAAATTTTCATCCCCATTCTCAGATTTTCCAAAAAATGTGATGCCATTCGATCCTGTTTCTTATACTGATCAAAAACTTCTATCAGACCAACTGAGGTTGAAGTACCTACCTACCTACTAAAAACAACAGAATTCGCAAAAAACATTTTCCTAAAGCAAGTGGAAATAGAACATGCAAATTTATTTCTCTAAAAATAATGTCTTCTAAGACCATTTTCCAGTGGCTACACCGATTAAGGTAAATCTCCTTACTGTCCCGTCGAAAAAATCCACCCTGCATTAGGTTGATAAATCAGCGTTCTATTCCACTATTTCAAATAATGGAACTAAAAACCTATTTCCGTTCAACAAGGTCACGCGAATCTACAGCTGTTTTCTCACCATTTCGGATTCATTTACTGCTATAAACCTCATTTCTAAAATAGATTGAAGGCTCGCTCTAACGACACGTAAGCCGTTCTGAAACCTGTCCCCTCTGCTACGCTAACTGTTCTGTGGCCAACCGTTACACCCGTGGGTGTGCTGGACGGATGAGGAAAACATATAGAAGAACAATAATATCAATGAGTTTCAGAATGTAACTGATATTTTTTCCCTTTTTTTATAATCTTTATTTATTATAATAGAGTTTTGTCACACAGTGAGTAAGATAGACATTTTGGCATCCTCGGAGTACGGGGAAGACAAAATGCCGATACCTACGTTTTTTGGCGTAGGTTGATTTTCATTGTATGATACGTATTGTATGATTTTTCATATACACACCTAAAGCCTTATCGTCGGAATTTAGCTGATGATTCGATTTGTAAGTGTTTCAATTCAACTTCATATTTTTCGAAATAACTATACATTTTCTTAATTAAATAACCAGCAGAATCAAAAAAATCTGGTAAAAGAGGGAAAAAAAATATTTAATTACCAGTACCTATGTACTGGTAATTAATATATCGATAAACACAGCGGCGTCTTCGCAAACGTGTTCGTGGTGATGGGCAGAACCTGCAGTTAGCGTAGTGTCAGTGAATTACCACTGACACTGACCCTGTATACGAATTATTGAACGAGAATTATCGCATTCACTGCCCTGCCTCGGCAGCGTGCCCCACGGCGGCGGCGGGCCGCAGCTAGTTGGTACATATGTCTGCTAGATCCACATAATAAGTCGTGCGTTAGCATTGAAAGTATTAGGTTAGTTTAACAGGGGTGCTACCCATCAATTCAAGGCTCTACCGATGGTCCTGGGGAGGAAGTCATACCAATAGTAATATATTTATTTAAAGTAATCTACCTACATACATTAAAAAGTACATAGAAAAATATTCAATCTACTTTAAAGAGGTGTAGCTGAGTTCGGGGCCTCTACACAATACTATAAAATATCTAAGACCACAAATATCAAACTAACTTTAACGAACTACACAATTTAAAGCAAAAATCTACCGTGCTCCTTCTACCAGCTCAAGAACCCTAACCTCTCCCATGGTAATTCCTCGCAATCTTATTTGTTTTGACTGCCTGTGACGTCACGGCCACCAGGGGGCGCCGCGGTCGTACATCAGAGGGGCTCCTTTGCACGAGAGGTGCGTGTGGTGTGCTGTATGGGACATGGGAATGAGGACAGAGACGGTATAGGAACGGAAATCAACTGCCTTTGGAGATGAAGTGAACAAGAAATGAAAGAGACCACTTTATTTCCTACTAGCTTCTGCCCGCGGCTTCGCGCGCACTTTTCAAGTAGCCTATGTCCATCCCCAGGATATTATTTTCCTCCCTGACAAACCAACCAGTTGTGGTCATAACCAACTCATGCTGAGATAGGGACTTCATAATAGTTCCATTACAAAATTCTAGTAGTGCCTTGAGACTAAATGATGCACAGTAAAACGTCACCAATAATTTACTTAGGTAGTTATTTATTTAGATTTAAAAGTAGAGTAAGCTCTTTGTTGTAGAACAAGAGCTCTTTTAGTAGCTCTTTTAGTTAGTGGTTAATATTATACAGGGTGCTTGTAATTGCGACCGACATAATTTTTTGGCGTGTTGAGGGTGTTCATGGGCTACATTTCTCCGGTACAATCAATGTCTTAAGTGTCACGGTTGCATCATCATCATCATCATCCGCAACTCGACTTCACCCACTGCTGGGTATAGGCCTCCAAAATTTCTGCCACTCCACACGGTCCTGCGCCAATCTTATCCAGGTTCGCCCTGCGGTGTTAGAGACTATATATCGTCTGCCCATCTTGCCACTGGACGTCCAACGCTTCTGTACCCAGTTCTTGGACGCCATTGAGTAAGCGCCTTGCTCCACCTGTCGTCTTGTCTCCGTGCAAGGTGTCTTGTCCAGGTCCATTTTAGTTCCATGACGCTATTTCCCACGTCTTTCACCTTTGTTCGACTTCGGATCTGGACATTGGGAACGCGGTCTATAAGCTTGATGCCGAGCATGGCTCGCTCCATGGCTCTCTGTGCAACTCGCATCTTGCACACAGCTTCTTGAGTGAGCGTCCATGTCTCGCCACCATAAGTCATGGTAGGAAGAACACACTGGTTGTACAGACAGACACAAAGTTTTTCAGACATTGTGGAGTTTCGGCGGACTTAAGAATGTCGTCAAATTTACTAAAGGCAGACCAGTACCTAAGCTGAATTCGATTTCTTTATGACGATTTAAAGGCGGGATGGGCGGCAGCAAAATCTTTAAAAAATCATATCTCAGCAACCGTGACACTTTAGGACGTTCTATCGGAGAAATGTAGCCTATATGAACCCCACTCCTCAAAAATGATGTCGGTCGCAATACCAAACACCCTTTGTACTCTCTATTTATCTTCTACCCGCGGCTTTGCACGCTATCTTTATAGATACATGAATCCCTATTTATTTATTTATTTAAAAAAGGGCATCCTACGTGAAAATCACTTTAAGGCTTAATACTACATTTCAGCTCTAAATATCTATGTGTTTTCACACTTATGCCGCCACAGCGTGCACAAAATTTTTGCTCAACTAAACTAATCATAATAAAACAAACAGTAAAAGTAAACATAAATAAGTGAGATCTGAGACATGCAACGAACTTATACTATAACTAAGCTTTTTACTATTACTAAGCTCTATTTCCCTTGGTCACGGCATAACGCGTGAACGGCTGGACCGATTTCGCTAATTCTTTTTTTGTTGTGTTTGTTATAGTCAGAAGGTTCTTACGGAAGAAAAAAAATTGGTTGCCTGTAAAGTCGGTATACGGGCGAAAGTTTTACGTGACAACGACCGTAACGCAGTTTCTTGAAGTGAGCGGAGCGTAACGCAGTTCCTTGAAGTGTCACCCGGCAAACCAATTTATAAGACGTTGTCACGTCAAAATTAAGAAAGTGGAAACATAAATTTCCACGCGGGCGAAGCCGCGGGGCGCAGCTAGTCCAGGATAAAAGTAGCGTATTGAGTTTAGAAGTCTAATTGTGTTATATATAATCTATGTCTAATTGTGTAGATATATACTCCGTTGATCTGTTCATTAGTTTTAGAGATATTAGGTAACAAACATGTTCACATGATCACAAACTTTCACCTTTATAATATTAGTAAAATTGTAGCTTTAGAAGTACACATAAAGTTCCTTACACAATCGATAAATCTCCAAGTTTACGCGATACTTTGCAAGTTATTAGCGAAAGCCATCGGGTGTCCAATATTGACTCATTTGAGTATGATCTCACGAGGAAGGAGTAAAAGTTGTGTAGATTGTTTGCGCACACGCACACCTACGTCTGGTGACGTTAGGTTGGTGTCGGTGAGGTAGAGGCCTTCGACACTAAACTGTAGCGCGGCATCACGGTGTTAAATAAATAAATAAATAATAAATAATGCTCGACCATCCACACAGCATCATCTAGCCCCAAGCTAAGCAGAGCTTGTGTTATGGGTATATTACATAATAATATTCCATATTACATAGATAGAAAATTATACTAGTATTTACAATTGAAACAATTGAGCTAACTGCCGACTGTTGCAAACAGTCTACAGATAGATATTAGATAGACAGATATTTTTTATTATACATAGAAACGACCAGAACACCCAGAACAAATATTTGCAGATCGTACAAATATTTATCCTAAGGCGGGAATCGAACCCGCAACCTCCTGCGCCGCAGGCGGACATTCGCCCGTCGCGCCACATCGGTCGTCAAACGACCACTAAGGCACTAACACACTAAAATCCAAAATCGTATACAGGGTTATTGGTAATTCGCTGACGCTGCGAACTGCAGGTAATGGCCATGATCACGAACACGTTCCGGAAGACGCCAGGTCTTAATTCCTTTTTTTTGTCAATCACCTCTGATGCAAAATGAAAAAACACGCGTCATTTTTTTATTGTGACATCTATCGACACATATATCACAGTGAAAATTACATTCAAATAATAGAAACAATTTAGAACTAGTATTTACAATCGAAACAATTGAGCTAACTGCTGACTGTTGCAAACAATTTACAGTTATCGATTTAATTAAGTAGGTACCTTACAAGGTTATAAAAAAAATACATCTGAATCATGCGCTTGTAAAATTGTGACCGGGTTTATAATAAATTCAAGGAAAATAATCTACAAAATAAAGTTTTGCTAATAGAGTTTGAGTGAATCAAAAGCATTTCCTGTTTGACATTTCAATGGGGTCGAAGCAGGTCGGACCTGCCATTCCACCGACCGACACACCCAGAGTCAGTCTCCCAATGATTTCTATTTGAAATCGGTGCTAATAACGCTGCCAGTGCGCTCATTAGGATGTTGTAATTGAGATACGATTCTCTATAAAAATCGGCTCACTGTATGCCGTTAAACGATGCTTGTGTGATTAGCGAGGGGCAGATAGGACGGGCTGAAAAACCTCGCAGAGCCACGAGCCCGGTTGACGATGACGACAGTATTATTCTATCATTTATTGTGATTTTATGCACACAGGTATGTATTGTTCTTAGGTGTAAGTAGTCTTAGTGGGTACACAATGCATAAAAACCCTGTCAGGGCGTTACAATTATTTTGGGTCCGCTCTTGTAGTTAGATTGATGACTACATAGTTTCAGTATCATTTAATTTGCTCATTTAATTTGGGGCTAGATGATGCTGTGTGAATTGACCAGCATTATTTCTTTTCCTTTTTTATTTTTATCTGAACAAGTCCAATCTAAACAAAGGGAAAGGGATTTTTGACGTGACAACGTCTTATAATTCGATAGAGCCGGCTGCACGCACGAAAAAACATGACGTCATGCGGCGTTACCTCAACATGACGTCATGCGGCGTTACCTCGCTCTGAGGCGTTCCATGTAAGGCTTGAAGTGCAAGCGAGAGCGCTCGACATCCGTCTCTCTCCTACTTGAGTGAGCGATGCGTCTGCGTTGTCACGTTCAACTATCGCCAGTAAACCGACTTTACAGACAACCAATTTTTTTTTAATATGCATTTGTAATTTTTAATGGAATTTTTTTAAAATTAACAAAAACGACGATATCTGCTTTATAGTAAGGGAACACCAGAATACTTTTATGGAAGAGTTCGTATTGTAGATTAAACAATAAACTTCCCACATCCCAGACAGAAAATACTTAGACTGAGAACAAAAATTCGCTATAGAAATCCGTTCTTAATAAAATGCTTCTGATACAGTCAGAACGCCAAGCAGGCGCAGCAAGCTATTAAGTCTGTCCGTGAATTCTAGGCCCTGAATTTTAAAAAAATGAGTGGTACCTTATTCGAGCCTCACAGAGTTAGCACTTATGAAGCAAATGACCAACTAGCTCACCGTCCGATCTACACACGTACCTACTCCCTGCGCCCGATCACACGCATCCGACCGCCTTTCTTCTTTCACCAGTGCACGCGCCGCGGCCGACCGAGTCGACGCGCCATGCCCTTCCCGCGTTTTTCTTGACAGTTTGACAGTGACAGTGTTTGTGCACCATGACAGTGTCAAAAGCGGGATTGTTACTCCTGGTGGTAATGGTAACACCAGGGCTTTGCCAGGATGACTTCGCGAGCTCGCTGTTTTCTAGTGAGTAGCTGGCAACTTTCTACATATGGGTCGGTAATTTCGGTCAGTGTGTTTAAACTCGAAAGGGGTTATTGGGTGACCCCCTGGTATGGACATAGGCATGATTAAAATCCGTTAGGTGGCTTTAGGAATTTGGTGACGATTGCCAACACGTTTGCGAGGCAGGTTGCTACCATTCCGTTGGACTTGTAGTTTTTTGGACAGTCATTTGATTAGCAGTAGAATGTTTATTGTGGTGTAGATAAAAGATTTTGGCGGACAAAATGTGTAATATTGGTTTAACAATTTCACCCAAATATCTAATTACACTTAAATTCGCAAGCAAACAGCTGGGTAGGGCAGGTGGTCCTTACTTTAGTAGGTCTAACGTAAGGTAGAGTACCTCCGGTGCTTCAAACAAAAATCTTAAAATGGTCAACTGTCGGTACGGAGTGGTACGGATGGCAATTTTAATAATCGTTATTTCCGTGATCTATGTACCTAAGTATATTGAATTGCCATACATTTCTTGATCTCCAGTTTCTTCGTAGAGCTTTCTTATTGTCAGGAAGACAAAACGACCCGTTGGTTTTTCCGTAACGTGTTTTAGTTCAACGCCCGATAAGTCGGTTAAATTTTGCATTTTTAGATATTAGTCGCTCTAGTGTGCCTACTTATTTATCACATAGCAGTAAAGTTTTTCGTTCAAACGATGAGACATTAAAAATACCGCTATCTATGGGCATTTTGATTTTAGGCACAAGTTGGTATTTTGAAATTTTAAGTAATCGTCAAATCTTGGAAAGAATAGCTACACAGAAACTTCAGCAGTTATATAGGTACCTACCTTCTTACATCGTTAGTGTACCTATAGAGCAACCTCTTCTGATGAGGTATTTAATCACAACTTTTCTTGCGAAACAGCTGTAATAAAACGAAATATAATAAGTCCCATACATTTCCAAAAACTCGCCATCCATAACATTTTTTCATACAAAAGACTTTAACGCGCTCTTTTGGCAAAAGTTCGCGCACAAAGTTGGTAATGTTTTTATGACAGTCATCCATACAAAGATAATAACTATTCAAGGAAGTAGGTACTTATTAAAAATAATAATAAAGTACTTATCCATCTTATATAAAAACATATTATTACAATTATTCACGCACGCCTGACCACGCCATTTTTGACGTCAGCCTGCAATAGGTATAGGTACAAAATTTTCGTTTTTTCTCCAAAAGTAATTCAGTGACAAGTAATTTTTTGCTTATTATTTGTAATTTATTTCTATTAGTTGATTGTAATTTTCTATTTTGTGCCTATCTATAAACATTTTCTATGAACATTATGCCTGAACAAACCGAGATTCAATTGCCTTTTTGCAATGTAGGTAGGCCTATATTACTTACGCTGATAAAAGTTTAAATTTCCCACTATTCGCGAACGAACCAGCTTAATTAACCACTCAGCCCCACCGATGGGATGGAAGCTAGCAAGTGGAAGGCGTTACTGTCACAATCTTAATGAAAACGTTCTTATTCATGAACATTATCTTTTAATTCTGAAATCGAGTTAATAGGTAGGTACCCAAAAGATTTAACTAATTTAATTGAAGTAAATAATTTTTCTTTAGTACCTAGTGTACCAAAAAATAGTACCTAAGTAGGAAAAAGTATTATTTAGGTATTCTATGCTCATGGAATCTCAATCATCTACACGTTAGTCTCATCTCAATGAAGAAAAGAAATCCGGGTCTCTGCTTTATCAATAAGACGCTAGAATGAAAGACTAGGAACCAATTCAAATTTTACAATTGTCTCAAAGAACATGTGGGTTATGGGTTATGGAGGCTCAGCCACTGATAAAAATCCTCAAAACGAGACATCCGCGCCGTCCGATAGAGCGGCATGCGAAACAAGAGTTTGATGGCCACCAAGAGCAACACAGAAATATATCGAGAGCAAGTTCGCAGCATTGTCTAACTAAACTATAAAAAAATAATTCATTGTGCATGTATCAGAAACTGTCCAATGGATTATTGACAATGAAAATATGAAAATAAGAAAAAATAGCTGGCAGCGCTAGTGTAAAGGATTTATCTGTGAGAGAATACATATATAATTATGATAATACTAATGTTTTGAGTAAGTCGGCTTAAATATAACGATGATATAATAATATATCATATATTATATAAATATCTTCCACTAACGAGGGATTTCTTAAGGGTGAAATGAATTCGTCAAACAACTACCTATAGTAAAATTACGATGATTGTTGGAGATATCGGAAAAAAGCATGCCGACTGTGAACTTTACTGGTGTGATAGAGCTGAATGAAAATAATATATACGTAATCTATCCTAATATTATAAAGAAGAAAGATTTGATTGTTTGTTTGTTTGTTTTGAATAGGCTCCGAAACTACTGGACCGATTTAAAAAATTATTTCACCCCGTTAGGAAGCTTTTCAGGGAGTGACATAGGCTATATTTTATCCCGGAATTCCCACGGGAACGGGAACTACGCGGGTGAAACCGCGAGGCGATCGTCTAGTACTATATAATTTGATTTTAAACACAATAAAAATCTGCCTTTTTGGGGGTATCCTCGACCCCAAAAAGGCAGTTTGCCTTTTATTTTGTTTTAATCATCAAAAGAGAGACTTACATATTGATAGGAATATTATGTTAGACACCATTTTATTAAGACATTTCTCCCATTCCCATCGATACATTTCTACTGAAACTTTGCTGCTTCAAGAAAGCTTTTAAAGATAGGTCTCAATTGTGATTTGCGACGCGTTTTACTTATGTTCTATGAAGATTGCATGGTAAGATCTATTCGACTGCTTTGGTTCCTAGTTAAGGGCAATGTGTAACAAACAAATGGCATATTGTTAAAATGCTATGACCATTGACTAGCAGTTTGCGACGCTATGACGAGCATTTTACGAACAAGGTGTGGTATACGGTAGCCACAATAGTGCACTTTCACCAGACAGAGCTCGCTTGTCATGACCACTGGCTGCTTTATTCATGACACACTCTTTCAGTTTCACTTCACCTGAGCTAGAATTGAGGAGTCAACCATTGGTGGACATACACATAACTAAAGGGGTAAGATTTTGACCCTAACATCGGCTATCACACTGTTTTTTTTTTTGCAAAATCGCCGCGTATGGTAAAAGTTATAGTATGTTTGCATAGAAGACACATAAACAAATAAAAACTAAACACTGACACGGAAATAAAGTGAATTTTTGATTTCTGTCACTTCGGTATGTAGACTAAAGTTTAGCAGCGACGAAGAAACCATTAGCCTGTTAGTTCTTATTTTCGAGCTGGAGCAAAACTCGTCCCAAGCATTTTCGTCCTCTAGATAATCTGATATTTTGTAGAAAGCCTTTTTATGTTTGAATTTTTTTATTTGATAATTATTGCAACTCACTTGGAGTTTTGTTGTAGGAGCGTATACATCCTTTAAAAGATGCATTTATCTTGTGTAGCCTAGTTGTGGGCACAGCGAGTTTATTCCTATTTCTAGTGTTTATATTATGTCTGTCGCTATTTTTAGGGAATCGATTGATATTTCTATGAGTGTACAACAAGTTTCATATACCTACATATAAATAACTATAACATTTTGTCCTAAAGTGTCGGGTTTCTGAGATATTCACATATGAACAAAAACATATAAGAGCAACTAGCTGCCGCCCGCGGCTTTGCACGCGTTGTTTCTATGGAAACGTTTTGAGGTTATTTCTATCCCACGGGAACTGATTTATGGGATAAAAAGTAGCCTATGTTTTATTCCAGGGCTAGAATTATCTCCATGCTAAATTTCAGCGCGATCCGTTCAGTAGTTTTGGCGTGAAGAAGTAACAAACATCCATCCATCTATACATCCATCCAAACTTTCGCATTTATAATATTAGTGTGATTTATAGGCAACTAGCTTCTACCCGCGGCTTCTATCTCTATTTTCGGTATAGTAAGTAACCATTGTTCAAATCAGGCTACGATCTAAGTGTGTGCTAAATTTCATCTTGCTCTGTTCAGTAGTTTTGTAGATAACAAAAATTTCACATTTCACAAACTTTCGCATAATATAATATTACTAGCTTCTGTCCGCAGCTTCGCACGCTTATTTTCGATATAATACGCACCCTATTATCTAACTTGGGCTTTGCTCTAAGCGTACCCCAAATTTCATCTTGATCCGTTTAGTACTTTTAGAGATCCTAGGTAACAAAAATTCAGATTTCACAAACTTTCGGCTTTATAATATAATAAATTTAATATAATAATTTATAATAATTTATAGTAGGATCGAATAGTAAGATAAGATCTGTGAATTACAATCAATTAATAAAACAAATTAGAACTAGTATTTACTATTAAAACATTTTAGCTAATTTAAGTATTTTCTTTGTCGATAAATCTGTGAATACCTACGCTTTAGGACATTATGTTATAGTACATTTTTTATTTGTGTATGTGTCCTTTTATCCAAATAATCCACATTTATTGAGCACGGCGATTTAGAAAAAAAACAGAGTGGTAGCCCGATATTAGGTACTTTACTAAAATCTTTTCTTTTCATAGGCACATAAGTACGTCTACCAACGGGACATGCCAAAAGGTTTTTTAAAAGGTTGCTAAATTTTGCTAGCCTTGGTTGCTAGTCTAAAAGGTTGCTTTGCCAAAAGGTTTGCTCCACGCATTTCAGGCGGATTGCTGATCGCGGTAGAGATGTTGAATAATACTCGGAAAGAAGCTGCTGCCTTCCTCTGGTAGGTTCCCGTAGTCGGCTCTCTAGACATGCAAGGTCGGAGTTGCAGGGGTCGATTCTTACGCCGCAAACGTCACTGTCTCACTAGTGGGTTCACCTAGCCCTAACGTGAACAGCCCTGCGCGCTCTGGCCGACTTCGGCGAGGAGGACATCAATATCATCTTATTTACTATAAATACCATGAAACTTATTTGTTCATTGTGGATGTAAGCGGGTTAACTACGAACCATATTGTCCCTCGTTAAGGGATGAAACGTTGGTGTTCTTCCAACACAAATAAGGTTCGTAGTTAACCCGCTAACTTACCGTCAGGATAATGTTGTCATGAGTAGAAGCCACATTCAAACTTTTTACATACTTACATTTAGTTAGGTAGTTTTGACAAAATCGTTCTGATTTGGCTCCGCAGTTATGACCGAAAACAAAGTGAGGAAAACAAGTTATTTTCCTCATTTTTTGTCTTGTTTTGTTCACAGGCTTTTTAGTACCAATTAATTAAACTCAGGATAGTGCTGCAATCGAGTGTGAGGTCGTAAAGGTGACTAATGCAATTTCCGGAGAAAATTACTGCTCCGTCGTTATGACTCATAAAATAAACCTGTGAATTTCACTTTTGTTTTTACGAACTTATGTTATTTACAATGCTGGACAATTCACACAGCATCATCTAGCCCCAAGCTAAGCAGAGCTTGTGTTATGGGTACTAGATAACTTATACAATACACTACACTACATAGATAGATATTTTTTATTATACATAGAAAACATTCATATTTACGAGAAATTGGCTAATTTATAAGACAAATTGTGATTAGTAGGAATTTTTTGATTTGTCCCAGACAGTTAATAGTCATTATCACGAAGAACCGACAATCGGTGGGGTAAACATGTTCTTGAGTGAATACCGCTACTCGGCAAACGTAGTGTAGGACGCCCCTTCGGCCAGGTGGCATGAGCACCCGAGACGAGACTACAGGCAGCTGATGAATAGGCATAAGTAAATGTAATAACTAGACGATCGCCTCGCGGTTTCACCCGCGTAGTTCCCGTTCCCGTGGGAATTCCGGGATAATATATAGCCTATGTCAGTCCCTGAAAAGTAAGCTTCCTAGTGAAAGAATTTTTTAAATCGGTCCAGTAGTTTCGGAGCCTATTCGATACAAACAAACAAACAATCAAATTTTTTTCTCTATAAAATATTATTATTACAATTACAATCAAATCTTTCCATTTTATAATATGTATTATATTATAGTATAGATTAGTATTAGTATAGATAGAGTATAGATTATTATTATTTAGACACGCGCTATGGCGTTCATTAGGGGAGGCCTATGTCCAGCTGTGGACTAATATAGGATTATGATGATGATGCATCTGCTGGGCAGAATAAAGTCTAAACAGAAGCTGACCCACAAAATACATTCCGCGCTACATAGTACATACATGCATGCGCGCGCGCCGGTAGCGTGAATGCGCGGTGGTAACGGTGCGCGCCGCTATCGCGCGCTGAGACGTTGCGTTCTTGGGAATATCGCTTTTTATGTGTATATTAAGCGATCAATCATATAATAATACGATATACAACGTGTAACGTGTAGATTATATGGAGTCTTTATCGACACACCAAAGTCGGCGACCCAGCCCGGGGCGGGTTGGTGCGAGATTTCAGTTCATGAATCTGTGGTAGGTAGGCAGGACCAAACACTGTTCGCTGCCAATGTTCAACATTGGCATCATCATAAGCCTGTATAAGTTCACTGCTGGACATAGGCCTCTCCTAATGAGCGCCATGGCGCCCTGTCTTCAGCTTGCCGCATCCAGCATCTGCCTGCATTCTTCCGCAGGTCGTCATCCCACCTGGCCGGAGGGCGTCCTACACTATACTTGCCGTTTACTCCCCTGTTCTGTTGAGTAGTTCTGTTGACAGAACTACTGGGACTTTTTTTACCATTAGTTTTGTCCACAAAACAAATGGGAATACAATTTTCACCTGTTCTGTTGAGTAGTTCTATTGACAGAACTACTAGGATTTTTTTCTGAATAGTTCTGTCCACAAAACAAATGGGAATACAATTCTCACTTGTTCTGTTGAATAGTTCTGTTGCGGTCTCCACTCAAAAACACGTTTGCCCCAGCGGTTATCGGTTCTTCGCCAGATATGGGCAGTCGCTGAGCGACTTTCAACTGGTGGACCTGGTAGAATCCATGATCTCACAATGAGCCAAGATCTGCCAAGAGACTGAGCTTCTAGACCTCTATGGCAAACAAAACAGAATATTAAACCAAGTGAAACACGGTATCACCGGTATATCACCGGCATACCTAAACGCTCAGATAATTTTTCAAAACCCGAAGAACCTCGGTACCACGCTATGAGAAAATAAAAAACTTCTCCACGCAACAAACGACCCCACGGACCTAGGGAATAATAATTAGGAAGGGAAGAAAATGTTACCTATGCCAGTTATGCTCTACTTGTACCTACCTACATAAGTATATATTTTCCGTAAGAAGCAGTATCTAAAGCACCAGCGTTTCCCGCTGCGCTTTTGACTCCCATTGAACACAATGAAGTTTGTAGGCATTATATATATATATAGGGTGCCCCTGAATAACTGCAAACCCCAAAACAGGTGAAACTAGATCAAAAATGATCGATGAATATGTTTGAAAAAGTAGCCAGAAAGCAACCATTTACAATTTTGCTTTCCACAAGTGGGGTATGCTCGTACTAAACTCGCCACATCCTTTCAAGCACTAATCTCAGCGGTACACAACTTACCTTAAGTACCTATTTCACTCTTGGAAATATTATTCCTTATTATCCCTAAGGGTCAGTTCACACCGAGACGCGACGCGGCGCGACGCTGCGCGCACATTTTTCATAGAGCGACTCAGAATATACTTTATTCACTACACGAAAAGATACACATTACATTGTGAGAATTCAGATTACGTTGCACCACGCAGCACTGCGCCTCGAGGTGCCTCGCGGCGTAGCGCGACGTATCGTGACGCAGCGGTGCATCGCCGGTACGCGCGGCGTGCAAGAGCGGTGCTGCGTCTCACGGTGCCGCGCGACGCCGCGCGACGCCGCGCGACGCCGCGAGGCGCAGCCTGAGGCCGCTGTGGCGACTTCTCTACTATTTCCGTTCAGACTTCGTTTAGAATTGATGCAGTTCGGTCGAGTGCTCGATTGAAAATATAATGATAGACTGGGATCTTGTTATAATCGGACTTCTTGCAGAAGATGAAGAGGAAGAAGTTTACAAAAATAAAATTAAAAAGAAGACATCACACCGCCGCGCGGCGCCCGCGGCTAGTAGATACGTTCCGCTGCGCCTCGCGGCATCTCGCTGCGCAGCGAGGCGTCGTCCTGCTACGATTTTAAGATGCGCCTCGCGACGTTGCGATGCGTCTCGCGACGACGCGCGGCGTAGCGCGAAATCATTGGCCTCTTTGAGTATCGTCGCGTCGCGTCGCGTCTCGGTGTGAATTGACCCTAAATCAACAAACAACAATGATATTAAGGGTCAATTCACACCGAGACGCGACGCGACGCGACGCGACGCGACGATACTCAAAGAGGCCAATGATTTCGCGCTACGCCGCGCGTCGTCGCGAGACGCATCGCGACGTCGCGAGGCGCATCTTAAAATCGTAGCAGGACGACGCCTCGCTGCGCAGCGAGATGCCGCGAGGCGCAGCGGAACGTATCTACTAGCCGCGGGCGCCGCGCGGCGGTGTGATGTCTTCTTTTTAATTTTATTTTTGTAAACTTCTTCCTCTTCATCTTCTGCAAGAAGTCCGATTATAACAAGATCCCAGTCTATCATTATATTTTCAATCGAGCACTCGACCGAACTGCATCAATTCTAAACGAAGTCTGAACGGAAATAGTAGAGAAGTCGCCACAGCGGCCTCAGGCTGCGCCTCGCGGCGTCGCGCGGCGTCGCGCGGCGTCGCGCGGCACCGTGAGACGCAGCACCGCTCTTGCACGCCGCGCGTACCGGCGATGCACCGCTGCGTCACGATACGTCGCGCTACGCCGCGAGGCACCTCGAGGCGCAGTGCTGCGTGGTGCAACGTAATCTGAATTCTCACAATGTAATGTGTATCTTTTCGTGTAGTGAATAAAGTATATTCTGAGTCGCTCTATGAAAAATGTGCGCGCAGCGTCGCGCCGCGTCGCGTCTCGGTGTGAACTGACCCTAATGAGTAAACTATTGAAAAATACACCGAGTTTTGAAAATTTGTGAATTTTCGGTGTAGTCAGCAGCGTAGGTACCGAAAACGCAGTAATCTAGACAACTTAGGAAAGCGCCTGAGATCAGATTCGCTTACGTTTCCTAAACATGCATAATTTCCACATCTTCGGATGTAGAAATCATGCACATCCGAAACATGCATGATTTCCACATCTATGGACGTGGAAATCATGCATGTTTAGGAAGCGAGCGCGTTGAGATCTTTTCAATGGAACAAACAAGCGAAAAATCTTTCTCTATGGAAACAATAGTTATCCGTTAGAACGTGCTAAACAGTTACTCACAAGTGGGTTGAGGTCTGATTATGTATTCTCGCTGGTTAGTGATTACAGTCCTACACTCATCTACATAATAATAATAACCGTTGTAAGTCGCTGGATGCTGGCTTCAGTAAAGATTTTATCTGTAATTTTTTTAGTCAGGGAGAAGTTAAACACCATGAAAAGCGTAGCGTGATTAATCCAATACCGTAACCATATAGCATAAAAACGTGCATTCAATTATTTTTAGAAACATTTTACAGTGACAAGAAACTTCAAACGAGTGGTCCGCGAGCTGTTTGTCTTGTGATGACGTCAATATAAAATTCAGAGTTGTACTTGTACCTCATTTTTGTAGCTCATATTTGTATTGTGCTGCAGCGGTGCTTTCCAGGTTAACAACAAATTAACCGCACAGTAGTTAACAACAAATTAACATGAGCGACAAGCTCACAAAATTAAAATTTTAAAAAACCCGCTAACGCTTATTGGCTGAACAGATTTTCATGAAACATGGCTAAGAACACTCGGGATAAAATTATCTATGACACAAAAAAAACAAAACGAAAATCGGTTCATCCGTTTGGGAGATAAGATACCACAGACATATTTTACTATAAAAACTTCCGTAGTTTCCGTTCAGTGCGCGGAAGGCAGGCGAGACGCGAACCGCACTCACCCTGAGGAAGTCCCTCGTTAAGGGATGAAACGTTGGTGTTCTTCCAACACAAACTAGGTTCGTAGTTAACCCGCTTACATTCATAATGTGACACGCCAGACAGACACGCCAAACTTATAACAACCCTCTTTTTGCGTCGGGGGTTAAAAAAGTAATGTTATGTTATTACGCACGGGTTACAGAACACGAAAAAAAAATACAATAGCGATGGAAGTGTTCTGTGGACTCGAACGACAAGAAACGGTCGTCAGGGAAAAGGGAAACACTTGCGTCTTGCGTGCCAAGTTGCTAGAAAACGAAGTAATGAAAAAAATAGAGACCTGTAATAAGAGTAACGACAGAAGGGACGCCTGTACCACAAATACAATATGAAGAAACTATGAGCTCATTCAAAGGCGAAGGACTGAACTTCGTAACAAGAATTCCAAGTGTTTCCAAAAGCTTTTATAAAGCAAGAAACAAAGATTTAGGTGTAACAAGCTTCAAATACAGCAAAATCGAAGACATCGTAATTCCAGATAAATTTCGTGAAGGATTCCTAATGTATTATAAGTAGCATATTATATAGCATGGATGAAGAAAGACTTTTAATAAAAAAGCTCAGAAAAAGCTAGCTTGGAAAGGCGCATACTGCAGACTATTTTGCTGATGGCACGTTTCAACATTGCTGCCGGGTGTTCCATCAACTATATACAACACATGGTGACATTTTTTATCAATACAAGTTTCTTTCGTATGAAAAACACTTGTTACTTTGACTGTCCAGGTAGCCAGTGTACAAACTGCCCCAAAAATTTTGTAATGTTCATTACAAAAGAATGTACGATACGAACTGCCGACAACCCGTGCGACAAGCTTAATCCAATTCGATATGAAATGAATGAAATCTGACAATTTGTCCGAAGCGGCGCACATACTTACCTACCTTGTGGCTTGGCGGAAAATTCGAAAAATTCGAAAATTCGAAACGATTCGTCTTACACAATTCGACTAAAACAATTCGACTAAAACACAATTCGACTAAAAACATTTCAACTAGTAACAATTCGACTAACGACTAAAACAATTCGTTTTAACAACGAAAAATTTTGTGTGAACATATGGCTCTGGGTGCAATTATACATTATACACACCCTTTCAGTCACAGAGTCGCCACGAACGAATCTAGATTGTTTGCAACAGTCTGCAGTTAGCTCAACAGTTTCAATTGTAAATATACGAATTTATTCATATTCCTAATAGCAATTTTCTTTGTTAACAAAGTTTTTGTTTGCCCTTTTACTAAGTTAAAAGGGCAAACAAAAACTTTGTTAACAAAGAAAAGTAGTTTAGTTAGAGATATTTGCTAGTGAAAAGATAAGAATAAAAAAATTAAATGACGCCGACAAGTACATACATAATTGAAAAGTAAAACTGAATCACGTCGGATTCGAGCTAAGGTTTTCACATTATAAATAAGGCCTGGTTCTCACGGTCCCGGCGGCGGCGCAGCGCGCGGCCTGCACATACGCATACTTATTGATAACGAAACTGACCTACACATTGCATTTCGTTTGCTTTAGACTTTACCCAGTATATGAAATTACCGATGATTGTATTGAATTAACATTGATCTTGAAAATGCTTTACCTACGGGGCATTGCAGTAGCCAAATATACTCTCTATGTCATGTATTTTATTATGTCTTCTCTATGTCTATGTCTCTAAGCTTGGGGCTAGATGATGATGTGTTGATTGTCCAGTATTATTTATTTATTTTATTTTGCTAAGCAGAAAAAACGAAATGAAACAAAGAAACTGCAGGACACGTTGCAAGTTTCTATTTAAATGGTGTTCATGGTTTTTGTCTCATTAAATCTAACATGCCACAGCTTAGTCAGTAGCCGCTGACTGTATGCACAAGAGCATGTGTGGTCTGTCAATGAGGGACCGGTTCAAGTAATTAATCGGCGGCGACGACGCGTCTGAGGACTTTCTCTTAATGGGGAGGGGTGCCCGGCACCAAGGACCACTGGTGGCCACAAACCCACACCAATTATACCAAAATTAGACCTAGTTTATACCTAAACCTCAACAGCCTGTATTGGTCCAATACTGGACGCAGGCCTCCCCTGATAAGCGCCTTAATTCGTTTTGATCACATGGGGAATAATGCCCATAATCCCCACGCTGGGCGTGCGGGTTGGGGATCGCAGTTCGGTGGTAGAATTGTTCTGCTGGGGCGCTGCTGCCCTCCCCCGGTGGATATCCTTAGTCGCCTCTTGCGACACCCGCGGGAAGAGTTGGGGTGGTGCAAATTCTGAGCCGGCATCACACGGCCGTTTATACACCTCACAACAATGCGAAATGATACACAAATCAGACTCAAAAATTCATTATGAATGTAATTGTAAGCGGGCTAACTACGAGCCTTATTCGTTTTGGAAGAACACCAACGTGTCTCATGGTGAGTGAGGTTCTAGTCTAGTCGCGCGCGCTCCGCGTCTCTACGTGCATTGTTGGTGTTCTTCCAACACAAACAAGACGAGCCTAGATAACCCGCTGAATGGAGAAAAAAAAAAATTCGTCATACTGATTGCAGTATGACGAATTCATTTTGTCTAGTCCTTGGGTTGATTTTACTGTTATAACTAGGTATTGAGTTATAACAGTAGAATCAACCCAAGAAAACAATATTGGTATTGTTTCTCTTATTTTGAGCGTCTATAAAAAGACTATTGAGGGTCACCTCTACAAGCGAACGTCTTAGTTTATATTAATACTCTTTGTTAGTTTCTTGAGAGTAGAGCTGTGGTAGAGCTCATTGTAGAAGTTGTCTCCCGAGGAATTACAAACCATGTACCAGCATTTATCTGCCGCAAAGCAGCGAATAGTGTGTTGTGTTCGTTAGGTCACGAGGAAAATTAATTCCTCGAAGTCTAAAGGTTGTAGCAGATTAAAGGCGCACCGCTACAGCACATCGCAAGGTGCACTTAAATATGGGCTTTAACAGTAACTATAACTAGTAACTTTAGATGTATGTCATATTGACGGCATCAGATGACAGACAACTCGCGAGCCACTCGTTTGAAGCTTGTGGGAAGTTATTTTGTCTGTAAAAAATGTGTATCTAAAGGTAACGACCTTAGAGCCCATGTTTAACGCATTCACTGTCCAGCCTCGGCGGTGTGACCCGCAGGGCGCGCCGCCGCCGCCGCCGCCGCTACACGGGGACGGAGACTGGCATCTACGTCTTGGGCCATGAATGTGTTAAATCCACATTTTTGTGCCGTGTGCTGGCGGTATTGGATTAAAGTGCGCAGAGCTTAACCAGTTATGCATTTATTTCCGAGTTTTACTAAAGTAATTTGAAATGTCTGATGTGTCCAAGAGTCCTGTGTGTGTCTAAAGGAAATAAAACACTTTAAATTTTGAGTTTCTTTCCTCGTCCTTAGGTTGAGCGATCTGCTTGTACCTTTACTACATAAAATATCCGCACTATTTTCAAACATTTTTCGCACACGGCGGCGTATCGTATCATGCTTGCTGCGAACGGATCATTACGCCCCGTAAAGCTTTGGTCTGGTGATCATGACGCACAACGCTGCGGTATGCAATATGCGATGCCGGACGCTCAATCATATGAAAAACGTCGAGAATGTTCTCTCCGCCGCAGTATTTGCGTCATTCTCGTTTCAACGCTGCGGTGTGCGGGTATGCGTCACGGGTTGACAATATGGATTGGTAGCTGCGGCAAAATCAACTGACCACCTCTCCGCAGGGACGGTAAATGCTGCGTCGTGACGCTGCGTTGGGGCGCATACCGCAGCGTTGTGCGTCATGATCACCAGACCAAAGCTTAACACCGCCGGTCCGGACGCGGCTTTACATAGCTAGATAACAGTTTTATGTGGGTAGGTACTTATTTAGTAACCAGACGGAAAATTCCGTCTCGTCGCTCGTTGCTCGCGCCTTCGCTCCCCGTACTGACTGCACGAACGCTCGCTGTGTAACACGTTAGATTACGCCCGTAACGCCGGTCAGCACCCGCAGAAGAAATAACATCAAATGAAGATGTCGTGCAATTTTCTAATGTCGTCTGTCTGTCCTGGGTTCGTGGCAGCACGTACCGCGGCGGCCGGTCGGCGCCTGCGCATGCGAGTGATTCACTTTCGGCGCGTGCCGCATGTGATGGTTTCACCAGCTTCAGGGCGGACGGACTCAGGGAATCGCTAACATTGTCTAATAAGCGTAAAGTGACGCTCGAAAAAAATTGGGTTTTTACTATTTTCTAGGTTTAACAAGTATTTTAGTAAATAAGTTTTGCGCGTATTGTAAGCCATTTGCTATGAATCTTTGCTAAATTAAACTTATCGTAAAAATAGTTTTGTTTTGTCTACCTACAGTTATGGTTATTTATTAACTATTTTTCCCGACGTTTCAACAGGTTTTGAGGTTGAGGTACACACTGTCGTGGTCACGCGATGTCACCTATAGATTAAAATCCGTTCTGATCACGGAAGCCTAAAAACTTTACCTGCAGTCGACTTTTGACCATCACACTAATATAAATGCGAAAGTTTGGTTGTATGAATGTTTGTTACCTCTTCACGCCAAAACTACTGAACGGATAGATAGTTAGATAAAAGATTTATTCGACTCTGCAACACATAATACAAAAAGATCACAGAGAGAAACTTCCGGATAGGGCTGAAGGTTAGCATACAGGTAATTCTATTCCTGGAATCAAACATAGACGTTTTATACCCTAAATCAGTTTCCATGGGAATGAAAACGTTTCCGTAGAAACAACGCCTGCGAGGCCGCGGACTGAAACTCGTCTATACTAATATTATAAAGAGGAAAGATTTGATTGTTTGTTTGTATTCAATAGGCTCCGAAACTACTGGACCGATTTGAAAAATCCTTTACCGTTAGGAAGCTTACTTTTCAGGGAGTCACATAGGCTATATTTTATCCCGGAATTCCCACGGGAAAGGGAACTACGCGGGTGAAATCGCGAGGCGATCGTCTAGTATTGAATAAGAAAGTTAAAATTTTAATGAACTTGGTGTACTTATCAATTTACATTTCTGTGGATCATATTGCCTGAATACGCCCACCTAAATTTTTAGTTATCTATAACGTGTCCTTAATAACGTCAGGGTGATTACGAAGCGTTAACGCATGCGCACACGCCAGCCGAGACATGATGCTGTCATGAAATCAATTATCAATGAAATGATGTTGATTTATGATACTTAACCTACCATTTGATATTACAGATAGAGTCACAGTTGGTATGTAGAGTTCGTCCACTTTAAAGTACAAGCCTCATTATCACGATTTTTCATAGAACCTTGCTTTTTTAGGGTTCCGTCCCAAAAGGGTGCCAACGGGACCCTAGTCTTCGCTGTCTGTCCGTCTGTCAGCGGGCTGAATTCCAACAAGTAAGAGGTATACAGTTGAAATTTCACAGTATGTGCGTTGTGTTTGTGCGATAAAAATAAAATAAACAATAAAATAAATGACAAATTAGCTCCCTTACAAAAACGTGATTTTTTGGCTATTTTTGCTCCACGCTTGTCAAGGCGTCTCTTGAAGTGTTATAGATAGGCAGTCAAAATTTTGTCAAGATGCGAGTTCCTATTGCCGCTACTTATAATTATAACATCAAATAATAAATTTAATAAATAAGAGGGCTAACGAGCACGGGCATTTTTCTCTCTTGAATGACGCGATACTTCTGATGACACGACCAAATCTCAAATATTTATTTATACCTACCATGTTTTTTGTTTGTCTTAAAGCACTACCATAATAATATGTTGACCATAAATGAGGGTATTAAAAGCTCTAAGTACCCATTAAATTACGTTCCATTTTCTCCTCTTAAAAAATCACCATAACTTCCTTTTGCTTGACCATCAACATCATGTAATCAGGAACGTTGAACATCATCTATTCCACGAGTGACGTCACAAGTGGTCATCATTGAATCATCGACTTTCTCGCGGTCGTTGACCCGCGAGAAAGCACCTAGAATCGCCTGCGCAATGTCCAACGACTGACATATTTATTGCATTGCTAATTACGATGCCTACTATTCTAACACTTTATTTTCCTGTAATTTTAACCTCTCTGAGTTGAGTCTAGCCAGTTCCAGGTTATTTTATCAGACTTCCTTTTGTTTGTGACTTTGATGGGTCCACGGGGTATTTTAATTCATTCGATTCGTTTCCAAATCGAATCCGACGGATTCGAATTCGATTCCGACGGATCTATAAAACGCTTTTTTGATTTCGCCTCGGGTTGATGATCGAAAATCAGAAGTAAATCTGTTGACTAATGCCCATGTCAATGAGGAGGAGCTCCTTATTTCGATCATCAACCCGAGGCGAAATCAAAATAGGGTTTTATAGATCCGTCGGAATCGAATCCGAATCCGTCAGATTCGATTCGGAAACGAATCGAAGTACCTTTATGTAAAAATATTAGTTTAGTTTATGTATATGTAAAAATATTTAGCTTTGGTCACAAGAGCAAAAAATATGATGTATTTTGCAGAACCCCACCCGGGCTCATGTTGGTAGCTGTAATCTAGTCTTGGGCTGCCTTTCCATCAGAGATGTGCTACGTTGCTAAGTTTCTATCCCACCAATAGTAGCGTTTCTTTATTGCGTTATTTTTGTCAGCTATTACATGAAAATGACGCGATAATGGAGCGATCTTATAGGTCAGCTGGAAACTCAGCAACGAAGCACATCTGTGGTAGAAAGGCAGCCATAAGATCTTTGTACAACATGAAAGCAATAGAACACTCGAAACTGAAACTTGAATGTTTTTTTTTTATTTTTTATTTATTTTTTTATTTATTTAACAAAGTTGCTTTCCTTCCTCTGGTAGGTCTCCAGTCTCCTACGACAACCACATGGTCGGGGGGTCGATTCATACGTAGCAACCGTCCCGCAGCCAATGGCCCAATGGTCCATTAGCAAACTTAGCAATCTTATTACATACTAATATTATAAAGGCGAAAGTTTGTGCCTTTGTGAAGTTGTTTGGCCGAAGACAACGTCAAGACTGCATACATTATGCCTCCTATTCAAATCTCTCTCTGACCCACGGTCCCCAAGCTATCTATCCGAATTATTTTCACCACTTTACACCTCTGGACGCACTGCGCGGCACTCAAAACGACTGCAGCTTGCGACACCAGATCACTGTACTGTGGGCTACCATAAAACCTTTGCCGTCCAGGCCACTCGTTTATGGAACAGTCTTCCAATGGAATGTCGCGAGGTTTCCTCAGTAAATGTCTTTAGATCTAGAGTCTTTAATTACTTTCTTTCCCAGGAATAATTCGGTACGCTATATATTTTATTATTTATGTATATACACTTATGTATTTATTTGAGTAGTATATTTTACTATATTTATGTGTGTATGTATTTATGTTAATGTTACGATTTATTAATTGTATTTTTCTTTACTCTATTCTCTAGCACTACCTACTAAATTGTTGTCCACACTACCCAAAGGTTAGCAGGTAGAGAATGCTATCTAGCATTATGTTCGCCTATGTACCTACACCTTTTGTGCAATAATGTATATTCTATTCTATTCTAAGACTACTGAATGGATCGGGCTGAAATTTTGCACGCAAAGATCAGGGAAGAACATATTTATAGGCTACTTTTTATTCTAAGCTAGTTTACCTACAATAAAACTTTTTTTTTTTTTTTAGATAGATATTTATTTATTGTTTCAAGGTTGTTACAATTTGTTAATAACGTCTTAAATCCTAACATAGGTTTATCTAGACACTAGAGTTCTCTACGTAATACGTAGTAATAGTAACGTGTTGGGGTAGAGTACCCAGCCTATGCGTTTTTACAACATTCACGAGATGAGTTTAAGAATTTAAGAGGTTCGGTCAAGATCACAAGATTGGTACCGTAATGAGACAACATGATGACAATTCTCCAAATTTGTTTCATCTGCAGAACCACGGAAATAGAAATTGCAGAACTATTAAACCTGCTGACATTCAGTTGATTTTGTTGAGATTGCATTCGAAGATGTTTGCCGTAATATAAATCTTTATTCACAAAGAAAATTACAATTAATTAATAAGAATCAATTAGACCTAGTATTTACAATTGAAACAATTGACCTAACTGCAGACTGTTGCAAATAATCTACTGGTAGCTCAATTGATCCATAACAATACCAGTCAGAAGCGTCCCCAAGATGCTGGCTGCATTGCTGCGCTGTATGGCAATGCTGATGCGCTGCGCCAGATAGTCACCAGCTCTCGGGTCACGCGTCACTTCGACCAGACGCTAAAACAATTTTCAGGTTTTTAGAATAAATTAAATTTTATATCATTTAATTTTAATACAGCAGTACTGCTACGTAGACAATACACATTATATCGTATATCAAAATCAAAATCAAAAACTCTTTATTTCCATAAATACAATAAATGTAACACAATATAACACATTACATCCAACTACCTAAGCATGAAATTATTAAAACAACACATGGCGCTTGTTTATAACTTTTACCAAGTCAGGTTTTAGTTTTACAAAATTTTTTTAAAAGTTCGCATAAGACCGACAAATATAGAAAAACATGACCGGAAAATTCGGGAAAATACTTATGCTTTTCTTCCTGGGATGACTGGATGGAAACATCTATGTGATAGCTGTAAGTTTAAGTGTTGTTATTGTAACCGAAGGTATTACGGAACGAAGGCTAGGTACTAGGATCCAAAGGTACAGACAGACGGCAAGCCAAACTAACCGTGAACCATTTCGTACCACTCTTGCTACGGAATACGAGGGCGTAATTAGAGGCGGCCGACGTCCGTGCAGGCGCAGGTACTTTCGTTTTCGGCGCGATTTCACCGCCGACACAGATAGTATAGTACTATGCTCAGGCATGAGGTCATCGGGTAACGGTTGTTGCGGCCAGACGCCGGGGGCGGGCGGCAGCGGACATCACAGACGTCTTCAACATTTCGACTATAAAAAAAACGGATAAGAATCGAACTTAGGTTCTTTTTTCTGGCACCAATGAAAGTCGAGCGAGACGTCATTCAAGTCTTGTGTTTTCGCCTTTGTTAGTCTAGTGTTAGTCCTGCAGGCCTCTCAAAGGTTTTTGATAGCCGATTGGCTGCGATTGTCTTCTTGAGTTAGAGCGTCATTGGGGAGTTCCAGCGGTTCCCGGGGAAGTGGTCGCCAGGAGGGTTTTGCATCTGGCTGTCTTGCGTGCAGGGGAGCGCAGACATTACAACAAACAACAACTATGTGAATGTGACAATGTGATTCTAGACAAGCACATACTCGGCCGTATCGACATTTCTCAAAGAATTTGCAAGCTACCGTGAGCAATAAGGTGGCCACTATGTACAGAAGAACTGACAGCCATTGGGGTAAACGTGTTCTTAGATGGAGACTCGATAAACATAGTGTAGGATGACTGAAAGCCTAGTGACCAGGTGACCTGCGAAAACCTGCTATCTATGCATCATGCGGCAAACTAAAGACAGGGCGCTATGGAGCTCATCAGGGAAGACGTAGGTATTTTCAGCAGTGGACTAATAATAATAATGTCCTCCTAGCCGAATTTCGACGGCGGCCAGTCTCATCGGAGATTATCCAGACAAGTGTGCTACTGTGAATTTTTCTTTCTAGAAAAACCCCAATAACAACAATTAACCCGACCCGGAATTCGAACGCAGGACTTCATAATCAGCGGTGAAACCAGCTGACCGCTAGACTGATGTATTGTGGAAAATAATCGCCATTTCACAGAACTGTAAAAGGAACTGTTAAAAGTGTAGGAGTTTCTTCAATAACACTTGCAAGCACCGAGTTTATTTTATATCCAACAAGGGGGTTCAAGTCTCATTCAGAAATTTGTAATTCCATATCGCTAACGCCTATAGCTTAGACTACCTACCTTCATTCATTAGCCTCAAGTTCTATGTCAGTGGTGTGAGGTCAGTCCCCCCTCCCCCGCTGATGTGACCCCCCTCTTACGGGAGGGGGGTGAAGAGAGGGGTAACCGTCCGGGTTTTAGATCATCTGGGAGGAATGTGGGCGAACCGGTTGTTATGTAATCATCAGGGATTAGTGTGGCCTTGGGTTGGGAGGTGGGAATTGGTCATCGAATTGGTAGATTAGATAATTATGATGTTAAAGCATTGTATGTAGGCATAGGTTCTCGATACAGAACTAAGATGGCGCTTGGTCTCAGAAGACGTTAGATTCAAAATTGCAAAACGTCTGCCGCGCATGTAGCTTACCACGATACAAGCAGAAGGAAGTGTCCGTGGCATGGTAGTAGGTAATCAAACGGATGAACCGATTTTGATTTGGGTACTTAGGCAGGTACCTACTTCGATAGTTTTTGTTTGAAAAGTAACTTGATCGAAGTGTTCTACTCGTGTGTTGAATGTTGATAGGTATGTTAATGACAACTGGTGCAACCGTTCCATAAATATTATGATGGCATTATCTCTCTAGAGTAGTCTAGAGAAGAGATCCATACTAACATAGTTTCGTTACCTCCGAATACAGGTATTTCATACGTAAAAGAAGGTTCCTCCGAGCACGGATCATAGTATATTGTAATATGTCGTGTCAGGAGGTGGGCGAAGAGACTACGCCGCAGTTTTAACTTTTGTGGTCTCTTCGTTCAACATGTAAACTGTTATATCTGTGTACTTGTCCAAATAAACGATTTTGTATTTGTATTTTTTTTGTATATAATTAATGAAATAAACATATTGTGAGT
This sequence comes from Eupithecia subfuscata, assembly GCA_963564075.1. Classification (NCBI taxonomy): domain Eukaryota; kingdom Metazoa; phylum Arthropoda; class Insecta; order Lepidoptera; family Geometridae; genus Eupithecia; species Eupithecia subfuscata. The sequence goes on along the minus strand of OY751116.1, from coordinate 1,017,472 downwards.
ACCTACCTATTATAATTCTAAATTAAAATAAAAGTAACTCTGTCTGTCTGTTACCTTTTCACACCGAAACGGCTGAATCTGATTAGATGAAACAAACTTACCTACCACAGTACGTCTTCAGCACACTCTCTCTGTAGATGAAGGTTGTATCCAAACGAGTGTAAATCTCGGTAGCTCAGCCCGGAATGCGGTCGTAACGGACTGATGCCTGACGGAGTGGTACCGCAATTAGCCTTGCCAAGGTTACATCCTGAGTTGAGGCCACTGCTTCTATTCTGTGATCCTGATCTGTGATCAACACGTCATAGATACCGTTATGTTAGGACCTGCCGACGAGTAGGATTGAAGAAAATTAAGTTTATTGAGTTAGCGAGCAACTAGCAAGTTTTGTTTACAGAGCGTTTGTCTGCGAACTTCCAGGCATAGCGTTTGTTGTTAAAGTAGGTACCTAGTGAAAAATAACGTCGAATCGTCATCGAATCGGAAAATATTTGAAGTTCATTCTTTCTCTTCTGCTTGGCATATTGCTTTGGTTGAGCTTGGCTATGAATCTTTTAAGGCGTTTAGGAAATACTCAGAAGATTTTTTTTTTGTACTAGCTTTCGCCTGCAGCTTCGTGGGCAGCGTGGTGGGTTTGTTCCATATTCTGTTTTGGTTGAAGGCGGCTTTAGCTAAAGCCTCCTTTTTTATTATTTGGCTAAATTAAGCATTCCTAACGTGTAGAGTAGAATGTCCTACTGGGAGGTTGTAATTTAGGTATAAGACCGTTGACCAACTAGGTATATGTAAAACATTCTTTGGTAAAATTTGGAATCGTTTGGATGAAATTCGGTACCAGGATAGCTTTATCCTGGAATAACACATGAGCTACTTTTGATCTCGGAAAGTACAGTGCCCCCGTACGAAGATTAAATAATTCAAATATAACTACTAACATTAAATATAAGAGTTATTGCTGCTACTAACAAACTATGGATCAAAGTAGGTAATCTGAAAATAAAGAATTTGAATTTGAATAACCATAGACACCGCGGGTAACACCGCAGGCGCAGCTAGTTACACAATAAATTATTCTAATCCTCACTTTCCCGTTTTCCAGGTTTCATGCAGACCCTGGATTCGCAGGTGGAGTCCAAGGACTGCCCCGGCTCGTGCATGCACCCGCTGGCGGCGCTCATCTGCACCAACGTGCTGGAGGAGATCGAGTGCCCCAGCAACATGAAGTGCTGTGCCGACGACGTGCCTAGTAAGTGAACTATCACAAAAACAAGATCCGTCAAGTGCGATTGTAACTCGCGCGCCGAGGGTTTCGAACGTTAATCAAATATCCTCTCCCGTGGCAAGAGGCCATAATATGGCCTGTCAAATAAAATCGTTGTGTAGCAAGCGACCATATTATGGCCGATTTTCCGATTTTTTTTTTTGTTGTTTTTTGTTTCGTCGAATTTTTTATACAAATATTGTACTTACTAAAGGTACCGGTTAGAGACATCGCTATTTAATGAATATCTAGAAATAGGTACCAAACTACATTTTAGATGAATCGCTCTGCATACTTCGGAGATTAGGTAAATTTTTTGTTAACTGTTTTGAAATGTACAAACCAATACCTTTCATTTGATACCCCACATGACCCTGTAGTAGGTATCTTTTAAAATTTCGACACCACAATTTGTTCCTATAAAAAATCATTTTTCTTTTTTTTTTCTCAAAATCTGTACAGGCGCACGAAATGTATTATTATTTTAAATTTCAAATTGATAGCTGTGGTAGTTGCTGAGTTATTAAGGAGGGAAAAAAGGACAGACCAAGCGAGACCGTAAGGGTTTCGAAACCGATCACGAAACCCTAAAAACTATCAATGTAAATACCTAAATACTAAGAAGTGGATCTCCTTCTGAGCAGTGAACACGGATGTGCCGTGTGGTGCCGGCTTAGAATTTAGTAAGTAAGTAAAAGTAAAAAGTACACAAAATGACAAGTAAAGTTGGTACAAGCAAATATAAATTACAACCGTGACATCAAAAAAGGTCGTCGCTCAGCATGAAGCACAGTGACGATGGCGCTACTGTGCGCTGGTTTTATGCGACACCTAGAGGGCGCAGCAGCAGCAGCTGTGGCCAATTTAGACCACCCGAACTCTTCCCGCGGGTGTCGTAAGAGGCGACTGGGATATCCACCGGGGGCGGGCAGCAGCGCCTCCTGCAGAACAATTCTACCACCCAACTGCGATCCCAACCATCATGCCCAGCGTGGGAATTAGGGGCATTACCTCCCATGAGATAAAAGCCAATAAGGCGCTAATCAGGGGGAGGCCTGCGTCTAGCAGTGGACCAATATAGGCTGTTGAGGTTGACGTTGAGGAGAACACAAAAGACTTTGCTAAGAAAATGATTAAGAAATCAAATAATATCGCAAAAATTTTCGACTTCGACGGGACTTGAACCCGCATCCTTCCTTCAGTACAGGAATGTGCTAACCAACTACATCACGAGGTTAAGTGACGTAGGAGTCGAAAATCTCTGCGTCTTCCTACGGTCTCTAGCGCCGTTACTTCGACGGGTTCAAGTCCCGTCGAAGTCGAAAATTTTTGCGATATTATTTGATTTCTTAGAAATTACCCTTAGTGTTGGGTTACGCACTATAATAACAAAAAACGTAAGAAAATGATTGACTGATATACTTAATTCATAATTCATAATTCATTTATTGTTTGTGAATCAGGTAATGTTACAGTCAGTTCATGAGACTTATTTTAGATCGCTGGATTCTGCCACTTGGGCGTACAAACATTTCAATTTACATATTTGTGATCGTTGGAACCAACAATCTAAGTTAGTTCTTTTATTAAGAAGCATGCATTAATATTACAATTTGAAACAATATTTATTTTTAGCAAACTTAAATATCAATGTCACATTATGAATTTAAATTTCAATTAATACAATAAAAAAAGGTAAGTACTACATGAATATGTCAAAGAATTTTAACTTAGTCAAATAAATAAACAATGTCAATATTTCGAAAACGACTCCTGCGAAGCCGCGGACAGGACCTATTTAGTCATGAAAGTCTCACCACCACCAGTCTCTTAAAGGTCAAGTGTCAAACGAAAAGGACAAGTGAGAATAATCTGAAAAATTATGAGTGCAGTGCACCTGCTGTACCATTTCTGTATTTTTGAGAATCGATCTTTTTGACAATCTGTCCTTATGAGAAGAAACCAAACAATCTTGGTAGGTTCTTTTCCACCAGAGATGTAGGTAGGTACCTGCTACGTAGCAATGTCTCTGGTACACTAATATGTGCTCCAAGCGTTTGGTTAAGCTGAAGTTGAAATTTATCTACCTAATCGGAAGTCGGAACCAGTCTTCAACACAGATTCTCTAATAATGAAAATAAAATAAAATCTAGTAGAAGCCGTACGTATATGAATCAACTGTAGATATAGCTATTTTCTCTTTCAGGCAACTCAACAGAGCCGACCCGCCGGCCGTACACCACCACACCCTCCGAGGAGGAAGAGGAGGAAGAGGAAGAAGAGGAAGAGGAGGAGCCATCCACTCGCCCGCCGCCTGCCAGCGACAAAAACACTGGTAATTATTAGGTACATATTTTAGATGTAGTTTTGGAGCAAGCGGCTTTGTTATCAAACTTATGGGATTTATGCATCATGGGTTTGAAACCACGCGGCACGAATTTACCATGTCTAAGCCATCTTACCCTGATACAAACTGACCACACGGATAATATGAAAGTGTAAAAAGTAACAAATTACCTATATAAACATGTGTATCCATTATTTAAATAAATAACATATTTAAAATCAATTCAACAATCAGAGCTTAATGCTTATGTTCTGATTATTACCGAACTGGGTCTGAATTTTTTTTTATATTTGTCAGACCTAGTTATTAAAATAACATAAAATAAAAATTACAAAACTATATATAAAAATTAGTATGTATAATATTATAAAAAGTACCCAGTAGAAGTTAATGACTTAATTAAACAATTTCGTTCAATAACCATTTTGCCCAGCAGCACAGTCATTGCTTTAAACAATAATTATTATGTTACATCGGTGAAATGTTTTCTTCCAGGCAACATAGCGTGTCCAGGCGTGTGCGTAGAAGCCCACCTAACCCGCTACTGCTCCGCATACCTAACCTCCAAATCTCTCTGCGTCGCCGGTCGACAGTGTTGCGTGTCGAGGGACTACGGGGATAGGGATAGACCAGCGGACCTGGTGGTGCCGAGCGAGAACAAACCAATGAAGAAGAAGACAGCTACGGTACGTATACGTGGTGTCTCGTATTTTAGGGGTTCCGTACCTCAAAAGGAAAAAAGGAATCCTTAAAGAATCATTTTGCTGTCCGTCTGTCAAACCCCCTTTTCTCGGGAACACGTGGAGGTATCGGGTTGAAATTAACATCAAATACTCAAGTCCACAACCTCTTGGAGCGCCGTGATATAAATAAAACTTCTAAGTCAGCACAATCAAAAGTTACAGCGTTTACGTCCGAATATTTTAAAATTTCTAAAGGAATCACATGCAAATAAAACCTATTATACCTAGGTACCTATTTTACGGGTATCTTCCCATAAACCTAGAATCATGAAATTTGGCAAGAAGCAAGGTATTACCTATAGCACAAGTAAGTATCTATAGTGAAAAATCCGAAAACCGTAAGCGGTTCAGTTCAGATAAGCGTTAAAATAAAAAATATTGAAAATTGAAATTGAAAATTGTTTATTTGTATATAAATATTTTACTCTACATGCTAAACAGTTGGTAGGACATCCTTTTAAGTATGTAAATATACTTGTGCCAGTATGTCCTGCTCCTCCATTATAGTTAGAGATAATTGAAATTGCATTATTATTTATATAAATAACACTTTCTACAATTACCTAGTCTCTTGTGTGTAGTCCTCCTGAAAGTGACATCTTGTATCTAACAAGAGGTCACTTTGTCACTTCCGAGCTTGTGAGCTCATTAAAGGTGTAGAATATCTGCTCAGCGTTTTAGTTAGGATTTGAACGCTCAACACGTTCAACTTGGAGCCTCCCTGATCGTTTGAGGCAATCGGTTGTATAGGTACCTACCGTTGGTTTCCATGACATGTGTTAGCTTTCCAGACTTCGCCACTAGCGGTAGTGGAGAGTCCGAATAGTCCTGCTGGATATGCCTCTCCTAACAAGGGGAGTTTTGCCTTAACCACCGCGCTTGGCATGCGGGTTGGTGATCGCAGTGGAGGTGTTAAAAATACTCAGAATGAAGCTGCCCTTCTTCTAGTTATGTAGGTTCCCTTAGAGCGCGTTAGTGGCGAATTGTCAACGCCGCTGCTTCGAGGCTGAACACACAAAAGTGGCGATCACAAAATCCCTGTCATCGCCGCAGTGACACGAAAGCCACCAAATAGAAATAGGGCGCGTTCCCATTACGTCGTAACGATAATTTATCGTTGGAAAATCTATCGTCACGACAAAAAAGTTTCGAGATCGACAGGGATTTGATTGCTCTTAACTTTTCTCACCTCGCGCGCCGAGGGTTTCGAACGTTTGTCAAATATACAAATATGAAGATTATATGTATCTACTAAAATATTTAATTCTTTAATATTTAAATATGAAAACTACAGAAATTTCCAAAACTGTTTTAAAATGTACAAACCGATACCTTTTATTTGACCCCATTCGGTGAGGTAGCCCCACCTTTTGAAAATTATTCCTACCAACACGGTTAAACGTGCCATCTGCAAAAGAGGATTACACTTTGAAAATGTTAAACAATCTGTCAACAGACAACCACCACCGCAAAGCCCCGGCCCGGCCGCAAGTGTCGCGGGGACTGCGTCGGAGGGCTGTTCTCTCTGCTCTGCGACCACATCGACGAAGACGCGGTCTGTCCCGACGAAGGCACCTGCTGCCTCACGGAGCCCAAGGCGGAGACCACCACGCAGTACACGAAGCAGCATTACACCACCAGGCGGCCGAGGCCGACCACTACTCATAGACCTACGACCACCAGACCATCGGTTAGTATTTACAATCATCCATTTATAATATTAGTTCCAGGTATTTTCTCGGTATAGCTATTAAAAATATATCTATGTAATGTATGAGTCATCTAGTAGGTACCCATCATAACACAAGCTCTGCTTAGCTCGGTGCTAGATGATCTGGTTGATTCATCATCATCAACATGAATGAGCCTATAATAGTCCACAGCTGGACATAGTAGGCCTCCCCTAATGAGCGCAAGCATACCTATGCTGCGTGAATTGTCCAGCATTAACTAATATTTATTTATTGAATTATTTATGGTACTAACCTTCGTACTACCAACTATAACACGTTGCTATAAGCCGTTTTCGAGTACGGTTAAGTGCACGCTAGCTTGATCGTTATGCTGGCGTACATACTAATAATGGTCATTGTTTCTTAAACCAAAGAGACACTATTGATTGAATTTTTGCACTTTAATAGGCATAACAACAAACGAGAATTCGATTATATGTACGCTCCCATCACGGACACACTCTTTTTTTGTCAAAATTCAGACCACCTGCCCGATGATGGTGAATTAACATTATTTTAAATCTACTAGTCGGGTCGTCGCCTGAAAATGGCATAGATGAACAGAGTCCTCGATCTGAACAGCTACTTTTATTTCCCAAAAACGCGTACGATGTCGCGGGCTGAAGTAAGATGTGAAAGAAGCTGCTACTTCAGATTAGGTTACTTCGCTTCTACTATTTGAATTCTGTTTTCTCGGGGAATCACCTTAATTTTTCCAAGTGCATTGTAGGTAAATGTGTGGTAATGGTGTGATGTATCTAAATAAAAAGCTATTTGTTCTGTTTGCAGCCCCCGCTTCCCCGCTGCCGAGGCTACTGCATGCTGAGCATCATGGCTGCGTTCTGCAAGCCGCCAGCCGTGCTCAACTACCACACTGCTTGTAACAAGGACTCTACTATCTGCTGTGACAGCTCCAGGTAAGTCATAGGCCAGTATTATTAGAGCTATCGATCTATGCTTGAGTAACGCTTTTCTATTGCATAAGATAAACGTCACTCTCAACGCGCCACAGAGGTCGTCATAACAGATCACATTTTGTGAGTAAAGTCTTTTCATTCATGCTAAGCTCTTGAGCGACCGCTAATTGTCACTTAGATTATAATTATTTGATTTTTAATTGTTTCTTAGTTTTATGTGTGATAACTACGCCAGTCTGGCACAGATGTTACTCTTAAGAAAGCCACTTTCGCTGTGACAAATGAGTCCCAGTTAGCACTAAATGCGGCTCACGAAAGAAATACCTACTCTACAAAGTTTGAACAGAGCCCGTACTCTTAAAAACGAAATCGAAGTTTCTGATGCCGTTTTGTGCAAACGCTTATCTTAAACAAGCGACATAAACTTGGTTTTGCACGACAGCGAAACTTCGATTTTTCCTTTTCCAAGTAGGTTTGGAATGCGAGCGGGCTTTCCATACGCAATACAATAAGTATGTGCATAAATAATAGCTACCTACGTAATACGTAAGTAAATACGCTGCGCAATCCATTCCAAAAATCAATAACTTAGGCTTACAAAACAAGCGCACAGACAAGTCAAATTGGTAACTAAATTATTATCAAGTATGAAATAATAAAATGTTAATTATCTTCCCTTATTTTTTTTGTCCACAAGTGGAAAATGTGCGCGATGCACCATCACTCACGTACGACATACACTTACAGCCGTCGATCAAAACTGTTAGGTAGGTAGGTACTCTTTAGACCAGTCTTCCGAAGCACTTCTACCACATCATTTGTTGCAGAGCCTTCCGCACCACCACCACAACGACCACCACTACAACCCCAGCGCCCGTGGACCCGCGGCCAGAGTGTCCCGGCTCCTGCATCATGCCTCTTCTATCAACATTTACTTGCTTCCGTGAGTCATCTCTACCACAGTAACCAACCACACAAGGAACCGAGCACTCTAAATTATTTACCATGTGTCTTGCTGTCTTGCAGGGCAAATGCCTCCAAATCCCGCCAGTATTCCCTTCGATGTTCCACGGTCCCTGCTATGATTGGACTATAATTTTTGACGCGTCGAACCCTAATGCGTTGGGGCCTAGTTTTTTGTTTACTGGCCCAAGTTATTATTAAGGTCACTTGGCATTCGCAGACGTGCTTGCCCCACTTTAGTCTGCAGGTTCTTAAGTAGTCCATTATTATTTGGCTTATAGGGCCCATTATTATCTTAAACCCGACTACACCCGCTGCCGGATATTATAGGTTTGACCTCCGGTCCTGCGTCAGTCTCATTTTGGGTTTCCAGGTTCGCCCAGCGACAAAATAGTCTTCTCCTATCGCCGCGCTGGACGCCCGATTTAAAAGCCAAGCCAGGAGCTTTATCTAATTTCCAAACTCTTTCACAGACAACGCAGAAATAACAGACGTTTTCAAATGCAAAAAGGCCGGCACGCAATGCTGCGCGCCCAAGTCCAAGGTCCAGGAGGTGACGGGTCCGCGCGAGCCGCCGCCGCCGCCGCCGCCGCCAGCACAGGACAAACATTACACCCCGCTCACGCAATATAACACTCCGTATACTACTGCGTTACTGCCGCATACTACACCAGTTTGTAAGTATTGTTCCTCCAACCAATCAAAAATGACTGAAAAATCGTTACACTTGTTTTTCAAGGAATCTTTTGGAATCCCTTACTACGATTTCCAAGTATGGTAGAACACAGCATGTCTTCCAAAGGACGGATCTAAAAGTACAAAAACTGTACTCAGCAACAGTTTTTCATAGAATCTAGTTTCTTAAACTCCGAAACCTCCCAGCTGGACTTCGTGAGAATATCCTTAAAAATGCACTATTTGTTCGTGAAGATTATTTGTTTGTTGCACTTCCAGTGCCCTACGAGCCAGACTATGGGTCCTACGGAGCCAACTACTCGACGAAGCCCCCTGAGAAGTACAACAGATACGTCTGTGGTGTCAAAGGTAAGTTATATTTCACCAGTGAAAAAGAGAACCCCTTTGGCACAGACTAGAGATCAATGTATTTCACACTATTGATTTAGGTACTTACGCGAATCGGATTCGCCACATGTCTCTATGTCATTGGCTACTGCTATCCATTGTTTAGTGTGCACACTTCTTCATTACTTAGTCATTTTTGAACGGTTGTACTGTACCACAACAGGATGCTGTTTGAATGCGAGTTTTGAGGAGTATAAATTCATTCATTACCTCTGGTAAAGAGGTTTGAAACAATACCCCAAGGATTCCTTTCCAGCGCCACATTTCAAGACTACCTGCTCGATTTCTTCAACCTGACGACGTTCTTATCGTAACCCTTTGTTTTTAGGCAGTGCAGGGCGCTCCGCCCGCGTGATGGGCGGCGAAGACGGCGGCCGCGGAGAGTGGTGCTGGCAGGTCGCGCTCATCAACCAGAACAACCAGTACCTCTGCGGGGCTGCGCTCATTGGCACCCAGTGGGTGCTTACCGCCGCGCATTGCGTTACCAAGTAAGATAGCTAAAAGATTAGGTATCACTAAGAATTGTTTGTAGAAATTGTAATTGTGTGATTGATGTCATTTAAACGTGAACTGGAACATTTCTTGTCAAAATAATTGGCAGCAATCTTCACTACAGCAATCCTTACAGAAGCGGCGCCGGAGTAATGTTTTGATGGTTACAGATTTTAAGAATTTGTTGTGACATCTCGTATGTATAGAATGAAAAAACTAGGTCCCAGTATTAACCCTTGTGCGACTCCACGATGTGTGTAAGGAACTAATTATCTAGCTCTATGTGCGTGATGTAAGATAGCCCTGTCATAATCATAATAGAATGCAATGAGGATCCGTGACGTTTTTAGTTGAGAATGCAGATTTATACAGCTAAGAAATCCATAACACACAGCGCAAAAATTTTTGTTCTACGACTAAAATTGACGAAGTTATGACCAAATAACTAGCGAAGTTCACTGAGTGACCGCCGCGGGTGCGTGTGACGTCACTGGTCACCCATCTTATAACAAAAAATAATTTTTAAAAATCCATTCGATGGGTCTCTCAAAAACGAGTCTATTTGGTTAACGGACGGCGACAGACCCAATGACGTCACACGCAACCGCGGCGGTCACTCGGTGAACTTCGTTAGTAATTTAGTCATAACTTCGTACGTAATGGTCCGATTTGGATAATTTAAAAAGATATATCATTCTTATGTCTTATAGAATAACGTGGATAGATACTAGTACTATTGAAATTACTATAACGTTACGGATCCTCATTGTAGAAATAGTTGATCTTTATGGTTTATGGATTGTCCAGAACTATTTATTTATTATTGATTTATTATAATAATAAATAATAAATAATGCTGGACAATTCACACAGCATTATCTAGCCCCAAGGTAAGCAGAGCTTGTGTTATGGGTACTAGATAACTGATATAAGTACATAATAATATACGAGTACATAGATAGATATTTTTTATTATATTTAGAAAACGACCAGAACACCCTTAAAAAATATCTGCAGATCGTACAAATATTTGTCCCGAGGCGGGAATCGAACCCGCAACCTCCTGCGTCGCAGGCGAACCTTCGCCTACCGCGCCACAGAGGTCGTCATTATAGACTCCCTCATTATTTTTACAGTATTCCAAACCGTTGCTTTTTGTTTCAGCATGGTCCGGATGCAAGAGATCACTTACGTCAGAGTGGGCGACCACGACCTAACTCGCAAATACGGATCTCCAGGCGCCCAAACCCTCAAAGTATATTTTTGTCTCGAAAAATACAACCATTAATATTTTAATCAAGTTTTCAGCAGTTAATGTATAAATGCTTCTGGTTCCAGGTCCTCACCACCTACATCCACCATAATCACAACAGCCAGACCCTGGACAACGACATAGCGCTCCTCAAGCTGGGGGGTAAGGTGGAGCTCAAGGAGGGGGTGTGCCTCGTCTGTCTGCCCGCGAGAGACGTCAGCCACGCGCCTGGGAAACGGTGCACTGTGACGGGATACGGCTATATGGGAGAAAGTAAGTTATCCACTTAGTTTTAAGATAAGAACTTCTTAATTGTAATTATTTTGTTTTAGCTGTTTGATTCCCTAAAACAAAACAGAACAACTGCGTTGACTTCCCAATAAAAACGAATTCTTCCTGTTTTGTATAATTTGTGGTCAATTGTGGTGTCTGTCGCTAATAAATAAATAAATAAATAAAAACCAGCTAATCAAAAGTTTCAAGCCGTGGACCTGCTCCCATGAAAAAATCACGCGTTATTCTTTTGCAATTCTGCTGCACTGATTCAGATGTTTATTATTTATTTCCAAAAAATCATTCTGAACGTACGTCAGAGTTAGTGTAACAGAATTGCGGAAAAATATCGCGTGATTTTTCCACAGTGCGGGTTCACCGTCATCAGCCTATCTAGTCCGCTGCTAAATTAGGCCTCCCCTAATGAGCGCCATAGCGCCCTGTCTTTTTCCTGTGGGCTCGCCCTTGGACACCGTCGTCTTGGTCCAGTATCCGCATCCCTGGCGTTCAAGTCTCGTCAGAAGCGAAACTTTAAAGAGCGTTTTCATTGTCATTTCTCTTGCACCCTCAGACCACTACTATTAAACCCAACGAGCACTGTAATCTGTAAAATTGTCTTTATTACAGCCGGACCTATCCCCCTGCGAGTCCGCGAGGCGGAGCTCCCCATCGTGAGCGACGCGGAATGCATCCGGAAAGTAAACGCGGTGACGGAGAAGATATTCATTCTACCAGCTAGCTCCTTCTGCGCTGGAGGGGAAGAGGGGAATGACGCTTGCCAGGTGAATATCATTGTGCCTATGGACATCTATCTAAGGACTTCAGCTGGGGTTATTCTACTCTAATTGGATTGGAATCAGGTTTCCGAGTTTCCGGTTGGAATCAGGACGTCACAAAATCTGACACGGATTCGGGCGAAATTCAAATATTTTATGATTTTAATTGAGAAAACTGGCAGAAAACCAGTTTCCCGCAAATCGTAACTATTTTCTAAGAGCACACCGAAACCTGATTTTGATCGAATTAGGACACCCCTACGGGATGGGAATTCTAACTTGTTTACTTTCCGTGTCGTAAACGAAATTTCTCTTTATATAGTAGATAAAACTTGCGGCGCACGTACTGTGTGACACGCAACGTGCAACGGTTTGACAGAAAAATACTAAGTTCTGAGGGGTGAGTCTATTTGACGTTAGTGACGAGACGTGATCGTGATGTTTCCTTTTTCCATTCAATTAGGTACAGCGCCTCATCGTGCGGACGGGAACTCCGCAAATCCCATACTAAAAGTAGACGTCACGTTGTTACTATGACGTCTTGATACTTCAAATAGAATTACCCCTCAGATTATCCTCCCCCCTACTTTTGAGCGAACACGTTGGCGCGGCGGGCGAAGGTTCGCCTGCGACGCAGAAGAGAGTGGGTTCGAGATCCGTCTCGGGACAAATATTTGCACAATCTGCAGATATATTGAACACAAGCTCTACTGGGGTCAGATGATGCAGTGTGGATTCTCCAGCAATATTTTTTTATTTATTTTCTTCTAAATATTATTTATTTGTCAGGGCGACGGAGGCGGCCCCCTCGTCTGCCAAGACGACGGTTTCTACGAACTGGTGGGGCTGGTGTCCTGGGGCTTCGGCTGCGGCCGGCAGGACGTGCCCGGGGTCTACGCCAAGGTCTCCGCCTTCATCGGCTGGATCAATCAGATCATCTCCGTCAATAACCTATAGCCGGTGTAGCGAACTAGCGACCATGGAGCTTTTCGAAAAATCTAGAAATTGTCTTCTTAAAAGTCTGGAAGCCTGCTAGTTCTCAGGCGAAGTAAAACATTTTCATTGAAAGTTAGTAAATTCAATTTAGTTTAGTATATTTTAACGATTGGTGACGAGCGTAAGTTTGATGTCCAGATAGTTTTGATTTTCCTTTCACATGCTCACAACTATAAGACACACTGCTAAAGCTTGTACTTTACATACTATTTTGTATGGTAGAGAGCAAGGTTTTAAGAAATGCACCAATGAAATCTAGGCTCTAAGTTATGGTCGCTAGAACTTAATTCTGGGTTTAGGATATCGCTCAAAAACGCCATTTGGCGAAAGTCACTGATATAATGTTACTGTCATATATTTAGACCGTTCCTTACTTCTACTTTTTTAAAAGCATTTTTATCAAATTATCATAAAATATAGTATTTTCTAAAGGTCTGTCGACACGTTTCAGAAGCTATAACAGACTGTCTTATCTAATTATATTGTCAATGTAAATAAATACGTGTAGTTAGGATTAATTTATTTTTAGCTATAATTTATCATGTTGGCATTTAAACGTTCCCTCCCACCATTTTGTTTCTACTTTATCCTATTTATTCCTATTTTTACTAAATTATTTATTGAAATAAAGTACATTTATAAGTAGGCGAAAATCAGTCTTAGATTCAGGCATTTAAGGGGGATTATAATATCTATGTATTTTAGTTTTAGTATGAAAAACCAAACGATAACTATTATTTATACATACACATTTAGTTAGGTTATTTATATAGAGTGAAAAGGCTATGGTATTCAAATACATTGTGTATTTTCTTCGAAGCCATAAGTTGTCAAATGAAAAATAATTAAGTATTTTTATATTTATGGGATGTAAATAGACAGGATGTAGTTTGGATTAACTTTGACATAAGGTGTACCAGAGGTAGTTCATATTTTTGCCCTACTGTGAAGAAAGGGTAATTGTTAAGTATTCCAAAAGGGACTGCTGACTTTAGTTTTAAGTTAGTCTAAACCATACATAAGCTATAACGTGTAAATGTAAGTACTACGTCGGTTTGCTAATAAAATACTGTAAAGAAAATATTTTGTTTTGATTCCCTGCCTTTGACTGTGGAATAATTTAATTTTTATAGAAATTCCGTGATAAAAATACAGTTTTGATTACGTTCATATTTTTATTAGAATGTACTTCACTTACCAATGGCATACAAGAAACCTAGACTACATAAGTATTACCTTATTTTCTAAGCTAAAAGCAAACAAAACTCATAAACTTACCCAAATGACTGATAGTCCTTACATACTAAGTTAATCTAACAGTTTTGACTTACACGCGAACATTATACAGGATGATTTTGAGGTTCTAAGAGGATTCTAAAACCTAAACCGAAACTGTTACGTACCGGGAAATTATAAAAACATGGGCCTTAATTCCACTGCTCCACCATAACGATGGTATCGCCTCAGACACATTTTGGCATTTAACCCTTGGGGACGCGTGACAGAAGGGTCAAGGTTGAAACCATTCTATCAATCTCTCCGCGCAAATAGCAACGGACGCAGTATCTAGAAGAGTTTATTAATTTCATCTATGGACGATACTATTGTCATAGTAAAGCGATTAGTTGACGATGCTGCGTGGATTGTCTAGCATCATCTAATATTATGTTCGTATGTATTATTTAGAAGAATGAGGATCCGTAACGTTTTTTGTTGAGACTGCGGATTTATAGAGCTAAGAAATCCTTACACAGTGCAAAAAATTTTGTTCTACGACAAAAATTGACGAAGTTATGGCCAAATTACTAGCGAAGTTCGCCGAGTGACCGCCACGGTCCCTGTGACGTCACTCCCTCGGTCGCCGCCAGTTAGCCGTTTGTTTGGTTATTTGTGACTTTGAAACAAATTAAGTGTCCGATTTCTGTGTAATTCACCGTTTTAACCATCGAAACGTGAAGTAAGAGTGCCGGCTGGGCTCCGCTCGGTTCGCTCGGCCGAGTCAGTCACACGCACCCGCGTAATTTGATTTTCCCAGCAGTATCGGCGTCATGTTTATAACTTAATATCTTCGTCAGTAATGGTCCGATTTGGATAATTCAATAAGATATATTATTTATATGTCATAAAGAATAACGTGGATATTAGTTCTATTTATATTGCTATAACTTTAGTGATCCTCATTCAGCCCCGAGTATTCGGCAGATAAAACACGAGAATACCTAACATAACACTAATACGAATATAATAAATTGATAGAATAGATACATTGAGCGAAAACATTTTTTCAAGTACTAAACTCGCGAAACTTATCTACAAATTATTGTTACGGTCAGTTAAAGTAACTTTTAGTATACATACAATTTTACATTATAATATATAATTTTAAGTATAATAATCCCAAAATTTTACGAAAATATTCGGTAAAATAAAATCTGTCACAAAAGTATAATTAATAGTGGTCTTAATTTTTTTTAATCTTTACACGTATAGACACTACTAGATTAAGGAGTATCGAGGTATAAAAACCACTAAGTATTTCATTTTAAGGCGAGGATTCCCGAGATGCGATGATTGCGAGTACTGAGACGGTGGTGCAAGACGGTGCGCAGGCAGCCGAGCACGATTTTGTAGGTATTTAGGTGTTTTGAAAAATATTTGTATGGCATTTAAAAATATTTTCTAGTGATGCACTGCGTAATAACGTTTGCAATGCTTTGGTATACATTTTATTCATTTTTCTATTCACACTGATCATTTAAAGTTTCATTTAGGGTTAACTTTGTAATTACTAGAAAATATCCTCAGCTATAATAATGTATGAATTTCAAAATTATAGGCCTTATAGTTATTGAGGTACGGACGTTTAAAAATCCCGAAATCCGGGAATCCTCGCCTTAAGCCTATTAATTTGAGCATTTTTCTACGAATTGCACAAAAAGTAACTCTAGACTTAATTATATTTTACTTTAAAACTAATAGTAATTTAAAAAAAATGCTTGCCGCAATACACACAATTACAATTACTATTATTTGTTATCTTATCAGTTACCTAGTACCCTTAACACTAATTCTGCTTACTATAGGCATAAAATATATAATAATACTAAGTTTACAATGAACACTCTTCGCCTCCCACCTGATCGGACTTCCTCACCCCGCCGCGTCCTAGCGAGTTCGTTTTGCGTCCAAATGCAAGGGATGTACCGCGCACGCACAGGTCGCAGATTGTGTTTTGTTTGCTTGATAATGGACATACGAAATTTCTTCTGTTTTAAGGTTTTATTTCACCCTTTGTGAGAGGTAAATGAAAAATAAATAGAGTTATTAGGCAACTGTCTCACTCGCACGATATATTCATGAAGTGACCCTAGACCTCACACACACAGTTGCACGTGTATGTGCCGAGACGCAACTTTTGTATGGAGAAACGGCAGTGTCCGGGGTGTATCTAGCCCCTCGATGATGCTGTGTGAATTGTCCAGCATTAATTATTTATTTATTTATCCGCATCTTTAATAGTTCTTAACCTGGAATAACTAATAGGCCACTTTTAACCCCGAAAAAAGAAGTTGCTCACATAATTACATCTTAAATGTCATGCTTTTATTGAATTCTTATCCTAAAAGATTCATTATAAACTAAATAAACATTGTACTTAAATTTGATCAGTTAGAATAATGTTAATATCACACTTGATATTATTTACTTCAGGTACCCTAGTGATACCACAATAACTTATATATCTAACATATGGTTATTTGTTTTTCTTATGCACTGCATAAAAAATCCTTCGAAAACCTTCACTTAGATAGTCTTTTTGCAGAAGTTGGCCTTCGAAAAGCGTCGTTAACGCATTTACGAGAGAGATTATCGGCGTCTTGGGCCATGAAAATGTTAGTTTAGTTTAAGGTATGTTAGAAAATTCTAATTACTTCGAGTAATTGCAACTTCCGCAGTCTTAGATCAAAATCTGATTGAACAAATTGGTCTCCAAGAACATCAGTATCTCTGTGATCCTAGACTGCTAGAGCAATTTGATTATGTTTTGCACATTTACAACTTGTTACTCAATAAATAGGAAAAATAAAATCCATCTACATTATACTCTATCATCATAAGATGTATCTGCTTGCAAACCTCATTGAAAGTTGCAAATGTCAAAATAACTATTAGGAAATCACACTGTACACTGTACTCTTAAGAATCTTGGGAAGATGGAAAAAATATATTGTACTCATATCGAAGGTAAATCGAAGGCGAAATATTGTTTCTCGGTGGGTAGCAGTTTTACCAAAGTGTCAGCCGATAAAAGTTGAACTAAATCTATAATAGTCTAAAACATACTAACTGTACACATCAAGCTCAATACTAAATTATTATGAGAAACTTTTGCCAGCATTCGATGTCCAACGAGATGACGCGACACATCAAGACGTCACTTCTTCCGAGACAGATCTATGTCTAACCAGATTTAAGTCAGTACCATTAAGTCATCCAACCTGAGCCCTAATTCCACTAAATTATTCGCTCCAGCATAACAATGGTATAGTCGCAGAATGACGCTTTTTGGCATTTTACATGAAATAAACTAGACGGGGGGGGGGGACGTGTGTCAAGTGTCAAGGTTGAAACCATTCTAAAGGGGTTTCAAGATTTTGGCCCTAAAATCGGCTTCCACATTGTTTCTTTGGGGCTCCGTACCTCAAAAGGAAAAAAGGAACCCTTGTAGGATCACTTTGTTGTCCGTCTTTCTGTCTGTCTGTCTGTTCGTCTGTCAACCCCCTTTTCTCAGGAACGCGTGCAGGTATCGAGTTGAAATTGACATCAAATACTCAAGTCCGTAATCTCTTGGAGCCGTGACATAAATAAAACTTATAAGTCAACGCATTTAAGGTCACAGCCGTTTATGTCCGAATATTTTGAAATTTCCAAGGGAATCGCATGCGCCCAAATCCTATAGGGTTACTTCCTGTATACAGAACCCTTGGCGCGCGAGTTAGACTCGCACTTGACGTTTTATTTTTTCGAAATCACCGCGCACAATAAAAGTTATAGATTCGGATAGAGGACACATATACAAATAAAACATTCCCTGATCATAATGTTCTAAAGCGTCAGGTTTCTGAGATATTCTCAGATGATACCATACTAAAATCGTCGAACCCCTCTAATAGGGAGTTTTTCAAAATTTTCCGCATATTATTATTGTAACCACTCCTCATATTCTATGAATATGAAATTTCCATGAACAGGTCACTACCAAACCAGACACGTAAATGCCAATAACAAAGAAGTCAAGTAAATCTCTACGTGCAAATAGCACCGCCCGCACTATCTATAGTTTCTTTCATCTATGGACGATTCAGCGACGATACCATTGCCATAGTAAAGCGATTGGCCAGTAGAGTATGGCCCGTGTTCCAGCAGTAAAAATTTCACTACCCTCACAAAATGTTGCAACATCAGTATAGAAAGTAAAGTGTAACCTATTCGGTGTCCATGGTAAGGCCGCTCTGCGCCATGTACATATCGAGCTCCTTGTCGAGCGAAGCCGGGGTGCTCGCCATGTATTCCTCGAGCTCTTTGTCCAGCTGTTCTTTAGTCTTCAGACCTGGCATGCTGTTCTGAGGTGCACCTGAAAAACATACATGAGTAATAATTTTATTTAATAAATAGATACAAAATATGTATGTATTTACAAATGAAACAATAGAGCTAACTGCAGACTGTTGCAAACAATCTACAGGTAGCTCAACTGATCCAATAGCAGTCGTCGCGTCCCCGGTAAGCTGGCTGCATTGCCACGCTGTATGGCAATGCTGATGCGCTGCGCCAGATACTCACCAGCTCTCGGGTCATCGCGTTATAAAATTTGATAATTATTATGGTAGCACGATTTGGAGAAATATTAATACAACATTACGTAATTAGGTTGTTCGTGTTCAAGGCATCATTTCCTCTAGTAAATACCGAGACTGTAAAGGTTGTCGCAGATCTGGCTCGCATCACAAACATGTGTATTATGGACTTTAACCCCTCAGGCCCCAAGCGGTAGCCGGCCACCGCGCCTTACGTCACAGCACCGTTCACTCAAACCCCAAGCGGTAGCCGGCTACCGCTCTCCTGCATTTGATTACGGACCTTATTTTACATGTATTGTTTAGAGGATACTTTCCTATAAAGAAGTTCTTCATACTGAACGAAAAATATTTTATTATCTGTTAATTTTTTTTTTGGCAGTCGAATTGAGATTTTCGACGCCATTGTGTCTAAGGCGCACGGCCTGTCATTCATTTCTGACATTTTGGTCCCAAGATGGAAGGGTTAACTGTTTATTTTTAGATGTAAGTATTTTGTATTGACAGCATCGCATCGCATACCGGCGCACGCGCCACTCGCTTGAAGCTTGCGGTAAGCCATTAAGTCACTACAATGTTACTAAAGACTAGCTTCTGCCCGCGGCTTCGCACGCGTATTTTCGGTATAATAAGTAACCTATTGTTTAAGTTAAGCTACGTTCTAAGTATTATGCCAAATATCATCTTGTTCTGTTCAGTAGTTTTGAAGATCCTAGTTGACAACAATTTCACATTTCACCAACTTTCGTATTTATAATATTAGTTGAATGACAAGTTTACGCGCTTATGTGAATGCTGATCGCTGTGCCGTGCGGTAGCGAATACACATGCCTGAGAATACATATGCCTGAGAATACACATGCCTGAGAATACACATGCCTGAGAATACACATGCCTGAGAATACACATGCCTGAGAATACACATGCCTGAGAATATAGATACGATAGATACACATTTATTATGACACATCTATCTATCTATGGTGAAAGGAAACAGCACCTTGCATACTAGTAAATGGCATCTCGAAGTAACCGACGCACAGTTAATACATAGCCAAGTGACACTTGCATGCGATTAGCATTCTTGCATGCTTGTATTTGCAAGACGTAAGCACATGACTGTAGCTGGCACATTTGAATTCTAGTTGTGTCAGTTTCACGCCTTCTTGAAATGGAAAACATTCCAAGTGAATTAAATTAAATGTGTACATGGCTAAATTAATGAAAGAAAACAGACGTGCACCAACGCAACGGCGCCAACTCGTTCAATACTGACATGTCAGCTGTCGCATGCGCTCACACGTGCCGGTTTCGCAGCCCCCCGCGGCCCCTCCCTCATATTGCATGCCAGTTAATCATATTGCCTGCAGTCTACTTGCAAGCCAGTCCAGGCAGAACAGGCAAGCCAGTTATGCTACGGCCATATTACAAGGTGAAGATTCGTCTTCCGTTGACGTGATGAAACTTCGTGTTCGATCTACGATTAAGTGTTTGGCCACATTGGAAACCTGAACCTCAACAGCCTGTGTTGGTCCACTGCTGGACGCAGGCCTCCCCCTCGCAAATAATTATTTACTACATCTACATTATTTAAACAAAAGCCACAATACGTGCACACCGCTCGGCGTCTCGCTGTCAACAACGCGCGCGCGAAGTGAAGCCAACCGCACGAACTTTTGTCACGACAAAACCCTTTGATATGCGGCAGTTTACCGACAGCGTCGCGAAGGGCTTTGTTGTCGCGTGATGATTCGCGACAGGACGAACTTCTTGACCGGACTTGTCGCGACGGCGCAAATGTTCGCGTTATCGCGACAGGGTGGCCGTAGCATCAGTGTATATGTCCTGGCCATATCCTAGAATTGATCACTTCATGATGTGACCGACCATTTCAAGAAATGATAGAATTTCATGAAATGGAAAATACGCGTTGGCCATACCATGATGTGGTCAGGCCAGATCAATGAATAATCAGCGGTTAACGATATGAAAAGCTAAACGCACGGCTACTTCATGATAAGGTCAAACAATATCATAAAATAGTTACATTATCCACCGTTAGAGGCGCTGATATTGTTTTGTTTTTGACATCTGTGGTTTTTGAGTGTTTGTTTGTTTCTGTTCTGTGATGTGATGCATCATGTCGGCGGACAATTATTCAGTTAAAAATGCGAATAATAATGTGCAAATAGAAGACAAAAATGAAGTAAGGAGCCGTTACGATAAAAAACTACAGGAATTTTATAAAAGCCACTCGAAAAACGAGCATAACGTCTAAACTGAAAGCCAACTGCATTAAGCAATTTTTACATATAAAGTTCCTTCCTAATTCGAATTTTTCATTAAACTTTTTCATCATCATCATCAGCCTATATTAGTCCACTGCTGGACATAGGCCTCCCGTAATGAGCGCCATAGCCTTAAACCTTTTGATGTCATGGAATCCCTACATAAATGATATGGCCAAACGTTGATGGAAATATCATAAACGTTGATGCTTAAACGATATAGTCAGTTTTAGCTGGTCATGTCATGAAATTCTACCATTTCATGAAATGGTCGGTCACATCATAAAGTGATCAATTCTAGGATATGGCCACGACATATACACATGACAATAGGTAGCACTTAGTGTTATGCAAGTGTCTAAGAATAAGAATAAGAATCATTTATTTGCATAAAACATGAGTATTAACATGGTGCGAGCATGCAATTGTGTTGAACTGTAAATGGATGACCTACATGTTTTGCCATTACTGGCGTGCAAATTGGAGAGGGTACGCTGCAGATTTGTCACTAATGTGATATGTCTTATAAACAGTGATAGGAATAGGTAGTGCTTATTTGCCTAAACTTCGAGGAACAGTGAAAAGAATCGGAGACTTCCTTCCGACAATATTTTTTTCCGGGACATCTGCCCCAAAATTCCGGACATTACTTAGGTACAACACAAGATAAATGCATCTTTTAAAGGGCAATGTATACGCTTCTACAACAAAACTCCAAGTGAGTTGCAAAAATTATCAATAAATAAATTCAAACAAATTATCAAACATATCCTTTGTCAAAAGGCTGACTACAAAATATCAGATTATCTAGATGATAAAATGTTTGGGACGAGTTTTGCTCCCGCACGAAAAATAACAACTAACAGGCTAAAGGTTTCTTCGTCGCTTCTTTACTTTAGTCTACACACAGAAATCAAAAATATCACTTTATTTCCGTGTCAGTGTCTAATTTTGTAATTTGACCTTTTCCAAGTGTACTTTTAGTGTGTTTATGGAAATTAAGACTTTTGACTTTTATTTTGCGCACTCAACAGACCGAGGTACAGGAGTGAAAGTAACCTGGGCGACGGTCGAATCTCCCCACGCTGCACAGGAAATTAAAAAAAAAACTAGCTGGTGGTTCATGCGATCACCGGCTAGTTTTTTTTAATTTCCAAGAAAGATAACGAAATGGGTAGCCCCTATACCGTCGACGTCTACTTAGAGGCCGTACGCGTTTTGTGGAAACTATATGCTTTTTTAGTCGCGCAAGACGACGTTTTTGAAGATTTTTACAGTTTAAGTGTGTTACTAAACACGTGATCTGCCCATAATTTTAATAAAAACATAACGCACAGTTTGAAATAAACTTTTATATCGTGATCTTTACTCAGATAAAAGACATACCTTTCGATTTTAAAAATGATTAATCCTCTATCTCCGTTCAAAATATGTATAGAGAATGCTAAAATGATAAAAATGTCTATTTTATTATTTTAAAGATGGCCGGAATATTTTTTTCAATGATAAACTTGAACTTTAGAAATCTCAAGAAACGTGGTCGAGAGCGAGCGAGAAAGCAGATATTTACTTCAAAACGTGTACGGCTTCTTAAACAAAGTTTGTGTTTGATAGTTTTAAGATCAACAAGTTATTTACCAAACGTTCTACAAAAATTTTTTTTGTGGTTTTGTGGTAATGATTCTATGCTATGTTATGTCTAGTCGCAAACTTTAGGTAAACACAGACCAACTAATAATACGAATAATATTATTTTCTAATGTACCTAAGTAATGTCCGGAATTTTGGAACAGAAAAAATATTTTCGGAAGGAAGTCGCCGATTCTTTTCACTGTTCCTCGAAGTTTAGGTAAATAAGCACTACCTATTCCTATCACTGCTGATAAAGTATACCTACAATCAATCATATTACAAAAAAAATAAATTATCAGATAAACTTAAAATTAATTATATATTCTATTATGTATAATCAAAATTTGTCAAGAAGAAAATCATTAACGCTATAATAACATTTGTCTACGAGTACATTCTTAAGTCTATTTTTAAATACAGTCGAGGTACCAGAGTTGCAGTTGTTTAAGCATTTAACAGCTTGATTATATATTTTGGGTGCCATACCCAAGATACTTTTTCGTATTAGGGCAGTTTGCGATGGGTGCGTACAAAGTCTATTATTGTTACGTCGGTTACGTACCACAACGTCAGAGAAACTTTTAAATAAATGTAAGTTATTTTTCACGAACATTGCTACATTTAGAATTTATAGAGCTGGTAGAGTAAGAATTTTGTACTTAACAAAGTATGGCTTACAACTATCGAGAGTAACCATGTCCACCAGTCTCTACTACAGGCATGTGTATTCCTGGCTTAAGCTTGCAAAGAAAGTTAGCTTATGTAATTTAGCATCCAATAACTAACCAGTGTTTTGTCCGCCGCGCCCGCGCCCCCTGCCGCGGGCTCTGCCCCTCCCGCGGCCCGCGAAGCCCCTCTTCTGAATATATCCCGGGTTCTCCTGGAATTACATGTTTTCTCATTAAAATGCTGAACCAGAAACAAGCGGCATTTTTGTGGGCATCGGAAACCAGCTCTCGTATGCCTCTTCATAATAATAATCATGATCAATCATTTATTTCACGCAACATTAGTCTAGTACAGGATGTAAAATACTTAAAAACTACGGCCCATATAAAATTGATTACCATAGTCTAACATAAGTACCTACATAAAAGAAACCTCTTTACTAAATTAATTAATTTTTATCAAATACAGGGTGTTAGCGTAAACAGTCTTATCCTTGAAACCACGTAGTACACCCCTAAAATAAGACGATACAAGTTATTTTAAAAAATAAAAGTCCATTAGTTTCGATGGAATTTCATAATTCATTTCTCTGCTATCCTACGTGATTTTATGGACACCCTAGTGACCTTATCACGCCGCGCCGCCCGCTCTCGCCTGTAGCCGGCCGGTGGTGTAGGTATCGAATCGTAGGTACCTACAACTTGTGATGGAACTTTCCCTTCATACTTTTCCTGGCTTAGGACAGGCAAAAATAGCTACTCTAACACATTTGCCAGTAAGTAGGCTAAAGTAGGTAGGTACTTTTGGCGTATTTAAGAAGTTCATCATCAGGGGCTTTGTTCGAAACCGACAAAGCGGGCGGCGTAGGTATAAATGTAGGGTGAAATGCTTTTATGATGTATGAGGATATTTTTTTCAAAATTATGAAAAAAAAAAGTTTAGTTTTTTCATCGGTTTTGGACTCTGCTCATGATTCTGAACTTCTGGTTTCAAGGATAAGACTGTTTAGCCTTACACCCTGTATTATTTACTGCACTAGCCAAACTCGATGTTGAATGTTCGTAAACAAACCGCCTAAAATTTACTCTGTTGCCGCGTCCTTCCACATGCAATTAATATTACTTCGATACATTCGACGCCAAGCAACTCAGTTTTCGTTATTTGTGTCGTGGTTTGTTTCTAAACATTCTTTATCGAGTTGTGGTAGTAATTTCTTGCAATACTATTGATATCCTACCAGTCCCGCTCGGCCGCGTGGTGTCAACGGAGGCATCGCGTTCTGAGCGTTCCCCCGGCGCCGGCCCCAGCCCTGCTGCTGGCGCGCCCCCTGCGCGCGGCCCCACTGCTGGCGCCACCACTGCTGGCGCCCGTGCTGCCACCCCCGCCTCCATTGCGGGTTGTTCCAGCGGCCGCGCTGTTGGTTCCACTGGATGTAACCTCTGAGGGATCATTACATTTTATTTAGGTTTTTGTTATATAGTGCGTTCACACTCTGGGTAATTTCTAAGAAATCAAATAATTTCGCAAAAACTTCGACGGGGACTTGAACCCGCATCCTTCCCTCAGTACGGGAATGTGCTAACCAACTACACCGCGAGGTCAAGTGACGTAGGAGTCGAATATCTTTGCGACTTCTTGCGGACTCTAGCGCCGTTAGCTCTACGAGTACCTTCAGGGGAAACATTGAAGTTTATCCAATTCTGTTCAAAGACTAAAGTTAGACATTACATTTAGTTCGTTTGACGGGAGGTGTCGCGTTGCTCAATAGATAAACACAAAGACAGAAAACAATACAAAGACGTACCAAGAACTCCGGAAGTACAAAAGGCTATGAGCGATAAGCAGGTATTTAGCAAGTTTTGTAGTTACAAAGAAATCCCATAACTATATAGAGATACTTCAACCACAAGCACCTCAACTTGGTATATTCTGTTATTTATTTATTGAAAATACCAAAATTTACTCAAAAACATTAGCTAGCTTTTTTACAGACAATCAAAATCTGGCAACTGTTCAATTGATTCAAAGGCAATATTATTACTTCAGTTTCAAAATTTCATTATAAACAATAAAAATAAAATAGTCGAATTGAGAACCTCCTCCTTTCTTTGAAGTCGGTTAATAAATAAATAGCAATATTATACCACTGTCAAAAGAACCATGAATATATTTATGCGTGGCATGATGAAACAGGATGAATGATTTATATAACAATGATAAAGCTTCACATACCCACGGCCGCGGCCGCGTCCGCGGCCCCGGGCGCGCAGGTTGCGCTGCCGCATCCAGGCGTTGCGCATCTGCAGCCGTTGGTTCAGGTCCGGCCCCTTGAACGACATGGCCTGGGAGTGGTTGCTGGAACAATGCAGGACATTAACAGGAGACTGATTGTATTTTATTTCTAATTATTCATTAACCAAAAACTTATACTATCCATAATTACAGTTTGTAATTCTGTTACACAGAATAAATGTTTCTTACTTTTATTTATTTATATTTTATTTTTACTTCTTAGGGATAACAAACAATCATACTTAAATAATAACAGATTATCTTAAGTAAACTAAATACCTCTAAAAGTATGACCAGCCCCGTTATCCACAAGTTACTTTACAAGACACCAAGTGTAAACCAGAGAAAGTTTGCCTAGTGTAATGCACACATCATCATCCAGCCCCAAGCTAAGCAGAGCTTGTGTTATGGGTACTAGATAACTGATATACTCAATACAATACACTACATAGATAGATATTTTTTATTATACATAGAAAACATCCAATCCAAAAATTGTGGATATTTTCACCCATTTTAGTATGTGCACTTTATAAAAACTCACACTGTATTTCCTGTACAAATCTGATAAAACTATGTGAATTTGTATTTACCAATATTATTTATCACATTATATCATGTTTAACCTGTTTTGACTGACCTAACAAACAAAATTGAAGATTAACATTTTACATGGAAGTATCTTTTAAATTGATTTCTATTCCCCCATGTTTTGTTTTGTTCAAAAGGGCTTGGACATATCACTCCCAGAATGAGCCTTGTTTTTTTGGATCATGGTATATGTTTATTGTAAATGCCTCTGCCTATACATCACACACACATCAACAGTCTTTATAAGTCCACTGCTGGACATAAGCCTTCCCTGCAAAACACCTTATTGGCTGCTTACCATTAAGGCTTTCGAATGGCACTTAAACATGCATACATAAAGAAGGAAACCCAGATTTTTTTTATTATTAACTAGCTTAATGACTCTCTTTTGATTTTGAGGTTAGTCATTTTGATGCAATACCTTGATTTTTGTGGTAAGTTATGGTATGAAAAAGGGTAGATATTCCTAAAATATAAATATAAAATAAATAAAATAAGTTTCTCTGGTATGGCATTCTAGGTGAGCAAGGAAGGCAATGCAAAAGCAACTTTCAAGAAAGCTACAATCTTTGGTTCACTTCACTTAGGAAAAGTAGTTAGCTATTTCATCTTTTCATTTTTTAGTGTGCGGCCACACTGAATGAGCGGTGGCTGGGGCCTAGGCGGGCGCGACAAGCGGGCGCGCGCGGTGGCCACAGTGACGCGCGAGCTCTTGTAGCGTTTCGACGTATATCAGGTGTCGCAAACTATGGATCAAGATTTGCTATTTTTGCTGGATAGTCCTATCCTGAGATGGTGTTGAACACTAGAGATGGTGTGCACGAAATAAATAAAAACAGAGGAGTAACTGTTTTTTATACTAACTGAATTTTGTAGCTTATACGAAGAGTTGAGATTCTACCCTACAAAATTTTTTGAGTACACTCGAATGCCCGTGTCAACATTTGACTACATACTAAGTAAGATATCAGCTAGTAGTAGTCAGTATTTACAGCCATTTCATGAGAAAACGCGCATACGCCGAGCGACAAGACCGAACTGGTTTGATATCCCCGCCAACCGCGCATTGGGTCGCTCGCTCGCTAGGCCCGTAGTGTGGCCAGAACCAGCGATGCCAGATCTACTGATTTAGCAGTAGATCTACCTGCTTTTTAGAGCGTCTACTGATCTACTGATTTATTTCTAAAATTTCGTGAAATCTACCTGATTTCCCTGATTTTTGTCTATTAGGTAAGCTGTCACTTGTCAGTGTCACTTCTCATGCCAATGGTCACCAATTGAAGTTTTTGTTTTGTTCGTTCGTTCCTTCCACTCCTCCTTCAACATCTGTGTCCCTATCGTTTACGATTGATTGGTCGGTCCGTTCGTTCTTTCGATAAACTTTTGCGACAAAAGTATTGTCCGATCTACTGATTTTGCAGTAGATCTCATAGATGGATTATTATACTTTCTACGAGTAGATCTACTTCATTTTTGAACAGTCTGTATTATTATATATATTATTACTGTATTATTTTGTAAAATTCGAGAAATCTACCAGTTTTACTTAGAGACCCATATGGCCTTGTAACAACAAAACAAATAAAAATTCAATTTCACTTGGTTCATTCGATTCTCGAGTCAACTTCGTGTCTATTTTTTCTAACTTTCAACCCCTCTTTCCCTGGTGAATATAGTTTTTTTTGTAGATTGGAATAACAGAACATCATCGTAGGTACACTACCTAGGTACCTCAAAAAACCTGATCAGTGCCCCTGAAAATGAACAAATCTCGACGAAGTCCAAGCTGATGAGTTGCTTTGATCAATGTTTTCATATCATTGCAAGAAGTTTCTTAAAAACCTACTACAACCACGTAGTTTTGCGAAATTCGAAAGCCATGAATATTTTACTTTGCAACTTGGGTAATTTTGATGAATGCCATCATCCAAATCTCAAACTATTAACTCAAACAATATACAATTTGAAAGAACATTTATCGAATGACTATAAAAAATTTAAATTAACAATACAAGACCAGACTGATGAGATCTTTACTTAATTATACACAATTAAATATTTCTATTTACAATATTCTAACTATACAATAGTTTATTGACAGCCTCTATACAGCTTTATAAATTTTAGTTCATTTTGTTTCGTTTGACTATGGTTTGCAACATTGAATAGAACTTATTTGTCTTTTACGAGAATGGTATTACTTTTTTCTACTTATAATATTTAAGAATTGTGTACTTAAGTGTTAAGTTATGTGTCATGTGACGACTCCATTGCATTGTGCCGCGCACTAGGTTTTATAAGGACAATTTTGCTGTAGCTCTTTACTTTGGACAATAAATGATATTCTATTCTATTCAAAAGTGAAACACACACTCTGTATAAATATTTCAAAAAAAACGGAACCAAAATCGGTTCCTCCAATAGGGAACTATAATAGTAGATACAAAAAAAACGTACCTACAGATGGATATCTACCACGCGTCTTTGGTGTCGGAAGCTAGAAATTTGTATTTTTTTCAAATCTACTGATTTTTTCTTCAAGCTACTGATTTTTTACTTGTTTTTCTACTGATTTTGTCAAATTTCATCTGGCAACACTGGCCAGAACGCGCGGATAGGAACGTTTGATAATTACGCGCGCTGTCTCGCTCAGGCCCGTCGCACTAGGCTTCCGCCTAAGTCACTTCACTGTGGCCACAAAGGCGCGTTTCATATGTTTGATATTTCGCGCCCGTCGTCGCAACCGCGCTAGGCTCGCAGTGTGGCCGCACACTTAGTTTTTGGCCAGCTTAGCGACTACCTTTTCATTTAGTCAGTAACACAAAAAGGGCCTACCGCAAGCCTAGTTGCAAAAACTATTAAAACAAATAACAAGTGGACCAAGAACCTGAAACCTCAATATCAGCAATAAATCTGGATCTAACTCACCTATGCCCTCCACTTGACCTTCCTGACTGTCCAGACTGTTGACTCACATTCCCAATACTATTGGCTCGGCTGAGGTTACCCCAGGCATTTAATCGGACAAGCCCAGGCATTTCACTCTCTCTGCTGTTTCTACTCATGCTGCCATCTCGACTCCGGGGCAGGCTGCCAGAACGACTCCGGGGCCTGCTGCTCGCCCTGAAGTGGTTCTCTTGCTGTAGATCTTGCTGGAATAAAGTCGGTATCAGTTTCAACACATGAAGACTGTTATGGAGTCTTATCTTTCTATAAAAAAGGAAACACTACAAACTTTGCATCAGTTTCATTCAACAAGCGACGTTTGTGTTTAAGATCAATTAATTGTCGTCACTCAAAGAGCTAATAAATTTGAAACAACATGTTTTAGGAATATGCTGGGCATTCAGATCTTACCACTCTCCAATCCAGCCCCAGCTGTTGGACTACGTCATCGACGATATCCTGGTGATTTTGCATGGATCGAAGGTTGGTGCTGAATAGCGGCCCCTCATTGGTGGACATCCTTCTGGCGCGCAGGGGCGCAACCCTCCGAAACGGCTGCATCTCAGCCATCAACGTGAAACGCTGGTGCGTGGTCAGGGCGGTAACTCCTACTCGTAAACACTCCATGTTTTATATCACCATGGTCCAAAGAAACCTAATCAAAACGTGACCAAACTATTGTTCAATCTACACAATTCAAGCAAGCACTTTAGATAATAATTAGTCTAGAAAATGCCATGGTAACCCTATTGGAATTTGATTTGAGATGTAATTTGATACAGAAACGCGAATTCGCCAACGAAAAGAAAAATCTTGCGGCGTATTTCCAACAATTCCACGCACGGCCCCGGCACGCAAAGGATTTTTAATCTGTGAGTGATCATTTTTTTTTATTGATTATTGAAAAGAAAAGAAAAACCAAATGAATGAATGAGTGAACGCAACAATTTGTTATGTTACGTTTCACGTGGATAGTTCACGGACTTTTTTGTTGGATGTAGAAAATTACGAAATGAATATTAGCCTGTAATAATAAAAATCAAAATATATTGAGCAATATGTATTTTCTGGACAATAATGTAATAGTTTTCTAAATTCAAGGTTTGATCTAATATGTTGTTTACTTTCTGGTTATCTGAGTGTATTGGAGTTTTTGTGACGACAGCTTCTCACTCACATGCCTCACTTGTCATTGCATTAAGCCTCTACCCCACAGCCGCGATTATTTTGAAGGCGTTTTGTGTCGTATGATAATATCATAGCTTGTGTGCATTAGATTGTCACTGCTCAGGGTTGAAAGAAAGTCGCTCGGTTGTTGGCCTTTTGGGGGGCCCCTGACAATGGGGCCCTGGGCCCTTGCACCGTGTGCCCTTATGGTAAAGATGGCACTGATCTAGTACAAAATGCACTGAAAACAAAAATCGCAACAAATCGCGCGACAGAAGACGCCTTAAAAATAATCGCGGCTGTGGGGTAGAGGCTTAATGCAATGACAAGTAATATGTGAAGTGTTTAGCATTACTAAAGGGCCTTTCAATGGGGATTTCCGAACTTTGAAAGTAGATAGTGGCCATATTTATGAAGCTACATCTGTCAAACTGGCTATGATTAAAAAAAAATATCAGCTAATTTTTCCAAATGACTTGCAAGGACGAATACAGCGTTCAACAAAAAGTGTAATTGATAAAATTGTTTTATCAAAGTGGGTGTTTTGTTCTGGCAAAGTTCCGCACGCTTCGCTCATTTTACGGTCGCTATAATCATCCTATCGAGTGCTACTCAGGTAGATGACAACCAACTTCTTTTCGTTTTCATTCGCAAAAGAACAAAATAGCTATTTTGTTCTTTCTCTACGATGGTACGGAACGCTCCTTATGCGAGTAGACTCGCACTTGTCCGGTTTTAGGTTACTTTCCAACAGAGCCCCAAATTCTTGTGTCCCCGGGGCCCCGGCATGGCCTAAGACGGCCCTGACTAAGACGCATACGATCTTACACACTGCTACGATTTTATAGATGCGATAGAAGTTGGACGACGCGTTTTCACTTCCTGCGATTTTGCGTTAATTGTTCACGGAACATTTTTTATAGAAAGAAAGATGGCATGCGTCCTAGCATGCCATCTTTCTTACACACAGCTGCGTCTTGCGTTTTGTCGGGCTTATAAAAACGCAGCTGTGTGTAAGTCGCACGACACAAGACGCGCTTCAAAATCGCGGCTGTGGGGTAGAGGCTTTATTGGAAGTCTTCACTCTATGCTTCTCTCGTTCATTCATTTATCGTTCTCTATCATCATTCACTCTTTTCATTGTTGTGAAATGTGGCGAAAAGTTTATTTTCGAAAGTTTTCGAGGAAATTGATGAAAGTATGAATGAAATTATCTTCCATATTTGACGAAAAGTCTCTATAAACAAAACAATGGTTCAAACAACACGGAACTTCAATTGAAAATACGAATTGATTACGCTATCGGTTGTTTTGCCGGGTCTAGGTTACATAAGGTCTGATACTTCGCTACCATGGTGCTGAATTCGTTTATAAGGCAGCACAGCGCGAGCGTGCGAGTCATTTCGCTGCAGCCTACGATGTCGGAGGTCGCCGACGACTCACCGGTTGAAGAAACTTGCCTCTCCGACATGGACGCCTGCTACGAAACATTTGATAAAGATGGGTATGTTTACATCAGAATAACCCTTACTTTACAATTCTGGAAAGGCAGAACACATAACATTATTCTTGAAAAAGCTATCTCCTTGCGCATGATTGCAAATCTGCTAAAACATTTTTGTTTTAATTCTTAATTTCATAAATATTAGTTTTGTTTGGATTTCTATGACTACGTGTGATCTAATCTATGATTCACTATGATCTGCGGTTTTTTTAGTACCAGAGTGTGACGGAGAGCAGCACACAAAGTTACAAAATAGTTGACCATACTAAACTCAGCTTTATTACAGAGATGGAAAGCTCAACTATGATGAGTTCCGCCTCATCTGCAAGGCTCTGTTCCGCAACGACAAGGGACACATTTACCCACTGGCCGAAGACAAGGCCACGCACATATTCCAGGTGTTTGACAAGAACAGCGATGGATTCATTGACAAAGAGGAGTTTACATTCTGCTGGAACCATTGGATCAAAGTGGTAAGCTTAAAAAATAAACTTAATTGTTTGGTCAAAATTCTGTATTCTTAATTAATTGCAAAATAAAGTTTTTCAGTGTACTAATTATTGGTACCTATTTTAGTCGAAATGAACTATTGCATTAAATAAACACTTAATATGACAACACACCTACTCAAATGCTGGTACTTTATGGTGCTTAATATACAACAAAATTACAATTATAGGGATTGTTTGTAAGTGTGGAGGTAAACTGTGGAACTCAAAACTGCTGTTTTTAAATTCTTTCCTCTTAATTTTCTCTAAGTACAATATGAGAGAGCTTAAATTTTATTTGCTGGGTGTGATTCAGTGACACAGTGGCCATACTAAGCATTGTGATTGCCACTTACTGTGAGGTGTCCACCCCTGAAGCTGCATTTGTAGTTTTCATTTCCTTAAGGTGGCTGTACACACTTGCCAAGACATTCGTCGAGATGTACTCTCAACGAGCGAGACCCATACACTTGCTCTCTCACTAGAACTTTGTCCGAGAGAACATGAGAGCCTTCGAGCCTGAGCCGGAACAAGACAAGTGTATCATAAACACACTTATGTTTGGTCTTCTCGACGTGCGTGGTCGAGCGTGTACAGCGCCATAACGCATCAATCCTTCCTTATCTGCATTCATACATGTACCTACTGATCAGGCCTCCCTCGAACAAGAAGAATTTCGCCATAATCACTACGCTGGACAGGCGGATTGGCGATTGCAGTTGAAGTGTAATTTTTTTAAATACACGTAAGCAGCCCATTCTGCAGTCCTTTCTCTAGAAGGCCTCTCTTACGACATCCCCGGGTTGTGTTGGACAGGTCGCTTGTGACGCCGCGACCCCACGGCTACCTATCCTAAGAGCGGTTACGCACTGCATCCGATCCGAATCCGTGAGATACGTTCCGAATTAGTTCACTATTTGGATGTTGATTTCTAAAAAAAACTAAAAAAATGTTCACATACATAATGTTAAAAAAAGTTCACAATATGCACATCATAATAAAAAAGTTCTTGAAAATAATGCCTAAGCTAATTTTACGCTATACCTCCGTAGTTTACGTTCTACATCCGATTTCCATCATCCGTGAATCTCCAATTCGAAACAGAATTTGACAGCCTGAAGTGCTTGGATTTACTTAGATCAGATTTCATCAGATATCGGATTAGTGCGTAAACAACATCCGAATTTGGTTCGAGTTTTTATACTGGTGGTCCGTATTTGCACGGATTCGGATGGAATGCAGTGCGTAACCGCTCTTACAGGCAGTGTTCCCCGTAGATCGTGCGTCCGGTGAGCGCCTTCCTGATAGTAGACGTGCAGAACGACTTCATCACGGGCACGCTCAACATCAGCAAGTGCAACGCGCAGCAGGACGGCAGCGAGGTGAGTCCATGTACAGTCAGCTACACAGACATGTATACACTTCCAAGGTTTAACTTTTATTTTACTCGGAACTTTTTAAATAAAAGAACATGTAAGTACACGTTTTTCGTACAAAGAAGTCATCGTACTTCGTCAGAATGCGGTACATAAATTATCACAATTACTATACACTTACTATTTAGTCAAATTGAAAACTTGGGAGTGTATACATATTTTTGCAGCCGACTGTACCATGTTATATTTTACCTTATGAACCTCTTTTCCTAAATTAAAAGTAGACGAAGTCACTCCTTTTATCATCACATCACCACGTGTAAGAACATTTTCTTATAAATAAATAACTGAACTGAACTGAACCAACTGCCAGTGAATGTCCTGTAAAATCAGTCCAGCCGTTTCGGAGATTAGCAGGAACAAACCGAGAGACAATTTTTTTTATGATAATTGTTTCTATTACTTTTACTACTGTTGGCATATTTTTATAACTCACGGCATGTAGGTACTCATGTAGGTAAGCACTTCTCCATCTGATAAAAAGCGATTGGAAAATCATCACACGAACAAAATGTTAAAATGCCGTTTTTCGTTCGCCCCAGTATACCTAGTTAGTTACCTAGTACGTTAAAGCCGAGTTTTTGTAGGTTTTATCCGGGTATCACGCGTGCGAAGCCGCGCTCAGAAGCTAGTCCTTATATTCTCCTTAATTTACTCAAATTCAGTCCAAGTCTTGGCCTTTGACTTTTCGTACTTACGTCATCAGCGTCACATACAAACAATGTCGCATGATCGAGCGGCAGGGTAAAGTAGGTACCTGAAGGCATATTTTATTTTTCCGAATTACGCAATCGATTGTTTCGTATTTTTTGTGTAAATTGGTATTTTAATTCGGTGTTTTAGAGTACACCAATTGGCGGAAACGAAACGACGTAAAGATGTTTGGCTGAAGACAACTGAGTTGAAATTTTGCACACATAAAGACCTGGACATAGTACTTACTTTTAATATAACATACTTTTTATTCCGAAAAAATGCAAGCGAAGCCGCGGGAAAAAACTGGTTCTACTGTAATGTGAGGTGAGCCGATTTCTCCGAGACCAAATTGTACAACTCGCAAGAAAAGTGCGTTCTATGAGCAAACATTAAATAAGATATTTAATATCGTGTTGGAGAATAAAATTTCAGCTCCAGTCTATTCTGTAGTTTTGGCGTTGTCTTCAGCCAAACATCTTTACAGCCGCACAAACTTTTGCCTCGACAATATTACAAACTTTCGCCATTATAATAATGTGAGTAGGATTTGTAGGATAATAAATAAATAATGCTGGACAATTCACACAGCATTATCTAGCCCCAAGGTAAGCAGAGCTTGTGTTATGGGTACTAGATAACTGATATACATAATAATATACGAGTACATAGATAGATACTTTTTATTATACAATGCTTAGGGCTAAGATGCAAGACTTATTTTGAAGCACACATTCTGTACTATCGTTTAAAAACAAAAAACATGTAGCTTGACAATTTAGATTTTATGAAAAAGCTAATAATTTCAAAAAAAATGTTAAGAAAAACTTTTTTTGTTTTATAAATTCTCTTTTCTTCTATTATAAAATAGAAATTGCAACAATGTTAACATTGCTTTATTGTCTACATTATTGGCTATCAAATGAGTCCTCTATCGTCTTCCTAAGACCTCTACATGGGTAGCTTAGCTATATCTTAATCAGTACAAGCACCCGTGCTTGAGGCAACAGAAAACAAAATGGCTGCCATTTTATCATGGAGAGAGAAAAAAAAATAGGGATAATGATTTGTCGATAAAATTTACCGTATTTCACCCCCCCAAAGTCTCCGACACCGGTGACCGGACACATTGTATATAGAAAACGACCAGAACACCCTGAACAAATATCTGCAGATCGTACAAATATTTGTCCTGAGGCGGGAATCGAACCTATACGTAGTAATAGAATAGCCAGAAGAATTCAACTTCTTTCATCAAACCAAACCAGAAGATTAAAGACGACAGCGTCGCGGTAACCGCGAGAAAGATAGCGGGATGATCACCTTCCATTTAACGGATTGGAGAGGCGGCGACGGGAAAAACCATGATTTTGAAACACCGCTATGATTGTATTTAGATGTGTTGTAGCCTTTGCCCAGCGGTGGGATTAGCTAGGCTGTCTATCCGTCAATTCCCCTGTGAGCACGAACACAACATTTCCACATTATGTTACGCAAAGTATAGAAGTAGCCGTGGATCCCGCTCTGGGACACAATCAGCAACGGCTCATCATACATAACTCACACATGGTTGATGATTAAACGAACTTACCAAGTGAAGTTCAATATGATTGAAATTATACGACCATCTCGTTCTCGAAATAAGTATCCTGAAAATAAGAATTATTTACAACATTGTAGTGCATGAGAACGGTGGTCCCTAGATGCTTACTACATGTTGCAAATAATTCTTACTTCCAGGATACTTATTTCGAGAACGAGATGCAAGTATAACGCAGCATAACTCTGGCCAAACCTTTTTATTAATTTCATTACATAGTTTGTACCGTGCATGAGCAAAACTACACAGGCACATAACAATAACACCATTGTTAATGATAGGAACACAAGTGGTCTACTTTGATAAACGAACGGAGTTGTCGGATCGCAGAAAACGAAGGACGATCCATTCTTTCGATGACCTTACTATGAAAATGATTCTGTCTGACATTAATTTCTTAGAGATCTGGTGATTTTTTAGAGACTTTGTGGTTTTTTTAGAACGATCCGACTTCTTTCGTTTTTCAAAGTAGACCTGAAACGTAATACACAAAACGTTTGTTTTTCATTAGACTTCATTGATTATTGTAATCCAGTTGTTATCAAATTAATTAAGTTCAAGGGTTTCGTAGTCTAAGGTTTTTTATAGATGAGAATGATATCCAATTCATTTTCAATACGACCGGCATTAGAAAAACATGAGTTTTGTTATTTATGTATTAATAACACGAAACATGGAAAATCAACTAAAGTTTTTTTTAATTATGTAATCTATGTAAAGGTACTTATGTATTTGTTATGTAATTATGGTAACAAAGAAAATTAAAATCAAATAATAGAAACAAATTAGAACTATTTGAACATTTACAACATTTATTTATTTATTTATTTATTGCATTCATGTCCATTATAAGGTGTTAACATTTTTAGGTAGAATCTACATGAACCCTGTAAGGGCGTTGCAACATTCTAAGTTAGAGTTCATAAGTAAGTACAAATAAATGGTCTACAATTTTACATTATTAATTTAGTCCTCAAGCATAATGTTAGTTAAGATACAGAAGAGGATACACAATTCATCACCTATAAGTAGGTTTATCATAATTATTATGTCAGAAATATTAAAACATTTAATTAAAATGTATGTCGAAATAATAATAAAATAAGATAAAAATTTTAAACATAGGTCCATTTTAAGCAGATTATAAATGTCAAAATTCGTGTTAAACAATGATTTGAATGAATGAATTTACAATTGAAACAATTGAGCTATCGCAAACAATAGACTGTTGCAATCAATATACTGTTTGCTCAACTGATCTATACCAGTCGGAAGCATCTCGAAGGCGCTACTAAAAAAACTTGTTAAACTTGTTTAGAGTTTTAAGTTGGTTCATTATCCTCATCCTTAAAGCCCAAAAAGTCCACTGCTGGACAAAGGCCTCCCCCAAACGAGGTCACAAATAGCGGTCCTGAACTGCCTTCATTATTGCCCCCCCCCCCCCCTTTATTTTTATTTGGCGAGGAAATTCATTTGCGAATAAACTGGTCTGGGGGAGAATGAATTATGTGGGACTCGACGCCCTGAGAAGGACGTACTTCCCACAAAAACCTCTCCGGTGTCCCTCTCTTGCCATTTTCGCCGAACCACGGGAAGATTTAAAACCTCCTCGGCCCGACTGGCGTCCCCTCTTCCTCCTATACATGGCCGGCGAGCCCAGCTCTCCACACACTCGCCGACCCCATTCTTCCATCACCTTTCCTCCCCCCGATTAGGACACCGACTGGACAAACACAGTTTAAACTGCAAATGTCGACCTCTGTGCCCTGATGGGCATTATTGCCCCATACTACCAGATGTGGGTCTCGCATTGCCCCCTGCAAAATTGAATTATAAAGTAATAAATAAATAAATAATGTTCGACAATTCACACAGCATTATCTAGCCCCAAGCTAAGCAGAGCTTGTGTTTTGAGTACTAGATATAGATAACTTAGCAAATATTTTTATTTTACCTAAAAAAAGCCGGAACAAATATTTGTCCCAAGGCGAGAATCGAATCCGCAACCTCCTGCGTCGCAGGCGGTCGTCGCCTAAATCGTACCTATATAGGTAATCTTTGTTTTATTCCTGTAAATTAATGTCTACAGAGTTTTTCTCTTTTCTATGATGATATATTTCTATCCACGTGACTTGTAATAAAGTAAGCATTAATGACCACCGTTCAGCACTATAGTTTAAACCTGAAAAACTTCCTGATCGACACCTCTACGCTTCGCTCTAGCGTAGTGTCTATCAGGAAGTTTTTTACTTTTAATTCTCTAAACTATAGTGCTGAACGGTGGTCAGGTCATTAATGCTTACTACTAATAATATATTGACGACCTCGGTGGCGCAGAGGGCAAAGGTCTGCTTAGCTTAGGGCTAGATGATGCTGTGTGGATTGTCCAGTATTATCACTAGCTCCTTCCCGCGACTTACTTCGGATTCCCCGCTCCGATCGGCGATTGCCTTTATCGCGAAATAGTTCGTGTTCTGTCCCAATATCGACCTTATTAGCATAATAATACGTACCCACTACCGCATTGCTGCCTTCCGAAAGAATATTTACATTTCTTCGAATATTTTTAGATCCTACATGGAAAGCTTCATAAATGACTGATTGATTTCGATGCTTCAGGAAATAAATCAATCGAATACCCCAACATTCCTTGGAATTATCTAATATTTCATAGAAATTCACGGCAACTTGGTACGGTAAAACTTAGATAAGCAATTATTCGAAGAACAGAATTAGTTTCCAAGCTCTCCCAGTTTTTAAAATATTATCTGAGCGTCTAGTCGAAGCGACGACGCGTGACCCGAGAGCTGGTGAGTAGGTATCTGGCGCAGCGCATCAGCATTGCCATACAGCGGGGCAATGCAGCCAGCGTCTTGCGGAGACGCGACGACTACTATTGATATGGGTCAGTTGAGCTACCTGTAGATTGTTTGCAACAGTCTGCAGTTAGCTCAATTGTTTCAATTGTACCTTAATACTAGTTCTAATTTATTTCTATTAGTTGATTGTAATTTTCTTTATGAATAAAGATTTATTTATTTAGTTAAAAAAATATATATTTATATTTTTTGATTGTAATTTTCTTTGTCAATACAATACGATTCCCATAAATATCAATTTCTACCTACCATAATTATTTCTGTGTGTACATACACTTTAACACGCGTGCTGAAAATTCAATTCATTAAACCAGTTACGAATTCTAGCTTTGGCCATTTCAACTTTTAACCTTGCCTTATCAGCACACCTATGTCCATATTGTCCACGCTGTACGCGTCTCCCCCAAGCAAGGGGGGCTTGGACTAATCATCATCACTTGGCAGGCGGGTTGGTGATCGCAGTGGAGGTGTTAAAAATACACCTGTGGAAGCTGCTGCCTTCCTCAGGGAGGTTCCCTTACTTTTTATTTCGATCGAAAAGAAATGCCAATATTTATAGTGCTGTCAGATCAGTATAGTTTAGTTTGGCCGACATCTGAATTGACAATGCCCATACAGCAGAATACTTTGACACACCTTTTAATTTATTATTTAATTATTTGACTCTGTATTGCATAAACAACTTAAAAATTAGTCATAAAATAACCCGCCCCTGACCATTCTCGGTGCAAAGGTGCCCATAATGCTTGCAGCATTACCTCGCTGAATAGCGATGGCAATCCTTTGCACCAAGAACGACCCGGAGCGGGAGTCTCCTGTCACTTCGTTAATTTTAAGACCTAATTCTCCCACTAAACACTTCGCATCCACACTCCAACTGCCCAAGGTCTCCACTGCTACAGGTGTAAAATGGTAGAGCTGCTCCAAGGAAGCGTAATTATATGCCTTTTTTGACTCTGACTAATTTATTTTTATGTAGGTAATTTCTGAGTCATGTCTGTCTATTTTTTTAACCTTTGTACCATATGTGTTTCCTATTACGAAGTTTGTGTGTTATTGTTATAATTAGAATGTATGGAATATATAAATACAAAAAAAACACCAATGTCATTGTTATCCAAAACATCCGGCGCGAAAGACCAAATGACTCAATCCTACCTACTCGTCCGTCACTGTCTTATCAATAAGTGTTCTATCAGCTAAAGGGCATTCCCATACTCTCATCGATCAAACACATCCACGTGTGTACACACCACCCACCACGGCCACCACCCACCTGGGTGCGGTAACCACGTCACTATTGCAAGGGTGTAGGGTCGCAGATGTCATGCAGGTCGATCAGGATATTGGGTTGACTGTACCGACACGTCATTTCAAGGCTTATTGACACAAAATGACAAAATTTATTGGCAGGCTATGGTTTATTACAGGGCGTGAATTTGCTGATGACGCTCTTTACATACCGGATAC
Organism: Eupithecia subfuscata; assembly: GCA_963564075.1. NCBI lineage: Eukaryota > Metazoa > Arthropoda > Insecta > Lepidoptera > Geometridae > Eupithecia > Eupithecia subfuscata. The sequence goes on along the minus strand of OY751116.1, from coordinate 977,123 downwards.
CGAGATAAAACTTTTAAAGCTGTCAGCTATTCCGTGATCATGGCGCATGAAACTGTGCCGAAATATTGGAAAGCTCAAAACTCAAATCATGGTAAATATCCCGTTGTTAATCACTTCGGATATCGAGAGTTTTTCGAAATAGTTTGGATTACTGCTCAGTTGATAGGTATATATAATATGATTTAGGTACCTACCTCTACCGACCCTGAGCAGACAAATATATTCAGGCTATGGCCATCTCAACATATTTTATTAACCTCTGTGGTTCACTTGGTGTTAACAAGTATGAATTATAATTATTAGACAGAGCAGTATTTCAGTATTACCTTATTCTAACTTCGATAAATTTTCACTTGAAAATTTTCTTTGCAAGCGTCTCGTCGTGGTGTCCCTCCCTCCGTCACTAAAGATAACCCAAAGAACTACGAAATAAGCCATTAAAAGATACCTATGGGTTCGTAAATGAATTTGAAACACCTTTTTTTCGGATGAAGTCTTTCCACGGGACAACAATCAACTTTTTAAATAATCGCCTTCGGTCGTGGTACGAATTAGATCAAGTTTTTATGCATCGATCGACGAAGACTTCTGCCATTTATGTTATAGGTTATTGATAATTATGTTTTACTTGCCGAAAGTCGAAGGTTGATAGTAAAGTAGCTAGTAACTACTGAATATACTTTGGTTACATGAGTTTTTTATGATTTAGTGGCGATTACTATCGAAGAACCCTGTATAAGGTTCAAAGGTTTTATTTTGATTTTCTAAAACATAGGCATAGAATGGCGCAGTAGACCCCATACCTATTAAGTATATCAGTCATCTAGTAGGTACCCATAACCCAAGCTCTGCTCAGCTTGGGGCTATATGATACTGTGTGAATTGTCCAGCACTAATGATTGACCGAGCGAACGAAGTGAGCGAAGCATCTCTGCACCAAATCTAGCAAAATTAGCGTTTCTGTCGGTATGTCCGTACTCCTCTACAGTCGTATTTTACAACCGAGCGTTACGAAACTTGGTGTACAGATTCTACGATTTTTTTGTCATCAGGGTTTTTTGATTAAAGGCGTACTTCCTCCAAAAAAGGCAAAAAGGGAGCTTTAGAATATCTCCGCTTTCAGAGATCTGAATTCGATGAGTATATTTTTAATTGAAAGGTAGTAACTTTAAATTGTTCTCATAAAGAAAAAATAAATAAAGATCTGATGAGGATTTTCGGCATGACCAGTAGAATATTGAGCGAGCCGTCTCGCTAACAGCGAGCAGAGACTTAGGAATATTATTTCTGGAATCCATGTAACCAACCCATGCGAGGCAAACAGTTGATTGGTGAAAACGAGTAATTAAGGTTTCTGTTACGAATAAACATTTCCTGTGCCCTAAGGGCAAGTTCTCACTATATACCTACCTACAAACAGAAATAACAAAAACATGGTAGGTACCACCTACCTAAATATCCCGTTTTAAATAACTTGTATTAAATAAATTATAGTTAAAAAAAAGTAAGTGCTCGCGAGGTCTACTGTTCGTAGAACTACTAGTTTAATTATTTATAATTTTATAATAAACTTCATTCTGTCTGCGGCTTAGCGCGCGTTTTTTGAAAGAAAAGTAGCCTAAGTATATGTCGGTCAGTCAAGTTCCGGTCCGCAAGTTCTTTACGTGTGCAAAATTTCAGCCCGATCCATTTAGTAGTTTTGACGTCGTCTTCGGCCAAACTTTCGCCTTTATAATATTAGAAGGAATTATGAACTTCAGGGATAATGTATTTATAAAGCAAATTGCAATTGAAGAATAGAAAGAAATTAGAACTGAGTAGTACAATCGAAACAGTTGATCTGAACTTCAGTAATACTGAAAAGAAAAGAATGAAAGACAAGTATGTCTTGATTAGAAGTTCTATATCATTTTCAAAATGACGTATTTGTTTTTTAGTTACAACAATATTTTGATCATCTCCAGGTGGCGCCAGCTGGTGCCTAAATAAAATTTTTAAATGACAAAACATTTTTAAAACCGTTCCAGAGATATTTTTTTTCTTTTAATTTGTCCCTTTGGACAAATTGGGCTAAAGCCAATATGGCCATACTGCCTCGTCTTTCGTTAAAATACTACGTATTAAATATTGTCTGTTTGTTAGTATAGTTTCTAAACTTAAATAACTACATATTATGTTTGACATTTTATATACACAAATTGAATTGAAATGTACATATTTACAAAACAAACTTCAAATTGTTACAATTTCTTTGAAATATATTAAATGTCTATGGCTAGATGACGTAGTCCTCCTTTGTGGTTTTACGGGACAGCCCCAGTGCCAATATTCATGTTAAAGTTAAGAAAACCAGAAAGTACTTAATGTTTTGTTAGTTTATCCAACCTTATGCAGCAAAAAGTAGGAAAGTTCGCGTGAAAAGTGAAAAGTTTCACCAACTTCAGCCATCAAAGCTGAGTTACTGCAGGTGAAGCATGCCACCTACTTTGTAGTGAACTAGCTTATTACCGCGGCTTTACTCGACTGGTATCTGAGTACAACGTAGCTTCTACAATATAAAAAGCAAGGTTAGTAAAAAAAAACGTTTATTTTGCTTTTGATGATAGATTTTGTTCAGCAGTTTCAATGATACGAAATAGCAAAGTTTTAGTAAAATTTGATACAATTTATATTGATTACTAGTTTCTGCCCGCGGCTTCGCACGCTTTGTTTCTGTGGAAACGTTTTCTATCCCATGGGAACTGATTTACGGGATAAAAAGTAGCCTACATTTGATTCCAGGATAAGAATTACCCGTACGCAAAATTTCAGCCCGATCCGTTCAGTTTTGTAGTAGCTATAGTAACTTTGGCGTGAAGAGGTAACAAACATCCATCCATCCATCGATCTATTCATACATCTAAAGGTTATATTTGATCAAAGATCTAAACATCCAAACTTTCGCATTTATAATATTAGTTTGATGTGATTGAGTGTCTAACTAAATACTAAACATCTTTGTTTTAAAAACTGTCGTAGTTTCACGAATTCATTACTCAAACGCACTCGCTTGTTAAGGGATGAAACGTTGGTGTTCATCCAACACAAACAAGGTTCGTAGTTTACCCGCTCACATTGAAAAAGAATCGAATTTTCTTCGTCATATATATCGAAACGACTGAAATCAAAAACGACTTTATTTCCAGACTATTTTAATGTTGACCTTTTCTAAGTGTTCAGTTATATTCTTTACTAGCTGTATACGCGACTTCGTTCGCGATTGCTGTACCTGCCGCCAAATTACGTTCGTACATTTAACCACAATTTCTCTCGTATTATGAAACACCGTGCAAAAAACCGTCGATGCGCAGAATTAGACCTGTTACACTTCTAATATAAATGTCTATATTTAAGTACCTTGTCAAATAATAGAAACAAATTAGAACTAATATTTACAATTCAAACAATTAAGCTAACTGCAGACTGTTTAATTACAGTTACTTATTGTATTAACAGACACAATTTTTTATTTATTTAGGAGAAGTATACATCTTAATAAAAATTAAGACAAATTAACATTACGTTGAAATTGTCGTATTACACAACGTGTCGTTACACGCGCCAGTGGAGATGATCCCTTATACAAATAGATATAGAAAGTCAGTTTCGTGAAATATACAAGTGCCAAACTATTTTCTGCAGTTTGGGTAACTACTATTCTGCACGATATTATCGGTTTAAAGGCGATATTTATGAGCTTGCGTTTTGCATGTGTCGGATTTTCGGAAAAATGTCTCATAACTTTGTGATTTGCAAGGTGAAATCACGATGTTTAGTTAGGTACTGGAATATTCTATGTTTTGGAGTTATTGGATTTTGAATTCCCAATTATTTGCTTATCAAACGAGCGTAATTTTTTGAGTGTTGAGTCTCGTAAACTGAGTTGCGTCATTTGAAAGTCCTGTGTGTGCCCCACGATTAATGAGTTGTGATTTCGGTTGAAAGAACGCATTTTAAGTGACGCGCAACTCAAGATTAAGCTCGTTTGGCATCAGGCTTAGTTGAACAAATAACACTATTTATTAACAAATAAACTTACATCAAAGAATAAAAACTAATTAGAAATATCCTTGGAGCAGCTTTACCATTTTGCACCTGTAGCAGTGGAGACCTTGGACAGTTGGAGTGTGAATGCGAAGTGTTTAGTGGGAGAATTAGGACGAAAAATTTGCGAAGTGACAGGAGACTCCCGCTCCGGGTCGTTCTTGGTGCAATGGATTGCCATCGCTACTCAGCGAGGTAATGCTGCAAGCATTATGGGCACCTTTGCACCGGGAATGGTCAGGGGCGGGTTATTTAATGACTAAGTTTTAAGTTGTGTATTTAATTTAATAAGACTAAGACATAATGTGTTCATTTGATATTAGAAATAGTATTAACAAATGAAACAGTTGAGCTAACTGCAGACTGTTGTACACAATTTAAAGGTAGCTCAACTGATCCATATCAACCAGAAGCGTCCCCAAGACGCTGGCTGCATTGCCCCACAGCATGGCAATGCTGATTCGCTGAACCAGTTCACAGTTTTGTACAGACTCACCAGCTCTCCGGTCACGAGTCGCTTCGACAAAATAACTCCTAAAGTATTAAGTACCTAGCTTTCAGAACCTTATTCTGTTACATATTCATTAAGTTGTTGCTGTTAATTTCCTGAAAATTTTATAAATAAATACAACATGCTATCATTCTTTACCTTCACATCAAACTACCCATAAATTGAAAGCCTATGTAGCGGCTCTACTTATATTCGTGCTCTATTAATAACTCCACCATATCGCCTAAGAACTTCGCTAAAACTTTTCAAACCATTCATCAGTGCTAACTTAAATTGCCTACTCAGAAGTCAAAACTTTGAGGTAGAGCCTTTCAACTGTCGCAGTTCCGTTCTAATAATATTTAAATCATTTAACTTTACTGATGGTTTTCGAGAATTAATTTATAGTCTTTTCAGTACTGCTGCAAATGAATTTTGTGGCACATAGGCCCGTATTATAAAACCATGCTCGGTCTTGAGTAACGCTTTTGTCATAGAACATGGTTGCTCAAGGATAGATCGATGACTCAGCAAACTTTTAGAGTACCTACGGGCTGTAGATGTGTTATTTGTTAGAAACTTAGAGCATTCAGAACGCTCTAAGTTCTGAATGCTCTAAGTTCTGAATGCTCTAAGGTTAGAAATTACCCACAAACCCACAATGCATGTTTTGGTGTACACTGCGTTGTTGGTGCAATTTTTAATAAATAAATAAATTAACACTAAAGTCACTTACAACGGGATATTTACCATGATTTTAGTTTTAAGCTTTCCAATACTTCGGCACAGGTTCTTGGTAAATATCCCGTTGTAAATGGCCTTAGTGTTAATAACCATAATGGATTTAAAAGTTTTAAATAAATTTAATTACTTTTAAATGAACTTTTGTTCATTAAACCATTATTATGTACTTATTCACTGGCTTCTGCTACGGCAGCATCGCATACTATTAGCCGAGATAAAAAGTGACTGATTTGAAAACTATTAAACAAAAATTAGCGGTAGACGTTCATGAATGCAAACTTTCGCCTTCCTGACAAACACACTAATCTTCGCTTTTTAATATTAGTAGTAAAATTAGCGTTTTGCTACTGCAGGCCTGCAAGGCATTTGCTGCAGGTTATCGTTGCACCGGCCGGATGGAATCGCATGCATGACCTTTAAAGGCGGTCTACTTGCCACTACGCCACGCTAGCCGTTACATAACGTGCAGTTTAATTCCTACAGCGATTGATGGTGCTGGTTACCACTATGTACCACGATGCTCTGCCCATGGTTCTCATCACGGAATGCAGTTCGTTCCGCTTCCTATTTGGAGCTCCGCCAAGTTACCATCGATTGTATTAGTGCTTAGAACTTTCTGTAATGAAAAGAGCTGATGGTAATTAATTTGAAATTTTAGAGTATAGGTACACCACACAACTGGTAGATCTCTGAGAACCTTATCACAATAAAAAAACAAACGCCAAACAGTAACAAACGCCACTTTTGGCGTTTCTTACTGTGACATGGTTCTACAGCGATCCGCCAATTGTGTGGTGTGGTCTACCTATGTATGGCCTGTACCGTGGCCGTGGCGGCGCAGCGTAAGAATCGACCCCACTAATTCAGCTCGTGGATGTCGTGAGAGGAAACCTACCAGAGGAAGGCAGCAACTTCCATCTGTGTATTTTATTTAACACCTCCACTGCACCAATCCGCCTGCCAAGCGTGGCGTTTATGGGAACCGCCCTTGTTTGGGGAAGGCACGTACGCCAGTGGACGTATATGTGAACAAGAAGGGTTCCACATGAGCACGCACGATTGAGGCGCTGTAGCAAATCTCAATCAAATTTTACTCCGCCTTTCCATTCCGACGGCAATTTCCCTGGTCAAAGCAAAGGCATTTAACCACGGGGCACGTTACTCGGCCGATCACGCCCTATAGCCCGCTGCCACTCAAGTAGCCTTTTAGCCTAATTGACCGAAATTGTCTCGTCAGTACGTCTTTGGTTCTCAAGGATAAACTATCATCGCAAAAATGGTCAAAGTCTGAAACCGGTGCTCAATGTATAGGATTTCATCAAGCAATTCTGAGTGTCCCTTAATTTATGCTTACTCTTTGTGCTCCTAACGACTTCGTCAGTCAATAGGGCTTACCCTCGAACTGAAACTTGAACCGAACCTCAACTCTCCGTTAGTAGAGAATGTAGAGATTGCATTTACGAAGAAAGTACCCAGAGTACCCACTTTATCAATCAAATTGCAAGCACTCCTCTCAAACCTCGGCTGACTCGCTAGTAACACTCTTAAATCACTGTGGTTTACTTAGTGTTATATTATTTTTCGTTTCTTTGTTATCTTTTTTTAAGTTAGTAAAATCACATTAATATTATAAATGCGAAAGTTTGGATGGATGTTTGTTACCTCTTCACGCCAAAACTTCTAAACGGATCAGGCTGAAATTTTGCATACAGGTAAGTCTAACCCTGGAATCAAACATAGGCGACTTTTTATCCTTTAAATCAGTTCCCATGGGATAGAAATAACCTGAAAACGATTCCATAGAAACAACGCGTGCGAAGCCGCGGGCAGAAGCTAGTATTATAAATTCGAAAGTTTGGATGGATGGATGGATGGATGAATGGATGTTTGTTACCTCTTCACGCCAAAACTACTGAACGAATCGGACTGAAATTTTGTATACAGATAATTACAATCCTGGAATCTATATATGAATATATATATGGAATAGGCTACTTTTTATCTCATAAATAAGTTCCCATGGGATAGAAATACCTTTTAACGTTTCCATAGCATCAACGCGTGCGAAGCCGCGGGCGGCAGCTAGTACATAAATAAATCCCTTCTAATGGGTATTAAATTAGGTACATCAATATTGTCAAGGCAATATGAATACTTCGTCAATAACCGAGGATATAGTACCTTCAAACATTTTCGACATCCGGGTTCACTTCTTGACCTGTGTATGTATTCTTTTCTACATCATTATCATGTGTCTTTGTCACCAACCTACAATATCTACCGCATCATACCTTTAACAAAACGTTTACCAATTCGATTAAAAGCAACCCCGAACAAAAGCCCCGAAATACCAAATACCCGTCAAATTGTAAAAGTAAGCACGAACGTTTCGCGCTATTGAAATTGCCTGTCGAAATCGGCGTAAGCGGTGTTTCCATAAAACTTTAGAATAGAACAGCTGGTACAAATGAGTTAAATTATTAGCCAGAATACATAAGTCTTCTTGTCTATGTTTTTGGGGAGGGAAAAAATAATTTTAAATTCTTGCTTCAACGCAAAATAGTTCATTTCAGCTTGTATTTCTCCGTCAGAGCGCTAAATGGCTAATATGGCTATAGTTTTTCTGCTTTAGTGCACTAACGCGCTAAAGCGTTCTGGCCTGTACTTATTTTTTAACCTTTGTCTCAGTGAAATCATGCCCACTAATACTTGACATTTCTTATAATAATGAAAAAGTTGACGAAGTAATGACTTATAAATTCTTAGGTATCACATTAGATAGACACTTAAACTGGAAGGTTCATATTGGTGATGTTTGCCAAAAAATAAGTCGCTTTGTCTTTGCTTTAAAGAAAATCCGTCAGACGATTTCATTTGACGCAGCTCTAGCAGCTTACCACGGTCACGTGTCTTCGACCCTGAGCTATGGTTTGTTGCTATGGGGAAACTCTGTCGATGCTGAAAGAGTCTTCAGAGTACAGAAGAGATGCCTCAGAGTTATTAACAAGGCTTGGGTTCGTGACTCTTGCAAGCCTCTGTTTAAGATATGTAATATTATGCCTCTACCGTGCATGTACATTAGAGACATATGCATGTTTGTAAAATCTTACCCCCAACACTTCACCAAACGTAAGGATATTATCACTCGACAAAAAAGAGCAAAATTTAATAATCTGTTATACAAGCCACAATGCCATAAGCGTATCTATGAGAAAAATGTATATAATATGTGCATCATTATCTTTAATAAGTTACCAGAATCTATTAAAGAACTCAATGGTAATTTATTTAAACAAAAATTAAATAAGTGGTTGCTTGACAAATGTTTCTATAATGTAAATGAATATATTAATTTTGAGTAGAATAATTTATTATGTTATGACTATGATTGTTAATTATTGTTTTTTAACTATTTATCTTCGATTTCATTGTTCTAGATTATTTTTAAAATTGATTATTTTAATGATTTGCATCATTGTGATTTAATATTTGCACACCTGCTTGCGGGTTGAATACATTTGACATCACTCTAGTCATAAGATCTGACACGTACCTGTAATAATGTATTCGGCAAATAAATGATTTTGATTTTGATTTGATTTGCGCTCTTAGGCACTCTCTGGTCCAGCTTCATGAAGGCACCGAGATTAAAAGATAATATGAAAATCTGAAAAACGCGACTTCAGACCTGCTCAAATGTGTGTTAGCGTTTGAGAATCCGAATGTAAAGCATCCTTAATCTAATATTAAAAATGCAAATGTTTGTTATGTATGATTGTTATCTCTTCACGCGCCGGATCGTGCTGAAAATGTGTATCAATGTAGTTCTGGACCCAGAAAACTTAAAGGCTACTCTAAACCGTAGTCAGCAGCTTTAATGCTGAAATCTGTGGCTATACTATACAAGCTGTTGTTCACGTAAGCTGTTGTAAAGTTCAGTGCGGCTTCACACCTATTACAATTAGGTTATCTTTGCGCCAGGCACGGCGCGCGCCATCGGATTGGCCGCTCCAAGCTGAATTACTTTCTTTCTATCTCAATTGTTGCCGTTCAAGGTGTTTAGTCTATTGTTGGAAGCTATTTTTGTACTTAGAAGGCTTTAATTCTTGTTTTACTTTATTAGTTTTTAGCCTTTAGTTTTCAGTCAATATGGTTTTGTTGGTTCAAGTATCTACTTGAGCCAACAAAATCAAATTGGCTGTAACGACCGTGGCGTGGCGACGTAACCTACTAACTATTTTGAAACAAAATTGTTTTGTTTACTACCTATTTTGAAATGTTGATGTTGGTTTTAAAGAGGCCCCTTACTAGCGTTTATTAATTCTTACATATCCATGACTTACTGTTACGTCACCTTATTAAATTATAACTGTTTTATGTTTATACTAGCTTCTGCCCGCGGCTTCGCACGCGTTTTTTAAGAAAAAAAAGTTGCCTATCATGTTATTCCAGGTCCAGATCTTTATGTGTATAAAATTTCAGCTCGATCCATTCAGTGTTTTTGACGTTGTCTTCGGCCAAACATCTTCACAACGGCACAACTTTCGTTTTGAATTTTAGACTGGGAGTTCTTAATTAACACTTTTATGGCCGAAGACGCAGATGATCACTCTCAGCCCCGTGTAGCGGCTAAGCAGTGAATGTGTTAAATAAAGTTAGAGTTGAGTTGGGTTGCCATGCCTCCGGTGGTTTTCAGGGCGTTTAGTTTGGCTTCTTGTGGCTCTTATTTAGGTCATCTGTTTAAAGCTAGCTTGTTCAACTTCCAGTATTAGAATCGTGAAATACGATCCATATTCAAGCTAAATACTGCAACCAGATAACCGGAAATTATTTTCCAATCACTGAGCAGACCTTCACAATCACAATGCCCACTAAATCTTTTGAATAGCTGAAATGTAACACACAATAGGTATTGGACTTTGGCTTCAAATAGGTACAGTCAACGGACATGCAAGATACAAGAATATAGTAGGAACAGTTTTGTTGGTAAAATACTTAAGCTTTATTGGATATTCCTTTAGAGATAACTGCAAAACCTCGAATACTCAAACGCAATCTACAGCCGCGATTTTGAAGCGCGACTTGTGTCGCGCAATTTTTTGCGATTTTGTAGCGCGATACCTTTTACACAGCTGCGATTTCGAGATGCCGCCGCCCGCCGCGTCGCGCCGCCGCCCCCCAAAGCGCAAGACGCAAGACGCAGCTGGGTGTAAGAAGGCATGCGTCCTAAGACAAAATGTTCCGTGAACAATTATAGTAATCGCAGGACGCGGAAACGCATCGTTCAACTTCTATCGCGTCGATAAGCAGTGTTTATGATAAGATCGTATGCGTCTTAGTACTAAATGTACTGCAAATAAATATCGCACAAAATCGCGCGACACAAGACGCGCTTCAAAATCGTGGCTGTGGGGTGAGAGGCTTAAGCACGTCTCGAGTCGATTTATTTTGACAGTTTCCAATGAAGTCTGCCAAAATAACGTGATTAAACCTGATTCAAACATAGATCGATGACTGAGCAAGCATTAGAATACGAACCTAAATATAAGAAAAGTCAAAGACAAAAAGCTGACGAAAATGAATCCTTCAAAACCCTTTTAACTTACTTATAATACGTGGCGTTTACAAGAAACTTGGGAATATTCAGCAAAGGTTGCCTTTGACTGTATCTATGAAACCATACCTAACCTACTGTTGGTTGTAGGTGCGGGTAAATAACCGGAACGATTGATTACGAGGTGGCACGCGCAGTTGACATGGGTGACTTATGTGTTGTTTGTTATTGTACGTTATGGTATGCCGCATCATGGCGGATCTTTTTGCAAAATTTTGGTAGGTACTACTGTGAGGTTATTCCCAAAATCTCACGTGAGACGTTGCCTGTTCCCAACGTCTCACGCGTCTCACGAAAAGTCAGAGAGCTCCGTATTACAATCTACAAATTTATTTATAGTGTATAAGTACTACCACATATTCACGATTAAGTTTAGTGCAAAATGCATGCTCTTGCAAAAAAAAAACGGCTATTAGATTTCCAATTGGTCAACGGGGCTTGCAAATAGGTGCACAAATTTGTTGTCGACAACGAATTTGTCTAGAATGCAAAACAATATCTACTCACACTGAAAGCGGAAAATATTTGAAAACTTTAGGTACAAAAAGGTAAATTGTGCATATCAAACGAAGGACCTAACAGATCCGAAGAAGACCAAACCACATGCTTAGGTTTCATTCTAGATGAATCTCATGTTGATAAAGTTTGTGCCAGGCTGAATAAATTTGTCTTTGCTCTACATAGATTATGAAAAACGACTGATCAAAAGATTGTTTTCATGGCATACCATGGTTATGTTGCATCGGTGTTGTGCTATGGACTAATGCTATGGGGAATTGGCTTCCTATGTAAATAAAGCCTTCACAAAAATGTGTAAGAGGAATTGTTGGTATACTACCGTGGGAATCCTGTAAGCCTTTATTTAGTGAACTCAAATTGCTCACGCTATCCTTGATTGATTGTTGTCGCTACATCCTTGATTGAAAGGAAACATAATGAGTTGTTTATGAAGGCGAGTGAGGCTACTCAAAACTATTCTATCAGGATCCTGCGAAATACACGGGATCCTGATAGGATAGTTTTGAGTAGGCATCCCCGAACCCGTATACCTCATTAACTGATTTGCCATGTGTGGAAAAAAATCATCCGATGACAAAATTTACCAAAGAGCTACGACTCTGGCTACATAGCAAAAAATGTTATAATATAAATGATAAATTTATAAACTGACATTGTTGAGGTACTGATTATCTCTAAAATTGTTTAAATATATTATTTTACGTAGGTGATAGAACACCTATGTTATAAATTATAGAACAACAATTACAGTTAAAGAATAGAAACAAATTAAACTTTATTCACAAAGAAAATTATACTAGTATTTACAATTGAAACAATTGAGCTAACTGCCGACTGTTGCAAACAGTCTACAGATAGCTCAACTGATCCATATCAACACCAGTCGGAAGCGTCCCCAAGACGCTGGCTGCATTGCCACGCTGTATGGCAATGCTGATACGCTGTGCGGCAATGCTGATACGCTGTGCCAGATATTCACCAGCTCTCGGGTAAACTAGTATTTACAACTATTAAACAAATTAAACTAGTATTTACAATTGAAACGAATTAAATTAATATAGTCATAAATCGTAATCTGTATCAAAATAATAAATATTATAACTTTAGCTATAATTAAAACCTAAGCTACCTATCTATATGTACATATTTGCAATTAATTAATAAATCTAAATCTAAAGACATTTTTAATTACCCGGGTCGTCAAACTATAGTAAAAATACATTTTTCTCTATTCTATTAAATATTCGTGTAATGGATAACTACGGAACTAAAATCTAACGTAGTTTATACCCCCATTCATTGTCATTGATAATCTAGAACAAACGTAGGTTTAGTACCGGCGGCATAACATCCAAACGGAAAGGTTAAGGTTATTCCCATGTTATTTCTGTGAACTACGTAAAAGTCTGCAGGCTAATCCACTAATCAAATTATAGTCTGACTTCTTATTCGGTTTGTTCGAATTCTAGCGAACGACGAGTAGAGTTTACGATGGGATTTTATTAGGAGATCGGCGGCAGTAGCATCCAATCCGTGCTAACCGCTAATCAGAGGGGCGAGTCTATTTGACGTAAGTGATGTGATGAGACTTCTCCTTTTTCCATACAATGAGGATCCGTAACGTTTTTAGTTAAGAATGCATATTTATAGAGCTAAGAAATCCATAACACACGGTGCAAAAATTTTTGTTGTACGACAAAAATTGACGAAAAACTACGTAGTTAATGATTATATAGGGTACTAGACGATCGCCTCGCGGTTTCACCCGCGTAGTTCCCGTTCCCGTGGGAATTCCGGGATAAAATATAGCCTATGTCACTCCCTGAAAAGTAAGCTTCCTAACGGTGAAAGAATTTTTCAAATCGGTCCAGTAGTTTCGGAGCTTATTCAATTCATACAAACAAACAAACAAACAAAAAATCAAACCTTTCCTCTTTATAATATTAGTATAGATTTATCGCGTACCGATATAATCATTAACTATGTTAACAAATCGCGAAAGTTTAAAAAGAAAAACTACGTAATGGTCCGATTTGGATAATTTAAAAAGATATATCATTCTTATGTCATAAAGAATAACGTTGATCGCCTCTATCGTGCGGACAGGTAACTACGCAAATCCCCGAGGAGACTTCACGATCACGTGCGTTACTGACGTCAAATAGACTCGCGCCTCTGTTAAAACACAACCCTGTATGTGTCTAGTCAGCCAATCATCAGAGCTCTCAAATTTAAATAGTCATCTTTCTGTACGTTTTCTTGCGATTAAAATGACAGTTATTAGCTATATATAAGAAAATATATCTTTAACTAGATTCTGCCCGCGGCTTCGCACGCGTATTTTCGGTATAATAAGTAGCCTATTATCTAAGTTATGCTTTACTCTAAACGTACGCCAAATTTCATCTTGATCTGTTATGTAGTTTTGGAGATCCTAGGTAACAAAAATTTCACATTTCACAAACTTTCGCATTTATAATATTAGTAGGAATAGTAGGATAAATGATGTTATTTTCTCAATTATTAAATGGCACACACACATAATAAAACGGAGATCACGACAAAAAAACAGATTTAGTAAAACACAGTAGTACCATACTATGTAATATATTATAATACATCGATGCATCCTCACAGTTGCTGTAACTCTCAAAAAAGGCTTGCATCCAACCGAGGGATCCTAACCGTTGATGACATGTACCTGTATAGAATTTAATTGGACTTGTCCGTTTTATTCAAAGTTAAATAAATAAATTGAAACTAAACTGAACAAGACTACACTGCCGTCTCTTGAAAGAGACGGCAACATTTTCAGTCCTGTGAAATAAGAGTTTAGTTTTGACGACATCTGAAATTAACACTAACGTTTGTGTAATATTTAGTTAAATAAATAAATTGATGTAATAATGTCCCGTTTGTTCCAGGTGGTGGAGCCCATCAACCGTCTGCTGGAGGCAGTTCCGTTTGACTGCGTGTTCTACTCGCTGGACTGGCACCCTCCGGACCACGTCTCTTTCATAGACAACGTGCACATGCGCGAGCTGCACCCGACCAGCCCGGTCCGTCTCTAGTACTGCCTGTGCCTGACCTTCAAGCTCTGCGCTCTTTAATCCGATACCGCTCCCACACACCACAAAAACGTGCATTTGAATATGGGCTTAATCTAGTTATCTTAAGATACATTTTACAGTGACAAAATGGCTTCCCACAAGCTTCAAACGAGTGGTCCGCGAGCTGTCTGTCATCTGATGCCGTCAATATAAAATTCATCTAAATGATAGGACTGTTATGAGTTAAGTTCATATTTGCATGCACATTTTTGCGTCTGCGGAAAATTCGTCTAAAACAATTCGATCTCAATCACAATTCGCCTAAAAACATTTCGACTAGTAACAATTCGACTAAAGCAATTCGACCTTGAGTTGACCGGACCTGTAGGCGTCCCACCCCCGCGAAGCGGGGGGCGGTCAACATTAACATACTCGTAACGAAGCCCGCCCAACCCCCGCGAAGCGGGGTAGGCCCCCATCCGGGGGTTTGTGGTGACTCTGTGACTGAAAGGGTGTGTACATGTATAACTGCACCCAGAGCCATGTGTTTTAGTCGAATTTTCCGCAAAGCCATTTTTGTGGTGCTTTTCAGGTGTGCTTCAAGCTTTATCATCTTAACTATGGCCACGGCCTAGCTTTGCACCACGCGGCTTGTGCGAGACGCCAAGAGAAAACTAACGTATGAACTGGTATAAAACTATAGAGATATAATAATATAAATAATATAATAAAACTATTACAGAGGCGTTAAAAAAATGCTTATAATAGGAATCACAAATTGCCCAACGTAATTTTTGGAATTTCCTTTCTTCGACGTAATAATAAGATAAAATATGTGGCGGCGCTAGTGTTCGGGGAGGTAGAGCCTTAAAGCGCGTACCTGCTGTACTTTACGCAGGCAGCTCAGAGAGGCAACACCACTGGCAAGTCTCTGTCGTTGTGGCGACGGCGGTCTCAGTGTCAAAGTCGAGTATTGTTATAGCGTCTTGATGATGACTCGTGGAGAGGGAACTAGTCGACGACTTATTTTTGATGAGTTTTTGCATTTTGTGATTGGTGTGGTCTTTTCTTTTACAAATCGTGCTTAAAGTTGGAAGGTAATTTACTTGGCAATTTTATATTGCGTAAGTCTGTTGTTTACCTTCTCTGATTGCAAGTAGGAGTAATTTGTGGGAGGGCGGGCCGTACACACGAATTACATTTTGTTGGATCTCTTTCAGAGAAGGTTTTGCGCGGAATTGTTACTGAATATTGTTTTAACCTAATATTAAAGCTTGTACCTAAAATAAAACCTCTCTAAGTAACTTAGCCAGCCCAGGGCCGGAAAGCACGTATAAAATTGGACGACTGTAAAGAGAAAAGGTCGAGAAATAAACCTTTATGACTTGTGCAGTTCTTCCGTCTGTGAACCCTTAAACAATAACTTCTCCACTTCCAGGTCTCAGCAGACAAAGCGCAGGCGTACGACACGGTTGTGTTCGCCGGCCCCCCGCCCATGAAGCAGCGCCTGTGGCCGCGCCACTGTGTGCAGGACACCTGGGGCGCAGACCTCCATCCAGAACTCAAGGTAACCAACGCACCTTGAGTTCTATTCAGAACCATGTTTAAGAAACCATTTTTGTTGTTTTTACTAGGTAAAGTCCGTCTGAGACGCAGAAAGCTGTTCGTTTCAATGCGAGACGAATATTTTGCATGATTACAAATATGATATTTTGCTTCAAACGATAAGAGCCCCATTCTCCCTGTTGTTTATTTTAACCGAAAACGTGAACTTCCAGATAGTAGAAGGAGCCATCAAGGTGTACAAAGGCACCAACTCCGAAGTGGACTCGTACTCCGTGTTCTGGGACAACAAGAAACTGACCGACACCAGCCTGAGCTCCCAGCTGCGCGTGCGCCACGCCACCGACATCTACATCTGCGGGCTGGCCTACGACGTTTGTGTCGGTTAGTACAGACCCACCACATAAACGTCCACTGGTGAACGTGCCTCCCCCTTGTTCCACTTTTTAATCATTTATCCCTCACCTCCTCACTAACACCCTATATTGGTCCACTGGACACTGGCCTCCCCCTGATAAGCGGCTTGGAGGTGTTGAATAGTTTATTATTGAACACTTCCACTGCGATCACCAATCCGGAATCCTATTGTAAGGAATTGCTGGCCTTCCTCTGGTCGGTTCTTTAGTCCGCTCCTTCGACATCCACGAGCCGAGTTGTAGGAGATGGTCTTACGCCGCGACCCCTGGCGGTCGCGATACTAAAATAATTTCTTGTTATTTTCAACCGACGAAAAACACGAAAGACGTGGGGTGCATAATACGTCCTTCTAATATTGTTTTATTTAGGTAATTCTGTATTGGATGTTTCATTTATTGTTTGTAAGTATCTACTATTTCTATTCTGTGCTGTATCGGAGTTGTGTTTGTTAATAAAATTTTATCTATCTCTATCTACTCTTAGTTCTACTCTCTTCGCACCTCTTTACTCACCTCTTGCGCTCTTAGTACCTCTTTTTATCTGCTAGTATGATACCTATTTCTTACATTGAATTACGCGTAAAAAAGCATTCACGTTTTTTTAAGTGTTTTATATTTCAACGTTAATGTGTATGACAAATTTTAATATACTATACTGTTATTTTTTTAACATACTCTATCAAGTAGGTACGTGATGGTATAAAAAAACGATTAGGGTAGGTATGGGTATGTAGGAATTTTAATTTATTGTTATCAAAACTGAACAGAGCCACTTATTAGCTTTAATATAACGGAACTGAATAAACAAAGCAAGATCTCAAAGTCACCTAAGCATGTTCCGAACATTACTTTAGTGTCATCTACATGATGTCACTTTTAACTACACTTGCGAGCTTTTAAATGGAATCGCCTCATCGCGAGTTGATCAAAACTATTTTTTTTACAATTTATATACAATGAACTATATATTCTGGTGTAGAACCATACTACTTTTTGACTCTACAGCACAGCGCAGGGTATCCCAGTGTAGAGATCAAAGTGAGATCACGATTTGTCTTAATATATTTAGCAAATCACATTACACTAATATTATAAATGCGAAAGTTTGGATGAATGTTTGTTACCTCTTCACGCCAAAACTACTGAACGGATCGGGCTGAAATACAGGTACCTACAGGTTTTGCATACAGTTAATTCTAATTCTAGAATCAGACATAGGTTACTTTTTATCCCATAAATCAGTTCCCGTGGGATAGAAATCACCTTTAAACGTTTCCATAGAAACAACGCGTGCGAAGCCGCGGGCATTAACTAGTCACACTCATATTATAAATGCGAAAGTTTGGATGGACAGATGGATGGATGTTTGTTACTTCTTCACGCCAAAACTACTTAATGGATCAGGCTGAAATTTTGCATGCAGATAATTCTAGGCCTGGAATAAAACATAGGCTACTTTTTATCCCATAAATCAGTTCCCGTGGGATAGAAATCACCATTAAACGTTTCCATAGAAACAACGCGTGCGAAGCCGCGGGCAGAAGCTAGTATAAGAATAATTCTTAATGTGATTTTTGTATTAAGTATGCAAGTTTTTATGATGAATAACTTAACTTATCATTACTTTAATGTATAAATATAATAAATAAATAATGCTGGACAATTCACACAGCATTATCTAGCCCCAAGGTAAGCAGAGCTTGTGTTATGGGTACTAGATAACAATGTTCCGCAGGTGCGACCATTGCAGACGCGTTGGCTATAGGCTACCGCGCTATTCTGATCGAGGACGCGTCCCGCGGCGTCGACCTAGCGGACATCGAGGCCACCAAGAGAACCATCCTGCACAACAACGGAGTCATCATCAACTCGGACCAGGTTAGATTAAATAAAAAACACGTTGCCTATTAGTTTAGTTGTGAAGGAAAACTTAAGGCGAATAGTTGGGGTGATAGTGGCGCCACTACATATTTAATTTTATAATTACGTTACACAAAGGAATTATCAAAAAATCGGACCGTGCGTAGACGATATCTATCATAAGCTTTTTTAAATGTAGGTATCTTTAATAGTTTTATACTGTATTATTTAGGCAGATACTTGTTTCAAGAGTTTAGTTCCTATTGGTGGCCACCAAGCTCTCCAAACAAGGTTTTTAAATGAATAACACAAAACAAAACTATTACAGATACATTAAATAAAAGCTTGTGATAGGTGTCGTCTAACAGCGGTCCGATTTTTTGATAATTCCTTTGCATAACTTAATGATTAAATTAAATATGTATGTAGTGGCGCCACTATCACCCCTACTATTCGCCATAAGTCTTTGGCCAAAGCGGATAGGAGAGATATGTACTTAATCGATAAAATCTCGAATGAGTACAAACATTGAAGTTCCCGTGTGAACGTCACGTTCCACCTTAAAAGCTTGGAATAAAGTGTAACAGACAAACAAATATCGTAAGTCTTTAGAAAGACCTGTTATTTCTACTAGTTACGGCTGACTAAGCTAAGAGATCACCAGAGTACGCCCATACAAGGCTTGGGAAACCAAATCTAAGAACTAACAGAATTTCAAGGTATTTTTTCGAAACAGAAATGATGGGCCTGGTTTAATAAAACTAAATGTAGCTTTACGATATCCGTATTCAAATTTTCAACTTTGTGCTTTTTTGCTACTGTGTGTGTAACTCACAGTCGCTCGTTCGTCCCACTCAGATCGCCTTCGAACGAGCAGGACAGCCGAGAGATGACGTCATCTCTCTATCCCATTCTATAAGTACCTGTATACGCAGGCTCTACCAAAGTTTCATTATTTATTTATTTATTAAAAAGGGCATCCAACATGAGTTCTCACAACGCAAGTTAGTAACATTATTGTATGGTTCTTAAATCTATGTGACTCTATAATATAGGACGCCTCAGCGTGCACAGTAACAGAATATAAACAAGTACAATAACAATGTTCTTTTTTAACTGGACGGACAAAGTAGCTACAAAAATTAAAGGAAAAATAAAATATAAAAGGTAAGACAATATTGAGCAAATGCTTCAGATTAAAAATTAAATTGAATTTAATAGTTGTTATACAATATGAAAATTACAAAATCTACAATCTACAAAATCTACAATTATTTACAAAGTGTATTAATGTAAATAATATGTTTGTTTTAATTGTACTGTGTAGGTAAGTAGCAAATAAATGCATGTTTAGAATATAACTCAGCATAATGCTGGCTAAGCTCTCGTAATGTTTATACCTGTCTACCGATGTACTTGAAATGACTGACAATAGTATATTGTACATCTAGGCGAGAAAGTGCCCAATTCCTATCGAGTGTGTCATTTGAGAAACACACGAGGTAGGAATCGAACTTTCTCACGAGTGATACATATAATTACTATACCTTCGGGGAAAATCATAATTTTATATTCTAAATCACTCGAGTAAATTCAAATTGTAGACTCAAATGTAAAAATAAGTACGCGTACGTGCGATTTTCGTCTTGGTTCTTTTTATTAGCTAAATGACCGCTGCGAAAGCCTCGCGCAAGACAACCAATTATCATTACATTAAGCTAATCATTTAAGTCGGTAAATGTATTTAACTAATCATAATTTAAATGCGATCCTTACGCAAGCGATTCAAAGAATCTTCAAAATCACTCGAGTAAATTCAAACTGTAAACGCAAATGTAAAAATAAATACGTGTACCTACGTGATATTTTGGTCATGGTTCTTTTTTTTAAATTATTGTGCCGATTACTTTCTATAAGTTTGGAAAAGGAATAAGCAACTTTCTGAGCAGGTGTAGTATAATAGTTATTTGTTCAACAAGTGCTCACGGTACAAACCAACAAAAGAGGTTTGTAGCACTTTTACCCTCCAAGGTTGTTGACTTAGAGTATTCAGAACGAATGCTCTGAGGTTGTTGACCAAATCGAGTTTCGGACATTCGACCTCTTTCATAAATTACTAAATATTTTATCGCTAATCGTGGTGAAAAGTTGTGTCCTTAATTCGTGGACAAATATTTTTCGTTTCGTGCCTTTTAAATTCCCCGCTATCTCAGCAGTTTACTTTAGAGCCACTCGCTACGCTCGTGACTCTATTCTAGGCTGCATCGCTAGCTCGGAATTTAATATCGGCACATTCAACAAAAAACCGTTTTGCCCACTTATTGAACAAATAACTATTATTCCACTTAGCAGAACCCGGTTTTTCTCGTTGGTTTTGGGTGTCAAAGTCACCGTTTTCGAGCAAGAGTGATGAAAATGATATTTTGTGAGCCATCTTATTATAACTGAGTTCCCCGACAGGTGATGCCGATGGTGGAGGGCCGCGACCGGCGCCCCGAGCTCGGCTACAAGCTCGCCATGGAGCTCAAGAACGCATTGGACGACAACTGAACTACACACGCGCGGTAGTTTACTACCACACTACCTACTAGATGCAACTGGACAGAATATCTGTTACCACCTTCAGTGTGTAAATAATAGGATTGTTTTTCCTTGAGAACTGGACCTTTCGATAGGATTCGATTAGAAAAGGCTTATTTTGGCTTTTAAACAGTACAAAAACATTGTGGCTTGAAGTGAAAGGTTGCCTTAAAAATTAAGAGCACATGAGGTACAATTTTGCCTCAGGTTTACAGCCGCGGGGGCCTGGTACAAAGTTATTGTAGATATTCTGTCGATGTGTGTCTATGTAGGTCTAACGCTTAAGTATTTTGTGCATTTAGAACTACCTTTTAAGTTATGACAGTGCTTACTTTACTAAATCATTGACAAACTTATTAGTTAGGTCGTAGCATAGTTTAATGTAGATTCCCAGTTTTGGGACCCAGTCCCACTCTAAAAGGGTACTTAATATGTAGAGTTAGGAATAGTTTTAAGGTGCTTGTGAACAAGATAAAATAGTACAAATACTTAGACATTAATTTAGCACCTTGCTTGAAGTGGATCTGAATGTATTTATATAAATATTATTTATTTCATGACAAGGCAAAATAATATATTGACATGACACCTCTGTACTATTGTATAACCTAAATTATACAGGGTGCCACGAAAAGGGAAGTGGGAATGGAAGCGGAAATGGGGCGATTCTGGACATCGTGGGGGTCAACGTTAGTTCAACTATTTTTTTAATTTGGAACATTTTTCCCTTTTTTTTTAAATTAGAGACGTTTTTTCTTCATATTACTGTTCTTTTACGAGTATTCTTACATTATTATTATTGTTTTGAAATTTCAAAGGAAATACATCATTTTTTTTTCTAATTTCATGACCAAACACTGGTTTTGCTGACACTTCAAGCAAAAAACATTTGTGAAATATTTTGTAATGATAAATAATGCAAGAGTGCGTGTAAAAGAACACGAATAAGAAGAAAATAATCTTTATTTTCTCCAAAAAAAAAATTCCAAATTCAAAAAATCGTTATTCACAAGTTGATCCCTGGAGTCCAGAATCACCCCCTTTCAGCTAAGTACACCCTTACCGCGGCACTCTGTACACATATACTTATAATTTTAGATTATATTTCCAATCTAAATCAAGCCATAGAATCTCGATGTCATGACCTAACTAAACAAACAATGACATAAGAAGCCGCCACACACAGAAGTCGTGGCCGGGCCGGAGGCGAAGGCGTGCGAGTTGTATCATATGAAAGACTACACACACACCGCAAGCGGTGGCGGCGCGGTGCACGGCCGTGGCGGGCCGGCTCGGGCGGCGCCACAAACAGTCGGCGTGCGCGACGCGGCGCGGAGCCGTGGCGGCGCGGTGGCGGCGCGGTGGCGAGGCGGAGGCTTGGCGTGTGAGCGTTGTATTTCAGCAAGTATAAGGAGCGCACGTGCGGAGGCGTGCTACTAGCGGAGTTACGAGTTGTATTTACATATTTACAAAATTTTAAGCTTCTAACCCGAATAAGGCGCTAAATAAAATAGACTATTCCGTATAATTGATTTTACTAGTCCAACCACACCGTTGTTTATACGATTGCCGTATAAAAGGTTATAAAAATGGTTTAAAAAAGGACATCTTTACAATAATGCGACGCCGTGACTACACACAGAAGGCTCCGAAACGCCTCCGCGACGCCCCGGCTCTCGCACGCCTGCAGTGTGAAGACATCCGCACCGCGAACGCCACGCCGGGCTCGGCTACCGTCCGCCTCCGGCTTCTGTGTGTGACTGCTTTAAAGGAACACTTTCATTGCTATGACGCACCCGCGCCTGCCCACCTGCAGCTCCTTGAAGCGGGCGGCGGCGACGCGCCTTCGGTCGCGAAACTAGGCAGTGAATGCGTTAACTAACTTGATCTTGGCTGATCATCTTTGTATGTCCTTTATGTGAACTAAAAATAAAAACGCTTAGTCTTAACTTAGTTATTCTTAGCGGGTCGACTGGGCGATACCGCGCGAGACACGCCGGCAGCACGAGGCAACGCCGAGCTATAAGTTACATAAGTACATATAATATGTATAATGTTTAATTTTCAGACTGCTCGCCCATTCTGGACTCGGCTAATTATTTTGATTTGGACATCATTTAAAATATAACTTTTAGTTTAATCAAACTGATTGCCAGTCCCTCAGATAATCATTATGTCCGTAGTCAGCCCTTAATAGGTAGTAGGTAGGTACTCTCTATAGCTCGCTCATTTAAAGCTGGGACGATCGTTTTTGTTTTTAACTCTGACGTCACAAATCTGTCTGCAGTATAGGAAAAAAAAAGACTTGCGCCAGCTTAAAATAACCAAGCTATTAGCTTCTTGCCCAGTTAAGAATTAAGTTTAGAGTTGTAGGTTTACACAGTAAATTATCTGTATTGTATTGATGCACAATGCACAAATATCTTCTATGATATTGAAAATGTTAACGGTTTTTTACAAAAGTTATCTTATTTAATAATGATATTGAAATTCTTCAAATTGGGTTCGGGTTTTCGGTTTATGTAACAAGACATATCTAAAAATGTATATCGGGTAATATTGAAAAGAATTAACATTTGGATACTTATCGGTATGTTATAATTATAACCTATTTATTTTTTGCTAAAATGTAGAACTCCTAATATAATTGATTTGTGATTATTTAATGTCCTTAAATGGTTGTTTATTTATTCTAGAATTAAAATGTGTAAGAAGTATGTATACCTACTGTAGACTACAGAGTTTACCAGAAAATAGTGCCTGTATTTGCCACAATGTATACAGGGTGAATTTATCCTATGAGCTCAATACCGTAAAAACACAGTGATTCCTCAGTTTAAGATCATCAAAAAATGACAGGCATTTTTTTGTAAGCATAAAATGCACTTTTAGATGCACTAGGACTAGACATTCCTATTATTTTTAAGTATTTATTGCGAAATCCTGTTTTCTACCAGGAGCCTGTGTCACAAATGTTCATCATATTTTTATGAGGATATTAATTACATCTAAGTACTACTTATTTATGTAAAATGTCAAAATAGTAGGCATGTGGTAGAAACTACGTGACAAAGCTGAGTTAAATAATCTCGAATTAAACATACTTTCCTACAATTTATTTATTTATTTATGAACATTAGATTTTAGGAATTAGATGTGACAGCTTTTTGTTCCTCTATTAAATTATGCACTATTATTTATTAAAATCGTTTTATGAAAGCATTTTTTGTTTTATTCACAAATTCTGTTGGTTTGGTAATAATGAATTCCAAAATATTGATCAAAATATATTTATTGATTCGTGCAATAGGTACAAATTATTATGGTGTTGAGCAAATAGTTCCCTTAGATTAATACAACAAATTCTAGTTATTTACATACACATAAATAATAGAAAAAAAACTTATTTGATCATTTTTCTACAGTGATGTAGACATGTCTAACTAAAACTAAATAAGCATAACAATATATCACAATCACAATTATTTCAGCATTATTAAACGCCGTCAGAACTTACTAATTTATAATTAGGTATTTTATCAAAAAAAACAAGAGCTTAGACACAATTAATAAATAAAAACACTCTTTAAACTAAAGACTATTTACAGACAATTTAAGGCACTCATTAGAGCTCACAGTATTCAGTAGATAATCTTGTAGATATAGTGAGTTTCCGATCCTGCATAAAATCAAAAATATTTAAAAACTACACACTATCAAATAATCTGTGGTACTTGCACAACCCACTCTACCCAGCAACTAAACCCTGGTAATGCCACTAACTGCATTCCTAAGGCCTTATCATAGCATTCACACAGTAAAACCATTTTTATACCCTGTTTTTCTTTATGACATATGTGTTCAAAATATAGGCTCATTTTTGTTAGCCTGATAATGATAAGGCAGCAGGGGGAATGTTCAACTACACTACACCTCCCATGTAATGTCAAATCACATTTTCTCCACCGAGTCTTTGATTAACAGGGTTCACTTATTTTAAAATGGTGTTACCACAAGAAGTCTACAATAAAGCCCCTGAGTTTCAAAGTAAAGTAAGTCAAGCAGCAGTAATGCTCGAGATAACCTGTCTACCGAGCTTCTCCGCAATAAAGTCCAGGATGGTCACTACCAGTTCCCTTCTGCTGGAGGAGCATGCCATGAGGATGTCTATAGCTCGGATGCAGTCTGTGGCATCCAGTCGTCGGAGGAAATTGAAGATGATGAAGAGAAGTTCTTTTAACTTCTCTTTCACAGTGGACCAGATTTCACGGAGGGATACTACAGCTGGGGAAAGAAATAAGAAAGCATTAAGTACCTAATTTATTTTATTTTTAATGGAATCTGCAACTTTGGGTCAGAATCAAGTTTCTACCATGTGAGCCAAGCTGCAGACAGGAGGGAGTTTAAATAATTTGAAAATATACTATAAATAACCCAATGGGCATATTATTCAAAGATACTGTTTCAATTACCAATGCCAACATTCATAACTAGGTACCTACTGTGAATAGGGGCTATACCCAAGTTGCAAGTTTTTATGAGTAAAGGAAGAAGTGAGGGGTGCAGTATCATAACCCGCTATAATGCTTTTTGACCAACATCGTGTTAGTACCATCAATCAAAAGTTCTTAAAAATTGCTTTGAAATGGTTGGCTGCTTTTCTATTAAAACCCATTAAAACACAGAGAAATCCGCTGGTAAAGAACGATGTAAGGATCAAAAGCCACTATAAGAGCGTAGGTCAGATTCAAAATCCTCTATAACACAATCGACCAATCACAGCACCGGATTTGCGTCGCCTCATCGAGAAAATAGTATGGCGGTTGTGACTTTCTGTGTACAACAAGTGTTCGGATTTTTAATAAATTTAATGCAAAAACATGGAAGAATTAGCCCAGTTTGTGCAAAAATCAGATCTGAAGCATTTGAGGAAGAGGCCACGCGTTCCGTCATCATGGAAACGTGAAGTGGAGCGCAAGAAATGGTGAGTGAAAATGGAACAAAAATCTCCTGGAAAGTTAGCAAGAAAAGTTTTATGCAAGATGTACCTAGTTAAGTTTTCAGCCAGTTATGTACGAAGATACCATTTTATACCTAAGAGAAACTCGTGTTTAATACATTTTGAATAAAAACTATAATAATACTTCATATCTTTTTATTTTATGTATGTACGCAGGTAATTTACATTTTAGGTAAAATATCTTTGCTATGTTAACAGTAGGTACCTACCTATTTTTCTTCCTTCACGTGTCAATGACACAACAATTAAAAATATTATTATTTATTATTATTATTGAAAACATAGTAATCAAATACAATACACCTAGTAATAAAATAATATCCTACCTCCGACCCCTATTTTAAAAATTATGTCGTATAACGCCATCCATCCACCATCTTATTGTTGGTTTTGGTTGGTTGCAAAACCCACCAAAATATGACTGTTCATTTTCAAAACCCGCCATTATGTAAGATTAGTTTCAAAATCCTCTAAAACGAATTTTAATTTGCTTATAATTCAGTATTTTCTCTATGATTTCTGTTGGTAAAGCTAAGATTAGTGGCGCCATGCCCAGGACTAATCGGCAAGACCAAAAACTATGAATTACGATTCATTGGTCAAGATTTAACAGTTATTTCTAATCTGTGAAAATTTTGAGAAAGCTATTATAGTGGTTTTTGATAATACACCCCTCAAGTATGCATTTACAAATTCTTGTTGCCTGGAATGGAACTCTAGTTGGACACTTTGGGGCTAGATAATGCTGTGTGAATTGTCCAGCATTATTTATTTATTTATTTATTTACACTTAGTTCTTTGGGTTTTTGAGCCAAGAGAAGGTACTTTGCATGAAAGGGCATATAGAGGATAAGTATGTGAGTTACCAGAGACTCCAAGCCCCGTAGCTGTGCCCACTCCAGCACCTATAGCTGCCCCGAGCCTGCCCCCTGCATAGCCACCCAGCAGGCCTCCAGCCACCGCCAAGGCACCCGCCAGCACTGCGCTCTCCCTGTCCCATACTATCTGTATCCGGAAGATATCCCCTGAAACATGAGTGACTCATTACAAGCGTATTATATTAAAGTACTTATATAGTTAGGTGTTTAAAAAATAAATTCTAGTAGATGAGCTACTAGATCACTGGTCAAGCATGAGCTTTTTTTGTATTTGGTTTGGAACGTTACGAATGGACCAAAATAAAGTGTTGAACGAACTACGATTCCTATCTTGATAGGGTTCACATAAAAACACGCTGCGCAATTGCTAAAAGCAGCAGAGCCCTAACTATCGACACCCTGCTCAGAAATAGCGAAATATCTTACCAATATCCAGTAGAATTTGTTCCATCAAACTAGAATCGAAGCCGACTTGGTTAGCAGCGTACGGCTGCAGTTGCATTTCACTGTGCGACATCATTTTGGATTGCTCAAGGATATTTACAACAAGAAAATTAGAAAAATTTGATCAAGGAAATAAATAATAATAAATTGTAACGCAACTTCTCGTCTCGGCAAAAGTTGGCTAACAAACAAACAAAAGTCAAAAATTAGTGAAGTGAGTGAGTGAGAGAAAAGGACCAGTGGGGGTTAAAATAGTCGAGATTTGATTAGATGTTTGACAGGTAAGAAATCGAGTGATTTTGAATCGAATCATCAGAATGGTTTCGTGTTCACGCAGCACGGCTCAGTTGGGCGAAACTAAAATAGTTGAAATAGTTTCTTTTATTTACGTATCTGGTGACTTTTTTTCTAACTAAAATAATAAGTAGGTAAAATAATAAGTATTTATTTAGTGTTCAATTAAGTATTTATATTAATTTTTTTTTTTGTAAACGACATTTATTCACAAAGAAAATTATACTAGTATTTACAATTGAAACAATTGAGCTAACTGCCGACTGTTGCAAACAGTCTACAGATAGCTCAACTGATCC
Source organism: Eupithecia subfuscata (assembly GCA_963564075.1). Lineage (NCBI taxonomy): Eukaryota > Metazoa > Arthropoda > Insecta > Lepidoptera > Geometridae > Eupithecia > Eupithecia subfuscata. The sequence goes on along the minus strand of OY751116.1, from coordinate 949,269 downwards.
ATATCAACACCAGTCGGAAGCGTCCCCAAGACGCTGGCTGCATTGCCACGCTGTATGGCAATGCTGATACGTTGTGCCAGATATTCACCAGCTCTCGGGTCACGCGTCGCTTCGACCAGACGCTCAGATAGTTTTTTGAAAACCCGAAGAGCCTCGGTACCCCACGGACCTAGGGTCTCAACTCCAAGGGGAGCAAATGTGTAGGCTCTGTCGAGACCTGCATATTTGCGCCTCTTGAGATCTTCGGCCAAATCTGCCGCCGCACCCGCCCTCACGGATGTCCTCGGAAGACGGGAAGGCGCAAGTGTGTCGACGCATGTAGCGTCCCACACAATGGGCCTCCCCATTTATATTATTTTATCCAGTATTTATATTAATCATAGGTAGCTACGATAAGCTACCTTCAGTTTCAACCAATAAAAAATAGTAGGCTTTTTTAGGAACTTACGTGTTCTATGCATTCGTGATTTGATTATGCATGAGAGATGTTAATTTCGACATCGAGTTTGCTGTTTCAGGGTATTATAATTTTTAAGTTTGTTTCTTTAATGTGTACATTTTGTTTGCATTTAATTTTGCTGTACGTGTAGGATCCTACATATATTATTACTTTATTGTGTTTCCCGACATTTAGAAATAGTGTTCTGCGGTGAATGTAATTTATGAAAGTGTGTAATAAATAAGTTTGAATTTGAAATTTGAATCGTTCGATAATCGATTATTTTTACTATTACCTCAATCCCAGAAATGTCATTCTGACAGCTGGCACTGGCACAGCCTTGAACAGCACGTAGGTAGTGATTTTTTTCTATAGTTCTCGTTCTCTCTGGCTTGCAATGCAATGGGGCCAATTTGGGGGATTCCCCAAAATGCGTCGATACATATCAAGTTGAATCCCCCATCAATCAAATTAAAAACACCAACTAGTGATCGCGAACCTACCGATTTTTCGGTATTTCTACAGATATGAGCTCTGTCCTACCGAAATGCAACAATTTTTCTGGATATTGGATATAGTATACGAATATAGATGTGTGGCAACCGTGTTCCAAATCAAGACAAAGTATACGAGGTATTTGTATTTTTGTATTTATTTATTTATTTTCAACTTATAGTAATACATTACTAACATTACATTACATAATAATGTTTCTGCCAAACTGTGCAACAGTTTGTCGGCAGTAGCTCTCGTGGACACAATAGACTTACATTGTAAATGTACCTACTACTTCTATTCTACCTATACTAATTACTAATCACATAATAATTCTAGCTAGATTGATTTAATTACGTAAGAGAAATTTCCATTCCAATATTTAAAATGCAAAACAAAGTGCTGTTCTATACATACAAATATGGCATATGGCATATATGGCAACACCTTCCACCCCACCACCAAATATATATTTGGTGGTGGGGTGGAAGGTGTTGCCATGCAATTTTATTATCCCTATTTTAGGTTCATTACATGTCTGGTTGGATTGAATTTGCGATTTCCCAGTTCAAAAATTTAGGACAGGGAATTTCGCCAAACCTTTCTATTCTAGTAGATAATATACAATTACCTACTAGAATAGAAAGGTTTGGCGGGCGTCCCACGGCCATGCCGCATGGAAGGACGTATTTCACTGAAAGAAGACTTCATTTTGAATTAAATTCTGCTAATTAATTTAATCTAACACTTTAGATATTGCTAAGATAACCTTTAATTCGAGATTAAATGAGTCTATTGAAATTAGACTTCAGATAAAAAGTGCACAGATAACAAAATTAAATGCCACTTACACCAAAATATTACCAACATCCCCGCAAAATTATAAAAGCAGACGTAAATCGTGAAAATCTGTAGCAAATAAAAACATTTTATGATATGCATGAAGCTCATTTTGTTCTTCATTTTAGCTATTCAAAAATATTTCAGTGCGCCATTTGGGGAAATTTTATTGTCGAGTGCAGGCAACCCAAAATTTTGGTTATTTTTAGATTATAATAATTAAAATGAACCGAAAACATAATTTTTGAGCCTTGTCTATATGGAAATCTAAGAAAATGTAAATGTTGAACCTTTTTACTTATATTCAAAAGAACTTGTACCTACGAGAGAGGAATGATAATTTCGGCACTTTTGCTTCACTGTCACATAAACATCCGAAAACACTTGTCTTCACCGCACCATCGTTGCTTCTGGTTTTTATCATTATTGGGTGCGGGAATGTCCACAGAAACACTATAATCATATTTACATAGAGAAAACAAAATTTTAAATCAACAACAACATTCTGTATGTCGAGCTCCGTCAATGTCATAGGATTTTTTTTAGCACATAGATGTAGGTACTAAACAATGAAAAAACCGACACGCTCGATGAGATAGAAAGCTAATCGTTCTATCTCATTTCTTCTTAGGTTTAAGCAGAAGTCAGAAGTTCTCTCTATAGTGTGAACGCGATGGCATTTGCGCGTATTACTTTATAGCATTCTCTTTCTACGATTTTTACACGATTTCAGAGAATACATGGCCGATTTTTCTACGGATTTTACACTTCTATGTGGGCAACCCTTTCATTTAAGCTCACATTTAAGGATGTCTTATATTACGGGGAATTCCTCAATAGTAAGTATTAGTTGCAGAATGTTCCATGTGTTTTGGGGAACACCATGGCGTGCCATGGCTGGCTGCCTACTAAGTCAAGTCAATCACTCACTAGTCTATTACATGCAAATGAAAAACGACTCTGAAGCGCGATTTACCTACACTTCAATAAAAGTAATAAGTAGTAAGTCCAAACGGAGTTTAGTACAGTAGTCATAAGTTGCGGTTTCGAGAAGAAGATCGATTGACTTTGCGAACTATTGTTTTACTCGAATTCCTCATACACTTGTTTTTAATCTAGAAAATGGACGTTGAATTGCTCAACACTAATTTACGTGCTTTATTAAGAGAAATAGTAATAAGAGCTGCATCTCTAGCTAGTTTATTGCATTTTGAATTAAGCAAACGCTCATGTTTTAGCTATTCTTGTACAAATGCAAAGGTAGTATTGCCAGACCACTTCATTTTGACACTAAAAAAAACACGAGTACGCGGCCGCTGTGTGCAAACCTGTACTAAACTCGCCCGTCTACATGCCGGCCACTCCGGCCAGTTAAGTCAGCGGGGTGCGGGAGACGCGAGGGAGATAGGTACTTCGCACTTCGACTAGCCGGAAAATACGATCGCTGTCTATTCAACTTAACTTAATCGACAACTTACTACTTAAGGGGGTACCCTACCTCGTTATTGTGTGAAGAGGATAGGCATAGGATTTCGCGTTCACAGGAGCGGGACAGAGCAAAGCGGCGTAAGCCCAAAAATCAAGTTTTTAGTAGTTATTTGCTCCCCACAAACATTAGAATAGTTAATTGAAAAAAAGGCAACATATAAAATGTTCTTTATACTTAGCTCAATTACTATGCTTAATCTCAAGATCGTATCATCTGTATTTATTGAGAAATTAGGGTTTTAGTAAAAAATTAGAGGTAACTTTGCGATTTTTTTCTATCGAGAAAATTTTATGGAATCGTGTTTTCGAAACATATGATCGATAGAATAAGTCCTGAACTTTACCATATATAAATTTCAAAGTTAAATATTCAGTAGTTTGGAAGATATGGAAGTCCGACGGAGTTGAAAATAAGCAATTTGAGGGTAGGTACCCCCTTCAGCTTAACTCGCCAATGACGCAAGTAACTACCTACTGTTCTTATTGAAGTGTAAACCGCGCTTAAGGAAATTAATTCAAAGATGACCGCGGCTATGGCTAAAGAATGTTGGTAAGATCGTAAAAATAATTATTCTGTACTGCGCCTAGGGCCGCTAGACGGCCCAGGATTTTTATTTTATTTTGGACAATATGAAGAAGAGAAGTTACACATTGTTTGTAAAAAGATTGTTCTATCACCTGAGGGAGAGGTTGCAAGTACCCTTCTACATTTTATCTACCTACCTACCTAACTCATTTGAAATTAAAGTACCTAAGAACTTGCCATAAAAAGGTGTTACATTACAATATCATCCATATAAATCTAAGTAGGTATGATATAGGTACCTAAATAAAAATAGGTAATATTTATAAAATTAAGATTTATTAAGTCCAGCTCAATCATATCTCTATTCTATCGCTTACATAATGTTTGCCATCTCTTAATACTCAAAATTATACAATATCAAACTCTTATTTAACTACCCTCACAAAAAGTCAACATCTCAAGCTAATTTAAAACTATAAAATATATCCAACATTGCTAGCAGTTTTTCTAAAATACACATAATCAACTCTTTCACACAATATTTTCTTAAAATTACAGTAACATTTTCATCAAGATATCCAAAATTTAAAAATAGATTTCAATGAATGTCGTTTTTGTCAGTACAAAATAAAATTACCTACATTAGTCAATTATTTATCAGAAAGATTAAGCAGGGTTAAGTTTAGACAAGATCTGCTTCCCCAGGAGAGAAGAAGCAGTATCCATGATCACCATAGCGAGTTGCTGACTGGCCCCGGAATTGCTGGTGAGGTACTTGGCTGCTCTCATGTAGTCATTTATGCCCAGCCCTGCTAGGTAGTCATAGACTAAGTCAAATAGTTCCGAGAGCTGTGATTTTATATTCTGCCACACATCTCTCATGGATACAGCTGTAAAAGAAAATACTGATTTAATGAAAACTCTGGAGGGGGAGGACTCTGAATGTTGATTTAGGACACACCACACCGCTATGCAGTAGGCCGTTATGGTACTGCCAAATTTAGCTGCCTATGTGTCTAGAAGTTTGCTAAGCCAACCTACCTACATTTGAATTACCTATTTATTCTAAAAGTAAGCTGTTGCACTCCAAACGTTGGTAAAAAATCATGGGAACGGAAATCGGTGCCAGAAAGAGCTAGACTTTTTTTACCAATGAGGGTAGTTTCATGTTAAATATTTTTGCGAATCATACTAAAAGTTCAAGAAGTTATAGACTTGATTCTACAGGACTCACCAACTATTCCTAGTCCGCAAACCCCGCCGATAGCGCCTCCGACCGCAGCCCCCACCTTCCCGCCATAATGGCGTCCGATGAGGCCCCCGGCGAACGACAGACCTGCCGTGACCATGACGGCACTCCTTGCCCGCTTATCGTTCATGATCACTTTGAGATCAAACTTATCGCTGATCTTGAGGATTATGTTCTCCAAGCTCGTGGGATCGAAGGGCAGTTGGCAGGAGTTGGAGCCGCGAAGACACGTGCGACCGACTTCTTCGTACTCGTTGTCAGATTCCGATTCAGAGGAGCTCATTTTTAGTTTTGCCTGTTCACACCCTCGTGGCTACTTTGAAAATTGTTGGTCTTCTTTTTTCAGGCTCGATTTCTTATAGGTACCTTCGGGGATTTTGCGCCTGGATAAAAAGTAGCGACACGTGTGTTAGTGCGTTGCGTGGAATGGAATGCGTGACCGTGTCAATCAAAGTGAATCATATTCATAGATGATTAAATATAAAACGGACGGAGAGAATGTACCTACATAATTTGTTTGTGGTTTGGGTGGTTGAGGTCAGAGCAGAGGATTTTTAGAAAATAGACAAACAAAACAAACCGACCTTTCTTCCTACCTACCATAGACAACAAAGTTTTACGATTATTGAACAATCGTAAAACTTTTGTCAACAGTGTTGCCACCTTGCAGAAAAAAATATCACTAGATTTCTAGATTTGGTCTCAAAACTCTAGATTTCGGAATATTTTGGCCAAAAAAAATCACTAGAATTCACTGAATAAGTGAATTCTAGTGATTTTTTTTGAAAATTTTAAATGAAATTACACGGTAGGTACTACAAAATAGTATATTTGTGAAAATAAGAAACAAAAAAACAACATAGTGTTATTAGGGTTCCGTACCTCAAAAGGAAAAAAGGAACCCATATAGGATCACTTTGTTGTCCGTCTGTCAACCCTCTTTTCTCAGAAACGCGTGGACGTATCGAGTTGAAATTAACGTCAAATACAGAAGTCCGTAACTTCTTGAAGCCGCGATATAAATAAAACTTCTAAGTCGACGCACTCCAAAGTTACAGCCGTTTATGTCCGAATATTTTGAAATTTCCAAGGGAATCACATGCACACAAAACCTAAAGGGTACTTCCCGTAGACCTAGATTCAAATTGAAATTTGGTGAGAAGCAAGGTCATGTAGCACAAATAACGATAAAAATCTGAAAACCGTAAATTTGTAATTTATTAACAAAAAAATAATAAGTTTTGTTTTGATTCTCTCCCTCGACCAAAATATACAGGGTACCTACTTCATGCCGACCTAGAATCATTATATTTGGAAAGAAACAAGGTCTTACAATTAAACGGAACCTTAGTGCGCGAGTCCGACTCGCACTTGACGTTTTATTTTCATAACTCTGTACTTTTATCTACTGTGACTCTGTGTTTCTTAATTTCGCTAATTCTTGTAAATATTTCTTTTTGATAAAAAGTACAAAAGGCTTTTGTAGTATCGTTTGCTACAGGCCTTAACCACATCTTCTTAGGTTTCCCATTCTTGTCGATATTTTTGTGAATAAGTCTTTTTTTTTACTGGCACGTCCATAGTAAATGCGAAATAACTAAGAAATAAGTACTTCAGAAAAACTTGCTCGAATGATATCGATGTGATCACTTACTTTCCCGAACGAAGTTTAGCAAGAACTGCCTAGCAACAGTAGCAAGCTAGCAAGCACCTCCAGTTCGGAAGCGGAATGAGCTCATTCCGCTTCGGAGTTCGCTTGCGTTCGGTCGATTTGGGGTGATTTAAATTGAGTTTGTTATTGTGGTTCTGTTAAGTTGTTGGTTTTTGTTACTGTTCTAAGAAATCAAATAATATCGCAAAATTTTTCGACTTCGATGGGACTTGAACCCGCGTCCTCCCCTCAGTACGGGGATGTGATAACCAACTACACCACGAAGTCAAGTGACGTGGGAGTCGAAAATCAATCGAATTTCAGGTTCAAGTCCCGTCAATGTCGAAAATTTTTGCGATATTATTTGATTTCTTAGAAGTTACCCTTAGTGTGGGGTTACGCACTATAATAACAAAAAACCTTTGTTACTGTTGTTGTTTTTTTGTTACTTTTGTTGTTTGTTTTGTTACTGTTGTTGTTATTGATTTCAAAAGTCCTAGCTACCTAAGTACCTGCCTAACTACCTACCTTCTCGCTATTTAATTTGTAGGTATGCAAAAATATTACCTAGTACATATTACAATATTTTTGATGTTGTAATATTTTTTTATGAATAATCCTGTACGATTGAAAAAACGTGTAAGTAAGTAGAGTTGGGTCGCCTAAGATCGGATTCATTTGCCGAAAATTGTAGACGTACTGCATTTTTAATTTTTTTCTCATGATTCAATGTCGTTTTTCGGTTGCGGTCGGTCTACTGTAAATTGAAGACAATGAAATATTGGTTAACCCCTAATTTTTTGCTTTGCTTCTAAGCTATATAACTAAGCAAATTATGAGCTTAATTATCAGACTTTTTTCAACTTATCATAGTGAAGAAAATAACATTTCGACCGAAGATCGGACTATGTAGTATCTTCACTTCTATTCGTTTAAAAATAAAGTACACATTAGGAAAACATCCAGACTTCGTCCATATATTAAATATCAATGCTCCGGTCAGGAAATTCCTCAAAAGATTTGACAGATACGATTTTTCTTTATTTTTGTGTTTTCATAGTCCGGTCTTCCCTCCTCATCCTAAATAAGTTTCACAAACTTTTATCCTTCGTGTCCTAGGACTTAATAATGAAAAAGTACCTAAGATCTGATAGTCATAGCGTCGTCTAAGCGCCATCATAGCGTCGTTAGTGGGCATGAACACTTGAAAATCACTGATTATTTTTTGACATCCATGAACGGACACAGCTATAATTATCCGATCTTCGGCATTGGGAGGGAAGACCGGATCTTGGGTTGTAAACGTCCTAGGCGTAATCAAAGTATACAGATCGAAAAATTATTCGCTAATTCTGCCCCAAAATAATTAATTACATTAAATCAATTAAAGTATTCACCACAATGAGCCATCAAAGTCTTGTAGGTAAGATCGGATCGACGATTTTTCCCACAAAATACACCTTTTCTGCCGAATCACCTGTGTGCACGTCCCGTCGTCTGGTCGCTGGCCGGCCGCAGTGTGAGGAGAAGGGCAGAATAAAATGGCGGATCTAGTAGTGTCACCAGCAGTGGAAAATATTGCCTAGTTTGCGAGTTATTCCATGCATCCGATCTTATGTCACATCCGATCTTAGGCGACTTAACTTATATTTTAACTCTCCTCATAAAATTATTACGCTACTTATTTCGTTTAGGTACCTACTCAAATAATTAGATAACGAATCCCATAAATTTTAAATACACGGCGGCGGCGGCGGCGCGGCGGGCGGCGGCGCGCGGCGGGGCGGCGGCGCCGGCGGCAGGTAGACGAAAATGTTTGCAGCTCCTGCAATGTCTAGACGGTTGGTATACGTACCACGAGCGATAGCACGTTTTCGAATTCGAAAGGGTTGTTTCATAGAGTAACTTATATACTGTAGAGGTTGTTTGTACCTATGTTATGCGACAGAATTAGTGACACTTTTATTGAATTTTACGTTAATGTAACTAAAATAGGTGAATGTCCTCTATTGCCACGTTATTTTTTTTTAAAGTAAAGTAAAGTAAAAATGTTATTTATTGACATAATAGTAGATGTAACAGACATTATGAGTCCATAGGCTCCTGAACTATTTTTAAAACTGTGTTTCAGGAGCCAGTGGCTTCTCCAACTAATATTATCAGATAATTATGTCAAAGTAACATAACTAATAACTAATCTTAATTGTAGGTACAGAGAAAACAAATTAAATTAAAAACATGTAGAGCTATTGACTTCGAGCTTGTGGTTTCAAAGCTACATTGTGATGTCCTATACATTACAAGATGCATTTACATTAAGAAATATAAATTATTTTATTTGTTAATAAACTACATAGGTACGTATGTGTATGTACATATGTGTATGATGTATGATGTATATAGTAGGTACTTTAACATCTGCCTATGATCATTTCCACTTCATCATAGTTAAGATCATTTAACCACTTTATTATTGCATTTTTGACGTCTCTATTACTCATTTTCTTTATGTTTTGTAACATATTAAGTTTATTGTAGAGATATGGAGCTACAACGTTGTAGTGTTTCTGCGCAAATTTACTTTTAACGGCTGGAATTGGACAGCGATCGATTCTTTTGTTGGAAACTGGTAGGTGGGGAATACATTTTCTGTGGTATCGACGGACAGATTCGTAAATAAACATTTTTCTAACACTCAACTCAAGGCACCGGATATTTGGCACCGACTTTAGCTTAAATAGGTACCTAGGTAGGTATCCAATAATTGGATACCTACCTAGGTAATTGGATTCCGATTTATTTAAAGTCCGGTAACGCTCTGATATTACCTTGGCTCTGTCATGGCCATCTGCGGTCAACAGCATTTTAGTCCATTCGAAAAAAAAAAACAATTTATTTCTGTCCCACCCCACTCAACTGACTCTTGCTTGCCGTTGCCGCAGTGTGACCAGATTCAGTATTTTAATACTTTTTCGGTATATTTTGTCGATTATTTTGAATATGAGTATTTTTGTAGGTATATTGCCGGAAGTCGGTATTTTTGGGTTTATTTTGGTAATGAAGTTGGTAGCACCGTAAGCAATGGTCCTCGCGAACATCGGTTGTCGCGAACCAATGTTCGGGGAATCCCGTGAACATCAACTAAAACCCCGGATTCAGTCTACCTTATGGATGATCGATATACATCGATGGTGAATAAACATCGATGTGTTAGATAGTAGTTACAAAACATCGATGATTTGACATGGATGTGTTGATTGACTTCGATAAGATCGGATTCGATATCACACATGGATGTTAAAATTTTTCGGGAACTCAAGTTTCTTGACCCGCACACTGCCGTGCATAAAGAATTTCATAGTTTAAGAAATGTAATAGAAACTTTCCCAAACGAATTACAGCCAGTACAAATGCAGTTGATCGACGAAGAATATAGAACCATAAAACTTGATTGCGAAGTAAGTAATTTGTTTCAATCTTCAAGTACAGGCTCACCCCTATCTTGTGAACAATTTTTGGTGGAAGTTGGGAAAATTTATATTACCTAGTGATGGAATGTTATAATGCAAACTAGCTCCAGTAAATCTCTGTTAGGTAATACCGGTCTCTAATGCTGCATGCGAACGCATATTTTCACAGATAAATATAATAAAAACGGACCAAAGACACAGATATCAACAAAAATGTATCAGCTATATTAAAACAAAGCAAGGTGTCAAAGATGAAGGAGATTGTATCAATTTTAATCGTTCGAAAATAGTGTTAAAATATATCTCCAACATTTATAGCGATGATTGATGATGATTATTACAATAAAATAATGTTAAGGAAATCAGTATTTTTATTGGTATATTTGTCCTGCATAGGTCGGTATATATCCGTATTTTCTGGACGTGCCTCGGTATTTATTTTCACAAAAATTAATCTGGTCACACTGCGTTGCCGTCTGCCTGCCTCGGCCTGCCTAGTGCTTTCAGCGTTGCCAGATCTACTGATTTAGCAGTAGATCTACCTGCTTTTTGAACCGTCTACTGATCTACTGATTTATTTCTGTAATTTCGTGAAATCTACCTGGTTTTTCCCGAGCGCCAATGGCTCCGTGTCTATTATGTAAGCTGTCTTTTCACCAATCCGGTTCGTCACAATACTGACAAAATATGAATGAAATTGAAGAGTTTGTTTTGTTCGTTCGTTTCTTCCACTTCCTGTAAACATCTGTTGTGTGTTCCTATCTTTTTCTATTGATTGGTCGGTCCGTTCGTTCTTCGATCAACTTTTCCATTGTTGCCAGATCTACTGATTTAGCATTAGATCTTGTAAATGGATTATTACACTTCCTACGAGTAGATAGATCTGCTTGATTTTTATAATAATAATAATAATAATAGTTGCGGGTTCGATTCCCGCCTCGGGACAAATGTTTGTACGATCTGCAGACATTTGTTCAGGGCGTTCTGGATGTTTTCTATGTATAATAAAAAATATCTATCTACGTAGTGTATTGTATTATGTATATCAGTTATCTAGTACCCATAACACAAGCTCTGCTTAGCTTGGGGCTAGATAATGCTGTGTGAATTGTCCAGCATTATTTATTTATTTTATTTATTTATTTAATAATAAAATCATTTATTTCAGGTCATAAAAAAGGAACTCATAGGTTATTTCTAAATAAATTAAAGCACAATTAAAATTTTTGAAGAGCCACTGATTTATTTTGTAAAATTCGAATTTTCAACCAGCTTTTCCTGAGAGAGATTCTAGGCCAAGGCATATTAAGGCCTTGTAACAACAAAAGAAATTAAAAATTCTATTTCACTTGGTGTTCATACGATTCTCGAATCAGCTTGGTTTATGGCGAGATTTTTTCATTTCCAAGGGCACTGATCAGGTTTTATTAGGTACATTGAAATTAAAAAAAAATAGACACCTAGCATCCCGCTTTCTGTGATGAACATAGTTTGTTCTTCTTGAAAGGAACAACGGAACACCATGGTACACTACCTAGTTACCTACCCCAAAAAACATGATTTGGAAATGAACAAATCTCGGCAAATTCCAATCTGATGAGTTGCTTTGTTCAATGTTTTCATATCAATGTAAAAAGTTTATTACTAACCTACTTAAAACACATATTTTTTTGAAAGTCGAAAGCCATGAATATTTTACTTTGCAACAAAGTTGAAAAGATTATAGTTCCCTATCGGATGAACCGATTTTGATTCATTTTTTTGTATGTTTATCCAGTGTGTGTGTTTCACTTTTCAATGATGGCATTGAAAAGTGAAACCTGATACTTTGACCTAATACTTTGATGAATGCCATCATTGAAAAGTGAAACACACACACTGGACAAACATACAAAAATATGAATCAAAATCGGTTCATCCGATAGGGAACTATAATCTTTTCAACTTTTCAATGATGGCATTCATCAAAGTATTAGGTACTTTGATGCCATCATTGAAAAGTGAAACACACACACTGGACAAACATACAAAAAATGAATCAAAATCGGTTCATCCGATAGGGAACTATAATTATAGTTTCCTAGCGGATGAAACGATTTTACAAAAAACCTTACAGACCATGCATTTTTCGTGTCAAAAGCTAGAAATTTGTAGTTTTTTCAAAATCTCCTGATTTTTTCTTCAAGCTACTGATTTTTACGTGACTTTCTACTGATTTTGTCAAATTCGATCTGGCAACACTGAGTGCTTTGCACTTTATGGTTCCGAATTTCCGTTACCAAACACGACCAGTGTGACCATTTGTGGCAGATTTCTGCCATTTTGGCAGATTTGGCTATGGAATTTTCAGTTTGGCATATTACGTTGACGAAATAGAAGTGTGGCAGATTTTGACAGATTTGGGAACAAAAACTTTGTGACCTTCTTATATATTTTGGAGATTATACGTACTTATACAAAAAAAAAAATTTATAGTAAGACCAAAAAATTACGTATATTATATTTTGTTGGAAATAATTTTACCGACACCTGGCAACTCCTAGTCCGAGGTAGTCCTTAAGGGGAATTCCCTTATAATGTTTGTTGATATTTGTACGCCATGTAATCATCAACTGTAAATTCTCTACGTTAAGGGTCCGGTGGAGGATGAATTTCCCATACAAACGTAGTACCAAAATGATTTGTAATTTAAGAACATTTTCACCATGGTTTGCTATTATTTGTATTTGAATAGTATTTATTGAGGTTCCTGCCTCAAGCTTTTTTCAAAATACCTTTCTGAAATGAAATTAAACCGAATCGCATTTTTACATCAAAGAACGAATTTTTTCATAGTATTTTTCTAGATAAGTACCTAGTAAGTTCTGCCATTATAACCACAAAAGAAGGCATAAAGGAAATGACTAAACAGATGGGCTTGGAATCAAAATACGACGAAAAGAACGAAGAATATGAAGCGAATGTGGACATTCAAAGTAGTACTGAATGAAGTTATAAGCAAATACTTACTGTTTAATTTAAATTTTATGTATTTGTGTTTTTATGTTTTTTAATAAGTCACCTGGGTATATTAATAAGTGTTTTTTTTGTTGTCCAATCAAAGAATCACTAAAAAAGGATGTGGCATATTTTATGGCATTTTTCTTGGAGTGTTGGGCAGATTTTGGCAGATTTTCAGTAAGCGTATGGCAGATTCTGTCTTTTCTCAATGGTCACACTGAACACGACCTAAATCAGACGAACAAAACAAATCAAAATAAGTAGGGACCTACATAAGTCATACTACCTCTGCATTTTCTAGCAACCAAAACCAACTTGCGAGGTTTCTTTCTAGATTCATTTAGCACAAAGTGGTGAAAAATTTAAAGGTGGATCTTGTTAGTGTACCTATTCAGTTAATTCTAATTAATTAGCCTGACATTCCGCTCACGCCCCTTAGCAACATAAAATAATTGCAGTGCGTTGCGTTTGTATCCTTCGCTTCACATTGACAAGTCGCTCGACGGGTTGCTTTGCTTGCTAGACCACTGAGTTGTCTGGCGACCCGTCGAGCGACTTGTTTGCTTTGTTCCGAAGCTCACCCGAGCCGCGGCCGCGGGGTCCGAGGGACTGCGAGGGACGAGGAACCGCCGGCGCGATCGATAGTGCACGCAGGCGCGTAGGCTCGCGTTCTCGGCTCTGAGAACCCCACAGCTTCCCTGCTATTGTTCTGTGGAGCGCACAAAGTACTTTCTGGAGCAATATCGTCTCAGCCGCACAACGTTTTAGCCTTCTCGCCCGCTTGCCTGTTGCTTTGCTGCGCTTTTACTGATCTGCAGTTGTTGTAGCTGCCAAAGAGCTGAAAGAAAATGGTGTTCAAAGACTTGGAAGGAACGAAGCAAGCTCGGAAGGAGCTCGCCGAGAAGGAATCTAAGGTATTGCTTTCTCTGCAAGGGGGCAAACCAGCAAAACCTAAGTCAAAACCAACAATGATGGAAATGATAAATGTTTCCTTTGAAGATTATAAACAATTTCAATCCATGTTTAAAGTTGGTTTTAACTCCGAAGCAGACATTCTAGTAAGTAATATTTAGTAGTTAGTAAGTACTATTAGTTATGTATACCTACATAACCATCGATGACGTTTGGAAGTAAAAATAATACCTGGAAAAAAGAAACGTGCAAGGATAACATTTGGAGAACAAGTTATCATGACTTCTGTGGTGCAGTGGGAATGCATAGACGCCTGCGACACAGGAATTTGTGGGTTCCATTCCCTGTTCGGGACAAACGCTTCTATGATCTGCCAATCTGTTCAGGGTGTTTTGGGTGTTTTCTATGTATAATATTATCATCTATGTAGTATAAAAACAAGAAAATATCTATACTAACAAAGAAAATAATGGCATTTCTTAAAGTTCTTAAAATTGCTTAAAAAAAATTACATTTGAAATAAATCATTTATATTTATTTGATATAAAATTATTTAAAATTTGACCTTTTGTAAGCCTAATTAAATAAAAGTTTTTTGATGCGATTATTGTTGAATAATTATTCAGAATCAGAACCAAATATGTATTATCCTTAACAAACCTTAAAAAATGGCATGTCCCCTACACATCCCATTCTCTAATAGTAATTGTAGGAGAGGCTTTTGGCCCAGCATTGAGGCTACCAGTTTGTTTCTAAATGAACTCGAACATTTTGTTTCCTTACTAAAAAAAATTCATTATTCGCAGGCTGTTCCTATTTACATCCCAAAGACAGAGGACACCCTCGGCGAGATGAGTGACCTCAAGGAGCTGCTCGAGGAAGAACTGGAGGTGAACAACCCATCACCAACTGTATCATTTGTCCCTTATATGAATGTAAGTCTTATCTCTTACTAAGGCAAATCAACTTTATTCTGTTTTTTTGTAATCAGTTCCTTAAAGAAAAATAATAAACTTACTCATACAATATTTTTTCTGTCCATCACCACAAGGCACTGCTGGAGGCGGAGATGGAAATGGAAGCGGCATCACCGGGCTCATTTGTGCCCTATGCGAATGTAAGTCTTATCTGACTTAGTACCTAAGTCAAATCACCATAATGGGTAAAAGTAAAGTAAAAGTATATTTATTGCAATTACATGTAAAAAGATGGTAAATACAGTGAATGAGTAGGTACCTAGCAATGTAATTTTCCTTTTTTGGGGCGTGCAATTAACTTATTAAATTACATGCAAAAATTCATTTATAAGATACTATACTTAATGAATGAACTTAAATTAATAAATATAATTAATAAAGTTGACATAAGTAGGTACATACAATTGACATAAATTTAGCAAATAATAAAATCTTTCACTGTGTAGTAACATTTTTCAGACAATATGATTCTCAGATTTCTCTGAAACATCGCAGTAGGCAATCCTCTAATTGCGTATGGGTTATAAATGGACGGTGCCATCGCAAAGAGACTTCTGCGCGCAATCTCTGTTTGCACTCTAACTTGCAAATTCTTAACGGGTCGCGTCTATTAGGTACCTACACGTGGTACGGCGTCAGATTGCCGGCGAAACAAACTTGGATTATTTCTTACAAACATAGCTGTTTCTAAAATATACAGCGAAGGGAGAGTCAAAATGTTTTTTTTTTAAAGAGGTTTACAAGAATCCGTCAATTTCAGATGAAACGTAGCCTTTTTTCTTCTTTTCATCTTCTTATCTTTTTTGGAATTTAAATACTTTGTCCACGTCGGAGTTACTCCAAAATACCTATCAAAGCGCGCGTACCTACCTACCGATTGTTTGAGGCAATAAGGCCGTGATAGGCAATAAGCAAGGTTTCCTCATTAACTACTGGTGATAGTTTATGAAGTACGTAGGTACACTAGGCTATTTATTTTTAGGGTTTCGAAGATCACCGCGGTTTCGAAACCCTTATGGTCTCGCATTGTCTTTATCCCCTCCTTAATAATAATAGCAGCTTCCGCAGCTATCAACTTAAAATTTAATAAAATAATAAATTTCGTACGCCTGTACAGATTATAAGAAAAAAAATGAAAAATGAAAATGAACATTTTCCATACAAATTGAGATGTCAAAATTTTAAAAGAGACCTACAACGTCAAGTGGGGTATCAAATGAAAGGTATTAATTCGTACATTTCAAAACAGTTTTTGAAATTTCTGTAGGTTTCATATTTTTCGAAATATTTTGAAAAAAGTCGAAAAATTTACCGCTACTCCCTATCACCGAAGCATGCAGAGAGATCCATCTGAAATGTAGGTTGGTACCTACTAGTTTTAGGTATTCATTAAATTGCGAAGTCTCTAAACCGGTACCTTTAGTACATAGGTACCTACATGTTGCCAAACGTTCGAAACCCTCGCCGCGCGAGTTCCACTCTCACTTGACGGGTCTTGTTTTACATATTTTTTCTACATGCGGTTTCCAATTTAATTTTCTTTCAATGTGCATTCCTAAAAATGTTGTGGTCGCAATTTCCTCAATTTTGTAATTATTGTATTCTATGCATAGATAAGATTCTGTAGATACGATACGACACGTTCTCCCAGCGCCGCCGCCGCGCCGGTCCGACTATGACTGAGGTAGGTGACCTAATTGGACCTAATTTGAGCGTTCCACTTTCGAGAAGCTAGTGCCCATCTTCCGAAATTTACTTACATATGTATCATCGATGATTCTATGTCAAAATTTGAAAATGCCGCATTGTCGCGTTGACTGAAATTAATAATTTTATGATTATTTTATGATATTTTATTAGAATTGTATGATTCATATTTATTGTAATGACAACAACAGGGCGTCCGGTAATTAATGGATAACCCCGCAGGTACTTGAGTGGGGAACCGTGGCCACTCAGGAAAAATATAAAAAAAAAATCTATCTGCATCAGCAGTCTACGATTTTTTTGTTTGAAGTACGAAATTAGACCTTTGTTAGATATTTTTGGGTACTGCAGCTACAAAATCAATAATAACGAATTGATTTTATCTGGGAATAACCGTAATTGATTGGATTGATTGGCCTTACACAGAATATTTGTAGCTGCAACACAGATTACATTATATTCCTACATCAATGAGCTGCAACTGTTTGTTTTTTACTAATAGGTACTACTTAAAAATAGAAATTCGTGTTTTAGGTCTTTTTATGCTAAAGTTAATTTTGTTGAAATATTAAAATTATAAAAAATCACTGTGCGGTGACCTAGGAATCTGTAGAATGTCAGCGATCCAGACTAAATAGAAATACGAAATGACAAGTGTAGAACTGGTTCACTTTAAGTTATTTCTCTTATACAGATCAACAGCCAGAGCCCAACTTACTTGGCGTTTAAGAAGAAAATAGAAAAGCTTCATAAGAGGAGCCAACTGAAGTCGCTCATAAAAAGTGAGTAATGGATCTCGTAAGAGTAGGTACAAATACCAAAATCTTTCAGTTCCCACCATAGATCTAAGTGTGTAGTTACTTAGTTAGGTATGGTACGTTTTCCCAGCACTAACTTAACAAATGGCCTAGGTTGTGTTACAACTAAACGCAAAGACACGCTATTTCCAATCTTGCAATATATCTAGGTACTTCGTGAACAAAAAAGATGGATAGACGTACCTAGACCGAAGTGCGACCGACGCACGCGAAACACGAACGCCGTCGGCGCCGGTCCGACTATGACTGAGGTCGGTGGACCTAATTGCACCTAATTTAAGCCTTCCACTTTCGAGAAGCTAGTACCCAGTCTCCCGAATTTCACTTAGATCGATGGTTCCCACTAAAGATATTCGTATTTTTGACGTGACAACGTCTTATAATTCGATAGAGCCGGCTGCACGCACGAAAAAACATGACGTCATGCGGCGTTACCTCGCTCTTTTCTTAAGACGTTGTCACGTTCAATTATCGTCAGTAAACCGACTTTACAGACAACCAATTTTTGTTTGTGGCTCCTAAGAATGACAAGAACTTGGCTCATATGCTGATGCTGCTAAGTTTAAAACAACTATTAATTCAGTAACTTCCAGAGCGATTTATTAGTAATGTAGGTAGGTACACAGCTTTGTGAGCTTACAATCTGTTTATTTTTCAGAACTTGGCACTGAATCCTTCGATTTATCCCTGGTGGACAACGTCCTGAACGACGAGCAAGTGGACGCTATGATCTTGATCTGCCTCAAGCTGGAAAAAGAACAAGAAGCCTTCAACTCAATCATAATGCCAGCACCTATGATCGATCCCTACGGTGACGATTAGTGGGCTCAGAGATGCTTTCAGCGACAGCTCTAATAACCTAGTCTAAGCCCAAAGATTCATAAAACAGGTATTAACAAACGAGTCTGTATCGCTGATCCTTTTCTACCTTTTGGCAGTTAGCTTCCGTAGGCCATTTTTAGTTAAACGTGGAAACAAAGATCTGCTGTTCATATACATTGCCATTACTATGATGTAGTTATTATAAGTGAACCCCACCGACGCTTCTAGTGATATTTATTTTGCTGTGAGGACATTGTCCGTATTTTGTAGTGAATAAAATTTTCTTCTCAAGATTCGTGTTTTTTTCTCCATCCATTAATTTACTTCCTTGTAAGTGCAGCTTTTCACTAAGCTGATGTTCTGACAATGTACCAGGGAATACATGGAGGATTTTTATAAGATAGGGCAGAAGTTAGGTAGGTACTTCGTAAAAGCTAAAGGAAAACCTTACGAGACCATGGCTAGCCTGCATGATTTTGATTTTGAGTGGAGGTACCATTTGTATCACTTACTACTTTACCTGTATAATTAAGTACCTATTCCAAAAAGAAATGGGTCTCGTATATTAGTTTCAGACGTTAACCTATCTATATAGGTAAGTACCTACCTAACCTAAACAGAAACGTTATCCCAGAATATCTGTCTAAATGTAGAGACCAACATCAACTCGAAAGCCTAGCTAGCTCAGTGATCGCAAACTCAATTAATTTCCTACGTATTAGCTCATCGATCGATGCAAGCCGATGGTTGTCTATCGACCTATATCTAGGTATGCACCTATCTAGCCAGGCATCCCAGACGGGGCGGGGCGAGGCGCGGGGCGTGGGGGCAGGGGGTGAGCTGAGAGCTCGGGCGGGACATCGCATCGCATCGGGAGAATGACCTGCAACCGTGTCGATCGATACTCATCTTTTGTGATTGAAGCCGGGGTATGAAGCTATGGCTCATCGTGAGGGCGGCGTAGGTAGTAGGTACTTTGTCGAGGATCTATGGAGTGGACATAAAAGTTTGATTTTAATCAAAGACCTAAGTTTACCTACTTATCAATGATTTTAATATACTATTTTATTTATTGCAGTAAATCATTAATTATGGTATTTGGCTTCTGCGCGCGGCTTTGTACGCGCTTTTCATAGAGAAAAAATTCGTGAAGCTATCTGCCTACGCCAAAATGTATTTGTACCTACGATCTGCAGATATTTGTGGCGTATGATCTGGGTGTTTTCTAAAATAGAATAGAATCCCTAGTGTGCGCAATTAGCGCCCTGTCATCAGCTTGCCGCATCCAGCATCTGCCGTCACTTGATCAAAAGAAAATATTTAGATAAGTACAATAAGCCAGCAATGTATTATCAACACTGAAATAACAGTTGCAAAAAAGGTATCAGTAGTCCGGTTGCTTAATTGAACCGGACTACTGATACCATCGAGCGGCGACTCAGTAGTCCGGTTGACGTTAACGTAACCGGACCACCGAGCACTAACTACACCTATCTTTGTTATGTCACATAAATAACATTAGTTATCTATAGTAGTATTAAGGTAGGTACCTATCTATTCTCATTCTCATCTTCATCTCATTTAGTATCTAGTAGGTAGGTACCTACCTACCCATAACACGAGGTTTGCTTAGCTTGGGGTTAAATTATGCTGTGTCCAGAGGTGTCCAGCCAATCTTACAAAAAACTTCCTGCTCCCCTATTACCTCTTTTTTGTAGTGATTGCAATAACGGCCCTATGATCTAGATTACATCGATGTTTGTAGGTAATTTTCAAACGCGCCCGCGCTAGGCTCGCTGATATGGTTGAAGCGCCTAATGCCACGGTCACATGACAGGGCGAAGATTCGTCTTCGCGTTGTCGCGATAAAACTTCGTGCACGAAGTGTTTGGCCAAATTCGAAAAAAAACTTCGCAACGTCGAGATAATTTATTTTACCGAAATAATGGAAGCGGCGGTTGCGCCCATGGCGTCATAATTCATATGTTTTTTTGTGATTAGGTTCTTTAGGATTCCTCAACAGGCTCAGCTTCGTAATTTTTGATAAATTCCAAAATTCGATCATTTGTCCACTCCATAGGTCACTCAGTAGGTCAATAATAATAACACAAATCAGGCACAATCCTGCACACCGCTCGGCGCGTCTCGCTATCAACAAAGCGCGCGCGAAGTGTAGACAACCGAACGAACTTTTGTCGCGACAAAACCCTCTGATGTCCGGCAGCTTACCGACAGCATCGCGAAGGGCATTTGTTGTCGCGATGATGATGCTACGCGACAGGACGAACTTCTTGACGAGACTTGTCGCGACAGCGCAAATCTTCGCGTTATCGCGATAGTATGGCTGTAGCATAAGTATTGCATGGTAAAGTGTACAAGGGACCTTGCGCCACTTTTTCCTTGCGTTAGTAGGTATCTCGCGGCGGCCTATGAAAATAGATTTTGTCAAGTGAAGGTTCGTTGTACCTATTTGGCACAAGGGAACAAAAAAATATTTAGGTACAAAATGCTTTTCCTCATAGTTTAAAAACTCCCTCACCTCACCTCAACAGCCTATACCTAATGGTCCACAGCTGGACGCAGGCCTCCCCCTGATAAGCGACTTATCTCATGGGGGGTAATGTGCCCATAATCCCCACGCTGGGCATGTGGGTTGGGGATCGCAGTTTGATGGTAAATTGTTCTGCAGGGGGCGGCGCTGCTGCCCGCCCCCGGTGGATACCGGTATTTAAAAACTATCATAGTACAAAGAGTAAGCAGGGATTAAAAAATAAAATAAGATAGGAATAATTAACGTAAAACGTTTCCATAGAAACAAGGCGTGCGAAGCCGCAGGCATGCGAAAGCTTGGATTTTTAAATGTTTGTTTTGTTACCTCTTCACGCCAAAACTTCTGAACGGATCGGCATGAAATTTTCATACCTACAAGTTGTTCTGGCCTGGATTAACGCATTCACTACCCAGTCTCGGCGCGGGGCGGCGCGCCGCCGCGCCGCGACACGGGGAGTGGGTACCAAGACTGGCATCTGCGTCTTGGGCCATGATAGTGTTAAAACATAGGCATATTTCTTACTAGCTGCTGCCCGCTGCTTCGCACGCGTTGTTTCTATGGAAACGCTTAAAGGTGATTTATATCCCATGGGAACTGATTTATGGGATAAAAAGTAGCCTATGTTTTATTCCAGGGCTACAATTATCTAAATGCAAAAATCGCATACAGCCCGATCCGTTCAGTAGTTTTGGCGTGAAGAAGTAACAAACATCCATCCAAACTTTCGCATTTATAATATTAGTGTGAAGTGTGATAGTGTGATGTGATTCCATAAGTAGCAGTTCCCATGGGATGGAAATAGCATTTTAACGTTCCCATAGAAACTAGTTTTAGTGTAGGCACGTTCAACAAAAAATAGTTTTGTCCACTTGTTCAACAAATAACTATTTCATATTTTTAAGGTTTTTCTAATAATGTGTATTGGATGCGAGTCAATAAATTGATTTTCTTTGTTTCTTCTTTCACCTGCTTGCTTAGACACTTTAAAGACTAGGTACGTACATACTAGACAGGTAAAATGAGATCCACTTCAATAAAATAACAAAGAATTTAATAAAGTTCGCCTTACACTAAGATTTACATGGAAACATGTATGTTATGTACAGTTCATACAACAGAAACAACAAAACGGTCCTAATCTTACAATCCTTTAAGGTTTATGAAATAAATCCTTCTGTTACCCATGTCTCGTGAAATTTTAGTATTAAATGTGATCCGCGAACTTTGCCCCGCTATGTGACTTATCCGAATACAGTGGGTAATGTTAAGCTGCATTTACATAGCCATTTACCGAAAACGTCTTAAGGTTGGCGTTCACTCGTCCAACACCACTGCCGCACAACCCAAAAACTAGTATTCAAATACAGGCTTAATCTCTTCACATTTAGATACATTTTACAGTGATGGCCTAAACTAGTAGACAGCGCGCGAGCTTCTGGGGCTACTCGCTTGTAGCTGGCTGCAGCTAACTGTAGCAAGTTGTCACAGTAAAATGTACCTATATGTTACGAGGTTAAGCCTATATTTGAATGGTAATTTTTGTATTGTGCGGCAGTGGTGTTGGACATGTGGGCCACCACCTTTAACCCCAAGGCTTATCCATAGTTATAAATAACACCAAGAACTTGAAAACGGTGCTGAGACCATATTTTCGTGATTTCACGAATCTGTTACCATTAAGTATTTATATCTTTCCTCGGCCCATAAGCTGAAGCATTATCTAAAAGAATTCAGTCAGAATTCATTCATGTGATGATATGACACCACCGTAGGTGTCAATTCTGATGTCGCCAAAACTAAACTAAGCTTATATGACAGGGCTTAAAATGTTGCCGTCCCTTTCATAACGGTCGAAATAACAAGAACGGGATAATTTTAGTGCTGTCATTAGTTTAGTTTTCGCTACATCTGTATCGAGATCACCATCTATTAGTGAAGACAAGACAATATCAAATCCAGATTGTTATATTATACAGCAGTAAAACTAAGGTTTAAACTTTACAGTTTCCCGTAGGTGTTTAATAAAATTGTGAATTTTACAATTTTCTCCAGAACAGGGGCCCAGTTCTGCTAATCAATCGCTTCACTGTGACATTGAATCTGTTTGAATGAATGTGTCGTCGCAGAATCGTCACGTCCTTACATGAAGTAAACTCTAGATAGTGCGTGCGGGCGGTGCTATTTGCACGGACATATGATAGAACGGTTGCAACCTTCACACGCGTCCCTCCAACTGTAGTTTCTTAGAATTCCATGTTCCATTCTGGCATGGATACTATTGTCATAGTGAAGTTATCAGTTTAGCAGAATAGGGCCCCAAAACTAGTTCCAAACATCAGTCTTTCACTCGGCAGACAAACATTCAAGCGTACATATCGAGGGCATAATAAATACTTGCTATATCTAGGGAAGTTCCTTTGTACAAACCATAGCTTTCAATACGCATATAAAGCCCTTTTAGAATAAAATTAAGAAGTGGAATAAAATAAGTATCTAATCAAAATGTAAGCTTCAAGATGTCTAATCTACATCGAATTTAAAACTAGATCCACAATTTTGTACAATCAACAGTACATGTATATTTATAAATTATGTTTATAATTATTAGTTACATCATTAGTTATAATTTATAATTTTAAGTGTTGTTACAAAGCTTTTCACTCATAGCTTTTCTATCTATACAGATGCCAAACTGTTCAAACTGTATCGTTAAAATAGAAACACTGCCTCTACTTCTATCAGATAAATTCACATTTACACCGACATTATCACCCTGTTATCTACAATTTTCCATTTAGCTTTTAAGTTCTCGTGTTAGACGAAACTAAAAAAAACAATGATGTTCTTTGCGTATTCAATAATCGACGATACACAAGCTGCTGTCTTTATAAATATAAAGTTATGTTGTTCAGCGGTTGCCGGAGAAAACGAGGGGTGAGTCGATTTGACGTTATTACGAGATGTGATCGTGACAATTTCTTTATCTAATATTTATTATCGTGCGGACAGGGAACTATGCAAATCCTACACTAAAAGGACGTCACGTCTCGTTTACTAACTTCAAATGGACTCGCCCCACTGTTCTTTATTGGGACATCCAAACTTTTGTCACCTTGGAGCCACTTGCTTAACAATGTCACTGCCTGCGACGCGCATGTGGTTCTAGCAATGCGTGTAGCCGCGGCGCGCCGCACCGCAGAGGCCGGGCATTGAAAGCGTTACAAACGTAGATAACAAGTTATAATTTGCTGTAAATATGTTCAAATTTAAATAACTCGTTCACGAACATTAGCATATAATAATAACTAAACAGCCAAGTCAGACTTGCCGCTTTATGTACAAGAACTGCTGACTCCTGTCCAAAATCAAAGTCACTAACCACACTGTACATAAAAAGGGTTAACGGATGTTGCTAAGTTAATGCACACTTTATAAAGGATATAGGTCTTTTTCACCAAATTCGTTGACGTTGTCGACCCTCGTTTAAGCAACAGCTTCTTCAATCAACACTCGATTAGTATTCAGTCCACGTATTCCGATCCTGCGTTTACCAACTTTCAATTTAGGTTCAACGTTTCTAGTTTAACGTTTAGGCTGACTTTACACTTTCGCGATTTGCTAACATAGTAAAGATAATATACGCTCGGAAATAAATACAAAAGTAACGCGATAAATACCCGATATAATCTTTACTACGCCGAGTACGCAAAACATGACAGTTTTTTCTGCACGCGGCCAAAATCTCCACGCATAGAGGTCTACGACAAATAAGCAATTTTGATATTGATTAACTCTGCTTACTGAACTTGTGTATAGATATACTTTTTATGCTACGGCTACACTATAGCGATAACGCGAAGATTTGCGCTTTGCGACAAGTCTGGCCAAGAAGTTCGTCTTATAGCGAATCATCATCGCGACAGCAAATGCCCTTCACGATGCGACTTTGCAAGTTTTTTTCCAATGTGGCCAAACACTTCGTCGTTGAACGAACACGAAGTTAACGCGAAGACGAATCATCGCCTTGTAATGTGGCCGTAACATTAACCGACTACCAATAGAGGAGGGTTATTACCGAAGACGTTTATTTCTTTATGCTTTCAAAATAAGCAAGGTTGTAAGCCGGAGGCCTACTCGGAAAAGGCAAATCGAAGTTTCGTTCTCGTGCAAAACCAACTCTTTTATGTCGCTTGCATAAGATTAGCGCTTGCACCAAAACGAACCAGAAACTTCGAACACGTTTTTAAGAGTACAGGCCCTGGAAACGTAAGTTTAGATTGTATTTTCGTACGTAAGTGTGTGGTGGCCTGGGACTCAAAGCATCAAAACTGCTAATTTATAAGTCGAACTCAGTGCGTTTGCTCGGTGCAGCCGCCAGCGCGCAGAATGATCTGACTACCGGATGAATGTGTATCGGTCACGTTTGTCCCTAAATAGAGCATCCGTGGCGCCGCGGCGCGGGGGCGGGGGCGCCGGGGGTGCGGGGGCATCACGAGGGGCGCGCTGACACTGACGTATAGAAGAGGATGTAGGCGGCGGAGGATTTTACCTCGCTGGCGGAGATTTCTGATACCACGTGGTCGTCGTACTTGTACCATCTGGAAACAAATAAATTCATTTAGTGGACGCACAGGACGCTCGGAGTTTCTAAAGGATAGGCTTCGTAACGAGTACATCCGACAGAGAACCGAAGTTATCGACATAGCTCAAAGAATTAGCAAGCTGAAGTGGCAGTGGGCCGGCCATATCTCGCGAAGAACCGACAACCAACCACAAACTCAACCAAACGCGGCAAACGTAGTGTAGGACGCCCTCCGGCCAGGTGGGATAACGACCAGCGAAAGACTGCAGGCAGATGCTGGAGGCGGCAAGCTAAAGACAGCGCGCTATGGCGGCCATTAGGGGAGGCCTATGTCCAGTGGTGGACTAATATAGGCTGATGATGACGCTTTGCATTGATGGCATAGCCCCCCTCACCTGTATGCACAAGTCGGAACATGCCTCCAGCACGAGGGTTGTTCCGTAATCACCACGCTTCGCAGGCGGATTGGTAATCGCAGTAAAGGTGTTACAAATACACATAAGAAAGCTGCTCTAGGTTCCCATATTCCTTAAGAAATACAATGGCTGATTTAGAGGGTTGCTGAGGTCAGAGCCAATATACTCACTTCCCGTAGACACTGCTCTTGCAGTAGGCGGTGTAGTGTCCGCCCTCCATGCTGCCGTAGTGATTGGAGACGGCGTACAGGTTGTACAGATGGTTGGTGCCGCAGTGGAGAGAGAACTGGCGCATATCCAGCTCCTCTAGCGGGAAGTCTATGTAGGTTTGACGCTTTCTGGAAAGGAAGAACGAGGATTTAATAAGTGCGATTTCCAGAATAAATAAACAATGCTGGACAATTCACACAGCATCATCTACTCCCAAAGTAAGTTTTCACATGTAACAAATTTGTATTAGTTTAGGGTTGTGGAAATCGTAAAGATAAAGATAAAGATATAGATAGTTTATTTGCTTGAACACAATGTGGGTAAAACAGATGTTAATAATTTTTTAGTTTCAATTATGTTCTACTAAGATTAGCATGCAAATGTTACAGTAAGTTCAGTTAATACTCGATACATTGTAATTTTATAAAATGTCAAAAAATTCACAGTTAATATTAGTAACAGGCGCAAAAGTAAAATAAGGTGATGTCAAAACGTATCGGTCATAAAATCGTTAATATTATAATAGCATTTTTTAATTAATAATTGTTTCAATTTCGTCCTAAATATAGTGTCGTCAAGATCTTTCAATGATTTAGGTATTTTATCATAGATTTTCGTTAAAGGAAACTAACCAATAAATAAACAAAAGACGATAAAAGTAGTAGATAACTTGATGCTGGTACAGAACTACACTGGAATAGATGATGCAAGTTTCAGCTCGATCAACTTCGTGGTCTTGGTGTGGTGGGGTAACATCTTTCATGAGAAAAGTTCACTCATAGGTCTGTGAGCAATACGCTGATGAACATGGGTTGACATATAATGTCAAAAAAACAGAGTATATGGTCTTTGAGGCTGCCGGCAATAATGGTCCAGATAAGAACACCTATAATATTACCCTTAATGGAATGAACGTAAGAAGAGTGAATAAATTTAGATATCTTGGACATATCATTGCCCACAGCCTCAAAGATGACGCTGACATTGAAAGGGAGCGTAGGGCGCTGGCAGTTAGAGGTAATATGCTGGCCCGCAGGTTTTCCCGGTGTACAGAGCAAGTAAAGATAACTCTTTTCAAAGCCTACTGCCAAAATATGAACACGGGAAGCTTGTGGGTTGGTCATACCAAAAACTCGCTAGCGACCCTACGTATCCAATATAATAATATTTTCAGGATGATGCTGGGGCTGCCTCGCTTCTGCAGTGCATCGGGGATGTTTGCAGAGTATCAAACGGATGGCTTCGAAGCCATTATCCGCAAAAAAATTGCATCCCTGATCCGCAGAGTGCGGGACAGCCACAACAGCATCCTGAAAACCATAGCGGATAGGTTCTCATCGCCGCTGTGGGCAAGCCTGGTTCGCAGAGTGATCCCGGCAAATGTCTCTTTCCTATGATGATCACTCTGGGAACGGGGCATGCTTAAGTAATTAGGTATTCTGTATTTTTAAGGTTGTACTAACGCTCTTTCCACTTTTATTTTATTTTTGTGTGCTTACTAACCCCATATGGATCCATGGACATCCGAAATAAAGAGATTTTATTTATTTATTTATAGGTGAAGCTGAATTGCATGGTTCGCTGCGCCCGCTGCATTTTTCAGATTTTCGACACAAATTCCACTTTAACTCACCTATAAGAGTTACACATATACTCCTTAGGGTCTACGTAGAACCGTTTGAAGTGGATGACCAACACGGGCGGCAGGCGAGATATGTCAAGTTTTTTGAGCGCGTCTCGTTTTTCCTTGCAGTTGGGGCAGTTCCAACCCGGGATGGTTTCGCCGTTCAGGTACAGTTTAAGGCAGTCCTGCGGGAAGATATTATGTTGTAAATATTCATAACAAATGAAATCAGGGCAAAGGTTTTATTACTACGTCCAAAAAATATTTTATTTATTCGTAGGGTAAAATGATATCTGGGAAGTTTATGGGGCTTCAATTTCATCAATCAGTTTAGTGACTTTATTCATAAAGAAAATTACAATTAAATAATATAAATAAATTAGATCTAGTATTTACAATTGAAATAATTGAGCTAACTGCAGACTGTTGCAAACAATCAACAGGTAGCTCAACTGATCCATATCAATACCAGTCGTCGCGTTCCCAAGACGCTGACTGCATTGCCCCGCTGTATGGCAATGGTGATGTGCTGCGATCAGTTCAGTAGTTTGGCGTGAAGAATTT
This sequence comes from Eupithecia subfuscata, assembly GCA_963564075.1. NCBI lineage: Eukaryota > Metazoa > Arthropoda > Insecta > Lepidoptera > Geometridae > Eupithecia > Eupithecia subfuscata. Next base: position 920,928 of record OY751116.1, on the reverse strand, counting down.
AACAAACATCTATCCATCCATCCAAACTTTCGCATTATAATATTAGTGTGATGTCATATTTGGACACCAAGAAAAATAAGCTAAAAAGCAATTTGGTCGACGGCAATAATACAATAAACTCTTTTAAGCTTGTTCAATTTAACATTACTTGCTCATCAATTAAGTCATTTGTACCACTAGATGCAGCTCAATTCTCTTAGTAGCCGACAAAATACATGTTCTAGCTGACCAAAACCTCTATAATTAGATGATCGTTTATATTAAGCCCTTGAGGTAGTATCTTTCTACTCACACTAAGAGAGCATCATTTTTTTCACAGAATTTACTGGCAGTTCTAAAAATAAGGAGTCTTATGACGGATTCTGTTAGTAGCACACGGTGCATTGACCGTGGAGTTGACGAGGCTTTCCTGTCCACTGGTGGGCAGTGTTACTGTATACTCACGCTGAGAGAGCACCGGGTAGCGTTGGCCGGTAGCTCCAGAGATAGATTGGAGAAGGAGTCGTAGGTGGGACTCTGTTTGGAGCAGACGGTGCATTGAACCGTGGACTTGATTTGTCCGTGGAAGAGACGGAGGATGAGGCTCTCCTTGCACTTGGTGTACTCCTGCCAGGCCTTCTCTGATGGGGGGAGCATGTCCTGGGGACAAAAGAATGGTTTATTTAAGTAAAATCTAAGGGCGGCTTCACACACGGCGGAATCATCATCACCATTCTCATCAATTCTAGACTAAATTACCTACTTTTAACTTTTTCACAGTATATGACTCATCATAAGTCATATGTATACTGCTGTGGGGAACGCTGCGAAAATAAATTGGTTCCGTATTTGTGATACAGAAAAGGGTTTTTCAAAAAGATCCTGTAAAACAAGCTAGAGCTGACGTTAATGTAATAAAAGAGAATTTAGAAATTTAAGATAATGTGGTATTCTCTGGTACAGTCTAAAAGTATTAATATTAAATCAATGGACCACTGTACAGATAAACTTTTCAATGTAAACAAACAAACAACACAAACAATGCTGGACAATTCACACAGCATTATCTAGCCCAAAGCTAAGCACAGCTTGTGTTATGGGTGCAGAAAATATGTCTAAATCAGTGGTGGGCTTCACAAGTACTAGTTACCTTATTGTGAGGCTGCGGTATGTTGAACTGCAGATCCAGATGCAGCCAGTCCATGAGGATGGTGAGGAACTCGTGCGAGTCCTGTTGCTCGCAGCCGCGGAACGCGCGCTGGTGTTTGCCCACCTCGTTCTGAAAGGACCCACAGTTCATCTCTTAACATTTATGAATCTTCCACCGTATTGGACTTTAGAAGCACTTATAACAGAATATTAAGCATGATTTATGGATGTAGCAAAACTGATATAAAAGCTAAAATTTGAACAGTAGTTATCTACAAGGATTTTTTTATCCGCGAATAACGCTATTTGGAAGTTCATCCAAATCGCGTCCGCACGCGTTGTTTCTATGGAAACGTTTAAAGGTCATTTCTATCCCACGGGAACTGATTTATGGGATAAAAAGTAGCCTATGTTTTATTCCAGGCCTAGAATTATCTGTATGCAAAATTTCAGCCCGACCCGTTCAGTAGTTTTGGCGTGAAGAGGTAACAAACATCCATCCATCTATACATCCATCCAAACTTACGCATATATATGTGATTCAATTGACTACTTTCAGACCAAAAAAGCGAGTAGCCAAGGCAAAACCAAGGAGAGTTTCTTGTCATGTCTATTCTATGTCTGTTCCTTAGTAGTGAGTACATACCCGGAGATCCCGGGTGGCGATGAACCGGTACTGTCCGGACCACAGCGCGCGCACCACGGCCGCCACCTCCTCGGCCACGGCGCCTCGCGTGCTGTGAGACCTGCAACACAAACATTTTTATGTATTGCTAAAGACTTACACATTTTTCAATTTTGCGTTTAAGTAAAGTTTATTCATCACAAAAACATGCATACATACACGAAAATCACGTAACATAAAAGTATTCTTATTATAGCTAAATATTCAGATAATTAGTGATTTAATTTTGATATCAACACTAGAGAATACCCTGCGCTGTAGAGACCAAAAAGTAGCGGTGATTCTAATTCAGAGTGACACAAATTTTACTATACTTTAGTATGTTCGAAAAGTTTGAAACACGACTTCTGTGTGTCTAAGAGAATAAAGAGATTGGATTTCTTGAAAAAATCTAAAAATCAAAAATATTTCTACGTTAGTAATTTCATTTCGGTTACTTTACTTCACAACGGCCTCCATTTCACAAGAATGGTTAAAACGGAAGGGCATTCTCTCTCACCTGTTGACGTGTTCCAAGTACTGTCCGTTGCAGAAGTAGGTGACGAGGATGGCCGTGTTGTTGAGGCACTGGATGATGGAGTTCATGTAGCACGTGTTGCCGAGGTTCTTTAGACCGGTCAGACCGCGACCCTGTATACAATTATTGGTTATTATATGCTGTCATGGTTTTATTTTATAAATGTATAGTAGTTTGAGGAACTCATTACGGATGCCAGCGGGTTAACTGCGAACCTTATTTATTTGTGTTGGAAGAACACCAACGTCTAGAACCGCACTCACCCTGAAGAAGTCCCTCGTTAAAGGATGAAACGTTGCTGTTCTTCCGACACAAATAAGGTTTGTAGTTAACCCGCTTACATCCGTGATCAAAGATAAACTAAAAGTTTTGATTGGTGATCTATAGCTATAAGATAAGAAAACTCAAATGCTGCATCTACAGCGAAGTTTGAGAAACATTTTGCAACTTAACGCATTCACTGCCCAGCCACGGCGGTGCGACCCGCAGGGGCGCGCCGCCGCCACACCATGATCGAGAGTCTCGTCTGCGTCTTAGGCCATGAACGGGTTAGTTTAATAGCATAGCCTATAACTCAAAGGCAAATCAGACACGTCACAAGTACCGATTTTCTTATACAACTGATATGAAATCGTTTCTTTTTTGAGTATTTGAGGGTAGTTTCTTACCCCCGAATACTGAAATGCTGTTTATATCGTATTGCGTCCCGATCATGAGACCAAAGCTTAACTGGCGTTAGCGTGGGTTGTAGAATGTTGCTCTATAACTTCGGTGTAGTTGCACCCAATGCACCTAAAGTAACAGTGAAATCAATAAACATATCCAGTGTAAGCACTTAACGCATACACAAATAGAAATAATAGTTAAGTTCGATTTCCCCTTGACCTCGCAGACCGTCGTCGTACTACGATACATTTTAAAGCAAAAGCTACAAAATTTATTAATTCTCGTTCAGAATAGGTACTCTACTTTTATGTATGTATGTTTATGTATGTTGTGATTAAAACGAATCACAATAAACACTTTAAACCTTTCTGCGAAATGTGCCCATTGAAACTGAATATTGGTATCAGAAATACGATTAGAATTAAATTAGGTTTTGGGGTATTTCCGTTTTTATATTACGAGAAACAACCTTTTGAATTATTCTTGTGTTCTAATTAATAACAATTTTAAAATCTTCTATGTAAAATACCAATGAACATAATTTTGTTTTTCCATTTGTTTGTTGTAACAAATGGAAAAATAAAATCATGTTCATTGGCTAGTTAATCATAATTTTATTAGAATATACATAATTAATGTAACTTAATCACACCTTAGCTCAACAAATTCAGCCATATAGTAATAGGTACATCAAGTTGGACTTACCCTCCGAAAGAGCCATACTATGTGGTTCTGCGAGTACTTGAGACGTACTTTTACTTTGAGCACCATGTTAGCTGTGTCCAGCGGTATGCATCTCTGCTCGCAACGGAGTATTTTGGACGTTAGCTACGCTGCATCAAGGCTATTTTAGGTTTAGCAAGCTTTTCTCACGTCGCAATAGTTTATGAGAAGTCTTTTAGTAAGTTTTTAAAAATGTTGGAGATTCAGATTAAAAAAACTCACTATTCGCTAAAATTAAAATTGAATTTTTAAGTCAATAAAAGGAACTTTTTTCCGTCAAAAGTTTATCCGATTTTATAAAGTTGTAAAATGACAACTTTATAACTTACTTTCGATCACGTGTTGTATTTTATTCTCTAAGATTCTGTTCCCTTTTAACAATCTCTTGAAACTTTCAGTTGTTCTTGACCTCGCAAGTTGCATCCAACGACGTAACGTATCAACAGAGCGATATTTTAAACCCTCCCTCTATTATTATTAGGGTTGTTTTTCTTCAGCAATTATTTTGTTAACCTTGGCCTTTCAGTGCCAGCCTAGCTAGGTCTTGTATATCTTAGAAGTCGTATTTTCTATTTCGTTTCGTTGGAGTTGGAGCTTGTTAGGGCTTTAGTTGAGATTGCTTTTGAAAACGCGTTGTAAGATTTTCTTCTAGATATGTTTTCAAAGGACACTTCGTTTTCATTACATTAGGTACAAAATGTTTTTTAACACTCGGGACTAGAACGAGTTTTGTGTTCTTCAAGTTATGGTTTTGGTTTTAAACTTCACGTAATTTGGGCTTTGTGTACTTGGACATGGGGAACACGAGCACAAGTAGAAATATCAGATATAACATGAAAACTGTCGTCAACACCCTTACAAACATTGGCTAGTGTCCAATGCTTAGTACATACAAAACAAACTAGACCACAGTTTTCGAAAGCACTATTTTTAAATTTATTTATTTCTGAATTAACTTAATTACTGCGTAATCATTTTTGATTTGTTATCACTTATTATCACAACTCGACATCCCACTTTGGCTTTGAATTCTGTTCTTTATGCTTCTTGCCTTTCCCCGTGCTTTCACGTATCTTCGAATGTCATTGTTTTAGTATTTTTCCTTGAATTAGCTTGTAGAAATACTAATTTACTCAGCAGACGGTATACCGCTGGTGGATTCGCGTATAAACTGTTAGTCCACGTATCTCGCAGTTGTGTGGAAAGGGAGGGGCGTAGGGTGGTTGCCACCCTCTGTAGGGTGGCTATGTTTACAGAGTTTTTGAGCACATTTCATGTTGTGATATTTAGACTCGACCACTAAATTACCTATTAGCCAATTCCATGGCTAGATTGTATTGCTACTCTTGTGTATTTAACATTAATTTAATATGTGTATGCTAGTTAATAACAAAATTAAGACTTTAAGGGCATAGTAGTAAGAAGATTGTTTAAGTTTCACACAAAAATTATAAATGCGAAAGTTTGGATAAACGCTTGGAAATGTTTCGATCTGTGTCAAAACTACTGAATAGATGTACTATATTCCTAAAAATAAATACAACTATTTATACAGGATAAAAGTAGCCTTTGGCAGATTGTGCATGTTTAAAAAAAACCTGAAAATACCCAACGTTATGGTGACAGTACCGGGGGCCACCGCGCTACACCACAACAAAGGCGCGTGCGGTCAACTACAAACAAAGTTAGTTTCAGGTGCCGAATGGTAATGGCAATGATGCCTTGAGGTCGGGTTACTTGGGATAGGTTGGCTTTGACGGTCCTTCTCAGTTTCAGTTTCTCTGTTGGCAATTTGGGATTTTAACGACATCTAGTGTAGTTTTAACGTACGGAAATTGTAGCAATAGGAGTCAATGAGGGTTGACGGCGGCTTTGCGCTCGATTTTCCCGAAGAAAAGTCGTGGTATTTTCTTACAGGTTATGTTTGTAACCTGAGTAAAGATTCAGCCAAATCCCTTAATAAGTTTTGGCGTGAGAGAGTAAATAACATCCATACATTTTACATACATCCAAACTTTAGATTTACAAAATGCTACGAGAGCTTTCAAAATATAAGAACTAAGTAATATTCGATGAACACATTTTCTATTTTCATTGCAATATAAAATAGAAGGATGATGCAATCCATATTCAGAGGATTGGATCATCCTGCCAGCTCCTCTTACTAATAATATAATAAATGATAAAGTTTGTGTGAATGTTTGTTACCAGGTATCTCCGTAACCTTAACCGATTTATATGACATTTGGTATGTTAAGATAGTTAGGATGTAACATAGGTTAGGTTCTACTAGAATAGCACATAGACTAATCAAATTTTCAAAAATTACGCCCTGAGGGGGTTAGAAAGGGTGGAAAAACCTATGGACAACTATTATTCTTTGGTTCGATCCACTCAAAGCTCGGTATAAATCTATATATATAAAAGAAAGTCGTGTTAGTTACACTATTTACAACTCATGAACGGCTTTACCGTTACTTTGAATGTTGGTGAGGAGGTAGCTTAGAGCCAGGAGACGGACATAGGATACTATTTATTCCGTTCGATAGCATTCAAGTGTGACTTGACATAACCTCAAAAATAGAATAGGATAGAAATAACCTCAAAACGTTTCCATAGAAACAACGCGTGCGAAGCCGCGGGCGGAAGCTAGTTTATAATAGACTAAGACTAAAACTTAACCTCAGGTCCTTTTATTTTTAGGCGTGCTGCTCTGCCTCAAGTTTTAGTATAAGTCATTTGTCCCGAAGAGTGAATCAAACCTTATTATGTAGCGCTTGCCTAAGACCCATATAATGAAACCTTGCTCAGTCATAGATGCTTGAGGGTCGTTTATGCCGCTACTCAAGCAAAGATCGATGACTGAGCAAGATTTCATAATACGAGCATTACTGTCTGAAACGGCTATTCTATTCACCCTATGTGCCTCAGAAGCCGTTAATATTCGCAATAGCTAGACAAATTGTCTTTACTTGAATACACAAAGACATTATGCACACAACACAAGAATATTCATCGGTGTCTGGTCGCCGACCCTGTATCACCCATTTGTTTACTCCCCCCCTATCCCCCCTTTACACCCGAGACATATTCCGAATAATGGAAAAGACGTGTTCTTGCATTTCCATTAAGTTTTTCTGCAGTCTGGATACTTAAAGTTTAAAGGCGACCAGTCTGGGTAAACTTAATCGTATGCGATACTTAAAACAGCTACCAGACAGCGCGTCGTCTGTCTGACAAAATAAACATACAAACCTAACTGCGCGAAATTTGAGAAATTTATTGCACGCCTCCTAGGGGTAGTTTTGTAAAATGAAAAAATACTTGATTCGTTATTTACTTTATAGTCCACTAGCTTCTGCCCGCGGCTTCGCATGTGTTGTTTCTATGGAAACGTTTTGAGGTTATTTCTACCCTATTCTATTTTTGAGGTTATGTCAAGTCACACTTGAATGCTATCGAACGGAATAAATAGTATCCTATGTCCGTCTCCTGGCTCTAAGCTACCTCCTCACCAATTTTCAGCCATATCGGTAAAGCCGTTCTTGAGTTATAAATAGTGTAACTAAGACGACTTTCTTTTATATATATAGATATATAGATAAGTACATCTATTAAGATTGCTCTTTTTGTCATTGGCTACTTTACCACAACGAGCTAATGTAACCAATATAGGTACACAAGACAGCGTTAGATATATAGACACATTAAACTTATAACGCCCCTCTGTTTTCGACGGGGGTTAATAATATTAGCTACAAGTCACTTTGTTCTTGTACCATTTTCATCTTACTCCCCATAAAAACTGACATACGCCCTAAAAGCCTATTATACAAAGAAACCAGTAAAAAGGCGAAAAGGTCAAGTCTAGACGCCATAAAACCGCTTTATCAGGCATTTTCACTAACACCTTCACCTTGCTAAAATGTCATGGGAGGCCGAATGTAGGGGCACCAAACTAGTAGGGCGCACTGACTTCTTGTGAACATCCTACTAATATTATAAACGCGAAAGTTTGTAAGTATGGATGGATGGATGTTTGTTTGTTACTCTTTCGTAATTGTAATCTTGGAATCAAACAGGTACAAGGTCAACATACTTTTTATCCCATAAATCAGTTCGCGTGGAATAGAAATCACATTTAAACGTTTCCATAGAAACAACGCGTGCGAAGCCGCGGGGCGCAGCTAGTAGAACAATAAAAACATTATTTGATAGTTTAGAAAGAACTAAAACTCTTCGAACCCCTTAATTTTCAACTGTTTTTTAAGTTTTGCGAGATAAATAGTAGTAAGTAATTTCTTGGGAATAAAAATTTTATGGGACCACGGAATTATCCTCTACAACTACGAAAGATTCGTCCAAATCGGTCCATAAACGACGGAGAAATCGACGGACATTCTTTCTTTCTGACATACATAAAAAAAACATACATCCAGCCGAACATAGAACCCGGTCGGTAGGTAGTCGGTTAAAAATTGAATTTCACGAAATACAATCCATTCAATAATTATTTGTATATCCCTGTGAATGAGTACTACGTCTAACAATGGACGTCGTCCGGCTTAGATAAGTACCACGTGACCGAAGCCGCGAACAGACTGTAATAGTTTTATGTAAGTAAGCAAAACGCTGCGGAAGTTGGAGGTGAATAATTACTTGAATAACAGAGTGGTTTGAATGGAATGGCTAACATTTGAAGGGTTGGCCGCAATGCTTGTATTACATTATCGTGGGTTGGTAAAGCTTTGTTGTGTTTAGAGTTGGTCTGTAGTTTTGGTACAGTCGCGCGTGACTGAATCTGAACTGATGCTCGAAAAATTATCGGGTTTTTGTCATTTTCTAGGTTCAACAAGTAATTTAGATAGTAGCTAAGAAGTTTTGCGCACTTTGTAAGCCATTTGCAATGAATACCTTATACTCAAGTCTACTTATAATTTGAAGCACAACATAACGCATTATTGTCGTACATTTGACTGAATTTACACCATCAATCGTCACTTCGCTTGAAAACTCTATCAATAATATTTAATTAGTCGAGAGCCTAGGTCCGTGGGGTACCGAGGCTCTTCGGGGTTTAAAAATTATCTGAGCGTCTGGTCGAAGGGACGCGTGACCCGAGAGCTGGTGAGTATCTGGCGCAGCGCATCAGCATTCCCATACAGCAGGGCAATGCAGCCAGCGTAGCGGGGACGCGACGACTGGTATGAATTAGGATTAACTAATCCTAATTCATACCAGTCGGAAGCGTCTGTTGCAAACTATGTACAGGTAACTCAACAGAGTTACCTGTACATAGTCTGCAACAGTCTGCAGTTAGCAAAATCAAAAATCAAAATCAAAAACTCTTTATTTCAGACGACCTCTGTGGCGCGGTGGGCGAAGGTCCGCCTGCGACGCAGGAGGTTGCGGGTTCGATTCCCGCCTCGGGACAAATATTTGTACGATCTGCAGATATTTGTTCAGGGTGTTCTGGTCGTTTTCTATATATAATAAAAAATATCTATCTATGTACTCGTATATTATTATGTATATCAGTTATCTAGTACCCATAACACAAGCTCTGCTTACCTTGGGGCTAGATAATGCTGTGTGAATTGTCCAGCATTATTTATTTATTTATTTATTTATTTCCATAAATACAATAAATGTAGGTACACTTAAAATATAAAACTAAACACTGACACGGAAATAAAGTGATAATTTTGATTTCTGTCGCTTCGGTATGTAGACTAAAGTAAAGAAGCGACGAAGAAACCTTTAGCCTGTTATTTGTTATTTTTCGAGTTGGAGCAAAACCCGTCCCAAGATTTTTTTTCCTCTAGATAATCTGATATTTTATAGTAAGCTTTTTTGCACAGCAAGGTTTTGACAATTTGTTTACATACTTGTTCTAATTTATTTATGTATTTGAATGTGATTTTCTTTGTCAATAAAGGTCTTAAAGAGTATATTTGGCGCGTGAACTCTAATTTATGTCCACGGGAGGCTTGTTAGAATCTCTGGTCAGGAAGTTACATAACGCATGATGTTTCTTGATCAAGTAAAGGGCACACAGGATAGTCTCGTAAAACCCCTGAAAGTTACATCACATTTCTAGAGCCAGTAATTTCCGTGCAGTGCACGTCACGTCATCGGATCACCGTGACGCACCGCCCCAAGGCTGGGAATCCCGCTGCGTGCACTAATCCACCTGATCAGATGTGCTTATGTTTAATGACATGCATTACTTTACTAGTTCATTTATGTACAAATTTACCTAGTGTACGAAGATACCATATAATGGTGTACCTAACGTACTATGCAGAGAGGTGGTGATATTGAACAGAGAAGCCAGAATACAGAGAACAGACAACTTTAGTTTAACTTTTTTATCTTTATTTTTAACTAGACGATCGCCTCGCGGTTTTACCCGCGTAGTTCCCGTTCCCGTGGGAATTCCGGGATAAAATATAGCCTATGCCTTCCTAACGGTAAAATAATTTTTCAAATCGGTCCAGTAGTTTCGGAGCCTGTTCAATACAAATAAACAAACAAACAATCAAATCTTTCCTCTTTATAATATTAGTATAGATTAGATGACCCCGTGAACCGTGATGTCATATCACCTACATTTTGATCCCAGTTTTTTTTCTTTTAAATCACCCCTGTATTAGAGAAAACAAAACCAAAAAATACTCATGTTTAAATAAATAAAAATGATACAGAAAAAAAACCGGGCAAATCAACTTTAGGTGGTGGTATATTACATTGCAGCAAAAGGATATAATTTCATTTTGAAAAGACGTCTGGTTTTGTTTGTGTATTGATTAAAACCATAAATAGAACGCACAGGCAATTTTAACTTAATAATGCAGCGTTAAGTCGTACGTCATGTACCTAACCTCTCTGACCCAGTGCTGCACTGGGCGAAAATCTGCCTGAGACGGAGTAGACTAATTAGTTTATCTGTAGTTTTACATGATCTAAAAAAATCTAAAGCACTTATTTCAACAAAAATACCAAAGAGTTGATCCCAACCTCGAATAAGAGATCTAGTGGTTGACCGGAGAAGACATGGAATCTTTACGAAGAGAGCCTACCTTACTGGATGACAAAGGCTAGAGATAGAAAAATGTGGAAGGAGCTGGGAGAGGCCTACGACAAAATAGGCGACTACTAACATTATCAAAGATTGTATTTTTATAGACATGTAGAAGTAGAGAATAAAGGCTAATTTTATTTTATTTATTTAAAGTAAAATCTACGTATAATCCTCAAAGACAATATTTAACGTCACAAGAAGCAAAAGGTTGAACCCACAACTAATCCCCGGTCACGATACAGCGCCTTACGTCCGAATTACAGGCGCTTCTCGGCACGCACGACGCACGGCTTATACGCACACGTGAACCGCTCACGTTTTATACTGTTGGTGGCTGGCCAACTAGTTACTGTTCGCGGATTTGCTCATCTGGTACTTGGATGACATAATAACATCTTAGGGATAATGAAATGAACCGAATTTTGGTTTTATTATAGACTCATTTCGGACAAGTATCTAATATTATAAAGAGGAAAGATTTGATTGTTTGTTTGTTTGTATTGAATAGGCTTCGAAACTACTGTACCGAATTGAAAATTCTTTCACCGTTAGGAAGCTTACTTTTCAGGGAGTGACATAGGCTATATTTTATCCCGGAATTCCCACGGGAACGGGAACTACGCGGGTGAAACCGCGAGGCGATCGTCTAGTCTTATATATGAAATTGCAAAGGACACTGGAAGAAAAAAATAGCAAACGTGACACTGTTACTAGATAAAGGAGTCGTGTTGTCTTATTATTTTCTATGGCTTAGATTTCACTCTCGCCGAACCAGCAGCGTGGTGAATTATGGTCGAAACCCCCCTGTTTATTCTAGTTACGCATAAAGGACCAATAGTGTCCCTAAACATACTCGTAACTACCCCCCTGATATAACAGGGGAAACCTTCGCTGAACGGATTAAGTGGTCTGATATTATTAGTTATTTTGTAGCTAATATCACAGATATTACAATACTATACTACTAATATTATCTCCAAACATACAACATGTGTAAAACGTGACTTGAGGTTAAAGACCGTGCCTGAAAGCGATCCGTCGGCGAGCGCGCGTGAGGCGTCCCTTACAGCCGCACTGGTCCGGCTTCGTACCTACATTGTGGGTAAACACAGGGGATGAAGGGACCTACCTATTTCACTGTTACTTTCGAGAGCTTCATATCGGCTTCCACTCGCTGTTTGAACTAGAAAAGTTCGGGGTCTGCCATTCTTAGAGGATCTAATGAAGTAGGGCGTTTGAGGAAAAAATACCAAGACCTTCAGTAGAAATAGAACCCGGTTTACAATATACGCTATGCTATGCGGTCATGTTGCCGTTAAAAATATAAAAATCTTAATCTCTTCCAACTCAAAAAAAATCGCAGACTATGGTCTCGTCGGGGTCGGTGAAAATTGTGATTGTATGCATCAAACACCTTACTGCGTTTAGTCCTTTAAGAATGAACTAGCTCGAGTATCTAGCTCGAGAGATGCTTGGGCTGCGGTGGAAGGCAGGTGCGATACCTCTCCTTCGTGTGATGACATTTGTACTCACCACATCTCCCCAGACCGGTTGAAAGTCTCTATGATGCAGATCGCTCGAGGGCGCCACCTTGCTGTGGGCCGGCTTGGTGCTGCGGTCGAAGGCAGGCGTAGATACCTCTTCTTCGTCTGATGACATTTGCTGAAATAACAGCTAAGTTCAAATCTAAAAAAAAAGGACGAAAAGTTTATGAAGAAAATAATTGTGGTAGGTATTTCTCAGGTTGACGTACGGTACGCAAGGCAGAGTTTACATGCTGCAGGGGTCACCTGCGCAGAATTTTTTTCAATTCCCGACGCGGCAGAGGGCTGATAATGTTATAAGTTTTACAAATTATGTTATCATCTATAAGGCATGGCTGCCAAGGGGATGCATCCATATGATTTCTTTTTTTTGTAGGTTAGATCGTGAGCAATTCAACGTTGAGTTAACCCGACCCGTAGGCGTCTCACCCCGATGCGGAGCGGGGGCGGTTCGTGGCGTGGCGACGTTGCACCCAGAGCCATATCTAAAGTTCATTTGGAATTTACCTTAGCGATGTTAGGGGAGGAGTGAGAGCGGTTCATCCCGGCGGCGCCGGGGCTGTCTGATGGGGACACCATGTAGCCGTCGCCACTGTCGTCATCCTGGATAACATCATTATTTTTATATTATTATTGGGTCCTTCTTGCAGGAAACTGTGAGGAGTGGAAGAAGGGCAGGGAGGCCTTTGTCCAGCAGTGAGACACATCAGGCTGAAAAATGTTTATTTATAAGCCTGATGTGTCTCACTGCTGGGATATTGTAGCCAGAAGACGGGAGGCGACGGTAACAGGGGTTTCGGAGTCAGCCATGTAAGGTGGAAAGACGATCTTATGTCTTTTAATCCGGAGAAACAGAATATCTCTCTCTCTTCCCAACTAGTTATCCCATATGGTAAGCTGAAGGCACCGGTCTTTCATTATCGACTTCATCCCCTTCGCTCTATCCTCGATGTCTTTGGAGAATCAGAATCAATACCTAAGGTTTATTTCTTTAGGTTTACATAATCAGATTTAGGCATATGTATGACACGCGATGTTGCGTTCCCTAGCCCTCTACATGTACAGTACGTACCTTGTCAGTAGGTTTCCTCTTGGCCCTAGCTAGCTGCAGCCGGCGGGTCCGCTCGCGCTCCAAATGCTCCCGAGTTCGAAGCAGTTGTCTACGCGCGCTCTCTGCAACGGCGATGCGGCGACGGGAGACCGACACGCGACGTTGGTTTTCCTCTGAAGACATTGTAAGAGTTAAATTTATATTGCTTGAACAATTTAAAGCGTTCGCTGCTAAGCTTCATTGCGACCTGGAGAAGAGGGTAGCACTCAATGTGTTAACTGTAGTTTTCGGCCTGGAATAAAACATAGACTACCTTTTATCCCATAAATCAGTTCCAATGGGATAGAAATAAAAAAAAAAACGTGTCCATAGAATCGATACTTGCGATTCCGTGGTCAGAAACTAGTTAGTTATACTTTACCTTGAGCCTCAGGACTAGGCGAGTCGGCAGCGGCGATGGACTCGGCCAACTTCTCGGCCTCCTCCCGTTCCTTCCGTTGGTATTCATCTAGTTGCTCGCGCAGGCTTTGGTTCTCTTGTTCCTGCACAGGTTACAGCCTGGTTGGTCTAGCGGTCGCGTTCAACCGCTGATAATGAGGTCCCGGGTTCAAATCGAAGCTCGGGCAAAAATTTGTGTTATTGGGAGTTTTCTAGCAAAAAATATTCACAGTAGCAGCCCGGAGTACGGAAGTAGGGGTTACACCCCCGTGCCTCGGAAAGCACGTTAAGCCGTTGGCGTAACCTCTCCCCGGTCGTGTCGGTCTACCGTCCCATCGAATTATGAGAGCGAGGGAGAGTGCACCTGTGTTTGCGCGAACACTTGTGCACTATATGTCCTACGCACCTGGCTAGTCTTCGTTGAGACTGGCCGCCATGGCCGAAATTCGGCTAGGAGGGCATCATCAGATAATATAACCCAAATCCATTTAATACAACAATATTCTCATTACATCAAATTCATTATTTCAAGGGAAATAATGAATTTGATGTAATGAGAATCTTTAACGATTGCTAGTAATCGTCCACTGAAATGCTAAGATGGGTCCTCAAGCTACAAAATTTCGTGTATAAGTGGAATTAGATTGTTCATTCTTTGCGCCGTCGTCCAAAAAACGAAATTCCCAAACATTCCCGGAACTAGAATCTTTTATGGAAATGAAAACGTGGCTCAGTGAAATCTTGGTGAAGATCATTGACGATTTGATCACCTCTGTGGCGCGAAGGTCCGCCTGCGACGCAGGAGGTTGCGGGTTCGATTCCCGCCTCAGGACAAATGTTTGTAAGATCTGCAGATATTTTTTCAGGGTGTTCTGGATGTTTTTCTATGCATAATAATGTATATCAGTTATCTAGTACCCATAACACAAGCTCTGCTTAGCTTGGGCCTAGATAATGCTGTGTGAATTGTCCAGCATTATTTATTTATTTATCAATTGCTAAAGCGCAAGTTATATGGGTCACACCGACAGAAGGCAAACTGTTGTACTTACCCTTTGTCCGATGAGGGCCATAGGACTCAAGAAGATTTAACAATAGCTTACCATATCAAACTGCTTGTTTTCAAGCTGCATCAGCTGGCTGATGATCTCCTGCTCTCTCAGCTTGTACATGGCCCTCACGTCGTCTTGAGGCTCTGTCTCTCTCTGCTGGTGCACCTTCTCCCAATCCTGGAAACAAAACACTCTATTAACATGGGGACTACACAAGTGACATGCCAAGAGTGCGCGAATACTTTCAGGTACAAGCTATGACTGAGCAAGCTTTCATAATGCTGGCATTAGAAAGAAGAAAGAAAGGAAAGAAAGAAATCAATTTATTGGTTCAGAGAATAGAAAAACCTAAGAATGAATAGTCACCTGCTCCGCTTCGATCCGTTGTTTCTCGAGACTGAGCGAGGTGTCCGCGATGCGCTCCTGCTGCTCCAGAATCATTTGCATGTTGCGGGCGCGCTCGGAGTATATTTGTAGGGCCGCCACCTGAGGGAATAGCATTATTACTTGTTTAGAACACATATAATGGTTTCAAGAGTTTTATTAATATTAAATAGAACGCGACGTGGGTGTGGCGTCAATGGATCCGGATAGGATAGCGCAGGACTGTGTGGTACTAACTTCGGGATGCCTAGACGTAGGTGTTGGCAAAGATTTAAATCGTTAGATAGGCCCTTTTCGCAGTGAGACTGCGCTGTGTTGTGTTGTTGCCAAGCGAAATGAGATAGCTCGCTCATTTGGAATCAGTGTGTTGTGTGTTTTTGTGGTGTGTTTTTTCACGAAAATTCGTGTAATATGATTGCACAATAAATGTTAATAATAACAGTTAGGTTTATTGGCAAAAACACTATTTTTAAGTACTCATAGTGTGCGTGCGTCGGCATTTTGTTTAACACGCGCATTCAAAGGTAGCGGTGTATGTGAGGAGCAACCTCGGCTCGTACGCGACGCACAGCCACTGTATTCGTATCCAGCACAGACTGGTGTCACTGGCGCGGTCCCTGACTAAGTCGTCGAAGCTGACTCATATTAAGCAACAAGCTACCAACTCGATTAAGGACGCCGCAGGCAATGCTAATCTTTAAACGTCGTCGCCTAAAACGTTGGTTTATCGAGCAAACGTTTTATAGCTATGATGAGGTCATAAGTTCAAAATGATATTTTTATTATTAATTCTATTGAATGTTATTTTTTTATTTCTGTTTGTGTCTGCCTTTAGTATGCCAAAGCTAAGTAACTTTTCATGTTGTGTTTAAATAAAGACAATTGTAAAATCGCATATCATACTTAGATAATGAATACCGTGACATGTAACATATTTTGTGTTTTATTAATAAAGAACTATGAACTATAAAGACAATACCAGTGTTTGGTGTCAGGGCGTATCTAACGATTTAAATCTGTGGCTGTAGGTACATTCCAGCTACGGATGATGATGATGATGACATAGAGAGCGCTTTAGTGCCACAGACTGACTGAGCCACAAGTTACATTAGTTTTCGATAGGGTTGTATGGTAAGCGACAGAATTAGCGACAGAATTAGAATTAGCTCTATTGCCACGTTATTTGGCACCGACTATACATACATGTATCTATAATTTCCTTTAGTCATCGAGTCGGTACTCGACGAGTACCCATAACACACGATCTGCGTAGCTTGGGGCTAGATAATGTTCTGCCCATATTCTTTGCAAATATATGATTTGAAGTTTGGACTAAATAATCATACCGTTGCTGGATTTCTCCTGCAATTCTTGTCAGCCTCCTAAATGTGCCTTTCGCACTTAGGTGTGCCAAGCTGTTTAGGCAAACAAATATCCGAACGTGAAAACAAAACCAGTTCATTCAATGACCATTCACTCTAGCCTTCACTCAAAATTCATTATTCTCATTACGCCGCCAATAAGTCAAGACAAATCAAGAAAATATAATTTAAATAACCGAAATAAAAGAAGATATCCCGCAATACTGTATAATAAAAGGAAATCTCTGCAGTCTGTATAATATTGTGAGTATTCTCAACACAAGCGATGTCAAGTGAGACCATTTCCGTAATTACCTTACTGGTCCTATCTACAGTGGGCTCCCTCCTCCCCGCGGGGGCGGCGGGCGTCGAGGCGGGCGGCGCGGGGGGCGCATCCGTCCATTCGGGGTAGTCGATGTCACCTGCAAAAACCAGAAGTGAATAACAGAACTGGGCCTACTTGGGTCTGGTTGTGTTCTTTACAACTCTAGATATGTAAGAGCTTTTGGTGGTAGTGATCCATTATTATAAGGCATTCTAAGGACGTATGTGTACAACGTAGTCGCGATCGAAGCAAGCCTCACTCTCTCACACAGCATGGCGAGTGAAGCGAGCCGCACCTGCTCAGACAGCGCGAAGCGAGCCTTAACATGTTATGCCAGTGCCACACACTCTCAGACTGCTCTCTAGCATGCAATGCAACGTTTCACATATCCCCTGCGGCATCCCTGATACAGCTTTACCGACCGTTTAGTTGATGACAAAGTTACTTACGGACCATGGCGTAAGAATCGATCGAACCTTCCAACTCAGCCCGTGGAGAGACGACTAATAGAACCTACCAGAGGAAGGGCAGCGGCTTAATTCTGTCGATGACCAATCCGCCTGCCAAGCGTGGTGATTATGGCAAAACCCCCCTTGTTTGTGGGAGGCACGTTCAGTAGTGGACGTAAGAATGCTGATGGGTGGATAGTTACTTACTGAGCATGTCGTCCATAATGTCGTGGTGTTTGGGCGGCGTGGCGCGCGGGTTGGTCGTGAGCGCGGGGTACTTGAGCACCCAGTCCTCGTAGCCGCCGGTGAGGGCCAGCGGGGCTCTAGCGTAGTGCACTTTCACGTCCCACTGGAGGTAATCACAAAAAGGTTTAAGTTAAGTTAAGACGACTTATATGAGAATAATTACACTGAGTAACAAACTTTTGATTGGGGAGTTCCACTGTAGAGCAGACACCAATTCTTTGATTCAAAATTATCCGAGTTAAATTGCCTGTCCAGACAGTCTCAGAATGTATTTTTTTTTATTTTAGTGTTACGTGCCAACCACAAACAGCTGGGGGTGGGGAGTGGTTCCTATCACTTGGAGGGCTTGTTTAGTTTAGTAGCCATGGAACGGTACACGGGAGTGCAGCGAGCGTTTTATAAAAACATCGATTCGTACACCATTGTTCGACGTCTCTACAGGACACATTTCAATTTAACGAGAAGTCGGACCAAGTGTCCAAATCGTTGTTTTTATAAAACGCTCACACGCAAAATGCTCAATGCACCCCCGTGGACCGTTCCATAGCTACTTAAACAAGCACGGCTTGCGATTTAGACCACTCACCACACCGTGCTGTTTGTGGTTGGCGCATAATACTCAAATCAAAAATAAAAAAAATCTGAGACACCCTGTAGCTGAAATATAATCTATTTCAGCTACAGGGTGTCTCAGATTTTTTTTATTTTTGATTTGAGGTAACATCGACATCCATCAGGAATCGTTGTGCATGATTGCAAAGCCTGGAAGAGATCACTTTTAGCGACAAGGCTGCCGATTGTGCTACATTAGATATAATTAGAATTTACTTCCTGTTAAATTATTTAAGAAGTTTTTGATGGTGCAGCTGTGTGGTACCGGCTTAGAATTTGCACTAAGGGATATTCATCGGGGGCGGGCAGCAGTGCCTCTTGTTCAACAATTCAACCACCGAACTGCGATCTCCAACACGCATGCCCAGCGTGGGGATTATAGGCATTCATGAGATAAAAGCCAATAAGCCGCTTATCAGGGGGAGGCCTGCGTCCAGCAGTGGACCAATACAGGCTGTTGAGGCGAGAGGTGAGGTGAGGGAGAAAGTGGGACTTCATTCCCATGATGGATTCACTAGCTTTTCTGACTTTTATGAAATGAATTCCCTCTCAGTTTCAGCGCTTTCTTAGCGCGATTAGCCGTTGGAATCAATTGTCCTCAGCCTCACAAGTCTTACTTACCTTCAACAGTATAGTCTTGAGTAGGAACAGAGTCTTGCCCGGTATGACGGCGGCACTGCTCCAGTCCAACAGCACAATAAGTTCCATGGAGGCTCGTTGGGCCCACACGGAGCGCGATTCGGAGGGCAGGGTCTGTTCTAGCACGTTCGCTGATTGACTGGAAGAGTTAAACAATAGCTTATAATAAAAACATCAAATTTAGTCAGTGTAGCGTACAGAAGTTTCTGGACCAGTTTTTTCAGCACAAAATTTGATACTCGATAGCGACGTTGGTTAAATTTGTATACTCATTGAACAAACTCACAAAATCAACAAATCATGCGCGAAAACACATAAAAACTCTCACTATCAACTCAAATCAAATAATGCTGGACAATTCACACAGCATTATCTAGCCCCAAGCTAAGCAGAGCTTGTGTTATGGGTACTAGATAACTGATATACATAATACAATGCACTACATAGATAAATATTTTTTTATTAAACATAGAAAAAAATCCAGAACACCCTAAACAAATATCTGCAGATCGTACAAACATTTGTCCCGAAGCGGGAATCGAACCCGCAACCTCCTGCGTCGCAGGCGGACGTTCGCCCGCTGCGCCACAGTGGTCGTCTACTACTATAATTAAATAAATAATGCTGGACAATCCAGACAGAATCAGCTACTATGCACCCAGGTTGTCTAATGCAATGTGATCGAAACCTAGAGTGCCCGAATCAATATCAGAAATAAACTAAGACTAGGAACTGCTACGAAACTTGACACCTTTCTATATGATTTCAGCTCTTTTATCGGTGAAGCTTCTAACTGAACACGCTTGGTTTATGATTTTGGTGGGATTATCCTAACACCTTCCTAGGAAATTAGTAAGAGATCGCATGTGATCGTCGCGTGTGATCTATGGAAGAATTTGGGGGTGGCCTTGGCTCATTGGTGACATAAGTAATAAAAATCAGTCCACTGTAAGAAAATATATCTCACCCAGGTGATATACACTCCTCAGGCACACTAATGCAAGCGGGATGGTTGATATGAGAGTCGATGAAGTCCTTGCCCGGGCGAGCATCCAGGATCATCACCTTCACTTTACCGCTCTTCAGGATCTGGTAGAGGAGCTCGCTGCTGATGATTACTTCGTCTGGATCTGGAACGTTATGAGAAGTCTGTCAGCTTTTTTTAGGCAGAGGGACTCTGTGTACTAGAAATAACAGATATAAGCAAGTATTAATCGACATGTGGGGAGTGAGTGGTGTGTATTAATCATCAGCCTATATAAGTCCACTGCTGGACATGGGCTCCTCCTAATGAGCGCCATAGCGCTCTGTCTACAGCTTACTGCATCCAGCATCTGCCTGGTCTTTCACAGATCGTCATCCCACCTGGCTGGAGGGCGTCCTACACTATAATTCCCGGTGTGTCATATGGGTCACTAATTGCTTTCCATGATAGCAACCCTAGATAATAGGAAGATTCTTATTTCTATCATGAGCCCTATATGGCTTGCTAAACGACCGTAGGGTCGACCCGTAGGGGCGCGCCACCGCTAACGAGGGTCGAGAGGCTCGTCTGCGTCGTGGGCCATGAAAGTGTTAGTTTAGTTTAACACACGGACTAGTATATTTACGTCGCCCGACCAGCGCGCGCGTGCATCATTGTAGATGGAGGGAAACAAGGGTGTGGTCAGTGACAGCAGGACAAATAGTGTTCGTTTACCATACTCTTGAATACAGGTAGTGACTTTGCACGCCTTACTGAGACTGGCAGTGTGTTCCAAAGCTGTACAGCGCGGGCAGTAAATGAGTTGTCGTAGGAAGAAGTGAAGTGGATAGGGACTTGTATATTCTTTTTATTAAAAATAAGAGACTTCTAATTATCAGAGGATCATTTGCAGTACCTACAGTATATTATGATAGATATGGATAATGTTATTTTACAGGATGTTATTTGATTATTTCTGTACAGGTTGTAGGGAATCACCCGCAACTGCCATGTAATACATTCATTGTATTTTGTTTTTATTAAAAACTAGCTTCTTCCCGCGGCTTCGCACGCGTTGTTTCTATGGAAACGCTTAAAGGAGATTTCTATCCCATGGGAACTGATTTATGAGATAAAAAGAAGCCTATGTTTTATTCCAGGCCTAGAATTATCTGTATATTAGTGTGTTAAGACACTTCTGAGTATCTGATTTCTTTCATTTAGTAAGCTAATTATATGTACATTACAATGGTATGTAGTAGAAGTAGGTAATGGTTATTCCACAATAAATAAATAAAATAAATAAAAATTGTTTATTTCAAGTACATGACTCATAAGGTAAATATATAAAAGGTTTTTCTTAGCCATGTACACCCCCGCCACTCCCCTACTCGGTTGTGGTAATGGGAAACCATTTACCAATGCAAAGAAGGCCATTTACTTCATAAATGATAACATCAGTGATGTTAATGCTTGGCCATTGGAGACTACATTGTTCCCTAAGATGTAAGGACCACTTTCAAGCTTTTTTGTGTCCTTTTCATCAATAACTTGACATAATACAATAACAATCCTACCTGGTAACCCCACAGAAGGTTCATTAACGGGCACCACTTCCATGGCCTTCTTTCTGTTCTCCTCAATCTTTTGCTTTATCATCTCATTATCCTTTATGTCGTTCAGGCGTTTCACTACCTGTTCTCGGGAATACCTGAAATATTTAAATTGTTATTATTAAGAGTACATGCACTGCATTGTCCCACTGCAGGGAAAAAGCCTCCGTTTCCACTTTTCATTCCTCTCTATTTTCAGAGACAACTCTTTAATTTAATTAGTATTATTTTTATTTGTTTGATGAAACTATGGTAATTGGATTATTTTTCTCTCTTTCATAGATAGAGGGAAGTTGAAAGAGTCTTAAGATGTACATAATTTAATTATAATGAATAATCAAACCACTCTTTCAAAGTTAATATTGTAAATTAATGAATATAATGTAACATATGTATCTTAACACTAACAACAAAATCTTAAATCTCAATCTAAGATGTAAACAGTGCAATAGGCAGGTTTATCACTCAAAAGTGGTTTCTTGTAGGCAGCCGGAAGATGATACGCCCCACCACTTTTTTTTTACATCAAAGAATATACAGATGATGACTTTGAACCCGAAGTGAGATTCCTTTAGCTTTTTTCATTGATAGAGGCTTTTCTGAGTCTGAAATTAATTACTTCTTACTAAGCAATGATGACCTAAATGAAACGGAACCTCTTACTGAAGATGAAATAATAACTGCCTATGGGACATTTCTTCACTTTTGCCCCCACATTCCTATGAGGGGCAAAAGTGAAGAAATATCGCACATTGAACCAGGAGTTCGGATTAAAGAGGTCCTGCTGTATATGAATTCCTTTGATGCTTGACATGGCATTTGGCCATAACATAAAGTACCAATTACAAATTTGTATACATAGTATTCGTACCTACAGCATACCTCATTATTATGTACTACAATACCCAAGGAAAATGAAGCATCAAATCATCAATGACATTTATGAAAGCAAATATAGGAAATTACCTATTGCAATTTTATGAAATGAGAAGGAAGTTTATTTTACTTCATTGCTATCTGACAAAATTTGGCTTGTTTCATTGTTTTATTTATCTCACCTGTCAATCAAGCTAGTCTTCAGCTTCTCAGCAGCGTCCAAAGCCTTTGTGGGGTTCTTTACACCGAGCATGTTGTTGAAGTATGACTTATCCTTCAGATACTCCTTGTCTTGGCTGATGAACGCCACCACCCGCAAGTACCTCATGTAAAACACATACGAGTATTCTTCATCGCCCTTTGATCGGTGCTCCTCTGCGCTCTCGAACAGTTTCTGAGCAGTTTTGCATAACCTACAACGTTTATTGCAATATCTTTAGTCTCAAGCTATTTAACAGGAAAATTTTGGGCCTGCAATGGAGTAAAATACTTACAACGTCGCTCGTTTTGCCTTTAGCTCGGGAACATTGTGCATTTTATCCAAATCCTCTATGCATTTTCCAAGGTGAAGCTGAATAATTCTTCTCTTCTCTTCTGTCATTTTGTTTGTTTGGCCCAAGATTTCGAGTAGGGCTCGAAAGTATTGTAAATAAAGGACACTGATCACTACATTTGTAACAAAAAACACTGAGATAATAGCAAAAATTCACTGCAAACAATAAAATTACGAATCTATCTGAAAATTCTGAAAAATGTCATGTTTTTACTTGGCTGGCAGATTTTGGCATTTTGCACAGATAATTTTTTTAGGGTTTTTCAAACGTAGGCAAAGTTATCATACTTCCACAGAAAAGAAAGTTAGTGGGCAAAATTGGGACAAAATGATTTTTTTTGATTCTGATTATATTCCTAACTGAATAATCAACCATCAAAACTTGTAGAACACGGTTCTGTTCTCAACTGTAGACAAGGAGTAACTTAGCAAACAAAATAGATTTTCATGATCTGTACCACGGACAGAACACTGAGACTACCTAAGCTGCCTAAGCAAATCGGATCGCTTGTCGTTGCCTTAATTTTATTACCTGTGACAAGCACATCTCGTAATTTTTGACATTAGGCAATTTGACACTTGACGTATACAGCAGTATACAGTTATCAGCAAAAGTTGAAAATTAATTGCCAGAGTTTATTATTTTTGACTCTATGTGTGTGGCTCAAGGTTGAGATTCCTACGTTTGTGATTGATACATTTCGCTGATCTCTGTACTGTACATAGTAAATAGCGCAGCGCAAGTTTTCATGCGCAGTGGAGTATTCCTGAATTTTCCCGGTCGATCGCGGTTTCCCATTAGTTTTCAGCTGATCACGCGTTTCACAGGCGCACACCAGTCCTTCCGCGTCGCGGGTCATGTGCGATTCTGTCGCTGCATAGTGAAAATCGCTGTGTGATTGTGTTGTGTAGTTTCGAATCGTGTGCTTGTGAAAATGTTTTCAGGGCTCACTAATCAGGTCAGTTCGTGGATGGGGGCTGCGAAGGGAGAGCCTCAAGACGAAGAGGTCCCTACCCCCACGAAGGAGGTGACGGGCGAGCCCTCCGCGACAGGCGAGGGTGAAAAGACGAGGTAAGCGAGTTTCTTTGTTTACATTTTTGGATTCGTACCGCTCCACTGCATTTCCTTCTCCGTTACTAATATTTTTGGAAAATCGATGTCAGATATTTGTAATCTTTCATCTACTACTTCAATCCAGCTAGGAAGACGGCGGTAGCACAGGGCGAACCTGATTATAAGACCCCTACCTGCAGTTTTCATTAGACACAGGAATCTTTTGCCTTAGTGAGACTTATTGAATAGCAAAGTAGGTCAAGGTGGTATTGATCTGTTGCAATCCAGACCACTAGACTGCTAATATTATAGGAAATAGAGGTCATTATTCTCTATTCATTCATCAATTCAAATTGCACCATTTTATGACTCATTGTTGTAGTTTCCTATACACACTTTCTTATCTGTTCCAATTAATTCATAGATTTCTGTTTGGAATAAATTCCTACAAGAGTGTAAGGTGTAAGGATTATCATCCAGAACCAGACTTCACCCACTGCTGTTGAAAGTGCTAATCCAACAAGAAAAGTACTAATAAGGGTGTTTAATTTATTCACCAGCAGTCCAACTAAACCTGGAAGCAAATTGGAAATGATCACCAACGTCAAGTCACAAATGACAGGCTGGCTCAGCTCTGTGCCAGTCCCTGGTCTCCGAAAAAACGAAGCTCCCCCCGCAGAGCCCGAACCCACCCCCGCCGAGCCCGAAGTAGCCGAGACCAAACTCGAAGGAAAGGATGACGATGATAATTCTAGGTATAATAGGTACGAGGGGTTTGGCAGATAATTGAGTCACTGCTGTTGTTTGGTTGCTGCTTTCCTTCGGTTCTGATCAGTTAACTGACCTGATATCAGGTTAGTCAGATCACCTATAAGTTTTTGGTGGTTGGCCTTGGTATCTCTACATTTTAAAGAAAGACCTCAGCATGTTTATTTTCTGGTTCTGATACTGCCACATTATTGTTCCAGCTGTGGCAGTGCTCAAATGTGGTTGCTTGTCTTACTTAACCTACTTCTGGGCTTTTTTACTCAATTCAAAACAGTTTATAAATTTATTTATAATTTACCCATACTGATCCAAAAAAGAATCATCTTGAAAATATTTAATGCTTGTAATCAGTCTCACTCATATCACATTGATACGACTAACTATAACAATAAAGTTACAAGGCCAACCAGACAATTTTTTCTTTTTATACAATTATTTATTCAACTAATAACCACAGATATAGCTTATCCAGCAAAACTATAATCAGCTTTTGCAATGGTTTATGCAGACACAGCTTCAGTGCACTTTCCATGGACGTCATGAACATTGCACAAAATAATGCACTAATTTTAATCATCTCACTTTTACAATTGCTACTTTTGTGGACCAGCAACCAAGTACACCTTGGCTTCTAACACGAGACTTCTCAAGGCATCTCGGTTCTTTCTGAGCTGTCTCTCGCCAGCTAGTAGCATCTAGCTCGCGGAACCTTTCAACAATATTTCGTCATATTCCGGCAAAGTAATCGACGGCGCTACGGAGTTGCGTTATCTACGTTTCATTACGATTTGTCAAGGATCTACTGTATCGCTTGCGGGGTTCGAGATACGATTGCAAGTTGAGTTTTGAGCTGGTAGGTAATTTAGTGAATGCGCGGCAATCCTTATGGATTTTTGCTGTAGGTACTCCTGATACTTAGAAAGTAGGTACAAACTATAATATATTTTTTATTGATTTGTACACCCTAGTAAATGTAATTTTATGACAGGGAAAAAAACAAAACCGAAGTTTACGCCGAGGTATTTACTGAATACGCGATAAAGTGTAAGGAGTTTGCAGTATGTATTCATAATACTTAAAAGTTCAAAATTGTCCAACCATATTTTCCATTCTCTTGTTTATAAACCTTGAGTAGGTAAACTGTTATGACTTCGACCATTGACTAACATTCCTATAAGATACACTGCATGAAAATCGCAAAAAACTGAACACTTAGGTACAAATTTTTGCACAATCTTTTGCAAACTCATTTATTCTGCTCAAACCCCATTCTTATTTATTTGTCATTTTTATGCATTTTCGATGTTTTCTATGTACTTATTCTAATATTTACTCTTAA
This sequence comes from Eupithecia subfuscata, assembly GCA_963564075.1. Classification (NCBI taxonomy): domain Eukaryota; kingdom Metazoa; phylum Arthropoda; class Insecta; order Lepidoptera; family Geometridae; genus Eupithecia; species Eupithecia subfuscata. Next base: position 894,857 of record OY751116.1, on the reverse strand, counting down.
ACGTAAGTATAGATTTATTCATTCGAGAGATAGACCACCTAAAGGTAACGTAGCGATTTTACTAAATAGATCTTAGATTTTTCGAATCAATTATTAACGCATCTTCAACATTTATCTTTGCGTTTTCAAGCTAGACCTTTCTAACTTAGCATATCTGCCCAAAAGAAAAATTAAGTAAAATTTGTGTTTTTCCCAGCACAAGCCAATAGGTGCCTATTCTTACATTTTAATACAGTTATTAAAGTGTAGGAATAGGCACCTACTGCCACGTTGCAGGTATTGTGAGCGTTCACCAGTGTAACCGCTCACAATACCTGCAACGTGTCGATTTCGAAGGCTGACAAAAGCCTATATGAACTCTCCAAAGCCGAGGCGCATAAGGCGTGCCAGGACATAATGTTTCATGGAATCAAATTCAACGTCAATATCCCTTAGAATCGTTAGCTCAAACCAATCATCTATAATAACTGGTTGTTTTAACAGCGCTACCGGCGGCGCCGACAGCCGACCGGCCTCCACTGGTGGGACCCCCACCGAGGAGCAGCCAGCAGGAGTTGGCAATGGTAAGTCCTGAGGATACAAAGTGCAGCCCATACTAAAAGACGTCACTATCACGTCTCGTTACTCACGTCAAACAGACTCACCCCTCTGTACTTGTATACTTGAGAATGTCACACCTATCGAATGCTAGTTTATGAGTTACTTCCTTCCATCTGCTCTACCTATGTAGAATTCCTAATAAGTAGATTACCCTGTAAAAGTTACATGTTTTTGAATAAATACAAATTCTCAAAGGGTGTGTTTTGGTAGGCAGCGGGGAGAGGGGAGCGTAAGGAAGGACGGACGGGTCCAGTGATATCTGTCTAGGATCCACTCCAAATTTTAATAGGCTCCCGCTATCCACCATAAATACAGGCTGCGTGTAGGCAGTCTGCTCTTCAGCACTCGTACATCCACTGCTGAACTCCCCCAAACAAGGGGTCTTGTCATAATCACCGCGCTTGGGAGACGAATTGGTGATCGCAGTGGAGGTGGTAGATATGCTGGCCTTCCTCTGGGCGGTTCCCTCAGTCCGCTCTCTAGACATGCACGGACTGAGTTCAGGAGGTCGATTCTTGCACCGCGACTGCCATGGGTATCAGGCAGTACGGAAAGTAAAATAAAATAGAAAGTGTGCAGCTGTTTAATTGGAAGGATACGGATGAATTGCTAAGATTTTAGGCTACTATCAGATGACTATTGCTTGGAATACTACTTTAAGTTATGGTTATAAAAGATCCTTACCCTTGATTTCAGATGTAAGCGGGTTAACTATGAACCTTTCCCTTTATGTACTCATGCCCTCTAATACGAATAGGACCAATAATAAGAATGGATCCGTCAGATTTTTTGAGTAGTTTGCATTCGTAGGTACACAGATGTGTTTTTCTTGGTTAATGAATTTGTAATTTTATGTTTTCCGTTCCTGCTATTTATTTTGTTATTACCTTGTTATGTTTGTTTATTATGTTTTTGTTTGCTAATATTTTTTCAGATGCGCAAAGTAAAAAGTTTTTCTCAGTTGACGCTATCGAAGTTCCTGACATGCAAGAGCGTTAGTATTATTTTATGTTCTTTGTATGTTATTTTTATCATTTTGTTGTTTTTATGAAAACCTAAACGTTGCCACCGATAACGGTGAATCACCTTTCTGTTAACACGTTTGTCGGAGTAATTCGTTTGATTTCAGTTCACATCTACAATGCAATAAATTCGCTGTTAAAATTATTTTGTCATCATAATTTATGCACAAAAATTTCCAAATTTTTCTGTATTCTGATGTGAACGAAAATTTAAAAACGTGTTTGCAGAAAGCGTATTTTTATTCCAGCCCTATCAGATCCGACACCCCGTCGCATAAAATGTGACGGGTGACACGATATATGCCCAACGGATTAGGGGACGCCCCAATGGGAAAAATCAAAGTGACGTGAAGGGAAGAACCAGGGTGGAAATAATTCAAGATGAGCAAATGCTCACCTTGAGTTTGCCATGGCATTTGCAGTGGTCCATGGCGAGAAACTAAGTACTAAGGCTAAGGGACATCCAAGACTAAGGACTAACTACTAAGGACCACCGAGGGCAGGCAGCAGCGCCCTCTGCAGAACAATTCTACCACCGAACTGCGATCCCCAACCCGCATGCCCAGCGTGGGGATTATGGGCATTACCCCCATGAGATAAAAGCCAATAAGGCGCTTATCAGGGGCAGGCCTGCGTCCTGCAGTGGACCACGACAGGCTGTTGAGGTTGAGGTTGAGGTATGGCGAAAAAGCGGTTGTGGAAAATTCAACAACCGCTTCTTCGCTATGGGCCACCGTGGCCCTGGTTTCTTTCTTCACCCTCTACGGCCAACACCAATCCAACCGGGCTATGATGCGCGCCACGACAACATTTTATCGTGCATTTGTTTCATATTCGCAAGAAAAGCGAGCATTCGATTTTTACTGTCGTGACGCGCATAATAAGGCTACTGGTCAATTTTTTTCCTGACTTGATCTTCCTCCACAGTGACCACCAAAGCCCTGGCCGGTGCAAAGTCCCTCGGAGGCTTCCTGTACTCCGCTGTCAACAAGGCTGGAGCCAAGGTCAGCGAGACCACCGCCAAGATCAAGAAGACCGTCGAGGAGAACGTACGTATTGCTTTCTTTTGTAGCTTCATTGTTAACCGATCTGTGAAGGAAGCTGATGTGTTTTGCACACGCCAGTGTAAATTGTTTTATTATCAGTTCGATTATTTGATAGGTCTTTTCTATACTATATAATATTCAAGGTACTATAAGAGCAGGTGAACCGGTGCTCATTTCACGTGTAAATGATAATCGGGCACTAGAATTTCAATTCAGGTTGCTGACAGAGTTAAATTTCCCTACGTCAAAAAGTTGCGGATTTCACCATTGTGTGGGTGAGTTCCCCCTCTTTCCTTTTACATTTTCCTAGTTTCCTCTACCTCTATGTCAAAGTTAACCGATCAACCGAGCTGATCGTCCGAACGCCACTCTACGTGTTATAAAAATGAATTAAATACGGTTATCTTAAACAGCTAACCCGTGCATAGAGTCCCTCAGGACAGTACATCACCTGGTTGCTGATGATTCGTCAGCATCCCACAGTCATCTTTGTCACGTAACTTGCTTCCAACTCTTAACCGCGGAATGTAATGCTTGTTGCACACCTGGAAAGCACCGCTGCAGCACAGCACAACAAGTGCTTAAAAATATCTGCTTTAACTCGTAACATTTTGATAAATTTTATATTGACGGCATCAGATAACAGACAGCTCGCGGACCACTCGTTTGAAGCCTGTGGGAAGCCATTTAGTCACTGTAAAATGTATCTAAACATAACTAGTTTAAGTCCATATTGAATGCACGTTTTTGCATTGGTGCTGTGTGTAGGGTGTTGGATTAATGAGCGCAAACTTAAAGGTCATCTTAAACAGCTCATCTGCGAAGTCACGCCTAGCTCTCAGTCGACAGTGAGCCATTACCGCCCTCTATAAAACTTAATGAACAAACATTCCCGAGTGGGCTGTTAGCTTAAGTGCGGGCCAGGATTCTACTTAGTCTACTGTTGGCTGTTATGGCCTCGTTTTTCTGGATTTTCTTATACCTAGTGTTGGCTGAAATTCGTGCTATTGCGACACTAAGCTGAGATTTTCAACATTCAACGATAGTGATAGTGTTATTATCTGTATAGTCCTGGTGATATTTGGACATAATTCTGAAAACTAGATAGCACACGTGTAGGCCATCATATCCTCGACAAAATAGCTAGCTACTGCTAGGGTACTTAAAGGCCAAATTTTTACTTGGTCCTTGACCGATCATCAAAAAGTCCGCCCTCGGGGTTTGCCAACGAGACATGGAGGGTAGTATCTTAGGAGTTGATTCAATTTCAATTCAATTCGTTTATTCCAGCATAGATACACAGATACATATTTCAGCCATAGATTAATTAGTTTAATAAAAGCATCTTACTTTAATGGAACACTTAATCTGGGACACACAATCTTCATAAGCGCGTTCATGGCACTTTTTTGCGCGTCCGGTGATTCATGAAAGCGCAGTCCGTGTCCAGCCTTCCAGCGTCAGCTCCAGTTTCAGATAGCTATTGGTACCGCCCTTGACCCAGCGCATCAGGGATGCTGTTCTGTTGTGGATGTTAAGCTGTCACTCCGCATGCGGAACAGCGTACTACGCTCCAAAACACGCATCGTGAACTGGGCCGGACACTTCTGCCGCATGTCCAGCGACTTGTGGAGAAACACCACCACAGAGTGGAGTCCACCCAACGCTAAGAGGCGACGCGGAAGGCCTAGGATGAGATGGCGTGACGAGCTCAAGGCAAATCTTCCATGTGCATGTGGCCTGTAGCAGCGTTGGATCGCGAGGAGTGGAAAGAGAAAAGGGAGGCCTTTGTCCAGCAGTGACAATATAATTTTTTATTTATTTTTAGCAATGGCTAGAAATGAAAAATAAATAGTAATATACGAAGTAATGCTGCTGCAGCAGACGGACATTTGCGACTCGTGCCTTGAAAGTGTTAAACCATACGTGGATCTAAGGCCATGATAAGCCTTTAGGTTTTTATTGTTGCCCACTTAAGTATCTGATCGACTTCCAATAGGCTTTATCGATCCTAAAAGCAATAGCCAAAGAATGGCACAACACCCGAAGCTAAATTTGTCCGTTAAAGAGCAATTTCTGCCTTTTCCTCGCGGAGCACTCAATTAAGAGAAAAGAGGAAAGTCAGGCTGTGGCGATATGGCGGCGATAAAAGTTTTGATTGGATTAGGCCCAACCTGCGGGGCTTTGCGATACCTACAGTTACGGGGATATCAAGGGTCACTCTTCGAAATAGGTATTGATAACACCAACATAGGTATTAAAATCGTTGACAAACAATTCTGATGACTCTGGCTGGTATTATACTCTATAAATAGGTCGGATTGATTAGTAGGGCTGCTGTTGTTGAAAATGCATAATTATTAACAATTTTGGAAAACTCGATCGCGAGAATAATATTTTAGTAAAGACTATTTAAACGAATATTCATAGACGTACTACTAATTTCTGAGATAATAATGAATACTGAGTAAACTAAAATGTCTTATTCCCTTCAATAATCTCATCAATATTTTAACCACAAAACAAAATAGATAAACTTTAGCAGTTTTAAGATCTCTACCAAATCTCGTTACTAAAGTTTCCCTGTACCTTGTGAAATGCATCAGCGTAATGACCAGCCCTCCCCCGTTACACACAGAAAAGCTTTCAAGTAATGCACGCCGTGTGATTGAATTACTCTGCAAATACTCGTAGTAGATAATACTGTTATCTCGAGAAAGCTTTCAGAGTTTCCAAGGCTCTTTTAGCTAGATAATTGCAAGTTCTAATGGATTCTCGGCGTAACTAGAATGGATAGGCAGGACTTGAATATCGATTACTTGTAGGTACTTTGTTCTCATGGTGTCCTATTATCCAAAATCCTTTCGTTATGTTCGTAATCTATTGTTTATTGATAATTCAAAATATTAAATATTTGGCACAAGAACAACTGCTGATTGAAATTATGCATCCATTCCTTTTCGGACTTGGACTTCACCCACTACGAATGGGATTTCTGAAAGTTCGTTTGTGATTCCATTGAAATGGAATGCGTTGACCATGGTTACGACTCTAGCTATTCTGTTGTACAACCATGTCAACCATGGCAAATTATAGATTTGCTTTTCTACCAATATGCTGTCGCATGTTCTTTAACTTGGCAGGCAGGAAAGGCACACGATGAAGATGACCTGATTCAACTTGGCTTTGCTGGCTAAGCGTCGCCTTTGACGATTCTGCCAGTGTATGTACATTTGTAAATAGCATCGTAAATTCGCAAGCTTTCGAATTGGGACGTAAAGAGCTTGCTCTACCTCAAAAATAATGGTTCTTACTGTTTTTTTGAAGTCGTTTACGAAGTCATAAAGCTTAGCTGATTCTTTAAGATGACTTGAATTTGACTTAGCACCTACGATATTTTAGAGTCTTTCCAGTTGAATGGTTGTAATTCCTCCGCTCCCCAAGCCTTTAGACCTTGGCTGCGGGCCAGTAGAAGAACTGGGGCGAGTCATAATGCGGCATGACGTAACATGTGACGGATGGGAAGTTAGTCGTGTGGGACAGGGGATGGAGGGAAGTGATTGGATTAGCGACTTTATTATTGAGACCGTTGGACATGTTATTGATCATGATTAATCTAGAATTGATTGGAGACGTGTCTATGCTGTGATTGTTTTCTGTCTACGTTCTATTATACGTTTCATGATAAGCCTAGGTTAATCCGTTTAAAGTGAACGAGAACTGATGGCATGATATTTACCATGATTAGTGGCGATTTGAATATTTCAAAATGTAAGCATAGTTGCGCCATGATTCATCATGATTACTGAATATCAAAATGCGTTAAGGGTAATTGTTAGCTTTACTATTTTCACACTTGCACTGTTACACGCCGAAAGACTGCAGGCAGATGCTGGATGCGGCAAGCTGAAGACAGGGTGCTATGGCACTCATTAGGCGAGGCCTATGTCCAGCAGTGGACTAATATAGGCTGATGATGATGATGACTGTTTCACAAGTAATTTGGTCGAGATCTTAGGAATCCTGCGGTCTATTGAAACGGCTTATGTTTTGAATCGCAGGTTTTTACTAATTATTTGGTTCCTCTAAGCCAGTTTCTTAGTTAGTGGCGTAGTTTATTGTAAAACATAATAACTGGATTTTTGCGCTTACACTGTCCCAAAAACGTATGGTCGGTCCTGCTCCTATGAACGCGAAATCCTATGCCTATCCATTTCTCTAAATGTGTCATTGTGTCCTCTTAATACACAAACATCAGCAAGCCTCTCTTTATATTCATTAACGATTAAAATCATAAGATATTTATGAAAATGTCAAAATCAAAACGCCAGTACCCAAAAAGCCGTCATAATCTGCCATTGGCGCCCAACGCGGTGCTACCGCTAAGTCATAAAACTAGGTGAACCCGCATCAAGCCAGAACTAAATTAATCTATTACTGTCACCTCGCCGGGTAAGCCGGTAAGCCGTTTTGCTGTGACGTTGAATTATACGGATACAGTAGTTATCGCAGGGTTGAGGTATTGTCGCCCCAACGTGGGGCAAAGATCCTCTACCATATCTGGATTTATACTCGCACAAATAATCATTTTCAACACATGACGTAAGCTTACGTCAAATGCCGAAATTATGTTGCTACATGCAGACTAACTACGACTAGTGCTTGCATGAATCAAACCGTGGACGGAAGAAATCGCCGATCAACCAATCACGTTAGGAAAGATACATGTTGAAGCGCCATCCAACCGCAGCAGCAAGTACCACAGTACATCAATAATTTCTACTACATTGTAGTCACGTCATCAACGACCAATAGGAGCGCTTTAAAATGACGTGATGTGAACGCGGATTGGTTATTTGTTCCCACACCCCACTATCCTTTGTTTTTGTAAAATTTTAATTCATTATACTCGCAATATTGCTACTCGAACATTGATTTTTATTTTGTAAATCTCCTCATCGACCTAAATCATTAGTAATCATTTCAATAGTTGTGTAGCATTCACGCCACTACAATACATTTTGTACTAAGTTCGATAATTGTCTCAAACGTTATACGCGCGGTCTGTTAAACATGAAATATTCCATGTCTATGCTAGCGACGACCATCAGTGCTCAGCGCTGAGCGTTGAAGCTCGTGAGCGCTGAGTGGTCGGCAGTATTCTGAAACGCTTCTATAGCAACCATAGATATTGACCTATCAGCGCCGATGATCAGCGAGACGCTAAAACCAGCCCAAGTTTTGGATACCTGCTAGATTAGATTTTTTATGGGTGGATAGATAAATATGTATATATACAAAATGCGTATTGAGTCTTTCTTTGATTGAAGAACATATGTAATTCTTGATAGCTGTAGGCTAATTATTAGAATTTCTACTAGCCCGCTAGTCCCAATCTTGGGCAATAGCTTCCGGCCATGCGTCGTGATCTTGAGCCAGTTGGATATAATAATAATAATAATAAATCGTTTATTTCTCAAGGTCTTACATAATAACATAAATTATAGGTAAAGTGGTAGGTAAAGTACATTTGTGTTTTAGACCTATTTCTCGATTTGGTTCAACTCCTCGCTCTAACTAAGTTATGGAAGGTGTTCCTCGCGCCATGGCTTCCTCGGTCTACCGCGGAGCCTCACGCTATGAGGACTCTCTTAGAGGTGGTGTTAATAATGTAGATAAATGAATCGGTCGAGCCGTTTTGCAGATAATTGGAAACATTGATGTGCACACACAAACACAAACAAATAAAAAACTTCTCACCTCAAACGCAAATACCTTCTCCGTTCCGTCAGGGGTAAAAGATAAATTCATTTATTGAATATATACACCGTTTGTATAATCGACCTCTGTGGCGCAGCGGGCGATGGTCCGCCTATGACGCAGGAGGTTGCGGGTTCGTTTCCCGCCTCGGGACAAATGTTTGTACGATCTGCAGATATTGGTTCAGGGGTTCTGGATGTTTTTCTATGTATAATAAAAAATATCTGTATAGTACATAGTGTATTGTATTATTTATATCAGTTATCTAGTACCCATAACACAAGCTCTGCTTAGCTTGGGGCTAGATAATGCTGTGTGAATTGTCCAGCATTATTTATTTATTTTAATTTAATTAAAATATATCAATTAACAACTCCCTATCACTTATCTAATCTAAAATGCCGGAAGCATTTTAGATTAGACCTGAAAAAAGCAGTATACTCGTAGCACCATTTAATAGACAAAACGGTGCAAAGCTTTTTCCTCATTTATAACCTAGAGATTCTGACCTTTTCTATAGCACCTTGGGGTGGAATATATAAGGATTGGGATCCCAGTTTGGGGCTAAAAGGGTTGACTTGAGTAGCTAAAACAATAAAGAATTCTTTATGTAACGGTTAGACTGGTCATTATAGACATAAAACCCGTTTCTTAAAACCTTCTTCTGTGTTGGTTTTTTAATGAGGTTTCCTTAAAAATATAAACTCCTTCTAGACAGAAAAGATGATCTTTGAGACTTCTTTGTTATTTGGCAATATTTATGCGTCTGGTTTGCCACTTTTCTGCCAGTGTCCAGTTCATGGAAATTTCATATTCATAGAAAGGTACAATACACACGCTACAATAATAACAAAAGCTATAATTATGAAAAACACTGTTGAGCTTTTTACCTCGAACATAAATAACAATATTTTCGAAGAAAAAAAAATTAAATCACCACAATAAAAATAAAAAATAATCTAAGGTTCTTAACTTTCTCTTAACTTTATAATGGACCTCTCAAATCACAAGAAAAAATTTAAATTTTTAAAAACCCGCCCACGTTTATTCACTGTACAGATTTTCTGAAACATGGCTAAGACTCGGGATAAAATAATCTATGACACAAAAAAAAACTAAACGAAAATCGGTTCATCCGTTTGGGAGTACACACAGTCAGATGCACAGATCACAGACACGTCAAACTTATAACACCCCTCTCTTTTTGCGTCGGGGTTTAAAAATGGCACGGACCGTAATCGATGTTAGTAAAATTCAGAAGATTGGGCACTAACTTCTCGAAAGTGGAACGCTCAAGTTAGGTCCAATTAGGTCCACCTACCTCAGTCATAGTCGGACCGGCGCCGGCGTACGTGTTTCGCGTGTATTGTTGTCTCAATCGCACTTCGGTCTAGGTACGTCTTTCCATCTTTGTTGATCATTAGGTAGATATATTGCAAAAGATTGGAAATAACGTGTCTTTGCGTTTAGTTGTAAAACAACAACACAGGCCATTTGTTGAGTTAGCGCTGGGAGAACGTGCCGATCTACAGATTTTTACTTATATCTATGTGGACCGTGCATAGTTTGACAGAACATCCCAATAACAACCTTTTTGTATGTGTATTTTATTTATTTTTATTTTCAAATTAAAAGTACATTACGTTATAAAATTTCCTGCAAACTGTACATCAGTTTGTCGGTAGTAGCTCTCGTGGATACAGTAGACATACATTGTAAATGTGACTGATTACTAATAACATACCTATTCTAGTTAGATTCATACTTATACATATACCTACGTAAGAGAAATTTCCATACCTATATTACAAATGCAAAATAAGGGCTGTTTCATAATAATTTACGTCTATCCTTTCGCGAAAGATCCCCGCCATCTATTGAGCTCTAAGGTAAGTAGGGTTTTTTTTTCTCTTCTCGAAAACGCCTTATTGTACGATGACGGATTTTCATAATCTTGTACCAATGACAAAAACCCATACTCATTAAACAAGCTCTACTGTGGGGAACATTAAGAGTCTAGGATTTATTATTATTATACCTAGTTTCGTTCCACTACGCCTTCGCAACAGAAGCCAAATTCGAAAGCTATGCCTCTTTGTTATTCAAAAGGCATTGTTTTCTTCTAAAAATAGGCTCAATTTCCTTATTTCTTTCAATTCCCAAAAGGAAAGCTGACTTGAGTAAACGAACAAAACGATAAATTCATTTTGATATTAAAATGTGGACATTTATTTTCTAGAGCTCTTTGGCTTTAATAAAGCTTTATAAATGTTTCATAGATCCGTTTCAAAAATAATTAATTCAGTAGCTTTTCTACGTGGAAGTAGCTAAGAATGGAAAAAGTTCTTTCACTTATCTGTTTTAAATTAACTAAGAAAGAGTCTTCATTTTATTAAGCACTAGCACTACTAAGCGGCCCGTCCCGGCTTCAATTAAACGATTTGCCTTTCTAGTTACTTAGCATTGAATAAAACTTAATCCATCATTGTTATTGACACTAAAGTTATGGTTTATGTTTTCTCAAAACAATCAAATTATTGAATACTAAAGTCATTTACAACGGGATATTTACCGGGACTTGAGTTTTGAACTTTCCAATATTTCGGCACAGTTTCATGCGCCATGATCACGGAATAACTGAAGGCACTGCGAGTGAGTTTATTGGCAGATACTATATCGATCTACCCTTAGTTTTTGTCTTTTGCTATAATATGTCTTTTGAAATATTGGAAAGCTCAAAACTCAAATCATGGTAAATATCCCGTTGTAAATGACTTTAGTATTCTATAATTTGATTTTTTTGAAAAAATATAAACCTGAATTTGAATTCATTTAACACTGTGTTCTAAGTTTGGCGGGACAAATAATAGTCCCTCCTCCGAAGGTACATAAAAACCACGCATACCTACAGCCGAACATAGAACATCCTCCTTTTTTCCAAGTCGCTTAAAAAGTAAAACGACTTTTTTGTCATGTACGAATAAAAATTAGCTTGGCCATTTTACTACTGACCAATCGATGGCTGACCATTGAATATAATTGAACATTCAACCGGTTCCCCCTTCGCGAACCTACATCTAAACCCAAACACAGTCGTGGCTCGTTACAGAGGGTTAAAAATAAAACCCTACTCACCAAGCCCTTATCAATATTTTTACCCACAGGTTCAAAGCTTCTAATCAAAAAGCCGAAGGCCACTGCAATCAGGTCATTTATGTAGGTCGCCTCCTACAAGGATGGCCGAACACGAGCACGTATTAATTGAATTTTGCTGTGACCAGCCAGATAGCTTTTACTGGCCGTTTGGCTTTTAAAATCCCTGTGTTTTGATTGGAAAAATTTGGATTTCTTGATTAGATTTTCGACTTTTTTGGGCGCTCTTTTGTATGAAAGAAGACAAATTAATCTCTCATTATCGTAAAGTAGCCAAAGTTTCGAGTTTTGAGAAATGAAAACCTTTCAGAATTGAGATGAAAACACTAAGCCTATAAGCCTAAGGTTTGCTGGATGAAAATTCTTTATCAGGGTTAAGCTCGCCTATGTACATATCCTATTAAATAAGTTCATGGTATTTATGAATTGTGTACAATAAAGAACTACAGAAAAGAGGATAAAAAAACGGACGAATAGTAATATGTTCAAGAATATGTATTCTTCGTCTGACTTAAAGCCGGTTACTGATTGGTGTTACGGGGCATGAAACGTTACGCCGTGTGCTAAAATCCGTCTCGTTGCTCGTTGCGCGTTGCTTACGCCTTCTCTCCCCGTACTGACTGCACGAACACTCACTGTGTGTGTAACACGTTACATTACGCCCGTAACGCCGTTCTGTACCCACCTTGAAGAAATAAAACTTCCTAGACAAGCCGTGAAGCATAAGCTTCCAAGTCCACCCACCACAACTTCCGGCTTAAGTATTCTATTAAAACATCAAAGCGGCCACAGAGTAAAGCTGTCTCGCAATTTCCCCCGTCGATAAACTAGACTCAATAGAGGTAGCGGTTACTAAAGGCGTAATTGAGTTTGTGTACCTAGGTATCTGTATCTAGGTAAGATACCAAGCTACGTAGCGAGTGCCTTTGCAGCCTGTATTCTACTGACCCTGTGTGAACATTGGATGAGTAAAGTTTGATGAGGTTTGAAACTTACTTAGTAAACTGGTCCTGATTTTATTTAAACTTGGAATTAATCTATAATATCTACCCTCAGCAAAAGCGGTGCATACTAGGTATTTAGGCCTTAGTCATATTAGTCCACACACGTGTACATAGGTTGTATAGGACATAGGCCTCCCCATACTACGCAACAAATAGCGATCCTGATCTGCCTCCATCCATAGACCGACTCCCATCCATCGACTCCCTGATTTGGGTTTAGTTTAAGTTAATATCAAGGAAAGCCTTGCCGAAAGTAGTTACATGTCGACTTGAAAACCAATCTCTACTTCAACTACAGACCTTCCTTAGACATAAATCCTCACAATGTCGATAATCTGTCAAGTAAACACAGAAATATCCGACATTGCCACATCTCGAGATCCGGCCCCACGGCGGGCGCCAATCTAATATCTAGGCTATAATTCAATGCCGCAGCTAAACGGCTTACAGGATTACCGCGCAGGCAGCGACGGTAATACATTGAATTACCTGAACTAAAATATAGGTAAAGTCAGGTAGGTTGGCGTAGCTAGGGAGATTTTTTAGGGGGAGCCAGCTTTTTAACCCCCGACGCAAACAGAGCGGGGTGTTATAAGCCTAACACTTTCTTTGCCCACGACGCACATATGGTTGTAGCACTGCATGACCGTTTCCCCTCTCCTTCCATCTCCGAAGTTTGCAGAGCAATCCGTCTGAAATGTATGTACCTACTGTTTTTCTCAATGAATCTTTTCAAGTCTCTAACTGGTACCTATTTGTATGATTGTCAAAAGTTCGCAACCCTGGGCGCGCGAGTCATACTCGCACTTGACGGATATTGTTTTAATTGGACTTGAAAATCCTAAATGTCTTTAAAAGCCTTTCTGAGGCCATGATGGTATTCATCTCTACACGAATTTCAAAGAGATTTTTGTAAAAGAAGGAATACTTTTTTCCAGGGGCAATGTCCCCTTTTCACCTCTAGCTACGCCCATAAATCTCAGGTCGCAGGTGTCTCAGTCTCCGATAGTGAGCTTCAGCTTAACGGCTTATGTTTTTTATGAGGGAAAAGGTAGCTGCATAGTATTTTAGTAGTTTGTTTGACTATAGTTTATAGTAGGTTATTTTCGGCGTGTGGCTGTCATAATTTCGCTTGCAGAATTTTTAGATGCAGGTTTGTTCATTGTTGTTTTGATATCACGTTTTTATTAAGCCGGAGTTACGAGGCGAACTGTTCCGTTCGCAGCGAGCATGAAACGTTACTCCGTGTGCTAAAATCCGTCTTGTTGCTCGTTGCTCGAGCAACTGCGCTGTTGAAAATAAGGTTTCTTCTTCGAAACTCGTTAAAAAGGCTTAATTTTTGAATCAAATCAAACCTCAATCTCCTGCCTCTAATCTAATACATTATCCATTTCAACAAAGTACATTTCAACGCCTCAAGGTTGGCTGGATTGGAAGCGAGAAGGATTTCGTTATCATAAGAAATATCTCTTATCTCATCCCGACACCCATAAATTGAGGTTTCAGATTTAATACCGTACTGTAATACTTTGCAGATCTGTGTGAAGGTTTCCTTTTTCTTTGTGTGGAATCATATCGACGGATTATGTTGAAAGTATGAATAATCTATGTGATCCTTACTGTATACAATGTTCGCATTCTCGAACGCCTTTACATAGGTAATTTACTGATACTGCGAGAACTTACTATTTTGTATGGGAGGTGATTTACGTAAAATTTTAAGAAACCTGTCGTCTTCACGAACTTGTTCGTAATGATGGGCTAAACCTGCATTTCACGCAGTGTAGTGAAGTGTAATTTATAAACCTGTATATCTAAAGTGATTATTGATTTGCTTCCTGAACATAGTGTAGATACACAACTAATACCAACACATCAGAAATAAGTAGCCACGGCTTCGTATATGAAAAGCTAAAGTGGAACCAGCAACGTATGTAACCTCTTACTGCACTGTACAACCAACTCCTTGATCAATAAATTCATAAAGTTTCTCACCCAAGTGACTCGATTCCCCAACAACTATAAACAAGAAACCAAGACTGGCTAAGCTTGAACAAGCCAATTACTACTGAAGTTGTGGAGATCTAAGAGTGAGCTTGACTTCCTGAGTGCAAAACTATGGCGGCAGCCTTCTCCATTACTTCAGTATTCGATTGGAAGTCACCAGGACCAGACCAGAAGTGCAGTTAGAAGTTGTTCTTTGTCAGCTTTTGATATGGAGAGGTTTTGGTTTGATTGATTAAGTATATTATTATTGTTCCTTAAATTATTTGTGTATACATAATATGTGGTGGCAAATAAATGATTTGTCTATGTTTTTAATATTTTAAAACCCTCGACTTTCCTTGTAGATCCTCGACTTTCTTCGTGAAATATTACGCGTAGATAATCAAAACATCTCGGCTTCGTACTTAGATACCTTAGACTTTGTTTCCTCTCCCTTAATTAAGAGCCAATTATAGTAATTATAATTACTATATCTGGTCTTAAAATTGACGATTCATTAAACATGTTTGCCGTGTACCAAACCAGCCTAACTGATCAGAAGCGCAAATTCACCTTGTATCTCCACAGGCTACACGGACGGACCAAAGGTGTCTAAGATCCTAAGCCCTAGGAGCTGTTTATATTATATCGTATTCATGGGCCCAGGTACAGGACTCATTAGCTTATGGGTGTCTAATCTAAACTCATGTTTGCTCACTTGTTTTGCATGCTCGATTAATTCGGGACCTTACGGTAGACGACTTTGTATAAAAAAAACCATTTCGTGTTCCTGACGCATTAGGGTAATGGCCCGCAGAACGTAAATATGCAAAACAGACCTCCTTTTCATATGCCAGAGATTTCGGGAGTCGTCAAGGATTTGTTCGCGTTTTTATGTCTGTTCTCAACGCTTGTTGAATATAAAACTGAACAAAACGAAATAAAAAATAAGGATAACATAAAATAACATAATAAACGTTTATGATTGTCTGTCTGAGAAGATTGATATTTTTATAACCTTGAAATGCTCCCACTGTTGGGCTGAGGTGTCCCTTTTGCCCAACATTCATTCCACATTTTTCAGTAGCTTTCTGACTCCCATCAGTCTTCCTTAGAGACGTCATATCGTTACGCGATTGCCTTTTCGGTCCGCCTCGAAAAATAGTATCAAAACCATTATTTGTCTTTAAAAAAAATCTGCAGTAAACGTGATAAAGAAGATAATTCTCAGTTAGAAAATGTAAATAACCGAAAATATCTTTATTTGACACGTTCCTACCTCGTTATTTGCAAATACCTTAAGAATACTTCATCATTAGACCCTATAAAGATATACTGTCACTTCTAACATTGAAATAAATCCCTATACGACCTGTTGTACCCCTTAGGACCCCTCAGGCCCCGTTGAACCCAATTCCACCAAATTCAGTAGAAATTCGCGATGAAATGTCAACGACAGCGATATATCTCGTGGGTTCTCGGAAACTGGAGGTTGAAACCTTTTACCCTGAAGAAGTCTGCGTCACTCCAGCGTAAAGTGTGTTTTATTGCGTTGGCAAATAACTGAGTATTGCTCGACGGATGTTCTGAATAGTTATAGTCAAGAATAGGATCCTTAGCTTTGACTGAAATCTAAATGCCTCAGAGGCCCTTTTCTTAGCCCAAAAATACGTCAGTAAATTTAAACGGGCGAACCCCTTTATTAACAGACTGAGTGAACTCTTATGTTGTCAGCCATTTTGTATTGAAATTCGGTCATAAAAATTACAAATATGGTGGCGAAGAATGTCAGCACTTAACTAGATGGCGCTACAAAATTTGCGCGTACAACTTTTTGCTCCTTATGTAACTCGATTACATTATAGTACATACAAATTTGTGATTGCTTATTCTTTAATCACTTCGTGTGAAAACGTGGTCCCAATAATATTTCCAAAGTAGGTATGTAAATCAGCTCCAAGAATTCTTACAAAAAACTCCATAAAAATATATTTTCATCAATTATTTTGTAAAACCTTTAACCTCAATGCAGTCGATAAAGGTATCATTTCCTCTCGTAAAAGGAAATCAAGTTATATTCGTGACAGATCGACGTGATCGCAGTATTCCTGTCTTCAACCCTTGTTTGTCACTTTTTCCGGAGATATTATCTTGTCAATGTCAAAAGGAATATCGTGTCGTTTATTATTGCCTTTTTTAGGCAAATAAATTGGTAGGTTTCAATGTTTAATATCTGCTTTACACTAAAATAGTTAATGCGAAAGTATTTGTTACCTTTACGCTAAAACCACTGACTTTTGCACAGACGTATATACGGTATTTACCTGGAATAACATGTAATTTGTGTTTATATCTTATCTCGCGCGAATTAACATGACACCTGGCTCGGAACTCGATACTTGCCCCACTGCCCAGTGCGGCGCCCCGCCGTCGCCGTGCGAGGGCTGTAGCCTGTAGCATCACAATTGCACGTGCAACAAACCCTTGTACGTGTAAAATTTTCGAGTTACTTACAATTATTTGTTATAATTATTGGATGTTTGTTAAGTTTTTGTTCGAACCAGGTGCCATTTTAATTCGCCCGGTAGTACCAAGGATACTTCTATCGCGAAGAACTAATCGCGGGCGGAAACTAGTATGCAATAAATCTTTCAAAATCCGATTATTATTACCAATTTTACTATAAAAACTATAGTAGTTTGACGTATTCATTACAGATGTAAATAAGTTAACTACGAACCTTAGGACCTACCTAGGGTCCTTACCTAAAGAAGTCCGGAAAGTTACGTAAAGCTGTAAAGTTCTTGCCAACCTTTCTTCAACACCGTATAAAGTTGTGTTACAATTTTCTTTTATATACCTCTGTACATCTAGCTAGACGTATTCTTTTCCTGAAGTATTCTTATCAGGAGATAGTTTGGAATATAGTAGTCCACTTTGCCGAGTAACTTCGGCCCACATCTCGGTACCGTAGTAGTTTGCCTCAAACATTTGCATATAAATAGCCTAGTTTTCTAGTTCGATCCTATGTTCTTTGTTCTATATTTGCGGAATTTATACTATCTTGGCTGTCGAACTTGCCATCTAGGTGAACGAAGTGAACTGAAAAAGAAAAAGACATTGTTTTACTTGTAAATAGAATTCGTTATCACTTTTGTGAGCCGTTATTTCTTTCGTTGATGTACGTATCATTATTTGCAGAGAATTTGTCAAAGTTGTACGAAAGATAGAAAAGAAAATCACTTATTTAGCACAAGTTATTTTTAACACTTGGCAAGGCAAGTTAGGTCCGGGTGCCAAAAAAGCGTCCAGCTAGGCATGAATATGAGCAGACCAAGAGGCTACCACCCAACGGTGATTTTCAGCTGCAACCTACATAAGTAGGATGCGTAACGCAAGTTTAGTTTGATGATAATGTTCTATAACGATTATAACTTTAGTATGTAACTCAACGTTTATTTGCAAAACATGACATGTTACCAAAGCTATCATCAAATTACCAATTACTATTTCCCATTGCCCGGGAAAGTTTTCAGTTTACGAGGGGTGGATCACGCGATTTGACGATTTTACCATTTTGCCCGCAGGATGGGAAATTGAGGTTTATGTGCTTTGTGTTGTGATGCAATCAAGGAGGGTATTTTCTAGGTTCTTTACCTTAATTTATTTGGGGCCTGAGTTACTTTGACCTAGATCTTAGTCAACTTAATCAAGTTACCTATGTCTTTCCCATGGGAACAAGACTTTTGCTTAGATATTTTCAATCTGATAAACGAATATGTTGTAAAAGTTTGTTTTATCTATGCTCTCGAACTTTTATTGTTATGTTTATGATTATTCTCGTTTTAGAACTTTGAATCCTATAACTCGATATTTCATTTCGAGACTAGAATAAGTTCCAGCTTCCATAAAAGTACGAGAAAGATATCTTCAAACGAATTCTCACTACTTGTACACATACAGTACCTATTCACATTCGTCCAATAAATAAAATATTTCGACGAAAAAGCTTCGATAGCGTCAGCGGAAACGGAAATCAATTGATCTGCTTTTTAATATCTGATGAATATGGAATAACGTGCTTTCGCTCCGATGAACTGAATTCAGTATGTTGAATTTTTTATAAATGTTATACGGATTGAGATTACAGGTATACAGTAAATACGGTAGATATTTTACCAAGAGGGTAAAATTATTATTACGTATTTACTGTACAAAGAAACTTCTCTCTAATAAGAGTCGTAGTATTAAATGAGAATGAAAAAGAAAAATTTGCTTAGCTTTGCTTAAAAAGATAGATTTTAAAGTAGTTACTTAAAAGGAGTATAATTGTTGTTTTATGTTTTAATTTATATCGTCGAATACGTAAAGAATTACCTCCAATTATTGTTCGTTGATAAGCACATTAAGAACAGATTTAGTTTTAGCGATTTTATAGGCCAAGTAAAGGTTGTAGAGATCTCAAATAAGCAAGAGTTACCCGATTTTTTTCGAATTTGGGAAAAACTGAAAGCAGTTTTTTCTATGGGACTTTGGATAGGATTTTCGAAAGGTAGGGTCAGCTTTGTATATATTCCACATCAGCCTTAACCCTAAGCTCAAGCAATTCCCTAAGTTATTTCAGGGTATTCAATTTCCAATTCTCTGAGCAGCCGCGTAGAGCCGGGCTTAGCGTACCCACGAGATTTGGAATACTTGACGTTACTCATCTTATAGCTATCCTTTGAAAATTGTACGCTGATGAGCCAAAATGAGCTTTATGACTTTAAGTTTAATTCTTATTTGGACTTGTTCAACTACTTTTGTCAATGGAATAGTCTTTGCGAAAAACTGGTTATAATATGAGCTTTATGACTTTGACTTAAGGCTTCATCAGACTTCCGAATGTTTATTCTTTCGTTGCCCCGATGAAATAGCCCAATCAAAACCACTACGATCTGAAATGAGCTCTATCACCTTGACTTTAGATTTAATAAAACTGGACCAACATATTCGGGCGTTTCCATTAGTATTTTTATACGTTTAACCTTTACCACTTTGGCTTTCGATTAAATAAATCTTATACTCATCCCATCGCCGACGTCCTTGTCGATGGAATATATCCCGTCGACCGCTGGTTTCAAGCACCAATATCGTTTATCACAGATTCCATCACAGTGCTCATCATCTTCAAAGATATATGAACCTACAAACATACAATTTTCATTTCTTTCTAATATCATTTACACACAGATTTCAGTTCAGTGCTGGTCGTCGTCATCTTTGTCAATGGAAATAAGACCGTCACGCGCTGGTTTCTAGTTTCAATATCGTCACAAATTCCAGAACAGTGCTGGTAGTCGTCACCTTTGTCAATGGAAATAAAACCGTCACGAGCAGGTTTGAAGTTCCAATATCGCTTACCACAGATTGCAGTACCAGTGTCGTCTTCTTGTCGCCTGGCTCCTTGCCAGAAAGCAGAGTCCAACGCTCTCGGATCGATCCGTTGCGTAACATCCTTTTGGGAGTTTTCTACCTTAGGATACCTATGTGGAATGTTTCTTTTGTCCTTTAAAGGATAAAGTTTTTATTACCTTAGGACTTAGGATAACGTAGGACAGTTCTTTTGTCCTTTTTGAGGATACAGTCTATTATTACATCTAAGTTTTTATGACAAATTTTTGACGTAATAAGCAACGGATATTTGACAGTTTCGTACTGTGAGTAACTGCTGAAAGACTACACGTGCTATAAGTTGCTTGCGTGAAGGCATTTGTGTTTTATGTGAATGAATTCATTAAAATGTCATACATTTGTATACAGGGTGGAATTTTGTAATGCCACCTGGAGGGAAAGTACTCTTAATACTGTAGATAGAAAATTTTACTCAAAGAAAACATTCCTTTAATTTTGAAAAGAAAGAAAACTGCATTCAAAGATTTTCGAAAATTCGGTTGCCACACCCGGGAATCGAACCGACTAAAATCTGTAAAAATTACACCCTGTGTTTTTATTGCATAGATCGGTCGGGTCAATTATAAGGATGAAATCTCTCTAACAAACTTAATAAATTAAATGAAAGGAAATCCATGAAATCTTAAATTATTTTAATTATTTACAGTAAAAAGTCAACTAACTACTAATAATTGGTTGCTCAAAATGGGCTACATTTTCTTGGATGCACAAATTTATTCTTCTAATGAATTCATTTCCAGTAACTTTTAATAACGTGTTGTTCAGAATTGAGAGTTGAAGTTCAGAAAAACGATTTATAATATTCACCATATTATAAATCCTATTCTGAACTTCAACTCTCATTAGATTTTTTACATATCCCCACAAAAAAAATCTAAAGGGGTGAGATCTGGTGATCTTGCAGGCCATCTGATTGTTCCGTTGGTACCAATCCAGGTATTAAAATGGTTATTAATGTAGGCAGTAGTGATTCTGCTGTTATGGGCTGGAGCACCATCTTGCTGTAGAATTATTGGGTTTCGCTCTGCCTCGGGGAAACCATTTAACTCATTTCTTAAGAGATCCAGTATTTTAAGATAGAAGGGTCTGCATTAGGTACAAACACGTGCAAATTTCAATCGTCTTATCTAAATATTAATTCGTCATTTTAATGGATAAATGACGTCAATGATAATTATTAATTACTGACACAAGTACACTTTAACCCATTCAATTTATAATTTAAGATTTCATGGTTTTCCTTTCATTTAATTTACTAAGTTTGTTAGAGAGATTTCATCCTTATTATTGACCCTAACGATCTATGCAATAAAAGTACAGGGTGTAATTTTTATAGATTTTAGTCGGTTCGATTCCCGGGTGTGGCAAGCGAATTTTCGAAAATCTTTGAATGCAGTTTACTTTGTTTTCAAAAATAAAGGAATGTTTTCTTTTAGTACAATTTTCTACCTACAGTATTAAGAGTACTTTCCCTCCAGGTGGCATTACAAAATTCCACCCTGTATATTAGAATGCTATTTATTGTAGTACGTAGTGTCCGGAACTTCTGGACTAGTATTAAAAATTCTTGAACTCATTGTTAGCTAACAGTATCTCTGAACGTATATCGTACCACGTGAGGGAAGCCGCGGGCAGAAGCTAATAAATATAATCCTATATTATGGGGTTAACCTTTAGTCCGCACGGCATTGTTGTGATAAACCCGTTTCGACTGGTTAAGACATTAAATGCCGTAAAGGGTTATTTGTCTGTTAAGCTTGTGGGAATGTAATTGGAGAACTTGAGATGTGCTGTTCGGAGATTTGGTAATCTCAATTCGCTTTTGTAATGGCTATTGTTCAAGTTCATTGCGTTTATTGTGTGGATTTGGGTTTATGCGGTTTTAGAACAACGACGTCGATTTGATAGATAGCTACGAAAATGTTGTAGCAAAGTTCTACGACGTAGCTTTGCATGTTGTAGCAAAGTGCTACGGCGTAGCTGATTGCTACGACGTAGAATGTTAAAGCAAAGTGCTACGAAGTCGAAAAGCGTAGCGATTGCTACGACGTAGGTGATTTCATACTTTTTATATTTTCAATAGCATTGATTCAGAATCATTTCTAACCGATTTAGATCTCAACTCAAATATCAATTATTATCTTAAACGTCTAATTATTAACTTGGTCACGTTTCACAAATCGCATATTAGAATTAAACAAAAGGCCCTGTTACGCTGTAACGTTTTAAATATCATTTATATCCAATTCATAGCTATGAATGAAAAGGTAATCTAATGGAAGTTCCTCGAGGGTCGGAAGGAAGGAAGGCGTGGGCCGGAAGTGAGCTTGGTAATTCCATCTTGCATCAGGTAGAACCTTGGGGATCAACAGGAAATTGCACTAGAGCCTCTATACTGACTTATTTAATATTAGCTTCCCCTCGGCTTCTGTCATGTGGTACAGTTGACGACCAAATAAGCTGATAATATTGAATGAGGTGCTTAAAAAAAACAATTTATCTTAGAACTCAAGAGATGGCGGGGTTTCGCGGAAAGAATGTCATCTCAAACTATACTCAAAATATACACTGCACGGAATAGTCTGTGCATAGTTTGAAATGATATTCTCTCCACTTTAATTTGACAGCCAGGAGGACCCTCTTTTCCATCTGGTCGAACTATTTTTGAGCTTTAAGAAAAAGGCTTCAAAACTCATACGCCTCGTATAAACTGAAACTCTTTAGGAAAGTTACCTCTGTTCAGAAATGTCATCATCATAGACTACCAGATTTCGGAGATTAGCGATTACAAAATGAACTCACAAAGTATAGCTCTCTCAATAGTATCAAAAGGTTTGAATAATATAGAATTCTTAAAATTCTAAAAATGGGTAAATGTCAGCGACTGTTTTTGTGCTATGGGTAGAACTTCCCCTAAAAGTTTCGCGGGTCAATAAAGTCAAAAACTTTTTCCCAGATTGATTTTTTGACTTTGAAAGATGAAAGCTTTTGTAACAAAAGTAAGGCGGCATAATAAATTTCTACCTACGCCCTTTGAATTAAATCTGGGCTGTATAAAACCTGGCTACAACCTAATGAATATTAATGTATCGTCAAAGCCATTAATTAGACTTTACGATAGCTTCGCGCGTTTTTATTTTTGCCTCATCAGGGATAACATCGTAAATTTCATCTAAAGAGGCGATCTTTTTTGTTTCTAACAGTAACTTTGAAGCTTAGTTAAGGTAAAGATAATGAACTCGATGCTAAATAAGAAAATAATTTAAAGATTGTAAGATATTAAAGGCCGCTCAACTTGAAAACTACTCGATCGATTTTAGAATATCTTAAAAATAAATGAACAAAATTAAAATAATTAATTTAATTTTGTTATTAGGGAGACCAGACCATCGACCGACATGTAAAAACACAAGAGCAAACCTTTACAAAGATTATTGATCCTGACTCTAATTTTAGCCCACTCTGTTCAAAATTAGAGTCAGAATCAATAAGCAATATTATTATGTAAGACCGTAGGACATAGTAACGTCTAACATGTGTTTAATCCCACATCGTGAATCAGAATTCATTCGACTCGCCGCTAATGTTCCCACACGATCCCTATTGATCCGTCCGCTCCGCGCCGAGTCCGTATTGAATGCGTCTGTGCAGGAGCTTAGTGAGAGATGACTCTTCTAGACCTCTTTTACTGCAACCTTATGAGATACTGAAGTTCAGATTCCTGCACGTACAGTCACAGTTTCCATGATTAATATCGGCTAGACATCTGGTTTCTTCGCAATTCGAAGAGGCTCGCGGCATCGAGTTTCTCGTTCGTTGTATGTAGCTCTTTTTAAGTAGTATTTTCCAAAAGATCTTGCTCCACTAGAACTATGTTTTGGGAAAAAACACTCCTGAAAATCATCAAATTTTCAGTTCGGACTATAGTTCACATTGAGTACTTAAAAATTCATTATGAAACAAGTTAGTTTTGCAATGAAATGATCAATACTTCTAACCTCTTGGAAGGATGTTATTCATATTTCTGTCTGACTGACTGAAAGCCCAACACTTCCCGCGGGTGTCGTTAGAGGCGACTAAGGGATATCCACCGGGGGCGGGCAGCAGCGCCCCCTTCAGAACAATTCTACCACTGATATGCGATCCCACATGCCCAGCGGGGGTTTATGGACATTACCCTCATGAGATAAAAGCCAATAAAGCGTTTATCAGTATT
This sequence comes from Eupithecia subfuscata, assembly GCA_963564075.1. Classification (NCBI taxonomy): domain Eukaryota; kingdom Metazoa; phylum Arthropoda; class Insecta; order Lepidoptera; family Geometridae; genus Eupithecia; species Eupithecia subfuscata. The sequence goes on along the minus strand of OY751116.1, from coordinate 870,616 downwards.
AGGGGGACACCTGCGTCCAGCAGTGAAACAATATAGGCTGTTGAGGTGAGGTGAGATGACAAAGCCACTTAGTTGTTAGTAGTATCGCATAGTTGAAATCATCCATCGGAACTATGCGAACGACTCAAGATGCGAAGTTTCCTGTCGATAACGACGAAAACTATTTCAATCTGTACCGTTTCCGAATCAAACGTCTGTAGGGTTCGAGTTCTCACACAAAGTCCTGCATATTCACTAGTTCATATCTATGAGAGATGCGGTTGTAGTCGTAACAAAAGCCTTCAGTCGGTGTGAGTTTGTGCTATTGGCTTCCGATATTGCCAGCGGAAGCATTTTTACCGGCCGTCATAAAACGAAGGCGAAGTGAAGTACAGCGGCTGAAGTCACCCGTGTGTGTATCATCTGTATTAAATAGCGGGTTTTCTGCTGAGATATCAGTTTCGAACAAAATGTAGTAAACCCCCTAACCTAGTTTACCCCCGAATTTCAGTATGTCGCGATTGTTGACATTTTTCAATGAGAATCTGCCAAATATCCATCACATCACTTAATACGTGCTTAAACCTAAGTCGCGTTTGAGTATTTCGGGGTTAGATTTATAAATGAAGACCGTTAAATGAACACTCTATAGCCGCCGAATACTCAGACGCAACTCAAGGTACGTCTCAAGTGACCAATTTTTGACAGATATTGAAAACTGTCAAGAAATCGCGACTCGAAACGTTAATTAACGTGTTGTGAAGGATTCGGGCGTTAATTAACGTGTACCTACTGGTTGCGTTACTTTAAAAAATCTTAACCCTGTTTGGCTATTTTAAAAGTTATGTTTTTAGAGAAAAGTATGTAACCTCATTAACGTTTCTACTCTAGTTTCATAATTCTGTGCTATTACAAAGTAAGTAACCTAACTTTACAGCAATGTGCACTCACACTGCTGAAACTCTAGCTTTGCTCCAGTGTTGCCAACTTCACTCTACTCGCCTAACAAGCCGAATCAGCATAACGTTCCGTTAATTTCTTCCAGTACGACCCTGGCAATTTCCCAGCCAGAAATTATTATCGTCTTCAATTTTCCAACTTCAGAGTTATTGAATCAGCTGTTTTTACTAAACAATAATCGACCTTCTGTGTGTGAAATGAACTTGAAACTCTGAGCGTAGTTCACCTTTCAATTTTCCATCTTAGCGCGAAACGAGCTGACAAATCAGAAGCATGGCAGTACGTAACGGCTATCAAATTAAAATTAAACCGCTGTGATTGGTCGCCGCTGCGGGGGGGAGACGCGCGGGCGGCGAGGCGCGATCAATACGAGACTGGTTACGTAACGCTGCAGAAGCCACGCTATTATCGCCGCTCTCGCTCACTTGTGCGAGTATTTAGGGGTTATTCTCGCTTGCGGTGCCGACTCCCTGTGACGCCACGGGTATCTACATCCGAGTGGGACCTCTACCATGGGCTGTAATAAAATCTTTACTACCTTTCGTTCCGATAATAATGTCATCGGTCAAGGTATAGGAAACGAAACATGTGAATCAGAATCAATTACATTTTTATCTTAAGGCCTATAAAATAAGCACTTAAATAAATTGAAAACTATAGTACCTACATACGAAAACTATACCAAGAAATAAAGTGTTACTTAATTGATTTTCCTCACTTCTATCACACAAATATTAAAAAGTTTGGATGTATGGATGTTTGTTACCTCTTCACGTCAAAACTACTGAACGGATCGGCACAAATTTTGCATACAGGTAATTCTAGACCTGAGTCTAACATAGGCTACTTTTTATCCCATAAATCAGTTCCCATGGGATAGAAATCACCTTCAAACGTTTCCATAGAAACAACGCGTGCAAAGCCGCGGGTAGAAATTTGTTCCTTATAAAAAAGAATACTATTTGTTTAAATTTGTTCGAGTTCAAAAGTCATTGCGAATTTTAGTGCTCAAAGTATCCGCTAGAGGCGTTTTACAAGCGCAACGCAAAACAGTTTGTGGAAACTCATAGTAGGGGTAGTTTAGGATAGATGAGCTTACAAAGTAGCTACTCAGGGTTTGCTGCGATGGGACAATGCAATTCTGAACTATGAGTTGCGCAGCAATTTCCGACGCTATTACCCTTGGAATTGAGTTTCAAATTGACGATGGGAGCTGAAATAATATTGCTTTATCGATTGATTGCTTTTTCATTTTGTTTCAACGGGTGAAAGATTGCTGGATAATCCACACAGCATCATATCATAGCCTAAAGCTCAATCATAGCCTAAAGCTAAGCAGAGCTTATGCTATTGGTACTAGATGACTAATATACATATACAGGGTGTCCCATAATGAGTGGATAATCTTGAAACGGCTTGTGCGGGGGCCCAAGGCCAAACCGAAACATTTTTTGTTTTTTTTTTATCTAGAAGACATTTATTCACAAAGAAAATTATACTAGTATTTACAATTGAAACAATTGAGCTAACTGCCGACTGTTGCAAACAGTCTACAGATAGCTCAACTGATCCATATCAACACCAGTCGGAAGCGTCCCCAAGACGCTGGCTGCATTGCCACGCTGTATGGCAATGCTGATGCGCTGCGTCAGATACTCACCAGCTCCCGGGTCACGCGTCGTCCCTTCGACTAGACGTGTGTTTTTATCTTGAACCGTTCGGAAAATATTTAACTTTTTGTAAATTTGGAAAAAATTGTACCTTTGTTCACATTTTTAGACTTGGTGCCTACAATTTTTTTATTTTTGTATTTGGAATATATTAAGAAAATATAGCGTAATTGAACACCGTTTGAATAATTTTGGTAACTAGGAGCAGTAATTTTCAAGACAGTATTAAAGTGGAAAATTGAAATTTTTCATTTAATTTTACTAAGTTTAAGCATCTGTGGCTTAAAAAAAAGGTATGAAAACCTAAGAAGCCATGTACATAAAAAACATGTCCATTTCAAGAGGATTCTTAAATGATAAAAAACTACGAAATATTATAGAATGAAACACTGAGATATCGCCACTTTTGTGTAAAAAGGGGCCATTCATACTAGAAATAAAATTGAATCATCACACATTAATAAAATATCTTTTCGCCACTCTCGTTGTAAAACGGTGAAAAGTATGCTTCGCACACGGAAAACACGTAAATAAACAAATAATAATGTAGCCGAAAGTAAAAGGAGTTAGTGTTATGGGTACAAGATAACTGCTTTTTTTACAATTGCGAACTAAAAATAAAATTAAACCAACATAATTGTAAATAATTTTATATATTTTTTATTACAGTAGATGTTCGAACTGGTGTCCTGCTTCTCTGATGCATGCTCTGCATCTTGTAATAAAGGATTTTTTTTAGCAAACTTCCGTAGTTGCGTTCGTTAATTTTGTCCGCAGCGTTTTGAACTCGACGTCGAAGTTCCTCTATTGAGGAAATGGGTTTTTTGTACACCAGTTCCTTCACGTTGCCCCAGTAAAAGAAATCCAATGGATTCAAGTCCGGCGACCGCGCTGGCCACTGGATTGCGCCAGCACGCCCGATCCATCTGTTTGGATACGCTTCGTCTAAATATGGCCGTACCTGTACGGCGTAGTGTGCCGGACACCCGTCATTCTGTAGCCACATTCTATGCCGTGTGGCTAGTGGCACTTCTTCTAACAACCCAAGTAGGTTGTTGGTTAGAAAATCCAAGTAGCTGGATCCATTTAGATTTCCCGGTAGCTCGAATGGACCGATGATTTTTCCATTTAAAATCCCAGACCAATAATTTATTTTAAATTGGTACTGGGACCTTTCTTCGCGCATTAAATGCGGGTTAGTTATCTGCCAACTATGTAAGTTGTGCAGGTTTAAGTAGCCGTCTCTTTTGCAAGAGGATTCATCACTCCAGAGAATTTTCGCAAAAAACTCAGGATCCCTTTCGATTTTGCCTAACATGTCTCGGCAAAAAGTAACTCTTGCTGGGTAATCCCTCGGCTGCAGAGTCTGAACGCGAGTAACATGATAGGGATGAAATTGATTTCTCCTTAAAATCCTGTGAACTGTTGACTTGGGTATACCTCTTTGTCGCTGAATATCTCTTGTTGATACGGTTGCATCTTCTTCAATTGCTCTCTTTACTTTCGGCTAGATTATTATTTATTTCTTTGAATATAAGAAGCATGTTTAAGAAAAAATAGATTTTCTGTGTTTTTAAGTAGAAAAGTTACCGTTTCAGAACGAGAGTGGCGTAAAGATGTTTTATTAATGTGTGATGGTTCAATTTTATTTCTAGTATGTATGGCCCCTTTTTACCCAAAAGTGGCGATATCTCAGTGTTTCATTCTATAATATTTCGTAGTTTTTTATCATTTAAGAATCCTCTTGAAATGGACATGTTTTTTATGTACATGGCTTCTTAGGTTTTCATACCTTTTTTTTAAACCACAGATGCTTAAACTTAGTAAAATTAAATGAAAAATTTCAATTTTCCACTTTAATACTGTCTTGAAAATTACTGCTCCTAGTTACCAAAATTATTTAAACGGTGTTCAATTACGCTATATTTTCTTAATATATTCCAAATACAAAAATAAAATAAATAAAAAAATTGTAGGCACCAAGTCTAAAAATGTGAACAAAGGTACAATTTTTTCCAAATTTACAATAAGTTAAATATTTTCCGAACGGGTCAAGATAAAAAAAAACAAAAAAATGTTTCGGATTGGCCTTGGGCCCCCGCACAAGCCGTTTCAAGATTATCCACTCATTATGGGACACCCTGTATAATACAATACATAACATAAATAGATATTTTTTATTTGACATAGAAAATACCAAATAATAATAATAAAGAATATGATAACGATAATTTGATTCTACTATTATAAATACTTTGTATTGTACTACTGTCATTTTTAGATTGAAAATGAGCCTGGTGTGTCCACTGCCACTGCTGGGCAAACGCCTACCCCTGGACCATTTGTGCCAACTGTGACTTTTAATAAGCATAAAAAGCAGTTTCTAGTATTGTAAAAAATATTTTCCAAGAAACATCGACAACCAATAAAGCATTGATATTAAATTCCGATTGTAAGAAATATTGGTATTTGTGAATACCCACGAATTGACCTTTCGTTAGAGAAGGTTCGTGGTTGAGCCCTTATTCATCATTTTTCGGATGAAGGCTTAAAGGGGAGTATTGGAATCGGTTTCCTTTGCCTTCATTCAATCGTGAATGTTGGTATAAGTCGTGTAGTTCAAGATAGTGATTGAAAATGTCATGCTGTCGCTTTGATCATATTTGACAAATATGGTCCAAGCGGGTTTTCTGATATGCATTCTTAGTCAAATTTTGTAAATGTATTTTTTTTATCTACAATTTACAGTCCAATACAACTTAATTTATTTTATTTCTAATGAGTAACATTGAAGATACCTACGGCTTGAATTAGTTTGTGACTCAATAATCTAACACTGCTGTGCATACAATTAACAAAACTTCATACTTCTAGAATTTCACTCAATATTTTTGAATGTTTATATGCTATTTTACATTTCCTAATTCAACTAAGTTAGAGTTCATCATCATCTACGAAAGATGATGTAGGTGGCATCAGCTTGGTTGAGAAGCAGCCGCAAACTTTCGTGTTACAATTAAGTTTTAATTTAATCTTCATAACACAATGTTTGGCCTGCCTATGTTATCTAGTGTAACGAAATAGTTATTAAATAAAATACTGAAATACAATCCCAATATTTATCTACGCTATGGCGCTCATTAGGCCTCCCCTAATGAGCGCCATAGCGTAGATAAATACTATGTCCAGCTGTGGACTAATATAGGTTGATGATGATGATGATTTATCTACGCTACTTATCGTTTTGGTTGATTTCTTAGCTATTTGTCTATTCAATATCGTTTTGCTAATAAGGTTTTGGCTCTGCTACTCCAGCGGTAAAAAAATAATAATAACTCGAGTACATTCTAATTTATTTCCGCAGGTACGGAAAATGTTTTAAATTAGTTTTCAGAATCAGAAAATACGTCAGTAGATTACCCATTCGAAAATAATCTCTTCTGTTGAGGTTATGTAAGTCAGGGTGAGAAAAATCACTGTTGCATTGCAACTCAGTATTTTAACTGGTCCTAAAATTCCTAAGAATATCTCGTAGCAGGTGACGAAAAAGGTGACGAAAAGCAGAAAAACATGGAAGTCTACGTAAACTCGTTAACGACGCGGCGGCGGCGGCGGCGCGGTGGCGCGGTTTTGATATAATTTGATACTTAAATTTTTTACGCCAAGTATCTTAACTTTTTAAATCTAATCTTCAGAACTTACATCAAACTTCCGTTGAGTGAAGATTTGGCTCTGAATAAATATTATTAAGCTATTTTGTTGCGGGTTCGATTCCCGCCTAGGAACAAATCTTTGTACGATCTGCAGATATTTGTTCCGGGTGGTCTGGATGTTTTCTATGTATAATAAAAAATATCTATCTATGTTATGTATTGTATTAAGTGTATCAGTCATCTAGTACCCATCACACAAGCTCTGCTTAGCTTGGGACTAGATGATGCTGTGTGGATTGTGCAGCATTATTATTCTGATTCTTATTCTTAGCAGTTCTATTTTACAACATCGTGAAGGCCTTATTTGTCTATTTCGAAGGTTTTAAGTCTTCGCGATAAAGCCCGCTATTATAAGCTAAAAAGCTATTCTGCACATAGTTATCAAGTTTCTGAAACTTTAAGTTCCACTTAAACGTCTGCTTGCACCCTTTCCTTTCCGCCTGGAAAGCCTGAAGAGCTTCACGTCAGTTCACATCCCTTGTAAGCTGTTCTGAGTAGTTCTTTGCGCCTTGTGTTAAGTCTGCTCTATCAAGGATTCTCGTTTGAAGAATTATGAATGTACTTTGAGCTGATAAATGAGCTGCAGTACTTCAATCAGATAATTTCTTTAAGCTGGTGTCTTTTGTTGTCTCTCGGATATAGATTGAATAGAATAAATAAGTAGAATAGAAAAGCATTTATTTCGACACACATAATTTAAAACAAACAAAGAATAAGGAGCTAAATTAAAAATTTTGACCGTCAAATCCAGCTTTGCCCCTATGACCCTGTGCCGAAAAAGGCTATGGCTCAGCATGTGCTGAGCGATCGCCGCCCAGCGCTGTTTTTCAGCCAAAATCCTTTGTGTTGGCGTTATTATGAAATGATTATGATATTGAATGGTCATACTTTTCTTCCATCGACTTAGAAACAGCTTATAACTTAAACGTAGCCACGCTTATAACTTAAACGTAGCCACCAGCCTGGACATGTGCGTCATGGGCATTGAAAGTGTTAAAACTTCATTCCGCTATCGTATCTGTTCTTTACAAGTTCTTTACAGTTTTCCTTCTTCTTGTATTTTACTTGTAGATATTGAGTCTGTTCATATTGTAAAATAAACCAACCAAATTCTAATTAATTCAAACACAACCGCGTATCGATGTCTCATTAATCTAACAATTCGGTTTCTTACCCGTAATCAAACCCAAATTAATACCAAAGCCGAATAACTGGTTCGAAACCCGATAGCTTCCAATTCTACCGAACAATACCCGACAGAGGTTTACAGATTGTGAAACATTTATCATTAAGACCCACTGGGATTAATAGCACGCAGAATGGCTCGGGACAGTCATTTATAATGGTTAGAGATTACACGACGCGCTGTCATGACTTTGCAAAGCGCTTTTGGATTTGTTAAGCCTGGGTTGGACACCAACAAACGCTCTAAGATTCTTTCAAAAAATATGTTTTCGGTGGTGAACCATGCTAATTTAAAAAGTTTCAAATCACAACTCGTCATCCTGTTATCAATTAAGTGGTGTCAGTTAAGATGCCGTTTTAAACAAAGTGAAACGAAACTTAAAATTATGTCAATCTTTTTATTCGGATCATTTGGTGACATCTGAATAAACCCCGTTATCTGCTTTAAAGTCTCGGAAAATAACGCGATAATTAGGCCTGAAAAGTTAACTAATGTTCGCATTCTTCGTCATTTTCTAAAATTTTAGACAAGAACCTCTTCTTTCACCGGATAAGCCATAAGCCCCTAACAAGCTGTATAACTCATGAAACCGGGTATTTTAAGTCAACGAAATCTTTATGTATTCGCCAAGTTTTTGAAACAGACACAAATGCAAATTTCCGCGAAAGACCCCAAACAAAAGACAAAATAATTATGCAAAATTGTACCTCTTCTGCAAAGAACAAACAAAAGGATTTTATTTATGAGGAAACAAAGATTAAGGATACAGTCAGTGATTTATTCTCATCCTCACCCGAATTGAATTTACTGGCTGTTGTTTAAATAACCCACCAGCTTAGGGACACTTTATAGTGTTTGGATAGGATTGCGGCGATAGTTTGGCAAAATATTGTCACGGGTAAGCTCTACTAGCCACAGAAAAGTCGGTTTAAGAAAGTGTTACTGTAACACTTTCTAAAACTTCTTCTGATTTATCTCCTCGACGCACTCCGCAGCATAATATCTCCTGCAAACAAGATGATTTTTACGATAATCGCTCACCACGCTTGGCGTTCGCAGAGGAGGTGGCACAGAAGAAAGCTGTCTTTCCATGGGTAGGTTGCCTAGTCGGCAACATACACCTGCTGTTCTGGGGGGTCAAGTTTTCGGCGCTTCTTAGGACACTATTAAAGCTATCCAATGAACATTATTCCTACACAGAATCAACTCGGAATCGCCCAGGCGTCGCCTCGCCTCATCGCCTCTTTGTCAAGGCATTGATTGACTACAAAAGTGGCAAGGTTATGCTGTAACGATACTGATTAGTCTGTCTTGTAATAGGGAGTTTCATATAAAGATTATCTACTGCAATAATTTTTTTTTTATTGTAACCAGTTCAAGAAGTAAGACTCGAGTTAAGTTACGAAGTAACTCGAGTTAAGTTAAGAAGTAACTCGAGTCGAGTTAAGAAGTACGACTCGAGTTAAGTTAAGAAGTAACTCGAGTCGAATTAAGAAGACTCGAGTTAGGGTTGATGAACCGCTTCTGACTTTTTTATTTAATATGCGCACGACATCCTAATATATTAATTACTAACGTTGGTTTCACATATTAAACTTTTGTTCACCCCCGTTTCAGAAGCACTATAGCTCCTAACTATACCAACGTGCACCATTGTATTTGAGGCCACAGTCGCGTAAATCAATAGCCATCCTTCATTCGCCGCTGAATTTCCGATGCGACCTACTTACACAACGACCAACTTCAATGTATATTTATTTTAATCCATACGAGCCTTTTCCGTATCCAATGGGTAAATGTCACATTTTTCAAAAAAGGAAATATATTATTCACATTTGAATTCCATAGGTGGCCTTTCGCAGAGAGGAGAGGATGGCAATGGGATGTCTTATCAAAATAAGCAAGGTCTATGCAAGGTCTTCTTTCGGTCTTCTTCGGTCTTTATCCCACGTTACGTTCCCACGTAACGTGGGATAAAGACACAACATTTATTTCTCTTCTTCTCTTCCACTCTCTTCTATCAGCCGTCATCTCCGTACCTTTTTTAACCAGGTCCTCTTTCTCACACTTCATCCATCTTTTCTTCGGTCATCCTCTGAATTACGTAGGGTCTATGCCAGTTTAATTTGACAGCTCCAATAAAAGGCGCCCTCTTTTCAGTATAGTCGAACTATTGTTGAACATTAGGTATAGATATTCTATTTCACGAAGTCTGTTGGGCTACTGTATGGCTACTGTATGGCATAATGAATGCAAGTACACATTGTTTTAGTGTGCGTAAGCTCAGAAGCAATCAGTCTCGCCCGAGACGCGGTCCGGGTCACTAGCAGATTTTGGTAGCGACTACCGTCAGCATGACAACTTAGCGCAAATTTACAAGTACAACCAGGGCTAAACGAACTTTGTGAGATAGAACAACTATACCTACTAAAGATTTTTTCGAAATACTGTCTGACTGGTTGATCACGAAATCTCTGAAACTAGTACAAAAATACAATGTATTCATAAAGCCGATTTACTTGTCATTAATTTGTTGTAAGTATACAACGCGTATTTACGTTTTTTGAATAATTCGAATTACTCATAAATAAAATAAAACAAAAAAAAGTTTATTCATCAAAACTATATCTATAAATGGGACTTATCTTAAATCTTATAAAGACCTACTTACTTACACACTTGACATAACGATCCTAAGATCACGAAACTCAGTCAAATGTCAATTTAGGTAATGATACTCATTACATGCACGGAAAGCCGCAGGCAACAATTCTTGTAAAACTCCTTTATTAACTGTAACCTGCATAATCGTCCTCAAAACTTGCTCTTGCTTCTCACGCTTGTCTTTGACATTTCCATCATTCGATCGCTCGCTCGCTTGATTATACGATTACCATTATCGTCTTCCTGTCGTTTGATAAGTGACGCTGTCACATGTTTTCTTCCTTCATTCTTCATTACCCGTCATCTCTTATTATAACTGGCAGCTTTTATTAGAGTATTCACTCTTTTGAAAGCCAATTTCAGTAGAAGTAAGCTTTTAGCGAGGTACTTTGTTAAAGAAGATTTATCTGTTAACTGTGCATTTTTGGGATAAAAAAGTAGCCTATAGATACGTTATTTCATGTCAACAAAAATTTAATTATTGTTCTATTAAACCTTTTTTGTATCCTATCCGATGATAACTGATTTATGTCATAAACATTTAATTCTGATTGTGTTTAACCCTACGTCTCTGCAGAATTTCGTCCTTATCCGTCCTGTAATTATGGCGTTACGAAGTAAAAAACATCCATCCATCTATCCACCCATCCATCCAAACATCCGCATTTATAATATTAGTGTGATTTGTTCGGCGTCACTTGCGTATGTAGATGGCTTGTAAAGCTTATACAGGAACTATCAGCGGTTAAATGATACAAAATCGATCCCATCCAAGTAAAGCCCGACCTCAAATCCATATGTCCTGTCAGTTACTTCCTTGTGGATCCCAGGAGTGTATTTTATTTCTGTCACGTTGGATTCCGATACATCATCCCGACCTACATATACATATACACCCGATGTTCTTTTGTGTCCTCCTCGTAATGATCCATTTACTCCGCCTCTCCTTTTTATCACCCACTATATTAATGCTTTGGATTAATGTTGGCTCGTGGTACGTTCAAGTTCTTAGAAGGAAGTTTATATTTTCTTTTACGTTGTGCCTTGAGGTTGCTATGACGTCATCGGTTTTTATTTCTTTGGATTTATATTTTACTGAGAACAAAGAATGTGTAGGAAGTTTTATCTTTCGAAGATTTATTTTAACCATGTCCTTGTTTGTTTCAGGTAAGTACAACTTAGCCTTGAGAAGTTTATATTAATCTTGATGAAGAGAAAATCCAGACCAGTAAAAAGGTAAGCACGAAATTGTGTTCTATACTTCCTTTGGAATTAAAACTGTAATGCTTTAACATCAAAGTACAAGTTATATTCTGAACTGATAGAAAAAACCTAAAGCTGCGTTTCCACTAAAGCGCAAATGCCTTCTGAACTAAAAACATTAAGTTGCTGTCTGAGTATCTATATATATAATATCTATCTTGCTAAGGCAGTTTTATTCCTTCCATAACTCGATATTACGTCTGCGTCTGTGGAAAATAACATATCGATGAGAAATGTGCCAATTTCCATCCCATATCGGAATATATTGCGACAGGCGCTGTGATCTCAATCTGGTAATTCGATGCTTCAATCATAAACTGGCACATGTCTAGATCTGAATATTTCACATTTCTACTGATTATTGTTGACTTTGAATTTATTCTCCCTGGAACAAGTTCGTAATTTCTTAGAGGACTAGAGGTCTCCACTCAAGAACACGTATACCCCATCGGTTGTCGGTTCTTCGCAAGATATGGCCAGCTCACTGCCACTTCAGCTTGATAATTCTTCTCCACTATCCCAGTGCAGGACAATATTTATCCGTCTATATTCTGGAACAATAATTGTTAACTTACCATGGCTATTATCTTCTTATCTAATCAACACGCTGGACCCCATTGTTAGGCAAAAGCCTCCATTCTCATAGAGGGCAAAAATACTTTGTTTCTACATTATGCTTGACATTCTAAAACCATTTATTTTACAGCTTATAAAACGCTTAGTGAATAATAATTAATGTTAATTTGGTCACAGAATAAATTGGCTTCTGCATAACAAATAGGGCAAGGCACTTAAGGCAATGCTTAGGTCGAGAAAAAACCTTCTTTACCACCCCATCTCTGTAAATTTCCGCGACATAAGCGTCATCTTGCGGTATTTACGAGGCGGCGGCCATGACACCCGCTCGGCCAATTAGCGCTGTCAACTCTAGAGTCCTCCAGTTTGAACTGAGGACGCAGTTTAGCTCAGGGCGATTCTTTGTCCCGACGCTGTTTTGTCGACTTTATGTATATTGATGCTGGAGAGAATGCGTTTTGTTCTGTTTTTGTCAAGGAAAAAATTTATACAAAGTGACGGGTAGCTACCATTTATTTCATTATAAAGGTACTTTATACAAAACAGAAGGCAATCGAATCATGGCAAGTAAAAGTTAAATCTATGATTCTTATACTATATTAAGTTCCGAAACATGCATACACAACATGATTTTACAATAAAGCAGTGAAAGCATTTGAAAATGCAAATGCAGTTAAAAGCTTCATAAGTACATATTTTATTACTATAACGAACAATGAAATTAATATAACAATTGCAGTAATTCTAAAACCAAACATACTGGCTGAGCACTCTTTTTAAAATTAGATAAGCTACTTACTAAAATGTCTACGTTTTCATCTATTATCAATAAATCATGAAATGAAATGAAAACATTTATTGAAAAAGAAATACACAATATCAGTGGTTAACTAAATGTTAAGCTAAAGCTAGGTGTTATCAGTTTCTCGTCAAGTAAAATGTGTTTCTCGTCATGGCAAAGACATCCATGGGTGCTATATAGCTGGTCAATTTATAACATTCAGAAAGTGATCCGCTCAAAATCTTCTGCGAATCATTTCCAGAATGTGCTAAATGGAGCAGCTGGAGGAAACTTTACCAAATTTATTTCAATTTTGAATCCAACCAATTTCACCTCCACACCAGCTCATAACTGACTGACGTCACAATTCCATAAACCAGGATTGTCATGAATAACTAACAGTTTGCCCAGCACTCGGCCGACGTCGCCTCACGCTAGATGTGTGAATAATTCAACCATGGCCGTCCGCTTGGATTGTCGCAATGGTCCGTTACTATCGAAGAGTTACGTCATTCGTGAAGGAAAGGAAGGTTTCAATGAATATAGGTTTGAGAAGGGGGAATACACTTGAATGGGTAACTATCGAACTCGCAAGCACAAAGTAGAAGTTAATATTTGAAGCGGATTGGTTTGAACTGTCGCGTGTCCTGCGACTGGACATTATTGTCTACTGTGAGACAGGAGCCGTTGCAATAGTCAAACATTTATTGCAATCTATAATGTTACCGTGGTGTTTATAATCTGGCTAATTTAACATCACCAATAGACCCTGCTGGGCACACAATATGTATGGAGAGAGAGGAGGACGTAATTGTTTAAAGTACCTATTATATTTAATTCATTTTGCATAATGTTTCATTGACGACATATCTGAACCTGTGGCCATATCATGTTTTACAAAGTAATGTTACTATGTTTTAGACAGTGTACATTCTGCTTGTAAATAATATATTAGGGGTCTTGTAAGAGACTCGTGTGATGAAAGAGAGTTTTTAACTCTGCCGGTCCACACAGAAATCTAATTAACGTTATCTCAATTTAAACTTAAATTTCATTTTGCAATCTCTTGTAGTCTGGAAGGAACGGTTCTTTAGTTTAGAACATAGATTTGGAAATAGAAAGAGTAATACATAATGCAATAATTTAAGAGTTTTTAAAATCTATAATAGACCTTCTTACAGTCTATACCGGCCCGCTGATGGACGCAGGCCTCCTGATAAGAGCATACATGATATGGGGGGGAAACGCCCATAATCACCACGCAGAGCATGCGGGTCGGAAGTCGCAATTCAGTGGTAGAATTGTTCTGCAGAAAGCGCTGGTGCCCGCCGCCGGTGAATATCCCTTAGTCGCCTCTAGATGTGTCACTCTCTCTCTAGTGAACTGCGTTACGCACTTCCTTAGACGTCTACCAATTCCCTGGCAATGTCCATAAGAAATAACCAAGTGCCTTACATAAATTTCCAAAACGGTCTGCCCGTTCCAACTCTATTGGCATCCGTATACTCCAATTGAGACTTACTTATATATTCTTCGGTATTCGTTTCTATACTTGCGTAACCGTCTAGCCAAGCGGGTATTTTTGGTCCTTCGTACATATTTGATGTAGCGTTTCTGTTTTCCGAATCAGTCGACTGAGGTCTGCGAAGTTGGCTGTTTATTTTTGGAATTGAAGGATCTTACGGGGAATGAAGAGGAATTGCTTCAAGATTGATGCTTTCTCGAGTCGTGTTCTTGTTTCATAACTTACGTATTAATTTCATGCGTCATATAGCGAGTCAATAGCTCTAGTCTGTCAGTATTTTTACATCTTTCCCCCACTCACCGGACGCATATGATATATTTTTATTTCTTATTATGTTTTACGCGTTTGGGAGGTGACTGTCGTAAAATAAATTATAAGTCGCGTAGACAAAGATTGGGATAGAAACTAACAGCCTCTCTTATGCTGGGCTGCTAAGATCGTAATTTGTCAAATATCATGCGGGACAGCATGAGCACAGCACAATCTTTATCGGCGCGACTTATAACTTTCGAATGAATCATCATCGGACCTCCTGAACTTATAAACCCTGCACTGTCAGTGAGAAAGAAAGAAAAACAGTTGGTTGGTTTACAGATAAACAAACTACAAACTTAGTATAAAAGTTAAAAAAAACCCTTAAATTTGTTGGTTTTTCGTTAGTAATTGTCTCCACTATGTGTACCAATAGGTCCCGCCCGCCTCCGCATAATGTTGCTCCACAAAAATTGTTGCAACGCTGGGCTTCTGACATTTACAAGTCTACTATCTCTGTCTTCTATCATATTTTAATTCTGGTGGTCGCATCGCTGTCTATTTGTGATATTTACCTCAATATGTTTCCAAATAAAGATTTTTTGTTTTTTATCTGTCTTCTAATCTTTGACCAATCAATAGTCATTAAGCTTTGGTTTGTTCTGAAAGTTCGTCAACTTCTATATCGGGACCAATTACCAAGTAACTAGCTCTAATATAAATCAGCTCATGAACTTTCTTGTTAGTCGAAACTCTCGAACTTTGTGCCATCTTCAAACTCATTTTGGTCAAACTCAAATTGGCTCTCTTGTGGTTGACAAAACAAGTTACCAACTCGAAACAAGCTATAATGATTTTTGGATTTTTATATAAGTCAATTTATTCAAAAACACTAAGGTTTTTACTTTGCAACACTAGTATGTTTATAGTAGTGTTACCGTAAAACAATAAGACGGCTCCACCAATTTTAATAAAACATAGCTCGGTCAAACCACCTGTGGTCACTACCAAAAAAAGAAAACAAAATTGAAATCAAATGTTTAGTCCGTTTGGAATCAAGAATGCCACAGAGACACACACAAGCACATAGAACACGTTAAAACGAAAACCCTCCTTGGGTCAAGGACTAATAAACATCAAAATACTATGACTACGTCTGTGAAATCAGTCCAAGAGTCAAGTCCCATTAATTAGTCCAATTAGTAAGTTTGTCCCCTCCCCCATTAACCATAGTTTAGTAACACTGAGTGGTGCAAGTAGTTAACTTATGTTTGCCACTTAAAGTTAGCAGGCTCATTATACTGAAATTATGTGCTTGTTAGCGAACCACTTAAGATGTAGATTTCGTTTAGTTATGGGTATTTACACCGTCGTCGTTTATCGCTAGTACGTTTTTCACAAAATAAATTGAGATATATCTATCCATGTAGATACATATGTATCCATCAATGTATATCAGTTATCTAGTACCCATATGTTGGGCGGTATATACAAAAACAGCATGTTTCAACCGACTCCACTTCCGTTCGGTCTTAAACTGGTACAGACTCGTTTTGCAAGCAAAGGCTGGGCAACAACTATTCAGTTGTAGCTCAAAAGCACCAAGTCTGTTCAGGACGGCTGTCGGCGATAGAATGAATCCGGGAGCCGTTGATCGAGTGTTGCCTGACTCGTCGTGCGTCACCCACTGTGTTGCCAGGCTGATATACAATTTTACCCAGTTATGTTTGATGGTTATTATTTACCTAACAGCTCGGCCATCGGACCGTCAACGAGTGCCTTCGTTGCTTATAAATATTAACATTTAAGTAAACATTAATTTATTTTCCAAACAATCATTGATTTTTCAATTTGAACTTTATCTATCCTTGCGGACAAAATATATATTTCATCAAAAAAAAAAAACAAAAGGTAACGAATAAAAGACCATATTCTTACAAACGTATGCCAAAGAGATTTAAATCAAAGAGCACGATCCAGCTAACAAAGCTTAGAATCCCTTTTGTTCACATTTAGGTACGGCAACCATTTATTTATTTATTAGATTCGAAATATTTCTAATAATATCTCTCTCTAATGAGCCCGTCAAATAATAACAATATATAATAATAACAAAAATAAGTCTTGGATTTAATTGTCTCACGATCGCTCGAACAGCTCTCTTCTGCATCCTAAACGCTCGCTCCCAGTCAGCAGCTCTGCCCCACAGCTCCACGCCATATTGAAGGGGCGAGTGAACGGATGCAAAGTAACAGCTTCTGGTCATCCCTTCTTCAAGAGTAGCCGATAAACGCCATAAAGCGAAGCAAGCCCTTCCCACTCTCTCGCAGAGTCTGTCGATGTGTAGCTCCCACGTTAGGCTTTGGTTGTTAAGTTCGTCACTGCATTCCTTCTCATTTCTTAGCTTTGGTTGCAAAGCTTATCACTTCATTTGCTTATAGTAAAACTATTAGTGAGAATTACTATTTTCATCAACTTATTGCTTTTCACTGAGCGAAACATGCCCACAATAAGTAGATCATCACTCAGGCTGTTAACTGCTTCTCGCTGGGCGGCATGCCCACAATTAACAATCTGTCATGCCATTTGGTTAATCTTACGCTAGAAATAACTCACGCGCAACATAACCCAATTGCTTTTTATTATTTATAATACCCAGACTGTTAATTGCTTTTCATTGGGCGGCACATCATTGTGCCTGGCATGCCCACAATTAACAACCCATCATGTAATATCATTTGGTTACCCTACGTTAAAATTATTTCACGCGTAAAATAACCAAATTGTTCCCTTTTTCACTGAGTCTATTAACTGCTTCTCGTTGGGCAGCACATCGTTGTGCATGCCCACAGTTAACAAGCTGTTAGTCAATTATATTAGTTTCACCTGACTTAAAAATAACCTATCGTTTTTTTTTCACTCTGACTGTTAACTGAGACTCTTTGGGCGGCGCATCATTGTGCCCCGCATGTCCACAGTTAACAACCAGCGGACTAAGTTCGAATTAAACGTGGACAGCATTATTAAGTTTATTATCATGAAATGCATTGCATACCTGACTATTAAATTGTGTGTCAATAAGATGTCATTGTTATCTTCTGCTAAACTATTAGCAAAACGTTTACGTATAATATCCAATAGAATATCATGATCAGTGCAGCAATAATAATGATTTTCATTGTCAATGTACCTACAGCTACAACTTTCAACATCATTGTTTAAATTTACATTAACTACCCTATATTGGATTAGGGAGTTCAAATAGACCCAAAAATAAAATTTGATAGGCCTAAGTCTAGTAAATTGTTACTAAAATTATTTTTGTAAGACATTGCACGACTTCAAGTTATCTAAAAAAAAAAAAGACTAGAAAGTCCCGTTCGACCTATTCGAAGATACTGTAGTATAAAAGCATAATTATCCACCGCCGCTCCATAACGACATATCAACCAATCGAGGATAGCCTAGTCTGCCTTCAATTTCCCTTCCCGCTCACACACTGGTCAAGATTCCTTAAACCAACACAACTATCCAAAAAGCGCGATTTGGCTGCAGGTAGGAGAACCTTTACACAAGTAAATGAGAAAAGTCGTCGTCACTAGTAAATTAGAAAAATCGTCTTCTAGTATATTACATTTTATAGGTGTTGTAAACCTAGGTGTGTATTTTACCTTTAATTTTATTTATTTGAGTATGGTATTAACTCTGTTTATTTTTAATTGAACCTACTACAGTCCTAAATTCATTTGAAAAATCGTAAGTAGTTTACTTTGGAAACTCAATTTATTTTATTATGCCAGCAGTAACTAATTCTCTGATCACGGTCACTGACGACCCGTGTTTCAATTGCGTCTGTTAGTAGGTAAATATAAATACCTTTTCTATTATCCTATTCGATCCTACTCGATTTTATTCGATTATGTTCGATTCCATTCGATTCCATTCTATTTTATTCTATTTAGTTTATTATAGACCTAAACAACTTACGAGTACTTATATCGTTTTCACCGTTTAAACTCTAATTAACACGTAGGGTGTAACAGTATAATAATATCGTACTAAATAATTTACCTACCGAAAACCTACTCGTACTCAAAGCATAATCAGGCATAAATATGTATGTAATTGATACTCTGCGTATTAACGCATTCGCTGCCCAGCTTCGGCGGTGCGACCCGCAGGGGCGCGCCCCGCCGCCGCCACTACACGAGGGTCGAGTCGAGAGGCTCGTCTGCGTCTCGGGCCATGAAAATGTTAGTTTAAAGACCTACGTGGGAATCTTCCCACAATATTTAGTTTAAGCGTTTGATTTAAGTATATTATTTATTGTTCATTTTATATCATCTACACTAGGTACATTATATATTTACACATTCACACACTGTTGACTTATGTGAAAAGTGTGGTTCTCCCGTTCATACTTGCTTAGCGTTCGTACTCTTACATCCTGTTCATACTCTCTACTCCTCTAATCCTACATGTTTACTTCACATTTCTTTTCGCTACCCTCAATGATTTCTATTCGATATTTTATTGCTTCATTTATATGCATTATTTACACGTAAGAAGTTTGGTTAAGGTTGCATGTGCGTCGCGGGCATCAAAAGTGTTAGATTAAGGAGCTGCCATAAATTGTTTTTGTTTCAATTCTTAGTTTTAATTTCTTGTTAAAAAAAATTAGTAGATTGCGAAGACTTATCTTAGGTTTTGCCTTCCAGTCGTCCATTGCAATAAATAATAGTTTGGATGATCAAAGAAATGACTTAAACCGTAAAAAAAACACTAGAATTTGTGTTTTGTTTTTATAGGTAGGTACCTTCCTACGCTTTCTACGTAGTTTAAATCGGAATTCCTACGAAGGCTCATTATTATTTTACATATAAATTAAAGTACTTAATGCTTGTCATGCCTCAGGCCCCGAACAACCATCCGGAAATCGAACAAATACTTGCCGCGCCGCGGGAATCGAACCCGCATGTTCTCACAAAAGTTCCATTTTGGAAACCACCGCGAGCACGGCTTCGTGTCATGGTTTTATTAACAGAAAAATAGAAAGTGAATGATCTTTTGCCACCAAAAATACCTATAAATCTTGGAACTACTTATCGAGGTTTTGGTCATCTACAAATCTACAATTAGGTAGGTGAGCATTGTTTCAAGACTATGATCGAGTTTATTTAAATATTATATTTTCTCTAGCAAATATTTCATGAATACGCTGCAATCAAAGGTGCATTCGTGCATTGGTATGTAGGTAGGTAGGTCTAGAGAGAGATAGGTAGCTAGTTGTGTTCATGGGTTTGCAAACTGAGCATGGATATAATATGACGTTGGCATGGCACCTATCCGTTTAGACTACAAAGTTCTCAGCGTAAGTAGCCAAACGTTCTTTATTATCAAGTGAAGTAACAAATATTTTAAGTAAACTGCTTTGTTTGTGATTAGCATTTTCACCGACAACTCAACCTGAAACTCGTTGCTATCTTGTTCGGTTCAAGTGCACTCTGATGCATACCTATGCAACATAGGTTCTACGCACAGAAATATATCTAGATATGTTTCTGTGGTACTACGACTCGGAAACGGATCGTAAAACTAAAAAAAAAATATTACAGCTCCATGATTTCATTTCATGCTTAACTTAGAATTAGTGCCTACGTAGATATATCAAATTTGTCCCTATTCCTTACTATGCTAGGTACCTACTGTAGTTATTCTGAGCGTAGATATTGCGTAGGTACATGTAGAATGTATTCGTTCCGAAGGTTGGGTGATTTATAAGGTGGTCAGATCACTAGCAGTAAATATCGAGGTCTTTATTCTACCCCATACCTACATAAAGCCATGAAATCTTCATCACCGTACACCTATCTACATCGGTTAGTACATAACGGAGCTAATCAGAATTTAATAAATGGGTTGGTATTCTTTGGTATCACGATTCGGTGAGGCCCACCAGATTTGGTTAGGGTAAAATCTAAATATTTTTGTAGTCCATTGAAGAAGTGAGGCATGACATGGATCAAAGCCTATCAACGGATTTTGACATAGGTACATAATATCTATATCTAGGTACTAATAAAGTACACCTTCAAATACATTCCGATTCGATTCACGAAGTTCACTATAGTGCCGATTACGACAACGGCTTCGAATGTGAGGCGCAACTAGCCTCTCGCTGCGACGTGCTGTTCTAGTTACGCCTGCTTTGGCGCTTCGATTCTTCCTACTATATCAACGGTTGCGTGAAGGATTTCGAGTAGAATTACACGACTTACCTCGCTTCTCGTTGCATCGTCCATCGTTCGCTGGACGCTTCTCAGCACAGCCATCACGATCACATTACGTCAGCATCTATGGTACCTGGCTGGCTGTGTTCGTCGCGGCTCCGTCGATTGCTACGGCGCTTTGGCGCCTTATGGCGACGGTGTTCTCTGCTACGGTGGTGGTCACGCTAACTGCTTCCATCATTCGCTGTTAAAAATTATCAAGCATCAATGTTCTTCAAGGCATATTTCCATTTCATCTGACAAGTTAATGCGATCATGGATCACTGATAACCAAAATCCAAACAAAAGTTTATAAATTTCTCTTGGGGTTACAAAAAACACGTTGAAAAGGAAATCCAGCCAGTTAAATTGCTGAGCCCGCGTTCAAGCTATCATAGAGTAGGCGACTAGGCGGGTACCTATGTATCTTGGCCAAACGCGGCCACGATCACAGATTCGGTAGGTACCTACCTACTTACTTAACGGTGAACCCGCTACATGTTATCGAGCAATCGCTATTTAGTGTACTTTAACAAATTGTCATTAGTATATTAATCAGAATTAACCAGGCACGTACCGGCGTTACCAGGGAGTACCCTGGCCAAATGCCTACACAAATACCGATCACTTGCAAATCATTCCGCCAACACTGTCAGGGAGTAGATACCCTGACCACGTGCTAACAAACAGGCTTTCAAACTAAACAAAAATGCAGGTAGGTATCTAGTAAAATCACTAAGTACGTGACGACATTACCAGGGAGGGCATGCCCTGGCCGAATGCCTGCACAAACCCGCACTTCTAAATCAATCTGTTAACACTATCGGAGTTATGTACCCCGATTACGTGTTAACAAGTCAACCCTCAACACCTTGTGGGCAGGGTGATAACAAGATAAAGAGCAGAAATTACGAATAATTATAAGAAATCTTCACTTTACGTACCTTGCTATCGGAATCCCTCTTCTGAAGTTGTTGGGCGGTATATACAAAAACAGCATGTTTCAACCGACTCCACTTCCGTTCGGTCTTAAACTGGTACAGACTCGTTTTGCAAGCAAAGGCTGGGCAACAACTATTCAGTTGTAGCTCAAAAGCACCAAGTCTGTTCAGGACGGCTGTCGGCGATAGAATGAATCCGGGAGCCGTTGATCGAGTGTTGCCTGACTCGTCGTGCGTCACCCACTGTGTTGCCAGGCTGATATACAATTTTACCCAGTTATGTTTGATGGTTATTATTTACCTAACACATAACACAAGCTCTGCTTAGCTTGGGGCTAGATGATGCTGTGTGAATCATCCAGCATTATTAATTCATATAATAACTAGAATGTTGTGTTTAGACTGGCTGGCTATACATACTTATGTTGTCAAAGTTGTATTGAAATTTAAATCAAAACCCTATAAACACTATCACATAAGCCTGTGAAAGCATAAGCCAAACTAATCTAACAATCCTCCCTATTGCTACCGCATAGCATTTTCGGAATGAATATTTAATAATCTTGGAGGAAAATAATAGGTTTTCTCAAATAGGTAACCCTCATTCACATCCAAATCCAAACTACCCGTACAACGTATTCCCACATGCAGTGAATCGTCTGCCAACATTCTATAGTCGCAATTTCGCAAGTGCCACTTACCGCTGTGCTATGCTATACATCAGGTATAGCCAAACTATGGGCATTTTCACGGTGGACGACACGACATCGACATTATAGTGGTCGCACATTTTCTATTGGTGTACTTTTAGTAAAAAGCTGGAGCGGTCTTTGACAGTGTTTATTATTTAGCGCCAGCCGATGGTGCGAGCCGCAGGGGCGCTGCCGCTACGAGTACTAGCTCCTGAAAAGCATGTGCATCATGTGCAATGTAAATGTTGATAGAAGTAAGACGCACAGCAAGAACATTTTCTGTAAAAAGAAATTAATCATCCGCTCTGCAAGACACTGACTTCCAAAACTTTAGTCTAGGAAATAGTTATGGTACAATTACAGCACCAAAAATTGTCTGACGGCTTGAACGCGACAAGTCGCAAATAGCACTGATTAGACAGTTCCATCGCAGTTATCCTATTTCACTATTGGACTGCCAAGACGCACGGTCTGTAACGTTGCTTTTATTTTGACCAGGTAATTTTGTCGTCGAAAAACATAGGTAGTGGTTCAGTTTTATTTTGGAAAGAATTTCATACAGATTTCTGAGTGCTTTCAAAGAAAATGCCGCGCTCGACAAACATTCTTTTATAAACGACGCCATTTGTCACGACAACAACATGTGGTATATTAATGTCATTGCGTTCGTCACGACACCGACATGTCGTATATAAATGTCATTGCGTCTTGTGTCAGCATCGTTCCCGGTGCCGTGTCTTGCAATGTAGAAACTCCCTAGCCATATTATTACACACAAGCCTCTCCCCATGTATAACCAGCTGTCGGCAGCGCAATGCTTTCAGGCTCTTGTGCTAGTTAACTTTGAGGGTAGTCTGTAATTTTACGTGTTTGCATTAGAGTTCTATCTTGCGTTGAATGTAATTTCATGTGATTGTTTAGGTATCTTCGTAGTTGTCTGTTCTGACCGTATATTAATCAAATTTGCAGTAGGTAAGGTACCATAGTACAGCACAGTCTTGCATAAATTAGGTCTTTCATTGTGTGTTATTCGCAAAGATTTAAAGGCGTCGCGGCGCAAAAATCGCCCCTGCAACTCAGCCCGTGTGTATGTCGTAAGAGCCGACTAAGGGAATCTACCAGAAATGTTTTTAACACCTCTAATGCGATCACCAATCCGTCTTCCAAGCGTGGTGATAATGGCAAAACCCCCTTATTTAGGGGGAGCCAGTTTAGGCACGTTTAGCTGTGGTCGTAAATGTGATGATAAGGTGAAATAAATAAATAATGCTGAACAATCCATACATCATCATCTAGCCCCAAGCTAAGCAGATGCAGCAGGTTGTGTTATGGGAACTAAAGGGTAGGTAAGTACTAACTTGTGATAAATTCCAATAAATATATAATCTAAGTAATACCATCCCTATAAAAGCAACCTACGCCTTCGTAAAGGGCAATTTCTTATCAGCTATATTTGCTCCCTCTCAAATAATATCCGATATTTATCGCCAGAACCTCTCGCATCTCGAATTCTCTTTGAAAATGTCTCTCAAAAGAATATATTTGCCGTATCTTTTGAGATTCAACGGATCCTGTGTTGTTTTAACTGTCTTTCCTGTCGGGTTGTCAGTTCTTTTGAAACAGAATCGCTTGGACACTCGAGCTGTACTTTTTGCCCGTCTGTTACGTAGGGTGGTGTGTCAAATGTGCTCTGTGTGTAGGGTTGTCCACTTCTTTCTGGAGCTGTTTCTTTTTCACTCGTAACTATGTTTGTAACTACCATTCGAGCAACATCCGGCCTTATTCCTATGTATGTCCGACCCTCAACTGATTTGTACTTTATCTTACTTTGAATTATTGTTTTTGTGTTGTTTTCCTTTTTTTTAGGTACGCCTTCAAAACCAATAAATAATTTAAAACGTGGAACAGCGAAATCACCTACCACAAGTATTTCCAAAGGTGTTTTCATCTATGAGTGAGACTATGTATCTTT
Organism: Eupithecia subfuscata; assembly: GCA_963564075.1. Lineage (NCBI taxonomy): Eukaryota > Metazoa > Arthropoda > Insecta > Lepidoptera > Geometridae > Eupithecia > Eupithecia subfuscata. The sequence continues at coordinate 846,173 of OY751116.1, read as the reverse complement.
TATTAATGAATAAAACTTTTATTATTATTAACCACGAAATCTGCCTTTTTTGTGGTTTGTAGAGTGTATTCTTTAATATGTAACACTTTCCGACTCTGGCCTCACAATCTTCCTGGAACGTAGTTGCAATCTTCGCTTCTGCAGACCATTATTAACTTTCAAACACCCATTTCATTGTCGTTAGATCTACAATGACACCTATTTCATTGTCATTAGGTTCAGAATCACAGAACGTAATACAGTTATTTCACAACTTTTCCTAATAATATTATCCATCCTTCAAATCCGTTATCACGAGTTTCCACGTCATCAACTCGTAATTCCGATCCATTTATTTCAAACTATTAAACAAGAATTTACGCGGAAAGTTTTTCAGGAATCCTATTTACGTAATGGCTTCTATAACTTGGATTCCAGCCAGTCTGTGCTGTGCAGATTCAAGTTTTATTACGACTGGTTAGAGTTTATAATTAGTATTACTCAGGCTCCTGTTTCTGCCAATTTTCGCTGCGAGAGTTGAAAGCCTTTGGGACTTGAGCTAGTTTTACTTTGCTTTATGATTTCGGACGTTGTTAGTACTCGCTAGAGTTTCAAATAGTTTTATCTTTTTGAAAAGCTATTTCGTCTGTTGATAGAAAATGTGCTTTAAACGTGGCTCGGTAGAGTCCAAATCGGCAGAGTCATCGTAGCAATTTCAAGAATGAGGGTAGTTTAATTTATAACCTGCATGTGCCATTGTATTCAGGGTAATTGCTGTTTTGCACTCCATTGTCGCGGTTTCTATGAAAAATGGCTTTTTCGCATTCTAAGCTCGTTATTTAGGGTTCCGGAAGGTTCCGGACCTCACGAGGTAAATTTTCATCTTTATGCATATCATTACTTTGTAAAAATAAAACCCTAAAGTTTATATTCTACGAGTCTAAAGTACTTCTCGTATCTCTTTCATGTTTCTTTTTGATATTTGTTCGTCGTTCTTGATTATGAAGTTAGGAATGTTAAATGCGTTAAGAAGGAAGAACTGGGTTTGTGGATCCATTGATGATTATAAAACCATATAGGTACAATAAAAAAAAACTGGAACACAGAAATGCCTTTTGTTTTGTGGCAGAAAAATGTTTTGATGCGACTGTGAGCTATAGTATTATTACTTTAATTTCGATTCCAGTTATAACTTGCAGCTTTTCTATAAAAATTATTTGTAATAATAATAATAAATTTAATAAAATTTATTTCCGTAACAATGTTATTAGTAATACATAATTATATTTTAAAACTATGCTTTCTGTTTTGTAAAATCAGCTTTAGCATTATCCTCAGATTGGGCGCTGGGAGGTGCGATACAGTTTTAAACTAATGCGCTTTCCAGTTGGATCATTGTATTTTAGCTATATTATGTACTACTAAATAAATAAAATAAACGTTTTAAAAAAATCCGTTAAACCCTTGATACCTACCAGTCGCATTTCCAACTTCAGTAATATTCTTAGTTCTGTTCATTCCGAATTCCACGCCGTTCTATTCCGTGTATTCCATTATGTTCCACGTAGAGTTAGCGTTGTCAATTTAATATACTTCAACAGTATTGTTCGTTTTCCGAGAGAAGTGTAAAAGCCGCCATTTTGAATTTATTTTTATTTCGCACGTGGTCTTTTTATTTTATTCTTTATTTTAGGTTTATCGCGGTTTTATGAAGGTCTTGTGATGTCCGTAAATGTTTATGTCTTTCTTCACACTTCCATGACAATGGTTTTATATACGGGGTGGCCCATTCAAATCGGTCAGTATGGGAAAGTCTGAAACTGTAAGACATACGAAGATTTGTTCTTAGGAACCATGTCACCGATTTCGATAAAAAGAAAAACTGCATTCATACAATTAAAAAAAAAGTGTACCCAACTGGGGAATCGAACCCGGTTGTTTTGAAAAAATAAACTTACACTATTTCTATTCAGATATCGTTTGTGTAGGTCTTAAGCAGTAAATATCTCTAAGAAACATAATGTCTAAAATGAATAAAATGCATTTTTTTCACATACTTTAATTTATCATAGTAGGTGTTCAAAGTGACCACCGTCTTTTTCAATACAATATTCAACACGTCTAGGTAACGATCTTACTATTGCATTTTGTATCTTCATGTGGTGAATCTGCGTTAAAGTTGACTCTATGGCTACTTTTAGTTCTTCAACGGTGTTATAGCTATTTTTGTACACTTCATCTTTAATGTAACCCCACAAAAAATAATCTAGAGGCGTTAAATCGGGCGACCTCGCCGGCCATTTGATCGGGCCGTTCGTACCAATCCACTTTCGCGGAAAGTTTTCATTTAAAAAGTCTTTTGCTATACGACTATTGTGAGCCGGTGCTCCATCCTGTTGAAAATAAAGTTGTTCTCTTATTTCTACTGCCATTTCTCCTACGGCCTCTAAAAGATCTTCTAAAATTGCAAGGTACTTGAATCTGTCCAAATGTCCATCATAAATTTTAAACATGAGTACCTTATTGTGAAGTAGGCCGACCCAGCAGTTAAATGAGAATCTAACTTGACGGCGTCCTTCGTGCACTCGTAAGGGATTTTCTCGACTCCAATAGTGATGATTCTTACGATTGTACATTCCGTTATTGGAAAATTGAGTTTCATCAGAAAATATTACGTAGTTTAAAAAATGTCTGTCTAGGCCCATTCTCTCTTTTATCCAATTGCAAAATTCAAGTCGTCTGATATCATCTCCTGCATGTAAGGCCTGCACCCAATGTCCATTCTTGCACTTGTATTTGTGTTTCTTTAGGGTTCTTTGAATCTGTGTTCGTGAAATTTCAGGAATATCACGACTTGCATTACGGGTGGAGGCATCTGGTGTTGCTTCAAAATAGGTTAAAATGTTCATTTCCATGTTTTCATCACATTTTCTTGGTTTTACTTTAATTGGCTTTTTAAAACTTCCGTAAGTCTTCAAATTGTGCACAATTTTGATGAATATCTTACGGGTAGGTAAAATACGTGTCGGATATTTGATATGGTACCAATGTAGTGCACGGGAGCAATTTTTATCGTTTTTAAAGTAAGCTTCCAATAAATCAAAGTGCTCAGAATTTGTAAAACGCATTTTCCCAACCACACAGCGAACGACACAAAAATACCGAAGCATTGATTTTAATTTTCAGTTCCCGCCTAAACATTTGACACTCAAGTTTTTTTTCTTTTTTTTTGTATCGCTATTCGGCCAGTCACACCGACACGTTCCATTTTCAAATGAGGTTTAACACGTCTCTGTATCTACAACATCTACATACTTACTTTAAGTGGGCTTTTCAATTGATTGTTAGTGTTTGATTAATAGAAGTAAGCAGTTGCAATAATAGATAATAATATTACTGTAGATAACAAAACTTCCTTAAACGTTTAATGCAATGCCAATGCCACATGATACATAACACGGTGTATGTAACAAGTAGAGAGGTACAAACAACCATAGAGACAATTTTACATGCCTGAACTTGCTGAATATTGTAACGGTTGGTCACTTTGAACACCTACTATGATAAATTATAGTATGTGAAAAAAATGCATTTTATTCATTTTAGACATTATGTTTCTTAGAGATATTTACTGCTTAAGACCTACACAAACGATATCTGAATAGAAATAGTGTAAGTTTATTTTTTCAAAACAACCGGGTTCGATTCCCCAGTTGGGTACACTTTTTTTTTAATTGTATGAATGCAGTTTTTCTTTTTATCGAAATCGGTGACATGGTTCCTAAGAACAAATCTTCGTATGTCTTACAGTTTCAGACTTTCCCATACTGACCGATTTGAATGGGCCACCCTGTATACTAAGTATCAAAAAGTCCACGACATTGTAGCGGTCGCAGTGAGTCGATGGATGGAGGCGGCACAGGAGCGCTATTCGTGGCGTCGTTTGCGGGAGGCCTATGTTCAGCTATTAGAAAATCGCACCACAAAGGAATTGAGCCAATTTTTTGTAAAACATCATCATCATCATCCCGTATACGTCCAATGCTATAGAAGTATATAGCCCCCCCATCTTGGTATGTATTGTAACCAGCTATTATGAGAGTAACTAATGCAAAAATAACATATAACCTTCTCAAAATGTATAACGTAACCTCGAAACCCCTCAGCTCATTATTGACTTTAGATAGAAACTGTTTTTCTAACACAATCCAGTTGTTGACTTTCAAAGTTAGATTACATAAACATAATCTAACTTAGTCAATGAAGCTTGTTCTAGTTTGTTTAACATTGAGTAGGTCAACGCTGTTAAAACACTTTTATTGTCGTGATAGAGTTGGCAATTAGAAATCTGCAATGTAATTGGTTGTTTGACCTTCAAACATCTCTTGCTATTTTATTTTAGTGGTATAAATCATTATAACTAAAAATCTGAATTCTCACTCAACCATTCATGATTTCCAAATAAAGATTTTCTTGATGTTTAGGGCTATATCTGTTCCTTTGAAGTTTTTATAGGGATTTGTTTTAAGGACGTTTCTCTCTATTCGGTAGGAATCTTAAAATACTTTTCTACAAGAGACATTTCGTTTGGATAATATAATTTAACAAAGGAGTAGATTTTACCCTGGGTGGATAAAGTCTTCAAGGACTACCTTTGGCTACCGCAAGACCTTAGGCTACACCTACAGCTGACCCAAGAGGTCTACTTTGAAAAATGAACGAAATTGACGGATGACGTCGGATCGCACGAAACGGAAGAAGGCCATGAATATGATTCTGACATTTATTTCTTAGAGATCCAAAAAGAAGTCAGTTGGTGACGCGCCCGAAGCAATTTGGTGGTAAGGTTGTTCAATTCGTGCGATCGACGTTATCCGTCTACTTCGTTCGTTTTTTCAAAGTAGACCCTCAGATTAGCACAGGACCGAGGCGAATGGCATAAACATAAAAAGGCTTATGCCCAGCTGTGGGTCGACAAGGGCTGATGTTGATGATGTTCAAGGTTTTTCAAAGTTTTACTTTATCCAGGAAAACCGCGAACAGAAGCTACCTTTAGACCTATACTAAAAATTCCAAATAAAATAAAAATACATAATTTCCTAGCACCCATAACACAAGCTCTGCTTAGCTTGGGGCTAGATGATTCTGTGTGGATTGTCCAGCATTGTTTATTATTTATTGTTTATAGTCTCTAACTTTCTCGACCACTGACCACCTGCATACGCTCAACCAAGTCATTGAAAAATACAACGAATACCACAAACCCCTTTACATAGCCTTTGTTGATTATGCAAAGGCATTCGATAGCGTAAAACATTCCGCAATATTCTCAGCTCTTCAAGCCCAAAACATAAAGCAAACATATATAGACTTAGTTAGAATCATATACAATTCCAGCACTGCAAATATTAAACTTAGCTCCACAGGTCCATCTTTCAAGATACAAAAAGGAGTAAAACAAGGCGACCCACTTTCACCCATCCTTTTTACGGCCACTCTCGAGGAGGTATTCAAGAAGCTAGGCGACTCATGGGCAACAAAGGGCATTGAGGTCGATGGCAAGCGCCTAACCAACCTGCGTTTTGCGGACGACATTGCCCTCTTTGCCTCCACAGCACAAGAACTCCAAACAATGCTCCAAGATCTGAGCACAGCTAGCCTTGAGGTTGGGCTTCAGATGAACAGAACTAAGACACAGATTATGTCTAACAGCACGAGGCGTAGGGTCTCGGTAGATGGGCAGGTCATAGAGTACGTCGACGAGTACATTTACTTGGGCCAGATAGCTAGCTTCGATAACAGGCAGGACAAAGAGATCGGTCGTAGGATCGACAATGCCTGGAAGAGCTACTGGTCCATGAAAGCGCACATGAAGGGGAACCTTCCTCTGACACTGAAGCGCAAACTCGTCGATATGTGCATCCTGCCCGTCCTAACCTACGGTGCGCAGACATGGTCGCTGACTGAATTACAAAAGTCCAAGCTCAAGAACTGCCAGAGGGCAATGGAGCGTAGCATCCTAGGTTTCCGGCGAATTGATCGTGTTAGGAATACGACGCTGCGCTCTCTGACAGGTATTGCCGACGTGGGAGTCAAGACCGCCACACTCAAATGGCAATGGGCGGGGCACATTAGCCGAATGCATCCCGAGAGGTGGGCTAGTGCCGTAACACCCTGGGTCCCAGATGGAAATCGCGGGCGAGGTCGGCCACGAAAGCGCTGGCGAGACGACCTTAACGCCTTTCTCAGAGATTGGTGGGAGATCGCACCAGACCGCACCGAGTGGAAAGATTTGGGGGAGGCCTTTGCCCAGCAGTGGGACAAACCAGGCTAGATAAAAAAAAAAAAAAAAAAAAAGTCTAACTTTGTCATACGTTGACTTTTATCAACATAAAGGCAAACTCTGACAATAGCGAATCCCAGGAGCCTGTACCCCGAGATAATCACGCTATATGATTCCATCCCTATGATAATTTGCAGGGCTTCGGATAACAAGGGTGGCCCGTGGGGGACAAAGGTCATGGTTTAGCGTGGTGGGAGGAATTCCTAGTGGGCCGCAAAGTTTTTTTATTTACATAAAATTTATCCATGTTATCATGAGGATGACGATGAGGTGTCTCAAATACTTTTTGTTCGATGAATTTGTAGAATCTGGAGAGGTTTATATTCTTTTTAAACTTTCTCGATTTGTTAACATAATTAATGATTTTATCGGGTATTTTTCGCGTACCTTTTGTTATCATTTCTCCTACGTATCTACCGCGTTACAGCAATCGTGGTCACGGGGCGACTAGATGTACTCAGAGTTACAGCCGAGAATTGACGGCAGTATCCACGACTATCCTCAATTCATCTTCAGAATCAGGAATGTCCAAGTTCACATTCCGACACACTACACTGTCACACACTACTGACCGTGTCCGATTCAGCAGTACAGTCGGATCACGACGTACACCCTTATTAATCACAGGAAGCTACGAAGAAGAGACCATATTCACAATTAAATTTCGGATTCATTACTTCAACTTCAATAATGTACGTAATGTATGACGGTGTAATGTCATTATTGTCCGTGGTTGGCCTAATGCATCGTTAATGTAGGTACTAATAAAATGGAAATCTATAGCATGGGTCTCAAACCCACAACATTCTCTCCCAACCTTTCATCTCTCACTAATCCAAAACGGTTCCAGCCATGCCAGTTTTACGTATAGCCTGTGTCCCTGGGCTTACGCAATGAACACATTAACCCACTTGGTAGTATTGATCCCACAACTGTAATTGAGGGCTACTGCTGGGTAGTAAACTGTTAGTGCTTAGGTAGCCGTTACTTTGTTTGTGATGGAAATGTTGTTTGCGAGTCGGTTAAAAAGAACCTCTGTGACGTGGGTCACAGAGGTTCGTTTTAATGGGCGTAGGTTCGCCTAAGTTGACGAAGGTTGCAAGTTCTATTCCCCATTCCCCCTTAAACGTTGCTGTGGTCTGTTGTTTAGATTTGGTTCTTTTATGTTTTCGTTAAAAAATATGTACGTGCAAAATAAATGTGTATAAGTAACCTAGTATAACAGTTACCCATAACACAAACTCAGCTTCTACTTTGGGCTAGCTAGATGGATGCTGAATATTAAATGTCTACGAATAAACCTCCAAGTAAGGCTGCCATCATCATGCCAAGAGCTTTGGATCTCTAAAAATTCACCTGCAACGGATTTAAACCCTTTCATCTCTTGCATTTCTGGCAGCTTTTCGCCCACTGCATATCAGCGCCTATAATCCTGAGCACTATACCAAAAAAAACTTCGGTAAAACTATACTGCTCTCAAAAACAGACATTACGAGTATCTATAAAGTGCTCATACGACGTAATTATTTTTAGCAATTTTAAAATTTGGTGAATTTTTATTAATTAATGGGTTATATGTTTACTTTTATTATTTCTAATAAATTATTAACTGCGTTATTAGCCTGTTGAGTTATTTTTAATTTGCCTGGTACCTAGTTGGGTTTTAAACAATATTTATTTAATTTAAGCATGTAAAACTTTTGTGTTAGATAAATAACTTTGATAAACAAAAACAGACATTGCGATGAAGCGATTAGGTTCCCATTTGAAATAAGATTGCTCATTTCTGCCTCAACCACAGCAATATCTAATCCTATCCATTAGCCATTACTACCATTTCATTCCCTTAATACCCTATCTCCATATTTTCTGCAAAATCAACCTTATTCCATACACGTCTGGGCGCTGAAATGCGTATGAACATAATTCGGTCGTATCTCTTCATTACTCCCTCGACGCTGTGTTAATTCGCGTTGAATATTCGTGAGGTGCTTTCTTCTCTTATATTTCGCTAAATTAGGAGCTAACTGGAGCATTGGGAGTGTTAATTTGTGCTCTTTTGTCTGAAATATTAAATTTAATTTACTGCGCTTCACAGTTACAAAAAACAGCGATAATTGTATGCAAGTCCTTTTAAAATGAAGAATCTTATTATGAATTCGTTTTCTTTAAGTGCATTTCAATATTCATAGACATTTATCTTGTGTCTCTGTCACCGCAAATGTCTGAATGGTTTGAAAAGTAGGACTTTGGAGGTCCATTGCGATATTCTCTATTTGCAATGAATAGTCTTAAATGTCGTTATCTCTTATTCATGGTCTATCCACATATCCCTGTCACTCTCCAATCATGCCGAGTCTCTCCAATCATGCCGAGTCTCTACAATGCTTGTCAAAATATTATTCCCCATCTTATTATTTCCCCTAAAATTTTCTTCCCAAATTCAGATTCAGATTCAGATTATTTATTGATAACTCTTGTTACATGTCATAAACGTAGGTACAAATAATAAAAATTAGTTTACAAGTCCAGCATAATTAATTAATCATATCAATGAAGTAAATTATAAAAATAAAAATATATTGGTCATGACAAATAACAAATTCTACAATAGATTTATACAAAATTAAAAATAAAATAATTTAATTTAAAATAAACAATAATATATTATGTGTAAATGTTACACCGTAAAATCGTTTTTATTAAAGAATTCGTCTATTCTATAGAAGGCTTGCTCGATGAGCCAGTTCTTCAGCTTGTTTTTAAAGGATTGCGTTGATCGGGAAGCGGTAATAACTTTCGGAAGGTGGTTGTAAACGGCTGGCCCCATCACGTGAACCATCTTCTTCGATTTTGTGAGCCGTCGCTGTACCACTTGCAACCTTTGAGCGTGCCGGGTCGGGTACCTATGGCTGTCGCCGAGTCTTGCGTACTCGTTTAGGTGGTGATGAGCATACATAGCTGCATTAAAAATGACGAGGGCGGGTACAGTCATTATTTTTAGCTTTTTAGCAGCCAATCTAGTTGACTTTACTGTCTTGATCAGTCTTTTCTTTCAATAGTCAATACAAAAGTTTAAGATATTCGCTAAAGAGCCCGAAATTCTATGTTTCAATCGAAAGCAAAACTTGAGAAAATGCTTCAAGCATTTTCTTGCAAATTCTTCTCTCGTCTTTGTTCTTTTGTCTTCCGCCAATAGACATTGAATTGCTATTATTTAACAAATCAACATTATTCCATTTGCTGAATCAACAGCAAGTAACACTGCATATGTAAATGCTAAACGGGCGCTAGGCACCAGTTGTATTAGCATTGCAAAGCGCTTTATGTTTCTCGTAAGCGCTTTTGTTCGCCTCGGTTAGTTTGCAAAAGGCGCTGAAAGCGGTGTCGAGGTATTTGCATGAGAGTAGTTTGATGTTGGTGGTTGAAGTTTGGATACCACCAGCGCCACCGGTCATGCCACTCAGCGGATGACTCGCTCATACTATTTCCGGCGCTCATTGGGTACATTCCGAATTTTCGCAGATCAAAGACGAATGAGCGGCGGAAATAGAACAACATGGCAGATCTTAAAGCCGGTCGGAAAAGTGTCTAGTCAGAGTAGCATGCAAAGAGCTTGTAAGACATCATACGATACTAGCCTCAACTGCGAGGTTAAGTCGAAAATCATTAACGCATTCACTGCCCAGCCTCTGGGTCGTGAGAGTGGTGAGAAGCCTAGCATCTGGGTCTTGGGCCATGAATGTGAAGAACAAATATCATGGATCGATCGCATCACCCATGTGTCATTAATCATCATCACATCACGTATGTGAGAAATCCACAATCTCTCTAAGGATCTGGCAATTTTCGTACCCTCTGCAATAGGTGCGTGTTACATTGTGCGTTGCATATTTATTTTCCAGACTAACAATAGTTACTGTAACGCCTTGTTCAAACTCTTAATCTATTCAGAGTTGTCGTGGTAAACCGTACCGAAGTTCATAAATTTCTTGGCATCGTCATTCATCAGATTTGACATTCGTCAGATGTGACAATGGACAAAATTAATCACTTTATGCAACCCTTTCAATTTCATGGCTATTAGCACCCCACTCTGCATACCACGTTTTATTTCTCTGCCTCCGCATGGTAAACCGAACGTCATCGTATTTTACTGTCGCTGAAACCTCAGGGAGTTCTATAAACTTTTATGACAGTTGCTTGAGTATCGAGCACTGTTCTTTCATGGGCCGTTTGATGAGCCATCGGGATTTCAGGACAAGGGACGCTTGCGTGATGTATTATGATGGGTTGTACGTGGGGGAAGTCGGGAAGTTATTTGTCTAAGCTATCCATCCACATTCCCACCAAAAGTTGTGGGCCGTAGGCCTACAATGAAAAATGAACGAAGTTGACGGATAACGTCGAATCGCACAAAACGAAGGACAGCCGACCCGATGACCTTACTATGAAAAGATTCTGACATTTCGATTTTGACATCATTGGTTTTTCAGAGATCCGAAACGAAAGGTGACGCACCCGAAGCGACTTGGTAGTAAGATGTTGGTTTCGTGCGATCCGACGTCACCCGTGAACTTCTTTCGGTTTTTAAAGTAGACCTCCTGAAGAACATACTCAGCAGTATACGTATTTAAGTGTGCTGATAGGATACTAACTCTTCACTATCTGTAGTGGACATGCCAACAATTAATAGCAACTGAATAGAGTTTCATTCTCAAGGGATATAGATACGTCGCGTCTAAAAAATACTTCTTGAATCTTAAGGATAAAGCTTTTGTTTAAATACGAGCTTCCCCTTAGAGACCTGCCCTTATAAAACATCTTATAAGTCATTTGTTCCTTCGTCAGTTTTTAACCTCTCAAGATATTCTTGAGGACCTAGCGCGTCCTGAATATTAAACTTGTTATCATTCATTAATTAATCAGAGTTCCCCAAACAAATAGCGTTATCTGTGTAAACTTGAGTAATCTCTCGACAATAGTCATTTGCATAAATATAGGATTACGCAGCTGAGTAGGGAAGAGATAGGACATTTGGATATCTCCGCGGCGATGGAGTCTAATTTTAGACTCAGAGTAATGTATGTGGTGACAACGTCGGTAGAAATGCGCACCGGATATATGCACGTTAACTACGAATCTTATATGTGTTGGAAGAACAACAACGTTTCATACCTTAAGGCGGTACCCTACCTCGTTATTGTGTGAAGAGGATAGGCATAGGATTTCGCGTTCACAGGAGCGGGACAGAGCAAAGCGGCGTAAGCCCAAAAATCAAGTTTTTAGTAGTTATTTGCTCCCCACAAACATTAGAATAGTTAATTGAAAAAAAGGCAACATATAAAATGTTCTTTATACTTAGCTCAATTACTATGCTTAATCTCAAGATCGTATCATCTGTATTTATTGAGAAATTAGGGTTTTAGTAAAAAATTAGAGGCAACTTTGCGATTTTTTTCTATCGAGAAAATTTTATGGAATCGTGTTTTCGAAACATATGATCGATAGAATAAGTCCTGAACTTTACCATATATAAATTTCAAAGTTAAATATTCAGTAGTTTGGAAGATATGGAGGTCCGACGGAGTTGAAAATAAGCAATTTGAGGGTAGGTACCCCCTTAACGAGAGACCCGAGACGCGGCGGTACGCGCGAGGTTTGAATCGCACAAACCCTAAAGAAGTCCTTTATAAAGATGAAACGTTGGTGGTCTTTCAACACAAATAAGGTTAGTAGTTAACCCGCTTACATCCGTAATGTATTCGTCAAACTACCATAGCTTTTTGGTAAAAATATTTACGCCAACATCATCTCAGCTCATTGACTGACACCGTCTGCTGGGTACAAAAAATGGTCCGGTGACATTTTTACCCTAAGCCTTTATTTATAGATCTCTTTTACACGCCGGCTTAATCGATCATCAATAGCAGTCTTTTGTCTTTTAACTTAAATACCATATTTTTGAATTCGTCGGGAGCGTATGCTATTTGAACTTCGTAATTTGTCCATCTCCCGAAGTTTGTCTGTATCGTGAACCAGCTGTCTTCCCCTAGCCGTGGTCACTAACTCCAGCTATTTACACAAAGAGAGAGGTGGGCGGGGGTGATATAGTACAACGACGTTACGAATTATTCCACGTTATTCCACGGAATCTCGGACAGTTGATTGTGTCACTTCATCACTTTGATTGCGTTACTTTATTTAAAGGATTTGTTTTATTTCATTTTCGGACTTGGATTAACGTTGGATTAACAAACTGAGATATTCGGACAAAAATTCCACAATAATCATTGAAAACGTGAGGTTAAATAGTGTTCAGATTTAGCTAAATTACTCGCTATTGATTTGAAAAAAAAATTACAGTAGCTGTTTTCACGGTTCCCTTCCCAACTACGCCAACTAGCTTACACCGACGGCTGATCATACGTTTTTCCAGGATTAAAAGTACCATGTATGTGATTTAGTACCAAATTTCAGCTGTGTTCAGAAGTTCAGGCAAAGAATATATGGCGCGTAACATACTTTTGCTTCTACAATGTAAGTGTGATTTTAAGATATTTTAATTTTAATATCTCTGCTAAAAAGTTTTACTGTGAGCTGTTTTTCACTTCACTATGAAACTAGCTGAAAGAAACATTGCATTCATACTTTATTTTCAATTCCAATAACAATTTCCTGTTTGAAATCGCAGCACTCAAAGTAAATCGGAACTCGGCGAATGCTGGTGATGTAGTTCCGATGGCGCGCAGATAACGTTTCAAACTGGTTTCGTATGTAAACTAGTTTGTTTTAGATTTGTTGCATTGTGAATGTAGATGCGGATTTTTGTGACGCGTAAAATAAATTTTGCAGCTTGCAGCGAATTGAAAGACCGAGGTTTTCCCCATTTGGTTGAGTTCCATTTTGTGTCGTATGTTATTGAAGGGAAAACTTCTTTAAGCGCACAATGCGCTCTTTCTGAACTGTTAAAGTTTGTAACTGAACCGTCACGCTCGGGTCGGTAACGCTGATTCGGCTATACCGGGATCCAGTCGTTCGGTATTAGAAAATCGTATAAGCTATCACTTACATTTATATCATGTATAGTGTAGTTACGAGTACAAGCACATGCTCCTTTTGTGAAAGTTTTCCTATCTTTTTCTACCTTTCATTCTGACAGTGGTGTCATTAAACTAAATTGTCAGGACTGACTGAGAATGGACACCAGTGACCGACATGTCATAATCATAATAATAAATAAATAAATAAATAATGCTGGACAATTCACACAGCATTATCTAGCCCCAAGGTAAGCAAAGCTTGTGTTATGGGTACTAGATAACTGATATACATAATAATATACGAGTACATAGATAGATATTTTTTATTATACATAGAAAACGACCAGAACACCCTGAACAAATATCTGCAGATCGTACAAATATTTGTCCCGAGGCGGGAATCGAACCCGCAACCTCCTGCGTCGCAGGCGGGCCTTCGCCCACCGCGCCACAGAGGTCGTCGATAATCACTTTATTGTATGAAAAATTGTTTTATAAAGGTCTTAGGTTTAAAATATGTTTCACATAATTCACCGGTTGATTCGGCACGCAAAATAGACACAAAGCAAGTTTGTTTTTATCCCCTGATTATTATTACTCGTAATTCAGCCAACTTCATCCCAATGAAGTTCTTTTATTACTGTTAATAATTAATACGTTATTAAGATATGGTTGTTAGTTATCTCACTGAGCCCAAAATTGCCAAAAACTAGTACGGAATCACATAAGCCAACGCGTTATTGCCTCCATGCTTCTAAACTCTTAGTTTGAATTAATAGTGCCTCAAAACTAATTACTTATCTCATATTACTACTCATATTGTATTTGTCTTGGAAGAGCGAGATTCCCTATCCAAGGTATTTCTTGTACTTAAAAGGGAATCACGAACACTGTTATTTTATAGTACATTAGGTTAGAGAAACAATAATTTTGTATTTGTATGCTTCATTTTCTGCTCGCATCGTCCCAATTCCCCATTCGTCACATTATTTCTGACTAGATTCAAACTGTATATCATCAGAATTGCACGGAAAATGTTTTACGGTCCCATTCGCTCGCGTCGTCGGGTAAAGTGAGTATATGAGAACAATAGAGCTTGTGGGACGGGAATCGGGCCGGCCGGCCGTGTGCGTGGTTAAGGGAATAATGTTGTAGTGGAAAAAATATACGATGGTTGTATGAGGAGAGATTTGTTGTTCTATGTGATAAATCTATTGTTTTGAATAAACTAAACACCGACTTTGAATCACGAAATTAGTTTTAAACTGTTTTAGGGTTCCGTACCTCAAAAGGAAAAATGGAACCCTTGTAGGATCTCTTTGTTGTCCGTCTGTTTGTCTGTCTGTCTGTCTGTCTATCAACCTTATTTTCACAGGAACGCGTGGAGGTATCGAGTTGAAATTTACATCAAATACTCAAATCCGTAATCTCTTGGAACCTCGATATAAATAAACCTTCTAAGTCAACGCAATAAAAACTTACAGCCGCTTATGTCCGAATATTTTGAAATTTCCAAACGAATCATGCGAACACAAAACCTATAGGGTAGGTACTTCCTGTAGATCTAGTATCCGAAAACCCTAAATTTGCGGTTTATTCCCCAAAAAAAATATTGGTTGTCTGTAAGGTCGGTTTACTGACGATAGTTGAACGTCACAACGCAGACGCATCGCTCACTCAAGTAGGAGAGAGACGGATGTCGAGCGCTCTCCTTGCACTTCAAGCCTTACATGGAACGCCTCAGAGCGAGGTAACGCTGCATGACGAGGTAACGCCGCATGACGTCATGTTTTTTCGTGCGTGCAGCCGGCTCTATCGAATTATAAGACGTTGTCACGTCAAAAAAAATATTCTTGCTGTTAACGGAATAAGGGATAAGTACCTAACTAAAACAATCTCTATTTCTGAACGCACGGAAATTAAGCAATTCATCCTGCTGGAAAGCTGGAGGTTCCTGAGACACAGTTTTTAACTAGTTCAGAGGCCTAAGGACTCATAACTGTCTGTAAAACTACTGTATTATGTATGTCAATAAAATAATTTTTACTTTACTTTTATCTTACAATGCTCATCCAGTTCCATAAATGTCTAAGTATAAACTGTTTCATAAATGTCTAAACTAGTTATAACGTTTTATTCTCTTATTCTTATTTTGTATGTGCTAAATAAATGTGTTTGTTTAACAGTTCCATATGAATGTTTTATCAGCTAGGTCTGGTCGATGCTCGTGCATTATAAATGTACTGGCGACGGCGAGTGTGGCTCTATTCATTGTACGCGACGTGGGTGAAGTTTACTTTGTGCTGGTCAAGTAGAATTAAATACACAGTGGTTTTAGAATTGACTGATTGCTTTGTTGTTGGTGAAGTAGAATGAAAAATAAATTGTGGTTGGATTAGACTTCGTGTTGTATGTTGGGAGAGAAAGTGAAAATTAAATCTAGAAGCCCCAACGTAGGGTTCACAATTAGATAGAAATAAAAAATACCACTTTTATTTCCATGTATTTAATTTAAAGAATTGGACTTTTCTTAGTTTATGTACATGTTGTCTACGGAAATAAATAATTTTCAATTTTATTTTGTTCGCTTATAAATTTATAATTACTTGGCAGTCAAACCATTAAAATCCCATGCGTTTTGTAAAATTGATTCGCTACTCAAGGCGGTTTACCACCAAAGTCGCTTATCAAAACCGCCCTTATAATTCATTTCAAAAGATCTTAATTTCTAAACCTGTCACATTAATTTCACCTTTAAAGTTTTCACACTACAACACCCACTTTATATCACTTAAAACTAGCGAGCCAGTGTGAATGCTTTATTTCGTTATTTCCATTTCAACACGTCTGCTCCATTTCCTTTGTGTCTGTGACTATACAATACAATGTTAATTGAAAATGCATTTAGAACAGGATATTGCAGTGCTGTTCAAATGGTCTTTGTCTATGTCGCTTGATTTAAGTAAACGAGAATAAATAATACTAATAAGGAAATTAAGGTAACGGGGACATAAGTTACGTGAATAAATAAACTCGCACTCCAATCCTTTATAATGGGTAGGAAATAAATATAAAGTTGGTCGTAAGATACAATGTGTCACCATATTCTGCTTTTTGAGCATACGAATGTCAATAGTAGTAAAACAATTAAAATTAAAATAATTATTTATATGTGAACAACCTACAATAAAAAAAAAAACAATTACTCGTATATCAATAGTCTAGTACCCATAACACAAGGTCTGCTTAGCTTGGGGCTAGATAATGCCGTGTGAATTGTCCAGCATTATTTATTTATTTAATAAAATAAATTAAATCACAAAATGCATACAAGAAATTATTTATTAAATAACATAATTACATATGTAGTCGGCTGCAAAAATATGTATACACTCCCAAGTTTTCAATTTGAATAAATAGTAAGTGTATAGGAATTGTGATAATTTATGTACCGCATTCTGACGAAGTACGATGACAACTTTGTACGAAAAACGTGTACACGTCCTTTTATTTAAAAAGTTCCGAGTAAAATAAAAGTTAAAACTTGGAAGTGTATACCTGTCTGTGCAGCTGACTGTACATATACAATAGGGGCCTAAAGTTTCAGATTTCTAAAAGTGAAGAATGGTTAAAAGAAGATCCAAATGTTAGATCGGCGCCCTCTGTGGTGCAGCGGGCGAACGACCGCCTACGCGCCTGCGACGCACTAGGTTGTGGGTTCGATTCCAAAACCAAAGTGATCAACGGCCACCTTGATCCAAGACCGGTGGTCGTACATGGCCACCTTCTCAAAACTGTTTCCGAGTACATTTACCTTGGGCAGATCAGAGATACAAGAATGGCATTACTCTTTTCTACTTATAATATTTAAGAATTGTGTACTTATGTGTCATCTGACGACTCACTTTAAACCGACTTTAAAACGAAACTTCTACTTTAGTAGGATTAGCCCAACAAAATTTTGAATACGTAATTTTATGTTACTCTGTAAGTCAATTAACCAAATTTTTAAGAGAAATAAATAATCTTCTACCAGAGATAGAACTAACTTTTAGCAATTATCCCTTTCCATCTGCTAATTCTCCCTGTTACCAGTTGTGGTCACTCTTCATTACAATCGACCAGTGCCAGTTTTTGCAAATAGATTGGATGGTGGTAAAATCCTTCAGCATATTTAGACTCATCTTAGTAATGAACGATATCTTCGTTAATCCTCTCCAAAAACACTTCAGCAGAACGTTTCCATCTCGTTCGTTAGCCGAAAGTAACTCGGAACGGCTCCACGATAATTCTATTTTCTTGTAAATAAATTCTCCCCAAGCCTGTTACAGAGGCGGACTTTTAGATTGAATTATTGATTGTTGGAAAGCTTTTCATACTGTGTTTCCACAACTTGCGGTCGCGTTTGCAACTTTGTTTTTTTACAAAATTGTTTGAAACAATAGGTTCGCTGCGATGCAGGTTCCGAGGGCTTTGCTGCTTTCTATTGAACGTTAAAAGGTCAGCGCCTGCTTTGCTTTTCTCTGTTCCGATTTCATTTTATTTCTTTTCGATTTCAACTGCCTTTATTGTGTTTGGAAATTCTGTTTTTAGCTATTTCAAGTTTTCTGTTAGTCTTTGATTATGGTCACTAATGAGGCGTTTTCCAAAAAAGACAATTTTCAAGAAAGAAGATTTCGACACCCGCGGCAGGATTTGGGGTGGTGCAAAGTCTAAGACGGCACCACACAGCTATTTTTCAGTAGAGATAAGATTGATATTTTTAACTTAGTATACATAGTAAACCCCAGAACACCCAATCTGCAGATAGTACAAACATTTGTCCCGAGGAGGGAATCAGTCCTTCGCCCGCAGCGCCACCGAGGTTATCTTATTAGAACTACACTTACACAGGATGTAAAAAGTTTTAATTAGACTACCTAGAGTGCACGCCTTTCATCTGCCGAGGGGAACCGAACGCGCTAACTAACGAAATTACCGCGAGTTTTCTAATTCTGCCTCTGGATGTAAAAATTACGAATTGCGAGCTCCAGCTTGCCGGGCGGAGCGGCGTTGGGGACGCGACTGGCTTTTTCAATTTAGCTCGTTAGTTTTACACTTCATGCTTATTTTTCTGTATGAAATGTGCCTGGTTATCTAGCTAGCTCTGTAAATCGTAAGGGCGCGTTCAAACTGTGTCGTAACGACAGAAAGTCGTGCAGCTTAAAGCATCGTGGCTTGTATATTTTAATGGAGGCGTTCACATATAGGACGACACGATTGACTGTCGTCGTCCACGCTATTTTTTGGTGTGACGATAGATTGTCGCGATCACACAATGACGACGAACAGTCGCTATAATGGCAACAGCTAGAGACGATAGTCGTCTAACGATAATATACGGTTACGACACCGCGGGAACGCGCCCTAATGTTCGTATTCCTCAGTACTGCACTTACGTTGTGACACATTTTTGGTCAGTGACTGACATATACTCGTATTAACCTTAATATCGAGCGACTTCTAAAAGGTAGGAAATAGTAGGTACCTACCTAACCTACACCTAAACTAAACCGATAATTAAGATAGTCTTCAAAACTGTCTCCGTCATTACAGTTCATAACGCCTCGTAACGCCGGTCAGTACCCACCTTTATACTATTAGCACACAACTGAGCAGAGCTATCTGAAGGTACAAGAAATATGTATATAAAATAACTTACAGTATGATGTACGTGTGTGTGTGTTCTGCAAATCTCATGCTCACTGAGGCAGGCGTTGGGATTAATGAAACATTTCATCGTTACGTGGATCATAAATCCTTTTTATAAATAACGGGAAGCTGGATTACAGCGCTCGTTTTTATAAATAACGGGATGCTGGCTCACAGATCTCTTTTACGAGGCTGATGGCAGATAACACTGCTGAGTTACTGTCGTGGATGGTGAAGGATTATAACTGGCGCACAGTTAAGCGGCGAACCTTACGGGTTTGCTTGTCGAACTAGGCCCAGATCCTAGTCGTCACGTGCCCAGATCTTAGTGCTCACGGGATCCCCGTGGGAAAAAACTCAAAGTACATAAAATTCATCATTTTCTCTTTAGTTCCTTAAATCTGAAAACACGATTGAGAAAAAAATTACGATAAAAAAATGTCGTGAAAGTTTTGCAGTTAATTTGTCGGTCTATTAAAATGACTTATGTTTTGATTCGTAGGTATATTACTAATTGATTGGTTTCTTGAACCAGTATCTGCATAAGTTTAGTAGTTTTCTTTTAAATAAACAATAAATCTATTTTTGCCCTTAATTGCCATTCCAATAACGTATGCTTTGTCCCGCTCCCATGAACGCAAACCCTATGCCTGTCCTTTTCACAGAATGGCGCGCATTGCCCTCTTAAGTTAAATGAATCCCTTATTAAATTACATACATGGGAGAACATAGTTTTACTCGACGGCCATCGTGTTTCAAAGTTATTACAGAAAAATTGAGGAATTTGAAAGAAAAAGTTAGATATTTGGTTGCTTTCAAATAGTTTTTATAGTGTAAACTAATACTTAAATTTTAAATTTTAAGAACATTAATTAATTATATTTCATACCTAATAATAATAATGACATATTTAATATTAGCACACCTGCTTTCGGGTCGCATACATTGTCATCACATAGCTTTAAGATCTTGGCATGTAATTATTGTAAACAGCAAATAAAAAAATGATTCTTATTCGTATTCCCACGCCTATTCTCAATGTCTCACGCATGAATATGCGCGACGTAGCTATTTCCAACGTCCAAATTAGCATTTATTGTTAAATGTTAATCTCGTGAATGTCAACTCTAAACACCCTACTACGAGTATATAGAAGAAGATTTTGAAATGAGACTGACCCCCATGACCGAAATTCGCCTAGGCACCATCATCTTACTTATACCTAGACATACATATCTGGTACCCATAACGCCAGCTCTGCTTAGCTGATTATGCTGTGTGAATTGTCCAGTATTAGTGTCTCTTATTGCCATGACCTCGGGCCATATTGTGACCCAGTTTTTTGTTGGAAGGCATGCGTGGGGTCGAAGCCAACAGCACAGAGACCCTTTAAGAGAGTTAATCTAGAAGAGAAGATAATTTCTAAGAATTCAAATAATACCCCAAAAGCGGCGCTAGAGTCAGAAGGAACTCCCAGAGCTTCCGACTCCTACGTCACTTGACCTCGTGGTGTAGTTGGTTAGCATAGCACATTCCCGTTCTGAATAAGGGAAGGATACGGGTTCAGGTCCCGTCGAATTCGTTTTTTTTTTGAGATATTATTGGATTTCTGAGCGGGTTATTATTATTATACCTAATCATCGCCTATAATAGAGTGACACCTCGTATGACACACGCTAGGAATATACGCTCTACGAATAGACCACAATTAAATCCATTATAACCTTTTATTCACCACAATTACACGGAATTCCAAGAACAGACACCGCCCACGTCTAATCCTGTCCACTCTGGTCCCGTGGTACCATCCATCTCCTTCGACCCACAATAATAGGTCCGGGGGGCTCGCGACAGAAAGGTTATTTAATTACTTTCAGTCAACTAAATAGGAAGGACGTTCTCGTAACTAATGAACGGAAAAGAAGGTTACGAAAAGCAACAATTATTCTGAACAATTCTGAATATCAGTCAATATTATGACAAACAATCCTGCTGTACCGATATCTGTTTAAAGAATTTATTCTCATTAAAAACTTAAACAGTTTATTTATGATGAGATTAATTAAGGCTACAGTTTATTTCTAGTTTCTTTATGGCTGACGCCCCAGCTTTATTATTACAATATTAACATTAATTAACGTTGAGATGACATGCAAATATAATAATCCTTAACTTTGCAATTAATCAATAATATCAACAATTTTGAGCTCAAACAATTTCATTTACATATATGTATACAGACATTAATACCAGCATACACATATTAGGTAAATTTACTAAAATATAATACCTACCTAATCATAAATTACATAATTTTATAAGAACATACAGTCCATTCATCTTTATAGGATTAGTTAAGATTAAGTATGGACAGTTTTTAAGCATTTAAAATATAAAATTCTCAACATTTTTAAATCAAGTTAAATTTTTTTTTCTTAAATAGAAATTTCCAAAATAATATAAATATATTTAAAAACAAGACAAAATTTAAAATTTTAAAAACCCGCCGACGCTTATTGGCTAAGAACATCGCTAAGAACACTCGGGATAAAATTATCTATGACACAAAAAAACTAAACGAAAATCGGTTCATCCGTTTGGGAGCTACACCACAGACAGATACACAGACAGACACGTCAATCTTATAACACCCCTCTCTTTTTGCGTCGAAGGTTAAAAATATATAGTTGTAAAAAAAGCAAAAATTAAGGCAACAAAAATGGCCAGTACTGACCAACACTACTTTTCATTGATGTTTATTTGGTAACAACGCTATTCATAAAACGCGTAAACATAAGATAACATTATAATGGTGCTGACAAAGTTTGCAGGTCAATTATGCGCTCCACTGTTTACACTGAAAGCGCAATGCTTTGCGAACTGCATACTGAACAAAGTTGCAGCTAGCATCAAAATTAAGTTGGTAATTTACGAAATAGATAATAATTAAAGATACAAAGAAAACATATTGCTTTCTTTTACAGCCAAAAATCTGTTTAAAAAAAGACAGTTCCAGGAGTAGGTATGGTAGGTGGTACACAGACAGTAGAGTAGTAGCAGAAAAAATACCAAAACTAGATACAGGTGCCGAAAAGCATCCAGCTATGTGTAAATAATTATAATAACCAAGCATATTTTTATCCATCTACTCGTAGTCTAATAATGGGCACCAATCCCCGGGCAGAAGTTAGGAAGGTCAAACCATCAGTCTAAACCGAGCTCCTATCTCTTGCGGTCCAGCAGTCGACTTGTAACTCAGTTTGCGTCCGCCGACGCCCGGAAACCTAATTACGAAGGGTTCGATGAAGACAGATGGTCGGACGGCCGGCGGCATTTCCGAACTAAGATGCCTTCCCTCTAGATATGTGGGAGAATGCGAATATGTGTACATATATGTTCTTAAAGATTTATTTATACACAGAACTTAGGGCTTGTCCCCATCACCACGTCACGACGTCGCCTGCACGGTACGGTAACGTCGCCTCGAAACGACGCGTCAGACGTCGTCGTCGGAAGCCGTACGCGGCGATGCGTTCGCTTTCAATTGAGATTTGTAGTAGAGGTGATAAAAATAGACAGAAAAGCTGCTGGTCAAGTCTATTTCATATTTAAATGTCGTAGGCTCTACATATGCATCTAAACGCCTAATGCCCTAAATGAATAGATGCCTAAAGTTACTCAGTTTTTAATGTCTAGGTTTAAAAAGCTAGGTTATCCCAAAAGTCCCCAAGTGCAAGATTCATTTAACCGCGCGCTGCTCTGAGAATCAAAGAGCCTTTTTTCAGAGACCTGACTTTTTACTCGTTTCGTGTCGTGGCTGAGGAAGCTTATGTTTCAAAGAAGACTAATATAAAACGTCAAAGGCTTTTCCTTTCTTTGATTTAGTCTTTACGAGTACAATTGAGACCCAGCAAAAAATAATTTCAAGGGAATAGAATTTCTGAGACACTAGAATTTTCCTTTGTATTTGATGTGGTTTATTCCATCTGGGACTGGGACGTAGGAATTGATTAAATTTTGTCGCAAGTCCTCAGGCGATTCAAAAATGTATGTTTTGTAAATTGATTTCGCAGACTGCAAATAGCATTAACGTGAAATGGCTCCTACCCGCGGCTTCCACTCGTTTATCCAGCGAAGCTGGGTAAACCTATACTATAGCTAAATCCAGCTTCTCATGCGTTTTCCAGGTCCAGAACTACATATGTGTAATTTGGCAATGCATATTTCAGCCCGATTGGTTCATAGTTTTGGCGTGAAGCGGTAACAAAACGTCCATACTTTCGGCGAGATATCAGTGGATGAAAGAGGCGTTAAAAACAGTTTTCAGACAGAGTAAGTACCTACTCTCTCCTCCGTAGACCGAGACACGTTCTCGGTGACCGCGTTGACCCAATCACTGCCACTATCCCGGAGGTGACGGCAACCGATTTGCTTCCGCACACCACACAACCGACCAAAAACCGACCCCGCTGGATGCGGGGTCGAAGAATTTCGCGCTTCAGCCCATAGGTGCACTTGTGCACCTAGGCGAAACTCCCTTCTCGTAGCATCTGGCAACAGCCTAAGCTGAGGCTCGCGCCTAAGTGGTGGCCCTGGTGCGTGTTGCCCCAACCTAACTTAACCGGCGTGGCGCCCTCTGCGCCCGCCAAAAGTCCGGTAACGCTGTCATGGCCATCTGCGGTCAACAGCATTACGAGTATAGTCCTTTCGAAAAAATAAGTAGGTACCTACTCGTACTTTGTTAGGTTTGATAGCTTTAAATCAGTAACGACCGAATTGAAATTTCGCTCGTGCGCTAAGTAACTAAAAAGATAGATTGTGTTGAGTGCTTTAAATGAATGGTATACTGTATCGATCCGTCTGGTCCATTTGCATCAGCATCCGGCACTCGACTAATTAGTTCCTTTAAGCGACGCAGTAGCTGTACTACTGATTGTATAGCGTGCTTCATTGCTCGTTTGCTGTTGAATAGCGGCATATTTGCATATTTTCAGGCTTCATTTACAATTTACTGAACGCACGCACGCGTTTAATAATAGGTCTGACACCGCAAAAACATATAACTTTCTATACAAGCGCACGCATTATCGACCTTTTTCAGTGACTGATTTTAAAATCGTAACTTGTTACATTTGGTTCGCGGTTTGTGAACGTGATTTTTTGTGTCCCATAGTAATTGTATGGTGGCGCACGCCGTGGTTCGCATTTAGTTTTTTATTCAGTCTCAACTGAGCGAGCGCAGAGCAGAAGAGAAGAGACATACGCAGTTCGCCAGAAATCCACGGTGAAATAAAATTAAGCAGAACACTAACCGCAGTGCGTGTTTGTACGCGGTTTGGCGTTTTAGCTATCCCTTAACTGGTCGCGTATGTCGCAATAATCGCAGTGCGTGCGTTTGACGAAAATGAAACAGAGATGAATTTATGATGCAATTCATTTCTTGACTTCCATCGCAACAGATAGATAGAGAGACGTTTAATGGTCAAAAGATTACATTGAAACAATGCAATCTTTTTACCAGTGGTTCGCAGTACTAGTACCTATCCATGTTAAAGTAATGAAGGAGGAAAGATTAACTTCTTCAAGAAGTCTACACGGCACAACTTTTCTACATATTATTTTATCATTTTTGTCATATCCCATCTACTTTTTCCCAAACTTCACAGTTACTTAGTCGGAGCTTTGGACGAAAACTGCCATTTAAAAATTTGAACATAAACCTACAGAATTATGTAAGCTCTAAATTTAGAATTTTCTAAATTCAACCCAGTAATAACTAAAAACTTTCACATAGCAATACCGTTTCGTAAATTAAATTTTCCTTGGAATAATCACAGTATTCCAAGAAACGTAATGAAAGGTAAACCTTTCGATCTGTTCGTTTGGTTTACATCAGTTTTCCAGCGCCGCCGTTAATTAATTCCTTTGAGAGCGGTGCAGCAGTTAATGGATGTAGCATACTCCCTCGTGTTATCATAGTGTGCTTTTACGTAGTACAGGGTTCGTGTTGGAAGCCTTTGTTATGTTAGGAATAGGGTTGTTATTAGCCTGGTCTAGATAGAAGTGGAGTACCAAGTAATGGTTTTGTTTTGATCAATCCAATTGTCCGGCAAATAGGGCAATTTACTTTGTTTAACTCAGTGCTTTATTTCCTTTACACCTCATAGGACTGTTAGACACGTCAAAAAATCAAATTACAAAGTAAAACTAGGAAATATAGTTAAAATTTAGTTGATGCCTGAAAATGAACTATAAGATTTCTGGATCATTTTATATTTTGATTCTCACACGGTTCGCAAGGTTTTTGAAGCGGCGATCATTTCCTACAAAATGTATGGGAAACATTTTTTGCGATTTCCGACTATTTTAGTACCTACTTCAACCTCAGTTGGTCCGATAGAAGTTTTTGATCAGTATTAGAAACAGGACCCGTCGAAAAAGTCCACCCTGTATAAGTTACGCATTTTCAAACTCGGCAAAATTTATTGCTGTGTGGTGCCGGCTTAGAATTTGCACCACCCCAATTCTTCCCGCGGGTGTCGTAAGAGGCGACTAAGGGATATCAACTGGGAGCGGGCAGCAGCGCCCTCTGCAGAACAATTCTACCACCGAACTGCATTCCCCAATCCGCATTCCCAGCGTAGGGATTATGGGCATTACCTCCATTAGATAAAAGCCAATAAGGCGCTTATCAGGGGGAGGCCTGCGTCCAGCAATGGACCAATATAGGCTGTTGAGGTGAGGTGAGAGTGAGAATTTGTTGAGATTGATAGGTACTACTTAACTTAATAAAGCTACTGTCTATCAATTACGAGGTCTATGTTTTATAAATTTTAAAAAACTAAAACTAATGGGAAAAAAACAACACCAGCAAAGTCTTACTATCAGTAAGTCTGTTGGGGAAAAAAATCCGAGTAGTTCAACTGGTAAGACCACTCGGTAAAACTACTGGGAATAGGCCATAAATAGTCATTGTATGCAAATGTACGTCCTTGAGACATCATGCGCACATCGGGACATCTATAATGGATTGTTATTGGGATTACCTAGTTAGCATACCTTCCCGAGACACATGCAACAGCGTCGCCTACTGCAGGGCATGTTCGTAATGAATACGATGTGGGCGTGGGTGCGATGTCACGCGACGGACAAGGGTTCAAACTTTATTCACCTTCAAAGTTCATCTATAACGGTGCTGAAGCTAAAAACCAGGACATTAAATTCGTTATCAATGTGAGTGGTTTAACTACGAACCCAGTTTCACGAGACGCGAAACTGCACTCACCCTGATGAAGTCCTTCGTTAAGGGATGAAACGTTGGTGTTCTTCCAACACAAACTTTGGTTTGTAGTTAACCCGCTTATATTCATAATGAATTAGTCAAACTACGACTTTTTTTTATGGTAAATCAGGACAACTAAAAAAGTAGATATGTTATCATATGACTAACAATAAAAACACAAACTTCTACAGCGAATGATTACACAAGTGCAGCGTAAAACGTTCATATTTAAGTTCTAAAACGGACGACACACGAATGAAATCACACTAATATTATAAATGCGAAAGTTTGGATGGATGTATAGATGGGTGGATGTTTGTTACCTCTTCACGCCGAAACTACTGAACGGATCGGGCTGAAATTTTGCATACAGATAATTCTAGGCCTGGAATAAAACATAGGCTACTTTTTATCCCATAAATCAGTTCCCATGGAATAGAAATTACCTTTGAACGATAAAACTTTTAAATCCATCATGGTTATTAACACTAAAGTCATTAACAACGGGATATCTTTGCCTTTGAACGTTTGCATAGAAACAACGCGTGCGAAGCCGCGGGCAGAAGCTAGTGATGAATAAAAAAAAGCTTTGAAAAGCTCTGAAAATCAAAAATTGTTTCGGACTTCTGTGATTGGCTCCGATAATACCAATATACCAGATATGTCATAAAAGATTTTGTACCAATATTTCTTTGATTTTGTAATAATCCCTTTGCTTACAAAAAATATCTATGATTCTAAAACCGAAGACAATACGACTCATATCATAATGAATACCATGTCTGCCCTTTGTACAAGTTGTTACAACCATGTCTCGTCTTTTGAACATCTGTTCAAAGTGTAACTTCCACTTGTGAAGTTATGTTACATCTGTACTTTGTATTGTACGTGGGTTCTCTCACTCGAAACATGATTCGACTGAACTCTGACAAAGCTGCTATCGGGCATGTTGCCATCAGTAAAGGTTTTGATATTAGTTAAGGTTGTCGCAGAACAGAGGCGCATCTAAGGGCCAACCCACACGTACCACAACCACACCACATCGTAGCGACAAAAAGTGGTTAAGCACTGGCTACATGTCAATAGTGTCGCAGCAGCTTTTTGCAGTTGCGCTGTGGTAACTACAAAATGTTATGTACTTCGTAGTTAGTATAGTTGCAGTTCGTTCGTAGTTCTCGGTGTCGCTGGTGGTTGCGTTGTGGTTGCGATGTCGTTGCGATGTCGTCGGTATCACACAAGCGGTCGATAACGACTGCAAAATGTGGTACGTGTGAATAGTCCTATTCATTTTTAATACAAAATATACGCCCGACCATGTGGTGTGGTTGTGGTCGTGGTGTGGTTGTGGTACGTGTACCCACACGGGCCCTTAAGGTTACGAGTTAAAGCCCATATTTGAATGTTAATTTTTGTGCTGTACGGTAGAGGCGTTGGATGAATGTGCGCAAAGCTTAACTGTTTCTATTTTTTTTGGTAACCATCCATAAACGCTGAGGCTTACAAGTTTACGTGGTACATCATAGCACACTAATTATAAATGCAAAAATTTGACGTTTAGATGTTTGTTACCTCTTCACGCCTAAACTACTGAACCAATCGGCTGAAATTTTGTATTCAGGTAGTTCTAGGCCCGGAAAAAAACGACTTTTTATACTACCATAAGTCCCATAATGTTCCAATGGGATGTAAATAACCTCAGAACGTTCCCATAGAAACAGCGCGTGTGAAGCCGCGGGCAGATAAATAAATAAAAAATAAAAAAGCCTTTATTTGACCGAGCTACATCTTAGTTACTAAATTAATTACTAACTAATTGCTAGGTTTACACACTTAAAATTCTGTTTCTGTTACTATTACTATATACGACTATATACGATTATACATACTACTTATTTCTAATTACTTTATTAATATGCATTAATAAGCTAGGTCCCCAGGCTGGGTAAAAGCCTCTTCCAAAGATGCCCATTTCTCTCTATCCAACTATTTGCCATCAGTTTGAGCCAGCGACTTTCTTTGAGTTCTAAATAAAAAGAAGTTTTTGAGATGGTAATCTTGCTAGAGTTACGGCAAATGTAAAGCAGTACAATATGCTTACATCCATGTCTTCCAACACGCCTCGTCGTGAGATAAAATTACTGTCGAAGTAACAAGAGCCTGACTTACTAGACTTGGCAATAATGAGAAAGCTTGTTTTTTGTCTTCCTCCGAGTTTGCCTTAATGAAATTTTACGTCCTTTTCCAAGTTTGCGTGACTGGAAGGTAATTAGTCGGGCGTCTCTGTTTGCACTTTAACAAGTTTCAAGGGAATTTTCTCAAAGAGCTAATGTTTGAGTCCAGCTCAAACATTAGCTAAGAATTTAAAAGTTACAAAATGTTTGAAGAACTTTCTAATTTAGTTTCTCTACTTTACTACATTGCGAAAATAGCTTACGCTCAAATACCTACTCAAACGTAACTTAGATTTAGATCCTTATGACACTGGCGATTTGCGAGCGATTTCAAAGCGATGCGATTGCGCAGCGAGCTCCCGGCGTCGTCGCGGCGTACTTCATTACTACTACTACGCTAATCGCGGCGAGCTTGCTGCGTGCTCGCTGCGTCGTCGCGGCGTACTCGGTGCGCAATCGCATCGATTGAAAATCGCCAGTGTGATAAGGGTAAGCACGTTTTTTGACAGATTACAATGAAAATCTGTCGAAAATTCGTCATGTTTGACGTGCTCCGCTCAAATTTTTGACAGATTATCAAAACTGACAAAAAAGCGGCCTGCGACGTGCTTAAATGTGAGTTGCGTTTGATCGCGGGCCGAATTAACGATAGCATGTATCGAGCGGCCTCGCTTCAGCTCAGTTCGGACAAATAAATTTTGGAAACGAGGCGGTGCTTAAATTACACCAGTTAATAAAAGCTGCTGGCAAAACGGCCGTTAAATATTAATTAAAATAGGTACGTTATAATTTCCACGATATTTTGACCTTCACGGACTAATTATAAAGCTTTTAAGGCCTGCGGTAAATTAATCTATTATTACATACGGGACTTTCAACTTTGACCTACTTTCGACTTTTCATCATAACTTTTATTTATCTTTTGCTAGAGAATATAATGTTGGTATAAATTTAGAATTTATTCGTGTAAAGTTAATGTGGTTTTATATAAATTTCTATTCGGAGCTCTTTTAATTATGCTTCGTGTTGAACCATTTATGTACATAAAATTATTTTGTTCCGTGTTGTTAATTACAGGTTATCGAAAATGAATGCCAAATAAAATATTGGTCATAATTTACCAATGCGATTGTGAATTGAACATTTCACATACTATTCTAAATAACATACGTACATCGAATATTTATGGATATATTTAAAAAATAAAAACACTTATAAAATCCTAGACAGTTCACGCAGCAGCCTGTGTCACCGGATGACTGATAATATTACTTATATGAGTATATACTTCTTTAATATTTTAAGTTATGCGCTCAATAAGTCGTTTCATCAAACAAAAGTCTCTCTTATCCTTAATGCTGATTCAAAAAGTCAAGTCAAAAAGTTAAGTCCGATCTCAATCCTCCAAACCATCACTCAACTTCTCTCCCCTAGTCTCCGGCAAGTAGTAGCAAGCCGCCGCTGCCACTAGAGGCGCTACGGCAAACACCGCCGGAGGCCCTGCTGCTCCGAGACCTGCCACGAACGGCGCGACCATAGACCCGACCCGGGAGGACATGGAGGAGGCTCCAAGAGCCATGTTGCGGACCGCGGTGGGAAACAGCTCTATGGTAAACATATACCTGGAAGATTTAAATATGGATTATGTGAGGATACAATAAATAAGGACAGTGACATAAACAAACGACCACAAATTCACGGTAATGAAGAGTGAGTACTTATACTGTTTATCAGAGTTTGCAAGTAAGAGCCTGATTCTAACAAAAAAACCTGTCTATTGCAAGATTCGCAAGACAAAAGAATTTAAGGTACATAAACTACGTACTGTTAATGACAAAACGTAGTAAAATCCCTTACATGGCACTAAAGGCTCCAGAAGCGGTGCTGACGCCGACGGAACCGGCGATAAGCTTCACGTAGAACCACTTATCGGGCACGGCGAGCACGCCGTTGCTGATGCCGCAGATAATGCAGAAGATGATCAGAGTGACTCGTCGACCGAAGCGACGGCAACACACGTGGCAGATGAAGATTCCTGGTATCTGAAATGGATTAAAATTGAAAAATGAATCTCCTTCACCAACAGTACCGATAAAATCAGATACAAAAAGTTTAAGTAACATAAACAGACACTGAAAAAAAAAACAAACGCAGTAAAATAATAAGAGAAGTCCCTTTTACAATAATCAGCAAAATGGATTTGCTTGACTCAGCGTTGACGCCTGACCTTTTGATTTATATAGTTGGTAACTTTAGGGCGCAAAAAGTTACTAACAATGGGTCTTGTTATAGTTGTAACTTTGTGAGCTCACAAGATAAGCATGTTGAAGTAGCATGCGTGTTTTATACGTCTCATTTATCTACAGTTGTCATGTCAATTACCAGGATTACCGCAATCTTACACATATTGTTGTATTACCTCTATCTTCAACTGTTTGATCGTTCTTATCGCTACTTCTGTCAACATATTATGACGATTTATGCCTCTATTAAACTTATATACGGTGGCTATGAAGGTTCTTATCAGTTTATGACCTTATGTAGTAGACCTTTGTTGATCTTGAGCTTCCCGTAAAGAATGAGTCTTGTCTTGAACTGCCTACTTTAGTTCTCTTATTATTAAAGAAGAATAGAATAAAAAAATATTTAGCACACACACCAAAAAAATAGAGATCACTTATTTGATTTTTAAGATAATTCGACAACGGAATACAGGTAGGCAGACTTAGGCCGTTTTCTGATTACTCGGTAAGGTTTCGGTACGATGTCTTATCCACGAATTATTTCTACTCTACACTCTATTTTTATAAGGTTATGGGCATATCATCTTGGGCCACATGTTCACTTTTGAAGTGTGATGGTAATTAAACGTTTTACCTTTCCGAATAAAAAAAATAGTATAAGTATACTTCTTACTTTAAAAAGATTTTGTAAACCATTGTTGCAAATAGCAAATACACTTCAAACCAACAAAATCATGGAGAGCTTTATAGCCGACTTACTTGTAATCCTCCTGCCAAGGCAACAGTGGCGTAGACATTCGAGCTCGTCTGCCCGATGTACTGGTTGCTGCCGTAATACGAGAGCCCGAGGATGAACCAGGACGCGCAGGAGCAGAGATTCCGCAACCTGACGCTGCGCCGTCTGATCAGGTCGAGATAAGAGGCCCGGGCTTTGGGTGCGTTGGAGCTGGTTTCGTCGGATATCCGCTTTGCGACGTCTGCCATGTCGGTGGTGGGAAGCTTGTTCCTGCAATGTTAGGTGTATTTTAATTATTTGTAGTATTATATTTTTGTTGTGAAGTGAATACGAGAATGTTTAGTAGTGAATAGCTGCTGTCAATCAGGCTTGTTTCACATTTTTTTATAGTCAGTAGACCTTCGTTGAGCACAATCTCACCGGATGGAAAGTGTCGGTGTGGCCGACCGCGTGTCACGAAGGTCTAGAAGACACCTATTTACTCTTGTCTTGAAGAGACCTAGGTTCTGATTGGCCGGAATAACAGAAGCAGTTATTTAAGAAGCCTTTTCTTTCCGCATTCGACAATAGCCTTCGATTTTGGTCGTTCCTGCTTTCTGTTGGTCGTGTTTTGACAGTTTATTCGAAATATTTTATTTCCCTGACTATAGTCAGGGAAATAAAAAAAATCGCTATAGTGATTTTTTTGGACACATTTCATGACTATGAATTTATTTATGTGAAAAAAATGTTGCTATTTGTGAGGAGAAATGAGTTACTGAATGAGGATGATTTTTTTTACCTTTTAGCTGCTTGTGTCATAATCCGACACGCCTTATCCATCTGCCCTGTCGATATCAGCCACTTGGGTGACTCGGGCACCAAGAAAAAGTACATTAGGAATAGGACATTGGGTACCGCTAAACCCATGCTGAACTTATTCCAGGATCTCAAGTAGTACGCGAACACTGGCATCACCATCTGCCCCACAGTCAACGGGATCTGGATCATACCACACACCAGGTCTCTCTTCTTGGGTCCTGTTATTTCTAGGATCAGTGTGTACGGCGCGATCAATATGCCTGCTGTGGCAGTTCCGAGAAAGAACCTGATGGCCGTGAAGGTCCAGAAATTCGGAGAGAATGGTGCAGCTAAGCTGGATATTAGCTGGACCATGCATGCGGATAGTAATGCTGCCCGTCTGCCATATCTGTGAGCAAATTCATTCATAATAGAGGATACTGTGTGTATTTTAATCTATGTTATGATTTAATTTACTTTGTATTTTGTTTCTGTGATTATTTTATATACTTTTAAAAATGGAGAAATCGCTCTCAGCGATAAGGCCGCCTTTTGTACTTTGAATTTGTCATTTAGATATAAGACTTTTATTAACTTTATTTACTTGTAAGTACAAATAAAGTGTTCATTCATTCATTCATTCATTCATTTTTAAACTGTTAATATTCCGACACAAATGTATTTGTTTGCGAATAAATAAATGAAATGAAATGAAATACTTTAATAGACTTGGTATTATCAGACAATAAAGCTAGAGAGGCCAGATTAGCACAGGGCCGAGACGAATGGAATAAACATAGAGACTTCTATGCCCAGTAATGGGTTGACCCTTGACCTAGTTTTCATCATCAGCAAGGGATGATGATGAAGAAAACTAGAAAATGAATACGAAATTCTTAAATTCCCTTACCTGTCTGCGAAATATCCAAACACAATACTCCCTATCAAAATCCCGAACATACACACTGTCTGGTTGAAGTTAGCTAGCCATTTTCTCTGACATATTAAATCCCACTGCGATATAATCGTATTGTCAAACTCTGAGCTGTACTCGTACACAACACAGTCACTGTAACACGTAGAGCTAAGTATAACTTTTGTCACATTTAACCTTTCCGTGCAGCGAAAATCGGTTTTCGGCGCCAGAAATATGATCGCCAACACTGTCCAAATTGCAGATATTTTCGTCGGAAGTATGAGGATGGTGTATAAAATCCAGTGCCATTTTCCAAATGCTCCTATTGCATCCGTCAACAATTCGGTATTTTTATCATTTTGCTTCATTTTGGACGCGAGCAACTCATAATGTCTCAGAACGCTTCTGATATACCTAGTTTATCTTGACAGAACTTATCGAAGCCTTATCTCGACAATCCTTGCGGTTAATGATGATTTTGGTGGTAGATCTACAAGAATAACTACATTTTAATCGTTTTGTTAGGTGTTTTGACCCTGTTTATACTAATATTAAGTGTTATTCATTAAGTGGATTTGTTTTCTAAATAACTCAAACCACAGATATATCTGTGACTCAAACAGTAAAATACTGACAATCTATAAAATTTTATAGATCTTAACATTTACGAGTTGATAAAAACAGTCAACGAACATCTATGGAGATGCAGTCAACGGCTTCGGTCAATCGTTAAATCTCCTTCAATGTCATTCAAATAAAATCAAACACTACACTAATCGGATAACGCCTGATAACCCATTTAAGTATATGGACGTGAAAGGGTTTGGTTGGTCAGACATACCGCCTCAACAAACTAAATAACCCAATTGGGTATCACAACTCGGTGTGGAAGGCGTTGTGGGAGTAATTAATACAGAGGAAATGGTAAAAGTTAGATTAGAAAGGTTTCGTTCGTGGGCTGAGTATCAATTTGTCTGAAATTATCCCCTGTGGCGATTCGTTGTCAGTGCTATGTTTACTTTGTTTTTTATTGCTTGCCGAAAGTATGTGAAATGTGAATTTTTGTTACCTAGGATCTCCAAAACTGCTGAACAGATCATTGGCGTACACATAGAACATAGCTTAACTTAGATAATAGGCTATTTATTATACCGAAATATGCGTGTGAAACCGCGGGTAGAACCTAGTCTCGTGTTTTTATTTTTGCAATTTTCTTAGCCTTGGGCTAGATGATGTTGTATGAATTGTCCAGCGTAATTGATGATTCATTTATTTATGTTATTATTTTGTTCGACATTCATTATCATCATATCAGCCCACTCACGTCCACTGCTGGACATAGGCCTCCCCATACGACGCCACCCCACATAGGTAGCGGTCCTATGAGCCGCCTCCATACTTGGACTCCCTGCCACCGCTACAATGTCGTCGGTCCATCGAGTGGATGGTCTCCCAACACTCTGTTAGGTTTAGCATTACTCATTTATTATTTAGTAAATTGTTGCTTCAGGAATTCACGACTAAAATTCGATAGTTCATTGAGGAGCCCCACAAGGGGAAAAGAGGCATTTTGCCTAGCAGTGGAAGATCCAGGCTGATAATAAGAATAAGTTTCATTAAACTTTATAGCGTTTAAGATAATTTTGTATACTTCCATTTCACTATTTAGTTTTTGAAATATTTACATTGTTTTGACTTAACATTATGATGACAGAAAATAAGATTTGATACGCGTAGGAAAAGGTCTTTTCTATTGAATTTTTTCTCTATGTTTAATACCCTCCATGGTGAATACCCTCATGAAGAGACGGTCCTGATTTAAATACACGTGAAGTTAATGTAAAAGCTTGGATAGTAGCCCCTTAGCTTAATTGATTCGAGTCACTATAGTTATTTCAAGCTCAACCTAATTGCGCTGGTGAAAGCAAATCTAACGAAGACTCGACAGAATGAATCCGTAGAGATCACCACCGTGTTGAACCAGAGAGTACTTTGCTTTCATTCTAACGCGATAATCTGTTCAATTCTACGAAAGTCGCCTTCGACTTTGCCATGGTTTTCACTTTCTTCGATATTTCGACAGTCGTCAATTATATTGTCCACAGAGAAATTGTTGCTGAAATAAAGTTTTTTCTTTGTCTTTTGCTCAGCTTGGTCGTAATTATTAAGTTCATAGTTATACTCATACTCATACTCATACTCATTTATTCGCCGTAGGAGCACAAGGCACACTTGGAGATGTCGTGTATATCTTCAATTTATGTTTTCCTAAATTATTCTTATTCATGAAAAGTATTTTCATTATGTCGGTCGACAGATATTGCGTACCTGAATAGTCACACTAATATTATAAATGCGAAAGTTTGTATGGATGGATGGATGGATAGATGGATGGATGTTTGTTACCTCTTCACGCCAAAACTACTGAACGGATTAGGCTGAAATTTTGCATACAGATAAGTCTAACTCTGGAATCAAACAAGACTTTTTATCCCATAATCAGTTCCCATGAGATAGAAATAACCTCAAAACGTTTTCATAGAAACAACGCGTGCGAAGCCGCGGGCAGAAGCTAGTTTTCAATGGATTATAATGATTTGTTAGTTTTTGTTTCTAAGCGGTCGGCTTTGCTAAAATGATATTTGGGATTTTCCTTTTAGCTCCCGATATCGATTTAAATAACGAAATAGAAATGTGTATGTGATATGCTTAGATCATCGGTTATACGTTCTGGCCGTACTCCAGTTACCCCTATGATCTACGATTCGGGTTATTGGTCATTCAGTGACACTGCGTGAGCTGCAGGTTCTGCCCATCATCACACTTTCGTGAAGACTTAATTCCTAGATTTTCTAGTAAATCACCTCTGATATAAAATGAAAAAAAAAAAAACACGTTTGTCCGGAACCCAATAAATTAGTTTTTACTAATTAAAGGGGGTACCTACTATCAATAACAAGTTTAAGAATTAAGACCTGGCGTCTTCACAAACGTGTTTGTGATGATGGACAGAACCTGCAGTTCACGCAGCATCAGAAATTTACCATTAACCCTGTATATCTCACTGTAAACTTGTAGCAAACATTCTAGACTTGACATGTAATTGATCGTTAAGTTGTAATCAGAGCCCTGAGTTAGGTGAACCGATAATATCCTCTCGACGATGAGACGTTTTATTTTTGTATGGGATGTGTATGGAAGTTTTACTCTTATGTCGCTTGCATTAGATTAGCGTGTAACGGGCGCTGTCCAATATAATTTTCGGTGCGTTGTCTTTATTA
Organism: Eupithecia subfuscata; assembly: GCA_963564075.1. Taxonomy (NCBI): domain Eukaryota; kingdom Metazoa; phylum Arthropoda; class Insecta; order Lepidoptera; family Geometridae; genus Eupithecia; species Eupithecia subfuscata. The sequence goes on along the minus strand of OY751116.1, from coordinate 809,708 downwards.
ATGATGCATCTGATATTCAAGGAAACTTTTTCTTTCTTCCACAGAGCATCCTGGGCGAGTTCAACCGTGAGCAGGACGCCTTCATCAAGGGGCAGGCTGGCGGCGCCGGCAGCGCGGTGGCGCCCTGGGTCGGAGCGCCCAACGAGGCGGGCCTGAAGGAAGAGTGCTTGTCGCTCTCCACTGTAAGTTTATTTCAAGAAGGGATGGGAGAACTTGATCTCTGCTATGCAGACAAACTCAAATGTTGGACTTTGCACATAACAGTTGGCGAATATCCGACGACGATCAAAAACGATCTAGTAGACAGCAATTTTTCCGACGAGTTTTCGTTAATTGAAACAAGTAATCTAGGTCTGGCTTTGGGCGTTAAGCCATCGCAATCTACAAAACCGCCAGGTAAAACTTCTTACAAGTGTTTTCAGGAATAAAATCGTAAAATTTTCTGATTAATGCATTTTGTATTAAAAATTTTAAAAAATTACAATGTCTAGCAATTTTTCCAAGATCAACTTATAATAGATCACCTCTGTACATTCCAGGACCGAAGAAACTTCGTGCGCGCCCCACCCGCCGGCGTGGAGTTTGACTTCGACTACGACAAGATGTACAGCGTGGCGCTTGCGATCATGGAGGAGGACCCTAACCTCGAAAAGATGCGATTCGATCTCGTGCCAAAAATGTAAGTCTGCTGAAAGCCATACTTTGGCTGTAATTTTATATGTCGGAATGGATGAAAGACGGCTATACCTAAACAGAGGATCCTACTGCAGACTTAACTTGAAAATATTTATGCAGCATCAATCATCGCCTGACACAAAGCAAAACTAAAGGGTCCCTTTCATTTAACTTGTCGCAATCGAACTTTCATCGGACATAATTTCTAGGTACTCTTTTGTATTAGGTAGGTTCTTCCTGTAAAGATAGAGCTACGTGTTAGCCGAATAATCACAAATATAAAATCTATGCACGCTTCAAGATCTAAACATGTCGTCATTTCCTTGAAACATGAAACCTTCTCCTTTCAGCATAACCGAGGAGCAGTTCTGGCGAAACTACTTCTACCGCATGTCTCTGATCGTGCAGGCCAACGAGGCGGACCACGCGCCCCAGCGCCAGGAGAGCGCTGACGACTCGCAAGGTACCGTGTCTGCCCGCTAGCAGTATAACCGAAGTGCTTATAGAATGGGATTGAAAATGACGTCATCTCTCATGCTGTGCCGCTCAGATCGAACTGAGCAGGACAGCAGAAAGATGACGTCATCACATTTTATAAGTACGCAAGTTATAAAGAGAAATTACTCGCTCCGGTTTTATGAGACGGTTTCTCGATCGCTGGTCATCTTTCAAATTACCTAGACAGTGATCGAATCTCTTGTACAGTGCTTTATCATACCAACCCATACACGTCCAGTGCTGGACATCAAATAGCGATCTTGAGTCGCTTTCATCCATCATCGACTCCTTGCGACCTTGCTTCAATTTCGTTGGTCCATCGAGTGGATGGTTTTGCCAAGTGCCTATTGGGTTGATTTTGAAGAAAGATTAATTGACAAATCATGTCAGAATCTTTGTCCTGACCTTTTGGGTTTCCAGGAACGCAAGGTTGTCAAATCATTTATCTACCAATAGCGTTCGAGAAACTGGCTGTAAGATAGCGGTGTGTCTGATGAGTTGACAAAACTGAGTTATTATTTGAAAGGTAAAAATCTTGATACCAATAACAATTTCTCGTCATACTGATTAACCAAAGAAGATTTGGAAGCGATCATTCCTCTAATCTCGGTACCAATCTGGATGAATACCAATTAAAATTTGTATCTCATCATTCTGTCAATCCTAAAGATGCTTGGAAGTTAGCGCTTTGAGTGATACCTATCTTGCCTTCAGATTGTATAACACTAGTTCGGTGTTGTAATGGCATTCAGCAACCCCCATTAACTCAGTTTTGACAGCTTGTATTGGATTCAACAAGGTGATCAATCATTCATCCGACATGAATATCATTGCCAGGTCGTCTTAAGTTAAAAAGTTCTTGCACTATTTCTTTGTCAGAAGTCCCTTTTGTTCTTAATTTATTTTAGTTTATGATTTGCGTATTTACGATTGTTTTTATTTTCTGTTCATATTTTTATGTAGATGAATCTGCAAGTGATGTAAAAGTAAAAGAGAAATCATCACAAGAATCAATAGATGACGCCAAGGAACGAATCAAATCATTGAGAGTTGATAAAGAAAATGATGATGGTAAGACTTGAGTACTTAAATAACAGACAGATCTTCAATTTAATTTTGTTTTATAATTAATGCTACTCATTATAAACCTACTTATTTTATGTTTTCATCTTGCTCACACGTAGCAAAACTACTTTTTTTCTATGTAAAATACACACACATAAAATATATGTTATTACTTCAAAATTGATACGTGACTAAAATATTTGTTGTTAGGAAAATTGGCAAACAAATAATAAACAAACCAACTTTGAGGAATATTATGCATGTCCTTAAATTTACTAACACTGCACTATCATTTACTGTCTCGCTTACTACAAAAATTTCACATCATTTAAATCAATGTTGTACATAGATGTTTTCCACAATGAAGTTATTGCTAAACGCCTTTTTTCCTTCCCCGGAATGCAGCTTAAGCAAGACACGGACATCCGGGGGCATCCGCTATCACATAACACCAGCAAAATACGGTTCTATATATTTACTAACTTCATGTATTCAGGCACATATAACCATAAACTTAAGTTGCTATATGTTGTTAAATATACATTCAAAACCTGTTACATCTCTTAAAATCTATATTGTCGTAGTAGAAAGTATACATGTGTCTATATATTCTAATTGAAAATGTTTAGTGGCTTGTTATGACGCTGTAAGATTTCTACCAGTTCAAAATAAATCTCAGTCTTTATAATGTCAATACAATTATGGATAGAAGTATAGTTACGCACATATAGCGTTAGATGCATGTTATTGGAACTTCACACAATTGGTAATGTAATCGTATGTCGATAAGTCTTATGAGAGACTTGTGTTCTTGGTATCTTCTATCTGTACTATGAAAATGCCCCTAAATAGAATGATTTCTTTCTTCAAGCGTCTTGTCTATACTATGTGTCATTCTTTCTAGCTCAACAAAGCATTGAAAAGTTTATGACATTGTTGTAAGTTACTTCACTGTTGATCCCTCACTCACCCCTATTATATTTTAGCGTTGATCATGTATAGAATTTATCGCTGTTTGCTCTATTGTTTATTTATAACTTTAAAAGTTTATCTATATCACTGTGTCATATCTTCATCCTTGTTGTTATCTCGTGTGTCGTATATATAAATTAAATAAATGTTATATGACAATATAGCTTCTTCTATCCCGTTCGTTGTTGTGAACCATAATATAAATTGTATATATCGATGTTTGAATGATATATTATGTTGTACCACTTTATAGCGAGATGGTCTGTATTTCAATAGTCCAAAAACGAATAATGTTTCAACTCTTCATTCAAATATACATCCTATTTAGCTATTGACGTAGAGACCAACGTAAAACTGTATACATCTTAGCAAATTTCTTGATGGAACCTATTTTCATGTCTACTGAATGTTATATATGTCTAAGTATTTAATAAGGTTATATTATAGCTGTAACACCACCCAGTTCATTATCGTTCGGCTCAGTAGTTTTAATTGTAAGTATGTCTTGTTCTGGTTTTGACATTGCTACTTTGATAATTCGTTTCGCTTTCGAATGTGCTTGTGTCTGCATTATATCCATTATCACTTAATATTTCTCAAAGTTGGTCATTTAACATTCCATTGACACCGTCGTATGTTTCGCAGAGTGTAGCAATGTTGAAACTTGTTTTTATATAACTTAATGTGTTGTCAGATTTAACCACCTAAATAGAGTTTCATTCAAAGTGAAATAGATTTTCATCCAAATTGAAGTTTTCTAGTGAGATTACCAAGCATTGAATCTTTCATATAGCTGGGTGTTTTCGGTCTCGTTGCAGTTTTAACAAGTACTTTCTAGCCGTGACATATCACTGCGGTGACAGTCAATTATATCCATGCATGGGCAACATTTGGACTTACTGCCGAATTTCTTACACTTTCGAGCATTTAACTGACAACACTGTTACTAATACACTGTCCCAAGCTTATGACTTTTAAAGTAAAAACTCTTCTTGATCTTTAAAATTTTACTGGCATGGATATATGTAGATATAATTTCAAGTTCGACGTTGATTGTAAGATCTTTCGCATGTCGAGAATATTTTAAGGTAAAAGCTTGGGATAAGTTTCAGTGACCCAATCTCTTCCCGTTTTTTTATAATTATTTACAATTAGATTTAGGTCAATATTTATCAGTGGATAATGAATAATCAAGTTATTGAAGTTGTGTAGAGTTCTAGATTGTAAACTCATGTATTTATAGTATTCGGATGTTTAACGGGACTCGGGAGTGATAGTTCTGGCCTAATGCTGTCGCCATTAAACGTGGGAGTCACCATCTGAGGAACGTTACGAAAGGATTATAATGTTATTTACTCGGTGTCCATTATTAACCAGCGTTTGTTCTAGATATTCCCTCTTACTAGTATCTTCTTCATATCTAAGGTTGCCGAGCGCAGCAATGCATCGTAGAAAGCACTCCTTGTGTCTTGCGAAGTGTTGCTCCGCAGTAGGCTGTGGTTATGCCGCTGAACTTCAGGTGTGCTATCTGCTTTTAGTATATTCGCTGCAATAGATTGTAAGATCTTTTCGAAGTAAGAGGGATCACAATAATTTGGAAACTGTACGACCGGCATTTTATGTTCTAGAATCACAATAGATTTTTCGGTAGCGGCATATTTAATTTAATTAACACAATATTTAGAACGACGTATAGTTATAAAATGATAAATTGTCATTTATAGTTAGTTATTATGAATTGAAATAATTATATTATTCTAAAATAATATCAGTGTTGTTATTTAAATGTCCTCTAGTTTAGTTTTAAAAGCTTAAATTATTACATTGATGAGGGACTAGATGTTTCAGATTTAATGATTTAGGTAATGTTAGGTAATTATCAACAAAAGATTGAAATGAATTGATATGTAGATTTTGTATAATTAAAACGAAGAAGAAAAAAATTGAATAATAATTCAGAAGAACAATTCAGACGCGTAGCATGAAGCAAAATGAAAGCATAAAATAATGGTGGTTGGTTATGTTAATGTTCATAAAAGTTATACAGTTTTAATAGTTACAAAAAACTTAAATCGACGTACGAAATTTTAATACGCTATAAATTTCAGAGCAATGGGAAAAAGAACTGGACGCAGAACTGAAAGAGTACGAGGTGGTCGCAGACAAGACTGCTGATGATAAACACTGGGAGAAGGAGTGCGAAGATCTGCTCGGGGATGATTTAGACCTCAAGTAAGCTGGTGACCTCAAGAAAACTGATGATGATGTAAACCTCAAAAAAGCTGAAGACGAGGTAGATCTTAAGAAAGGTGAAACTTTGGATACAACAATGAGTATGGTAATTGGTGAGTAGGAGTTTTTCGTAGTTTTGTCTCAGTAGTTAAAATTAGTAAACAAAAACGTCAGACAAAAGGTTTTTCAGCTTTACACCTTACCGTATGTTATAGTATCTAGTAAAGCAGAGTCTGGTAATATTGTAGGGCAGAAACTCACAGGTGTCACATAACAAAGAGTATCTACTTATTGTATAAAGTAAGTTTAAGAATGCAAGTCTTCGCCTTCTAGCCCCAGGCTCTACTTAGCTTGGGGCTAGATAAAATGCTATGTGAATTGTCCAGCATTCAATATTTTTCTATTTATATCAGTTATCTAGTCTACCCATAACACAAGCTCTGCTGAGTTTGAGGCTGGTTGGAATGTCCAGTGTTACAAATTTTTTATCTACCTCTAGAGACAGCACATAAGGAAGAGATAATATTGTCAACCCCCGGATCAATTTTTATGTTTTATCTGAATGTAATTTTTCGATTTTTCGTCATTAAATACTGAGACAATACCTAAAATGTATGATTGAAAAAAGTGTCAATGAATGTTCTTTGTCTATAGTCTTCCCTTTCTATATTTGGGCTCAAATTTGAGAATCATTGATGTCAAAGGTTCAAGTGTTGTCGTTTAGATGAATGTATGTTTATATTGCTAGTTACAATTACTCAATTACATATGATGTAAAGTAAAATGCATTCATATAAAATTACTTAAATCTTAATGTGTAAGGCCTAAAGTTCTGAGCTAAATAAAATGTTAGTACAAAGATTAGACCCGCGGCAGTAATACCAAAAAAAAATATTAAAACAATAGAATCCCATTAGTTCAGATATTTACTACCAATAGTGACAGTTCAGATATCGCCAAAACTAAATTTCACTAATTTGACAGTTGAAAAAAATTCGCTCTCACCTTCACGGTGGTGGGTTCAGACCAAGCGAGCGAGAGCCTGCGAGTGCAAATGAGTGAGATTCGACGATCGGTACGTTCGTTCCATTTTTCTTTGATGTAGCGACAGCCGCCGGGCTTTCGCAATGACGTCCACACTGGTTCTTTCGCGTTCGTTCGTTAGCCTTCGCTTGCTCTCGTTCGCTTGGTCTGTACATGGCATAACGTTCGAAATAAAAAGGATACCACAATTTTCAGTGCTGGCAAATTAGTTTAGTTTCTTGTGACCTCTGAATCCTCCAAAAACTATAAAGTGCTATATATAAAGTGCCATTGCTAAAATTATTTTTTCTAATTCGAACAAATTAGAAAAAGTAATTTTAAATTGTGCAAAACCGGCAAGACCTAAAATGGCTTAGCTTGTTTTTTCCTATCTAAATTCTAGCTCTAATCTATTTTTTTTTTTGCACTATCGGTATCGACAAGCTTTTAAATCTATAGTAATAAAAACTTCTTATTCCTACTTAATTATATTATAAGGAATTTCCAAGTTTTTGTGAGTATTAATAAAATAAACTTATGCGAATTAAAAAGCATTCTATGAAATTTTGTACATATGTGTTACCAGAAGACATTTATTTAGCACATAGAACATTACATTAACAGAATAAAACAATAACAACTAGTATATACAAGTAAGTATATCTATTTCTTAAACCTAACCTTATGTGTTACCTATTTATTATGTTTTGTTTTAAGTATATTAAAATTATGTGTCCACTTTAATGTAAATATTTCACTTGAACTTGCTGTAATTATATAGTTGTTTGAATATACATAATATACATAGGTTCTTAGATTGTATATTGTTGTTTGAAACATTCCTATTGCATAAATAAATAAATTCGTGTTAACAAATGTATTTTATTTATTGACCTGCGTAAAAATTATGTTACAAATGTAACATATTTGTATTAATTAAGGGCTGTGGATTTTGTTTAACCAATAAATAAATAAATGAAAAAGAATTCAAACATATCTATCCTTATTCTGTCAAAACTAGTATCTGAGTACAAAGTCACTCTCCGCGTCTGTCTGTCTGTTTATCTAGGTAGGTACTTACTAATTCCTAAACCACGCAGCGGATTTTCATACGAGTTTTTCCAACGGACGCGTGCTGATTCGTGTGGAAGGTATTTTTTTCATAATGGTTTTGTAATAATTGGCTGAACTATCACTATGATTGTGTAACATGTCGGAGAAATCATGCTGGGAGCTCTGAATAAAGCTCTGGCGTGCGCCGCTAAAACCAATTGGCAGGGTTATGGAAAAACAATGTAGGTATCACGGAACTGCTCTGTTAGACGTGCGAAGCCAAGATCGGTTGCTAGTTACTAATTCTACTGTCCCAATGATGGGCAAAGGTGCCCTTCTTCCACCGTCATCTTCGTAATTAAGCCCCAGGGCGAGTCTATTTTGACGTTAGTGTCGAGACGTGATCGTGACGTCTCTTTTTTGTATGGGATTTGCGTAGTTCTCTGTTCGCAGGATAGAAGCGCTGTGCCAAATTGTATGGAAAAAGATGACCTCACGATCACGTCGTTAGGTACCCCTCTGTTCTACTCATCAAATCCATTGATGGTTCTACACTTGCGTCCATTGCCAGTATGAGCCTGTGTATGAGGCAACAAGACACAGATGGAATAAATATTTATACTTACCTATTAAGTACACTACCTATCTTTAAATTAACTCAGAAGAACAAAGTTCTTGGAAAATTTTAAACAATGCCTTATAAATTCAAGCGATCTCCAAGCAAAAACAATTTGTTAATGTCATAGCTTATTAATTTCTGTTTTAAATCTACTAACGTACTTAGTCACCTGTACATACTTAGTATGAGTAGGAAGGCACCTTGGTTTATCTTTAAAAATTATGTAAAAAAACAGTATTTCCATAATTTTGATTGTATGCATGGAAATATCTGGTCGTTTAGGTAAATATTGTCAAACTACGATCATGTTTGATTGACAAACATAAGAGTGTTAACTGTAAATGTAAATGCAAATATTGAATGTTCATTGATTGTACTTGACTTAGTAAATATTGTCAAAAATAATAAACTGAGGGAATAGAATGAGAAGAATGAGAAAAGGGGCATTTTCCCAGTAGGTACATTACCTATGCGGTTTAAACTGTGTTTGTCCAATCTGTGTCCTAATCGGGAGGAGGAAAGGTGACGGAATAGTGGAGTGCGCGAGTGTTTGAAGTGCTGGGCTCGCCGGCCATGTATAGGAGGAAGAGGGGACGCCAGTCGGAGGTTTTAAATCTTCCCGTGGTTCGGCGAAAATGGCGAGAGAGGGACACCGGAGAGGTTTTAGTGGGTAGTACGTCCTTCTCAAGGCGTTGAGTCCCACATAATGCTGCCCCCTCCCCCGAACCAGTTTATTCGTAAATGAATTTCGTCGCCGAAAAAAAGGTACATTACCTACCGATAAAATGAAAAATAAAAACGAATAAATGTGGATCAACTTGACATCAACATCATTTGCAGCTTTAATTTTACCCACTGCTGAGATAGCAGGCATAGATAAGCATCCCGAACATGATTTGGACAAACGAGTATGTAATGAGATAAAGTCGAAACTAGAGAACGAGGAAAAGATGAAGGAGGCCAAGATGAGGAGACGAGGCCATGATGGTGGCTGGAGTCTAGTGATTAAGTGGTGTATGTACTTACTAAAAATGTAGGTTCTTTTTCAATACCACAAGCTCTTCCTAGCTTGAGCCTAGATGATGCCGTGAATTGTCCAGCATTATTTATTTATCTATAACAACATGCCTTCTACTAAGTGTTTCCAAGTTTGCAAATTAATCGTCTATTTACGCAACTACATTTTTTATTGTTATATGATTGTATCATATTCGCCGTATCATATTTTTTTTTTATCGCGGAAAATAATATTACCGTTTTGCACAAAAACAAAACGGATATTATGTGAGTGGAGAAACGGACAGCATGGTTTGAAGAATTGCAATTTGAAATATGGATGTATTTATGTGCTTTTATCGTCTTTTTGTAGTCATGCTGTGTGTTTTTCCGTCAAAGTCATAGCAGCAGGTCCCTGTCATTGTGACATCTACAGTTACTGTCAATGTCAACTCATAGTGTCATCAACACCAGCAAGTACCTTGCTGATGCTGTCCGTTTCTCCACTCACATAATATCCGTTTTGTTTTTGTGCAAAACGGTAATATTATATGTGTTTCGAAACGGACAGCATGGTTTGAAGACCTGTTTGTTATCTGCTGGTGAAAGACGGACAAACGCTATGTGAAAATAAAATGTATGACATGTAACTAAGTAGGTACTTACATGTAATACATAAATAACAGTCAAACAAGTCAAAGATCTTAGGACATAACTTCTAAGACTTTAAAGTTGTGTAAAACAAAATATTGAGTGTTTATCAAATCTAATTGATCAGAAATCAACGATACTTAGCATCACACAAAGTGCCCCTGAAGCACATATAGGTACACATGGATCTGGATAGTGGCAGCCGGCGACGCCGTTCTGCAGTTGTATTGTGCGCCGTCATGCAGGTCACTTCGTTGGGGCTTAGGTCTGGATAGTGGCAGCCGGTGACGCCGCAGTTCTGTCGCTGTACAGCAGATCGCTTCGTGGGGCCGGACAATGTTTAAAACTGTCATAAACTGGGTAAAAGGCAGTGATCTAAGTATGAAAATATTGTATGTATAGGTAATATAGGTATTTCATTATTTAAATGAGTAAAGTTCTGGTTTCTATTTGAAACTTTACTATGAACCATTTAGATTCATCAATTTATTAAATAGGATTATGGTATTCATAAAATCTTGCTGATCAGAAATTACTGTCTAAAATGCAAGGTCTAATATTTCAATGAGTGGAGTTCTGCTTAGTAGAATATTTTCAGTTTGAATGTGATAGTTTTAATGTTATTTAATTCAGGATTTATTTGTTGATCACATGCTTGGTAATGTGCTCATTTTTAGAATTAATAAATTTAATTCGTCTTGCTATTATGAGATCTGGGATTCACATGAACATAGGTACCTACTTCTTATGTATATCCTTAATTAACTGTCCATAATTGAATTTAGTTCAAATAGGACTTTTAACATTACAAATATAAAATAAAATATGTTATGGTATGGATAACTTATTTACAAGGGGCTATTTCGCTATAACCCTTGCTGTGTAATTATAGGTATTTGTATGTAATATAAAGATGGTAGTTAATGATATCTACATATAGCTTGTTAGTTCTCTGAACTGAACAACATAAGTACTTGAATCAGGTCCAGTTGCAGAAAACACCAAAACAGGTGTCTGCTTGGGTATGTTATTGTTTTCATGAAAAATACTTGGTTATGAATCCACTGACACCATAACTCCATGGTGTTCCCGCTAGACGATATATATTTAATTGCGGAGAACCCTGTCATATCCGACGGTAAAGGGTAATGGTACCTTGGTTGGTGATAATGATGGACAATCTGATACAGGACAGTGGGTGACGTGCCTAGTCTTACCACTCGTCTACTTCACCGTACCGTTTCTCCCCCCCCCCCCCACTTTTTTACCAAAAGTTCCAGTGTCTCCATCTGAGGAGGGACTTCACTGGGGAGAGAACATTAAAGGAGCTCAGACAGAACCTCAATACAAGATTTAAATGTATAAGCCAGAAGCATTATCATATTTATCATAGATTGTGTGCTATCTTCTCAGGCTCGAATATATTGGCAAAATGTCAGGCACTTTGTTGGGGCGTCCATCGCCTAGTATGTATGCCCCATCATCCGGATACAGTCTCCGAGGGCGACGTGTATATTCAGACAAGACTGATCACACTTCGACTGAAGGTGTTATAAAAGTCGACCTGACCTTGTTATAGCGAGGTATCGCTTTTAAGACCAAGTGCCAACAGGGCCTATAGCCAGCTGTGGACTAATATAGGCTGATGATGATCGAGCCATTCGAGCCATTGAAGGCGTAGCGAAAAATGCCATCCGTACCTCCTCAGTACTGGAGTTAACATTGTCATTTCCCCTCTGCTAGTTTGCCTCCGAGGCCAGAGGTATTAAGAGCCATTCGCGCCTTTGAAGGCTTAACGAAAAATCGCATCCGTATCTCCTCCGCACTGGAGTTAATATTGTTAGTGTCCATCTGCTAGTTTAACCTATCAGGTTTAGCAACGGGGCACCAGAGTCGCCACCTCTGCGGGTCACACCGCAGAGTCTAGGCCATGGATGGGGTAATACTCATACTCATAAATTTATTCGCCATAGGAGCACAAGGCACACTTGGTTAATATGAGAAGAAATATAATAATGAGAAGTATTGTACTATTTTACTGTAATAGCCTTCATTTCATGTCTATAATGCCACGCCCCATGTTCCGGATACAGCTTCCGCAGCCGGGGGCAATAAGTACCGTTCCGATACTCTGTTCAGATTATTTGGCTGGCAGACGGCCATGCCGTTATACCTCCCCGAGAGGCATGCTGCCGTAGTAGTGTCCTGAATCGTCGTCAAGACAGCTCCAGTAACATCATCGCCTAGCCCAAGTAAGCATGCGATGGCCCCTAATTTAGGATATAGCCTCCGAGGCCAGGGGCAATAAGTACCATACCGGTATTATGTTGATTATTTGACTGTTAGTTGGCCAAACTATAACATAACTCTCTCATGAACATCACCATTATTAGTTCCAGTTACATTGTTTCTGACGACAGGATAAAGTTTCCCTTATTTTATACATAAAATAATAAGTTTCGTTTACCGGTATGAAATGGTATAGTCCCACATATTGGCTTGAGTGTCAGATATTTGATAGGGTCACTGCCCACCTGACTGGAACCTCTCGTTCAAATGAGTGCATCCGATGCATCTCGTCAAAATGTGGATCACATCCGAGTGAAACCAACTGTGAAGGTTTGGTTATCTATGAGGTTTCAAAGTATTTATTGTAAACCAAATAATTATGTAATGATCCTCTGCTACTTAATTAACAAAGCTAAGAAAAAACTGAGCTCTTGTGACTTACACACTCTTGAATATTGTAATAAAAATTTAATATACCAGATTCTGATGGTGTGTTAGTGTGCACTAACCTTCACCTGAAGTGAGTTGCACTAACTCAAACAAAATAGCAGTAGGAATTTGTCTTTAATTTAAAGGAATGCCATTGCCCTGCTGTTGGACATCCTAGGCTAATAATAGTAATCTGTTTGTCTTGATCATTTTTAGTTTGTTGCAGAGAATTTAATTTTGATTATTTCAGACTTTGGGTCTAAATGATTTTCAGAATAATGCGGGGTCAATAAAAGAAATAATTTTAGGTACTTACTATTAAATAAAGTTGTTCTATAAAAGCCATAGGTAACAACTGTGGAAATAACCTATGATTCTGGGAATGTGAAACTAGGTTCAATATGACATGTGATGTTCATTCCAACTGGTGTCATCAGATCTTGGAAGTAAATCATGTTTTAGATAGGTACTTCAAAATGTCGGAGATCACCATGACAATGATCTAGAGCATATTCAGTTTCAATACAATGAAAGTAACATAATGAGAGACTACAAAGTATTTTTATGTTTGGCAACTTACTCCGAGTAAGTGTTAAACATACCTGCAGGTAATTTTATTTACAAGCTGTAATGTGAAAGGTCAATTTGCAGAACCTTTTAACTTATTAGTTATAAGGTAGGTAGGTACTGTTCTTTAAATAATTTAAGCAAAAGAAAGCTATAATTATATACCTACTTAGGGCATTTTCTTATTATTATATTTAACTTCCAATACAATATAGATTAGTTAGTCAAAAATCAGCTCTTGTTCTGATATACTCTCTGTACTCTGTCTGCCAGTAACAATGAAATAAGTACCTAGCTAAATTCTGATTGTTCAAAATAAAGTGGTGATTCTGCCTCGAACAGTACAAACCGAACCTGGGAACTTATTATTATGATTATTATTATTGTGCTAAGGTTTAAATCTTCTCTGTGAAAAAACCGGTAAAAAACAAAGCACATGGGCCTAAGGCAAGTGCACTTCAGGTGCTAGGTAGTTCATTTTGCAGGATTTTTCTGACAATCCTACAAGTGTTTAGTATGACAGCTTTTTGCATTAATGTGTCAACTTTTTATTTACCAAACCAGGTAGGTAGGTACTACCAGGTAGCCTACGAAGATTTCGATCTGTTATTTATGTAGGCATTTGCCCTGCCCTGCCAAACTTTGGTGTCAATGATGTTTTTATTTCAAACAATTAGTTCATACCTATTACATACACATAACTCTGTTTATAATAGTAGTTTACTAATTCATCATCTTTTCATCAAAAGTATGTTTGTAACACTCAATTAGAGATTGCAAAATGATTTAACATGATCTAGGGTGCTAAAAGGTGGCACCGCACCTTCCGTCTATAGGTTATGTACTTCAACCTGGGTTATTATCGCAATAACTTGATAAGACAAGCTGTACTAAAGGATCACACTCGTGTGTGTACCGCCGGCCTGATGGTACCGGCGACATAATTAAACAAAGTATTACCATCCGATGGGAACTTTGTGCCAGGCTCGTTATTATGAGTTTTCCACGCTTACCTCATAGTCAGTGGTCGGGATTATAACTCGGAGAGATGGGCACGAATTTTGCACAAAGTAAATGCTTGTACTTCACCGTAAACATCGTTTTTTCACCAAAAAAAACCATAAAAACACAAAATTTTCTGCATACACCGCTGAAAATTTCAAACGCTATGAGTTGACATTGACAGTAACTGTAGATGTCACAATGACAGGGACCTGCTGCTATGACTTTGACGGAAAAACACACAGCATGACTACAAAAAGACGATAAAAGCACATAAATACATCCATATTTCAAATTGCAATTCTTCAAACCATGCTGTCCGTTTCGAAACACATATAATTATTACTAGCTACCATTTTAGATGTAACTTTACAAAAACGTTTGACGTGTTTTGGTCTATGACTCGAGGTACCCGTAGGTCACATAAAAACAACGCAAAGGATTGCTAAATTATTATTATCGTAGTAAAAAAACACTTGCACAATCTGAGATCAAAGATATTGAACTTGGTGTAACTAAGCATGTTCTTACACGAGGCGACTTGTGGTGGCGACGCAACAAAGAGGCGCTTGTGTTGTCAGCTGTGCTACCAATTTGAACTAAGATTTATCGAGCCCCTGAATACGTATAGTATCTATGATCAGGACTTTATCGAGGCGTTAGTAATGCGCTGGCCCTTCTTCAATGCAGTATTCTACCATCTCGATCATCCCGAGCTCTCTAGCGCAGTGCACGCGCAGGGACCTAGAACGCGCGACTGGAACCGTACTCACCCTGAAGAAGTCCCTCGTTAGGCGATGAAATGTTGGTATTCTTGCAACACAAACAAGGTACGTAGTTAACTCGCTTACATTCTTATTAAATCTTCAAACTACGATATTATTTATAGTAAAACTAGTTGCTGCCCACGGCTTCGCACGCGCTTTTCAAGTAGCATAATGTCTAATCTGCCTAATTTCATCGTGATTCAATTTGGTCGTGAAAAGATTAAGACAGTTACTGTCGAATTTATAATAGTATGGATTCTCAATACTTAGTCTCTTCGTGTGATAACGGCCTCAAAGTTACATAAAACAAAACATTATCACCTGTGTGACAGTAAATCTTTTGTTCTTACGTTGGCACCCTTGGATCGGATAATGGTAATCGGTCTGCCCTATCGTAGGTCAATGCTAACATTGGTAACGTAAGCAGTGTGTGATATGAACACTTGAATACTGTAATGGTAGGTACTTGGTAATGCTTAGACCGTTCGGATGGGTGCGTTTGCGCATCGCTACAAAGTGACTCGACATGGCTGGCCACCTGCCGCTAGGCGTCGTCGGAATAGTGGCTTTTAATTCTAAGGTCGTAGTTCGGTTATGAATTACGCGTTTATTTCTTTGGAAAACTGTATTGTTCAAATTTGCGTTATGTTATGAGAAAAAATCGCCATGACATTGAATAATGTAGACTAGGCCTCCGACCAGGTGTGATGACGATCTGCGGAAGACTGCAGGCAGATGCTGGATGCGGCAAGCTGACAGGGCGCCATGGCGCTCATTAGGGGAGGCCTATGTCCAGTGGTGGACTAATGTAGGGTAATGATGATGAAACCTTCTATTAAGATTAGGAGTTTAAGGTTTAGTTCGACAATGACTTAATCGTCTGATTAAATCCAAACTGAATTATTTTATACCCAACTATTTTAGTAGGTACCTACCTTATACGTTCAAAATTGTATATAATAATATTGTAGAGGCCTTTTTCGCATAATTATTTATGCACAGGCCTTCTGTGCCACATTTAGGCCCTGACTACAGAAAACTAATCTCAACTAAGTTGAGCTCAGATTCATTCGCCATTATCAGCAAATACATCAATTTCATACCCCAAAGTCAGGGCACTACATAAGCTGTCGGTACCTACAGTACCTAGTCATGGTAGGTACCAACTTGCAGGCTCTCGCATCCCTCCAGTTATCTCAAAACCACGGAGCGGGCTTGTACCTACTAACCTTTACAAATAAATAAAAATAATTATTATTTTGATATTAACTGTGCAGTGAGCCATTATTATTTTTAGCTCTGAAGGACAAAAGTTCAATTATAACAATTAACAAAAAATTTATTGTTACGCCGATAGGCCTTAAAATAATAACAATAAAAAGTTGTAACAAAATAAAATGATTATTTTAAAATCAAACGTAGTGACCTCAAATATATTATTCGCTGTTTTAATAGTTTTCGGTAAGTGTTTATGTCATTATTATTTAATTAGATAAGTTTGTTTTTATTGTGTCTGGAAAGTTTGTATAGACTAGATTGACCCTATCTAGATTAACTAGGTACCTATTGACAGATGTAGGTCGATTTGTGTCATTATGTCAAATCAAAAACTCAAATACAATAAATGTACCTACACTTCGAAAAGGTAAAATTATAAAACTAAACACTGACACGGAAATAAAGTGATATTTTTGATTTTTGTCGCTTCGGTATGTAGACTAAAGTAAAGAAGCGACGAAGAAACATTTAGCCTGTTAGTTGTTATTTTTCGAGTTGGAGCAAAACCCGAGTTTTTTATCCTCTCTAGATATTCTGATATTTTATAGTAAGCCTTTTTGCGCGGCAAGGTTTTGACAATTTGTTTAGATTTATTTACTGATAATTTTTGCAACTCACAGAGTTTTGTTGTAGAAGCGTACACATTGCCTGCCCTTTAAAAGATACCTACATTAATTTTGTGTAGCCTAGTTGTGGGCACAGCGAGTTTATGTTTATTTCTGATATTGGTAGGTTAGGTACCATTTGCTATTTCTGGTATGGGGTATTAGGGGGAATACCCCCTAATATAATGCCCATAATCCCCTAATACATAAGTTGAGGAATTCGGTATAAGTTTTTTTGTACAGATCGGTACTACTGCCTACTGCTTATACAAATTCCTTAGCAAATACTAGGTACCTACATTTTGATTGATTAACTAACGAAATATATAAATTCTTCATTTATTATCTTGTGTAGAGTACATGTTTTTCCAAATAATCAACATTATTCATGACTATTTTATGAATATAATTTTTGATTTTCATTGTTTGTGTATATAATTGTAATTGGTCTTTAAAACCGTGTTCATTAAATTACACTTGACACTAATATTACCTTTATGTAAATGCGAAAGTTTGGATGTTTATTAAATGAATGGATGGATGTTTGTTACCTCTTCACGACCGATGGATGTTTCTTACCAAAACTACTGAACGGATCAGGCTGAAATTTTGCATAGATGAAGTAGGTACTAGACCTGTACGTACATAGGCTACGTTTTATCCCATAAATCAGTTCCCATGGAATATACATTACTTTTAAACGTTTCCATAGAAACAACGGCTGAAGGCTGAGGGCAGAAAGTTTGTGGGGCCATTGGATGCGACTAGCGCAGGTTCGAGCTTCGGGGGCCTTCTCCCAGCAGTGGGTAAAGCCCTGCTGATGATGATGATATCTTAAAGACTAAAGACACGCCATTCTCATATTGTGTCATTACTCAATCATAGAGATGAGCACGCGGGCAATTTAGGTGATTTTCAAAATTATGCAAGTACGACCTTGAGGGTAAATTATATTCCATTGTATAGTTATGAAATTTGTGGTCTATTGTTTTACAAAACATGGGGTGACGTGAAGTACTTGTAAGAATGAGGAGATGATGGCATGTAGGCCTACTCGAAAAAGATTCTTTGGTCTTCTTCAAAATAAAGCAACCTTCTGTAAGTAAAACCTGTGTAGGCCTACCGCAAAAGGAAAATCGAAGTTTCTCATTCGTTTTCGTGCAAAACAAACTCTTATGTCGCTTGCATAAGGATAGCGTTTGCACGAAATCGAATCAGAAAATTCGATTTCGTTTTTACGAGTACGTGCCCAGAGAATCGAACCCGCAATCTTCTGCGTTGCAGGCGGACGTTCGCTCCCTAAGCCAGAGGAAGTCTGTCACAACCTTATTATTTATGACTAGACGATCGCCTCGCGGTTTCACCCGCGTATATCCCGTTCCCGTGGGAATTCCGGGATAAAATATAGCGTACGTCACTCCTTGAAAAGTAAGCTTCCTAACGGTGAAAGAATTTTTCAAATCGGTCCAGTAGTTTCGGAGCCTATTCAATACAAACAAACAAACAATCAAATCTTTCCTCTTTATAATATTAAGTACCTATAGAAGTACCCTGATAGCCTAATACTTAGCTATAGTTCTTGAAATCCAAATTAGAGCGCGACTTCACGGCATTCTTACAATAACATAATTTACACGAAAGAACCATAACACTTCCAATGCCTTCGAAAAATTATTCACGCATAAAAAACGCCAAGGAAGTTTAGATGTGTCAATCATACCCATGTCCGGTAAGCTACGCCACCTATTCATTGGCGAATAATTGGACAGTGAGGTTTTTAATGATTACCATTCGTTTCCTGGTATCGACAATGAACCTGCGGTATTTGGTAACCTGAGGTCTGATGTAGAAAAAATAAAGCATTTAAATATGAATAAAAATGCTGGATAATTTACACAGCATCATCTAGCCCCAAACAAAGCAGAGAGCTTGTTGTTGGCATGTTTGGGTACTGGATGACTGAATAACAAAACGACGAGTGTTATTTTTTCAGTTTGTACTAAAATAAATAGTTCCGGGGTCACATACATTATAATGTTGTACAGAGGTCGTGTGTCAAGTAATACGAAATTAAATCACTTCATTTAACACACCGATCATAAAATTGTAGGAAAGTATAAAGAGGCGTAGTAGACGAAGGCCGAGACGCAAAAAAATGCGGGTTCGATTCCTGCCGCTGTATCTACGGAATTATGGCGATTTGAAGACGATTGCATAGCGCGCTGCGTGTCTGCGGCGTCGTCGCGGCGTGCTCGCTGCGCACTCGCATAGCTTTGAAATCGCTCGCAGATGGCCAGTGTGCTAAGCTTTTAATTACAAAACAAATATTTCAGTATCTTGTAATTTATATCTGTCATCAGGTATTACTCTTTGCACCAGCTCTTCTTTCCTTGCGGCTTGATGATGCTGCGTGCAATCGTCCAGCATTATTTCCTTACTAGTAAGGTAGGTCAGGGACCTACATAAGTGGTTCTCACCAGTTCTATAGCCCTACATAGTAGGATTTAACACTTTTAGGAGGAAAATCTGAGGACCTTGACCGAGAATAAGATAAATATACCTCGGCCGTAATAATACAGGTTCTGTAATTGTTGACCCAGTGGTTGTTATCTTTGCTTCGCTTAGGTAGGTACGCCCAAAACCTTTGTTGATTATTATACTTATCTACTTACACTTTTGTTCTGTTTTTTTTTCTGTGAAATTTGCATTTTGTGGTCTGGATGCAGAAGTGAACCATCGTTTTCTTGATAAGGTCAAGACAATGTGCTCCGTGGCGTCGCCGCATATGAATACAGCTCGTGGCTGTCTAAGAACCGATTAAGAGAACGTGCCAGAGGAAGGACACCAGCTTCTTCTGTGTATTTTTTCTTCTGGTTCCCTTAGTCTGCTTTTACGACATCCACGAGTTGAGATGAATGAAGGGGTCGATTCTTACGCTGTGAGCGCCACGGTTGTTCCCTCTGACTCTGCCTAAAGACTTACTATTTAATTTCAGATTACTATTATTTTAAATGTTAGTATTCTTAAGGTGCCTTGTACCTACTAGTTATGTTATTGTTTAATAAATTTAAAGCACAATGTTTTTTATTACTGACTCCCTGTTAAAGTTTCAGTGCTGCCCTCTTGTCGCAGCCAGCGCGAGCCCAGTCTGCCCATCAACAAGGATAGCTTCAACCAGTTCTTTCGGTCTACTCTACAAGGTATGTAAAAAGTATTTTCATTTTTTCGGGTTCCGTACCTCAAAAGGAAAAAAGGAACCCTTATAGGATTTCTTTGTTGTCCGTCTGTCAACCCCCTTTTCTCAGAAACGCGTGGAGGTATCGAGTTTAAATTAACATACTCAAGTCCGTAACCTCTTGGAGCCGTGATATAAATAAAACTTTCAGTTCAACACAATCACAAGTTACAGTGATTACATACACACAAAACCTTTAAGGTATTTCCCGTAAACCTACAATCATGAAATTTGGCAAGAAGCAAGGTCTTATAGCACAAGTAGGTATAGGAAATAATCTGAAAAACTTAAATTTGTAGTTTATTCACTAAATAATACTTTTTATTCTCGTCATGGACCAAAACTTAAAGGGTACTTCCTGTTGACCTAAAATCATAAAATTTATCAAAAAGCAAGGTCATAATTATTGCACAAGTAAAGGAAAAAATCCGAAAACAATAAAATTTTGTTTACTCACAAAAAAATAGGTACTACCGCTCGAGAATTTTTTGGTGGAAATACAAGTACGCAGTTTATTCTTGCAAGTTGAACGGAGTCCTTAATGGGTCCGCTCCAAGCTCTCGAAAAGCCAGTGCTCTAACTCCACAGTTAAGTCAAGGGCGGCCCGGTGCATTCGCTTGTATTGATTTTATCTCAAAGTGGTCAAGTTCTACAAACCAGTTCTACAGGAAATGAACTGCATCACATTTTTATATTACTTACTAGCTGCGCCCCGCGGCCTTGCCCGCCTGGAAATTTCAGAAAAAATACGTGATTCATTAGGTATTTACTTTACCGTTTATTTTTACCGAGTATCAAGGGAATCGAAGGAATAATAATTTTCAATAGAAACTTTACCACCCTTTGTAAGAGCCCTCAGAGGTAAATTTTTGAAAATTAAATGAATGTGTTTTTTAAAACCCTAACTATCCATACACCAAATTCTTCTCAATCGGTTAAGTAGTTACTGAGATACGTGTTAACAAACAATCATACAATTAATTTTATAGATAAGTATATTGTGGATTCTAGTTGAATAGCAAATTAATTGCAAAAACAAACAAACACGAAATAAAGACTTAAAACTCGAGCCTCATATCACACGTGCGGTTCGCGAGCAATTTCAAGGAGATTGCACAGCGAGCTTTGAAATCGCTCGCAAATCGCCAGAACTCGAGTAACAATGATCTCTAATGTTTCAGTTCCTTCTGGGAGAGCAGCCAACTTCAGGGATGTCTACATCAGATTTTACGGGTAAGTTCCGTTTTATCCTTTATTGAGAACTGTAGAGAAGAATAGAGCGAAAACTACACAGAGAGACAGCCTTCTGGACTGTGGGTTCAATTCCCGACGAGCCCTGCGTTTGGTTGGACGATAATATCGAAGCTTCATCGATACGTCTCATTTTTCTATGGGATTTGATACAGCGCCCCTACCGTGCTGGCGGGAACTCAGGGAACTCGGCGAACTAAGGAACATAAAAAAAACACCACTATTTCGTCCCGATAGACACCTACCATCGTCAACCGAACTCAGGGCCAAAGAGATTTTGAAAATTGAGAAAGTTTAGCAATTTCTTCGCTAGTCCATCGTGTTAGTCCTGCGTTGAGATCAAAATCATACAAAACAATTTGTTTATTTTTCCAGGACAAACAGCACCCGGCCGTCCTCCTACCGACTGAAGGACATCAGCCTGCTGCTAGACAACCCTCGCTTCAACCCGAGAAGACCTACCATTCTGTATGCTCATGGGTAAGACAGACAGACACAGTCATTTATTTAGGTATTAACCAACATCGCTAGTTTTTCTAAATAAAGTAGGTAAGTACAAGCAATTACGTACTTTTCTTTCGTTTACAAAAGTACAGATAAATTTACAAAGAGTGAAGCTAAATTTACTTTTTTAGGAATTCCCACAAAAAAACACAACATGCAAAATAACAGATTATAGTGATTTTAAGTCTAGTGCTTCTCTTGTCGAATGCAAAGAACATTGTATGTCATGGTCGACCCATAATTTGTGCACCCAAAGGCGAAAATTTAAAGAAAACAAAATCTGAGTTGTTTTTGAGGATTCGGGAGTTAGTCTAGCGCTATTGTGGACCAATTAAAAGACCTTGCCTCGCGTGTTATAGGTGCAACAAAATTAAATAGACCTATTTCTTTCACGAAAAAAATATTTTAGGTAGAAAGACGGCAACACAATTGCGTCTAAAATATGAGTTCGGAGTGGGTGATATCTCGGCGAGGTCCGATCCAGCCAGTAGTAGGTATTTAGATCTTCCACCCTATATTTCTAAAATTATGAAAGCCTGCTTAGTCACCTATGCTTGAGTAATGCTTTTGTATGGCATAAACGTCGCTCAAATTTATCTACCTATGAATTTTTCACCAGAGATGGTCTGAAAAACTGTCAAACTATGTGACCGTTTCCACCAGTGCTAAGCTATTTGGACTTTTTTTATTCGGCGAGGAAATTCATTTACGAATAAACTGGTCTGGGGGAGACCAGAATTATGTGGGACTCGACGCCCTGAGAAGGACGTAATACCCAATAAAACCTCTCCGGTGTCCCTCTCTCGCTATTTTCGCCGAACCATGGGAACATTTAAAACTTCCGCGGCCCGACTGGCGTCCCCTCTTCGTCACCTTTCCTCTCCCCGATTAGGACACAGACTGGACAGATACAGTTAAAACCGCAAAAGTCGACCTCTGTGCCCAGATGGGCTTTATTGCCCCAAAGCTATATGAACCTATGAATTTGATTGGTGGATACAAAACACATCATTAGCATATCTCTGGTGTAAAAGCAGCCTTAGAGTCATAATTATAGTCGATAACTCTGCTCTACCCCTTGTAGTTTCCTCTTTCATAATGATCATTCTTGTGAATCATCACGTTTTGATAAAACTTTTGACCTCTTATCGCTATCAGTAAATTTATCATTGAACTATTTCAGTAGATACTTTCTAAACCGTTATCGTATCTAAAATGGATGTCAAAGGCCTGAGCTTATCTCCTTAATAATAATATCAATATTGTTCTGATTATTTTTGTTTGTTTTGTCGGAAAATTACCAACCATTGTGTTGACCTTTGTTGAGCTTAATGGATGACCTTCCCTGATGCGCCCCGGCACGGGCGGAGGCGTCCTGTTCAAACATTTTACTAAGTACGAAGTTGGTAAATTATTACTTTATGTAGGTAGGCTTGTTATAAATAAATAATTCTGGACAACCCATACAGCATCATCTAGCCCCCAAGCTAAGCAGAGCTTGTGTTATGGGTACGAGACTGATATACTATTTATCATACATAGAAAATACCCAGAACACCCGGAACAAATATTGGCAAATCGTACAAACATTTGTTTTGTTTCCCAAGGCGGGAATTGAACTCGGAACCTCCTGCGTCGTGAATATTTTGCGGTGGTGGAGCGAGGAAGCAATGAAGACATAATTGGCAGAGCCATGGGTCTGGCTCTGGATTCAGATGCTTGAATGGGTCATGTGGTGTCTTTTTACAGCAATGGAACACATTATGTTGTTCACCAAAATTATATGTTATTTCTGTGCATTGTTTCAGCTACGTGGAGCTATCAACCGACAAAAGCGTGCAAAGCGTGGTCAGCTCTTACCTGAGACACGCCGGATACAACACTCTGTTGTTGGACTGGTCCAACCTGGCCTTTGGCAACTACATCAGCGTAGCTATGGACGTCGCTACAGTAAGATCTTTCACCTACTTCTATGGCTCAGCAACCCTATGTGGATTGACCTCTGACGCAAGACTTCTTAGCTGTCTCTCGCTTGTAGAATCTTGATAAAAATCATCAGTTCAAGATAAAAATCAATAGCCTATCAAGATTACTTGGCTATATTGCCTAAGTACCTAAGATAATTTAAAGTTTCAACCAGGTCCCAAAACGATGATCTGTTGATTGTGGAGCCTGATTAACGGTCGGTTCTAATACACTGAAAATCATTCACGCGTGAGCCTTCATTATCTCAAATAATGACCCATTTTGCTTGAAAAACTTCCCAAAATACTTCGAGTTTAAGCTTATGAAACTTTAAATCATTCTGCTTTCTTTTTGCACACTTGCTATTAAAGCAAGATACTACTTTTGTCATTTACAACGGAATATTTACATGACAACTAACTCGCAGTGCCTTCAGTTATTCCGTGATCATGGCGCATGAAACTGTGCCGAAATATCGGAAATTTCAAAACTCAAATCATGGTAAATATCCCGTTGTAAATGACTTTAATGTTAATAACCTATGATAGTTTTAAAAGGTTTACTACTTTCGTGTTTTCCAGGTGGGCAAAGAAACTACGCGAGCCGTCGCCAGACTGCTGAAGCAAGGAGTCCCAGTTGAGGGACTGCATTTCGTGGGACATTCCCTTGGCGCGCACGTGCTGGGACACGCGGCCAGGGCGCTCGCGGCGCGCGGGTACAAGATACCCAGGTATGGTAGTTATAGATACTATCCGTAGGTATAATGAAAGCTTGTTCAGTCATAGATCTATGCTTAAGTGACGTTTATGCCATAGAAAACTGTTACTCAAGCATTGATGAGCTACTGAGCAAGCTTTCGTAAAATGGGCCTGGTTGAACTCTGTGGGTCGGCATGGTCTGTCGAACACGACCTACTTTCGGTCTTTGGTCGTATGGGAAATATATTATAGATTTCATAATCAACTTTTTTTGACAATTGAAATTTTCGAGGCAGGGCTGTATAAAATCCGAAAAATCAGTTCGGTTTTTCTTTTTAATAAACCAATAAGTTCAAAAGAAGGTGCGCCTGCACCTTCTTTGGAACTTATGGGTTTATGGTCTAAAGTTCTTTAAATTTTGCTTCACTCTGTAAAACTGTGTCCTCATTTTCCAATAAATTCTATAAATAAATAAAACTGTGTAGTAAACGACGCTTTCTCTTAGAACCCACAATAGAGTAAGATAACGAGACAGCAGAAGAAGTATAAATAAACTAATTAAAAACTTCTTAATGTTTGTCTCAACTGACTTTTTAATTTCCCAGACTGACCGGCCTCGACCCCGCCTACCCCGGGTTTTACCCACCCCTTTTCGGCCAGCCGATGTCCAAAGCAGACGCCAAGTTTGTCGACGTCATCCACACGGACGGCGGCGGGTACGGCGCGCCCGGGAAGACGGGGCACGCAGACTTCTGGCCCAACGGTGGGCATGCGAAGCAGCCGGGCTGTCTGTCGGCCACTCTGTTGCTTACTGACGAAGGTATGTCACACACAGACAAACTATGAATAGAAATTAGTCTCTACAGCTACGTGTCTACGGCCAATAATGTAATGTGATATGGTGGCTTGGGTAGACGCTCACTAAGGAAACTGTGTTCAGGGTTAGAATCACGCAAAGAACCTATTTTCTTCACTGATGGTCAATGCAGACGCCATGTTTGTCGACGTCATCCAAATACTCGTAGACGGCGGCGGGTACGGCGCGCCCGGACTGAGTAAGACCACAGACCACTTGATATAAACTGGTCTGTGGTAAGACTGGGCGCGCGGACTTCTGGCCCAGTGGTGGGCATGCATGAAGGTACGATTATCTTTAAGAAAATGGCTGGAAACTCGTCTGTATCCATTTGTCTGTCAATGATGACCGAGACTTGGGTGGCGCTCACCATGGAAGCTGTCCCGTATGTCGGGTACTTGATGTAACATCAAGTGTACCTACGATGGAATAAATAAATACAAATACTGTAATGAAGGTATAATGAACTGCTGAAAAACTGATCAATATAACCAGGAGGATGTGTGTGTATAAAGTAAGGAATTACGGATTGATCTGAGAAACATGTTGCTTACTACAAATGAATATTTGTAATCCTCAGTGGGTTGAATCAAGTTGTGTATAATTCTGTAAATATTCACAACTTGATATTTCTTGAATGTATCGTAAAAAACCGGCCGTCTTTCTAGTACCTAATATGTAGTAATCTTGATAGTGTGCCTACCAAGTCCCAAGTAACAGGCTTCAAGGTACAGCGTTTCGTTTACTCCCACCTGTTCTGTTTCACATCATCAGATAAATAACGCTCTAAAT
The DNA here is from genome assembly GCA_963564075.1 of Eupithecia subfuscata. Taxonomy (NCBI): domain Eukaryota; kingdom Metazoa; phylum Arthropoda; class Insecta; order Lepidoptera; family Geometridae; genus Eupithecia; species Eupithecia subfuscata. The sequence continues at coordinate 783,686 of OY751116.1, read as the reverse complement.
AATCATCTTGACTTCAATAACCTAAGTAAGCCTCAGTATTTGCGAATTATTTCCAGATTTCTGCAGCCACTGGCGTTCCTGGGCGTTCTGGTCGGAGTCGGTCCGAGGCGGGGAGTTCCTCGCGCGTCGCTGCGATTCCTACGACTCCTTCCTACGCGGGCGGTGTCGCGCGGCCCCGCTAGTGCATATGGGGATACAGGCGAAGCCGGGGTGAGAACTTGTATGTAGGGACAAAGAGACCACACGATAGGAGTATAATCTCTGCGAGATAATCCTACAACGCCATCTAGATTGGTCCTACTGTAAATTAAAAGATCAATAGCGTTAGAAATAGCGCATAGCGCCATCTATCCAATAACGAAGGCAAGTTTAAACTATTTGGTTTAGGTCCCCTTATGGTTTTTGTTATTAAAGTGCGTACCTCACACTCTGGGTAATTTGTAAGATTTTTTTGAGATAATATTTGATTTCTTAGGCCCCCATAGTTTTGTTAAATTTGCCTTCGTTATTGGATACAATCAAGAATCAAAAACTCCCACTAAAGTCTTACAGTGATCTGGTTCGAATCCTGCTACAGAGTAATTGTGGGAGTGTGCAAAGGGGTCTGCTTTAATATCAGTTACACTACGTCGTCGCTGCATCCTCCAGATTTTTCAATATTAAAAAATCTCGAGGATGCAGCGACTCGTGTCATTTTGGTCAAACTTTACAGTTCACTTAAGGTAACTTTGTTTAACCTTCAATTATGTCTGTTTGTCTTTTTTTTCAATAACATTATTTTATCCTATTTCAGACTAAGAGGCAACTTCTACTTGAGGACAGCGGTGACGGAACCTTACACACTCGGAGTCAACGGCGCCAGCTAACACAAGCTACTTTAGCCTTTATTATTTTAATATAAGCTTAGAGTGTGGTGTCCCAAATAATTTCAATCATCTAAATAGGTGAAACTAGACCATTTTAATCGACGAATATGTTTATTTAAGTGGCCAAAACCTGGAATCATTCTCTTGAAATTCAGCTATCCACGAGTGGTCTCTTGAAATTTAGCTGTCCACGTATTTTCGATCTAGTTATACCAGTAAGAATCCAATCTGAGCGAAACCCGCTTAACTGGAAAAGGGCCCGTACTATTTTTCTTCAAGCTCAAAGGGTATCAAACATGTAGGTTCTTAAATATTTCTGTGGTTTTAAACCAGTCTGTGATACGATGTAGCTCTGTGCTCAAGGATAGTCAATACTAGTTTTATTTAGTTTCTTTTATTTACTTATTTAGTTTTTAGTTAACTTACTGGTCTAAATAAGACATATATTTACATACATCACAGATATTTACATCACAATTCACAAAATTAAATATTAGTTTTTAGCTGCATTATAATTTAGTGGTAATTAAGTTACCCATCGCTCATTACCTCAATTAACCATAATACTTAGGTAAGACAACATTTCTAGAAATACCTATATAAAAGTCTAGCTGAGTCTTAGAAGTCTTAAAATGTAAGTATATTACAATTATAACTTGAGTATTTTTCGTTAATTTCAACTCGATACGTCCACGCGTTCCTCAGAAAAGAGGTCTGACAGACGGACAGGCAGACGGACAACAAAGTGATCCTATAAGAGTTCCTCTTTTACTTTTGAGGCATGGAACCCTAAAAACTCCAAATGTGCTTCTTCTTTACATTTTTATTGCTGCTTGTCTTTAAGGTCGTCGAGCGAATTTTTTTTGGATTGTGAGTCGCGTAAAATGAGTCACTTCATACAAAAGTCCTGTGTATGTATGCCACACCATGAACTGTCATTTCTGTTGAAAGGCTGTATTTTACTCGACTCACAACTGAAAAAAATTACGATCGTTTGGCCTCCACCTAAAAATAACTTATACGACCGTTAAATGGTCGCTAAAACCAAATTTTGTTTTGAGCTAATACAGAAATAAAACATTAAAATTAAATTAAAAACTACGACTCTTCTTTCTTATCCATACTATCCACCAACGCCTTGCCCTTCGTCTCCGGCAACCACAAACAAACCACTCCCGCGCATATCGGCGCCAACCCGAACACAACCGTGGGCAACCAAGGAACCGTCACTGTCAGGTTCGAAATAAACGGCGCTAACATAGACCCTACCCTCATAGACATTGAGCATGCCCCCATTGCCATGTTCCTCACCACTGTAGGGTACAACTCCGTGGTGTAGATATAGATAGTGGTGGCTACTATGGATGCGCAGCTGACGCCCAAGGAGCCGAGGGTAAGGGTCAGCCAGAAGACCTTGGGGACGCAGCCAAGGGTGATGATGCAGAGGCCTCCGAACGCGAAGAAGCTGGAGGTGGTGATCTTGCGTCCGAAGTGGCTGATTAGCCACATGGCGAGGAAGTTTGAGGGGATCTGGAAGTAAGTAGAATTTTATATTCGGAAACATATTTACTGGATTTTAAGAACACAAGAATATACTGATGACAACGATAGCTTTTGTGTACATACGGCTGTAGTAGGTATAGCATTTCTTAAAGACTTCGCAAAGTGTTGAAAAAATGCTGCGCATTACATAATTTTAACAGAATCAAGACTTCGCATTAACTGATCTGTCCCAGCTACTGGATGTCGTAATGTGAAGTTTTTTCGAACATCGAACACAATGAAACACATTTACTGCTGTAATAGGGTGCATGCTAGTCGCAGTCGTCCTAGATGACATCGTCACCTCATACTAGCGACATTCGTCCACTGTTGGACATACTCGTAGGTCCCAGAGATCGCCACGATGACTGAATGTCGGACCGGTCACTGTGGCGATGTCTGGGATCGGTCCAGTCCTATCGGTTTCCCGCAATTTTGACATGATTTATTATCAGCATCAGAAAGGGGCTTGTTTACCTGTATGGCTCCAGCGACGGCAACGCTAACGTAGGGATCCGGGCTCGTCTGTCCGATATACTGGTTCAGTCCAAAGAACGTAACTCCAGTGACCAGCCACATAGCACACGTGCATAGTGTCTTCAATCGCAGGGCTCCACTGAACAGGTGGAGGTAGTTAGGCGCTGATGATGGAGGGGATATCTCCGTGGAGAGCTTCTGGAGGGTTTCTTCGATGTTGGATGTTGGGAGGTTGTTTCTGAAATGTTATGATGTGCTTGTGAAATATGAATTGTAAAGCGTGATAGGAGATCATAATCATAATCTCTTTATTCATTCACCATTGGAATCTTATTTTTAGAAACATGTCATACACAATAGATTTAAAAACATACACAATAAAAAAAGCAATAAGGTGAAAAATAAAAACATAATAAAAAACAAAAATGAAATGAAATGATGTCAAACTGAGAGAAAAAAAAAGTAATAATAAATCAATTGACAACATGTGATCCTTGAGGTATGACACAATACATACAATGTAGAAAAACACATTGAACGTAGATTATGTATGTTTACAGAAGTACAACAATCTTGGAAAATCATAAGACCGAATGCAATTACGATTTCGATTCAAGATATTTATTACTAGCTGCGCCCCGCGGCTTCGCACGCGTTGTTTCTATTGAAACGTTTAAAGGTGATTTCTATCCCACGGGAACTGATTTATGGTATAAAAAGTAGCCTATGTTTGATTCCAGGGTTAGAGTAAAATTTCTGCCCGATCCGTTCAGTAGTTTTGGCGTCTAGAGGTAACAAACATCCATCCATTCAAACTTTCGCATTATTATAATATTTGTGATAGTGTGATAAATGTAAGCGGGTCAACTACGAACCTAGTTTGTATGTGTATGAATTCGTCAAACTACGAAGGTTTTTATCGTAACATTGCTATATAAATGATTAATCTCTTTTCCATTAGGTACTTTCATTTGAGCGATAGCTTTAGTAAATGTTAGTTCAGACAATCAAAGGTGCAATTAAAGGTGCATGGCATTGTCGACAGAGATGAAACAAATACTTCATCGTTTTATCAGTTATCAGCCGTCGAAACAAAGGTGACCTAGATACTCGAATCGGCAAGTTTCAGCTAAAGTTTACGACCATCTTATCACTACACCGGAAGAGTCGATAGTCATAATTTTTATCTTATATCTCAAGGGCCGATGGTTTATTTAAAATGTATCCTCGTCTTCTTGATAGCTCGATAATACTTTTATTAGGTACACCACCTAAGTTAGATAAACACAGTTCTCTGAAGGTTTTACTGCAGCAAGAAAAGCTCACAACCTCATCCTCAACAGCCTATATCAAAATCAAAATCAAAAACTCTTTATTTCCATAAATACAATAAATGTACACTTAGAAAAGGTCAAAATATAAAGCTAAACACTGACACGGATTATTTCCGTGTGTCAGTGATATTTTTTTATTTCTGTCGCTTCGGTATGTAGACTAAAGTAAAGAAGCGACGAAGAAACCTTTAGCCTTTAGTTGTTATTTTTCGAGTTGGAGCAAAACCCGTCCCAAGCATTTTTGTCCTCTAGATAATCTGATATTTTATTGTAAGCCTTTTTGCACAGCAAGGTTTTAACAATTTGTTTGAATATATTTACTGATAATTTTTGCAACTCACTAGGAGTTTCGTTGTAGAAGCGTATACATTGCCCTTTAAAAGATATTTTAATTTTGTGTAGCCTAGTTGTGGGCACAGCGAGCTTATGTTTGTTTCTGGTATTCAAATTATGTTTATCGCTATTTTTAGGGAACTGACTTATATTTTTATGTGTGTACAACAAGTTTTCATAAATATATTGACATGGTACTGTCATTATGTTTATTTCTTTGAATTTATCACGCAGGGATTCTCTGGGACCCATATTATAGATTGCACGAACAGCCCTCTTCTGCAGCACAAATACGGTGTTAATATCTGCAGCGTTCCCCCACAGCAGTATACCATAAGACATAATACTATGGAAGTAGCTGAAATAAACAAGTCTAGATGTATCCACGTCTGTAAGATGACGGATATATTGGTCTCAGGCCTCCCCCTGATAAGCGCCTTTGGCTTTTATCTCATGGGGGTAGGAATGCCCATAATCCACACGCTGGGCATGCGGGTTGGGGATCGCAGTTTGGTGGTAGAATAGTTCCGCAGGGGGCGCTGCTGCCCGCCCCCCAGTCTATATCCCTTAGTCGCCTCTTAGGACACCTACGGGAAGAGTTGGGGTGGTGCAAATTCTAAGTATGTATTTCCACACGGTAAGAAGATCTATTGAATTTTTATTACCTACCTACATGTTAATCTTTTGCAGGAATTATAATGCTGTAAGAGCATTTACTTAGTCTTTGATTCTTCATACAGGAAAGGATCGGACTAAAATTTAGCAAAGAGTTTTTTTCTTTCCGATAACATAGGTACCTACTGGGTGTTTGAGTCTGGTACACAAACTCAGCTTACGTAATGGCTACGCTAGAAGATTCTGTGTACCTAAAATGTCCAGCATCATTAATATTTTTGCTAGCATCTTACATGGTAGCAGCTCTCGTAACGATCTCTGCAGCCTCAGCCGCCCGCCCCTGGCTGAGCAGCCAGCGAGGAGACTCGCTCAGCATGAGGAAGTAGACCAGGTATACCAGGGGAGGCACCGCCAGCGCCAGGGAGTAGCCGTCCCAGGTCCGGAAGTAGTATGCGAATAGGGGAACTGTCATGTGACCTGGAAAACCAGAGAATGTTATCGTTCAGTAACGTGTGTGCCGAGGTTGGCTGGGTCATGATGATCCTTGACTAAAATCTGTCATCGCAGTCCCCATTTGTGATTAACAGATCTTACTATACCTATGCACTGTAGCGTACATATATTACTATGTACGTAAATGTCTGAAGTTTTAGTATTATGTGTCGTGGCCATATCCTAGAATTGATCACTTCATAATGTAACCGACCATTTCATGAAATGCATTATGGGAGCTCGATATAGGGCATAAATGTAAAGCTATCTCAAAAACAAGCTGTAAGTCAAATTCCTACTGCTTTGTTAAGGGTCGATTCCATGTAAGTTTTCAGTGGAAGTGGAGGCATACTCATTGCAGTGTTCCTGTTTCACGTTAATATTTTGACAATAATGAAATTATAGGCCCTATGACCCAAACGCCTCCTAACTTTCAGTAGTTCCAACCAATTCACAAATGAAACTTCATTGAATCGAAGCGATCTAGCAAAGTAGCTTACCAACAATAAACGGCAGCTGGAACAGACACCCTACCACTCCCCTGTACCGCCCTCCGACCGCCTCCATCACAATCACGAACGAGACCACCATGGTCCCTGCGGTGGAGATGCCGAGGCAGAACCGAAGGGCTGTGAAGGTGGCATAGTTAGGGGAGTAAGGGACGGCGAACCCGAGCGCAATCAGAGCGGTTATGGATGCCAGGAAGGTGAACTTGCGGCCGTATCTGAAAACAATAGTAAGATGGTAAGAGTAAACAAGAAGTCACTATTAATATTGTTATAAAGAGTCCCTAACTCAGAATAATGCTGGTTAATAGCACAAATTAGGTGTTTTTTAGCGCACGCTTTCGAGCGTTCTGAACAAAATCTAGGACGCATTTTAAAAGAATCGCGCGCGTTTGGATGTGTTCGTATGTAGGGGATCAGATGCACAGAAATATCTACTTATATTTCTGTGATCAGATGCTTATATAGCCGCGCTTTACCAAACCGCGCGTTTTAAAACGCCTTATGTCTTAGACGCAACTTGGTGTTAGGGTTAGCTTTGTTCGTTTCGTGCGATCCAGCGTCATCCGCCAACTTCGTTTGCTTTTCAAAGTAGTCCTCCTGTTCCGTATTTATTAGCGTTGCCATCGGCTAAACATTTCAACAACTTCATATCTTCACAAACTTTCGCCTTTATAATATTAGTACAATCGATTCGGTCGGTTTCAGTCATCTTGCCAATACTTTCACTTCGCTTATTTGGGCAGTAAAACGAAGATGAGATAAACGTGAACCTACATTTCAAAACAGGATTTCAATGCAATTTCACCTCAGGGTGCTGTGTGCTTGTAGGGTCAGTTATATTATTGATGTTGGAAAGCTTGCTTTCCAAGTTTACGACGGCAAATATGGTAAGCAAGCTACGGATCATCAAAAATCGGATCAAAAAATACGGATGTTCAAAAAATCCCTATTGCTTTTACGCTGTTACTTTGATGACGAAGTAAAACAAACAATAGGTACTTTTCAAAGTTGTCATAAATTAGTTTAATAACCTAGGTATAGGTTTCGTTGTAGGTACACGGTACTCAGCCGCGGATGTCGTAAGAGCCAACTAAGGGATTCTAAGGGAACGGCAGCAGCTCCCTTCTGTGTTACCACCACCAATCCGTCCAAGAACGGTATTATCGCAAACCGCTCTGGTTTGGGGAGGCATGTTTAGCATTGAACTTATGTGTGCTGATGAGGATAGGATGTTTACTGACCGGTCAGACAGGAATCCGAAGACGATGCTCCCGATCAGCACCCCCAGCTGCAGAGCCATCTGCGTGAAGCTGGCCAGCCATCTCCTCTCGCAGACCAGCGCCCACTGCGACACTATCGTGCTGGTCATCGGGGTGTCATCGTATTCATATCTAATGGAAATTATAAATAGGATTTGTTTTGTGTCCCAAATATTGCAATAGAATAAAATGGCCACATGACCGAAACATGTCATCGGTGGGACAGCGGCAAGCTAATGATACAAAAAAAAATTAAACCGTCGTCGTCCCGGAAATTTTATTTTAAGCCGTATGTATCTGCCAGCCGCTTTTGAATTCGTAGCTATGATAGTTCAAAAAATCACTTACTTATTTGAAAAATCGGTACCCGGTGACTTGATCGATAAAAGTTTTCGATCAAAAGGTTTTAAAAATATACAAGAGGCGGGAAGAAACAGAAGTATTACCTACCTCTCACAACTTTCGTAGCAGGTATTATTCATCACAGTCACAGTTGAGATTAAATCACTTGCGTTGCTGGAAGCCATGTCAGTAGTGTTGAGACTTGAGCACCAAAACGTGACGTTTGGAGTAAGGAACAGTATGGCCATCTGCACCCATCCTGATGATAGCTTGACGAGGGAGACGGTGGTGACCAGTAACAGCTGCCAGAGGCCGAAGTGGCCGAGGAGTCGGTCGAAAGGGTCGTCTGTCGGTTTCGGGGGCGAGGGAGTGAAGAATTTTAGAATCATTGTGGTTATTCTTGTTTAAATTCTTGTGTCTTGTCCAGTTTATATGCTTCTTATAATTGCAATTTTGCGTAGTCCCTCGCGTTGTTATTTTATTCTTTTTAAAACATATTATTTAAACTAACTAGACTAGATTTGTCTAAAAACGATCAGTATTTTCTATTCTTTTGAATTAATTTGTTTGAATTTTGGGTAAGTATTATGTCTTTGTTCGTAGCGTCCATATTATCAGTTCTTTTTATGTTTTCACCAGCAGGACCTCTTTTATGTGTTACCTATAACTTCTTGTATTTCATTCTTCCATAAACTTTCTGTTTATGCAGTTTTATTTTATTTGTATCCCAAGGTAATCTTCAAGCATTTTCATGTAGGTACAATCTGCCAGTTTTTCCTCATAAAACTACACATTCGCTTATTTTACTTCACTGTGTTATTTTTAATTTATTATTAAGTTCTCTGTCTTCCTTAGTTTTTAGTTTATAATTCACACACTTTTTAATTATTTAAAATAGCTCGCAACAAATGCACCTTTAATCATCACTCACACAAGACCTTGCTTTGATATTTTACATATTATTGTTAATTATAAATGGAAGAAATTAGTTTAAAACAAGTTGTAGCTTTGAAGTCGCACTGTTTCGTACACGTCCTCTCGTAGCGTTGTTGAGTGTTATGTTTGCACCTGTGGGCAAACGACAGATTGTATTATCTTTATTGACATTAATCATCATTCAATATTCTTACTCGTAGTTTGGTGTCTTGTTAGGTTTCACCTGAGTTTGTCCTACAAGTGTCCTTATCATCTAGGTCTATTTTCTTATCAATATTTCGATTTTGTCTTAGTTTATGATATTCTTGTGACATCAGTCTACGTTCAAAACGTTTGCTAGTTAACGCCAGCGGTGTTACTTGATGTCATCGTATAGCGAATACACCGGTAAAAAGATTCTGGTAGGTTTCTCATAATTAATTTATCTATGAAGACTAGCTTTACTTAATTTTTTTTAGTGTAGCAGTTGACACAGTCGTCTTTGATGATTTTAACAAAAAACTAACGATGTTGACATTCCTCTATCATTTATTCTATCAAGATGCTCCATCTTCGAGCTGGTGAGTAGGTATCCGGCGCAGCGCATCAGCATTGCCATACAGCGGGGCAATGCAGCCAGTGTCTTGGGGAGACGCGACGACTGGTATTGATATGAATCGGTTGAGCTACCTGTAGATGCAACAGTCTGCAGAAAACTTAATTGTTTCAATTATAAATAAGGGCTAGTTTTAATTTGTTTCTATCATTTGATTGTAGTTTTCTTTGTTAAGATTCTTCATAATCATTCAAATATCTCAAGCAACCTTCCTAAATTTTAGTAAAGGTGCCTAGCAAAATTTTTGTTAACAGCTTTCGTTCCGTTCCGTTCATTTGAACAACCGCGTCACATTGTATATAGGGACTTATGTTATCTTTGTTATTAAAATTGAACATTCAAACAAAATGAAACATATTTGTAAGCAAAACGTACAGGTATCTTACTTACTTAGGTACTTTGTATTATTTTATGTCAATGCAATAAACATTAGTAGTTATATTTATTGTTACTGTCCTGGTTGTTTATACGAGTAATGCAGTTCCGCATAGATCACTGTGTAAAATAGTTCTACTGATGCTTAACCCCTTACCTACTGCATGATGGCAAACTCAAACAACATCCATCATTTTGAAGCACACATTCTGTACTATCATTCAGTGACAAAAAACATGTAGCTTGACAGTTTCGATTTTATGAAAAAGCTAATAATTTAAAAAAAAATGTTAAGAAAAACTTTTTTTTTGTTTTATAAATTTTCTTTTATCTATCAATAATATCGGACCGGTCTACGGTAGACTCGAACGAAATGCACATCAAATTGAAGAGCGTAAAAAATTAGTCCATCTGAGTTGACAACTTATAGGCGGAAAATTCGGATTATCGAGTAGTTTCAATATGAAAATGAATAAATTGCTAACAAAATTGTAACGGCGTTGCAAAGTAAACATGTCAATTAAGTATAAACATGTCTATTATGGTTCGGTCTTGGTACCGTGGACGGAAGAAATCGGTCCCCAGGGTATATAAATACTCCTTGATCGAAGATTGGTACATTTAAAGTGATCTGTGGTTCGGTCTAATTTCTTTGAATGAAAACTCTTTGCTCTTTGATTCAGAAATCATAATCTATCTATAATATAAAAATGAATCGCAAAATGTGTTGGTAAGCGCATAACTCAACAACGCCTGGACCGATTTCGCTAATTCTTTCTTTGTTGTGTTTGTTATTGTCAGGAGAAGGTTCTTATGAAAGAAAAAATTAAGAAAGTTGGAAACATAAATTTCCACGGGGGCGAAGCCGCGGGGCGCAGCTAGTATGTATAATAATAGTAATAGTAGTATTTTATTGCACCCGTGCGAAGCCGGGGCGGGTCGCTAGTTTTATTATAAAATAGAAATTGCAACAATGTTAACATTGCTTTATTGTCTACAATAATTAATAGGGATAGTGATTTGTCGATAAAATTTACCGTATTTCACCCCCCCAAAGTCTCCGACACCGGTGACCGGACACATTATAATTATATAAAATACACGTCATATCAACATTGATGACGGTTAGCTAGTTAGACCTCAAGACTTTTAAAAGTAGAGAGGTATACCTAATAATATACTCATAATATATCACCTCGTATTTTAGGATAAATAGGTAGGTCTCATCCACGCACGTTCAACATTTTTATATGTGCCTAAAGCTTGTCATGAAATGCTATTTTATTTCTAACACCATTTAGGTACAACCTTATACCTACAGCCTTATCCATTAGGAGCCCAAAAAGGCGTAAAAGGTCAAAAGCCTTAGCTGGGAACCGAACCTGCGACCTTAGTTATGCCTTGTTATTATTAATGTTACAGTCATTGAGTAATCTTCTTTCGCAATCGGTTATTGTAAACATTGATGTTTTTATTACGTTGACCTTAGTTTTTTTAATTATTTTATCGGACTTCCGAAACAATTACGGAAACATCATTATCTTCAAGTGGACAATAAATTGAGAGACGATTATTTTCCGTTTTCCTCCAACTAGGTCGTTAGAAAGAGCAAGGTATCTATGAGGTCCTAACTGAAATAAGCACTAGCCTGATCAGATGCGTCGGATCAAAGCCGGATTTTTCTACTTTTTTCTTTTTCTCTCTTAGTACATAGATAAAAGTTTAATTCTGTAGATATGGTAGTTCTCCCAGCGCTTACTCAACAAGTGGCCTGTGTAGTGTTACAGCTAAACGTAAACGCAAAGACACGCTATTACTAATCTTTTGACAACAAAGATGGAAAGACGTACCTAGACCGAAGTGCGACGGAGACAACAATACGCACGCGAAACACGAACGCCGGCGGTCCCGGTCCGACTATGACTGTCAAATCAGAAGTTAGAATATTTTTATTATAAGCTGTTTCTACAATTTGGTGTTACAAAAATAATGGTACTTACAAGTTTTCACAGTTGGTCCAACGGGACGTGGGTGGACCTAATTTGAGCGTTCCACTTTCGAGAAGCCAGTACACAATCTCCTGGATATAACTTACATCGATGTCTTAGTACATTACGACGCCACTCGTTTCATTTACGATGTTGTGTTGTGAACATCGTAAAATGCGATGGGACACGTTATTTTGCATATGACTTAGCAACATTACTGTTTTTAGAACAATAAATTGACATAATAGTAGGTAACAGAGTTCAAGCTTCTATTTATTTTTTAAGTAACCCAAAACATTCAAAGAACTTTAAATGCCTGTCATAAAAAATAACCAAACCTGTTTATAAAATATTTTTACACGATTCCGTTGATATTATGTGAAAGGAACACTGGATGAATGCAAAAAACCTTACCTTGTTTTAAAGCAGATAATAACATAGGTATATTCACGACCTCAGTTTTTCTCTCTCATTTTAATGCTGCACATGATAAAAATAAAATCCGCAGCAAACTGTATGAAGACGCAGCTAAATAAACACTGAGGAAAACTCCGCATGCGCGAGCGCAAGTCTTGAATTAGGTGCATCTAAAGGAAACCAGTTTGGAGGCAAATTAGTTTGGAACTGAGATTTTGTACTGAGGAAATGACTGAGGCTGAAACGAATCTTGGTAATAGAGATGATGATAAAGTTGTTTATTAAGTGTAGAAGAAAAAACTAAATAGAATTTTGTTCTACAAGGTGTCTAATCTAAACAAGAAGTAAATTTGTTCGACATTAAAGATACTAACGTTAATTAAGGTAATGAAGACAAAGAGCAAAGGTACAGGCAACGGATGATATCAATGATCCAGAAGACAATAAGATCAACTTAAACCAGTTAGGTAAATTAACTATATTTACTTATTTAGATTTTTTAAATAATTGAATCAGTCAATTTATAATAATAGAAAGAGTGATTTCGTGACATTCATACCAATAATTTAGATTTCGATAGGCAAAACAAACATGTATTAGAGACATAATATGTGATAAATAAATATTCTAGTGGTTTCTATTTCACTTTTTATAAGTACCTAGGTAGGGTAGACCGAGGCGAATCGGATCAATTTGACTTTGAAGTAAAAAAACAACTACTTTTTTCAAAGAATCACAGTATATTAATTTAGCTTTAATCAGTAACTTTTCTTATTATCATTTAACCTGTTTTATATTATTTAATGCCAACATTTAAAATTTTATTACTAAAAAACATAACTATGAGAAATATCCGATTCGCCCCAAAATTTGGGGCGAATCTAACATTACTTGGTCTTTAATATATAAAACTAAATTTAATCTTAATTATAATATCAGTCATCACATCAATCAGTTATCGGCACATACATTACAAGTGTACGGTCTTTTCGCACCATTTCTGTCAGCACAGTTTCTTCACAGGTAATGCACTGGATTTCAGTCCTCTGTTGGCAGGTGAACAAATTTTTCTGAGCAAATAATGCAAAGACAGTCTCTTAACCCAACCGAACTCTTAAATTTAATTTCAGATGTAGCTTTATTATTCTTTTTAAAGTTGATATTCCCTTTTTCTTTAACTTCAGATTTTTTTCTTTTGAGTGTTTTGTTTTTCTTTACGTCTTTCATAAGGAGATTTTTTCAGTGTCGACGTCCATTGTTTGTTGACCACATCGACGCTTGATAACACCCCTGGAGAAAGTCGTTCTTCTTTGTAAGCTCGTATAAGGAACATTATAGGTCTCAGCTGCCTCACGTATAGATAGTTTTTTAGTCAGGACTTCTTCTGCAGCCTGTTTCATATCTTCTGGAGACCACTGACCGTGGTCAGTTTTTTCTTATATGTCCGAACCATCTAAAACTCTGAAACCTTGATTATAAATGAGTAAAAAGTAATTTAAATACTGATCCAATTCGCCCCATATCAATGGATTCACAAAAATTACTTTAGTCAGAATACCGTTTATAATTTACAGAAAAAACTTATAGTTTATCAAAATTAGATCCATATTCAGTATTCAGTACTATACACAAAAATATTTGCAATTCCACAATTAGTTTTACCAAAAATACAAGTTATTGTTATTACGTACCTTACAATTGGCGCGAAAACTGCCGTAGTGTCACATCTTAATGGCTCGCGAGTGTCGCCGGCGCGCTGAAGTACGAGCGATATCGAAATTCAACGAATAGCAACTGACGCGGGGAGAGGGGAAGCAGTAATGTGTCGCGTTTAGTGTAGCGCGGTATTTTTAATTTTAATTAATTTCTTATTTTGATCCGAATCGCCTCGGTCTACCCTACTTAATTTTTTGGTCGACTAGACCCAAAAATTAAGTAAAGAGAAAATCAAAACACCTTATTCCGTATTTGATAATAATGTAAATTAAAGAAATTGGACATGTCTAAGGTCTTATTTTGTAAGTCTAAAGAAAATAATGTCATTGAATCTGACATCTGAAATCAATCTGATACTTTGATGATCTTTTGAACATCCTGTTGAAGATATTTTTCAAAGTCAGGGCCACAAAAAGTAATTGCAAAATATTTTATGACTTGCAAAATATCAACTGCTTTAACATTCACGATCTTGAAAAATCTAAATGGTCTTAATAAGGATGTACAGGATAATAGAATTAGATTCACATTAGATTTGATGATTCTTGATGTCATTTATTGATTTCATCCTTTAGAACGTCGCGCGTCGGTTTGAAACTAAAATAACAAATTACAACATATGTAACTGACTCTACCTATTCGTGTACCGTCATTTGCTAATAACACAGATTTTATCCAGTTACACCTACCTACTACAAACTAGATAGTTTTGGATTACTTCTGTCTGTAGCCTGAATCACAAAGGAACTAAATTACAATAAACTCAATCGGCAGTTTGCCTGCAACAAAGTATTCTTGAGGATAACACCGACATAAGGCCGACAGATCTACCTCAGCACTTATCACTATTCATATCGTTGCCTCTCCGTGCACCACTCCGTGTCTTTATCACTCAAAGTCTAACGTGATACGTCTCTATCAAAAGTACACTTGAACTTGTTATTTGAGTTTAAAATGTTAGCTCGTGTTACTATTGTTTAATTCCTACTGTTATTTGCTTCCGCTGTCTACCGAAATCATCTTGTTTTCAGCAGCAAAAGATTTTTGACACTTGAATGAAACCGCAACGCGTAATTATGTTTTATGGCATTTTAAATGTTCGAAATCAGCATCCACTTCCAAGCCCGGTGTTTTGGAATAAGTATAACTATTTAAAAGAACGTTTTAATTTGCTTTCATCTCTAATTTATGAATCTCACACACACATTTACTACACTCTGCAGTCAATAGATTTTAAGTCAAAGAATGTTTGTGTCTATTCAGTCGACTTATCTCGATTATTTTCCACCTACGTACTTCCATTAAAAGTTTGCTTTATCATGAACAGGTTTTCATCTGCTCTTGTTCCGTCCAAGTATTGATTGATTCATAATGAATTATGTGTGTCTAGTTCATTATTGATAGATTTCTAGCCACCTACTAGATCCCTTTCCAGTTGACCACAGTCAAAAGCCCAGGTCAAGATCGCTCTATCACTTTAATCGTATAATGCTTATAAGGTCAAAGTTACGCCTTTCGCAATTGAACTCATGCGAACTGCGCTTAAAGCTTTGCTCACATTAGTAAACAATGCTGTGTTCCTTAGCGTTCTTTATCTTACATTCATATCAAACCATCGTTGAAAACTTGTCAGTTAGGGGGTACATTGGTCATAAGAGGATTTAGACTTGACATTACCAAATATGCAGAAGCTAGTTAGACCAAAGTAGTAATTTATTCAAAAACATCATCAATTATTCGCGACTTTTGCTACCATAATCTATCAACGAGAAGTTTTATTAATGGATCCGTGTTTACAGAGCCTGCGTCCACGCTTGCTGTCAAAGCTGTCAAACCATCGATAGCATTGGGCAACAATAATTGCTTATCGATAATCTGACCGGTACCACCGTGACGAAACTCTTCAAGGTCAATGTGAAGTTCTGTTCCAATTGTTTGTTGTTGTGAAATCAATGAGCTTATAAGTAATTGATCTATGATTTGTTTTTAAGTGATATTTATATTGGGATTAAATTGAAAGCGGTTCTTTGTCAGTCAGGCACTAGATCGAGTATGAACAGTTCTTTTCTCTGCTTTACTTTATAGCCTCTTGATCCAACACTTATTTACAATTGATTAATAATAAATTAGGTAAGTATATCTTACTATAGATCTGACTCTACCACTATAATCATTTATTGCAGATGTACCCAAACAGGCAAATGATGATGAAACTCTACCTTTGACGATCCTGGTCCATGAACTCTGTGGATATTTGGCATACACTACACACCCAACAATATAAAATAAAAGAAATCTTCTTTTATATTCTTATTTTTAGACACGCTGGTTACAAGTGAAAGCAACACCTTCATCTAATTCTGCATGAGCAATTTCGCAACAAGGATATTCCATAATTTGAAGACTAACATCACAACAGCTCCTTATAGGATCCATGATGTCACCAACTTTCTTGCGCCGACGCATCAGAACGACCACTTTTCCCCACATTTTAGTGTTTAGTCTCGAAGGGTGTGGTGTATTTTGTGGAAGAAAATATTAATGTGAGTACCTTTAAATAATTTCAAATTTTAAGACTAATTATTACGAGGGTCTAGTAAAAGGTATACTTTTAAAGCTCGGGCAAAAGGAAATGCCCGAAGCCAGATTTTTGATATGAGTCGATCTGTATGTGAATTGCTTAAAGAATTACATCAGGCAAAGTGTTGGCTGTGTCAGACAAACTAAAATCCATTTAGTTGCACCGATGAAATTAAGACTTTAGATAATTGGACTTAGGTATGAACAGAATTCCCACGGGCAACGGGAACGACGGCAACTGACCTAATCTGTACAACATTAGCTTCACAAGTCTCAGGGAAAATTAACATTAATTAAAAACCCCTAACATAACGTCAATAAAACTGTAAATTTAGGCCATTTATTAATTTTCATATTATAAATACAATAAAATAAATAATGCTGGACAATTCACACCGCATTATCTAGCCCCAAGCTAAGCAGAGCTTGTGTTATGGGTACCAGATAACTGATATACTTAATACAATACGATATCATGGATAGATATTTTTTATTATACGTAGAAAACATCCAGAACGCCCTGGACAAATGTCTGCAGATCGTGCAAACATTTGTCCCGAGGTGGGAATCGAACCCGCAACCTCCTGCGTTGCAGGCAGACCTTTGCCCGCTGCGCCACAGAGGTCGTCAGAAACTCCATATTTTCAGAAACTGCTGGACGATGTGGCTATTTTACATTCTCTTGCTAATGTGTATAACAACATCCGTTGTTACATCCGAAAATACGAAAATTAGCAGCTATGATCCGGGACAGCTGTTGTCGTGAGTACCCATCGGTTTTTTTTTGCGATTTTCTGATAGTAAAAAAAATGTCTTTATTTTCAAGCTGGGATTAGTGAAGACTTGTTTCTGTTTTTTTTAGTTAGGGAACGTCCCTTTTGTTAAAACTATGTCTGAACTTTCCTCGAAGAAAAACGAAAGTTAAAACATGTATAACAAGGGAATACACATTCAATGCTGCTCATACAAAAATTACAGGAACTCGGAAACTTTTCTAAATCTTTCTTAAATGTTTCAGAAAAATCTTCAAACCTAACGTGAACGTAACGTATCGCCAACGAGGGTACGGATTAGTCTTCGAAGACGATGGCTCTGGAGGAGGCGGAGCCCAACGCCAATATAACCTCATCACTTTTGAAGAAAACAACCATCGATTGAAATTCCAAAATGAAGATGACCAAGACAATGACTTTCAATTTCAAAATAACCCTGATTTAGATGGAAGACCAGGTAAACCTTTAAGATTTGAAGACCAAGAGTTGATCAGAGATCAGGTGACCATCCAAGATGATAATAGAATAGATCCTAGCCATAAGAAAAGAAAACGAAAACGAAGGAAACCAAAGAATGGATTTAACTATCCAGGGATTCCTCAAAACTTTCCAGGAGCGCCAAATTATCAAGGGTTTGATGCTAGACCAGGCGTTGGGGGCTTCGGGCCGAACCCTTACCCTGTGAATCCTGGATTTGGACCGGATCCAGGGTATCCAGGACCTGTACCACACAGTAAGTATTTCCAAAAATTTCATAAATAAAAGCACTATACGACGACCTCAGTAATGGGTTCAATTCCCGTCGCGGGACAAATGTTTGTACGATCAGCAGATATTTTTTACTTTAATTTATTTATCAAGTATTATATTAACAAAGTTACAATCAAATAATAGAAACAAATTATAACTATCATTTACAATTGAAACAATTGTGCCAACCGCAGACCGCTGCAAACAAACTACAGGTACACTCTGGCTAATTTCTAATTTCTAAGAAATCTAATAACACATTCCCGTACTGAGGGAAGGATGCGGGTTCAAGTCCCGTCGAAGTCGAAAATTTTTGCGATATTATTTGATTTCTTAGAAATTAGCCAGAGTGCGAGGCTTACGCACTATAATGACAAAAACCTTAGATTTTGAGCAACGCGACACCTCTCGTGAAACGAACTAAACGCAACTTTAGTCCTTGAACAGGATTGGATAAACTTAAATGTTTCCCCTGTAGGTGGAGCTAACGGCGCTTGAGTCCGTAGAAAGTCCTAAAATTTTCGACTCCCACGTCACTTGACTTCGTGGTGTTGTTGGTTATTACATTCCCGCACATATCATCAATTGGAGGTGTCTCTAAGACGCTGGCTGCATTGCTCCGCTTTATATATTATATAATGCTGATGCACTGCGCCTGATACTCACCAACTCGCTTCGACTAGACGCTCAGATATTTTTTTAAAAACCCGTAGAGCCTCGGCATCCCATAGACGTAGGGTCTCGACTCCAAGAAGAGCAAAGGTGTAGGCTCTGTCGAGACCTCGGCGAAATCTGCCAATTAAATAAATCAAATATTTGGCGTTTCTAAGTGTACGTCCCGTGCGCCGGTGTTACAAATCTAAAGATTTATATAAATCGATTGTTTTTTTCTGTACTCTATTTCGGTGTTTAAAGTACTCCAATTGGCCGAAACCTGGTTTGCTAGAATGTAGATGACTTCTTTAGTGCAGAATACAGGTAGGCGATACGATATACTAGTGATGTAACATTATGCAGTCTTTTCATATCCTTTTTGAGAAAACCCAGATTGTTAAACAAAGACTTCGCATAGAAAACCTCTTATTCTTCTCTTATTCGCCGCCGTCTTCCAGGACGCAGACGTCGCCCCAGACCGTCGCTCGCGTCCGATGCCCTCTCAGCCGTCACGGGAGCCCTGACTTCCATTGCGTTGTACGACGACTACCAATGCGTGCCGCGGCTGCTGTGCGAGGCCGCTGGCGGAGGCTCGCTAGGAGCCAATGGAGTCCTGGACTCAATCGCTGGGATCCAGCCGCTGTTGACGTAAGTTTTAATTTTGTAAGGGTATCTTTGAGCTCAAGCAACTGCAGCAAACAGGCAATTATAGGTCTGGTCACTTACTCATACTTAGTATCATTATCATTCCAATCTTATTATTGATAATCTGATAATTAATCTACTTATCAGATTCTACTTCAAACAAGGAAATCAGTGTCATGATAACACGCAATGCATTAAAAATAAATTAATTGGATAACTTACATGAACAGTAATTTAGCTAGCAGCCAGCGTATTTTCGACCGGTTGCAATGAAACTTTAGCCCACCGCGCCCATGATATCCACTGAAATAAAGAAATAAATAAAGAATTCATTGAACATGTCTATAGTTTCGCTTACGCTCCCGATTTCACAACAATGTATAGCTGACTTTCGTAGACTACGAAAGTTACTACCGTACGTTAGTACTAGTTTTTCACAATGACATAATATATTAAATTATACCTACCTACTCATGACTTCAAGTTATTATTTTCCTTCCTCAGCCTCCTCGGAGCGTACAACGGAATCAGCTCCTCCCCTCTTTTCGTCTTCGGTCGTGCCGTATTCCTTGGCATGACGTCAAAGGGCCACACCGGGATCTGCCGCTACGCCTACCCCCAGTGCCCCACCGACCCCGAACAGCTGATCTATTACCTAAACAACCATAATGGGGGATTCTTCAGGTTCTTCAACTCTCCTGGAGCGGACCAAAACTTGGAGCAGTTTTATAATTACTTAGGGCAGAATGGCCAATTCGTTGATCATAATGGGCAACATCTAGGTCAAAATGGGCAATTTCCAGGACCTCAGGAGCCAAATTTAGGCCAAGGAAACTATCAGGGATATGATCAGAATCAGCAATTATATCAGCAAGGAGGGTATGGCCTCTATCAAAACAATCAATTCTCTGGCAGCCAAAGTGATCAATTCGGACAAAAACCAGATGGTTATGGTCAAAATTATGGTTCTAATTACGATTATAATACTTACGGTTCTAATAATGTTAAATATAAAACTATTTATGCAAAAATAGAGAAACGTATACAAAATAAGCCTGCAAAAGATGATTTGGAAGAAAATGACGACTACTTTGATACTAAATTGCAATTTCCTGAAACAGATTCCAACGATGATAGATTACCTTTTCAAAGTGATGATGATAATGACGTTTTGAGATTCCCTGAAGAATCCCAAAAGGATAACTTCAACAACGATTCTACAAGAAAAGGTAAAAGCATTCTTTTCCCAGAGAATCAGTACAACCAAAATGCTTATTCAAACAAAAACTACGGTAATTTACGAATTCAAAATTCTTACAGACCAACAAGTAGGCCGTACCAGAATTACTACAATCAGAACCAGAAAGATATAAATGCCAATATTTACAAACAAACCACAGCTTCTCCATTCAATGAAAACGATTACTATTACGACCACAAACATAACTTCTACGTAAAAAAGAACAACGATCAAATTAACTACAACAACAATCAAATATATCACAACAATCATCAGCCACATTATAACAGTAATCATTACAAAGATCAAAAACAAGTTGATTATAACACAAACCATTTTTATAATAACGGACAAAAACCTATTTATAATAACGAACGAAATCCAGTGAATTATGTAAATTATAATAATTATGTGAATGCTGATAAAGATAACAGACAAACTGTTTACATAGTTAGAGGTAATGGAGATCCAAATAGACCTGAAATTGTTAAAGTCAGACCTGGACAAACTGTCAATTAAATCAGATAAGCTTAGCAATTTTTCGTAGTTACTTGCTTTCCTAGAACTTGAATTTACATAGGTAATTAAGATTGTTGTTGGATAGATCAGAAAACTAAAGTGCAGAAATTTATAAAACAAAAGATTTGTAATAAAATCGAAGATATTGTTTTTGGTGATTTTGTATAACTTCTTGGTAAGTAAATTATGGAGTAAGTAGGTGCCTATAATCATATGCTTTAACTAGGACCTAGCTATAATCAATAATTGCTATGATTTGTCCTTAACTTTATTTTTACACCACGAGATCGTTCACCTCACGTCGTGAGGCGCTTTACTCTTACGACACGATCTGAAAGCCTCAAGGTATCATAGGTCACTTTTTGGCCAGGTACCACTGATTCAGTTGATTCAATAGTCGTATCTACACAATCGTAATACAATTTGACCTCTATTATCTGTGTGCTAAAGAAAAATACTCTATGATCTGTGTTTGCTTATAAGTAGTTTTTATCTAAATAATAGTTTTAAGTTCTGAAGGTCTAAGTATAATTTGTATAGAGACCGACAGGACGGCATAACAGGATTAGCACATTAGTATTTTATACTTTAACTGTGAAATGTTTCAAATGTATGTTCTTCAATTTTGTAGACGGCTAATTAAGAAAATTAATTAAGCTAAACAATCTGGTACATATACAATCTAACATGTTTCTTTTTAATTTATTTATGTAACCACACAAACTAGTACCTACGTACCAAATTGTAACTCATAAACATTGCACATTTATATGATAACTGTTTCTAAACTAAAAATAAATTATTTATTGCTAGCAGAGTTTCATTGAATAGGTCATGATTCACCAAAACAGTCCCTTTGCTGAATGAGTCAACGTGTATTTTCGCTCGATCACGCACAATATAAACGCCCTTATTGGTCCGCTCTTGACATTATTCCATTTTTGGGAAAAGCAAGAATTTTCTCGCTGTGGTGCCTTGAACTTATTTTATTTAAATTTTTTTCTTCCGTGTTAAAAAACTTAAATGTTCTGACTGACCACTGTCTCAGGGTTTCTACAGGTTTTATTTTAGTGAGACTTTTTAATTATTTTTGAAGAATATAAAAACTGTGGTGGCCCTTTACTAACCATGATTTGTTGGTCCTAAGGTGTTGATTTAAAAGTTTTGTAACAACAAATTTTAAGTTATTCGTTTGTTCCTGACCTAATTACCCTGCTAAATATTCTGTTGTTTCTGTAATCTGTGTTTGAACACAGATTAATTACAGAAACAACAGAATATTTAGGGAAGAACCACTCCCAGTGTCGGTAGGTAGGTTTACTGTTTATGTATAGGTATAATCTCTAGTGGATGTAAATATGATATTGCAGCTAACAAATAAGACAGTTCGTATGCATATTGTGCAAGAGCGTTGAGTCTTTCCATCGCATGAGGGCTCTAAATACTGACGAAGCATATTATGTACGATTTCTTCATTTCATTTACAAGTGAAGTAACTTTAGCCAATAAAAAATTGTAAATCCATAATTCTTAGAAGTTAACCTACCTTAGAGCTATCGTTTCAAATGCCCTTTGAAGCCAAAATTCAATATTATCTACTTTTAGTAAACCCATCTTGCACTCAGCCAAGTTTGACTAAATACAAGATGGGGGAATTCGTTTTTAGTCAAACTTGGCTTAAAAAAAATAAGTCCTTTAAAATTGCAATAAATTACAAGCAGAAAGAACACTGGCTAGATAAGAAAAAACTTTGAGAGACAAATTTAGACCTCAATTTATAAAAGGACATGACAAAGGTGACCCAACCTTACGTGCCATATGGTCGTATGAACTCGCAGGATACCCGTAAGCGGTACAAGGTGAACTCATTCATCTCGATAAGATTCTAATAGGAAACTTGTAAGAATACCTACAGGTGCAATACCAATATGTTTGGACTAGATCTGCGTCCGACCAGAAAGCGCTAAAAGCATTAAAACACATTCTGAACAAATGACAATAAAAAATGAAAGAAAAGAAAGAAATATTGTAAGTTAAACGATAACAAAACAAATGCAAGCGATAATAACGACAGAATTGACAAAAAATACTCAAGAAAAGTCAAAACAGCGCAGGAGTTTTATACAACAAAAAGATCGCACAGGATTCAAAAGCTACCGAACAGAAGCTTTACAATACTGACAAGTTCGATATCCCAGGAGTCAGAACCAATTTATTAAAACAGAATGACAATAACAAAGCGTCGGGTTATAATGATATTATCATTCTAGTGAAAGTCGAAGGACGCGGGTTAGTCCGCTACCGACCGCGGCGCCGGACGCACGCTCGCGAGTGAATCGTACAACTCGAATGGAAGTAACTACACTAATAAGTATGTCAGTTTATTGTTTTTAAATTACATAACTTATTACGGAAGTGTTTGTGCTAATATAAACCGTAGCGAATCCTTTACTTACGCATAATTTTGACGCAAGTTTGAGGAGACCTTATTGAGGAAACTTGTTTGTGAATTTGAATTATACTAAAACCGTCGAAAATACCGAAGGCTAATGCGAATAGTTGCAGATAGCTTTTGTATATTTCTTAGAATTTATTACGGTTTTTATGTTTCCAATACCTGTTTTATTCGGTGACAAAAAGGTGATAAGGTTTGGATAAATTGTTTTATATAATTCGGGGCCAGAAAGAGGATTCAATCGAGATGTCAGGTTTCATTTGCCGCTTTGTCGTCAAATATGAATTAAGTTTTTAAATGTTTTATTCAATAAAATCAATCAATTTTATTGGATTTCCCATGTTTGAAACTGGTTAGACCTGCCTACTGTAGCACGCAATTTACCTATAAACTTATCATTATAAAATCTTAATCATCGAGAAGTAGTAACAACATAACATAGATAAAATTTTCTAATCGTTATCATTTTCTATGAGATACCTATTTACTTATTGTAATAGTAGGCCTACTATTAAAATAAGTATCGTAAACCTAATCCAGCTTTCCAAGTAGGTATTTTTATCTCATATTTATTTCATTTCGATAAGAGTAAACCACATAAACAAAGCTTTGTTTATTTTTAATTATGAATTTAAAGAGCCTTGCTCTTGTCGGTGTAATTGCAGTTCCCTCCACTTTTCTCTCTGCAATGTCTTTTACTTCTTTATATGACATGACATTTATTATTTATCATTATATTATTCTGTTCTAAAAGTATTTTAATTAGTTGCATATGCTGAGACCATAAATGTGGCTTCGATAAGTACATTTTATAGATATTGTGGTCTGAAACTAGTATTTTTGAATAATTACGTCTTGATTCAAACGCAACGGTCAAGTGGAAACGGATATTTTTAATTGATGTTGCGTGCGCTGCCACAATTTGCGTTACTTTAGCTTTTAGTCAAATAGCTTTTGACTTCTTGATTGCGGCGTTTGATAGTTTACATAGACGTATAGTATTATAATATCTGTGCATAGACGTTATCTTTATTGGTCCTTCTAGCCGTAGCTATTCTAGCTTTTGCATCATCTTGAGGCCAATGGTTTTTCTTGTTTCTTCCACTGTATACATTTTTTACTCGTATAGGTAGTTACGTATGCTACTATTTAATTTGAGAGCCTTCATTAATCACTAACATCAGCATCTTCTGTCATCACATCTATTTTTAACTGACTTCGGAAAACTGAGGAGGTCCTATATTCGCCTGTATGTATGTTTTTTTTATGTATGTTCTTCGATTCCAAGTCTGAACCGACTTTGAAAATGGTAAATTCTAATCCTGCGGGAATAAAATTTGTTTCTCAAAACCTAAAAACAATGTAAAATTAAAGGATCAGAAGTCGATTTTAAGACAATCCAATTACATATTTGTATTTAAATTTAAACACAGCTTCCAACTTATAATGAGAAGTATCATAAACAAAAACTAACAATAAAAACGAATGAATTTCAAGCTTTCTCGAACCATCAGTGACATATAGAATTAGAAGTTCGAATCTTTAACCCAGTGGCCCTAATGCTGCATCCTACAAAAGGGCCTCATGCATATAGATGACCTTCAACCGGAGTCAGGGCCTGCAAGAGTGGGCGATCTAGGCAGATAGAACCTTTTTGTGCAACTTGGTGACAAGTATCTTATGGCCCTTCTTGTGACCGTCACCTTTTACAAATGGTTTTGTTCACGCATGTTAGATGCCTAAGGGCATTCAGTCGTTAAATCTTAAATGGCCAAAGGAGAGACTACTATTTATGACCATTTACTAATTTAAGTTTATGTCTGTTCTCTGGACAGACAGTATCGTTGCTCAAATTATCTAATGGTATATAAATGTAGTTAGATGTAATATTGTCTATGTCAACTTTGATAACGTTAATCTTTTTTAACTTTGTAAAGGACAATTAAAAACTTTTTTAATTGCGTAAGAATTTCTTGTATTTTTTTGAATTACTACCTAATTCTAAATGGGCAAATAACATACACATATTTTGCAAATATTGCTTTAGATAATGTAGGTAGGTACTATACTACCTATTAGCTAGAAGTTCCGTAACGTGATCTATTTGCAAAAGCGAGAGTTTGTCTGTGCCTAGGAAATCTTCTCTTTCTTAATGGTGTGTATTATTCGAAACTGTTTTTCTTCTTTTACATCGTTTAACCTTGCTTACAAAAAATTTAAGTTTTTTTGTTATTTTGTAGTGTTGAATTGAAGCCCTTACACTCTGGGTAAGGGAAGGATGCGGGTTCAAGTCCCGTCGGAGTAGACTTTTTGGAATATTATTTGATTTCTTACATAAAATTAGTTTTTTTTCTGTAACTGAATAAAGTTTGTGCTCTCGTTAAGCTAGCTAAGGACTCTAACTTTGTTTAAACGCGGAAATAGTTAAAATTCCGTCTCCAAAAACTAACGCCGGAAATCATCCTAACGTAGGATGTCCATCTTTCGCGACCAAAAAATATAAATAGCCCGAAGTATCCCGAATTCGTCCGAAGAGCCCCGAAGGGCTGCCTCGTTAAATCAGACATCAAAGACCAAATTTTTCACCATAATTTGGATAGTTAAAAGTTTACTATCTTTTTTGAGTTGCGTAATTTTGGCGCCGTTTTCATGTCTTGGCGGTTTTCTGATTGATTGCCTTTACGATGTGGTAATGCAGTTGGCTCGTTTGAATTTCGAATGGACATCGTGTTTACAGAGACAGATACAGATTATAAAACTTCACATTTCTTTCATGTTCCTGTTTGAAAAATGTAGTCGTTAGGCTTAAGCTGTAATAATTATTCAGATTTTATCAAAAGGATAAAGTTTATACCTACTCCCATTAAAAATTATAGAGTGTGAACATTTGAGTCATAGCTAACAGACTACTATATAACTAAGTAGGCACCTATACAAACAATACTCGTGTGTAGCAATGGAATAAGACGCCAAATAACTAGTTTTAAACAACATTATTCTCATGATTAGTCTATGTCTCTAAATGACTAAACCATTAAATGTGCGGTTCGATTCCTGAACATTGTATATAACATTGTATTGTACCTACTCGTCCGCGGCCTTACGGCAGTCTGCCGGAACTCGCACCAATGTCACTGATAAATGCCGAAGTTGGTACTTTTGTCTTTAAGTTATTTCTTTTTAATTTCTTCGTGACTCAGTTCCGATGGAAAACATGAGTACTATCTGGTTTTCACGATCAAGAATAGCTGCTATTGTTATAAGTTGTGGAGTAAAATTTATTATCAAGGATAGTTAATTAAGAATAGACAGAAATCAGAACTTGTATTTACAATTGAAACAGTTGAGCTACCTGCAGACTGATGCAAACAATCTAGAGATTCTTTAATTATTTTAATTTGATGTTTTGCAATTGTTTTTTACAAATTATAAGCTAAATAAGGTAATGTCATTTGTTGCTGTTTTACTTTCGATAAAATTAAAACTAAAGTGGTGCAGTGAAATGACTTATACCTTTGTTTGTTTTATAACTTCGATTTGCGTTGACATCGACTTAATTATTTTAATAAAATTATTATAATTTTCGAAAGAAAGTAATTTAAAAAATGCAGTGACCGTTGACTCATCCATTCACCCAATTTCGCGCTATAACTGTTTCTATTTTCGAATTTCGAACTGTCACACGTTTCCTGGATCCAACATGGCGACACTTACTGTCACCTAACTGTCGTACGATTTTAATCTTTCACCCGTTTTAATAGAACTCAATTGAAATTTCGAATGCAACTTACTGCAACATTAAATTAATATTTAGTTTCCTAATTCCAAGGGATTAAGGTTTAGAATACCCGTCTTTATTTATAAGTTTAGTAGTAGGAGCTTGTCATAGATATGGTACGTGTTTTGATTGACTAATAGATACATTTGATGGATTGGGTACAATAGGAAGGTACCAGGAACAATGGTGGAGCCAAGTGACATAATTTAAGGCTGGTGACACAACAGCGCCTGATATGTCAGGTTGACGTTTAAAGACATGAGATTTGAGGCTATTGTGCCAGTCTGTTTTAATAAAGATCATGATGGTGATGATGAAATAACGTCAGACATTTTTTTAGGATCGATAGTTACTGTTTTGGTTGGTATTCTTCTACAAGATGAATTGAATATAAAATTAGCGCTGGAGATCTCCAATTATCGGGCTGTTAAGTAGGTAGGTCTACATAATATTCAATTTGAAATTTTTGGCAAATTTTAATGCTTTCATACATTAAAAGTCAAATTTAACTTATAACGAAAACCTTTAGGTACATAATCGAACAAATTAATAAATAAGTATTTTTTATTCATTTAATTTAAGTTATTGTAATATAATCTAACCCATTTATTTTAACTTTTCAAAATAACTCTACCCTAGGTTTGTATTTCTGATACAAATAATATATTAAGTAGGTACTACTAACTACTCACTGTTTTAAATTATATATCTACTTTTTTAAAATGTCAGAAATATCGGAAGCCTTCAACAAAACCACAAAACAAATAAACTCAACATACAACAGCGCCTTCAGGCAGTACGCTACTACGCTAGTGTTGGATCGCGTGTCGAGCTTTGCATATTTCAGTAGATTCTAATAGAGTTTGTGTCACGAACTGCGATAAGCTTACAGCCTTTATGGCCACCCTGTATTTGGACTGTTTTATTGCTTTTTTGTGTTATAGAAATTCAAGGACAATATACAATTGTTTATTTATTGCATTCATATCACATTAAGACGACCTCTGTGGCGCAGCGGGCGAAGGTCCGCCTGCGACGCAGGAGGTTGCGGGTTCGATTCCCGCCTCGTGATAAATGTTTGTACGATCTGCAGATATTTGTTCAGGGGTTCTGGATGTTTTTCTATGTATAATAAAAAATATTTATCTATGTAGTGTGTTATGTATATCAGTTATCTAGTACCCATAACACAAGCTCTGCTTAGCTTGGGGCTAGATAATGCTGTGTGAATTGTCCAGAATTATTTATTTATTTATTAAGAAAGTGTTACTATTTAGATGTAGAATCTACATGATCCCTGCAAGTGCAAGAGGGTTGCAACATTCTGAGTGCTTTGTTAAAAAAATTAGATGCTATACATTATTCATTTAGACTTTATATAGGTACCTACATAGTTAAATTCGCAAGATAAGATAAAATACACACATTTCGTCACATAAGTTTATCATAAATCATATTTATTATGTAAAGAATCTTAAAACTGTCGTTCTATTAACATACCTATGTATGAACTGTCTCACACGTGGGCAAAGTTCTCCGGGATCTTCCCCATTTATTTATTTGTAATCTTAACCCATAACAATTGAAATCGAAACTGTAATTTTTCCGCCATATGGACTTGGTAGAAGGTTTTTGATCTCTACCTACCGACCTACAACAGAAGCGATGGCGATGGCCAGCTGAGGGCTGTGGGCGTCACAAGTGGAAAGATGACAGATAGAAGTAGCCACGCACGAAGTTGCGTCGCCGCCTTCTAAAACTGATAAAACCTTCAAAATACACTTTCCCTAACTTATTTATTTCCTTCCCAAAAAGTGAAAATCAACTGGTTATTCATTTACATATTAATTTGATTTAACATGCCTTATTTACGACGTCGGCTTAACATAACAAGGTTCTACGTCTTAATTGTTGGTTTGACTTATTGTCAGTTTGATTGGTTAGTTAATTAGTTATGTAACAGAATTAGATCATTATTAACTAATAAAATGATAGGTCGGATGAAGGAAATGACAAAATTAAGATTGATTTACTTTATAGCAATGGAAAATCGTCGGTAGAAAACTTAAAAGTCTGTCGCAATGACGTCAGCTTAAGATTTTGGTAAATTCGCTTCTGCATTTTGTTCGGTACCTACCTTACGTCTCATGTATAAAAAACCTCTTTTAAATCAATAATATTAACCTTTTCAAGAAACCCTTAAAGTAGACACCTATCAGAATGTTTCAACATCTACAATAATATAAACAAAGTTTCCAAATAGGTAACAGGTAAGCCATGTTGTAACGTACTAAAACTTATAGTTTACAGTTTATCTACGCTATCAGGTAAGTATAGAAAACGAGTAAAAAACGTTTTTTTTTGTTCGTAAGCCAACTGATTTTAATTCTAAGAATGATTTAGGTACTAATTAAAGACGCCGAGTCATATTTTTTCACACCTATCTAATTGAGTGAATCCGCAGAGAGAAGCTAGTCTATCCATTGCACCTAGTTTTTAACCCTCAACGCAAAAAGAGGGGGGTGTTATAAGTTTAACGTGTCTGTCTGTGTATTTATGTATCTGTCTGTGGTATCGTAGCTCCCAAACGGATGAACCGATTTTCATTTAGTTTTTTTTGTATCATAGATAATTTTATCCCGAGTGTTCTTAGCCATGTTAGCATAAGTTTTCGTGGTTGACAGGTCCTCACTTATTTATGTTGTACTAGCTACTGTCCGCGGCTTCGCTCGCGCTTACTATGTCCGTCCCCGGTTTATTGTTTCTGTCTTATTTCATTAAAATTCGTTCAGCCTTTTACACGTGAAAGTAGCAGACAGACAGACAGACAAACAGACAGGCAGACCGATACAGTTACTTTCGCTTTTATAATATTAAAAAGTATTGGTCTCTTTATTCTATCTATTTTAGGTTTTTGGTAATAGGCATTACCCATAACCAAAAACATAAAATAAGAAAAAAACGATCAGCACTGTGTAGTAGCGGATTTTTTTTTGTCGTAGCGATGTCGCGCGGTCCACAGTTGTGAGGCGACCTAAGTACCTCTGTGCTTTTAGGAGTTTCGGAAGATTGTCTCTGGCTGTAGCTACACCTACTAACTAGATGATGATCTGTGACAGGTGTCTGTGGGTCGGAGCTGGTCGGAAGCCGAAGGCCGGCGCACGCGCACGCGTGGGCAAACTGGTAGCTTGGGCTCAGATTAGTGAATACTTTGTGAAGTTGTATCTGAGATAGGTGGTGGCAGTTGATATTTGTGTTCGATCACTGGTTGGTAGAGTTTTGGTTTAGTTAAGTACCCAATGGTAGAGTGACTCTACCTGAGTACCTACTTCATAGCTACAAAAATATTTTTTAAGTTGGACCTAAAAACTACTTCTAATAAAAAGTCTTATGTGAGTAATCAAAAAGATCTTTTAGGTATTAAAGGGCCAAAGTTTTCGTGCATGTGGTATAGAATTCAGCCAGATCATTGATTACTAAAAATAACGTAGAAGTTTTTTATGGTTTTTCATTTTATTTTTAGACCTAAAATGAACTTGGTATATTCGGTCACAGGACAAAGTTTTCTGTAAAAGTAGAATCAGCTCTATCTCAATGATCATTCATTTTAATTAAACAAAATGATATATCAATGGAAAATCTCTATAAAATAAATAAATAACGCTGAACAATTCACTCAGCACCACCAAGCCCCAAGCTAACCAGAGCTTGATGACACTAAAGTTTTCATATTTTTTGGAATTTTATCGTAATCAATAGACAGATTTCTTGAACTTCAACATTCCAACTTGTCTTTATCTCCATTGCGCATCAACTCTACATTTAAGTTAGAACAAAAAAAAAGAAAAATACTTATATAACCATTCTTACAAACTATTTACCATTCCCAAGCGCTCCAAACCAACAAGATCTACTCCCGAGTGCTCTGAGCCCGCGCTATCAGCGGCAGGCGGCTCTACAAAGCTATCTCTACTTCTCCGAGATAGCTGATAAAAGCTCCGCTTGGATTATCATTTGACTTTGGGCATGGAATGTGCTGCTTTAATTAGGTTATTTCCGTCTGACCCCGGGTTTGGTTGTCTAGGATGTGATTGGGTTTGCTTGACCCCCTCATTCATAATTTTGGAGAGCTGATGGTACAAATGACCAAAATACAATAAAATAAATAATGATAGACAATCTGCATCATAAAATGATGTACATGTTTTCTAAGCAAAACAAAAGTTTTGCAGGGGTCAATCAGAAATCCCTTTTAGACAAAAATAAAAACGTTTGCTATTATAAGGTACCAAAAATATTTATGACAAGAAAATTCTCTTTACTAACAAAAAAAATTACAACTACCTGTAGATTGTTTGCAACAGTCTGCAATTAGCTCAATTGTTTCACTTGTAAATACTAGTTTAAGTTTGCTCCTATAATAAATACACAAAAAATGTAAGGTTTTTTTTCAAAAATACGTGAAACAATGGAGTTGGTACGCTGTTTCCTGCAATAATTATGATGTTGCATAGGAATTGTTTTTATATTTTTGAAATTATTTAATTTTATTTACCTTATTTATTTGTTTCAGGGCACGGTGTATAAAAGTGTTTTCAGTGAAACGACTTTGAAATGTTATTCAAGTGACACGAAACTAATACTAAATAAACAACAAATAAAAACAGTTTCAATTGCAATAAAAGTGAGAGTGGTTAATGTGAGAGCTGGCGTTGAAAAACTGGTAAGTTGTTTTGTTATTTAACTACATATTTTAGAAAAGTGGTGGTAAGTTTCCCTTAAAAAACCTAGGCTATCGATAATAGTTGTCTTATTTGCTTATCAGAAATTATATTCCAGAAAATTATCTCATATTGTAATGATCTTATGTTTGGAACTAGACGACTGTTTTATTTTTAAATAAATAATTTCAATGCCTTGAAACCATGTGGATAATCCACGGATAATCCTTTAGATTGAACCAAACACATTTAAATTAAGTAAGTAGTATAGTTAAATTCGGCCACCGAGACCGTTCGGTTCACCAAAATCTCTTTGGGTTCACCCATAACCAAACTAGTAATAAATGTTAGAAAGCAAATTTCCAATTCCCATTGTGGTCAAAACAAAGACGAAAGACATCTTAAACAATATGGCGTGAAGTCTATGGGACAATAATATAAAGTGTGTCAATGGTGACCATAAACCTATGGTGGCCTTCAAACACAGATTCTTAACATATGTTACAGATCTAATGTGGTGATATGGAATATATATTATTGTATTACAAGCTGAATAGATGTACTTGTGGGCGGATGTTCTCGCTTGTGGAGAAAAGAAAAGTTCTTTGATTAGGTAGATTGAATCTACGTTGACAGTGTTTAAAAATGTGCACATTAGCGGTGGCGCTTCGTTTAGATTCTTATCCTATGAATACAAATTGCTTAAAAAATTTGTTTTTTGGTATAAATTGGACCTATAAGAAATGTAGTTCAATGCATTAATGGTAAAAACTTAACAAAAATGAGAATAATATAAATACTTAAGTATATTTTATACGACTCGCCAATGTAGTGAAGAACGCCCTCTGATCGTGGGATGACGACCTGCGAAAGTCTGCAGGCAGATACTAAATGCGGCAAACTGAAAACAGGGCGCTATGGCGCACCAATGGACTAACATGTGCTGCTGCTGATGATGATGATGAAATACTTGTGGCCGCTAGTGCCACCACTTTATAGCGTCGCTTTGCAAATATTCACTGCCCTTTGCAACAACAACTATCTAAAAACAATACAATACAATATTCATCGGTAACCAATACACATTTAAAAGCTATAAAACAAATTGTACAACTTCCTGAGTGCAATTGGTCGCAACATATCAATTCGTGGTCATTGGTTGACAGCCACTTTTTCAATCAGTTAGTCACCACCACCATTGCTGGCATTATACAATTGACTGGCTCTGTGTTGGTCAGTTTGACATGCAATACTTACACAAATATTTCCGAATGTTTTCAAAAGTAAGTCACTTTTACTGCTGAAATCACACCGTGTGTTTTTTTCCGCACACCCGATCTGAAAGGCAACATAGGCGTAAATCCGCACCGCACTTGCGCAGCGGCTAAGAAAACACAAATCTGTGTGACTCAGCAGCCGTAACTTGTTTTTTCGAAAGAAACTCCTCTGCTGAGCACTAAACAGCAGTTAGTATGAATGGCTTTTTTAACAAAAAATATGCCAGCGACCTAAGTAATCAAAAACTTAGTAAGGGGTTCAAAGTTGAACGTTTATGGTTTTTCAAGACCTAAGTATGTTTTGCACACAAATGACAGGATATCAAATAATACCTGTTTTTATGTGGATGGATGGAAAGCATCCACCAGCTCCAAGACTTCCCCTGTAGAATGAGGGTCTCTCAATGAACCAGTACTTTGTATAGCATTAAAGTTTTAAGCATCTTAGGTTCGTAGTAAACCCGCTTACATTCCCAATGAATTCGCCTAACTACGATCGTTTTATAGTAAAACTAGCTTCTACCGGTGACTTCGCACGCGCTTTTCAAGTAGCCTATGGGCGTCTCCAGGATATTGCTTACTTCCCTGCCAAATTTCATTCACATTCATTTTACAAAACATTCTCTTCATCCGTTACACCTTTCTACACCCAAACGGAAGGCGAGGCCGTCCGCGGGATATTATTGTCGACATAAGCTACTTGAAAAGCGCGTGCGAAGCCACGGAAAGAAACTAGTT
The DNA here is from genome assembly GCA_963564075.1 of Eupithecia subfuscata. Classification (NCBI taxonomy): domain Eukaryota; kingdom Metazoa; phylum Arthropoda; class Insecta; order Lepidoptera; family Geometridae; genus Eupithecia; species Eupithecia subfuscata. The sequence goes on along the minus strand of OY751116.1, from coordinate 749,760 downwards.
GGTTTACATTTGAGAAAATAAAATAATGAACTAAGATCTGGCACAGCGCATCAGCATTGCCATACAGCGTGGCAATGCAGCCAGCGTCTTGGGGACGCTTCCGACTGGTGTTGATATGGATCAGTTGAGCTATCTGTAGACTGTTTGCAACAGTCGGCAGTTAGCTCAATTGTTTCAATTGTAAATACTAGTATAATTTTCTTTGTCAATAAATTTACTAAGATGTTGTACAACAATCTTTAATCTCGTGTATCTTAAGGGAGGGATAAAAACATGGTTGCGAGTAAATCAATTAATCCGCCTGACGCCTGACCGGACGGTGACATTGGTTCTGATGATGGAGTGCCTCCGGGCTGACACATGACAGGCTTGGACAGGTTCGACCTTGGATGAAACGTCAGGAGGCTGCTGGTGCTTCGATTTTAATTAAAAAGTGTACCGGTTTGTCACAGCTCTCGGCTGTGCTTATGGCATAATCAAAAAACCTACTTAACGTTGTTACAATTTTATTAACAACCAAACGCTTACGTGTTTTGTTCAAGAGACTTTAGTCCGTATTATGAAAGCTTATTCATTCATCGACCTTTGCTTTACTTATTCAAGTATAGATAGATCCCTGAGCAAATTTTCATATGACGGGCCAAAAGTGGAAAAGCCTCTGACAAAAGATTTTTTCCGGTATCTCGGTGTTCATCATCTAGAAAAATTGTAGGTGGTAATGCAGGTAAAGGTTGCAAGTTTAACCACTACGAATTGAGTCGAAAATATCTTATAAGCAGCGATGTAAGTAAAATTCTGGAGATGGGGCACTAGCTTCTCGGAAGTGGAACGCTCAAATATATCTATGCTTATAAGTACACTTTTAATTCACTTTCTCACATTGAAGATACCATGATAATTATTGAATTAATTAGAAATTACTTTCGCCTTGGGGGTTATCAAAGACTTAATCAGTACCTAATGATAAAATGAAAATTCAGTTACGAGAAAAGAAAATATTCTTGACAAACGAAAGTTTTGAAAGTTTTTATTTATAATTCAAGTTATTAAAATGGGGCCGCATTTTTTTATTCGTTACAATCATCATCATCAGCACTGCTGATAGGCGGGGTGAGGCCTATACTTATTACTAAAGATGGGCAATTTTACAAGATTTTCGTAAAATGAAAAAGATACCTAATTTATTGCTTTTTTTGCTGGGTATTGTTTATGTTTGTCTCCTTTTTAATAGGGCCAAGAACTTGCTTTATTTGTTTTTAAAAAATCAGTAGATAAATAAAAAAGTCAAAACGGAAATAACCATAGCATTTTCTTCCTTTATGTGCCGTATCAACAGCCACTATTTGCACGAGTTATATATAATTTTCGCAATGAATTTTAATCGTTTATCAGTGTTTTTATTTCATAACTGCACTGTCACTCGCCTGTAGTGGCGCAGTGGGAGCCCGGTCTTGTAATCAAAGGTCACGGGTTCGACGTAGACTAATGATTTATTGATTTGATCTCTAATGCACCCTTTCAGAATAGACTTTAGATTCGTTTGTTTGCTTTACCAACACCAACACCCCTGAGGCATAATTTATTTATCTCGTAACTTTTAGATTCATCATCATCATCAGCCTATATTAGTCCACAGCTGGACATAGGCCACCCCTAATGAGCGCCATAGCGCCCTGTCTTCAGCTTGCCGCATTCAGCATCTGCCTGCAGTCTTTCGCAGGTCGTCATCCCACCTGGCTGGAGGGCGTCCTACACTACGTTAGATTAATTAATATATAGGTACATAATTATAATAGACAATAGATTAGTTTAAAAAAAATTGAAGAAGGACATAGACATTATTGAGTATGTGAAGTTTAATATTATAATCCCGTTTCTACCCGCGATTTCGCACGCGTTGTCTTTTTTTTTGTCTTCTATCCAAATATACTTTTATTGTGCGCCGCGATTATAACAAAAAAAAAAAAATGGACCGATGTTAGGGCCCTCCATGCAAAAATCATAATAAAATTTATTTATTTGGATAGAAGACACTAAATAAGATAAAAATGCTCTACTATAATAAAAATAATCTCTTTATTCACAAAGAAAATTACAATTAACTAATAGAAATAAAATCAACTACTTTTTACAATTGAGCTAACTGCAGACTGCTGCAAACAAACTAGGTAGCTCAATATATTAAAATTATCTATACTAATATTATAAAGAGGAAAGGTTTGATTTTTTGTTTGTTTGTTTGTTTGTATGAATTGAATAGGCTCCGAAACTACTGGACCGATTTGAAAAATTCTTTCACCGTTAGGAAGCTTACTTTTCAGGGAGTGACATAGGCTATATTTTATCCCGGAATTCCCACGGGAACGGGAACTACGCGGGTGAAACCGCGAGGCGATCGTCTAGTATATTATATATATTAGCTTAATAACATGTCTGTCTGTTTTTTTTTCCTTTGTACCTTATGGTGTTTCCTATAACGAAATACTGTACAAAAAAATACAAAACACTTTATTGTACACCAACAAAAATACAATACACGAGACCTTACATAAGATACAAGTACAAATGGGCGGCCTTATCGCTTAGAAGCGATCTCTTCCAGGCTGTAATACTGTAATTATTAAAATAGAACATAAATTTAGAATGTAACGATAACGACATCAAGTGTAACTTCAAGTGTACCTAAGATGGAATAAATAAATACAAATACAAATAACAAAATGTCCTATAGCGTCAGGTATCTGAGACATTCACATACATAGGTATGAGGAAAAAATATATGTAGTTACTTTCATCTGAGAATATATGTGTCGTCTAGTATCAATGTCCGCCAGATCCAGAATAGTAAATTTTACAATAAATGGCTTTTTCTCTTTGTTACTGCTGCAAATACACTATCTTTTTATATAATTCAACGTAAAATTACTTTAAATGATTCTGGGACTTGTAAAGTTAAATTGTTTTTAGATTTTGAATTATACAACTAAATATAGACAAAAAATATGGATGTAGCGGATATTGATATTGAGTCATGGATCTGGCGGACTTTGTTACTCAGCTCAATGGATGTAGCGGAATTTGTTACTCAGCTCAATGGATGTAGCGGATTTTGACATTCACTTTCTTAATATACAGGATGTCATAAAATTATAACTTAAACTTCTACTACAACTAAATAAAACTATTTTCGTATTATTAAAAAAGTTATTTTATTAATATATTTTATATAAAATTTTCACTTTCTTCTAGTGGGACACACTGAAGGTACTCATGTTCTTCAAAATTATTATTATATTCTTCTACGTCTTTATAATATTTCAAACTATCGATTGTCCTCCAGTCTTCACCAAAGTGCTTCTTCAAAAGGTTTGCTACATCAAGTATTTTCTTGATGTTTACTTTATTTCCTCTTCGCAAAATTGCGGGTGCCAAATCAGTGATCTTCTTTCCTCGTTTCGTTACATATTTTGGTTGCCCTGTTTCAGTTCGATAATTTTCTTCACCTTGCACACTAACGTTCTGTCGACCCCTGTGCAATATAAAACGCTTTGATGGGTTGAACCTGAAATGCCAGTTTCCTGGAGTTTTAAGTGTTGAAGTGACTTCTTTTTTCCAATCACGCACTTCAACGTTGTCATCGCCTAAATGATAAACAGTCGCGTTTTCCTTGAATAAATCGACATAAATTTGTGGATCGCATATGATCGATTTTTTTTTGGTCTCCCTTTCAATCTTTGCGAATATGCGGTCCGGTGGCAAGAACGAGTGTCCTACCATAGGAAATATAATTTCAAGTTCTTTCACATGTGATGGTGCATGAGAAAATAACCAACTTGAACACATGCCCAAAAGAGTTGTGTTCTTATTCTGGCCTCCGCACCCGTCAGCGAATAGCCTCATTTTTTGAATATTTTCAGGAATAACCAGATTGGTTAATGTGTGAAACACTGCACTTGCAATTTCGTTTGATGATTTGGAGTGTTCGTTTTCACACCAATAGTATGTACGTACATTATCCAAAGCAGATTTGGAAGTCCCGATAACAACTGTAAAGTTGTACATATTCAGTTGCCTACTGAAGTAAGCCGCTTGATCTGGTAATTTGGGAAGTGGGTTGTTTTTTTGACAATCGAAGGAGAGTGAAATACAATTTTCTGCTTCAACCTTCAATAATTGATAAAAAGCTTTAGCTTTTAAGGTATGTATTCGTTTCTCCGTCATGTATGTTACCTTTTCTTCACTTGTGGGGGCAGTTTCAATTTTTCTAGCCAACTCAAAACATCGAGAACAGGTATCCTTTAGTGGCGATCCAAATCCAACATTATACTTTTTATTAAAAAGATCACGAAAAAATGATTGTTTAACTTTAAGCTGTGGTGTCTCTTGAACTTGCTCTTGATATATTTTCCAGAGCTTTACAATATTAAGTTCTGATGGCAAATACAGTCTAGTACACGATTTAGCTCTACAGTAATGTGGTTCTGCAGCTTCCAAAGATTCTATAAATTCCTCTACCCTTCTTCGTTTTTCAGCATACCGTGCTTCTTTATGGTTGCCACCGCGATTCTCCTTTGCTATAGTCCCTCCATCTTTAAAAGATCTTTGTAATATGCCAGTAACTCGATCTTTACCTACTTTCAATATTTTAAGGAAAGCAGATTTACAAACTCTTACTTGTTTATGTGGATTTTTAATCGTAACGTAGTATTCTGCATTCATATTTTTTGGCCCTCTAGTTTCATTTTTCAGTCTAGTTCTAGAACATTTTGCAACACGGCAGTGCTGCAGAATGAAATTGTCTTGATCAATTTTATTCCGCAATTTATAGAAATTACGGTGCATTCGAGCAATGTCTTGCATCTTTATTGTCAAGCAACGAAAAGTTGTATTTTTTTTATGATTGCACTGAGGAGGTTCCGGAAAAGATGTCGAAGCATATCTGAAAAAAAAAAAACTGTGTAAATATTTTAAAGAGTTAGCAACTACGAACGAAAGAAAAATGATACTAAATTATAGTTAATTTAGTATCATTTTTCTTTTCGTACGATAGTTCGTAATAAAAAATACCCTAACCTAAAGTTTGTATGAATGGATGTAGTCACTCTTTCACGCCAAAAACTACTGAAAAGATTTTTATGAAAAACGAACAAAGTCAGAGGCAAGAGCTGTTCAGATCTACAAAGTTTAAAAAACTCGATTGATATTTGTTTATGAAATAAGAAAATAATTTGATCTGAACATTCCAATAAAACTGAACTCGACTAAAACGGACACTTTTGAAACAGCCTGTATGTCTTTGTATACCAATTTCAATGAAATTTTGACTCACATTTCTCGACGTTTTCTTTCTCTTTTCCAGTTTTCTTTGTTCACGCCTCGCTTCCTTGCTTCATTAGGTGGAACTTTTTCAATTTTTTTCAACAAATCGCCCATTATTTCCTTTTAAATTCAATAAAAACGCAGCACGAAATCCACAAGAATGTCTGGAGACAGCCATACTGACGCCAAGGACGCCATGACAGTTGCCTGTCAACATCCTGCGTTATGATTGGTCTATTTGGATCTAGCGTGGAATGAACCTCAGTGGGCAAGGATCTGGCGGGATTTGATATTAAATACAGATTTCGATCTCAATTTGCTAATGATCTGGCGTAGATTGATACGAACTTACTAATAGGAAGCAAAGATTTCAATAAACATAAACCATAGACCATTATAACTTTTTTTTTTAATAAAAATGGATCTGGCGGCCTTTGATACTAGACGACACATATGAGAAACCTGACGCCTTAGGACATTATTTTTATATGCATTTTTTTTTGTTCTAGTGTCTTCTATCCATATATAGAACTATTGTGTGCTCGATGATATTGAAAAAAAAAATGGTAACCGATGTTAGGGCCAAAATATTTTTGGTCACAAAATTGATGATAGCCCGTGGAAGGACATAATTGTTACTTTTTATCGGCAAAATGCGTGCGAAGTCGTCGGCTGAACCTAGTAGTTATGTATGTAGATAAAACTGTACAGCAATAGAGAGGCTTATACCCTGTAATGTGTCTTTTCGGGAAGAATCGAACAGAATAGAAAAATAATCCATAGGATGGTCAACCAAACCATTTATTTAGCTGTTCTGGGGTGTCAAGTGTCAACTAGGGTTAGGGTACAGCTGGTCCGAATCTCAAACTGATCCACGGACGAGATGTCCACTTCACTTTTGAGTAGGGGTACATCTCGTCCGAATCTAAAATCTATGGGGTAGCCAGAAACACTTTTATAAAAAACAAAATAAGTAAAACACGCACTTGCGCCGTGGAGGTAAGGTCGAGAACTGCTAGCAATGACCCGTTTCGCCTTATACAGCGTGTTGCGAAACAAGCACAGATGCTCTGAGGCCACGGCAAGGCCAACAGCCTACTGCGTGGAAGTACTCCACCGGAAGTGGGTAGCTGCCTATCCAGGCTTGGGGTTCAGTTCCGCTTGGCCCCGGTGGGGGTCGAGCGGGAATTTCCAGAACTTGGTTTTGAATAAGAGTTTTCATGTAATAGATTTTTTTTGTCCTAAAGCGTATTTATGTTTTTATTGAATTTTGAACAGGTGTTTAATCTTAGGGTTTATCTCAGTGTGACCCCGCTGGGCGACGAATGGGTACCACCAGGCGTTTGTTCACAGGAGTTTTATTGTATAGCGTTTAACTAATAGCTTAACGCTTTGGAGCATATTATTTCGCGCTGGACATGTTTTGAAAGCTCAGTAAAGTTCGTTAGGTACCGCTTAAAAATAAGCATCTGCAAATTAATAATTATAAAAAAATTTAATACCAGACACGAAATAATATAGTGCCATTTGTTTTCGTAACTAAAAACTTTTAGAACTTAAAAAAAATACTCTATAAAGATTCACATAAAGGTTCAGAAAAGGGGGTTCAATGAGATTCACCAGCACCAGGATTCACCAGGTTAATAAATTGTTAGTTTTATCCGCCTTTCGAAGAATTAACCTAAACCTTGGTACCAATTCCAAGCAACATCATGCATGTATCATCTCAAGTACCATAATGATAGTTAATAATTACCCGAACACGCCCTTGACCCATTCTTATGACGTGTTATGTCATTCAGTCTGTCATTAACCGCTAAAGCTCAGTGACAGGAAAAGGCCTTATTTTCGAACAATCGATGTTTTACTATCTTTTGCACGTGGGTTCGCACGTCGAACCTAACCTAATCAGTATGATTTCTTCCTAGCCGAATTTCGGCCTCGGTGGTCGTCAGTCTCCACGGAGAACAGCTAATGCACTATGGTGGCCTGCGCACATGGACATAATAGTGCACATGATTAAATCATGTGCACTATTATGTCCATGATAAATAATAAAGACCATAAAGATTTTTATATTCTTTATAATTGAATTTAAAAAATATTACAAATAATTTTATAAATATTTAAAATAATTTATATAAAGAATAGAAAAATCTTTATTACACTTGGAAAAGAAAATTCTCTATTTTCTTTGATGCTTAAACACTGACACGACAATAAAGTAAGTATATTTGATTTCTGTCGCTTCAGTAGGTATGTAGTAGACAAAAGTAAAGAATCGACGAAGAAACATTTAGCCTGTTAGTTGTTATTTTTCCGCGCAAAAAGCTTTTATCCCCTAAATAATCAGATAATTTTTAGTAAGCCTTTTGCACAGAAAGGTTTGACAATTTTTTTAAATTTTGTTACTGTTCCTGTTCCGATAACAAAAATACAATACGGGGTAAAGGTTTTGAACCTTTATTTATGCTAGCAGTAATTTCTGTCACTGCGATTTTTCCACACGTCACTAAAAATGAACCTCGCCCCTAAGTAAAGTTCCATACCATATGGCTCAGTGATTCGAAGGCTCTGGAGGAGTGAGTCAGCCAGCCTACGCCAACTTTGTCTATATTCGTGTTTCTGAGAACATGACTGATTCTCGATGATTGTGATGAGTGCTCGGAAGTAATTATCTATGGGTAGACTTCCCATGATACTTTAACTCCAAAAAAGGCTAACGGAAATATAATTTGGGTTTTTTGCTTATTCATTCATAGCTATTCATAGTCATAATTTACTTATAAGTATTTTAGCTATGTACTTGAGTCTACTTCTACCGAAAATCAGTTTGGATAGATAATTTATTTTATTAGGTACCGGCAGTTAATTATTATCATCTGTATGGCGTCCCAGCGGTGACCAGCTACGTGTGCGGGACATAAGTATTATAGTGCACAAGTGTGTGCGCAAACACAGGTGCACTCTCTATTCCCTCACTCTCCTAATCTGATGAGACTGCAGACCGACACGACCAATGGTAGGTAAAGAGCTATTTAGTAGACATTTCTATTAAATTTATCCTCATACACGACCATAGAGGTAATGTAGTACACACGACCTATCCCAACCCCTTCTGTTTCCTATAAAGAGGATTACAGGATTATCGTTCTATTTGTGTGTATTAGACAGAGACAGAAAACAAAATACGAACGAGGAAAGAGGATGGCTGTTTGCAGGATTTATATGACGAAGTAATGCGATCATTTAGGATTATTTAAGATCAGTATTGACGTTGATTTAAATCAACTGTCGTAACATTGCGTGTACTTACATAAATACGAGTATATTTAATTCATAAGTAGGCACATGTATCACAATTAAAACTGGGCAAGTTTTCTTAGGAATCAAACGATGAAATGATAAATTGCATGAAATAGATTAAAACGATATTTCAACGATTCAACAATCAAACAAACCCTCTTACCTACGTGACAAATGACATTTTAGGTATTGCTTTAAAAAAATGACATTAGATACGTTCCAGACATTTTTAAACAGCTTACAGATATTTAAATACTTTGTGGGTTTGTGGCTCTACAATATATGCTACCATCATTAAAAAACATAACCTTACTTTTTGTACAGTTGAGTAAATGTAAATTATTTTCTGCAAAATAGCTTCTGAATGTTAAGTGAGTATATTTTAATTCGCCCATGTAGTGTAGGTATGTGAGCTGTCAAATGTCATTGTCGCAGAGCGGGGCTAGGTATAGAATAGACAGAGCCGCCAGAGGCGGCGAATAAAGGATTGTGTATTTATTGAAAAAAACTCAAATGTACATGGATAAAGGCAATGACCTACGGTAAACGCATAATTAAGTTAATAAAGTTAGGTACTGTATTACTTGAGACTGTTGTTTTGTTATAAACTGATTTCACAACACTAATCAGCAGTAAGCCTCTTGTAAAACAAACATGAAATTATTTACCAACCTGCGGTCAATCCACACTAATTGAGTCATCACCGGCGCCAGCGCAGATAAAAGCCATTTGTATATTCTTGTAATTGTGCAGTTTTGCTCTTGTAATGAAGTGTTTCATAAATAATATTGTAAGTGGCTTTATCTCGGTAATGGCTTCCTTGCTGTTGTCTTATAAATCAGTGGAACGAATATAGTTGTTAAGGCTTTTAATTCTGGGGCAGAACTCTGTGACGTCACTAGAATCATAATAATCAGTCCTTAGGTACTGCAATGCTGGGTCTAGACTGCTTTTTCATTATATACATATCGTCGCCGTAGAGCGAAAAGTCACTAACTCGCTATTTGGCCCAAATCGAGTTAGATGTGCCATCAAAATCCCCGATTTTTTCTGCATTTTTCAGTCTGACAACCGTATCCCTAGCTATCACGGTTTTCATTTTAGGTTGTGCAAAAAATTCACTAACTCTACATTTGGCTTACAGCATTTTAGTCGAAAACCAACTAAGTAGACTTAGATACTTTTTTCCTACTCGAAAGAATTGCAAAATATAAACCTAAGTCGGGTTGGTTATTTTCTTTTCTAAAATAATAACTTGTTGCTAGGACCCAGTCTAGACGAGAAATAACTAAATATACTTGATTAGTTATGTGGTAGCAGGTTTGATACACAACTTGAAAGCGAAAACTAACCAAGTCGACTTAGTGTCTTCTAGATCGCTATTTGCGATAATTGTACTTCATAATTATAAAGCAAGAAATCATTTAACATGTTAAGTTAGTTTTCGCCCCAAAATTTTGACTACCAAGTTTGGTTTTGAATGATAGCTAAAGTGTTTTGTTGATTTATTAAAGCCAAACTTTCGTACGTCTGTGTTAGGATAGACAATTAAACGTGCAATTTAGTTACTTTTACGCTCTTGATTTTGCTTACTCGGTGGCTAGTGACTTATATAAGGCCCTAGCCACCTGTCCAAAACGTCTTCGCTGGTTCATCAACATCTTTAGTCTACTGCTGGACATAGGCCTTCCCTTAATGAGCGCCATAGCACCGTGTCTTCAGTTTGCCGCGTCCGACATCTGACTGCAGTCTTTGGCAGGCCGTCTCCACCTGGGTGTAGGGCGTCCTACACTACGTTTGCCGAGTCCCGGTCTCCTCTCAAGAACACGGTTGTTGGTTTTTGCGAGACATGGCCGGCACGCTACCACTTTAGCATGCTTATTCTTAGAGCTATGTCGATAACTTTGATTCTCTGTCGGATGTATTCGTTACGAGTCCTATCCTTTAGAACAGCTCCGAGCACTACTCTTTTCATAGCTCGTTGAGCGACTTTGAACTGGTGGATCAGCCTTAAGGTGAGTGTCCACGTCTCAGCTCCGTAGGTCATGACGGGTAAGACGCACTGATTGAAAACATTCGTTTTCAAGCATTGCAGTATGGATGACTCTTTTTTTCTTTATTTATTTTAAAGGAGTTTTGTCAACATGACCATGTCACTCCCGTAAAGAATGGATGACTCGAAGAGGACTAATCGTAGTTCGCTGTGTGGTGCCGGCTTAGAATTTGCACCACCCCAACTCTTCCCGCGGGTGTCGTAAGAGGCGACTAAGGGATATCCACCGGGGGCGGGCAGCAGCGCCCCTGCAGAACAATTCTACCACCGAACTGCGATTCCCAACCCACATGCCCAGCATGGGGATTATGGACATAACCCTCCATGTGATAAAAACCAATAATGCGCTTATCAGGGGGAGGCCTGCGTCCAGTAGTGGACCACTACAGGCTGTTGTTGCCTTCTCAAGTAGTCCAGCAGTTTAAATAATATAAAGGTATGTTTCCTTTCAGTAAAATTTGCTAAGTTGAATATTTCGGGTAACTGCCCTCCGTCCAGGTAATGTTCGTTTGTACCACACTGAAATGTATTTCAGAGGCCAAGAAAAAAAAAATCCGTTGATATTCGTTCGTCGTCTGAACTGGACCATTCCCCGTTATCTTCATTCATTGTACGAGTACTCTCTACTTTACAGCTACACACAAAGATGTTGCAGAAAACCTGCTGGTGCCCGATGCCACTATAGGCCGTATTGTGAAAGCTTACTCAGTCATAGGTCTATGTTTGAGAAGCGATTATGCCATGGAAAAGCGATAATCATGATCAAGAATTACGACATTCGCAATGTTAAGGCTCACTGGACCAGAATGCTATCATTAATCATTTTAATAGGATTTCAATATTTAAAATCTTAACAATACGTCAAAAACATTAATTTACTTATAACTTGTTCTGAATGCGTTTTTTTTGTATTTTTCAAGGAAGTATGACAACTGCATTTGATTATTTATCATTTTCTTATTGATTACCTGATTCGAGAAATAGAAATTATATAAAATTAAGCAGATAAGAGCGTTAGAAAAATTACTTAAACACTAAATAAACTTATCCAAACACGGGTGAAAAGTCAGTTGGTGACTTTTAACAAATCATTGTCTCACAAAGTTAGTACAAGATTTGAGGGCGAAAAGTAACTAAGTCAGTGTTTTTTCCATTTTCCCTGAAAATATCAGTCATTCATTGACTGTAGTGAATTGACCTTAAGAGCTTTTATATTTCCTAACATATGAGACCATAAAATTAGAAATATCCCATACCGAAAGAAAGTTATGATTTTATTTTGTTTTTCAAAACTTTAAACCTTCATAACTCAAAACACCAAATGACCTAGTTAGTGACTTTTCGCTCTACGGCGACGATATAATATATATGTCGAATCGAGATGTGTGACGCAACCAGTCGTAGATCAATTTGATTTACAGCTAATAACGGTTTAGTGGTCATAGAGTAAACTTCTGAACAAGAACCTCATTTACTGTCCATACTCTTTGTACTTGTTTAAATTTGCTAACGTTACCAAGAGATGGCGCCGCCGTACGCGTGCAGTTATTCCTCATTCCTTTTAATAACATAGACAACTATGATGATATTATTTTATGCTAGCAATTCTTTACTTCTAGCATTATGTTTTGTTAAATTGGCTATACTAATCAAACCAAGGTTAACCAATCAGATTGCAATATTAGTTCCGACATGTTGTCAGCCTTCAGTAGCTTTCAGTATCTTGTTTCGTAATGTTGCCTAAACAGATCAGTTATCCAATCAGATTGTGAAGATTAGTTTTGTTATGTTTTGCATCCCGATTATTATTATGTTTTGTAATATTGCCGAGGCTGATCAAGTGTCAAATCAGACTAAAGAATTTACTCTGATATGTTGGTAGAATCAGTAAAATGTAACTGGATGTATTTGATTGGTGGAAACGCAAACGTGAAGGTTGTTGACGTTTGGACATGGCTCTTGGTAGGAGTTACCGTAGACGAGAGTTGAAAAAGAAAAGATGGAGGACTTTGGTTGTGAGAAGCATCGAGGGAGGATCGAATTCTCTTGAGTATCGTCGAGGTAACTCCTGAACGAAGGAACTTGTCTGTTCCCACCACGAAATTAACCTACGGAAAATAATAACGTTAATAGTTGGATACTATTGAAATTGCGATAATTTTACTGATTCTCATATTATGAAAGAAAAGTGCCAATATGACTTGTGATCGTTATTTGTTTGATCGTGAATTTTATTTTCGTAAAATAAAATTGTCGTGTGCTCTTTGGAGTATTTCATTTTCATCCACGCGAATCCTACATGTCCGAAACCCGAGATAGCCCACTGATTCCCGTTCCGTCCCGACCTAACACGTGAAGCGACACAGATTCCCGTTTCGACCCAATTCCTGTTTGGACACTGATTCCTATTCACACCCACTATTTACCTCTTAATTCGACATCAGAAGCGGGGGATAATCGGACTTGAAGCAATGGATCACGTGTGGAGGAAAATCATCTGCGCACTCTGCTGATAGCCCAGAACCTGAATATGATATCTCTCATCAACGCCATGCGTCCTGTGAGTACTCAGAAAGTGATTCTATCGGTTATTGTCCCATGTAAACCCGACGTCGACGCACTTGCATGGTGTGCTACAGCAGGCTTATACAAGAAAGGAATAAGAACAAGAAAGAAGTGCACTCATGCTGGCACTTAGTGGAGCTCTCAAGGGATCGCTTCACGATGGCTATACCAAATATCATTTGCTGGCATGACATGGTGCAATTTTAAGGATCTTTTCTTGGCTCGCTATGCCTTGATCAAAACACCTGCGGCTACCCTCATCAGCATGCACAATAGCAAACTGAAGGAGAGCGAGAATATGGCATCATAAGCAGCACGACTCTCAACGACGTTGATGGCCCGCTTAAGAACATGACGGCGGAAGAGATTAACTCAGCCATGGTTCTGGTCCACGTGTCTCAATTTGATGGAAGGTGACAACATGCTGCATTTACAACGGAAATCAAGACTCGTGACCAATTGCAACGTGAACTCCAAGCATGCTCTTACCTCAAGATGAAGTCAACCCCTTCGAGCGATAGATTGAACTTCAAGCGACCCAGACCTGCTGGAACTCTGGTCCATCCACGATGCTACGCGTGTGGAAAGTTGGGGCATAGCTGTACCGACTGCCACAACAAGGATCCCAAAAGGTGTGGTGGTGCTGGCCACTTGTTTGCATAAAACAAGTGCACTATAGCTCCTTCCACTACTTGAAAGCATGGCTCCAGCAACGGTGCTGCAAGCGGTTCCGGCAACAATACCAGCACGGCAGCGAGTAACAGTGCCGGCAACCAGCGTCGTGTAGACATGTACAGTATCGGCAACACCACTGAACAACTAACCATTTCTTGTGAGCGTTTTCGTTTTAACTATGATTCGGGCACTGAATGTTTTCTCATGCAAGACTTCGTTGCATCCAAATTTTCTGGACTGCGGTTACATAATACTTTGACTTTAACGGGAATTGGTCAAGCATGCGTGTTCAGCACTGAACAATTTTTGTGTGAGATTGATATTGATAACCTGAATCTAGAAATTTATTTCATGTTGTGCCCGACCAATTTCTTTGAAAGTGATATCATGGTATTTTGGTTATTATGCAAGCAAAGACTTCTGCAGCTTCTGTAGTAGTCACAACATTCAGCTGCATTTTATTACAACTAAAGCTAGTCGCGCCAACGGCCAGATTGATCCTACTATCCTATCCTAACACACGATTGTTTGAATCGAAGCCCACCTCGGCTCAACTCGGCTGCGGTCGTCGCTTCGGTTCTCCTAGATTGTCTTCGTCAAAATGTGTCGGCTCAACTCGGCTGCGGTCGTCGCATATATGCCGAACGGATGACGAGCACCTTGAAAGGTATATTGACGGCGGTAGAGTCTTCCAAGGAACGTTCTTGGCAGGATGCGTTGGGTAACGTTCAATTGGCCTTGAACTCAACCAACAATCGAGTCACAAAGACCAGTCTTTTTAAGTTGCTTGTGGGTAAGGTTGCGCGTCCACTTAATCTCATGGCCGTAGCAATGTTGACGAGATTATTGACATAGATGCATGAGATCGGGTGTCCCGTAGTATAGAGGAAAATACAAACATGCTACGACAAACAACGGTTTTATTGTAGGCATGTGTCGTTCAATCATTCACAAAGATCCATATCAATCACGACCCGTTAAGAAAATGATCCGGTTCATATGACCCGATCATTTGAATGATTGTTTTTTTTGCCGGCGGCCTATCATCGGCTCACTTCGATTTTTCGTTTCATTTCGGTTTTTTCGATTTTGTGACTGATTGCCTGTGCGAGATCGGTTCGTTTCGTTGCGTGTCGTCGCGTCGTTTCGTTACTGACTGATTTGGTTCTGTAGTGGATCTTTTCGAATTCTCGGTGCAGGTATATCATTCATGATCCAATTATCATTAAATTATGTTGGGTGCATGGAGTGAAGGCTCGCTGCTGAGTAGGTGGATATTTGACCTGAATTGGGATAGGTACTTGCCTACTTATAACGTCTCAAGTTGGAATCTTCTAGTAGGTAAGATATACCATCTTCGTTAGTATATCTTCCTCACAGGAGGTAGAAAGATGTGTAAATACCTACCTATCTTGCGTGCCTCCAACAACCGTCGTTTTATTATACCTAGGTAGGTACTTACCAAAACTTTACAAAGCTTATCCGACTATTGCTAGACCATTTCAATCAGCTTTCATTTCACTTTGATTTAATACCTACCTATGCTTGATATTTTTATGAACTTGTGCGAAGCCGGGGCGGGTTTCCTTGTTGGTAAATAATTTACATAGAGGTACTTACCTAACCTACCTAGGTAGTAGGTACGTACAGTAGGTACCTACCTACATACCTACTTAGATGCCCAAGTACTTACATGTACCTACCTACTCGAAAAATAATAGCCTCCTCTCTCGGGCTATCGGGTAAATCGATTACCTATGATTATTATTCGTCTGTCAGTATAAAATCGATTTGGTTGCTAACTGGTTTTCTTATGGAATGTAAATATTTTGGTAAAATTGTTAAAACATTTGTAAGGAAGGTCTTTATAATTAAAGTTTCAAGTAAATTGGAACAAAAGTATCAAGTATCAGTAGTAATATTTTTACTACTATAGGAAGAAAATAGTTGTGTTATACGTAATGTTTGGTAAGGAATAAAGGAATGAATACCTAATTACCATACTGCGACAACAGACTCTATTATGTTAACTTAAGGTATCTACTTTTAATCAGGCTGTGAGTAGATGAGACAGGCCACAGAATGTGTCCTATCCTACTCGCACGCACCACTTACGGCCTCGCGAGAGCAAGACGCAGCGGATCTTCGCGTTATGTCGCGGCGCGCGTCTCAGTCATTCACAATGAACCGAACGTAGAAATGAACGGGTCTTTTCGTCGAGACTGTTCGGAACAATCACGCGCGGCCCGTGATGCGAATCATATGAGCCGTTCGTTCATGATCGACACAATCCTATTTTATTGTAATAAGCCTAAAATCCGGAAATGCGTAGTTGGCGACTTTGTGCTTATTGAAAATAAGGAAAGTAATCAAATAAAATTAGATGCTAAGTTCAAATGACCGTTCAAAATCATTGAAGTACTAGACGGTGATAGGTACTTACACGAAAATCAATAACGTCAAAAAGAACTTACAAATACCCCCATAATAGTCGGAGAGATACCCGAACAACAGGTTCCATTTGAATTAGACGTATGTAACGATGATGATGATGATGACGATGACAAAATTAACGATTGTTCATAAAATTTAAATACGCTCCTTGGATTAATAGTTTATGTTTTGTGAACGTTTCAGTAGCGCCGGAGCATGTAAGAGGTGCACGTGGCCTGCTTTTTATGCGCAGGATATCCTTTGCGAGGGGTAGCACTTACGCAGCTGAGATGGTTACCTTCTGTAAACGGATCACAAACGATGACAACTTGACGGTAACAGGGCATGACCTGCCGACGGACTGGCAGGGCATGACAAGCCGATGGACTGGCTACCTGTTAATGGACGATGACCGACAGGGCATGACCAGCCGACGGACTGGCTGGGCATGACAAGCCGATGGACTGGCTACCTGTTGATGGACGACGACAGACAGGGCATGACCAGCCGATGGACTGGCTGGGCATGACAAGCCGATGGACTGGCTACCTGTAGATGGACTAGCAGTGCATGACAATCCGATGGACTGGATACCTGCCGACGGACTGGCAGGGCATGACAATCCGATGGACTGGATACCTGCTAACGACCTGACAAAACATGACAAGCCGACGGACGGGCTACGATATTTCGTTTTTTTTCATATTTACAATTTACGTTTTAATTTGCTTCCATTTTGTCATTTTTGTTATTATTATTATTTTATTGTTAATTCTTCTTATAAGCGCTATGAAAAATTTTACCTGTTGTTCGTTTGGTTCTTGACGACATGCTAGAATAATTTGAGCATAAATTTCTGTATCATAAGTTTCCTGAAAGCCTTTGAAATTCGATTGACAAATTCACTGCCGAAGCAGTTGTTGTACGAGTCGTACAGACTTATTAGTAACACGTATTCTACGTGATCATGTCTTTTACTTAGCTTCAGCCTAGCAACGATTAAAACACTTTCTTACAAGAAGTCAACAAGCTTGGTGGTATTATTCTCTCCGGAGATCAACCACCCATTAGCTCGAAATCAGGGGGAGCAACCCTTAACTTCCACTCAGCTCATAGCTACCTCTAGCAAACAGCAACGTACTCAGCTTACTGTGAGCAAACTGCTCTTACAGTTGTTAAGATTATGGCAGGATAGCCGAGCAAAATACTTTTAGAACGTTTTTGTCTACAGACCCGACACACGAGGGCGTGTGAATGTCAAGTTGGCCGTGTCGAATCGAGATGTGTGACGCAACCAGTCGTAGATCAATTTGATTTACAGCTAATAACGGTTTAGTGGTCATAGAGTAAACTTCTGAACAAGAACCTCATTTACTGTCCATACTCTTTGTACTTGTTTAAATTTGCTAACGTTACCAAGAGATGGCGCCGCCGTACGCGTGCAGTTATTCCTCATTCCTTTTAATAACATAGACAACTATGATGATATTATTTTATGCTAGCAATTCTTTACTTCTAGCATTATGTTTTGTTAAATTGGCTATACTAATCAAACCAAGGTTAACCAATCAGATTGCAATATTAGTTCCGACATGTTGTCAGCCTTCAGTAGCTTTCAGTATCTTGTTTCGTAATGTTGCCTAAACAGATCAGTTATCCAATCAGATTGTGAAGATTAGTTTTGTTATGTTTTGCATCCCGATTATTATTATGTTTTGTAATATTGCCGAGGCTGATCAAGTGTCAAATCAGACTAAAGAATTTACTCTGATATGTTGGTAGAATCAGTAAAATGTAACTGGATGTATTTGATTGGTGGAAACGCAAACGTGAAGGTTGTTGACGTTTGGACATGGCTCTTGGTAGGAGTTACCGTAGACGAGAGTTGAAAAAGAAAAGATGGAGGACTTTGGTTGTGAGAAGCATCGAGGGAGGATCGAATTCTCTTGAGTATCGTCGAGGTAACTCCTGAACGAAGGAACTTGTCTGTTCCCACCACGAAATTAACCTACGGAAAATAATAACGTTAATAGTTGGATACTATTGAAATTGCGATAATTTTACTGATTCTCATATTATGAAAGAAAAGTGCCAATATGACTTGTGATCGTTATTTGTTTGATCGTGAATTTTATTTTCGTAAAATAAAATTGTCGTGTGCTCTTTGGAGTATTTCATTTTCATCCACGCGAATCCTACATGTCCGAAACCCGAGATAGCCCACTGATTCCCGTTCCGTCCCGACCTAACACGTGAAGCGACACAGATTCCCGTTTCGACCCAATTCCTGTTTGGACACTGATTCCTATTCACACCCACTATTTACCTCTTAATTCGACATATATATTTACATATATATTTTTTTTAGTTCTTAGTTGCACATTGAGCTCTGAACTGTCTGTTTTTGTTATTGTTACATTTAATGGTGGAAACTTTGCTGGTTTAAGTGTTAGTTAAGTATATATTTTTTTAGTTTATAATAACTGTATGTTTCCCAAATAAATTAAAATAAAATATATAAACTAAAATATATTAGCATCACTAGATAACCCTCATCTTTGTAGAGGCAGTAGTAAACATTTTCCTGCAAAATAGAGTAAAAACAAATAGAGTCTGATAATTAAATGCGTGGAGCGATTGAATGTCACTGTCACGGGCTAGACAAAGCGACACCCGATAAGAAGTTGAAGGGATCTTGTAAGAGGATATTATAAGTAAGGATATGAAAAACACAGCAAAAAAACAGGGCTAAAGGCACTGCTCTACGGTAAACAGATTATCATTAAAGTCATGTATTATTTGAGAGGTGTTTCGACTGATTTGATAATAATTACTAAGAAAAAAAAAACAATAAGCGGCGAATATAGTAGTTAAGAGTGATACACTCAAGTGTACGTCTGTATCGACCACAGGTGTGTCGAGCGAGTTTTAAAATCACGTCTAATACCACATAATTTGTATACAGGCTGAAATGTCCGAGGAGAAAAAGATTTGAAACCATGCTTTTCTAATAAACCATGAAGTTAAAGATTTGTCATAATCTATGGATTTATCAATTCCATAGCCCATGGAATTGATAAATCCATAGATTATGGCATACCTCTCGTATGAAGAAAATCATGCGTTTGAACTTTAATACTGCAAGTAGGTACAAATATTTGCACGTCACGTTAGCGAAAATAAATTTTAATATGCTTGGGCGCTAGCCATAAAGAAACTAGAAATAAGTAGGTAACCTTAAGTAATCTCATTATTAGTAAACTGTGTAAGTTTCTTATTGAGAAAAAATTCTTCTTTAAACCGAAGTAAGTGTAACTACCTACACTTTACCAATATGGACGGACAGCACGCACTAAAAATCATAAATACCAGTTCGTCATAATATTTAGATTATTTTATGATGTGCTATGAGTTTCCGATCACGTCCGTTATATCCGGTAGCTGATTCATTAGTGGCGTTAGCAGAGCATTCTGATGGGCGGGAACAATGCGGAGGGCGCGCGGGCGTAGGGCTGCCAGAGGTGTTCATCTTCAGATAATCATACTAGCCCCAAGCTACAGAGGCTTTGCGGAAAATTCGACTAAAACAATTCGACTTAAACAAATATAACTGATATGATATAGGTACATAATATAGTAAGTACACTACATAGATAGATATTTTTAGGGTTCCGTACCTCAAAAGGAAAAAGGGAACCCTTATAGGATCACTTTGTTGTCCGTTTGTCTGTCTGTCCGTCTGTCAACCCTCTTTTCTCAGGAAAGCGTGGAGGTATCGAATTGAAATTAAAATCAAATACTTACTCAAATCCATAACTTCTTGGGGCCTCGTTATAAAAAAAAAACTTCTAAGGCAACGCAATCATTTTGAAATTTTCAGGGAAATCACATGACCACAAAACCTACAGGGAGTAAGCATCCTATAGGTTTTGTTGCCAAATCTCATGATTCTACGTTTTTCATGAAATTTGGCAAGAAGCAAGGTCTTACCATTATACGGAACCCTAAGTCCGACTTTTTATTTTACTGACGTTTTATTTTATTATACATAACAAACATCCAGAACACCCTGAACAAATATCTGCAGATCGTACAAACATTTGTCCCGAGGCGGAAATCGAACCCGCACCGCTTGCGTCGCAAGCGGACCTTCGCCCGCCACGCCACAGAGGTCGTCCGAAAATAAATAATAAAAATCTACTATAAAAAGTTATTGGAAATAAAATAAACACGACTAAGCATTTACATCCTTTTTCAATAAACACAAGCGAGGAATAACTGCCTTCTCAAACAGTTTACGTCTGTAATTGTACAAATTCATGTAATAAAACAAATTTTACGACTTTTTTACTGCGTCGTTTACGAGGCATGGCAACCCTAGCTGGGTGCGCAGGAGTGCCTGACCGCTACAAAAATAAGTGCGAGTTGACACTTCTCGGAATGGGAGGTGTCAAGTGGCAACACAACTATGCACTAATCTAGCACGCGTGTCTAAGGGCACAGTCTACGCTGATTTACAGACGTTTACTTTATCGGTTAAACTTTATTCAATGCCTATTTATATTTATGTAAGAAGTTTGTTTCCTTATCTAGTTAGGTAGGCAAATTTTGACAGATTTATAAATAATGTTCGGTAGATGCAGCTCTGAAATTTTATTTTGGTTAGTAGGGTCTTGGAAGTTTTCAAAAATAATTACGGCCTACTATGAGTCGCGTGGATAAAGATTGGGATTGAAAATGACCACCTCTCTTATGCTGCCACGCTTAGAACATACTTTAAATAAATTTTAGATACATTCAATTTCAATCCCATCGCCACATATCATAATCCACTTAGAACTCAAAGGTTTGCTGGAAGAAAACTCTTTTTCATGGTTAAGCTCACGTATGCAATATCCTATTAAATAAGTTCACGCTAAGTAGTAAAGAATTACAGAATAATCTCCACACCTAAATTTGTTTTAAAATAGGCTTTTTGCTCTAGATAAGGTAGAGTGACTTATTATTTACTCGTAGGGTAGAAAAAGGTAGTCCAAGAATCAGTGAACCAGCCCTAAGCCCCTGGCACGTGATGCATCCTGTTTAGGGTTGCCACCCGTACTATATAATATAGTATTGTACTATATTTCGGGCTAACGTACTATATACTTTATGAGCACAATAAAGTACGCAAAAATACTATATTTGGCATAAGAAACTTTGAGTGTAACGGAACGGATCGCATCTATGAGTCTCATTGCGTTTTTGAACGCAACATACAACGTCAATGTCATTGTCGTCTCTCTCAGTCAGTCAACTTGAAACCGCGCGCGTTCTTTTTGTTTTTGTAGTTGGGAATTTGTGTAACTTATCTTGTTCTTTGCTCTGTTTGGTGGTGAATTATGATGGATGAATAACTTCAAAAACGATTTAACCAAACAAAAAGAAGATCTCTTTGACCTTTATGAAGAAATAAATTCTGTAAATGAGATACTTGCACATTTCAGAAACTGTAACAAATTTTCTATATTGTCAACGTCACAGAAATGGCAAAAAATACTTAGTAAGTACTAATAAGTTTACCAATGTGTATAAAATTGTCTCATTTCTACTTTCCGTTCCTGCCACTTCAGCATTTACAGAGCGAGTTTTTTCTCTGATGAATGCTAAGTGGCGGGACGAAAGAAACAAAGCATCACTAAATTTAATTAAAAACGAACTTATGGTATACCTTAATCTGGACATAGATTGCTCAGATGCTTTGAAAGTATTCAGCACTGATAAATATTTGCTAAATATTGCAAAAAGCAATAAAAAATATGTATATAAAAAAGTTATAAATAGTACTATATATGGTTTTTTGTTATTATAGTGCGTAACCCCACACTAAGGGTAATTTCAAAGAAATCAAATAATATCGCAAAAATTTGTGAAAAAAGAAAAGGTGGAGCTAACGGCGCTAGAGACCGTATGAAGTCGCAGAGATTTTCGACTCCCACGTCACTTGACTTCGTGGTGTAGTTGGTTATCACATCCCCGTACTGAGGGGAGGACGCGGGTTCAAGTCCCGTCGAAGTCGAAAATTTTGCGATATTATTTGATTTCTTTGAAATTACCCTTAGTGTGGGGTTACGCACTATAATAACAAAAAACCTTAGAATTAAGCTACGCGACAATTCTCGTCAAACGAACTAAATGTAACTTTAGTCTTTGAACAGGATTGGATAAACTTCAATGTTTCCCCTGTAGGTGGAGCTAACGGCGCTAGAGACCGTATGAAGTCGCAGAGATTTTCGACTCCCACGTCACTTGACTTCGTGGTGTAGTTGGTTATCACATCCCCGTACTGAGGGGAGGACGCGGGTTCAAGTCCCGTCGAAGTCGAAAATTTTTGCGATATTATTTGATTTCTTTGAAATTACCCTTAGTGTGGGGTTACGCACTATAATAACAAAAAACCTTAGAATTAAGCTACGCGACACCTCTCGTCAAACGAACTAAATGTAACTTTAGTCTTTGAACAGGATTGGATAAACTTCAATGTTTCCCCTGTAGGTGGAGCTAACGGCGCTAGAGACCGTATGAAGTCGCAGAGATTTTCGACTCCCACGTCACTTGACTTCGTGGTGTAGTTGGTTATCACATCCCCGTACTGAGGGGAGGACGCGGGTTCAAGTCCCGTCGAAGTCAAAAATTTTTGCGATACTAATTGAGTACTATATATTTACATGCGGACAGCATGTAAATTAAAAAACTATTTTTTTTCCCCGTGCATGGTAAATGTACTCTATTTGCTCAAAAAAAAGGTGGCAACCCTAATCCTGTTGGTCACACAGACTGCTTTATTACAATTAATTGATGGCATAAATAGGCGCAGGTTAAATGCGAGCGACATGCCAGTGTCGCATGCGACTTTTTGCTACAACAGGTTAAATGCGCCCGACATGTTGGTGTCGCATGCGACTTTTTGTTGCAAGGAATGTTCTGACAGGTGAGAGGGGTGTTGGCCAGACATTCGCCATTTTGAAAATACCTACGAATAATTCGGATTATGAAATTGATTTGTTTTCGGGTTCCGTACCTCGAAAGGATAGTGGAACCCGTTAAGGATCACTTTGTTTGTTGTCCGTCTGTCTGTATGCCTGTCTGTCTACGATGTAAATAAAAAAAAGCAATGATTCTTGCAGTGGACCAAAACCTATAGGGCTACTTTCCGTTGACCCAGAAATGACCCAGAATCATGCTATTTGGCAAAAAACAAGGTCTTACAATTATACAGAATCCTTAGTGAGCGAGTGCGACTCGCACTTGACGTTTTATTTCGAAAAATTTTCGGAAAATTGACCTCTTAGGTGCTCCACATTTTATGTCACAAAATTATGTCTATACTTACCTAAATTTTCAACAATACTTTTTGGCTAAGTAACAGAGTTATCTAATTTATTACGTCACCGACCAGGAATCGCAAGGACGACCAGTGTTACAAAGTATGGTACCTTCGTATATTTATAACGTGTTCGCTATTGTTCGGCTTGGAATCGAATAATTCGAATGGCTTAAATTCTAGGTATCCATGTCGATCTCTGTCTTGAATATCAATAAGTGCCAAAAAATTAATTTAAACGCAGGCCTCGTCAGTGATATTCTCACCACAAATCTATAAAAAAACACTATCCTCACTTCTGTCTACTGATAAATACCTAGTTATATAATAGGAAAGGTATTTGCTTCTTCAAAGAACTTATGTAGTGGAGGTACATAAATAATTAGTGGCTCACCTGCCGAGTTACTGATCACTCACTATATTATGTACCTACCTAACTACCCATAGTTAATAAATTTCATAAATTCTTTGTTCCAAACGTTTAATTATCGCAAGGAGAACCAGCAGCACATACAATACAAATTAAATAAAAGTAGGTTTTCACGTATTATAAATAAAAGTTAACAAATCAAATAAAGTACCTACCACAAAATAAGTACCTACTCAAGATGTTTGTTTCCAATCAAACAAAGATTTGAGTAAAATCACGGTCCGCCCATGACTGAGGTGGGTGGACCTAGTTGCACCTAATTTGAGCCTTCCACTTTCGAGAAGCTAGTATCTCCCCTTTAATACTTAGATCGTACAAGATGTGTTTTTATTTAGGAATAGAATAAAGAAAGGTTGAAAGAAGATGGTCATCATTCGATAGCATCGAATAGGTTCGTTCGGTAGACAGCCTCCACTGGTAAGCGTCACAACACCAGCAATTTTAATAATCGGTATCGAGCGTACGGAGCGTAAGGTTTTGTTGGTTTGTACTGATTTCTATGGTACAGGGTGTACTGGATCGGCAAATCTGTCGATACCGATAGGTACCAGAGACCGATATTTCTGCCGATGACGTCATCCGCAATAGTATCCTCTCGTCACCACGCGGATATAGTTGCGGATGACGTCATCGGAAAACTCTAGCGCTTTGAAAATACGAATATTGCCAACGATTTCCATCGGCAATATTCGTACCTCAATTTTCATTTATTGACTAATAAATATTATTTTACCAATAAAATGACTATTTGACCACCTGACAAAATCCGACAGTAGTAGACGCACCCTATCGGTATATTGCAAATACCGACGCCGCGTACGTTCCGATTCGGATCCAGTGGGCGCGTAACATAAGCAACTGGAGTAAAATACCTATGATACCTATAACGTCAGTACGTACGTCGTCAGTAGGTAGAACAATTTATTACTAGTAGGCTGTATCGGTTACGTTACGACTTTACGAGGAACAAAGATACGTGATTCATGTAATTGCGAGGTGAAGGCGAACCAGTTGACTTTGCGTGTAAAAACAATAATATATGTTTGTTTGTGGATCCATCGATTCTTAAGTGATATGGTATCTCTTAGAGTTAGAATACATAATAGGTACCTATCTTCTCAATTCCTGCTCCTCATCATAACAACACACATGTACCTCCACTGATGAACATGCCGCCCCTAAACATGTGGGTAAACTCTCCTGTTGCAATGCAACCACCAGAATAATCTATGAAACTACTTTTCTCTTTCAAATTGTTATTAATATTATTAACCTTAGTCACAAAACAATATTGCTGTCTGAAATAAATGCATTGAATTGAATTGAATAAGATTGCGTTGATTTTGAATGGTGCGAAGATAAGCCAGCGGAATACAAAAGCCTTAGCGAAAACATTCAAAAGGTGCTGTCAGTAGGTAAGTAGGTAGTATGTAAGGTAAGGTCTACGATAAAACTTATGCCACTTAAGTAAACCAGTACCAACGACGATGAATGCGAAACTATGTAAAATTTTATGACATCTCTAAAACATGGTAAGTAAGCATAATTTATGAAAACAAATTAGCCAGTGACACACTATACTTGCAAATTCCTATCCGAGACACTGAGGTCAGTGACATGTCAAACGGTACCTTGGCTAATGAAATCAAAATTATAGCCTAAGAGGAGAAAATACGGTTAAATTATCATAAAGAGATCACCAGGATTGCATTCTTATTTCATTTAATTTTATACCTAGTTTTATTTATTTATTTAACAAAATTAACAGGCGTCAAGGACTTCGGAGTTGATGAGTCAATCGAATCTATAAATTATCAGACTGTAACGAATAATATGTATTAAGAATATAAACTTCCCATCAAAGAATACTACGAACAACCTGATCATCTTAAAAATCAGAGTTAGACGATTTTTCGAGATTCGGTTCTAAATTTAGGAAGGAAACCAAAGAAAACCTTGTCCGGGCAAGCACACCTACATTTGCATTTACGTAGGGTCTCTATACAAGCGTCAACAAAATATCCTTTAAAATTAACGTAAATATTTTTTCCTTGTATGTAGGTATGTGATATGATTTATTAGTAAACTATTCTATGAATTCATTTGCGCTCTTGACCCATTTTGTGGCAAATATTTTCTTTATAATGTTGTCGTCTCGTAGTCATGTTGGTACAGCTGTTGGTTCAGTACCTATCATAACCTACTGTATCATTTGTTACGATTCGAACTTGAAATATCCAAGTGCAAGTCTTATTGTTTTAGTTTTTGTTTTATCCTTGGTAAGTCAGAATAAACATTTTTTACATTTTTAAATGATTTTGGTTTTCCTACATGTAGGCCTTTCTTTCTGCCCTTCTTTGGTTTTCGTATTCTAAGTATCTAACTCGACTTTTTTCTAAGTAACTAACTCGACTTTTCCCCGAAATCTATATAAAACATTGGAGATAAGATTGGAATTGCAACAAACATAATAAAAATAATTTGATTACTACTAACCGGCTTAGGGTAAAAATGTCACCGGGTAAAATTGTCATCGTAAAAATTTAGTGTAACTTTGTCATCGCTCAAATTATTTTAATATTTTTAGGGTAAATTGGTCACTGCCTACTTTTAAACTGCTACAGTACAGTTAGCGAAATAGTGTTGTGTGTTTACGTTCCAAATGTGATTTTTTTTCTCAAAATTCATAACAACAATTTAATTCCTAAATACATTTATTCACAAAGAAAATTATACTAGTATTTACAATTGAAACAATTGAGCTAACTGCCGACTGTTGCAAGCAGTCTACAGATAGCTCAACTGATCCATATCAACACCAGTCGGAAGCGAGACGTCCCAAGACGCTGGCTGCGTTGCCACGCTGTATGGCAATGCTGATACGCTGTGCCAGATACTCACCAGCTCTTGGGTCACGCGTCGCTTTGACCTCGCCGACGCTCAGATAGTTTTTTGAAAACCCGAAGAGCCTTGGTACCCCACGGACCTAGGGTCTCGACTCCAAGGGGAGCAAATGTGTAGGCTCTGTCGAGACCTGCATATTTGCGCCTCTTAAGATCTTCGGCCAAATCTGCCGCCGCACCCGCCCTCACGGATGTCCTCGGAAGATGGGAAGGCGCAAGTGTGTCGACGCATGTAGCGTCCCACACAATGGGCCTCCCCAACTCCCTAGTGTCATACCGTCGGGCCTCTTACCATCGTCACGCAACAGACCATTCGGTTCGAGAATAGCTGGTACGTTAGCGGTGACAAAGGCCCGCCGGATGATGTCGTTAAGGCTAGCTTGGCGAGATATCCGACCGGCGGCCCTAGTGCACGATAATCCGTGATGACCAAGCTGTTCGACAGCAGTACCGCACTGGCATTGATGAGGCGCGCAACACCTTGCACCCAACCGGAGACATGTTGCGATACGGAAAGTTACGGGATCCAATAAAGTACCAGTGTTATATGAAGGAAATGCTTGCAACCAATGTCCTGAGTCCCATTTAGAAACGGCCAGGAGGCGGGCACGATCTGCAGAGCTGGAGCACGTTTGTAACAAACAGTTCCGTGTCAACTCACACAGAGGCCCGTCCCATTGCCGTTGGGACAAAAGTGATTTTGGGGGAGCAGCATCGGGGCAAGCACTATGCCAAGCCGTTCGAGCTTCGTCTAAAAATGAAATTTTCCGGTCCAGGTGGGACCAAAAGAGAAGGATTTAAATTTTTTTCAACTAAAGAACTAGTGCTGTAGACAGAAGACAAGAACGCTGGTAGGGCTACACTTGAAATTTTGCGTATACCTAAGCCTCCCAATTTGACAGGCAGGGAGGCCTGCGACCATGCCTTGTCATCTTAATCGATATTCAAAACCGATGATAAAGTATTCTTTATTATGTTGTCTAAGTCTTCCAAGAGCTCGCTGTGTTTCCACAGTTGACTACATCTCAAAGAATACGTAAATTTAGGTACAAATACACAGAACCGAATAATTGTAAAAGCCATATGACTATTAATTTTGAGCAGTCTGTCCGAATTTTTGTGGAAATTTTGAATTTTCTCATCTACAAATGACTGAAAGAACTCATCAAGAATTGGTGAACCAAGGAGTCGAAGTGAACATTTATCAACAACTGTAATGTTGGGGGCTAATGTATTGAATTTCTCAATGATATTGTTTTTGTCTACACAAGAGTCCGAAATAAAAAGCTCACACTTCGAAAAATTTAATTCCAAACCTATTTGTCGAAATTCGTCTGTGATGATTTTTAGATCATCAAAAACTGTGTTCACCTCTCCACCTAATGTTCCATCATCCAAATACCAAACATTAAGCTTGGATTGGAGACGTTGAATTATGGGTTGGATGGCAAGGCTAAATATGGCCGGACCAAGAGGGTCGCCCTGCTGACAGCCAACAGCGGACGAAATGATTAATTTTGATGGCGAACCGTAACATTGCCAAAGAAAAGGGTAAATTTCTGGAATTTTGTCTTTAATTTCTTTTAGCAAGGCGCCCCTGTCTACGGAATTGAAGGCGTTTTTGACGTCTACCTTCAGAATTACCTCCCCATAATTTTGGTCTAAAATGTACGAATTAATTAAATTAAACTAGCGGCCACATTTTGATAGGCAACCTAGTAGATATTATATTCTCCTTATCACAAATATGCACAATAATTTAGTTTTTAGCTCATACTCTGAGTGCACATGCATATCTGCGTGTTTGTGTTTTTCTGTTTTACTTTATCTTGGTGTGCAATAAATAGTATTAATTGTACTTATTGTAGGATCACCATTGAGATCAGATATGGTCCATAAAAAATACTCCCGAGGGATTCGTACCTACACCTAATCGTCTCGCAGAACTTAAAAATACAATGGCATTTGAAGTCGTTTTTAAGTTTTTTCAAAACAAACAAATTTTTTTGTACAGTGTGGCTGTGATTTGTTGGTACTTCACATTAATATTATAATTTCGTAAATTTGGATGGATGTAAAGATGGATGGATGTTTGTTACCTCTTCAAGCCAAAACTACTGAATGGATCGGTCTGAAATTTTGCATAAGTACAGGTAATTCTAATCCTGGAATCAAACATATTCTCTCTTTTTATGCCATAAATCCCATAGGATATAAATCACCTTTAAACGTTTCCATAGAAACAACGCGTGCGAAGCCGCGGGCATAATCTAGTCTTTAATAGTTTATTAAGGCTGGGTTTATTCTATATTGTTGATTTGTGTAGTTTTCATAGTTCTGTGTTTTTTAGCCATGTGAGTAGGTACATAATATTTAAATATTTTATATTTTAGTTGAGAAACCCTACATAATATCTAATTAATACAAAAAGTTGATTAATTGTACATAACTTACTATTATTTTTACAAACAGTATTAGTTTATTTAACTTTATTCTCATGCTGACTGTACAAAATCCACGATGAAAGAATCGGTGACGAATTTACCCATAAAAAATAATATTTTATTCGACGGTGACATTTTTACCCTTCAAGTATGGAACTTAAAAGTAGCACAAAAAATGGTCCGGTGACATTTTTACCCTAAGCCCTACTAACCTAATGTAATTGACAGTTAAAAATAAAATTATCATTTTATCATGTAGCATATTTTGATAGTAAAAAAACTTAAAAAAAACATACAAAGAGTCGAACATTATCCCTTTTTTCAAAGTCTCATAAAAAATAGTCCAGTAGTAGAAGCAAAGTGCAAGTGTCACGCTCGTGATAGGCTGGAATGCGTGGTGGAATGGGTGGCGTTTAGTTGTCATAAAAAAGAAAACTTTCGTTCGGAAATAGCATCGTCGGAATACCGCGCGTGTCTGTGCTTCCGAAGTTGCACCTGTCTGCAGGGTTTTTTCGCGGTGAAATTATTTAGAACTAATTGGATTTGGATTCTAGCTTTGTTATTTGATTCGTTTTATTTTAATAGCTCAGTTTTAAATTCGAACAACCATTATTTTTTTACTTTGCATAAGTAGATAGTACCTTCTGGATTGTTTTTCTGATTGATACCCACGCTGGGCAGGTTGGGAATAACAGTTCGATGGTGGATCTGTTCA
This sequence comes from Eupithecia subfuscata, assembly GCA_963564075.1. Classification (NCBI taxonomy): domain Eukaryota; kingdom Metazoa; phylum Arthropoda; class Insecta; order Lepidoptera; family Geometridae; genus Eupithecia; species Eupithecia subfuscata. The sequence goes on along the minus strand of OY751116.1, from coordinate 719,554 downwards.
GCAGGGGGCGTTGCTGTCCGCCCCCGGTGGATATCCCTTAGCCGCCTCTTACCCCGCGGGAAGAGTTGGGGTCAGTTCACAATTCTAATATGTATCTTGTAGGCAACTGTTCAAAGTCCTCAGATATAATATTTACCACAAATTGCAAAACAATCCGAGTGCAGCGGTCTCCGTCATTATCCACTTGCTGGCGTCACATAAATCTCAATGAGATGGCCTAATAGAGGGCCCTTTCCCATACATTCTCGTATTACTAGATTCCTGTTACTAAGTTTGACCCGTGGCTTTGCTATGCATCACACATAGATAAGCTATCGAAGAGACTTAGTTCTGCAGGGTATGCAGTCAAAAAAATCCGTTATCTTACAGACGTGGATACATCTAGACTTGTTTATTTCAGCTACTTCCTTAGTATTATGTCTTATGGTATACTGCTGTGGGGGAACGCTGCAGATATTAACACCGTATTTGTGCTGCAGAAGAGCAATCTATAATTTGGGTCTCAGAGAATCCCTGCGTGATAAATTCAAAGAAATAAACATAAAATGACAGTACCATGTCAATATATTTATGAAAACTTGTTGTACACTCATAGAAATATAAGTCAGTTCCCAAAAAATAGCGATAAACATAATTTGAATACCAGAAACAACCATAAGCTCGCTGTGCCCACAACTAGGCTACACAAAATTAAATTATCTTTTAAAGGGCAATGTATACGCTTCTACAACAAAACTCCTAGTGAGTTGCAAAAATTATCAGTAAATAAATTCAAACAAATTGTTAAAACCTTGCTGTGCAAAAAGGCTTACTATAAAATATCAGATTATCTAGAGGATAAAAAAGCTTGGGACGGGTTTTGCTCCAACTCGAAAAATAACAACTAACAGGCTAAAGGTTTCTTCGTCGTCGCTTCTTTACTTTAGTCTACATAACGAAGCGACAGAAATCAAAAAATATCACTTTATTTCCGTGTCAGTATTTAGTTTTATATTTTGACCTTTTCTAAGTGACATTTATTGTATTTATGGAAATAAAGAGTTTTTGATTTTGTATTTGATTGGTAAAAGATGCGAGAAGCATAGGCTCAAAAGCGATACAAACCAAAACAAACAACAAACAAAAGTATTTATTTTCTGAAAAATTAGACACTAAATATATATATATACTTACATTCTATCATAATGTGCTACGCACAATGTGATACGATTATTTTATAACTAGGTATTTGTACACTTGTTCTATTTTGTAAATATACGATGAAATCGGAAAAGGCGCTAGAAAACTACGTAAAACCATTATTTTGTAAATAGATGTTAAGGAACATTAATATGAACAGCTTTTTCCAGGATTGCGAACACCCGGCCACACATCCACACCAGCGGGGCAATTCAGATATAGGTAGGTACTTGTATTGTAAGTGTATCGTTATTATCAAAAATTGTATGAATGTTACTATTGGCTTACTTTTGATCACAAAAACCATAAGAAAATGAACCAATGAACGGCGACAATAGAATAAAACTTTTAAAACCATCATGTTATTAACACTAAAGTCTAGTGTTATTATCAATTAAAATAAAAAGACTAAAGTGTAAAATCAAAGTTTATAACGGGATAATAGTAATAAATATCCCGAAGTAAATGACTTTAGTGACAATAGAATAAGTGACATTCAAGAATATACATCTGAATTGACCAGCAGATTGGGTTCCAGAAATCCAGATCGTCCGCTTGTAAGATGGGCCGGCGCGGGCGTCGGCAAAGTCACAATGCTCAATTTTTTACGATACAACAAGGTTAACAGAAGCCCAAACAGTGGCTTAAAAAAATATTGGCCGTATGTGCGTTGTGTTTTCCTTTTTGATTTTCTTCGCCTGTCGTCAACAATATTTACTTAGAATGTCAAAGAATTCACAGGTGTCCTCTTGTTTTGAATTTGCACTAGTGTGACGACCTTGACTCACTTGCAAATTCACATGTAGTGTAAGACTTACACCAAATGTTTACATAAACAGTGCCTATATTTGCGCGTCATGGCATTGACACGTATAAAGGAGAGTTTAGATGTTTTGTAACTTACATCTTTATCAATAGCCCGTCACTGTCCACGGTTGGACATCAGTGTCCTCAAATCCGCTCCGCTTTACTGGACGATTGTGTGAATTCTTTTTTATTTATACACCTCTCTATCCCTGGATTCGGTAACAAGAAATTGTCGCCAACAATGATGTTTTGCTTAACTATGGTACTAAGGCCACATTATTGTATGGGAATTCTTAATTTCCTTCAAGTGTAGTGAAAATTTAAATACCTAGTCATATTTTGATTTAATAACATTTGTGCCTCAAGAAGTCCTAATAAATCGTAGATAACTAAACATTTTTCTATCAATACCTCTGTAAAGTCATCGACCTACAAACCCACTTCTAGACCTATCAGAATTTCACAGGATACGCCACTTGTTCGTAATACGAGGATTTACAGCCGGACAGACCTTCTCACAGCTAGTACTAGCATGCCGTTGATAGATAACTAGTTTGTATGGCCGGATTAGGACCGTCTTAGGTTAGGTAGAGGAGGGTTCATTGAACTTTACGATGTGGGTCATATTTTTTGCAAGAGGCGCTTGAATGGTGATGGAGTAGACGGTAATAGAAAAGGGACAATTATACATACGAAAAAACTTACACTGAGAACTTTTTTTGACCAATGTGATGATGCACAAGCATTTTTTTAATTAACAGACCTTCGTTTCACCACATTCTCACTTGATGAAAAGTGACGATGTGCACTGCGCAACGTGATGACAGATATTTTTTTTTATCGACAAAATATACACATTTATGGGAAACAAACAAAATTCAATGTGCTATAATTCTTTTAAATCCCACGGGACTATTGGACATGGAAAACGATACAAACATGACAGCGATCTTATCGCTAAGAAAGTTATGTTTTCCAAAGGCCTTTGAAGAAATCATAAAGAATAATATGATTTGTGAAAAAGCCGTGGTACTTACGTTTTAAATAACACTTTATTATCCCAAGATTTGACTAAACAGGAGGGAAAGGCAATTAACTAAACAAATATGGCGCCTCCCTCCCACTCCGAACGGTACTCCTTCACTCGCTAGTTTTACTTTTGTAATCCTTTTGAGTCAAACAGAGGCGTTTGTAGGTGTGTTTGTGTCTGTTTATCTTGTCATACATATTGGTCTTGTTGTACAGTTGGGATTGCGTGGTTATTTTTATTTATATTTGTATGCTCTGTTTTGGGTGTTTTTTCAATAGCATTCCTGTCATAAGTATATCTAAATTATGCTAAGGCTAAGGCCAAGATCCTCTCTGACTCCGATGATGATGTTGTCCTCCTAGCCGAATTTCGGCCTCGGCCGATCACAACGGAGACTAGCCATGTAATAATAACAATGCTGGTCACAATCCACACAGCATCATCTAGCCCCAGGCTAAGCAGAACTTGTGTCATGGTTGTTAGATGACTGATATGACTTAATACATTACTAAACGCTCAAGACATTATTATCCCCTCATTAGTTTATGGTTTTAACGTCAGCTTGACACTGTCAGTCAACTTTTAAGACATTGACATGGCTGAAAAGTTGACTCTAAGTACATAAATTCGACAAAACAAAAAACAACAAAAAAAATCGGAAAATCGGCCATAATATGGTCGCTTGCCACACAACGGTTTCATTTGACAAGCCATATTTTGGCCTCTTGCCACGGGAGAGGTTATAGTGCTCGAGTGTGTGTGCAAACACAGCTACACTCTCTATTTCGTCGCTCTCAATAGAAAGAAGACTAGTAGAGTAGGATCCTTTCTTTCAGGCAGTTTGTTTTATTTATTACTCATTTTAATAAATGATTGATATTATTGATGCGGCTAGGTAAGTCTTTAATTACACTAAATTCCACTCAAAAATTAAATTACCCTATCAAATCCATTATTGCATTCTCTATTTGAAAGCCATTAATCTTCTAGCATTCATTAACATAACTATTACTAAGTGTACTCACATTTAGATAAATTGGTCATTCAAGGTCGGATGTGATGGCTCAATCAGGTTTGCTTCAAAGGTTCCAGTCCTTGTTTCTGTAAGTTTATTTGTTGATTTTTGGTGTTTATTGTATTATTGTGTTATCTATCTAGTACCAATAACACAAGCTCTGCTTAGTTTAACTTAGGTCGGTGAGTGCTGTGTGAATTGACTAGCATATTTTTTTTATTTACATACTCACAGAGTTTATTGTTATCATCTTCAAAAGCAGCTGGGCTTGTGTCCATCTTACGCGATCCTTTTAGTATCAAGCAATAAAATTTGTATCATCTTGTTCCATCAAATAAAACAAAAAACTGTCATTAGCTAATCATTTATTACAGGGTTTGTTAGTACCTATAGTACCTCAATTCATCGTCTGTAGCAGCATATACAATTTTGGGCAGGTTCTCAAAGTCAGTAAAAGTTAAAAAGAATAAGGAACTCCAAAAAACTATTACAACATCTAAAATATCAAATCCCAGCGTGGTCCAGCGGACGAACTATAAATCATTTCTAATTATTGACTAGGTAGTATCTAATAGTACTTACACAAGATTTTTATCAAATTAAATTGAGTCTATAATCTGAGTCTTTCACCGGCAAAAAATATGTTTTATGTGAAGTAGCTGAGTGAATAATTATGGGTAGTTCCACCGCGCTCCAAGAATGCGTTCCTCCGGGCTCCAAGTTTTTATTACCCATATTATTATTAAAAATTTAAAGTACCAAAATGCTTCCACAGCGCTTCCCGAAGTGTTCAAAGACTTTCTGTTGTTTGATTACAAGAATCACGAGCGTATAATTGCATTTGCGACTCAAGAGGCCAGACAAATAATTCAACAGAAAAAAGTGTTTTTTCTTGATGGAACTTTCAGAAGCTGCTCTTCTCCATTTTATGAAATTTACAGCATGCATGTAGATATCGACTCAAACGAAAATGTAACAAACATAATGCCGGTACTTTTTGCCCTTTTACCCGATAAAAGTCAAAATACATACGAAATACTATTCACTGAACTAAAAAGATGTTTGCCTGATTGGAACCCAGAAAAGATGAACATAGACTTCGAACAAGCTGTTGTAAACGCTATTGGCACATGTTTTCCTTCAACTTCAATCAAAGGGTGTAATTTCCATTTTCGACAAGCACTGACAAAAAAAACGATTGCGTTGAATATTATTTCAAACGAAGAAAAAGATCACGTTGCAAAATGTGCTGCTTTGGCGCATTTGCCTCATGATGTAATTGATGATGCGTGGTTGATAATCATGGCAGAAGCACCACAAAGTGAAAATATTTCGAAGTTTAATGATTACTTTGTTGATCAATGGTTAAACAATAGAAATTTACACACAGACATTTGGAATTGTTCAGGAGAAAGACACCGAACAAACAACTTAGTAGAATCATGGCATCATAGGCTCAATAAAGAGTTACCAAAGAAACCGCGATTATTGGAGCTTTTATATAAACTTAAAGAAGAAGCTTTATATCAGCAAAATTATCGTCAACCAAACAATCGAAAGCCGCAATCAATCAAGAGAGACACAGAATTCAAAAGTATAATACTCAATTATCGCACAGGTAAATGCAATTTGAATCAAACGATAAATGATTTAAAAAAAAATATTTAGCACAATATTTACAAATTTTATTGTGTTGTGTTGTGATTTATATATTTAGTTTTAAAAAACTTTCTAATCTGAAGCTGTGATTTTTTTAATTGTTTATTTACTTTAATTATAAGAGAAACTGATTATTTATTCGTAATTGTAATTTTACTATAGAGTATTACTTAGTATTTTTGTTGTAGTTTTAAGAAAACTTTTATGTAATTTTTTTAATTGTTCTTTACTTTATTTTTTAAAATAAAGTAATGTGAGATGTGACATTGTAATTATGCCTGAATCGATAAGTAATTGAAAAAAAAACAATAACAATATGTTGTGACTTGTATTCTAGATTTAAGAAATATTTTCTAATCTGAAGCTGTGATTTTTTATATTTTTATTTACTATAATTACAAGAGAGACTATTTTTTCGTTGCTGTTATTTTATTATAGAGTATTAATTAGTATTTGTATTGTAGTTTTATGAAAACTTTTCTAATCTGAAGATGTGATTTTTTTTGTAGTTTTTATTGCTTTGTTTTTAAGAAATAATTATTTTTAGATTTGACGTTCTGATTATGACTGAATAAACATATTTGATATGGGTATATCTTTTTTTTATTTTACATAGAATGCTAAATTTATTTTTTTGCTAGCTCTACTCAAACTTTCTTGGAGCGCGGTGGAACTTAAATATTCAATTATTTTATTACGTAAAAATTCTTGGAGCCCAGTGGAATCAATGTATGAACTTTAAAATTTTGAGAACAATGGGTTTTGGAGCGCAGTGGAACTACCCATAATTATCACGTAATAAACAAATAATCACCATTGATCAGATGAAAAGATAACGAAAATGAAGGAAGCCGACAAACTAATAAAATGTCGATTCTTGCATAAATTTATAGATAATAAGGTAATTTAGATAAAGTAAATTTTGATATAGGTTGGTACTATAACGTTCTTAGAACTTGAAACAAGCGAACCGACAGATTATTATTTATTATATTCGGTTAAAAAGGACTATTCAGCGCCATCAAGTTAGGAACCAATGTAAACACAGAATCAATACTTTTATCCAGGCTCAACAAATGAAAATAATTAAAAAAGTAGGGTTGGTAATATTGTGTTTCACACAATATTTTCTTATCTTTCAATGTTCTCACTTTTTCAATTGAAGGAACAAGAAAGTAATTGAATCCCAGACAGCCCAGGCCAATAATTGAGTCAGTTAAATTCATATGCAACGAGATTGTCTCGCCAAAACATCAGGAATTAAGGCCACTCCAGTCGGCAATCAATCGGTGCCGCATTTCACTGCACCGCGCACCGCGCCTAAATATAGTTATGAAGTGTAGCCACCTTATAGATCATAGATGAGGTGACCGCAGACAGGTAGGTACAACAAATAGGCTAGAAAAGCCTTCTGTCAATTTGTACTTGATTTGGATCTTGTTTATGGTGACTTGGGAAGACTTGACGATATTAGTGTAGATTGAGCTTTTGTTTTTGAGAACTGAAACAGAAAACTCCTTCTTCAAAAAATGTAACTATTAGCAAGTACCTTCTGTGATAATTTTGAAGTTCAAGTCAATTTAAAGTCTGAGTGCAAACTAGCAAAGGAACAAGGAAAAATGTTACTGACTGAACCATCTGTGCGCTCGAAACAATTTCATCAAGCTTTAATTTTAGAGTTGAACATTGTAAGAGTAATAGAGATCGTAATGAATGACGAATTGTATTGAATTAATCCTATTGAGTTAAGTGAACATGGACGTACTAAAATTGGAAACTTGGATATGGCACTTGATGAAAAATGAAAATTTTGCACCCTCCTTCATAATATCGTTATGTTATTTTATTACACATTATGTAGTAAACTTTATAATGACGATGACGGAGGTGGATGCAATGTAATGTATTACAAATTAAGTAGATGATAGTAGCCAGATACAGATAAAACTAGATTAAAATGATAAGAACACAAAAATCTGAAAATATACTCTTCTCATATTTTGTAGCTGAATGTGGTGCGTTGACCCGTACGATTAGGATGCGCATGATTTGACCAACTATATGTAGGTATTTGTAGCAATTGGGTCGTAACCATTCTATTACAAGTGCTTCATAATTTTGCGAATCGGATATATATAGCTTTTGACCAAGTGACTAACCAGCAGTCCTTAAGCGATTGTGCGTGTTAAAAAACAGTAGGATTTCTTAATATTTTATTTTCGATAGAATTCATCACATCGTAGAATATTGGATACAAATGTCCAAATTACCTATACCTACATTGTAATTTGTAGGCAACTCAATGTTTTGTCACGATGTTCTGTACCGGAGCGCCTCAAGGCTTTATCTCAGGTTCTTAATTGTTTAAGTGCTGTCAATTATATTAAACAGATGGTATTATTTTCTGCACGTGTGTCGTGTTAAGTGTTATGCGTTCTAACACATTTCTTTCATTCAACGGTTTGGTTTGCGAAGCTAACAGAATTGTTAGTTTTTTTTTTTGTCTACTGAATAATTTCGTATCTTAGACTTTATTATGTTATACGATGAGTACAATGCATGTTAGAAATAACTATGTAACATGTCATTTAAGAGTCCAAGAACAACTCAGATGCTGAACAACAGTTTGGACAACTACGATTCAAGAAATTAATTACTTCAAGCCTGCAGTCAGCGTCTTGGGGACGCTTCCGACTGGTATGGATATGGGTATCCATATCCATACGTTGAGCTACCTGTAGATTGTTTGCAACAGTCTGCAGTTAGCTTAGTTGTTTCAATTGTTAATACTAGTGTAATTTTCTATGTGACTAAGGGACCTTTATTTAAAAAAAAATTATATTTCAAACATGAACTTTTCTTGATCAGAACTTTTTAAGCTTCTCTATATCATTCAACAACTAGGCAGTAGAAGAAAGTTTTACCTCAAATTGAGGCTAAACCAAATGCAAATGTTATCACTGACGTAGCGTTGGGCAACGTTGTGATAACGACTGATAACAGACGACCTTCCGACGATACCTTGTTGATATAGCGATTAGTAAGTGTTTTGTAAGACACTGCGTAGGTATTTTTAGAAATTTAAAATGTTGTATAGAATGTTTTGGACAAAATGTTGAATGTGATCTTGATTTTCGTTTGTAAAGATAAAGTCGACTTAAAGCATTCGGTAGCATGAGGTTGTCTTTAACAAATCGGTTGATGGCTAAGGTGAAAAGCGGGTACCTAGCGTTCTGTGAGTATAACGTCATTGGTTTATTTATAGTGACTGCGTGCAGCATTAACTTTAATAAAAGAGTGGATCTTCGTCTATATATTCTATTTCACCTTTTGCTTCAATTTAATTAATAACTTGTAATTTTTTATGTGGAAGTATTTGCCTATAGATCAAGATAGCTAGCAAGAAAGCCATTTTATTATTTGTTTCCTCCTGAAATACTAGTTGCCTACGTGATTTGTGAACGCAATGAATCAGTTTATTATTGATTTCGTATAATCCTCAGACCCACTGAGTAATAAGGCTAGATATTTTGTACCTATGTAGTAGGTTTGTTTTCGTTTTACAATCGACACACATTGTTTTCTTCGTACTGAGTGGCTATTATCAAAAACAACATTAATCATTGTTGTAGGTAGGTAATAAAGTTATTGGTTTGGACTATCCCAAGAATACAGCATCATTTATTTATTTGAACCACCCCTGATATGTGTCATAATTATTACCTACCATATCATTTTCGTGATTATTTTATCCAAGAATCCCAATCTTGATTATCATCACTGTCAGTTATTTCCTGCTGTCTTTGCTGGCATCCAATACCTTACCCATTCTCTTTATCTCAATAGATAATTACATTTCTAAAGGACATTGTTATTGTCGTGTCCAGCAATGTCAAGCTATCGAGTCTTCTTTAGATCAAGGGCACAGTCAAGTGGGTAACTAGCCCGGCGGAAGCGCGACGCATGACTGCACGTAGAAAGACCCTTTTCAATAGATTTGCATCTAAATGACTAACTAAGCATGGTCTCTTTGCCAATAGTCCTTTTCCTTGTTGTTCAATGATCCTTGCATTACGTTAGTGATGTGTTCATGTTTTGCGTTATGTAGACGTTCCTCGATATACCAGGGTTATTGGTAATTCACTGTAATAATAATTAATTGGTAAACTGTAGGTTCTTCGAAGTGAAAGTATTTTTTGGTTTGATAGTTAATTCATTTGACTGCATTGCAGTGTGAAATATTTTACCTTGGATACATAGTGATTAAATCAATCGATAATTTAGTAGGCCGCTTCGCAGTTCACAAACTTGCAATAACTGTGTTCGGTGCAATGCAGTTTTAATAAGAAATGTTACGGCATTTGTTTCTACAACTGCTATGGCTTCACCGCGGCATGCGGCATCCCTTCAAAGTCCGGAAGCGCACCAGTCAAGAACGTGACGGTCTTACAAACGAATTACATAATAGAACACCGACCAGCACCACTAGATCCCTGCAACACAACACACCTTCTACACCCTTATGGAACACCATGGCTTTATATGTTTTGGTAGTTGTAGCCAGATTTGGTAGAGCTCGTGCTAGTGCAGTTAAGGTATGAAAGTAATTGACAGAGACAGGTCTATTGGTAATGGTCAGTCGATTTAATATTATGCGCATAATTTTAGGGTGTCATCTGTGTAAAGATGACAAGTCCAGATGAACGAGTTTAAAATTCTTGAGGAGGAGCAGCTTCTGCCACCGACTTGGCATATATTTTCCCTGGATAAAAGGTAGCCTTCCTCATATCCCAATTAAATTACGTTTGCTTCCCTAGACCTAACAACCTTAGAATTATGTCAATTCAATATTATCAATCTAGCTTTTGCCTGCGACTTTGCAACGCAAGCAAAAGTAGCCTGTGTGCTAAAACTTCAAATCACATTCCTCGGGAGTAAAAATTTTATCTCGAAATCACACAATCGACGGAGAAATCGGCGATAATACATAAAAACATAAAATAAAACGAAACAAACATACATACAGACGAACAAAGAACCACCTACTGTTTCCGAAGTCGGTTTTAAAATAAGTACCTATACCTACTCACCATCTTGAAATTAATTTCTTTCGAATCCAAGTTCTGGAAACTCTTTCAATGTTCCTCCACAAGGGGCAAGGCTGAAGGCTGTCTCTGGAGAAAACACGCCGGATGGAGCCAAAGTAAAAGCATAATTAGTCTCTCTCTGCTATGACAGATCTGTTTCACAAGACTCCGTCAATTCCTATAATTAACAAACTTTCGTCGCCACAAAAGGAGCGTGGCTAAAATCTATATCGTTAAAAGTGTAGCGTGGGTACTGTCGAGGTTGAAAGGGTTTGTATCGTTGAGACTGATAACGAGGATAAGGTTAAGCTGTTTAATTCAATTTTATTCAAAAGTAAGGGATGAAATAAAATCTTTATTAACAAAGAAAATTATATACTTACACATAATTATTTTGTATTCACAATTGAAACAATTAATCTAGCTCGGTAGGTAGTATTGAGGTAGCTCAACTGATCCATATCAATACCTACCAGTCGGAAGCGTGCTCAAGACGCTGCAGCTGGCTGTAATTGGAATGGAAATGAAATCCGGATGAAAATGAAATTTAATTTGATGAACTATAAGTATTATATGCGAATAAATGTTTTGAAGTTTGAACAGCCGTAAAAAAATCAAGAACTGGTTGCGAAAAATGTTCTACATAAATATTCTTGGGTTCGGTTCAATTTAAATTATATCCTAGCAAAACGTATTTCTTGTTCCATGTGCTCTACATTATCCCTGAGCCCAAGAGAGCTGATAGGTACTTATATTTATGTACAACATTATGTGTGAAGCTGCGGGCAGAAGCTATTGCAAAATATTTTGGATTCAGTTCATTTTCTTTATATTCTGCTTGTAATCTAGCACTATTCTATCTCTTCCGACTAAACTATTTCTTTCCCTGCCAGTACCAAGAATCCCATGCTTCCTTACAAGGATCGTCCAATAAATATGGAGTATTGGGCAATGGCTGCTCAAGGTCACGGCTGGTCACCTGTTGTTACACCGCGGTAGACGCCTTTTATGAAAATAAGATTGACGTTTTCCTCCATTACAACACAATATGCTATGCTACATTTGAGTAGTAGGTAAATCAGTTATTTATTATGGTTCCCAAAGCTACCCAAAGCTTGGGTAGCTTAGCTTTGCTTACTTTGGGTCTGGTTGGGGCTTTGAAAAATATCAAATATATAAATACTTATTTATTTATTTATATATTCGATATTTTGCACAGCCAATGCTGGACAATCCACACAGCATCATCTAGCCCCAAGCTAAGCTCAGCTTGTGTTGTGGGTACTAGATAACTGACATTTACATAAAATATGTCTGATGTTTGTCCAAAAGACAACGACACAATTGAAATAAATAAAGATAAGACCATATTAGGTACCTACTTTAATAAATGAATGAATATTTTTTTTCGTTTTACCGATACTACTCATTTTTATTGAAATTTATAATCATTGTTATTAATATATTTTCTGTTTCTTTGTAATCTTACCTACTTGTTTACGTGTACGTGATAAAGTTTACCCATAGTTCAGTTTAAGTTTTTTTTTGCCTTGTCAAATAAAACTTCTTTTTATTAATGTTAAGTTTTCTACTGTTACAGATGTTTGTTGACGGAAAACCAGGTGAGTTTTATTTGATATTTACTTGGTATCTATACACTACCTAAACTCGATGTAGAATATTAGTAAGAAAACTTGCCGCGTCTTTGAAAACACAATTTACATTACGAGTACTTGTCGATTTGAGAGAGTTCCTTCATTAAATATTGCTTATCTGAAACTTGATGAGAGCAAGTGAGTTTTAGTTGTGTGTCGTGGTTTGTTTACAAATATTCTACATCGGGTATGGCCAGTGTATAGTTATAATTTTTATCTTGATACAATCTTGAATTATCTTTAAGAAGTCCTCCGTTTATTAATTTTGATTATTGTAAGTTCGACGCATTGCTTTCTGCATAGACAGCAGAAAAATGTAAGTAACAATAAGCAGAATAAAATAAAATATGTTTGAAAATAAAAAAAATTGAGAAGTTTTTTTTCCATATTTGTGTTCTTTTACTTGTATCTTGAACTTTCTAGGGATTTACATAATTTTTTTGTAATAATTTCAAAACAAAACACTGGTCTTGCTGAAACAACAAGCAAAACACAAATGTGAAATATTCTGTAATAGTAAATAATGCAAGAGTGCGTGTAATAGAACACAAATAGGAAGAAAACACCACCTCATTTTTGGTAAAAAAAATAAGTTCGAAATTCAAAAAATCGTCATTCATAAGTTGATCCCCTCGGGGTCCAGAAACATCCCCTTTCTGTTTTTTGAAAAAGTTGACCTTTAATAAAATACTATTTTTGTAAAATTATCTTGTTGCAAGAAATACTATACGATTCTCACGATATGCTACAGACAGGCCGTGGCCGTAGGCGTCAAGTGTAGGTATGTACCTACTACTTTTCACCGGTTTCCGTCGAAACCTACTTAATGTCAGTTAAGTACAGCCAGTTACAGATTTAAGTAGGTTTAAGTATGTTACTTGTGACAGAGTTGAAGCGAAAGTGTATAGATAATGTGCTTAAAAATTGCAAGTACTGTTGTGTAAGTTTTGGTAACTTTGTGTGACATTTTGTTGATACCTAAATATATGCCTTTATGACAAAGAAAATTACAATTCAATAATAGAAACACATTATAACTAGTATTTACAATTAGTTAAAACAATTGAGCTAACTGCAGACTGTTGCAATCAACCTACAGGTAGCTCAACAGATCCATATCAATGCCAGTCGGAAGCGTCGTCCCCAAGATGCTGGCTGCATTGCCCGACTATATGGCATAAGTTAGTTAAAATATACAAAAAAATGCGAGATGCAAAATGTTTATTTCAAAAATGTGTGGAACCATGGAGTTGGATCACTGTCTCCTGTGATAACTACAATGTGTTACGGGCAAACAGCTTCTTCCCATAAGTATTTGACATAATATTTATCTTAATATTAACTTATCTAATATTATTATCTGTAAGTAGGAATACACTATACTTGTCTATACTTAGTTGGTAATATGTTAGGAGTACTGGCAAGGTAATATTATTGGATAATATTACCGTGGTGAGTGCTAATCATTTGCTTTGTATATTAGGTATATTGGAGTAAAAGGCACTTGTTACGTGTCCATCGAATGCTTTACAATTTAGACCTTAATGATTAGGACTCTAAAATTCTAGAGCTCTTGTATCGGACCAACATGTAACTGATCCATTAGATACAATTCTTCAATCCGATCATAAAATTATTTTCCACATATGATCATACTCGTACAATGTGGGTTCTATACTATTTCCCTTTTCATCTTTCCTTCTAGTCTAGTACATACGCTGTCGTTTCTTATGTCCTTCAATCAATCAATGAATACCTACCATAAAAAATAAATATTGTTGCAATATTCACATAGCATCATCTAGCCAAAACTACGCAGAGCTTGTTTTGATTGTCTAGTTCTTGCTCTATATTTTTTAGTTCTATGTTTTCTCTTGGATCTTATCAGACAAGCTTTTGTGCGGAATTGTTACTAAATCCTTTATTTTATCTTAGTTCCTTCTCTTTACCCGCAGGAACAGCACTCTACCAACATAGTTCATAGAGACAAAGAAGTAACAAAGCTTTTCCTTTTTTGTTTGTTGATCTGTTAGCTCGACCTTCGGCTGAGTTTCCCGCAGAACAAACATAGGAGAGGTCAGGAGGTCTCAATGTCGAAGAGAACAAACAAGCGCTCACTTTCACGGCTCTATTCTATGGTGCCACTGCCACTCCATGTCCGTCCCACGTGAGGAACTGTAGACTTTGGTGAAATCAAAAGTACATTGCTAATTCAAGATGACAATGGAATTGATACCTTATTAGTTGTATTTTGGGCCTCTGGATTTTCTATTCTATTCTTTTATGGGTTTCATAATAGTTTTTCTATAAACGGAAAAATGTGTCAAACTGTAGAGTAGGATCGCTTAGCTAGAATAGTCAATCGCCTCAGGTTGCCTAGCAGCAGTGCCTCCCTTGTGAGAAAACACTTTAAATTCATAAATAATGCTGGACAATCCACACAGCATCATCTAGCCCCAAGCTAAGTAGAGCTTGTGTTATGCGTACTAGATGATTGATATCCTTAATACAATACATTACATAGATAGATATTTTTTTATTAAACATAGAAATTTCTTAGAACATCCGGAATAAATATTTGTAGGTCGTACAAACATTCGTCCCAAGGCGGGAATCGAACTCGCAACCTCCTGTGACACGGCCGTCGAGCCACATCGGTCGTCAAACCATTACTGTAACTTAACAACTATTTAGGAGCTATCTTCTTTGTTTTCCGTCTAAATTACAAAATTATCATGATTGTAAAACTTTAGCCTTGATTTTGCCATTTTTGCATTTTGTGGACAAATTACCAATCTTATCAAGGACCACTTTTTAGCTCTTCAAAACTCACCTTGAAAAAGTCCCTCGCTATGGCATGAATCGTCGGTGTTCTTACGACACAAACTAGGTTCGTAGTTAACCCGCTTACATTCATTATTAATTCTAGACAGTCTTTATAGTAAATTTCGTTAGCTCTTCAGTTTGTGGGGGGCTTCCAATATTATTAATCCAATAGTTGCTGAATTTGATAAAAATAAGATAGAACTTTCATTAGTATAGATTACGTCATGCTACGATTGCATTCATTATCGTCGCATTAAGTCATAGAAAGCAGGACAATGGTGCCCGTGGAATAAGCAGTAGTTACGTTAAGGTGTGGTTACACTATTGTACGAGTCATTGGGCCTTAATGCGTCGTTGGTGGTACCTTTAGCTTTGGTACGGATGGTACCCTTGAAGGTACTTGCTACTTGTTCTTTGCATTGACCTACTTTTCATGTTGTCCGCTAAAGAAAAGTTTGATGAAATCAAAAATCAAAAATTCTTAATTTACATAGACACAATAAATGTATACTTAGAAAAGGTCAAATTATAAGATTATACACTGACTCGGACATAAAGTGATATTTTTGATTTTTGTCGCTTCGTTATGTCGACTTTCGTAGAGAAGTGATGAAGAAACCTTTAGCATGTTAGTTGTTATTTTTTGAGTTGGAGCAAAACCCGTCCCAAGCTTTTTTAACCTCTAGATAATCTGATATTTTATAGAACCTTAGCCTTTTTGCACAGCAAGGTTTTGACAATTTGTTTAAATTTTTTTGCTGATAAATTTTGCAATTCACTAGGAGTTTTATTAAAGAAGCAAAACATTGCCATAATTATATAAGCAATCATTAAATTTTTGTAGGCTACACAAAATTAATGTATCTTATATACCTATGGCAATGTTGTGTTCACAGCGAGTTCACCGAGAGAAAATTTATTTATATTTTTTGATTGTAATTTTCATGGGCAATAAATCGGACTTTTCACACTTTTCATTTCTTACAAATTCTTGCGTTCGAATTTTTATAAGAAAGGGCCCTTGTTTTACTCACTATAGCAAAACTTCTTGGGTTAATTTCGTAATTATCAATTTATTAAAAGAAATTAAAAAATAACATAGGGGAGCCTTAGAGAAGTGAGCATGAACTTAACGATTTCACACATTACGGAACTACTCTGCTTGATGAGGTATTTACTTTTATTACCCCAGACAAAAAAAGTTTGAATTGTGTATCTGTCTGTGTGTCTGTTTGTGGCATGGAAAGTCCGAAACAGATGAATTTTGATTTAGTTCTTTATCGTTTGATAGGTGACTTGATCGAATTTCGACAAGGGTTTCTGAATTTGTTAAACCAGGTCAACCAGAGTTTTATTAATAACGCCGGGCATTCAATCTAACGACTTGTTAATCAGCGAACAAACGCATTTACAACATCCTGCCGAGCGCAAAAACAGACATGTTTTGTTCATATTAAAATCAATTTAATTAGCTTTGTAAACAACTTGGCTGTTGTGTTAAGTTGGATGTGCTTAGCTTTTTGTTCAGAATCAATCATCGATTGTCATGTTCAGAATTATTCCTATTTATGATGTTTTTTAAGTACCTATTGCCAACCAACCTACGGTTACGGTTTTTTAAGCCTTCGTACTTACTGCTGAATTAAATAGTTATGTTTCGTCGTAGGGAATATTAATACGTAGTTACTACTATTTCTATTGCTTAAAAATGCTATAGATAGATAGATAAAAGACTTATTCGACACTGCAACAGACAATTTATAAACTACATTTTAACATAACACAGAAAAGCTTATGAATTGTTGATGGAACAAAGCTTGGGAACAATAAGTCGGTGTTTATTATACAATTAAAGTACAGATTCGAAAAACTATGTGTTTGCCTGCAGCAGCCTGTCAAAAAGACAATAACTCAGCGCAAAGCTTCGCTCGAAGGGCTAAACACTGATTCTCAATATATAACCCTTTGAGGCGACCAGAGGAACGAAACACTAACAAATCAAATAATGTGTGATTGTTGTTATTTTATTTCGTTATTTTGTAATAGAAGCTTGTTGTGGCATCTTTTTATTCAGATCCCCTAAAAATTCATTATTTAACTTTTCTGTAGTTCACAATTATAGGCCGAAAAAAAAACTGCGACATAGGTACAACAATGTATGAATTAACGCAAGACATAGCGGGTGACAAAATCGATGTAGAAGCTCATTGTTTGCTAATTTTATTTGTGTAGTTAACGAGGTTTCGACATGGAGGCTGTGGGTGGTAGGTTTTTAATTAGATCACTTATTGTGTTTAATTAAACTCAGGTAGCGATTTTGTAAGAGCTCGTCGTAACTCGCTCGGGACCCGGGAAACGAATAAATACAAAGAAAAATTGATGTGAAAGAAAGGTAAAATGATAGAACAATGATAATAGCAGTGTAGTAGTACTGCATAACCTTACATGGTTACAGCTGAAAATTAGTGTTGGGGGCACCTCTGGGTCTGTTACTCAAGTACTTTAAAGAGCTGAACGCTTTTTTTCACATATGCGTAAGTTCCTACTCGTTTTTAGTCATCGTGACAATTTACTTAAAAAATTCTAGAAGTGCGTTTTTAATTGATTAAATCAATGTGGCTTTGGTGGACATTAATTTATATTTTGTGTTTAGGCATAAAGTGTAGTAATATTTTATATTATTATGTTTTATTCTGTGTTCTCATGTTTTACAAAATTTCTCCTGCCCCCTCAACCATGGACAATGCGCTTGTGCTCTTTGCTCCTCTATCCCTATGGATAGAAGAGCAGAGAGCACAAATGGTTTAATTTACTTATTATATATTTTTACATAAACAGATAAAAACACGTTTTTTATGTCGTGCGCAATATAAATAATATGTAATAAACTATCAAAACCGACTCTACATTCTAGCTAGAGTAGGTAACCGTTTTGTTCCTAAATGTCGATCGGCACGTCTGTGCTTCCTTCACTAAGTTCTAAAGATAAGAATGTAAGATTTTTAAGATAAAAAATTAGCTTCCGCATGTCGTCACAAGTCAATGACCGTTTTTATGATAGATATCAAAGATAGCAGTTTTCATAACCGGTCGACACGATGCGCTCTCAGTTTGTTATGACTGAACATTTATGAATTTACGATCAATGCCTCAATGCCAAATGTCTTCAATTCTCAAGTTCGTGCTTTATTGCCTCACATTCTTATTGAAATGTAGCTTTGGTTGCATCCATAACAGCTGTGATGCAAGATTCACAATAATGATGAAGTATCTTCGCTGTGACATTACATCACAGGCTGCCAGCCCCTCTCCTTATATTACCTAGAGTACAAGTAGGAACATAAGCATCCGACTATAAGTAGGTATCAAAACAATAATGATAAGAAGATCGTTGAACGCTAGTATGTAAAAAAGCTAAAAGTTGTGAAGAGACGTGTGTTTTTGTGCACTTAAAAGCTGTTTGAACTGGAACTTAGTTTAGATTTGTATTATCCTGGCTCTGGAACAATACTTTTACTTCTTTTCACATACTACAAGGGAGTACAGAAAAAACGCGAGTAAAATAGTAATAAACGTCAACACGGAAACGGATCCTTGGTGATGGTGATGTGTGACGACCTCGCATCACAACCACAAGGCACTCGGCGCTTGCTTATCGTGCCTCAGTAATTCACCTCAATGTTACTTGTTACCGTTTTGTAATTCCGTGTTACCTACATTACATTACATTACATTACATAAATTACGTTACGTATCACACTTATTTTATAAATGCGAAAGTTTGGATGTTTGATCGATATTCACGCCAAATCTACTGAATATATCGGATTGAAACTTTGTTTATGTGTTGTTTTAGACTTGGAATTATCTTATAGGCTTTGAAGTTCTTTGATAATTCAAGTTGTTTAGTTTTTGTTGAATTTTCTTTGTTTTTAATTTAGTAGGTAGGTACCTACTTGTACTTCATTAGTGTTTCTCCGGATAAAATCCCGGATAAGTGTTATTTTAAAGGAACCATTAAGACTTTCTTGCTTGTTTCGTGCTTTGTTTCAATCATTAAAACGAATACAAAACAAAGATGCATCTTGAAACTCGTCAATCAGCCCGTAATAATCATTTTACAGTTTCTTTTTCACAGCTTCGTAAAATGAGGGCAAAAGGTTTTTTTAAACAGAACTGCAATATGAACCTTATCTCCTATAAATAAAGACTAAACATTGGTTGAGTGTAGGCGGTGTATAGAACTTGACCAAAGTAGTTGTTTGCAATTGGTAGTAGGAGGTAACAACCTCTGGTATTAGCGCTAATTAAAACGCACGAAACTGTCAATTGATTCCCAATTAAAACTAGTTTAGGCAAACATCAAGGTTGCCCACGAAACACGGCTCCTAGAGGTCAACTCACTGTAACCCAACAAAATCGTATCACCAATACTTTATTCACTAGCCAAACTCGATGTAAAATGTTTATAAACAAACCGCCCACAACCCTGCGGTGTAAAAGAACATCAGAATCTGATCTGATGATCGGATTAAGATCAGCGCTCATCTTACATAACGACTGCTACTGAAGACTACCGAGTACAACCGTGCAGCTATGCGCGTACGCAGGCTGCTTAAGGAGCCGCCTTTGAACCGCTTCTGATAAATCTCTGCGCTTTATAAGTAGAGAAAACCGCGTTCAGATGCATAAGTGTCGCTAATTTGTCGCTAAATGTGGCGGCAATTTGTTACTAAATAGCGAACTAGTTTTCTTTTGCTGGATACTTCACACATAATCGAGCCGCAACGTAAACAGAAGCTGATTATGGAAAAAAAGTATAAATACATCGGTATACATATATTTACCCGCCCTCACAGTAACTGTACTGGGGTGCGGCGGCAGATTTGGCCGACTGTCTCAAGAAGCGCAGATATGCAGGTCGCGACAGAGCCTACACATTTGATCCCCTTGGAGTCGAGTCGAGGGGTACCGAGGCTCTTCGGTTTTTTTTTTAATTATCTGGCCGTCTGGTCGATGCGACGCGACGCGTGACCCGAGAGCTGGAGAGTATCTGGCGCAGCGCATCAGCATTGCCATACAGCCAACGTATTGGGGACGCTTCCAACTTTGTTTGCCAGTCTGCAGTTAGCTCAATTGTTTGTATTGTAAATACTAGTTCTAATTTATTTCTTTTATTTTATTGTAATTTTCTTTGTGAATAAGGTAAGTTATACTGTACTCGGTTCTACAATTCTACATTTCATTTAAACAAAGGGATTACAAAATCAAAAAAATATTGTTGGAAAATATTTTATTTGATACAAACACACATCGGAGCAAATCGTAGAAGTTTGAAACAATTTTTAGTTTTGAAAGCTTCATTTATCATTTCATTTAGCTTATTTTGAGAATGACCTTTTACAGCAGCTTTATTTACATGTAAATTTAATTAAAACTATTTTATTTCTGACATTGTTACCATTATTATTTTCTCCGTTTATTATTATTACAATATTGTACATTATTTTTAGTATAGTTTGACAATGCCCTTATACAGCAGCATACCTTGACATACCCTTGATTAATTAATTTTTTATTTATTTCATTTTTATTTAATTTTCAGTCATGTCTGTCTGTTTTTTCTTTTTTACCTTTGTACCTACCTTATGGTGTTTCCTATAACGATACCTAGATGTAATTATTAAAATAGTACATAAATATAGAATGTAACGACATCAAGTGTAACACAAGTGTACCTACGATGGAATAAATAAATACAAATACAAATACAAATTTGTCTGTCGTCCGTCTGTCGTAAAATTCAAACAAATTCAAGAAACAAAATAATCAAACTCGCAATTGAAAATACAAATACAAATTCAAACAAAAAATTCAAACTCGCATTTGAACCTTTTTCGTTGGGCTTCTGCAAATATTTGTTGTTGAAGTTAGTTATTAGAAGATTATTTTACCATTGTTATTAGTCTTTGTGAAGTTTTCATTGATTCGTCGACATAAAATATCTTTACATTTTTTTTGTAAAAAGCTATAAGTACGTACCTTATAGCATTCACATTTAACACATTTTGTATCGCGGCTTCCGGAATCGACTCCCCACCTATGTGCGTATGAGGTGGACCTTCATCATTTTATCCGTAAATTTTACTTATAGGTGCCTAATTTTAATTATACTAAATCTTGTTTTCATTTTTCCAGATATCCTAATGTTGTGCTGTGGGTAATAATTGTAAGTACCTTATCTACGTTTTCCTATAAGTAGGTACATATAGTATAGTCACACTAATATTGTATGCGAAAGTTTGGATGTTTAGATGTATGGGTGGATGGATGGATGTTGGTTACCTCTTCACGCCAAAGCGACAGAACTGATCGGGCTGGAATTTTGCATGGGGGTACTTTTTATGCCGATGAAATCAACTTTTTCCTTAGAAATAACGCGTTCGAAGCCGAGGGTAGAAACTAGTATATATTATTCGTGCTTAGGGAAAAATAGAAGTGAAGTATGTCTCAGTAAGCTGTAAGTACTTACCAACCTAATTTAATTTTTATAGTCAAATAGGAAAACAATTTGATGGTTTTTGCGGATCCCTAAAGCTCCCGTTCACTCATGGTTATTTTAACATCATCATCATCATCATTTTAAACTCGGACTAAACCAAGGTTAAACACATTAACCAGCACTACGCCACATGGCCATTTAAGCCCCGGCCATTTATGCCCATGTCCAAATAAGGGTTTGCTTCCTAGTTGGTTTGAATGAGACCAGATCATTAAGGTCTTACTTATTTGTTTTGACCATGTGCTCAGGGTAATTTGAACTGCATTCATGGGATTAATGATTTATTTATTACTTTAGGTACTTACCTACTGACTGCAAATAAAATGTAGAGATGTTAGCGTTTACCCGTGACTTTCCTTGTTAGGTTTCTAATCCCTATGCAAAATTTCAATATCACGCGCAGCGGCTTTCGAGCTTTCTGGCTTTTTTTCTGAGATAAAAAAGTTACTTTACACTTTGATTTACAACTGCATTTACGCGAAAATTCGGCAGGATTCGTTCAGGAGTCCGTGCAAAAAGAAACACACACCTCAAACATTCGCCTTTAGTAATAGTACAGGATTCGGTTCCATCCACTTTACAACACTTGGCATCCCAGGAAGGATCAAAATGAAACCCTCAAAACAAACAAAGAAGCTCATTCCAGCGGTGGAAGCTGATGATGATATTAGACAATAGTCAGATGCCGTCACAAATCCTGAGTACCTAGTGACTAGGTGATTCTAAGAGTAGGTAAATATATATTTTGGTGCTTGTATAATATGTATAATATATACAAAGAAAATTACAATCAAATAATAGAAATAAATTGGAACTAGTATTTACAATAGAAACAATTGAGCTAACTGTATAATATTAAGTTTCAATCCTCAGATAAGTCGTCAAAAAGCTATGTGTAAAATTATCTGTCAGTTTATCAGGCAAACAAATATTTTAAACTTTTCAATCGTCTATTATCTAGAGAATCGCGTGACACAAGACGCGCTTCAAAATCGCGGCTGTGGGGTAGAGGTTTTTAACTGTCAAACATAATCTAAAACGTCACACATATCGGAGTGATAAAACCTTATCGGGCCCTTAGAGTAGCAGGTAACTATATTCCTCAGTTAGGTACTTTATTCGACAGTTAACTACTATCTGACCACTGAAAAACCAAGAATATCGCTATTCATCGAATAAAGACTATCTGGCTGTTTATCTGAGGATTGAAAAATCGGGCCTCAGTAACATAACTTATCTAGGCTGGCAAGCATAGCTTTGTTTCGGTTTGAATTAAAAGGAATGGCTAGCAGTGTTTCGGGCATATTCAAGATTCAAGATAAACCAGAGCTTTAAGCAGTATTGCTACGATTTCAATGGACAGCTAAACTGGACTATAATCAAATTTAAAATCAGCCAGTTTAAAGATGAAATGTGGGCAGTTCTCGTGACCTATGAGATAATGCTTTGTTAGGTTACTACTTAGCATCAGGTTAGTTCTTTTGCTTGTTGCGTCTCCAAGTTGCATAAAAAAACTCGTGCGCCAGCCCTACGCACGGTAGACAAGAAAAACAATAGGTCGTTGTAATATCATAATGGCGCGCCCTTTGTCACTAAACGGTCAGTCGTGACCGGCCAAATAAGTGACCGACGCTGCGTCATTCTTCAAGGCACTATAAGGGTACCTTTCCACCAGAGACATGCTGTAGCTAAGCGGCAGCATGATGGCCGAATGGCTGACCACTTTATTTTATTAATTTTTAATGCAGAGGTAGCAAATATTTCATTGATGGTAGTATATAGAAGCAAATAGGTAGTAAATAGTGCACATGGTTTCATGTCCGTAGCTCGTTTGGTCCACTTATCCTGATGATCACAGTTACCGCATTTTAATGTTCCTAATACATATTGCTATGAAAGTCAAGCGATTTTATTCTATGACACCCAAACTTCATTATGGTTTCATAATTTCAAAAGGTTACTTACAGTTGTACGGCTTCTCAGATAGTTTTTACATAATTCATTTCTCTAGAAAAAAATATTAAAGTTTTTGAAGCCCGTCGAATTGAGCCCCCAAAAAGTGGAAGAGATTTTTGCTGATATTTGAAAAGGTTAATAAAAGTTCAAGTGCAAGTCTGATGTTTACTTCAAAGGTTCTTTTCTCACGTATATTGAATATTAAAATTAACCAGAAATAGGTTTCTTCATTTAAATATGTACCTACCTACCTAAGTAAAGCAACTGAGCACAACCCACTTATTTTGGAATTTTTTGTTTCATAACCATTTTATTTTCCAGTTCTTATTCGAAACGGAACCCTAAATCAATTTTAAAATTGCTACTATCATCTATGCAAACTAGTTAAACCTACCTAATACCCATAGATATTGATGAATGCCCATAGCAGCGCGCGCGCAGGCAGCCAGCTCGATTATAAATACGTTGCATAATAAACCGGCTCTCAAGGTCTCTGTCGATGCGCAAACAAGCAGGGTACAGCTCAGCTGTGGTTCTGTAGCTTTTATTGGCTCGATTTATCTTTTTTAGGGTTCCGTAGCTGAGCTATTCAAGTATATTAGTACTCCAAATGCGTTAGGTAGGTAGACACCAAAACAAGTAACCTGTAGGGCTGGGTAGGGTATGAGTTCCGTTGTCGCACAAGGTAACCTGTGCTTATTTTGGATTTATTTCCATTATTTTCGGCAAATTTTACACAAAGGCTTAGTTATTATAATAAAAATAATAGACAATTCACACAGCATCATCTAGCCCCTAGCTAAACAGAGCTTGTGTTATGGCTACTAGATGACTAACATACATAATACAATATTACATTACATAGATATTTTTAATTATACATAGAAAATACCCAGGACACCCGTAACAAATATTTGCAGATCGTACAAACATTTGTCTCAAGGCGGGAATCGAATCCGCAACCTACGTCACAGGCGGACCTTCGCCTACCGCGCCACATCAGTCGTCATTGACCCCAAATTAATCCAAAATTTCAATCATTTTTAAACTCTACAGCACAACTCCAAGAGATTCAAAAATTATCATTAAATAAATTGTCAAACTTATCCTTTGGCTTACTACAAAATATCAGATTATCTAGACGATAAAAATGCTTGGGACAAGTTTTGCTCCAGCTCGAAAAATAACAACTAACAGGCTAAAGGTTTCTTCGTCGCTTCTTTACTTTAGTCTACATACCGAAGTGACAGAAATCAAAAATATCACTTTATTTCCGTGTCAGTGTTTAGTTTTTTAATTTGACCTTTTCTATGTGTACATTTTTTATTTATTTATTGTATTTATGGAAATAAAGAGTTTTTGATTTTGATTTTGAAAGAAGATGACCTGACCACTCTGGATAACACAATAATTTCGTGAGGCCTTAATACCTCTGCAAATGATGATAATGAGACCATTTGCAAGTATTCAAAGGAAAACGCTGCTACAAATAATAAAATCAGGGAATCATCTCTTGTCTCTGAGATCTAATCTCAACAAGCTGTTTCCTAAGAGCAACGACCGACATACGATCCGACTGTCTGTCCGTCTGTCCATCCCTGCATCTTGCGGTCGGATTGATACATATTGAGTTACCGAAACAAAAACCGTGTTTGTTTATTGTTGAGTACCTGACGTGATGTGATGAGTCCAGATTAGTTTTTTTATCACGGTAAAAAGTGTAGATATCCAACTTGAGAAAGGAAACTAGTAACTTAATATTACAAAGAAAGAAAATATCAATAAAATAATAGAAACAAATTAGACCTATTATTTACAATTAAAACAATAGAGCTAAGAGCAGACAGTCTGCTCACAGTCAGCCAAACAGTCTGCAGTTACCGGTAGGTAGCTCAACTGATCCATATCAATACCAGTCGGAAGCGTCTCCAAGACGCTGCTGGCTGCATTGCCCCGCTGTATCGCAATGCTGATGCGCTGCGCCAGATACTCACCAGCTCTTGTAACTTGATTATGTAAGTAGATAACCTTAAAAGTACCTACAGTCGACTGTGCATAGATTATTCAAGACGATACGTCCAGATTTTACAGATCAAACCAACATTTTTGTCCCGAGCGGGAATTTAATGTTCCATACAAAAGACTTCAACGCGCACCGAATGCTACGAAAGTTGCGAAAAGTCTCCGAAGTTTATTTAGCTAAGGAAGGAGTATTCTATTGACTATCAAATCTTGACATTTTTTTTAGATGATTATCTATACTAATATTATAAAGAGGAAAGGTTTGCTTTTTTGTTTGTTTGTTTGTTTGTATGAATTGAATAGGCTCCGAAACTACTGGACCGATTTGAAAAATTCTTTCACCGTTAGGAAACTTACTTTTCAGGGAGTGACATAGGCTATATTTTATCCCGGAATTCCCACGGGAACGGGAACTACGCGGGTGAAACCGCGAGGCGATCGTCTAGTGATAAATAATGCTCAACAATTCACACAGCATTATCTAGCCGAAAGCTAAGCAGAGCCTGTGTTATGAGTATTAGTTGACTGATATACTCTACAGAATGTTATTTATTCTATTTATTATACATAGAATTCATAATATTCGTTCCAGGTGTTGTGGATGTTCCACAAAACCTGGAACGAAAATCTGCAGATCGTATAAATGTTTTGTCGCAAGGCGGGAATCAAACAAGCAACCAAATCGGCAACCTCCTGCGTCGCTTCGCCCGCCGCGCCACAGAGGTCGTCAAATATATTCGATTTCCAGCAATGAATAGATAGTAGATAGATCTTTTCACCGCTCTGGTTCAAAAACGGTGACTTTCCTGCTCAAAAAAATTTCGCTCGTTCATGGTTTGAAAGAGGTTTGTACCATTTTTACCCTTCAAGGTTTTTGACAAAATGAGTGTCTGACGTTCGACCTCTTTTATAAATTACAAAATTTTTTTTGCTAGTCGTGGTGAAAAGTTGTATGTTTAACTCGAGGGCAAATATTTTTCGTTTCTTGCCTTTCAAATCCCTCGCTACCTCAGCAGTCTATTTTACAACCACTCGCTACGCTCGTAACTGTATTCTAGAATGCTTCGCTATCTTGGGATTTAATATCGGTACGTTAAAGAAAAAATCGTTCGGCCCACTAGTTAAACAAATAACTATTATTGTACCATCAAAAACTTATAAAATAACTTACTAATTTATTCTAGTTTAATATTTAATCCAGAATGGCTCAATCGGTGTCCTTATCGCTGAAAGTGATCTCTTCCAGGCAACCTTACCAACCAATAGATTGCGTTTTTATTTGGAACGGACCATTTATTTTTTTATTTAATTAATAATTATTTTAAAATTTTTTATAATTATTTATTTAATTAATTTTTTATTTAATTTAATTAACACGGTTGTTAAGAAACAATTGCACCAACTACATCAAATATTCAATTCCCTTACAGAATGTCCATACAATACATGAATTAATACAAAGAAAAGTAATTAATAATGATGTTCACAAAATAAAAAACATAAACAATTAACTAAGAAAATCAATTTAGGCGCCAGCATTTAATCAAATATTCATAAGTATGCGCGTTGTCCGCCATTGTCCAAACAAGCATCCGTGTACTGCGCGGCGCAGGCGCACAGAGAAAGCGACCCCGCGACCTGCGCGGGATTCCGAATGAAGGGCTCAGCCTAATGTGGTTTCTAACGGGTGAGGAAAAGTAGGGTTTTGTTTTATAGCCTAGGACAAGTCTTGAAGTTTTGTTTAAGAGGGTCTTGCGGCTAGAAACATAAATATACTTATTATTTAAAAAATACAATCCAAAGACAATTATTTTAACAGCGATCAACACAATGCCGCAAATATTTGTACGATCTGCAGATATTTGTTCAGGGTGTTCTGGTCGTTTTCTATGTATAATAAAAAATATATATCTATGTACTCGTATATTATTATGTATATCAGTTATCTAGTACCCATAACACAAGCTCTGCTTACCTTGGGGCTAGATAATGCTGTGTGAATTGTCCAGCATTATTTATTTATTTATTTATTATTTTAATGACCAAATTGACCACTGAGCATCATTATTAATTTTTGCTTTGTGTTCACTTGGTTTAGGGTTACTTGAATGATAAATAATAATTATTATGGGGTATTTATCGCATACCTTTTGTTATTGTTTCCCCTATGTTTCTACCGCGTTACAGCGATCGTGGTCATGGGGCGACAGTGACCGTAAACGAATCCCAAATTTTTAAAAGTTTATTAATTAGTTGAAATGGTTTTAGAAAACTACAATAAAATAATAGAAACAACTCAAAACTAGCAAACAATCTACAGGTCGACTGATCCATATCAATACCAGTGGGAAGCGCCCTCAAGGCGCTGGCTGCACAGCCAAGCTGTATGGCTGTCTACCATGATTATTATATTAAAGGCAGTTTACATTTTTATCAACAACGTTTACCAGAATCATAACATAACTGCAGTTATTTCCGCAGTCGGCAGCATTCCTGCTCAATGCCATGCGTAAGGAAGGGCATCTGGAGCTGACCTGGACGTGGCCAAATGCGGCGGACCTTGTGCCAAGGTCTTCCAGGGCTCTTAATGGCAAAGTTTATTTTGTTCAAGACTGGTGGAAAATTAAAAACTTGATAAACACTTCAAACATTTAATATGTGCCTTGAATGTGTTGTATCCATCAAAATTCAGAAGTCAGTCTTTGGCCATCAAAGAAGGTTCGTCCCGAATAAAGATTGAAATTAAATCCTAAAATTACAAAAAAGGAATATAACGTTAATTTCACTCTTCCAGGGTCCTGACCAAACGGTCAGACTACACAAACTTTACACATTTAAATTGGCAGAATTCCGTCATATACGTATTGTATTGTACGTGCGGGTTGAACGTAGAATTACTTACTAGAGTATTGTTGTTTGAAATCCTGGAAATCAACATTCGAAATCAACTAGAAATCAACTTTGTCCAAGGGGTCATAGACCAAGAATCTATTTCCGTGGCAAACTAGCTAAATCCGCAGAATTTGTGAAATGTCCTCAACGCCACCTCTACCTGCCGAGTCTTAATAACTCAGACATTAACATAAAGCCTATTCGACTTGTTTCCAAGCCCTGGTTTAAGTCTGAGGCACTTGCGTTTTAAGAATAAACCCATTTTCGCACGAGTAGCTCTGTTTTAGAATTAAGACCAATGTCCAATATATTACTGTCTAGAAGTACTTACAATAGTAGAAATACTTAGTGATATTGAAACGTGTACATAAAAAACTTTGAATTCTTTTCACAAAATAGATTAAGGGTACCTATCTATTCAGATGATAGTAAGAACCAAAAGCTGATCCTTAATAACGTTCCGAACACAAACCTTCCAAGCAACCTATCAAAATGACAACGGGCTCTACGCGTCACAAAAACCACTAGGCATAACGCAAATGGTGTAGCGGTGTTTCGCACCGCACGTTCTCACCACAAATTTATTTTCGGCGTTTCATACCAAAAAATGTCAGCGTTCAACCCACATATTATTTGTTTTAAATTATTAATGGCTAACAT
Source organism: Eupithecia subfuscata (assembly GCA_963564075.1). NCBI lineage: Eukaryota > Metazoa > Arthropoda > Insecta > Lepidoptera > Geometridae > Eupithecia > Eupithecia subfuscata. Next base: position 690,204 of record OY751116.1, on the reverse strand, counting down.
TCGTCTTAAATTAATAAAAACGTGAGTACTTTCAATGTAATTGAAGCTAGATCTTTAGCAATAACCGTCCGGAAACCACATCAAATTCTACAAGTTATCTACAACTAGATGAATCACCTAACTTGGTCCAGCCCCAACCTGCGGCGTGCTTCGCCCACGCACCTTGTCCGCTTTCCGAGATATGCGCCTGTCTCGGTGTCTCCATTTGTCTGAAATACTATACTTACTATAATCTACTACAAGTTGTTTTTTAAGTTCTTTATTAACACAGAAAAAAATTACAGTCAAATTATTGCAGACAGTTGCAGTTGTGTAATCTACATAATCTATCATTTTTCAGTTCTACTCTTTGACCTTGTTATTCGTACTATTATTTTGACTATTGTTATTATTTTGACATTGCTATTATTTTGACTATTAGATACTATATTTGACGTCGTGAACGTTAGTGAACAAGTCTCCGTTTCAGGTCTAGCCAAAATGGCGAATTTGTCAGTATGTCCGTACTCCTCTACAGGTCGTATTTTACAACCGATCGGTACGAAACTTTGTGTACAGATTCTATGATTTTATAGAATTTTATTGTCGTCGGGATTTTTTGATTAAAGGTGTACTTCCTTCAAAAAAAGGCAAAAAGGGGGCTTTGGAATATCTCGGCTTTAAGACATTTGATTTCGATGATTATATTTTTAATTGAAAGGTTGTTGTTTATAATTCTTCTCATAAAAAATTGGTAAAGATCTGATCAGGATTTTTGGCATGATGAGCAGAATAGCTCCGCAAGATGCAGTATAATGCAATAGAATACACAGTACAGCGCCACCTATTAGAACATCTTTGTAACACGTTGTACTTACCTTCTACGTAGCACGGCCACTTGCCAGTTTGTGCAAGTAAGAAATCTTATAGATGTCGCTAAAGCTACTGAACTTTTTTGATATAATATGGCACTTTTGCTCCGTGATACATAAGATGCGTTCATACTGGCATGGCGATTTGCAAGGAGTCACCGCCGAAAAACATGGTTGAAAGGGTAACCATTTCGACTATTTTCAAAATATACCTACCGAACCTACCTACCAAAATATCCCGTTTTAAATTACTTTAGTGTATTAATAAATAAATTAATTGTTGAAAAAAGTTAGTGTTCGCGACGTCTACTGTTCGTAGAACTACTAGTTTTAAATTGTGACATTTCCATTATGTATTATTTTATATAATTTTAAGTACCTACCTACTCTAGATTTTATTATAATGTTTGACGAATGTATTAAGTAAGTCAAGTTTGAGTAAATAAATAAATAAATAAATAAATAATACTTAACTCAACTAACTGATCCATTTCAACACCAGTCGAAAGCGTCCCCAGACACTGGCTGCATTGCCCCGCTGTATGGCAATACTGATGCACTGCTCACTCACCAGCTCTCGGGTCACGCGTCGCTTCGACCAGACATGCTCAGATAATTATCTGAGCGTCTACCACACAGAAGTATCTCTGGGTAAGACCGTAAATGTCTGTAAAACCCAAGGATTCTCGTAACCCCCTGTACGTACAAGACAGTTCGGCACTATTGTAAGCATAGACGGATAATAGAAAACCATGGTTTTATGCTGTTATCTGTCCCAATCTTCGTTTAAGATATATTAATGACAATGTCAATACCTATGTTTATGAAAACTTGTTGTACACACACCCATCGGTTTCCTAAAAAAAGCGATGAACATAATTTGAGTAGGTACCAGAAATAAATAGAAACTCGCTGTGCCCACAACTACGTTACACAAAATTAATATAGGTATCTTTTAAAGGGCAATGTATAAGCTTCTACAACAAAACTCCTAGTGAGTTGCAAAAATTATCAGTAAATTAAACGAATTGTCAAAACGTTGCTGTGCAAAAATTCTTACTATAAAATATGAGATTATCTAGAGGATGAAAAAGCTTGGGACGGGTTTCGCTCCAACTCGAAAAATAACAACTACCTGATACTTCTAAAGATTTCTTCATCGCTTCTTTACCTACCTACTGTAGTCTTCATACCGGAGCGACAGAAATTAAAAACATAACTTTATTTCCGTGTCAGTTTATAATTTTATAATTTGACATTTTCTCAATGTATATTTATTTTATTTGTGGAAATAAATAGTTTTTGATTTGATTTCATTTAAAAACGCAGCATTGCACAAAATTTCAAGGCATGCCAAAATTCCAACGAAATTTTTTGTCTCTCTCATGTTTTCGACTTGTATCCGGAAACGCTGGTGCTGTCAAACTGAACGCTTGCCGTTTGCAGCGTTGAGGCCGAAATGTGTCACTTAATTACTGAATTATTTGTCCCGAGTGTACTTTCTGTAGACAACAAGTTATTTCGCGGCAGTACTGTCCACTTGACAGATTTATTGCCGCTAATAACTACTTGTTGCAAATTATTTGTATTGATCAAGATAATCAGCGTGATAAATCAGATGGAGTGACTTAAGAATGCTTGAGATTGAGTTCTAAATCCTGATATTAAGAAATTCTTGTGACTTTGCATGTTAATATCACTTGGAATGGAAATTAATTAGAAGTTTTATCTAACAACTGGCACAAGTTGACCATAATGGCTTGTCGTATAGTAAGCGAGACCAATAGAACTAGTAGCTCTGCCATTGACACTATTTTCACAAAGAACTTTGGCTGTGCTAATAAAGGGGGCAATTTCCTTCATACCAAAAATGTACGACACTCAATTTGCGTTATTTTGCGACGTAATACCTAACGGTTTATTTCGTTTTACCACGAAAGGTCCATTATGTGGTCCACGGAAAACTGCTGATTTATGACGTAGGTTCCAGAGACCGAGAATGGACCGACCCTAAACCTTCCATTCCCAGAGACAAACAAGCAGTTATCGCTAAATCAGCGCACAGGTGTCGATTGACATGCTGAGCACGGATGGATGCGATTCAGCCGAACTGATAGCTTTCCGAGAAGAACGCACGATTAGCGATTGCATAAACATTCTGATTATCATGAAGTACTTAAGTCTGTTTGTATGGGTTCGATAGTGATATTTTCTCAGAGTAGGCCTTTAAAGGTAGGTACCTACTTAGTTAAAGATATGTTGTGGTAGTCAGCCGGTGATTGTAAATATTTGAAAAAAAAATAGATGTCAATTTTCAATGGAAAGTTTATCGAAAATCCGATCTCTTTTCCACTTTACCGAAAGGACGGAAGGTCTACATTGTCAGCGGGTTCTCGAGGGGTTATGGAGTCTGTGTAGATTTTGTTCCCCTGTAGTAAATGTAAAGTAAGATACTCTAAATGTTTCGAGGGTTATAAGCTTCTTTAATCCTATTCAGTTTATCTAGCTCGGCACTAGGGTTCTCTCAACATCACAATAAAATTAAACAATAAGTAACACATGAGTTAGGAATCGCACGTTCTCCCTAGTGATACATATTGCTATAAACTATATGTAAGGTACCTACGATAAAAACCATTTTTGGAATCTTCAAAAGCATTAGATGATTTCTGAGTTAAAATTGAAAATATAAACTATGAAATCCCTCTAAAACGGGAAATTGGTGGGAATACAGTGGTAGGTAATGATGAATAACCTCATCCGTGCGTTCTTCACTTGGTTCTTTTTTCAAATTATTTTTCAGGAAAAGAAAGAGGACGATAATCATTTGGCGGACTGAAGTTAAAACTTTTTGTCGTTTAACCTCTAATGAAAGTTGTCATGGCAACTGGCCACAATATCTATTAAAAAAAAATAAGTTGGAAATGGATTTCCGTACAGTTTTCTCTCCCAGTCAGCGCGATACAAATGGAATTCAGCAAAGTTTTTCCTCCCGCATTTTATTTAGTACGACAGTAATGAGGTACTTTCTACTTGATGTTTGGAATAGGAACCTATGTATGTGTAAACACCCATTAAGGTAGTACATTTAGTTTCAGAGCCGGCATGGAAAGCCGAGTAGGGCTGGACTACATCGTAGAGCATGCGGAGTACGCAGGGAAGCTCGCGGCGGCGCTCACCTCGCCAGCCAAGCCGGTCAAGAAGCAGGTAACAAGGTGTAGAAGAATGCACGATGATAATGATAATGTCATCCGAGTCAAATTTCGGCCACGGCAGTCAGTCTCTGACTGAGCTGAAGACAGGGCGCTATGGCGCTCATTAGGGGAGGCCTATGTCCAGCAGTGGACTAATATAGGTTGATGATGATGATGAGTCAATCTCAACGGAGACTGATAGACGTGCGCAGGAAACTATGCCTACTTAATTTAGTGTGTGTGCTGTGCGCAAACATAGCGTTTTTCTTTATTACCAGTCTATGTCCGATTATCTGAATGGACCCCGGTCCCAATTAATTCGTATAATCGGCGTTCTACTGTATACCTACATATGCAACTTCGCTCCATTACCGTCAGTTAGGTACCTAATTATCTTGTATTTTTGGCATAATGGCCATTATAAAATGGCAACAAGGCGGTAGCCTATAGGCTATTTGGAGCAGTTTTCCGCCAGGTCGAGCCTTAGGTCACGACACTGCAGTAGGTAATATTTACATGTAATTGCGTACGGCGCGCGGCGGTCAGGGGGTTTCTGGAATTAAACTTTTACATAAATAACTATGTAGAGGTTTCAAGGCCACTGAATCTTAATCGTTAATGGAATGGGCAGGTAGACCCATCGACCGGGTCATCTTTAAGAAATGGTTGCATTTTCGATGGACAACGAAAGAGGAAGCAATGGTAGATTTATAAAACAGTAGATCATATAAAACTAACACATAGTTTAGAATAAGTTAAAACTTCCTTTGTTGACATGGGCAGGTACGCCATCAGTGCCAGGTGTATGCTGCAAGCACTAAATGTAGGACCCCTACCCAGCGTCGCAGGAAGTGACCGTTAAGTCTTCACCCATGGCTGCTAGGAGGCTGTGGCGGCTGGCGTGAGTGACAAGTCTGATGGGTGTGTTGGTTGCAGGTGTTCGAGCTTCTGTCAGCGCTGTGCGTCTACAATGCTGACGGGTACGCGCGGGCGGTCGACACTCTTGACCGGTATAAGGTATGTACTATGAAGACGACCTACACACAGTCCAAGTGGGCAGTGGCTGAGCCCAACTGCTGGGAGAAACAAAACCCTCAAGACTCCGATGGCCTGGGCATGTAGCCCAAATGGGGGAGGATCGAGCAGCAGAGCGTACGTGGGTCGTCGCAAGTGGCTGAAGACCTATCGGTCGATCGATGTACCGCTGGAGCGACGAAGTTGAGATAGACGTGCAGGAACTGCGTACCGATGACTGGAATAAATCGTCAAGGGAATGGGACAAATGGTGTGTTCTTAATAAAATCACTATAAAACTAAATGAGGCGGTCAATAATCCACCAAATTAGGTATAACTAAACGAAGAGGTGACGAAACCGCTACTTTTATAGAAAAACCAGAATACCAATAAACTAGAAATTAGCATGCAAGAAGATCCACCTGCAAAATTCCTCATCGTTAAACCCAAGGATGTTTTATCGTCCATTTCTAAAACCTGTTTCACGGTCATCGGAGTCAACATTTCGATAAATTGCAAGTTTATGTGTGCGAAGTTCATGGAACCTGTTTTGGAGGAGTAAACAACCATTTATAAAAGAAACGATATCAGACTATTACACCAGAATTGTAGGGTTTGTTGGTATAATCAGACAAAGGTGTGAAGAGAAAGAACGTAGGTAGGTAAATATGTATAAGGGTCATTTTTTCCAGGTACCTATCTAATTGGTTATCGAAGAGGTTTTTGTACTAAAATTATTTTTCATATCTGATAATATTCAGAGCGCAAAACGCCTTAAAAATACAAGCGTGCGTAGAGCCATTATTGAACCAAAAAAATTGTGTATGTGGTACAAAGCAGAAAGGGAGTAATTCACGTAACTCGATTATTTTAACACCTGGTTCAAAATTTTCCTTTATGAAATGAAACAAAATTTGATACTTTAGTATGAAAATCTCTGCAATGAATCAGAATGAAAAGCTCTGAAAATGAAAACTACCACTACTTTTACGTTGATAGTTATACTTACTCTGACTACTTATTATGATTGCCTACTTATTATGTATTATGATTGATTGAATTGATACTTACATGTTATTCCTATGTCCTAGACCCTGAAAAACGAGCGGTACCGTCTCAACGTAGTAGTAGAGGAGCTGAAGAATGCAGCCACCACGGACTACAAGACAGCTCTGCTGGCCTTCGTCAACTGCCTCATCATCTCTGCGCCGCGGCTGCCGGACCGGAGCCGGGTCCGGAACGAGTTCATTGGTAAGAGTGATTGTAGATCTCATCAAAAAAGTAGACAAAAGGTAGAGTGGTTTGATAAGAATTATCATAGAGCCAATATGTTGGCAGTCAAAGTTGGTGCGATGTCTGGTGTGGTGACTACCAACCTGATTCTCAACTGGTTATATATTAATGTATTATAATTACATAGTAAAGTTAATGAGCATCAAAACTCAATGTAGAGTTTATTGGTGGAGTTATATTATATGTAATATGCCATTTAAACTGTAACCTTACCGAGATATTAATAACATCTTTCTTTTCCAGGTCTCGGTCTCCTGCCTACCCTGAATAACCTGAGGTTAGTCCACTGTAAATATGGGTTAGGGTACATCTGGACCGAATCTCAAACTGATGTATTTATTTATTTATTTAAGTGTGTGAAGGGGACATCTCGTCCGAATCTCTTTTTTTCTTTTCAAATGTAGGTAGTCCCTGAGTAGGTAGGTAAATATTATAACAATGACGAGTGTTAACCCATCATCGACACATGCAAAAGTGATTGTAATTACGCAGCGGGATTCATAAATCGCAATAAAACCAAATGCGGAGTCGATCGAATGTATTGTTTGCTTTTTGTTACTTCTGTAGGGCTACCCAAAAATTGTTTTACGAAATATTATTATTAAGTACCTATGTTTTTATAAATTTCTCTGTTAACTAATATATATTTTTTTATTGCTTACTAAAAAGCGTCAGTTCAGATCAGTAGATTTGACAAAAAAATGGTTTAAAGATTTGATTTCAAATATAATTTGAAACCTACATCCCACAAAATTAGTACAAAATACCAAAAAGTCTAATATAAAACTATCGATCTATTTATCAAACAAAACAAACGTATAAATTTTAATAACCACAAACCACAGAAACTTCTTCTCTTAGTTTTTGCTGTCAGCCCTAAATCGGTACATTTTTTGCGGCGCATCATCAAGTTTTAGCTCTCGAGTTGTCACGGTAATCCAATACCGCAGATTTGAACAAAAACACCAGTCGCACCGCGGAGGGTTAATTCTTTAATAACTCAGAAATAAGATATTTTAATTGGTTTTACGCTTAACAGTGGTTTTGTAGTCAATGGCGTAGGTACATAATAATTTGACTGTTTATTAATGGCAACTTTTGTTACTTTTGCTGGCTGGCCATGGAAAGTCATTAAAATTTTCATAGTCTTAAGCGGCTTGATTTGTTTATTTATACCTGTACAGTAACTACAGATATACTAGATTTTTTAGTTCAGTGTAAGAACTGGCAATCACATCTCATTTTATTAGGAAGAGAAAAGGACTTAATTTCATACCTACTCATAAGTAATTAGAGCAAAAAATTGGTCCTGAAGTTCTTTCGATTAAAATACTTAAACTTATTTTCTGCATTTAATATGTTTCTGAAACATAACATTTAGTAACAAAAGCATAACAAACAAACCTCGTACCTATACTATGTAGGTAAGCTTGAATTCCGTCGGATCTACCGTGCGGCGGCGGCGGCAGCGGCGCCCACGCAGCCCAAATAAGGCGCCGATCGACCCTGTGAATAATAACGACTAAACGAGTCGCGGCAAAAACGTGGCCATTACGAAAACTGCCGAGTTAGGGTCACGCTACATGTATCGACGAAGAATCATCTTACATGAGAGTAGTGGAAACGCCAATAGCAAAGATGGCGAGACGTCGTCACGCGAAATACAGCTCAACAAGTAAAGAGCTACGTACATGACAAAATATCGGCGTAAGCCGGTCTGTAAAATTGGCACAGGGGCCGTTGAAATTAGACGACGCGTCAAAAACGCAGCTGTGTGTAAGGAATCGCGCTAACGCGTTAACCGATTCCGCGTCAATAAATGTGGCTCGACCCTTAATCCTCGGATTAGGTTTATGGATATTGTAAAATAGATTGGTCAAAAGATAACGTCTAAGCTTCAGGGCCACTGTTCTTTAACCTGGTCAGTGGTCAGTGACTTGGATTCGAGTAATTAAAAACTATGGCGTGACGAATATGAGGATACGCTTCGGCTTTTGCATGTAATTAGATCTCTGCATGAGTACCTACGTATCTTCTGCTAGCTCGGTTATTCGAGCCAAGGAGAATCAATACCTTCACAAAATGATAGCTACCTTACACTAAGGTTCCTTCCTATCTGTCATCTTTGACGAAGGTTCCTTCCTATCTGTCATTTTATATCTGCAAACATTTCCAGTGTCAAAGAGAAACGGTCGCATCGCAAACTCGATTCATACAGTTTTATTGCTAAATAACCCATACACGATCATCTGCTTGTAACTACTTGTCGTGATTGTTGCTCTGAGAATCCGTAGCCCGCCGCGTCGTGCTTTAGCAGCCAGCAATGGCTGCTAAAGCAGCAATACAAAATCTACATTTCACATATTTTTTTAATATCATTTATAGACCAATATCACACAAAAGTATCAAGACTATTCATTATGAATGTAAGCAGGTTAAACTACGTAGTATATCAACCGCATATAGCCGCTCTCATCCTACTGTAGATTTTGTAGTAGGTAATGTATCCAGACTATTATTCTTGACTCATGCATGATCATATCCGTGCTCGACTGAGGTAATAACTATTCTTCTAGACATGAAGCCTCCAACAACCCCGACCTGGGCGTCCAGCTGGACGTGTTCGAGGAGCAGCGCGAGAGCGACGAGGCGCAGGGGCCCGGGGGGATCAACCTCAACTCCCACCTCGACGTCTTCTACGCTATACTCAAACAGGTACGGTACACGTAGCTGTACAACTGCACACTACACACTAAAGCTTAGGACCGCGAAGAAAAGTTATGAGCACAAAAGCATGCCCAATGGTTTGTGTAAAGATACACACCACTATTGCATCGATTGTTTCTTTCCGAACTTGGCAGATGTTTTATCGCACGTTTCGACACCCGGCCCCCAAGCTCTCGAGGTGACTGACATGACATAATGTCCTCCTAGCTAAATTTCGACCACGGCGGCCAGTCTCATCGGAGACTAGCCAGATACACAGGACATCTATACTATATAATATAAATAAAAATATAAAGAGGAAAGATTTGTATTTTTGTATGTTTGTTACGAATAAACTCAAAAACTACTGGACCGATTTCAAAAATTCTTTCACCATTAGAATGCTACATTATTCCTGAGTAGCAGGCTATATTTAATTCTTGAAAAAATTAGGGATCTCTACTAACACTTCAATAGTGTAACCCAAGGTGTAACAAAATTAGCCATAAATTGTCTATCATCGCATGCGCTGCGGAAGCTATTGATGATAGAACAAAAAAATGTTCTACAATATTAAAGACTATATAAATATATCTACAAAAGACTCAGCGATACCATATGTTCAACTCTTGTAGTTATGTCAGTTTAACTATTTTTTTACTTTTTAAAAGTTGATAGAAATACTGACCAAAGTCTGACCATGTTATCCATACCTCTGTATTAATCCATATCCAAATAATTTCATAATTAAGAATGTTTCAATACCTGTAGATTACTTTTTGAATTATTCAAATCGGACATTCTATTCAAAAGATATTACGAATTTAAAAATGTCAATCTAAACAAAATACTATTAGTAAAAAAAATGACGCCGCACCCGGGCAACGCAGCGAGGGAGGTAGGTAAAAATAATAATAATTAATGTCCTCCTAGCCGAATTTCGACCGCGGCGGCCAATCTCATCGGAGACTAGCCAGATGCGCAGGACATATTATAGTGCACAAGTGTGTGCGCTGCTGTGTGGTGCCGGCTTAGAATTTGCACAACCCGAACTCTTCCCGCGGGTGTTGTAAGAGGCGACTAAGGGATATCCACCGGGGGCGGGCACGACCGGGGAGAGGTCAAACGCAGGACCAACGGCTTAATGTACTTTCTGAGGCACGCCCCCGTGCCATTTAACACCGCCAATTTCCTTACTCCGGGCTGCTACAGTGAATATTTCTTGCTGGAAAATACCCAATAACACGAATCTTGGGCCGACCCGGGATTTGAACCCGGGACCACATTATCAGCGGTTGAACACGCGACTGCTATACCAACGGGGCAGTCGGATAAAAGTATAAAATGTCCTGCCACAGAAATATTAGAAACCTACGTTTATCCCAATTTTTTTTTAATTAATGTCCGCCCGTGCAAAGCCGGGACGGGCCGCTAGTATTATACAATCACAATAACACTCCTTACAGAATATACTTACACACACCATCGGTAGTCCTCTCGTAAAATGGATACCCAGAGAATTACATGAAATCAACTAAGTCGCAGGATTCCAGAAGCACAAGATCGAGGTGGCTGGAAAAAGTGATAGGAACCCTATATCTACCCAGTTGTGGATGATTCGGGTTAAGAATGACGACGATGATGACATGTTTGAGACAAATACAATACCTACCTACTGCTTATGCATCATAGATAGCAGCGTCTAGTTTCTCTATCCTATGCATGGTATACGATCAAAATAGTATAACCTCAATTCAACTTCTTCTTCTATATCTTTCAGGTCTCAGACACGCCGCAAGAGATCCCGTTCCTCAGTATCCTTCAACACCTGCTGCGTATCGACCCCAAGGAGCCTGTCAGCGACATCGTGTGGGACACAGCAGAGACGCTGGTGCATCGCGCGACGCTGCTGGAGACCAGGGAGGATGCTGCCAAGCTGCTTAGGGCTCCGAGCGTGCAGGTAATGTTTCTCCACAGATGTTGTACATCTGTATATTTCTCATAGGACCACTGAATACAAAAATGTTTAAATTGTGTTGTGAGTGTTAAAATCCAGAGCGCCGCCGCCACCGCAGCCCACCGAAAAAACAGCATTCTTAGATATAGATATAGATAGTAGTTTTGCCATTGAATCCTCGGTCCTGAGTTGTCTCTTCCTAGTAGCGTCTGGTTCCCGCACATCATACCGGCTTCCACTTTGAAGTAATATTCATGTATCTACTTCCAGGCTAAGATGGGCTGCACCTGCCAGCACCGCGACATGTCAGGCGGCAGAAAGCAGAGCCTCCAACGAGCGCTGTCACCCCCGCCACCACCGCCACCTGCGCCCGCGCCGCCTCCTTGTAAGTTAATATTTTCACCGTTGTCGTCTTCCTTTTGTTTCTTTTTCTCCATTTCTTCTACGCAATGTTAATTTGTTCTGGTGGTGGGTTCTCATACTTTATCTATGGCAAGGTGCAATTTTGCAGTCGTTTTTGATGACGTCCTTCCACTTTGTCTGACATTCCTTTTTTCTTGGACCAAGTAATGTTCAGCGACTAGTATTATTTTTTGTGTGATTATGATTACGTGTTCTGGTGGTCTTCTATAAACATATTATCATCATTCTTTTTAACCACAATCAACCGATTTTCATGTAGTTTTTTGTTCCAGGCATCCCTCCGCCTCCGCCCCCCTGCATCCCCCCTCCTCCGCCCCCGCTATGCCCCCCTCCGCCCGGCCCCCCGCCCCCGCCCGTATTCTCCACCCCCACTCCTCCTCCGGCGCCTGTGATAGAACTAAAGCTGCCGCAGCAGGAGACGCCCATCCCCAAGACTAAGATGAAGACGATCAATTGGAATAAGATTCCTAATAATAAGGTGAGTTTCCATTCCTATTAACAAGCCTGTAGCCTAGCTCGCATTTTCTTTGGATAAAAAGTATAGGTATCTAGTAGTTTTTATCAACCTCAGTAAAATTTCAGTCTGATCCTTGAGAGTACTTCTGGCGTGCTTTGTTAATAAAATGATGAAGCCGAAAACATAACAGAAGATTTGTAAGATGAGCCAGTTCAAACTGATGTCTCAAGTACCTATAGCAGTGAGTGTTTAAATGGACTCTTTTGTCAGTGCACTGCACACTATAACAATATTTACATTTTCCATTGCAGGTCGTCGGTCAGAAAAACATCTGGTCACTGGTAGCTTCGAGTCACAAACACTCACCGAAAACTGAGCTTGACTGGACTGAGATTGAAGGACTCTTCTGCCAGCAGGTGTGATTTTTGTCTTTTCAAATATCTGACATTGTAGGTTACTTCTTTAGAAATGCTGTTTAGTTAACTTTTTACAAGTCTCGACCGTTTACATCTCTAATTATAATTTTAAGTCTGTGGGTTATGGGACCTATCCAATGGATGAGCAAAAACATATCCTCACTACTAAGATTCAAACTTCCGGTTTAGAATCATGTTAACCACACAGCAATTTTATTCGCCTCATGCTGCATGAATGCAAATGCAGTGTTACCGAAGCGATGCAGATTTTTGTGGTCGCTTTTTGCACTTCCTTGTTTCTGACCGGAGGACGTTGGCCGAATGTTTGTGTTTTTGAATTAGGCCAACAGCCGTAGGTAACAGACTATTTTTATTACCATAAATACGGAAAATAATGTCGGATCAATATTATAACAGATCCAACCGACCGGCTCAGCCGGCTCGTCGCCCCGCCTTGGCCGCAGTCCCATCTGCGACAGCTCGGGAGAAAGGAAACCGAGGAAGGAATCCTCTGAGATCACCCTGCTGGACGGGAAGAGGAGCCTCAATGTTAACATCTTCTTGAAGCAGTTTAGAAGGTATGACTCTATCATCAGTAGAAGACGCAATACTATAAAATATTTGTTTCACTTCAATTCCATTAGCCTCTCCTTTCGTTCGATTTTGATAGATATGCTTAGTCGATATGCTCAATCTGTTCCATCTGTACAAAACAGGGCCCTTTGGTAACAAGTAAATAACTTTCTTCCCAAGTCATTGCAGTTTTCGTGTTTGTTTACTGTATAGAAGTCGAACTCTCTGTTTCAGTTCAAATGAGGACATAATTCAGATGATCCGCGAGGGCGCTCACGACGACATCGGAACCGAGAAGCTGCGAGGACTGCTGAAGATATTACCGGAGATGGACGAGACTGAGATGCTGAAGGCATTTTCCGGTGATGTTACTAAGCTGGGGAATGCTGAGAAGTTTCTCCTGCAGTTAATTCAACTACCAAAGTAAGTATTACAGCCACTTGAAAATATCAATATACCTATTACCAGATAATAATATACTTGATTGCTCTATCTTCTGCGATATGACGCAAGCATTTGATTATGTCCAGCACAGCATCTTAATTAAAAAACTTGAAACCTATGGAATAAGAGGTAACGCTCTACAATTGATAAAATCCTACTTAGAAAACCAAAAACAGATAACCCATATAACAAAAATTAATTGTAAAACCAAAAAAGAAGAAGTCTTTGCATCTAAGGAACGCATCATGAAATATGGTGTTCCTCAAGGGAGTGTACTGGGCCCATTACTCTTTCTGACTTACATTAACGATCTGCCAAAAGCAACTAAACAACCCATGTCGCTCTTTGCTGACGATAGTACTGTAACTATTAAATGTAATAATATCAACACTTATAAAACTGACATTAATCTTGCTCTGACATCGATAATAGAATGGTTGAATAATAATAATTTAAAAATTAACATAAACAAAACTAAAATAATTAATTTCAGACAACGCGATAATGCAGCATTTACAAACCTTGACATCCAATATAATAATGACATGATTGAAGAAGTTATGACAACAAAGTTCTTAGGAATCCACATAGATGGAAAATTAAATTGGAAGCCTCACGTGGAAAATGTATGTAAAAAAATAAATAGCCTTGTTTACGTTTTACATAAATTATCCCCAATAGTGAATGAAGAAACCCTCCTTACTGCTTATCACGGCCTGATTGCTTCGAACATCAGGTACGGTTTATTATTTTGGGGGAACTCTACCGACGTCGACAAGGTATTCAAGTTCCAAAAAAGATGTATCAGAGCTATGTTCCGTATTAAAGTAACAGATTCATGTAAACCCCTTTTTAAAAAATACAACATACTTACTCTCCCTTCGCTGTATATTTTGGAAACGGCTATGTTTGTCAGACACAATACGCACCTATTTTGTCGGCAATCTGACGCCGTGCAACGCAATAGGCGAGACCAGTTTAAAATTTGTACTCTTAAATGTAAAAAAGAGGTTTTGCGCAAAAGTTTTTTTGCTATGGCACCATCGGTCTATAACAAAATTCCGCTTCTGATAAGAGAACTGCCTACCACGATGTTTCAGAGAAAGCTTAAAACCTTACTATATGATAAATGTTACTATACAATAAAAGATTTTATAAATGACAAAAATATTGACAAATAATTAAATTAATTCCTATTTTCTATTGACTATTAATCGTATTTCTTTAATTTGACACTATGTACCTTATTAATTTCTCTTTCTGTTATTTAATTTTTTTTTTAGTTTTAGTTGTCTCAATGCATGTAATAGACAGATAATTGCACGCCCATAAAGGGTAAATTACATTGCAACACTATTATTTCACTGTACCATCTATTTAACATGTAATTATGCAATAAATATACTTTTACTTTTACTTTTACTGATGATTACGTGGACGATAGGAATGTTTGTGATGACGATGATGTACATAAATATTATGTCTGTGAAGACAATTGGGCGCAAAGACAAGCAGGCGAAAATAATGAAATAAAAAAAAATGGTTGTCTGACAACAAACATGTAAATGTACTATAAATAAAAAATAATAATAATAAAATAATTTATTCAAAAATTTCTTATAAGACTGCTTAACATAAGAATATCTAATAATAACTTAAATTCTATAGATTACGTGTGCCTGAACTAGGTAAAACCTGTATCTCAGGCAAAATTGCTTACAATGAATACATAGGTATAAATAATTACATAGATAAAGTAAAACAAAGCGTCAGTGCAGATTTTCAAAATAACTTAAGCTAATAACACTAAACTAGGCTACATATTAGAGATACCTATAATACGAGTAAATACGGATGCTATTAAACAAAAATGTTGTATAAAGAAATACCTATTACCTATTATGTTTACTGTATCGGCACTTTTAGGCGCCGCCATAGTCTATCGAGTTTAAATACCTATTTTCTGCGATTGTTTTTGCCGGACACTCAGCAGAACCTGTAATGTGCTTACTGGGCTTCTTGAAATGTAGGCAAGTAGCACATTTGGGTTCTTCCGTCTTTTTAACACATTCCTTAATTGAGTGACCTTGACCTCCACAGTGGCTGCAGATGTGGGTCGTCTCTCGGCAGAACTTGGCAGCGTGTCCATATTGCTGGCACTTGAAGCACCGCGTTACCAAAGTGAAATCCCTCACAGGACACGAGGACCAATTTACAAAAACCCTCTCCTTTGTTATTAGGGCCCTACGAATAGCTGCTGGTACTTCGATCACAACGTTGCAGGTCTCAGCGTCCTTCTTGCCAGACTTATGGCTCAAACGTATTGAGGAAAGGAATTTTTCCAGCGTGAAATCCAGCAGTAGTTCGGCTACATTTTGTTTGTAGAGGCAAGTAAATACATCCTTTTCCTGCATTGACGAGGGTACTCCAATAACTACGACTCTGGGTTTGCGTTTGAGAGGCTCGTCTACCAGCAGGCCAGAGTTTGTAAGCTGCATCGACTGCTTGAGCTTCTCAATGTCACCCCTCGTTTCCGTGCTTATAATCACCCCTCCGTTTCTTGTCTTGCGTAGGCCTCTGACTTGCAGCTTCATCTCTTCGGGGCAGATGATTTTTTGGACAAGGGCTTTGGTCTCTTCGCTCGACTTAAGCTTGTCATATGGGAAAATAGCCACAGAGCTGACACTAACGGGCTTGATGTAAGTGCTACCCTTTTTTACCATGTCGGCAAAGGAATTTCCGGAGGGAGGTTTAGAGGTCTCATCAATGCTAGTTTTTAGGTCTTGGAGTCGCTGGGAGAGATTTATATTTTCCTTCAGAGCTTGAGTTTCGATGTTCATTGCGACAGCCCGTGTTTTCACCGATTGGTAATGCACTGCCATCTGCGATGTTCCATGTCCTATTTTGCGGCACAAACTATTAATTTTGAGCTTTTGCTCCGAGTTCAACTTGCCATTTTCTGCGATTGAGCACACTTCATTGAGGTACTGCTCGATTGTCGACATCCAGTTCTGGATCTCTGGTGTAGAGACCAGTTCCAGGGTCTCTCCTTGGGGCGGATGCGCTGGGCGAGGCTTGGGCTCCGGGGCGGCCGAGGGCGTGACGGGCGTCCGAGGCGGGCTGCGAGCTGCATTTAAAGCTTCAATGTAGGGAGTGAGTGTATCCATAATGTAAATTATAATTACACTTTAAAATTTAAAAAACCATTTTAAAAAATTCACGATACTTGCACGTATGCATGCATGTCACAGTTAATGTTGTTGCTAGTGATCGAGGTCACGAGTCAGCAAGTGATTATTGAATTGTAGTAGGTAGGTAAATTATTATTATGAGCACGTCTGCTCTGACCAACGGCAAAACAAGTATAGTATAGCAGCTGTCCACGCAGACGCATCGCTCACTCAAGTAGGAGAGAGACGGATGTCGAGCGCTCTCGCTTGCACTTCAAGCCTTACATGGAACGCCTCAGAGCGAGGTAACGCCGCATGACGTCATGTTTTTTCGTGCGTGCAGCCGGCTCTATCGAATTATAAGACGTCACGTCAAAAAGATTCAGTTTGTGCTATTTGCCGCTGCAACCATAGAATATAATGATATTTTTAATTAAACAAAAACAAAGTGAATATTAATGTTCTTGGCACTAAAACTGATGTTTTCTTCCAGCTATAAGCTGCGCATAGAGCTCATGCTGCTGAAGGAGGAATGGCCGTCAACAGCTGGCTACCTGGAGAGCGCCATCAACGCGATACTGGTGGCCGGGGATGACCTCACGTCGTCTAGTGCTTTGCAGGTAAACATGGTCATATCAAAAGAAGTTTCGGATAATGTGAAGATGCAATTCGAGTTGAAAAGAAGAGACAGTAAGGTCTCTTTCAAATTTTCACCATAATCTCGATCAGCCCGGCGTTTACTCCTTATCTAATCAAAATATTCTACTTCCCAAACTACATGCTTCTTAAAAATGTAAAGTAGGTATGTGATTATGTTGATGGTCACTCAACTCTATTTGACCACATCACATAATGTGGACGCAAGGTCGTTTTGAACTCTGGTCACAAGAATACAATAAAAGGCCCTATAATTAAGGAGTATCTTCTATTCTTTCCAGGAAGTCCTATACATAGCCCTGATAGCGGGTAACTTCCTGAACGCGGGCGGGTACGCGGGCGGAGCCGCGGGCGTCAAGCTGTCTTCTCTGCAGAAGCTACCCGACATCCGGGCGAACAAACCCGGGATGAACCTTATGCACTATGTCGCTATGGTAAGTACAGACATGATGACTTTGGTTTCAAGACTTCCCAGAGAACCTTTTTTTCTGGATGGGTCTAATCTAAAGCTCCCGCGAGAACTGACCTGGTATTAAAAGAGGCGGATCATTCTTCCAATTTCATAGTTTTTCCATTTAATCATGCAGTTTCTCTATGACATGTGCTTTTATATATTCAACTTGCAGTTTCTATATTTTCTTATCGTGAAGCCTATTTCGTTACGTGGTGTCGTATCGCAATTGTTGTCACTGAGTTTATTGTATTGTTGTCGAACATTATGAAGAAGGGTTACAGTAGATACCTGATACCGAGCTTGCAATCCGTCAACTTGTTCTTCCACAGCAAGCAGAACGCAAGAACAAAGAGCTAATCCACTTCGCGGATGATACTCGCGTACTGGAGGAAGCTGCGAAGGCGTCAGTGGAACAGCTGACGAATGAGATCAAAACGCTGGAGCTGCGAATACAAGGCCTGAAGAAGGACATACAGTCGCCTAACACGCCGGCGGATATCAGGGAGCAGATGGGAGATTTTCTACAGGTCAGTTAAATCTCTTGAATGCTAGGGTCTGTTTCACATCGTTTAGGTAGGTATTTCGTCCGCACGGTCAGTAGCTGACAGATCAGTAGCTTCTAATCAGTCAGGCTTATTTAGAGACAGAAAAGTGGAAGCTATACAGGGAGGCCTTTGCCCTGTAGGAAAAACGAGATAAAAATTATCTGAATCTTATATCTCTGGACCTGAATGTTGTTTGTTTGGTTCAAACCGCATTGATTGTTTTTGTCTCCCTTCCCAGGTGGCGGAACAAGAGGTGTCAGCTCTGAACAAGGACATGGAAGAGGTGGAGAGCATTAGGAAACATTTGGCAGAGTTCTTCTGTGAAGATCCCGTGTCTTTTAAACTTGAGGAGTGCTTCAAGGTAAACTGATTGATACCTGCATTACATCTCTGAGGGAGGTACAAGACGATAGGTTCTAATTTCAAAAGTTTGTTCTTGGAAACCTGCATTAGGTACTGTGTCACCAATCATCAAAGTATCACTGCATAAACTTTATCATACTGGTAGTATAGCAAGTACCATACACGTTCAGCATAGGTACAGCACAATGTTTATATATTTTCTGACAATGTGTCGCACACAGTGGGTGAAAGTCTGCCTGAGACGCAGAAGATTACGGGCTTAATTTGATTCATGCCACGAGATAAATGTTTGCATGTTATTAGATCTTTGTTCCTATTTTTTCAAATGTGATGTGATGTGCGTGCTACCCTTAATGCAAGGTCTGTTAAGTTATGGGCTAGGTGAAATACCTAGATATGTTAAAATTTTAAGCAGCATTATGTAGGTACAATTTTATATCTTTCTTTACAGACCTTCGTCCAGTTCTGTGCTAAGTTCCGGTCAGCAGTAGGCGACAACGCGCGCCGACGCGCCAACGAGGAGCAGGCGGCAGCGCGACGCCGGGCCAGGGATCTCGCTGCTAGCAAGATCAAGACTACTGGTAGGGGTTACTTCCTGAATCCTTTGGCTCAGCTACCAGAAGTTAACTAAGCTTTGAGAAGAGGTGCCATTTTGGTCTGTCCGATGCAGTTTTCCACCAGTACTCGTCACTTACTCGGTCTTTTTCTTTACAAACCTTAAGCCCTCGAAGATATTTTTTTGATTCATTTGCAACAATCTCACATATATGGCAGCAATGGATCAGAAAGGTTTGGGCACCAGGCATGATCAAAAGAGCTTGTTCCAGGTGGAAGCAGCGTATGCAGCACTCCCGTGTCGGAATGCGAGTCTCTGATGGAGTCTCTACTGCTGGACATCCGAAACGGACTGGGACGGAGGTCGCTGCGCAAACCGCATGATCCGTCGCCTTCGCCTGGTGAGAACCATGTTTTTGAAACATTTTCTTGGTGACTTTTTACAGCGTCATAGGATTCCACTTTAGTTTCATGAGTGATGTGATGGATTGGTAGCCAGCATCCTCGACTCAACCTCAACAGAATCGTAGGGTGATTTTGAAAGACGGGCACAATACAGGTTGCTTTTCAGAAGAAAAGTCGTGAAAGGAGTCATGGGCTCAATTTATGAGAAAATAAAAACGTTTTCTCATGAATCGATGACATGACTTTCACAAATTTTCTCTAACTCTGGTTTCGGATTTGGCCATCCTCTCTTGTCTCAAAAAGCCAGCCTGAAGATTTGATGTGTTTTAATTTTTGCATAAGATTTGCAACGACGGCTATACCTTCTAGGCTAGCCTTTAGGGCTCTTTTCCAGGAGATTGCTATGTGATCTTTTACGCAATGTATCTTCTCATTTCCAGATGTGACTCCGACCGGCAGCCTCCGCCGCCGCAGCCGCGCCAGCCCCGGGGAGGGCGACGAGGAGGGGCTGCTCGAGTTCCTGCGCCACTCCTCGCCGCACGCCAACGAACTGCGCGAGAGGAGCGCTTGGGGCAGCCTAGGTACTGCAACCTATGCTCATACGTCACAGTCGTGACTCCAACAGGCAGCCTCCGTTTCTACGATATAATGAATGTGATCAAGAACCTTTAACATCTGCCCTCACTAACCATCAATTTGTTACAGATCGCTCGTGGTCCCGCCGCGGCAGCGCGCGCGCTCGTCTAGAGATCCCGGAACGAGAGCGCGCACCCTCCCCCCGCGCACCACCCTCCCCTGCCCCTCCCACGTCCACCCCCGATCCCATGGCCGACCAGGCCAAGCCTAAGTAAGTATCCTATGTTCCATTCCATTCTTTAAGGCACTTTTCTTCTGCACACGGTGACGGAACTGTCACCGTGCTATGGTGCCTCCGGGACTCCATTACCATGCCACAAAAGGCACTTATCAGACAAACCTAAAACCTGGCTCGGTATTGTCGGACCCAATAAGGTCGAGGATGATATTAGAATTACAGTCGTAAATACTGCCTAAATTAAAATTTAGATCCAATGACGAGATGGGTATTTTACATCACGTAGCAGTATCAGCTCTAACTAAGTAATTTCTTCGGATTTTTCAGGGAATGGAGACAAAAGATCGAATCATGGCTACGAGCTAACAGTCAAGAAGAGAAACGAGACGCAGACCTGCGGGAGAGAGCGAGGCGGCTGCAAGCTAACAGGCGCTCCTTGGAAAACGACTCCGGTAAGTTTCTAATGATAGCATTGATTTTCTAATGGAAACCATCTAGGCAATTGATAGGTTGGCAATGCAATTTTAAACATTTATCTCCAGACAGGTCTTTATTTAATTTTCATATTGGGGGCGTTGGTTATTCACTTTGAAACGTACCTACGTCTTTAAACAAAAAGTTGATTTTGTTTCAGAGAGTGAACGCAGCACTACCCTGGAGCCTTTGGCAGAAGGCAGGGCTGAATGGAGGCCGGCAGTGTTGCCTGACAGCACTGTGGTCAGGACTATTGAGGCTGTTGAAGGTAAATCTATACGTCTTTATATCTATCTATTTAGCCCGTGCACACCCACTGCTAGGTACTTACATGCCTCCCCCTTTTGCGCTTTTCTGTCCGGTCATGTGCCATAATCAGCAGCTGGCAGTTTTTGTCTCTTTGAGGGAGCGGTCATTATAATAATTGTTATTCTGCAGATGTCCAACCACCGAAGAAAGACACCAGGGTCCCATGGAGGAAGACAGAAGAAAACGAAGAAATGAGACTTCGACTCAGAAGGCAGCGCTCGCGGCAGCAGATAGAACCAATTCCTCTCGTCTCCATCACTGAGGAAGACAAGCGGAAACTGCCTGATATCCACGTCACTGGAGAAAAAGACACAAAGAATAAACAGGACAGAGCAGAGATAGACTCGGATAATATAGAAACACCACCGGCGCAGAGGAAACTGTTCAACCCCCCTCCGGAAAGGGAACCTTGTAGACGGCTCCAACCAACCTTCCCACCGAGAAACAACGAAAAGGCTACAGCAGAAATGAAGGACCTCTGCCAGGAGATCTTAGGAGATGGACAATTCGACCGCTTCTCAGCAGCTAGACGAACTCGGCGATACAAAAGAAATACCGACTCAAGCTCGCCGGAAGAGGAGAAGAAACCTGAACCGATCGAAATTGTTGCAGAAACGCAAGTCATAAGACCGTCTAAACTAGAAGTACAAGCATCATACCCTGTGGAAGTCACCTTAGAGCCAGCGAAACCCGCAGTGATAAAGGACGAAAAGGAGAACAGACTAAAGACCTGGCAAGCGAGACTCAAGAACCAAAGCGTAGACAAGACCACCAAAGAGCCCAAACCTTATTTGAGGATGAGGCGGCAAACTTCCATTAACCAGGAAGACGTGCAGAAAGCGATAAGAGAACTGAAATCGCCAACAGAAAACCCAACAGGGGTCTGGTCTAGGAACGCTTATAGAAAATCCACTGGAGCGAGTCTCAGAGAGAAAGTACCAGAGCGAACAACATCCCCTAGGATCCCAAAAGTCAAGAGTGAACATGAACTAAACGATGAAGGGTTTGAAGAAACGCAAAGTCTGAACTCGGAAAGCGCATCACAGGGAGCATCGTCAGGTTGCAATGTTGAATGTGACTCTCCGATCCCCAAGTCGAAGTCCCCTGTAGTCCCAAAGAAAATCTCTACCAAAGAAACAAGAACGCCTCCACGGACGCCACTCGACCCGAAGAGAACCATCACACCAAAACGCGCCAGCTCTTTACGCGTTGAAAGATCAGCGTCCAGGGCATCATTAAGAAGCTCTCGTAGCTCCCTGAACAGTTCTACGTCTGTAGCTACGGTCAGGAAAGCCCCAGCACCAGTCAAACCTGTTCCGAAACCGGTTCAGAAGCCGGTGGTCAGAATGCCGGCGTCTAGGTCTTCGTCCAGTGGAAGTTCCGTCGGAGCGGCCAGGCCTCCGATGAAGGCAGGAGTGCCCCAAAAAGGTACGTCAGGGTTTATGAGACCCACTCAGGCGTCTAAAGGTAGAGGTGGAACCACGACCCAGCCGACTTTGAGGGCTAGTTTAAAATAATGTTGAGTTAGTTAATGAAGAATAAAATGTTGGTTGCTATGAAGATTGCTATCAAGGTTGCTATTGGAAACACTTTTTTGAATAGTGATGTCCAATAGTCGATAATTTTTATCGTTTTTTTTATATTTTTGACAAGACGAAGTCTTATGTAAATTACTTTTGGAGCTAGAAAAACGTGCCTTACATCACGACCTAAAATTTAGTATGAAATATTTATAGAAATAGGTAGGTACTATGTAAAAAACATTATTGGAAACTTCAGATTGTAATAAGCGCTAGAATCTCATCAAAAAATCTGAAGCTTTCAATGACTGATTATTTTATCATTAGATCTGTTATATTTTTAAAATAATTTTATTTTTCGTAAACCCGTACGTAATTTATATAATTATTATTGATTATTGAATGTGTATTATTTGAATTTAATGTGCCACGACTTAGTACGGGTATTTATTTTATGAATTACCAATTCTTAGAGTTAAGGACAGAATCGGGTTTTTTGAATCTAGACTGGGTATTTTTTTTTTGGCTGTTTTAATAATATCAGTTTCTTAACACTCATAAAAAATATTGATGGTACAAATACCCTGCATTTCTTACGATACCTATTCGATAGGAATAGGTACAAAAGAAATGGCATATTGGGTATCCGATGAATTTCGAAAATCAATATTGTTTGGAACCAATGAAAATGGTTCATCATTATCGATTAATTTTCAACGAATTGAATTTAAAATATAAAATTCACACGAAAACGAATTAACTAAAACCATAACACTCACTAGATTCTTACAGTGCCTAATTTAAGGTAGGCACACTTTAAGTAGGTACAAACTTATGGATTTTAAAACCTGTTTGAATCCCAGTAACAAATCAAGTCATTTCTTACAATACCTACCGTATTGTATGTGCTAATTTTATTTTAAGTTAGTGTTTACACTTAGGAGTAGGTTCAAATATAGCGGTAAATATTTTTCAAAGACATAGATAATGATCTGATTTATGCGTACAAGTACCTACGTTCAATAAATAGATCTTGACGTTAGGAAAATAGTGTCACAAATAAAAAATAGGCATTCATAAATATTGTATTTATAATAATTTGTAAGATTTAACAACGATGTCTTATTTTACGTGTTTAATATACTAAAAGAAATACAATAAATCAAATTACCTACCCAAAAATGTTTTTTTATTACATTGTTTTGTAATAGTTAGGTAGGTGCTCTGATCATAATCTGCAATTTATTTTCTTCTATACCTACTTATAATTTTTGTGTAAATAAACTCTCCATAATTCCATTTTTTATAATCAGATTAGAATAAAATAGTACTAACATCAGCTGATAAATCCAAAATAGTGATCACAGTACAAGAAATGACATCCAGGTATCGATTATTTATCGATATGACCTAAGGTGTAGCTTCTAACCTCAACTCTATTACCTACCCTTTTCTATTGCCTATCTTTACCTGTAGTTGTTTCGCGATAATAATGAAATCCGCATTCACTTACATCCTTTTCACAGAAGCCCTTCATCCACCAGCTCTTGCACCAGGTCCGTCATCTTCCTCCGGCAGGCTGCGTTGCTGGTCCACACCGGCTGCACTGATTCATGCACCACCACTGTTTCTTGTTCCTTGAAAAGATAGTGGGGGCTTCTTACATCCTGTTTATTATATCAGAGACTACTTACTTGATTATCATCTCAATGTTTCATACTAAAATGAAATATTAAAACGAACATGTGATCGCACATGTGCATCTTGCAGTCCTATTGTCTGCAGCCCACCCGGTGCTCCTGCGAGTCGCAACGCAGAGGCTGGACAATGAAAGCGATATATTAATATCTCCAACGTCCTAACACTTAGATCCATGGCCCAAGACGCACATGTCCGTCTGTAGCGTGACACCACGTGGCGGCGGCGGTGCGGCGGCGCGCCCCTGAGGGTCTGTTAGGCTAGGCAGTGAATAAGAAACATAATTCTACACAAGGTTTTGGATGAGTACTCAGTATTCTCACACGGTTGCGTCGTCGTAGTTTCCGAGAGCAATTTTACGTTTCTAAAAAATGTTATATCTCCTTTGACACGGTGTGTTTTTTGTCCTGTCGCGTCCGTAAGCTTACAACTCCATAAGGGGCAACTCTACCGACTGTGAAAGAGTTTTAAAAATGCAGAAACGTGCAATTAGGGTGCTGGTTAGCGCCAAATTTAAAGACTCATGTAGAGAACATTTCAAAAACCTGAAAATACTAACCTCTGCCTCATTATACATCTATGAAATTTTAAAGTTTGTAATACAAAATATGTCTCAATTTAAGATAAGAGGGAGCCAAAGCAAATACAGTAACAGACATCAAACGTACTTAGAGGCAACTGCCCATAGACTCGGATACTCTCTAAAAAGCAGCCGGAAGTTATTGGCCCTAAACTTTTTAACAAACTTCCATTGTGTATTTGACTCATAAATTGTGAACAATCATTTTTAAATAATGTGAAACTTCTTTTGCTAGATAAAACCATATACTCTGTAAGTGAATTTTTAGACATTGACTATAAACAATTCGTAATTCCTCAACGACGAACCTTTTCCTGATGACATGCCTAATTCAAACTAATTTATGTAATTTTAATTTATACCTAATTTTACTTGACGAGAAACTGATAACACCTAGCTTTAGCTTAACATTGAGTTAACCACTGTTATTGTGTATTTCTTTTTCAATAAATGTTTTATTTCATTTCCTTTCATTTCTTACCCTCGACTGGTAGAGGTTGGGGGCCTCGTCGCTGTCGCATGCCATGATAGGGTACATGTCCAGAGCGACCCCAAGCCCGAAGAGAGAGCAACACTTGAACTCCTCCAGCACTCTGTGAACAATGGGGCAGTCACTGACCGTCTTCGAATGAGCTAAGCTTTTTTATGAGTTCTGAACAGTTCTGAACTGAACCAACATAGTCCGCGCCATGGGCATATTGGTACTATAATCATACCATTCTTATTATAAAAAAAGCTCACATTAAATAAAAAGATACCAGGCCTCCAGATTGCTACTCACATTTGCTTCAGATCCTCCTTCGCCAGACTCCCACAGAACACGGATTCACCCTCGCTCATCTCCAGCAGACTACTGTGCAGCTCTTCCACGTACAGGTCCAGCAGAGAGTCCTGGTGCTCTGTCCGCTGCGCGCGGTCTAGGCAGAGGTACAGGACGTACACAAGGTCGAGAGCGGGAGATGCGTAGCGGACTATTTGGTAGTCTACTATACACAGCTGGAAGATCAAAGAATTTGAAGAAGTTTAAAGACTTCGAAAAAAGAGCATCCCTTAAATGGTTCATTAATATTGAGGAAGAGTCATTCATGGAGGAACGTGACTCACTCTATGTATAGGCTGTTACAGGCTCACCTCACCTCACCCCAACAGCCTCTTATGGTCCACTGCTGAACGCAGGGACGCCTGCATCCAGCAGTGGACCATAAGAGGCTGTTGTGCCGGAGTGATAAACGCCTTATTGGCATTTATCTCATGGGGGTAATGCCCATAATCCCCACGCTGGGCATGCGGGTTGGGGTTGTTACAGGCTATTAGGTTAGTATTTTTATATTTATAATCTCTGCTATTGTGGTTTTGTTTGGCTCGAATTAAACACTCTATTTTTCGCTTCGATCACAGATGGATAAAATAAAACAATCAAAACTTAACTTCAGTAAAATATACGCAACGTGAGTACGATACTACGGTTAATAGAGTATAGATACCTACATACACTTTCTACCATGGAGAAAGAATCACCCTTCTTATAAACATCCAACAATCACCAAGAATCACCAATCATCAGAAGAAACCAAGAGATTGCGCATATGGAACACCAAAAAGCCTAGTCTTTAAGTAAGAGGACAATATGTCGTGTCCTAAATACGTCGGGTGATGGCTGGTTTTCACAATTTTGTAATTATTTTGTACCTCAAACGACTAGGTACTGACCATTGCATTTTTAAAAAAGTTAGTCAGCTGAGAGCTTGGGTTATATTATAACGGTCTTTTTTGGGCTATTGAGTGCTTGGACAGTGGGGGCATTGGTTGTTGAGCTACGGAACAAGAAGGTTGTCTTGGATCCGATATTGTAACTTTATGCTGTATGCATAACTTTATGCTGCTGCATTGTAAGCAATTTGGGTTTACTCGCGGCAGGTCAACTACTGATGCCGGTGTAGAGTTAGTATCGCATATTTTCGATGCTTGGGAGAAGTCGCAAGACGCTTTGGGCGTTTTTTGCGACTTATCAAAAGCGTTCGATTGCGTACACCATGAAACATTAATCAGGAAACTACATCACTATGGAATAACGAACACCTCTTTGGATCTTCTTACATCTTATTTGAGTGATAGGATACAAAGAGTTGACATTAATGGGAAACGGTCTTCGGGGTCTGTAGTTACAATGGGTGTACCACAGGGTTCTATCCTCGGTCCTTTCCTATTCTTAGTTTATATTAACGACCTGCCTCATCTTGTCAAGAATAATCACGAGATTGTATTGTTTGCTGATGATACTTCATTAATTTTTAAAATGAAACGACAAAACACAAATTTCGACGATGTGAATAATGCAATCTCAAAAGTAGTTCATTGGTTTAGTGTCAATAATCTTTTGTTAAACGAAACCAAAACAAAATGTATTAGATTTATTCTACCTAATGTTAAACAAGTGAAGGCTGTTGTGAACGTTAAAGGAGAAACTTTAGAAATAGTAGAAAGTACCGTATTCTTAGGAATCACCTTAGATAATAAACTTCAATGGGGCCCACACATAGATAAGCTATCGAAGAGACTTAGTTCTGCAGCATATGCAGTCAAAAAAATCCGTCATCTTACAGACGTGGATACATCTAGACTTGTTTATTTCAGCTACTTCCATAGTATTATGTCTTATGGTATACTGCTGTGGGGGAACGCTGCAGATATTAACACCGTATTTGTGCTGCAGAAGAGGGCTGTTCGTGCAATCTATAATATGGGTCCCAGAGAATCCCTGCGTGATAAATTCAAAGAAATAAACATAATGACAGTACCATGTCAATATATTTATGAAAACTTGTTGTACACACATAAAAATATAAGTCAGTTCCCTAAAAATAGCGATAAACATAATTTGAATACCAGAAACAAACATAAGCTCGCTGTGCCCACAACTAGGCTACACAAAATTAAAATATCTTTTAAAGGGCAATGTATACGCTTCTACAACAAAACTCCTAGTGAGTTGCAAAAATTATCAATAAATAAATTCAAACAAATTGTTAAAACCTTGCTGTGCAAAAAGGCTTACTATAAAATATCAGATTATCTAGAGGACAAAAATGCTTGGGACGGGTTTTGCTCCAACTCGAAAAATAACAACTAACAGGCTAAAGGTTTCTTCGTCGCTTCTTTACTTTAGTCTACATACCGAAGCGACAGAAATCAAAAATATCACTTTATTTCCGTGTCAGTGTTTAGCTTTATATTTTGACCTTTTCTAAGTGTACATTTATTGTATTTATGGAAATAAAGAGTTTTTGATTTTGATTTTGATTTTATGAAATTATAAAAAGTGTTTTTATTTCCCGGGCAAGTTGGAGTTATCACAAGAGAAGTGAAAATAAATAAATGCCCACCTCTGCGATATCGCCATCCTTGTACCGGAATAAGAAGTTGTTGGTCCAGCAATCGCCATGACAGATGAGAGCTAGGGGCTCTCTTGGTTTCACCACGTCCACCATGGTCTTGAAAAACGAGTCTTCGGAGCAGAAACTTTTGAACTGAAAGAGATCAATACAAAAGTTGGACATAGCAGAACACAAAGTATTAGTAGGTATACCCACATACACACAGTTATTGTACAGTACCTATACAGGTGGATAATAGGTAAGCTTTGTTATGCTCTACACAGAAATAGGTTGGTCGGTAAAATCAATGCCAACGAATTGGTCTTATGATGGGGATTTCTAAGGTGTTCTTACTTTGTCCAGATAAAGATCTTTGACAGGAGAATCCTTGAGTTCTTCTTCGACCATGGCGATGGCGTTCTGGATCGCCTCCTTGTAGTAACTGCGATAGTAGTCAACGTTGTCTTCTACGAAGAACACTGCAAATATTAGGAAAATCAGTTTAAAAATCCTAAGATACATACATAGATTGAAG
Source organism: Eupithecia subfuscata (assembly GCA_963564075.1). NCBI lineage: Eukaryota > Metazoa > Arthropoda > Insecta > Lepidoptera > Geometridae > Eupithecia > Eupithecia subfuscata. Next base: position 661,422 of record OY751116.1, on the reverse strand, counting down.
TAATTATGTACTCCACAAAATACAAGAAGTCATGATCACTAGGACTTTCTACATTACTAGAACTCTACTTCTTTTCGATCGAAATAATATTCCTACAAAAACTCACTCTCTGAGATTCCATCCTCCTCATTCAACAGTTCGAAGAACCCATCAGGATCATGACCTTTCATCGCGAGAGACAGAGCGTGGAAGCGAGATAGCTGTGTCATCACCGTATAGCACTGTTCTATCGTCAAACCCTGTCGCCTATCCGGCATCACAAACCCATACTGCTTCAGGTCTTGCAAGATCACGCAATCGTCCTTTGCTAAATAGCATTTCGGCACTGACTTGAAAGGGTGTTTGACATCCCATTTGGATTGGAAAGACGATAACGCTGGCCAGATCTTGGTGTAGAAAGCTACCTCGTTGCGAAACAACTCGTCGGACTTGAAGGCTTCACGCCTGATGATGCTTTGTGGTAGACATTTGTAGATGACGGAACCTTCCCATTGTTCCTCAGATTCTTCTGGGACCTCTGATCCTTCGTCTATAGAAACTAGTTTGGAAGTTTGTCCTCGGTCTTTGCTGGTGCTTGCTTCTGTCGAGCGACTTTCTGATGCTTTCAGCTTGCGAATTCCTTTGAGGGATATTCGGTAGACCATGGATGTATAGTTATCACCACGCTTGGAGCCTGGTGCGCCCTGTAATATGAAAACGTGGAAACTGCAATCATCAAAGAGGTTTCGATACTTAGGGAAGTATTTAATTAATACCTCTTTTTACCAGTAAATGTGTGTGGATTCCCAACATACCGTACCTACCGGATGTTTAGGGGTTTAAATAGAGATAAACCATTCTAAAAGTGCACGCCGAGTGTAGGTAACTATGACGTTTTGTGGAGGGGGCGAGCATTCATTCCGGATGTAAGCGGGTTAACTACGAACCGTATTTGCGTTGGAAGAACACCAACGTTTCATCCCTTACATCCGCAATGAATTCGTCAAACTACGATAGTTTTTATAGTAAAAGGGGCGTGCATTTTTAGAATAGTTTATCTCTACTAAGCGTGTCAATGGCGAGAATGTTAATTAAAAACCCAATCTTATCAAATCAACCTTTAAACAACAGAACATTTCGTGGCGATTTTAGGCCCGTATTACGAAAGCTTGCTCAGCCATCGATCTCTGCTTGAGTAACGATTTTCTACGACATAAATGACCCTCAAGCATAGATATATGACTCAGCAAGGTTTCATAATACGGGCCCTAGTGTAGGTGGACGAGTAGGTACCTATAGTGCCTTAGGCAGGTATCTATGTACTTGTATGTACTTAGTTCTCAAGTTGACATTGTAGATTGACATTATAGTTATCGGGCTGACATTTTAATATTCAAGTTGACATTGTATTCAAAATATTCAAATGATAATAATTATAATTATTTTTCATGAGCTTTTGTTGCGCTATTACTATGTGTTTCCTCTTTGAATTGTCTTAAAATTGATTTTATTGTACAATGAGTTTTTTGTGTACCTACTCCGGAGTTTTAGATTTAAGTTTTCCACACACAATGTATTTTGTTTATAGGAAATAAATGAATTGAATTGAATAGTTAAGTGCCAAGCGAGTATGTCTTAACGTCATTGAAGCAAGGTGATATTGGGGTGTACCGATGTGTCCAGCAGTGGACGTTTTGGCTAAATTTAATTGCTGATGTTGATAGCCTACTTATGTTTAGTAAGTAAATTATGTGGTTTTAAATCTGAGATTGCACTAAGTACCAGTATTGTTTTCCTAAATGGGTCAGTCCTTGCTTACCTCAAAATGTTGAATGGTGACATCAGGGTAGTCCTCCTGCAGCAGCTTCCGCAGTAGTTCCAGGGTGACCTGCGTCATGATGCAGAGGATCCCGGCGAATGAAGTCTGATGACATCGAGAGGGTGACGGCGGATGCGACGCAGTCTGGTGCGGTGGCCATGGTTTGTGGAATTTTGGGATAACCTGGTCGCTTTTGCTCTGCTACGTTTAATTGGGAGGACTGGAAGCAGAAAAAGGAGAACTATGCCCAGCAGTAGGACAGTAGGCAATGGCTAAAAATATGATGTGATATTTTTTAAATGAGCCGCGGTCGTCTTTTACTGCCGTGCCTTTAGGTTTCAGCAGCAGTGGTCCTTGGTTCCTCACCTATCATACCTATCATGGGTGAGAACCCATATAATAGAGATATTACCCTAATTATAATTGGACCAAATATACAGGGCGTCGCACGGCCACGCCACGCCACATGGAGGGAAAGTATCCTAATTATTGCAGATAGAAAATTTTACTGGAAGAAGACTTCATTTTGATTATGAAAAAAATTAACTGCATTCAAAGATTTTTGAATATCCGCCTATCTGAAACGGGAATGGAACCCGCAAAATAGTAAAAAAAACACCTGGTAATTTTACGATACCGTGAAGGCTCACTCATAAGGATTATTTTTCTCCAGATAACATAGCATCATAAAAGGAAGGCCATGAAATTTGTTGTATACCTAGCTAAAGGTCGCTTAAAAAAATTCAACTTTTAATGAGAGTATCAAAGACAAAAAAGACATGGCTACCATGCCTCGTGTATTAGGGAACTGATTGAATTGCTGGTCTATGGGGGAGGGGCTCTAATAAGATAATAGGGCTCTCGACGGATCTATTTCATATCTACCTAATAACGAATTGTGCAATATATAAGTCGCTAAGGTAATGTAAGTAGGTAGGTACCTATAGTACCTAATTAAAGATAAAAATACACTAATGCCAACAAAAAATCTACAAAAACATAGCTACCTACTTACTATTAAAGCTTGTCACGCCTTTGGAAAGCACCGCTGTAGCACAGCCAGCACAAAAATAGGCATTCAATAATAATATTCAAATATTTGGCGTTAACTCGTATCTTATAAATAAATTTTATATTGACGGCATCACAAGACAGACAGCTGGCGGACCACTGGCTATGGACCTCGACCCCGCTTTTCATGCAAATTCGCAAAAAAATAACGAAATGTAACGGAAACAAATAAAAAATCGCGGCTCGCTCATAAATACCTCAGCAAAATATCGTCTGCCCCCGCAGACGATATTTTTGCCTTCTGGCTATGGTCTGGGCTATACACTGACTTCAGGTCAGTATGCGAAACACTAAAAAAATCGAACGAAACAGCAAAATTTTCGCGGCTTGCTCCGTTCGCCGATAAATCGATATATTGTTCTTGTAGGTATACATAATTACATATTGCTACGGCTCCACCTGCGTCCTAACGCGTTAATTAACGCACTAATTTGGGTGTCACGCAGATGTGGCCAAGGTTTAACGTGTTCATTAATTGACGAAGCTGAAAATGCACCTTGGCTATTAGTAGCCAAGGTGAATTTTTAGCGTCGTCAATTAACGCGTTAACTAACGCGAGAACGGTGACCTATATGTCTATGGGACCGGGTGATTTGAAAATTCGAATAACTTTTTCACCCGCCACCAATTTTCGTCGCGATTTCGAGTAGCTGCCTCATTTCCCCATCGTCAGTTTACACCGCGCGCGACGTCGCGTCGGAGCGGGCGCCTGAGTTTTGGCGCCAACCCAGTGCGGTACACCGGGGTCACCGAATAAGTACCTACCATATTCGGTGACCCCGGCCAGAGTTGATTTAATTATTATTCGTTTCTTGTGTGGTTTATGCACATTTTAAACTTACTTTTGTTATTGTTTTATTGCATTGTACTACAATCCCTAAGTTTATTGCATGATTTTATCAATTTTATTGAAATACCTATCACAAAATAATGCTATCTTGTATCAACTAAACAATTGTTTACAGAGTGTCGTACGAAGGGAACAGCATCTTCTAGAATCGCTTCTCCATGAACTGCTTGATGACGATGGATGCATGAATGTGGATGAAAAAAAAATTGAACCACCAAATACCACACATAGCCACAAGTGCAAGAAGCATTTGTGTCTTGAGCACGTAGTGCCTTATTGCAGTATTTGCGTGACTGAAGAATTTCGGTTTTCAAAGATTTTTTTTTAATTATAATTTGTTGGTGCGATGCCATTTTTTGTTTATTATAAGTTCCTAGAGTCTAAAAACTGAAAAGATTGAACTAATTTCAAAAATAATGTTGATTGATGTCTTTATAAATTTTTTAAATGCTATGTCTACTACATAAACTCAACCAATTTTATAGGTTCTATGTGAAGTTGTCTAATCATAAGAAAAATTAAATAAACGAGGCTGTAATTAATGAATTATCGTTGTTTTAATGTCAAACAATTTATAATTACCAAATAAAATGGCCAGTATATAAAAGACTTCGAAAAATCATCCATTGAAAACCCCGGGGGTCACCGAAGATGTAAGTCAAATCGACGTCACAGTTGTCGGGATAATTACCAATAACACTAACGTCAACGCTAACGCAGGCGGAGCCGTAGCATACTAATACGGCAAACATTGTGTTGAGCACCCTGTAGGTAGGTAGGCTTATAGATATGTCAATGTACCACATTTTGTGTAGCCAATCGGTAGGGCTAACCGATGTTAATTTTGAAAAATTAGCGTTATGTTGTGCCAATACAACGCTCTTAACGTCACCTTAATTTTTTTTCAACAAGGTGCATAGGTCTTCTAACATTTAGAATAACATCATAAAATAAAAATCTCATTTTGCTTATTAATTTAAGGCATAGTTACATGCTTTTAACGCGTGTAGTTACCGTAGAAAAATGAGCCGAGTGAGAGGACTTGAAAGTAGTATTATGGTGGTCCATGGTGTATCGTTGCTCTATGGAGGGTGATTTTCTTCGTCCGAGCTGGACGAGCTATGCGCCTCGACTTGTTGATGTTGTCAATGTCACATTTGAAACGTTCGTTCGTTCGTTACGTCAAACATCAAATCGAGGAAATAATGTTTATGAGATTTACGCTGCGCCTGACCAGCGTTGCCACCTTGATGATTTTATCACTAGATTTAGTGAATTTTTGGAGTACGTTAGTGATATTGGGAAGAAAACGCTAAAAATATATTTGAAGATTTACAGTAAAAAAAACATTATTCGGAAATCGGAAACAATGGGAAAACTAGGAATTCAAGAAGTGGTTACGGCCAGGTAGCAAACGATACTTTTGTAAGGTTTTTGTTGGAACGAAGTTCCAAACGCGCGTTGTGAAAGGGGGCTAGACGGAAAAAATTGTAACGAAAATTCTCTGAGTACTGAAACCAAGCGAAAATTAGAGCGACTCTTTTTGCCACAGAACAAATATATTGCCACGGAACAAATATATCCTAACATTTGTTGGAAAGTAAACACAATATTAAGTCAGTGTCAAAATGTAGAACTGTCACTGTAGCGTTCATGATAGGTCGTGAATGACATTAGGTTTGCACTTCGTTCCATCCGGGTGTCCCTTGACACCTCTCAAGTTTTTATTTAGTGCGTAAGCCTCGCACTCTGGATAATTTCTAATTTCTAGGAAATCAAATAATAATAGTTATATTATATATTGTAAACAATAAAGTGTTCATTCATTCATTCATTCAATATCGCGAAAATTTAAAAGAAAAAAATTGCGATATTATTTGATTTCTTAGAAATTATCCAGAGTGCGAGGCTTACGCACTACAAAAACCTTAGATTTAGAGCAACGCGACACCTCGCGTCAAACGAACTAAACTTAACTTTAGTCTTTGAACAGGATTGGATAAACTTCAATGTTTCCCTTGTAGGTGGAGCTAACGGCGCTTGAGTCCGTAAAAAGTCGCAAAGATTTTCGACTCCCACGTCACTTGACATCGTGGTGTAGTTAGTTATCACATTCCCGTGCTGAGGGGAGGCAAAAATTTTCGACGGGACTTGAACCCGCGTGGGTCCCGTCCCGTCCCGTCGAAGTCGAAAATTTTTGCGATATTATTTGTTTTCTTAGAAATTAGATACTTTTGTAGTATCGTATGCCATTTGTATATACCGCTCGCTACACACGGCGCGCGCAGGCCGCGCACCGTCAATGCACACCGCGCAGACCGTTATTTTTTTGGCCGGCGCGCGGTCTGACATCTGGCGCTTAGAAGCTATTTTATGACTCAACTCATGGAATTCGACCCTACATGTGTTTACATTATTTGTTCGGGTTGAATGAGCGCTTTGAATGATACCTAATTTGTATGAGTGTGAAGGCATGGTAAGAAATAAAGTCGCTCGGAACTTACAAATTACAAAAATATTTGCCATTTTGTATACAAAAATTTCTAATTTAAAAATGTAGGATTAATCTATGTTTTAGATGTTATAAATGAGTAAATAGATTCAATATGAAGCAGAAAAAAACAAAACAAAATAGTCAACTGTACAAAAATATTTATTTACAAGCTTTTAAAACCAATACAATATTTGTTTGTATCACGGGTTTTTCTCGCTGATACATAATTCTTTTAAAAATACAAATCCAACATGGATAGTTAAAATATTAGTATTTTCTGAAAGCTTATTTCAGCCCTGAAGCAAAAGTATAACTGTTATTATCTTAGAACAAACGAATACATCAAAATATGGGAAAGTGAACACCAAGGTACAATATGCTAAGAAGTTTATCTTACGGTTCCTGAGATATTTGTTCAACAAAATCTGTTTGATTAGATTTATTTCTCATTTCGATTAATCTGCATAAAAACAGCTTTCCAATGATACCACACAAAGTAAAATTAATTGTAATTGAAAAAAGTTCTAAGCATTTCAAGTAGACCACTTACAAAATGTTTGACGAAAAGGGCACATTTACACCGACGTTATCCAGCCCAAATGGTGACTGTCCGGTATTACCAGAAAAGAAGTATGTTTCTATTAAATTAAAGGTAAATACAATTTACAAATCAATAAGTAACATAAACTAAACAGTAATTTATCGTGAACTTATAGCGTGAACTCACACTGGGTAATTTCTAAGAAATCAAAATACAATACAAAAAATCTGTATTGTACATCATAAAAATATCATAACAAGGAGACATTAGATAACACAAGGACAATGGGCGGCCTTATCACTTAGAAGCGGTCTCTTTCAGGCAACCTTTGGATGGAAGGAATTAAGTCTGGAATTACCGGAAAACAAGATTTCCGGTAATTCCAGACTGGAATTACCGGAAATCTTGTTTTCCGGTAATTCCAGACTTAATACAAGAATTAAAAATTAAATTTAACTAAATTAACAAATAAACTAAAACAATTAAATTAACAAACCATTACGTAACATAAACTACTAGAATATATATTTTTTAACAGAATTGTCTAAACATTTATTACTGGTCACAATGGCCGGAAAAAAAGTATGTAGTATACAATACAGCACATAATTGCTTTATTGTACACCATAAAAATAACATTACAAGGAGACATTACATAACACAAGTACAATGGGCGGCCTTATCGCTTAGAAGCGATCTCTTCCAGGCAACCTTTGGATGGAAAAAATTGTGAATTTAAGAAAGGCAGGGGTGTACCAAAGATGAAATATTCATCATCATCATCATCATTAACCTAACATAGTCCACTGCTGGACATAGTCCTCCCCTATTGAGCGCCACAATCTATTGACCACGCCGCATTTTGAAAACAACAACATCACTGAAGACGACAGCTTCATTCACTCTACAATACACTCTACAGTGCCCCTGCGTTAATCGTATTGTAGAATGTATAAAGCTGTCGTCTTCAGTGTACTAGATTTACCATTTAATGTAGTGACATTAAATGGTACTCCCTAAAACATCCGATGACACACAAGTTCACGTTGCAAGTGTCACACTTATAAACAGTGCGCGTTGGCACCTTTTTAAGTGTGCACATCTTGCAACGTGCCCGCTTGCTATCGGCGTTTGTCGGAAAGTGGCCCGTTCTCATTACCGTGCGAGGATTTTGATCTACCTTTACCATAGCCAATATCTCCTTAGCCAGAGTCACCCTGAATAGCCTCTGATTCCCGTTTTTATTATGATTAAACATCACGAAGGCGTTATATACAGACACATTCAGTAGTCGGCGGAACAGTTTTTTATACCACACCAGGTTGCGCACTCTTTCTACGGGGAACGCCTTCAGCATCTGGTCTTTTTTATCTACGCCCCCCATGCTCATATTGTAGTCGAGCACAACCTGGGGTTTATATTTATACGAACCATACTTTTCCTTTCCGCCGACTACTGAGCTGTGATACGTCGAAATCATGGCCACAATATTGGCGTCATGCCAAACTGAGATGGTTAAGTCTTCAGTTTGGCTATACACGACCTCACCCTGCCGCATAGAAGATTTATTTATTTTTTTTAATGATTCAGGCACAAATTCTCGTTTAAGACGAAGCGTGCCCATCGTGTCTGTTTTTTTGGTTTTCAACGTCCGTGATAGCAGTGGCGAGTTATAAAAATTGTCCATAACCAGAGTATGGCCTTTGTTGAGCAAAGGCCGTACCAGGTTATGGACAATTTTTGATGTTGCCCCCTCAGGCTCATCTTGATTCTCGGTTTCTTCATAGGCCGGTTGTGATTTATCGCCTTTCCCTGTGTATAGTAGCATTTTCCACAGGTAACCCGTACGCGACTCACACAATTCGTAACTCTTTATGCCTACCCGAGCAGCTTTGGTTGCTATAAGCTGCACGAAGGATAGACGTCCCTTCCATAGCAGAAGGGACTCATCAATCGCTATGTGCTGCTCGGGTAAGTACAAAGAGCTAAATTTGTGGTTCAAGTGCTCGATGATGGGCCAAATTTTTTTAAGTTTTCGGTCTTCTCCAGTTGCCGTCCTCAGGATATTATTGTTGACAAAATGTAAACATTTTTTTATAGTCTGAAATCTTCTGTACGACATGATTTTGCAGAAACATCCGACTCTGAGCATTTCCATGCACGGATACCAATACTCCCGTTCAACCGGGAGTATTAATATGCTTTGCAGCATGAGCAAAGCCAGAAATGTCCAAATATCATGCCCAGTTATTTCAGACCATACATTGTTTGCTGTGGTGTATAGACTGCTCCCGTAGCGGTTCGATTCTTGGACGATGGTATTTATGATACCATCGTCCCAGATCAGCTTGAACACGTCCAGTGGAGTCAATCCGTCCACGCTGAACGTTGGTCCACTGTCCCCAGTGAAAACCTCCTGCTGGCCGACAAATTTCTCTGGGTCACTCGACCAATCAAAATGCAGCATGTCCGGGTTCGACGACGCTGCCTCCCTTAAAGCTAAGTCATCCCTGGAGTCCATCGCGTCGAGAACCTGGGTCAGGTGTGATGGGAGCTCTTCTTCATCTCTCCTAAGCGAGTTGCGCTGCCCCACAGTCCTGTCTTCAAACGCTTGATCCGGCTCCTCGTCGATGTCGCTGCCAGGATCGATTTCGCCTTGTATATCTTTATCTTCATCTAAAATAAAACAAGTACTTGTTAGGTAAATATTGGATGCTGAGTTTTGCTGAAGACCGGGCTCTTGGGGGAGAACTATGTCCATCAGTGCAGCAGTAGCAGGTTTTGTTAGATATGATGTAAGGTAAGAAACTTCCTAACAAAAAAAAATTATGACTGCTGGCGTGGCTTACCCTCAAAAATGTTGATATCAAGCCATTCAGCTTCTGGCGACGGGGTGGAGCGTTGCACCCGAGAAGGGCCGCTACTGGATGCTGAAAATGTTAATTTGTGGTTTAAAACTTATTTTAACATTTAAAATTATGAATGTCTAGCAGCAGCCTATGTTCACCGGAGATAGTGTAGCTTCTCAACGGTGAAATAATTTTTCAATTCCGTCAAGTAGTTTCGAAGCCTATTCAATTCAAACAAACAAACAAACATTCTTTCCTCTTTATAATATTAGTATATAAATATGATGGAGGTGGCTCAGAATCGCTATTCAGTCAGATGGGGGGAAACCTATGTTCAGGTTTCCCCCCATCTGACTGAATAGCGATACTTACTCGGTGAAAAGCCGACCAACTCGATGTCGGCGTCAAGAACCTGGACATTGGAGAGCGTGCCGTAGTTCCCACACAAGATACCAGTTGATGGCGAGAACATATACGGTACGGCATCTGTAATATTAAATGGTCCTTATTAAAATATCAAAGTGAGATGTAAACGAATGTAAGTAAAAGCTGCATTTATATATACCATCGGCAACCTCTGGACCTCCTCCATCACTAATGCCAATTAGCGATCCTGAGCCACCTGGCTCAGGATCGCTAATTGACACATCGTGTATCTCCGCGTATCTCCATGGTCCGCTATCTCCTTGCCCCTCTCTCTCTGGTTCTGGGTATGAGAAAAAAGAAGATCGTCAAAGAAGTAACTTTAATAAAAAAATACAAAATTAATCAATTGATTCATACCTGGTAGGCTCTGCTTCTCCCAGGCCTGTGGTTTTCTGGGAGGTGGAGTAATAGGCACCCCAGGGAGGAGAGGACAGGGCACACGCGTCGGAGACGGTTTTCTAAAAGAATTTAATATAGTGTTAGATAAAGATAATGTAGAAGCAACAAGACATAAAGAGACTACATTAAAAAGGAAAACATTCGAACTTTTTACTTCTTTTCGGTGGAGGCGCATCGGGAAGTAAGTAGCGGGCCACCTGTTTTTTTTCTCGCATTGCGGTGAGGGTTGCTTGTTGGTCCGAAGAAAGCTTTGAAGCGTTTTTTCGGTCCGTAGCCTTCGCAATCCGCACTTTTTTTAGTTTTTCTCCGAGAGATTCCCTGAAATAAGTAAGAACCATATCCATAAAAATGAAAATAAAATTTTACAATTAATTAAAAAAATATATATCATAGTTTATTTACGTGGGCTGAGGCGGGACAGAGCTTGGTGTTGAAGGCGACGGTCCCCGTGAAGTGGATGGCCCTGCTTCTCTAAAAAACGTAACACCAATGAGAATGCAGAACCGTGCTAAATGTATTGTAAAAAACTGAGAATCATGCTAAACGTAAATTATACAAAGCCAACACCAACAGAAAATCTAGCGAGCGAGCACCACGCCTAGCACCTCTGCTTCCACGTGCACAACGCGGAGCACGACCGCGCCCACATCCACGTCCACCAATTGCATCCATATCCTAAATAAAAGCATTGAAATTAAAAATAAGACTTAAAAGTAAGCAAATAGCACCAGTTTTTGAATATTTATAAAAATAAAAATTTAATATAAATATAAATATAAAAAATTTAAATATAACGAAATAAGAAATTTAAATACACAAAAGAGATTTTGGGTTGCTATGTACTTTACGGGATGCAAGGAAAAATCAAGTTTCAAGGTCAAAGGTCAATGATCTTTGAAAAAATATATGTTAATTATGCATAGAACAATATCTGAGAGAATTTTTTCCGTCTTTTTCCCATTGTAATTGAGCTACACATTTTGACCTCTAGCACCGAGGTCATTGAACTTTGGGGTCAATGACCTGAACAAAACTTGCCCCTTTAAAGACCTCCTTTACGATAGCGTTAGAAAAAATATTAGTTATATATGCATAAAAAAAATGACTAAAATTTTCCGTCTTTTTTGCATTGCTTTGCCTTGCATCCCGTAAAGTACAGTCTAACCAGATTTTGACCAAACATTTAAAATAATAAAAAATATTTCTTTCGGAGTATACCGGATTAGCCTGCCTTTGTATCGATAAATTCGTTCGGTGTGACTGTGGTCACTGCGCCCACGGCGCTAACATGGCGGTTGACTTGAATGATCATGCACAATTTAGCAAAATATTATCCATAAATTATGATTTTATGGACAAATAACGGCACAAACTTGTTCTAAAATGATTGTTTATCAATATATTGGTGTGATTATAGCATTTAACATACTAAATACATAAAAAATTGACGTGCAAATACACACAACAAAAACGTAACGGCCGGTGCTGGTTATTTTATCCAATTTGACGAAATAAATCAATGTCAACACAAACTTATATCGTAAATAGGTACTTACAGAGTTCATCTTTCTACTAAAACACAACACAACACCAAAATAACGTTTTTTTACTATTTGTAAGCACTGTTTATTATTCGCTAACTTCTCCGACCGGCGGGAACAATAGACTGACTTTAGGATTTTTTTTCCGACTTGTCAATGTTCAGTTTGTTGTGTTGTCATACATTGATTTTTAGCCTAGGGAAGTAGGAAAAGGATAGCACTCATTCCTTACGACTAGTCGACCGAGAAAAAGCAGGATAGAGGAGTATTTACCCCGAGGCCTTGAGTTTCAATATCGGGTAGACTTCTACCCGATAGGCTTTCGAGCCATTTTTTTTACTGGGTATGGTTCTACCCAATATGTAGCGAGCGGATATTTACAAGAATTGGCGACATTATGAAACAGAGTTATAAAAAAACACAAAAATATATAAATCTAGCTTTGTGTCAAAAAAATTTGCTTTTTGATATTAGTAAGTATTTGTATTCTTTTTGTTAATTATTTTTACAAATACATTATTTTGTAGTACCTACCGTGTTATTTCATTTTACATTATTCAGTGAATTCTAGTGATTTTTTTTGTTTTATCTCAAAATTTAGTGAGTTTCGCGACCAAACCTAGTGATATTTTTTTATGCAAGGTGGCAGCACACACTGGGTGACTGACAGACAGACGACGGACGAGACTCACGCACGAGACGGAGACGAGGAGTAGTATTATTATAAGCGGTGTCATACGTCTTTCCGTGTGCTCTGATTTCTTGTTTTGCTGGCGACTGTTGTGCTGAGGTTTCTTTGTACCTATTTATCATCACGAAAAATCAAAACGATCATTACTTATTTACGTTACAGTCTTCTTAAAGTTTGTGTAAAATGCCTGTTGACCAGATCCAGTACTCCGAAAGATACACCGATGACGTCTACGAGTACAGGTGAGTTTTAACGATTTCAGCTCATTTACAGCAATAAATCTATAATTATCTATAAAAATAGCTACTATTTGAACTTTATTTAGGTTAACCATCGTTTGGTCAGGCATAAGGATTGATTTTCATGATGCATTATGGAATTGAAATTATAAAAGTTATCATGCAATCTAATTCATTCTTACCTAATCATAATCAAGGCTGTCTAGTTATTATTTTTATTACTAAGCAATTTATGGTTAAAATAACTTACCTAAGTGTATTTCTACCAAAATTACACGAGATGTTACATCCGAATAGATTTAAGTAATACCACGTAGTACGTTTTCCATCGTAATACATCGTCACACTGTTTAAAGCACTATTTTTTTTAGGCTTAGTAAGAAGATCTGAAAAAATATTATTCAAAAACTCACGTCATTCACCGTTCCGGCTTACCGCCGCCGAGGGGCGCTGGCGTCATTCGTTTCAGAGCACATTCAGCAAGAGGAGCATTCTGCAACTGGTGGGTCTGGCACAACACACGCAGGATTGTTGTGTCCTAGGGCGGGCGGGAGTTAAATCTATTCGGATGTAACATCTCGTGTAATTTTGGTAGAAATACACTTAGGTAAGTTATTTTAACCATAAATTACACAGCGATGTTACATCCTCTAGATTTAAGTAATACCACGTAGATGTTAAGAGTCTGTTGCAGAATGAAAATAAATCAATATATTTATTCTTAACACCATATTGTAACGAGGTAGCATTACATAGTTAATTCTAATGAAAAAATAATACAATAACCTGAAGCTTTTAGTAGTTTTATAGTAACTTTACTAATAACTTTATAATACTGCATCAGAACACGGACACGTTTACTCCAGATGACCAATTTTATTTGTCGGTTTTATTTACTAAATAACGTTATTATTACGAAAATGACTAAGTACATATTTCTTTAAATGTATGAAAGTTTGGCTGAGGAAATTGATTGCAATTGTCAAAAAAATTGGAAATAATTAAGTGAACGATAAGGTCAGTAGATGTTTTAATAATATTATCGGTGGTTAGTTAGTATAATATGTGATGTATGTTGTATAAATAACGATACGATTTAGTTCAATGTCTTGTACAAATAGGAGTTAACAATCTTTTCGACAACGTATCTACATAGAATCATTGTTACACGTGCACTTTACCAATGATCAACGAGAACGGAAAGGTTATTTTTGAAAAACTCCTTTATAAATATACTACTTACTAGGATAACTGTTACAAGTCTATCTTACCAATGATCAACGATAATCGCTGACCGATATCAATAATTATCTTATTTCTCTATTGCAATATAACAATTTGAATTATTCAGTTGACAAAAATATCCCACTATTTTAATGCTACCTACATTTTACTGATTAATTGTGATTTAAGGTAATGAAATAACATTAACACAATACTGCACCACAGTTGGGGAGGTTCCCTGGAAATTAACATGTGAAGATTTTTATGCGAGTTAAAATAAATGATTTGTGAGCTGATGACTAATTTCAAAACAAACCCGTACCACATAAACCTTAGTGAACGTAAATGCCATTGATGATGATGATGAACATCATAAATAGGAGGTACCACGGTTGACTAATCCAGTAAAGAACAATGATTACATCACTAGCTTTATTATTATTTGTTAATTCTTTATGAAATTTTAATACCGATTGGCAGGGAGAGAATGTGTACAAATAAAGCTTATCGCAAGTTATGGTAAGTACCTAACACATCTACGATATCATATGCCCCGCGATCATTTTTCGAAGATACAATTGGTTACATGAAAAGTTAAGCACAGATGCAAATAAATTGATATTTGGTTAACCAAACTCACGAACAATGTTCCCATAACTACTCTGATGAAGTCTGACGTAGGTTCCATACCGTATCGATGTTGGAATTCCTAGAAGCCTGGGCTGTATCAATATCAATATTATCACGAACTTGAAAAAAAAGCGAAAATAAAAATATTCCTAACTTCACACCACTACCATATTTGTCTGCAATTTTCATTGAGGTGTGGTGTGTAGGTATTTGTGTATGAGATTGCAGTGGAGTTAGTTAATTTTAGTTACGCTGCCCTAAAAAATCAGCTAGAAGCGCAGAGTAATCAATGTGCGAGTCATTTCATTTATAGATCGGTACAGCGATTTACTTCTACAGATATTATACTACTAGATACAGTCCTCCAACCAGTCATTAACGAATCAGTAAAAATTTCAAACATATTATTGTTTTGTTGCTATGGCACTCATTAGGGGAGGCCTATGTCCAGCAGTGGACTAATATAGGCTGATGATGATGATTTTTTTTGTAATTTATTTGGTCTATAACAGCAATAGTTGGCCACCAGTTAAAATTAAAGATGCCTTTGGTAGTGATGGTCCTCGTTTGATTGTGAAGCGATAGGTAGTAGGTACCAACCTTCTTTTTGCGTTCAAAACGTTAAGTGTAAATCCAACCATAATGCTACTGCTGCAGTTGGTCTACCAATGAATTATGCAAAATCGCAAGGTGCAATAGAATCTACTAATTGTGCATTATTTACTTGTTAGGTACTTGTTACCAATTCAACATTTCATTGGCTTTCTCTTGAAGTAATTACATAATTTGATTAGATAGATTGATTGCAATGGCATAATGCATGCATTTATTTTTCAAATCCTAGAAATATCCGTGATTACTGATTATGTATCGCGCCGCCGCCGCGCCGCCGCGTGCCGCTACACGGGGCCAGGGCCGCGCCGCGCGGCCCTGCGGGTCGCACTGCCGAGGCTGGGCAGTGAATGCGTTAAACCCTTAATGTTTTTACGTTTTTACGCAGCACGGTATTTACTGCGTTTTCTTATGATTTGTAGCATGAGCCGATACAAAACATTATAATCTAGTTAGGCTACTACGAGTAAAACATTAGCTGGGGTAAAAACATACGTCGCTGAACAAAGATCATAGAGTAGGCAAATGAGAGAGAACGGAAGAGTTGTTCTAATCTACAACATGGATATTTTATGTGATAGATGAATACTGATGGGCGCTGCTACTGGCTAGTTTCTATTGAGGCTGGACGCAGCCGTGGCCAAAAATTCTTCTAAAAAGACGTCATAGGTACCTACTAAAAGTATGAGGCATATGATTACATTTAGCCATGTATGTCCCATCATTTACCAACTTACAAGCTGTGCTTCCATTTTCAAATACGAAGCTATGGCATATTTATTGAATGTTTGACATTGAGTAGGTATAAATCGAAATTCTCGTTACTTTAGGTGTACTGTAGTACGTACTGGTAAGGCTGCTCAATGTTCGTTGATATTGCACCTAGAATTGTAAAGTTTTACAGTGATACTCATTTCCTTTTTAAGGAAAAGGTAGAATACTATTGCGGCTGTGGTTCAGTATTCTGTAGCATAAAATTAACGAAGGGAATCTCATGGCCCCTGCATAGAACAAATAACTAGATTATTTCTACTAGATTGTAGCTCAATATTTCAGTAGAAATATTGGATTGTACCAGTATGTAGGTACATACCTCTTTTGGTGTCGACGGTCGCGGCCTTGGTTGGCGGCGGTGGCTTGTGCTGGAGGTGCAGCGGGCGCGGCTGCGTCGAGCTGGAGCCCCTCCCCCTGGACGTCGAAGGCTGCGGCTCGTAGTACCGGTGCGGGCTGCTGCTGTCTTCACGGTGTTTTGAAGAGGAGCGGGTCGAGAGATTACCTATCGTAACCCGGGTTTACGTTGGAACCTACTAAGTGAGGAGCTAGGTTCCTTGATATAATTGGCTTGACCTCTGGAGCTTTTATGGTTTCACCAGGTTTGTCTCCAGACTGGAAACTTTCACCATTATGACTAATTATTTGTTGTAACCGAATAAACCATTATCCAGTAATGTGAGTAATCATTTTTGTCACAACTTGTGACACGTCCGACGCTTACTTGATGACCTCAAGCTTGGGCAAGTCAGCCTGTATAAAAACTTTAGTGAAGTTGAATAGACCTGCTATTCCCGATTCCAGTTGGTTTTGAGAATATTCCAATCTCTTATTGTGGGTTCAGACAAAACGGCACTTTTCTCAGAATTGGGTTTTGTGGCCCGTACCTACTAGCGGTATTCTGGGGAATCAGCATTTATCTACAAGGGCCTCCTATGGCTCCTCGGCGAGTCCGCCCAGTAATATTTTCCCCAACGTTCAGAGATTTGTGGTGGTGTTTTTCACCCAATTTTCGGCCTGTACCACAATTTCTAAGATTTCAGCTGGAATTCATAATGTAGGTTCAGCTACGAGTGTTTAGCCCAGAGTAGGGGCTAATGCGTCGACCGACGTCGATGATGTAGATTTATATTATACCTGGTATTATATGGGGTTCTGAGATTGGCATTGGGAGCTGAAGCGCTCCTGGAGACTTAAGCAAACGGAGTCACACTCAGAATGGATTCCATGCTTGGTTCTGGGTAGTGTACTTCCAGAAAGTCGTATACCTTTCGGGCGAGGGTATGTCGGGAGAATGTACCTAGTCACACGACGTAGGCCGGGCTCAGCGATCGAATATCTGATCGATGACGGTTACTTTCTGGATGGCATCACGTGCCATCACGTTAAGAAAGAACCACGATATGATTCCTGGGTAACATCTCGTATCACCACGTTAAGGAATATAGTTTGTGTAACCATCTGGATAATATCACGTATTACCACATTGAGACGGTACGAAGGTAATGGGTAATTGTCATAAGATTATTGGTATGAAAACATTGAATATTGTAGTAACATTTCGTATCACCATGTTAAGGGATATAGTTTGTGTAACCATCTGGATAATATCACGTATTACCACATTGAGATGGTACGTAGCACGTAGGTAATGGGGAGTTGTCATAAGATTATTGATAAGAAAACATTGAACTTTGTCGATATACGATGTGAGGGTAGTTATGCATTCTTACCTTTATCTCGGTTCAATTTCCTTTCATTTTGTCGAATGTTTCGACGAATATCATTATCACTGTTATTCTTATGCTTACTTTTGCCCATAACTATAAATCACTTCGATATTGCGGAAGAAATTAGCGATTTTCGATGTAAAACTCGTTCACTCGATGTTGACGATGCGTCACACGAAAAACGAATGACGCCAGCGCCCCTCGGCGGCGGTAAGCCGGAACGGTGAATGACGTGAGTTTTTGAATAATATTTTTTCAGATCTTCTTACTAAGCCTAAAAAAAATAGTGCTTTAAACAGTGTGACGATGTATTACGATGGAAAACGTACTACGTGGTATTACTTAAATCTAGAGGATGTAACATCGCTGTGTAATTGGATTATCAAACCTAATAGGCTGGATTTAATTTGTAATTGGTGCAATAATTAGCCTTGTAAGATTATCAATGTGCTTAAACAGCTGTTACTTTACCACCAATTACCAATTTTTTTCTAAACTGTTTCTAAAGCTACCTATAAACATTTCCAGGCATGTCATCCTGCCTCAAGATATTGCCCGTCTTGTACCCAAGTCACACCTTATGACGGAGACGGAATGGAGGAACCTGGGGGTCCAGCAGAGCCCAGGCTGGCTCCACTTCATGGTGCACAACCCTGAGCCCCATGTCCTGCTGTTCCGGAGACCTAGGATGGACAACCGACCTCCAGTGAATGGTTTGGATAGCAACACCAATGCTACGGTGAAAGTATGATGACAAAGTACTGCAGTTTTCTTACTAGCCTTCTTATATTGATACCTCCCAAATTGATTTTGCACACATGCATTGAATGGATGCATTGCATTTAATACTTAGGTAAGAACTATTTACCTATTGATTATTATAATAAAAAATCCTGAAAGAGTGTAAAAAGATGCTTTTAAATATGAATATTGATGTACTTATAGTGTAGCTGATGATTAAGTTCAAAATAATTTTTAAATTCTGGTAACAAATCCTGCTATCAAATGAATATAATGGAAATATAAATGGGAATGTTGTGCCTGACTGAGTAATATAATGAGTAATATGATGGTGCCTTTATGCTAAAATAATATTAAATATCAGCTATCTTGCTTGCTCATGAGCTGGGTTCGATGCATGAATCAAATTTCTCTCAAAACAAACAATGTATGAATTCAATACCCATTTTCATTGTTCTTCAAAATGGACTTCAGTACAATAGTGAAACTTTCTATGTTGATAAAATCAATTGTACACAATGAAAGCTTTGGAACACTTGAAATTTTGCAAATATTCAGAATTATTTGGTGCAAGTTTAAATCCCAGCTCAGTGCAAGCTCTATTTTTGACTGCAAGAATTAGCTTTAGATTATTAAGTTTTGTTTAGTCTAATATGTTAACTGAATAAAATTACTAAAAATGATGTAATTTTTATTAATTACCTACCTTGATGCAACAATTAGATTAATATCTACAGTTAGGTACAAAGAGTAAAATGAAACAACTGCTGTACTATGCTGAATGTTTATTTGGATTTAACGTCTAAAACATAAACACAGTAAAATATACAAATAAATGCTCAAGTAATACATAATAGTTGCCAATATTAAAAAATAATCAAATTTAGAAACAGAAAAATCTACCTCTATGCAATAAACAAAAATAAAATTAGTAACAATATATTAGTGTTGATTTTAAGATAAAGTAAATTGTGCTTTTCACTTAACATCTATATTAGCCGAATTAAAAGAAAAGAGTAACAAATATAGTAGTGACCTAACCAAATTGACAGTACATTAAAGGGTTAAGAAAAATATCCAAGAAGGTTAAAGTCATAAGTTCTTATTTTAAGTTAATAACAGGTTTACTTAACGATCGTATAAAAGTCATCTCTTTTAATAAAATCTTATCTAAAAAGGTAGGCATCTTACACGTTACATTCGAAATATCGGAGTGACAAAAACCGTCACTACCCACAATAGTACAAACGTGTGTTGCCATGTAATAGTGAAAAAGTTGGATACATTTTTATAGTCGCTAAGAAGAGTTCTCAGGAAAGAGACACTAATTGCGTAGAAGCTTCGATTATTTTTCTCTAACAATACATTGTAGTAACACGAATTATATGCTAAAGAAATGAGAATTGTACCGCCTGGTAACATAATTTGTTGACTTGCATACGTTTTAACTAAGGTTAAAAGAGGCGGCAATATCTGACCCTAGGCAGTTCAATTCTTTTTTCTAACGCATGATAAGTACATTACGTACGTAAATAACATGCTTTGATTATCCATTTTCGTCTACGAACTACATACTACGCAAAACTGTAACAAATCCATTTAATCTACCGCCAATTTTGGCATACATTAGTTGGATATGTATATCTAATAACAATAAGTTTTCCACTATACGTAGGCCATCCCGGTGTGTGTTGTCGGTTTTAAAAAACTGTCACCATCGGTTTAAAGCTAAAATTGTGTTTTAAAGCTTCCAACTTGGATTTGTGATCACGATTCGAAAACTACCCTCAACTCTGCCACTGTGATACTTACTGGCAACAACAAAAGAAATGGTAGTTTTTGCTAGTTTTCAAGCTCGTGTCCACAAAAAGCTGCCATATAAAAAAATGGTACCATCTGCAACGTTCGACTCTCGTCGTGACGTAGTTTTTCGTGATATTTTATACACGTGCAAGTTACTTTACAGCAAAATGATATGGAATTATACAAGAAGTGATATGATAGAATGAAGATTGTACTAATTAGATATGTACTTAAATGATTATAACTTTTTATATCGAATTTGGTACGATTTATAATACATAAATGCTCATTTAATATGTCTTTTTCGTTGGAACGTTTCGCTCTGGCAACACTGGTTGAAGGGGAAGAACATGGGAGGAAAAAGTGTTTGCATAAAAGGGAACTAAAAAGAGAATCGACTCGATCACGATACGTAGTGCAACCGGCATGCCCTTATTTATACAATAAGCGTTGCATACGTTTTCGCTCTTTTAGCTTCTATCAGCTACACGCTACTTCGAACTAAAACTTCGCTGTGTTTCTATTAGTTCTTGTAGCTGGCTTTAGGCTTCCACAGAATTTAGCTCAGTCAGCGGAGGCTTTGAATATCAGAATTTTTAGTAATTTATAAACCACAAGGCTCTGATTGGAAGATTTGAAGTGCAATATTCCATAAGTCGTTTCTGATTGGTTGATTGTTCTCTGTGCTACT
The DNA here is from genome assembly GCA_963564075.1 of Eupithecia subfuscata. Taxonomy (NCBI): domain Eukaryota; kingdom Metazoa; phylum Arthropoda; class Insecta; order Lepidoptera; family Geometridae; genus Eupithecia; species Eupithecia subfuscata. The sequence continues at coordinate 640,321 of OY751116.1, read as the reverse complement.
ATTCCTTCCCCACAACCGAAGCCGTGTTAGAGTATGTATGGAATGTTAGCTTTTGTATAATAAGGCTTAGGCACAGGATTGTTAGTGATGAGTCGAAAATTAGTTTACTTATTTACAGAATTCAAGTTCCTCAAAGAAGCGATTTCTCCATGATATGGTTCAACTTGATATGTTTTCGCTTCTTTAACGAACCATTGCAACTCTTTGGTAGTCACAGTGTTGCCAAATCGAAAATATCTGTGTTGTCACAGAAAGCACCATGCGCGTTGTATACGGATGCGATTATTCGTTGTTGGCTGGCTTCCCGTTGGGGTACTGCGGGGGAGAGGCGGCCTGCGCCGGCGTCTCTTCCGTCATCACCGATACCAGCTCCTCTACCGCACGGCCTAAGTCATCTGAAATGAAAGCAACATTACATTAATTCAAAACCAAAACCACCGAATAAGTAATTGTCCTATAAGTTGTGATATGATGGCAAAGTTGATAAAATGATAGTGAAGGCCACTCATACTTGTCTAGAATTACGACGATAATGATGAATATCTATGTACAGAATGAATGGTATCATTACCTCAAGGTATACGTCCTGTTATGTATGCGTAAAAAGAAAAACAACCGTCAGTAAAAATCCAATCGAAACATCAAACATCCATGCAAGTAACGGACACTACAAATCATTGAAATCCAAATCTGAAAAGCGAATACATCTGGAATCAAAGCTATTCGGTACTAAAGTTACTGAAGCATAAAACCATCGGTGCGGCTAAAACTAGAACTGCAAAGTACTATTGTGCTGGAGACAAAGCTCATTGTCACACCGCTGACCTGCGCAGTGCATTAGGTTGTGGACGCTGTGAGGTGGCGGCGGAGGCCTTTCCGCGTCGCGCTCTGCTCCCGGGCCCCATCGTCCGCCGCCATCTTGTATTGTCATAATCTCATTAATGGGGTATCATTTATCTTGGTTCTAAATATTTAATGATAGAGAAAAATCGGAGAAGGAAGGGCTGAATGTAGAAAAGGAATAATTATGGACCCACATTGAACCTTGGGTGACATCCTTTCTGGTTTAAATGAACCATGGCCATAATGTAGGTACCTTTATTTTGGAAGTTACATTTAGACTTTGGAGAAGTTTTACTGTCGATAACACAGTCGAACTCCAAAAAGTCGACACTTGGGCTTTAGTAGGTACTGAAGTTTGGAAATATACGATAGGAACTTACTTGTTTGGGCGTCGTGATAAAGTCCGTTGTGCATTTTCGCGGGAGAGTCCGTAGCCAGCTGCGAAGCTGTCACCGAGCGCGTCTGAAGTGTGCCCGTGCGGGCCGGGGGCGAGCCGGCGGCCGGCTGAAATAACACAAAAGCATTTTTAAATCGAATGGCATTAATTTGAAAACGGATTTGAATAAGCGCTTCGTCATTGCCAGAGGCAGCGAGAAATAAGCTTGAGATACGAGAAAAAAAATTTTCATAGGTACTTTTAAAGACCTCATATTCATAATAGTATGTAACAACATCATCAGTCTTAATGCTCAAAGCAGCTTGTGGTTCCGCGAATATGCGATCTTCGACCCTCACGTGCACAGACTATCTGCTCTGCCCCAGCCAGCGGAATACCGCATGGCCACAAAGTATCTGCTCGTTCCAAGCAAGTGAGCCTCACATACCTCATCCAGCAGCCTGCGCAGACGCTGCAGCTGCGCCTCGAGCTGCCGGTTGTGCTCCTCCAGGATCTGCATGCGCGCCTCCAGGCGCCCCTTGTGCTGCCGCAGCAGGCGAGCCTCCGCCATCATGTCCTGGAAGTGGAAACCACCAGTTACAAAGAGTAATTCCTTACCTATGGCCTTCAGTTTTATTAATCAAGTTGAATACAAGTAATAGGTGTCTTCTAAAACTTCGTTATAGGTACATCGTCGGCCACATCTACGTCATCAAAAGAATGCTACTTTCTCAGATTTTGCCTTATCCAACATCCTCGCCAGTCCGACTGCTCAATTCTTTCAGCTTTGCCTTATGCGTATTATCATCATCTTCAACCGTACTGCGAAGTTTGTGCGAAGCTTGCGATCATCCGCCTATCTAGCCCGACGCTTCTGTGCTGTGCCCAGGGTTCTTTGACGACTAGTGGTAAGTATGAAATGTCCGTTAAGATTACAAAGGAACTGTGTGTTACCTGGTCGACGGGCGCGTTCCTGTTGTCGTTGTTGCCATGCTGCTGGTCCTCCGGAGTAGACCCCGGCGTGGACTTCGCCTTCAGGCGCTCGTACTCCGCTTGCAGACTGGCGTTCTCCTCTTCAAGCTCTCTGAAAATGTGGTAGCAGGTATTTAGTCTTGTGGTCGAAGAAAAGTGCTAAGAATTTTTTTTCTAACCGCTGGGCCAGTCTCTGATTTTCTTCCAGGTTTTTGTCCTTTGATGCTATGGGCCAGTTCGGACTGTGCCTACCCAAAACACATCCCGCGCACCCAGCTCCGCATATTTAAAAGTTAAACGCGCTCGGCATTTGCTACATACCTAGAAATGAAGTAAGTACCTACCTACCTTAGTCATGGTCCCATAATAAGTCACGGGGATGACGACTGGTAGGGAGATTAAACGAAAAAATATTGTTGTTCTGACTCCTCTTTGAGCGGAGTAAGGTGAGAAAGCTGAAATCGTTAAAAAGGTAAGTTAACTTAAAGAACATAAACACTTAGATATTAGCAGTAGTAAACATTGCGATCATACCTGATCATAGCCTCCAACTCGTGTCTCTGCTCGCGGTGTATAATGGAGACCACCTGCACGGGCGAGCGCGGCGGCTCCTCGCCCCCGTTCCCGTTCAGCGACTGGCAGTAGGCAGCGATCAGCTGGTGCTCCTCGTCGCTGTCCGGAGTGTCGCCCGAGGCTGCGCCCAGCTCGACCTGGGCGAGGCGGGACGCGTACAGCTCCAGGCGCGAGTGCATGTCTTCGCCTGTGCCGAGGGTTCCCGTTCCGTGTTGAGGGGATGGTGCGGGGGATTCTAGGGCGTCTCCTGGAACATTCGAACGTGTTTGATTAATGATTAGGATCCATTGCAAAATTAAGATGAGCCTAATTAAAAAATGGCAATCTCTTGTAAATGCACAACAATGGTACCTAACTTATAGCTGGGCCTCCCCATTATTTCGCCATTTTTCTGGTCCTGTGTCACCCTCCACTCGTTCCCGGCGTTCTTACCATCGGGTGGATAATCTGCTCTCGTCAGTACCTTTTCTATACTATCTTCAAACCTAACTCAAAAAAAAAAAGGCTTACCTTCCAAAACAGTTTGCACGGGCAAGTAGCCGACTCGTGGATGCTTCTTGAAGTACCGCGCTGACTTGAACTTGTTGCGAAGCGCGCGAGTGAAGTCACGGACATCTTCGCCTGATGTCGTCTGCAAGACAAATTAAGGATCAATTAAGAAACCAAGAATACAACTGGGAACAATGAACAACAAAATAAGATAAGCTATGTGGCCAAGTTCTGAGTGAGCTTTTACACAAGAAGCCCCTTAGATCCTAAAACAAATAAAGGTACCTACCTAGTTATGGGACAGGTAGACCAGAATTATTACAACGAACCTGAAGCTAGTACGTTACAAACCGACAGCTTACCTACCGAGGAAACAAATGTAGAAAAGAAAACACGACGCTCAATACAAGAAGATACCTAAAGATAATATATAAATATCCCTTTGGGTCTTAAGAATACTTACAGCAGTGCAATACTCCTGCATGGGATGTGTGAGCTTGTGGTTCTTGGCTTTACGTCCGCTGAAGAAGCACTTCTGGCACATGTCGAAGTTGAAGCATTTCAGGCAGCGGTATCTGGAAACAGACATAGAAACGTTCAATTTGCAAGACAAATTCCACCACTAATAACAGTGTGACAGGAAGACTGCTAATTAATGTCGAACGATAAACAAGCAACTGTATTTGAAAAAAAAAATTAAAATGCTTGACGTATTTCATCTCTAATATCTACAGCAGAGTAACTCTTATTGCAAATGCAAAAACGGATCGGATCGACAAGACAAACTTTGTAAAAATTAAGTCTTGCTAAACATTTTTAGCAAGATTTGATAAAGTTTCTGCTTAATGGTTTGGTTTATGTACTACATGACTGATCGTTAAGCTGTTGGTCTTGCGCCTGATCTCTCCCCGGACGTCTCGGTCTGCCATCGTCGGCGCTCTCTGTTAAGAGTACACACACTTGTGCACTGTCCTGCGAACGTGGCTAGTCTCCGTTGAGACTGGCGCCGTGCCCGCAATTCATCTCGGATTATATCATCATCAACAGATGACTGATATACTACATATAAAATACCAATAAGCCTACAACATACAAAAAGAAGCCTTATTACCTGAACCCAATGATAGGATACTCCTTGCAGATATTGCACTTGGCCTGGTGCTTGGCCGTCTCTGCCGCCGCCAGCCGGTGCAGCACGGGCAGCCAGACCATGGATTGCGGTTCCTTCTGCAGCCACTGCAGGAAGTGGAATGCCTCGATGTACTGCAGCTGGCCATCCGCGTCGCGTTCTAGAGTCTTCTCTTTGGCTTCTTCTTTCTCTTTGTTGTCTTTGTCTGTAAAGACGTAGAAGGGAATTAGAGGGGTTTCATTTGAATCTTCTGGTGTCCAAAGAACTATTTTTATTGGGTTTAGTTATAAATTCTCTGTCGGACAGTAGTTTGAGATTCCCATCCGCGACCGCCACGGCGACTCCAAATTTCCAAGAAATATTAAAAACACTGTTCCGTACCGTTGATAGACCTTCTATCAAGCGTGCCACCCTTGTTGCCCTCCTTGGTCGCAGCCGAGGCTTGCTCGAAGCAACTCCTCACTGACGGCTCGATGTTGGAGCCGCCAAACGCCGCTACCTCGCCGAGCTGCCGAGGTACCTGGAAGAAGATAAAGTTAAGAAACTGTGAAAGATAAGGTTGTTCTTGAAAGACTGCTGCGCTCTCTAGGTGTCGCACAAATCCATCGCACAGCAGCGTCGACGCTACTGTGCGCCGTGCTGAGCGACGACCTTTTTTGATCTCACGGTTGTAACTTACATTTGTTTATACGAATTTAGTTTGTAATTCTGTGACACAGAATAAATGCTTTTTACTTTACTAGCCCGTCGCTAAGCTTATCTGAAGCTTGCTGTGTGAATACTTAGGTCTATAGAAATAATGTGAAAATGAAATCAAGGGATAGGTACCTGAATACAATCGTGTAGTAACAATCCTAGCTTTCTTTGGTCTGCTCTGCAGGACGGGTCCGCGATCAGTCTGAATAGATACCTGTAAGAAGAGATAGGAATTAGCCATCATGAGACTAACAAAAGAACAAGCTGAAGAGAACAAACAATACAAGTTGAAGACAGCGACCATGGATTTGGCCGGAGTATTGATGTTTCTTTTCTATCTCGGCAATCTGGATATCAGATTGTAAATAATTATGCCAATCTTGTAAAAACCTCTTTCTCTCTTTTCAGCGAATCATCTTATTATGGTGGTTGGGTCAGCTTACTCTACTTCGCTCTGCCATTGACGTAGTCTTCGGAAGCTTGACACTCTTTGTAAAACCAAAAAATCTACGTATATCTAAGCCTCACCTATACTTTTCCTCCAGATGTCCCTTGCAAAGCAGCACGAGACCGACCTTGAAGCTCAGTACTCTGATCTGTCCGGTGCGCTGGCTGTCGTACACGTTGAGCAACCAGTTGATCGACAGGTCGAGGCACAGTGCCACGTTCACTAGGCTTGGATTCTCTGCTGCTATCACCTGGTAAGCAAATATCTTAAAATTTAGAAAGAAACATGTAACGTGCATCAATATAGACGGGAAACAGTGGATGAAGATGGCACAGGACCGAATAGAATGGTGAAATAAAGCAAACACCGGATAAAATAGAATTGAATTGAACGATGGAAAACAGAAATAAGAGAAAGGGTTGGTACACCTAGCGGTGCGTTTTCGTCTGTCGTCTTGAGCGGGAGTGGTTTCGATGGTTACCAATGGAACGTTAACCAACCTCACGCGACGTTTGCTTTGAATGCTACTAAAATCCTGCGGCTTCCGCTCCCGATGCCTTATTTATGATTCTGAAGACAACTAAAGAAAGACTTACCTCATATAGCGAGGTGAGCACGGTAATCATATCGGGTATGTCGATGAGCCGGTCGTTCTGCGCGCGCAGCCCGTGCGAGTCGAAGGCTTCCAGCGCAGCGGGGAGTTGCAGCATGTGCACTGGAAGGAGACAAGGGTTAGTGGGGTGATTGGATGGTTAGCTTGATTTGTGACGAGAGCAACCTCTCGTAAAGATACTTATGATTTTTGAGATGCGTCTTTTCTTTTGTGTTTCTGACGTGGAATCGATTGGCAGATAAAGTTTCTATGTAAATTGCTCATTTTCTTTCTGAGTTTATTATCTTGCAAAGATTTTAGAAAATCTGATTTATTCCAATTGAGAGTTCTCCTCTAGCTGTAACACTTAAGGTAACCTTGGCAGTTAAATAGGAGACACTTATGACACTATGTTTATGGTGGGTTTCTCAGACAAAGTGGTACTACTAGGTTATCCTTTTAAAGTGGTACTACTAGCTTTTAATAATCTAGGGAATAGGTTACTTACTGCATAAAGCCTTCTGAACCGTCCTCAGTTTAAGCGCGGTGCGGTACGCCGAAAATCGAACCTCGTTCAGGTCTGCGAGCGAGTTCATCAGTTCGATCATTTTCGGGTGGTCCCAGTGAGTTGTCTCGAGCTCGTGGCTGGAAGGAAACAAATTTATAATTGAATATTCACGGCCTAAGTTAAACATCATTAAACTGACTATGTTTGATGGGAAACTGACGCGGAGCTAGGAGTTTTTAATGTGTTCCTCGCGCGGAGCGGAGACGTAGGTAGGTAATCGAAATAGACCGATAATATTGTTTGCATGGATGACACCTATGTAGGTGTCATGTCAACCAAACTCAAAATAGTAAAAATGGTGCCGTCCCTTTTTGGTTAAAGTCGAATTTAATCGAAAAGAAATCTTTTCGATTAAAATATATAAGAGATTTTGTGACACCAAAATCTCTTCTCCTTTGATTTGCCGTTTAAACGCCTCTCTATTTCGCATGAGTATAACTAGAACCGAATCCCGCATACATCCTGGCAGCACTTTAAGTGTCTCCTAACGTCCTATAAACACCAGTTGGTCCATGCCGCGTGGTTTTGTTTTGCTATTGTATCCAGCCTTAACTCCGTTTAGAAGCGCAGAATCTTCCTGGGATCTTCGCAGGCTTCGCGGAGTGACCTCTGGTGGTCGAGGATTTCTTATGGTTGCGCTGTTACTCACTTGATATAATAGGGCACGTTGTTAGGCGTGACCGCCCGCTCCCAGGGCTGCTCCACGGAGCCGGCGAGGAAGCCCTGCGCTGCGCCCGCGCCGCCGTCACGCGCCACGCCCGCCAGCTGCCGGGCGCGCTCCTCGCCGCCTGCGCATAGGGCTGCGACTCTGAAAGGAAGATGTTGCTTGTACACTTTGGAACTAAGATAGAGAGAAATAATAAATTAAAAATAGTTCACACAACATCATTTAGCTTTTTGTCGAATACAAGGACTCTAAAGCTGTACCCTAACTTCACAATCTCGTAATCAGATAACATATCTATGATTTGACATTGACGGTTAGACTTCAATATGTTATGGTCCTTAACAATTTGGAAAAAGCCAAGGAAGGAGAGGAGTTTCAGTTGCCACTAAAATATGAAAGCTGTTTAGGCTGATATTTCAATGGTCCTTATAGTTATGGTTATATTTGCGATGCGCAATGATATCGAACTGGATCCAGAGGCCTTCTAACTTTGCTACGCACACGCAACAAGTATGTGCCACGAAGCTACCAAACCTTACCTCGTATTCAAATCCTCCAACCTCGCCAGCAAATGCTCCGGCAGTTGTATCTTATCCCTGGCCAGCGCTTGCGCCTGCCCATGTAGTTCATCAGCCAGCCTCCTCAGCGGAGGTAGCTGGGCCCTCGCTCTGGAGACTGCATCCAGCTGGGCGCGGGCGTCCCTAGCGTCTCCAGGTCCTCGCCAGGACGAGCGAGCGGTCTCGGCGCCCTGGATGCGACCCGCGAGCTCATCGAGTGAGGTGGTGAAGGAACGGACCCTCTGGAAGGAGAAAAAAAATAGGGTGAGTGTTTTGATTTTTGTATGGTGAAAAGCGTTCTTTTTACATGACGCGAACTATACCATAGTTCGCGTCATGTAAAAAGAACGCTGGCGGTCAAGCTGCGCAGAGGCGATTTATAGGTCTATTTGGTGGTATGCGGTGGGGCGCGGGGAGGGCGGGTCACGCCCCGCATGCCTGCCGGTGCACTATGGCATAGTACTATCGTGAGCGAGTGTACCCATGCGCGAACACACCCCTTCCACTTTCTTCCAGCGTTCTTTTTACGTGACGCGACCCATAACTTGCTTCGATTGGTACTTTGATAAGGTACTATTTATTGCTACTTGAATTATTATTATTAATTGCAATTATATGCTCGTGTTATTTCCATTTGGAAGGACTTAGTAGGTAGGTACATACATAAATATGTAGTTTTACTTAAATCGTTCGTAAAATTAGGATGAACTTGCGCTCCAATGCTTTGACGCAGTATACATAGACCCTACTTATTGATAAAAACTTCAATCACAATATATCATTTTGCAATAAATAATTTCTAATTCTAACTGTAAGTTTGGTTGAGGTATGTTAATGAGGTTTATGTATAAAGTAGGTATGTATGCGAACCTACACTAAAACCGGCCCGCGATCTACGCAAATGCAATGCCCATGCGCTCGCGCATCCTGCGACAGTGACCTTGTCAAGGCGGCGACGACCAACCTTGTCGCGACGTCTCACGTTACCCACAGGTTATCTAATTCAACCACTGCCGGATATCAGGTGCTTGTGGGGAAAAGATACCTTAGAACTTGCAGGAAAAAACAACATCCGCCATGTTTTTTTATTAAAAACGACTTCAAAAGAAAAGGAAATTTACAATCCGACTTTAGTGCTAAGTATTACCTAGAATACGTACCTCTCAGAACTCTGCCATCTAAGAAACTTCGAAGAAGCGATTTCGTAATGCTTTTTCTATATACATATTAACATTAAAGCTTATCTGAATTTAGTCCTATAAAAATTCCGTTCAGTAGTTTTTTATCTATCAAAAATAATGTTGTTCATAGTAGTATGGTAGTAACCAGACACTACCAGACAAATATCCACTTTGTTTTGAAGTGGATTTTAGTCTCTAAATATTATTCCGAAAATTTCAAGGTTGGTTGATTGTTACTAAGCTTATTATAAGAATGTTTGTTAGTTAATGCTGCAATAGTTCCCACGTAACATCAGACAGTTGATTGAACAGTTACGAGTTAATAACATCTTTGGTCTGTTGGTTAATCGGCGAGTTCATAGTTTTTGCTCGCGATTAAAGCGAATAGCGTTTTAATCCATGGATAAACTTCCGCAAAGGATTCAGTCAGTAAATAAATTTATAAGAATAAAAAAACATACATAGGCCAAACCTATAAAAAAATTGTTTTTGGAGGAAAACTGCGAACCTAGATTTTATTTCGAGGGACGAAGAGTTTTTAAAAGATTTTCAGTTTACGAAAAGCTTTTAAGAATATGAATAAGAATTTATTGATAGCCACACACAACTTATACTAAAAAAGGGAAATACAAAAAAATTCCGTGGTAATAAAAAACATAAACCTTTGGATTTAGGTTTAAAACATATTGTAAGCAGCGTGTAGTGCGTGTACAGTCCCAAGGGTAAAAATAATTGGTCATTCCCTATCTATGTGCGCGGCTAATCAGGTCCAGCCTCAGCTTGTTGTCGTTATTTACCGAGGTCGATAACGACGCTGGTTTTCAGTCTGGACCTCAAATTACGAGACGTCGCGTCATGAGTAACGGTCCACGGATGAAACGTAGGTACCAAAGCCTATCAAAATATAGGGGTAGAAGTAAGTAAAGATAAAAACAAAGAGGTGGACAAAAATCAATGTAAATAGTCAACTAGGCAAACGTACAATGGTGCAAATATTAATAAAAATTGTCATACTAAAATAGAGTAAAATATATAAATATTAAAATCTTGGGTTGGTTAACATAAAGAAAATAACTTTTCAATTACTAACATAAAACAAAAACAACGATTATTATAAAACTACAAGAAAACCGATAGGTCTTAACCGCAATTGCTAACTCAAAATACGAGGCACAGCTCTAAACAAATCCACGTAAAAACCGATACTCCCCTACCACCTACCTATAGGCACCTACTTACTACCCATTTCCCTAAAACGTCTCACCGGCTTATCGCCCCAATCCATCGAATCCGAGAAAATCCCATTTTTTCCCGACGAAATATTATATTTCCCTATTTTGCGAGCTTTGCTATCAGATCAGCATTTCGACAAAAAGGCAAACGTGAGATATTTATGCGAATCTACTCCTGCAAGAGGAAGGTACTTACCTACTTATGGTCTGCCTAATGCGAAAGAGACTTATATTGAGGTTTATCCGCGACTTAAGCTTTGGCTTCGAAAATAACATCCGTATGGTTGAATTCTTGATTTCACCTGGCTCCATATTTCTATTCATTCTGTGACTCTATTTATATTACAAAGACCTAACCTAGGTATACCAAATATACTTCCAAAAGACGACATTGCAAAAGAGAACATAAGAGAAGCTGGCTGGATGGTGTCAGGTAGGTAATGTTTTTCACTATCCCGCTTTTTGACTGCGGTCTCGCAGGCCTATTAAAGCGCTGTTAAGATGACCTATTCCTAAAATATTTTTTTGCTTAATTGGATCAGTAGATCCGGCGATTTTCCATTAAGTTATTAACATACTTATTAAATTTCAACTCCTGTTAATATAAGTAAATAATGACTTAATTACCTACTGGTGTTTTTGTAAGAAAGAAAAAAATTCTTGAATTTAAATCTTCTCTACCGATTCTCGAAAGGGTCTCTGTCTTGTAATTACGCCAGTCAGTGGACTCCTCCCTTCAATTATCTTATTAGTTCAATTGTTTGTTTGCGATAATTGCGCCACTTCAGTTGCCCCACAATCGGCTAATTGAGTGGTTAATAGTTGCTGATCTATTGCAAGTGGTTTGTTAGGCAAGTGACTAATATTGGAACAATGCAGTTGGTTCAACCCTATCTCGTTTTTGTTGAATGAATGAAACATCTTGAAATCTGATGTGATTTTATGTAGTGTTATTATATCGAGTGTTTGTATCTACGACTTTGCAGGCAGTGTTCAAAGGTTTTATATAAGTTAACTTTTTATTGCTTTTGCTGTTGCCCGCGACTTCGTCCGCGTGGAGTGGTGTTAGAGATGGTCTACCGTTGTTGATCTAGCGGTTTGAACTTAGTGAAAATTAAAACAAAAGTGGTAGTAATTAACAATTTATTATTGAATAAAAGCTATTCCGAAAAACTGGTGGGAGGCAAAACTTAACACTTTGGTGTATTATTTTATTATAAAATAATTGCTTATAGGTACAATCGTTGCAGCCAGCGTCTTGGGGACGCTTCCGTAATTATTATTGTTCTTCCTATGGATGAGTTGAGCTACCTGTAGATTGTTTGCAGTTAGCTCAATTGTTTTGACCGTAAATACTAGTTCTAATTTGTTTCTATTATTTGTTTTTAGTTTTCTTTGTTAATATTTTAAAATTTTAAGTGATTTAAGTCTTTCGTATATAAGATTTTATCATTAAAGTGATGCAATTCTTTCACTCAGGTATCTTTATTTGAACAAAGTTCCCTAAGGTAAAAAAGACTACTAATATCAGACTAGTAGTTTTGCCAGAGTGTAGGTATATGTTAAGTGTGTATTGAAGTTTCCATTCTAAAATTTATGAATTAGTCCAAATTGATATTTAATGTTTTAGTTTGCACCCGAGTCCACCTAGTCTTATGTCAGGTGTCCTCTCTGCTGGTGGTCCAAACCACGGAATTAAAGTTCCATTTCCGTGGTCCAAACTAAATAAATTAGTAGTAGGTACCTACTAGCTACTCTCTCTACCCTATCGTGACTTTTCGGTAGGTCCTCTAAGTTTTATCAAGTAGATCTCAAGGCGCGGAACCCAAACCAAAATTGGAATAGACATCGTGACATTCAATTTAGTTTCCGGGAAAGTGAAAGTCCTAAACACAGTGTAGATAATAATTGTAACAAGCTCTGCCTAGGCTTGGCACAATAAACCTTAGTAGCTCTGATAAGATATTTATCATTGCCGCTTATCTATTTTGCTGCCACATTGGCTTTGAAGTCTGAATCAATACCTCCCGCAGTTGATATCTACTTTGAAAGATTCTTAGGTAATTTTAACAAGTTATGGACTACCCTAGCGGTCCTAAAAGATATTACTACGTCATAACAACAAACAAAGGTACGACAAAAAAAATACTAAAACCATGCAACATTTACTAGCAACAAAAAATAATCCGGATGAAAATAGCTTCCTAAAATGTCAAACGCACGAGAGATTTCACCCAGATAACACATTATTCGGGGCCGGTCTATCCGAGTATCTGTCCGGGTATATCTACGCGGGTATCGTATCTACCCGGGTAGAGTATGACACACCCGGGTCTGGTTCTAGATCGGGATGATAACGCCCGCAGTTAGCGGATAATGAAATAAAGGACCAGGCTGAACGAAAGAGCTTTGTAAAATTTACAATTAGGTTCGTTACATTTTATGTTGTTTGGAGAACCAACCACACTCTGCTCGTGACACGTGGAGAACTGACGCGCTAATATAATTTAACTAGAAAGTTACTAGATACTAGAACTTTGCATGGATTGTCCATTTAAAAATGAGTACATAGCTTCCTACCCAGAATAATAATAATTTAATAATAATAATAATAATGCTGGACAATTCACACATCATTATCTAGCCCCAAACTAAGCAGAGCTTGTGTTATAGGTACTAGGTAACTGATATACTTAATACTGGTACAATATACTACATTGATAAATATTTTTTATTTTATTATACATAGAAAACATCCAGAGCACCCTGAACGAATATCTGCAGATCGTACAAACTTATCCCGAGGCGGTAATCGAACCCGCAACCTCCTGCGTCGCAGATGGACCTTCACCCGCCGCGCCGCAGAGGTCGCCAATATCCATTTGAGTTTGATTTTAAAATGCAATCGTAAGCGTTGTTGCCATATCTATAACTCTACCTAACTAATCAGTGTTTTTGTGACTATTTGAGGAAAGCATATTGTACCTATCGAAGTTGATACAATCGGCTTTGATACTAGTGCTATTACTTTGACAACAGCATTTCATCTCGAATATAGTCCGTGAGCGATCAAAATGGGATTGAACCATTTAGTTAGAACCTACCGCTTTTGTTTTAACTTTGTAGATCAGATTCAGAAGTTAGTCTTTTTTATATATAGTAAATTTTTATAAGTCTACGTGTAAATAAAGCCCTCTGTCGTCTGCATTTGCCAACTTTTATATCATCACCATCATGCGAGGTTCACGATCTCTGATCGCTCTTTGGTATGGCAAGGTACTGTATCCTAACCTACCTATTAAAGAAATAGCAGTAAATATCCCTGCTGTCGAGAGGTATTCCATGGTCTGTTATTTCAATTCGGTAGCGACCACAAACCGCAACCAGAGCGGCGGCGCGGCGGCACTTGTCATAGAAATTTGACACTCGATTTCATGAATTTGGACTTCGTAAATGACGGATATACCACAGCAATCTGTTTGATTCATTTTATTTAAAGCGTGGCAAAAATATTTCTGGGAATGTTGTACTCTGTCAAAAACCTGATTTGAACCAAATAACAATAACCCGCAAAGGATGGTGTAGAGTTATGTTCATGGGTATTGAAAATAGTTTTTAACAACCGCCTTATTTGATTAATTAACATTTATAATGAGACACTTCATTTGTCAAAATTCTATCAGACGTTTGGGATACAGCGACAGCCCCCGAAAACCTTACCTTCCCTTCCTTTGTTCAGGGGTTCTGGATGTTTTTCTATGTATAATAAAAAATATCGATCTATGTAGTGTATTGTATTATGTATATCAGTTATATGGGTACCTACTAGACCCATAACACAAGCTCTGCTTAGCTTGGGGATAGATAATGCTGTGAGAATTGTCCAGCATTATTTTACTATAGTTATTATTTATTTATTCATATTCCAGCCAAAGTAACCCAAAAAATGTAACAAAGTAGGTACGACCAGTAAGTTATTATTGTCTCCGTCGGATTCATCTCCGAAAAACTAGTCTTCTCGTATACAATAATTACATCCGTGGCCCTTATATCCGGCTGATATCCGGGACTGGGCCCTCCCCTAGCCACCCGTGATATTAACATCCATTTTTAGAGATACATCTCGGAGGACAAGCTGAATAGACGGTCGGAAATGTCAGTAAATTCATTTTTATTGACCGTAAAGTTAATTACTAACATTGGCATGTCAGCTAAATCTCAAAATCACACAGAGTTTTGTTCTATCTGCTGGTATAGCTAATCTGAACTAGTTGCAATCTCGCAGAATCGCCATTTTTTGGATAGACACAATAATATGTATGGTGTAGACAAGGCGCCCAGATCTATCAATCTAATTTAATTTCTCAGGTAGGGTCCTTACGCGAGCGCAGAAATTAAATTCGATTGTTTTCTTAATTTTGCAACGCTTATTTCTTTGTCCCAAAGGGATTTAACTACCTATATTGCAAACTTTATAACTTCTAAAATAACGTCTTTTGCAAATTGTCTCAATCAACGTTGTACCTACTGGAGCGTTACCACTAGACTTGTGACTAGACTCTAAACTAGACCGAGCTTTTTGTCCATGGGTTGGTCGGTTTAACTGCAGACACCGTGTATCATAAGCCTAAGGGAGCATGGTCCATTTCTCTGTCTTGAGGGACTGGCTTGGTAAGATGAAAGATAGCTTTTATGATTTGTTGTGTTAGTTTCGGAGATTTGGACAATGGCGTCAAAAACGTGTTTTTATGGCTCAAAAAATGGTGGTATTGTTGGCCGAACTATTGGTTCTTTTTATCTTGTTTATTGCAGTTGATAAAGTTAAGTTTACAGTGCAACAAAATGATGGGCTCCTTGACTTGAGAACTTGAGAGGGTTTCGTTAAATTAGCAGCTTGAGAATAAAAATAACTTTGATTTTTAAATTGGTATTTTTATCATTTGTTTATTTTGTTTTTGGTAGTATTTTTAAGTGGACACAGAACTTTTTAAGTTTAGTACAGTTGGTATTTATAAAGTGTTGACTTAGATTTTAAGTCAACGGAAGCAATGCACAAAACACGTTTTGTAAAAGTGCCTAGACGTCATTCAAATACTAATTTATCTTACCTACTTAGTTTTAATTAGGTAAGTACTGTTGTTTCCAGAATCAACAATTGCAAAATATTGAAAACCGATTTTAAAATAGGTTTGCCACACCTGCTCATTGTCAACTATTCCTCAATATGTATTTTTAAAAGCATTTCTTTTCTAAGCTACCGACACAACCTCAACAGCTTATATTGGTCCACTGCTGGACGCAGGCCTCCCCCTGATATGCGCCCTATTGGCTTTTATCTCACGAAGGGCAATGCCAACTGGGCTTGTGGGTTGGGGATCGCGATTCCATGGTAGAATTGTTCTGCAGGGGGCGCTGCTGCCAACCCCCGGTGGATATCCCTTAGTCGCCTCTTACGACACCCGCGGGATGAGTTTGAGTGGAGCATTTGTAAGCCGGCACCACACGGCTACACTACATAGACACAAATCAACCGCAATATCTGAATTGATTCGACAAAGCGTAGATATCGCCGTACAAACGGAGCAATTCGCTGCGATTTGACAGTGCCCGACAAAATGCACAACAATCATGTGCTTAGTCATTCGACTCAGCTGTTCTGGCGCCAGGCGAATCGTGCAGGCCGAGCTGCAGACATAAAGCAGGCGACTAGTGTAGCAACACGCTTTCTAATATGTATAATTTCGAATAAGAAGGTGGCAAAAAGCGTCACGTGATCTCTACTAAATGTATTCGGGATTATACTCGTAATTGGTTTTCATGTCGCAATGCTGTCTTATTCAATGTTGAAAGCATTCGAAAGCCTCTCCCATTCCCTCTATCTATCTTTTTCAAATGTGAGCACAAAACACAAAAATGTCATTATGTAAAAACGAAGCTTTTTGAGAATTTTCTGCGCAATGAGGACCCGTAACGTTATAGCATAGAACTAGTATCCACGTTATTCTTTATGACATTAGAATGATATATCTTTTTAAATTACCCAAATCGGACCATTACGTACGAAGTTATGATTAAATTACTAGCGAAGTTCACGGAGTGACCGCCGCGGGTGCGTGTGACGTCACTGGGTCGGTCAAATAATAAAAAATTAAAAAATAAATAAAAAGAATACAATATACCCATCAAATAATAAAAAATCAAAAGTAAATAAAAACAATTAAAAAATCTATTCGATGGATCTATCAAAACTGAGTCCATCTGGTTCTGTAATTTTTTAGTAGTTCTGTAGTTTTGTAGTAAATCACTAAAAACTGATATCTGCCTACGGTTAAAGGCCGGCGACCGACCCAGTGACGTCACACGCACCCGCGGCGGTCACTCAATGAACTTCGCTAGTAATTTGGTCATAACTTCGTCAACTTTTGTCGTAGAACAATAATTTTTGCACTGTGTGTTATGGATTTTTTAGCTCTGTGGATCTGCATTCTCAACTAAAAACGTTGCGGACCGTCATTGATACAATGAACTTTCCAAAAACCCGATTATTGGACTTCTCATACGCGCATTGATTGTGTGAATAATGCGTTTTCCACCATTTATTATATTAGGAACGAATTTTGAAACAAGCGCCTAAGACCTGGTTTCTGTATAAGTTTCCACTGTTGCAACCCGCCACGTGTGCCGATCGTTTCATAGCGATTAGCGTGCAGCTAGATATTGAATATGCCATTCGCTATTAGCATTTATACGTCGCTATCGCTATGCCGGTGGGTACTGGCTAGCGAGTTGACTATGCCAGTTTAGAAGACTTTAGTTAGCGGCTTCGCTGGAGAAGACTGACGATTCAACTGTTGTATATTTTACGGAGAAGCCAAAAGGTTTGGAGGTTAAATTACCTAGATATGGAAGCAATGTTTACGCAAGAGTATGTAAGACTTTCTTGCGACCTGAACCCATTTATACGGAGCTTTGATTTTCTGTCCCTAAAAGTCTCATCACATTGGCGATCTGCGAGCGGTTTCAAAGCGATGTGAGTGCGCAACGAGCAGGCCGCGACAACGCCGCTCGCCGTGCCCTCGCCTTGAAATCGCTCGCGAACCGCCAGTGCGATAAGGCTCCAAGCGGTTCTATCTAACGTGCCATAGGTACCAAATTTTTCGTCATCGTTATAATATTCGAAACTTGAGTTCGGTTTGACGATGGTATCGAGACGTCATCGTAAGCTAAGAGCATGTATTTTATTTTGTGAACGTCATTATTAATTACTTTTCTTTGTATTAATTCATTTATTGTATTGTCATTCTCAATGTGTATTGAATTTTTATGTATCTTTTTCTTTTAATTAATGTAATTCTTTTCATTCAGTTCAAAATAACCGTGTGAATTAAATAAACAATAAATAAATCGTGACGTCCCAATTTTTATGGCATTTGGTACGGCGGCGTGTGAACATGAAACTACGCAAATTCCATACAAATCTGTAACGTCTCGAGTGTTTTGACGCATAACTAGAGGTGGTCGTTTTTACTAACATCGTTGTTGACCAACGATGTCAGTGTACGTTGTTCCCATCGGATGGCGAATAGGTGAACAACGGATGCCTGCGACAACGAGATGCCGAACCGAGTAATGCCGATCGCCACCGACAACAAACGAACGTCACACCGACATCGGAAGAGCGGAGAGGTTAGTGGCTCGGCATCGGATGGCGAACAACGATGTCAGCCGAGTAATGCCGATTGCCAAACCTAAGCAACGAACATCCATCCATACCTCACCGCCCGCATGCCTGCGTGTGTGTAAGCGAGAGGAGAGGATGCTAGAACATAGAACTGAACGTTTTATTATATCTAACTAGATATGGCATGAACCATGTACCAATGTTATTTATTATTTAAAAAAATACGATATCTAATTTTTTTATCAAAAGGCCTCGATATAATATAAGTATTATGGTATTTTAGATTTACCCTACTACTAGGAACCAAGTTAGATATTGAATTATTTTTATTTGTTCAAATTCCGTAATTTAGGACCTACCCGTCTAAAACGCTCATGTCACTTCCAGTAAGTTTCATATGCTCGTTATTCTTGTCGTTTGTTTGGATTTTTTCATTACGCAAATTACGATGATGTGCGCACCGCGGATTTTAAAAAGTCTTGTAAAAGTGTTTGTGTGAACCTAGGTACCTAATAATGTCGAGACGCCAAAAAACGGCCAATCCTAATACAAAAAAATATTCCCTCGAGTAGGCTAGGGAGGGACCTAATAGGTAGGTAGGTAGGTACCTACTAATTTAATTGTTTGGTTTGCTTTTGATAGGTTTAATAGGTCTAATAGGTAGGTACCTACTAATTTAATTGTTTGGTTTGCTTTAGATAGGTTTAATAGGTCTAATAGGTAGGTAGGTAGGTATCTACTAATTTAATTGTTTGGTTTGCTTTAGATAGGTTTAATAGGTCTAATAGGTAGGTACCTACTAATTTAATTGTTTGGTTTGCTTTAGATAGGTTTAATAGGTAGGTAGGTAGGTACCTACTAATTTAATTGTTTGGTTTGCTTTAGATAGGTTAAATAGGTCTAATAGGTAGGTAGGTAGGTAGGTACCTACTAATTTAATTGTTTGGTTTGCTTTAGATAGGTTTAATAGGTCTAATAGGTAGGTAGGTAGGTACGTACCTACTAATTTAATTGTTTGGTTTGCTTTAGATAGGTTTAATAGGTCTAATAGGCAGTGTTGTGTTAGCAACCCGGCCGACATCGTTGGCGGCAACATCGACACCCGTGTCAGTGTTGTGTTAGCAACCTGGCCGACATCGTTGGCGGCAACATCGTTGTTCACAACGGATGCCATTCTGACAAAAACGATGCGCATCGTTGTGGAAATTCAACGACAACGCCCATCTCTACGCATAACCAACCTAGGTAAGCTTACTTTGAGGCCCATCTTTCAACACTCACAAACAATAAAGGGGAAGAAGTTAATAACAACCGCAAACATTAAGTTCAAGGTCGACGCACGCTATGCATAATGCCCTGAGCGTGTGCGCGCCCTTAGGTCGTTGACACTGATAGCCATTCATTCTCAGAATGGTAAACTGTATTAAACAACCATTATAGTGGGTAACAGCTGATGGTATTTTTGGTTTTTAATGGTAGAGCTTGGTAGAGCTGTAGGTCTGCTGATGCACGAAATTGTTGAGTCCTTCTATTGGAGTGAAGTCCTATTCGATTTAATTTAGAATAAATAAAGCAGAGAGATCGAATTTCATCCCGTTGGATCCCACTGCTGGGAAAACGCCTTTAGCATAAAGACTTAAAAAATAGCTGACACTTTGGCTTCGATCAGGAATCGTAGACGTAGAATCAGGCTCACTCCTATTTCTATACTACGGAATGTTTATCTGATAAACTTCTAGTAAACATTCTCTTGATACCGGCTATTAACCTCACTATAATTCACTCCGCTCAATAAATTCAGGATCATTCCAATAAGGAAACGGAAAGCAAGGCATGGCCAACTGGAAATAGAGGCTGGTAACCTGTTTCACCGTTATTTACTATTGCCAACTTGAAAAAATGCTTTCTGCCTTTGCGTTAACGGACTCGGTTGTAAACAGTAGCTAAGGCGAAGACCGAAACAATAACCTTAGTTTCTATGTGCATTTGAAAAGGATACTATGCATAGGTATATAAGTACTTAGGTACTATTTTTTGCAATCGCATTAGGGTTTGAGATAAAAGATTCTGGCAGTCATAAAAGACAAGCATAAATGCCTCGACAACAATGTTTCCCGTAGGAAAACAATATGTTGTGAAAACACCTTGTTTCATCCGTGCAAATCCGGTTCAAGCCGGCAATATCCGGCTGTCCGGGCAGCGGCCATGTTTTGTAGTTCAGGAGGCAATTATTTGGGGTTTTCCTGATACACCTGTTCTGGAGTATTGCAAATAGGTACACGAAAAATACGCAGTCTCGTCTGGTTTCCGCATCACTTGGTGACAGTTCTGATTAGATTCTATTTTATAAACTTGCCCTAAAAAATACCTTTTTCTGTCTTCTTATTATCTCTACTCTACCCCTAAGCTAGTTCTTGGTTATAGCTAGTCGTTCTTTGCAAAACTAGACTCCATATTTTCTACCTTTAATACTTACTTGCTTGCCAATCTAAATTAACTTCCTCTGTCTTGTGCTTTTTACTTCCGTGTTATTTTATCAAGTGACTAGCTTGCTTTTGTAGACAACCAGCCCCTGCTGCCTGCTCTACTCCCGTCTATGCCCGTTTATGACGCGTCCGGATTCGCGTATTAGAGAACAATTTACTGTTATTTTATTGGTCTTGTCAGATACAATGTTACTGGAGAAAGTAGGATAAATTGTCTGTAGCGCCCTGCGCAGTTTTTATTGTCTCAATGGTGATTGGCCGCGGCTAGATATCTAACTTTACTGCTTTTACAATGTCTAGATGTAGTTGAAGATGTGGGTTTATTCGCAAGGCTTTGTGCGTTACTTTATAATCGGATTTAAATACTTCCTTAGCTTCTGTCTTCGAGTCAAAATCAATCACATCATAATTTAGTTCACAATTGAACCAAAATACGCTGGACTACTAGAAAACTTGAAATAAAAATAAAATTTGTTCATGTTTTTTTATGTACTAGGATATTTTGTTATTATGTAGATTTGATAAGAGATGTTTTTGTTATAACTTTACACTCATTGTTCTTTCGCTCACACGTGCTTATGAAGGAAAATATATTGCTAAAGTATTATAAATATAACGTCATTGCACAATAGTCAGGATTTCATGCTTACGCTACGTGTTTGTTTAGTTTGGCAATACCTAGCTTAGTACGATGATTATTGCGTAAGTAAATGAATCGATATCTACGAGCTTAAGATTTAATTGTGTTGTTAAAGATTAATTGTTAAAATTTAAATGTCCCGTTATAATTTTTTTTTTATTTGCACTGTCCGATTCTCTACCCAACTATGAAGTGACTTTGAAGAATGCTTTTCAATATGCATTTCTTTATATCAGCGCTTTTATTTATCTTTATTTTCTTTAGTTTACTTCTTCTATACGTTCTTATCTCTCCTAGTGTAGGTATTAAATCCCCTCCAAGTGTATTGTGTTGTGAGGGGATCTAAAGTATATTTCTTGCCTGCGGGAGCGCTATCATCGGAGTTGCCTTACTTATGCTGCTGATACGGGGAGTTATGTTATTTCGCGTTTTATCGTCACCATGGTGGAGATGGGAGATAGGAAGAACGACGGTGACTCAGTTTTGACAGCTACATTCAAGTTGTAACAGTAATACACATATAATCATATTTACGGAAACATGGCTTACCTCGGAAAGCGATGCCAAATCGTACCAATTACCTAACTACACGCATGTTTACAACTACAGGGAAAATTGCAGAGGTGGAGGTGTGTCTATATTTATTCACAATTGTATAAAACACGAAGTGACCGAAGAATTATGCGAAAATGGAAATCACTACTTATGGATCTCTATAGATAAACTCTCTTTGAACATTGGAGCAATTTACAGGCCAGGAGAATCAAATCTAGGAAGATTTTTAGACATATATTCACCGCAATTGGAGCAACGAAAAAGATCTATTGTCTTCGGCGACTTTAACGTTGATTTACTGAGCAAAACGACTGACGTCACACGATACCTACAGGAATTGCAAGAAGCTGGTTATGAGATTGTTAATAAGATAGACGGAGAGTACAGCACGCGCCAAACTAAAACTACTAATACGCTACTAGATCATGTATGTACAAACCTAAATAATCACTCTTTTAGTATTTCAATCATTGAGTCCTCTTTGTCTGACCACAAGAATATTTTTCTAGAAATAGGTAGTCTAAGTCCAAAAATTAACAAAAAAGTACACTATAAAGCAGTTGATTATCAAAGCCTGACTTTAAATACAATAAACTCAGAATACCATAATAGCGAAAATGATTATAATTATTTAGAAACATTTATTTTAGACCTCGTTAATAAAAGTAGAATAAGTAAAACAAAATATTTAAATAGCCCGCAAAGTGATTGGATAAATAAAAATATAACCAATTCAATAAACTTACGAAATTATATTTATAATCAAACTAAAATTAACACAAATGATAAAACTTTATTAAAACAATTTGACGATGCGCAAAGAAAGACCAGGTCTATGATAAAAGAACAGAAAAAACAATATTATTTTAAAATGTTTCACGAAAGTTATGATATCCTAAAAGAATGTGGGAAATCATTAATGAATTAGCACAAAATAAAATAAAAGATAATAACGAACCACCAAAACTCATATTGAATTCAATTCCAGTTACGGAGGGTAACTCAGTTTGTAACTTATTTAATACTTATTTTGCCTCAATAGGTAGCGAATTGGCTAATAAAATCCCTAAATTATATCACGAAAAGACTGGTAATATCCTAATGTACGAGGAAAACTACCAACACGACTCAGAACTAAGTGATTTCAGATTATGTACCACGGATGAAATTATAAAAATTATCGATAAACTCGATTCTAACACCAGTACCGGGCTAGACGGATTAAGTACGAAGGCAGTTAAATGCATTAAAAATATAATCGCACCTCACTTAGCAAACTGTATAAACAAATGCCTAACGGAAGGTACTTTCCCCGACTCGCTTAAGATTGCCAGGGTCAGCCCAATCTACAAATCAGGGATAAAGACTGACCCTGGAAATTATAGGCCAATCTCAGTTTTGCCGGTAATGTCGAAAATCTTTGAACGCATTCTCTATAATCGCTTAAATGACTACCTTGTTGAAAAAAACTTCTTTATCAGTGAACAATATGGTTTCCGTCCAAAGTCAAATACCTTATCCGCCACAGTAGACTTAGTCACTAAAATAAAAACTAACATAGATCAAAAGAATATTGCAGTAGGTATATTTATTGACTTAAAAAAAGCATTTGACACAGTCTGTCACAAAAAGCTGTTACTGAAATTAAATAACATAGGAGTTACAGGAATTGCGTTCAAAATGTTTGAATCATACCTGGAAAATAGGCGGCAAGTTGTTAAGATCAATAACTTCGAAAGTAGGTCACAAAATGTGACCTACGGGATTCCCCAAGGCACAATTGTCGGGCCATTAATTTTTTTAGTTTACTTAAATAATATCAATAAAATAGGTCTATCTGGACACTTAACTCTCTATGCCGACGATACCTGTCTATTTTATTTTGATAAATCGATTGAAAACATAATGACTCACGCTCAGAGGGACCTTAACATACTAAACGAATGGTTAAAATTTAATCTCTTGACAATCAATACAAAAAAAACATCCTACATGATATTTGCTGCAATAAATAAAGCTATCCCCAATTTTTCCCCTCTTATCTTAGACAATGATATCATTAAACGGAGTGATAAAGAAAAATACCTCGGCTTATGGTTGGATGACAAACTAACGTGGAAATCTCACATCAATCACGTCAAGTCAAAGTTAACGGCTTTATTAATATCATTACGCCAAATAGCACACTGTATTCCAACCAAAGCACGCTCAATCATTTATAATTCCTTAGTTAAATCGCACTTAAATTATCTTATCGAAATTTGGGGGTCGGCCGCTATTACAAATTTAAATCCTCTCCAAAGGACACAAAACAAAATTATAAAAACACTGTATCATTATAAATACCTAACACCAACCAAAGAAATATATAATAAAACTAAAATGTTAAACCTTAAACAAATGTATACGTACTCAACTTGCATCTTGATAAAAACATTAATTCTAACTCAATAAAATCAAACCTACAACTACGCAAAAAGAATAATCAATACACATTTAGAAACAAACATAAACTAGAATTAGCTAAAACACGTACTGATTACGGCAGGAAAACAATTGTATACGAGGGAGTGCAATTATTTAATAGCTTGCCTAACGAGCTCAAGGAATGTGCTAGCATAGGCATGTTTAAAACAAAATTAAAAAAATACATCTATAGCCTAACTTATACATAAGGTATTAAAGCGTACTAATATTAGTTTAAACATAATTTTTAAGAACTTGTATCTCATTATAAGTGAACATTTTTGTTTTTATGAGAATAAACTTCTTTAAACCGAATATAACGTTGAGATGTCTGAGATTGATGATTACAAGGTACCCAATATCCATCCATCGCCAAGAAAGAAACTTACTTTTAATTTACCTGCTTGAAAATCAAATCAAAGCTCAACGACATCAAAATATTTAAGTTTCTAACTGTAAACCTAATGATATTTCTAAAAATATAACAAAAGCACAGTTATTTTGACTAATTATCACCTTTCTAACATTAACATTTTTCCTGTCAATTATGCTTAAAAAAAGATGGCGTCGCAATTTGTCTATGCCAGCGCTCGCGCAGGATCCATCAGATTTGAATTTCGAACGCAGCTGTGAACAATGAGAGACCGACTGTCACGTCGTGAGTCACGTCATTGTTTGGCATTCTAAAATTGAAAATGGTGACACGTTTTGACATTCCTCTTAGTTAATTAAGTTAAGTCGTTACATTAAATTTGATTTTGTAATTCGTCATTTGAATTTGAGTTGTGTCAGAGAATGTGTCGGTTCTTTGTTTACCTTTCATTTGTTATTCTATTCACAGTTTACTTTGAGTGAAATGGTGATAGATTAGGAATATTCAGTACCTAACTGTTCTACGAAATATTTTTACGTTTTGAACGCAATGTCCAGATGCTACTGTTTGTTTGTCTTGTGACTTATGGGTTAATGATCATGGTGATTGAGGCCATCTTTGCCCTTTTGGCTTAATTTAGCAACCAGCTTGCTTAATTGTTAAACCAGACGTTTACTTTTATTATGATAAGTTCACACTCCACGTTCCCAGTTGAGACTTTGTTGGTAATTTTATTTTGTCCTTTGTCAACAATGGACAGCATATAAAAAGCAATATGGCTCTAATAACAGTACTTGGTATTCCGAATTCGTTAATGTATTCAAAACCTGGTGTCGACGACCGTGCATGGTTATTAGCGGTTTTTGCGAACCTGTTATGCCATCAATTTTAAAAATAACTCGTTAAAACGCCGGATAAAATTGATGACGACAATAAAAAGGAAAATGACCGTAGCTGCATCGCCATAGAATTTATTATTCAGCAAATAGTTATTGACTAGATCCAACGTTGTGCTAACAACCATGTGATTATGATCAAATAACCCAACCTATCATTACGGTTTCCACTTTTTTCGCTACCTACTCAAACCTGTTCTTCTTTGAACATTCCATACAACACCTATTATTTTACAATGATGCCATGTAATCCCTATTATTTTGCAGGATAATTTATTTCTGTCAGTCTCTTGAGCGTAAAATGAGTCATAAGTGGACTCGTCCAAGGGAACCCAATCCAGTTTAAAAGTTTTATATTTTGGTTTCCGAGCATCATAAATTCCCTAGTTTAATTGTCTTTTTGTCAAAAGCTTTTGCATAAACCTGCTTAAAGATTTTGTCGCTTGTTGATACGCAAAAACAAGGTCTTACCGATTCCTCTTCCTCCATGACACTCATCAGTTCGTAGTACAGCATCTCTGCTTCTTCAGACACCTTGACCTTCTGAAAGTCTTGGATCTTCTCCTGGACTACTGGAAAGCCCTCGAATCCCTGGCCGTTTTTGTATTCCTGGCCATTTTTGAGTTCCTGACCATTTTGGAATTCTCGGCCATTTGGGAATTCTTGGCCATTTTGAAACTCCTGCACCTTCTCCATGTCATAGGTAATTTCACACGATATATCAGATTTCAGATGCATTTTGATCACTTATACTTTACACTTCTTTGGCATAATTTTTACACTTTAACACAACACTTATCTGTATTACATGCGATTTATTGTACGTTTGATTCAGCTGTTATCTTGTTAAATGCTTATTTTGATTTCATTTCCTATCAACCCTACCTACAACCTTTGGCTGTTTTCTAAGACTGTTTTATTTAAGTTGCTCTAAAACTATGAACTATGCAATTCAGCAACTCAGCAATGTATACCGTCAACACAACATAAAACATTTCAATGCTTACTCAGAAATCCATTTCGAGCAGCAAAAGCGATGCAAAACAAACAACAACGTTGCAAAGTGCACTTCACGTCGCCCAAACTAAATCAACAGGCCATCCGTACTGATCAGCTCTGCTCAAAACAAACCGCGTCCCATACATCATGCTGTAAGTATGACGAATCGGCGCGTATTTGTGGCGTCGTTCGTTTAAGTTCAAAGCTCTTGCGGATCCAGACGGTAAAAAGGCGTGTCGTAATTAGGACTGGGGAACGTGTTAATTTTAATATGCTGGGCCAAAGTCTGGGACGCTTTGTAGGTAAGATAAGAGGCATCTTGACCAGGCGCCACAGATAGTTCTAAAGTACCTACCATGACATGACAGAAAACATTTTTTTAAAATAGCTAGTATATTTTCATTGAAATAAGTGGTGACAAATTGTGCAAATTATATTGTAGTATAGTAGGCATGTAAAGCGTAGGTGGTTTTCGTGTCGACTTGTTACAGAAGAATTTCCATAGAATTCTAATTTTGCGCGAGTTGGAGCGAGTAGGTACATTTTCAAATTACTCGACATTTTGAATTCCAATTTAACAGAACGAATAAAAATCCATTAACAAACGAGTACCGAACTCCCAAATTAAGCATCCATCGGCTACATAGTACAGTTCGACGGCAGACTTTACTAACAAATCAGCGGATGGGCTAAAATAGCTGGAATAACTCAATGGGAATTTTGCGTACACTCACAAGAAACGTATTAATATAAAAATACTTAAAATTTGGCAAAATAGACTTACTAGTAGGTAGTTCAGTGTTAAAGTAGGTGATTCAGCATCAGCATTTATGCAACTAGATTGCAAAGACTACCTTAGGACATCTAGTTTCTTTAAAGTTTGATGCCAACTCAAATATTGTACCTATAACAAGACTTGTGTTAGTTGATACGGGTCATACAATACATAGCAATTAACAAAAAAATCATAGAAGATACAAAAACAAAGACAATGTGATTTTTTTGATAAATCCTATCATTATCTTTGCTTATCCTCCATCCTTGCAAACTGATTTTAAATTTTGCGGGATAAATACTAATCTCTCGGGAAGAGTTTTTTATGGGAACCCCTTGGCATCATCTGCAAACAACTGCAAAAGAATCATTCCCATATCACGGAGAAATCGAAGGACATACATAACATATAAACTTAAACAGCCGGACATAGAACCTCTTCCTTTTTTCAAAGTTGGTTAAAAATAAACGAAAGCGTTGATTGAAAACAGAGTAGGTACGAACTATAAATTCACAAGTTCAAGAATAGCTTCTATTTCTAGACTCAGCCTAAGTCTGAGTACTGGCTGCATCCGCTACCGGTGCCTATTTAGTGTTTGCGGAAATCTAGGTCCACAACATGGCTTTATAGCCGGTAGTTTTGCTATTCAGATTAACAACTACATAAGAGAGAGTCTGCTCTACTATTGGAGTGCAAAATAGGTTAATAGTAAATACCTATGTTTGTTTCAAAATATTATATGGCTTTCTTAAATTACCTATTGGTATTCTGTACGGTCTTAAAAAACTTTGATACTCCAAAGCGTGTGTGAGTAGGTACCTAATTCTTAATCCATGATGGATCAGTTAAGCGTTAACAGTGTTGAAGGAAAACTCTTAGAGTGGTCTTACATCATGCTGATATTATAAATGCGAAAGTTTGAATGGATGGATGGGTGTTTGTTACTTCTTTTACGCCGAAACTACTAAATGGATCAGACTGAAAGCATTGATGTTCTTTTTTACTGTCTCGCCACTGTACCTTTATATGACATGTATTAAGCAGCGTTTATTTGGTAGCAACACTAAAACAAGCAATTCATACTCTATTAAGCTCATTTTCCAAAAGCCACAATATCAGACTCCGCTCTCGAGTCTCAAGCGGCGAACATTCACACATTCAGAACATGTTTACAATATGGATGTATCTAACATTCCTTTAGGTCTAAATCAGGCGCGTCTCGACTCGAGAATGCAAAGGGACAACCACGACAAGTAACGAACACTCTCAGAATTAACACCTGAGATAATGCGGATCTGTGATTGAAGTGAAGGGGTTTGTCGGCAGCTGTATATCGAATTTGAGCTCGATAGATATGTCATTCAATTCAATTATTTTAATAATAGGTTTTGTTTAATTTATCAACGTCTATGAGGTGATCAAGAACGTGGCTTTTATTGGTCGAGTAGCTAATAAAACTCATTGCCAAATTTCACTAAGAGACAAGAATTAAATGAAATACAAGGTAATTAACAGAGAGAGTAAATTTGACCGATTTTGTTTCATATGTTTAGAAACATGAATTTTAAAGAAAGCGTAAGTACCAACTAGAAATCCAAGAATCAATTACTTTAACAGATTTCAAGCAAACACATTATCTTACGCAATTCCAACAGATATGAATCCATTAGGCCAGAGTCCAGAAAAATAGGCCATATTTCCGGGAGAAGTGAAGAAAGTGAATTTCACTCGAAAACGTGTGAAAATAAATGGCGTACGTGAGGAGCTCGTGACGAGAATGGTGAGGGGGAATTTGTATGCAAAGATGTCTCCCGCGATTCCGACAAGTGGACTGAATGGGGCTATTTCTTAATACAGCTTTTAAACAAACAAAATAAGGACAAAAGTTAGATTAGGTGTCTCTTATTAAAAGTATTCCTTTGACATAGGCAAACAGTAGAAGAGATATTGTTGCTGTTCAAATAAAATATTATTTGGCCTCTATTTATTAATCGCCATTCAACTTGTCTTCTGTGGATAACTACAGCCGAATTCATTTAGATTTTAAACTATACCGTACATGCAATATGTTATTTCTGTTTGTTATATTTCTTGTTACATCAATTTCCATTGTATTTACGTAATTTAGCGCATTACAAATAACAAAACCATGGACATTGTAGGCTGTTCCATTGTTCAAATCTATATTTAGAGATGAACCACATCCTGTGAGCTTTTTCAAACTGTCCACTCTGATGATTCAGAAGGCCCTGCAAGTATCACATCGTTCAGTACTTAAAGACATTTATTGACATATTTATCATCGTTTGATGTCCTACAGTACGTTCTGTTTGATTACTTTCTATTGAAGGGTACGGCCAGATAATGATACCCGTCGGATAAGACGAAAGTGTGTCAATATGATTACTTACTGCATTGACACTTTTATTTTGGTCATTTCAAAAGGTAGGTATTGATCATTATTTCTTGTAATTGACCTTAATAATTGTATTTTTTGCATTCATACACAATCACTTCGTCAAAAAATTAATTCTGGTCGACCATGTGTGAATACTTGACCGAGATTTTAAAGTTTGTTTTAAAATTGACAGATGCAAAGGTCACAGTCATAGCATGTGGTCAATGAGTTCGATAGAGGCATGCCATGCTTCATGCTTCAATGGTTCTTCATAGAGTATCACATCACACTGACTTTGTGAAAGGGGAATGGTTGAATGTTAATTCTATCCTTATGTACTGCAGTGTGTTGTTTTATTTAAAATTACTGGTGGAATACCTAATCAAATTTTATTAATAGAAAAAATATCGTTATTCTTGATCAAGAACTACATGTATGGAATATTTCAGTTCGTTCTGTTCAATGGTTTTGTTAAAGCAAACATCCAAACAAATTTAGGATTTTTTAGAAATTATCTATTCCAAGGTACCTATCTACTTATTAAAATCTACAAATCTCGAATTCTGTATGCAATCCGATTGTAAGTATGGTTGAAGTACCTACCAGCCGAGTAAAGCCGTGGGCAGAAGCCAATATAAAGCCGTGTATTGGGTCCCGTGTTTAACGGCATGTGCGAAACGGAAATGAATAGGTTCTATGACTCATGTTTTCATTACTCAAAGCTATCGTAGATGGCTTTTACGGTTTTAAGCCTGGTTTAAATTTAACCCTAAATAAGGCTTAAATGATTCAATTACTGGCGCCAGGTATTACGTAATCAACCGTAAAAGGTAAACGAGTAAAAGGTAAAAAGGAATGTCTGAAACTTGTTTCATCAGTTTTGCATATGATTACCAAAAATGATAAAACTTCATGTTACACATTTTTATAGCGCGACTCTTTCAAAAAAAAATTTTTTTCGTGTTCTGTGCTCGTAGGTATATCTAAGTATTTCGTTATCTAAACTAGATCAGTATTTATCAACGTTAACTTACTAGGCACTTCACTTATTTCATTATTACCAATACCAACGCTACGTAAATTAGATCGTGATTTAATTTTATTTCTTTAATATTTTATATTATAATTTATATTATCCTTATAGTATTTCACTTCAGGCGCTACCATTACAAGTTTAAATTGAATATTTTATGACATATCCCGTAGCTGCTCCCACACAAGACAACTAATAACTTCATGCCTCGTGGTGCCAAATGAAACTTGTTTTCAATATCACATACCACTGGGTCCGTCTCCAGGATTCTTATAAACTTCATTTTATAAATGTTTTGCAAGCAATTCAAATTCACGAGCTTCTAGCGGCGGCTTCGCTGACGTTTACATGTAAAGTCTATGGGTGTAATGTTTACCTTGAAAGACTTTTTTCGGGTTAATTGTTAATCTTAATTGTTCATCTTAAATAATCTTTAATTGTTCATCTTAGATGTTATAAATACTTGTGGTTTATGTCAACCTACTTCTTACAATATCTCATTGCTGGTAGGTACTTTAGCTTTATAATATAAACAGCTATTTTAAAGTGCACTTGATATTTTTGTGCTTCCATTAGAAATGTCATTGCGTACATTAAGTTGCAGAGACGACACTGTCCAGAACTTTATAGTTTGTTTATCATTAAAACGACGGTGACTAAGATTTAATCCAGCCGCGACTGCCTTTTATGAACCACGATTAGCATTGCAATGTTAATTGTAATACCTAATGTTTAGCTTTTCTCAATTTCTACTGTTCTGAATGACTTAATGGAATATTTTATTTAAAAATGTCTCTATAATTTAGGTATTGTTCTATTAAAATCCTTTCCTCAGAGCACAGCTATTTCTTCATTCTTCTATCCGGTATTTGTTTTCAATTTTAACTATCTTTTATTTTTGTTTATTTTTATTTATGTAGTGAAACACATTCCTATATATTTAGGTATTTTCCAGTACCTACCTACATATCTACCCATTGTATGTCAATTATTGTCAAGTATTCAAATAAATCCAAGAGCCTACAATATGCAGAGCTATAATAAGTATCGCGTACAGTACAGAGTGCTCTTAAGACCCTTGTTCATCTTCAATAGTCCATCAAAGCTCAACTTACACGATATTATGACACCCGATACAAGATAACAGCGAAACCGTAACGCGATAAGATCATTACATTACGTACCGACAAACAAACACTACACTGTACACAAACAAGAGCTAAAATCGACACTGTCACTCATTTACAATATACTCAAAAACTTAAAATATTTTCTCTTTTATTGCACTAATTATTTGAAATTAGAATGATTAATTTCAAGATGGCGGCACGGGCGCGTTCGCCCGACAGGCGGCCGCCATGACACTGAGGGCTGCGCCGGCGCAGCGCAGCGCACTCACCGTATTTACATACATATTATAATGCCGAGTCCTGTAGGCATGGTCTATTGCGCTCTGAAGATTTAATTAGGAGCGTTCATATTTTCAGAGCCGTCTAGAGTTTATCGAATACTATTTAAGTTACCTAGCTACCTGGCTACCGTAGGTACAAATTTTGTACATCTGACACCGGTAACTCTACCACCACCACCAGCTATAGTTACATACTCGTTAATATTTGTTCAAATACAAAAGCACTTTTTATTATGTGATAGAAATTTTTGATGAGCTTTTGTAGCCAGACTAGAGTATAGTCTAAACAATTTGTTTTATAATGTATCTTTTCTAGAGTGAACTGCTGCCCTGTTTATACCTACTCTTTAATTTATATAAGTAATTCTGTTTGTAATTCGGCCTCCCGCGATACAGGTTCTGAACCTAGTGCGGGGACCACCAGTAAACTGTATAAGCTTTTTTGTAAAGGTAATTTTGTATTTATTTTTGTTTTCTAGTTTTTTCTTCGTCACCCTGTCAAAGAGTTGTAATAGAAATAATCTACCTATATATACGTAACATTTTCTTTTTGTCAAGCACGAAATATCTCTTCAAGAATGCGTTCGGTGCGCATGAGACTCGCCCGCGATCGTGGCGGAAAGCTCGCATGCATGCAGGATTCCTTTAAACGAGTTTAGATAAGAAAGTAACTGCTCAAGGGCGCGGTTTGTGCAAGATTATAGATTGATAGCCTGCCTTCCTAAAGGTTTATGTTAATTGGCTGGGTTCTAAGCGCTGAGATGCACAAGTGGTCGGGAAAACTAGGATCTTTTTAACCCGTTAACTGCCCAGATTCAGCAGCAGAGCGATCTGCAAGGGCGTGGTGGGCACTCTATGCATATACCTACTCATAAGACTCGGTGCGGTAACGAATTTTCTTAGCAAATGATTCTGATTTGGAGTTTAATGTTTTTAATTAATCCAGATTAAACCTTTAAGTCTTACATTATTTTCCTAGACAACTGTGTTTTAAATGTATCTAAATGGTACAATCATAAACTCTTTTCTTAACACTACATATTCATTCACTGATTCAGAACTGGTGTTGCGCAACTGTTTTGCCTAGGTACCATTCAGTCATTCAAATTATTTCATCCCCTCAATCCTCAAATCCCAGCTTGGAGCACAAAGAAGACATGAAATAGGAAGTTATGTATTTTAATCAATGTCCGAGGCGGGGCACATTTGGCACGACGAGTAATCTCGCCTCGGCATTGCTTGCCATGCCACTCAGGGGCGGGTAGGACGTCCAACTTGCACATAATTATGTATAGGGACCACTGTCTGGGGTTGTACAGACTTCACGGCAGTAAGAAAATGAAGGTCCTATTGGTCAAGTAAAATTGGTTGTTTTGCTTGTACAACAGGCCTACTCTGACTTGTACAGCAAAACGTTTTAAGGCTGTGAAGATCCCAGATCTTCACAGCCTTAAAAGAGTGACCTTCTCCAGTGAAAATGGGCCTCCTAACGCGAATGTTAAGTGTATTTAAAAATACTTATCGTATTCTTAAATACATTTGACACAAACTGTGGCCTCGTAGTAGTGAGTTTAATTGAATGTGTTTGGGTTCAACTTTGAAGTGTCAGTACACTTAGTCGATTTAAGAAGCAGAACGAAAACGTCTGTATACATTTGATAAATGTTCCGAAATAATATCTTGCAATATGATACCCCATCAAATCAACCGAATATCTGCGCAAACCAAGGCTCATGCACTTTTTCGCTTTGCATTCATGGAATACCTACAGCGTATTTCATCAAACTTCTTGGCAAAGAATCCCCAAAACAAGCGAAGCTATTTACTCCAAATACTTCGTTTGGCCCAACATGCTCGCGATCTCTCCACTCCGTGAGTCCGCGACCTTAAAAATATTCTCAAAGGCAAAGGGGCTTTGTTTTAATGAAATTTCAGAGTCTAATGATCGGGGCGAATAGTTTGGGCTGTAATCTGCCGGAATACTTGCAATTATTTAAATAGGCGGCGGGCATTGCGATTTTGGATGAGGTTGTGTGGGACATGAGCAATGATTGGGCGAGGGTAAGTACTTTGCTTTGGGAGGCACAATGCTTTGCAAGAGCTATTGTACTTATAGGATGCCGTTCGAAAAGAGGAATGTGGTGAGTTCAACCCGAATAACTTTAATATATACCTACGTAGGAATAACACTGCAACTTTAAAGTTTTAAAGAAATTTTTTCAAGAAAATTAAATAGATTTCTGAAGTTTTTATGTAATCAACTGTTGGGAGGTAGTATACCACTTTATAGCGGTGGTTTATCAGTTATCTAGTACTCATAAAATAAGCTCTGCTTAGCTTGGGGCTAGATGACGCTGTGTGGATTGTCCAGCATTATGATTATTAATAACTGTGGAGGTAAGTTCGTTTAATAATAATCACAACTAAACAGCGAAAGTTTGGATGTTTGTTATCGTAAACATTTTGCATTATTAATTTGTTGGATAATCAACAGCTATGTTATCTTAATCAGATTTACGTGATGATAAAGGCTTCTTTTTCCCGAGAGAACGCGTGCGAAATCGTGGGCAGAAGCTAGTATGTTTTACACGGTGTAAAATACAGTCTGAATAAAATAAACTGCAAGCCCCTATCCAAAACTTCATCCGGCACCAAAAAAGAGATTCATTCATAGCGGAAATCCCGAAATGCGAATTATTTATTTAGTCCACTGTAAGTGCCACTCAAAACACTGTCTTAATTAACCAGAACGGAGAGATGCTGCAATAGTGAGCGGGAGGACGCGGTCACAGGAGGTAGCGGGAGAGGGAGAGGAAGCGGGGTCAATGCAAGACTGAAAATGTTAACTGTAATTTTGTAAAAAGAGACGCTGGTAAGGTAAAACGAAACTGTTTATTCTAACACCCTAACAATAAATCGATGCGTTAAGTTCAACTTTTGATAGTTAAGTAATGAAGGCTTCTGTGGCCTAGCGGATGAGCAAAGATCGATTCCTGTTGCGAAAGTATCATCAATTTCATTTCCCGGACCCTTTTCACAGAGTTTTATATAGTCGGTTTCAAATGTATAGCAAAAACCATTCATTCAAGCATGTAACGTGTTTCAGGCCGACATTCACTTGATTTGATAGGCAGTCATAGCAAATTAATTTGAAAATTATGTAAATCCTTAAGTTACTAATAGTTTTTACCGTCTTCAAATAATTTCGCCGTCAATTTTAGTGGCTTTTTTACTATTGTAAGAATAGAAAATGACCCCAAGTTGGTCCTATAACATTTTTTTCCCGAGGGATAATTATTTCCCTCAGGAAACTCAGAAACAGTGTGAATAGAATTTGAAGCCAGTTTTTTTTTCAAAACAGTGATGTTAGTTTGAAGTTGTTTTTTTTTATTAATCAAATAATGACGCTCTGCCTTTGAAATAGACTATGAATCCTAGACCTACAGTATCAAGTGGAGTGCCCGCTCCGCTCTGCCCGCACCTCCCCCCATTTTGCAACCCTCCCTGCTCATAAATTCATAATTAAATAGCTTGGCCAGCCGGTTTCACTCACTATGAAGCTGCAATTTTATTTAATTTTTCCACCCCCCCTTTTACCCTGCGGGAGTTCCCGGCTAGATCCAATTTCTGGGAGGAATTAGGTATTATAGCGTTTAAATACATAGTGGCTTATTTAGCAGTTAATTTCCTTTCTGGGATTGAGGTTATAAGTTTTTATTAGACACGCTCTGAATGTTAAGGCAACTAACGCTGTGGAAGTAAATATGATACTTTTAATAATGAAAGGAAAGTAGGCTTATACAGGATGCCACGAAATATGTGTACCTACTAAGCCGAGAAAGGGTGATTCTGGGCCTCAAGGGGGATCAACTTTTGTTCTACGATTTTTTGAATATCGATTTTTTATTTTTCTGAATTTAAGTCTGTTTTTCGTTAGATTCGTCTTTTTTAAGCGTAGTTTTACATTAAACACTGATAAAAAAACAAGACACAAACATTTGAGATTTTTTTATAACGTAAAATAGTGCAAACTGCGCTTAAAAGAACACGAAAAGGAAGAAAAAACAAAACATAGATTATTAAAGATAGTTATGATATGGATAAGATTTTTAAACAATCGTATATCACAGGATTGTCCAGAATAACCTCGGGGTCCAGAATATTCGTCTTTCGGCTTAGTTCTCGTGTTACGCGGCACCCTGTAAATGCGAAATTTTGGATATACGTTGATGTTAGTTTTATTTTTATGCCGAAACTGCTTGTATGATTTTGCCCGAAATGTTGCAGACGAAATTCTACTTCTTTTTACAGAAAAACCAGTAGTTTAAGTACCTACTTACTTTTAAAGAACGTTTTTTGTTAGTAATTTTTTGATATAACTAATTATATTCTTCCTAAACAATAAGCGCCAATTGCATCAGAACAATTAAATGAACGATAAAATCTAGAGCCTAATGAATAGCACTCCTGATTACCACACCCGGAATCGAACCTACGCCCCCGGGACGCATTGTTACAGTTATGCAACTTCCTGCCGGGTCAATGACCGGCTAAAGGCGAATGTGTTATTGTTGCAATAAAGATTTAAGGGCAGTGGAGCGCGAAGTTCGGTCACTTAATGCTGCGCGGGATATAAGCACGGGCTGATAACCGACTTACAAAATGGAGGAGGCTCTTCGGTTTTATGTAGGTATATTTTTTTTAACTTCGTTCGTCGATTTCTTTGTCAGTTATGGACTGCTTTGAAAATTATTTCGCTATGACTTATAGAGATATAGGTACTTGTGGTCGAATAACAAATATTCCCGAGGGATTAGTACTATTTAACCCGCGTGGCTTAAAAAAAAATGTACTTATGTCAAATATAATTTGAATTCGTATTTTCAAAACAAACAAATTATACCATAAACCTACCTACTGTTTTTAGGTGCATTATGTAGGTACCTTTTGGTGAATAAATTAGCAGTTGGCAACGCTGGACAAACTGTTATCATGTCATAAATGCTATTGGGCATCTTCTCTTTCGGGCAGAACATAACCTTAGTTTTATACTCCGTTCTAAAATTCAAGATATTTTATGTTAACAATGACATTTCTGAATGAAAACCTAACAGAAACTGGTAAAAGAATTAGCAAGGTACCGAACCGCTAAACACGAACTTCAATAACGCACGCGCAGCGAAAAGTGTTTAGATTCGCGTTTGAAAACAGATGAGAGACGGATTTCATTCATCATTTGACGAATCAAATGATGAATGAAACCTTTCAAAACAAGAAACATACATACATACAGCCAAACAGAACCGGAGGAGGTTTTATGTATGTTCGTCGTTTCTCCGTGAATTATAGACCGGTTTTGAAAATTCTTAGTCTATTGTAATATTATTATATAGGTAGAAGATCATCTCGGGGTGGTACTAAATTAATTCCCGAGGAAATCATCTCGAAAAACATAAAAACAGTGTAAAAAAATTAAGGAATCGAAGTCTATTTTTAGTTTTTTCAAAAAATCAAATTAAGGAAGTATATCACGTTTTTTGTGTAATTTCGGTAGAGATTGTTCAGAGTAGGTATAAGCTATGATATCATGTAGGTCGAGTCTTGTCCTGTCTTGGGTAAGATACCGGGCGTGTAAGAGCACACGTGTAGTGTTTAGAACAACCGGTCCGTGGCGCTAATGCACATGTTAGTGCCGTCGTGTAGAGTGCACAGGACTGTATTCACACTTCATTAAGGTTAACAGTTCAACATGGACACCGATTATCTGATGATTTTGCGGTAAACTTTGTGGTTTTGAATTTATTTTTGTAGGCTTGCTTTATGCTAAGAAAATCTTTAGTACCAAAGAAATTACAACTATACAAAAGACCAAAATTAGAACTATGTTGTATTGCAATTAGCTTCTCTCCGCGTAAAAATGTACTAAAAAGAACAACGTGCAGTGTGGCCACGTGCAACGATATGCATTGAGGAATATGGGAAATGATTTACTAAAATTTTGAATTATATACACCGTTGACTTAAAAAGAAACGAGAAAAAAACAGGCGATGTTCATTAAAAATAATAATTAAATCGGCTTCGTTTTCAAGAAGGCTCACAAATATAATAATTTTTCTGATTTTTATCGATAGATATATGTCGCGTATCGGTCGTAAGGTTCGGCAATACACATTGTATTAGTAGGAAGGAAACAGTTGTTCTAAATTCAGACTGATGCATAAAAATCTAGAGGTAGCTCAACCGATCAAACTAAGAAAATTAACCAGAAACGTTGTCGAGACTATTTTGCAAACTTTAACAGTGATTTAGCTGAATTGAGTTGACAGACAAAGACATAATTTGTGATTTTTTGACCCAGTGCTGGGATAATCAATTACTCAGATAAGAAAGCTCACTAATGTCAGATCATTTTGTCGTTGCACATGTCATCATAGCTTCCTCAGTTTTACTCATACCTGTTTTACACGTAAAATTCTGCTGTCCAAGCTGGCCGGCAGCCAAAATGGAAATGAGCCTTTTTTCCCAATAACAGGAGCCCGCTCGACTAAACTTGGTTTAGCGCTAGTTTATAGCCTGTTGAATGCGAATTTTAAGAAGATTGGTCATGCTTAGATAAGCGCGTTCATTCATATTAAATTCATGTTAAAATGCGAGAAAAATACCGGTAAACCGTTATTTCGAGATATAAACCGCCAAGTTTATGAAAGCTCTGTTATGGTTGAGCTGAAATTAAAATTACGCGTGATAATGCTTAATTTATTCAATGAGAGAGAACAAACCGAAGCTAAATCATCGAACAAGGGTTTAAATCCGCTCTTAATTTATAACAAGGATAACATAAATACCGGTATTTTACGGTGACCTAACAACCGGACCGGACCGGACCGAGGCGAGGTAACGAACCCTACCTATCTCTAATAATTTCCATACGGGCCTTGTAAATAGCATGTCGCAGCCTCGCTCTGATAAGGGAGGTCCGAAGGGCCGTCGCCATGGCAACCGATATATTATTAAAACTCATAAATTCGCCCTTACGTAGGGTGGACTAAGATTAGCTCGAATGTATGAAAATTTGATGGGAATTGTTGACCTGCTATCTACTTAGGGTTGCGCATTACGCAAAGCTCTTTAGTTCGGGTTGGCCCTCACGGATCCGCTTGGAGGAGCGGAATTATCGCATTTTGGTTTCTGTTGATCAGAAACAAAATTCATAGTCAACATATCGAGCAAGTTTTTTTAAAAAATAAAATAGTTGTTTTAGATAAAAGTGTACTTAGGTAGTTATGATTTAAAAATATTCATTTCCTAGATCTTTCTCTTTAATTATAATTTAAATTGACAAGATACATTGTCTTGCCTAGGCTAGTCTCAGGCACGTGTCATAGGTGCGCTATCGTGACAAAACTAGCTTCAAATACCTAAATTCTAGGAAATCTATCAGTACTGTGTATCTAGACTGATATCGTCATTTTATGCAGATAGGAAAGCATGTCTATCTTTATACCTCCTCATAAGCAAACAAACGTCCATAGCTGAAAATGCTTCTCTCAAACAAAGCGGATGTTGCCGTAATCACCACACTTGGTAGACGGTGGTGTCGCAGTGGAGGTGGTAAAACACAGAAAGAACCAGCTACTGTTCCTCTGGTAGGTTCCCGTAGTCGACTTTTGCGAAATCCGTGGCCTGAGTTGGCGGGGTCGATTCTTTCTAACTTCAATCTTTGAACCTATGTGTGTCCTAACTTACCCCTGACTGGATGAAAGGACGTGCATTCGAACGTAGACTATCAATAGCTTACCTGAAAAGAAAAATAAATAATTGTATTTTGCGTGTAACCTTCCAGTATTTTTTTTTTTTTTCTATAAGTACTGACATTTATTCACAAAGAAAATTATACTAGTATTTACAATTGAAACAATTGAGCTAACTGCCGACTGTTGCAAACAGTCTACAGGTAGCTCAACTGATCCATATCAACACCAGTCGGAAGCGTCCCCAAGACGCTGGCTGCATTGCCACGCTGTATGGCAATGCTGATACGCTGTGCCAGATATTCACCAGCTCTCGGGTCACGCGTCGCTTCGACCAGACGCTCAGATAGTTTTTTGAAAACCCGAAGAGCCTCGGTACCCCACGGACCTAGGGTCTCGACTCCAAGGGGAGCAAATGTGTAGGCTCTGTCGAGACCTGCATATTTGCGCCTCTTGAGATCTTCGGCCAAATCTGCCGCCGCACCCGCCCTCACGGATGTCCTCGGAAGATGGGAAGGCGCAAGTGTGTCGACGCATGTAGCGTCCCACACAGTCCATAAACGAAAATTACAATAAAATTATTGATCGAGTTTTTAACTGACGTCAAAAAAAGGAGGTTGAATTCAGCTAATGTATGTTTATTTCATATGTATGTTCGTCGATTTCTCCGTCATTTATGGACCGATTTGGATGATTCCTTTTGCAGTTGTATAGATAATGATCCGGAGGTGGTTCCATAGAAAAAATATTCCCGATCAATTATTATATTTATAATGCAACAATTAAAAATCTGTTTAAAACTAAGGGATTCGAAGTCGTTTTTTAGTTTATTCAAACAGTTAAAAAAATGATGTTAATAATGATCTATATGCAACCATTTTAAGTTCTAGGTGTGTCTAACTGTCAGATTATCATTTCCTTCCTTGTACCTCGATCGTGTCAGATTATCATCATCATTTCGGCCAGGTTTCAATTCAACACACCCACCGCTGGGAAGACTTCTTTCAGACTATAGTTACGCTTTCAATATTTCCCCGAAATGCTTCGATTGCGCTATCTAAACTCCTAAAGCTCGTCTTTTTTTAACCAACTTTGAATATGGGAGGATCTATGTTCGGTGGTATGTATGATTTTTATGTCTGTTCGTTGAAGTTTTTTCAAAACAATCAAATTATTAACAACGGCGTTTAGTTCAGAGTACATGTTGTAGCTACATAAACCAAGAGACTAGGTATCTGGTTATGGGTATATAATCATCGTAAAGCGATGGTCGGTAGGTATACTGTAGGTGCCAGCTATTCTATCAGGCCTCCCGCCGTTACCACTATTTATTACTTGTAATTTCGCTAACACTACCATCAAATGCTTGCAGAGGGTATGTGATTTCGTAGAAGAGAAACTGGACTTATGGAAAATACTAAAGTATTGGTATGGTGATGGAGTCGTTAGGGTGTTTCGTGTGGTGATGTTTGAGTATTTTTTTTACTATACTAGGTGTAAAATACAAAAATGTTTAAATACAAGAATTCAATTTCTAACAAAAGTTTAGAAATAAAGTTTTTGCATTTTACACCTTAAAAAGAAGACACCTAAATAAATAAAAGTAGGTTATCGTAAAAAGTTTTTGTTTAATTCTGGCTAATGTAATTAAACAAGAGCGAAATCTTCTAGTAGGTACAAGTATTCTATACCTAAAAAGAGGCTTCAAAATGTTGTTTAAGATAATCATGTACCTACTTAGTGAACGAAATAAAAACATTTGTATTTGTTTTTTTATAGAACATGTAGGTATAAAAAATGTCTAGATCTAGCTACAGAGTGAGCCAGCTCCGTTCGAATTAATTTAACCGGTGGACCTATTTTTCTGCCAGTCAATTCAAATGTATTCGCTCACACTATTTTACAGCTCATTTGGCCCTTTGATACACAAAAGAAACTGAACCAATGAACGGCAAAAATTGTATGAGTGATACACTAACGAATACATTTCAATTGACCAACTGTAAATAAATGGCTACAAAAACACCCAAACTTTCAGAACGAGTTATTAAAATTAAATTTTCGAAGTTGTTTTTGAATTAGCGAGACCTTTCACGTAGCTGGGTTATTATTATAAGTATGACTCAACCGAAGCTAAGCTACAATACAATACTTAGTATCCTTTAGTTTCACATCTCTCGTCGTATTTATCCTGTAACAATAAGGTCTGATTTACCGTGTCCGTAACTGTTTATTAACTGTTTAGTTCCTTGCTCATAAATAAGAGTTTAATGGATGTAAAACGCGGGTTACTTTTGGTTAAAGCGGCCCTGTCTAGGGTTTTAGTTATAGTTAGATAAGCTGACAGCTTTATTCAAAAATGTATTGCCTGTTTATGGTTCGATGGTGTATTTATCGAGAAGGAACTGTTTTTTCAAGCTATGGACTTCGCGAATAGAGTTACAAAAGAGTTTAAAACTGTAGGTAGGAACCTAACTAACGTTGAAAAATAAATTAAACTCTTTAAAGTGTAATTTATGTATTTCCAAAAAAAGAAGATTAGTAAGATAAGAAATCATTGAAAAAACAAATGAAAATAGTTTCTTGAATAAGCTGGATGCTAAAGACCATTATGTTATTATGATACACGCAAGCTTAGCTACACCATAACTTTGTAAGTGCCTAATAGCTCAAGTCCCCGACATCGTATTCAATCCATCCATTCAGACCAACTAAACCCTGCAGCAATCGCTTCGACACGTTCATTGAGGAGCCAGATCGTATGCCATCTACATAGTTACACTAGTTACTGACTAGCATCAGCTCTGTTTGTTTACATATGGAAAATATGTTCATAACGATGATAAGATTATAATGTGGTTCAAATTTAGCAGACCCAATCGTGACTTACTAATAAGTCGCTTTCCTCTTCAGCGCAAATACGTCAACTTCTGCACCTTCCCCAAACAAGGCGATCTTGACATAATCACCACACTTGGCCAGCCAAGGATAGTAATATTCACTGTGGTCAGATCACCAATTATTGGTGATCGCAGTGAATATAATCTACGCTTATTTTTTACTGTCACCGATCAAGAAATTTTTCGCTCCTAATCCCGCTCTATCACGGAAACTAATGACCAATTACGCAACTCAGATTTTACCACGTCTCAAGTAAGAAATTTTGACAGATTTTCTTTAAAAATTTGAAAAAATCGTTTTTTGAGACGTGATTAAATATGCGTTGCGTTTGAGTAGGTACTTGGGGGTAAGGCACTAATTATGAAACTATGCTCAGTCCTCGATACATGCTTGAGTAAAGCTTGCTGCTCTAGGAAATCGTTACTCAAGCATAGATCGATGACCGAGCAAGCTTTTATACAACGGGCCTAAGTCTACCTATAGGAAAGGTTTAGAATCGGAAGCTTACGTGTGCTCGATTTTGTGATCCTTGTATGTTTTTAACAGCTTATTGAATAACTATTATTTCAATAAGATATATTACACGCACAACATGTATCCTAGATTCATAATACAATGTGCATACGTGTCACGCTACCGGCACTCCAGATAATGTATGCGCCGCCACGGCGCGGCGTCGCATCACGCTCCAACACGTCGCTTTTTGCATTTTTGTGAGCATACTGCGTTTTAGTTTACTGCACACCAGTTCTGGGTGCAGTCAATCAGAGTACTTACGTACGTAGTACCTACCTAGTCGTAAATGTTATAGGCCTCCAGCTTCTAACTAAACGATTCAGCGCATTTAAAGCGCAGGAAGGAACGCAGCTGGTCAATCACAGTTGGCCTTTGTAGTAGCAGTACCTACATAATAGTCAAGTTTAGTAAACATCGTTTTTAAGGCTTTTGTTAGTAAAGTGCGTAAGCCCTCACACTCGGGGTTATTTCTAAGAAATTTAATAATATCCCAAAAAATATTAAAATTTAACATTAATAAATGATTGGGATATTATTAAATTTTTTAAGCAATATAGTTTTTAGTTTCTGGATGATTCAGCATCAGCAATTTTAAGGCAAGGAACGCCGGTGGGTTTGTTATAATATGATAAAACAAACTAAGCTTATCGGTAGTGCCATGATTACTGTACTACTTAACTAAAGGTTAATACAGTATAACGGAAGCACTGGTTTTACATATATTTTTATTTTGGCTTTCGTAGTTTTTTTTTAAAGTCGCGGAAGGCGCGGTTGGTACTGGTTGACAGCGGAAAGGAAAGAAATTTTGGGTGCGGGGAAATGGTGGGCAAACTTTTAATTGAACACTGACAAAAACAGTTCTCGATCAATCCCTATTCCGCCGCTACCAATGCCCACCAAAAACCGTTACAAATACAATCTGCCTCAAAACTCGTTAGTTTTCATTTTCAGCTAAAAGATAAACATAACGTTTGAAAAATGTGAATGAAAATGCCAAAATAAAATAAACTTTCACACGGCACTTCAGCCGGACGCTAAAGTTCAAATACGGCCGATAGGAAATGTCATAAAAGCATACAAAAGAGTAGAAATAAACATAAAAGAATATAAAAAAGCCACGGCTTGTGCACTCGAAACACTCGAAACGTTCGTCAAAGCATTCCACGGCAGAAAGCAATGTTCGGAATGGCACAATCCGCTTTTGCTGAAAATTCTATATAAAAAAACCATCATTTATATCTACGAGAGTAGATATCTAGCGATAGCTAACGAGAGAATCCTACTGAATCACTTTTTAGGGATGGGCGGCTGTATATTATCGAAATAATAAGAGATTAAGAATATAGA
Organism: Eupithecia subfuscata; assembly: GCA_963564075.1. Classification (NCBI taxonomy): domain Eukaryota; kingdom Metazoa; phylum Arthropoda; class Insecta; order Lepidoptera; family Geometridae; genus Eupithecia; species Eupithecia subfuscata. The sequence goes on along the minus strand of OY751116.1, from coordinate 595,769 downwards.
AATTGAAATTGGTGAAATCTGCTTGAACTTATTTTAATTATTAAAATGCTGAATTATTCTGTAATTCTATATTCGTCTGCTTATTGAAGTATTGTATCTTAGTATAGGTGCTATAAGTTTAATTCAATTTCTTTAGGAACTTTGAAAAGCTTTAAAGTTATTTGTAAAGTTAAATCTAATAAAACTCGCAAGAAATTCAGAGAAACCAAGTAATTTCGAAGCTCGCGCATAATCGTGCAGCGAAAGTGGTTTATCTGGATTTCTTACTTACGTATCCACAATACAAAACAGTTTTCTAAGAAATAAGCCATTTTGCTGGCTTATTTCTGTAATGTTGGTTTTCTAGGAATTTTCTTCCACTGGTTGAGCTTCTATTTACTTGAGAAGGACCTCCCATATTATACGTTTTCTGAACTAAATAAATAACTAGTTTATTTTTGTTGGAATGAGGAGGTAGAATTGACACTGACATCAATCGTCAGATATTATTTTACGTCAATTCTCTTAATCCAGTTTTTTTGAACAATTATTTATTTAAGCAACTTCATCCGAAACACGAAACACGAGAAACACTACAATGTCATCGATAACAAGCCCAGCACTAGCACTCATCGCGAGTGGTCGCATAACGAGCCGATAACGAACCCGTTGTTATCGACATGCAAACCATCGACTCGATAGAATAGCGATGGAATTCGCTTGTCGCTATTTTAAGCTAGAAAAGTGTTTTGGAAAATGTTGTGGGAAAAATTTAGAGGCGTATTTCATAGGAAAAATGTTTTTATTGGTCTTTGCGCTTCGTTTATCGTCAAATATATGTGTGGGTCAACGAAATAACAAAAATTTCCCGGCTTTGGTACTGAACCGATCTTTATTTGTTTCTAGTCATTTTATTCATTTTTGATCGTACTTTTTAAAGTTAATTGTTTTGGGGTTTTGATAACGGATGATTACGAGCCTAGAGATTTCTCAATGAGTGTAGAATTTGGTCGGAATCAAACTTACAGCGTACAAGTTCCACCACCAGGGTCTCTGCGGAGAGGGGAGGCGGGGGATGAATCAAGAAACTATTTTAATTACAGCACGAGTTCGCGCTTCGGTGAACAAACTGACAAACACGGGCTTTTAGGTTCGCTTTTAGGTTCGTTACTATGTATGTTACCTTGATTTGGTCGTAAATAGATTATCAGACTTATTTTAGTTTCACAGTTATTGATTTCATATTATCAGCCTACATCGCCCCACTACATGGAAAATGCCTCCACATCCGTCTTTTACACTTTAGTGCTATTGTGGACCAATCCTTTCCAAACGAGTTCTCAACAATAAATAATTTATTTAGCACAGCGTCGAATAGTAGAGGGCCAAGTATAGATCCTTGAAGAATCCCAAACGAGTGTGCGACGACTCTTTACTCTCCCAACCTCGCAAACAGTTTCCTATGTTCGATGGTTAGCAATAAAATAGGGCAGCCTTGGCGTAAAACCCAAGTCACTCAGTTTTTTTGTTCATCATTATCACCTATGTATGTCAAAGGCTCCACGAAAATCAAAATAAATTTTAATCCATCCGGGTCCTATTACCATTATGCATTTTATTTTATATAAATTATTATTAAAAAAAAACACTACAGTCCCTACCATTACAATTCCAGTAGCAGTCAGTGAGTGATTCCATTCCCTGCAATTAATCGTGACAATTTAGCGCGTGGAGTAATCGCGCACAATGTCGGCATTGTGTGGGAGCAGCCAGCATGCCTGCACTTCACTACTGATACAAAATAGACATGGCTTTATTATAAAGTAGCTTTTGCTTGCGGGTTACATCGAATCGAAGTAAGGATTATTATCCGACTGCTGGTTTTTGTCAAATTTCATGTTTCGAGATACGAACACCTGTCACACACGACAGTTTTTTTGCACGTATAATACCGACTTAGTTCCAACAAAATACAAAAATCTGTCTGAGAATCTGTCTGCATCATAAAATAACATAAACTTAATTTATCATGCATACTCAATTATTAATTTATACCTACTGAAGGAAGTACCTAGGTATAAATATTTAATATACGCTACATCGAAAACTAATTGTATTTTGGTGCAGAATAAAATTGACGAGTTTTATTTCAATCCAAGAGTAATTTTGTATGTCGTTATTTCTATTTCAATTCACCTAAACCGGCAATTTGGGTAGATACCTACCCAAATTGCCGGTAGATCATTCCAGGTTTCCATTTTGGTTCAGTCAAAAAGTCTCTATCTAACACCTCAATGAGTCAGTCAATGAACATAGACAAAATATCCATGAAAGTAGTGATTGCTCATAAAGCAGAGCAGATTACAAAGGCTGCAATAGATCCATCAATTATGGTACAGCACCGACAATTACACAGACTACCCAATGTGGCGTCCCTTTTAATTTATGAGCGGCATACGTTTCAATAGATTCCGGTATCGTACCGGCATTCCTGTTTACTGCTAGTTCTCCTGTTCAGAGGTTAGGCCCGTATTACGGAACCATGTTCAGTCATCAATCTGTGCTGTGCTTGAGTAATGATTTGCCATAGAAAATCGTTGCTCAAGCAAAGATCGGTAACTGAGCAAGCTTTTTTATAATACGGGCCTGATACTGCGTAGACAAAAAAAGAGTGTCTAGAATTATCATGGTAGTGGCCCTATGCGGATATTGTACCTAAGTATTATTAACGACCAGAACACCCGGAACCAATATTTGTAGATCGTACAAACATTTTGTTCCAAGGCGGGAATCGAACCCGCAACCTCCTGCACTGCAGGCGGATCTTCGCCCGCCGCGAGACATCGGTCGTCATATATATTTGTGACTGGTTTGTAGGTATTATTTTTGTTATGTACTATAGTTACAAGATAATATATGAGAGTTTTAGATTCTTAATATATACAAGAGTTTTAGATTCTTTTGTATTGTATTGCACGGCCCGTTGGACAAACTGAAAACTAGAACCTTTATTTTTTACACCAAATTGTACAAACAGTTAACAGTAAAAATATTCCGACAACCAATAATTAATGCATTTACAAATAATTATTATATTTCTAGAGACCCACTAATCATAATGTAACTGGAGTCCTACAAACTTCCTCATAAAGCTCGAGATAGACAATGGACCTAGGGCACCATTTAATATAACTTGAATGAATGTTCTTCGGCTGAATAGCGCGGGAAGGACAATGGGCAGCAATTATGACGAACACTCCTTGCATTGTAAACGGAGATAGGAAGTTGATCGAATTATCATGCTGGGATTCGTTTATTGCTGTTGAAATATTTGTAGTACCCACCGAGTCTTTTACAGTTTCATTTTCAGGGTATACCATTGAGGATTACAACGGTTCTAGAATCCCAGATTTTTCTCAACAAAGAGTTTAGAAAACCAAAAAAATAATGGTAGAATATGTTACGTCTATGGGATCATCATCGGAGAAAAATCAAAAAAATTCGTAACGCAATCTGATTTTGACGGTTTTTATTCATCATCATAATCATCTGTCTCTCGTCCGATTTTGAACTGGAATGTGCACCTTTTTTGCTGCGCGTGTGCAATTTTGTGTTGATGAAAATTTTGTTTTCGGTTGTTAAGTAGCTGATACTTATCTATTATTGTTATCAAATCTGTAATCTGTGCATCAAATTTACATAATGTCTTTGTTAACAAAAACATCTGGGATTCTTGATCAGAGTATGGGTGTACTGAGGTTTTTCAAGTTTTATTTTCAGAGTTCGATTTAGAGCTACATATGTAAATATTTTCAGATCATAAGGCGCGTTTACTTACCATATACTGACTTTAAAAAGATTCACTTGAAGGACGGAATGGGAAAATAGCTGTTTCCTGAACATTAATTTTTGACTTTATTAAAACTCTTTATCAATTAGACGTTATGCTTGATGTTCTTTCCCAGAACGCTTTATGCACTAATTAGGATATTATCTAGGTTGGTGGAACCAGAAACCAGGTGGAAAAGAAAAAGAAGGACGTCAAAAACTCAGCCCGTTTTTCGTAGAGCGACATGGTGAAGCGATTAATTTAGTGGAATGGCCCAGGCTGTATGACAATTACAAGGCCTGTCCCTGCACAGCACCGAACCTACATTCCGGCACCACCCGAGTGCCTCCGAGCTATTTGGGACGGAAGGCGCGCGCGCACGCATGATCTAACTCGCTTCCTGACAGATTACGTCTCAAACATCAATAAATAAGTCAATAAGATTCCTTTTTGTCACTTCAATAACACTATTAGCGGACATCCGGATTATCTTGAGGCTTGAATAGACTCAGGAAACGAATTTGAATATAAGGAACGGTTACTAATAGCGCCATCTCTGGTTTATAGGGAGGACTGCGTTGATAGTGTAGAGCTGGTCAGTAAGTTATTACGCAGCGCTAATGGATAGATGGCAGTGTTAGAAAAAGGGTCCTGCGCATCGGATGGTACATAACAACTGCACTGTATATTATAGACATACTCGGAGAAAGGCCTAGTAGGCCCTTTTCAGCCAACCATTTGTTATTTTGTATGTGTTCGTATAAGAATCACTGTCTCTCTGTTTTTTTTCTCTTCTTTTGCATACAATCCCTCATGGTGCTTTTCAAAAAACTTGTTTGTGTAAATAATAACTATTTGTATTATGTTTAATTAGGCAATAGATTATAACAACATCAAAAATGTATAAACATGTACCTACGGTGGAATATGTATGAAATGAAATGAAAATGAATGACTAAATCCGGTGTTATAGAGATGGTGTTATGTTCTGCTCATTAAAGGTTATGGTTATTACCGAATGTAACCCTCTATCCCCTATTTAGGTCGTTTCGTAAACCCTTAGGCTACGGAAGAAAGCCGTTGGAGGTATATGGGACGACCTGAACTTCCTTGCAGATGCGAGGAAGTTTCGATCGTGGAATTTTGGCGTCTTGGGGGAGACCTTTGCTAAGCAGTGGCACCAAATTGACTGATTTTACAAAAGTACCTTACCCACTGGTCCTCTGAAATTATGACATGTACTTATGTCGCCGCCTGATCGTTCAGGTAGAATCAGGCCGTTTGTAGAATGGCTAGGTAAATTACAATATGGCACATTTGACGACGTACAGTGGCGTTCATCGTTATCTGAGCCCCTGGCCCTCCAAGTCTCGTAATTACATCAGTTTCGGTTTTATATGATTCAATTTGTTGTTTTTATATAAAACGGCTTGCTATATTTATTGTACCGAAAGATTCTAGTTTTATAATATTAAATAGTTCTGTAGTCATAGAAATTGACTTCAAACGTACCAGGTGCGTCAGCTGACAATGAACGCCACTGCTCATAGTCATCCTGTATGAACATACCTGCACAGCATCGTCCAGACAGCGTCCCCAGGCGTCGCTCCTGTCCACCAGAGAGTTCCACTTCTCAGCCAACTTCGCGACCTCCCGCCGGATGGAGCGCGCCAGCTCCCGCGCCTGCTCCTCCGCGGACCGGTAGCCGCGGGAGTCGCCTTCGCTGTCGCGGGCTTCTGGAACGGAAGAGGGGGTTAGTTGCTGGTTTAGCCTTAAGGGGCGAACCTGACGGGTTTGGTTGACAAACTAGGCCTAGATTTCAGTACCTACTCATGGGATCCCCGTGGTATAAACTTGAATCACATAAAATTCAACATTTTGATTTTGGTTCCTTGAATATGAAAACACGATTAAGAAAAAAAAACATGAAAGTGCACTAAGGTTTTTTGTTATTATAGTGCATAACCCCACACTAAGGGTAATTTCTAAGAAATCAAATAATATCGCAAAAATTTTCGACTTCGACGGGACTTGAACCCGCGTCCTCCCCTCAGTATTTAAAAAAATATAATAATTAATAGTAAATTTTTGCGATATTATTTGATTTCTATGAAAGTGCACTCTTTTGCACATCATTTGGTCTAGGTCTCAGAAACCCTGCGGTCTATTGAAATGACTTAGGTATGTTTTGATTCGTAGGTTATTACTAGTTGATTGGTTTCTTGAACCAGTTTCTTCATAAGTTATTATCAACCTAGTTTACTTGTAAATAAGCAAAAACATGATTTCTGCGCTTATGCCGTTCCAAAAACGTATGCTCCGTCCCGCCTCTATGAACACGATATCCTATGTCTATCCTTATCACAAAATGGCGCGTATTGCGCCTCCTTAAGTGGAATGGAAGAGGGGATTTAACGCTGGCTGATGATTACTTATCATATCACTCTGAGGGATGTATGATTGATTGTCATTCTGAGAACTGATTATTTAGGAATCAAGCAGATACTTTTTCGTTTCCGCTGTCTACAGAAGACCTGCCCTTAGTGCGCGTGAGTGTCTGTGTGTCTTGTCCAGGCAGACGGCGCATCGCGTAAGCTAAATCGCTGCGATAAATAAATACCTAAATATAAAAACACATCATTCAAACAGGAGCCTCAATTTAACTTTCCAAACTTGTAAGCGCCCACAGCTATCGGCAGTTATTTACCCCGCGACGGCCATTTCCGGGATAGTCATGTCAATCTAGCACTTCAATCATGCCCAGCCCAACTTGAAATTGCGAAACCCTCAGCTGAAGAGTCCCGTATAAATACCAGCGGCGTAATTTAATTTCATTAGATATAAGCGGCAGCGGCCGGGGGCTAAAAAACCGCTCATGAAATAAGTCACCGCCGCGACCACTTAATATCTGGAACGGGGCAGGGACGCAATCAGGACAAGGAGTAGTGGAGTAGTTTAAATAAATACTCGTATAATGATAAATGAAAAAGATATTTTGTCCTACAAGGGTACCTAACACTATTTATGATTACTCTGCGTTGTGTGTCACATTAATAGGAATCATTATAGCGAATTGTGGGGCTAGTGAAAGCCGTTGAATACAGAAGAAAAGACACTAATGTAAAGAGACTTCTGAGCTCATGCTCAGAAGTCTCTTTAAAAAAAAAAAACTCAAAATCGTTGCTAAGAAAGCAATGATGCTTTCTTAGCAACGATTTTGGCACTATTAAACTTTGTACCATGTTTTTGTGTAGGCAATATTAAGCTTTAAGCTAGCTTACTGCTGTCAAAGGTGATAGTTTTATTACAATCCCAAACAGCAATCTTTAATTAGGTATATTTTCCAGCCCTACCACTCTCTCCATCACGTTATCTAATAAAAGAAAAATAAAATAAATTATAAACATAAAAAAATAAGTTTCGCGGTCCCTAGGACCTGCCTAGTTCCCTGCCTACAGGCGCGCACTCAGTATCTAGAGCGTGGTTTTCGGGTGGGGGAATTTAATAATTACGGCGTTACTTCCACTTTGCGGCTCACATCATGCACTTATGGAAATGTAGAGCATCTTAACGTTTAAAGCTAGTTTTTCACACAACTATTTTGTTAGTTTGTAGTTTATGTGGCTTCTGTGCGCAACTTCGCACGCGTTGATTCTGGATAAAAAGTAGACCATTCCCTCACGATACCTCATGTAAAGGCCATTTAGCGAGACAGACACACGTACAGCCTGACAAAATAGTTATTTTTGCACTTTATTATTAGTATGGAACATGGATTAAGAGCTATCTAAAGTTTGTAGAAATTAAATATTATCTTGTTTTAGTTACTTTACAGGAATATAAAAACAAAGGAAATAAAACTATCTGGAGGCAGCTGGCTTTTTCCCTTTGTAATTCCGAAATTTTATTTATTCACAAGGAGTTTTAAAAAACGTAAATATATCGAGGAAGTTGGACGAGACTCGCAAAATTCTTTGAATTCCATTGCTTTTATAAGCTGTAAAAGCAAGATTCTTAGGAAAAGGCACTAAAGCAAGTGCCCCTAAACGAGTTCATCAAGGTAGCTTGGAAGAGATTTGTAAGTGGTTTAAAGCTTGTCATTTTGCTTGTGGCTTCTCTTTAGGCAAGCAAAAGTATTTTCTAATGGTCTATCTATTAAAAAAAAATAGTCTAGGTATGTAGGTAGGGACCATTAACAAGAGCAAAAAATCCTATGATTCAAATGAAATCTTTAAGCATCTAACTAAAGCTAAGAAATCTGCAAATACATTGCTGAACCTGCTTTTGAAACATCTCAAAAAGTAATTAAAATCGGAACGAACACAGTCACAGAAAATACTTACCATCTGAAACCGCAATATCTTCCGTGTTTTAATTAAAGATGTTTTTCCAAGGGATGTGTTTTTGTCTCACGTGGATCGGAGTGAATGAACGAATGTTAATTAATGCCGGTGAAAGAATTCGCTTCGCGGTCTATTTGTTGAGTGAAATTAAAGAAAAATAGTGTATGCTGGGTGGAAGTCTTTGAGTAAAATATTTTTTTCGTTATTTTGTGCTTTTGTAGAGATAATTTAAATTATGTAATTGCGTATGTTCATTCATTTAAAGTAGAAGATTTATAAATTACAGTTTTATCGTAGGTAACCTTGTGAAATCTTGTCTCTAGTCTCTAGTTGTAATTAGGTATATAAAAGGTTATTTTGTTTTGTTATATTCCACACAATATACAGAGGATCGCGACAATGACAAAGCCGATTGTTGTCCACAGATCCGAAACCGTTCTCTCATCGTTTCCAGACATCGACCGATACATCTAAGAGTTATTGACAATAACGTCTGTTTCATACCGCTTCTGTTCTGGATATAAAAATAGAGATGAGTACAACTTCACACACAAAGTTCAAATCATTCACTGACAAAAATAAATTATATTTCAAAATAAGATAATCCACTGACCACAGAGCTTCAGAAGCATCGATATAACATTCATCGATACTTTATGGACGGATTTATGACTGAAACATACACAAATTCGATTTACAAGAGTTATGTGTGTCATAATACGGGTCCTGATAAAAATGCTACTCCATAAAAATGGCTATGAAGGGTTTGACGATAGGGATGGGGTGGTAAACGGCGTACGGATTCACGAACGTTTTCGCATTTATTACGCTGCATTGACTCTTGCTGGGTTAGATATTTAATCATGTTCTTGAATCTTCTACGTTCCATTCTACAAAAATGCATCACTATAGTAAATGTACAATTCGGAAAAAAATATTATTAAGTATACGTAAAAGTAAGTTGGTACTATTTTTAAAATAGAGGTAAGAATCTCACGTATTCTTTAATGGTAAGTCAAAGTTTTAACCTAGCTGTCCCGGTAACTTGAGAAATTGCCAAGGTAAAGTAATTTCCTGTGGCAAAAAGCAGTCAATATGTGTAATTTAAGGAGGTAATATAGTAGACGTAATATCCTTCCAGGAAACAACGTGTAAGCTTCAAAATCAGGCACGGTGACGAAGTTTTACAAAAAACTGTATTTGTACACCATGTTAGTCCATGTTTCATGAAATAATAATCAGTGTTATGATAAACTTTTATGGATAAATCTCTTCGCAAGCCGTTAAATTCTAATGAAGATTTTTAGTCTAAAACTGTTGTGCTCACGTTAGCACTTCATTCCCGTCACAACTCCAATATAAAGGGTCCAAACCCATTTTGAAATTTACGAGCTGGCCGTCGCGCGTTTTGCGCATTCTTTTATACGTCTTTAACTGACCCAGATAGGGATTTTTACGGATTTCGGGAAAGGCCAGTTAACTGTCGATTGAGTTTTTACGTTTTAGCACCGGTTTAGCGTGTTTACGCCTTGTCGATGGGGATTTTCATGAAAGAAAAATGAGTTACAGCGCCTTGGGTACAAAGCTAAAAGTTACTGATGTTGAATGTAAATGGGCACATGAATATAGAACTCTGATGAACGAGTACCAGTCAGAAATTTTGGAGGAGGATTACGTCATACAGCAAACGGAGAAGAGAGATATTGAAAGAACTATTAGTAACGTGATTTTTTCACAACCTGGTTGATATTGAAAATGTCATTCTAAATATTCACACTTACAATTTAAAAATCCTTTAAAATTTAAGTTGCAGGACGTTAATGGATAGTACAATCTTGAGGAGGCTTGTACCCAACAGTGGGCAAATCTGGCTACAATATGACGAAGTTAATAACGAATAACTAATAGAAACCGAAACAGAAAAAGTACATCGATTTTAGGCAAATGTCTGACAGTTATGCAAAAGCACGGGCGTTTGCGTCAGATTGCAGCTGAATATGCGCATACTAAACGCAATAAGCACAGGGTACGGTCTGATTACCTTTATCAGACTTAAACTGGTCCAAAAAGGTACAGAATTGAAGACTTTGATCACATTAAGTTCTATTTTCGGCACGGTCTTCGAATCTAGCAATATAAGTATGTAATTAAATTGTCTATGGAGCATTAAGTTTCGTAGCAAATAATTAGTATTATGTATTAAGATTTAACAATAATTGATAATTATTCTTACCTCGTCTGATTAATAATATTATAATAGCAAAAAACCCTTTTGTATTGGAGTTTTTCTTCCACTTTCGAATAATTTACAAAGGCAATACCTATGTATTAATAACCTATTCCTTATAAATAAGTAGGTAAAATTACTAAATAATATTATTATATCATACAGTGATTGAGAAAGCATAATTGGCAAGAGTGGCGAGTTCCATCAAATCTCCGGAGAGCTATCAAACCGCAAAAACATTATCGAGCGATCAATCGACTCTGCAAATGATTGGAAGGCGCCTTCAACATTTGCTGGCAGGGTGGAATCAGGGCAACTTAGCCCCGTTCAGGTAGGTACTGCAACGTTTCTAAGTCCTCTTTGCCATGTCTTACAATAGTGAACCTGACTTTGCGTGTATGTTTTTAAGGTACAATAAGGTCATGACTTCACGGCAGCTTTTCATTGAAAATTGTATTTTTTACATTTAAGTTCTGCCTTAGTTACTTTTGAGTATACAAGTATGAAGTTTTTATTCAACGTGCTGGCATGACCTTACAGTTAATTACTGTTTACGGAATTTCAAAAAGAAATATTTAAGTTGATTTGGACTAGGCATTTCAATAAAACATTGGAAGACATCTTCGTTATTTCTTATAATCTTATGACGACCTCTGCGACGCAGGAGGTTGCGATAAATGTTTGTACCTACGATCTGCAGACATTTGTCAAGGGCGTTCTGAATGTTTTCTATGTATAATAAAAAATATCTATTTACGTAGTGTATTGTATTAAGTATATCAGTTATCTAGTACCCATAACACAAGCTCAGTATATAATATCTGCTTGCGGGCTTGGGGCTGGCTATTTATTTATTATTTCTTCCTATTTACATTAGTAATACATTTTAATACATACTTTCACACAGCATAGCCCTGTTATTCAGCATTCTCAGCGTGTTCACTAATAGGTTTGACTGCATATTTGTACCACAACTCAAAGATGCATGTTTTAACTTTTATTAATAACATCAAGTTTAGTTATTCTAAATGATTATCGTAAAACTTTATTCTGTAATTTCATTATTGTATTTTTTCTTAGATTTATGTAATTTTAACGTGTGTAATTTATATTCCTATGATCCGTTATTGTTATCTGAAATAAAGATTTAACCTGTGTATTTATAACACAGTTAAAGCTCATTTCTAAAAGTGGTTCCCCCTTCCACCCCCATCCTAACTCTGTCCCCGTGCTCGAATTGATTGAACACTGGCCGTCCATCGCCGCACGGAATTCGCAATTAGCGCACTCGGCTCGCTTCTAATTGCGTTCATTCGTTCAGTTCACTCTATCATTCATTCACTCACTTGCTTTGTTTTAGCGGGATTATTGACTTTTTGATACAACAGTGAACTCTATTGTTAGGAAATTGATTGTAAGTGATTCTAGGCATTTAGATGCAATTACAACTAATTAGGTAAGTACCTACCATAGAAATCTAAATGTGCCTTGTTATTTAGATTTCTATGGTACCTACCTACGTTAATAGTGGCGTAGCGAAAATAGGTTGGTCGACCTACAATTTCAGTAGGTACCCACCTACCTTAACGACATTAATGAATGTTATTGTATTGCGTAAATGTTTATGATTAAGTATTAAATCCGACTAAGTTAGGTAAATTTATTTGAGGCTGACTTTTGGATTATTATTATTCTTACTTTGATAATTATTAAACTTTATAATCAAATTAATTTGACATTACTATCTGCATATTATTGTATCTATCTTTGACATTTATATTTATTAATTGTTTTGTCGTTTTGCTATAATTTATAAGGATCTGCTAATTTAAATATTAACTATAATAATATATAATGGTGTTGATATGGATCAGTTGAGCTATCTGTAGACTGTTTGCAACAGTCGGCAGTTAGCTCAATTGTTTCAATTGTAAATACTAGTATAATTTTCTTTGTGAATAAATCTCACTATAATAATTAATAAGCCTAGAATATAAGGTGCTCTATTGCATTGGGTGTGCCTGTTAGGATAGATGTACAGATATGTTTATAAATAAATAAATATAAAATATATTTTTGGTCCTCGTCCTCGTTCGGGGTTTGTGTTTTGCATGTCTTAAGTTGAAATAAATACATTTGTATTATTTATATTTTAGCCATAAATTAGCAGAAGGACAGATAATTCTTCAAGATTCAGAACACCACACAACATACAAAAGCGTTTAATAACTACAAAACGGTGTCTAAGTTTGCCTCGACCCAAGTTTCGAGGCGAGCACTAAAATAGAACACATTGGAAGCATCGCAACTGTGCTCAAAAAGACACACGGTTGAAAATAAGGCAGCCCGTCCAGCCAGTTGCTAATTGGCAGTACAGATGGCAGTGCTGGCAGTTATTAGTTTAGCGCGGCCCGGGGCAGGACCTGGCCTAGTTACAGCTCTGGAAGTTGCTGTACAGAAATTGTTTCTTTGGGAATGGTGAAGATTTCACAGTTTTATACACATTTGTTTTCATAGAATGAGTAGGTAGCAAAAGCACATTGCAAAGAAAATATTTAATTTTCATGTCTCCGCATAAACAGTTAATGCGATAAATTAGGTTAGGTTAGCACCTGAGACAAGGTCTTGACATTATTATGTGTCATTTATGGACCGATTTGGACAATTCTTTTGCAATTGTATACATTGATAGAGGATGACCCCGAGGTGGTCCGATAAAAATTGTATTTCCGGCTATTTAGATTAGGGAGGTGGGTATTTAGTTCGCAAGACTTAAAGAAACGTTTAAAACAAAGGGATTCAAAGTAATTTTTTAGTTATTTTTAAACAATCAAATTACTTATTTAATTTAGAATTTGAAATGCACCTAGGTATAGGTCGCCGAGCCACTTTGCGATTGCGTGAAGTTTGGTCAAATCTTTGGTCGCTACATCGTCATAGTAAATTTTGAGAGATTGGGTACTAGCTTCTCGAAAGTGGAAGGCTTACATTATGTAGGTCCAATTAGGTTCACCCATCTCAGTCATAGGCGGATCGTGTTCGATCGTGGCGTTCGTGTTTCGCGTGCGTATTGTTGTCTCGGTCGCTCATCGGTCTAGGTACTTTCCATCTTTGTTGTTCGTTAGGTAGGTATATTTCAAAATATTGGAAATAGCGTGTCTTAGCGTTTAGTTGTAACACACCACGGGGCATTCGCTCACATAATGGGGGTCTTTGGTTCGCTCACTTAAGATGCAGTCTAAATTCCTATGCGCGAACGCAGCGTGCGACAACAAATTGCGCAGGTGTAGGCAAAATACGATTGTCGACGGATTTGAGTCGCTTGCGTACCGTCTCGCTTCTTTGTAAAAACCAGTAAGTACCTATGCTAGAAAAGCTAACCAGGTTTCGTTTGCTTGACCCTCACGTAAGCCGCGGTAAGCGATGGTCAAAGAAGACTTACGTTCAGAGTCGCTGGTGTCGGAGAGCGGCGGTTCTTGCGCGATGTACTGCCGCCCGCTGAGGAGGTTGCTCTCGACCAGCGCGCGCTTGTCTTCCAGCTGTCTCCTGAAGGCACGGTGGTCGTCCTGGAACAGAACAGAACAGGACTTGAGGGATTGGAAGGTTTAGTAGAAATACGAGTTACCCAGTGGGTTGACAACTTTAGTAGGCCTGAGGCTACAAGCCCAGCGCAGGACCGTAGTGAATCGCTCAAACATCGAAAGGCTTAGTAAAATCCGGCTACAACCCACGTATTTTTTTTTTAAATATAAAAATATAAATTAAATTAGCTTATATTCACTTCATATTCATTTCACATAAGGCGTTGCTGGCTACGTATAGGTACCAAATCTCGTTAAAATAGAACGAGCATTGCTCAAGCAATTTTCTGAAATAAAATTATTTTAGGATCTTGGGAAATAAAAATAACACAGCTAGGTAGCGGTAGCTACTATTTTGTGAAACTTAAAAGCCTGTTGATTAATAACGGCGCTGCTTGTCTAATTAGCAGTAGGCACTAAATCTCAGTCAGTTTGCTCAGAAATTGATTTCCACTTCCCCTTCAAGCTTTCACGCCAAACGTGAGGCGCTAAGCAGCAATAAATAAACTAAAACAATCCCGCGAAAACGTCCACCATTTTGTGGCGAGCGCGCTAAACCAAAATGGCGACGCGTTTTGGCGGGAACGCTGATTTAGGTAGGTACCTACCCGCGCAGATTAGCGTGCGGTCAAAATTATTTATCGCCGTAACATTGTGTTAGTTTGCGCTTCACTGATTTGAAGCGATCATTGTAGGTATTTATATTTGGAGGCTAATTATTAACTTAGCTTTAATAAGGATTTTGATTATGGCACGGTGTTTGGAATAAATTCCTCAAATTATAGAATTAATTTTGCACTTCAAAACACTTGGAATTCTTTAGGTAGGTAAGTAGTTACCAACAGAAATACCGGTCTCTGGCATCGGTATCGCTGTAAGTACCATAGAAATCATAATACAAAGCAACAAATCGGATCTTCCGGTCCGTCCGTACGCTCCGATTCCGACGCAGTGGACGCGTAGGTGTAACATTAATTTCGTATAAATTTAAAATTTCGCAGTGAAAACCTAATCTATTAGTTTCATAGAGTATTAGGTAGATATTCTCTACCTTGAACATGCCCCTTTCATCACAGCTGTAGCTATTTGAAGTTTGATTTTTTACTTGGATCTGTGACATGATGGTCACACATCTATTTCGTCTCTACAATTTTTTTTGTCCTTACCTGCTGCTTGAGCATGCTTGCTTCCGAATGACTCACTCTGTAAGCTCTGTCAGGGACAGGAGCAGAGCTGATCAGTGCTCGTCATTCGTAACAATCTATCTCGTCTCTACAATTTATGTTGTCATACCTGCTGCTTGAGCAGTGCGTTGAGGTCCCCCCTGGGGGGCGCGAGGGCGTTGAGCTCAGTCTCCTTCCGGATGACCCACTCGGTGAGCTCCCGCAGCGACAGGAGCAGCGCTGACCAGTGCTCCGCGTTGCTTTCCAGGCGGTTCCTGGAACAGAAAACTGGTTAGTATGAACATTCTTGATATAGGGTGTGACATGACATGGGCTAGTTACCTCATGAGTTAAGGGGAGGCGTCGGGCACCACAAAATATGAGCAGCGGAAGTTAGCAAACTTAATGAAATTTTACGTTACTTATGAGGAAGACTGAGCGATACAGATGCTCGGTCTATGAAGGGTCAACGCCATTTAAATTCGACGGACCCCAAACTCATAGCGCCCTCTTTTCAGTCTGGTTGAACTCATCATCCACTTAAGTATTAGTCCACTGCTGGACATAGGCCTCCTATATTGAGCGCCATAGCGCCCTGTCTTCAGCTTACCTCATCTAGCATCTGCTGCACGCAGATGCTGGTCTTTCGCAGTTCGTCATCCCACCTGGCTGGAGAGCATCGTACACTACGTTTGCAGAGTCGCGGTCTCCACTCATTTACCCCAGCGGTTGTCGGTTCTTCACGAGAAATGGCCGGCCCAATACCACTTCAGCTTGCTAATTCTTAGAGTCTATAACTTGTTTTGTTTTTATTTAGAAAACAAACAGTTATTAAGAATACAATTAAGACTTAAAATTAATACGTACTCACATTTATATACTCCTACTCTATTTCTGAAATGAAAACATTCCCATGATACTGGGTTCTGGATGTGGGTGTCGGAATGTTTTTTCTACCGAGATGATAATCTTGGGCAAAAAAGAAATATATTACCGAGAAGTAGTGAGTCAGTATTGTGATTCAGAATTTTATGCAGGAACACAAGATTTCTAATTACTCGACTGTCTTCGAGGCTGTAAATGGTATCAGAAGCGGTGTGTGGAAAACGGTAATCAAGGTGTTTCTAAAACTTTTGTCGATATCTTTGGTTCTCTGGTCGAACTATTTTTGACAAATTAAAAAACGCCTCACTGCCAGTAAAACAATAAATAAAGCTTAATGCCACAAATATGTCAACAATGGCACTTATTGACATGAAAGGGCCAGTGGAACAAGCCCCCACCTGGGACAAACCACAACATACCCCAGTATGGCCAACTCAAGCCGGGACCGACCACAGGGTTGCCAACTTAAACACAACTGAGACAAAGGGTTTCAGGGATTAGGGCAAAATGTAATGTTCGTTAGGTAAGTAAGTATACCAAATTGATAAATTCAGTTCATGATTTAAAACTCATGAGAGCTAGTGGCTCTATATCGGTCGATTTTAAAGTTTTTTTTTATTTCGCGTCATTTCGCGTCATTGTTGTCTAAAAGCAGCAATAAAAGCTGTTAATACCACCCAAAAACCGTTAAACTTCAGAATAACCTACTAAAATGCAAATAGCCTAACACTTTTTATCCCCGGATAAAAATAAAACTAAGCAATTATTCGGAGAGACCGCAAATGTTTATTGTGTTCGTATAAAAGACAGTTAAAGTGATTTTAAAACCACCAAGATGGGGAAGGTTCATCTCGTGAAGTGTAAGAGGGGTAAAAAAAATTGAAGTCGTCTTTAGACCTTTAGTAACGCAACTATGCCAATTGAAAATATTTACTTACTATTTAGCATAATTATGAAAGTTTTGGCTGTAAATTTTCGTGCGTTTTAGAAATTTTTCAGCTAACATTTAGAAGCTTAAAATAAACCTCGCTTCTTAGAAGGATCTACTGGAATTGAAGGCAAAAGCATTTTCTGCATACATGCCAGCGTGCTCGGGAATGTTCGGCAAAGTTCGACATGTGAGCTATGCACAAAGGTAGTGCAAGCTCGCTCATAGGCAACTTATAGGTAGTATCAATTTTCAAGGAATATTTCCAGGGAATTTTAAACAAAGTTCGATAAAGATACGAGAAAATCATGATAAAGATCTGAGAAATCGTAGTTGTGTTTGTTTTGTTTTATCGCAATTCGAGACATGATGGAGGGCTTCGAGCTTCACACGCCGACATTAGGGAGAGAGGGAGAGAGAGAGAGAGAGAGAGAGAGATAGAGAGATAATATTTTATTTTAACAAAAACAAACATGATTTAAAAAGAAACGATAAATAAACGGTCTCTGTCTCAGCATGAGCTAGTTGTAAACACGTAACAACCAACGCATCTTCCGGCAGAGTCGTTTGGCGACGTCACGCAAAATAACACTTATGACACTAAGCAATCAAAATATAACAATAAAAAAACATAATCCACGGCAACGGTTGACAAATACAAAATACATACAATACAGATGTCATGAAATCGTACACATTACAAGAACTAAGGATGAGACGCTGAACTTAAACATAAGTAATTTCTGCATACACCGACATTTTTCATACAAGTAAACATAAAATATAGTGTAAGTAATAAATTGTACTAAATAACTATTTTAATGTACGTAGATAGCAACATTATATGCTACTTATATCGTTTTTATGACTATCTTGTCTTTTTTGACCCTCAAAAATAAAATTGCGTAGTTTGACCTTAAAACCATAGTAACTTTGCAAGTTCTTTGCATAAGGTACGAGTGTTATCGTAATATAATTGTGATTGTGATTTAGTTGCCGCTGGTATATTTTGTCTAACTAATTTCTAGGTTTAAAAAAGCCTAAAAAATATATAGGTACCTAACTCTTCTACTCTATACATACTTTTAGGAACTTTGCTTGTTTCGATTTTCAGCTTGTTATTAGTAACTTCTCTCAGCAGATTTTTTAATTGGACAACCGTTCATCAAATCAACTAGTTAGTACCTACTCAACTACATGAGCTTACCTGTAGGTATGCTATTTGAGATCACGATAAATTATTCAGAATCAGTAAGATCGTATCGCGCACGACTAGATTACTAATATCAGTACATTACCTAGTCGTCGGCAGCCAATATTGTCGCTTCAATGACTAACTAAGCCACTCAATTTGGTGCAAATAGAACATGCTAGGTTCAGCAAGCGGCTTCACTCAGAAAATAGACGATAAAAATAAGATTGAAAACCACACAATCAGACTAGAAGTCCCGGGTATTACTCAAAAGTTACAAATAATCTTACAAACTGGGTAAGTACAAACTTTGTGAAAGTTTTGCTTAGAAAACTGTAAAATTTGCGCGACTCTCTCGTCACCGTCTCTCGTCGTCGTCCTACCAGAAGCAGCCAAAGAAAGAGATTCACGACAAGCAATCCTTGGCGCATCACGTCATGCTGTGCTAGTGATGTTTCAGATGCTAACTCCGGATTGGCTAACACCACAAGGCATTGTTCTATCGGATTTGAATCACAATATGTGTCAATACGCGGTCTGACAGGCCGGGAATTACATGTCACGGAGGACAAAGCGAAGGTGTGGGAGACAAGACCTTGCCATAATATTGTGTTGACATTCACACATCAAATGAGATATAAAGTTTGGCAATGAGGTTGACGGAACGGGATTGAGCACAATAATTGGGCTTTTTAGGTACCTACTACATATATTTAGTATGCGATGTTACGCCTGAGACGCAACGTGATGCGGGTTCAATTCCTGTCGTGGACAAGTAAGACTCTGGGTCATGTTGATGATGATAAGATTTGGTTTATCATGGAGACTGAGGCTGACGGACAAACCGAATTACGGTTTATGAACGCTGTAGATAAAATAAGTTAATAATTATGTAACATAAATAAATGAAAAAAAAAAAAATTATATAAAAACCCCGGAAATCTAATCTATATGGACAGATCATGTATTAGTTTACTAACCGTCGATAAAAAGAGGAGTCTTTAGGATTGACATGTATGATCAAGAGTATTAGGTATTAGTTACGGTGATTCGCGATGCTTGAAAAAAAATCGGATTTATACATTATACTTTCTAGGTTCTACAAGAAATTTATATAGTAGATAAGAAGGGTTATAGTTCTGCGCACATGGTAAGATATCTGCTATGAATCTTTGCTAAAGAAAATAAACTTTTCTGAATCAATTGTAGTTTTGGAGTATATCGACATAATGTTGATTTTAATAAAATAATAGTCCAAAACGACAATTGATTCGTACATTGATTTAGTGTGGGTTCATTAGAAATCGCTTACAATGTACGCAGCACTTCTTATCTGTTATCTAAATTACTTGTAGAACCTAGATAATAGTAAAATCCCCATTTTTTCGATCATCACTTTGTTTGATGAAAATACATCTAAGTATACTTTTTTTTTGGGAAATTATTTGATTTCTTAGAAATTAACCTGAGTGTGAGGGTTTACGAACTATAATAACAAAAACCTTATCAATTTACGAGTGTTTGTTCTGACTGATCTCGGCACCTGAGTTTGAAGCTGAGTTTCCACGGGATAGAAATTGAAGCGCAGGTACATACGCAGCGTAGGTGAGGTTTTTTTGCCTTTATTGATTTCTATGTGTACAGCGGCCACTGGATCGGCATATCTGCGGATACCGACGCCAGGTAAATTGTAAATACCGACGCCACGTACGCTGCGTACGCTCCAATTCCGATCCGGTGGACACACAGCCTATAAGTTCGGTACAGTTGATCGTCGGCTTTTTTGATTACATGTAAATAGCTTATCAAGCCAGCCCCAGGCCATCTTATATTAGGTATTTGATAACAATTAATTGCGCGTCGGCCAGGGTTGTCAATTTGCAGACATTAATAGCCATTAGAGGCGGAGGCGCGGCTGTAATCGCGTTAGTCTTGGATAGCCCTAGCAGGTCTGTTATTGAGTTACAGCCCTGCGAACTCGAAATTAAAATTATAGGACACTGATTCCTGTTGGATCTGGAAATGTACCGAGAATTTGTGAAAATGGATGCAACTTAGTTAAGAACGTTTATGTTTAGTTTAGTATGGCGTGCGAGGATAAACTAGGTACGTACAATAAAGGCGAAAGGTTGTGGAGATTGAGGGGGTCTACACGGAAAACGAACCAACTCTTACGTCACTTGCATAAAATAACGTTTACAAGAAAACGAATAAGAAACTTCGATTTTCGTTTTTAAGAGTAGACCCCCAGGCCAAACCTTGAGAAAAGCATGCTGTGTTCGATTGTGCACAACGCTCAAACTAGGCACCTACTGAAGGAATCGGTGTGAACTTTAGGATTAGATTTTTTTTTAGACCTAGCCGTAATGACAAAAGGTTCCATTTTATCTCAGGAAAACGCGTGTAAATCCGCTAGCAGAAGATAGTAACAAGCTAGGATTAAGGAGTCGGGAGACTAGTTTCTGCTTGGGGAATAACAGTAACCTCTGTGTTACTCCAGGCCTGGAACTACTTTTAAGCAAAATTCACCTGATCCGTTCAGTATTTCTGGCGTGAAGAGATAACAGACGTCCCAAACGTCTAAATATCGAAATATAATTAAGGTGATTAAAAGTGTCACTATCCTTTAAATCCAACAATGAACATTTCATTCGGTTTGATTTTTTATTTGACCGTTCACAGCAAACATACATACATACATACCTGAACAACAAATACTACAACAGTATAAATAAAACGCTGAACGATGCAGATACATTTTAAAAGCGGCCAGGAGTGAGTCAAGTTACGCGCGCTCTGAGTTCCGAAGCAAATGTAATTTAGTTTATTTAGTAGTCGATTTTTTTTATACAATAAAATTAAGAAAATTATTTTACAAATGAATAGCTCCATCTCTGAGTGCTCAGATCACAATTTAGTAGAAAATCATGTGAGCGTGAGCTCAGACGATTGGCTGGCGTTACTAAATAATAACATTCTTGCAATGATGTTATAATATGAACTTCTTGACATTTCTAACCTTGATTTATACAACAAACTTTGAAGCTAAGCAATTGTTAGGTACACCAACTTTTCCGGCAGTTTTTTTTTGGCGGAACCCTTACACTGTAGTGAAATAAATAACATCAGTTTTACGAACACCCACTAAAAACATTCGTGTAACAATCAGACCCCATTTGAAACACTGCGAGCAGCCATTTTTAAATGTCACCCCAATGACAGATCGGAAAATGGAGGGAAATCGGATTGTGTATTGTTTCAGGGTAGACATTGTGTTTTTGAAGTGACGGAAAACATGAATGTTCATATAAAGCGTTGTGAAGGAAGTTTAGGACTGAAGCTGCATGCTTTGTTACAGGAGATTCTATTGGTCGTGAATTGTAACTTCAGCTTTGCACGAGTGGATTTTCAACTTTATCGCTATAAATGAAATATGAACGAAATCGCGAATGTTGCAGTTGCCAATTGACCCATAAAGGACCAGGACAGAATCAAGCGTCGGATGTTAAACTTTTATGATAGTTTTTGGTGCCGAGCCTGATAACTCGGCGCAGGAGTCTCTCTGTCCTCTCTCTCAGTGGGTACCTACCTAAGCCAGAAGCCTGGACAAGTCTTGTGTCGGAGATCACGTTCCACTTTGGCACGCTGAGCTACAGGAGTAAGTACCTAATGATGATAAGTTTGATTACTTTAACTCTTCCGATTTTTCCACACTATCCAGGAACCGTCTTTGCGCTGGACTTGATGGAGGCAGCGCAGATCATCAGCCAATGCCAATTTATTTAGAAGGAGTCTAAAGCCGCACTCGCAGCGAGCATGAAACGTTACACCGTGTGCTACAATCCGTTGCTCGTTGCTCGCGCCTTCTTTCCCCGTAGGTACCTACTGGCAGCACGAACGCTCGCTGTGTGACACGTAACATTACGCCGTAACACCGGTCAGTACATGTCTTAGGCCGACACCTAAAACGGCGATGCGCTAGGAAAGCAGGTAGTAGTAGCCGATTGCCTGAAATAGGGATATTCTCACCTGATAGCCATGCTCTTGTTCTTGAGATGGTGCCACCGCTGGTTCATCTCGTCCAGCCGCCGCTGCAGCATGACGGCGTCCTCCTGGGAGGAGAGGCTGTCCAGCAGGCGCCGCCCCGTGCCCGTGAGGGAGGCGTACACATCGCGGTGCGTCTCGATCTCGGATTGCAGGTCCTGGGGACAAGGGAGGGGATATTATAATCATCATCATCAGCCTATATTTAGTCCACTGGCTCCCCTAATGAGCACTATAGCGCCCTGTCTTCAGCTTGCCGCATCTAGCATCTGCTTGCAGTTATTTTAGTAGATCAGAATAAATTAAATAAGCTTATAAGTACAACATTGTACAGTACATTACAGGAAAATAAAGATGGCAACACCTAAACGCCTGTAGAAGCTCGGGATGCAACCACAACGCTGCTGCGGTTCTGTAGCGCGGTTAGGAATTGAGTGTCAGATTTTCATGTTTTTAGCTAGACTTGCTTCTCCTCACATGGTGGACAAAACATTCCCGTTTAGTACCTATTCGGTTTATTGAATCTTTAGTTATTGTGTAATTCAATTAAGTATCCTATTTAATTGAGGGAACACTAGCCCTTAAGAAGTTATTCTTCCTGTTTTTTGTAATTTATGGTGTATCTGTCGTTGATGGTCCATAAATATAGTTCACTTATTTTTTTATATAAATAAGTGAAATATATTTATAGCGCTGGTGAAAGAAATCGTCTTCTAGACTCCATTTAGAGCTTGCTGGATGTAGACTGAAATTAGATAGGTAGGTACCTACTTTTGCCAATAATTACCAATTAAACGTGACGGCTTATTCATCAGTATCATCTCAACCCGTTGACATCCACTGCTGGGTATAAAGTCATATAGGGCTCCTCTATTAGTCGACTGCGTAAGTACCTAATTAGTCCTGTTTAGTTGTTTTATTTTATTTTTTTTATTTTCAAAATTTTAGGAAAACTTGCAGCTAGGTCTTAAGAATAGTTATTTACATAATACATGCCGGTACAGGCCAGCGCATGTGTGCTGAGGGCCAATTAAAAGTTTCCGCAGATATTAACCGCACTATAGAAGTAAGTAAAACTTACTTAACATTTCCAAGCATAAAAGTCAAAATCTGTCAGGATCTTCATTCCTAAATCCTGAAATTAATTCAATAACTGAAATTCGTCCATAAAGCCGCCATGTTTTATTCATGCGAGTCATAAAAAGCGCACGGAATAGTTTTACTTGGAGCCTTGTTTGGGCGACGTAAGTGGACGATTTGTAAGACTTGCCCGCGGATTGTGCGCGAGGGGCGGACTCAGGGCGAACATACTAATCAATTTAAAATATTGAAAATTCTTCGAAAAATAATGCCGTGTCTTTAGTTTTTCGAGCTAACGGTACCTATGTAGAAAAAGCTTCTTATAGGGTTTGGATCCTTAAAAGTTAAAATTAGTGTTCGACCTAATAATTGAGGCATACGTAAGTAAATACAAAGCAAAATCAGTTTCTGTTTGCACGTACTTTATGCAGTAACATCCTCTGATTTTAACCTGATTACTCAATTCTAGCGGAAAAAGCGTTAAGACGCTGAAAAACTAAAATTAAACTTCACCCCAGAAAAAACAGGGGCTAGTTCTCATTCCGCCCCTGGCCCGCCGAGATCAAAGTAACAAATGTCGTCCCCATTCCAGACGTAGACGATGTTTTGCGTCAGTAAGTGCAGCGTATTCTGCGGGATATCCGCGCCGGGCCCCACGAGCAGAGCCTGAGTACGTCCCATTTGTTAGACTTAGGAGATAGATTAGGTTACTGTTGAATTGTAGGAGTTCTGTTCTGCTTGTTTGTGACATTGTGGTAAAATGGAACGTTAGACATCAAAAATGGTAGAGCATTTTCGACCAAGAACCAAGTATTATTTTCTGTGCGGCAGATTTTTGAGAGTTTGCTATGGTAGGTTGGTAGGCTTAGATGAAGAAGCGAAGCATATTTTTTTTTGCCTTGTTTTAGGTATATAAATTCGAAGAGCGCGAGATTTCCGCGAAATCTAACAATATTCCGTCCTCACTCTCTCGGTTATCGAAAATACCAAGTCTATTGGTGCTAGAAATACCTACATTACTGAGGCTCCATAACGTTTTTAGTTGAGAATGCAGATTTATTGAGCTAAAAAATCCATAACATACAATGTAAAAATTTTTGTTCTATGACAAAAAATGACGAAGTTATGACCAAATTACTAGCGAAGTTCACTGAGTGACCGTCGCGGATGCGTGTGACGTCATTTGCTCGGTCGCCGCCCGTTAACCGTAGGATATCAGTTTTTAGTGATTTACTACGAAAGTTAGGTTGTAGTTTAGGAAAAAAAATTACAGAACCAAATAGACTCAGTTTTAAGAGACTCATCGAATAAAAAAAAATCATTTAGTCCGATTTGGATAATTAAAAAAAATCTATCATTCTAATGTCATAATGAATAACGTGGATACTAGTTCTATTGAAATTGCTATAAGGTTACGGATGCTCATTCTAGGCCATCAATAAAAAGGCCAGCAAACGATCGGAAGCCCGCATAAAGCCAATACTCGTTATTTAAACGCACCTGTAAAACAACCGGATGTCTCGCTACTGTAAACAAAAATTGAATTTCGACGCCCGCATTCGAATTTTAAGTTTGAATTTCTGCTATTAGGGTTACGTTTGAGTAATGGAACCTTTTGTTGCGCTGCTGTCAGCTGTCTGTCTGTCCGTTGTCTTGAGAAATGTAAGTACCTATACTTGGAATTCTCATGAAAATTGTGTTTTGGGAGGTATGCGAGGTTTAACCCAACGTTTCCAGTAAACATATGATATGGGTTATATTATACAACATGGTTTTTGACAGACGACTCCAAATACTTAGGTTTGCCTGAAGTTAGTTTATTTGACATGTTAGTTAGAATACCTGGGATGTTTTTCATTATAATATGTAGGAAGGTACCTATGCAGTTAATGAGTTTTGTTTACTGGCTAAGAGGTTTCTTTCATAGAAGAAGCTTTGTAGTTCTTTTTTTCTTCTTTTATTTTTGGCTTTTGTAGCTTCTTGTATACAACACACTATCTTGTGATAGTGACCTTTAGTTCTAACTACAAAATGTCTATTTCGATTTCACTGACGGGACCAACACCTGTCGTATTACACTCTCGCTTGACCGACGTCGGACGGACGGACAAACGAACGTAAATGAGTTTTTAATTAATGTTCAATTGAATTTGATCGGTTTTATTGCACGGATTTATTGCTTTTGCAACGAAATATTGATGACCAGCATTTTTTGATTTGTTCCGGTTACTTTGAATAAACAAAAGAGAAAATTGTTTTTAAATTTACCAGATTAATGATTATTGTTAGCTCGTGCGAGTTCTTTATGAAAATAAAGACAAAAACCTACCTGTTTCTGAAAAGAAGCCATCGGCGGCATTATCAAGACCGAAGCAATTTCAGCATTTTAATCAAATTCATATACATTCCTATTGTTTACATTAACTAACAAAAATTACGCATACTAATAACGACGCGCGTCGTGTCTTCAGAAGCGATTTTCCTCTGAAAAGCCTTATTTATTCGCCATCCGATAAGATACCCTGTATTAGAATAACAAAAAAAATCGTTCAAGCCATATTGAGCCCCTTTATTATAATAAAGCCCAGATATTATTAAGGTTTTTGCGCGTACGCGATAGGGAGGGTAAACAACATCAATATTGCCGTGGTCGCGCTGTCGTCGCTAGGGATGGGACATCTTATTTACATTTTATCGATACTTTTACCACATAACTGCAACAGTGGTGTGAGACAAAACGATTTTTTGAAATGCGTCAAATGTATTAAAATAAAAAGGTGCGCGTTAAAATAAAAAGGTAGCGATGTTTTACAAACGAGAGCCTAGATAAATAAATAAAAAAAAGGCAAGGAGAGGGGCCACAAAATCATCTTTAACTAAAAAAATATAATTTAATACTCATTACATAGGGGCTCGATGAGTGAAGTTTCAGTTTGGAGTCTTGTCTTATAAGTTTGTTTTTATATCGTAAGGAGCGAGAAGAATAGGTTTCTTCACGGGTTTTATAAAATTCTTTGTTTTCTAACGGATTTACATATTTTAAATATATATAAATAACTTCCTCCGCGAAGTTAATAAAACTACTGATTTAAAAAGCTAAAATTGTACCTTGACCTCCATGTTATGGAGGTCAAGGTTACAATTTTGGAAGTAAGGCTTTACAGCTGTCTGTTTGATCTATACTTGCTAAGATACGTATAAGTTTTTTATGTTGCGTTAAGATCGTTTTTGCATTGGTACCGTTTCCCCATAGGATGACGAAGTATGATAGGTGGCTATGGGCACTGGCGTAATAGATTGCAAGGGAGCTTTTTAAATCAGTAGTTTTCTTAACTTCGCGGAGGAAGTTATTTATTCTTATGAAAGTTCCACATGACTAATTCGCAATTAAAATGCAGCCAAGCAGCAAGCAACGCATGCCACCTGCGTTCATTTGTTTTATACAAACTTTATACTTGGGTAAATTCGTCCATCGATATCGACAGCTAGATCGTTCCCACGAGCACAACACTAGTAGTTGGCCTGGCAGCAAGGTGCGTCGACAGTATTACATCGCTGTGTGCACAGCCCTTACCCGCTCTCATTACTGTTGTTTATGGTAGCCTGATTTAAGCCAAGTGTGAGTAACAGACTTGACCATGCGGAGATAGGCTTACCTATCTCATATACGTATAATGACATTGTTATAGATAACTATACCGATATTCAGGCGATGCGGCAGGTTATATCTACAGTCCTCACAATTGAGCTGGTCATCTGGCGTAGAGAGACCTGCGAGAGCGCAAAAAAAATTGTGGAAAAATAGGTGCGAAGGAAATAGGAAAGGTAGGTGCGTATGTCATTTTGTTTTCCGGTATTTTATCGATTAAGCACTGTCTGGGGCATTGGGGTCAATTCACTTGGCACAAAAACTAAACCTTACTCACTAAAGTTACCAATTTGAGAGCACTAAAATGATGTCATCACATCACACAAATTTTTTTTTTCGAGGCCTAGCTACTTGTATGCAAAATGCAAAATTTCAGCCCGATCCGTTCATTAGTTTGGCGTTAAGAAGTAACAGACATTTATCCAAACATCCATACGAGTACATCTAAACATCCAAACTTTCGCATTTATATATTAATGTGATGTGACGTGCACATCACATTAATATAATATATTATGTTATAACGCCAAACCAATGAACGGATCGGGCTGAAATTTTGCATTTTGCATACAAGTAGCTAGGCCTCGAAAAAAAAACAAATAAAGTTCCCATGGGATAGAAATAACCTTAAAACGTTTTCATAGAAACAATGGATGCGAAGCTAAACGCAGGCAGAAACTATTCTTTAGTTCCCGTTATAATATTTCGATAAGAAAGAACGGCAACGCTTTTAGTGTTCAAATTATATTGAGTTTTTGTGCCATCTAAGTTGTCACTATTAATGTCAATCCAGGTGTCGCCAAAATTTAACCTAACTAATATGACAGCACTTATAATGATGCCATCCATTTTATTTCGATCGTTATGAAAGGGACGGCAACATTTATAGTTCTGTCAGATTAGTTTAGTTTAGTTTAGGCGACATCTGAATGTCACCACTATGTCATTTTATGATAAGACCAACCAAATTGAGTGAATTCATTAGATAACACATTAAAAAGACTTATTAGTATACAGGGTTACTGGTAATTCACTGACACTGCGCAAACTGCAGGTTCTGCCCATCATCACGAACACGTTCGTGAAGACGCCAGGTCTTTGTTCTTATTTTTTTTTTGTAAATAGCCCTCACATACAAAATAATGTCTGAAACCTAATTAATTACTAAATACCGATCTCCCACTCCTATTGAAATCCACATCATCATCATTGGCTAATTTTAGCAGAACCTGCAGTTAACATCGTGTCAGTGAATTACCAATAACCCTGTATAATAAGTAACCTAGCATTGACATTTCTTGTAATAGGTACTCGTTTATATCAAAATAAGCTACCTAGCAAAGCAAAATACATCTCCAAATATAACCAACCTTAGCATAATAATAATAAAGGCGTTGTTTGCCCGTCGTCAATCAAACTGACAGCCTGGTCCAGATATGGTTATTAATGAGAGTACTTTGGGTTTCAGATGAGCTGCTAATGCTTTGTCTTTCACGGAATGTTTCGGAACAATCGTTATGATAATTTTGTTATAATGTACCTTTGAATAAAAGTTACACTAGTTACAATTCTAATTTTTGCGCTTTTGCAACTTTAGCCACTCTAATGCTTCTTTGTTTGAAATATCTTAGCCATCGACAGTAAGACGGCGCGGGAATCTACCTACTATGTCTACCTATACTAGTCACAACACAACACAAGTCTGAATCATATTGAATCAATAAATTATGTTAATTTATAAGGTGTTTTATAAGCTTTTTGGAAATAAAATATTGTATATTTTATTTGTAAGATTGATAAAAAAAAGCCAACCTAAATAAAAGCTAACCTCATAAAATAGCTAGCGTAATTAATAATTATGTCGGATATAATTAGCTGAAACTTTATTTAATTTATGATGGAGGTAGCCAATATTTCCTTTCCTCTTCAAGCTCTACTTGAAAATATATTATATTTTACGGTAATTAGATAGAGAAAAGATATTATCTTCTTTATTTCAGAAAAATACAACGCTGATACTTGTTTCAGAGTTGCTAGTCTTACAAAAAACAATATCTACGTTCAAGAAATTAAATAAAACAGTTACTAAGAAACTCAAAAGTTCTTCCGAGTTGCCTCCCAGAAATATTAATAAAATCTCGTTATTCTATGCAGTACAGAACCTCCTCCATCTTAATTATATTAAAACAATATTTCCCGAGGAGCGATCCGTCTTCAATGAGGCACCCTTCAGATTTATTACCCTGCAGATTTACTTGAGCACTCTTTCAGGATGCGGTCAGAGAGTTGTGCACAGACACACCAGGGAAATAATGCTTACACACTTGGGTACTATAATATGGCCTGTGCACCTGGCTAGTCAAAATCAAAATCAAAAACTCCATTAAGTCTCCGTTGAGACTGGCCACCGTGGCCGAAGATTCAGCTAGAAAAAAAATAACATAAATAATAACAGGACAATTATTCACACAGCAATAGCTAACTTCAAGCTAAGCAGAGCTTGTGTTATGGGTACTAGATATCTGATAGGTATACTTAATACATTATACTACATAGATAGATGATAGCTTGGATCGATTTTTTTATTCAAGAAGAGAGCCTTTGCTCTTAAAACATACTAGGTTATGATCACCTATTATTGTAAATCTAATTCATAGAGTAAAATAATGCTTTTAAATAAATCTTGTATGATAGAGACAGATGGAAAGGATGGAGATGGATAAGATTTTTATTAGATTTTGCTCTGAGGTAGGTATGGTTTTTATCAGTCATTCTTTTCTCACGAGTGAGACAAAATCGTCTGACAATAATACCTTATTAATTTTACTGCTAGGCATATTATGTTTGTGTGCCATCCCTCAGCACATAATAAATAACATAAAAAACCGATAAAACCGCAAACAGCTTCAAAATGATTAAAATGCAACAAAACGCTGGCTTTAAATCAAATTAACCCGAACAAGTGGCAAAATCGCATTAACAAATTAAATTTAAAACCCACATGGTTTTTAATTTAATTGAAATACCCGATGATTGCATCGATATGTGAAACCGCGACGTCGGTGTTGCCATAAATCGACAACGTGAATTTTCCAAGCAATTTAAGACCATCAATTGTTATTCGCGCCCACATAATGATAATGGTTTAATCTTTTGATAATTTTGCAATGAGTGTGTATGTTTATTGCCTAGCTTCCTGAACTTTATTGCTTCCGTAGGAATAGGTACCTATTTTGTTATTTGATATTACTATTCGTTTGATCATCACTATTGTCATCTTCTCAGTTAGCTTTTACTATACAGCTTTGAAAAATTATGGCGTAACTTTTAAAGACAGGAGCCCATTGATTATGACTTTCGTTCGGTGCGGCAATTTTGATTTCTTATCTAATCAATCAAAGTTAAATGGTTTAACCTTTTTATAGAATTTCAAACGTATCCTTGTTAAAAATCTTTGTAAGCACACAACCGACTGAGTCCATTAGTTTAGTAAGTTTTGCACGCTCTGTTCACCTTATCTACGCCCGGGTCACAGGTGCTCGTCGCCGGTAGGCAAGATCGTTAAATTGATACCTCCTTCCGCGGAGTCGGGTAACTGGAGACCACTTCTAACCGATTGTTAATGCCGCGCCCGCGCCGCGCGCCGCTGCATTCAGGATATTGTTGGGTTCTTTGTTATTTGCCCAGGAGTTTTCAGTTTGTTTAAAACGTCGGAGTCTTAACATTTTTTCGAGATGTACTTTATTCCTTCAGAACGTCAATGTTTTATTCATTATTTGCAGTCAAGGGCTCAAAGAGAATAAAACCACCACGTTATAATAGGGCTGTTGAGACATGTCATAAATACTCTATGATAGATTAAATTTATGGTAACCTACATTTATTCTACATATTTTTTGTCTGTGCTTGTCGCCTGTGACGTGCACTCATGTACGAAATGGTTGTCGAATAAATTAATTACAATAATTCAGTGATTTCTTTCACTATACTGCTCAATACCAAATCCTCAGAAGGGCGGGTTGATGGAATGATTTTTTCTGGATGACTCAATAAAAATATACGAGTATGATATTCGGGATTTTGTAATTTATGCAAAGGTATGAGAAAGGGACAGGGTGATGACACAACAAAGCTTATTTAATAAACCCGTCATTGTCTCCCTGCCCACGTAGATGTCTAACGTAGATGTCGCACGTAACGGGCAATTTTTGACCCTCAACGAGCCATGCTACGCACGTAACACCAATCTAAGTCACGTCAGATTTCATCCCCTGGGGCTTATTTCACTTTGCATCCTACTCACTATTTCATATTACAGCTTAATTGAATTTGATTTAAAAGGGTAATAAAACTGTGTGTGAAATCTAATTTTAAAAATCATATGCGGCTTTCCTTGTAAATTTGAGTAGATACAGAGCTAATGGATAACATTCATAACAAAATAAGATTTTGTAACAACATTTGATGAAAATCGGTGTGGATTTTCATCAATTGTTGTCAAAAAATCTTTCAAAAAATTAGCTTTCTTGCAAAAATGGCGAATAAATCTGTTCATCTATGATACACATGTTTAATTTATATGTGACATATCCCTTGGGGGGAAGTAATCCTTTTTGAAGTTGGTTAAACATAATGGTCAAGCCCTGTTCAATAGATCATTGTAAAAAGCCTCGACAAACAGCAGAGCTGAAGGAATATTTTTTACACTATTCTGCGTTTTCCCTTCAAAAATGTCTCGTACCTATACATAACTCTTACATTTCTCTGCTCTACCCCTTATTCTGTTCTACGCAAGTTATGCAAATGCAACCCAAGCGAGCCCGGCTGATACGTCAAGTCAACCTGAGAATTTACCGGATATCCGGTTACGGTTGATCCCGGTGGAATAGCTGTAGGATTAGCTGACATGCCGGGTAAAATGGCGCGCGTTTTAGCATAATTTTACAGGGTAACGTTTGACAATTTGCTAATTTAATTTTACATGCTATATTGGCATGACGATTTTTGGTATCCACACATTTTTTTTCAGCATAAACTGTCAAGATATTTTATGGTATATTATTTGGTTTTTATCAAGTACCAAAGTAAGCATAAGCAGTGTTACGTGCTGTTACGTAATTTTTTAGGATTTTATTGTAAACACAAATACAATGTCATGTAGGTACTCGGCAACCACACGAGCAATCGTTATGCAAAACCAGACTGAAGAGACTCGTAACTTTGAAATTTCATTTAGAAAATCCATGAAAACATTCCAACAATAAAAATTAAACAGTACCTATGTTAAATAGAGTCTAGACAACCGCAAGCACGCAGCCTCCGAGATAAGGGATTTACAAGTTCCCAAACTGGATCTCAGTTTTGAAATACTCCGAGATTTAATCTCCCGGCTTTGTTTCTTGGCTGCAGTATCTGCGTGGAGCGCAGGCGCAGCAGGAGACTGGAGGGAAGTTAAGTTTTTCAAACTACTTGGTGATAGAATGTAACTTAACGTAACTCTGATAGCTAAACATCCCCTCACCGAGTACTGAGTACTTAAACCTAACTTCAGTGACGTAGCGTTAGGCGTATTATTATTATTTTATTTTGTATAAATCTATTGTCGAATTTGTTATTTGTGATGTGATGACCAATATTTTTATTTTTATAATTTATTTCATTGAAATGATTACTGGACTTGTGAACTCATTTTTATTATTTGTACCTACTTTTATGACAACAAGCGTTATCAATAAATAATCTGAATCTAAATCTGTAGCGTACTTGCTCTTGAAAATACATAAGTAGGGCGACCTACTTACCTTCACAACTGTCTGTCAAACTAGTGTGAAGATTAGGAATAAAAATTTCTAAATATAATTACTAAATTCCTAATAATAACCTTCACACCGTACCCTGATCTGTCTCTAGTGTGATATAAAAATTATGACATTATGAAAATAAAATGGACCT
The DNA here is from genome assembly GCA_963564075.1 of Eupithecia subfuscata. Taxonomy (NCBI): domain Eukaryota; kingdom Metazoa; phylum Arthropoda; class Insecta; order Lepidoptera; family Geometridae; genus Eupithecia; species Eupithecia subfuscata. Next base: position 562,917 of record OY751116.1, on the reverse strand, counting down.
TTGAAGTCCAGAACCAATCTCTCTAGAATTTGGTGAAATTGAAATTACGATCGCAAGAGTCGCACCCAACTTGCGAACCCTGATAGATAGAAAGTCTTTATTTGCAACTTCAGACACACATCAAACACAACAATTACCCGGCCCAGTCAACCACTAGGCCACTAAGGTCATCAAGTAAATAGAAACACAGCATCCATTGTATTTTTGCATCTGCTCCGAGGAGCTTTAGCTGACTGGAGATAAATTACGTTGTTTGTCAGAGGCGTCGTTTCTCCACTTACAGTTTGTAAACCAGTTTTTACTAAGTTTTGCTTATTAACTACATTTATAAAAGTTTTACAAAATGAAAGACAGATATCCAAAATTTTCTACCGATCTTTAAAACAAGAGTGAATCAATCTTCAATCAGGTGTCTTCTAGATCTTCGTGATACATCGTCAGGCACCTCCTCACTTTCCGTCGTAAGATTGTGCTCAAACGAACGGTCTGTTATTTATTATAAGAATATCTGTTGTGGAATAGTAACAAATGAATCTTAACAGTTTTTATCAATACCCACTATTTAAAATATTTAACCGTGTGATGCTCCAATTTAAATTTAGCATCAAAACCTAGTATTTGAATATTTTTAACAATACAATACCAATTCACTTTATTACACACAGAACAAGAATTCAGAATTCGTTGTTAACTATTGTCGTAGAAGATGGTTGTCCTCCAAACGGCTTCTTTTAAGATTTTCTTGAAAAAAATGCAAACAGTGCAAAATGGGTTGGAAAACAAAAATCTGCACTACTGTGGTCGTTGTTCTACTGTGAATACCACCAGTACCGGTAAATACAATGTGCAACCTATTTCCACACACGTCCACTTACGTCCACAGCTGAACCTGCCTTCCCCCAAACAAGGGGGGTATTTGTCATAATCACCGCGCTTGGCAGACGGATTGGTGATCGCAGTGGAGGTGTTAAAAATACACCTGTGGAAGATGCTGCCTTCCTCTGGGAGGTTCCCTAGTCAGCTCTTACGACACCCATGTGCTGAGCCCGTATTATAATAGCTCGTTCAGTCATCGACCTATGCTTAGTAACGATTACCTATGGCAGAAGCTTTACTCAAACATAGATCGATGTTTGAGTTTGAGTTTTCATAATACGTGCCTGAGTTGAGTAAATGCCGATCATCTAATTACCATTCTACTTTTGATTGTAGTAAATCCTGTCATGTAGTCGAACAGAAATCCAAAAAACAACCGGAAGAATCCGAGAAACCATTGCAGTGTATAAATCAAGTAAAAGCCGGGATCGTATAATCCCGGCTGCGGTAACCGGTTGTAACCGGATATCCGGGCACCTGCGATAACGAGCTCCGATGGTATGTTCGTTACTGCTTTGTGGATTTTATGAGCTCTTATTTGTACTATTGAATTAGCGACGGTCCTTCGAGCCGGATCTTTGTGAGAGGCCTTTGAATTAATGCTATTGGAGAGGCTGGTCTTAATTTATCTTCGTTTGGCGCTTTCATCTTTCACATAGTTTGTTGGATTGCAGTTTGTCTCGAGTTTATCGTTTTGCATGCTAAATGCGTTTAGCTTTTTTCATGTCCTGAGAAAGCGAGACCTATTTAGGCTAGTATTAAATACGGAAATGTTTAAGGTGATGACCGACCTTTAGTAATGAAGAGATAATAAAGGAAGCTAAATTAAATAATTTGAGAGTAAAAGTCTGTTATTTCTTCAGGACTAAATCTGAACCGGATATTAGTGACACTTGGCAGATAGATATAACCCGGGAAATCTTCTTTTTTTTTTCAAGCCAATCGTAAAAAAGCCGTGTGGAGAGGCTTGCTGACTTAAATCTTTACTAAGTTTGACAAACACCTACAACAATAGATAACAACGAATTTTGAACTCTTGTTTCTTGGTGTGACTGAACTGAATTGTTATTGTTTTGTTACAAATACTCAATTACTACCAAATATCAGACTTTTGTCTTGAAAGATGCAATAATAACAGAATTGATCGTGAAATTCTTGCTTAATATTCAAAGGGGAACGCACGCTCGGCACGTCGCGGAGCGTGACGTCATCCTATCCGGGTACAGGCGGCGTTAGTGCAACCGGGTCTAACCCGGGTTACAGTCAGCTCACTCGGCGTGTTGCAGGGTTAAATTTATCTACAAGTGGCGTGACTTAAAGCAATTTTCATCGAGGTACATAAATGAAACAAAAACGCAAAACGTTAAAATTGTGACAGCATGTCAAATGCTATGCACTTATTTGAAACTAGTTTCTACCCGCGGCTTGTCACGCGTATTTTCGCGGTAAGACTAAGGGTCTGTTTCACAATGTCCTGGTAAAGTATTGATTAACTATCTGACACATCAATTATTTGGAGGATAAAAGTGAATGAGTCATGGACGACTTTATACGACAGTTAGCGCTATTCGGTAGTCGTGAAACGTAACAATGATGTTTATCCAACGGATAAGTAACAAATAGCTTATTTGGAACTTATGCAGAACTTATCCGGACATTGTGAAACAGACCATTAGCCTGTTTGTTATTCCAGGTCTATTAAATAAATAACGAAAAATTGATTTTAGTTTAGGTTTTGAATGAGTAGTTTTGGTGCGAAGAGGTAACAAGCATTCGTCCAAACTTTTACATTTAAAAGTAGATAGATAGATAGATGGTCTATTTGGTTTACAAATTTGGTTCACAAATGAACAGCACAAAATACAGTCAAACTTATACAAGTAGGAAGGTTTATAAAACAAGAACAAAATTAAAAATTTTAAGAACCCCCGACAGATTTTCATGAAACATGGCTAAGAACACTCGGGATAAAATTATCTGTGACACAAAAATGCTAAACGAAAATTGGTTAATTCGTTTGGGAGCTACGATACCACAGACAGACACGTTAAACTTATAACACCCCTCTCTTTTAGCGTCGGGAGTTAAAAACTAGAATTAAAACTTAAAAGTACTAAAAGATGTTATATTAGATGTGTTATAAATAGGTCGTCATAAAAAAGGTAAGTAGTTGTGGAACTTATTACCTGAAGCATGTTCTACAAAAATGATGTTCAAAAAGTATAATTATACTTTACAGAAAACTTATAGTAGCTACTCGAGGCTTATTAGCTACTTCTGCAATTTTCTAATTACATAATCCAACTTTATTCTCTCTAGTAGTTGAGCGTTTTGCTCTTTACACGAATGTAATTAAACTTTTCCATCCCTATTAACATTCACCGTTAAATATAATAAGTTACAACGCCTCCGAACAAGAGTCGAGTACTTTGAACAAAGTACTAATTAAATATTAACTTTGCTATGCTTAAACGGCTGTCGAACCAAAAATAAACAAGAAGGGGTTTCCGGCGTTTGAGTTTTTTGCCGAATTGCCACCATACTTTCAAAAGGTATAAGCGTTTAAGGTATCACCCTACAGTTCCTAGCAGCTGCAAGGGTTACTGGCGAATTATGAACGCCGCTGCTTCGAAGCGGAACACACAAAGTGGCGATCACAATAGGCCATCATGGCCGCAGAGTGACACGAAAACCACCTTAAGCAAATAAATAATAAATTGGTATGAGTTTGATGATTGGAAGTTGACTTAGTCATCGGAAAACCGGTCTCTGACGCCAGCAAGTCCATTTATGTTCATCTATATATATAAAAGAAAGTCGTGTTAGTTACACTATTTATAACTCAAGAACGGCTTTACCGATATGGCTGAAAATTGGTGAGGAGGTAGCTTAGAGCCAGGAGACGGACATAGGATACTATTTATTCCGTTCGATAGCATTCAAGTGTGACTTGACATAACCTCAAAAATAGAATAGGATAGAAATAACCTCAAAACGTTACCATAGAAACAACGCGTGCGAAGCCGCGGGCAGAAGCTAGTTACAGATATAAACGGGTTAACTTCGAACCTTATTTTTGTTGGAAGAACACCAACGTTATCTTTGTTATTCAGTGACTGACTCCTTTATTTCGTTAAGAACCTACAGGACTCTTGGACTCGTTGACGCTTGCAACGTTGACGAATGCAGCCAATCATGAGTCACTCAATAAATGACATAAATTGTCTTGCAGATCGATATCTTTTAAGTTTTACTGCCTTGTTTGTCTAGCGGTAAGCTTATTCTACCGCTGATTATGAGGTCCTGGGTTCAAATCCCGACTCGGGAACCTGTAATCTATAATAAAATACCTAAGAGCTACAATGACATAAATGTAAACTTATTCAAGACTAATTTTAAAAACTTTTATGTGAAAAATGTTACTATAATATTGACGAATTTCTAAATGATGTAATCTAATTTTATGCTACTTATACTAAATTCAAATCTAAAATTAATAATCTTGTAAATTTGTTATTGTTATTTACAATTACATTTAGACCTGCATGCCATACTCTCTAATTACTTTACACACCTATGTATATTGGTCAAACATGTTGACTCAAGAAAAAAAAGACTATTTGTATCTTTTCTTTTTTACACGTGTTTGCAAATAAATGACTTTTACTCTACTTTTACGGGGCAATATTTGTTATTGGGATTTTTTTAGCAAGAAAAATTCACAGTGGCAACCCGAGTCAGGAAGTTGGCGGTGTTACACCCCCGTGCCTCGGAAAGCACGTTAAGCCGTTAATCCCGCGCTTGACCTCTCCCCGGTCGTGTCGGTCTGCCGTCCCATCCGATTATGAGAGTGAGAGAATAGAGAGTGCACCTGTGTTTGCGCACACACTGATGCACTATAATATGTCCTGCGCATCTGGCTAGTCTCCCATGAAACTGGCCGCCGTGGTCGAAATTCGGCTAGGAGGACTTTATTGATATTATCTTTTAGGTATACAAACCTAGGCTCGCCATAACTCCGCCAACATGTGGACTGACCTAAAGGGTAGCCATGATTATTTCGAATGAAGTTTAGCATAACACTATGTAATTGTATTAAAGTTGTTGACAGTTTTCGGCTTTAGTTAATTTAGCCGAAGCCACAAGAATTTCGGGCAACACTGGCTAATAATGCATAGTTTACGACATTTCAAATCGGTCCTAACCCCATTGTAATAAGGTTTATGTAGGCATTAACTGTGAACCAGGTGGATGAGCTATGAATTCCAGTTATGTGATAATTGTTGGGAATTCATTGAGCTATTAAATTACTTAGGAGAACTTTGCTTTATCATCGATTCGAACTTGTTATTTTAGGAGTTTAAAATTAAACTTTGGTGGTAAAAGCGTCGTTATTTTTAATGTATTGGTAATGAAGGTTAAACTTTCCGGCATGTCTATGCTTCTGCATATTCCACCATTTTGGATTTTTTCAGGAATTTATAGCGATCAAGTCCATCATAAAGGTCTCAGCAGAGTTTGGATTTCAATATATTTGATCATGAATTGCATACAAAAACGTACAAATTAGCTCACGGTCCGTACGCGTGTTTTTATTCTATTTATTTATTCCTTGTTGGAAAACCATCAGCACACTATGCTTAAATGGGTAATACAATAGAATTTGACAGGTATCCACTGCTAGCAAGCTTTTAGTTCTTTTGGAGAAGGTTAAATATCACTTGTTAAACTATAGGTAGTGTAACCATTCCTTCAAAAGGCCACGCTCATAAAGCAAAGGCTGATGGCTGATCCAGATTGACACAATTCCCTGAAATATACAATTTTCATGAAGCTCCACCACATCCCTCAAAAGTTATTGTATTCTCGTCGCACGACGCGTAGCATTTATCATAAATGGCACAGCATTAGGGTACCATATTAATATTCATGTCGACCGCGCGAAGACGTTTAAAATTAATCTCGTTTGGGTTCCGTACATCAGCATGCGGGAACATGTGGGGAATTCTATCTGAATCTGGAATAAACCTTTATGTTTTAAATGAATTGTGAAATACTGAGCAGTTGTATCAAATTTACATATCTTAACGTACTACTGTCAAGAGTGAAATTCTGCTAACCAATTGCATTGCTATGACAATGGTATCGTCGCAAAATCGTCCATAGATGAAAGAAACTCTAGATAGTGCGGGCGGTGCTATTTGCACAAACAGATTGATAGATTAGTTTCAACCTTGAAAATCCTCCTGTCAGTTATTATACATACCACACAAGCACAGAACAGATCGGGCTGAAACTTTGCAAAGATGACGATCTAGAAGTAGAATAACATTAGATTCCATTTATCTCCGCAAACATGTTAGTGTTGATGTTGATCATAGATACGGAAGGCAATTTTGTCCGCAAAATGCGGTCAGAAGCGGTACTCGATTTTTAACTTTCTTAAAAAATGTATTGTTTACATTTTTTTAATTTTTTTTTATATTTTTAATTCTGGCAGTATTTAAACTAAAATTTACTTTCTTGTCGTTGATTTTTAAACACAATTTAAAGTACTTGTCTATTTGAAATCCTTTGTTTAATAGTTAATATTGTTAACAATTATTTTATCAAGTCCAGCATTATTTATTTATTTACTATATCTTTATCTCGACTCCAAGCATGTGAGTATTAGTTTTTTTGCTCGGATTTGGTAACATAATTTATAGCTCTAAGCTCGACCATAGTAAAGTAACAGGGGTCTGTGGTTGTAGTGTAGGGCACACTTACCCTCTCGAAGCAGCGCACCTCCGCCAGCAGCACCAGATTGATGTGAATGAACCTGGCATCCTCGCACGATCGTCCTTTCACTCTAAACCCAGGTCTATTATAGAAGTACTTAAAACCCGTATACTCCGAACTGTCCAAATCGACCTTAAGCCCCCCAGAGAAGGTCCAATCTCCCCCACAACCACAGCATACTCCCTTCGTCATGAACTTTTCTAGCGAGGCCGCCCTCGAGGCTTTTTGAGGGCGGCCCGGCCATGTTCCAGGGGCGGGAGTACTATGGGGCCCCTTAGGCCGCCTTCTCAGCTTCCAGTCTTCGCGGAGATCAGCTGGCGGCCTCCATCGCCACTTGGATATCACTCGTGGTTCTTTTGAGGGTAGTTTCAAGCTGTCCGGTGCATTGATTGGGGTTTTTGGGATATTTGATCGGTTCTCGAAGCACTCATATCACTGCGTGTCAAGGGATTTAGTACGATTGGCGTAAGTTATAGAGTTCAGTTTTATTTGATCATAATAGTATTTCCGAAAAGCATAAGGCTACAGAAGCTCTTGGCGGTGTATAATTTGATGTGTTAAACAAAAACAATATTTATTTACATTATGTATATTCATGTTCTACCTACCTCCCTATTTACTATAGTCATTTGACCCAAAATAAATAACCAATCTAAATACCTTGAATTCTAAAAACTTCGTTATTAATTCCCCGAAGAAAGAAAATCGTCCTGAAATACACAACAAAGGGAAGCCTGCAATCTCCACTTTCCCTAATTAAAGGGAAACCGACACTGTAGCGGGAATCACTGAATCATCTCCCTAGCGCCCTCTACTTAGTCATTAATCAAATAATTCGCTCGTGATTAATTAGGAAATCGGCAATTAGTAGGATCAAGATATTGTTTTTGGAAGAAAAACGACGTAAATTAATATCACCCCAGCAAAATCACCGTGTGGTTTATATTTATTCTACACAGATTATACTATAGATAAATAAATTGATACAACAGATACCATATTTTAAACGTTTAGTTTTTAAAACGATCGCAATACTGGTACATAACAACAGTATCCCTTAGTGCTACCTATAAATGTAACGTTTTAGACGGGAGTACGTATGAGCGCAGCAACCGGGCAGTAGCTAGTTGATAAAGCAGTGGTTTACAAAAATGCTTTCATTTACAAACCCTATTTAATATGATAGCTTATGCAACGGACTCCATTCGAAGCGAGAAGCAGTGTCAAATTAATAAACTATTGCAATTCTTTCAATACCAAAGCTCATGTGAACCAAATAATAGGAGCCAATAGAGAAAATAACTCAAATATTTACGGAAAATGAAATTGTCCCGGGAAATTTACTAGCATTAATCCCTTTCAGGGCGACCTTTCCCGCTGGGCGGGACTTATTGCCGGGATACACGCTTTTTATGGAATTTCATGTTTTTCCACCGTATTTTATAGCTACTTTATTATAGTTTATTGATAAAGTATTTTCTAAGCTCGAGGTCAACAAATATAGTGCGTGAGCTCTAGCGGATTTGTTTTGGTATATTGCCTCGATTCTATTGATCGACTTTACAACGTTTGTGATGATGTACTCTACTACTCTATTACATTGTAAGAGTTGTTAAGTTGTAGTACCTATCGAGTTTACATCTATGTACGTAGCGTAGCATCTAATAGCTCTTAGGGATGATAATAATTTTGAGAATTGCATTAGTAGGTTCGTATTTTCAGAAATTGCCCATAATATTTCACTATTCCAGCGAGAGACCTACGTCAAAACAGGCGGCTACAGAACGTAACAAATTCACATTATAGAATTATAAATTTGTATGACCTTATCTCAATTTGTATATAGATAGTTACTCAAAAAGTTAGTAAAGAATAAAGGCTAATTTTATTATAGTTTATTATATTTTATTTTGCTATTTTACCTCTTTTTAACAACAGAGTCTCGCCAGGCAGATGTAGATGCATTAAAATATCAAAACCACTAGCAAGTCTCTTGCCTGTAGGATATAAACTAAAACACTAATTGCCTACTGGGAGTAAAACAAATGAACTAACGACTTCCATGGGACGTTTCACGAAATGCATTAAATGTACAGAATGTTCCATTTATAAAGGACCGATGGAAGGGGTGTTTGTAGGTTTCAATATGCATGAAATAAATCGAAAGCGATTGTTCTTTAAAGGCTGCTACTACAGAACAACATTTCTTAGAATAAGACAAAATTAAAAATTTTAAAAACCCGCCGAAGTTTATTGGCTGAACAGATTTTCATGAAACATGGCTAAGAACGCTTGGGATAAAATTATCTATGACAAAAACTAAACAAATATCGGTTCATCCGTTCGAGCTACGATCCCACAAACAGATACACAGACAGACACGTTAAACTTATAACACCCCTCTCATTTTGCGTCGGGGGTTAAAAATGGACACCATATTCTTGATGCATAATGTAACTTTCAAACTTCCTCAGTTCGTTTCAAAATCTAAGTTTAGAACACCCTGTATTCACAGCTTTTCTAGGCGAGACTGGTTAGGGTACCCTGTCTAGGCACTGGAGTGATGCCAATGGGGAAATAAAGGTTTTATAGTGTCTTTGGAAATTAATTACTTGAGTATTTTATTGTTTTTACAGCGACGTCTTAAGGATGCGACGGTGACTCGATACAACAAAAAAGAGATGGCGCTACGAACCGACACCTTTGATAGCGATTTGGTCCAACTGGACCAACGGATGGAGGGACACAGGGAGGTCTCAGCCCAACTGTGGGGGGGTTGGGCTTATTGTAATTCTAGTTAATCATTTTATTTATCACTTGATTCGGTACCTAGCCATTAAACTTCTCCGACTCAATGGAATGCAATAATAATTGTTTTCACGTTCATGAAATAGGTATGTCTATCATAAGGGGGCAAAAGCCTTTATTCGCAAAGAAAATTATACTAGTGTTTACAATTGAAACAACTGAGCTATCTGCAGACTGTTGCAAACAGTCTACAGGTAGCTCAACTGATCCATATCAATACCAGTCGGAAGCGTCCCCAAGACGTTACTGGCTGCATTGTCACGCTGTATGGCAATGCTGATGCGCTGTGCCAGATCCTCAATAGCTCTCGGGTCACGTGTCGTTTCGACCAGACGCATTAATTCACGTTCATTAATTTATTTCACACAGCGAGCGTTCGTGACGTCAGTACGGGCAAGGTAGGCGCTTGCAACGAGACGGATTTCTGAGGTTACGCTAACTGCGTATGGCTTACATCCCGTAACACCGTTTAGTACTCGTTACATATCTACCTAAGAAACTTTGTTACACTACAAGGAGAGTCTTGTCACATAACACTAATGAAATGAAATATTGGCACGTGTGGCATAACTCTTAAGGTTTTAGGTTGTTTGGTAAGTACTCCCAGCATACCCTGTCACTTTTGATGTCAATGTAGCTTAGATAATTGGTATATTATGTATGTATAATGTTTGTATTTGTATTGTAATTGCCTATGTATATACCTATTCTTGTATTATGTTTTTTTTTTATATGCACTACCAACAATTTATTTCTTATATTTACTGTTAGTAATAAAGTTGCCTGGAAGAAATTGCTTTAAGCAATAAGGCCGCCCATTGTACGTTTTCATTTTATTTAGATATAAGTTATTTTATGTATTGTAAACAATAAAGTGTTCATTCATTCATTCATTCATTCATTCATTCCTGCGAGTTTTCAGTGTCAGTTTCCGTCAATTAGAAGTAGCACAAAAAAATGAATGGGAGATAATTCAAACCACTTTAAATCCACATTATACTCACTTTACTAAGTTTGTCTAAGTACGATTGATGGCTTGCAAATGGCACTTAAGTCGAGATGCGTTTTAGTTAAGACTTCGGTTAGTGCTAGGTGGTCTTAACTTAAAGTTTAAACTTGATCTTTGGTTCATCGGACGCAGTCACCTATCTAACTTAACTCTATGGTTCAACTTGGATAAGTTTCACTTAAGTTAGTTTAAGTTTGTCTTGTGAATTTCTGTTAGAATTGACCGCAATTGTAGGTACTTGGAGTAGTTCGTTTACGGCCGTTAAGTTCGATGGATGGGAAGGAAAGTTATTACATTTTTATTAAATAGCTTCTGCCCTGGACTTCGCACGTGTTTTTACGAAGTATTCGTAGTAAATTTTGCATACATTCAATTCTATACCTGAAATCACATATCATTTCAGGTATAGAATTGCATGTTTGCAAAATTCCAGTGTAATCCGCTTAGTTGTTGCGGTGTGAAGAGGTAACGACAAACCATCCATCCATCGAAACTTTCTTTCCTATGTGTGCTGTGATGCAATTTCATTACATGAAGATAATATCTTCGTTTTGGGGCAGTGGTTCAACTGCTCTGTCCAATTAGTTGGACTACGGGCCTTTACTAGGGGCCGTGGTCCAACTATCTTTGCAGTTGGACCTCGGCACCATAGCAGAGTTCCCAGGTCCAATTAAAACAATTTCAAATAATACAACTGCAATTGTAACCACAGCACATTTTCAATTAAACTTTAAGGCTGCACTTGACTATATCGTCCTGATTTTGCAGATTTATTGCTAAATGCTGATGATACCGGTATCTCTTGTTGTAGGTAGCCGACCCGGACTGGATTTCCAGTCTTTTCTAATAAAAAAATTCACCACTCGACACACTCTTTTTCAAGTCTACAAGTTCATAAAGCTTCCCAAAAAAGTAAACGGCCGGAAATCAAACCCTAAACATTTATTTGAAAACCATCAACTCTCGTTCCACCAACACAGCTGTCACAAATATCGAAACCGGTGCCAACGGCATCGTTGGATATTCAACTTAAACCGACTCTATTTCCTTCATCTTCAGTATTGACAATAACCGAGATATCAAGTTCCGATAAATAGTTTTCCAGTTATCTGTTAACCGGAAGTTTCGTTACTATTTCAACTGTTATCGAATGTCTGTCCGCAAAGTTCGTTCAAGTTTGTTAAGTAGAACCCGCTTAGTTACTGTACCTATAAGTTCACTTCAAAAGTCAATAAGCTTAACCTTTTGATAGTCGGAGTTGTAAGCACAATTGGTTTTCTGTTACACAACAACAACAGCCTTAGATATCATAGGCGCGGCCTGGCCACAATATGGAAGTCTCCACTCAAATATCAATAATCGAATCAATTAACAATGTATTTATTTGATAATAATCTAGTTTGATAGATTTTTTTATGTGCGTATTTTGTAGCCTAATGAAATAAACGTTATTTATATAGAAAGCCATATATTCTCAATATACCTCTACTATCGCAGAATGCAATGTGAGCTAAACAAAAACAAGAATAAAACCAGACAGACGTGTAGCTTCTTGCACGGTGGAGGCATCTGTTACAATTTTAAATATTTTTCCGAGAGTTTGGTATAATTTCGATTGAAAGATTTTATATAGGGTCTTTCCTTATTTTTAACATATCATCTTTCATTGATTTTTCTTGCGTAACATTGCATTGTTTAGAATACAATGCTTAGAATGTGGGAGGTGGCAGATCATATCAAAACCAACTGGCAGTTGGTAGTTTAGAGTCTTTAGAGCGGATGAAAAACAAATTCGCTGTCACAGATGAAAGAGAGTGCCTGAAAATCTTGCGCACTTCTTATATTTAGCAACGTGAATTCAGGTTTAAGGAGGCGATAAAACTTCATATTCGCTGAAAGGGCCCGTGCCGTATGCTGTTTATGGCAACAGGGTGAGGCGGCCGTACCTTCGAGGATATTGCGATAATTTAGCCGAGAAGTCCTTGGTTGTTGCGATTTTGTGATGCAAGGCAAGGGATACCATTGTTTAATAGAGAGTTCCCCACACTTGTGCACTACAATATGTTCTGCGGATATGAATACTCTGCATTGAGTTTGGTCACCGTAGTCCGAATTCAGCTAGGACATCATGATTATTGTTTTAAGATTTTCGTAACAACTTCAAATCGTCATTGTTTTCCCCTGTTCGATAAAAATATACTTTTGTGAAGTCCTAGATCTACTTCTATGTATTTATAAGTCAAGATCTATCGTAGATATATTTTTGCATACCCGTTAGATGTAGTAACATGTTATTGTATTCCGTGTTTATCTGTTTTGTACCTGTAACAAAATAAAGGAAAATAATTAGTTACATAATAATTAACACAAGAGATACTTAACTTGAAACATTAACTTCTAGTAGGTACCCATAACACAAGCTCTGCTTAACTTGAGGCTAGATGATGCTGTGTGAATTGTCCAGCATTGTAATTTATTATTTAGCTTGAATTTTTTTGTATGGCTATTTTTGTCGCAATTGTGTTGGAAATATATCTACAAACTGAGTATTAACACCAAATCAAATTATTTTTCTAAAATGGAATTTCGCGAGGACCTTAGAAATTAATAAGTGAACTTCCAATTTAAGAAGTAATCTTCTTAAATTCATATTGCCCCTTAATTTGAGGACATTTCCCGAAGGAAATCAATATTTACCATTGTCATTTGGGTTTATATTTGGCTGTTCTTTAATGACTTCAATGTACGGGACGAGTAGGACTTCTTTGTCTTACTGGTTTACTGTTTTAATTTTTAAAGTTTAGTCTTCCTTCTCATTTGGTGGCTCGCCAAACTCCAATAATAAGTCGTTAAAAATCTAAAGTAAATGACCAAGCTAAATGCTGATTTATATTTGGTGGGTAAATATTAACTGCAATTTATGGGATCGGTTACCTCGCGATCTCTCATCTCTACAGCCGCAAAGCCATCAAACTAAAACCACGTGCTAAAGTCGTAAGTCCATCACCGCAGAATCAACTCGCTAAAATCGATACGCCCGTAAAATCAATGGTACGGCGATCCGCTAAGGTTGGTACAGTCGCCGGTAACGAGCGGTATAAATAATTCACGAAACTTGATGGGAGGGGATACGATTTATGCGGATGCAATACGGTCGTAATGATCTTAGATTTGATGGGATCTCTGCGGGTTGAGGTGTTCGAGATCGAAAGGTTAAATTTATTTTAATTTTACAGAAAAATATTAATTTTACGATTTCTGTAGCATAGTCACAAAGCTAAAGGAAGCGGTTTATGAATTCTCTGCCTATCTCATTAGATCATTCATACTATATCAAATTATACTATTTTCGTTGGTAGGTAATATACGAGTTTTAAGTAAATTAAAAACCAAAACATTAACGACGAGCAACGACTTACGTCTGCAATGTCTACGCAGTTTGCTACGCCGTAGAGGGTCTACAAAAGAGCTACGAGTATTTCGTTGTTCCAAATTTCGACGCGAAAAGTAGGTCCAGTAAGAACAACGTAATCTCAGTTCAAAGTTAAATAATAAAGTTAGCTGAGCCTTGTGATAGATGTCAAGAAGATCTGCTTCAAGCGTAGACCATTCTAAAAAATGTAGAAGAATTTTGCTTCCTGAATCAATGGAGTAAAGAAAGCAGCTTTAAAGCGAAATATAAAATAGAAGTATTTCCTTTGTAAGACGTACAAAGAGCTAGTAATCTAGTACAGTGAACGCAAGAAACACATTACCTCTATTTGCTGAAATACGGCAAAGAATCAGAGCCGTACAGTTGAATAAAACAAATCTGTCTTCGTGGCGTTTAGCTCTTATTTCCATCCGCTACTCAGCTATTTCCTACTCTCGGGGTGGGAGAGGTCAAAAGCTGACGCGATGAAGGGTTAACATTTACGGTGTAAGTGTGAATTTTCGGTTTAGATACTATAAAGAATAGATGTTTGAGATGGTCTAGTATTCTAGTAAGTCGAAAGGTAGGGTAAAGTCAGAATAGTATCCTCAGTGGTGAAGAGTCGACCGGCCAACCTCGGGGACGATAGCCTTGCACTATGTCTCAGACAGATAATAGCATTATTTCAATTTCATATTATGTTTTAATGTGTTTTTGTCTAATACCTTTTTATTTTGCATAGTTGAATAGATGTACCTAATTTTGTAAAAAAAAAACGCACTACCACAGATGGTCGTGACGGGACCTGTCTTTGGCCTGCAATGAAAAACCAGCGCTAAGTAGACACTAGGTCTACCCAGCGCAATGCTGGGATCTAAAAAATTGGATCTAAGATTTTTTTGTGTTTAGTTACTTAGTTCATGTGTTGTGTAATTTACGATAGGTTAATACAATTATTATCTTTCTTTCTTTCTGATACGTGGCAAACTGTCAAAAGCCAGAAGCTAGGGTAGCTTTTGAAAACCACAATCAAGTATGGATTACTTCAAAATTAGCCTATTTTCTATACTATATTAACTAGGCTAACGCCTATCAAAACTTAATTGTAATTTTTGCATGTTACATTTTTTGGCCGTGGGGCACGAACCCTGGCGCATCGATAGAGACATTACCTATTACAAACTTTGTTTGCAAAAAGAATCTTGCATGAAGTACTAAGTCTTCAGTTTGAGTTATTCCCAACGTCTCACGTGAGCCTCGCCTGGTTCCCAGCTTCTCATATTTGACTAATTTTCATAATTCTAGTCTGAGTTATAGTTCATGTAATAGCTTCTACAGATATGTTATGCGGAATCGGTCCAAATTCAAAAGATATTTTCCAATTGATTGAGTCGTGTATACCTTAACAACGGATCGCGATTTCTCTCATGCACTTAATGTTGTACTAGAAGTTTTCTTCAGTATAAACTACACAGTGAGCTGGCGTATTAAGAATACGCCGATCGTGTCTACTTTACACCACGCGCGGGCCATTTCCTCTTTGGCGTCGTTGGAAGCTCCATTCGACAACTATTCGCCCGCCACCGCGCGCCGTCGCCGCGCGCCGTTGCCGCCCGCCCTCGAATGCACGCTTCGTTCGCATGGATATTTGTTCATTATTTCTAAACCAAGGATTTTATTCTTTACTGTATTTCGTATTTTTCTGTGCTGTTTGCACATGTATGCCAAAGAAACTTCTATGTATTTCATTTTAGTTAAGGAAGCAGAGGGGCTAGAATATTTACCTTAATATATCCAAAGAGCTTGAAAGCGGGGAAAATTGATAAATTTCTTCATAGGTTAAGTCTGCTATGTGTTAATTTTATTTTAAAAAGGACACAACCTTTGTAGATTTTGAGACTGTAATTGAAAACTGGACCAGTTATAATGAAATATTTATAGTTTTGATAAAACGAAACAGTATCAGTAACTTAGTATGATGGAACATTCAGGAGGTTTTTAATTCAAAAATTCGTGTATTCAGTTTGTTCCAGAATTTTCTTCAGCGCAAAAAGGCAGCAAGTACTCCAATGTGCACTGAAAACACAAGATAGTTCCACCGACAGATAAATATCGAATCTATGTCGTTATCGGCAGAGCTGAGAGTCGGTTAAGCAAATCGGTCGCGAATCGTTCATCCCTACTTATTCCCTTCCAGGCTATTTCACACGGTTTCTTTACCTCGAGGTGGAGGTGGTGGTGACGACGAGACACACAGAAGAATAAGTCGCAGAACATTACAAAGTAGGTAATAAAACTTACAAGGCGTCCAGTTTTAGATTTGTTTTACTACGCAAAGCGCCGTGGCCTTAGACTTATTCAACGCGTTGGAAAAGTACGGAAAAAGCATCGATCAAAAATTTCCGGCCGGCCCCCCTTAGATGCACAATGCGCGCCCTGAAAACGTCAGTATCAAAAGGTATCCCATTTGGTATTTTGGGATACCTTTTCAACTAGTGTCATTTTAGCTCTCGCCCGAAAGCATGTTCGAGTGCTCGTATAAAAAATGCAATAATCGACCGACCAAGCAACAGAAAAAGGATGGAATTCCTTATTTTCAGTAAGTTTAAATGTAATTTTTACCTGTGTATTGTAATATAATTAAATAAATAATGCTGGACAATTCACACAGCATTATCTAGCCCAAGGTAAGCAGCCAATTGAGTCTTTTAAATTGAGAAATCAGCATTAAATATTGTTGTTGGGTTTGCCTATGTAAAATTATTTATTTTGTTCTAAGTTGATGAATGGAGCGGCTATTGTTTCTAATTTTTTTTTTATTTATTTGTGGTAAGTTGTAGGAAGTGATAATTTTTTTTTTCATGGAAAGACATTTTGTTAACTTATTTATATTATTGTATGTCCGAAATGACCCTTTCGTTTGTTGACTGTTGCGTCGCTTATTTATAGTTGTATCAATAAATGATTCGTTATCTTTACCTGAATTCTGTTGATTTTATAATCCTTATAAAAATAAACAGTGTCTAAATTATTTTTAGGTACCTTCCTACCTACTTACAAAATAAAATAAAATAAATTCGACTCCACTAATCTCTTGTTCCGCATGCAAAAAACTTGACAGGCTCTGCGCAAACTGTCTGCGTCAAAACAAAACGTGGACACTTTTGAGTGTCATTCTTGTAAGGTTCTAGGTATCTACGGGGGAGGCCGCATACTTGATCGATGGGAAAAAGAAACAAAAAGTACAAAAAACACATTCAATTTTAGTTTTCAGTTATTCTAATACTTGACACTCTGATAAGTAAGAAAATGGATTTTAAATTCACCCACAAATGTTTCTTTTATTTTGAAAAAAAAAATGTATCTATTATACCTAAGTTATGTTCATTGCATGAGTCAGTATTATTTAAAGAGAATGCATTATTTTTTCGTCAGAAGTTAATTTACTCTATATTTTATTCACCGGTAATTTTTTTACCTAGACTTGTACACTTTACTATATTGAAGGCATTTGAAGTTCATCCTCCGCGCCTCTATGTTCCATGCAATAACCCGAATCTGATAAAACAGTCGGTTTGGAGCGCGTCGGAGCGTGAACTACATTCATGTGACACCGCGAACACTGAGCCTACCAGCTTTCTCACAAAAATAGAGCCAATAGTAGACATAAGGCTCTAGATTGCTACGTACGATATTTTTGTTCAGGGACAGTTTAGATTTAAACCGCCTTTTGATAATTCTAACAACGAAATGCTCAAAACATTTTAACGGGGAAGCACGACTCATTTACATGCGGTATATCGACACTAAGAGCAAATATTTTTAGCAAAGATATGCAGGGATCAATGGCAAAGATTTGACTCCTTACCTTCGTCTCACAGAATCATAGAAAAACTACTATACCTCCTCTGATTTACGAGATAGCCACGGCAGCACGAAACCGTTACAATTACCACCTAAAAGGCGTAGTTCACGCCAGCTTGCTCTCAAATTGCGTCTCGTTCTAAACCGTCCTAGTCCGTAATGTGCAGAGCAGCGTGTCCTGCTGTCAATTAGCGGGTTGTACGGTCTAGATGTTGCATACTCCATCATTTATAAATGCACGCTGTATGAAATTGCGGGATTTCGGGACTCCGAGGCGAGGGGCGAGGGGCGAGGGGCTGTGTGTCCGAATTCCAGTTTTGGTTGAAATACTCGGAATCATGAGAACAATCGTAACACATTTACATCTCTAAGACAGTGCAGAATAGTTTGGAAATTATCAAGAAGGTACTGGCTATGTGACGGTTTGCATTTAAATATACCTATGTTTCAGTGTGATTTTAACGTCTGAAATATTTTATTGGAAACATTATTACTTTGTCAATGCGGTTGATAGAGTTTAGTAGGATTTTATAGTAGATGTTGACAAGATATAAAACATTTCAAGACCGATTTTACCCACGTATGAGTATGAAATCGAAACATTGTCGAGATTTCTATGTAGCTAGATACATCAGTTTAGAACGTGAGCAAAACTCAAATGTAAAATTGCATAAGTGCATTTATCTCTCGTTCAGTGCACTAGCAGGCTTATAACATCATTTTATTTCTGCTAACATCATTTTTCTCCGCAAGCTTATTCTAAACTTTTTATCTCTCGAGTTTTATGTGGGTCTTTACGATGTTTAGTAAAATATTTCGTCATAAAACTTAAACTTAGCGAGTTAAGTAGCTAACTTTTTGCTAAATCACCTTTTGCAGTAATTCATCACTTCCCGCCCAATTTGCCTGATGCCCGCCATCTTTGAAAATGGCGACGAAGAGTTGCTTGATGAACTTCATTAGTTTGAGTTACTGGCTCTTTGATATTGCTGAGTGTTTTAGGTGATTTACTTAAAATGGCGAAGATGTCTCTAATTTACCTATAATTAATTTAACTCTTAAATTTCCAAACTTTATTTTAAGCTACTCTATTAGGTTTGTATAGTTTGATGAGAGGCATTTTACTTTGATTCATAACCGCTTTCATACATTTTCATCACTTTCGTTTTGAGACCTATTCCTCAGTATATTTTTACGACGTTCCTAATCCATCTTCTAGAAACATATTTACAAAGCTGAGATATCCTTACAAAAGGCCTGTTTTTTTTCGGTTCAACGGCGACCCTTCTGTCATTTATATCCTCTAAGGTCCACACAATTACTGGCAGTCCCAGTATCCAAGTAACCATCAAACAAACACACATACTGACAAATAACCCCCCCTACACCCCAAGAGGGGGTTGATTGATGTAAAACCCCTGTCTCCAGCTCTTCGGAGCGAACAAATCTCGGTTTCAGGATTTTTCTACGCTTTTTGTCGATTATTTTTGTTTTGGACGCCTGATGAAAGTCTGATAGCAAAACGTTGCTATTGCTAAGACAGGAACAAAATACCTATGTTAAAAGAAAAAATAAGGGCTCTGAGATTACACGGAGACTCCTAAATGTACTAATTCTTTAGGAAAAATCAATAGGCAAACATTGGTGGCGGAAATCGACCGGGAACCGGGGACAGTGTCCACTGCCGGCCGCTAACTTATGTGCCAATATCGGGCCGCACTAAATCAGCAATGTACGCGCGCTGATTTACAGCCGGCGATCCTATTATGATCAAAGTTATAGTTGCTCAGTGAATTAGATCGAAGGTAATCATACCGATTCTACCTTTTTATTGCCATGAGATTGAGATCCATTTAGAGATAGAGCAAGTACAGTCAGCTGCACCAAGTTGTAGTACCTTGTCGCTTTCAAGAAGATGTTCCTATTTTGTTGATTTAAAAAAAAATCCTCACTCATTAAAAACAAACAAAAGAAATGACAATCGGCGGTCTTCCGCTTATCGCAATGTCTACCATTTGTTTCTACCTACTATTGAGGTTTCTAGATACTGTTGTGTACTCGTAGGTATTTGTATATTAGGTTTTATTTTTTGCAGGTCATCAAACAAATGAAACAACTTCATAAAAACCCTAAAGAAAGAACCGGAAAAGATTTGTTTTACTACTTTGTAAACGTCAACGGTCGTTTTGGCAAATCGTTTGTCCCTCCCCCTCCACTTCCCAACGCGTCCCCTTCACCCTGTGACAGCTAATGTCGTGGTCATTGTCAATTAATGTTGTTCTTTTGTTTCGCTAGTGATCCCAGAGAGGTCCTTACAAATGTCATGGGTCTAAGTTTGGCAAAACTAAGGTAATTTTAGGAGCTTTATGAGTTATCTTTTACGAGCTTAGAGCGTTTATAGTGAACAACAGAAGCGGAAAAGAGTTTTCCATGGCTTCCAATGGAACATTTAGATGTCTTTGTGGGTACTTCCTTTGAAATGAACACTCGCTCTCGTTATCCACCGAAAATTTAGCGGAAGTATGACATGAGTACTAAACTGAGTGAGATGAGTGGCAACACTTTTGTGCAACCGTTTGTGTTGCTTAGTGTAAGGCAACACTATTTTACCTCGGTAGAAGGTAGGTAGTTATGGTGCTCCCACACTGCTGTTAGAAAATGTTAACTAATGTTAGTAAACATTTGTTTACAAACGTTTGATCACAAATGTTATAAAATGTTTTCATGTTAGACAATGTTAGTAAACATTTTATAAACAAAATAAAATATTTGTTATCTTTTTTTCTTTTTTTTTAAACAAAAAATAAAAGGTATTCCAATGAGCAAATCTTCTTCCATTTTCATGTAGACTCAGAACGCAAAACCAAACTGCGAGCCAAAAATGTTATAAAATGTTAGTAAACATTTTCCGTCAGTGTAGGAGCACTTGTAACATCTAACATTTTCTAACAAAATGTGACAATTTATAACATTTGTTAGTAAATGTGATAATAGTGTTAGAAAATGTTTGTAAACATTTCCTAACAGCAGTGTGGGAGCACCATTACTCAAACAGTCTGGGTGGCCAGCGGTGGGCCGGTGGGTAACATGAGCCGACGATAAATATAAATGTGAAAATGTCTCTGTCGCCGCCAGATACTAGAATCAGCCCGTTTGTAGAATGTCTAGACCGATTGCAAATTAATTGCATATTTAGATTGTAGAACGATCAACATTCAACAATATGGCTAAACGTCGCTTAGCCATCTTTTCGAATGGAAAAAATTAGGTATGCAGCGTTCGTTTTGCAATCGGCTTAGCCATTCTAAAACGGGCTGATTCTACTCGGAAATCTATCACATAGAAATGGTTCTGCGGCATTATAAAAATAAATAATGACGGGCAATCCACACAGCATCATCTAACCCCAAGCTAAGCAGAGCTTGTGTTATGGGTACTAGATGACTGATATATACTTAATACATAGATCGATATTTTTTATTTAATAAACATACAAAAACTCAGAACACCCCGAACGATCCTACAAACATTTGTCCCAAGATAGATAGATAGATAGAAAACACTTTATTATACCACACAAATACAGGAAACAATACAGAGAAAAGCTTATAAAAAAAAGGAAGTATAAAGGGCGGCCTTATCGCTGAAAGCGATCTCTTCAATCCAAGGCGGGTATTAAAAAAAAATCATTTATTTCAGACTTACAAAATCCATAGACACATTAAAACACTTTAAACCCGCAACCTCCAGCGGACCTTCGCCCGTCGCTCCACATCGGTCGTCAAAATAATGATGATGATGTCTTATTTTCACAAATTCCATCGCAACATTGACTCTACTTAACTTCGTAACATTATAATTTCAGCAGATATTCATATTCCGATAGTCAAATAGTTGCGAACGAGTTTCCGAATAGTTCCGATATATACATACAATTATTTGCGCTCCGCCTCTGTTCATATTTGAAACTGTTAAGCTTTAGGTTTATGGTTTTAAAAACTGGTTTAGACATAAAGAACATCTAAATTAACCTTGATCTTCAGGTTGTTTAAATGAAAAATGGACGGTCAGAACGCACTTCGGAAGCGCCGTGTGGTGCCGGCTTAGAATTTGCACCACCCCAACTCTTCCCGCGGGTGTCGTAAGCGACTATCGTAAGAGGATATCCACCGGGGGCGGGCAGCAGCGTACCCTATACAACAGTTCTACCACCAAACTGCGATCTCCAACCCGCCTGCCCAGCGTGGGGATTATGGGCAATATCCCCCATGAGATGAAGGCCAATAAGCCGCTTATCAGGGGAGGCCTGCGTCCAGCAGGGGACCAGTACAGGCTGTTGAGGTATATCTCGGTCGCGGCGTAAGAATCGACTACAGCTCAGTCCGTGCATGTCTAGAGAGCGGACTAAGGATACTAAACTACCTCCCAGAAGAAGGCCAGCAGCTTCCACAGGTGTATATGTACCACCTCGACTGCGATCACCAATCCGTCTGCTAAGCGTGGGTGATTATAGCAAGATGCCTCTTGTCTGGGAGCAGGTCCAGCCGTGGACGTCAGAGTGCTGATAGATACAAGTACAGAATAGTTTCCTTAAGGTCCATTGTCCAAGCTTGCCTATCCTTAGCTTTTTCAAGTCAATATTTGGCTCATAAAATATGTCGAGTACACTCGAGTAAAACCACAGGTAAACGGTTAGCCAGGATTATTGAAACTATTTGTTTTTGTTTGTATTTTGGTCGAACAGCGAGCAAGCTTCAATGCTGTTCGGCAAACATAAGCGTGCGTTATTCCAACTTTACAACAAATAGCTAAAACATTGTTGAGAACATTTTTGTAAACTGTTTGACTTATTGGTAACTAAAACTAGCAGTGCGATATCTTTATTTTATACGAATAAATAATGCTGATATTCCACACAGCATCATCCAGCCACAAAATAAGCGTGAATGCGGTATTTTGTGGGGTACTTGTTCTACCTTTTTGGAAATAATTACTTACATAATGGAAAACCCAGTCCTAGAACAAAAGTTGCAGGTCATGCAAAAATTTGACGCATACGGCGGGTTTTAAACCTGTATCTGTATCTCATACGGACCTTTGCCCACAACGCTGCGAAGGTCGTTAAACTGATACATACGTGTGATAATAATTAATATTGTTAAAATCCTGTTTATGTATGCAGAATATTTGACGAAATCCTAACGGCTCAGTTAGGACATCAGACGCTAGCATCTGGCGTCCTAACGCATATTTAAGTGGATGGTGTTACCGACCTAAACAATAGGAAACTCAATAGGGCTGGCAAACCAATCGGCGACACACGTATATCGATTATATGCACACCACATATCGATACGGCGAGACAGAGACATAAAGGCATTGTGCAGACCACCCATTTCGCATCACGACGCCACTACGCTAAGCTCTAGTGGCTAACGTCTTAATGCTATCTACACAATAGAGATGGGACTAGTTTCGATGAAACTAGATATTTTAGTCGATGGAAAACTAGTTATGGTGAAGTGTGACGTGACGATGCAAACTGTGTGGGGCCCGAATCCACCAAAGCGTAGATGTTCGGATATGGCCGAAGCGGAGACGAGAAGTAACATTTTCAGCTAGGGCGTGTCCACCGAAGCTGTGCGGAGATGCGTACCGGCTAGGCTGGAGCGGAAATGTGTGCTGGCTAAAGCGGAGATGTGTGCTGGCTAGAGCGCAGCTGAGGTGACACACATCTGTTCTCGTCTCCGCTAAGTGCCGTCGCCAGCTAGCGAGCCACAGTTCACATATCTGCTTTGTACCGTTGCCCAACTCAATCTTGGCGATGGCCAGCTCACATCTCCGCTTTTACCACGAGCGCTTCTACCGCATCTAGCCATACAAATTTGATACATCTCCGCTCGGTGGTATCCACTGAAACTGAGCGGAGACGAGATGTGTGAATTACGACATTTAATGGGTTGTTTAAAACACATCTCCTCTCACCTTTTTACTACTACTACTTTTTATAATCTCATTGCCAGAAAAAATTCAAGCCTCTACTTTTTAGCAAAGGATTTTATTTTTTTAATATTTCTAGTTAAGTTTGATTTTAACTATGTATTCAAATTGATAATTTATCAAGTATCGCTGGCCACTGTATACATCATTATTTATTAGCCCAAAACTAAGTATAGTTTGAGTGACGACTTTCAATATGTTGAATCAAAACACGCACAAGCTTTAATCGATATTATTAAACAGAAAAGCCTTGCTAAATTAATCAATCGACACCTTCCCTCCCTAGTACCGCAGGTGCATCGCCAGTAGCGATCAATTGCTCGATATCCACCGTCCGTCCTACGAGGAACTTCCCGTGGACGTGCGAGTAATCTCTTCATGACCGTCATGGACACGTCATGACAGTCATGTCTTGCTGAAACCTGTTTTCCAATGGTGTCCTTTGCTTGGCCAATTGGCTTTGCAGAATATGTCCCGCTTTGGGAAAACGCTCCTCGGGAACAATGCACCAAGTTATATTGGGTTCCATAGGCAAATAAGTTGCCCTGTACAACTACGAGATGGCTCACTATTTTTCCTAATCCTTGTTACTAAGCAATGGAATAAATTACTGTGAAAAAAATAAGACAATAATTTTTGAGGGTACTATAAACTAGTAGGTAAGTTTTATTATCCCAAATAGGTACCTCATGCTACTCATGTAGGTCAGTAGAGCTCAGATTGTCGGTGTGAAACGTTTTTAGAATCTTCGTATTCTAAAAAAGTTTAGCTATCTCCCGTTTATAAAACAGTCAATAAAATACCTACTTTTTCATTTGATCTGATCTTTATATCCATTTACGATTCATCAAATAAAAACTTACTAAACTACCAACCAACTTAAATAGGTAGTATAACTAAAAGCTACAAAAGCGGGCGTATTTTACTTAAATTAAGTTGTAGTTTTGGATCCTACTTGAGATTTGTTTGTAGCCGGCTAAGCCAGAGTCGGTTACAGAATATTTTATTTTATTTTTGCGAAATGGTTATTTTATTTCGTTACTTTGAAGTCTGACTGCGATGGAATAAGACCTTGAGTGGCTAGGGTTGACACAGGGCCTAATGTTCCGTATGATTTTTACAAGTTTTATCTTTTATCTTAGCATCTGTTTTTAGAACTATGATGGTCCTAAAAGTTTTCAAATTGACAGTTTGCATACTTTTGATAGGTGATTATCACTTCAAGCACTTACAGGGGACAATTATCATAACAGTCATGAAATTGTGATAAAGTATCATTTATAGTGCTTGTGTTGTAAAAGGCCCTGAAACGCTGTCTGTCTCTCTGTATGTTACGTTTTCATGCCTCAACGGCTCTCAATGAAATTTGGCAACGAGATAGATGCTAGACGGTATCCCGGGGCTATCCCCACGCTACACTTATCCCGGGACGCGAGCATAGGTGGAAACTAGTTCGCCATAAAACGTGAAAGATATCCTAATCTTTCAGAGTCGAAATGCAATTTTCCATTGATATAGGAACTTCTATAAGTTACTATTTTAGAGCTAGACCTAGAATCATGAGTAACTTACTTTTTGAACTAACAAAAACGCTTGCAAGCTGAGATCAGATTCGAGTTTGTGTGATATTCCGAGCTCGTTCCACAGACTCCTCCGTGGCAGCCCTGGCCGTAAGAGCGTATCCGCTCTAATCCCCGCTAAGCCTTGCGGCGAGCTCTTTAGGCTCTCGCGGATTACGCCGTTATTTGTATATCACTTCATATTCGGCTGTAATGTACAAAAACTTAGCTTTTTGCAACTTTAATGGTGGTGAGGTAGAGCTTTTTGTGGAAGAGATCGTTTGAGCACAAGTTTTACTCCATTCTAATCAAACCTAGTTTTCTTCATGATTATCATTTGTATCGTGACTAGACCTTCGTTTGACCACGCAGTCTCACTGGTATTGATGGGAAGTGACGATGTCGTTTCTACCGCCATGTGACATCTATGTTTAGTTAAAAGGACACAAACTGATCGTACGTGATCTGCTTCCGAAGTCTCTTCCTGGTAGTTTCTTGAAAAATACAATTTTGCCAAGAAAGTGTAAAAATAATTTAGATAGATAGATAGATAGAAAATTCTTTATTGCACACTTATAGATAGAAACAATACAGCAAAACAGCTTAAAAACTAAGTGACAAGTGGCGGTCTTATCGCTCAAGAGCGATCTCTACCAGACAACCGTGGATGGATAGGATTTAAAACGTGAAGAATAGTAAATTAAGTTCATAAGATACTAATGAAAGGTTTTTTAATAACTTAGGGTGATTTTGACGATTTACCATCAGGTAGGTCATTTCCAATCCACAGCCGTAGACAAATAAACATCTCTGATAGTTAAATTTAAATACTTTGAGCCTTGTAACGCACTACTATAAATGGGTTATTCCAGCTTTCCAACTTGTCAAATCATAGGGGAAAACTGGAATTTATAAAAAATAATTCCAGTTTTCCCCTTGAGAAAATTTGTTCAAGGGGAAAACCGATATGTTCTTCCATAAAAAATAGGATTCAAAATGACACAAATTTGATCAAATATGATCATCTTTACTCCTATTCTTTATCTATACGACTTATACCTGTTTAAAATACCTGCTACCTCTCAATCGTAAGTGCCCCTTACATTTATAACCGACTATCGTAAGGCTCTGTCCTAATCCTTAGGACACAACAGGGGCGGGTCGGCTCCTCGTGGGTTTACTAGCGGGGACCAGGCTAGCACTAGCTCACGCACGCAGGCGCAGGCGCAGGCGAGTGCTGCTGAAACTCAAATTACCCACGATATGGTAGGCTAGGTACATTTAGGTGATATTAGATTGGCAAGAAAAGATTGATGTTAGAAGCGAAACTTAGAATTTTCTCCGCGTTTAAACAATAATTTCAAATGGGCGAAGGACGCATGGAAGACCCAGGTGGAGATAAAAGGACTTGGAACTCTGGAACTGGTTGGACTCAAATAAATATTAACCCTTTCAGTGCCGACGCACATGTCAAACAGCATCTCCGTGTTGCGGCGCGCTCGTACGGGTCGCACCACAAGAGGTGGGCAGAGAATGTCTTGATCAAGTTATGTCTACTATTAGCACACAAATGATGCTTGATAGAAGGAGGCCTCTGAACAGCAGTAGCTGATGATGATGATAATTCAATAATAATATTAATTTTAGATAATAAAAGAGACTTTGAGATGTGTAGGGATGAAGTTTTTGTACCAAACATGCGACATTAGGAATTTTATATAAAAAAAATAGCTTTCTTAACATTATCATCATGTATTAAGTACTTATAATTATCAGTCATCCAGTACTCACCCACAACACAAGCTATGCTTAGCTCGGGGCTAGATGATTCTGTGTGGATTCTCAAGTATTATTTATTTTTATCTAACTTAATTGTTTTTGATCGATACTTCCGTGGTTCTATGCTTCCTAATTGTCATGATTGCTTAGTCAAGCAATCATTACTGTTAAACCATGGGAGTATCGCTTCTATACAACCATTACTTTATCTTACACTTAGTACCAACTAGACTGTAACTATTATCATTCTGTGGTCAGATAAGCCGAGTTTGGTTCTAGACAGATAAGTTAGGCCCTAACTATTCTAAAGGCAACTTTAGGCTCCGGTGATAAGGGTTATCAAATCGTAATTTATGGGTTATTCAGGATTAGCTAGTTGGTTGTTTGATTTTCTTATTATGCCTTGAAGTTTACTTTTAGTAACTTTGACAAGGATTCTGATTTATATAGCACCCTGTATGTGCCAAAACAAACGCGTTTTATAGGGTGAGAATCGACTGAGATTATAGTTATTTTGACTAATGAATTTTCTCTCGAGGCATTTTTTTTTATTAGCCTGATGTGTCCCACTGCAGGGCAAAGGCCTCCCTCCCCTCCTTCCACTTTCCCTCATTTTTTTTCGAGGCATTATTTTCGAAAAAACGAAATATGCATATATTTTATTCTTCAAAAATCTTGAGTTTATTATAACTTCAACATTCACCCAAAAAGTAAAACTCTTCAGATAAATACGGTCGGTAAAAACTCCCCTCCTTTTAGTAACGGTAGCAAAATGTATCTTAGAAAATAGTAAGAAAATCCAAACAAAAACAAAGCACGACCACGAGAAACAGGCGGCGCAGAAACAAGGAAATCCAGAAATAATAACATCCACAATAATCCCGCTTTCCACTAAAAATCCCGCGTGACTGATGACGAAGTTCGCGCCGTATCGGAGCGGTGTGGTTGGTCCGGGAATAAGAGATAATGGCGGATAGTTTATTGCTTATAAGGATATTAAGAAAAAACAGACCACTCTAATGGCTAATTTAACTTTACATAAGAATTAGTACTTTAATTATACATGCAGAAAAAAGAGTAGGTACTTATGTAAAATATTTAAAACGATTCCCTCTTTTGAACTATTAGGATATATGGCTTTCTTTTTTGGTCAACGAATAAGCATTGCCATTCAACGTGGCAATAATGCCGCCAGCATTCTAGGCATTGTGCCTTCTGGTGACGGCTTAGATTTTTAAGAAATAGATATGTGTACATACTAAATGTAATTACTAAATAAATCCCGGTATAATGTTTTGCAAGGAATGTGCGCAAATTAACGTCAAATTAACCTCTTATTTAACAGCAAAAAATCTTTATCTTATTAAACCAGACACGGTTTTTCGCCAACAAATTAGCATACTCACAAAATGACTGACTGTTCTTAGCCCAAACTGTAGCCCAAACTGTACGTCGTCGCACAGACTTAGGGGTAGTAAACCAAGACTTGACATCAGTAGGTTTAGTTCCCATAAAAAGTACATTGTTACCTTTAATTGGAATTATTCCCATCTGTCTCCATGCTCTGTCCCTCTAGGGGGGACAAATGGGAAAAGAAGTTCGATCTGTCCCCCTGTTTGCAACCGTGAGACGTATTAAACTTTTATTAACTAAAAAGTTTTTTTGTTTTTTGTTAGGGAATAACTTTATTCACAAAGAAAATTATACTAGTATTTACAATTGAAACAATTGAGCTAACTGCTGACTGTTGCAAACAAACAACAAACTAAAAAGTTCCATTTGTCCCCCTGCTAGTCGAGGTGACAGATCGAACAATTAAAAAAAAAAGTTCGTTGTTGCACTTTTTCACCCATTCAAAAGACTTAAACGCGCTCCTTAACCAATTCCAATCTAAATAAAGTTGTTACTAGACTACTAGGTATTTCTAAAAGAGCTATTATCCCGCTCCAGCTTATACCTCGCGCCGTGTTTGAGCAAAAGATTAAGAAGTCACCAGTCGAACACGCTTCCCTACTTTGTTACCCGTTGTACTAATAGGGTTGTCAATTTATCACTTGATTGTAAAAGCTATTCGATTAGGATTTAATTGAGAAGGTACTGTCGGCTGCAGTAACATGTAAATATAACCTTCTATTGAATAAGTAACTTTTGAGACTTTATAGTGCTTATTGACAGACTGAATAGAGAGTATGCCAACTTTGTGATTGTACTTAAGTTTGCATTCCACTGTCCCTACAAATTAGCTCTCGGAGTAGTTTGCAACAAGAAGAAACGTCATAAATCTTTAGTTAAATTAATTTATCAATCAAATTTGTTAAAAAAAATATTTTTCGCTAAATAAATTATCTAAGCAGGCTGTAGCGGTTGCAGCAGAAGAATCGACCCCGCCATCTCAGAGCACGGATGTCTAGAGAGCCGACTAAGGGAACCTACTACCAGAGGAAGGCAGCAGCTTTCTTCTGTGTATTATTCCACACCTCCACCGCGATCACCAACCGCCCGCCAAGCGTGGTGATGGCAAAACCACACTTATTGGGGAAGGGATGTTCAGCTGAGAATGTACATTATAACATATATGTGATGATGAGGAAATTTCCTAATCTGGGTACATGGAGGGAAAATTTAATAAGGGAATGATGAGAAAATTTCACTGAAAGAAGACTTAGTGTTATTTTTAAAGCTTTAAACTGCATTCAGAGATTTTTTAACTATCGCCTGTTTGAACCGGAACCCTTAGCGGATTGTTTCTCTAGCTGGGTAAATAGGGACGTATAGCTGCTACGGTCGTGTTCAGGTTTTAACCGAAACATTAACAAACAAGATTATTCCGTACCTAGTTGTATCCTCTACGAGTAGAGCTCTCCATCTCTTCCTAATAGGCTGGCAACGACTGTGTCAACCCTATAACACTCACACACGCGAACCGCGGCGATCAATCACACACACGCTCGCTCCGCACACACACATGCAATGTTACGTTAAACAATGATATAAAATCGACATAGGGTAATTGAAACAGTTGGTCAAATCAAGGATCTCAAAAGTGACAGTCTGAGCCAGAAATCTTCTTAGGTAGAGTATGCAACAGAAAAAATGTCAGAATATTCAATTAATTATATGAGTTATTTATGTAGATATACGCTGTTAGCGTTCCGTTCTAAATCATTCATTTATTATGTCGTATCATGTTTGCAATTTCTATGGAATATGCTAGTAACTTTTTGCGAATCCAAAAAGAATTTAGATATAGTTTTGATTAAAAAGCCTCGGATAGTAAAGAAGTTAAAAAACAAAATCTGTGTAACTATTTATGTATTTTTATAAGCTTGCCAAAGGCAATAAACTTTTTATATTTTTTTGATTTGTAAATATTAATCCGCATCAGTTTATTTAGAAAAAAAAATTGAGTACGTAAATTCGTTTCGTCTAAGAATTAGTAACTGAGCTCTTACAATTTACACTGTGGTTACTACACACGCACACATACAAAGCTACTAATGTAACATTAGTGCTCGCAATAAAGGAGGCGGACTTCTCGGCTCCAATATATGGAATGAGCTTTTTCTTCAGATTTAGGGGATCTCCCCGCTCCAATTATGAGAGCTATG
Source organism: Eupithecia subfuscata (assembly GCA_963564075.1). Classification (NCBI taxonomy): domain Eukaryota; kingdom Metazoa; phylum Arthropoda; class Insecta; order Lepidoptera; family Geometridae; genus Eupithecia; species Eupithecia subfuscata. The sequence continues at coordinate 532,221 of OY751116.1, read as the reverse complement.
ATTTTATTAGGGGATTAGCAAAGATATTGCTTTGAGATTAGTTTTTGATGATTGTGAAGATTGTTTGTAGGTACCGAAGTTGGGATATTATGCTCGTAATTAGGTCTGATACGAATGCTGGATGGATATTTTTATTAGCATGAGATTTTCAAAATATAATTTACTTCTACAAATTACGGAAAAACCCAGAAGCCGTCGCCTTTCTGCGGAAATCAACGTCTGTCAACTTGGAAAGTTACTTCTTATAAGGCATTATTAAAATTGATTCAGTCATTTTCAGTCTAGCCATGAGTTCCAATCTCCGGTCACACGTTAAATATGGCCCTTTCAACCACGAGATGACATTTATATCGTCCCGCATCCGCGTCATCGCACAGCGCGACGACAATGGCTGAGTCACTTTATAATCGAACACTTTGCATCATCGGCCTACACGGATACTTTCTTAGTTATCTACTAAAACAAATTAAAATTGACCTTCGCTCGCGGCGGGACAGTGGTCGTTAATAATTATTATAGTAGGTTGTTTTATTTACAGATTGGCCCATTATATCAAGGGACAGTGAAAACTGGAAGGAAGGCAGTGAGGTCTGTCCTTGGCAGTGAGACAGTGAAAGCTAATAATTTGATTGTTTAGAAAAACTAAAAACAGACTTCGAATCCCTTAATTTTAGACTGTTTTGCGGGATAAATACGGGACAAATACCCTCGGGAATAATAATTTTATGGACCACTTCGGGATCATCAACTATACAAAAGTAAAAGAATTTTCAAAATCGTTCCATAATTCACGGAAAAACCGACGAGCATGCATAAAAAAACAAACATACCGCCAACCATAGAACCTCCTCTTTTTATTTATGAATACTTTAATAAATAATAATAATAATACAACGCACGAATAAGATAGCAAAGGTGCCTATCACTGAAAGTGAATACCTATACAATTTAAAGAGACAGGGTTGAAGTCGCGATATTACAAAAGCAGTTCAGTTAAGATTACAAAATGCCCCAGCGGTGCTAAATACCTATGCTCAACAGCCCTTAACCTACGTCTCAATAGAAAGGCGCGGACGTGACCCGGTTTAAAATGGCCCGGGCCATAAAAGAAAGGGGAATTCCGTGTTCCACTGTGCTACCCACCCATCATGTTCCCCTGTGTTACCCGGCCATCATTCACTGTGAATACGTTGTGGGCCAATTTAGGCTTTTATGGAAATAAGATGAGGTATTATGGTTATTGAAATTATATTGAGAAGGGTTGCCTTTTCATGCGATTTAAAGGAGAGACTGTAATTGCATAATACTATTCTAAATCTTTATTTATGTAGGTATGCATTAAATATAATATGTTAAAATTTTATTGCAATTATTCTTTTTATTTTTTTATATTAAGTAAATAAATAAATATAAATAAATAAAATATATGCACGTCTACCTGAGAGTAGAAGGCTCTGAAAGTAGGATATATGGAGTTTTGCTAAAACCAGCCAAAATTGAATTAAAATGTAACCCTAATAAACCAAAAAACACACTAAACCCCGTAAATACCCATCGTTTCATAGCGCCACAGTTTTTCACCCGGTTTAACCTGTCGCGCGCCGCCGGTTAATCTGGCTGTCCGGTAACAAGCTGCCCTTAGAACCCTCGGACATGACAGGTTTAACCCTTTTCTAATTGTCCTTTTCGCCTTGTTGCATTTTTGCACTTTATATTGGGTGTACCTTTTTGTGTCCTTTTACGTAGCATGTCCCGTAGTTATCTTTGTAGTCTCACAAGATTTTAAAGAGCTGCTACTGTTCTGCTGCTGGACAAATGCCTCACTCCGTCTTTCTTTTATCTTTGTTTTTCGTCAAAAGTGTCAATTTTGAGGCATTTGCCAAGCAGTGTCTTCTTACTGCTTGGCAAAGGCCGCTACGGCAAAAATAATTTAGGTACGACGTCATCCACCAGCTGCAGCAGCGGCGTGCCCCTGCGGGTTGCACCGCAGCGGCTAGACAGTGAATGCAAATCTAGGCAGAACTTTGAAGGTCTTTGTTTGCATAGTTTTATTCAGTAGCGTTAGAATAAAAATCCTGTCCCATCTAAATAATGACGACACTAGATCAACTTTAAACCTGCTTGTAAGAAGCTTACAAGATTGCATATTACATAAAAGCGTTATTTGTATAAATTAACTGCGTAATTACATGGGCACTCTACAAACAGCCCGGGCCAGATAAGGCACGTGTGTTACATGCTTGAAACATGGCCCTTGTTGATAGAAGGGTTAAATGAGTGGGATAATGTTACTTTTCCGTGAGATTTTATGAAATTAATAAATAAAAAAATTACAAGGAAACAAAATAAAGGTTTAAACTTTTTTTTAAAAGTGACTCAAAGAAACCTACTTAAAGCATACTTTAAGAAAAAATATAATGACATTTAATAATACTTAATTCGTTGTGTGCCAGTAAAGGCTTTGGTATCTATGTATTTTTGTATACGTTATAAAAATAATTCAAAAATTGACCCCACTGTCGTCTGTTTTAAATAACCGACCTTCAAAATTGTAAGTAGTTTTTATGTCAACCCTCGCTACTAGTTGTAACAGATACCCGGATTAACGCTGGTTAATTTCAGCGCGCGTTAAACCGAGGGTTAAACGGTAATAGTTAAACTGCGGTTATCGGCTCGTTAGTGCGATTGATTCTGATGGCTTTGCACTCTAGTAACATCAGGTTATGTAGGAGAAAAATTGAATACTTGTTTTTTACTGCTTTAACGATCAGCAGCTAAATTCGAAATGCTTTATTTACTTTCAACATAATTATACATTTTCTTCATGTAAAAGTGAATTTTAAACATAAAAAAAAAATCTTTTATTTACCCTACTACGATAAAGCCGTAAAGAGTTGAGTATGCTTTCGATTAAATGTCACAATATTTAGAAGTGGAACATAGAAGTGGAGCATATATATTTTAGGTCCAAGCCCAACCGATATATTAGTTAGGCGGGGGCATAGTTGGGTCACTGTTCTTAATAATCAGTAATATGCAGGTCTCGACAGAGCCTACACATTTACTGCCCTTGGAGTTGAGACCCTAGGTCCGTGGGGTACCGAGGCTCTTCGGGTTTTTAAAAAAATATGAGCGTCTGGTCGAAGTGACCCGTGACCCGAGAGCTGGTGAGTAGGTATCTGGCGCAGCGCATCAGCATTGCCATACAGCGGGGCAATGCAGCCAGCGTAGCGGGGACGCCGACTGGTATTGATGTGGATCAGTTGAGCTACCTGTTGATTGTTTGCAACAGTCTGCGGTTAGCTCAATTGTTTCAATTGTAAATACTAGTTCTAATTTATTTCTATTATTTGATTGTAATTTTCTTTGTGAATAAAGGTAGTATTATCAATCAAAACCGTAATGAGATAAGAGTTTTAGAACAATCAAACCTACTTACTCCTGTGCCTTAAATATTTGAAATTATCTACATCTTCAACCAAATTACTCACAGAAAGTAGATAAACTTCCTCGAAAATAACATTAAATTGAAAACCAGAAAACAAACTCACGCGACATTTCACACAATTCTGGAATAAATTTCATGTGCACTTTACGAGTTTTGTCCTCGGCAGTACAGCTAACGAGCTTTTGTTGCGCACTGTACTCCACTTGTGGCGGCGACTGTACAGATGAAGTTGGTTCTGATCTTTGTGGGGGAATTTGGGGGATTTAGCATTTTCCTCGAGGGGTCTGTATTTAGTAAGTTTATGCACTGAAACGCTAAGTTCGCTTTGAACTAAGTATAATTATAAAAACTAGTTTGCTTGATGGCTCTGATATTTATAATACATTTAAAAAAGAGCTATTAAGCAAACTAATGATTTTCTGTGTTTTTGTGACAGGTTTGTACTATGTAATAAAACATAATTAGTATTTGCTTTGCAAAAATTGTTTATATAAGGTCACTAGTCCTGCTTTCTCCTGTCCAAGTTTTCTCACCTCACGGGCCAGAATCAAGATAAATAATAATGTGAATAGTCATTTGTAAGACATTAATAGTCATTTGTAAGACATTAATAACCTACTTTATTTACTAATTAATTGAAACTTAAATTATTTATTTATGTAAGTACATTGTTTTTAGTAGAAGGGATGTGCAGAACACAAAATAAAAGGGATGGCCTGAATCAAGTTTTTTTTGACAAAATGTGACTAAATTGAGGCCTCTACTATCCGAAAGTGTATATTGGTTAAAATGATCTTTAAACTTTTTTGAAGCTTTGACCTTTTAATGATACGTAAAAACAACGAACTCCTCGAAGCGTGAAAACGACCCAAATATCGTTTGACGGGGGTTGAGTTATCGACTAGCTGTCGCGCGCGGCCGCGATTGTGTTTGTGAACTCAACTGCTGAAGTGACGGCGGATAATGTAGCCAACTGGTCATTATTATCAATTTGTTTCATTTCCTTTGTTTTTGGCCATTCGTTGTGTATTTGGTCAAACTCGAAAAGCGCAAATCTATGGAACATTTTTTTTACCTACTACTTAAGCATGTTGACTCATTTTAATGTTCAGAATAATGATTTTAAATGGTATGGTCGAATTTCAAAAGGATTAGGTCGTCTTATTTGAAAGAAGAACTTTGCCGATTTGAACTTTTGTACATAAGTAATTTGAAATATCTGACGTATTGCAGTCCCTCCTGAACTCAAGGAAATAAGCACTTTGAATTGTAAACAGAAATATTAGGTAATTCGAGTTTATTTTTAATGATAATTCCACAGTAAAATGACTAAAACCCAGAGTTGTTTAGCTTGTTAAATCCCAAATAGGATAACGCACAGTGTAAACAGAATACAGTAGGTGGAGTTAATTATAAGCTCAGCAAACAAACGTGTTTGCACTGTGTAATGAATGGGGGTGTAAGGGTGCGGCGCTGATAAGCGACGCGACAGAGATTACGTTACTCTGAACCTGAACCCTTTGAAGGAATAGTTTGTGTGTGTTGACAGTGGCGAGCGAAGCGAGAAATGTGGGAATGATGTATGCTGAGCGTTTAAAATTTGCATGGTCAAAATTATGGTCGTAAAGAGGATTTTAAGCTTGTGCTTGTGCCACATAAATATAGCTAACGAAACATGTAAAAAATTTAACTAGAGAAGCCAACCGATGGCCAACAAATAGACGACAGTAATTTCGCGTGAGAGTTGTCTTGTAAATTATCAAAGAAATTTTGATGAATCATTTAACTGGTCTTCATAATCCAATATTTTTAGATTTATTCACTAATCCGCGTTTTTCATCATTTCACAAAGCCCACGCTCCATGTTTGATATTTTCCGTAATTGTGCTAATTAAATCCAGTGGGTACACTGCTTTGTTTGCACTATGGCTCACAGCGGATCGTAAACATTTTATTGACTTTTCGTAAATTATTATTAACATAAACATTATTAACTTGATAAGTAAAATATTTGAAATAGTAGAAACTGATATTTGTTCACGTTCTCTATAAATAATCGAGGAAATGCATTATAAAGTTAGACATAATTTTATGGTGTCTCCATATAATAATCCAAATAAATGAAATGAAATTTAAGCTTTTTGAATTAATGTGAATTTTAATAAAATGACACATAAATTTAACATGCGAATGGTTGGATGTTTGGGTGAATATTTGGCTACTTCTTCACAACAAAACTATCAAATGGATCTAATAATTTGGAGGATACAGGCGACTGGGCCCATACATAACTAGGACCGCGGTCCCAGTTACCTGATCACATTTTTGAATCGGTCGACTGGGACCATATACCTAATTTGCTTTAATGTACAGTTAACAGAAAAATCAAGTTACATAACTCAGGATTTATTTTATGTAGTACTGCTGCTAGCGACTGCGAGCTTAAGTGAATAACTTAAAACTTCGCACTGAATTATATTTATTAAAAGTATTCTGCTTTATCCATGCACTATGCATGGATCCACATTTTTGTTTTATTTTATTCTAGCAATACTCAGGAAATTAAAAGCTTACTTAATGAGTAAGTATGTGACAAAATACTGAAGACTAATTAAAAGTTTCCACAAAAAGCGCTTTATCCATGCTAGAGATGTTGTTATTTCCTCCCCAGGTGGCCATTCAACTCACTTTACAAATGACAATCATAAAAATCAAGATAGAAACCCCAAAATCGGGTAAAAGTCAGGTTTCCCAATTTGTGGGGACAAAGTGTCCGTGAAAATATATTTATGAGGGTAGACAGAAAATATGGAGTCTCTAGAACGTTAGTTCTGTGGCGTGGCGTACAAAGTTTACATTTTACGCTGGGTTTTATTCGCGTAGAATCCTAAATGTTTTTTTTAACAAAAAACTAAAATATTTTATGACACACCATCGGAGCAAATCACAGAAGTTCAAAAACTATTTTTGGTTATTACAGTTTCAATTCATAATTTAATTTGAATCTTGTCCGTTTTCGAACTCAGATTTCTAAGTAGAAATCTCGAATAAATTTTTTTGCTGTGTACCTACCGCAACTATGCGCTGTTGAAGGCGTTCTTGCTTGGTGTGACCTTGTGTTTGGGTTTGGGTCTTTTCTGTTATTTTTATCTGTTTTGGTTACATTTTCATACATACTTAGATGTTTTTTGTTTATTTCTGTTGTTTTTGTATGGATTGTCAAGCATTTTTTATTTATATAAAAATATTAAAATAAATAATGTATATTATTAATAAAATAAATATATTTTAAACCAATAATATTCATAATATTTTATAGCTATTTTAGATCTAAACTAGATGAACATCAGAATGACTAAAAGTATCATGTAGATTGTATCTCAACAACCACTTCAAGAACTAAACGTAAGCGGAACAGGTGTTTTAGAAAACCATAAAATAAATACTCTTCTCTTTTTTAAGCTTGAAAACATATAAGTTAAGAGCTATTTCCCCACTAACTAACACCACATAAACCACTGCTATTAGGGAAACATAATGGGTTATGGACATAGTTATGGACTATTTTGATTAGGTTTCTACTACGCGTTATTGCTACTGTGAAGTGGGCACTGAAAGTAATAAATAAAATAGATATTACTATCAAATAGACTCTACCTTTACCATAGAGATCCCTTTAAGGAGTCTACACACCTAAGTCACCTACACCGTCGACACAGCCCGAGGCAGGGCGAAAATTCCACTAAATCGCTTTACCATACTTGTTACCGAGAAGCGGTATCGTCTCAGAAAGAGACGTTTTGGCATTTTACCTTTAAAAAAAAAGTGTCAAGGTTAAAACCAGTCTATCAATCTCTGCGTGCAAATAACACCGCACGCACCATCTAGAGTTCCTTTCATCCTGTGGACGATTCTGCCACGATACCGTTAACATAGAAAGCAGTTCGTTAGCAGAATTGGGCCCTAGGTTCGATGTTGGCGGATTCACATCTAGGAATCAACACACCAAAGCCACCGGACTGGTTAACCATTGTCGGCAGTCCGTAATCAGCTGTTTTTGACGCGTCGCGGGCAGCAGACGCTGCTGACGAAGCCGCTCTGACATTTATCGCGGACGTCTCGCCGCTATTTATCGACGTTTCTAAAAAAAATGTGGCCGACATCAACCTGCCGGATTACTGTGTCGGCGATATTGCTGACTTTGGTGTGTAAACACCATTATCTCTACTATTCAAAGTCGCAAAATGATGACCCATTATTAGTTTCCTCACATTTCCTTCTACGATACCCCAAGCCAGTCATAATCATCACATTCCGAACTTTATTACCAAGTAACAGGGTTGCGATTGGGGTGGCTGGTTCGGAATACGGGTCACTATTACCATGGGGTAAGGTTGATATTGAAACGTTCTGCTGTAGGCTATCCTTACCCTATTTATCATGACTATACGTCACAGCGCAGGAGTGACGGCTGGCACAGGAGATGGAAGATTGGGGTATCTTCTTAGTGATGGACAGGGGATGCCTGATTGCTATTGTTTTGATGGGGTAGGTGATGTACCTACTAACCTAGCTAAATTCCTCACACAAGCATTTCGAAATTTCGCCCCAAATAATGGTTTCAAATCGTTTTGTTAGGTAGGTACTAATTTATGAAGTTTCAAGTTAAAATACTATCATTGCCAAGGATGGCATGTGTGTGTATGGCTCTATAGGAAGGTTTGTATTTTAGTAATTTCAAATTTACGGAGATGCGCACACGTGACTTTTGGTAACAATTTAAGACTTATCTTTTGCCGATCTAATAATTCATTCCGTGATTTTTGTCGGTATATCAAGCACGGCAACGATGCTCAGGTCCGTTCCTCGGGCTCACACGTGACTCTTACTTACTTCCCCAGCCGTTCCGAGCGCGCTGTGCCCTGTCTGCGATGAATGATTAGTGTGACAAGCTCCCCGGAATCCGCTTATGAATATAGTTAGTTTATTGGTAGTTTGATTAATGTGGGCTCCTGCCTCTCCCGAGTTATTGAAAACTAACGTTTATGGAGTTTTCACTTGGTTTTTTCTTCAAAGGCATTTACTCGTCAACTCATAATAAAAACCACAACAGCTAAGAGTGGTTTATTTTGCAGTGCCTAAAATGTCTGAATTGCAGTGCCTAGCAGGATGTTTGTACTAACTTTAGCTATAACTAAAACTTAAGCTAATTGTGTAGATACTAGCTTCAGCCCCCGGCGTCGCACGCCCTTTACCGGCACAAAAGTAGCCTGTGTCCGTCCTTGGGATACTGTCAACCTCCTGGCACATTTCATTACGAAATTAATAACTAAGATGCGTTCGGCCTTTAAGGCGTGAACATGTAACAGACAGACGATTTGACAGTTACTTTCGACATTATAATATTAGTGTGAATTGGCATAAATAAATGATTTTTTTGTTCAGTTAGGAAAAAACACCGCTAAGCCATTGCTTAGGTTGAGAGAGATAATCATTAAGAGGGGTAAGTTTCGAGAACAGCTTCAGGCTGCTTAGTGTGTAGGAACCTTTATATGCTTCGAAAACAAACGGATTGGTTACACCAACTTGGAGAAACATAGAGCTTCTAGATATACAGGGTATTTGAAAAGGTCAATCGTTCTGACACTGTGCAAAGTTTAACATCTGTGTACTCAGACAACATTCACTTACTAGAATGTACCAATGTTATGCCTCCTGATTTTCACGCCTAGTTTTCTACTACAATAACTAGGATGGTACATGAACTTTATTAACAAAGACAATGGTGTCAATTCAGGATCAGCCCAAAACTAAACTATACTATACTAAAATTTTACCATTTTAGTTTAGAACCTTCAAAACTCTATTCAGTTGTACACCGTTTTAGTACAGTTCTAAAATTAATAAGCTCCTAAATTCGATATCGACGTTTTAAATTGAATTGAAGGTGTTGCCAGACTGAGATTTTGGAATCATGGACGTACGAAATACTTCATTTTCGAATGAATGGAATGACCGACTTTTATTATCTGTGTGCATGCACGTTTAGCGCGGAAAGTTTAGGTTGCGAGAAAATTGGTTTTTCAATTTGCAATTTGCATTTCCCGTGATACAACGTATACAAAATAATACTTATCTTGGAAAATGGACCAATCGAAACGAAAACGCATTAATAAAAAGCAGCACGAGTTGCTCATGGTGCGACTCCACGCGCATAAAGAGGTGTTAAGGGGTAAGCATAAAATGATTTGCCTACGTTTTTTTTACCATACATAATTGTAGTTACCTATTTACCTTCCTTGTAAAATTAGTTTAGATACCTACATCTAAAACCCGTACCTACCTACGTAGTTACAGGGTTTTGGATCTGACTGTAAACTAACAATTTAAGCTCTGCTACAATATTTATTACTCCTAGTACCTATGTATTTTCTGACGTTCTTTATTTCCTACAGAGAATCAAGCCTCTCAACAGTATAAAGACATGTGGGTCTCGCTCAGTGTGCAGTTGAACCACTATGGCTGCAGCAGGTCCGCGGAATAGTGGCAACATGTAAGTCCATAATAATGATTTACTTAGGTACCTATATAATGATAGGTAAATAGGTACCCGCTGATTTTTCTCCAGGTAAAAATATAGGTACCCTACTTCATAAAAGTATTGCTTTTGTACTATTGTTTTTGAAATCTTTGGATGTTTACAGATATGTAGCATCATGGTTGCCAAAACAAAAAGGAAGGCCAGAGAGATTGGTCAAGCGTTAACTGCAACTGGAGGCGGACCATCTGACGGCCGAACCATCAATGCCCTGGATGACAAGATATTGGATATCGTCGGCTCTGCCTCCGTTCATGGTTCCGCTGCCTTAGAAGCTGTAAGTTACCGTTACATACCTATCGTTGTCTAGCTATAGGTACTAAGTAGGAGGGTATTTTAATTTTGTATCTGTGTCTATTATCTTTTCATGCCTGAGGGAATGTTAGTAAAATGCAAGTATAAATAAGGTATAGGTACAGGGAAAGCTACTATAAATATCCATACAGAGCAATGAGCATGTATACTACTCTGGCTCTACGAGGTACTAGGTAGGTTTCCTTTAGGTATATACCTACTAAAGTGTATGTTCTGTTTTAGGGCTTGCAAACAATAACAGTCTCCCCAGCTGAATAACCTGCGGCTAAGCTGTTGGTTTTGGACGAAGGAGAGGTCCAAGAACCTGGGTCGCCAGCGTCTGGGCCCATCCGGAGCCGCCGGCGCCGGACGCAGAGATCTGCCTGTCCCCGCCCATCAGCAAACGCTCAGCTTGTGGAGACACTTAATGCCAACAGCCGCCTATTTGTACAAGCTGCTAGAATATTGGCAGATGCTGTTCGAGCACTGGCTACACCTACACCAGTTATTCAACTAGAGGAAGAGGAGAATGTACAGTAAATATGATACCAAATAAAATGTAAAAACAGACTAGTGTTTTAATTATGCCTGGTTTCTGTAACTAACTGCGATATTTTTGATAAATATTGTTTTGCTTGAAAGCCGATAAGTTAATTTTCCTACTTTTCAACACAAACTAGGTATTTAGTTAACCTGCTTACATTCATAGTGAATCATAAATTTATTTCAAAATCGCTGCCAGTATTATAGACTGCATATATATGCATAAGGAAATTACTCCTACATTGCTATTGATAAGTAATCTAACACATGAGTATATCTAGGTAGCTTGTGAAACGTGTGCAAAGCCATGGGCCAAAGCAAGTATTTTATAGGTCCCTCAAAACTTAAACACTTAATACATAAAACTTAAATTTATAAAAAAATATCTGATGAGACGGGCCTCGGAGTTTTTTCACTATGCTTTTGGTAACTACGTCGAGACATCTGCTTACTGTTGGCTGGCTTATACCCAACAAATTGTCTTGGCCAACAGCGGCCTGGTAGCTTCCTTGGGCCAAAAACTGTAGCACGGCCAACACCTGAAAATTGATAAGTAGGTTTTTATTTAATATAAGTACTTACCTACAGGTTTTTTATGGTAGGTACCTACTATTCATAATGTTACTTAAAAACCTATCTAGTCTAGGTGATTCAGAACCCAAATACCTTCTTTTGTTACAAAAAGTACCTACGACAAAAGTTGCGTCTCTGAATTTGACTTGGTTACCTACTACCTTTATTTGTTTTGGAATCCCTCCTTCGTTTAATATTGGATCATCTAGTGCCCTGATAATGATTAGAGCACCAGATTTAAGAACTTGAAACAGTTTTGCAAACTTGGCTTCGGGGATTTCAAAGGGGTTGGCAAAATACCTTATATTTCTTAGCCTTTCATCGTAATTTCTGTTCAAAAATAAACACCCGCTTGTTGTAGGTAAAGTTTTAGGTTACCTACACTATTCAAAAATTCACTGCTTATTGGGTAAAACTTGCTTACCTTATCCTTATCTTCTGCACCAACAATTGCCGCTACCACTTATTCCATTGTTGTTGAGATAGAACATAAATTTATGAATTTCGCGCTTCGGAAAAACATTTGCGCGGGAAAGAGCCCTGCCTGCTAACTTGGCCTTTCAAAACCTTTGATTTTATGTCATAGCGCCTATCTAATTATTTCTTTGAATTTTTACCACTCTTTCTTACAAAGCTAGGCGGCGTTTTTCTCAAATATTATAAAAATGTCAAAAAAATCAAAATTACATGAACTGCCGCCATACCAACTATATTTAGTAGGCAAAATTTTACAGTGTTCTAAACTAAACTGTTTATAGTCGAATTTAGTGTAAATCTGTCACTTATGTGGTACAACAGAATACGAAAAGCGGCTTCTAAACTAAATTGAGTAACTAAAATCATGTTTAGTCCTGTCAAACTATAATTAGTATAGTTTGCACTAAAATGGCATCATCTGAATAGCACACGTACTAAAATGGTTCTATTTTTAAAATTTAGTTTAGTTTAGGCTAGTTCGTGAAATCTGAATAGACACCAATGTCAATAAATAATAGTAACATTGTTAAACATCTGTTGAGATACTGCTAAATTTTTGTTATTATATTATAGTGCGTAAGCAAAAAAAGCCAAATGAAAATACATGTCCTAATTTCTGATTATGTTCTTTGTGACACAAAAGACATTTTCTAATTATAGGAAACATTTTCTCTAGGTTTCACCGCATACAACTAAATATATAAGTAACTAATAACTAAATAGGTTCGCCCTTCACACTCTGGGTAATTTTTAAGAAGTCAAATAATTTCTCAAAAATTTTCGACTTCGATGGGACTTGAACCTGCATCCTTCCGACAAAGTGGAAATTTTTTGCAATATTATATGATTACTTGTAGATTGTTTTCGACAGTCTGCAGATAACTCAACTGTTTCAATTGTAAATACTAGTTGAAATTTGTTACAAGGAGCAGTGGCGTTCGTTGTTAGCTGTGCGTCGCTGTACGTCAATGGAATTGTTACCTAATTAATACATATCCGCTTAGTATATTAAGCTACATTTAGGTAAATAGGTATACATTTTTTTCGTTTAAGCCCAAAGATTCTTATTTTCCGTACAGAAAGCATCATTCTAACTGGAACACTCCCCGAGGGTAATCACGTACCTCCCTATTACCATCCCCACCTACTGCGGGATACACAAGGAATCATTTCAGGGATTGCGGACGTTAATTTTTCTAATTGTCCCTCGGGCTTGCGATTCGGGGACGGTTGGACTACACTTGCAGGGTTTACAAAAACCCTGTAAATTAGTTAGTTGAGACTTGAGATAGGGATTTGAAGAGCCCCTATATAGTGCGTTTCTAATATACAGGGTGTCCTACGGCCATGGAAATAGAGAGCAAGGAATAGAAATATTGAAGATAGGAGGTTTTAATGAAATGAAACATTTCATTGTTTTTAAAAGTACGTAAAACTGCATTCACAGAATTTTGAAAAATTACTTGTAGTATCCGGTATTCGAACGCTCTGTAATCTAAAAAACCAGAACCTACATTTTTAAAATCCCCATCAGTAGAGTATATCACAAGAATCTTACCCTTCTAAAATAAACATCGCATTATTAAATAAGAGCAAGACTATGAAATATGCCAAAAACTGGGTCGAGACGAGGCACTTTGCAAGACACAGTACCTATGCCATTCATTTAAGTCTTGGCCCTATAGTTCTCAGGTCGTCAAGTCTTGAAAACAATCCACGCTAAATCACAAACCTATCAGGTGCTATGCATTATCAAAACCTCACCCCAGTGCTGCCCAAAAAACGCTTTACTAAAGGTAAAATCTGATTGCCCGGGCCTTCAAGTTTAAAAGGTCCTTTCAGTAAAACCTCCTATGTTCAATATTTCTGGTACTTGCCCTTCACGTCCCGTGGTCGCGGGACATCCTGTATACAGACGGATAGCCCTGTAGACCAACCAGTTTTAAAAGCTACACTAAAGGTAACATCTGGCAAGTCTATGTACAACATCAATGGTACAATCATATTATGATGTCCAAAACAGTATCAGGAGGATATGTGAGCTCCGACCCTCGGAAGCACTTGGAAGACTGATTATCTTAGGAAAGTTATCCCGCGGAAGTTGGGCCTAACACCATTGCTCATGGTAAGTTTATGGCATGGGATTAATTACCTTTGTTTCCATACGGTATGAGAAAACGCTATGGCGATCGTAAATACGGAGCAAAGTTAGGGTTGTGTATTCAGAGAGACTCTTTGTACCCAATTATATACTTTCTGTTAATCAATCGTCGTCCATCTTGTTATTGTGTATGCTGCGTTTCCAACGGACAGTAGCAACTGTCCGTTGGAAACGGCGGAAGATCAGCGCTGTCATGCTGACCCATTTCCTAATTTATCATTCTAATCACTTTATTAAAATTCGTTTTAAGCGACTACTTATTATTCGTTTAAGATTCTAGTCACACTAATATTATAAATGAGAAAGTTTGGATGGATGTATAGATAGATGGACATATGAATGTTTGTTACCTCTTCACGCCAAAACTACTGCACGAATCTGGCTGAAATTTAGCATACAGGTATTTTTAAAGCGCTCGAGTTTATTGATGACATCTTCCGCAACAATATCCTCCAAGCGACGAGGACATTGTTGTGGATGACGTGAACGGCAGAAATACCGGTATCAACACATATGCCAAACCAATGCACGCTGTATGTACCGACCATACAAATCATATAGCAACTAATCCTTTCGCTTCGTACGATCCGATTCATACCGATCCAGTAAACGCGTATATTTACGCATAAAGATGCGTAATGTTTTTTTATTCATAATTATTGTTAAGGTCTTTTACTTTGCAAAGTATGTCAGTCCTGTCATAACCCTTAACTTATTAATAACAAACCAAAGAAAACAAACAACAAAATTAAACTAATCTGTCAAGTTGTAGGCATATTCAAAGGGAGTCACTGATGCATACAAATTTTAAACAGTGAAATGATCGCTAATGAATTTGCTTGAGCTAAACTGTTACTAAATTTAATCAATTGAAAATAAGTTCAGTTATCAGTGCCTCCCTTCGATCTTTGAACTAGGTGCAGTCCATCAAGATGCATCTAAGACTTCACAAAGTTTGGAGAGTCCGTTTTTTTCTTAAGGAACCCGAATGCGTAAAGTTAGCCTCACACTTTTGGGTGTGTGTGAGCGAATGAATTTACAATGTCGTCCATCCATCCATCATACTTGTAGACGTCTCTTTTTGATTATTTCGAGAACAACGACCGTGACGGCCGAAACATCTTAAATGATTTGCAGTGACCTTTGAAGGGAATTCTTTGGATTCCTTCCGTTGTTTTGTGACTTTTTTATGTATTTGATTATCGTTTCGTTTAGCACGCGATAGAAAGCCATTTTATCGATGAAACCGTTTTGTTTACAGAAAGGACCTTCCTTTATTTTTATTCTTAGACATTATTTAAAATCACAAAATAATGTCAGCAAAACTAACCAGCAAATCAATTTATATCATTTACTGCATGACTCGCTAACTATTTTCTTCACTCATTGGCTGAATTCAAAAAGCGCACAGAAAAAGAACCGTGAAAATAGAGTTAGTGTGAAGAGTCACTGTGAAAATCATAAATTGCATTGTTGAGCTTTACCGAATTGTGGATATCGATAATGATTGGTGGTGATGATGATGGATGACCCACAAACAGTTCAATCCCGTTCTTTGATGTTATCGTTCGAGCCACGTTTCATTTCGAAATATGCGAACAACGTTCCCTCAAACAATAAATAATTAAAGTCGAATTTCTAGTTAACGTGCTTAACTGCCCGCTCTGGTTTAACTCATTTCAGGATAACTAAACATAAATACTAAGCTAAATAATAAAAACCAGTTTTAGAATATTTACAGGAAACGCGATTTATAAACAGACATTAACATTTTGTTTGGGTAGATATTCATATGAATAGGAATTTATAGGTTTAGGCATAACTGTTTTTTCCCGACTTTTACTGCGTGGGTTGAATGGACAAGAATAAATCAAACATAAGGGCCAATAGCTTAGCTTTCTACTTTTGTAATTACAGAAAAATTGGTCAAAATTTGACTAAATGTGTGTGTAGGTGAGCTTGTTTTCATCACTTTCGAATACTTCCGTTAATTCATGTTAGCATCCAGGCCGATTTAATTAATATTAAAATAAATAGATATTAGCTAACCGCTGCTGTCAAAACTCTATCAAAAATAACGAGTCGACGGCGTGGCGGGTCCGCCTGCGATGTAGGAGGTTGCGGGCTCGATTCCCGCGGACAAATATTTGTACCTACGATCTGCAAATATTTAAGTCATTAACAACGGGATATTTACCATGATTTGAGTTTTGAGCTTTCCAATATTTCGGCACAGTTTCATGCGCCATGATCACGGAATAACTGACGGCACTGCGAGTGAGTTGTTATTGGCAGATATATCTATCTACCCTCATTTTTTGTCTTTTGCTACGAACGTTACTACTACTACCACCGGCTTCATTATCGAACGCAACTCGATCACGACACACAACACTAACGGTATCAGAACGCGGCCCGGTTGGTACATCACTTCTTCGGTTTTTGCACATTCTCACAACAGGATTCCAGGTTCCGGATAATTGGAAACCTTCTTCTCGGTTGAAGTTCCTGTGTTTGGTAATCTCAATGGCTTCTTGTACCAATCTTGGTTCTTTAGTGTTAATAACCATGATGGATTTAAAAGTTTTACTGCAAATATTTGTTCCGGGTGTACCGGGTATTTTCTATGTATAGTAAAATATATATCTATGTAATTAATTGTATTAAGTATATCAGTCATCTAGTACCTACCAATAACAAAAGCTTTGCTTAGCTTGGGGCTAGATAATGCTGTGTGAATTGTCCAGTATTATTTATTTATTTATTAATTCGGGCGCGGCCCGACTTTGGCCGACAGACACCCCTCGATTTTGAGTCGTCCCTGTCAGGAACGATTCAAAATGACGGTCATCTTCTAATAAACTTTTGTCAAATCTGTAACGACGTTAACATTTTACCGATTTTCTTTGAAAAGACCACAGTCTTATGGAAAAACTGATTTCTGCTCGCAGATTTGCACGCTTTTTTCTACGTTTAAATGAATTTTCTATCCCGTGGGAACCGATTTATGGGATAAAAAGTAGGCAGTTTTGGGTGTGTTTTATTCCACATCTAAAACTACCTGTAGGTAAGTATGCAAAATTTTAGCCCGATCCGTTCAGTAGTTTTGGCGTGAAGAGGTAACAAACATCCATCCATACATCTAAACAAAAAAAATCTTTCGTATTTATAATATTAGTGTGAAGTGTGATGAATATGGTGTACAAAGAAATACATAGCCCGTTTTCAGTGATCTCTATGCGTAAAGTAAATGACTAATCTGTCTGACGGCATGTGAAGCCGATACGACTAGCATTCCCACCCGGCGCCACTTGTCCTACATACGACCCGGATGCAGGCGGCTGCGGTGCGGGTTCGATTCCCGCCACGCGACACCGCGGATCATGTTGCGCTATTTATAGGATTGGCTAGCGGTGACTTACGGTTGAACTTTCGCATAGCGATGACTGATGTATGAACTTTTGATTTAGTTGGTAAAACTTTTCTTTGGGTTTTATAGCCTTATAGTAATAGTAGGTTAAAAAACTTTTGTGCACAAGAGCTTACTATACCACAAAATACTGGTAAAATACCGCGATACAAGACAAGTTAATAAAACGATAAACATTGTCCCGCGACAAAAATCGAACCCGCATCCCCCTACAAACGCGAAACGACTATTTCTATATTATCTACCCATCACGTCACAGAGATCCTCAAAATAAGCAAAATAAATTCCTAAACAAAATACCCAAGACGTCCGCCATCTCAAAGGAGTGGGTTGTCCATTATCCCGGCGCTCGGCGGACAGTCCCACTGAGTAGGGTCACGTGACGGGAGCGTGACGTTTCCGTGACGTCACCCGTCACGCCGAGTTTACCCGGCATTGTCTCTGACGTGTGGTTATAAGTGCGTAGATTGAATGTCGGGCGGATTTACTTAGTTATGGTGTCTAATATTTGCATGTTTTTAAAATACATAAGTAACCTAATATTTTGGTCATATCTGAGTTATCTCTAACACCGCAGGGCGAACCTGGATGAGATTGGCGCAGGACCGTGTGGAGTGGCACAAAAGTTTGGAGACCTATACCCAGCAGTGGGTGAAGTCGGGTTGCGGATGATGATGATGATGATGATGATCTGAGTTACAGAAATTGCGCACCAAAATACAAGAGGAGGAATACGTTTGAGGAAAGCACTAGCCTTGCCAAGGGCAGTGATTATGGCAACACCCTTGTGTGCGGGAGGCTCGGTCAGCAGTGGGCGTGCCAAGGAAGGAAGTACTTACCACAATAACAAAAAACTTCGAAGAGTAAATCTTGTGCTTAGTTGGCAATAGCCTTTTTTATTTTTGAGTCAGTAAATTTAAGGGAAAAACTAAAGTCAATGGTATTACCGTATCATCCACATTTCTTAACCCTTATCAAACCATTCAGAGACAATAGAAAACGCAATAATTCACGGCCATTAGGAATATTTTAACGGTCAAACGCTCTGTCACAGCGCAGAGAGAATAATTGGGTTAGTGACGAAATGTCAGGGCTTTTAGAGAAGCTCAAAGCGTTATAAAGCGATGTTCAAAGTGATTTAGCTATTCAAACGGACGATTTAATTTCATTCAAATAACCCCATTTAAATGGGGGTTATTTGAATGAAATTAAATCACCACTTGGTCTAAGCTGAGATAAGGAACATCACCGATATCCGTTTTCTGTAATAAAAAAATTGGTTGCCTGTAAAGAAAGTGATACGATCCTATTCCTTGGTCTGAAATTAGACAATGTATGTTCATGGGTACCGCACATCGAGCATATTAAATCTAAAGTAAATAGTTTCATTTACGCTTTATGGAATATTGCAAACATAACTGATCACAAAACTGCCCTACTAGCGTATCACGGTTATGTAGCATCCCTCCTTAGATACAATGTTATTATATGGGGTAACGCAGTTAATGTCAAGGCCTTATTTATAGCGCAAAAAAAATGCCTTCGCGCAATATTTCACAGACCCCCGTGGGAACCTTGTACACCAATATTTAAAAAACATAAGATCCTGACCTTGCCGTGCTTGTATATTTTAGAAATGTGTAAATTTGTCAAATCACATAAAGAATTATTTGAAACTTTTGAACAGGTTTATAAATTTAATTGTAGGCATAAAGACCGATTAGCAATACCTGCAAAAAAAACACAATTGTACAGTCGCAACTGTTACAACATGGCTATCAAAATTTACAACAAATTGCCAAACAATGTAAAAGAACTGAAGGGTCCCTTATTCAACAGAAAGTTGGTCAATTTATTTATTGAGCATTGTTTCTATTCTGTGGAAGATTACCTTAAATTTAAGTTTTGACCTAGTGTGTATAGTAGACAATTTATTTAATCCAATTATTTCAATGACATCTAATTTTAATGTTTATAATTTGTGTAACTAGTTAAGTACTCTTTACTCCTTAAATATTCACGTGCCTGTACTCGGGCGAGATATGCAGCTCTACTATATTATTCCACCAATTTTTATGTACCATGTCTTGTGTGAATAAATGCTACTGAATAAAGTCGGTATACGGGCGAAAGTTTTACGTGACAACGACTTTGAGTTCCTTTCACTTTTTATGTCTGCATAACGTGAGCGGAGCGTAACGCGTAACGCAGTTTCTTGAAGTGTCACCCGGCAAACCAATTTATAAGACGTTGTCACGTCAAAATGTATTTTTTTTTTCGGAAAATGTATTCGATTCGCAAAGAATAGACAGGACATAGACTTATTCATGTTTCACCATCACCAAAATATTGAAAATACTCTTTCGATCTATATTTTCTAACATCCATCGTAGGCACCTAATTATGATTTAAAATCACATTTGAATAGAAGTTTCAGAAAGTCCTAATCCAGAGCTTAATAAGTTGTCAGCTTAAAAGTAAACAAGCGGTCCTTCTTGTCCTGCATTTTGGTCCATTAAGAAAGCATTATATGCAAATGAAAGTGTTCTTGCGATCCTAAATTAGATTTGTGCTGTAGCCCAGAACCGGTGGCCATTTAGAAAATTACTGCTTATTTAAATATTTGTAAAGGTAATGGGCTTAGTATGATTCCTTGAGCTAATTTTAAGGGTTATGCTTCCTAGTTTCCAAGCTTCGTGACATCTATTTTTTTTTGTCTAAGTACTCCACCTGACGATGACCATAAATATAGTACTTAAAACAATGGAATCGGCTCCATTTTACCGTTGTAGAGATTATTTTCTTAGTTATCCTTACCAATACTTCCATTTAAAAAAGTGATGCTCTTATTTCACTCTATACTGAGTAAGTATGACAAAGTTCCCGGTACATACCTGTAACAAAATAAAACAAATGTTCAAAATAACGTCAGTAAACCAGAAATTATGTAGGTTCAAAATTAAATATGAGCTTTGTAACATGATAAAATAACACATAATACCTACGTGCCAATCAAATGCCGAAAACATTTTCCGTAACAAATTGCCGATAAAAGTAATTTTATTGGCGCGAAAACTATCCAATCTTGTAGCGCAATAAATAAATAAAATACTCTATTGCTGGCCGAAAATCACCCCTAACACTATAACGTTACAGTTGAAAGTTAAACCGCTTAAAACTATTATTTTATTCTGTGCTTGTAACAACAATGTCCAATCTTTACCACCTAGCACCTCTTTACTAAAATTAAGCTCAATGCAAGCAGACAAAGCTAAAACTTTCAAAGCCGCAATAAATTACATACAGAATAATTATTTTCACATTTGAAGTAGTACCTAGATGTAGATAGAGAACTCATTCATATTTTCACGAACAATTTATAAAAAGGTCTATTCGGTTGGTGCTCATTTTTAGTAAATAGGTAAGTAGTCCTATTTACTAAAAATGTCCTAAATATTTCACTAACTACATTGATAAGGTCCTCGGGATCATTGTCTGTACAAAAGCAAAAGAATTAAAATCGGACAACTATTGGCTAATATCGAGTACCTGACCTAAATACATAAATAAGTACACAAAAATTAATAAATAATGCTGAACAATTCACAAAGCATTATCTAGCCCCAAGCTAGGCTAAACTAAAACATACAGCCAAATTGAGAACCTCCTCCTTGCTTAAAGTCGGTTAAAAATACTACAATTGTGTAACTGCGCCTAAAGATCAAGAACAGCGCCGATAACTGTCCCCTTTATGGTAAAACTTTTCGGTTAATGTAGTCTTGGTTAAGGTGAATTGGGTCGCACGTGTGGTCCAAATATGGCCCATTTGTCCTGCGTGCCATCTATGGACCGTATTTGATAGTTCCGCTCTTTTGAAGCCGCTTTCTAAATAGTTGTGTGTTCTAGGAATTTATTTAGATCAAAGAATTAATTGAATGCCTAACAAAGGCGATAAATTGGTTCTTCGTTTATTACCGTTGTTTTGCTCAAAACTCACTGGCGAGATCATAAAATGAAGCTTTGCCAAAATTTCTTGACAGGGCCGGACTCCGCCAAAGAGGAGACTAGACGAGCGGAGAAGAGATGTGTTTTAAATAAACAATAGAACGTCGTCATTCACACACCTTGTTACCGCTTAGCTTCAGTGGAGACCACCGAGCGGAGATGTGTCATTCGTTTGCGAAGAAAACAAAGAAAGATCGAAGCGGTGATGTGAACTGTGCCTCGTAAACTGGAGAGATTGAAATGGCTTTCAAGGGTATTAAAATGGCTTCGAAGGCCATTAAAATGACTTTAAAATGTCAAAGTTAGGATGGGTGGTTTTTGCGTAATTCCACAGCAGTTCCTCTCTAGCCAGCACACATCTCCGCTCCAGTCTAGCTAGTACGCATCTCCGCACAGCTGCGGTGGATACACGCTAGCTGAAAAAGTCTCCTCTCGTCGGCTTTGGTGGAGTCTGGGCCTAACTCATATTATTTTCCCAATGATTGGGTTTTTTTTTATTTTTCTTCGTGATCAAAATGCAGCCAATGAATGGCTTAATAGTATGAGGTATAATAGGAGTGACACTCACGAATAGTACATCTGAGTCGCCCTGCAGGTAGGCAGGTTCGGAACGCTGAATGTCAGGTTAGAGGTCAGGTTGTTTCAATCATTATTTTTATAAATAAAAGATCCTAGCTCTTGTCGGTGTATTGATGCAATTTCCTCCACTTTTCTCTATCCGATGCAATGTTTTTTTCTTCTCTATACGACTTGACAGCCACTTTCTCCTTGATCTGACTCATCTCATATAGCTATTTCTTGGTTTTCCTCTTCCTTGTCTTCCTTCTACTTTTCCTTCTATGTTGTTACTTATGAAGCTGTCATGTCGTATAAGATGTCCAAATCATTCTCCCTCTGCTGCTTGAATGGTGTTCATCAGAAGCCATTTCTCCTCAACTCTTTTCAACCTTCCCCGTCCATCTAATCCTTTCCATCCTTCCCCAGCACAAACTCCAGCATTTTAATAAATCAAATGAAATTGCTATGAAATTGAATCGTAGGGCACCTTATCCACCAAGGTGCAGTTAAAAATGTAGTTCACAGTGAAGTGCAATCAAACTGGCGATTAAAGGGGCGTACACACGGGTTTACGATCTGCTTTATAGACCGTGACCGAGTGTGTTGGGTCGTTGGAGTAGCTATGTGACGATAGAATAAAATTTATTCTACAAAGAAAAATAGATAAGACCACAAAATTATACTGGGTAGGGAGTCTTGGGAGGTACCTAAGTATGTAATTCAACCAATATAATTTCAGCCTACTTTATTCCAGAGAAAAATGAATAATGAATAAAGCTGGAGAATTCGCATAGCATTAACTAGCCCCGAGCTAAGCAGAGCTTGTGTCGTACCTAAGTAGGTATGTAATTAAACCAATACCTACCATTTCAGCATACTTTGTTCACAAAGAAAATTACAATCAAATAATAGAAGTAAATTAAAACTAGTACCTATTTACAATTATAAAAATTGAGTTAAGACTATTGTAAACAATCTACAGGTAGCTCAACTTATCCATTCATTTCAGCATTGGTTGCCTGGAACAAATCGCCTTAGGCAATAATGCTGCTAACAAAGATTTATGATCGAAAAAAGATTTTTTGGCTGCTTTTTTTTTCGCGATCGATCGGATTAAGTTTACTTAAAAACCGAGATGGTTATTGCAACTTTCATTTATAATAGTTGTTTATGCACGCGGCTTCGCACGCGTTCTTTTTATGGTACTTAATGTTTATAGGTTATTTATATCCCACGGGTTGGGATTAATATAACCTATAAATGCCTATGTTTAACCCTATGTTTTATTCCAAGCCTAGAACTACATGTACTTATACAAATTTCAGTCCGGTCCTTTCAGTGGTTTTGCGTGAAGAGGTAACAAACATCTATCTATCCATTCATCTAAACATCCAACCTTTCGCACTTATAATATTAGTGTGATAGTGTTATGTTACATGATTTAATTAATGAATGTGTATTTTATTTCGCTTTGAAAATTTGGAGAATCATGACCAGCAATGGGAATGTACTAAGCCACTGATGAAGATGATTATGATTGACCCTCTCAATCTCCCCTGTCACCACCCGATACTTACGTCGTCTTTGTGCGCACTCAGTGACCCAGATCATGCGCACGCGCAAACATGAACATCTGCGCGAAGTAAACAAAGCTTTTGACACATTTACATACCTGCCATAAAAGGTAACCTACATTTACTTGGCAAGATGGATTCATAATTTGATTAACAACTTTACACACAATTATAATTAGCCTTGTGTTTCCCACAGCGTGGACCTTACCCTAATCCACGCATCTTTGAATAATACCACGAAGTTTTGAAAAAAAGGTTTTGACAGTATCATGATTTAAAAAAAATCCTTGGTTCCAAAAAGAAATTAAGAAAAAAATACTTAATTAGAATAAGTCGGGGAAAGAAACAATGGCAATAGGATGATAGAAGTTTCAACCATAAACGTAACGATCGATAAGTTGTTGTGAACGATGCGTTTCCAAGTAACGGCAGTTACCAAAGACTGCAATGGCTAACGTTCAGCTGAAGTTCAAAAGCTCACATTAGTGCTAAAACGCGCTATAAGTGCTATAACGCACAACCTGCCGGCGATTAGCACTGCCCGCGCCGGCCGCGCTAATGGCTCGATGAAACTTCCACTTGATCTATCGCACAGCCATAGCTATAGTGTGCAGCGTAGCCATAGCTATAGCTCGGGTGTAGCCGTTGGTAGTGGAAAAATGATGGATCGTGTGTTTTATTGTACAAAGCCAAAGCCGTAGAGGATGTTTGCTGATGTAATCTCCGCTGAAAACCTGATGGTAAACCAGTTGAGTTACTTGTTTTGTGATTGATTAAGTAAATTTCAAAAAAACATTAATAAATTATAGACAGAGGAAGAGTTGACACCAGGACCTGGACAATATTTTCCATAGAACGTGATTGTGGCAAATGGCTCAGGAACATGACGCATGAGGACAGGCTTTTGTCCTTTCATCACCTAACCTTCAACCCTTAGTGAGGAATTTGTAATCATAGTAACCTAAACATAGTTTACTTTTAAAACAAGATTTTGTCAGCACTTTCTGTAAGTAAAAGTTTCCAGTAGTAAAAATCAAGTGTATCTTCAAGAGCATTATTCTGTGTATAATTGAAGGCCACGATATTTATCCAATCGGCTGTATAATCTGTTTATTGCCGTGATCAAGTGATTATGTCATTGGAAGCCTACTGTCTGTCACCGGGCTTACGAACGAGGTTGTACTGTCGCCTTGCCATGTGTTGTGTTGTGTGGCTTCGCTCGCACGGCATGCAAACAAATAAAAGATAGATTCTTTGTTATCACATTGCAGCAGGAACTTCTGCTTTTATAGATTTTAATGTTTATTATTTTTGCACTGTTCAAAAACAAAATAGATCTTTTCAATCATTTTCAAGTATGCAAAACCACGTTAATGCCTCTGATATATCAAATAAAACTCTCTTAGATAAATCTAATTAAAATCATATTATGTTTAAGAAAAACGTTTACCTGAAAAAATCGTTAGCAAGGTGTTAGCCGGTTTTGATATTCACCCACCGACACATGTCATGTCATAATATAACAATTTTAGCGCGAAAAAACCTTGTAACGTACCGCCAAAATTACTGGCCAAATAGGTAGGTCGTCAAACCAGACGCAGAGCCATCAGACAAAAGTTGAACTTGAATCGGCTGGTGCCAAGTGATACCAATTTACATCCAGGTAGACCTAGACAAATAGAGATTTGGACCTAGACGGTTGAGTGTACCGTATTCGAAACAACTGTGCGACCTTGTACCGATTAAATAATGCTTGGATCCGATCCCGCTAAGTGAAACTGACGCTGGTGCGAGTAATCTGGCGTGTTCGCGAGGAATTGTAACGTAGCCATTCCTGACCGTCTCTGTGGCGTAGTGTGGAAAGATCCACATGAGAAGGTTCGATTCCCGCCGCGGGAGAAATGTTTGCTGCAAAAATTTTTGCCGGGTCAGAGTAATTTTATATGTTTGTTTATTCATTTCACTGATACCTAGGTCTTTTTGTTCATCTTTATATCGTTGAGTCATCTAGTTCCATACCACCAACTTCTGCTTATTTTGGGAGTAGATGTTGCTGTGTGAATATCCAGCACTATTTATTAGCATCTATGATTCCAAGAAATCTTCACCATGAATACAAAACTTAATATAAATTATTTTAATATTTCCGGTTTTTATAGAATTTGATAGAATCTTACTTCCAAGAAAATCATTCGTAATCTATGATTCAACCTATTTCGTCCTTGATTCATACATAACTCGCCTTTAAATCACAATGGGAAACCATCATGCGATAGGTTTTTGTAACTTATGCCCATTGTTTTAGGGTTGCAAATACTTCGTGGTGAAACAGTCGAGATTCGATGACACATCACAGCTAGTTACTAATAAGTGACAAGGTTCTGTGAAGTTGGTTTTACAAAAAAACCTGTGAAAAAACAATCCAAAGGCCTTCTGTGTTCGTAAGTACTTATTTGAAGATATGTGGAAGCAGAAGGAGAAAATTGGCCAATTTTTTTTATAATAGACCTTCGATGACGATGAATCACGAAGGTGTAGAACAGAAGACACCTATTCACTGTTGTCTTGAAGACTCGGGTTGTGATGGAGCGGAAAAACAGCAGCGAGGAGAGTGATCCGAACCCAGGGAATGATCAGTCCGAATTATGAAGGTGGAGGAAAACAGCAGCGAGGAGAGTGATCCGAACCCAGGGAATGATCAGTCCGAATTATGAAGGTGGAGGAAAACAGCAGCGAGGAGAGTGATCCGAACCCAGGGAATGATCAGTCCGAATTATGAAGGTGGAGGAAAACAGCAGCGAGGAGAGTGATCCGAACCCAGGGAATGATCAGTCCGAATTATGAAGGTGGAGGAAAACCGCTTAGTGCGAGAGGAGGGTATATCCACCAACTAGGGTTGGTATTGCACTGTGCGTCTGCTCAGCTTGTCCTGGAGCGGAAGCCTCCGGTTTTTGATTTGGTCAATCACAGGTTTTTAAATCTATGAGACGGGCGCTATGGCAATAATTAGCCGCTATTCCCCAGTTCAATTCAGATGTACTCGTATTTGAGAGTGTTTCACTCATACGAATTTCGCCGCTCATTGACTGCATTTTGCTCACTAGTAAATTATTTTACAATTATTCTGTTTAATTAACTTGATTTTTGAAGATGCCCATCATTGCCCATTTACAGTAGAGATAGTTTTAAATTTCTTTATTTTTTGTTGTTTTGATTATTTACTTTGTCTAAGTACATATAGATATATCTACTCGTATATTATTATTGAAATGTAAATTGACGTAATCAAGTGTGCTTTGTGCTCCTACGGCAAATAAATGTATGAGTTTATGCTAAACATCTGAATTGACCAACTGGCCTAGGTCCAGCTGTGGACTAACTTAGGTTGATAAAGATGATACATCTCTGTATTTTTACCTAATTAAGAGCTGTACCTACAATACAATGAATGGTCATATTATGTATTTTTTCCTTCCGTATAGGTAAGCCTGTAACCTAGGCCTATTTAATAAAATTTCCTTGCCTGTAACCCTATAGTATTAATTCCACGAAAATGGTTTCCGTTCCGGCACATTCCAATTCCTTAGATTCCATCCCGTAACTTGCACCCCCAATCTGTGTAAACGCGCTCTAGCACCGCTTAAGAACATTGTTGTTGTAGTGGTCACTTTACGGTCGCCACAATGCGAATAAAGTCGGGGCATTAAACTAGCATCTTACGTTCTTACAAAGTTGAATGTGCCGATCTGATGGCGGTACGTTCGGACAATGTTGTTTAAATTGGAAATTAAGTTCCAAGTATAAATGTGCAGAGGATACCTAACCTATGCGTTATGTTATTTATTTGCTCTATGGTTTTTTATGATGGTACGTGGGTTCTTGCGTACCTTTAACACTGAAAGAATTATCAAGTTTATGTACCTATTTTATTTTCAAGGATTCTTAGTTATTATAGCTTTTACTTCTCAAGTATTTCCGAGGCACGAAATACAATAAGTACGTACCTACCTATAGCTACCCATAAGTAGGTACAATCTTTAGTGCCATGCCATCCAATGACCTATTTAGTTTAGTGAGTGATTCGTATCACTCACTAAATCTCTGTAACACTCAATGCGACAGAATCAATCAGCGCACAGGATGCTCCGAATTGTGTGATACAGGATGTTGATGTTATGTTGACAGACGGACGGATTACACCACTATTGTTATTAGTAAATTGATTTATTGATGTGAGAAGAGATAGAAAGGTAAGTAATTTTTATAGCCGTGGCGGTCGGGGTGAAATTATTGACATTTGGTGTCATTTTTGACTTTGAGTGTTATAATTTTGTCAGTTTTGACATTGCTGTTGTTGAAATACAAAATCAAAATGGATTGTACTGTTAAGTACTTACTGTAGTTTTTACTGCTTCTCTTTAGTTTCTTTCTCTCAAGGGGTGAAACTGGAAAGCGAAAAATCGTTGACGGGGTAAACTAAAATAAAAAAATCTATTCCAGTTTTCCCACTTGAAAAAAATTACTCTAGGGGAAAACTGGAAGTCATTTTCTAAATTCCAGTATTCCCCCTTAAGGGGGATTTGTAAAGAGGGAAAACTGGAATAATTCTAAGATTCGGCCTTTCCAACTGAGCCCGTCGGTCGTGGATGTCGTAGTCCAGGAGCCGACCGTGGGAACTCATAAACTCATTTAATAGTGCGTAAACAGCATACTTACATTAATTTCATCATTTAAAATCACAATCAGGAAATGGAAATACATTTATAAAAATTACTGAATGTAATTTGATGTCTTTCGGCAGCCGAACTCATCGAACGAATAGAACGCTTGGTTTACAAGCCACGCTTTAAATCTACAAGAGGAAGGGCAGCAGCGCCCTTCTGTGAGTTTGTAAGACTTCTGCTGCGATCGGCGATTCACCTGCTAAGGGATGATTCAGACATGACACTAAGATTTTATGCAACGCAGAAGTAAAGTTATTTACATTTTATTACTATTTTATTAATACAGGGTGCCACGAACCATGTGGACTAAGACGAAAGATGGTGATTATGGACCCCTAGGGGATTTAATTACTTATGTTCTATTAAATAAAAAAATACACAAGCTGATCCCCTCGGGGTCTAGAATCCCCCCTTTCGGTTTAGTACACATGTTACGTGGCACCCTGTAGATCATTTATCTATGAATATTCCGACTTTCATCTTTATTTAATTGCTTTTTAACTTGATTTTGAGATAAACTTAATTGACGGGAAAGGCGAATGCTTAGGAAATTGTAAATACTTAATAAAGTGACTTATTAAATTAATACATCAATTAATATGATAAAATTCAAGCCTAACAACGTTATTTAAAAGAGAAAATCTGAACCTCTGGCTGGCAGCAAATATTATAACCAATTAAGCGGTCTATCAAAGACTAGATTCGTTTAGACTTGGATGCAAATTGGTTAGTTAATCCTAAAGCCAACATTAAGTTATCGGTGAACAGATAATGATATGGCGGCCGTCGGAGTCGGCCGCACCCGTGGAGGTGGAGGTGGCTGCGGACAAGCTCAGGATCTGGAAATCTAGACGCTACTTAGGCCGGTAACTCTAGGTATGTATTATACTTAATGTGTGAGTATGGAAAATAATACTGATGTTCGAGGTCTTCTAAAATTCAACATTATTTTGAGGGCTTTTGTCTTTTTTATCAAAAGATTCTTTTTAAATATACTGGACGATCGCCTCGCGGTTTCACCCGCGTAGTTCCCGTTCCCGTGGGAATTCTGGGATAAAATATAGCCTATGTGACTCCCTGAAAAGTAAGCTTCCTAACGGTGAAAGAATATTTTAAATCGGTCCAGTAGTTTCGGAGCCTATTCAATAGAAACAGACAAACAAACAATCAAATCTTTCCTCTTTATAATATTAGTATGGACTAGCTGCTGCCGCGGCTTCGCACGCGCTTTTTAAGTAGCCTATGTCCGTCCCCGAGATACCATTTAACTCCATACCAAATTTTATTAAGATCCGTTTAGCCGATAAAAGGTATAAGACGGACAGACAGAGTAACTTTAAAATTTTTAATGGTTCATGGATTTTGTGTAGGTACATAAGCACGCATTTAATCAAACTATAGCAACAAAATTATACATAGTATAACGTTACCTTAGTAGATTTTGATCAAAATAATTTATCTGAATGCCGAGATATTTTGAACTCCAAATGAGACTCATGAAAGCATTTCATTTAAACGAAAACATACAAAACGGTGAATTCAAATAAACAACCTATGAATAAGGATACAGCAGTAAAATCCGGATATCCGCACAAAACCGGTGAACACACATACAGAACCCAGCTAATGATCACGAAACTTCAATCTATGGCAACCCTAGCAAAGAAAGAAAAGGAACCTATTTCAAACCTTAACCTGAACGCAATAAGGGCCACGGCTTTTGAATAAAATGCTGAATTCATACACCGTGTGCCTTTGACAGTTACTGTTCTATCCAAAATTAACTGCGCAGTTGTAAGTGAAACTAAACTTTAGTGCAGTGTAGTAGAGTTCAGTTCACAATGCACGCTTCAATGCAATTGCCTCGTCCGAGATCGCACTGCGCAAATAAGATAATGGAATTAGGGAAATAAATTTTGTGGTGAAAATCATGTTAAATTCATGATTTTCACCACAAAATTTATTTCCCTTTGATTCATATTATTCCTAATGCGATTTCTCATTTACAGGGTCCTAAAATTAATTCAGCAAAATTTTTGGAACGTTTCCTGTTGAATATGTTGAAACTTAGCTATTTACCGTTGCGTTTTAAATAATAATTTATGCACTTCTTATGGCAATAAAATTAACTAGGTAACCCTGAAAATCATCCCACATTCTAAAATTGACAACTTTTGGCCCAAATAATAGTGATTAGAGAAAAATGAAATAAAAATACAGAAAAATGTAATTTGTTCACTAGTTTGTGATAATTTATGTGGGTAAGTGCGATTCTTTATAGGATAAACTTACTTATATCCGAGAACCACGTGAGTCAAGCCGAGTACACAAGCTAGCAAAAACAATGCTCTAATTTTCTCGCAATACACAGAATTTCGTAAAACTGTAATTGGCAAATTTGTAATAATATTACAAATTCAAATGAGTGGAATTAGCTGCCGGAACGATTTCGTTACGTTTCCTTCCAGTTTCGATACCTGCACTGTACAGTGTACGCACTCCGTATTACCATTGTACTTAGGGATATCCTTTCAATGGCTACGCTTATTTTCTATTTCATCAATAGCTAATAAGTACTTAAATTTGTAGGTCTGTTAGACAGTTTAATAACATGTTATGTTTTTACAGAATTGAGTAACAACATAGCAGGATAGAGTTTCAATTAAACTTTTTATTTATTTGAGTGTTGGTACAATTGTTTACTTGCGATTAGTTTGTGTTGCAAGTTGCATTATTGTTGTCTGGTCTTGTCCAAGTCAAAGGCAGATTTTTTTAATTTTATTTATTTTAGGTTCTTGTGAGCCGATGGCGGTGAACTACTAGTCATGTAGGTTCTACATTTTAAGCTTAAAGGGCTCACCGCAGGAGAGCAATTCAGATGTATTAGTGTATCTTTAATCATTAAATCATTACTCATTCATAACACTATTTTTTTCGCTCTCTGCTGCATTTTGATAACAAATACAAAACAAATGAGCGGCGAAAAACAAATACTTACTTACATTTGAATATTTTGAATAGACAAGCAGATTTTGAGGTTGAAATAAATAAATGGAAGAAATGTTCTGCGGTGACATGTATTCACTCGAAAAGGGGTGAACTAAAAGACGAAGACTTGAAGTAGGTAACTACGGGTTTTATTTCAGTTTAATTCATTCGATTGATAAGTCACAGTTGTCAAATCAATGTCACGTTGACATTGATTCAAAGACGGATGTTTTTTACGTGAATTATTCAGCATTTAAAATCGAATTTGTCGTCTGGCGGTATGTCGGTCGGTTCGTTGACCCCGATTGTTTAAGTTTTTGCCATGGAACGAGACAAACCACCCGCGGAAACGAAAATAGGGTTGGCCAAATAAAAAACTCTAAAGAGCCAAACTAGTTTTTTTTTGTAAATTTTCACCTTGCTAATGAATAAATAGTTTTCATGTCAAAATACTTTTTTCAGAAAATTCACAAAAGACGCATAATATTCTCCGTTTAAAAATAAAACAAGGTAAAACTGACAATAGTTTACCATTACATAAAACAAACAAGATTTCTCGAAATTGTGTTTGAACACGTGTCTAGCAGATCAAACA
This sequence comes from Eupithecia subfuscata, assembly GCA_963564075.1. Classification (NCBI taxonomy): domain Eukaryota; kingdom Metazoa; phylum Arthropoda; class Insecta; order Lepidoptera; family Geometridae; genus Eupithecia; species Eupithecia subfuscata. The sequence continues at coordinate 500,253 of OY751116.1, read as the reverse complement.
GTGCCTTCAGTAAAGTACACGGTAGGTACCTACGGTAGTGGAGGGATTCTCACCGAGCTAAATAGCATGGAAATGTATTGCTTTACTACGTGACAGGCATTTTATTGCTTTTGTAAAACAAAACGCGTAGACGATTTAAGATAAAAAGCATAGAAAAGTTACTGAATATTTTTATTGTTATGTTTTTTTATATATTTTTATTGTTAAGTTTATTTTTAGTTGACACTAACCAGAAATCGAGTTATGTGGTCCCCAAAATGGTTTATTTAATGTGAATTCTATTAGACGTTACAAAATATATTACTAAATAAAAAAAATCAACTTGATAGTTTCTTTCTTTTCTTTGACGTCAGTTAAAAGTTAACAAATTCCACAACAATTAAAAAGCATGCTAATTATAATGAACGGCGTTTTAAAACAGTTTTGTAATAAATTACAATTTAAATGGGGCATGTCAACACGTCAAGGAAGGTTTGACGCGGCACGGCGGCGGCGGCGGCGGCACGGCGGCGGCGGCACGCCCCTCGATCTGACGCCGACAAAAACTAGCAGATCTTTGATCGCGGGTAAATGTCGTGTCTTTTGTGGCGAAGACGCGATTGTGAGATAGGCATGATGGTTGTAAGACAATCTCCTTAGTTTAAAAACTGACCATCATTTTCATACATTTTTTTTTCTATTCTCAGGCTCGTATTATGAAAGCCACTTAGTCATAGACCTATACTTGAGTGACGTTTATTCAAAAAAAAAGCGTTACTTAAGCAGAGATCGATGACTGGATACGAGCACAAGACAGAAGAGGCTGGCAGTAGCAAAAGGAGACCTAACCCCAGCAGTGGGTGTGTCCCGGGTGTATTCGAGAGTGGATCAATCAATACCATAAACGCCGCTTATTGACTGCATTTTGATTACGAGTAAAAACAAAAGAAATTAACCAAGGAGCGGGAAACGTTGTCGAGCGATACGATCTCGAATAGATCTGGACTGGACGGACCAGCTGATATAGTGATGATGGTGGGATTGACCTTTAAACACGTATCCTAACTTTAGGATTTAAGGCACTTAATAACTATATGGTACTAATGTTCAAGGTTCGAATCGCATCAAAAACGAACGTTGTTGACAATGTTTCTGGAGACTGCGTGCAATGTGGGAGGAGAGAATGAGAAAAGCAAACCCTTACTATCAAATGAGTAAATACCTATGATATTTTGCTTAAGAGGAGAGAGAGAGCGAGAGAGCATCCAAATTACTAAGACGTGGATTGGAATGCATAGGCTAAGAAAATCTGGATAAAATATCTCAGTGAAAGCCCTAAAGGCCTTAAGCAAACGGACAACATACCCGCAGTCACGGCCCGCGGCCGCGGCCGCCGAGCGCCGAGCGCCGAGCGCCGAGCGCCGAGCGCCGAGCACGGACACTTGAACTTGGGAATTTTAATCACGATCGCGCGGACAGCTTCATTTGGAAATGTTATGATTGCAGGGACATTCTGTGAGGAATGTTCACTCAGTTCCACATGCAGTTCTTTAGGAAATATAGGTTAACTACCTACGTTAGTACCTAGGTACTGATGGTAGGCTCTACGGTGAAGTATGTAATGTAGCAAATATTGAATAATGTGCTCAGTTTAGATTTTATAAATAATATATAATACTTTAATACCTATGTATAATATTAAAGTAGCAGAAGTACCAAAATAAGAGACGCAATGATCTTCGTAGGGCGAGGTTACACTCACACTACACTTTACTTTTTTTTTACAACTATTTGTGAACTTGGTTACCAAAGCGGCCGGAGCGGAAATAAAAATGTGAAATGAATTTGAATAACTTAAGACTTTACAGTCAGTCTGAAGTTATTCCAATTAATAAATAAATACTAGACATATGACATGCATCATCTACACATAAACAAATCTTAAGCGTTGAAAAGAAAATATTGACAAAACGCAAGTCCTTCAAAGGACACAAAATGAACTAGAAACACTACAGAGCTTCACACACAACCTTGCAGAAGGCCTAGATACCGCAGCGTATCGCCCTCACTCCGGCCTCAGATATCATCTCGCGCGTATATGGCCGGAGAGATTATACATCCGCGTGCCAGGGCCAAGTGCACCGAAACGGTTAAATGAACAAAATGGCTAATGAAGTAGGATAATATAAAGAATAAATACTAAAAGAACAAATCTTCCAGCTACATATCAAAGTCATGCACAAACTGGGAGCTACTGAGAAACTAGTCAGCTAAAATGTAATCAGAAAATTATCTTTTAGAAGAACATTATTTATCCCCAAAAACTAGAAAATCAAGCAGTCACTTCACTTTGATTAGACTGAATCTTTCATAAACTAGGTCAAAGATGGTGAAGCTTCCTGAGCGGACGACCTCCGCTCCAGCATCAGGGCAACTGTATGATGATGCAGAAACCTGTGTCATCCCTGCCCTGGTGGCACAATGACCAGAAGAAACGCGTAGGTCCTGATTTCTATTTTATGTTTTGTTTCTTTTGTGTCTAATTTGTGTACCAAGATTTAGATCTTTTGTCTGAAATAAAATTTAATATAGGTATTTATTATTTATACTATAGACCAGCGATTCCTAAAAGGTGGTCCGCGGCACCCTGGGGTTCCGTGGAAGAGTCGCAGGGGTTCCGCGGTCTGTCCGAGATTTAAATAAAACGTTCGTAGAAAATACTCATAACCACGCCAATGGTTGATGAAATTGGCTTACTTGGCCGATATATACGATAAACTCAACGTAATCTGCAAGTCCTTACAGCCTACAGGGAAGAACTGTAGGTACGTTTACAGTAAAGGACAAAATATCTTCACTTAAAAACAAACTTAGCTTCTGGACGGAATGTGTTGAACAAAAAAAGTACGAATGTTTTTCTCTTGTAAATAGCTATCTGGAAGAAAATGAGTTACAAGTAACCTCAGATGTGTAAAAAAACATACACATGTGTAATATGTGTAATAAAACATTTGATTGACCTGATAAAATCCCTGAAAGAGTATTTCCCTGAGAAGATACAGGACATCGACTGGATACAGAATCCATTCGCAAATCATACGAAACCGTCGGTGCTAACTGTGGCAGAGTATGAGAATTTGATTGACATTAAGTGTTCATCCTTTCTAAAACAAAAGTTCCAGGCAGAAGATTCTAATTTGAATGAATTTTGGATTGGAATACCCCGCAATCGTTAAGAAAGCTATCCTGGTTCTACTTCCGTTTGTGACGACTTACCGATGCGAGTTTTTCAGCGTACGCTCACACCAAAAACAAATACAGAAACAGACTGGATGCAGCTCCAGATCTTGGCGTTCAATTGTCAGACATAAAGCCTGGTTTTAATGCTATCATAAGAAAATGTGTGAAAAAATTTCATTCTTCGCATTAGGTAATTAATTACCTACCTACATTGTATTTCTTTGTTACAATAAATGTTTTGCAAGACTTAGGTATAATAATTATGTTTCATCTATAATTTGTTCTTTCTTCTGAGTCTAACGTGAATATATCCAAACTACAAGGTAGGTATACACTTAAGTTATCAAAACCGCCAGCAAGGGTTCCGCCAAAAAAATTATGATCAATTAGGGTTCCACAGCCAAATAAAATTGGGAACCTCTGCTATAGACAACCCTAAGCGCGCGGAAACTTGCGACGTGCAAAATGTAAATGCCTTTCTGCGTCAAGTCAGATGTTTTATTAATACAGAATTACAATAATTCTGACAACCTTGAATCGCCGAATTTTAAAGAGGACAATAACCTTTAAAGTGAATCACAATTATATAACATGGCAACCGACTGTGAGGATCGAGTGATTAATTATTTGGAACGAATTAAAATTATTGCTACAATTAGCAAAAACTACAATCTAAATAACAACAATTTTAAATTGGCATTTAGGCCAATATTAAACTTGCCCATTTTGTAACACAGATAGGTTCTTATCAATGTTTAAATTAATGTACTACTAATGATTTACCTTTATAAAGAAAATAAATAAATAATGCTGGACAGATCACACAGCATTATGTAACCCTAAGCTAAGCAGAGCTTGTGTTTAAAAAAAACACTGGATAATTTCAAAACACTTAACAAAATGTCACACTTTGGTATGACAACCTTTTGGCCCTTTGTTGGTAACAAAAGGCAACAGCAGAAGATTATTTACACCGTAAATAGAAATAGAGAAATGTCCAAACAAATTCTATTGTTCTCTTGTACAGCGCCGATTGCATTACAAGACAATGAATGGAGGAAATAAAACTAATTGTAGTGTTTTTGGTAACTATGGGAGTTCATCGTAATTTTCTTAGAATTAGAACTGGTCATGTCTTGGTTCATGCACGCATCCTGAGTTTGATTGTAATTTAATGAAAAACTGTCTTAATGCTGTTTTTAAATAAATTTTAACGTTCAATTGTTTTGTTAATTTAAACTTAGACAATTTTTATTATTATATGATTCCGAATAATACCATAGCGCTCCTTGCTGTAGCAAATAACTTTAAAAACGACTCAAAAATTTAAATTTACAGTGTACAAACTACACTTTTATTTGAAAAAATGACAAGCCTATAATCAGTTTTAAACCAGAAGGAACGAAACTAATTAAGTTACCCACATGGTAGTCATAATAAGCGTATAATGGCTTATGGTCATGTAATTTCGACCCTGCGTGTCTGGTCACAATTGACCCAAGACAGGCAGGGGGTTAACTTTTTGAGCTAAATTGTATGAAGGATAGTCAACAGGATGTGTACGTAAGTTGTTTATTCTGAATTAATGTTATTGCTCAGGTATTTATATTTAATGATACTGAATATAGTAACATGAAAAAAGTTGTATTAATGAATTACTGTCTTTTTCAAATAAAAATAACATCAAAGATACAAAGAAAAGTTATTCGCTCAACTCGTAGTAATAAGTAGAGAACAAACGAATAATATAATAACTGAATAAACAGTCGCTCTGTCACAGCAGAAATATTAAAACATTCTTTTATTTAAGCAAAGGATGTTTAAAAACCGATTATTATTTTCCCAGGTAAAATGTGACGACAAAATGAGAGATTGCTTGACAACCACTTCAACCCGCCAGAGGAGAGCCATCCATCATATCTGACAGCTGCAGTAAATGCGGGTAGTTGCCGATTACTAGATTGTATCGTCGATAACGACTAAATCATGTAAATGACGCACTTACAAAATTATTTGATTTAAAAGTGAAATAAATCAAATAAATTTATGCGGTACCTAACTAACAAGGTACGTACCTACCCCAACCAAATCGAAACGACCAGTTTACGAAAGGCCAAATGTTTGGAACTGTATGGGTGGTACTGGTAATGGCAGTTACATTGAGATAATCATGATTTCACCATCGATATTTGGACTTATCTATCCATCTAAAAATTACGGCCTTCACACGTCACAGCTAAATAAGGAGCCAGCCTCACGAGAAACAGTCAATGCGCACAAAGAAAAACCAGGTAGATACTTAACCTACCTAACATTTTGTAACTATGAACTCATAGGCAATGACACAAGGTAGGTAAGGCAATAAAAAAGCAGTTTCGGCTTCCTCAAAGGCAATCAGCTGAGTCGCCTCACCATGCCGGTAGGTACGTAGTACGTACAATACAACTCACCTAACAAAACGCATGAATGAACTGCATGCGCTTACGCCGATCGTAGTAAATCCATTGACAAGAAACACAACTAAACAAAACACTATCCACAACACTGCACTCCGGTGGGATTCGCTTAGAGTCCTATCAAAGCCAATAAACGTGGGAAATTGATTTTGACAGGTCGATCACTCGCGCACAGGTGTTTTGTTATTTTTCTTTTTTCTTTTTTTAGTGGACACGCTGTGTTCGCTCATGCAGCCGCGAGGGACTGAGTAACGGCCCGTGCCTTGCGTAATGTTAACGGCATAGAGTAGTGATTGTGTACAGAGCGACTGACATCTGTGAATAGAAGGCAAATAATTTGTTAGCTCAGCGCATGGGAGCGATGCGATTTGGGGCGGCTAATGTTTATTGAATACGGACTAGCTGCTAATCATTTTCAACTACTGCTGTTTGAGGTGACTGTGATATATGAATCTTCTTTGGTGTATTATTTGATAATAGCCTAATTTCTTCATAGCGACAGTGAAAGTGGTGCATTCAGATTTGAAACTGTTGAAAGAAACTAGGAGTTAAGCTTCAGGCACTTATTGAACCTATCAATATTTGAAAGCGATTCACAGAGGTCTGGTTTCTCGACAATGTAACCTATACTCACGTGTGCAACTATCCCTACTTTACCCAATTCGATTTCGCCGTAGATATGAACCAATTTGAAAGAGAAATAATATTCCGTCGTTCCCCACAAACAATGCCCAATTTACCCAATAAGGCGGTGTGTTTCGAAGTAATCTATGCGGCTATGGCTTCGCGCCCACACTAAACGTTCGACATGTCGCATTCTACAATGGTCATCTAAATCACTCGGCTTACTGACTACAACAAACGAGGCATTTACTAGAATGTTGCTGACTGTATTCAGAACACCTAAAGCAACTTCGTTGGTAAAGTCATTTACAACGGGACTTCGTTGCTCTCGCGAAATTTTAGAAATCCCCTTTTGCCTTCTGGATGCTGATATAATTTGGCACAGCCAGAAATACTTTCTCCCACCAACCAATTCACGTAGTAGGCATTTAAACTCACAAGGACAACATTTAAAAATATATATTATGCTGGACAATTTACAAGACATCATCTGGTCCCGAACTAAACAGATCTTGTGTTAAAGAATACTTACCTACTCTATTTGCAATACGTTATGTACCTATTGTATTAGGTAAGTATTGCTAATTGATAATCATGTGAATATACCGGACGTGATGATGCTGTGTAAATTGTTCAACATTATTTATTTATATATTTCATTGGTTCAGTCAGAATTATATGTTCAAGAAAACACTAACCCACAAAATTAAATCCGTTTCGTAGTTCACGACACTGACAGCTGAAAGTTCAGTATTTTATGTCAACCTGACATTTCTCAGTAGAATGACGGCTAGCAGAATGTTGCCACAAGAAAGCCTATGTGGTCCACGGGAGCCGCTATAAATGCGCATTTTAAAGTGAATAATCACCGGTTTGCAATTTAATTAGAGATAATATAAAAGTTAATGTTGCGTTATAATGATTCACGGTGGGTTCTTGCAGGGATGGGCAATTACAGATAAGAAAATGGGCATTCGTAAAATTTTCTTAGGCTAATTTGTCCCAATAGCTAAGGTAGGTTAAGTGGAATCTTTTTACTCACTTAGGTAGGTACTTACTACGTTATTTTCGGTTTGTTCGGTTAGTTTTGCGGGTTTCGGTGGCGCGGGCGCTCTGAGTAGCGAACACCGCGTACCCACCGCTTAATCGTTAGGGAAAAAGTAAGGAAGTATAACTTAATATTGCGTTTGTCAGGGTTTACGACTCATAAATATAATCCCTAACTAGGAATACCTAAGGCGCTAGGCATATCCAGGTAGGTGCTTTGTACATTATTAGACCATTACAACATGTATACTTGGAGCATCCGTTTTCACTAAGGGAACCAATTTTAGGATCGTAACTTTTTTACGTGGTAATAAAAAGCCTCTTTATAGAGGTCATCCTGATGTTGTAAAACACTACTTATTAAAAATATGGAAAACTAGCTTCGGATTTTGGCTTCGCACGCATTTTTCTATTTAAAAAATTGCTTAAATTTGTGCAGTGCAATTTCATTAAGATCCGTTCGGTCTGTAGTCCAACCGACTGAAAATATGCCTGGCAATGGCGACATTTTAGATCTACTTTAATCTCAACACTCGACATAACAGGAATTCAACTAAACTGAACAATAATTATAAACTACTCATTTAAAAATGATTGACAAGAACTGTCGAATCATTTAAGTACGAAGAATTGTCAATATCTTCCGTAAAAAATGCGTGAATCAAACAGTTTTTTGCTCATCTACTTGACAAGGAAGCCAAAAGCCTAGCCAAAAATAACGTTACATTCTTGTAAGCTGTACTGAAGGTCGGCAGCCTGAGGTCACGGGATTGAGGCTCCGCCTGCCTCAGTGCTAATGAGGCACTTGAGGCAGGCGGATTGATGTGGCGTGACCTCCGCAGGCCTAATCTTACTTCATGTTCAACTACTTATAGTACCCGAGTACCACTAAGATGACTGTAAATTTGACTACGGCGCTTAAGGTTCAGGCGTTTAAAAGGTAAAACTTAGGCCAATTTTCTGCATTGTTGTAAAGTGACTCCACTTTACACAAAAGTCTTGTTTACAAAATGCACTGTAATTTCTGTTGAAAGTACGCATTTTACGCTACTGGCAAACTACTCCAAAAACTACGCTACGTAATTACGTGTTCTCAACATTTATTTCGTAAGTGGGTTCAACATTGTCTGTCTGCATGGACAGGTCAGTTGGCGCCACGGTATCTGATAACTCTGTGACGTTACCATGAAAAGATAGTTGGAATTGGCAGTGTCCAAATTTTGAACAAACTAATTTTGAACAAAAAAGAGAAGATGCAAAATCTATTGAAACCGTACCAATGCTAAAAATGTGGCACGTTACGACAAAAACATAGAAATCAATATACCTAAATTAAACAATTAGCTACTACACTTACTACTTACTTTTTCAAACATGGGAAAAATATTCCCAAATCATACATAATACATTTTTAATAACCTACCTAATTATTGAAAAAATATTCTTTAAAGGTTCATTGAGTGAATTTTATTCAAACGCAATACAATGTTGTTTTAAGCGTTTGAATATCTGAAATATTTCATCTGGCGTGTTTTCAGAGAAAACATATGCAAAGCCAATGTTTTACTCACGGATCGAATGTTTGAGCTGACTTCCTTCCGTACATACCTGCAACAAGAGAAGGCATTTGTTAGTTTACAATTTTAAAGCGCTGTCACATAAAAAATATCGCATTCACTGCCCAGCCGCAAATCCCGATGCTGCGCCGCAGCAATAGGAAGGTAAAGTAGGCCATGTGCGTCTTGGGCAATGAAAGTATTAAACTAAAGCAGAGGAGACTGGTTCCCCAATAATTTAATCTATCAATTGTGCTTATTTTGAATGTGACCATATTGTAATAGCACAAACAGTGGACAGACCGGTTGGAATAATCCCAATTTCCAAGCCTGAACTTAAGTACCGATGTAAAAATGGCGATACCCAATCAATAGCAATATTGATGGGAGCCACAAGAAGGGAGGTGGGAACAGCTACTGCACAAACACTGGCTATCGATCCATCTTGACACTATTGCTGAGGGCCTCGTGCCCGCCTGTGCCCGCCGTGCCTGCGGGGTCGCTGCTGGCTCCTGAAGCGGAGAACGTGAATGACGTGGATTGATGAAAATAATGTACAGGGTGCCACGAAATATGTGTACTAAACCGAAAGGGGGTGATTCTGGACTTCGAGGGAATCAACTAATAAATATTTTTTATTTCCAATGTATTGTTTTTTTTATAAAATTAGTTTTTCTTCCTATTTGTGTTCTTTTGCGCACACTCTTGTATTATTTAACATTATAAAACGTGTGAGAATACACATATTTACGTGTATTTTTGCATTAATTTAAGAGAACACGTAAAAAAAAACAGAATAATAAGAAAAAAAGTCTAATTATTTAAGTAAATATTAAAAAACAATGTTCATAACTTAAAAAATTCTAGACCAAAGTTGATCCTCTCTGGGTCCAAAAAGGGGGGTCTTCTGGGACCACTGGGACCTCTGGGACTTTGTTGATAAGTATAGATATTTTCCTATTTGCCGTCCTAAAACTAACTTGCTATTGAAGACTACTGTTTAAGGGTTATAGTTCACGATACACCGTCGCGGTATATAGTGAACTATATAACCCTTAGGTCTACAAGAACATAAGCATTTCTCTGGCATCCCATAGAAGTAAAAAATCGGTTGATTTGAAAGAGAATACCAATGGATATCAAGTATCTTTGGAGTGTCATGATAATATATGTCTTTTAGTGGCCATCTGCTGTCGTTTTATATTCACTTTATATCGTTCGGTGCTAACATTCAATCGTTTGGTGTCCACTTTGTGACTACTTTGCGTCGTTTTCTATCCACTTTATATCGTTTCGTGCCCACTTTGTGTCGTTTCCTGTCCACGGCACGTCCGTCGGTGTGTGGCGGAGCGCGGCTGAGGCGCTAAGCCACGGCACGACACGGGAAGGCTCTCTGCAGGTGCCGTCCTCCTGCCTCGTGGATAAACCACTCAATTCGTTACGTTTTTACATTGCAACGATGCAGACGGTGCTGGGATCGATTCCCGCCACGGATCTCAGGTTTGTGTGATTTGCTAATATTTGTTTTGGCTTCGCTATTTTCGAAGAGTAGTCTGGTTCTGGTGCCGAAAATGTTAACTCGGGCTATTTCGGGGCTATACACAGATATTGGCAGTCATTGGTGTTGTCGTTCTTAATTTTATCAAACTTATGCAAAAATGCGTGGCGTCGTTTGGGGGAGGGCTATGTTCAGCAGTGGACGTACATATATTTACAGGCTCCTGATGATGATGATCAATCATGACTTTTCAAGAAAACAAACTATCGAAGGTACAGAACAATCAATATTATCCCGGACCACTCAGAAGCACCTTACTAAAACAAACATTGGGATAGCAAAAAGTCCCCAATAAGAGGAAAAGAGCGATTCGTACAATCAACAAAAACACGATGAAATTCCTCAAGTGGGGAGGTCATTGATTGATGACGTGTGGACGCGAGCACCAGTGATTGACTGAGTCAGCTAGCTAGACCATTCTCACACTTGGTGACGAAATCTTGGTGACAGCGAAAACACTAATGGTGGTGGTGGTGTCGTAAAAGTAGGTAAGTGCACCTTTAGATAAACTTTTTATATTGTATCGAATTACTGCCGTGAATTACGACAGGGTGTAAGCCTGTTGAAACGTCGGCAAAAATGGGTAAAAAAATGCTTATGAATATGTATATAAATAATAACAGTCCACACAGCATAATCTAGCCCCCAGCTAAGCTAATATTATGTTCCTGAATAGTTATTAACATTATTTTAATATGTTCATTGCTGTGATTTTTATTTTCACATGACGCGACATCGTTTTTGTTCGTTGATCGTAAGATGCAATAACAAAAAATGGTCACCTATCAACAGTTTTGTCTTTGGGCAGAGAACCCAACGCTTTTTAGTGTCGCAGGCCTAGATCCACCCGCATTCGTTGCGCCACCTAACATACCTAACGATTCTTTCGATCTGTCCCCAGATTTCCTCTTAGGGTCCATCAGCTAATAAATCTACTTATCCGTTTGCAACAACTAGATTAGACCATGAATCCCATGGCCGTGGCGAGCCAGGCACGGAGGTCCACTCTCGGCCCACGTCCGTCAGTATCGCAGTAATCATCATTATTACTAGCTCACGCCCACGGGTTTACGTGGACTATGGTTGGTTAACACTTGGACCCAGAGGCTCTAATATACATTACATTAAAAAATACTTTGTGTCTATGGTCTTCAAAATATGTGCCCCAGGAATAAAAAAATCTAGAAAATTATGCAACAAACGAAATCACAGGCCGACCGCTTTAAGTGATCAACAATTAACCAAGTTGAAGGCTTATAGGACCTAGACCCAGGTACCAAACGAACCTAGACCTAGGTAGGTAGGTACCAGATTTAATCGCTTTTTGACGATGATATGGGTACGTCCTAAAAGTGATAATGATGCTAATGAGGCATTTAGCCCCGCCCTATGAGATACAAGGATACTTACTAAAGGCCATCTCTGTGCAAAATTTCATCCAAACTCATACAGTAGTTATTACGTGAGAACGATCAATGTTCGGTTTGAGAAGTCTTCATTCACAAAGTGTGAAATACGACTTTGTTTATCAACAACTCATCCTATCACAAGGTCGTAAGATTTCAATTAGATTACATTCTTATCACAATGCACTAAAGCTTAAATTTTCATCACTAGACAAAGTAAATACTTGATTTTATGAAGCAGGTGAGTAGTTCTTATCACGTAGCAGTACGGTGGAATTTAAGTTGTAAAAACAGGTTGTGAAGCAATATCATCATGTGGGCGCATCTCCGTTATCTGGGAGTCGAACCTGCTACGGTTGCTTAATGCCTGCCCACGGCCAGCGCTGGACTGGCATGTTCCGGAATGTGGTCGTCGATTTGAAGATTCATATCAACTATCAATAATTCAACCAGTTGTCTAAGAAGACCTCGTTTTCTTTACTAATTACGATGATTTATTGGTCAGCAAGTTTTTAATCAGCTGTGTGGTGCCGGCTTAGAATTTGCACCACGCTAACTCTTCCCGCGGGTGTCGTAAGAGGCGAAAGGGAATCCAGGGGGGGGCGGGCAGCAGCGGCCCTGCAGCCATATACCATTATACCACCGAGCTGCGATCTCCAACCCGCATCAGCTTGGAGATTATGGGCATTACCCCCCATGAGATAAAAGCCAATAAGGCGCTTATCAGGGGGAGGCCTGCGTCCAGCAGTGGACCAATATAGGCTGTTGAGGTAGAGGAAGTATTAATCCATGCAGCTTGACTAACAAAGGGTGTACCTACTGGATTTTATTACCTCCCCTTCATCAGCACGTATTCGTCCACAGCTGAACATGCCCCCCACTCCCCCACCAAGGGGGTTTTCCCATGACCACCACACTTGGCCGGAGGATTGGTGGTTGCTTCGGAGGTGTTCCAAATACACAGAAGGAAGCTGCTGCCCTCCCTAGGTTCCCTAGTGGTTGTACACTACAAGTGCGTCTGCTACTTTCCGAGTCTGAAGTCGCATAGTGTTCAGTTTGCATTGTGTAGAAAGAGATGCCCTCTTTTCAACGCAGAAAGACCGCTGTTAACCATTTAGCGCTCTGACAGAAGAGTACAAATTAAAATGATGGGAATTTAGAATTTAAAATATATTTTTTCCAGGACCAGAAAGATAGGTCAGGAAACCTAAAGAAGGCAGAATTAAGTGGTAGGTTGCTGGTCAATTAACCAGGAGCTCCATGACTAAGTCAGCGGTATGGTTTAGCAGAAAACCTACGTTTTCTCTCTGTTTTCTGATGAAACAGTGCGTATGAACAGCTCACAAAATTAAACAGAAAGATTAAATTGAAATAATTTGACTATTCCTAATCTGACGTTAATTTACAATCGTTTTATTAGATTGAAAACTTAATCTTATTCAATTCAATTATTGTTTATTCTCGGCTTATATAACCAATACTTATTTGAAACATGACATTTAAAAAAAAAATGTTATAAATATGAAATATACAAGTTATCAATCTAACAAGAACAAGAGCGTACCCAAAACAATTGCCCTGACAGGGTTTCTATGCATTGTGTACACACAGAGAATACCTACACCTAAGAACAATACCTGTACCTATGCATAAAATCACAATTAGTGATATGAATTATGAAATTACGTCATGAGTCAGATTGATGCTAAATTCCAGCTGGATCCGTTCAGTAGTTCTGGCGTTTCCACACACACAGCAATACACCTGTCATTCCAGTGCGGTCAACTGAATCATACAACTAGTTGAACAGAATGGAACTCATATTGCATTCCGTCCAATCAAATCGACTACAGTCGATCCGTTAAGTAAGTACTTATTTTACTAACCCCCGACGCAAAAAGAGAGGGGTGTTATAAGTTTAACGTGTCTGTCTGTGTATCTGTGTTTCTGTCTGTGGTATCGTAGCTCCCAAACGGATGAACCGATTTTCGTTTGTTTTTTTTTTGATCATAGATAATTTTATCCCGAGTGTTCTTAGCCATGTTTCATGAAAATCTGTCGGGGGTTTTTTAAATTTTAAATTTTGTAATGTAATATTTTGTTCCAATCGAATCAACTAGCGAACAGATTATAAATATTCTTCACAAACTTTCGTCTTTATGACCTTTATAACATAGATCTAAATTAAATATAGTGAAGTGATCACCTGTTTTACAACTTCTAGCTTCGAAATTAGGTAAGCACCAAACAAGGCCAAGGGCTCTCATAGGCCCACGTGCTAGTAAAGAGGTTCGATTTCCAAAACTATATTAAAACGATACTTTAACGGTTTTATTAACGCCCACACGGATTCTTCGAATTGTGAATGAAAACGTAAAATTACTAAGGTTTTTCGTAGATTCCTTTGCGAAGCTTACCTCGTAAGTACTAAAATTACGTTCGCATCTACCTACTAATGTAAGAGGAACTTTCTAGTGGTACCTACCTACATACACAAATATTTTAGTTTCCTGGGAGCAAAGAAAAAAAAAGAGCTTTTCTTTTAATTAAGACTGGGATCGGTCCAAGGAAGTTTGAGCGAGCCCCTTGCCGGGTGGAAAACGATGGTTAAAAAAAAAACGAAATTTGGTCATTTAAAGTTCTTGAATTTTGGTCAGTTATCGGTTTCTTGTTAATTGCTTTTATTGCAATTCAGTTTGCCAAAAATTGCGTGTCATAAAATAGAATCACTTTCGAGTTACCTTTTTCACTTTAAAACCAATGGTAGAGTCGGTAAGTAATCAAAACGAAATGTCGGTCATACCGACCGACACACACTGATTAACATATCGAATGGCGTGTGGGAGTACATAGTTTATTTATTTCCGGTAATTGGGTTATAATATACACTTAAAATTATACTAGGTACCTATCTATATACTGCAGTATAGTGTACCTAGGTTACCTAATATAATTTGATTGTTAAAAAAAAACTTAAACTGACTTCGAATCTCTTAGTTTTAAAGTGGTTTTTAAGTTTTTCGGGATAAATAATAACAATTTTTATAGAATCACCTCGAATAATATTCTATACATACTGCTAAAGAGTCATCCAAATCGGTCCATAAATGACGTAGAAACCTACGGATATAGGTACAATAAAAAAAACACATATAATTATACATACAGCCGTAGGTACATAGAACATCCCCCTTTTTTCGAAGTCGGTTAAAAATAGACTGGCTGACCAAATTGTAAAATACACAAGTAAAATAAATTAATCCAGAGCAAAAGATAACAGTTTTGATATAAGACATATCCGGGCAGGACAGCAGTTAAACAAGTAAGCGTTCCTTGCAAAATATTTTTCAATTTCCACAAAGGTAGTTATGGTATATTTCTGTTTGAACAACCTATGGATGTGTTTTATTAGTGATCGGAAGTGGTAGCAGAGGACTCTTCACCGAGCTATGCGCCGAGTGTGCGGCGACCATGGTTTATGGATTATTTGGGACAAAAAAAAATATATTCGATCATAAATAACACTTTTGTTAAACAAAGTAAGTGCAATTTTTAGTTTTACTATTTTAGTCGGCGGGTATAGTAGATAGCTGACGTACTTGATAATCAATTTAGAAATATTTTAAATATATAAAACTTTGCAAGCAATTTACGACACTCTAACAATTATTCATAAAAATTATATGATTACGATGATTGTGCACGACAGTGCCTTTTCTAACTGTTGTAGCGAAACATTTCCATAATGACCGAACCCATGGTTACCGCGTGTAACCTCATGCCACCATTATGTGGGAGATTCGACACTTGAACCATCGACGACTAGCGCCGCGCCCCGGTTTCACACGCCTTTTGTACACCACTTTGTCGTGGGAACACTTTTGCACGGACAAAACGTATTTTCTATTTCTTATGAAAACATGCAAAGTATATAATTAAAGACGGACGAAGAAAGTGTTTCTCGGTATTCCATTCATCGTTCGCCATCAGTATTAATGTACAAGCAACATGACCGCGTGAGTTGTACTCATTATTTTGGCATATTTTGCGAAGAAAAGTTCTAAGAAAGAAAGTACTTTGATTGCGAAAGAAACGTCTCAAGAAAAAACTTTAAGCAAGCAAAATGTTAAAAATAGGTATCACATTAAAAAAAACCTCACAGTCAGTTTGTTCAACTTGAAATCGTCGGTTTTTACAAGAAACTTTCTCTACCAAGATATAAAACCTATAATTAAACTCAACTCATAAAGACGCAAGATTAAAAGCATCCAGATAAACAGAAGATGAGGTCTTTGTTCCATTGTCTCAGCTGGAGCTGAGTAATCAGCTGACGGGCCCATGGAGGCCCAGTCGTGCGAGACATGCCCTCTCGAGCCCCGCAGCCCCGCGCCTACAGGCGTACAAGCCACTGTAGGCGCGAGGCATTGAGGCCGTATCTTGAGGCAGTCTAGCGAAAAGTCTAGCTTTTGTCTATTTGAGTTGAACAGCGAGAATACAGAGGACAATTCAATTGATATTTATGATATTAATGGATTTGTTACTGTGTATCTAGATAATCCTACTTCCTACTAATATTATAAATGCGAAACTTTGTGCGAACGTTTGTTGTAACTACTTAACCGATTTAGATGTTATTTGGTATGTAGATAGTTTAGGTTCTAGAATAACAATAACACATAATCAAATTTACAAAAAAAAAATCTTCTGAGCGGGTTAAAAAGAGTGGTAAAGTTTCTATGGAAAATTATTATTCCTGAATTTTCTGAAATTGTATGATTTCCACGCGGGCGGAGCCGCGGGGCGCAGCTAGCTACAGATATTTTTGTTGTATGGGCAACAAAATAACAATTCATTTCAAAAGAATAGACAAATCTTAACTGCGTATGATACCGACTGACGTAGTACAGTCGGAAACCTATTCACAGTACATAAGTTCGACACACAATTACCGTCTATTTTTATGCGATACCATAAGAAGCAAGCATCCAAACAAAACCTCTCAAATATTTTCTAAGAGCCCCCTAAAGATATGCCGATACCTACAGGGCGTATTGTTCAATAGGCACAATGCGATACGATATCAGAAGTCCGCCTTTCAAACACCCTGTATTTCCTCTCGACCGATGCTATTGTTTGCGAAAATAATATTTTTTCTGAGACGTTATTTGATGGGTCCGGAAACGTGGTCACCCTGCTCGAAATCAACTGATAATGAAAATATTTCCGCTAAAGTTTAATAAAGTATGGTAGACTTTTTGGTATTTTTTGGCGTTATTTATATTAGGTTTATACATAGGTAAATTAGATTGAATACGAATATCTACTACATGAAAAAGCACCCTGAGGGGCCAGTTTATTTGACGTTAGTGTCGAGACGTGGTCGTGACGTCTCCTTTTAGTATGGGATTTCCGTAGTCCCCTGTCCGCACGACAGAGACGATGTACCAAATTGTATGGAAAACCAGACGCCGCGATCATGTCGTCGCTTTACCTAGTACGTTAGTAAGCGTGAAAAAAAGGACTCACGTTTCAGGTCAGTTGTCGGGTAGTATTCGTAAAGAACAAACGCAGTGCCTTCGAGTTTGACGTTGACTCCCGGACAGGTAGACGGCCCAAACTATTCTTTGACTTTAGTTACGTAACACTAATAAAATAACAAACTCGGAACGAAACACGTGGAAAAGAAACTCCTAAGGGCGAAGTAAGAAAACTATTAATTGCTAGCAGTTTAATAAACCAGCGATTCTGTAACAATCACCGGGGGCCGCCAAGTTTTAATAAGGATGACCTAGGGCTGCCGCTAATGAACGCGGAGATACTAAGATTATAAAAGTACAAAGAAGTATAATTAATCTGATCATGAGAAATTGATCAGTAAATTATTGGAATTGTAAAAAAGGGCGTTCACTGCCACGGCCCAGAAACTAAAAAAGTGCGTCGGTGGTGGTCAAAGTGTTGCTAATTCTTTTTCTCAATTTATGTTTTTTTTTAATATAATATGTATATTTTTTTTAAATTATAATTAAAAATAATTATAAGTTAAAAATAATTATATTATTGTATGTCCGAAAGGACAAACTGTTGGACAATTACTAGTTCTTAAGACCAACTATGTACACAGTTCATACAATAAATGTTTCTTACAATAAATGTTTCTTATTCTTATGTTACCTACTCCATCTGATTTTCTACAAGGTAAATAACTAATTTCTTAACACACTAGGCCCAGTTTTATTTTATTTTTTTAATTTAAAACAGGCAGATATCTAATGCGCACACCTACCTAACTTACTTAGTAACGAACCTTTATATTTTTTAAAAACAAGACCATTATTTTTACTCAGTTTTAAGAACTCTGAAAGCAATATTTTTTCTTTTGTTTCAGTTGACGCAGTTATATTCCAGGGTTGCCACCACCAAGAAGCTTCGTCACAAGCCGTCAAAACATCCCCGTTCCAAGTGGCAGCCCTAGGTCTCCCGCCTGGAAGTTTAGCTGCATCCTTCCTGAGATATATCAGGCGCTGGTTTCCGGCGCCGGTTCCTCTGCCGCCTTCCATTTCCATTCTGGGATTATTTCGGTTGCTTTTAAAAGTGGGGATGTTGTTGTGAATTTAAGGAAATAAGTTCGTTCAACTTTGAATGTGGTCGCATGAACTTATCGGAATAGAAAGAAAATTGGATAAATGAAATATACAGGGTTATTACTTTATTTGAACACCTTCTTACACTAATAGACCATAGCTGAAAAATAATAACGGAAAACTACTTATTTAAATTTTATTTATGCGGTGTAAGATAATATTTGTTGCAGAGATCTCATTTCTGATTCGACTGAAAGTCCACTTTCAGAATTTAAGTTCGGCCGGAGCCATAAAACATGGCGTCTTCGATTCTCGGACATTTGCGAGCATCGGCGGAAATCGACTACGGCCTTCAGCGTCTCAGGCCGTTACTAACTAACACAAAACAATCTTCAAATAAATCCAGAATAAGCCAGTAAGAAGATAAACAAAGCAGTATAAATAGCAATGCTCAGTGTTGCATTCAGTTCGTGAAACAGACGGCAGACGGCAGACGGCAGAGGGCGGCGCCGTGTCGGCACAGGTGTGTCGCGCACAACTTAACTAACTCGGGAAACTCGCAGATTTATTTATAAAGGGTAAATTCGGGCTGGGAAGACGGAGGTTTATATTTTGACATGAAAAGATTAGGGATTGTGTTTTACGTGCGTATTATATGTTAAGGTACAGGTGGTTACCGAAGTTGGAAATACTTTCGTATATTTTTGTACCGAACAGCACTTTTTTACCACGTAGTTCTAATGTCTAAGTGCATAATAAGACAACAGTCGGCTTCAATGAAACAGCTCCTTGCCAAATCTCTTCCAACTTCCAACACAGCTTTATTATTTTGTACCACTAAGGCCCGAAAACCACTTTGTGCTACAAAAGCTCAAAAACTCTCCCAAAATCAGCGAAATGGCCTGCAGTTATTGCTTGCGCTTTGCACTCAGAACTTTTTGGAAAGCTCTGAGCATAATTTGAATAAACTTTTTGGATAAACATCGGTTCGGATGAACTGAGCTCATAATTTTAGTGCGTGAAAACCGGTGATGATCATTTAAATTACCGAATGGACTGGGTACTTATTAAGATGTACGTATTAAATTCTTTTTTACCTACTTAGAGTAAGTATAATAAAGTAAGGGAATATATTCTTTTGTAGACGAATTTGCGCACTGAAAAATTGAACAAAAAACAAAACCAAAGCCAAATTGGTACCTAATCATCCCTAATTGAAATCGGTTGAAAAATAATAAACTTAATTTTTTTTAAACTAAGTAAAAGCGATGTTCATTGTATGTTTTACGAAACTTTGAGCGTAATAGTTGCTGAAACTACGTAAAAAAACGATAAAAATCCTTGAACGTTACCAACCCTATATACTGGTCAGCTCTGGGCCGTTTATTCTAACAAAGTTGAGCCATAAACAAAACCATTCAATATCCGACTCTATCACTATTCAGATAGCGTCCAAAAAACTTTAACTAAATTCCGAAACACAAAGCAATATTAAAATTGCACTATAAATCGTTGGCGGTAGAGTTAAAAGTGCGCTGTGGTTTTGGAATTTCATAATTTTAAAGAGACTTTCGCATGGAAACCTTTTTCAAGTCATTTGCTGCAAAAATGAAGAAATTCTCAGAATATTTGCGTGGATTTTGCTGAGTTGGATTTTTGAAGACGCTTTCTAGGTTTTGTGGACCTTAAAATCAGATTTTTAGCTTGAAGAGTTCACTAGCACTATTTTTATGAGACTCATTTAAATTTTATAATATTTTTAGGAGCAGTCTAACTTCAAGAGTTCTATTCATTTGACACGATATTTCAGACTTGAAGGTAGCTACCTACCTATTTAAATAATGTAGGAATAAAATAGCTGCTTCATTTATTTAATTAAAGTAGAAACATCTTCAATACATTTTTGAAGAGCCTCTTTTAAGGAATTCCTTTTCAATTTCCATCAATGTAAAAAAAGCGTTTCGCGAGAATTCTCACCTCGCAAACATCTTTTCAGCGCCCATCAATAGATGGTCAATCAGCAGACACCCTCATTAGGATGGCATCCGGAGATGAAAGACCCTGTATCACTGTTTGTATTTCTGTAAAATTAGCTACTATTTTGGACTTCTTATAAAAAGTATGGGATTTTTTTTGCTATTTCTGCCTTTTTTAGTACTCTAACCATAGTTGGTCCGATAGATGTTTTAGTTCAGTCTACGAAACAGGATCGATTGGGATCAAAAAAAGTTTTCGTGTGAATTCCCCTTTCTTGCTTACTGTACATTTTGTTTTAAATCTGAGGATGGGGATGAACATTTCTTAAAACAAGGCAAAATTAAAATTTTTAAAAACCCGCCTACGTTTATTGGCAGAACAGATTTTCATGAAACATGGCTAAGAAAACTCGGGATAATCTATGAAAAAAAAAACTAAACGAAAATCGGTTCATCCGTTTGGGAGCTACGATACCACAGACATCTGTCTGTACGTACACAGATACACAGACAGACACGGTAGACCTATAACACCCCTCTTTTTGCGTCGGGGGGTTAAAATACGGATAGTCTCATAAGACCATTTGCCTGTAGCTACACCGGTTAAGGTACCAGCTACAGCGGTTGAGGCCATTACTGCCCCATACAAAAAATCCACCCTGTATACAAGTAGGGACATCGCATCACGCAGTTACATCAACATTAAATAAGTTGGTAAAAGTCACAGAACCCTAAAAATTTAGAGATCGAGTTCGAGCAAACTTTTAGC
Organism: Eupithecia subfuscata; assembly: GCA_963564075.1. NCBI lineage: Eukaryota > Metazoa > Arthropoda > Insecta > Lepidoptera > Geometridae > Eupithecia > Eupithecia subfuscata. The sequence continues at coordinate 479,061 of OY751116.1, read as the reverse complement.
AAGTTACTGTGCTCCAATCTGCGGTACAAAGCTTATCTTGATCCGTATAACTCGCGAACCCGGACGGACGCTGCGGGTGGACCCGTGCCGTGGACCGTGGATCCTCCGAGTGCCAAATGAAGGTATAATGTGTTGGAGTTTGCAGTTATTTTGGGTTTTTCTAATGTTTATTTCGCTCATTTGGGATGAAAAAGCGAAGGGTCCGATGATTAGACAGAAAATAAAGCGAGTTAAGGAAATTACTTTTGATCCCTAAAAGTACCATTAGAACAAACCCATTAGTACGGTACGTACCACCTTAGGATTAAACCGACCAAGAATATTTTAAGCGTAACCGTAAAATCAAAATTTGTGGTTTTGTGAATGGTGGCGGTGCAGGTGGCGGTGCAACAATCTAACTCTCAAACTTAGCCCGGAGCCGACTGAGAACCTACCGGGAAGGGCTGCGGCTTCCTTCTGCGTATATTGACCACCCCCGCTGCGACCACCGATGCGCCCGCCGAGCGTGGTGGTGAAAGCAAACCCCTCTTGCATGGTGGAGTGGTGGCTAGTTCAGCGGTGGACAGTGTGGTGATAAAGCATCCGTAAAATAGCCAAATGTAAAGTGTCGGTTTCTCAGCCTGTTTCAGAGCTTCGCGATCGTTGAGGTTTCGCTACCGTTAATAGTGCGAAGCCGCGGGCACAAACTATGTACTTTATAATATTAGTGCCGGGCACTAATATTATAAAGTACATAGTTTGTGCCCGCGGCTTCGCACGCGTTGTTTCTATGGAAACGTTTAAAAGTGATTTCTATCCCATGGGAACTGATTTATGGGATAAAAATTTGTTTGATTCCAGGATTAGATTTACCTATATGCAAATTTCAGCCCGATTCGTTCAGTAGTTTTGGCGTGAAGAAACAAACATCCATCCATCCAAACTTTTGCATTTATAATATTAGTGTGATGCGAAAGTTTGTGTGATTATTGTTACCACGTATTCCATAACTACTTAACCGATTAAGATGAAATTTAGTATGTAGATAGTTTACGTTGTAGAATAACACATAGGCTATTAAATTTTCAATAAATAACCTCTGAGGGGGTAAATAAGGGTAGTAGATTCTATGGAAATAATTACTCCTTGGTTCGATTCACTCAAAACTCCATATAAATAAACTATAACGTAAATAATGAATCACGTACTTTTTATTTTACAAAACTACCTCTAAGGGAGTGCAATAAATCTCTGAAATTTCCACGCGGGCGAAGCCGCGCGGCGCAGCTAGTAGATAATAAAACACACATTAAAATAACTACACTTGCATCCCCTATGAAGCGAATTTCAGGTACCAAGATGAATGCCGCCAACGAGAACTCCCGGCAAATGACCCCGTCCCAGGAGGACGCAGGCGTCTGACCACCTCCATGCAATTTAACTTAGGTCCGTCTGCCCACGCATGAGCTCTGCTTGTTATTGTGTTGGTGAACGGCTTATTGGGAATATGGAATAAACTAATAAATAATTTAAAACATATTACATATCTGGACACTTCACACATCATTTCTAGCCCTAAATGTGATAGGAGCTAGGTGTTCTTATCGAAGACGTGAGTAAGGGGCATTTTCCGTTAAAACCTGAATCTCAGAGTATTGTGTAAGTATGCTATTAAAAATATTTTCTTTCAGTGAGGTCAGATTGCCAGAGAGAAAATTTTTTTTTCAGCAGGCGGGTTGCTAGAAATCCTCTAATATACCTGAATCAAAACCGTGAGTTAAGCTTTTATATTGACACGTTTAGCGCCTTTTATTGGTACATTATCATACCTATTAATTTAAGTTAAATTTTAAAAAAATTAAAGAAAAATCAAAATGCCTAACACATAAACGCGAGCAATTCAGCAAGCGTCTTGCAACTCAGTTTAACGCAGGTGGCTCCGTGCTGAATTAAATTTTCACTTCAAATGTGCGAAAATGCATGATGTGATGTCCATATTAGGATCGTAATATTTTCATAGCTTTCACCTGTCTACCAACCATTTTATTTTCATAGCTTTTCTTTAATAAAATTCAGTTCAGTAAAACTCTGATAGGTATAATTCATAGAACCGGATTCAGATTTATTTAAAGGAGTGAACTTTTTACCTTGTTTACTGAAATAATCTTCAGAATACTTAAAAGTTTAGTTTTGTTACTTCTATTATTAAGTAGAAGTCTCATTCATAATTCTGTTAAGGGAGCAAGGGGCTTGCTGGGACATATCATGCTATGAGGTAATCATTTTCATCCTAATTTACCTACAAGGAGGACATTTTGTGGAGTATTGAAGATATGAAATCAGAATGATGCAAAAAAAGTTCGAATAGAAGTGTCACCGTTTTCTGACGAAAGGGTATCATTTAATCTATAGATGCTATCCTAATTTTCTTTTCAAGAGTATTTTGACTCGCTCTTCGACTCTTCGATTCGCTTTCCAAGCGATGACGATTACTAGTAACAATTAAAAGTTATAGAATACAATAACCATCTTTTTCTTGAAACTGTTCCAACTATCCCCTCATCCCCTCTCTCTCGTGCCTGCACCACGGGACCCGTATTATCTGTCGCCGGCAGACTCTATTAATGTTTTATAGATATAGGGCGCGTCAGGTGCCTCGCAGAGAAAGGGTGAAATGGGTCTGTAGCCTGTAGGTTAGCCTGTTTCAATGTTGGGGAGATATTCTCGGGAGTAGGTACTTTACAGGTAGGGAAGTCGCATTTAGTTTGATAATTTCGCCAAAAACCAGCTGGGTTTGGATAAACGCCGCGACAACCAGAGTTTGGTGGCCACCAAGGGAACTTCGCTATTCTGCATAGAAGAAATAAAAAAAAACTATTTTATGGGCATCAAAAAAAGCTTAAGATAGATATCATGGTACAATGGACATTTAAAAATTCGTTTGTCTAACGTAATTTCAAAAAAGAAAAGGCGGTGGCGCTAATTTGAGGCATTCATACTTAAAAAACTATTAAGGGATATAAACTCTAAATCAGCGATTTATGTCAATAATAGCTGTAGGTTTGAACATGATAAGATGATAACTGATTTTTAAAACAACTAAATCAAAACCTATTTTGACAAATCATTGTTTTAACAAGGCTAGGAACAAAATCTAGTCTCAAACAAAGATTTCTAAGCGGCCCCTATCTAAAACCAACATTTATCAACAAAATATTCCATTCCCAGGCAAAAATACCCGCGTAAATTCGTTTTGACATCTGTCAATAACAATGGCGCGAAACGGCAGCCATCTTGGATTGGTTTAATCAATCACTTCCCACCAAAAAGCGTTTCGTTTAGATGGTTTCTGGATTTACCTGATTATTTTTGCATAAAACGTGATTTTTTGGAGTAAACTGAATCATTTCGTCGATCAATTTTCCATGATGAGTTCAATAGCAAATTACTTTGATTAGGCGCTTGAAAATCTACTTGAGAATCTACTTACCTATCCCATTATTATCCTACTACAATTAGATAAAGCGATTGTTAGTTATGGAACTCTGAAATCTTGTAGCACGTTTTGTTATTCAGGGTTTTGCATCGACGACCTTCGAAGTCAGGGTAGGTATTTAATAATCCACTAGCCCGATAACGCTATCAGGGAGCCTCATCTTCGAACTCCATGACATCCACGAAGGATTGGTCATCGTCTAGTCTAGATAGATAATGATTATCACAGAGACTAGCATTGTAAAATTCGTCGTTATCTTCATTATCTGAACATACCCAGAAGTGTAGGTAGCGATTTCATAATTTCATTTATTTTTGATCTATAATGTACTTATGTACAAACACGCACACATAGTGCACAACACATACTGGTGATGTTTTTCATGACCATCTTTCTATAGGCCTCCTTAAATGAGCGCCACAGCGTCTTCAGCTTGCTGCATCCAAAATCTACCAGCAGTCTTTCGCAGGTCCTCATTCCAACAGACCGGAGGACGCCCTACACTATGTTTGCCGACTCGAAGTCTCCACTCAATAGCACGTAAATTTGGCGATGGTTGAATTGACGTGGTGCGAGTAAATTGAAGTGGTGCGAGTTGTCATCGCGAGTGTTTATAAGATTGATGAGTGTTAATGCACGTTCAGGCAAATACAGTGGATGAGTTTAGCGGGTGATGGATGGATGTGTCGGGTTTCAGCGGACTATTCATGAAAATCTTTACTAATTTCAGCTGTTGATTGGTCCATTGATAACAAAACGTCGTTCATTTTTTGAAGGGGAATACGAGGGAATTTGACCGGCACTGGGACGATTTTGGCTTTAAACAATATAATACCTATTTTTAACTTTTATTTAGATAGACGATAATTGATAACATACAGAGATAAGCCTAGGTACACTAAAAATATCGCTTGTAATTCTACATAACAATGCAGCAGCCTTCTCATTTTTGTAAAATTCCAACGAAGGATGATCACAGACTGTTTGACTTGAGCTTATTATAGCGTGCAAAATCACCTAATATCTTCAAAAAACTGCTTAATCAGCATTAATATCTTTGTAAAGAGTTAGACCACCTTATTTGATGTAAGTTTATTATTAATCTTTGTAGGTATTAAGGTACCTAGGTATGTAGTGTAAGTATTTGTTTCCTTTTCTTTAAGTAGGCATCTATATATTTATTCAGTGCCACCATCTATTTTAGTCTATCATTTCCAGTCCATCCCAAGGTTGTCTGGAAGAGATTGCTCTCAGCGATAAGGCCGCTCTTTATACTTCTTTTTTCTAAGAATTTTCTCTGTATTGTTTCCTGTGTTTGTGTGGTATAATACAGTGTTTTCTATGTAGGTATCTATTTATCTAATTTACTAGCTTCTAATGTCAAACAGATTAAATCTATGCACCTACCTACTTCAATGCATATTTTTGATTTAATATTGTGCTGTCTATTTTTGTGAACCAATTAAACTATATATCTTTAAATATAAGCAGCCATTTACTCTCCTCGAAGACGTCCGTCTCCGGCGGCCACACGTGAACGAGGCCTTAGATTTCCCCACACGATACTGCGAGATTACGCACCGGTCTCGAAGGACCACCAACTCATTCGTTAGTTAATTAACTGAGCCGTTGTACAGTTCGGCTGAAGCTTGCTCCTTCGACCAATCACAGCATACCATTTGATAGGGACATGGAAAGAAGATAATTTTGACGCGTTTATAAAACGACAAGGTCGTAAAACTTTTAAATCCATCATGGTTAATAAACACTAAAGCTATTTACAACGGGATATTTACCATGATTTGAGTTTTGAGCTTTCCTATATTTCGGCACAGTTTTAGGCGCCATGATCACGGAATAACAGTTATTCTGTGTCACTTTAGTGACATAGTGTATGATATTTTAGCCGTTGATTGGCTACATTTTGAAACACAAAAAAATGAACCAATGAGCGGCGAAAATAGTTTGAGCGATACACTCAGGAACGAATACGAGTACATCTAAATAGACTTGCAGGTTACAGCTACCGGCAAGCATTGCTTAAACCGATCTACATGATGCTTCGATGGGCGGGCGGTGTTACAAGACTTGATAAAATCAGAAAATTTCATCCGAGGTAAATTTAACGTAACTGAAATATAATACAAAATGCGAGAAAACGTTTACGCTGGTCTAGAAGAAGGAAAAAGAGGTAGAGGCCACCCTTCGACCACCTGCACGCGAACCATCCAAAATGAGAGCTGACGAGGGGCGCAGCGCCAGACCGGCACGTCCAGAATGATGTCAATGTGTCAGGAAGACTGACCCCAAACAGGGAACAAGCACGGGGATTGATTGACACCGCCGATGTTTTTGAAACTAGATAGTATACTTAGTATACTTAGATAAAATAAAACATCAAATGCGAATCAGAATCGCGCACTAAGGGTTCCGTTTAACCCCGTCGAGGGAGACAATCAAATATTATTTTTTTGTTAATAAACTACAAATTTACGGTTTTCAGATTTTTCTGATAACGTTATTTGTGATATAAGACCTTGCTTCTCGCTAAATTTTATGGTTCTACGTCAATGGAAGTATCCTATAGGTTTTGGTCCATGGCGAGAATCAAAAGTGTTTATTTTTTGTGAATAAACAACAAATTTACTGTTTTCGGATTTTTTCTTTATTTGTGCTATAAGACCTTCCTTCTTGCGAAATTTCATAATTAAAGGTCTACGGGAAGTACCCTATAGGTTTTGGTCCATGGCCATGAAAAAATTACGGTTCCTTTTTTCCTTTTGAGGTACGGACCCTACCAAAACTGTGTACAAAATCTTAAAAAATAAGGTGGGAACAACAGTTTATCCATTCTTAACATACTCACAATATTTAACCTAAGTAACAAGGATATTGCTTCAATAGCAATTATAAGTAAGAATCCTTGACAGGTTAAAATAATTATGTATTTGATTTCATAAAACATTTCTTTATGATCTCTATGATCTCGTTCAGAAATAAAGAGTTAGTTTGGACTGCACAAGTCACTGCCACTCTACTGATATATTCATCCCTACCGTAAAAGCTTTCACGAGGCAAGGCAACACACCACGAAAAACAAAAGTAGCCTCAAAACCGAAACATTCGCACATAGATGGCGCCACGTCATTAGTGGGTCGCACATCCGGTTCCGGCAGGTAGCCGCGCTGCACCCTTCACCTTTTGCACCCCTTTCACCCCATAGGGGGGATTCATAAACGTTTGTAATTGAATGTGTGTGGATTGTGGGGTTTTGTGAAACGAACTATGAGGTTAAAAAATATGAATTGGGTCAAAATGAAATTCCCTCGTTTCTTCGTCAATATTTCATTCTGTGGGTGTTCTGGTCGTTTTCTACGTATAATAAAAAATATCTACATAGATAGATATTTGTGTAATGTATTATATTATGTATATCAGTTATCTAGTACCCATACCACAAGCTCTGCTTAGCTTGGGGCTAGATGATGCTGTGTGGATTGTCCAGCATTATTATTATTATTTCGGGTGAGTTTTATTGAATGAGTGATGTGTTTGAAAATTCGCTGATCTCGGATGTAAGTATGCTATCTATTAATTAGTAAAATATTATTATTGCGAATAGTAAATGATAAAAAAAAACATTCCTTATAATCTCCATTATCAAAAACTTATTAAAAAAACGAATTTTCCCTGTTGCTGAGTAATTTTAACGTTTAAAAGTACCTTACATAATTTTAATCAACCATAATTTCAATAACTTTTCATGCCCAATTTAGAATGTATAAAATAATATTAAATTTTGAAATTGATTGCGCACAGTTGTTAACCCGTCACGAGCCGGGGTTTATAAGCAGGTGCCGGGCCACGGAGCAGGCATCCTCGGCGACGACTCATGGGGTTCGCAATGTGGACGACCATGGACCTTCTGCTCCTGTTTTTGGTGGCAGGAGCCCTAGCTTTCCCCAATACTTGTAAGTACTTTTTAATGTTGTTTTTACTATCATAGGATTTTAAAGTTTAGTTTTTTCTTTATTTACATTGCCATATTTGCCATCAATTCATCAAAATTTTGCTGGAAAGCATATGTGTGTGATGGTCACAAATCAAGCCTTATCAAGGTGTTTTTTTTGAACATTTCTAGTCCATCGTGTTCTTGCAAACGATCTGTTATATACATCGTTATGTGATAACTAGGCGTTCTGAAACCACAAAGTCAGCTTAATATGTATTTTTGTATCTCTTACTTGACTGTTGATCAACTGCTAATTCGGAAAGAAATTGGCGAGCCTACGTCCATCATATTTTGAATTTATTCTAAGAATTCCAAAAATTGACGACCTACACGGGATTTGAACCCACGATGACAATGATGCAATGGATGAATGAAGAATAAACTTTTGTCTTCAGATGCAAAGCTGCAGTCGGGCAACCCAGGCGTCCCCATCGGGCGCATGTTGAACCCGGCGCAGCTCATCAACATCAACGCAGCTGGTGAGTTCTCACACGAAGACCATATTCCTCCGTGAATCACAGACAGCCCCTGCAGGTCGATTCAGAAGAATTCGTGAACACCACTCACTACATTTTCGCCCCATAATGGTTCATTTACTTCTGTGTTTTTATTCGTAATTAAATTGCAGCGGCAAAATAGTATGAGATACACTAACGAGTACGGCCGCATCGACCAGCTGTGGCGCGGCTGAGACCGGCCGAGATGCCTGGCTGTGCTGCGAGCACAGCCTGTTCTGTGCCTGTCCGCGTTTGCATAAACCGATCAATCACCGCTAACCCATAAATAAAGCAGAAAAACCTGGAAAATCAGGACCACATTTTTTGTAGTTGCTGAGAATAATTATAATTCCTGCACTTGAAATGCGTCATCTTAATACACAAGGTTTGAAAATTCGTTTCGTCTGCCACGGGTATGATAACTTCATGCGCGCACGGCCCCGGGGGCGATAAAAAAAATGAAAAGATATTGGCGAGTCACCAGAGGACCTACTCGGCAAAGCAAAATCGAAGTTTCTTTGTCGTGCTATTAAGTAACACTTTGATTGGCACCGACGCACCTGGACGACTTCCTCCTGCTGCTGCGGCCCTGAGGGTTACACACAGTGAAGGCAGTGAATGAGATGTTTAAACGTTCCCTTCCTTTAGGAAACGCCCGCTGCACCGCAGAAGGGCAGATGTTCTCCGTGGTCCACCTACAGACCTGCTACATCTGCGCGTGCTACGGAGCCCCCTTCGGAGGGTTCGTGACCAAGTGCGCCTCGTGCCTGTTGTGCCGCGCAGAGATCCCGTGGGAGCTCATTCGAAGAGACGATGATGATGATGATGATGTCGTCGTCCCGCCAGGTAGATTTTCTTTTCCCCATGGGTCAAATCAAGACTTAACGCATAGTGAAAGCGAATCGAAGGGAAGGGGTTTTTGTGGTAGTTTAATGAAAAATCGGAGATTCCTGTCGATTCGCTTTCAGTGTGCAATGGCCTTCTTACTTACAGGTCGTATTCTAAAACGAAGTCTCAAAAAAAATCAACAGATGAAGCACACCGTAAGTTTCTTCATAAATAAACTTACGTGGAGCTTCATCTGTCTGTGAAAGTATGTAACTAAAGAAATCAACGTTATTGATTTATGATTAATTACAGGACCGATACCGCTGCCGCTGCCGATACCGAACTGGCCCCCACGGCCAGTTCCAATATGGCCACCTAACCCCATTCCCCGACAGATAACACCTATCCCTACACCAATCTTGCCTCCAGTGCCAAGGCCAATCATCGTACCAAGACCCTTTCCTACCCCTGTACCGATTATTCCGAAGCCGATACCCTCTCCGATACCGATCCCACGACCGGGTCCTTTACCGCTGCCGATTCCTCGCCGGATACCGCTAATACCAATCTGTAAGTAGTTTTACTTTTTATTTACTAGCTATTTCCAAAATATTCAATATTTGTTGCCTTCATTATCAGCATCACAAAACGAGGTTGATGATTTCATATTAGAATCAAAATATTAAACATTTTTAGCCGGCAATAGATTTCAGAATAGCAACGCCCGAATCGATACATTTATTTATTTATCGGTTATACAAAATCCACAGCCCTTAATTAATACAAATATTATACATTATCAAGACTTACGGCCAATAACGGATTTACTTCTTATACACTATTATTTATAAAACATTTATGTTATGTTGTGAATAATTTGTTTGTCAGGTCCCCCACCGATAGTGATACCAGGCCCGGTGCGTCCGTACCCAGTACCTTTCCCCGTGCCCGGGAAGAACGTGTACATACCAGTGCCCGTGCCGGTGCCATCGCCGCCGAGGAATATCTACATCCCCGGGCCGTCGGTGCGCGTGCCCGTGCCGGTGGAGACGAAAGTGCCGTACCCCGTGAGGTTCAACGTGCCGTATGCGGTGCCGTCTCCGCCGGAGATGGTGCCCGTTCCATTCGCTGTGCCGAAGCCCGTCCTCGTGCCCGGGCCCACGGTGCGCGTCCCGGTGCCCATTAACAACTACATCACTCTGCCCGGACGCAACGTGCTAATACCTGTACCTATACCTGTTCCAGGTAAGTACCTAGCTGTCCAATCGAAGACTATTTTAATTTTAATGTTTTTGTTATTATAGTGCGTAAGCCTCACACTCTGGCTAACTTCTAATTTCTAAGAAAACAAATAATATCCGGTTCAAGTCCCGTCGAAGTCGAAAATTTTGCGATATTATTTGATTTTTTAATTTTCTTATAAATCAATGTTAAAATAATATTGTTTGTTTTCAACAGTTCCAGGACCAACGCGAGTTATCTACTTTTTGTGTAAGTAATTTCGTAAATTTTAGATCGCGTAGGTGTGGTAGGTTGGTATCAGAATATGTTTTTGCCTCCTCAGCACCGCTGTGTCGCGACCGGCTGCCTAACGTGCCGTTCATCCTCCAGGGCTCTTTGTGCAAGATCTCCGTTTGCAAAGTCCTCTACAACATCGTGTACATAGAAACTCGACCCGATATCACATGTGATAGTAAGTTTTATGATAACATATTCACTAAACCCAACCTAATGGTGTAAATTCATACTTTACGCCGGTTTCGATTTATACGTAGATACTACATTCGTATTTACTACAAATACAAATTGAAGTTAGGTTAGACATTTATCGCATGTATTTTGACATCCGCAGTCAATGGTGGATACCAGCGCAATGATGCTTCTGCGACTGCATCTGCGAATGCGGTCGCCAATGGAGGGATTTACGGTGGTTACGGAAACGCCAATTCTGCAGCTAACGCGGTGGCCAATGCAGCAGCTAACGGAGCTGGATGGTTGATTAACAAGTACGGAGGCAATGCTGCTTCGGCAAATGCAGCTGCCAATGCGCTTGCCAACGCAGGAGGACTTTATGGTGGTTATGGAAATGCCAACGCTGCAGCCGACGCGGCGGCCAACGCAGCAGCCAATGGAGGTGGATGGTTATATAAAAATGGAGGCAGTGATGCTTCTGCAAATGCAGATGCTAATGCGATTGCCAACGCCGGAGGACTTTTAGGTGGTTACGGAAATGCCAATGCTGCAGCTAACGCGGAAGCCAATGCACAAGCCAATGGAGGTGGATGGTTATATAGAAATGGAGGCAGTGATGCTTCTGCAAATGCAGATGCCAATGCGATTGCCAACGCCCAAGGACTTTTAGGTGGTAATGTAGATGCAAATGCTGCAGCTAATGCAGCAGCCAACGCAGCAGCAAATGGATTGTTAAGTAGATATGGTGGCAGTGATGCGTCGGCTAATGCAGTAGCCAATGCGCTTGCTAACGCAGGAGGGCTTTTCGGTGGTTACGGAAATGCCAATGCTGCAGCTAACGCGCAAGCCAATGCACAAGCCAATGGAGGTGGATGGTTATATAGAAATGGAGGCAGTGATGCTTCTGCAAATGCAGATGCCAATGCGATTGCCAACGCCCAAGGACTTTTAGGTGGTAATGTAGATGCAAATGCTGCTGCTAATGCGGCAGCCAACGCAGCAGCAAACGGATTGTTAAGTAGATATGGCGGCAGTGATGCATCGGCTAATGCAGTAGCTAATGCGCTTGCCAACGCTGGTGGACTTTTCGGTGGTTATGGAAATGCCAACGCAGCAGCCAACGCGGCAGCTAACGCGGTAGCCAATGGAGGTGGATGGTTATATAGAAGTGGAGGCAGTGATGCTACTGCAAATGCAGATGCCAATGCGCTTGCCAATACTCATGGTCCTAATTCAGTAGCCAATGCCGCAGCCATTGCCGCAGCGAAAGGAGCAGCTACCAACGGTCGTGGTTTGTTAGTCAGATATCAGGATGCCAACTCTGTTACGAATATAAATGCCAATGAAGCAGCCAATGTGGCCAGCAATGGAGGATCTAACGTAGCCGCTGGTGGAGAAGCCAATGTAGCTGCTAATGGAGGAGCCAACATAGCTGGCAATGGAGGAGCCAACGTAGCTACAGGCGGAGCAAACGTAGCTGCCGCTGGAGGAGCCAACGTAGCTGCAAGTAGATATGGAAATGTTAACGCTCTAGCTAACGCCGCAGCCAATGCCGCAGCAGATTTAGGACTGATAGGTGGATATGGGAGTGCTAACGCTCTGGCCAATGCAGCATCCAACGCAGCGGCTAATGGTGTTTGGCTGGATAGAAGCGGCAATGGCGGCTCCCTTGCTGCATCTGACACCCAATCTGTTGCACTTGCTGACGTGGGTGGATTAGGAGGTGGAAACACTTTGATTTTCGGAAACTCATTGACCGAATCCGGAGCCAATATACCTTTTAATACAGCTGGATTAAACATCAAGCACGTTACACTCGCCAGATCAGCTGATTTGAATGATGAACCTGACAATGATGATAATGGGCCAGTGAGCAATAGACAAAGTCGTTCACCTCAGGCTTATGTAGGATCAAACAGTAATTCTGAGGCATTAGCAAATGTCAATACCATTTATGGATCTTTGTATGGAGGAGATGCTTTGGCCAGTACAAAAGCACAAGCCCTTGCTGATAGCATTGCAATGATAAACAATGGAGATCGAGATACAAGCTCATCCGAAGAAGACGATGCTGAAGGCCGCTCTGCTAATGCTCACGCTCATGCCCAAGCCCATGCCAGGTCAAAACTAACAGGACTAATTAAATTTGGCCCAAACCTTCAATATAGTACTTATGTTGGAGGCCAGGGAAATGCAGCTGCTGATGCAGCTGCCAACGCTCTAGCATCAGGAAACGGTGGCATAGGAGGTTATGGAAATGCTGCTGCGAATGCAGCTGCCAACGCTCTAGCATCAGGAAATGGGGGCATCGGAGGTTATGGGAATGCTGCTGCCAATGCAGCTGCCAACGCTCTAGCATCTGGAAATGGTGGCATTGGAGGTTATGGAAACGCTGCTGCCAACGCAGCTGCCAACGCTGCAGCATCAGGAAACGGTGGCATTGGAGGTTATGGAAATGCTGCTGCGAATGCAGCTGCCAACGCTCTAGCATCAGGAAATGGGGGCATCGGAGGTTATGGGAATGCTGCTGCCAATGCAGCTGCCAACGCTCTAGCATCTGGAAATGGTGGCATTGGAGGTTATGGAAACGCTGCTGCGAATGCAGCTGCCAACGCTCTAGCATCAGGAAATGGGGGCATCGGAGGTTATGGGAATGCTGCTGCCAATGCAGCTGCCAACGCTCTAGCATCTGGAAATGGTGGCATTGGAGGTTATGGAAACGCTGCTGCCAACGCAGCTGCCAACGCTGCAGCATCAGGAAACGGCGGCATTGGAGGTTATGGAAATGCTGCTGCGAATGCACTTGCCAACGCTCTAGCATCAGGAAATGGGGGCATCGGAGGTTATGGGAATGCTGCTGCCAATGCAGCTGCCAACGCTCTAGCATCAGGAAATGGGGGCATCGGAGGTTATGGGAATGCTGCTGCCAATGCAGCTGCCAACGCTCTAGCATCAGGAAACGGCGGCATTGGAGGTTATGGAAACGCTGCTGCGAACGCAGAGGCTAACGCTATAGCATCCGGAAATGGCGGCATTGGCGGTTATGGGAATGCTGCTGCCAATGCAGCTGCCAACGCTCTAGCATCAGGAAACGGCGGCATTGGCGGTTATGGGAATGCTGCTGCCAATGCAGCTGCCAACGCTCTAGCATCAGGAAACGGCGGCATTGGCGGTTATGGGAATGCTGCTGCCAATGCAGCTGCCAACGCTCTAGCATCAGGAAACGGCGGCATTGGCGGTTATGGGAATGCTGCTGCCAATGCAGCTGCCAACGCTCTAGCATCAGGAAACGGCGGCATTGGAGGTAGTGGAAATGCTGCTGCCAACGCAGAGGCAAATGCAATTGCCAACGGTATAGGTGGTTCTGGGGGCTACGGGAATGCAGCTGCTAATGCAGCAGCTAACGCAGCAGCCAACGGATTGTTGGCAAATAGATATGGCGGCAGTGATGTATCGGCAAACGCAGCTGCAAATTCGCTTGCCAACGCAGGAGGACTTTTTGGTGGTTATGGAGATGCCAACGCTGCAGCTAATGCGGCAGCAAACGCAGCGTCTAACGGATGGTTAGTAAATAGATATGGAGGCAGTGATGCGTCGGCAAATGCGGTAGCCAATGCGCTGGCGAACGCAGGAGGACTTTTTGGTGGTTATGGAAATGCCAATGCTGTAGCCAACGCAGCCGCCAACGCAGCAGTCAATGGAGCTGGATGGTTAGTTAATAAATATGGAGGTAGTGATGCTTTGGCGAATGCAGCTGCCAATGCTCTTGCCGACGCAGGTGGAATTTTTGGTGGTTATGGAGATGCCAATGCTGCAGCTAACGCAGCCGCAAACGCAGCAGCCAACGGATTGTTACTAAATAAATACGGAGGCAGTGATGCTTCAGCTAATGCAGCTGCCAATGCAATTGCCAACGCAAGAGGACTTCTTGGTGGTAATGGAAATGCCAACGCTGCAGCTAACGCGGCCGCCAACGCAGCAGCCAACGGATTGCTACAAAATAAATACGGAGGCAGTGATGCTTCAGCTAATGCAGCTGCCAATGCACTTGCCGACGCAAGAGGACTTCTTGGTGGTTATGGAGATGCCAACACTGCAGCCAATGCGGCAGCAAACGCAGCAGCCAATGGAGTTGGATGGTTAATTAATAAATATGGAGGTAGTGATGCTTCGGCAAATGCAGATGCACAAGCACTTGCCGACGCAAGTGGACTTCTTGGTGGTTATGGAGATGCCAACGCTGCAGCTAATGCAGCAGCAAACGCAGAAGCCAATGGATTGTTACTGAATAAATACGGAGGCAGTGATGCTTCAGCTAATGCAGCTGCCAATGCACTTGCCAACGCAAGAGGACTTCTTGGTGGTTATGGAGATGCCAACGCTGCAGCCAATGCGGTAGCAAACGCAGCAGCCAATGGAGCTGGATGGCTTATTAATAATTATGGTGGTAGTGATGCTTCGGCAAATGCAAATGCCAATGCGCTAGCCAACGCAGGTGGACTTTTTGGTGGTTATGGAAATGCCAACGCTGCAGCTAACGCAGCCGCCAACGCAGCAGCTAACGGATTGTTACTAAATAAATACGGAGGCAGTGACGCTTCGGCGAATGCGGTTGCCAATGCGCTTGCTAACGCAGGTGGACTTTTTGGTGGTTATGGAAATGCAAACGCTGCAGCTAACGCAGCTGCCAACGCAGGAGCTAATGGAGCTGGATGGCTAATTAATAAATATGGGGGTAGTGATGCTTCGGCAAATGCAAATGCCAATGCGCTAGCCAACGCAGGTGGACTTTTTGGTGGTTATGGAAATGCCAACGCTGCAGCTAACGCAGCCGCCAACGCAGCAGCTAACGGATTGTTACTAAATAAATACGGAGGCAGTGACGCTTCGGCGAATGCGGTTGCCAATGCGCTTGCTAACGCAGGTGGACTTTTTGGTGGTTATGGAAATGCAAACGCTGCAGCTAACGCAGCTGCCAACGCAGGAGCTAATGGAGCTGGATGGCTAATTAATAAATATGGGGGTAGTGATGCTTCGGCAAATGCAAATGCCAATGCGCTAGCCAACGCAGGTGGACTTTTTGGTGGTTATGGAAATGCCAACGCTGCAGCTAACGCAGCCGCCAACGCAGCAGCTAACGGATTGTTACTAAATAAATACGGAGGCAGTGACGCTTCGGCGAATGCGGTTGCCAATGCGCTTGCTAACGCAGGTGGACTTTTTGGTGGTTATGGAAATGCAAACGCTGCAGCTAACGCAGCTGCCAACGCAGGAGCTAATGGAGCTGGATGGCTAATTAATAAATATGGGGGTAGTGATGCTTCAGCAAATGCTTATGCCAATGCGTTAGCCAACACAGGTGGACTTTTTGGTGGTTATGGAAATGCCAACGCTGCAGCTAGCGCAGCCGCCAACGCAGCAGCCAATGGATTGTTACTGAATAAATACGGAGGCAGTGATGCTTCAGCTAATGCAGCTGCCAATGCACTTGCCAACGCAAGAGGACTTCTTGGTGGTTATGGAGATGCCAACGCTGCAGCTAATGCAGCAGCAAACGCAGCAGCCAATGGAGTGGGATGGTTAATTAACAAATACGGAGGTAGTGATGCTTCGGCAAATGCAGATGCACAAGCGCTTGCCGATGCAAGAGGACTTTCTGGTGGTTACGGAGATGCCAACGCTGCAGCTAATGCAGCAGCAAACGCAGAAGCCAACGGATTATCACTAAATAAATATGGAGGCAGTGATGCTTCAGCCAATGCTGCTGCCAATGCACTTGCCAACGCAAGAGGAGTTCTTGGTGGTTATGGAAATACTAACGCTGCAGCTAATGCGGCAGCAAACGCAGCTGCAAACTCAATATCATCAGGATACGGTGGTATTGGAGGTTATGGAAATGTGGCTGCAAACGCAGAGGCAAATGCCGCTGCCAATACCTTGATCAAGGCAGGCCTTTTACCCTATAGATACACTGTCACAAACGCAGCATCTGATGCAGCAGCTAATGCTCGTTCAACAAGAGGACTTGAAGAATTAGGAATTTATTGGCCATCACAGAGTCAAGCTCAGTCACAAGCACAATCACAGGCTCAAGCTCTAGGACAAGGCGTAGGAAGCAATGCTTTGGCCCAAGCTTTGGCTCAGGCACAAGCTCAATCTCAGGGTCTAGGTTCATCTCAAGCCCAGGCACAGGCCCAAGCTTTAGCTCAAGCTCTTGGACAAGGGGTAGGAAGTGATGCTCTGGCCCAAGCTATGGCCCAAGCACAGGCACAGTCCCAGGGCATTGGGTCATCTCAAGCCCAGGCACAGGCCCAAGCTTTAGCTCAAGCTCTTGGACAAGGGGTAGGAAGTGATGCTCTGGCCCAAGCTATGGCCCAAGCACAGGCACAGTCCCAGGGCATTGGGTCATCTCAAGCCCAGGCACAGGCCCAAGCTTTAGCTCAAGCTCTAGGACAAGGTGTAGGAAGCAATGCTTTGGCCCAAGCTTTGGCACAAGCACAGGCACAATCTCAGGGTCTAGGTTCATCTCAAGCCCAGGCACAGGCCCAAGCTTTAGCTCAAGCTCTTGGACAAGGGGTAGGAAGTGATGCTCTGGCCCAAGCTATGGCCCAAGCACAGGCACAGTCCCAGGGCATTGGGTCATCTCAAGCCCAGGCACAGGCCCAAGCTTTAGCTCAAGCTCTAGGACAAGGTGTAGGAAGCAATGCTTTGGCCCAAGCTTTGGCACAAGCACAGGCACAATCTCAGGGTCTAGGTTCATCTCAAGCCCAGGCACAGGCCCAAGCTTTAGCTCAAGCTCTTGGACAAGGGGTAGGAAGTGATGCTCTGGCCCAAGCTATGGCCCAAGCACAGTCACAGTCCCAGGGCATTGGGTCATCTCAAGCCCAGGCACAGGCCCAAGCTTTAGCTCAAGCTCTAGGACAAGGCGTAGGAAGCAATGCTTTGGCCCAAACTTTGGCACAGGCACAGGCACAATCTCAGGGTCTAGGTTCATCTCAAGCCCAGGCACAAGCCCAAGCTTTAGCTCACGCTCTTGGTCAAGGGGTAGGAAGTGATGCTCTGGCCCAAGCTATGGCTCAGGCACAGGCACAGT
The DNA here is from genome assembly GCA_963564075.1 of Eupithecia subfuscata. Taxonomy (NCBI): domain Eukaryota; kingdom Metazoa; phylum Arthropoda; class Insecta; order Lepidoptera; family Geometridae; genus Eupithecia; species Eupithecia subfuscata. Next base: position 461,464 of record OY751116.1, on the reverse strand, counting down.
CCCAGGGCATTGGTTCATCTCAAGCCCAGGCACAGGCCCAAGCTTTAGCTCAAGCATTAGGGCAAAGCGTAGGAAGTGATGCTCTGGCACAAGCCATGGCTCAGGCACAGGCACAGTCTCAGGGCATTGGGTCATCTCAAGCCCAGGCGCAGGCCCAAGCATTAGCCCAAGCCCTAGGGCAAAGCGTAGGAAGTGATGCTTTGGCCCAAGCTTTGGCCCAAGCTCAGGCGCAGTCCCAAGGATTCGGTATTACTCAATCGCAGGCCCAGGCCCAAGCGTTAGCTCAAGCTCTTAGTCAAGGCCTGGGAAGAAGTGGAGCTGCAAATGCTTTGTCTCAAGCGGAAGCGCAGGCACAAGCCCTCGGGCAAGGCCTCGGAGGTGCGAATGCTTTGGCCCAAGCGGAAGCACAAGCCTTGTTGCACGACGGTGACGAAAGCGGTGACGTGACCGATAGTAGCGATGGGTCCGTTGACAGTGCACCGTCCAGTGACTCCCGGAACAAGCGAAGAGCCTTCTACCCGAACTTGATGTTCTCCAACTTGAAAGTCATCAAGGCCTAAGAGATGCGACAGTGACCAGGTAAGTAAATAAATAATAAATAAATAATGCTGGACAATCCATACACCATTATCTAGCCCCAAGCTAAGCAGAGCTTGTGTTATAGGTACTAGATAACTGATATACTTAATACAATACACTACATAGATAGATATTTTTTATTATACATAGAAATCATCCAGAACACCCTGAACAAAATATCTGCAGATCGTACAAAGATTTGTCCCGAGGCGGGAATCGAACCCACAACCTACTGCGTCGCAGGCGGACCTTCGCGCGCTGCGCCACAGAGGTCATCAGGAATAAATACTTATTTTTATGATAAATCATCATTTACCTATTATATTTATTTCTTCCAGATGCCTTCTGTTTTGTTTAATACAAGCATTTTCTTCCAAACTGTTTAAATCTATCAAAACTTTTGCTGGTTTCTTTAACTTAGCAAAATTTACACAACTAGGAAAATACACTTGCGAGCTTTAAAATGGAACCGCTTCATCGCGAGTTGATCAAAACAATTTTTTTACAATTTATATAGAGCTATAGATTATGGTAATTTTGTTATCTTTCAAGTGATATCAAGAAGATTTAAAATTAATTAAATTGGCTACCTAAATTTTGGGAATTATTGCAATAGGTCGAAGTTGCATCTATCGGCTTCTATCGGCGCCGGAGCTGGATGAGCTGGATTTCTCCCTCGTATCCGCTGTTTTAGCTCGTCCCACATATGCCAGATTGGGTTCAAGTCAGGAATAAGGGCTGGCCAGTCTAGTGTGGGAATGCCGACATGGAAGAAGTCTGTCGGTACTGTCTAGTCACTGCTGCGGTGTGGCAGCGGACATTATCGTGCATTAAATCAAAATTTATCGTCGCCAATAAATCCTGCGTAAGGGAAAACATAACTTAACTCATAGTTCACTGCAAAGAAATTGTAAAAATTAGTCTTGAACAACCCTTGAAGCGATTCCAGTTTAAAGCTCGCAAGTGTATATAAGATAAAAATCAATTTTGAAACTGTTCAAAGTATCTTTAAGCCATTTTGTTTCGGACTCTCTGATCTTTCATTTTTAAGATTTGTTTTATTTAACTTTGATTTTTTATGATATATTTTCTTTGTTTCAGACTATGTTATTTATTTCGACAATGGCAACGGCATGAATCATGAAACACGTATTTAATATTAAACGTTAGATAATAATAACGAGCATTAGAAAATAACATAACACTTACACTTTTATATATTAATAAACATTTAGTGGGATCAATTTTGTCTTAATTTTCATTTCCTTAGATATACCTAGATAAATTATTAATATAACGAACCTAATTACTTTGTCAGTAAGTTACAATATCAGGCTGGCTAGGGATTAACATTGACAGAAGCAATAGTTGTGGCAGACATTTATAATAAAACTAGCTTCTGCCCGCGACTTCGCACGCGTCTCCGAGGTTTGAAATTGCTTGTAACTAAGTCCAGATCTAGAGCCACATGCTGAATTTCAGTCCCTATGGTAGTTTGGCGTTGTTTTCGCCCAAAAGTCTAACAAATTCACAAACTCACGCTTTTATATTAATATAAGCAGAATTTGATCGACTGTTTGCAATTAAGTATCAGTAATTTGACAGCTGTTTCAATTACGGCAAGAAGGTTGACGAATCTAATTACACCGTAAAAATGTAATCCAAATCGTTACGCCAGCTCTGTCGCGCGGTCTTTACCATAATTTATTAGTAAACCTATAAATGCAAAGAGTTCTATACGACGTCCATTATTGAACGCGTGGACAGAGAAAATGAAGGGTGTCGGCTGGAAGTTGACCTTCCTGTTAGCTATACCCTTTGCAGTGGTATTAGCTGATTCCCCTGATCTCAAACCTAATAGTAAACCTAGCGGTAAGTACTTCAACTCTTTATACATATTTTTGAAATTCGGTTGAATAGATTCAATAAATTTTAAGTCATTAATCTCTGTGAATAGGAACCTGTCTATATCTTCAATCCTCTACCTACTATTAAAAGAATTCATTAGATTTGTAAAACACAAATCGGATAACAATCAAATTTCAGCTTAACTTATCTATACTAATATTATAAAGAGGAAAGATTTGATTGTTTGTTTGTTTGTTAATATTGAATAGGCTGCGAAACTACTAGACCAATTTGGAAAATTCTGTCACCGTTAGGAAGTTTACTTTTCAGGGAGTGACATAGGCTATATTTTATCTTGGAATTCCTACAGAAACTAACTAACGGGAACTACGCGGGTGAAACCGCGGGGCGATCGTCTAGTAGAAGAATAATTTCAATTCTAATTAAAGCTCCATTTATATAAACATAAGGTTTGTTGCTGTTGATAATGATACAAACAATCTTACAGAAGACGTAGAAGAAAATGCAGCAGCCAAAGCTGCATCAGCTGAAGAAGCTCCTGCTGAAGACTCAGAGTCAAAAAGATCCTGGGGGAATAAACCGGAACAGATAATTGTTGTTGGAAACGGTAAACCAAATAACCCACAACAACTTTTCAATAAACTTCCCGATCAGAACGAATACGAATATTTGTCAGTTCCGGCATCCAACTCTTCATTCAGCAGTAAGCAGACACCGACTTTATCATAGTTTACATGTATAAAGCACTCATACATTTCTTATTTTACCCGCAGGGCAACTCACTTCTAAATTGGTTCCTCAAAGCGAGATAGTTTATGCGCACAATATACCTGGTGAGTGGGATTTAGTCTCGTGTAAGTGTTAATACATAGTAGTGTTAATTTGTAGTTCAGGAACGATGGACTAAAATGAACTAGTTCCGACCAGTGAACGAGTAAGAACTGTTCAGCTAAACTCGTTCACTGGTACCCTAGTTCACTTGCTCATCAGTCATCCATCAGTCACGAAATCTGGGAACCACTAAAATAGTTAGCGGCTGAATCACTACTTTCTATAAGATAAGAACAGATGACGAAAAGAATAAATCTGATTACAAAATAATAAAACTGTTTCAAATTTCATTTCATTAACTAATTCAGGAGTATTATATCCTTTCGTTCATTACGTCGGACGGATTGCAAGACAAAGGAATAAATAGGGAATAACAGAAATTGACAGCGCATAATCCGGTATTGTAAAGAAATGGAAATATGAATTTTGTTCTTACTCTCTGCTTCGTTCCTCCACACATTGTAATGCTGTTAAAATTTTGTAGAGCTCAAAACTGTTTAATTTTTACATGTGTAATGATATCAACCGTGCAGCGGTTGCAAAATTTTTGGTAGTTTGGTAGCTTTGAGTCTAAGATACCAACTTAAAACATTCCTATGGGTAATGAATGAGCATCTTTTTTGTTTGAACGTATAGATCATAAATGGTACCTGATGTGATGACAATAGGTACTTTGTAAAGAAAATTGACTACTAGGCTTTAGTAACAATGTTATGAGGAAAAACTGGGTTCAACTTTCCCGGACTCCCTCAACTAGTACGGAGCGATCCCTTTAAATGAAGAGCAAGAACAAGCCTAGAGAAATTCCTCAAATCGATTTTTAAACACATGTTGGCCGAGCCATGGAGAGCGATAGGCTTATGATTGAACATATTGTCAAATGAAACAAAGGAAACAATGTTATAAAGACAGACCAGGAAGCTCAGAAATATCGCGCTTTGACAAATAAAACTTGACCTTACAGGGGCAAGCAACAGTGTGACCTGTTCAAGAGAAGGGGAGCTGTACAATCTCTGGACGCCGAGTCACCAGTGCCTGGTCTGTGCCTGCATCAGGGATCAAGGCTGGCTGCGAGCTGTGTGCGCCAGCTGTTCAGGATGCTACAGCCCCCTCACTCCTGATATTATCATCCCCGATCCGACGCCGAAGCCTTTTTTTCCTACAGAGAGGCCAACGGCCCCACCAACTCCGCCAGCACCAATTGAAGAGGAAGGTAAAATTACGCATATTCTCTACGAGTTATACGATGAAATAGCTACAATCCTAGCACACGTTTTGAAGAATTACCCTCACTCTTAATTAGAATAATCCTAGAACCTGCACTACTATCAGGCCTCGTAAGCTTTCTCCTCTCCATGATCCTGAACCCCATTCGCATAGGGAGAAAATCATCGATCCAACCTGATTACCACCTTTATTGAAAGCTTTAGCATGGTTTTTCATGACAGTGTATCCCTGATTTTACTTGTCAGTAACCTGCAAACCGCTGCCGAGTGGCCAGCCTTTCGAGAACCCGCTCCACCCGTGCCAGGTGTGCATCTGCGTGGAGTCTCTCGACGTCTACGGCAGACCCGATGTCCACATCAAGTGCCAAGAGAACCCACAGTGCGGTAAGATACCTACACTCTAGTTTTTACGGCTTATGATTATTACACTCACTAATTGTTTGTATTTGGTCTTTGAATCTTGTAGTTTTTTCTCTCTTTTTGGTCATTATTATTTTTCTTTCGTCAAATGGGGCGAGTTTTTGTATTTTAATTTATGAACTATCCTACTAGGCAAGCACTTCACCATTTCAGTGTTTGTTTGTCTATAATGGTGTCATTAATGCTGATGTTTTCTTTTCTAGTCCTACCAACAGACGTTCCTCCAATGCGTGAGTATTGTACAGTACTTCAGTGGTAAACGTCACCCATGTGATAATCATTATGGTGGTGGAAATATAAAGTGCCTTCTCAATATCTCTTTGCAGCGCCTATCCCAGACGAGCCTGTGCCTTGTGAGTATTCATTGTCAGTAAGATTGTATGACCTCTTTAAAAAGAGACCCTTTCCATGAGTCTTTTTAATTTGTTAACACAGACAATGATCTTTTCTACGTTATTTTATGAATCTGATAGAAAAAAATTCTGTTCGAGGCATCTGCACGCATTTTCCAGGATAATAATTTATTCCAGCGCTATGATAAATTAATGTAGTTTTTAGCCCGGGATATGGGTTTCAAACACTTATTACGTAAGGTTCGATTTGTTTTGCTTCAGAATAGCCGGAATATAAAGTACTTTATTTAATGTTCTATACAATACGAGTGTTTTAAGTGTTTATTCCATTGCTTAGCGCCGTACTGTGACAAGTTCCCTACAAACGTGGTCTTCCCCCATCCGTCTAACAACTGCAAGAGCTGCCAGTGTTCCGTACAGATCTCCCAGCAGGGCGTGCCGGAGAAACTACTCATCTGCGTGATAATCCAAGAATGTAGTGAGTATCAATTACTATCTCGGCAATAAACAAAGAAAAATTACAACCTCCCCAGCACACATAATGTACGTCCACGGCTGAACTAAGGGCTGAACTGAAACCACGTGCTTTCCCAAACAATGGGGGTTTGTCATAATCAGCGCTTGTCAGGCAGATTGGTGATCGACATTTATAATGCATAATCTCAGAATAGGGAGGCATACTTTGTAGTGCACAATGCACTGCTATGCGAGGTGTTAGCGCTGATCGGAGCATCGAAAGAAACCTCTTGATGCTCGATCGAATGCCGATTCGATGATAAACTTCACGACAGCAATTTTGAGGTTTGCAGTACACAACAATTCCCGTATTGGCATTCAAGTTTTCTTAATTAAACCGACTTTGTCAGTAAATTCCTTCTGTTTCTTATTCTGTAACGATCGTGTTCAAAATTAAGTGATTATTTGAACGAAATCGTGACTAAATTAGATTTGTTTACAACGATTTAACTTAAAACTAATTCTTTTTTTTATTCACTGATAATGATAACTAACTCTTTTCGATGTTTTCAGAACAAACGGAACTTGATATAATCATAACAGAAAAACCCGAGGTGTATCCATACGTCACTCCTGAGCCATGTAAGTGGACTCTAAAAAATCAAAAACTTACCTCTAATTTGGCGATTGGGTATTTATCATTCACACAGTTGGTGATTCGTAGGAATTACGTACCTGAAATAAGAAAGAGATAGGTTAACAATCAAGTAAAAAAAAAGAAAAATGTATAGATAGATACAGGATTTTATTCTAGAACAGAGAGCCAGGAAATATGTACACCGGCACTGTCTTCTCTAGAACCTCTTTTATTAAGGGGTTTTAGGATAGTTTTGTAATAGCGAATGAAAACGAATTCAAATCGAGACTGTAGTTTGTCCCAATGGCTAATTTAGCGCGGTTAAAGCGCTTAGATTAATTCTTAAATACAACCGTCAGGTGCAGAAGTAAAACGAGTGGACAGCTTTTCATGACACACGTTGAAAGACAACCTTTGATGACAACTGTCACAAAGTCAATAATCCTTTGAACCCAGCGTACCGGCGCGGCGTAGCCAACCGACCCAAGTAAACAATACAGTTATGAATGTTCCCCTGTTTCAGCCTGGGCACCTGCGACCCTGCGACCCCCACCCCCCGGCCCGCTGCCCGGACCATCACCACGTAAGTACATCATCAACAGTCATCATTACACACTAGCTGGGTAGGGAATACGGTCAGGTAAGATGACGATCTGCGAAAGACTGCAGGCGGATGCTGGATGCGGCTAAAGACAGGGCCCTATGACAAATGTAGGCATATGTGCACAGTGAATGCCTTGTTGGTCTAGCGGTCAGGTTGTTCAACTGCTGATTATGAGGTCCTGGGTTCAAATCCCGGGTTGGGCCAATAGTTGTTACTGTGTTTGTCTAGCAAGAAAAATTCACAGTAGCAGCCCGGAGTCAGGAAGTTGGCGGTGTTGCACCTCCTTGTCTCGGAAAACACGTTGACCCGTTGGTCTTGCGCTTGACTTCTTTCCGTATGCCGTCCCATTAAAGTATGAGAGTGAGCGAATAGAGAGTACACCTGTGTTTGCGCACACACTTGTACACGCACTCCTGTCTCCAGTCGTGTCCTGTATATGTCCTGCGCATCTGGATATTCTCCGATGAGACTGGCCTTGCAATAGGGATGCGCATATCATATCACTCTAATGAAAAGAGTGATACATATCTCTTTGATCTACTGATATATATCACTCATTTAGCTCTTTAGCTCATTTAGCTCAGTGGATCAATGATGTAGTCTTAGAGCTGGGTAGCTCATGAGTGAAAGAAAGATAATAAGATAATTAGGTATCCGCTCAACTGAGCTAGCGCTAGAGAGAGTGACACATGAAAAAAGGTAAGTATAATCCTATCGTTCACAGTATAAAGGCTTTGTGATTAATAATTGACATAGAGTCAACGATTTTCCTTCAGACTTCACAGGCATAGGACATACAAGTTTCCAAAATTCCGAAAAAGTACGTAGGTGCTCAACGAAACCAAAACAACAACCAAAAGTAAACAAACAAAGATTCGAACCGTTAACGATAACTTTAAAAACAATAATAATTGAATTTTCAGATTTTGCAGTCAACGTATTTGCATAACTAAAAGCCTGAACCGGATTTTGCTATCGTTCTCTCTTTTTCACGTTGTATTTGACATCGTGCATTTCACTCTATCAAATCATTCGGGATATTTCCCAATGAATCGCTTGCCTTGCTCGGTCGTCTTCGCTATCGCTCACTTTTCATTTAGCTCAACACTTCAATGGTTCGAAAATGAATCTTATTCCAAATGAGCTAAAGATATAGTTGAAACCAAGGTGAGCTAGAGATAGATTCGCTCAGTTGAACTGATCTATATCTTTTGTATCACTCACTCATGAGCTACTCACCTCTACCTTGCAAGACATTATGTGTACTGTGAACGAGTCTATGCTGCTGCTGCTAATGATGATGATAATGGTGATGGAAATTCTTCGGTTGAACATTATTACCAAACAATAATATTTGTTTGCCGTGGTTCATAATGTTTTCACTTTGACTGCCACCAACGCACTCACCGTCCTACGGGTGCTTGCAGAGCAGCAGCACAAGGCTTGCAGAGGGGCGCTTCGCTGAAGCTTTCCAGTGAACGCGTTTACTGGGCAAATTTTTAATATATTGCTCGTATTCGTTGTGCTTATCCACGTGTTCATATCGCCTTGACTCGCATAAATGTATAAATCAAACGTTTGTGATGACTCTGCCAACATGCTGGACATTACAATTCGTCCTTTCAAATATTTTAGGATTATCAGAAGCTTTATTTGCGCGATCAGTACAAATTACAATTTAACTATTTTATTTAAACATCGTGTGTAAAATAGGTAAATATAAATGCGATAAATACCCGTAACATAGTTCTACTCGCTTTGTTTGCCGATACTTGAGTTATTTTCTGTTTTCAATCTTACTCTGCATTAAGCTCAAGTCCACCACCTCCGTTGCAGACGACTCGTGCAAGCCGTACGCGCCGAGCCAGCCCTTCCAGCACCCGTGGGACGAGTGCCAGGTGTGCGTCTGCATGGAGGCCTACAGCGCCCAGCACATCAACATCGAGATCATGTGCTACACCAAGCTGACCTGCTGTAAGTTATTTATTGTCCTGCCCATCAACCATAACATCAATGTTGTCCTCCTTGAGACATACGCCAATGAAATCGGACCAGGCCTTACTATCTATTGTGAGCCGTAAATTGGCTTGGAAAGTCAATATTTAAAGGTCATGTTACAGGAGACGCAGTGCAACTGGCTGATGTTGGCGTCGTTGGCTTAAGCATTGGCCTCAGTTGAGCCTAGACACGAGTCAGTAGTATCCTGATGCCAATATGTTGGCAGAGTCATCGCAAACGTCTTTGGTGATGCCGAACTAACCTAGGCTGACGAAATATTTGCAATAAATATCCAGAAACTTCAAGCTTTGTAATATATTTTCTAAGATTATCGTTCTTTTATGTGGAAATCTTTACGTCCAAAATTAATTGAAATAAATTAAAATGTTTTGTGGAAACTAACAATTTAATGGTATTTCGTTTATATTGTTTATGATTATTTTCATTTCAGGTATCGAGCCCCCGTTCGACCTTGCGCCATGTAAGCCATTCGCAAAGTATATTATTTTATCATTAAAAACCTATTTCCTAATGCATACTATTTAATGACAATAATTTACAATGTTGTATTTTATTGCAGCATCAATTCCGCTGGTAACAATTCCGCAACGTAAGTTGTAATAAATTGAACCACTAATTGATTTCAATTGCAGGTGCTACAATTTATAACAAACTTCCTTTTATTTCAGCGGCGAAAGGAAAAATTCGTATCCAAGGTATTTAAAAATTTAACTAGAAGACCCCTTTGTAAAATAATTGTAAGAAAACTCATAGGTTGTGCTTAAAGTGCCTATAGGTTTTCGAACATACGTACATCCTTATTAATCATACCTCTTCTGGGCACTCTGCCTACTGGTGACGGCTTAGATTTTTAAGAAATAGATATACTTACTTGTATATACTAGTTGTTATTGTTTTATTCTGTTAATGGAATGTTCTATGTGCTAAATAAATATAATCAACAATTCTTGAAGCAACTTCTGGTTTCAGAACTATTCTTCCATTTTCTGTCAAAACAAAGCTTTTAATGAACCGAATGAAATTTCCAGATGCCATTTGCGAGCTCAGGACGTTCGGCGTCGAGTTCCCGCATCCGAGCGACCCGTGTAAAGTCTGCACGTGCGAGCTACAAGGCCTCATCATATCATCTGTCTGTCGCCGCTCCTACAGCCCAGCATGTGAGTCATCACCATCATCTGCACGTGCGAGCTACAAGGCCTCATCATATCATCTGTCTGTCGCCGCTCCTACAGCCCAGCATGTGAGTCATCACCATCATCTTTCGCAGACCGACTTTACTAGGTTTCTGCTAGGCCCGTCATGTTTCAACTTCAAATTTGCACCATCTACCACCGTTCCACACCAGACGCTCCTATTGACGGTCCGCGACGCGGACTTAGTCGTCGACTCACGTGTCGCTTCTCATCTGTTTCTGTCATCATAAAAGTAAAAAAAAAACAGTCAAATTTTACGAGCTGCTGAAATGTCAGCGAATTGAAGCCCCCAGGTAGACCCTTTGATATAATAAGGGGCAGCCAATCAATATTTACATGATGGTGTGATCGTAAAAGTACAACGAAAACGACTTTACAAACGAGAAGTGACCAAATAAGGCTTTCTTTGCCATTGTTTTAATCTTATTTGAATCATCATCATCATCATCATCAGCCTATATTAGTCCACTGCTGGACATAGGACTCCCCTAATGAGCGCCATAGCGCCCTGTCTTCAGCTTGCCGCAAACAGCATCTGCCTGCAGTCTTTCGCAGATCGTCAACCCACCTGGCCGGAGGGCGTCCTACACTACGTTTGCCGAGTCGTGGTCTCCACTCAAGAACACGTTTACCCCAGCGGTTGTCGGTTCTGCGCGAGATATGGCCGGCCCACTGCCACTTCAGCTTGCTAATTCTTTGAGCTATGTCGATAACTTTGGTTCACTGTCGGATGTATTTGTTACGAATTCTTTCCTTCAGAGAGACTCCGAGCATAGCTATTTCCATAGCTCGCTGAGCGACTTTGAACTGGTGTCCACGTCTCAGCTCCGTAGGTCATGACGGGTAGGACGCACTGATTGAAAACTTTAGTTTTCAAGCATTGCGGTATGGATGACGAGAAGACTCGACGTAGTTTCCCAAACGCTGCCCAGCCTAGCTGGATCCTACTCTTGGCCTCCTTTTTTAATCAATAGGTATCAATTGACAAACGAACTGGCATATATTGGCTATTCAATACCGTTTTTGGCCTGTACCATCCCCATATGTAACGCCGTAACTTCGTAGGTAGTTCTACGAATGCGACGCGGTGCCGAATTTTATTTGCCGTCATAAAATTTCTTGTCGACGGGTAGCGTTTTTATGCTCAGCGCTTTTATGTTGACAACTGGTTGTTTTATTAGTTGAATTTAATTTGGGGCCATGTAAGCGCCGTGTGCGGTCTAAAAATTTAACTTTTATTGCCATCATTTAAAAAAGTTCAGACCATTTTAATTTTAATTCTGGCGCTGTAGAAGTTCGCTAGAATTAATTAACTATTTTATTGCGATAACTAAACACACCAAGAAAATATATGTTGGCTTAAGCACATGCATGTCTAAAAAGTAATGTAAACTGAAATATCAGGAAATCCATGAAGAAGTTAGCCCGCCGATTGCACGGGATTGTGCTCGAGCTCCGAACAAGTTTGTGGACATGCAAACAAGTTTAAAAGCGTGCAAGTTGAGAGCCACAGATCAGAAGCCACGGCCGGCTCAACTAACTGAGATACAACTTAGAAGCAAATAAAATGCAAAAGTAATAAAAACTCTTGTAAATGATTTCGTGAAATGGCCGCTTTGATTCATTAGCATAAATCTTTTAGAAACACTATAGGTGTGGAACTCTTGGAAGACGCAGTAAGCCGGCAGGTACCTTAACCGTTGAAGCTACATGAAAATGGTCTTAGGAAACTACCCATGTGTATTAGAAAAAAAAATCATTTCATTCACAGGTTTTCAAAATAAGTAACAGATTTCGAGAAAATGCGCGTTTACCACTAAAACTTTTTTGATGCCAATCGATCCTGTTTCTTATGTTGATCAAAAGGTTCTAAAAAATTGGTGGTAGGGCTTTATTTTGAAATTCTCCTCTCCTACACGCATTTTATTTTTTCAGGTTCACCACCATACCCTGAGAAATACCAAGGAACCGCGAACATTATGGCAAACGGCGTCATCTCATACGGATCTTCGCAGAACAAAGGTTCTATCCGCCTGGGACCAGCTGGAGCCACTCAGTCCCCCCTAGAGTGGAACACCGCGAGACCTGGACTCAACTTGAACCAACAGCAAATGATGATCAGCTCAAACAAGCAGGTCCTCATCAGCGCTCAAAATGGACAAAACATTCAGAGACCTGGGGCTTTGAATCATGGTCAAGCATATCTTAGCAACGCCGGTTCTTATTCTCAAGGGTACCAGGTGGTGCCGAATGCATACGCTTCTCAGGGGTATTACCCGGGCCAAGGACACCCTGGGTAAGTATTTCATGATGCTTTGAATATCTTTGTGTCTTTGAGAACACTTACACAAGACCACACACATGCCGCGCACGATGATGATCTAGTGAAGGGGGGTGGAACCCGTGAAAAATCATAAAGTCACTGAGCGCACAGCGCAGGACCAGGTCACTGTGGTGATCTTTGGGGGAGGCATTACGTCCAGTAGTGGAAATCTTTCAATGAGCGTAATAGATAGCAACAGCTTTTGTCGTCGGTGTGCTTACTTTTTGAGTTTATTATGTTTTCTTTTCAAAGGTTGGTCCAACAATCAGCTTCATCATCAGCCACTGGCTACCATAGCCTGCCGTACCACCCCGGCCACCAGCAGTACCCCGCTCCTCAGGGGTGGAAGGGAGGCCAGGTGATTGGACATGGCACTGTTGGTGAGTATTTTTGGGAGGGCGTCTCAAATAAGTACGAGTACCAGGGGACGTACAGAGCGGGGAGAGGGGAGTAACAGGCAAATATATACATGACTAGCTGTTACCCGCAACTTCGTTAGCGTGGTAGGTAGGGTACCTACCTTACTAAAGGACACATCAGTGAACGGAAAAAAACATTTGCATAGAAAAAGCGAATACATCTGTGACTTCTTAGCTTCTTACACACGAAGCATCAAATATTATATTACTAGCTTCTGCCCGCGGCTTCGCACGCGTTGTTTCTATGGAAACGTTTTGAGGTTATTTCCATCCCATGGGAACTGATTTATGTGATAAAAAGTCACCTATGTTTGATTCCAGGGTTAGACTTACCTGTATGGAAAATTTCAGCCTGATCCGTTTAGTAGTTTTGGCGTGAAGTGGTAACAAACATCCATCCATCTATCCATCAATCCAAACTTTCGCATTTATATTTATAATATTAGTGTGATGTGAACCATAGAATGTTTCTGAGCAATTAATTGAAATATTTCGTTTCCTTGCTGGAGAAAAACATTCTGTTTTATTTTCATATTTTACAAAGCAGATATGAAAACAATGACAACATCACAAATTCAATCACACTCAACTTTGACAAAAATAGACATCATTGCATAGACGGACTTTTTATCTATGTTTTGGTTTATCGTTGGACGTGATGTGTAAATTATGAAACCTTTCTGTAAAGGCTCAATCGGGGGCGGGGCCCTAAAAAAAGTAGCCTATTGTTGAAGTTAGGCTACATATTAAGAGTGTGTCGAATTTTATTATGATCTGTTCAGTAGTTTCTGAGATTCTATGTAACAAAAATGTCACATTTCGCAAACTTTCGCATTTATAATATTAGTAGGATGCGAGTGACAGGGTTCAAATCTCGTAAGCGGTGTTTCATTTAGGTTTTTTTCAAATCAAATCAAATAATTTATTTGCAAGAATACAAAATCATTTCACAATATCAGATCTTATAACTATTTACGCAATTGTATTCAGCCTGCACGCAGGCGTTTTTTATCAAATGCTATCTATTCTCGTTGCAATAAGCAAGATATAATGATTATTATTATTATAAATGTAACAATGTTATTATTATATTATTCCTATTGGGCTAAATGGCAAGTTAATGAAAAAACACAAAATATTAAAAAATATTTTATTTTATAACCGCCTACAACACTATACAATAAATACTAAGTGGGAGATTAAGCAACGTCTGGTCAAAGCGACGCGTGACCCGAGAGCTGGTGAGTATCTGGCACAGTGCATCAGCATTGCCATACAGCGTGGCAATGCAGCCAGCGTCTTGGGGACGCGACGACTGGTATTGATATGGATCAGTTGAGCTACCTATAGATTGTTTGCAACAGTCTGCAGTTAACTCAATTGTTTCAATTGTAAATACTTACTAGTATATTTCTTTGTGAATAAAGGCTAATTAAAAAAAAACAACGAAGTAATAGTTTTAATAACAAATAATATTTGTTATTTCTTGATGAGTCTCTCTGTTCATGAAGAACAGCAATTTATGTTAATAGAAAGCTACTCAAATGATGCATCGTTGAAAACACTCAAAACTCTCGGAGATACGCACAAAGCAAACCACACGAATGACAATTACTTTGTTCGCTACAAACGATATCAAATCAAACCCTACTCGCATCCATAAAATAAAATAAGACTTGGCATTAAAACTAGGGACAAATTAGGCCCATAGACAAAATTGGCATTAAGTCCAATTTTGTCTATGGGCCTAATTAGTTCAACAGCTAAATAGGTCAGTTGGTTTATTGTCGAGAGAGTCTGATATGGGGGGCAGGGTTGATCCTAAGCGGCGAGGTTAGTTTTTGCATGTGAAATATGGTTACAAGCGAATAGAAGCTGTAGAAAATATTTTGTAGACAAGGGAAAAACTTAATTATGTCTGACGCGCATTGTACATATATTTCTTATATCATGAGTAGTACTTTTTGGCTCATCAAGGTCAGATGGTCTTTTTATGTTGAAAAAGTAGGAACCTACTTTAGAAATAAATTTTAAAGAGTGGGTGAATGGTGCATGAGTTGAAACAGGTATAATTATTGATTTGATCCATGTTACTGTTACAGCAATCGCGGCTCAAGCCAATGCTCAAGCACTGTCCGCTTTGAGGTCAAGCCAGACTGACCAGCTCAACAAATCTCCTGGGTCTGGTACGTACTACTGTAAAATTTTAACAACAATACCAAAATAATAAAAACCGCGCAAACTCTAGAATTTCTCAAATAAATTCCTAAACAGCTTGTGTTAAAATTTAAACAGCGAAATTAGGAAATTTCGTCAACTTCGAGAACATAAATTAAAAATAAATTACAGAAACATCTGGGCCCGAGCGATGCAAATCCGTTTAATCAAACTTCGCTAAAAAGGCCGATTTACTTTATTGAATTTTTACTCGGTGCTAGTTTCTGCTAACTTAGTTCGTTTGAAAGAAGATTGATAACAAACTCATAAAAATTCTAAGATAGTAACAATTTTGACCTTGTTTTTGTACTTCGCGTTTTATAGGTGTTGGTTTCAGAAGTAAGAATTTTAATCGTAACTTGTTTTTCCAGAAGGCCCAAATGAAGATGATTCTTCAAAAAAGGAAAGCGAATGTAAGTTTATCTCAACTAGCCTCAGCCCGGGGTTTCACACGTGTTTTTCCCTGATAAAGGGAAGCCTATAATAATTTGAGTCGGGTTACCTTTATTCTTCGTGCTATATCATTTTGCTCTGTTCAGTACATTGGAGCTCATAAGTAATAAACATGGTCACCATACTTTCATCATTATGATATTGGTGTGAGACTTTGCGGATTGTCATCGCATGAGGAAGAGAGAGTTATTCTCCATGACTGATTTATTTATATTTTCAGAATCGGATGATCAAAACAACATGGCGATGAAAATGGACTCCACGGAAATGAATTTATAATATGTACACAAAGCAAGAGGTTCTTCAAACGCATTGAATAAATAAAGAAGCACCGTAAAGGGGAGTTTTATTGTGGGACCTATCAAATCTGTGTTCTGTCTAAATTAACAATGATTTAATGGTAGACGCGATATTTCATGCTTTTGTAGTCACAAAATAACAGAGTCAAACAACCGAAGGTAGATACAATAGGTATGTTGATCGATGCACAAATAAGATAATAGATTTGGCTACAAAGATAAAAGCGATGTATTTTCTTATCGCATTGCTAAATCATTTATATCGATCAATTAATTGAGGCTTAACAACACGCCGATGTGGAAATGAATTGGGTTGGTTTTAACCACCATTTTGTGCTCAAAATAATAGTGGCCTGTAGCGCAGGCCTTATAAATCAGATATGAATAAATTCTAAAATTCCAACGTAAAATTTGACATGCACTCTAAAATGCGAAATCATAAGTTAAATTTAATATCTCGCAGTCAGTAGTAAAGTTATAAAACTCGTATAAACTTATTTATGGCAGTTCGCGATAAAATGTGCGAAACCGATAATATTTTACAACTTCGGAAATATGGAGCTGAGCTAAAAACTGAACTATGATCTTTCCGTGGATTTGTTTTTTAATGTACGGTAAGTATTTTCAACTTAGTATTATTATTATTATTTTTGTCGGTAAAAGTAAAGTAAAGTAAAAATTGTTGAAATAGTTCAGATACTGTGTTTCAAATGCCAGTGGCTTCTCCAACTAATATTATCTTAATTGTAGGTACAGAGGAAACAAATTTAAAAGAAAATCATGTAGAGCTTGTGATTTCAAAACTACATTGTAATGTATTAATAATTAGGCACTTACTTCAACGTGATGATCAAAATGACACCGTCAACATAGATGTTTGGCTCATAAGTACAAAGGATCCAACGTCAACTAGTCAGTAAGGATAATGTTAAAAGAGCGTAATTTTTTGAGCTGAGTCGCGTAAAATGCGTGGGTACTTTCAACAAAAATGACAACTCATATCGTGGCACGAAAAGGTCATAAAATAAAGCGACACAGATAGAACTTAAAAAAATACGCTCGTGCTCTGAGCCTAAGAATGAACTTTCTGCGACTGTTGACACAAAAAAACTTGTAATGCGTCAACCTACGCGGTTCATAAATAAAGAAATTTAATCCAAATCCCCTACAATAGGACACAAATTACCTGATAGAATACCTAATGTCACAGGCCTACATCAACTTTGCAGGGCCTACATCAACTTTGCACTCAACATGATTAAAACATAAAAGGGGAAATTATTTATAGCGTTCCTGCTTTAAGTTATGCATGAGTACTTAGTAGAAAAGCAAATGTGAAACTAACAGAATAATCGCAGGAATCTTATTCGTTGCCATAATCGGCACCCTTGTCAGACGGGTTGGTGAACGCAGTCGAGGTGTTTAAAATACACATATGGAAGCCGCTTTCTTTTTTTATGATAGGTTCCCTTATTTCTCAGACCTCCACGGACTGAGTTAGAAGCGTCAATTTGCAATAAATTACTAGAACTAATGATTTTGTAGAAGTATCCAGCGAATTCGCAACGCCCTCTTTCCTCTCGGCCCCCGCCACCCAAGAGATATCTGAAGAGAAGAAGCTGCCAGAGCTGCCTTCCTTCAAGGAGCTCCACAATGTGGGCTTCTTCAAAGATGCCGAGCACCGCGGACACAAGTGGTACGACGACGCCAGCAGCAAGAGTTCCAGCAACCAAGCCAGTTCGCAATCCTCTAAGACCTCGTGAGATATATTCCTATCTTGTAAATAATAGCATACATCACAAAAATCCACCTGTGATGCAAAGGTTACGGATTCGATACCCGTGTTCCTGTTGTTTTTTATGAACAATAAAAGAAAATGTATGTAATATATTTACGGAAATATATTAGAACACACAGTCTGCAGTTAGCTCAATTGTAAATACTAGATTTATTATCCGTTTTGAATATCGATTTAGATTACAAGCCTCCCTGCCTGTCGAATTGGAAGATTATTTGCAACAGTCTGCAGTTAGCTCAATTGTAAATACTAGATTTACAATTGAGCTAACTGCAGACTGTTGTAAATACTAGATTTACAATTGAGCTAACTGCAGACTGTTGCAAATAATCTTCCAATTCGACAGGCAGGGAGGCTTGTCATCTAAATCGATATTCAAAACGGATGATAAAGTATTATTTATTTTGTTGTGCCTACCAAGAGCTCGCTGTGTTTCCACAGTGATTGACTACATCTGAAAGAATACATAAATTTAGGTACCTACAAATAATCGAGAAAACCGAATAATTGTAAAAGCCTTAATTGACTATTAATTTTGAGCAGTCTGTCCGCAATTTTATTGAAATTTTGAAGTTTCTCATCTACAAATGACCGAAAAGACTCATGAAGAATTGGTGAGCCAAGGAGTCGAAGTGAACGTTTATCTACAACTGTAATGTGGGGGCCAAACTATTGAATTTTCCAATGATACTGTTTTCATCTACACAAGAGTCCGAATTAAATGTATTTATAACAGTAATCTAATACCTACAACACAGGCTCTGCTTAGTTTGGGGCTAGATGATGCTGATTTGATGTTATAGAATAGAAAAAGCTCTTTAACTTTATGTCGAAAGACTTGGAATTGGAAGACCGCAACTACCTACCCATATTAAAAATATTTGACGTGTAATGTAGGTGAGTGAACCAAACAGTACATTATTTATTTTTTATTTTATTTATTTTATTTTAATTAACACGGTAACATACACCACTTACATTAAATAAAGGACAGGCTTATATACAATTATGATTAATTAATTAACATCAGTCGTCGCGTCCCCGCTACGCTGGCTGCATTGCCACGCTGTATGGCAATGCTGATACGCTGAGTCAGATACTCACCAGCTCTCGGGTCACGCGTCGCTTCGACCAGACTCACATAGTTTTTTGAAAATTAACATTAAATAATTCAAAAATAATTAAATAGATTTTATACAGACACACATTCACACATGCTCGCGCTCACAAAACCGCAAACATTTTGACATGATTTCACCGAATCTATCCGCGACTGGGTCGCAGTGTGGGCTGATGTTCAGGAGAGAGTTAGTGCGGTGAGGATGCGAGGGATGCGAGGGATGCGAGGGATGCGAGGGATGGGTGGCGCGGAGCGTGCCGACGGAGGACCCACACGCCGCGGACATCTGATCAAAGGCACGCCGCGTCTCCAAGGAGTATTCCGAGGAGTAGAACTTTGTGGGGTACATAAAGGGGTAGTAATAGCCGTGGCGGCGCTCATAGAGGAAACGCCGCATTAAGGCATATTTGACTTCGTGCGGATTTCAGATACATGCAGAGGTTTCAAGCTTGCTTCCGACGAGCGCACCAAAGATCATACATACATATCACGTGGTCCTGAGCTACGGAAGTCCTGAGCGTTTCAGAGCAGCAGAGACACCCGAAGGACTCCTTTGCGAGCGCAGTCACGTGGTCGTGGAAAGTTAGCCCTCGGTCAAATGCAACACCCAAATCCTTCATAGCATTAGTTCTGGCTATAGCTACGCTCTGGATACCATAGTTGAAAAGAATTGGATGTCACATATGCCCGAAAGTCATAACATAGCATTTGGCTGCGTTTAATTCCATTTTGTTGATGGCACCCCACTCACAGATGGCATCAACGTCACGCTACAAAGCCAAGCAGTCTGCTTCAGACCTAATCTCACTAAAGAGCTTTATGTCATCCGCAAAAAGTAAACTTTTGGCGTAGGATGCACAAGATGGGAGGTCATTAATCATCAACAGTAACAGTAGTGGTCCCAGTACAGAGCCTTGATTCACCCATGAGCGCGTATCATAGCGCCATGACTCCTGATGTATAGCCTGACCTACGAACTGCTGGCGATTACGGAGATTGTAAGCAAGGAGCCGGAGAAGACCCGGGCCGAAGCCTGTACTGTAGTAGCAAGTTTCGTCAGCAGTATGTCGTTGTTGACTCTATAAATGCCTTCTAAAAGTCACATACATATAACTGTAAATTTTAATTGAATTGTACATAAAACTTGACTAATGAACTTTTTAAATACTTACAGCAAAAATACCTTTTTTAGCCTAGTTACTTACTTTTTAAATTTGTTAATTTAACTTGTCTTAAAACAATTTTTCGTGATTGGCAAATGTGCTAGAGTAGCTAATGTATGCATCGAAACAAATTGACTATTATTTTCTTGTATAATTTTTTTATGGTTAAACATTCATGGTTAAAGTAATAACGGTGTTCACAATAACACCCTGTATTATTGAGGCGAAAGTTTGAGGAGATGTCTGTTTGCGCCAAAAAAACGCCACAAAAACGGAAGGGAACGGGCTGACATTGCTATTTTTATGTCAAAAAAGCATACGAAGCCGCGCGCGAAGCTAGTAAGGTGATATAGTTAGTAAGGTAGGAGATCGAGGAGAGCCCTCGCGATCGCGTTATACCGTTCTATTGGATCGGGCCCTAACACTTTCACTGACGCACTTGCCCATCTCCAGCGCTGTGAGGCTGCTGGAAGTGAATGTGTAAAAGAAATATCTGCGAGCGAATTACAAGTCGCTCTAGTAATAGGTGTCCCGCGAGGAAACGATCAAGCCTAGTTAATATTTCAGATCTCAATCCGCATCCTCGGAGTCAGAGAGCCAGTCATCCGACGCATCATCATTCGAAACGGCAGAGAAGAAAATATTGTAAGTTATTTTTGATTAATCCATAGCACGTCCTATGGATTAGAGTATAAACAAAACTTCGGATGGAATCCATCACTGGATTAGCTCCGTGGATCAGGGGGATAGGACAGAACGTTCTATGCTACGAACAAAGTTGCATATTTAAGCTACCACGGTTTTCACATCTAAATAAACACCAAAAGCTGACTGCATCACTTGTTATTGAAAATGGTTACCAAATAGACAGACAGATAGCAGAAAGGTTGCGAGCTGGGAAGGAGCCCGTTCAATCTAGCTTTCGCTATTTTTAAACGAACGATTAAATTAAATTTGGTTGACGTTTAGCCTATGATGATGATGATAATTCCTTTTTTTTTCTCTTTTAGAACACGAAAATACCGCGAGTGCACCCCATGCCCCCATGACAAGCTGAAGATATACTCCAACCGCGGCATCAAATGGATCTGCGGCTCGTACCAGCGAGCCAGGCGGACCTTCAAGAGTCTCTGCATGATGAGATACAGGAACTGCCAGGATGGAACCAGTTAGTTATTTCTTATCAGCCCAGATTGTTCCACGGCAGATCTCTAGCTTTTCTTGTCCCGTGGTAATGCGGGCAGTCTAGAGCACTAGGCTTGTGTTATGAAAGCTTGCTGAGTGATCGATCAATGCTTGAGTAACAATCTGCTGTGGCATAAGCGTTACTCGAGCATAGATCGATGACTGGGCAAGCTTTCATAATATTGGCCTTAGTCGTCCAGACATAATCGTCGTGGTCAGCGGTGATTTTGGCCTAGTTAGCCAATGTAAGGCCATTGCAGATGATTGACAAAGAGGCAGACCAACCTCTCGATGGTCCAACGAGATCGCCATAGCTGGGAAAGCGTGGATGAGAGTGGCACAGGACCGGGCAGAATGTCGCAATGGAGGGTAGACTAATACTTATCAGTACTAGCTGGCTGAATACCCAGATTAGATTATATTTTCAAACACGCTCATTCTCATGTTAATCTGAAATTCTTTAAGAAGATACGTTTTTGCTATTTAGTTGATTGACATTGTTTTCGTTGATTGTACTTTCTCAGCCCTCATAGTAAAAGTAGTGTATAAAGTTATTATTGTTGTTAAATTTCAAAGGATTTACATTATTTTTCTAATACTTAATGCATGACAAAACACAGGTTTTGTAGAAAAAAAAGCAAAAAATAATTGTAAATCACACTAATATTACAAATGGGAAAGTTTGGATGGATAGATGGATGTTTGTTACCTCTTCACGCCAAAACTACTGAACGGATCAGGCTGAAATTTTGCATACAGGTAGGTAAGTCTAACCCTGGAATCAAACATACGACTTTTTAACCCATAAATATCAGTTCTCATGCGATAGAAATAACCTCAAAACATTTCCATAGAAATAACGCGTGTGAAGCCGCGGGCAGAAGCTAGTATTTAATCATGTTAAATGATGCAAGACTGCGTGTAAAGAAACACGAATAGGAAGAAAAAATGTGTTTAAAAAAATTTGTTATTCACCAGTTGATCTTCTTGGGGTCCAGAATCACCCCTTTTCGGGTTAGTCCACGTGTTACGTGGCACCTTGTATACACAGTAGGTACCTTTTAGGCATTCCATTTACTGTATGTTATCAACTCTGCTTTCAGTGTTCGTGAAGATATACGACCACCGCTGCAAGAACGACACCTTCCATGGCCGCCATTGGTTCTACGTATATAGAACTTAGTTTGCAGTTAACTTGCGCGATTAAATAACGGGAAATTATGTATTTTATTTCATTACATCTTATAGCGAATTAACGAATCTTGATTCATGACAAATTTTTATTGCTAAAAAAATCTCTCATGATCTCAGTTTGTCCAGGGAGGTCCAGGGTCCACATAATTCAGAACAGGTAAGTACTTCTTTTACTAATAAATAGAGAGGGATATATCACGTAGTTTCTGGTATTACGAAAGAGAAACAGTACGGCAGTATTAGTAGTACAAGTCAGTTGAACACCTACATTTAATGTAGAATCAATCGATGCAGTTCTAAATGGCAGCTGTGTTAAATTGCAATAAAGTCGAATTTAAACTGAGCTGCGTGTTTTATCGTTTCCGAAATTACCTAAATTACCAGGAAACCTAAAACAATCGCCTAAATGAAGCAGAACTATTTCGAATGTGGGACGATGCCCCTACTACGGACTTCTAGAGGCCGAGACGAAGAGTTCAGACCGGCCATCTTCCCGAACGTTTCGTGATGATGGGCAGAACAACCGCGGCAGTTCACGCAGTGACAGTCAATTACCAATAGCCATGTATATTATACATTTGTAACCCTCGCTCAGCGCCAGCGAAAGCGTTATACGAGTCTATCTAAAAAAAAAAATTGTTAAACAACAATAACGATGACACGAAATAAAATGCAATAATGATAAAAAAATAACCCAGTATTTTTAGGCACAGAACAAATGGTAAAAGTCACTCACTTAAGAGTTTGTTTTTGTTAACTACCGAGACCCTGGTAAGGGGCCCCCTGGTAAGCCCCGCTAAAAGCAATCGAATAGAGAGCTAACAGGCGGTCATAAATTACCGACCAGCGGGGAATACTGATCTAGGACATTACAGAACGAACGAGAACATTGCAGAACTTTCTCGTGCTGTACCTGGCTGGTTGAGGATCTGCACGTTTCAAATAAAGCTCAAATCAAAGCTTAAGCTGAAAAAAGCTGCAGTGTTTTATTCGTTTATGAATGTATTATTTATCTTATATATATATACCTATATATATACCTTTTTTGAAAGAGATATCGAGCAACTAGTCTAGTTTGAAACAAACCATTTATCATGCAATGTATTTAATTGCAACTAAGGTTTATCTGCGCCACCAGTTAATTGGCTCTATATTTTATATTTTGATATTTGTTTCATAAAAATATTATCAATTTCGGCTGACCATCGGGCGTTAGGAGGATGAGCGACTAACCTTCACACTGCTCTGTCACACTGATGTGAAGGTAACGAAGAAAACATCCTCTACGTAACACTAGAATAATGCAATAGAGGAAAGGCCTATTACGCAGCAGTGGGTGCTCGTGCTCTCGGGCTGAGTGCCCTCGGGTACCCACTTATCTTATTATAAGGCCGTGCGGCTTTAAATTCGCACTGTCTCAACTCCTCTCATGGGTATCGTAAGAAGCGACTAAGGGATATCGATCGGGGGGCGGGCAGCAGCGCTTCCTGCAGAACCAATCCACCTGAGAACTGCGATTTCCTACATGCATGCTCAGCGTGGGGATTATGGCAGTACCCGAAGCCGCTCAAATAAGGCGCTCAGGGGAAGCTTCTGTCCAGCAGTTGACTGGTAAAGGCTGTTGATGTGTGTTTTATTTTATCAACAACAGTATAAAATTCATAAGTGTTTTTTATATCCTTAAACCGAAACAGGTGTATCAAAAAGCGACAAAGGCCGTTACTGGCGTCGTAAAACACGAGGGCAGTAAATCGTCGATTTCTCGTTATTTATGATTGTTGAGATTTCAATGGAAATAAAATGAAATGGTGCACGCCGGTGCTTGTGTTGTTTTGTTGGTACTAGGTAAGCGACTCACAAGGTGGCAATTATTCAGCAGATAGGCTATATGCAAGACACTCTAAAATAATTTTTAACTGTTATTTTTGATTCAATTTTGATTAAACGCCTGGGACTTCGCAGTTAGGTGATACATTTAAACATTTCGTAATCCTGTAGTAATATTATAACATTTCTCCCTGCAATTCTTGACCTCCCTGACTGTAATAACTTGAATACTTCAATAGTTAAATTATATTAAAAGATAAAGTGACCGCTCCATCACACGTATAATGTTTGCACATGACAGAAAGAATGAGGAAGATACTTTACAGTTGAATAATCTAATATTTGTGTTGTTGGGTTCTAGTGGACAGTTCCCTCTCACTGGTGAACAACTCTATGATCGAAGCGAGGAACGCGCTGGAGGAGCTCGACGACAACAAGATACGCAAAGTCACGGGCGCCCGCAGGGCCAACGACAGGAAGAAAGCTGGCAGGTCGACCTCTTCGGATTCTGGCGGTAGCTAACAAACCTTACCTCTTTATTATTTAGTATCATCGATCAAGGTTTTCGCCGGCCCCCGTAGATTCACAATGCGCACCCTGAAACCGTGAGATGCCGTTTGGCATGATAAACTACCATTTCAACTAGTGTCATTTTACACTCGGACAGAAAGCACGGAAGTGCTCTATAAAGAATGCAAAAATCACTCGTCCAAGCAGAAGAAAAAGGATGGAATTTCCTATTTTCAGTAAGTTTAAATGTATCTTTTTCATTTTTGTATTGTGATATTAGCCATACCCTTAAGAAATCAACATTAAGTATTGTTTTCTGGGTTGCCTATGTTACAATATTTATTTTGTGCTAACTTGATGAATGGAGCGGCTATTGTTTTTTATTTTTCATAAAAAGCCGTTTAATATTAAATAGTAAGTCCTAATAATAATGTGTTCAGATCGCGTAAGTTTAAAAGTATTTTGTAAGATTCTTTTTAACTTTTTAAGGGCGATGTGGTCGCTAAGCGACAAAGTCCCTTTATTTTGATATGAATAAAAAAAACTTGAAATAAAGTTTCTTTTTTGTTTGCGAGAAACAACTCGTGCGAAACCGGGGGCAGAAACTAGATCTTTTTAATTTAAAATGCTTGCCTGAAACTAACTTTTGTAATCTTTTGTTAACTAGGTAGGTACTGTTGATGCTAAATTAAAGTTTTACCAATAAATGATTCGTTATTTTTAGCTGAATTCTGTTCATTTAATAATCCGTATAAAAAATAGACAGTGTATATTATTTTCAGGTAGGTACCTACATTTACAAAATAAAATAATATAAATTCGACTCCACTATTCTCTTGTTCCGTATGCACAAAACTTGCCAGGCTCTGCGCAAACTGTCTGCATCAAAACGAGTCGTCTACAATTATCAGTGTCAATTTAGTAAGGTTCTAGGAAGTGCTAGATATCCACGGGGGAGGCCGCGCCGCGGAATAACTGATCGAACTTTAGTTTAGATTTTTTGAAGGGCACTAATAGTTCCTGATTTATGTTATACCTATTTTATCTGATTTTAAAGATGTAATTACTTATTAGGAATATTATTAGACTTTAGTAATTGTAAACGATTGCCTATTTTTCTAAATTTCGCCATCGTTTAAATGTTTGTCACGTAGTGACCTCCCAAAAAAAAAAAAAAAATTGGGTTGTGTGCAAAAATATTTCCATGTAGCCTACCTGCCAATTCACGCCATTTCACTTTTTTAAAAGCTGTGTGGTGCCAGCTTATAAAAAGATGGCACCACCCGGCATATACATGGCTAGAATAGAGTAGAGTGCTAGTAATCTCTGAATACACAATATCATCTTTGCAGATGCTAAGACAGGTGGAAGTGGCTCGGGGGATGAGTCGCTGGGGTTGACCTTCTCGGAGAGCTCCGCAGAGAAAGCGAAGAAGAAGCAAAACAAGCACATCGCTAAATCATCAGAAGAGAGGCATGGATGGTGAGTGAGGAGCTAGCTGCAGACCCAAGGGCGGGCTGAGGGGTACGGGTCACATGCTGAGAGAAAACGTTACATTGTGCCTCTGAACGTTTACAAACTCCGTATCCTTCTGCCCAGCGGGCTGTTACATTTGATGATAAAAGAGAGTCATACTAGTGTTATTGATGCGAACGTTTTGATGTTTACATTAATGTTTGTTACCATCACGCTAAAAACATCTGATTCACTTTTACTCAGATTATTTACTCGTAACTCGTCATTATAGGTCACAAAACTCATACTCAAACATTCCTACACTGAACTGATATTCAATTATTTATGAAGGGATCGGGCTGGAATTTTGCCTTGATGTAATTCTAGACCTGGATTAAGTTAAAATCTACTTTTTATTCCTAAAAACGCATGCGAAGCCGTGGGCAGAAGCTAGTATAAACTAATAGAAAATAGGTATAAAATATTGTATGTAGGTGGACTGATCGTCTTCTTTTATTATTTACTAGACGACCGCCTCGCGGTTTCACCCGCGTAGTTCCCGTTCCCGTGGGAATTCCGGGATAAAATATAGCCTATGTCACTCCCTGAAAAGTAAGCTTCCTAACGGTGAAAGAATTTTTCAAATCGGTCCAGTAGTTTCGGAGCCTATTCAATACAATCAAACAAACAAACAATCAAATCTTTCCTCTTTATAATATTAGATAGAAGTATATAGATTGATCTTAGGGAAACAAAAAGCTTTAGAACTAGATAATTAAACACATAATAAATATTAGAAAAATGAAGCTAAGCTGTTCCCACACTCATAAAGAGAATAAAGTTATCCGAAATCATCATATGAACATAAGTTACAAGAATTAAAGATTGTGAAGTTAAATATAAAAGTGACATATTAACAATCGTTCAGATGGAAAAGAGATAGGTTTCCTACTTTCTAATGATCGATGTTCATAAGATTAACATGATTTGTTAATTTGAATAATGAATCTACCATCATTAATTGAAGGAGAAAATGGCATCGCAAGTGCCATCCGTGCATTGAAGACATGAAGATGAAGTGGAAAGACCCCAGGATCAAGTGGATCTGCGGGGCCTTCCAGCGAGCCAGGCGCACCTTCAAGAGTACCTGCATGATGTACTACAGGAACTGCCAGGACGGAACTAGTACGTACTCTCTATAGGTTCTGTTTCTCCCGTGGTTTCACCTCCATTGCCATCAAATCAGAGTCCTTAGTATGGGTTTTGCAAAGGTTTACGAAAGCTATTAATGATTTCGTTTCCTCCCATACATAAGGGCTGGAGTCCACCAGAGCGGACGAATATGAGCGGAGAAGAGATGTGTTTTAACACGTTCTGTGCCATGTCGACTAACGGTGTCCGTCATCAGTCATTTTTCACGGAGTTATATGAAAAACATCAATTTTGCCAAATTTTATTGATCTTTTTCTGTTGTTGTAATAATAGATACGGTAAAATTAGCATATGTTATAATCTACTTAAGCACTGTTTTATTGCGTTATTGTGAGATATCATGTGACGGACAGCAGTAAGCGTCGCGGCCTCTGCGGACGTAAAAGTGGTTTTCCGTTGCGGTGGGGCCACGCGGTCACAAAGTCGCCCAAACCGCGATTCCGCTGCCACGGCGCACCGTTCCGGTAAATCGTGAAATGTAATAGGCCTTTTACAACTCGCGCGCAAAAAAATCATTAAACTGTTGAAAATAATAAATAAAATATGCTTCTTTCAAATAATTCAACTATTGAATGTATTCTATTGACTAAACTTCAATTTCATTAAAGCTTAGATACTTTCGATTTATGGGTTTTGTAGGTAATTTTCGCTTAGATAAATATTTTTCAAGGACTAGTAATGATAGGTAATTGTTGCCATGGACATTTTAGCGATTTAAAGGTTGGCAACAATTGTTGCCAAAGACACTTTAGCGGTACAAACAATAGAACGTTGTTATTCACACATCTCGTCTCTGCTCAGCTTCAGTGGAGACCACCGAGCGGAGATGTGTCATATTTGTATGCGAACAAACAAAAGATCGAAGCGGAGATGTGAGCTGTGCCTCGCAAGCCGGCCACGTCTCGCAGCGGAGACGAGGAGAGATGTGAACGGCGTGTAGCGAGCGCCCTCGCTTGTGCAGCCATCTCAACAAGCAGCAGCGCGCAGCTCAGCCACCCTAGCCAGCATACATCTCCGCTCCAGTCTAGCCAGCACGCATCTCCGGACAGCTTCCGCGCACCACCCTAGCCGAACAACGTTTTTTCTAGTCTAATGCTGATTCTGTCCACGGACGACCTCTGTGGCGCAGCGGGCGAAGATCTGCCTGCAACGCAAAAGGTTGCGGGTTCGATTCCCGCCTTGGGACAAATGTTTGTACCATCTTCAGATATTTGTTCCGAGTGTGCTGGGTGCTTTCTATGTACTAACTAGTTGCGCCCGCAGCTTCACCTTTACTAGCGGCCCGTCCCGGCTTCGCGCGGGTGGACATTTATTTTTTGAACATTTTGGGATAAATAAAGTGTAAAGTCCCGGCTAGCTATGTGCTACCGACTTAGAATTTGCACAACTCCAACTCTTCCCGCGGCATTTGTAAGATACGACTAAGGGATGTCCACCGGGGGCGGGCAGCAGCGCCCCCTGCAGAAAAACTCTACCACCAAACTGCGATCTTCAACCCGCATGCCCAGCGTGGGAATTATGGGCATTACCCCCATGAGATAAAAGCCAATAAGGCGCTTACCAAGGGGAGGCCTGCGTCCAGCAGTGGACCAATACAGGCTGTTGAGGTTGAGGAGGTAGTGTAAATGTATCTCTTTATGGACGACATAGGTAAGTAGATTTTATTTCGTCGTGCTGCGTGGGGCTACATCGGCCACGGCGCGGTGGCGTTTATTTCTCTGTTAGGTGCTGGGTTCTCTGAACCGTCGCGTGCGAGCGACGGCGGTGGAGTGGAGACGCGTCGGCTAGAGCGCCGCCCGCGCGTCGTCGGAGGCGTGCAGGGTCTCAGGACCGATGCGTCCTCGCCGTCCGAGGGGGTGTGACGTCAGTGCTTGAACTGTCGTGTTTGACTTGGCGCAAAATGGACGAAAAAATATCGACATTGCTTTTTTTAGAAGAAGAAAAGTAAGATGAACTTCTGATGTTATCAAAGAAATTTAAAAAACTAATTCAATATTTAAAAAAATAAATTTATAATTGTCGTCTTACGCATCGAACAACATTATATACATCGTGTATCGCATAAGTATTACATCGTATAAAATTAACTAAAAATCCGTCGTTTTCCATAACGTTTAACGTTTTCTACAAAATGATACCGGACCGACCGACGACGCGCGGGGCGCGTTACCTTCGCCCGCGCGCACTGCCCGCGCCGCGGGCGAGTGTTCAGGGAACCCAGCGCTGAGCATTTCCAAACATAGTATTCGTATGTTGCCGGCCGCGGACACGCGACGGGCGGGCGGCTCCTGCGGCGGACGGTCACAGAACCCCGCGCCTTGG
The DNA here is from genome assembly GCA_963564075.1 of Eupithecia subfuscata. NCBI lineage: Eukaryota > Metazoa > Arthropoda > Insecta > Lepidoptera > Geometridae > Eupithecia > Eupithecia subfuscata. The sequence continues at coordinate 431,780 of OY751116.1, read as the reverse complement.
TATTTTGTTTAGATTGACATTTTCAAATTCGCAATATCTTTTGAACAGATGTCAGAGTTGTATAATTCAAAAAGATTAATTTGGATAAGGATTAATACAAAGGTATGGATAACATGGTCTGATTTTAGTCTTCATTTCTATCAACTTTTAACTTTCTATACAATAGCTGGACAAGGCATCGCGAAGTTTTTAGTTCTTTAATTATAACTTTTTTTTCTGTCATCAATAGTTTCCGTAGCGTATGTGATGAAAGACATTTTATGGCTCATTTTTTTACATCTTTGCTACATTATTGAGGTTTTAGTGTGGACCCCTAATTTATTCTTATAATAAATATAGCCTATGTTACTCAGGGATAGTGTAGCATTCCAATGGTGAAAGAATTTTTGAAATCGGTCCAGTAGTTTTGGAGTTTGTTTGTTTTGTTACAAACAAACAAAAATATGAATTTTCCTCTTTACAATATTAGTATTGATAGAGTGTTGAGTCAATCGAACCAAGGAATAATAATTTTTCATAGAAATTTTACCATACTTTTTGGATAAAAAGGGTGAAAAGAAAGGGTCCTCTGAGGGGGTTCCCTTACAGGTTAATTTTGGAAAATTAGATTAGCCAATGTGTTATTCTAGAACTTAAACTATCTACATGCTAAATTTCATCTTAATCGGTTAAGAAATTACGGAGATACGTGGTAACAAACATTCACACAAACTTTCGCATTTATAATATTAGTAGGATAATAAACAATATCAATCGATGTATCTAATGAACGCTAGGAGAGGCCGATGGTGCAGCGTGGATTGTCCAGCATTGTTTATGAACTCTCCCGCTATCGCAGTGTTTGTGAAGATCCACGACCACCGCTGCGAGAACAGCTCCAGGCAGCATCGGATCGGGCAGCACTTCTTCTACGACTACGCCGTGAAGCTGCCTATGGACTCTGGAAAGTCGATAAGCTACGAAGAAGAAGAAGAACAGAGAAAGTCCTCAGAATAAACCCTTTGAATATATAGTTGTTTTGTTTTCTCTTGAAGCGTTTAGCGGTGATCAGCTGACAAGTCTAACTGTAAGCAGGATTTGAAGTCGGTTTTCAGTTTGTATTCAAAAAAGCACATTATTTAGTCAATACTCGTTACAGTAAACGTACTTATTATGAGTTAGGAACACATACATAATAAAAGCCGGGCCAGAAGGTTATGAATAACAATAACGACAGTACTTGAGAGTGAATCAACCCACGGTGGTTCCAGAGATTCCAGAGTAGTTCAATTACAACCAAACCAACCGTTACCTGTCAAATATGAAGATAGATACATTAATTTCCTCTCCACATCATTTGTGTCCATAGAGACAGCCCGTAGGTACAACTAATAGCCCCCCATACAATCCCTCACACACAGCATCCATACATCACGTCCATTATCTCCCGTAAATCCGTGACGTCATACAACCATTAATCGTATCCTCTGTAATTTGTCATACAGACAGATGAAGACCTGCGTGCAGGCTGTCGGCAACTATTTTACACTCTATTAGAGAAGGATGTCTGGTTTTTACAAAGTTTTATTTAACTTGCACTGTTATTATGTGCCTGTGCGGGACAAATCTTACAACTAGATTTTAGCGGCTTGCGACACATGCGACAAAAGTCTCGCGCGATTCGCAGCGTTGAGACAAAGACGCTTTTTATGACTCAACTACTTGGAAGCGGACCCTCAGACCAGCTATCCTCAATCGATTAAGCTGAAATTTGTGGCATATGTACATACTTAATATGTAAGTTTGCTTTGAAATGACCATCGCCATCCCATCATCAGAGTAGCTCGATGGTACGAGCTGGTCTGATGATGGGGATGGAAGGTGGCCATGGGAACTCCTAAACGAAAGGACTTAACCCCGTCGAGCTTGGGTTCGTTGGATTAGTCTACCCAGGCACTTTGGTCCTACATGATATAAAAGCTTGTATTTAAAATATTAAAAAAATATTGAAGATATCGGCAGTGAATGTCTTTTTTTATGGGCTACTTACCTAATACAAAATGTAAAGTACCCTAGTAGGTGGTGTACATAATACAAAATGTCAAGTAAAGTGAAAAAATATTATGTCGGCCATAATTTTGCTCGTTAGGTTTAATTTAGGATGGGTGGGAAAAGTGTAAGTGCATAGAAATTTACTTTACGTTTTTGTGTCAGGCAGGTAGGAGACTCATTATAGAGCTCTATCCAGCCTTCGACTAAAGTAAATTTTGGTCGAGTTGTCCAGCTGTGGTGACACTGAATTGTCCAGCTGTGGTGACACTGAATTGTCCAGCTGTGGTGACACTGAATTGTCCAGCTGTGGTGACACTGAATTGTCCAGCTGTGGTGACACTGAATTGTCCAGCTGTGGTGACACTGAATTGTCCAGCTGTGGTGACACTGAATTGTCCAGCTGTGGTGACACTGAATATGAAAAAAAAAAAAAAAAAATAGCACTCCGGGAGTGCCGGCAGAAGTGAAAACTTCAATATTAACGTTGTGTTTAATTATAAGTATAAAAGTACTTCCTCTCCCTTTCCCTCGATCTTACGCTTTTTCGATCAGCATCACGTGACCCTGACGCGAGTTTGAAAGTTTTTACCCATACAAAAAAAGTGCTCAGCGCCGCTAAAGAAGTTTTCACTTCAAAAAAGGTAGCACTCCGGGAGTGCCGGCAGAAGTGAAAACTTCAATATTAACGTTGTCGATCTTACGCTTTTTCGATCAGCATCACGTGACCCTGACGCAAGTTTGAAAGTTTTTACCCATACAAAAAAGTGCTCAGCGCCGCTAAAGAAGTTTTCACTTCAAAAAAGGTAGCACTCCGGGAGTGCCGGCAGAAGTGAAAACTTCAATATTAACGTTGTCGATCTTACGCTTTTTCGATCAGCATCACGTGACCCTGACGCGAGTTTGAAAGTTTTTACCCATACAAAAAAGTGCTCAGCGCCGCTAAAGAAGTTTTCACTTCAAAAAAGGTAGCACTCCGGGAGTGCCGGCAGAAGTGAAAACTTCAATATTAACGTTGTCGATCTTACGCTTTTTCGATCAGCATCACGTGACCCTGACGCGAGTTTGAAAGTTTTTACCCATACAAAAAAAGTGCTCAGCGCCGCTAAAGAAGTTTTCACTTCAAAAAAGGTAGCACTCCGGGAGTGCCGGCAGAAGTGAAAACTTCAATATTAACGTTGTCGATCTTACGCTTTTTCGATCAGCATCACGTGACCCTGACGCGAGTTTGAAAGTTTTTACCCATACAAAAAAAGTGCTCAGCGCCGCTAAAGAAGTTTTCACTTCAAAAAAGGTAGCACTCCGGGAGTGCCGGCAGAAGTGAAAACTTCAATATTAACGTTGTCGATCTTACGCTTTTTCGATCAGCATCACGTGACCCTGACGCGAGTTTGAAAGTTTTTACCCATACAAAAAAAGTGCTCAGCGCCGCTAAAGAAGTTTTCACTTCAAAAATATAGGGGATTGGCGAATGCTGAGTGAGTGAACATTTTAAATTTTGAATGTAAATTTTCTCATGGAACTTACTCTGAGCTACAACCAAAAATTTGTAAGGCGATAGTGAATTATGGTGTTTTCACATACAGATTAGATTTTGACGAAGAACAAAATATGAAGAATCAGCAACCGACCAGAGGGGCGAGTCTATTTAACGATAGTGTCTAGACGTGGTCGTGACGTCTCCTTTTAGTATGGGATTTCCGTAGTTCCCTGTGCGCACGACAGAGAACCATGTATGATGTATCAAACTGTATGGAAAACCAGACGTCGCGATCGCCTCGCTACTAACGTCAGGAAGACTCGCCCTTCAGCAGACCGAGACCTGAATAACGAAGGTCACACAAAATAATAAAAACTCTCATAATTTGCTCATAATGCTCATTTTCGCCTGACTTTTACAATATTTATCTGTTATCAGACAAGACAGCTACAATGAGGACCATTTTGCGGGTCTTGGGCGGATTTACAAACATATTTCAGACTTTATGAAAGGATCATAGAGTCTTATTTTGTGTAAAAATGCTGGAAATTATTCATCTTGAAGGTAAACATAAGTTAATGTTGTTATTTGTATGGTTGTCAAGTTTTTGCGGAAAGTTGGCTCCGACTTCTTTCAAATCCCGGACGAAGGACGTGCTTTTATCCGTATTTTATGCTACTTCTTGCTATTTATAGTTACTTTAGTAAGATTATTTTTGTTAAAGATTGAGGTTCTGAAAATCCAAAGGCAAATTAAATGATGATGATGTAAATAAATATCGAAAAACCATAAAAATATCAACTCACTTTGGACAAGCTAGTCCTTACCGCAAAACAATTGGAGTTCCCCCGATAACGTGCCCGCGAACCAATCAGCGGCGTCCCCCGTGAGTACCCGAGGTACATGCGCCAATCACAGGTAGGTAGGTACTTTTTGTTTATTCTGTCAACATGGACGGAGGCAATCTAATATACCCTTTTTCACTTAATTACTACAATTTTCCCTGATGTTTATAACATTTTTTTAGCATAATGCAGAAGTAGCCCATGTTGGCTTAAACCTACACATAATTCAGCATAAATAAAAAGTTTCATCATCATAGCTTTTGGCAATACCTTTCTGGTTTCTGTACCTAAGGGGTGCTAACGGGACCTATTACTAAATCTGTGTTGTCTTTATGTCTGTCTGTCTGTCCATCTGTCAGGGGGATGTAGGTATCTCATTAATAATTTTTACCTAATAGACAAAAAAAACTTAATAATTTAAGGGACCATATAAAAAACGTCATTCTTTTAGCAACTTTTGCTCGGCCAACATTGCCAACCCACTGTACATAATATAGGTCTATAGGGGGCTATCTATAGGGCATCATTTTGATCAAGCCCCTCAGCCACGGTATGTCCAATATCTGTTTAATCAGGCGGGCATGTCACGTTGATGACGTCATCGTGTGAGCTTGTTCACTCTGGGTAGTCACGACCAAATATCCGCAGGTTAATACGTCATCGATTGCAAATCTTTACCTACCTACCAACTACAAAATACACGTTATTCGTACAATGGATAAAATTGTATGCCATCATTGTAGTATTTACGAGAATGATTGCGCGTGGTGCGTACCCATGATTCCTACATAAGTACTCTACTTGTTTGGCATTTAAATTACGAAAAAAGCAGCTGATTTATAATTACGTAGGTACTTACTATGTGACTTTTCTTATTTGATTAAAACTTACCTCGTGGATAGAATGAATTGATAGCATTACTTAGCACTCTTTCTTTACCTGAAAAAGAAATTAAATTTTCTATTTTTACGTTCTCGTTTGATCCCACAACTTAGCACATTTTTTTAAACATGTGATCTTTATCAATATCCTAAACAAAAACTTTTGCTCGTAACAGTATCTCAAACTCAAGTGCTATACAATACTTGCTATTTTGAGCTATAGATACAGGGGCCATATTGTGAAAACTGTTATTTTTTATCGCGCGTACAATGGCCGTAACGCTGGCCATCGGCCGTAAAATATAACGCGCCAGATGTCGAGCCCTAGGTGAGTATATGTGAAGGTATGTAGTCCTGGAGCCCTTCGAAAACAAAAGGACTTTATGAAAAACCTGATTCAGTGAATGAATTCAAAGAGACATTTTCTAGACCTCAGTGTTCCCACATTGTCACACAACATTAGGTGGCGTTGCGGGCAAACCAAAAAAGGTCCCTAAAGTTACAAATACGTTTATTCTTGGGAGTGGCCAAATCTGAGGGGCCAGTTTATTTGATGTTAGTGTCTAGACGTGGTCGTGACGTCTCCTTTTAGTATGGGATTTCCGTAGTCCCCTGTCCGCACGACAGAGACGATGTAACAAATTGTATGGAAAAAGATGACGTCACGATCACCTCTCGTTATTCACGTCAATTAGTCTCACCCCTCTGTTTCCACTGAGGTTTGTAATTGAGCTGAATTAATGAGCACACTTGAAACGTTAGTAATTGATGGAAAGTGAATTTACTTTTGCCACATCTGAAATCCACACAATAGCCTCCTGGCCTAGACAAAGTAATTTCATATTCCCCAACCAACACAAGAAACCATTCCTCGTCGGACCCATCTCCCGTAACTTTGAGCACTCGGCAGTTCCACAAATATCTCTCAGATAAACAGCAAGACCTTCGTAGGGTTACACTGACAGAGATGACACTTCTATTGACTAGGGGTTGATGAATGGTAGGCTATTGAAGTTCAGACTCTACTGGGCAATTTCATTACAAGAAACGATCTTCACTTGGAACGTAGTACGTACCTATAGAGGAACTTGCGGAAAATAATATTATGCACAGGAGACAAAATCAGAGTCGCGAGTCTTCTAAACTCTAGCAAAACTCTACAAAAAGCCACAAAAGTTTATTTTAACTGGCGTTATGTCATTTTACAAGAAAACATTGAATCACACATTAATCTTATTGTAAAAGCTCTTTCATAAGCTTTTGGTAAATCCAAAGCCGCCATTCCTTTGTTTTCCTTATAAACATCCATTCTTGTTCCACGCGAGACAACCTACGGAACCATTACTGTAATGGTTTGCCCCTGTCTTTTATCCGCTGACCCCTGCTTTTATAATTTTTTGCAGCTACCCTCATTTTGTAAAAATGCGCGTAAACGCAATGTAAACAGTGCTAGACTTTTATTAGAGGTGTAATTTTTTATGACGACAAATTACATATTAAAATTCTGCAGAGTTGTTTTTTAAAGTAGATTATGAATGATTATGTTTTGCTTCTGGTTCTTCTCGCTAATAATTAGGGACGCGTAAATGGAAGCACAAAACAAACCTCTTTTTTTATTTTTTGTGTCAAGCTGAATATATAATTTCTGAAGAAAATATGATCCTGTTTATAATTGAAAGCAATAATGTTAAGAAAAACGTACGTTTAATTCTCAGTATAGTGTAAAATAATATATCAGAACTTAAATTCGGCTGAGCTGGAAGCCATACATATTTGATGAGAGGAGTCGGGTTGATGTATCGGACTGACATACTGACAGACTGACAGACTGACAGCTGTCAATGTATCGAGATACAGTGCGATGTTTTATAGGCTTTACTGATATATATTTCCATATTCCGGGTAAACAATACAAACACTTTCTTAAATAGGTAAAGTATGGCGTTTGATGAATAGAAAGATGAAGGCAGGAAGGCCAACTCTACCTTACAAAGATTATAATGTAACACAGAATAACTAGGTTAATAATTGTTTCCTTTGGAACTGTATGAGTTTATTATTATTTTTCTTTTTTCTATGTTAGTAGATAGTATAGGTAGTTTTATATTGTAAACTAGCTGCGCCCCGCGGCTTCGCCCGCTTGGAAATTTATGTTTCCTACTTTTTTAATTTTTTCTTTCATAAGATCCTTCTCCTGACAATAACAAACACAACAAAAAAAGAATTAGCGAAATCGGTCTAGCCATTCACGCGTGATGCCGTGACCAAGGAAAACGGGTTTCATTTTTATATATATAGATATGTATGTATAAGGTATATAAGTTCTGTTATTTACTGTCTGTGATCTATCAACCCTTTTTTTTCTTTTCTTATATCTCTTTCTCCATCCCAAGGTTGCCTGGAAGAAATCGCTCTCAGCGATAAGGCCGCCCTTTGTACTATATTTATTCCTCATTTATAAAAGACTTTTTTTATGTTAATTAATTAATTCAACTATATAAACTACTATAAAACTAAAATACTCGTATAGTACTTATACGAGTATTTTATACTCAAGACTAAATTTTTCTTTTTTAAAGACTGTTTTTCTATCAATATATAAAATAAATAGGACCTTAACTGCCTACGAAAAAATTGTGCTGTTTATTTTCCCAAACATTTTAATGCGAGTAGAACACGCAAGACTTAGGTAAGTACTCATAAAATACCTCCCGAAGCGTATAACAAATTGATAGAAAAATAATATCCAAGTGAAGTGGTAGGTAAACAAGCAGTAAACATTTTACACCCTCCACCCCACCCCCCCCCCCCTCAATAAACGAGTTATGTTCGATCCCCGAGTCGTGAATAGCGTTATATTATCCACTCTCAGCTTTAATAGTGTTCTGATATTATCCTGATATGCCGTTATGATTTATCTAAAACAATGTAGGTGGGTAGTAACTGGTAACACCTTTTGATAAGGTTCATGCATAAGATATCTACTTAATAGGTATTGTACATATTTTATACATATATAGGATAAGCAACAGTGAAGATCTTCGTCAGTTTATCTCTTTCGAAAATGTAACGGACTTTTGATTAAATAGTTTTGGCAATCGTAAATTATGTTTATTTTCATGCAGAGTAAATAAGGTTTCTCGACCGACTTCAAAAAAGGAGGCGGTTCTAATTTCTGTAGATTTTTTTTATGATGTTACTTGACTTAGACTTGATGTCCTTGCTAATTTTTACCCGATTTTAATTATTCTTTCGCTTTTGCAGAGACAACCTGAGGTGCTTTTGTACAGAGAATGATTTCCGAGTTTCTATTTGACCCGAAAAAGTTGAGAAGCAGTTGTAATCTGAGTACCTACGTACACTAAATTCAGAAATATCTACTACGATAATAATGACTTCCCAGTTAAGTAGTCCTTAACTGGGAAGTAATACTTTAAAACATTTTGATTGTGGTCATAGCAACCAACCGATATTTATTAAATTTTTAAAAGTATCCAGTCTTTTATTTCACCTAACTATTACAGATACAAATTTCTTGATCTTTCGAAAAGATTGTTATGGAGTTTTTTACTACTGTGTGACTTTTACACATATATACTCTATAAAGGTATGCCTTTACAAAAAACTTAAAACAAGTACCATTCTAAGAACAAACTGCATTGGGTTCACGTAGGCACAGGTACCCCGATGTTTAGTCCGGAAGGAGGGGAAGGCGGGGTGTGGTATGTTCTTTATTGTACGAGTAGGTATGTATCTGCCCCCGGTGAATAACTTCGCAAAGATTTCGCTGGCATTCTACAATTCGTAACGTTACAGATGTCCTTTTATTTAAGAATTTATAATATTTGCTGTTCCTTGACGTTGGAAACAAGATTCTGAAATATGCAGCAGAATTGAACCCCGTTCTTCGAAGTCGCTTGAAGCTTGAAAGGGGAATCCGCGAGAATTTGATAGGTACCTAGTAGTATATGTATCACAAGTTAAAAAAATCTGTTGCTATAACACTCGACGGCAGTCACACTATAAACAAAACATTATATATGATCTGCTACAGTCCTGAATTCTTTAAAGAACCTACCACTTAATTTCTATAGATAACTCGAATAAAATGTTGTCGTTGGCGGCATTATGTAGGTACCTACCTAGCTAAGCTCTGTTCCTGTGGACGTCTCTGTAGAGCCTGTGTGCAGAGGTAGCAGTAATTCGCTTTGGACTCAGTCACAAAATTTAATAACACTGCTTATCACATCTTCATAGCTAAACTTCACACAGAAACAAATGACAAAATTAATGTAGAATTGAATTTAATGGAATGAACATTTATTTCGACACAAGTACAAAAATTTATAAGAATATTTAAGAATAAGAATATTTTATTTCCAAAAGTTTACAGCAATACGCACGCGAAACAGGAACGCTGCGCCGGTCCGACTATGACTGAGGTGGGTGGACCTAATTGGACTTAATTTGAGCGTTCCACTTTCGAGAAGCTAGTTGCCAAACTTCCGAATTTAATATACGTACATCGATGAAGTAGAAATAAAAAGGTAGGTAGTAAGTAGGGTGGCTCGGCCTCCACGACCCTGCGCCGAAAGAGGAGTTGTCTCAGCGTGTGCTGAACATTTCAAGCTCAGTGTTGTAAGTAACGTACAGAACGTCTTTACATAGAAGAGATCTAGGATTCAAAAAGGGCTCATAAATTAATGGAACAATTTTCACACTAAAGTTAAAACTATTTAAACTGCAAGTAAAACTAGGGTTCACAGATGGGGCCACGAGCGCCGCGCCGCCGCCGCCGCGCCGCAGTCAACGAGCGCCAGATACCTGACCTGGGCAAATCTCGCTCAGGAGCCCCTATAAATATTTAACACCCTCGGCTCGCTTCCTCCCCTTAAAAAGGTTACAGACAACCCTTACGCTATGATTTTAAGCTCAGAATTCGTGGTTAGCCTAGATGTAGTTAGGGTGGGGGAATAATTCAGTTTAGACGGCGAGACTTTGTTTTTAACTGAGTTAATTTGATGTTTAGTTAGCAGGTGAATCTAGTTACAGGTACCTACGGAAAAGAATAATTCAGGGCAATTAAGCCTCCATTTTTTGTATAGCGTTCACGTCTATTCATATTTCATAACGCCGTAATTGATATTACGTTGCCCGAGGACAAAAGCGAATGGAGTCGCTAGAACAAACTATAAAAGTGCGAAATCATTTTCAGGTGAAAGCACGTAGAAGTGATAAATTGAGTAGAAAATCCGATTTGCGTCGCTGTCAATTGGATTTTTCCATGGATTGCTCATCGCGCCCTCTCGCGATAAATAACTGAAGTGCCTATTGGTGGGTAGCTGAAGTGTAAATGTGATTCCGCCGTGACAATGCTGCTAGTTTTTACACCATAGTTACATGTTAGCAATAGTTGTTCACATCTCCAACATTGTTGCGGCCGGTGCTAAACTCAACGTTGGAGATCCTATGATACTGATCATATAAATATGTATGTAGAGACCATAAGTACTTATACGAGTATAAGTAAGATAAAGTCAATTGTAGCGGAGTAGCTTTAAGCGTAGCGTTTCGTAAAGGATTACGTTAAAGCTATTACAATTTTATAATGTTTAATTTTAATTCAAGAGCTTACGTTTACAAAGCTCACAGTCGTGAGTGTGTTAGGTAAAAGAGTACCAATAAATAGCAGTAGCTCTACAATAATAGAAAATTCACATTGTCATCATGTCAATCAACGTTTATCAAAATACTGGCCGCTACATCAAACAATGATTCACCTTGATTCGTGTGGAATTGAGCTATGCGTGAAAATGAAAAGTATTTTAATATCTATCTACTGAAGCCGGGGGGCTCTCTTTGACAGCCTGTAAACGCATAGCCCGGGGCCTCCGGCTGAGGGGGCCCAAGTCATAGGAGGCTCTTATATCTGGAACGTAGAAAAATGAAGTGTCATTTTATTTCAACGGGAAAGTTTAACTATTTCTCTCCAGAACGAGTCAGCCAACGAATTTACTTACTTACCAATTAAACAAAAACGTAGGACGAACCACCTCTCCATTACTCTCCCGCCATTTCCCGCAACTTCTTGTAACTTAACCCTGTAATGCTCCGCGTTCGTTTAAAACGCTTTTACATCAGAGTTATTTTTTAATAAATTCCCGCTCCCTCAAACGCTAATAATTGTGGATATTAAAAACTTTCGCTTCAAACAGGAATTACTGCTTTGTCTTACATTTTACAGGTGATTTTCTCGAAATTTCCATTATTAGTGCGAGGGGCCGGGCAATTTACATATCCCGGAATAAGCAAAACAAGTACATGAAATTCCTTATACCTATACCAGAGGTATTATAGAAAGACGAAAAGGTTAAATTTTGCTTATTACAAAGTTATCACAAAATTGAGGTCAACTCCAAAATCCTTTTAAAACTTCGAGACGGATTACGTAAAAGCGTTGGTATAGCAAAGTTTCCCTTCAAAAATGTTAAAAACCTTTATTATTAGAAAAAAATAACGAAACTTTTTGCCTTTTTTGCGTGGGGTAGCCAATTTACTAGGTAACTCATTCAAAATTCCATTATAGTATAGAGTTCCTACTCCGCTATCAGCCGTGCACACTCTCTCCTCGATGCTAGACAAAAGTTATTGAAAATAAATTGGCTCCAACATACTCATACGAGAAAACAGCTCGTACACTTCCAATTATTGTATTCCCAATAGACTGCCGAGTATTTATTCAAACATAACAGATTTTAGCTATAGAATTTGAGTTTAAATAAAAATTACGATGGGTAAAAGCTACGGGAGCGCTTTCTAATAGAATTGACTGAACGTGTAGGTACTGAAAATCTGAAAGTAACCAAGCCATAACCACACTGAGCTATCCTACGCAAGCTCACACTAAAGAATGTTACTATGTTATTGAGAACGAGATCGTCCCAGATAGGTAATCCCGGTGTTCACGCGAATCCCGAGACTCCCCCAGAATCCCGCAGAATCCCCAACGTTCCGACACCTGCAGGAGCATTCTATTACCGCGCTGATGTGATAAATGATCGATCGCTGAACTATTGAACGCTGATATTGTTTCAAACGATATTATTTTGTTTTATATCTTTTAGTTTAAACGCTAGAATGGAACGGAACATTGAACAATTTCTGCTTGAGAGAACTGGAAAGATGTTCCCTGAAGCGTTTTAAATTGACGGTAGATATAATTTTGTTATTTTCCGCTAGTTTTATGTCATGCCTACGTTTTATACACGAATTTAATGAACAAAATAATATTTATCTTATGATTATTAGAGTTAGTTATTAGGAAGAGAAAATCGAATATTTTAGAGAGATTTGGAACATACGTTCTACCTTTAGAAATAAGATGTGAAATTGTAGGGCTTGTAGTTTGCATGTGGAACGCACAGCAAAATACTAAAGCACTAATAATACCATTAGGTACAATTCCCAATAGTAAAACCGAAAGAGTCTAGTATAACCTACATTCGGGAATCAATATCCGTCCGTGTTCGTATTCATGCAAAAGTCCCGCGAGACGGACTGTCCCGGCCGGGCCACGTGCCGGGACAGATATCACCCAATATCAGCTTTGGGGATTTTCTGTCTTCAGAGGTTAAGGGTTATTTGGTGAAATGCGGGATTGTGATATGAAGAAGTGATTGAAGGTTCGATACTTCTACAAAATAGGAAGTTTGAACTTTATGAAATTTTGCGCGTATGTTTTGTATGAGTCCCTGAAATTTATTCGTTTGTGAATAGGTAAAAGTTGGTTCAATGCAATCTCTGTTATAGTTTTAAATGCAATATTGTATTCAATCTTTTATCTAACGTCTTGTTTTACAAATAGTACGCCAAAAAAGCAAATTTAATATGACACAAAACGAAACAACATTCAATGGTTCGGAACACGAAATCCTGTCGTCAAAGATAGCAGCGACAATCGACAAAGCTTGTCGTCGCAACGTCGCGCGAACAAGGAAGCTCGCCTCTTTGTCTCAGCCTCTTTGGGTCTCTGAATCTTTTTGGCTTGGAGTGAACCTTTAACAGCCACTTGGTAGCTTGTAACGAAAGCTGGCCTAAAGATTTCGTGAGATACTTTGGCTTGCAGCAGCTTTATATTTTGTGTAAGAGCTTTTACCCAATCCGCTTTTATTTACCACGTAAGTAACTTCGAATAAAAAGCGTACGTAGGTAAATTTTAAAATATTAACTTCTCGCTATTTCGCTTCTTTGCCTTATAGATTTGGTTGTCAAGGGGAATATGATGGATGGGAAACGACAAGCAAGGATCGCTGAAGCCCGGACGTAGAGCTTAAAAGAGATTGCATTACGAAAACAGTTTCTAGTTTTCCTGAAATCAAATATTTCTAAAGCGATTCCGAAGCTGAGCGCGTCGCAGGTGATTTTTAAATCGGATTTTGAAACTTGAAGGCTCTGAACTTTTGAACTAAAAATTACTTATTGAAACTTTCCGCTGTAAGAAACTAATTTTAACATTGGAATTAAAGCAGGATGCGTCAATTATTTGTTTATAAAAACAGCGTCATTGTCTCAAAAATCATTGAAACTATTTTTTCCCTTGTGTCCTTACAAGATAGTGTGAATACAAAATTATGCGGAATCTACATAACGCTGATATAACGTAGAGAAGCCTCAAGGGACTGCAAACGGGGTCTGAAAACTTCAGGCTCATAATCAAATAACAGGTAGGAAGCTGTTCAGAACCTCTTGAAACCTAAGTAATTTGAAGGTTTTGAAACTTTGCAAAAATATATCTTTTGTTTACTGTAGAGACTTAGAGAGAGTCGGGCGGGTCAAGGGCGCTCTTTTATATAAAGAGCTTTCAGACTAGCCACAAAGAGCCAATTTGATTCTTAAGCCTTTGGAATAAGGTAAATAGATACGTCTCGGCATTGAAGGCAGGAACTTGCGACGTATGAATTATTTGAGTTGAGATCTTGACGCGGGGCCGCGGGCGAGCTTGTTTATAGACATATGTACCTACAGGATTTCAGGCGCTGCAGGTATATCGGGGAGAATTTAACATTGCTCTACTTGCATTGAGGCTTCCTGGCAGAGCGAGCGGCACTCCTACTTTCAAAGCCATGGGCTCAAAAAAGCTTTTTTTATAGAAATAACAAATAAATACCAACGGTAAATTTCCGTATGCAATCCATTGTTTAAAAAATAAATGAATTGTTCTGCTTTTCAAATAACAATCAAAACGATAACAAAATCCTCCATCCTAAATCATCCCTTCAAAAAATATATGAACCGAGATAAATTCCGAGGGTCAAAAAAGTTGGAAAAGGGTTCCTGCCCAAGTTGGGTCATCAGAAAGGGCGGATTATGCGTGTTCCTTCAAATTGCCGGTACATGTTGGATTAGGGACGAATAAACACAGAGTTTTGCAATTTTTAGATGTCTGATGCTAAAAAGCGCAAAAGGTTATTTCTCGAACGCCTGCCAAAAATGTTGTAGCAACAAGTTAGTGCTGGACAGAATATTATTTATAAGTAGCTAACTAGTTTCAGCCGTAAATAATATCATCACTTATTTTAACAAGCTTTTTCACTAGATTCTCCTGTAGTAAGTCGGACCTCTAAATGTCCTACACTTGGAATGTTGGCAAAGGTGGCCTTTAAAATGATTACCGCAACCGGCTTGCCGCATTGATAAAGTTGCAGTGACACAACGGGCAGGCGTTTTGTTTGCAGCGCGATTCATTTGCATACAAAACCAAAGTTGAGCCCCAATCACTGAGCACTATATTATGTACGGTGTGTTGTTTGTATGGATGTCACCCAAAATGAAGAATAAAAAAGCAGTTAGGGGAGGTATGCAGTCGAAATTTCGACCAAGGCTGGGATTACTGTAACTTAGTGGTAGAGGTTCTAGGCAAGCTTGATTTCAACGAGAAAAAGCTTCACAGCGTGGATAAAACTCACAGATGCTTTGCCCAAAATATCTACGACCTTTGTAATCGGGATAATGACACCCCTCGACCAGCGCGGTTCATCATTACCGGCAGGCGGACTAACTGGTCCTCTCGCCACAAGAGCCGTAATGCGATCTATGCATTTCTTTGATAGCTTTGAGGTATTAAAGAGGATCCAGTCCCGTGGCCGCCGGATCTGAACAGTATTTGAAGAGCTGAGCTCACTTCGTAGAGGCTGTGGTTTTTCTGTGACTAGACTTATTTCGGAGAGTTATTTAGGTTGGTTAGCGAGTAGTTTACTGAATCTTCTAGATCTTGAATAACGTATTGAAGTTGAATCTGCAAACTGTATTGCGAATGTACGATAACTCATCGTTGCTGCTTACAGGGTGGAATAAACTGGCGTTTAAAGGATGACGAAATTAGATGAAAAAAATAAAAAATCTGGCTTTTATCGGGAATCAAACCCGTAAAAACTAACACCCAGTATTTTATTGCACCAATCGGTAAGTTCAATAATAACAATCCAATCGGTGCAATAGGTAAACCATGCTTAATAAGATAAAAGAAGACTCTATTAATAGGTAAATATTGCATATTAAAATAACAGAAGACCATCAATACTGCCAAAAACAAGGGGAGCACTTTTTATGGCGCGCTCACCAAGTTGGACGCCGCCTGAGGCAAGGGCCTCGCCGCACCGCATGCCGCGTGCCGGTCTGCGTGCCACGCGGTAGAGAGCGTTGTTAACACCACTAACTATTTTCAAATTTGCACTACCGACAACTGTCAAAACGCGATTTACTATTGATATCTCTCTAGTCGACTGGATCAGACTGGAAAATGGTCTAACTGGTGTAAAGAAGCCATACAAAGTGCTTCGTTTCGTCCCAGATTTTGGAAGATTTGTTAGTCTAGTCTAGATAGACCAAAATTATATCAAAGTTATGAATTGTCTCTACACCCGGTACCCCTCGTTTACTTGGTACCTGCACCATGCTACATCGACTACACGTACGTAAAATGCTACGTGCTCCAAAAACAGTAGACAACTAAAACAGAAGCGTTTAATAGAAATAAAAGAGCCACGGAACATTTGGCTCAACTAACCCGGTTTACATGTGTGCAAACAATTGCGGAACCCTGAAAATCCCGGACGTGCGGAACCACAATGCGGTAATGCCAACTGTGTGTAGGCATTTTAATGAACGTCGATACGAGACGGTTAGTGCTAGGGATGGGGAAATACGGAAAACCTCTGTAGAACGCCATTGACCATTGTTAATGGCGTTCTACAGAGCTTTTCCTTAAAGTCATTATCTATTGATAGTGGTAACAAATTCAAGAGAACGCCCGAAAAAGAAATCTATGCTACCGATGCAGCATGAATATCCTAGAAAAAGCTTCGTCTAGGCTTTAATAGAGATTTGAATGATAGAGTATGTCATTAATTGCGTAAATTATTGAAGTTGAAGGAATTATTTACAATTACTATACCTACGCATTCATAATCTTAATAATATGCATAATAATCATTTACTCAATAACAATTTACAAATGTGTTTGAAATGGTACACATAAAATAAAAAATAAATAAAGAGAAACATGTCGATTACTATTTAATTTAAATTGAGAACAATACAAATCTAACAGATTTGTATACTTTACTGTCACAATAAACTAAATTACAATTCAAGTCACTTTTACACAGTTTGTGCTTCTTTTACTGCTACGGTTGAGGAACCATTCGATGAGGTCTCGATGAAAGATTTTGTCTAAGCACCCTTACACAAATCGCAGTCGGTACTGATCGTGCTCAAGTCGGCAGTAAGTTAGTACCTATAATATAATATATAATTTGTGCTTAAACCTTCATCCTTATTTGAGTTCGAGCCTCTTCGACAGATAAACTTATTCTCAAAGCATAAGATAGATAAGGTACAAGCAAGGTAGATAGAGGTATTATTTTGTAATTCTGATTTTGTTTTTCAGATTTTGTAAGTCTGAAATAAAAGATTTTTAATTTCAATTTCAATTATTTTACAAAAAGTTAGGACAGCCTTTTGTTTTATCTACTCAGTGTATGCGTTATAATATAAATGTTATAATAGTTAATGCTATCAAAAACTGTACCTCTATCTATTCCTCCCCGAAGCAATTGAATATTATTCTCATCTCATCTGATGGAGGGGTCTGCTTTCATGCATGCATAATCTCAAGCTTAAAATAATTTTCACGACAGAATTTTCCGAAATTCCGTAGCGGAAATTTCCAGGATATTCCGGAACATCACTATTTTAGAACATAAGGTGGGAATGTAATGAGTATGGAAGAATTTGCGGCTAGAACGGTCTTTGTGATTCAGCATAACTGCGGCTTTCAGAGAGAGGGATGGGTGTATAGAGGAGCTTTAGGAGGAAGAGAGAGGGGAGATGTTTTGGATGGATAATGACACGTGAAATTGCTTGACAAAAATATGCCGAGGACATTATAAGGGCATTCAGGGGATTATTGTCCGATTCTGAAACGTTTTGGGTCTACATGATCTAATAAACAGCCCAGGAGTAGGTAAGGGTTTCCTCTCTTGCCGAAAACTGAGGTCAAATAAACACTAGTATAATACAGATGTCAGCTTAATAACATTTTATTTCCTAGAACAGCTCATTTTCTACCGTACAGCAAAGGTTTACATCTGAAAATAGTTAAGCACGTGTTTAAAACGAGATAACTTGAAAACTTATTGAACTAATACACTTCTTGCCTCAAATGGGCAAAGTTGCGATCTTTCCTTAGGGATGTCACTTTATAATGCCGAGGTGATTCCAACCTTATGCACGTGGTGTTAGGATGCAGTATTGCAGAGCAAGATGGTGTTGATACTAAATAATGGAGTTAGTTCGAAAGCAGGTGTTTTTGGAGTGTCCTGAGACCTGTTGAGGCCAGGAAGGAACTTGAATAGGTTTTTGTTATGTACTTGGTTTTTAAGGGTTTCTAAAATTATTATGATCCCACTGGTTCCTGCTCATAGCTTCGGGCGCATTTGTTCCAGATAAAAAGGAGGTACTTATGGCCCTCCCCAGGATCTTCTTTCGCCAAATTTCAGTTGAATCAGTCAATTCAGTTTCGCATTTTTAAATTCGTTGGTAAAAAAGTAGGTAAAGGTAGGCGTAGGTAAGTCCAAGTAAGAATATTGAATAGGTAAGCTTACGCAAATGGAACCCATCGGTCGGCTCCTCCGGTTGAACCCTAAAAAAGAAGGTTCTTTTAAAGAAATCAGTGATTTCCTTTAATCTCAAGGTATTTCCGTCGATTTAAAAAGCGATTCTTCGAAACACCAGGTGTCTAACTTTGCCCGACAAGCAACTTTGTCCGTCACCTTGTTAAGGAAGCGAGATAAGCAGCGTCAAACGAAGCTTCGATAACATTCGCCATTTTATCGAAATAATGGGGAAAACGGAATAATGGGAAAAACGGGAATCTTTTTATTCATTTGCGAATCGGATGCCGAGGTGCCGTAACGTGCCATGGATATTTGGATGGAAAGTGCTTGTTGTGGTTTTTAGTGAAAACATCGGAATGTTGCTGAATCTCTTCTCTCTTCAACTTTTTAAATCTCTTATCATTTTTTTTCTCTTACCGAACTGACGTGGACATGAGATTTGATCGTTCATTAGTTACCTAATTGCATCTTTCAACAAACGAACTAAATGAGACTTTAGTCTTTGAGCAGGATTGGATAAATTAAAATGTTTCCCCTGTAGGTGGAGCTAACGACTCCTACGTCACATGGCTTCGAAGCGCAATTGGCAGCACATCAAGTTCAGGTCAGCGGTTCAAGTCCCAACGTAGTGTTTTTTTTTTGGGGATATTAGAAATTACCCTGAGTGTGAGGGCTCACGCACTTTAATTACAAAATCCTTAGTTACCTAATTATTATAAAGACGACAAGCGTACGAACAATCGGCTGTAACCCTAAGTCTAATTTTTCAAAAACTCTCCTACAAAATATAAGATCGTAGGATAAAGAAAATAACGCTGGACTTAACAACTCTATTTCGTGTAACAATGTGGTGAACATCGATGACTGGCACATTAGCTTGTCCTAAACACTTTCTTACAAGAAAAACATACTTTCCCGGACCGGGTTATTGGTAAATGGATGCACGTATACCCATGAAGGGAGCTACAACAAGTTGCCTTAATGCCGGATCATAAGCTAAATTAGGCTTACCACATAGTTCTACTAGAATTCAAAGATAATTATTTAGGTACTGTTTGTGATCTAAGAGGGGTTGATTGTTTCGAGTTGCCGCGAGATTCAAATTATTTTGTATTTTTTACTTTTTTCTGCGTTCTATAATGAAAAAAAGTAGCGGCAAAGTAATTTGCCGCAAACTACTTTCTATTAACTTGTCAAACTATTTTCTATTAACTTGTCTTCTTCTCAAAAATTACTTCGATTCATTGGTATTTTCGGAACATTTGGGAACATAAGATATTTAAAGCTAAAATCAACAGTTTCCAAAATTGTTTATAAGTTAGTTTTATCATAAGTTCATAGAAAATGGTTTACTATTTGCGACAAATTACTTTTCCGTTAGTTTTACTACTTGTAGAAAGCAGAAAATTAAATTAAAAATTAAAATCAACAAAAAAAAATCGGGCCAAATCGAAACGATCACCCTTAACATGATTTACTAGGTAACATATTAATGGCTATTTCGTCAATCACACTAATATTATAAATGCGAAAGTTTGGATGGATGTTTGTTACCTCTTCACGCCAAAACTACTGAACGGATCAGACTGAAATTTTGCATACAGGTAAGTCTAACCCTGGAATTAAACATAGGCGGCTTTTATCCCATAAATCAGTTCCCATGGGATAGAAATAACCTCAAAACGTTTCTATAGAAACAACGCGTGCGAAGCCGCAGGCAGAAGCTAGTCTACCATTAATTTCCTCAACGTTTCAGCTTTACCCAAAATCCTGAGGTAGGCGTACCTTACATTTTTATTATGTTCCTGTAATTAGATGTAGCCAGTAAGACGTAACTAGACCCGTTTATAAATAAGACTATGCGAACCCTGATGAGGTGGATGACGCAGCACTCCTGCTCGATTAAGTCCCGTCAGGTGTCCGGCTGCAGTAAACAACGCGCCGGTTAGGGGATGATTCGGGAAAAGCGGGGCAAGTGGGAAAACAGGCGAATTAGCGGAGAGCGGGGAACTGCGAAGTTTTTCTCATTTTATGGACGCCTTCATTGCCATGACTATGACTTTAAAAGTAGCTATACGTTTCTGTTTTAGGAGATGAGTTTCGTTACTTTGTTTTTGAACCCTGTGGCGCAGAGTGCTAAGGCCGCAGCCGATTGCTGATTCAATTCCCACACAGCACAAATGCTTGCGGTACGATTGTATTTACAAAAAATGGGTAGTATTTCAGTCATATAATGGTTCCTATAACACAAGCTCCTGCTTATTTTGGGGCTAAGTGTTTGTGTTTCTTTACCAGCCTTACATTTTATACCTTCCAATGTGGGTTACCAGTAGTGATGACTTACGCATCTGAAACGTGGTCGCTGACTATAGGCCTCGTGCGTAAGCTCAGAGTCGCTCAGCGAAAGACCTATGCTCGTGGTTTCTCTACGCGATAGTAGCGATAGCGGAATACGGAAATCCGTAGAAGAACCAAAGAAACCTACATAGCTCCCAGAGTTAGTAGGCTGCAGAGGCGATGGGTTTTCGAATGGCAACCGCGATGTAATGCGCAACGGAATCTCGGAAAGACCTCCCACTTGATGGACCGACGACATCGTAGCGGTCGCAGGGAGTCGATGGATGGAGGCGGCTGAGGGCCGCTATTCGTGCCGTCGAGGGGGAGGCCTATGTTCAGCTGTGGACTTACATGGGTTGATGATGTTGATGACATTTTTATCTCCATTACATTGTAATATATTTGATAGTTGCGTAGTTTTCTAGCTCTCTACATAAGTAAATAAAGAGAGCAAGGGGCTCTAAACACTAAACTTGCACAGCTTTAAGAGTCCTCCCGGATCCCGCTCAAAGCCAGAGTTAAATTTTAACAAGGAACACTTTAAACATAAGATGCTTAGCAACAAAGTACTGCGCAAATAATGACTAGAAATATTTATAAGCTCTCAGAGGGTACAGTCGGGGGTGGAACTACGTCGCGGAATCATTGTTTTGTTTACCTAGGTGGTGCGGTACCTATTTAGTGTAAGGTTGAAACCAAAACGGGCATGTGAGAGCCCGTCTCACAGAAGTGCATTATTTTGAAATATTATGTTAATTCGAATCTATTCGTGAAAGGGTTACAAAAATGAGTAGGTGAGTGTGTACCTTTTGAAACATCGGGAAGCAACTCGAAATTATATTTCGTTTATATTTCATGTTTTATTTATAATTTGAATTCCTTAAAAAAATGGAGGTTGTATTACCGCGATTAGTAATTCTGTATAATAATCTATGCGGATATATTAATTCAATTATAAATATAATAGAAAAGATTATGAATAACAAGTGTTTTCTTCAATTCAAAGCTTAAACCTTCGAATCTGATTCTAAGACATTTTTTATCATTCAGCTGTTATTTTTACTCTTTGTTGTGAAATTGGGTGCTAAAACGTATAACTAAACATCATCTACGCCGCCGACTGTACCTGAAAGCTCTTTGAAAATTGCGACACCTTCCTTAGTGCACAAACTACTTGAAGGTTTCTTTGTTTACCCGAGACTGCTCTAATGAAGTTTTGAAATAAAAACTGTAATTTAGGACGACCACAAATTGAAATGAAAATTATTAAATAAGAAATTCCAGAATTTGATTATGTGGCAACCAAGGAGGTATTTATGTGTATGATGTGACGACGTATGAGTTGTAGCGTATGCGTCAACATTTGGATCGTTGTTTTGTCTTGTTGCAATATTGAAAAGTCATTAAATAAACTAAGTTTTAAAGCTAGTATTTTTAATGAATTCAACACAGCCGCAGGATCTTGAAGAAAACCATATAAATTCATGAGTGTGCGCGTCATTACTCGAAACTGTTCGTTTTATTGACCATAACAGTTGCGGCAACAGGTATCGTGTGCCTGTAAAAACTTACACCCCTTTTACCCATCTCTACCCTTTCTTAAAACAATGGAAAAGGGACCTTATTACCGGTGGGTAGAGTTGAGGAGATAAGGGAAATTAAATCTGTTGTTTGTAATTTTGTAAGCGATTCAAGTGTCTGCGGTACATGCTATCTCGGAGGTTCGCTAACTGAATTTTCATTATGGTTAAAAGGTTCTATCAGATTTTAATTTTGATAATATCCGTAATGAGGTGAAGCATGAGGTTTGTGAGGTAGGGCGTTCTTTTAATTTGCGCTTGTTATTTTAAATTATTATGGTATCATCCTTTGGCAGTATTAACCCATCATCTACCGAACCTAATCGTTAAATCCTTTATCATAATCGTTGAGAGGAACAATTTCAATTCTTTGTTGCACACTAAAAACTAAACCTTCAAGTAGACTACGAAGCTAAAGCACATCCCGAAAACCCATTAGTTTTGCACGTGAGTGTTCACTGCTTATTGCAAAGTAGAACTAAACAAAACACCTGCAGTGCTGGCGCAAGCAGGTCAAACATACACGCCATAAACTTGACTCCCGTGCCACACTTTTATCCACCACAGCTATTGCCAGGACCGCCAACTCAAAAGTATACCTACGTAGGTACAGTCAATCCTAAGCAGGGGGAAGTTTGAACCTGTCTGAATACTATTTTATGATTACATGAAATGATTCCCGTGTATGAGTGGTATACTTATGCTTTCTTTTGCAAGCTGTAAACGTCAGTGACTTTTGTGTTTTGTATGTACATTTAGTTGATTTTAGTAGTAATAAAAAAGTGTGAAAACACATCATGTATAGGTTATTCATTTTCCATACAAAGAATCAGTCATCACTTTCACTGGATAAGCATTTAACAAATGTAAAACTGGCACCTAAAAGTTTTACAGGTGGAAATAAAACGCGGTTCGAATTGAATGGTTTTGTTGAATGGACGAGTTTACGGTCACTCGTCAAACCATGGAGCTTTACTTTACGAGTATTGGCTCGCTATTGATAGTTTTATTGTAAAGGTGAAATTCTGTATTCGTAGAATTAATAAAAACCAAATTTGTTTCCGATTGTTAATTTAATCAACTGTGCCACAGATCGTTCAATAGACAAAATAAAAAAAGGGTTTAGTTTAATCCGTGTCAATACAGTCTATCCACATGTAACTGGCTCTCCTCGTGCGCCTGTCAACAGCCGGTGTAATTACAGCATGGCGTCGGCCCTCCATTACCGCGCGAGGCTCACTTCTGTATAATCTTTTAAAAAATTCACACGCGCAGGCTCGCGCTCCCAATGTTGTGCACCCCTGACTCCGACGACAGCTCAATTTGCACCTTACGTCTTTTATGTACAGTTCAATTTTGAGAGTTGAATATTTTTGAATTTTAGATTAAATGTTGTGCGAACCGCAATGAAAGTGGTATTGCTAATTAAAAATGTTTTTAATTTAATTTGCGGATTACGAGTGGAGCGAGGCCGGGTGTGGGGGATTTCAGGCCAGTGGGTTAGTGAACTACTTTTGTTTACTTATTTATTTTTTCAAATGTTTATTTTCGAGTTTGTTGGTCGGTTCGAAAACGAATTTACGTATACATGTTATATGGAACAGCTACAATTTCGTTACAAGTTAGAGTTAGGTCATATTTTAAACACTAACAGGAACAGGAATACATTGGCTAAGCCGCGGGAAAGAGCTAGTTTTCATCACTATCTTTATGGTCCTCTGCTGGGCCTGGGTCTCCACCAAAGATGGCCGCACTAAGTGTGGTTTTTACCTTAATAATTTATACGTGCAAATGATGTCCAAAGTCGAGAGTAGCTGCTTAGCTAAAGGCAGACCATCAATTTGGTGGTATAGCCATAGAGATCCAAGCTATAGCCGAGGTACGAGTACACCCAACAAGCGCTAATCCCACGCAGCAGCTAAGCGGCATTGCAGCGACCGGCAGTTTCGTGGCCACCTGCGACTGCTATAACTATGGATTAACGGCTGGCTTTGACAGTTACTTTAGAAAGCGATTATTGCATTAAGTCGCTACGGCGCACAGGGTGAAGTTCAGCAGCTCAGGCAGCGATACGGTCTCGCAGACCGCGCTGCTTATCTTTTAGCGATTAGAGGCTGTCAGAAGACAACGGCAGCAGCTGCCTATACTCAGCAAGTAGGTACCTAGCTGTAGGCCTGCCAGAAAACCCGCGTTGCTCAACTTCTTGTGAGGCGACATTCAGCTGAGGCAGGACCTTTTGGTCCACATGGAGACACTTTTACTAAGTTAGAACGAATTATTTTGAAGGTTCTCATATTATTCTGTCTACTTGTGATGTGAACCAATAAATTGTTTTTTCTTCCTTTTTCTTACTAGCTGATGAAGATAAAGATACATTTATTTCGCCAAAAAGGAAGGAGATGATGATGATCTTGTAACGAATGCAAAATATTTTCAAAGTGTATTTTTGTCCGTAAATGACCACAAACTCCAAATACAGCCATCTCAGTTAAAAGAACAAACGTCCAAACTTACCCGTGAACTACAAGCCTGAAACAAAAACTCAATGTCCTAAATATAGCCCACTTCAGCCGGATGAAATTTCCCCCGGACAAAACTCCCACTTGTCCGGTAATTGAAATGTAGTCCGGGTATCTTTGAGTAAGAGCCACTATTTGTATTGCAGCTCGTTACGGTGAGTGCTACAGATTTAGCTACATTCTTTGTAGTTAATATATTTTATTCCAGCCATTGTAATACGACCATTTAGGTTTTTCAATAGAACTTGCCTTTTACTTAACGATATTATTATTAAGTACATTATTTTCATTTCTTCAAAAATATTACCCGTCTTTTCATCCGCGTATCGAAAGTACTCACTAAAGTCGTTAGAAGCCGTAAAAACAAAATCGGATTTGATCGGATTAATCTGGATCTCAGAATATGAAGCAAGTTTTCATCTCTGTCTGAAGTCAGTTAAACCCTAAGAGGTTCTTTATAAGAGATTATAATAAAAACTTACTGCTATTATTCACGTTTATTAACACTACAGCTGCGATGAACTTTTCCACTTACCTGAAAAAAAAAAGATAAGTTTAATGTACACGTTTGTAATTTAAAGAACCAGTAGTTCAAATAGCGATGCGAGTAAAAAGTGAATTAATATGTGCTTTACAAAGTACACAGGTACATTGAGGTATTACCGGGTATTGGGATGGCTGGTCCCATTTCCATGTTGATACTAGTAATGCCAGCTATCCGGGCGGCCGTGGCCGGGTTAACTGGAATTATCCGGTAATCAACCGGTTTGTAATTTACCCGCAAGCAGCGGGAAATCTCGGAATCTCATTTTTGGGGAGATTCCCACTTTGAGTTGGCAATAAGCTTAATTATTACTACGGTATCTCTTTAATTCTAAGAATTATGGACGAGACTTTAGACTAAGACTTTAAATAGCTTTGTACAGTGTTTCTTGTATTCAACTCGCAGGGAGTCGATGAATGAAGGTGGTTCAGGCTATTTCTGGCGTATGCGGAGGCCTAAGTCCAGCAGTGGACGTGAGCAGGCTGATATGCTGATGAATATTCCATCAATTATCGTAAACCTTTCATAAGATATCCAAGCCAAGATTCCAGCCGGCTCCTTTTTGGCTTGGTTTCAAAGTGCTCTTTCCGATTTTATTGAATCAAATCCAACTGGATCGGAATATTTTATCTACCTCCTTAAAAATTATATACAAATAAATAAACGCTGGGCAATTCACACAGCATCATCCAGCCCTAAGCTAAGCAGAGCTTGTGGTATGAGTACTAGATAACTGATAGGTATACTTGATGCAATACACTATGATAGATTGTGTAAATTTATTTAAATCGTGAAATAATAAACAAACTGCGGATCAGTTCAGGTCGTACAGGTACTAAAGAGATACAATCCTAACAGAACAGAGTGTTGATAAGAACGACGGCTCTCAGACGGATCGATGCTGCACTAAAATGATAACGCGCCAGCCGCAGCGCCGCGCACACAAGCAGTAGCGCACCTTACAAGATCCTCTTTACAACACTCTGCTTTACCTGAGACGTGTGATCAAGCAAGAAACAAGAAACCCATAGGGTAATAGCATGTCCAAATACATGATGTACCTACATTATATCTACATAAACTAGCTTCTGTCCGCGGCTTCACACGCGTTGTTTCTATATGAGAAATGATTTAAGGGATAAAAAGTATGTTTTATTCCAGGGTTAGACTTACCTGTATGCAAAATTTCAGCCCGATCTGTTCAGTAGTTTTGGCGTGAAGAGGTAACAAACATTCATCTATCCATCCATCCATCTATCCATCCATCCAAACTTTTGCATTTATAACATTAGTATGATATCGCCGCCGCCGGATCATAGAATCAGCCTTTTATAAGAAGGCCAGGGCAATGCTTTTAATTGCCTGTGCCGATTGTTGATGAATCAACATCCAACTAATCCATCCATCCATCCATTCAAACTTTCGCATCACACTAATATTATAAATGAAATCACCTATAAACGATTCCATAGAAACAACGCGTGCGAAGCCGCGGGGCGCAGCTAGTTTATAATATTAGTGTGATGTGATGATGCGAAAGTTTGGATGGATAGATGGATGGATGGATGAATGTTTGTTACTTCTTCACGTCAAAACTACTAAATGGTTCGGACTGAAATGTTGCTTATAAGTAATTCTAATCCTGGAATCAAATATAGACTACTTTTTATCCCATTAATCTGTTCCCATGGCATAGAAATCACCTTTAAACGATTCCATAGAAACAACGCGTGCGAACCTGCGGGCATAAACTAGTTAATTATAAATTTGACGTTTATTTTGACGTGTTTTGCCGTAATTGGTTTCTTGTTTATCTTAATTTACTCCCTGCCTGCAGTCTATTCATAGTTTTATTCACTTTCCAAGGTTTAAGTTTAGTAAAAAGACTTTGGTGAAGTTTTGGTTGTGAGCATCACGGATCCAGAAGCTTAGCTCAATAATGTTACTAAGCTTATTTTTCTGTTTTTAATAGATATAAAGTTGCGATACTGTAAATTGCTTTAAGTGTCGCTTTCATCCCTCCGGTCACGGAGCACTGCACTTTCGAGATATTACATTTACGGTATTATTACTGCCTCAGTTTCGTGAATCACTTTGCTATGATAGAGAAAGTCCCATAGCAAAGCGGAAGTTTATTAAATGTAAAGAAGTGTATATTTATACATACATATCATAACGCCAAAGCTACTGCAAGGACTAACCTGACATTTTGTACGCTTATAGATCTCGACCACTATGAACTTCTGTTTAATCTCAAAAATAGAATGCAACGCTGCGGCAGTAGTAAGTCAAAGAGCATAGGTAAGACGATCTTCCAATTACAACAAAACCTTTTAACTTAAGACTTAATAACTCTGTTTCTTAAGTCTTTTCACACAAATCGCTTAAAATTTTACGGATCAAATTCAAATTCTTATCTCCAAGAGACACTCGGGCAGTTAAAGGAACGAGGAGAAGGATCCAGCTGATAAGTCTGAAGCTATTGCCGTTACGTTACCCTTTACCCTTGAACTACGCCGTTACGTAACTCCAAAACAGCTTACATTGGAAAAGACTCCGTTAATAACGTACCGTTACGTTATTAACGGAGTCTTTTCCTGTTGCGTGATGTAAGCTGTTTTGGACCATGCAGACAAAAATATTCCGAAGTATTGTGTCAATAGTTTTATATATAAAGCGTAAATTGTTGGGTTAACAAAACTTGGTCATCTCATGTGAGAATAAAAAATGCTTTTCTCTGGTTTATTTTCTGCAATTGCCTAAAGTCACATGTGCGAATTGCGAATGACTGTTTCAATAAAAACAAATTGCCTTTTTTATAGCACCTAGAGATAAAAATCTCAATTTTTATAACCGTTCTAAACCGCCCGGGGTCTATCAGACCCATGTAATTAACCGCCAATTGCTCCATTACAGGGCTACCCTTTTAGGGGTATTATGTGCCGCTGTCGATTACCATTGTCGTGATAATGTCGCCTCCTGTTCTACCCTGTTACTGGGTGAGGGGAGAGGGGTAGGCTCGAGGGGTAAACAGTGTGTCGCTAATGTACGGGATAATAAGGCTTTGGTTGAGATTCAGTTTTTTTTCATCAACGTGAATATTAGAAATGGTTGACATCCTAAAGTTATAAACTTTAGGATGCGAATTTCAAATTTCATTTTCTAGTTAGTTAATTTTTACAGAAGCTGGATGTAAATCGCAACTTTTGCTACTCGGCTATTCAAAACAGAACATAATTAGAGTTTTTGAGGCGGATACAGCAGGGCGTCCCTGAATAGAGGGTGAAGTTAGTCCACTCCAACTTTTTTCATCAAAGGCCAAAGTTACTTACATAGGATTCCGCACAAAATTAACGAATTTCAAAACCGCATGCAATGTCGGGCAGCCGCCTTTGTTTATTTTAATCGCAGATCCAAGTTTAGCAACTCTGTCTCGATTGTAAGCTAAATCTGACTAAACGTTAAAGTGCATGCAGTCAAGCTTTCGGGCTACAGAACTTTCTCTGAATCTTTGGCAAGTTTCAGGTGCACAATGTACTAAATTTAGCAGTCCTACCTATCAGCTATCAGGCTCTACGCGATACAACGTTTATTTACACACTGAACATAATAATTTAGATATGCGACCCACAGCAATACTTAACAATACTACAATTAATAATACAATTAGCGAGATTATTGCTATAGTTAATAATTAAAAATATCCACCGCAAAATGGCGGGAAGAGAATTAAAATGGATTTAAATGCACGCGGCAGCAGACCGGGGGCGACAGCTGGCGACGTGTCGTGACCGCAGGATGGTGTGGAGTGCTGACGCTGACACACAACTGCACTTAATGCTTGCCGCTGTGAAGTCATCGTCTACCTCATGTAGGAACTAATAAGATATACGCACACCTTTTTCTATGGCTTCTACATCCGAAAGGTTCTATATCGAAATGTTTTCTATAAACATCCAGCGACAAGTGCTGCCAATATTCTACTCGTCTGCTGTCAAACTTCAAATCATGATATCTCGGGAACTAGGCGAGTCTTCCTACGAGTGCGTCCACGAATAGATACAAAATTTGAGATTTGTCAACTTTATCGAAAGCTGACAGCTGTATCAAACAAAATCGAAAAAAAAAATGTTATGCTTTTTCGATAGCTTCTAATATCATTCACTGAGAAGGAACCTAGCTGTTCTAGGGCGCTATGCCAAAGTGGAGATGAATGAAATCAGGGTTGCGGTTATAATGCACCCGCTTTGTATGCAGATAGAGCCGCATGTTGCGAGAGGCACAATTTGAGGCTTCCGTCGAGTGCCCATTAAGATGCTCATGTCTCTCTGTAAGTGATACGATGATGGTAGCAAGCATAAGCACTTTATTATATGTTTATTAAAACTAAAAACACACATAAAGAGTGCCAAACAAGAGACAGATAAGGCTGACATTAGAGTTGGAATATGAAGCAACTAGCTTCTGCCCGCGGCTTCGCACGCGTATTTTGGTATAATAAGTAGCTTATTATCTATGTTAGGGTTTATTCTAAGCGTACGCCTAAAGTTTAGTCTAGTTTCATCTTGATCCGCTCAGTAGTTTTGGAGATCCTAGGTAACAAAAATTCAGATTTCACAAACTTTCGGCTTTATAATATTAGTAGGATAGGATAGTAGCTATAAGAAATACAGCATACCATGAATGTGCTGTGCGCTGTATACCATCACCCATTTATCACAATCTTTGCTAACTTGGTGGCTAGGTGATGCTGTGACAATTGTCCAGCATTATGAAATTTTTATTAGCATCGGCATCCAGCGAGGCAATGCAACGCCTTGGGCACGCTTCTGATTGTTATGACGTGGATCAGTTGGGCTACCTCTAGGATATTTACATTTGCAACAGTCTGCAATTTGTATGTATGAGTTGTAATTTTCTTTACCAATTAATTGTTACAAGGTCGGACTTGCTTGGTGGCTGAGTCATGGCTTGCCAGGTTTGTACCTACAGGCTGTCAATCTTTCAAAAAGCGTTAGCGATGAATTAACCAATTATGGGAACCGATCATTAGACACCTTTTTTTCAGCAATCACTGGATTTCTCTCTGCTGACTATAAATTGAATTAAAAGAGCTCCTTGTTCTAGATTCTAGACTAAACTAGAGCAGCTGGGAAACAGTAGGTTACAAGATCTTAGCAGATACGAGGATGTTCACGCTGGGGATTACACGGAGCTTCTAAGGTGAATGTACTGAATAGAATGTATTCTATATAAGAAGATGTAATAAACATTTAGAGACACTACAAATGAAAATGGAGAACTTTGGGGCAAATATCAACTTCTGAAGCAATAGATGTAAGAATGAAGATATTGCTAGTCTTTTCACACCGCATCATCTTGCACAAAAATTAGCAGAACTTTGTATGGGCCGTTCTAAATGACTGATTTGCTATTTTAATGTGCATATGTGCAACATGTTACACTGAGAAGACACGGTCCGGCACAAATACGTTTTAACAAATCAACATAATCCACAGCCGGATTTTACACACTGGTGGCACACCCTGCGTTTGTCTCTTCCACCCACGAACAGGCCAGCAATAAATGGTGCGTTAAACCTATAAATAATGTTGCAAAAGCAACTCCAAAGAAAAAACTCCAAAGCTTAGCAAGTAAAACTAACTACAAAACTACATAGAGCGTGCGACCGCGGCGTCGACGGCCGGGTCACCCAGCCGGTCATCCAGCTGGTGGTCCGGGCGCAGTGCACTAATCCCGTTGCGCTCGGGCCTGAATGACCCGCGTGCTTTTTCAACTTGTTATTTTAATCCGGGTTTGCTTTTGTTTTTGTATGGAAAATCAACTAACAGTCGGTTTCAGTTATGAAGCCAGTCTGAGTTTCGTGATAACAATTTTTGAGGAGCTAGTCACGCTAATAGTATCAATGAGAAAGTGTACATGGATCAATGGATATGTGTTTGTTCTTCAAGCCTAAGTTACTGCACGGATCGAGCTGAAAATTTGCACCAATATAATAATTCCTGACGTGGAATAACATAATTAATGCTTTAACCGGGAAAATTACGTTTAAAGCTGTAGATAACATCTTGTAGAGTAAATAATAATAAATAAAACTAGTAAGTTTTCCAAAGCTAAAATCCTACGAGTTTTTCTGTAAATGCAGCGCTGCCCAGCTCCTCCTAATTAACCACAAACAAAGAGACTAATTATTCAGTCTCGCAGCTGATTCGCGCTTTTATTCCGGCCATTTTGTCCCGGACTGTTTAGGGTTATTGGGGTCGGGTGGAGTGAAAAGTTTACTACTAAACGGTACGATGTTAGGGGTTGATTGTCTTTTTCTTGTAAACATTTTCTCGAAGCTTAATTAATTTATCTAGTCGTAGACTGCCTTAGTACTTCCACATGTTCCATGTAGGTATTTGGGTAAAAACATCAATCCATGTAGGTACTCTTTTATAAAATAACTTGCTTTTCTATGGAAACTCGACAAGGGGAGGCAAATTAGAATTTATTTGTTATTTTTTACCTGAATTATCTACCAAAATTAATTACTTTCTCAATAAGACTCAAAAATATCTGTTTTTATATTAAATCAGTTCTGCAAATTGCAAGAAACCATCCATTATTTTCTCGTAGTAATCAGAACATAAAAAGAAATCTTTGAAAGAAGAAAAGAATTCAAATAAATTAAAGTATCGCCCTAAATTCTCGCAACCTGTGCCAGAGAATCAAAGAGGGCAAATTAGTTAGTAATTACCAGACTTACCGGGGTAGGACTCGCTTTTTAGAGCTTTTTATAAAAATGAGAAGAAACCCAAGATTGTGAGAAACAAGTGACTTTTCGAAGTAACTTTAAAACACGAGAACGTATAAAAGGCTGTTTGTGTTTGATGTGAATCGTTATATAATAAAAAACAAGTAGAATTCACTCTGATGTTTCCTGAGCATGGAAATGCAAAACTAAAGTTAATCCAACAAGAAATATGAACAGGATAGTATGATAAAGGCTTCAACTACAATAAAAAATGTAGTCCTTTCATATTTCTTGCATAGGGCTAACTTTAAACCCCGGCGCACTTCCCAAACTAAATTATAAAAAACGACACAAGATCGCAAGTTCGTGATCTTTTTGGCTTTCGCCGAGTATTCGACAAACACTTTTTGGTTTGTGTCCAAAACAGTTCAATAGAACCACAGAAATATCATACCCTACCCTGAGTTTAAATCTGAGGCGGAGTGAAAGTGGATCTAAATAATAACGTAGTAGAAGTAGAATCCTTACTACTTACACATACTACATAAGAGTTGTTGCACGAAAAAGTTCTTTGTTTTGCGTGCTCTACATCTCCAGGACAGTGGCAACGGATGTTTTGCGTGCTCTACATCTACAGGACAGTGGCAAAGGATGTTTTGCGCCGCTTCTTCTCCCGCTGCTCACCAATACCAATAACGCACCCTCACCAAGACTTTATTTCTATTTTAATAAAAAAACATTTTCCCCTGAAAATTAAGTTCCAGTGAGCCAGCCCACGGGCCGCTAATAGAAAAGTCGGAACTACAATTTTTACATCGGAAACTTGCGTTCAATAGTGCGCGTTTATTCTGCGGGGAAAGTTTTCAACATTTCTTCGGGACTTTTGACGTATTTTACATTTTGTTGAAGTTTAACGACGAACATCAAAATAAAATAAATCGATACTAGAATCACTGTGCGCCATTTTTGAAGAAAATTTTGTGATATTTAAAATATTTTTCGTTTATTTTAAAATGTAGCTTTATTTATTTGTCACCAAATATACGTAGTTACACTCTTCTTCGAAAACAATAAAATATCATTTCTCTTTAGTCACAAAGTAAATTACAATCAAATAAAAGAAATAAATTAAAACTAGTATTTACAATTGAGCTAATTGCAGACTGTTGCAAATAATTTACAGGTAGTTCAACTGATCCATATCAATACCAGTCGTCGCGTCCCCAAGACGCTGGCTGCATTGCCACGCTGAATGGCAATGCTGATGCGCTGTGCCAGATACTCACCAGCTCTCGGGTCGAGTCGTTTAGACCATTCAAATATATTTTTAAATATTTAGAATGCCTGCATGATACAAATAAATTCATACGTCCGCTGCGACTTCATGCAACAATCAACCAATGTCGCCGCATGGCTGGCCGCGGTACACGTGGCTCTATCTAGGCTCTTCTTTTTGCCATGCCAGTCGCAACACACCACAACCCAGTTTCAACATTGAGGTCATATGTCAATGGAAAAAAATCCTACAAATTTGGTTTTGCCAAGGATTGCTTGCATTTGTCAAGGTAATACTCAGGCTGTAAGGCACGTGTTATGAAACCATGCTCAGTCATCGATCTGTGCTCGAGTAACGCTTCTGCCAGGAAATCATCACTCAAGCATAGGTCGGTGACTGAGCAAGCTTTTATAATACGGGACTTAGAAGCTTAAAAATTACTCGATCTTAACTTGCTTACTTTACCTACATATAATTTTGACGCCGAATAACAAAACGAATTCTTTTCTCTCGGAAAAACGAGAGTTTCGAGCAGAAGTTATAGTACCTGATGTATCCGTCTAGTAAAACCATTATCATACGTTGCATTCAAATAGCAACAATAACTAGCACTAGACACGTGCCATACTCGATACATACGGCCTGTACGGTCGGGCAGTAAGTGGGTGACAATGTTGCCGGCGGGGCGGGCGAGGCGGCGGGCGGGCGGCGCCAAGTGCGGCGTTAAACCGCGCGCCGCTAACGACGTCGCCGAGTTATCAGTCTCTCGGGGCAAGTCTCGGGGACGCTGCGTAGCTCTGGACAGAACATCTATAGAAGGTACTAGAATAATGCTGATGTGATAAATCTTTCCTAGTGAATTTGTTTCAAATGTAATGTAGGCACAGCTTTTGTTCTTTGCAGGATTTGTTAACAACTACTGTGGATGTGGTTTTAGTTTCTAAGATGGTCTGCTTTTTCGTACGACAGATGGAGCTGGTTTTTGTTAATCAGGAAAAATCATGCAGTGCAGGTAAAAAGTCCATTACATATTTAATTTAATTTAATTAACACAGGATGTGTTTCAATTTCCTACGTAATTCGTAATTTACCAATAATGTTAAAAGTCTTGGTTTTTAGTTCAGAGAGTAAACATTTCAAGCTTGGGACACACGGGCGACTAGTTATTCCGACGGTGTAAGTTGGAGCAACCGTTTGTGATAAATTGTTGAATTTGCAAGTTTTAGATTCAATTTTGTTAAGTCACAGGTTTTGTTTTCCTCGGTGGTTGTCTTAGTAGGGTATAAACTCTGTACCTCTGAGATTTGTGTTTCCATAAATTTTAATCTTATTCGTTCGAAATCTGACATTGGCAGAATTGTGCCAAACCATGACGTAGAGCCAAAAATAAAAGAAGAAGAAGAAGAGATTTTTGTTAAAGTGTTTAGGGTTACTGACCGGCGTTACTGGGCGGAATGTAACGTATTACACAGCGAGCGTTCGTGCAGTCAGTACGGGGAGAGAAGGCGCGAGCAACGAGCGACGAGACGGAATTTAGCACACGGCGTAACGTATTATGCTCGCTGCAAATGGTACATTACGCCCCGTAACACCAGTACCCGGCTTTAAACAGAGGTGGCATTTTAGAACACAGATAGTGTATTGTAAACTAAACCGATGCCCTCTTTTGTTTCTAAAGCGTCTTTTGTTTCCGAGTAGATCGTGGTCATTTAAAACAAATAACCACAGTATTAAATGTGTGAGTATTATGTATTCGGCCACATATCTGCACTAGTGAGGAAAATGTGTTTGAAGGTGTCAGCCAAGGGCCCAATTCGGTGAATCAATCGCTTTACTGCGACAATGATTTCGTTGTGGAATCTTTCGATTCGCACTGAGAGATTGATAGAATGGTTTCAACCTTGACGTCTCTTCATCTGTTGATTCTTTTATTTAAGATAGAATGCCAAAATGTGTAATTCTGAATGAAGTTTAAACACCGCTTAGTTGGCGATGAGGTTCTAGAATTCCGGTTATATTTTGCATTTATGCTTAGTTACATTTCTAGGTCGTAAGTATTATTCAAATGCCCCCGCCCCGAGCTGCAGTAACTCTGAACTCGGCCGTGCGAGTTGTCCCCACCATTGTCCCTCTAATTTATAGCAGTTCGCCTTGCTCTACCAAATACAGCCTTAAATATCCACTTAAATTATTTAGTAGTTTATGAGCAAAGTTTAAAAGTATCGCGGGGAAAGTTGAAACAATAATCATTAGCTTCGGACGTGAGAGGAAGATGAAAAGACTTTACCTTCACGGGTTTTTACTCCGTGTTCTTACTCTCCGGGTTAGTTTTACAGATGTTATAAAACTCTTTAAAACTATTAAAGAAATTCAATTAACAGGTATTTTATTTAAGTAGGTACCTTTGTTCAAAACTGTATTGAATTAATATTAGGTTATATTATAATTTACATTGTTTTTAGACGTTCTTTACGTGTTATGTTGAGCAACACGAACAACGACATTAATAGATAAAACCATATTTAAAATTGCTTTGATTAAGTGAAAAAAAAGCCGTATAAAATGAACTCATAACAGTCAATATGTTATCCAATAAATTCCTCCCATACCGAGAGCCTACCTTCCGTTCTTATGAGCTCAATCTGTTATCCCCTTAACAATAACTAAAGGTTATTTCCCGATACACGAGTAAATAATTGCAGGGTTCCGGAGCCATTGACGTGTCAACAAGACGAATGTGCGGGCCCCTGAGGATCTAATATAGATTCTATACTATTTTCTTCGTGGATTTTTCGTTTTAAGAAGTTTGGACAGGAGCCAAAAGTAGCTTTACAACTCATAGGCGCAGAAACAGCTTAGCATTCGCGCCAGTAGCTTCGTTAAGTTTTAGTATCCAGAAAAGTTATGTGGTCTTACAGCTACATCTAGTGTAATTTTCATAATCCTTTCAGAAGTTGCTTACGTTGGATATTTCGTTTAAAGTGAAAACTTGCCCGAAAAACTGGAAGTGTTTTAAAGCAGATTGAGTTGTTATCATACAGTTCTAAAATTACCTAATATGATAATACCATAGACAAACATAAAGGTTCACGGCGTTTGACAGGTCTTGAATAGCTCTGTGGTTTAAA
This sequence comes from Eupithecia subfuscata, assembly GCA_963564075.1. Taxonomy (NCBI): domain Eukaryota; kingdom Metazoa; phylum Arthropoda; class Insecta; order Lepidoptera; family Geometridae; genus Eupithecia; species Eupithecia subfuscata. The sequence continues at coordinate 395,230 of OY751116.1, read as the reverse complement.
TATAATTATTTTAATATCTAACTCGTGATGTCATGAAGGTATTTCTATTATCTTCAAGAAAGGTGTAAAAGATATTAATCAGTTATGGGACAGGTGCCGAAGTGACGGATCGCAAGTACACGACTTTATTTAGGACTTTTTGTAGCTAAATTGAAAAGTGATTGATTTATTTTTCCCTTGAAAGGACCAGAGCTTTTTATTGTTTTTTAAAGCTTTCTTAGGCTTTTGACAACGATACTAGAGGTTCTCCATTCTTTTTTTCTGTTGTTCAATAGAATAGACAACTTTTATGTACCTAAAATGTGTACCTATGTTTTATGTAATATAAGGGTTGGGTTTAAATTAGCTCTGGTTGTTCAGGACTTATTATTAACTCGTGGCTCTGTATTAAATACATGTGTTATAAACAAAGAAATGCTACATTCCATGAAGAAACTGTTAAATTATAAAACTGGTGTAATGGACTAATTTTCATGTAGTAACCTACAAAGAGTTGAGTTATTGATTGTATAGATAGGGAAACGGTAAAGACAGCGTGATGACAGGAATGGTTTCCCCTGCGTCGACCTGGCTCTGCGTCGATGCTCGGCTCGCTCGACTCAAGGTCATTGGTACAGTCGTCTCGGTAGTAGAAATAGTACTTTATGCCTGTCGCCTTAGCCGCCGAAGACCACGCAAACTTCATTGACCATAGCAGCGAATAAGCATGGGCAATTGTGCGCGCTGCTATGTGCAAAATTTGTCGATAACAATAAAGATTATGGTAAAAGATATCTCTTATCAATTTAGTTTTGGATTTAATTTATCCAGCCCGTACCTACAAAAAAATGTAGACTACATCAATCCCTAACCATTAACTACGTTTTCATCCTACTAATATTATAAAGCCGAATGTTTGTGAAATGTGATTTTTTGTTACCTCTCCAAAACTGCTGAACAGATAATAAATAAATAATAAATAATTCTGGACAATCCACACAGCATCACCTAGCCCCTAGCTAAGCAGAGCTTGTGTTATGGGTACAGATGACTGATATACATGAGAGCATGACCAGCATTTACGGCACACTCATTGCACACCATTACCTTGACTCAGTCGTTTTGCCAAATGATTCGAAAAATTGAATTGACGTGATGATTCTTTCATATTACGAGAGCCATTCGTTCAGACAGAATTTCGGAAAATGATTGAGATTAATTACTTTTTTTCTTTAAGCTGAGAGGATGGTGTGGCACACTGAATAAATCATCTCGGATAGATACGAAAACATTTTTGAAATAGAATGATGAATCTATTGTTAGAAATAGATGTCTCGTTGCCTTTTCATTGAAATGAGAGGGTCATTTGAATACTTACAAAGCAAAAGCCCGTTATTACGTAAAGCTGAATAGCTATTTACTCAAAAGATCACGAAGCAATCAAACGCTGTATTCCAGTGTATTCCGAGTACTCCCGGACAGAGACAAAGCGCTTATTTTTTAATTTCCTGTCCCCGATGGATTTGCACATCTGTTCTGTTGTACCCTGTACTGTTGTAGTCTGTCGCTCTGAGCTTTTGATCACGATTTCTGTTACTGTCATGTTTGTAGGTAAGTTGATGAAATACTGTATGATGAAATAATGTTTTATTAAAAATATTGAAACAAAAATTACAAATTGAAGTGTAAATATGTATTCAGATATTAATAAAGCATTTACTGTGTTTCAGAACACTTGAAATAATATTATTCAGGCAAAAGTTATTGTGGTTACGTATCACAAACAGTGGAAATCGGGAATGCCTCCGAATTTAATTGTATTACTTGGGTACACAAAATCAACAGCTCTCTGATTAAATTTTTAATTTAGGTAATTAATATTTTTAAAACAAGCACAACTACACGTAAACACGATTTGCTCAGACCCCTATTAAAGAAACCCAACCAATTTGCAACACTGAATCATTAACCAAGTATGCTCAAAGTAAGGTCCATCTGACCCTTTCCATTTTTGTGTGCCTCGTACACACCCCGAGGCGCGAGGTTATTATATCTATAGTACGCTGTGCGCTGACAACGGGCCTCATTTATTCATCCAGGGTTAATTTGCTTAGGCCTTCATCAGGGATACATGTGTACGGGCGAGTCGGAGCTTTACGTCCGTTTTGACATTATTTTTTTAACTCAATATTACAAACGATGCGAGAGGGAGAACTACCTACATTAATAAATTTTATTGAACCAGAATTTACATCAAAAACTATTATTTTCAGTACATTGAGATTTGAAAGCTAAATATTTCTAAGGAATAAAGTGCTGTTTGAATATATTTTTCTATTTCTTGAGCTAAAGTAAAGAAACCTGTTAGTAAGTTAAAGTTGGTACAATAAATATTACTTGTGTTTTAGTAAAAGTATTTGAACAACGAATAGCCTTGCTAATATACAGTAAAATTCGTAAAATAGAGCTTGAATACTCCTACGAAGAACTGATTGTATGATCATAAAAGATACTTTAACTTTTCTACTGAATTATACAGTTTGATTCTGGATAGCTTTTAAACAGAATCAACTTGTATAATTGAGTACCCTCGAGAACGTTCCGGCACAAGTGCAAACTAACGTTATAACGCGAGCGTCGCTTCACGCTCACATCTCGTCACTAAATCGTTCCGGAGCACAGACTTGGCAGTGAAAAATCACCGTTGTTTCACTGCTATATTATATTGTTTAATATATAGAGAGTTTTATATGTTCCTCGCACCTGGTGCGAGTGGTCGCGCAGAATGAAGCTAGTCTTATTATTCTAACAAGAGTTTAAAGGATGGAGATAGTTTGTAAGATAAAATACTTTGTTAGTTGACAGTTTACGGCGGCTTGTTTTTAACTCAGCCCATATTATCCAACAAAACAAATGTGTACTTTTTAAAGTTTTGGTTATTGGTTACAATTAAAGAATATAAAACCAATTAGAACTAGTGTTTATACTTGTTTCAATTTCCAAAAACCTAAGCCATCACCAGAAGTCAGAGTGCCCAGAATGCTGGCAGCATTGTCACTATGAATGACAACGCTAATTCTTTGACCGAAATAGAAGCTAGAATTCCGATCACTCTATGAGAAGTTTTGTAAGATCTTATCTTTATATATTGCGTGTGCCCCAGGAGCCCAAGGACCTAGGGGTTTCTCAACCAGCTCAAATAGGTAACCTAGGTCTAGATTAGCGTCTTCTCTTCTTGTTTATAACAATTTGATTAAGTAACGGGTGTCTCAATAAGAGTGCACGATTTAAATTTGAAGCCAGTTTTTTTCTTTGTAGGTTGGAGGTCTGAAATCTGACAGCTGATATTAACGATATTTAATTAACGATAATATTATTATAATAAACTATATTAATTATCGATAATATTATTATAATTAACTATATTAATTATTAACGATATCATGTAAGATGTCACACAATTGAGACGACAACGACTGGTGAAGGTTGAAGGAATCTGCTGTATGCAGGCAGCGCAGGACCGGTCATTGTGGCGATCTTTGAGGGAGACCTATGTCCAGCAGTGGACGTCGTTCGGCTGAGATGAGGATGGTGGACAACACAGGAAACATTGTGGACTTAGAGTAAGTTATATCGTTTTTGTTTGGTCATTGGTGAAGCTAACATTTTACAAAAATGGTTAAAATAAAAAAAATACTAGCCTGACGGTATAATCTAGCCGTTAAAGGACTCTAAATAGACTCCTAGGGTTGATATTTCGTTTATCTTCACGCCTCGTTTCTTTCGTATGAATTTGCGAAGTGTAAATTCCAATTTGCCTCGGGGGAATCTAAATTGGCCCAAAATTGGTCTATCGAGGCTTCCCGTCTTCAGCGGGTTCCAGAGTGGTAAAGTGTAAATAAGTTCTTTAAAAGGAGGTACCGACAGTTACGAACTAAACATTTGAGACTACTTTTGTAAAAACTCTATGTATCTAAAACCGCGAAAGCTATTGTCATTAGGTACTTTATTTAATCGTAAATTATTTATGATTTTAGTTCTTGTAATCTCCTGATATCACCAAAAAAAACGCATTATGATGTGAAGTAAGTTTTTACGAAAATATGTTACAGTACAATCATAATAGGTAGCTGAAAACTCAAATAACAAAAAGTACTTATGATCAAAGTAGCACAAGCCTGTTATTTGACAAAGTTTGTGCCGATTCTGTAAGAACGGCTCAAAGTAACAAAAATGGGACAAAGTTCCCTTCTTATCTTTAATCAGAGATATCCTTATAATCTCGTGTCAAAGGAATTAGATGAGAGGAAATGATGAGATAATTTGGCATTGTTCGGGAAAGTTTCATTGTAAAACATGATCTTATGGCTTAACAATCAAATAATTAGGACTTCGAGGTACATTCTTGCCCTTCTCCTCAACCTCTCAACCTCAACAGCCTGTGCTGGTCCACTGCTGGACGCAGGCCTCCCCCTGAAAAAACTTGCCCTTCTATCTTCTTTAAAAAGTCCAAGTATACACATTGTAGTGGTGTGAATCTGTCTTTCTTGCAATGTATCATAACGAAACCCAAGATATCTATCTCATTCTTCTTCATTTAAATTACTTTCCGGAAAAAACCGCATCATTTCTCAATCTATTTTTTGCTCTTAAAGACAACACAAAGCCATTTAATTCCATAAACCTTACTCCTACGAGTTAGAGTTCCAAATAAAAGCAATTTCCATAAAATCTTTCCCCATTTACAAAATATATTTTCCATGAAGAGACAATAGGCAGTGACACGTAGCGAAAAGTATATTCATATTGTGTTATGTTTTTATTACTTTTATTTCACGTTTGGGAGATATTAGCCGTATTTATTGCAAGTTCCATTATTGTTTAACAATAACGTAGCGCTATTGCGATAAATGTGGATAAAATGGCGTCGTCATAGTTTTATTTTGTCGGAATTTTTGTATTGCTGTATCGCTAAAACTTAACTCTGGGGAAGAAAAGAGGTCGCTACCTCTGGGGAAGAAAAGAGGTCGCTACCTCTGGGGAAGAAAAGAGGTCGCTAGCTCTTTTCTTCCCCAGAGGGTTAAATTTTAGCGATACAGTTTTTATGATCTTTATGAAGGTAAGTATTAGAAAATACCGGTTATTTTCTAATACTTACCTTCATAAAGATCAATATGTGGTATGTAATGATAAAGGTATCATTTTCAATTTTCTTATAAAATTAATTACTGCAATTATTATTCTATCTATTCAAATATATGTTTAAAGTGTTTAAAGTTTTACATTAAAATAGTCGAGAGAGGTAACCGCTCCTTTGTTGGTCGGGTAATAATGTGATTTGCATTTTCCATAATATTTTCTGTAGAAGGCAGGTTCCTAAACAAGGTCCGACGTGCCCCGCGCACATCCCGCCCTGCCCCGCGCACATCCCGCCCTGCCCCGCGCACATCCCGCCCTAAAAGCACAGATAATTATGAATAACGTTTTAAAAAACAACATCCCACGCCATTTGCAATAATTTTGTATTAGCTGCGGATATATTGTGGCGTATTTTCCAGTTGGATTGGAGATTATGGTTTTCAATTTTTCGGGAGACGTGTTCATTATGAACGCTTATGTATTTACGTAGAGTAGGTACATACTTACATGTTATGGGTGCGATGCTGCCTACAATAGTCTCTCTGCCTAGCTGAACCTCACGTAGGCTTTAAGACAAACGAAACGAATATTTAATGTGGTTTTTTTACCTGAATAAATGGTGCTATCTGTGTATCTATTCTACCTACATAGTGCATCTAAAAACTCTTTGTCAATAATCAATAAACTGAAAATAATGACAAGAAAATTAAAATAGAAACCATTGAACTGTGAATCCTACAAAATTAAATGTAGAAACGCACTGTTTTCCCGTAGATACTTAATAATAATTATAGTTGCATGTTATTTTATCTAAAAATAAATTCGTAGAGATTTAATTAAAATACATTTTTAGCTAGTCTCTGTGATGGTTTAATCCAAATAAAGAGCTTGTAAATCACACAGTTTTCTGTAAACCGTCTAGCGCGTATATCACACTTACATTTGCTCTCATTTCGAAAAAACTGGAATTTCGCAATAGCTAAGAGTCGTTTGTTTTCTTTTGTTGGTACACGTCGGCATAAGAATAAAACGTCAAGTGCGAGTCTGACTCGCGCGTTATGGGTTACGTATAATTAAGACCTTGTTTCATGCCAAATATCATGATTTAAGGTCAACGTGAAGTAGTAACCCTGTAATGTAATGAAAGTAATGTAAATACCACTTTTTATTGCGAATTTTTTTTTTTATGACAAGGTCTAAACAAAGGATTAAAAGGAGTATACGATTTTGAATCTTATTTCACGGACAAAAGGGTGCTTTTAGTATATAGATGCGGAAACTGAAAAAAAATACATAAAAAAAACTGCCCAGATAGCTGGACACACTTCCACAGAAGATACATTTTAAGACTATTATTATTATCGAGCACAGTTGTGTAGATGGAAATAAAATTCCGTCCATGTAACTGGTTGTCCCCGCGGAAAATTTCTTCCGCGTAGACAACCAGTTGTCAAGTTTGGTTGTCTAGGCGGAACAAACCAGGTTTTGACCCATGGCGAGATCAAAAGTATTTTGTTATATGAATAAACTACATTTTTTTTTATGAGAAATGGGGGTTGACAGACGGACAGACAGACAGACAAAAAACTGATCCTATAAGGGTCACTTTTTTCTTTTCGAGGTATGGAACCCTAAAAAATACTGTTTACACATAAATATTGCAAACAGTTGACAGATTTTAATAAGTAAGGACGTAGGGATCGTTTAGGATGGGACGTAGGTCTATCCTAGCTCATGAGTAGATACAGCGCATCTACATGTTAGGCGAGTCGCAGCGAGCCTTGACTCACGTTTCTTTGTCAGTTTTCAATAAGATCTGGCTCTCTAATCAAACGACGTGATCACTTTACCAGCATGAAGACGATCTATGAGGTAAGTTCTTGGTCTGAAGTCAAAACTTTCAATAAGAAAGAAATGAACAAAAAGCTAAATTAAAATCAACTCGGTAAATGTATCGTAGAGATAAAGTAGCTGCGAACTTTGCTCTTAAATATCGACACAAAGAAAAGTGCAGCTCCAATATTATTCCAAAGGAACGAAGTTAAAATCACTCATAACTATTTTAAAATTCTTTGCGACGGACTGTCATGAAGGGCATTGTAAGCTGATACAGCTGCCCTTCATTTACTAGCACTGTACGGTGTGTTTCGTACAATGGACTCACAATATTTTTTGGGGGCTGTGGGGATATGCGCTACATTTTCTACCGGGAAAATGATACCGATAGGTATCTGTCCATGTACCACACTATATTAGTTAAGATTGTTAAGATTTACCAACAAACAAAAATGATTTAAGTATAAATTAACTATAAGTACAGGTTTCTTGGTTTTTTTCTAAAACAACATAATGGAAACGGTTTTTGCTGAAAATACCTTGGATTTTATATAATACTTTTTTCGTTAAATAATAGCGTTTTAGCAGCGCTCTAGTGGACAAAAGCCTTTGCCGAGAAAAATGCAATAACATCTGCAACGATAAATTTAGCGAAGGCTGCTCTTTGCGCTAATTTGTGCTCTTGTGTGCTCGTTTGTGCTCGTTTGTGCTCGCTGCTAGAGGCCCTTGTGAGGGATGGCTAATTAGGGTTAATGTGTGTGTCGGCGAAAGTGGCATATTAAGAAATATGAAACTTAAGTGGACCCATCTCAGAAATTACGTGTTTTATACTTACATTGTTTTAAAACGGCTAAATAAGCGTTTGACGGTTGTTTACGGTTTTATTACGATGAAAATGTTTAAGCACTTGCTAGAAAACCGGTGTCTAATAACAAGTTACTTACCTGATAACATTCATTGTTGCGTTTTAACTGTTTCAATAACTATTCATTGTTCATAGTAAAGAAGGAACTTCTATGATAGTTTAAAATAAAAATTATTAGCGAGACTCAAGTAATGGATATTCTTTTTCATGTAGGTAAAAGTAGCAAAAAACAGCTCTCACTAAAAACCACCTCAATTTCAAAGAATTTTATATAACTTCGCTGCAAAGTCTGCTACGCAACTTTTTGCTGCAAGAGTCGTACATCCCTCTCAATAGGGTTTAAATTACTGTGCAATTATCTGAAACAACGCTCGAAACGTAGCCGTCTCTAATTCCGAGTGTTTCAGGAACCGCTGAAACACAGAAACACGTAAAACTACAGTTTGCTTTTAGCAGCACTTCTATCGCAGCCTAGATGGATCGCTGGAACACTGCTTAGATAAATGCTGGAAAAGCATTATAAAAAGGTAAGAACCTCATGAAGGACAAAAAGTAATTAAAATACAAAAAAGTGCTAGCGTCTGTCCGCGGCCTTGCGCGCGTTGTACTCGTACCTACAGCTAAGCGGGTAAAAGGGCTTCCTTGGTATACAATCTATCACAATTCCAAATTTCATTGAGATCTCAAATGTTTATTTATTTTATTTTATTAATGTTTTGGTTTAGGTATTATGTCTTAAAATTTCTTTGCCACCTCTACCAGAACCTGAATTTTCTCCATAGTTGAAAGTTAAGTCCTATAAAACCCAGCAGTTTATTAAACACCGAAGCAGATAAGCGTATTCTGTTAATGTAATATTCAAAATGGCGAACGAAGCTCAATAAAAATGCAGAACAGTCGATTAAAACCCGCAATATTGCAGACTTCAGAAAAACGATCGTGGACAAAGTAAATATTGGAAGGATTACTTGGTTGTTTAGAAATTTTATAAATTTCATATTTAGAGAAGGTTTACAGAGACAATATACTAGCTTCTGCCCCTTGCTTTGCACGCGTATTATCGCCTATTATCTACTACTGGTAGCCTATTATCTAAGTTGAGGGATGTTCTAAATGTACGCCAAATTTCATAATTGTATTGTATTGTATTTCATTTATTTCAAATAATTAAATAATCCATATTACACACACACACAAATTCAAATAAAATTCTAAATTACACTGTCAATAAATTAATAAATAAGATCAGATAAGTTAGGTCACATTAGATAAGATTAAATAACATTGCACACATAACATTACTAGCTTACATCTAACATCGACTTAAACATCATACCCACAGACCGGTCCAACACATTTTGTAAAATGTCTCCACAGAGGAGACAGACAATGCTCCGCCACAGTTTTTAGGATGCTGTTGTGACTGGCCTTCGTCCTGCTCATCAGAGATGCTGTTTTCTTCCGAATGATGGCGTGGAAACCATCAGTTCGATATTGAGCAAACATCTCCGAGGCGCTACAAAAACGGGGAAGTCTCAGCAGCATCCTAAAAGTATTGTTATACTGAACACGTAGGGCCTCCAACGATTTTTTGGGGTAGTTAACCCATAGATTACCCGTGTACAGGCTCTGACAGTAGAAGCTAAGCTCTAAGCTTTAAATAGAGTAACTTTCACTTCGTCAGAGCAGCGGGCAAAGCTGCGGGTCAACATGTTGCCTCGAACCGCCAAAGCGCTACGCTCCCTTTCTATGTCTACATTATCCCTGAGATCGATAATGACCTGTTCAGTAGTTTTGGAGATTTGAGGTAACAAATTTCTGGTGCTTCCTTAATCGAACCCACATCCCTCAGCTCGCATCCACTAAGCCACCACAGGGGAGACACAAAAGCCCCTTACACGGTACAAATGCATTATTTTCGTCAAGTTCCCGCGGAGCCTTTAAGCTAGAACAATGCCTTCGCCTCCGTTAAAAGGCGGGACACTCGCCCACCACGTAACTCCGTTAATTGCACCGGACACTTTCACGCTAACGGGCTACGGTGGTGGAGCTGGACGTATCGACAACTCGATTACTGATGCTCTACTTGAGGGAATTTAATAACTGCCACGGTGTAAAAATAATCCAAACATAAATATGTAATGGTGATCTCCCCGCGGCGGGTTTGTATTCGCAAAATGCAAATAAGAAGTGGCTTATTATTTAAGTCGAATTATGTCTAGATGTACGCCAAATTTTATGTTGATCTGTTCAGTAGTTTTGGAGATATTAGTTCTCAAACATGTTCTCGCTCTACACAAATTTTCGCCTTTATAATTTTAGTAGGATTATTCATGGAAAGGAAGCTGTAAAATACGAAATCTCAAGTAGCTTAACCCTCTCAGTGCCAAGTGCTGTAAATCAAGCGATTGACGCGTAAGTAACATTGACGCCAAAACTCGAGTGCACTCGCTAGCGAGGTCAGTGACCCCGCTATTTATAGCTAATGGATGGATCTCATACATTCATTTCCTATGAATATTCGAAATAACCTAAATAAAGCACTGCATTTATTAGTTCCGATACTATTTAATGTAAAATTTTGTGAAGAATATAAAATATTACGAGTGTATTTGATAGAAATTTCTAGTTTTGTATAGTCAGTTTGCACGCGAATGAATAGAAGGTCCATTAATAGAATTAGAATTTTAGAATTCATATTGCGGGCCATTTATGACTATAAACTATGACTATGATTATAAATTAACCTCTTATTTGTTTGAAATTTTGTTTTATATAAAATTTTAAGAGCAACAAATCATTTTCTGTCTTCTTTCTTAATGTCATTACATATAAATTGTAGGATTAAAGGAAAAATAGCTACTATTCATACAAAAAAAAAAAAAAATTAAAAATTGAATCGCTCATATTTTAAGTACTTCATTTAGGCTCCGTGAAGCCTCATAGCACGTGCTACGGCGTAGTGGCGTAGCAAGTGCTACGGCGTAGCAAGTTCTACGAATAGGCTTCAAGTATTTGCTCCATGTTTTTCGTAGCGCTACAGAATAACTAAACATTTAGTACGGTAGTGCCGCATCTCGGCTTTCAGAATTTAATATCAAGGTTGTGATTGGCATTCTAGGCAATGGACGCCTCGGCGCAGTATTTGAATATGAATGATACGATGCTAATAGATAAATAAGATGATAACACGGATGTACAAGGGTTTAGAGAAAAATACTAGAAAATGATGTAGAGTGATAAAGTAGGGACTTTTAAATCTATACTAATATTATAAAGAGGAAAGGTTTGATTTTTTGTTTGTTTGTTTGTTTGTATGAATTGAATAAGCTCCGAAACTACTGGACCGATTTGAAAAATTTTTTCACCGTTAGGAAGCTTACTTTTCAGGGAGTGACATAGGCTATATTTTATCCCGGAATTCCCACGGGAACGGGAACTACGCGGGTGAAACCGCGAGGCGATCGTCTAGTACCAAATAAGAAAAAAGACGAAAGTGACTCATCATCTACTTTGAGAGGTCAAAGAACCCAAAAGACATATTGAATTTGCAAACAGTAAATAGTAAACCAGTTATTTTAAATATAAGTATAAGGCAAAGCGCCGAGATTTCTCGAAGTTTAAACTTGTTAGATACTGAATCATTTGCATCTTCAGTATACAGCAGAAGCGAAATATTTCACTTGGTCCATCCCTTGGGACACCTCACCTCGGCTCCAGCGAGGTCAGAACTCAAGATATGTTCACATTTTCAGTTCCAGTAATTTGTCATCGAAACAAAAGCCTTTTTCAAAAGGCTCCTTCAGAAGGAGGTCAACAGGCCGCCGTGAATTTAGCCTCGCGAGGTGAAGAGGCCTTTCATCCCCTCCCCTCCCCTCCCCTCCCCTCTACAGTTTCAGAATCATTTTTAATTGAATTCTAGATTTCATCTGAGGCCGGTGTTGCCAGTAACTTCATTTGTACGCATTTAATTGAATAGGTCAATTTACTGTTAATTTATTGCTTTGAATGATTGTTCGTTAATTTGCGTTTACAATTCAGTTTCATTTGCGAAACGTGTTTTAGGAAATATTTTACACAAATTGGTTCTAAGTTAATTAAGTTTCGAGCTTCTCTGATTTTGAACACAGTTTTAACAAAACGAAACGTTATTTATTTCTGACTTACGGAATACATTTAAATCTTCGGCCACCACGATTTAGTTCTATAATATTTTTTATTAAAATTCATTATGAATGTAAGCGGGTTAACTACGAACCTATTTTGTGTTGGAAGATTACCAACGTTTCATCCCTTAACGAGGGACTTCATCAGGGTGAGTAATGAATAATGAATTCATAATGAATTCGTCAAACTACGGAAGTTTTTATAGTTTATTAAAATAGTTTCTTATAAACCTTCCGTAGAATCAAACAAAGCTGCAAGAGCAAGTGAAAAGTGTAAAAAACGACAAAATAATTCATGCCGCAGCACTTTGAAACACTAAATATAATTTCAAGTTAGCGAGCGAACGCGAAAGTTTTAAGTGTTTACATGCGACGCTGGCGCCACCGGCCGTTCGCGGAAACTAATCTAATGAAGTAAAACTAAATATGCTGGTAAATCAGATTGATATCAGATGAGAAGGTTATTTTTTATTTTGCAGGGCGTAGTAATGAAAAATTACTTTGTGAACTATTTTGGGCAGGCTAAAAACAATGCTGAACCTTTAAGAGTATTCAATGAAACATACTAAGTATATAAAATACTTGGAGCTTCTGTCGTTTGCGTGAACTTTGTTCGAGGCAAGTTTACATCGCGGAGACAACTTTAAACAAATATAAGGTTGTACGATGTGGGAGCCATCTTGTTCAAATTCTATTCAATTACACGTACTTTATCTTGAAAATTCAATTGAAGTCATTTCGACAACCTTAAACAAATATAAGGTTGTACGATGTGGGAGCCATCTTGTTCAAATTCTATTCAATTACACGTACTTTATCTTGAAAATTCAATTGAAGTCATTTCGACAACCTTAAACAAATATAAGGTTGTACGATGTGGGAGCCATCTTGTTCAAATTCTATTCAATTACACGTGCTTTATCTTGAAAATTCAATTGAAGTCATTTCGACAACCTTAAACAAATATAAGGTTGTACGATGTGGGAGCCATCTTGTTCAAATTCTATTCAATTACACATACTTTATCTTGAAAATTCAATTGAAGTCGTTTCAATTAAATGTACTTTTAAGTGATGGAATGAACTGGCTGCTATAAATATTTCTAGTAACTATTCTCTGGTATTTAAGTTAAAAACGGAAAGTGGTGTCTCAGAAAGTTTGTTTACAATGAATTTACTACATACAAAACGCAATAATGTCAAAACATGATGGAAGAATTAAATTATAAATTCATTTAAACGAATTCGGGTATATACTAAGCTGCATTACGCAGAAAACGTATAGATCAAAAAAGTAATTTTCTTAAGTAACAAACAGGAAAAATTCGTCCACTCGCAAAGACATTTTTCAGGAACAAATCCGGGGTAACCCCAACAAGTTACAAGTAAAGAGTTTCTTGTTTAGGAAATTCGAGTTTCCGCTTATTTCGTTTATTATAATCGGGGGGAAGTTGTGGAATTTTATTTGAATTAAATTACTTTGGAATCTTCGTACAAAGTTCTGAACTTCGCGCTGTACGTTTTATGTGTGTTTCGCAGACACAGAGTCTGTCGTAGATTATGAGAACGGATGTCTAGCGCAATTAACGTTTTTGTCTATATCATAATTAAATTTGACTCTGAGTCTTCACACCAAAGTCGGCAGGTGACCACACACTTTTGGTTGTCTACCGAGATGAGAAGTCACAACTACCCGCGTGAGTGTGGCAGCGGACTCGGTGTGTACATTTTATTAAAGAGATACCCACAAAATTAAACCATGTAGAAAAATAATCCCTTATCCATAATAATCATAATCCCTTATCCCTTACCCATGTAGAAAAATAATCCCTTATTTGTCTTATTTAAGTTGTTAATCAAGCAAAGAAGTAACGTTGTGGATGTTGCCACAGAATGCTCAAACTACTGAATGAATTGCGATGAAACTTGGCAAAACGCCTGAAATAGCCTAGTCTTCTTTTTATCCGGAAACAGAATGAACAAAGCCGCGGGCAGAATCTAGTGTGTACGTAATTTAAAACAAACTTTGGTTTTCCTTGTTTGTTTAAAGAGAAGAGAGAAAAACAAGACAAATCTGGCAAGTTTAATTTATCAGGGCTTTATAAATACACTGTATCGATTGTACCATTAAATATTTGAATCGCGCCGTTCCTGCAGAGACGATACCAACCACAGAGCGCAGCATTCATCTCGAAAATTTTTCATTTCGCAATATTATTGCCTCAGTTTCATTGCAGTACTATAACTTTTCCTGGGATTTCTTAGAACTTTCTGGAATACTTTTACTTTTCATTAATATTTAGTTTGTGGATTTTATTTAATGTTTACTATTATTTATGTTACCGTTTTATTGAAAGCCGTTCACATACCGTTTGTAAACACTGTAATATCAACGAATGGAGATATATTCTCAGACTGTTTTATGTTTGTAACATCTTAAAAGTTTTCTTGGATGAAGCTCTTGTGCGGGACCTGATGAGGTAGGTACCTGAGAAAATCGTTCCTGAGCATCCAAGATCTCGATGAAAAGCGACAGCTTGTGGTCCATGATAGGGAAGCCGTTCCGGGGCTGCATGAGGAGGTGTCGCACGGCTTCGCGCACCGCAGCCGGCGTGCTGGGGGTCCCGGGGGTCCCCAGCAGCGGAGGCCCGCCCGCCAGCGCCGCCAGCCCGTGGAACGTCGCCGACGTCTTCGGACACATATTGTTGGCGCCGCCTGGTAGGGAGAGCCTCCGCGAGGTCGACGGAGGCACGGCGCCGTAGCCGTTGGTCATGATCGCGGGCCTCTGGAGTTGATAGTCACTGCGAGAGGACGGCAGACGGTAGCGAGGCAGCGACATGGACATGGTGGTAGGCGGAGGCGCCCGCGGCCGGCGCGCCACCGGCTGCAGCAGCGGCACGGCCGGCCACTCATCCTCCACGGCACCGATGGAGTGCGGCCGCCGCGCCAGCTGGTGGCTCGGCCGCGGAGCCACCACGCTGGCCGGCCGCCGTCTCTCCGTGTAAACACTGAACGCATCGAAATCGTTCCTCAAGTTCGGCGGCGGGGGCTTCGCCTCGGGCGCGGGAGGCGGCGGCGGTTCCTCCCAGCGCGGGAGAGCGTAGGTTAGAGTCAGAGAAGTGGGCTTGCGCGGCGGCGGAGGCCGCGGCCTGGCCGCCGCCTCGGTCATCGCGGCGGGCGCGCGTCACATGGCACGTCAGGCCCGCGCCACGGCCGGCCTGCGACTGCCGGAGTGCCGGCCGCCGCCGCGCCGCCTGCACCGCCGCCATCGACGCATGCTGTTTTGGTTTTGTAAGAGATAACGTGCGGGGTAAGGGCTGTCTCGTTTGTGAACACGGAACGCTGAACTTCGTGATTGCTGTAATACGCGCGGATATTATAAAGCGATTGTGTTCAAAGTGAACATGAAAGTAAGTTTAACCCCTCACGCGAAATCGAGTTATGTTTTGAAATGTTTCTTCTTCGTTATTAGGGTTTCGTTGTGTAATTAATTTTAACTGTAAAATCAATTAAATAGTAATATAACATGTCAAAAACTTCAAAGAGTATTTAAAAGGCTCAACAAGCGTATAAAAGGGATCGTATTTTAGCATAATTTCAACACTATATGCCTCTAAAGGATTCCGCCTCTGAAATATCGTCAGCCGCGGGGGGTTCGGGGTATTCTCGAATAGCCCTAGTTACCGAATCGAAGTCCCGTAAATCTAGTTTTACGGCCGCCGCCGCGCCGCCGCGTCCGCGCCAAAATACAAGAAAAACTACGGAAATGCGCGAAAAACAACCGCCGCTGAAAACAGCGAATGTAGCCCGGAGGGACATTTAATGAATAGTGCCAATAAGAAGCGGAATGGATGGCATTCTCTAAATAAAATGAACGGAATGCTTTGAAGCTCTTTAGAGAGTTTTTTATTGTTTTAAAGTTGTTTGCTCCCGTTACACCGAGATTCAAACAGAAGCTGCTTCATTCAAAGTTATTAGATACTAGCTGTACCCGCGACTTCGTTCGCGATTGCCATACCTGCCGACTAATTAAGTTCACATTTAACCACAGTTTCTCTCAAAATATGAAACGCCGCCGTGCAAAAAAACTTCGATGCGCAGAATTGGACCTATTACACTTTTAATAAAAGCATCTATATTTGGATCCTTGTTAAATTGTATATAAATCGGGTAGGGTCTACGGGGGATAGCATGTTGTCATCTTCAATCGCATTCTTTATCCACACGTCTTTTAGCTACGACTCGGCCAGCGTCAGTGTTAAGAAGTGTCATATTCGTTTCACTTCTTACTCATGGTTCCGTTCAGCTGGGGCCCTGTTCTGCTAAACTAATCGCTTCACTATGATAGGGGTATCGTCACAGAATGACACGTTTTGGTATTCTACCTTAGATAAAAGAAATTATGATGAATGCAGATGGAGAGACGCGCGACAGGTTTGAAACCATTAATTTATCTCGCACGTACTATCTGGAGTCTTATTAATCTAGAAATTCTACGTCATAATTCCGCGACGATTCCATTGTCATAGTGAAGCAATTGTATTGTAGAATTGGGCTCTTGATTCATTTGACTTAAATTTTTTTCGATAGTAGGTAGGTACAGTTGATTGAGTTTCAAAGTAAAAAAAATGTTCTGTGGTCCAGTTAGTTTAATTAGAGCACTTACTCCAACCAAACTTCGGTGGTAGAGTTAACTGGATCAGCTAAACCAACAAACAACCAGTTCATGAAGATTGCATGGACCATTTGTACATTTTACTTTGCCTGAAATAGGCATTGACGCACCCATTCGTTAGGTTCTACCTAACTAATGGGTGGCGTCTTCAAAAAATAAATAGATAGAAACTTACCTACCCTTTATCTACTGATTTTTTCTTCAATCTACAGATTATTTCATCAATCTACCTATTTTCTACTCGATTTTCTACTGATTTAGTCAAATTCGATATTGCAACACTGTTTCTAACAAAAAAAACTTGAGAAGTGTCAAGGGACACCCGGATGGAACGAAGTTCCTTTCGATTAATCTCGCGTCCTCGCGTCATCTTCAGTGAGGCCGCAGAAAACTGATATATCCCGCTCACTCCAATGACACGTTGCGCGAGCGAGCGGAACACACGATTGTTCGAATCGAAGCGCACCTCGGCTCAACTCGGCTGCGGTCGTCGCTTCGGTTTTCCTCGGTTCTCTTCGTCAAAATATGTCGTTACAACTACTATCCTATCCTACTATCCTGTCCTACTATCCTATCCTATCCTACTATCCTGTCCTACTATCCTATCCTATCCTACTATCCTATCCTACTATCCTATCCCACTATCCTATCCTACTATTATATCCTACTATCCTATCCTACTATCCTATCCTACTATCCTATCCTACTATACTATCCTACTATCCTATCCTACTATCCTATCCTACTATCCTATCCTACTATCCTATCCTACTATCCTATCCTACTATCCTATCCTACTATCCTATCCTACTATCCTATCCTACTATCCTATCCTACTGTCCTATCCTACCATCCTAAGAGCGTTTTCACATTATCCGATCCGATATCGGTAACGGACGCCGATACGATATCGGGGTAAGTAAAATGTATGAAATATGTACCTGTCTTTCATATTGTCCGGCCCGATATCGGATATCGGAGCCGACACCGATATGCTGGCGGCACCATCGGACACCCGTGAGCCGTCGGGCGATAATGTTTGTATGTGTGCTATACGTGTATCTATCAAACCAAGGATTAAAAAACAAACATGAAAATAGTAAACTTACTTTAATGTCACAGCCAGCATTTCTTTAGGCCCCACAGCCATTCGAAAATGTGTGTCTTGTTTCTTGATACTGTTTGTGAGACGAATTAGCAAATAATTGATGTGGATTCACTCACACGAAAATAATTAAAAAACTTTCTAGGTGCTTCTAAAAAGAGTATAAAATGCTCCCTCTGAATATTTAGCTTCCACAATGGGATGTATCCAATACTGTCTGTGGACAGATCTTTTTTTGCGTCTCAAATATACAAATAGATACAGCAAATAAAGTTTTCTAATAAAGTCTGCCATGATGACCTGCCCGCACTAAGCTATGGAGCAAATGGCCGTATCGGAACGATTTTGTCGGAAATATGTGAAAATAGCACATGGTGTCGGCTATCGGATGTCGGCTATCGTCGTCCGACACCGATATCGGATCGGATAATGTGAAAACGCTCTAACACACGATTAGCGATTGTTCGAATCGAAGCCCACCTCGGCTCAACTCGGCTGCGGTCGTCGCTTCGGTTCTCCTCGGTTGTCTTCTTCAAAATGTGTCGGCTCAACTCGGCTGCGGTCGTCGCATATATATATCCCGCTCACTCCAATGACACGTTGCGCGAGAGAGCGGAACACACGATTGTTCGGAGAGCGATTCTAATTTTTATGCAAACCTAATGAATGTCATTCGCGATGACAGCTGCCTATCATAAACGCTACAGTGACAGTTCTACACTTTGACACTGACTTAATATTGTGTTTACTTTCCAACAAATGTTAGGATATATTTGTTCTGTGGCCATAATATTTGTTCTGTGGCAAAAAGTGTCGCTCCAATTTTCGTTACAATTTTTTCCGTCTAGCCCCCTTTCACAACGCGCGATAAGGAACTTCGTTCGGACAAATCGGACGACGCGTTAATGAATTACAACTAAGTACTTACACATTTTGACTTTTATCCCCTCTCCCGAGAGAACCGTGCCTACTGTCCCAGATAAAATGTATCCTATGTTTTTCCTCGTAGTATGAGATCAAATCATGTATTGTTTCATTTGAATTCATTTAGTAGCATATTTTTACTTTCATCCACTCTCCTACCTAACCTAAGAGAACCGTACCTACTGATTCCGGGATAAAAAATATTCTTCATTTGAATTCATACTGTACTTTTGGTGTGATGCGCGGCCCAGGAATATGACTTTTATCCTCTCTCCACGGGGAACCTTACTAAATTCCGGGATAAAATGTACCTATCTTTCCCCGTAGTAGGAACTCAAATTATGCCGAGTTCCATTCAAATTCATTCAGAAGTTCCGTCGTGATGCGCGATTAAAGGATTTTACTTTCATCCTCTCTCCCGGGGGAACCTCACTCAATTCCAGGATAAAATGTATCCCATGTCCTTCCTTGTAGTATGAATGAACTCAAATCGTACCATTTCAGTCCAACTCATTCAGCAGTTTCGGCGTGATGCGAGGTGAAGGAGTTTGACTTTAATCCCTTCTCCCATGGGAACCTTACTGAATTCCAGGATAAAATATATCTCTCCTCGTAGTATGAACTTCTACCGTCCCGACTTCCATTCGAATTCATTCAGTCGTTACGTCGTGATGAGCGGTTAAAGAATTTTACTTTCATCCTCTCTCCCAGGGGAACCTTACCGAATTCCGGGATAAAATGTATCCCATGTATTCCTTGTAGTATGAACTCAAATCATACCAAGTTTCAGTCCAACTCATTCAGCAGTTCCGTCGTGATGAGCGGTTAAAGAATTTTACTTTCATCCTCTCTCCCAGGGGAACCTTACCGAATTCCGGGATAAAATGTATCCCATGTATTCCTTGTAGTATGAACTCAAATCATACCAAGTTTCAGTCCAACTCATTCAGCAGTTTCGTCGTGATGAGCGGTTAAAGAATTTTACTTTCATCCTCTCTCCCAGGGGAACCTGACTGAATTCCGGGATAAAAAGTATCCTATGTCCTTCCTCGTAGTATGACCTAAAATCATGCCGAGTTTCATGTCAATACCTTCAGTAGTTTCGGCGTGATGCGCGTTTAAGAAACAGACAGACAGACAGACAGACAGACAGACAGACATGAATGAAAAAAATTACAGTTTTGGCTTCAGTATCGATAATAGAGTGCCCTCCAAAAAAAAAAATTAAAATATCTTCAATGTACAGAATTGGACCTGTTACAGTTTTATTATAAGTATAGATAGATAACTCCGAGTTTGACACTTCATTTTCTAACATATTATATAGCTGCTGCCTTCCTCAGGGAGGTTCCCTTACTTTTTATTTCGATCGAAAAGAAATGCCAATATTTATAGTGCTGTCAGATCAGTATAGTTTGGCCGACATCTGAATTGACAATGCCCATACAGCAGAATACTTTGACACGCCTTTTAATGTATTATTTAATTATTTGACTCTGTATTGCATAAACAACTTAAAAATTAGTCATTAAACTAGCTGTACCCGCGACTTCGTTCGCGATTGCCATTCCTGCCGACTAATTAAGTTCATAGTTAACCACAGTTTCTCTCAAAATATGAAACGCCGCCGTGCAAAAAAACTTCGATGCGCAGAATTGGACCTATTACACTTTTAATAAAAGCATCTATATTTGGATCCTTGTTAAATTGTGTATAAATCGGGTAGGGTCTACGGGGGATAGCATGTTGTCATCTTCAATCGCATTCTTTATCCACACGTCTTTTAGCTACGACTCGGCCAGCGTCAGTGTTAAGAAGTGTCATATTCGTTTCACTTCTTACTCATGGTTCCGTTCAGCTGGGGCCCTGTTCTGCTAAACTAATCTCTTCACTATGATAGGGGTATCGTCACAGAATGACACGTTTTGGTATTCTGCCTTAGATGAAAGAAATTATGATGAATGCAGATGGAGAGTTGAAACCATTAATTTATCTCGCACGTACTATCTGGAGTTTTATTAATCTAGAAATTCTACGTCATAATTCTGCGACGATTCCATTGTCATAGTGAAGCAATTGTATTGTAGAATTGGGCTCTTGATCCATTTGACTTAATTTTTTTTCGATAGTACATAGGTACAGTTGATTGAGTATCAAAGTAAAAGAAAATGTTCTGTGGTCCAGTTAGTTTAATTAGAGCACTTACTCCAACCAAACTTCGGTGGTACAGTTAGCTGGACCAGCTAAACCACCAAATATCATGTTCATGAAGATTGCATGGACCATTTGTACATTTTACTTTGCCTGAAATAGGCATTGACGCACCCATTAGTTAGGTTCTACCTAACTAATGGGTGGCGTCTTCAAAAAATAAATAGATAGAAACTTACCTACCCTTTATCTAAGTACTGATTTTTTCTTCAATCTACAGATTATTTCATCAATCTACCTATTTTCTACTCTATTTTCTACTGATTTAGTCAAATTCGATATTGCAACACTGTTTCTAACAAAAAAAACTTGAGAGGTGTCAAGGGACACCCGGATGGAACGAAGTTCCTTTCGATTAATCGCGCGTCCTCGCGTCATCTTCAGTGAGGCCGCAGAAAACTGATATATCCCACTCACTCCAATCCAATGACACGTTGCGCGAGCGAGCGGAACACACAATTGTTCGAATCGAAGCGCACCTGCGGTCGTCGCTTCGGTTCTCCTCGGTTCTCTTCGTCAAAATATGTCGTTACAACTACTATCCTATTCTACTATCCTATCCTACTATCCTATCCTACTATCCTATCCTACTATCCTATCCAACTATCCTATCCTACTATCCTATCCTACTATCCTATCCTACTATCCAATCCTACTATCCTTTCCTACTATCCTATCCTACTATCCTATCCTACTATCCTATCCTACTATCCTATCCTACTATCCTATCCTACTATCCTATCCTACTGTCCTATCCTACTGTCCTATCCTACTGTCCTATCCTACTGTCCTATCCTACTGCCCTATCCCACTGTCCTATCCTACTATCCTATCCTACTATCCTATCCTACTATCCTATCCCACTATCCTATCCTACTATCCTATCCTACTATCCTATCCTACTATCCTAACACACGATTGTTAAAATCGAAGCCCACCTCGGCTCAACTCGGCTGCGGTCGTCGTCGCTTTGGTTCTCCTCGGTTGTCTTCGTCAAAATGTGTCGGCTCAACTCGGCTGCGGTCGTCGCATATATGTCCCGCTCACTCCAATGACACGTTGCGCGAGAGAGCGGAACACACGATTGTTCGGAGAGCGATTCTAATTTTGACGTGACAACGTCTTATAATTCGATAGAGCCGGCTGCACGCACGAAAAAACATGACGTCATGCGTTACCTCGCTATGAGGCGTTCCATGTAAGGCTTGAAGTGCAAGCGAGAGCGCTCGACATCCGTCTCTCTCCTACTTGAGTAAGCGATGCGTCTGCGTGGACAGCTGCTATACTATAGTACATTTACATGTTTTGATCGAGCATCAAATGCTACCATTCCATCAGTATTTTCTTAAGCCATTGTCACGTTCAACTATCGTCAGTAAACCGACTTTATAGACAACCAATTTTTTGTGCAAACCTAATGTCATTCGCGATGACAGCTGCCTATCATAAATGCTACAGTGACAGTTCTACACTTTGACACTGACTTAATGTTGTGTTTACTTTCCATCAAATGTTAGAATATATTTGTTCTGTGGCAATATATTTGTTCTGTGGCAAAAAGTGTCGCTCCAATTTTCGTTACAATTTTTTCCGTCTAGCCCCCTTTCACAACGCGCAATAAGGAACTTCGTTCCAAAAGAATGCATGAAATCGGACGACGCGTTAATGAATTACAACTAAGTACTTACACATTTTGACTTTTATCCCCTCTCCCGAGAGAACCGTGCCTACTGTCCCAGATAAAATGTATCCTATGTTTTTCCTCGTAGTATGAGATCAAATCATGCATAGTTTCATTTGAATTCATTTAGTAGCATATTTTTACTTTCATCCACTCTCCTAACCTAAGGGAACCGTACTGATTGCGGGATAAAAAATATTGTTTATTTGAATTCATACTGTACTTTTGGCGTGATGCGCGGCCCAGGAATATGACTTTTATCCTCTCTCCACGGAGAACCTTACTAAATTCCGGCATAAAATGTACCTACCTATCTTTCCCCGTAGTAGGCACTCAAATTATGCCGAGTTCCATTCGAATTCATTCAGTAGTTCCGTCGTGATGCGCGATTAAAGGATTTTACTTTCATCCTCTCTCCCGGGGGAACCTCACTCAATTCCAGGATAAAATGTATCCCATGCCCTTCCTTGTAGTATGAATGAACTCAAATCGTACCATTTCAGTCCAACTCATTCAGCAGTTTCGGCGTGATGCGAGGTGAAGGAGTTTGACTTTAATCCCTTCTCCCAGGGGAACCTTACTGAATTCCAGGATAAAATATATCTCTCCTCGTAGTATGAACTTCTATCGTGCCGACTTCCATTCGAATTCATTCAGTAGTTCCGTCCTGATGAGCGGTTAAAGAATTTTACTTTCATCCTCTCTCCCAGGGGAACCTTACCGAATTCCGGGATAAATGTATCCCATGTCCTTCCTTGTAGTATGAACTCAAATCATACCAAGTTTCAGTCCAACTCATTCAGCAGTTCCGTCGTGATGAGCTGTTAAAGAATTTTACTTTCATCCTCTCTCCCAGGGGAACCTGACTGAATTCCGGGATAAAAAGTATCCTATGTCCTTCCTCGTAGTATGACCTAAAATCATGCCGAGTTTCATGTCAATACCTTCAGTAGTTTCGGCGTGATGCGCGTTTAAGAAACAGACAGACAGACAGACAGACAGACAGACAGACATGAATGAAAAAAATTACAGTTTTGGCTTCAGTATCGATAATAGAATGTCCTCCAAAAAAAAAATTTAAAATATCTTCAATGTACAGAATTGGACCTGTTACAGTTTTATTATAAGTATAGATTAAGTAGTTATTATAAAATCCATCATATTCTTTCACATAGAAATTTGTTACTGTTACAGGGACGAAAACCTTAAATTATAAATGGTATAATTCATCTTCTACAAATTGACGCGGTTCCTCCGAGCCCGAGCCGCGTCTGGATCAACTCCGATAGATCAATAACTCCTGACCAGCACCTGAATTATTAATTCTGATGCAGCAAACACTTTTCAAATAATACAAACGATTACTGAACGAAGTAACTTTCACAATATAATAAACAGTTTGAGAAATGATTGTGGGTTTTATTTAAACCGGATTCGGGCTGTTTGGTGTTTTATAAATAGCTGTGTTGCAGTACACTTTTTTCTTCAGTCTTACAAGTTTTTAATTCTAGATATTTTAGGGTATTTATTGCGTAGGTACCCTTTCTTACATGAAAGACGCGATAAATACACAAAGAATAAAAATGTTTATGAATCCAAAAGCTTAATAAAAATTCTTAAAAATATTTCAGTGTTCTACCTCTTTTGATTTTGTAAAAACTTTGATGAGAGTAAGATCCCCCAAGAGCATTCGACAAAAAAATCCTTTCATCTTCTAGTATATCTGGAAGCCCCCATGCTGAGAACTCGTTAAAACGACTTTTATTATCTTCGTTTGTAAAAAATACGTGAAATATTAATATTCCTTAAAAAAACAATGAAAGCAAACATCCTTGTTGTAATAACTCTTCCCTACTCGATTGCTATTTCTGAAGCACTAAGGAACAGCTTTCGGTTAATTCGAGCTTACCAATAAAATACTCGTACAGGAATAACGCACTCGAGATGCATTACTCCGCGGTACTTTGTTGACTTGCACTTGACCATTTTATGTCGTAACTAGCTGCTGCTTGCGGTTTTGCTTACGTGGTACTTAGCTAAAATGCTTAAAACTCTCAGGGACTATGTGGGGTGTCTACCTGTTAGTGAAATAATATTAAAATAGGTATTTTATATCTTGTACCGTTTCTTCTAGTATTGATAGAAGATGATAAAGATCCTTTCTTTTAAATCACGGAAAAACCAGTGATTAATTGAAAACTGGAAAAAAAAATCAGACTCGTCTCGCTTATTCGCCTTTTCGCGGCAAACGAGAGGGCGGACTCCTGCCAAATGTAGCTAAGAACCATACAGAAGACCAGACGAGTATTTATACACGTCATTTAACAAAATCACTTAGGCCGTTTTGATGCTTGCAGGTAATAATGAGTGCCCGCTAACCATAAAGACACTAGAAAATCATAACGCACGTCTCGCGGGTAAAAAGTAAGATTGAGACGTAAAAAGTTCGAAAAAAATATAAGTTAAAGATATGTAATCATAAAATACGGGAAAACTTAAGTAAATCCCTGTAAGTATCAGTTATTTTCGGGACTAGCTAGGTTGGAGACATATTTGAAAGTATCTATCAACCAGCAAGTCCGCGACTCTAAGTTGGTTCTAGGTTCATTCTAGCATGAAATAGCTGTAATGCTTTATTCAACCTGCAGTCGACTGCAAAAGTAGCTTTTACCTTTCATATTTCGAGTATTATAATTCGTATCGCTGAATTTTATTCAGTTACAAGGATGTAAGAAGGATTGGGATTAAAACAAGAACACTCGAAACTTATTTATAACCACGTGGAGGCTGTGCGATTCGATTTCTTACACACTTTCCCTAATAAATAGGGGCTGCAGCCCTTTTATATTAAACACACAAAATATTCGCGGGCCCACACAAAGAGCAGCCCTTTTAATCCGAACATAAACAAAATTAAAGGAGATAGCGGAGTTGTAACAACGTGCGGAGCTATGGAATATGAACAGTTGAACATGGTCATAGTCGAGAAAGATTGATGGTAGCTCTGAAAATAAAATAATTACGATCAAAAGTAAAATATAAACATAAACGGATAAGTGTGCTTTTGTGTAAGTAATTTAATAACACTCATGGTGCCCACAACGCACACGTCAAAGAGGAGCCAATCCTGACGGCAGCCTGGGCAGTAAGAACGGAACCATATCTATATCTATACTAATAACATTATAAAGAGGAAAGATTTGATTGTTTGTTTGTTTGTATTGAATAGGCTCCGAAACAACTGGACCGATTTGAAAAATTCTTTCACCGTTAGGAAGCTTACTTTTTAGGGATTCTATATTTTATCCCGGAATTCCGACGGGAACGGGAACTACGCGGGTGAAACCGCGAGGAAATCGTCTACTCAATAGATATTTTTAAGGAGTACCTGACTGACTGACGGACAACGCACAGCCCGAAAAACCACTGGTTCTAGAGGCTCGTACGCATGAGGCGCACGAAGTCGCGGGTTACAGCTGGTAACTTGTAATTTTTGGCAGGTAGAATGTACCAGTTCCGGGGTAGGGCACGGGGGGGGGGGGGGGGGGGGGTAAATCCGCAAAAGCGTGCTTCTTCCATCAACTGTTTATCTGAAATCTTACAACAGTTTCCTCGGGAGTTTTCGGAATAGTGAATCCTTTCTATAGCCAAGGCTTTATCACTCTCTGATAGAAAGGTTCGAAGGCAAAAAGAGCGGTTTTTTACGTATTTTAAGTTTCTTGACTCGCCCAAAGATTTTCGTATGAAACTAATGTGAAACTATAAATCTATTGTGTGTTCTCGCCCTCTCGCTTCTCTTCAGGGCGGTAATGTTGTCGATGAAATATTACGAGCTTCTATTCAATTTTCTCTCAGTAAATTTTAAGTATAATTTTCTTGCGAGAATGCGAAGTAGACAGGCTTGACGGCAGATGGTAATGTTTTGCAGTTTTCATACGTCTATCGAAGAATTTGTAACTCGAGATGGAGAAATATTGTAATATCTTATGTGGTAAGAGTGAAATTGACAAGTTGATTGGCAGCGTTGGTAGAGTTAAGATAACATTTTCGTCAGAAAGGTAATAAGAAAATTTTACTGTTTCTCAGCTGTTCTAAGACAGGGCGAGGATCTTAAAAGGTTTTTAGTAAAATAATCATTTATGGCGCGATAGATATTTTTAATTATACATATAAAACAAATCACATGAAACAAATACTTGCAGATCGTACCAACATTTGTCCTGAGGTGGAAATCGAACCAGCGTCCTCCTGCGTCGTAGGCGGACTCTCGCCGGTTACGGGACAGAACTCGTCAAAATAGCTTAACATCAAAGGTTCTGTTACCCCACGGTCTGGTCCCAAGTCACCACACATCCCTGAGGGCCATTCCACACGCCAAGTTCGCGGAATGTGTGGCATGCCTCTAATCCCACGTTTGTTCATAACTATAATACAACTCATGCAGTTTCTATACGACCTGCTTACGTAATACCACGAGGCAATAAGCTGCATTAGTTCTAAAACTACTATTCACGGTTATTAGTTATTCACTGACACTGTGTGATGTGAACTGCAGGTTCTGCAGCCTGGCGTGCTCGTGATGATGGGCAGACAACACTAGACGAGTGGGATCATATAAGAATAGAAAATAAAGACATAATCATATAATTAATTTAATAAGGACAAAACAAAACCGCAAACCAAAACATGGTGGTAGTATAAACTAGGATAGGTGTGTGCAGTTTCAAATTAAATTTTGGTTTACAAATTTATCTAAATTATTTGTTTGTAGCTCAATTTAAATTTAAATTAATTGGATCTCCATAATTATTCAGGCAGTGATTAAAATGAATGTTTCAGGTTGTAATTAAGTGTTACCAATTAGTTTTGATTGTTTATTGTTTTAATGGTGAATTGTTCATTTTAACTTTGTTAATGAAGTCAGTAAAGTAAGTAACAGGATCGTGTGTGAACCTATACTACTAAGTTTTTACGCAGCAAATTTGGATTCGCAGATTTCAAGATTGTATCGCTTATTATGAGACCTCTCGCTGGCGGCTTGCGCTCAAGCAAAATTTCGGATACGCAAACAGTTAGGGGTCCCATTCTGCTAAACTAATCGCTTCACCGAGACAAAGTAAAATATCTATTTATGTAATGTATTAATTTTATATATATCAGTCATATATTACCCATAACACAAGCTCTGCTTAGCTTGGGGCTAGATGATGTTGTGTGGATTGTCCAGCATTATTTATTTATTTAAAGGTACCGTCGAAGAATCGCCGCCATTGCCTGCCACGTTAAGGTATTCTAGTTTAGATGAAAGAAACTTAATGGAGATGCACGATGTTGACACCAATCTAAAACCACTTCATCAATCCCTCCGTGCAAATAGCACCAGATGTACTATCTGGAGTTTATTTCATCTAAGCATTCTACGTCGCGACTTTGGGACAATATCATTGTCCATTTCAAAGATTTAAATGTGGTTTACAGAGTCGGGCAGAGTCGGGCGCAGCGCATATCCTCATTTCCTCAAAGTGTCAGGGACCAACATCTTTGCCGATTCCCTACGGCCTCGGACCACCATTACTGTAAGCCTGAGCTAGTTAGTCGCATTAACATTAGCTAACAAGTAAACAAAGACGTGGAAACAAAGAGCTTCTGTTCCTGGTAAAGTGCTGTTAGGTTTACTTTCTTAGCGATTCAAACTATTATTATTTTTTATTATTATTATTAGCCAAATTTATCCCACTGCTGGGCAAAGGCCTCCCCCCACTCTCTCCAGACATCACGATCACTGGCCAGCTCCGTCCAGTCGACCCGGAATTTGTTCAATTCGTCCTGCCATCTCCGTTTAGGTCTACCGCGTCGCCTTCTCGCCTGTTCAGGTTGCCAATCGGTGGCTACCTTAGTCCATAGCTCTCCTGGCATGCGGCAGACGTGACCAGCCCAATCCCACTTTAGCTTTGCGGCTTTTAGAGCTACGTCAGCGATTTGCGTCTGAGAGCGCAGTTCGGTGTTGCGGACTCTGTCCGTTAGTCGGACACCCAAAATGCTGCGCTCCATCGCTCGCTGGCAAACCTTGATTTTGGACTTCTGAAGTTGCGTCAATGACCAAGTTTGCGCACCATAGGTTAAGACGGGGAGAACGCATGTGTCCATTAGCTTTCGCTTTAGGGACAGTGGAAAATCGGTACCTTTCATTAATTTTCAAATTTTAAAGATTCAAACTATTAACCCAAAAAAATACAAATTTCAGGCCTAAGTTATAGCTAAGTAATTTAACTTAGATCTATGATATCAGTGGTAGTTTGGGAGTTTTTAGGGTTCCGTACCTCAAAAGGAAAAAAGGAACCTTTAAAAGATCACTTAGTTGTCCGTCTGTCTGTCTGTCCGTCTGTCAACCCCCTTTTCTCAGGAACGCGTGGAGGTATGGAGTTGAAATTAACATAAAATACTCCAGTCCGTAACCTTACGGAGACTCGATATACATTAAACTTCTAAGTCAACACAATCAAAAGTTACAGCCCAAAAGTTACAGCCGCTTATGTCCGAATAAAGGGAAAAATCCGAAAACCGTAAATTTTTAGTTTATTAAGAAAAAAAATAATTTTGATTCTCTCCCAAATACGAACGAACCAAATACAATGGACCAAATTATACAGGGTACTTCCCGTTGACCTAAAATCATGATATTTGGCAAGAAACAAGTTCTTACGGAACCTACCCTTAGTGCGCGAGTCCGACTCGCACTTGACGTTTTATTTTAGAGAAATATCAATGACATGGGGCACATGAGGATCGCCTAGCCCCGCGTGTTGGGGGACACGTTCAGCAGTGGACTGTGGGTATGTGCTGATGAGATGGTGGAGCCCATCAGGCAAGCCAAGGGAATGAACTGCCTTCGAGGTTCAGTCGAATACAAAAGTCGCTACACTGACTGGGTCAATCATCCAAAACCTTTTTTAACTACCTCAAGGCGAATATGAGTTTGAGATAAATGACAATGTTCAGATTATTATGTTTGTAGTTGACAACTAAAGTGACCTAAGACTACCTAATGAATTGTTAGTTACGGGCGATGGGTACAGTTACCTCACCACTTATGTACGGTGGACCATCATTGCTGCATCTTCGAGTGGTCCCTATTAGGCTATTAGTGGTGAGAATAGTCTTTGTGCAGCAGTGCACGAGACCACACCGCGGCCCACCCCTAGTGCACCTCCTGCACACTCTGCGGCAAGCTCACCGCGCCGCAGTGCGTTCGCACCTTAATTACTATTTAATTTGTACAACTTAGCCGGATGTTGTAGTTTTTTATAGTATGTATAACTAGGTTCTGCCTACGGCTTTGCATGCCGTCTCCAGGATAAAAACTTGCCTATTACTACGATATACCACGGAAAATGAATAGGTAGTTATCATTAACAATCATGACTATGATTGTTAATTATTTATTGTTTGTTAACTATTTATCTTCGATTGTATTGTTCTTGATTATTTTAACGATTTGCATCATTGTGAGTTAATATTTGCACGCCTGCTTGCGGGTTGAATACATTTGACATCACTCTAGTCATAAGATCTGACACGTACCTGTAATAATATATTCGGCAAATAAATGATTTGATTTGATTTGAAATATATTCATATTATGATACATTATGTAATGTGTAGGTACAGTTTTGGCCTGAATAAGAACATACCTACCTACTTCCATGCTCTTCCACAATAAGGTATAACTTTATTGTTAATTACCATAACTTTGCGGCACCCTGTAGACCAGACTTGCACAGGCACACGCTGATTGTGACGATGACCGTTTATTATTAAGTGACGGTAACTTAAGCGTTCCTCTTACAAACAGTTTAGGAGCTAATGGGAACTAGACGATCTAACGATACTTCAATGTTGATTCAGCACGTGGCGGCCGCAGGTGGGTGATCAGATTAGGTGGAACTACTGTTACGGTGCGCTTTCGGAAACGTTGACCGCAGTGGTCAAGCCAACAACATCGTATTATAGTCTTAACTTCGAGGCCTTCTGGCCAAAAATGATGATAGTAAATCATTTTTATTGCCTATTGATTTCGTATTGATATTTTAGGGTCAGCCATGTATTTACTTCGTAGTTTCTAGTATCATCGAGGCAAATCGCAGCAGTTCGAAATAATTTTTAATTTTGAAAGCTTTTATTCATTTCATACGTCTGTCGTCCGTTTTCGAAATGAAAATTGAAGCTTTTTCCCTGCACTTGTGCATAAATGCGTTGTGGACAAAGATTGAGAAAGTTTATTTACTTGAACACAACGTAGGTTACAAAGATGTTAATAATATTTTAGATTAAATTATGTTCTACTAAGATTAGCATGCAAATGTTATAGTAAGTTCAAATTAATAAACTAAGGTGATGTAAAAATGTAGGTATCTGTCATAAAGTCCTTAATATTGTAATATCACTAGCTGCGCCCCGCGGCTACGCAATATGCTCACAAAATTTCATGAGAATCGGTCAAGCCGTTTCGGAGGAGTACGGGAACGAACATTGTGACACGAGAATTTTATATATAAGAAGAATTCATTATGAATGTAAGCCGGTTAACTACGAACCTATTTTGTGTTGGAAGAACACCAACGTTTCATCCCTTAACGAGGGACTTCATCAGACTTACATTCATAATGAATTCGTCAAACTACGAAAGTTTTGATAGTAAAATAAGAAGAATTTTATATATAAGATTTGTTAATTAATAATTGTTTCAAATTCGTCCTATGACGTTTTTGTCTTTCAAAATCAAAATCATAAACTCTTTATATCCATAAATACAATAAGTGTACACATAGAAAAGGTCAAATTATAAAACTAAACACTGAAATGGAAATAAAGTGATTTTTGATTTCTGTCGCTTCGGTATTTAGACTAAAGTAAAGAAGCGACGAAGAAACCTTTAGCCTGTTAGTTGTTATTTTTCGAGTTAGAGCAAAACTCGTCCCAAGCTTTTTTATCCTCTAGATAATCTGATATTTTATAGTAAGCCTTTTTGCACAGCAAGGTTTTGACAATTTGTTTGAATTTATTGATGATAATTTTTGCAACTCACTAGGAGTTTTGTTGTAGAAGCGTATAGGTACATTGCCCTTTAAAAGTGATTTGATATACAAGAGTGCAAAGTTGCTTTTTAACCGCGTGCACAATTTTGATGACCCAGCAAGCGAAGGAGTCAAAAATTTAGAGTCCTGAGCGTTAGCGAGGGAATCAAAAGAACACGAGGTAAAAAATCTTTGCACTCGAGTGCAACACGTAACTTTTCATCCCACCAGCAGCGAGGAAATGACTAGATGCAAAAAAAGAAAATGGCGCGCGCAAACCAAATTAAATACAAAGTACACCAAGAAGGTTCGGAGTCTGAGTTTTTAACAAATTAAAAAAGGTTGTAAGTATGATAAATTTGGCACCATGGAGGTTGAAGTAAATAGGTTTTGAATCACAAACGTAGTGCACACAATGTTCTAAATTCAATTTTACTTTATCCTCTAGTGGATAAAAACGGCTTTTGCACTCAGATATCGAAGAGCAAAAATACTCTTTCCGAGATGGGGGGATGAAAAAGGTATTGATTTTGCCCAGTTGTGGGCACAGCGAGTTTATTAATTACGGATGTAAGCGGGTAAACTACGAACCTTATTTGTGTTGGGAGAACACCAACGTTAATATTCATTACGGTTAACGTTAGCAACGTTAACCGTAATGAATTCATTCATTTTCATTTTATTTTATAGTAGCGAGTGTATGTTTATTTCTGGTATTAAAATTATGTTTACATGACACATTAAATACATAGGTTTTGAAAACCGAGTATAGACAGTTTGTTTATCCCTAAGCCAAAGCAGCCACTAAAAGCAACCACCACCGGCTCGCCGTAGAGGGATTAATTTCACTGGAATAAAACGTTGTTGTATAAAAAAGAAGTTCCTCAGCTACCGGGCAGCCTAGGGGAGCCCCGGGGAGCCCCGCTAGCCTGACTCGATTAGCCAGCCCGGGTAATGCGATTAACGGCGGATAGATGCGGTTATAAGCGGTGGGAGCTAGGTTAGTTACGGGTGGTAGAAGCGGTTACAGCTTGGCGAGCTGCAGGATTCGTTTTAAGTGGGCTTCTTTAAATCACATCACACGTCTTGATAAAAAATTGAAGTTTAAATTGGATAGATGAATGTTTGTTACTTACCTACTTCTACACGATAATTAATTATACTATTATGAACGGATTTATAAAAAAAAGCTTTCAACAACCATGCGTCCATAAATTTACGAGTGGTACACATTTACACATAAAACAAGATAAAATAGAATAAAATTAAATATAGGACTTTTCATTTTTATATAAGCTCGAGCCAAACTCAATAAGGTACAATGTTTGCTAACCCTCATACCTTTCTCGTTGTTGATTTTTTGTCAGAATTTTTCTAGACGATTTGAGATCGTTCCTACAATGCTTATTGCTGACAATAAATATGAAGAAGTAGACAAGGTGGATTTACACTTTTAATAAAATTTAAGATTTTTTAATAAATTCAAAGTCATGCAACGAACATCGCATCAAAATGTCGCTTGGAAAGCCCAACTTTTAAAATAAAACCCCGAAATGTAAAGGCGATTACAGACAATGGGCATCGGCGTTAATTGTCACGTCATCGCCGATCCGCCGATAACGAGGGTCTTATGGCCGGACGGGCTTTCTTCCAGCGCGATCGCCCGGAAACTTTATAATTCATTCCAGTTGAGGACATTCCGACACAATTTCCGGCGTAAAAATTATTTTGGTGAGTATTAGAAAAAGTTGAGCAGATTGCTGTTTCTGTAGTCGATTGACTTGAACTGGTGGGAAAATAATGGTAGATCAGTTTTTTGTAAATTTCTTTGCATCGGGTTTTTTACAATCAGATAATAGACGAGCGGCCTACTGATTATTGTCTATGTTACAGAGTTTATTTCGTGCAAAATTACTCAATAATGTATTAGCTTTCATCAGTAAACTTAAGGTGATGTTTTAATAAATTTTCCCTAAAATTAGGAAGGTAACCATTTCTAGTGACACCAGCCTGTACCTATTCCCAAATAAAATAAAGTTTGTGTCCGATTCAAAACATTAGGCGGGTCCCTAAGGAGGAAGTTCGGCAAACACCCAATAACGGGGGACACAGGTGCGCGGACCATTACCATACGTCCCTGCGTACCTCCCACTACGTAAAGTTACGTAGCGCGCGTTATGGACGGACTTTGACGCGTCGAGACAATGTGTGCGGCTCTTTGAGATACACTATCGATCATCATATTTTCATGGAAAGCTTTTTAGATCCAGGTGATTTTTTATGTATATTGAACTTAGAAAATTGTTTATATCTTTTTGTTCTTATAAATAAAACTTACCGGATATGGTAGCCCGGGTTGAGACAGTAACATACCCGTACAGAAAAAATAAATTAAATAAACGTTTAAACACAAAACTTGGTATACTTTGTGAAGCATTGAACACAGACCACGGAGTTCCTATAACTGTTTTTGCCTGTGCAAAGTTTGCCAATAATCTAAGAGAGTCCTAGTTAAAGTTTAGGAGCTCGATATTTCCACAAAGCTGGCTAATAGATGAAAATTATTGATAATATTCAAAATTAATCTAGAATGGAGCGGTCGGTCTCACGGGCAGCCAGTTGTGAGTTTGCTTTAACTTCGGGAACTGTGGCCTGCGGTCTGTCAGACCGACGACCGTGCTTACTTCACGGGGAACTCTGACCTGCCATGTCTAACAAGCTCTAAAAGTCGGTTGGGTATAAAGGTTTGCAAGTTTTCAGAGGCTTTGAGATCATTTTACATAATTGCAGATTAAAGTTGTAAATGTATTTTCGAAGCTTGTTAAATTAGTAAATTAATGTCGAGTAAGTATTAACAGCCAACGACATCTAGTTAACATTATTAAAGTATGGTTTTCTAGCGCCACAAGTCACACTGAATGGTTCACGTAAAAGTTCAAATAAGTTCGGCAACCCTGCGCAAGATGGCGCTTTTTGTAGAACGTTGAGAGCTTACTTTGCCAAACGGATGCAAGCAAACTGAAAGTAGGCAGGAAAGCATATTGCTACTGGCCTGTTATCATAGATGGCGTTGTATAAGAATAAATATTTATTATCTGCAGAGATGGCGCTAGTGGGACACCAGAGATAAGCTTAGCAACCAATGTTGCGAGAACTTTGTGTAAACCTCACACAGATGGCGCTATCGAAAATCTTGTTGATGGCGCTTAAATCAACTCTATCAATGTCTGTTGTAAGATTTTGTTTGTTTTGATTCAGTTAATTGCAGCGTTTTCCTAAAGGTGGCGCTTACGATTAGTTGACGATGAGTGTAATGATTCAATGAGTTGATTACTACGGGTATGGATGCCAATTAGGTTGACCACATGTATCGTGCGAGCAATAGTGCCTATCCCAAAGCTTTATTTTCGTTGTTTAAGCAACCATTCTGTCGCATAAACGCCAAGAAGCTGCTGTTGACATGCATCCTCTTTTTGCGTTATATCGTTTAAACTAACAGTTGCTTATAGATAGTAGCTAATGTGCGACCGACCTTATATACATATATATTCTACCGACCTTATCCGACCTTATTAATATTCATATTTCTATGTTGCTTTTCTTGGATCTTGATGACGATGGCTTACCTTGAGAAGATGAGGGTCCCTCTCCGCAGCGTCCATCACCGACTCTGCCTCGCTCAGCCAGCCCACGAACTTCTCCAGCGAGCGATCGAAGTTCTGCAGCGAAGACACCGCCGAGTGGAGAGCCTTGCCGCGGGCCACGATGCTGGAGGGTAAGCAGCGAGTTAGAAGGTATACTAGTACCTAGTGGTAAGTAGGTACTACTTACTTACTTATTTATTTGGACGAAATAATAACCAAGTTCATCTTTTATTGCTACTACCACAGATATTATAATACTAGCTACTACTTAGTATGATTTTTCAACTACGAGGCTGTGTGGTGCCGGCTTAGAATTTGCACCACCCCAACTCTTCTCGCGAGTGTCGTAAGAGGCGACTAAGGGATATCCACCGGGGGCAGGCAGCAGCGCCCCCTGCAGTACCATTCTAACACCGAACTGCGATCCCCAACCCGCATGCCCAGCGTGGGAATTATGGGCATTACCCCTCATGTGATAAAAGCCAGGCGGGCAGCCAATGCGCTTATCAGGGGCAGGCTTGCGTCCAGTAGTGGACCAATACAGGTTGTTGAGGTTGAGGTATCAACTATGAGGAAAGAAATCCCAGAATTAGACTATCAAAGCGGTTTCAAAAGCTTCGTGTAGGTAGGTGTCTGTAAATGCCCATGTTTTCACATTTGTATAACGAAAATTCTTCAAAAACAACTGTAACAACAACCTCACCCTTTGAAAATAACGATAAAACGGTGCTCATTAATATTCGCATCTGTAATTATTTACGACATCATTCCCTCAGGTAATTTACATAAAATTGTTTTAATTGCCCTGCGCCTCCGGGCGACAAAATGAATTCCTAAAATAAGGAAATTATTCAAGCTGCCTTGTTTAATACAGATGAATTACTATGCTAATAAACATAACAAGGTTTGGTAAATATTTTGTACCTACGAACCTAAGACCAAAGTTTACTGAGGTAAGAGCGTTATTATTGAACAGTGCCTCGAGCGGCGGCCAAGTGGTAACTCTACGAGACGTATTGTTACGTCGCAGTAGTTTATTGTGGAACTATAGCAAGAGATGGCGCTGTCCCAACCCTATTAGTTGACGCTACTCCTTGATAGATGGCGCTACGTGTTCTTTATAGCAAGTCCAAGATAGTTATCATTTTGTATTTTTAAATGAAAATTTTAGTTTTCTAAAGACAAGTCATACAGCTATTTTCATTAATATCTCGCGATTAATCGCCCAGCTTATTAACCAATCCAGAAAAAATCTTGAACCAATCGAATAGGACCCTATTATGTGTTAGACAGCTGCGGTTCATTCTGCCTGCAGAAATATTTATTTACTACAGGAGATTTTTAAGGAGAATTGGTGCCGCCTTGGCAGGTTACAAACCTGTTGTTAAGCTCATTGTATCGATGGTTGATGCCCTCCGTAGCGCGCTTGATGCGCGAGGTGTCGTCGTTCCTGTAGACGGCGATCAGACGCTGCGTCAGCTGGCCGAACAGCTCGATCTGGTGCTTGTACTGGTGCACCTCGGCGTGGAACGACTGCAAACAAACGAAATAAATTATGTAGCTCGTTTAGTCGTGTTCAAGGGCTGAATGGAGGGTCTACAAGTGGTCCCGTAGTCGCTCGCCAACGCAATGGTCGGATCTCATCACTTCACTGAAACCAATCTACCAAGAATCTGAATCTACTCGATGGTCGAACGTCATCACCTTTCTATAATAATCTACCATGAACGATTGCTCCTACAACGCATCCGATAGGGACAGATGGACGCGCATTGCACCAGCAGCATATCATCAGAACCGCTGCAAGTTTCGATTGGAAGAACTTCAACAATGAATAAATTACAAATGAGTGTTTTCAAAACACTAGTTAGGTAACTACCTATATCACGCTACACACTGAGTTTCAGGAAACTTATCATAAAGCCGAGGGTTGGCGGCCGCAGCAGCAATTAACTTAGATTTATAGCGAGTTCGGCAAGTTGCTACAGCTCCGAGTTACAGCAACTTGCGAAGTTACCGCCTCATCGACAGAGGTGGTTTATAGCTTTACAATGCAAGGGACGAAACTTTGAAAGTTATGTTAGGACTTTAAATAGACTGGCTCGATACGCCACCACTTTAAACGAGAAACTAAATAGTACATACTAATATTATAAATTCGAAAGTAATTCTGTCTGTCTGTTACCTTTTCACGCCTAAACAACTGAACAGATCTTAATGAAATTTGACAAGGTTAAAGTTGAGGAAAAGTCCCACGAAATGGTTCGAGAAAGGGTCCCTGGTGCCGGCCGTCTACTCGTCTTGGCAGGACCACTACCGTGGCCATCGATGTAAAAAGGGAAGATGTGTTACGTTCTCCCAGCGCTTACTCAACAACTGGCCTG
Organism: Eupithecia subfuscata; assembly: GCA_963564075.1. NCBI lineage: Eukaryota > Metazoa > Arthropoda > Insecta > Lepidoptera > Geometridae > Eupithecia > Eupithecia subfuscata. The sequence continues at coordinate 357,548 of OY751116.1, read as the reverse complement.
TGTTACAACTACACGCAAACACATACGCTCACAGTTACATTTCCAGTCCCTGTGCAATATAAAGAACAACAAAGATGGCAAGACGTACCTAAGAAGAAGAATAAGACAGAGACAACTATATTAATCTCTAGTACGACCCCACTAGGTATATTAAAACAAATTCGGGATTTCCCCGAGTTACGGTAGGTACAATAGTAGAGTCGTTCCTTTAACTCACACCATCAATCTTGTCCCAACTGGTATGAGCGGACGAATCGTAAAAATGTTATACGCTTCGTTAGTACTTAATTTGAATTTTAGTACAGTCAACCAAAAAAAGTTAGTAAAATAATAGGCAAGTGGTATATTTATTTTGTGTTTTGTACATAAAATAATGTGAAATGAATACAAATGATAGAAAGGTTCCACATAGAGTTTGTGATTGTACTCGACGTATAAATTCAATAGAAACAAAGAGTGATGCGAGTTGCAGATTGAAAATAATACCTATCATTTTTACGATTTGTCAACTCACACCAGTTGGGACAAAATTGATGGTACGAGTTGAAGAACGACTCGACTCGCAATAAGGCTATTGCTATCTCTGTTTACACACGAATGTTTCGTATATTTCTATCCCTCTCTGCAAATGGCGAAAAAAGGCAGTAAATTAATGAAAACAATAAATTCTTTGGTGTACTTAAGAGTGAAAAGTGATGCCTTGGGCTTTGTTTTTTGTTTTAGAGCTATTTGTACACCTTGTGAACGAACACGAAGGCATTTGCTGTAGTCAGTAAATCACAAAAGTACGTCGTAGCAAGCTCGCGAATCACGTCCGCCCGTGCCGCCGGTCCCACTATGACTGCGGTGGGAGCACACAATTGGACTTCATTTGAGCCTGCCGGTTTCGAGAAGCTAGTGCCTCATCTTCCCTTTTTACATCGATGACCGTGGCCCCTGATAGATGTTATCCCGGGGACGGACCGGATCTAGTAATAACTAGTTAAAATCTTCACCACCATAAACATCATCGTACCTATCTGTCTGGGATCACCCTCTGCTGGGAACAGGCCTCCTTTCGATAGGGCCAGTCCAATGCCCGTCCAATGTCCCTTCTGTCCCGTGTTTTCGCATCTGTGCGCGCCTTGCTGAGACTTGTCGATATCATCAACCGTTCTTACTAGTCTATCTATCTTCCAATTAAAATAAGGTAGTCGGTAACGTTCCACGGCTGGGTGAAGCTCCTCCCTTGATCCCTCCTGCATGGAGGCATCACGCTCCAGAGCCAAACGAAAGACGTATGAAAAGTTATTTAAAGTCTCATTTAGTTCCACAATTTGTAGTATTTAGCGCAATATAATTCAGCTTATGAAATTCAAGTGAACGGCACTACGACCATTATGCAAATGAACTAACTTCCCGATGGGAACTATTTCCCCGAGTGGAAACCATTTTCACGGTAAAATGGGACCTATTTTCCCGTAGATGGGAACTACTTTACCGGTGTAAGGTGAATTCTCGGAGTAAAAGCTAAGTTTAGATCTTGGAAATCAGAGGTAAATGTGAACTATTTCGGAGTTTTCTTTTGCGGGTTTCTCTGAACCTTCGTAATGTTTTGATTATGATGTAAACTTTAGCTTGCCTCTACCGACTCAAGTTCTCGTATAGTAAAAGTTCGAACATTGCTTTTCATAACAAGTTATTTGCTGTTAAATCGTTCTAGGACTTTTTAATTGTTTGCAGTCTCTATTTCAGTGCCAACAAGCTCATAAAGTAAACAAGCACGGAATGCCCTCGTACAACTCAGGCGATATTCAAGACATTCCTGTTTACGGTAACACTGACGGCACATAAAACCTCATATTCTCAATTTTACGCCTTCACATAAATTCGAGTTGACGGGACATTCCACGTGCTGCGACGTGAAACACTACGCGACGTATTACGTCTTACTAAGTTATCCGCCTCGGTGCGTTTGAGGGCGTATCGACGAATTGAACACGATATTACTCTGAGAAATGGTGGCGGTATTTTTCCCGATATTTCTGCAGTTCTCTAAGGTTCTGTAATCTTGTATTTGTTCGAGTAATATTATTTGTTATGGGTGTTGTAGAATCTAAAAGTGTTTAAACTTACTTCAACTGAAAGGTGGATTCTTGTCTCGCCATACAAAAGTTAAATTGTTCATCTTCATTGCTTGTTCTGCAGAACGTGACTACTTGATTTAACACGTAACGAGTAGCGAGATTAAAATCATTTTAGGCCAGAGCCCTAGGTAGAGAGCTAGAAGGGGAGGTTAGAGGAGTACTCGGCCAGTTTGTTCTCCGCCAGAAGAAATTTTTCGCTCGATTACACGTGCCAAGCATGGCATTAGTGTCAAGCATCTGCTTAATTTGGGCACTTGGGGCTAGACGATGCTGTGGGGATTGTTCAGCATTATTTATTTATTATTATTATTATCCTTTTGAGATAGCAAGCTTCTAGTAGAATTTTCCAACAGTTTACAATGGTTATCGTACCTACTAGCCCTTTAAGGCACTGCGAGTCACCAAACTTAGCTCCTAGTCCCTCGCGTTAGAAATTTACCTTCTGGTCGCGGACCTGAGCCTCCAGCACGTCCGCGGTGTGCCCGGGCGCCGCCATGCCGGCCAGCCTCGCCTCCATGCGAGCCAGCCAGGCGTCTGCCTCACGCCGCCGCGCCTCGTAGCGCTGCGAGTCACCCAACATGGCGTCGAGCTGCGCCTTGCGTTGTAGGACGCGCGCGTTCGCCTCGTCCCAGTGCTCGCGCAGCGCCGTCACTAGAATAGAGACACGGAACGGGTTAAATAAATAAACGTAATTCACATTGCGGAAGAGCAAATTATAAGCTCTCACTTGATGCATAGATAGATACAAGACTCTCAAGTTCACATTTACACAGTTTTTCGACGTTTAACAATCTGCAAAAGCATGTTGGACAAAACAAGCGTAACATGTTTATTAGTAGGTACAGTCAGCCACAAAAACATCCCTCGTGCTATAATAGTCGGGAAATTAACTGTAGTTTCAGATAACAATGAGTAATGAGCCTCGAAAATGACTCCAATTCCCGCTTCGCTTCCAACATTCATCAGAACAGCTCGCAAATGAGTTTAATATTCCGAACGACGCATAGAATAATACTTGCTATTCCTCAAACAAGAGTCATTGAGTAATGTTATAAATAAGGCAATTTTATCTGAAAAAATATAATATAAAATGTCTAATTGCAAATGGTTTTTATGATTACTGGATGACCATACCAACAGGACAGGATAGTAACGTCCTTGCTAGAAAACTAAGGTTTCTTGGGCACTTTTAGATCCCAACCAAAAAAATTATTTATGCATATATTTCAGTAACATTGCGAATGTATAGAAATGAAGATAGTACACGAAACAATCATTAAATAAACCTTAATTATATTTTCAAGGTGATTAGGTACAATGCTTAGCAACTTTTCTGAAGAAGTCCCTCGGTGATCTAGAGTGGGTAATAGCTCTAGGTACTCTAGATCTTCTAGATTGGCAACCAGTTCTCTAGCCCTCGTAATTAGTGCGGGTTCTTAGCCGGTAGCCGGGGAATTCATTAGTCAATGCAAGCTGCCATTAAATAGATTGCGTTTCTCATTAGAAACCTGGGAAGTAGGTTCTGACACAATTCAGATCAATAAAATAAAGTGCTTTTATTTTGCTAATAATTGGTTTGAAGAATGAAAGTCGTTTCGTTAAGGAGTTCTATGGCCACCTTCTTTCTCATCAGACCAGCTCGATGGTACCATAACATTGCATTGTCACCGAACTTACGTAAGTATGCCGCAGCTCAATCGGTTGAGGACGCCTAGTCTAAAATTCAGTTGACAGAACCCTTGACAAGTAACGATTATCCCAGTGCTTTTCTATCTAGTTCTAAAACTATGTAAGTTTATCTTACACTAGCTTCTGCCCGCGGCTTCGCACGTGTATTTTCGGTACAATAAGTAGCCTATTAGCTAAGTTAGGGCTCTAAACGTACGCTAAATTTCATCTTGATCTGTTCAGTAGTTTTTGAGATCCTAGGTAACAAAAATTCAGATTTCACAAACTTTTGGCTTTATAATATTAGTAGGAAGTAGGATCAACATCTAATTGCAAAAGTTACAGTTAGTTATATCGAAACCCCATCACATCACTAGACGCTACTTCTTTGTGGGTGCTCTAACTGGAAATGAAATAGGACCCTAAATGGCAATACTCCGCAAGACTGTCCCACCACACTCGTACCAACGGCGCAAGCTTGTACAAACAAAAGCTTGGCGAGTTTGAACATAAAAAAATCTGGGTGCGGGTAGTAAGATGACCTGATCATAACAATATGCAGTAAGTGAAACTCTAAAAGAATTGTGAAAGTTGTAACAAGAAACTGAATAAGTCTAATGCGAGTTATGAGCTGGCAACTCGGGATCTGAATCCCGAATACAGAACAAGTATTTACGCCTAAATCTAAGTTAATCCTATGCAAAAAAAACACTACAAGACCGTTGACTTGGAGAGACAGAGCCCAGTGTGATTTAAATTAAGTTTCACTATGTGGTCATGCGTAAAAATATGGGTGTGTCAAGATTATAAAGTAATAAGTGATAGGTACTAGTTTTAAGTTTCACCAATTGGACACATGTGTGTCCGGTCGCTTGTGCCGGCCGAGTTAGTGGATAAACCGTCCAAATAAGATCTATATTTTTTTCATTCTTGTTATGACATTATAACTGACGCAAAAAAAAAATATACCTAAGTCAATAGAACAGCTATTTCAATCATTTCGTGCGTCACAAATTTCCATACGGTTTTCACGTGATACACGGTATTCAAAAAACAAACAATGCAAAGCAACCAGGCTCGAGGGAGAGAATTCAGCCTGGGGTTGTTTCGGCCCGGGCGCGCACGGGTTGAGGGACGATTCGGCCCGGGGATGATTCGGCCGGGCGCGCACGGGTTGAGGGATGGGTTTTATATTGTTTCATTACTGTTAGGTACGGTGTGTGTGTGTGTGTGGGGACTGAAGCCGCTTTCATAATTACCGTACAGTTATGGGGATTCAGTTTACTTAACATTCAACTGTAGAGGCTGTGGGCTGGAATGATTAAAAATGCTAATAATACTCCGTTCTGTACCTACTTAGATCTGTAATCTTGCAACGATTGAACGGCCTAACACTTCCATGGTCCAAGACCCAGATGTCTTCACCCGCGCGGGGCGGCGACGACGCGCCCCCGGGGGGCACACTGCCGACGCTCGTTAATTCGTAAACGGATCTAAATGAAATTTTGCATTATGATACCTAGACTGTTTTTGGAGAGTGACATTTTGTCTAAATTATTGATCTCGAAGGAATTGAAATTTATAATGATCTTATCTAACAAGAACAAAATTAAAAATTTTAAAAACCCTCCGACAGATTTTCATGAAACATGGCTAAGAACACCCTGGATAAAATTATCTATGACACAAAAAAAAAATTAAATGAAAATCGGTTCACCCGTTTGGGAGCTACGATACCACAGACAGATACACAGACAGACGCGTTAAACTTATAACACCCCTCTCTTTTTGCGTCGGGGGTTAAAAATGACACGTTCGTAGCCGTGCGGGCAGAGGCTACTAGTTTATAACATTAAATGTTCTAAAAAACTAAAACTTTGAACCCTCTGACGCATAAATGAACTGAGTATGGAGAGTTGTACACTCACGTGCATTGTAAACTATGCAAATGTGAAGAGGAGGAGCGATCCGCACAACACTCCACTACACTCACGAGCCGTACACTCGAGAGCTGTTAATACAATAATTCAGTCTGAAATCACCCACCGTGTTAGCGAGTTTTAAAGTAGTCTCGAATTTTATATGCCACTTAGATCTAAGAACCTAAAGTTTTCATAGAAAGCCGTCAAATTATTTCCGTTTGAGTATTATTCAAATCTAAAACGCAACGCAACGTTCAGTATTCAGGCTAATCCCACAAATCTCAAATTGCAGCAAAATATTGGCTTTTTTGCCTCCCTTAAAACATAAGATACACAAGAAGGGTAAACTCCAAAAACAAAGCAATACATGAATAAAAACGTATGTGTTATTTTATCCTGCTCGCAGTGTATGATTGGAAGCGCGTCAGGCGTCCCTAGTACACTGCCGTGCACGCAAGCTATACAAACGCTTCGTAATGGGCGTGCGCTGTCGGACGCACGGACGCGTCCTCAATGGCGCGGAAGCACAACTGGACCTATTGAAACGTGTTAAATGTGTTCATCAAACGATAACATGACTACGAATTCTGTTGCGTTTATTAGTCTACTACTGTTACTGCTTCAAACAGTTAGGACAATAGAGAATTTTTACAATTTAATTGATTACGCAAGTTCGCTTCATTATGATATATATTTTTATTTTGTTTTAAAACCGTAGAAAGGTTGTAAGTCAGATTGCACAAATAAATGTATTTTATTCTTATTTATTTTTATTTATTCTTTATATGGTAGCTATAGATGTAGGAGGTTTTATCGGATATGTTATCCCGTGTAAAATCGATAAGTTAAAATAAATATTAGATGTTTATAAAAATAAGAAGCTATTTAACAGCAGAGTTACTATCGTTAGATGTTAAGAATAAAATAAAACTTGTTTTTAGTCATTTTATTTGTATTGCGTTAGATTTATAATAATCGAACCTTTTAATAATGCTCGCAAGTGTAAGAGCGGAGCGCTTGTCTTAGAGACCGGAAATCCAGTTATGTGAGCTGAAATACGAAGATATTACAGAAAATATAAATAAATAATATAAAAAGAAAAGAAAAGTAGGAAGAAAATGATACGTTATATTTCAAAAGAGCTTAGCACAGTAGGAAAGTCTTAGTCCTCCTAAGTCAGGGGTCTAATCGACCCGCCGCCGCCGCCGCCGCCGCCGCCGCCGCCGGGCACTCGTGTGGGTTAACCCTGAGCAAGTGGATCGCGATCGATCGGTGCTAATGAGGGATAGTTCGACCCTTTTAGGCTTTTCAGGACTTGGATTTATCAGCAGGTTTTGAGCTTAGGAGGATTGCGTATTGTCACTTCATGGATTTATTTGTCGGCGTTCTGTCGTAGTCATTCAGTTCATACATACCTATACCTACGTAGTATGTAGTCAGTATAGCATAGACTCTGCTTATTGTGGTGTGTGTGTGTGTGTGTGTGGCTATATAATACGGTGTGCATTAAGTACTACTTATTTTTAAGAAAGCAAGCTTTTGTAAGATAGATCCTATAGTTGTAGGCAAATTCGGTTCATAACTAAAAAAAACTTAAAAATGTCTGCATTTTATGCAAACACCAAAGTTTAAATGACCACGATAAAACTTCAGAAGCGTCTGTGTAAACAAAACCATTTACAAATGGGTTAATATTAACCCTTGCAACCCGACTCTATGTTATTCACAAACAACCATGAAAGTACACGGGTCATATTTACCCCGCTAGTAGGCCGGTATGACCATTTCAACCCCTTTAACGACTTCTTAACCTTAGTGGGGTTCGTAATTGTTGACAAGTTTAATGATTATTTTACATCGATATTTTACACCGACCATAATGCTTACCTTTGCTCCTATTTATTTATTAAAATTTTCAGTTTTAGATTTATCTCAGAGCCATTATCGTTATCAAATATGCTAAATATTGCTCACCTGTTAAGTAAAGTGGATTTGTTATAAGTGCTCCTTTTATCTTAAGTCTCGAAAAAGATTAAGGAAAGACTTCAATTCCAACAAGATGTTAATAAGTAGCTATGGTAACAAAAAAATGTCTTTCAGAGAAAAGCTGATTATTGATAAAAATACTGTAGGTAAACGGTAAAGATCCCGAATTAGCTTGAGACCTTCTTTCAAAAGAAAATTTCACCGTTAGTAATTTGTACCAGTGATTCCCGCAGGATTTTGGTTATTTTCCTTAAATCAATATCGCCATACCGCTCGTCTGCAAAGTACACAGCCTCATTACGGGTTAAGACGCCGGCGATTGCGTCATCATTCCGCGAGCTGGGGAACTTCTATGTTTACTTACTCTGGTTTGTTGAGAAATAATTTTATTGGTATTGTTTCAGTGTTTATTGGCGTTGTTTCAGTGTTTAAATTATTTGTGATATTGAGTATTGATACCAGTATGAGCTAAAATAAATTAAGATTTTATTAGTTCTTACTGTACAAAGCCTAACTCAAGAAAGGAGGGTGCTCCTTTATTTTTATTTGATCACTTACGTCGTTTTTATTTAAAATGTCAATAAATAAAAACGACGTAAGTGATCAAATAAATGATTAATTGGCAATTAGTTGTGTCAAACTCCCCTTGCAGTCCGGGGCGCGGGGGCAGGTATGAACTCCGGCAAGTTATTCATTAGTTCATATCAAAGCAATTCGCGAGATTGGAAAACTTTCCAACAATTTCAATCTTATGACTTACACGAAATTCATTTATTTCGAGTGAAAAGTTATTCCCAGGGAGACTGAAATGGCAAAATGGCCACCGAAAGAGAAATAAAACCGCTTAACATTCAAAATACAACTAGAAAGTGCTCGGAACAATATTATAAAGGCGCAATTTTGCTTTTGCTTTTGAAAGGCCTCGGAGGGGCCTCAAAGGGCCGCGGCCGTCTCGGGCCTTTCTGCTAATTACACTCAAATACGAAGGTAACCTGACAACGCAAACTGTTCTTGTAAATAAGGACAAAGTATTTTTGAGTGTAGCGTTAAATAAAGCGATTAATTTAGGATAATTACTAAAGCAAGCAGGATAATTATGAGCGTAAAAAACATACCAGTGGATTTATTAAACCCTGTAAATCTTTATTTCACTTAATTTGGTCATCTTCTAGTTGCTATGATCCCAGCTCGGATAACAATAATAACCTACTTGCGTACTGGCAGCTCGACGGGATGCGGGTTCGGTAATCGAACCCGCGATCACATAGCCCGTGTCTACTCCACATTCCACTGAACTCACAGGTGAGTTTCATTCGATGGGTTAATAGACTTATGAGCACGGTACAACATTTTGCTTTATAAAAATCAGGTACAAATGCTTAACAGAAATAATTTTAAAACTGTACCTACTTATTAAAATTTAATATATATGTGTCATATTTAATATTATGTGTCATCTGACGACTCCATTGTATTGTGCCGCGCACTAGGATTTATAAGGGCAATTTTGCTGTAGCTCTTTACTTTGGACAATAAATGATATTCTATTCTATAAAGAATAAAAATGGTAAGTAAAGTAAAGGTGTAGTCGGGCTGTTTAAAAAACGCGCATCAAAAATTGCCCAAGCACCAGCAGTTAAGCCAAATTGATCCTAAATGATAGCGCCGCCCTAAAACAATAAAGCCTAAGATCCCATCTAAGCTCGGTTATTTAATTAAAGTGATAAAAGAAAGTGTTGTAAAAAGCGGCGCACTGAACAACTTAATTATGACGTCACGGACCGAGTGTTTACGTTTACGTCGATGTCACAATCTTTTGTTTCGCTGGTGGACCACCGCCAGGGGCCCAATTCTGCTAACCAATCTTTAACCACAGTAAAGCTAAACCAATATTTAGCTTTACTACGACAATGTGCCTATCTGTAGTTTATTTTATAAAGTGTTAAATGCCAAAATGTGTAATTCTGAGACGATATTATAATATATAATAAATCTGAATTAGGGCCCTGCTTCAAAATAACAATCAATCAGATTATACGAGAATTGTTTTATTGCAAACTAAAGTCGAATTTTGTCCCTTCTCATCGATCAAAGTTGCAAATAAAAAAATAATGCTGGACAATTCACACAGCATTATCTAGCCCCAAGCTAAGCAGAGCTTGTGTTATGGGTACTGGTACTATGGTAGATAACTGATATACTTAATACAATACACTACAACGATAGATATTTTTTATAAAAAACATCCAGAACGCCCTGGACAAATGTCTGCAGATCGTACAAACATTTGTCCCGAGGCGGGAATCGAACCCGCAACCTCCTGCGTCGGAGGCGAACTTTCTCCCGCTGCGCCACAGAGGTCGTCAAATGTGTGGCTTAACAAATAACGACACTATGAGCGCCTCTTTCGGCCCCTGAAGCAAGTCTTCGAATGTCTTTGAACCACTAAACAAATGATCTGTATTTATAATTTAAACAGAATTTTATAAATCCTACGCGAAATCCCGTATTTTGAAGCCTCCAACGCAGGCAGTCCAATCTCAGCGCACGTGGCCTACGTGACGTAGCGGCCATGGTTTATCTACCACGTGCTCCGTAGAGCGCGTTAAAGCTGTGCAAATTGACGGCTGCAATTATTAACGTCGCCGTAATCCAATCGGTGGTCAGTGCGCTAGTGGGCGATAAGCTTTAGTAATAGTATTATAGGATGAAATCAATCGATTGTGCTTTTAGACAAACAAAACTTATTATACTTTGCTATGTTTCCATTACTTTCATTATTAGGTACCACATAAATGCATGGTTATTATAGAGGCCACCAAAACTTAACTAATTAGTTTCTTAATGTTGCCGTGTACTTTTTTCGATCGGAAAGAAAGGGACAACATTACTTTTTAGGCTAATTATTTAGATTTTGTGCCAAGAGATATACTAGCATTAAATACCTGTGGGTAGAGTTACCAAAGCATCGCTAAACCTGGTTTAACCTTATTCCTTTGTAACGGCTGTCTTTTATTCCTGCCCCTTTTGCTTATTACCTGCAACAAAGAGAATCTAAATAAGTAAAAAGTTTAAACCGTTTAAGTCTGTCCGTTATTTCTGTTAAGTTCAGCTTTGAAATCACGGTAAAAGCTTTCTAAAGTAGAATAAAATACAAAGGTAAGTACACTTCAAAGTTCTTGCTACTCTGTACTCGTTATAAAGTAGATTATAGGTTGACAGTACGAAGTCCGTATAACGTATTTAATCTGTATTTCTACGGGGAAAAGGTATAAATTAGCTTGTGTGGACATCAAAATATTCAATTAATTCACGCCTTACTCTTTAATTAGCGTTGTAAAGACCAATGTTTTTCTTCTGTCCGTTCTTTTTAAATAAAAAACCCCAAGCAGTCCTTGAATAATTGTGGTCATATAAAGAGAATAACGCGGGTAACCACCTCGCTCGGACAACAGACAACATGGCAATGGAAAACGTCCCGTTCTCTATCGCGCGACGTAGAACTGGAGCCAATGGGCTGGCACTTTCTAACTTTATGGACGCGTTAAGAGCTGTGCTTCTCGTGGTCGTGTGTCGCGCGTCAAATGGACGTTTGCTTTGGTCCTGCACTCAAGAAATCAAAAAAGTACTAGGTATTATGCCACAAATCAAGAAATTTAAGAAAACGTCTAATAATTTAAACAGAGTTATATGTGCGATTGTTTATTCTAGAATAAAGGTGTCAAGTTGGAATTAGTTGCACTTTGCTCGAGTTATCAAAGGGGCTTGAAGAGTTTCGTATGGAGGGTGGCCCAACATTTGCTTTGTTTTTTTAATCGTTGCGCATAAAAGTTATAATATTAGGATAGAGGACACTAACACAAACAAAACATGTGTTTTAAAATAATGTCCTAAAGCGTCAGGTTTCTCAGATGTTCAGAGATGAAAATAAGTATATTTTTTCTTCAAAAGTGAATATCTCTGAAATTACAAAGCTTTTTAAATGTAAAACTATGAACTGTAAGTAGGTAAGTATTGTTCATGGGGGTGATATTTTTCGGCTGGTTAGCAGATAGAGGCTGAACAAAATCACCCTGGGTGTTGTCTTGTGTAACGTGTTATCATATCAAAGTTTGTATATCTGAAGAAATATCAGAAACACTTTAGAGATAATAATGGACACAAGTCTCCTTAGGAAGCAGAAGATTGTGCCCTGAGGGCTGGCATGGCCTTTGACGAACCCTTCTGAGGAAAGCTATTATGATAGGTCTGTTGGAGGCGGTCGTTTCAGTTTTCCAAGTATTTGAGTAGAAAAGGCAAACAAAACACGAATATTCCAGAAAAAAGAGCCCTGATTTTGCTTTATTATTGTAGGGATAAGTGATTTCTGTATTGCCTCGTTAATGTTTAATGCGAAGGCAACTCCCATTGTCCAAGTTTCGTTTATTTATGGACTTTTTCTGATCTGAGCTCAGGCAAAAGGTCAAACAAGGGCTTTTTCTGTTGAGCGCTGTTTATTTTACTTAGATTCAACATCATTTGCCGTCAAACTTTGCGGTTTGGTGATGCCGACGTTGTGGTCTTTGTGGTCCGAGTGGTCGAGATCTAACGATTTATTTTAGTTCTAAGATTATTCAATAAAGTTACCTGCAATAGAAATTTAGGTTATAGATAGAGATAAAAATCATTTTCTGTCGAAACTGTAAAATGTTGATCTTGAAATAGGTATCTTTTTTAATATTATTGATAGACATTTATTCACAAAGAAAATTATACTAGTATTTACAATTGAAACAATTGAGCTAACTGCCGACTGTTGCAAACAGTCTACAGATAGCTCAACTGATCCATATCAACACCAGTCGGAAGCGTCCCCAAGACGCTGGCTGCATTGCCACGCTGTATCTTGTATTTTATCACGCATACCCCTCTCGCCGCTCGCATACCGCAGGAGGTGTCGATCTTGTGCGAAGACTCTAGAAGTCTAGCTAGATGAACCTTTCACTCAGACACAACGACATTTAGAAGATTAAGTATATTCAATCACAAGCATCCACCCTCCTTACCACAGAGTGTCACCTTAAGCCGGAGCCCTATGAGCCTCAGAGCTACGTCGGGCCCGGGCGGACCTTAAGCCGGAGCCCTATGAGCCTCAGAGTCACGTCGGGCCCGGGCGGGGCCGTCCGCCAGGGGCGGGGGTGTAATCTGTTGTGACAGGAGATGCCAGAGTATTACTGGATTTATCTTAACTCTATACTATATAGACTTTATGAGTAGCTGACATAAGTGATGCCATGCTAAATGGCTATATGCACTCGTATTTTGGTTACGCATGCATGACGGGGGCGCGTGCGGGAGAGCCTCCCAAATATTCGAATAATTATGGCGAAAGCTGTCTAACAGTTTTTTATGTCTCGAGCTAACAATATACTCAATAAAACTAACAAAATAATTTGAATGAATCTTTTTAAATTTTTGCGATTCGTTAACATAATTAATGATTATTTATGGAAAATAATGACAAAAGATATGCGATAAATGCCCAAAATGAGTGAAGCGTTAAAATGCCGTAAATGTATGAAGTAGGCAGAAAAAATCCCAACAAAGCTTAATGTAAAACAATATACATTTATGCATAACTCATGTCAGTTTTGTACATAGTATATGTATACATGTGCAGTCCCGTTAGTTAAGATAGTCCTTACTCGAGCACGTCCTGTGACGTCATCTCACGAACTGCTGACGTCACCAAATTGGATTACGAGATTAGGGGTGGAAGTCATTCTCCTGATCTCAGGATGTTTCTTGGCAACGGTCGGGTAAAAACATCTTGTTTCATTATAATCTGATCCTATTAAGATTACAAAAGCGAAAATAGCTGCTTGTAGAGGTTTTAAGACAAAATGCTAGCAATTTTACGTTACGAGGCCAGGCAATTGAGGCAAGTAAATATTATGATGTTCTACTTTTATTATTCTGACCATGGAACAGGGAAATTTTTGATTATAAAAAAGAAACAATTATATTCATAATCGTTTCTTTGCAGACCGTTGCAAACAAGAAGTAAAACATTATATTCCGACTCTGTAAGCTCAATTCGTCCCATTTTGTGTTGGGTTTGTTGGACCAATATTTACCTTGTTATTTATGTTGTTACGGAGTTTGAGGAAACTTTGCCAAAGTACATCTGCCAAAATTGCACTTTTAATGGTGTTGCATTGGAAGTCAGAGGGTAAAGAAGATACGGGGATATATAAGTTAGGAGATACAAAGTTTATGGTAAGGTTTCCTACTTTGGAAAGCTATACAAATATCTTCAAAACTAATATTTTCTATCGTTTTCACGAGGCTTTAACTTCGGGATATATACGTGCATTTGAGCAAATCCATTGGTAAAGTGGAAAACTCGAATTAAAATACAAAAAACTATTAAAACAACTGCGCCTCAAACGAAATGAGTATTAAATAAAAAATACTTTTTGGAGTGAAACCTTCTTTAGGTTTTCTCAAAATGAACGAAACTGAATCGTCACGCTCGCATCTGATACACTGAATCGGGTAAACTGGACTCCAGTCGGCAACTTGGCAAGTTAAGAAAGTTTCACTTTTCACACACTTTTTTTCAATTATTTTTCTACTCGTCAGTATTAATCAAAAACATTCGGGAAACTCATCCATTATTTACGGAAACACCGTGGAGCGATAAAGTAGGCGACAGGATAGATTGAAATTGATGGATGGCGCCGCGGATCGCTGATGAGGGCTCCAGGGTGTCTGCGGCGAGGTGATGTATCACTACCAACAGTTGCCGTTTAACGTAGCTAGTTCAGTATATTTGTTTCTTAAGGGTACAGAACTCTCTAAAGGCGAGCGTCGACGGCCGGCGTCGGGCGCTCCGTGCCAATCGCACCAGACGCGAATTATAATTGAGCGTAAAGCCGGGCCTCACCCGGCTTTACGCTCAATAATGAGGTGGTGCGTCCACTGTAGCCGCAGCAACCGAATTGCCGATACGACCGCCATCTGCAGATCTAGAGTCTGAGTTTTGTTGCCAGATCTAGAGTCCATAACCACTTTCTTTCGCAAGAATAATTCAGTACGTAGAATATAAATATGAATGTATCTTTGTGTATGTACATTTCTACTAAGTATTAATGTGACTAGTACTTATATTTTATTATATTTGTATTTATTGTGTATTTATTTCTGTTAATGGTGAAGACACTAATTATTAATTGTACTTATTATTATTACTTTCATGTTTTTCTGTAAGTTTTGTAATCTAGCACTAGCTACTAAATTGTTGTCCACACTACCCGAAGGTTAGCAGGTAGAGAATGCTATATAGCACTATGCTCGCCCATGTACAACTTCTGTGCAATAAAGTATATTCTATCTTCTATCTATTTGCAAGCGAATTTCCAACATTGACATGTGGATTTTCGTAGCAAGCGGATGAATTTTGTACGAATAGCGTCCCGGCGGCGGCGGCGCGGGGCGCGGAGGGGGAAGACGGACGGAGCGGGCGTCCGTTGAGCGGCAATCCGAATAACGTCATTCGGAATAAACGGATCACCGGCATTGCCGATAGCCCGATGCGTCCGGACGTGCGGTGCATCAGTGGACGCATTTGTATGGCAAACTATACAAAAGATACCAAAATCCGTGCGGTGCGGTTAGTGCGGAGCGTCCGATGCCGGCCATCGACGCTAGCCTTAACGCGCCATTATGTCCGGCCCTGTGACACGCTCTCCGGTATGTCGTGTACTCCTTTGTAGATACCTATGCATCCAGCAGCCTTCATTGCACCCATAACAGTTTATAAAGATCAATATCATAGAATTGATTAGATAGTAGCTACCACAGGATAGAGTTCCAACCCTATTAGTTACACAATTTTTTATTCATTCACCTTTTTGTTTATTGTATTTGTTATAAAACAACATCATCAACAATCTTGATCTCCTCGCACAGTATCACCACGCTTGATCGCCTCGGTTAATCGATATGTCAGCCTCAGATAATAACATTTCATGGACGTGTGATTTGACCCACATTTCCCGCTCGCACCCTTTTGCTAATTTTAATGGACAGTCTTTAACTCAGCGCGACCGGTGAGGGTGGATTCATTACTTACATTCGAGTATTTTTTATGCCTTGCTTTCTTTTTACCCGACTGCGCAAGATGGAGGGTTATGTTTTTTAATTAGATTTTACTCTGAGGTTTTTTTTTCTTTAGAACATATGAGACATGTAGAAACTTTAGTAACTAAAAAAAGCTAGAAGAATATTGTGTATTTTTTTACGTTAGTCTATCTAATGCAGAACATAAGACCACTTTATTCTGCTACGTCGCATGATATGTGATTTCTTGCGTTGGTAGTCCTTAATAAATAAAAATAAACATGGGCTTTTCTGCTCACCTAAGGCCACTTTTAAAAAAGATTCGTATATGTTTTTAAATATTGCAGGATATTGGAGCGTAGTGCTGGCGTCAGCAGATATAAGTTGGCAGCGTCCGGCGGCGGCAGCGGGGGACGTAACGACCGTGAAATTGGACTCTCAACGTGTTAACTCTCGAATCATAGATGAGGTGAAATAAGGCAAGATTTGAGCACTTTTCATTCTAATAACCAGCTTTATCAAAGTCTTCCTTAAAATGTATCGCGTAGGTATAAAGTAGTAGGTAGAAAAGTTCTTTTAGATTTTTATATTTTAATTTAATCAAACCAAAAATCTAGACAAGACGTGGGAGAATCTGATTAATTTTATGGCATGGCTTCCACGGCCCCGGCGCCAGGTTGGACGACCATCAAGAGTTTCAACTTCAGTTCGTCAAGACTTGGGCTTGGAAATATTTTACGTGCAATTTGCACAAACCTCAAACTCCTGTAAACCCAAAACCACCAAAATTCGAATAATTCCATCAAACTGTAAAACAGTAAAACAAGCGCAGTTTCGAGTTTCGTTCAATTCTAGCGAGTCTCACTGAACACGCACACACAATGCAAATAACCCTTCCAAACAAATACAAACCTTACCTTTAAGAAAACACCGTTTAATATCCACTGCACGAGATTCTAATTCAAAGACAGGGAAATTCTAGTCTACTTACATCTTCACACAAACTTCAACCTTTTGCACAGATATATAAAGTTGGTTTCCTGTTGAACTGCAGTGTAATCCCCAATCATTGAAAATCAAGTCTAATCTCTATCAGATACGGTCTATTTTCAATAGCACGGTTTAGCTAGGGTGACCATGGGTTAGGGTAGAGTCGGACAGTCTTCGTTATGGTTATGACGCGGAGTGTTCCCCGACATGTGGGGAAATGGGGTAGAAGCATTCTTTGGGGTGTTTTCAAAGCATTGTACGATTATATGGTTTTGTTCGGGAGTGCTCGGGAAAGTATTGTCGTTTGCTTTTGAAGGGTATGAATGTAGGAAATCGTCTAACTAAGAATAACATTAAGGTACATGTTTAATGAATATTTTTTTGTAGTGTCTCAATATGGAATAGGTTCACGGTTTTTAGATTTAGCCGAGACAAGAATATACTAGATCGAAAATAATTTACCTCACTATTTATGGAAATTTTTTCGCGTCTTTAATGTGCACCATCAGGATTCTCTCCTGCCGGCTACGGCATGTAGGCATGTGGTTTGTGTGATGTTTGCTATCGTATACATTTTTTAAATATTTTTGATGATTTTGATAAACTTCTTCCTTTTTGTATAGATGTCGATAAAAAGAAACTAACGATAAGTTTTAAATACATTTCCAACCTAGCAAACAAGTCGAGAACTTAACAAATAGCTATATTTTTCCATTCTCGCCTGAGCTCGTAACTTCGGCAATAAGCCATTAAGCTACTTTTCTTTTAACTCAGACAATGTGTTTCTCCGCTGCAATGACGAAACTTTTAACTTAAATAGCTTTGTGTGAATTTATAGTTTCGCGAGTGTTCTACAGCTATAAACAGTTTTATGGCGAGACAATGAAAACGTGTTAGACAGTAAATAGAATTTGCTTCAAAACTACGTAAATAAATTATAACTTTTGACTATTCTGCTAAATTTTGCAAGATTGTTTTTAACCAATCTCTTTGTTAAGCTTAATTTTATTATTTATATTGCACTTTATCGCTTACCCTAATGTACCTATGCGAAAAAGTGTAATAGATATAGTAAAACTAAGTGTCATACATAATACCTATGACTTATAAACTACATAAATTGTGTACTAAGTACTAAGATTTTTTTGACCTACCTACGTTTCGGTCTCCAGAAGGTATTCAATTATTTATTCAATTTCGAATTTTTAAATCTTCCATTTGTAGTAATGTTGCACTCTGGACAGTCTCCCAAAAAAAGATATCGTAGTCAACCTACAGCCTCCACACGGTAACAAGAGCGCGGTGACCACACGTCCGGTTACGTCGCGGACCGAGGCAGACGGACGGACGGACGGACGGACGGACGCTCCAACAATATTGATTCTAGAAGAAGTAAGCAAACTTTGACCGTTTGAAAACATTACGGAGGGCGGAAGTTAGATAATGTTTGCTCTGGAAGCTTAGAACAAATGTTTTTGTGAAACTTTGCAAGAATGCATTATAGGGCACATTAATTTGCGTGATCTGCTAGAGAGAGCTTTCTTATTGGTAAAAGTGGCTTCTTCATTCGGCGCCATTCATTTCTACAGATTGTATATAAGCGGGCACGAGTTCTAGACTCCTAGCGCGTCGACATATGCTTTGACATAATATGCCACGACAAGCTAAGTCTGATAGTTAAGAGTATTTTAATATACGAGTATATAGGTTATTTATGACATAGATTTATAGTTAATAACTTAAGATAGTGGGTGCTTTGGTTCCTTCACTGTAAACTTTAATATTTTCATTTATTTAGATAAATAAATAATAAATTTTAAAGGAAAAGGTTTATCGGGTGAAAATTCAGGGAACGAATAATTAATTTAAGCAGAACAAAATCAACAGCATTTTGAGCTTTCACTTAGAAGAGGTTTTTGTGGCGCCGTCGCCATTTTGTGTGGGTATCCTTGCAGGATACTCCTTGATACTCTTTGCAGTAGGGTGACCATCCTTGCAGGAATAACACTCGCAACGTCCAGGTTCGCAAGAATTGAATTACCATATTACGTTGTAACAGCACTTTGCGAAGATGAAAATTCACTTTGCATAACGAGATATTGTTGGAAGGACCCGACAATGTCTACAATGGAAGAACACCGAACTTTGAGAAAATTCAAGGATCAAATTGTTATTCACATTTTATTTGCAATCTAAGATAAAGTATCAAGATCTGTTCATCCCGCGGTGGATCAATAAATGTTGGGTGTTTTTTGCTTTTTGCAGCACTTTAGAGTCGAGGTTGGCCGGATATCTGGTAATTCGATTATTAGCTGATCTGGCTTCACTCGGATGATGTATTGGTTTTTGGTTAAACCATACCTACAGGTACTTTCGGTCGAATTTCACAAGGAAATGGTGGCATCCTCAAGTTATGTATTAAGTAAAAATGCATGTTTCACTGAAATAAAACCTCAAATTTGTCAATATAATTGGACTGGCTGGACTCGTGCGGGTTCCATTGGCGTCTTTATTTTTAAAAGGACTTACCTAAGTTATTAAACAATATTTTAGAATCCTTAGATCTTAATAGCGTCTAATGATCCCAATTAATAAAACATAAAATGGCGAAACAAAAGACGGTCCGTCATCTAACGACCGACGTCACAATTTATTAAAAGATTGTTTCTTTTTAATTGAGACTGTCTTTCAAGACTGCTTTGGAAGTTTTATTATTACTTTGAGATTGTAAAAGTTCTGGAAATTTGAGTGCTGGCTTTTAACGTTTAGTCATACATAAAAGTGAGCAATTATCTTCGTATTTACCTTTAGAACTCGATTTAGACGGTTCGATTTATAATAATTTGTAGTATAAAATTTGACTTTTCTAACTGCTTATTTTGTGAGCCTAGAGAAATAAAATTGACTTCTGAATTCTACTTCTAGAAAGGTTAAATACGGGAGCGAACAGTACATTTGCGTGTAAAGCTGTATTTATTTTACAAAAAGCTAAGTAAATTTAATTTAATTTAATAATTTTCGCGGAGCTATTCAAAGCATTTTTTGAAATACTCGGTAAAGTTGTGACCAAAGAATAAATCGTAATTAGGCATAAGTCATTACACAAGTCATTTGGTTAGTTCATAAAGTACCCTAAAACACACAACCGTTCCTCTTCTCCCACAAACCCAGTTATCGCACAATATCAAACTTTCTCCAAAGCCAAGCGCCAGCGCGTGATAGCATGTTGTTAAACAGGGGGCAGGCAAACCCGCCGGCAACGGCTAGTCAAGTTTAAATTGCTCCGTAAGCTGGCACGTAGTTTGGTTTGAGTTAGTACATTATACGTCAGCCAGACTTGTACTTGTACTATGTGTCGGCGATTGAATTACGGTCACGTCGGGTCTACGCTTGTTTACGTAGGTACGGGATGGTTCGTGTTATTATACCTGTTAATATTCCGAGGAACGTAATTACTTCATTTGATAAGTCTACAGTCTGGCAAGTCAACGACCCTGTGATTGTTCCAGAGTTGTATGGAATATGTAGTGAATTCCATAGACATTTGTAGTGTCTATCTTTAAAGCACTAGGTAATTTAGTTGTCAACTTCACCGCAGACGGACATCTGCGTTTTGAGCCACAAAAGTATTAAAGCATATGGAAGTCCGTTCTGCACATGTTGGAAACAATGACAGATAACTAGAGATAATGACGATTGCAGAATAAATACTTGAATTATCCTGCATTTCTCTCTTTTCTCCTTTCTTCTTCTGAGGAATAAACTTCTAAAACCTTAATTTTCTACCGTTTAACAATATTTATCTCAGCTGATTTATATCATGATACATGACCAATTTTCAGGGCCCCGCGCGTGGTTGTGTATCATCACGATGAAGGGAAGAACGCGAGATGAATCTCAACGAGGGACCGTACAGACAGCACCAGACGGTTTGTGCGTAGACCCTCTACGAAGTTACGAGCTCTACGGGGCCAGGAAAGGCTACAGGGCTACAAAAGACTACGGGTATGGGAAAGGCTACGGTGCTACGAAAGGTCTACGGGGCAACGAAAGGGCTACGGGGCTACGAAAGGCTACGGGGCTACGAAAGGCTACGGGGTAACAAAGCTCTACGAAGGTACAAAACTACAAAAGTCTATGAAACTAGAGAACACACAGTTCCCATGACGCACTTGTCCATGTTTGATTCGTCCGTGAGCACCGTTCACTCAAACCCCAAGCGGTAGCCGGCTACCGCTCTCCTGCATTTGATTACGGACCTTATGTTACATGTTTAGAGGCTACTTTCCTATAAAGAAGTTGAATGAGTTAGGTTCTGTGATATTTTTCTACATACTGAACGAAAAATATTTTATTATCTGTGGACGTTAATTTTTTTTTGGCAGTCGTATTGAGATTTTCGACGCCATTGTGTCTAAGGCGCACGGCCTGACATTCATTTTTGACATATTGGTCCCAAGATGGAAGGGTTAAGTCTAAATTTTAATACGATTTCTCAAATACAATTCTCCTAAATTTCACTCAAGCAGTTTTTACCCAAATCTTCAGCGTTCGTAAACTTAGTGAAACGCAACGTGTACCCAGCGCAACGGGCCGGAACAGTGCGAGGACAGGGGCAGGCTGACTGTACCGGCCTCAGGGCACAGGGCCTCCCCTAGGACGGAGCACCGGCTCTCATAGAGGAGACGAAATATGTTTATTTCGTGGAACCCTGCGGGATACGTCAGCTTGCGCTTTATTATCAACCTTACTATATCATGCCTTTTGTAACATTGATTCTGTCCTTCGTTTTGTGAGTAAATGGGTAACTTGTCAATACTTAAGGTAACCTTGTCGATACTTAAGTTACCTTTGACGTAGATAGGTTGTAGGACGGACACCGTTTATCTTTTTTTTTAATAATGTAACTCCCTTGACGTGGCCATACTGGCCGGATCAGAGTGGAATGGAGCGCCTTGGCTAAGAAGTTTTATTTTCTCCTTCAGGCTCAGGTCGCCAGAAGAAAGCCACCAAGTGTCTTTATTTGTTTAAATAAAACGGAAAGTGTGTGTATGTGTAAAGAATTAAATTAAATTGCAATTGACATGATGCACGTGGATGCGTTCGTCACATGGCCGCTACCAAGATCAATCAAAATCAATCCAAAAACAACGTATTCCCATTATTCACGAGGAATGCTTTCTGAGTGAACTAAGAATTAACATTAGTAATACTGTTATTTGTCAAATCACGAATAGCAAAAACCCCGTTATTTCCCCAGGCCCACACTCGGCGTGTGTTTCACCAAACCGACTTAGGGTAGGTTCACAGAACAGTGCGTTTCACAGGGCCATTTTGTCGTATACGTTTTTATTCGGCGATGGAGGGTGTAATTGTATGAGCGAGTTCACACACATGGCATTATTCCAGATTCAGTAATGTGTGTGAACTCGCTCATACAACTACATCCGCCATTGCCGAATAAAAGTAAAAGTAAAAAGTAAAAGTAAAATTTATTGCATCAAATACATGTAATAATACAAATAGGTTTGGAATTAAATTTTTCAAAGTGTGAGCTTTTTATTTCGGACTCTTGTGTAGACAAAAACAATATCATTGAGAAATTCAATACATTAGCCCCCAACATTACAGTTGTTGATAAATGTTCACTTCGACTCCTTGGTTCACCAATTCTTGATGATTCTTTTCAGTCATTTGTAGATGAGAAAATTCAAAATTTCCACAAAAATTTGGACAGACTGCTCAAAATTAATAGTCATATGGCTTTTACAATTATTCGGTTCTGTCTATTTGTACCTAAATTTACGTATTCTTTGAGATGTGAGTCGATGAGTCAACTGTGGAAACACAGCGAGCTCTTGGAAGGCTTAGACAACATAATAAAGAATACTTTATCATCGGTTTTGAATATCGATTTAGATGACAAGGCATGGTCGCAGGCCTCCCTGCCTGTCAAATCGGGAGGCTTAGGTATACGCAAAATTTCAAGTGTAGCCCTACCAGCGTTCTTGTCTTCTGTCTACAGCACTAGTTTTTTAGTTGAAAAAATTTTAAATCCTTCTCTTTTGGTCCCACCTGGATTGTCATTGAAAATTTCATTTTTAGACGAAGCTCGAACGGCTTGGCATAGTGCTTGCCCCGATGCTGCTCCCCCAAAATCACTTTTGTCCCAACGGCAATGGGACGGGCCTCTGTGTGAGTTGACACGGAACTGTTTGTTACAAACGTGCTCCAGCTCTGCAGATCGTGCCCGCCTCCTGGCCGTTCCTAAATGGGAGTCAGGACATTGGTTGCAAGCATTTCCTTCATATAACACTGGTACTTTATTGGATCCCGTAACTTTCCGTATCGCAACATGTCTCCGGTTGGGTGCAAGGTGTTGCGCGCCTGATGAATGCCAGTGCGGTACTGCTGTCGAACAGCTTGGTCATCACGGATTATCGTGCACTAGGGCTTCCCATCTTCCGAGGACATCCGTGAGGGCGGGTGCGGCGGCAGATTTGGCCGAAGATCTCAAGAGGCGCAAATATGCAGGTCTCGACAGAGCCTACACATTTGCTCCCCTTGGAGTCGAGACCCTAGGTCCGTGGGGTACCGAGGCTCTTCGGGTTTTCAAAAAACTATCTGAGCGTCTGGTCGAAGCGACGCGTGACCCGAGAGCTGGTGAATATCTGGCACAGCGTATCAGCATTGACATACAGCGTGGCAATGCAGCCAGCGTCTTGGGGACGCTTCCGACTGGTGTTGATATGGATCAGTTGAGCTATCTGTAGACTGTTTGCAACAGTCGGCAGTTAGCTCAATTGTTTCAATTGTAAATACTAGTATAATTTTCTTTGTGAATAAATGTCTATATACTGTAAATAAGGTACATAGGTGGTATATGTTTAAATATGACACAATGTATTTCTACCGTTGCGGCGTGCAAAATCAGGATACAATATTATTTAATCATTTTACATTTATTTATTTATAGATTTAATAATGAATAGTTTAATTAAAACTAGAGATTTGTCATTTACTTAAATTTAAAAAATGTTTGTCCGTCATGAAATCATTTAATGTATAGTAGCATTTACCTTCCAGAGTGGTTTTTAACTTTTTCCGAAACAGTGTGACTGGTAGTTCTCGAAGTGATTTGGGCAGTTTATTGTAAATAGAAGAAGCCATGCAGAAAACACGATTGCGCATCAAAGCAGTTCACTAAAAACGAATACGATCAAACGGACTGTTGTTTGAGCGTATACTAAGAGCACATTCACACAGAATGTCCGTATTTACCGGATCCGTACCTACCTAGCTACTGAAGATATCATTGTGTTTACTGGATCGGGAATACTGTCTTGGGACTCGTGAACAACAAGCACGCCCGCTATACCTTTGCAAAAATTAACGTTAAACGTATTCGATAAAACGGACCGTGTCCCTGGTTTCGGATCGGTATTTTACACTGAATCTGAAATAGTGCAGTGTGTGTGTGAACTCGATCGCACAACCACGGCACATCGCCGAAAAAAGCGTATCTGATAAAACGAACGTATAAAACACAATCTACTGTGAGAATACGCCCTAACGTCTCCCGCGCAATGAGCGTCATCTTTAATTCCGGTCACGTTTTGGCGGGAACGCGAGATGCTCAGGATTTCTAGAAATCTCCAGACTATCCTTTGTTTCACGACGGCGCGTTCTATTGGATGGAGATAATTGCATCTTTGTTCATTTTTTGTACCCGACTATCAACGGAAGAGGATTATGAAATTGGCGTCCTATGTACAAATATATGTTTGTTGTACAGGTTTTATTTTTATTTATTTATTAGTTCACAAAACATAATTAAAACTCTTAAGATAATACAGTAGGTACATACATTGTTGTTACAAACTAGATTTTACCCAAATATGCAAACATATCAAGCGATTAAAATGTTGCAAGCTAAAGTTTAAGATTTACCAAAAAATCTCGAAAATTTTCGTAACTAAATTTGTAACAAAGAAAAATTAAAATAAACACAAGTGACTTAGGAGACAAAATAGATGAAACAAATAATATAAACATTAATATATAAATAAATATATAATGCTGGAAAATTCACACAGCATTATCTAGCCCCAAGCTAAGCAGAGCTTGTGTTATGGGTACTAGATGACTGATATACATAATACAATACACTACATAGATAGATATTATTATACATAGAAAACATTATTGTTATTGAACACTATACAGGGTGGAATTTTGTAATGCTACCTGGAGGGAAAGTACTCTTAATACTGTAGATAGAAAATTTTACTCAAAGAAAACATTCCTTTAATTTTGAAAAGAAAGAAAACTGCATACAAAGATTTTCGAAAATTTGCTTGCCACACCCGGGAATCGAACCGACTAAAATCTGTAAAAATTACACCCTGTATTTTTATTGCATAGATCGGTCGGGTCAATTATGAGGATGAAATCTCTATAACAAACTTAATAAATTAAATGAAAGGAAAACCATGAAATCTTAAATTATTTTAATTATTTACAATAAAAGTCAACTAATTAGTTGCTCAAATGGGCTCCATTTTCTTGGATACACAAATTTATTCTTCTTTATGTATTCATTTCTAGTAACTTTTAATATCGTGTTGTGGTGAATATTTTAAATCGTATTCTGAACTTCAACTCTCAACTCGTTTACATTCGCATAAGATTTCATGTAAATTAGATTTTTTACATATCCCCACAAAAAAAAATCTAAAGGGGTGAGATCTGGTGATCTCGCAGGCCATCTGATTGTGCCGTTGGTACCAATCCAGGTATTAAAATGGTTATTAATGTAGGTAGTAGTGATTCTGCTGTTATGGGCTGGAGCACCATCTTGCTGTAAAATTATTTGGTTTCGCTCCGCCTCGGGGAAACCATTTAACTCATTTCTTAAGAGATCCAGTATTTTAAGATAGAAGAACACGTAAACAGATGGATCTTTAAGTTAAAGTGCTTAGCTTGACCCATTCAATTTATAATTTAAGATTTCATGGTTTTCCTTTCATTTAATTTATTAAGTTTGTTAGAGAGATTTCATCCTTATTATTGACCCTAACGATCTATGCAATAAAAGTACAGGGTGTAATTTTTACAGATTTCAGTCGGTTCGATTCTCGGGTGTGGCAAGCGAATTTTCGAAAATCTTTGAATGCAGTTTTCTTTCTTTTCAAAAATAAAGGAATGTTTTCTTTTAGTATAATTTTCTATCTACAGTATTAAATAAATAAATAAATAAAATAAAAATCATTTATTTCAGCACCAGGTACCATATACACTACCATTTTTTACATTAAAATTAAACCAAAAAATACACAATAAAATTCATAGATTGATTTAGTACCTACTTTAAAATAAATATAACGACTACACACAATTATTAAGAGTACTTTCCCTCCAGGTGGCATTACAAAATTCTACCCTGTATAGCAACCTGAGAGCAGTGACTTTAAAAATGTTCAGTCTATTCTCATAGCCAGAGAGCGAGTGACCAAGTTTATGTCTATAAGCTACAATTATAACACATTTGTTTTGTATGCTCTCGATCCTAGCTGTGTGGTTTTGAAATGCCTATGGATAGTATCATAGACAACTGATTCAAAAAGATTTGTTAAGTTTTTTATGAAGGAAGCTGAAATGTGTCGTTCCCTTGTAGCGCCGAAACTACTGGTCTCCGTACATATGCGGTATCACTTGATGGATAAAATACAGAAATGTACTGATGCTAAAGTTAAAAGCCTAAATCACCTCAAAAATAATTCCAATGAGCATAGCTTTACTGGCAGATTTTTAATCAAACTTCGTATTTGATAAAAAATTTATCGTAACATTCGACAACATTCAGTAATATGAAACTTTCACTATATTTCTTAACTGAATTAATAGTTTTTCCTTGAAATAAAATAACATGATTGCAAGAAAAACAAACTGAGGCTGGTTGAAACCGCTCGGGGAAGGGGGAGGAAAAGCATATGTAAGACGTCACCACATTACGCGCACAGAACTAGTTACAATCTACATAAATTAGGCTTTCATCTCAACATCACGCATTGCGGAGGTTGCTTTACTATTGTTGAGAGAAAACATAATGATGGAGCGTCGTGATTCTTGTTCGCTTTGTTAACTTTCATTTCTGTTTTACAAAAAAACAACCTTGCTTCAAATCTCTTGTTTTGTGTCGTAAATCCTATGTACTCGTATTTCAACATAAATATATTACCAAAAATCCCGGATAATTAAATGTCGAATAATAGATCGGTCACCGCGACGCCTGCTCAAAATAATAGTCGTCCCAGGGCGCTCCACCATCCATCATCCCGCCCGCGCGGCCGCCGCCGCCCTCGAATCACCCCCAATCAGACAAAATCACCCACTCGCAGATTTCGTTAGATATCATTAATATTCCCATAGTATGATAGAACTTTCCAACTTTCAAGAAGTTCAAAGAATTTCTTTGAATTTCAGAACATTGTTAAGATTAACTTTGTAATAAGTTTTCTAATAATAAACTACTTTTCGTAACTTTATGAATGAAGTTAAGAATATCTAGAAAAATAAGAATTACTCTTCAAAATAGAGCTTTTAAAACTATCATCGTTTTCGTGTACATATGAGATCACTACTGACCGGATATTGTCTGACCATGATTTATAGCGTTTTGAGTTCCCCAATTCCAGGTAGGTGGCAGGACTTCAGTTAGTCCCTAATCATGGCTCATGCCACTGTGCCGAAATTTTTAGCAAACTCAAAATAGCATAAATCATGGTAAATAGGTACCCCCTTATGAGGTAGTGATTTAAGTATATACTCTTCATAATTTATTTTATTATTGGCACAAAAACAGAATACAACCAAAACATTATGATTTAGAGATGAGAGTTATCAAGAAAGACATTACTAGATTAGCATGCACATTGCACAACATGACCATTTATAAATTCTAGTTTTCAGAGGGGAAAACTAGAATAACCCTTAAGAGAAATATTTACGTTTAAGAGATTACGTTGCAAGTGCGGGCAAAACATATAGTATTTTATATTGTTGGGAAGCATCACAGCATCTTCATTTAATTTTCCGCGAGCTGGTTTCCATTATACGTTCCAACAGGTCTCTTCTCTCGCGCCGGACAATGCGCGCCCTCAAAGGAGGCTCATCACGGTCTCTGCGAGCGCGTGGTGTGTATGTAGTAGGTCTGCGGGTGTGTGGTGTGTGCGCCTGTGAGATGCCGAGACATTGTGTCTGAGGTGTTTGTGTTCACAATCACGGGGAGGTTGCTGCACGCTGGGACTCATCAGGGCTGTACGAAAAAATGTCTTAAGACGACCGACATTATAATGAGACAAAGGTGGGTGCTATTCGTTATTTGGCCAGGCAGCAGGTACCTACCTGATTAAGGTATCGTAGAATCGAATACTAATCATATAAAACGAAATTTGCGAGTGCGCTTTTGCCTCTAAAGTGTATCTTTGCTTGTATTTTCATTTGTTAAATTGAAGCCTAGCCCAATGAAGTAAGAAAGCTTGATGTCTCTTCATTTCGTGAAATATTCATTTAATTTTATTAATTTATCAAAGCAAAAGCTGACACATTATGTCTAAAGTCAACAACTCCACAACGCAAACAAAATGCCGTAATGAGACCGAGTGCCGGCTGACGGAGTACGGCTCACCTAAATGGAGTTGCTACCTCATTATTTTAATGATGAACATTGCTATTAATTATTTACTTATTCAAATAATCTAATTCAACATACATATTTTGAAAATTCATGGGCTTCACGACCTAAAAAAACTTCATATAATAGAGTTATATATCGACTAGCTTCATTTTGAATTGAGGCCTTAATGAAGGAGCGGACTAGGGGGGCAATTCTCTCAATATATCTACTCGATAAATATGGCAAGAACTGCCAAAATATCGAGTGGTTGTTTCGTAGTAATCATGCGTATTCTCAAAATCTGCAATTCGATACTTATCGAGGGCTTTTCTTATTCTTCATTAAGTTGCTCGATAAGTCGCCCGAGAATGCAGTATTCGGCGGGACTCGATATTTGTGATATTTATCACATGACATTCTATCCCGTGATACTACGCATCACTCGATAAAATATCACGTAATATTTAGAATTGGCTCAAAAAGCTATCCATTGACCGTGGGTTTGAAATCGACTGATTCTATTAAGGGAACCGGAATCAGAGTTTGCAGACTGAGTAGATTGCGGTTGGTCCACATCCGCGGCGCCCATTCGGAGCGAATCGCTCTCGAGATCAAAGGTGGATCAGATCAGTTTGTATAGTTCTACTAAAAGCTCTATTTTACGCGCCTGTTGATGGAGTAAACCCGAAATCAACGCTGAAACCGTTTCCACTCCGGAACTTTAATAGTTTCCGTATCCAGGCCATACGTAGCGATCGACTTGTATCGCCTATGCTGTTCCAGCTGGGCATGGACCTCTCCTAATGAGCGCCATACCTACCTGTAACCGACTACCGTTGCGATAAGCATGTACTTGAGTGGAGATCGCGACTCGGGAACGTAGAGTAGGACGCCCTACGGCCAGGGGATAGCGACCAGCAAAAGACTGCCGGCAGATACTGGATGTGGCAAGTTGAAGAAATTCTAAACAGCGACCGTAATCTTGCAACATGTAGTGTTTAATAATGATTAGATTCATGGCAACAAATGAATTAATAATGGAGGCAATGTATTGGTAGTCGAGCCTCTACCTTAATACAGTGTTTATCAAAACCACGGTGTTGCAAAAAAAGTGGATCAATTCCACGACAAATCGCGCTGCGCATGTAGCGCCATTAATTGTACTCAATGGGGGATCAAACTCGCTAATGTATTTTGGCGGGTAGTGTTGGGTCGGTTGCAAATAATTCAGTATCGATAAAAGGAGCTACAAGATTAACGTAGGTACGTTTTTAATAATGATGTCTTAAAGACTCCAAAACATGTAATATATAATAATAAAAGCGTGCATGCAATGCACGCTGAGTCGTAAACATTGCAAATAAAATATTTGAATACTAGGACACTGTGTCAGTATCGCGCCACTGCTGGACACTGCTGGACACTGCTGGAGGGTGCAGGTTGGGTTGAGATAAGACTGAAAATATTTTTACAAAAAACAAAGATGTATTCGAACACAAATGGAACTACCTACTCCTTCCTACCCTGATCCAGTTAGAGATTTCAGATTTCAATAACTTTACTTTTTTAGGCTTACAAAATAAGCACTTAGACAAGTCAAGTCGTATACTTTGCAGCTTTATATACATATGGTCATAAGGCACTAGTGATGGGATGTTATCGATATCTGTGATAGAATTCAATGCGACGTGTGAAATAGCGATCTATATATGACAATTTATTGCGAATGCTCCATTATTTAAATTGGACTTAATCTGAATACACAAATATTTACACAAAATGTGACAACAATATTTATTTGGTAAATTAAAGATCACATGTTAATTATTAATCCGGTCCCCATTGAAATATTTGACATTTTTTACCATTACTAAAAGGAATAGGCGTTGAAGTAAAAGTGCTGATCATAAAAGTAATATAGAGTGTTGAAAAGCTCCATCGCGGCGGATATTAGTAGAAATGGAGGCTTTCACGGACTAATGACACCGATTGATGGCGCGAGGCTATCGATTTTATCGGACTAGTGATGGCACTCACAAACTTATCGACAAAATGGAAATTATTGATGTTCTTGGTATACTTGCTGTACTGGCGTACCTGTAATATTACCGTAATATTAAGCCAAGATCCACTTCGGGTCACTGCGCCACGCCAGTAGGTAAGTATGTGAATTTTATCGATATACATAATATATTCCATTAAAAAAAAATGAAAAAACACTTGTGACGGGATATTTACCGTGAATTTGAGTGATATTAAATTAAAATTTCAAGCGTTTTACCATAATGAACCAATATTAAAATTAATTTGGAAAGTAAGCGTGCGACCGCGGCCAGGTGAGCGTTCATTACCCCGATCCGGCTTCGGTAAATAACTTGCGCGGTATTGCACAAACACAGATAATGCAACTTAATTTAAGTAATTAATGGGCTGGACATTCATTAAGTAGGGTCTTACGTTCGGGGAGTGGACGATATGAAAGTAGCCGCTTTCGGTTGCAACCACTCACGACTATTGTTGACAATGCGCCATTAATAGGTACTGACTCGCTCGAAAATCTTTAGAAGTATACATAAGATTAAATATTGGTGGAAAGTTGCCCAAAATTATGACAGTCAGACAAAACAACCCATTCAGCAAGTAGGTACTCAAAAATTCTGTTTTTTTGAAGGTGCAAAAATAAGGTAAAGTTTTTGCAGGTTTATTGGTATACTAGAGGAGAGAAAATAAAAGATACCAGCGAATTCCCCGTTATCCGGCAACACTCAGCGCTGCATAAACAAGAATGTGAAGCGCTTGATTAAAGCGGCGGCGGCGCTGCCAGCGCTGGAGAAATAAAGTGTCTGCTGGCCGACCGCGAGCTGTCTGGGGTGGGTTCCGGTTCATATTTCAGTATAGTAAGCAGATGTGGCAAATCGTCACTATACTTAAATATTGTGTTATTCCTACCAGCGGAAGGCCAGCAGCTTCCTTCGGTGCAATTTATTTATTTATTTAAAACTTTTAACACCTCTACTGCTATCGCCAATCCGCCTGCCGAGCGTCGCTCGCGGAAGCTTGTTCCGCAGTGGACGACTGTGTGCTGATAAGAAGACGTTTCTTGAAAAAAAATCGCTTAGTGAAGAAATGTCTTTCTACTCATAATCTGAGAATATCAGAACAACATCCAAATTATACAAAGTTGAGCAATCGGTGACGAAAACTGTCTGTTTCGCTCAAATCATGACAAAATCCGGGGACATTTTATGCTCGTATTAACCGTAACACCGGTAAACTCCGCCACAAGTGCCCTCAACGAACAAACTGCACAACGGAGTGTCAAATAAAACGAGCATCATATTTTTACAACCCCCACGGAACCCTAAATCTGCGGGCCAGTGGCTGGTTCGCAATTAACTCTAGTGCGATACTTTACACCCCCCGTGCACCGACTACACGCTATTAGCTGCACGGGGGCGCCTTGCGTTTACGACCGACGTAACGACCTGTTACTGTGCTTTGTAAAACTGCTACTAATGTGTTCACATACTAAATAACGACGTGCATGACACGCGCAGCACATCAGCTTATCAAGACCCTCCCCGGAAGATGACGCGTGTAGAGGTGGTACGTGACGCTGAAAAAAATCGAGTTTTTACTATTATCGAGGTTCTACAAATAATTTAGATAGCAGATAAGAAGTGTTGCGTACATTGTAAGCGATTTACTATGAAAATTGCTAAACCAGTCTACGAAGCATTTGTCGTTTTTGAGTTTATTGATGTAAAGAGATTTTTACTAAAATCAACAATATGTCGATCGACTACAAAACTAAAATAAGCTTTTTTTAGCAAAGATTCATAGCGAATGGCTTACAGTGTGCCTCAGAACTTCTTATATGCTGTCTTAATTCCCGAAATAGAACCTGGAAATAGTAAAAACCTGATTTGTAATTTTGAGCGTCACTAAACTTACGTAGTTGACTTGTAAAGTTGTAAGGCTATAGCGAGACACCCGAGGCCGCAGTGGTCACCAACGCAGATCTGTCCGGGACACCCGGACTTCGTTCGACCTCACAGCTACGCGTGATATGTTTAATATGTACTTACTAACTGTTGCTAAACTGTTTACGATTTCCACGGATATACAGTCACATAAATAACACCCCTTTACCCCGTGGCAGGTGGGGGGGAGGGGTCTAAAGAAGGCTCGCATGACCAGCCGCACTGAACATTAGCATATCTTTGCGCCGTTAGGGCTGCAGCCCTTGCTTTTAACGGTCGAGAACGTGTTATTTAAGACGGTAGAACTGTTAATATATTTTTAAAATTTTATTTGCGTCATGACGCACTTGGCCTTCCAATATCATATTATCTAAAAATTGGAAGTTCTGTCCGAAGGGAAATTGATTTTTATTGTAAAGTTACTGTCAGATTGAATATCGTACGCACATAAAACTCTACGACTACAAGGGCTTTTGTTAACACACATTTTTTTCGCCGTGATAATATATGGTTAATTTGTGAGTGAAAGCACGGTTGTCAGTGTTGTATGGATCACTATAGAAGCTTGTTGAGCGCCGTGCGTAGATTTTTACAGCAGAAAAACCGGTACTTACAAGAGCCCTAAGACTACTCCACGCCACATTGCTGAAGCGTCTAGCATAGTTTCAATAAAAAATAATTCTGATTGACAAAATTATAAGAACGTCGATAACTGAGACATGTTAAGCTACGTGACCACTTTATCTCTCACACAAACGAGGCACAAATATACCTAAACTACTCGAGAGGTTAGTTAGAGCTAATTCCTCGGGATCCGGAATGCAGCCTCCAACCAATCAATGCTGGCAGTAATCTCCGCCGGCAGCCAGGTAGTACGTCTACGAGACGTAGACTACGAGCACAAGGCTGGTTAGACAAACAGAACGGCGAGGCGATCGGTGACGAGCATTGTGCTTGGGGTCGATCCAGGTACTGTCTTCTAATTAAGTGCATTAATTGTTAAATTAAATGTAGAATTGATACTGAAACAGTATGACATTAATTAATCTTTAAATTAGAAAACATGTATTAGGAAATGGCAAGAAATAAAAGGCTATTTTAATTATATTTATTTTATTTAATTAAGTGCATTTATTATCAATTACTAGTAATTTATATCTACATAAAAGCTTAGAGTTAAGAACTAGAGCGTGAAAACTTCTGAACAAATAGAAGTGAATACGTTGTTCATATATTTTTTAGAAGAAGAAAAATCACTTCTTGAGTTTGATAATCATAATTCAGTTTCGACCTTGTTGATTGTGGGAACTTTGCTCTACACTGAAGTACAGCAGGCCATTCATTTTGTATCGTTTTCTACTGGGTCTCAGCGATCGCTCGCCTAGCGCTCACAAACTTAGAATTCGTTTCGTTAGCGGTTGTCAAAAGTGCGTCTTGTTCTTGTCTACCATTTGTATGGGGTATAGCGATCAACGCAATAGAATCGACAACATTCTATTCTACTTGTGTTGACGAAACGCTAACTTGTAAACTTGGCTACGGTTTCTCGATTCGTTTGTGTTGCCCACGTGACTTTGCGTTTTAGAAATGTGATTCCCATACATTATTTTAGTTTTCTATAGCGTTAGCGATTATAGATTTGCAACTTGGCTAGAGTAGCTGATTAGGTAATGTTTCTACTGCAGCAATTTCTAAGTTTAAATATAATTTAAGTGTAGGCTTTTTCCCGAAGCTTCTAAAATCGTCTCGCAGCAAATAAGTAGAGCTACAAACAGTGCCTTCCTCATTAACACATTTAATGGCCAGTGCCGCGTCTAGACCGGTCCAATTACTTGGGCCGTGGATGCTTATTATTGAAGACAAAACAATTATTATCTAGGGGAGAGCTGGGTGGAGAATAAGCGAATTAATAATTAATGCATAGTAAACTTATTAAAATGGGAATAGTGAGGAATTGGCATGGTATGGTCAAATACAGCAGTACAGATCATTTGATTTTGAAATACATATCACACTATCACACTAATTTTTTTTATTTTTATTTGGATGGATGTATAGATGGATGGATGTTTGTTACCTCTTCATGCCAAAACTACTGAACAGATCGAGCTGAAATTTTGCATACAGTTAATTCTAATCCTGGAATCAAGCATAGGCTACTACTTTTTATCCCATAAATCAGTTCCCATGGGATAGAAATCACCTTTAAACGTTTCCATAGAAACAACGCGTGCGAAGACGCGGGCAGAAACTAGTAATCAAATAAAGCATACCCCGTTGAGTTGTTATTCGGAAAATCATCCTTGAGAGAAACCACTCGAATTCCGCGCACGGTGACAATGTTGTGTTTGTAAATAAATTATTTTATTTTGTCTGAATTCTAGGAAATCCAGTCAACTTTGTTGTTCTTTGCATCGGTGTTTTACAGCTGCACTCAGCTTTACAGGCAAATAAAACAAGATAAGCACAAAAACTGTCTGAACCGAAAACCACTAAAAGACATCCTAAAAGAACTCTCCGAATAAAACCAACAAGGTTCATGCATAAACAACATTAAAGAGGTGTCTTGATGACCTGATAACTATGTGAGCTGGCCTATACTGACTTCACGTGGTCGCTTCCTAACTCGATAGAAGATGATATACCCGAAAGACCTCATCACCTCTCTAATAACAAGGTGAGCCCACCACGACCGAGTGCTCCTACAGCGCAACCAACGGGGGACGGTGGCGGCGCATTGCACGGGCAGCTGCCCCTCAGGACCACGACCACTCTGGCGAGAGGGAACGAGTGAGATGAAGGCAATTATTTGTCATAGTATGTTTTATCATTACTATGGGGCTGGAGGACTATAGCTAGTGTGAAAATGTCCTGCGTATATAACACTAGGTTCTGGCCGTGGCTTCACACGCATTTTCCCGATATAAAAACTAGCATGAAATGTTATTCCAGGTCTATAACTACATCTGTGTAATAACAAGTTTTGTGAACATATCAATAAAAACTTTCAGCTCGATCTATTCAGTAGTTTTAGCGTGAAGGGGCAACAAACATCAAAACTTTCGTATTTATAATACTCGTGTAATTTTATTTTAATTTGCTTAGTTTTATTTTATTCTGTCCTTAACCGGTGTTGCCCCTCTCTACCCGATCGGATCTCATCCGTCGTCGGTAATCAATGACGTCTCGTAACGGCGCCTCGTGACAGATCGCAGGGAC
Organism: Eupithecia subfuscata; assembly: GCA_963564075.1. NCBI lineage: Eukaryota > Metazoa > Arthropoda > Insecta > Lepidoptera > Geometridae > Eupithecia > Eupithecia subfuscata. Next base: position 321,874 of record OY751116.1, on the reverse strand, counting down.
CTCCCTTTGTTTGCTGGGGATTTCTTCCCAGCATCCAGCAGGTTGGATTCATCTTTGGTAGAAATTAACCACCATTGATTTCGAAGTCAGTATTTCAGCAACAGATTTGAAATTGATTTTCTTTTATGTAGTTAATGATGTCGTTTCGTTAAATATTATGAAGAAGAAAAACATTGAAGTTGACTTAAAGTGAGTGACAAATGGCATAATACGAGAAGACCCATCACTTGAATTCATCAAATAAATTTATAATAAACCAAGCATAACATAAACCAACAGCTTTCAGCCGGCCTGTACTTCCACAAGTATTAGTGAGCACACTAATTAACTATGTACATACTGAGGGCACCACCTGCCCGTTCTACCTTTCTCCCCACAGTATCCATGACTTGTGTTTCTGTTTCCTATGGCGGCTCTACGTTTTGTGATGGTAATAGCCAGATATGGCCATCGATTTGTCCGGAAGAGGTACACGCCAGCGGTAATGGAACCGTCCATCTTGGGCACAAAGGGGTGCACCTGGGGTCGGATTGCTTTATCGTAAGAAATGACGTCACGATATCGTAGTAAGGGCGAAATAGGTGAACTCAGATTGCCGTCTTCAAGGTGAATTAGGTTTATTGGCTGAGTCATAATGTCGTTTATGCGAGCCCGCACAAGCCCACCATGACTCTGCCGCCGCCAACATGAAACAAAAGTGTGGGGCTTTTTATTGCATTAGTAGAGGTGCAATTTACCAAGGAAGCTTGCGTGCGGGCTTTCAAAACCACGTAGTGATTTTTCATCTTCACGTTATTAGTAAACGTCAAAGTTTCAGAAATAAACCTCCAATTCTCCTCGCAATAAAGGCGAAACGATGCTCGGTGGCATAATGGTTAAATTGGGTCATTCGGAGCGGATTGCGGCGCGGATTTATGTCGCTCGAACAACGCCCGCTGTGATGGACGCAGGTCTTTATAAACCTTGTCTTATGAACATGATGCAAATAGCCTGTTTTAAGCACCCTGTATAGCCTTTGTGCAGTGTTCAGTTTTCAGTGTGTACGGCAAAGTGCTAATCTGTGATACAATGTTCGTGGACAAAGGTGTTGATGGACGATGTGGGTCGTCCGATCCCGCCGGCGCGCGGCGGGATGATCCCTTGTAGCAGCCGGTAGAGATTTATAAAAGCAATATTCATGGTAGGTACGTTGATAATAGGCACTACCAATTTTGCGTGGCACTGAATTTTGAAAATACATGCTAGTTTTAAAGTATGAAATGCAAAACCTAATTTATTTCTTTTGGAGAATTCTAGTCGAATAAGGCCGCTCTCACTTTAGATGCGAATCTGTTCGCACATAAGCGTATGAATACTGTTCGTACGAATTGAGTGCGCACACTGAATACGTTTTTTTCCTGGTGGTATCGCGTTCGTGAAGTCATCTTTATTGCGATGAATCATCTGTATCTTCAAGATAATCATCTTCTACACCAGAGATTGCTACGGCGTCGAAATGTTTTTAAAAAGGGACGAATTCGGTGATTTTTTTCATATTAAGGATGATTTCAAATTTCATTTCAAGAATCACTTTGATCCACAAAAATATATTTTCGTAAACCTAATTTTTTTTTTTACTGGAATAAGCCTATAGTCACAAAGAAAATTACACTAGTACTTACAATTGAAACAATTGAGTTTACTGTAGACTGTTGCAAAAAATCTACAGGTAGCTTAACTGATCTATATCAATACCAGTCGGAAGCGTCCCGGCTACGCTGGCTGCATTGCCACGCTGTATGGCAATGCTGATGCGCTGCGCCAAATACTCACCAGCTCTCGGGTCACGCGCCGCTTCGACCAGACGATCAGACAATTTCTTAAATTAGTTAATTTAACCTAGTTATTTTACTTTTCTACATCTAATGTTTATGTTCAACGTACGAAAGCGTGCTAAAATCTCAACAAGTTCGGATTGTTTTCGGACGTCGTCGCAACTAAATGCGCGTGTACTACCTACACGGCTGACCGCGCTGCGCGCGCCCATAGCACTTGGAAGGTCGGGATCATTCGTGCGTGTTCGTACGTTTTCGCACGAATCAGATTCGGACGAAAACGTGTCCAGAGAGAGTGCGGCCTAAAGCTTAGCCAATAAACTTCAAACCATTATGAGTGTGACGATACGGCCGCGCAAATGGACAAGTTTTTATACTATTTCATACTACAGAATCTAAAATGTACTCTCTCGGCTTTTCCGGCGCGTTTATCTTAGAAAGGCGTGCGAAATTCATTTATCTTAGCGTCCTCCTGCCTCCACTGTTAGCGCAGTAAATGCACCAAGCTGCGGATATTCTCGTTTCATCGCAGCCTCACAATCAGAGGAGAGATTACAAACAGAGGGAAATGCATTTCTCTGAGGAAAACAAAATTACTTAAAGCTCAGCTCATCTCGCCGCGAAAACATGAAATTGTGAGGTTTTTGGGTGTCTAATGTATTCGTTCGTTTCTTGGCCGTTCAGGATCTGGAGGAGCTTGCCCGGGAATATGCATGGGGAATGTGTTACAACCACGCACATGTTCTCAATTTGCAGACCATCTAGAGGAGATGGACGGCATGATGTAGCACGTAGCTAGCTGTGCGCTCTCGAATCATGTTAACTGTAGACTAGACTATTTCGTCTTTGTTCTTTTTAACCGAAATCTAAAAAGGAAGAGGTTCTATGTTCGACTGTACCTATGTTCGTCCATTACTCCGTCAATTATTGGACTGATCATTCTTTCGCGAATGGATCCCAAATGGTCCCATAATTTTTTTTTCCGATTATTTGTATTTGTCCGGTAAAACTTAAATTCAGTGTAAAATTCAGGGACTCGAAGTTGGTTTTTAGTATTTTCTAAACACTTGAGGCAGGTCATGTCCGAACGGCGACTATTTTTTTTGGATGCCCCCTGTAACTACCTAAGTCAGACAATTGTCATCGTTCAATCAAGAGCCCTGCCTCGGCCGGCCTAGCTGGACATGTTTTATTTTATAGGCAGTGAAGTAAAGAACTACGTCATAGTGTATAAAAACCAGCCCAGCCCCGCAATTTCATCTATCACCGGACTATCCCGGTTTTCCCGGCCTCTCCCGGATAGAATTAGAGCCGGGTCCGGGCGATGTCGCGGACAAGGGGTTGTTTAGTTAGTGGAGAGAGCGCGAGACGCCGGGCACGGCGCCCGCATCCTGATGTAATCATACTGTACCCTGTCGGAGGACCTTGTTTACGAGCTGCCTAACTAGGCTCTATATTCACTTCCTTTACGTTTTTTAGGGTTTCTTACCCAAGTATGCGGACGGGACCCTAACACTACGCCGTTGATTTGTCTTTAAGTGTGTGGTAAGTACAGCGCTATTTTTAGGGCTCGTAAATATTATTTTGCTTAAAACCAGACGTAAAGATTGCATATTATTTGTTTTATTGGGTTTCGAAGATCGGTTATGCCCTTATGGTCTCGCTTTGTCTGTCCTTTTTCCCCTCCTTAATAACTCGGCAACTACAGCAGCTATCAACTTGAAATATAAAACAATAATACATTTTGTGTGCCTGTACAGATTTTAGGGAAAAAAAAATGAATACGAACATTTTCCAAACAAATTGAGATGTCAACATTTTAAAAGATACCTACAGGGTCATGTGTATTGTAAATTTCAAAATAGTTTTTTAAATTTCTGTGGGTTGTATGCTTTTCGAAATATTTAGAAAAAAGTCGAAAAAATACCCATTCCCCCCCTATCTCCGAAGATTGCAGAGCGATCCACCGAAAATGTACAGAGCGTTTGTGGATATGGATCTATATTTTGAAGGAAAAATATAGAGAAGTTTGTAAAACGAACACTTTTTGAAAAATGGTCAAAATTGGGAAGGCTACCTCACTGAGTGGGGTGTCAAATGAAAGACCGGTATTGGTTTGTACATTTCAAAACAGATTTTGAAATGTCTGTAGGTTTCATACTTTTTTAAATAATTTGAAAAAAGTCACATAATTTACCTAATCTCCGAAGTACCTATGACTCGGAGCGATCCATCTAAGATGTAGTTTGGTACCTACAATATTTTTGTATTCATCAAATAGCGATATCTCTTACCGGTACCTGTAGTACATATTATTCGAATAAACGACAAACTTTCGAAACCCTCGGCGCGCGAGTTACACTCGCACTTGACGGATCTTGTTTGGTTTAGTGAAGATGTAGAGGAAGTAAGGCGCTATGCAGACAGAACAAATTCAGTTGAAGAAATCGTCAACTTTTTAAATTTTTCACATAAAATGCGAAGCATGCATGTTAATTTAAACTATGCCTTTAGGGCACAGTTTAAGAAGAAGTTGATATGTTAACAGCTAGTTGCGAGTTGTCTGTTGCCGCAATAGTTGCTCTGTCTGTATAGCGCCTAAGTATTAAAAGTCTTAAATTGTTGCAACTGAAAATAGCAACCTTTCTCAAGGCCTCGTAAATGCGTACATTTTGATGCTAGTTATACTCCACAGATCTGTTTAATCTCCGCAATGGCATCACTTACAATGTTTTATGGCGAGGGAATGGTGCTACTGGCTCTTACCTGAAATCAAATAGAAAATATTTAGATAACTGGAACAAATTACATTAAAATGTGTGCCGATGTTTGTTCGTTTCGATATTGGTTCTGTTACAGTTTACAGAGGTTGGCCGAGTCATGGCGTTGACTTGCTGCGTCCCTCGCTTGAGCACACGCGACTTAGATTGAATCAAGTGACAAACTTTTGACAGACTAAAAATAAAAACAGTCAAAATGTGAAAAAATTGCGACTTTATTCTGAGTTATGTTTGAGGATTCGGGGGTGAGGTAGGTACAGGCCGACAAAACCAATCTAGCATCACATTTTGACCAAATCATCATAAACCACGTTTGTGATAAGATGAACCAACATGCTATTGCACCGCATGGTTGGGCTTTCGTAATCTTACATCTCCGCGAAGTTATGATAGCAGATATTACATATTAAGTACGAAACTCAACGTTAAACACGAATTCCTACATACTCGTAAGTAATTTAAAACCGGCTCAAGTAAAAAGGCAACAAATAAACTTGGACGCCATGGAACGAGGCGTCTATTGTCCGGATGCACATCTTATCACATTCCCTGCGTGTTTTACCACGACCTCCCCTCTCTCCCACCTCTCTCCCACTTCCGGACGGAGGAGGCTAGGACCAAAGTTAATTTATAGATAATGTTGGGATCTTAGGAATATTTACCCAGGTTTAAAAATTTCAATTTAGTGTGAAACTCTGTTACTGTCACTGGTTATAAGTTGATAAATAGATTGATAAAACACATCTTTGAAATCAATGTCTACTAAATTCTACTTTATCCCTTACAACCTTTGACGGCGGGTTAGACGCTCTAAGAACGGCAGGGAATTGGCTGCCTTCGCTTAATGCCTACGCTAATTGCGGTTTTCCTCCACAACAAGAAGTTTTGAGTAACAAATAATGTTTCAGTTATTTTTTCTCAGTAGCACAAATGTGCCATCTCGCTTCACAGCAGCCATCATTCCAAGCACAACAGTTGAACAAACACAATGAGTGTAGGTTGTAGCACCGCGCACCGCGTGTTGCCGCCGCGTGCCGGGAGGAAACAAGGTACATCGGGAACGAGTCGGAAAAACAAACATAAGCATAACAAGAATACAAGAATTTCTGGCTGAAGCGTCGGATGGACGAGCTCGTCGTTTGATCGAATTAAACATTCGTCAAGGAGACGCTCGGCTGCGTCGGAGATGTGTCGGCTCTCAAAGCAAATGTATATTTAATTAGACTAGAGAAGCTTCTACTAGAGACTTTGTTTTCGTGGGTTCTGAACGAAAATTCGTCGGGATTACGTACTTTTCACATGCAAATGAATAGAATTGCACTCGACGACATCTGTGGCGCAGCGGGCGAAGATCCGCCTGCGACGCGGGAGATTGCGGGTCCGAATAATTGTACGATCTCCAGATATCTATTACCGGGTGTTCTGGGTGTTATTTAAGTATAAAAATATCTATCTAGGTCTCTACGTAATGTATTAAGTTGGTAGATAAATCAGTTATTTAGTACCCATAACACATACTCTACAAGCGTGGGGCTAGATGATGCTGTGTGAATTATTATTTATATTATTTCATATCTTGTTTTATTTGCTTCGACAGGGAAAGCTAAGCATCGTGAAATCTATCCCACAGCTTGATTTACGATGGATTTCTGACGTAATTTATCGACTCATTTGTTGTCATACAGAAACGTTACGTCAGAGGCACAAAGTGACCGCAATAACTACTTCAACATCAATTCATTGTGAACAAGCTCCCTGGATGAGTAGGTACAAACAACCAAACAAAAGACGGTGAAAAGTTTTTTCCGAACAATTGAAAGATCCTTCTGAAGGCTTTTCCCACAAACAGTCAATATAGTTGACAAGAATCACTTCGCCCGACGCTCCCCATCTGGGCCAATATTCCCGCTACGTGGCGCATGTGGGGCAATCCTGCTATAAATCTAATAATGACTAGCCGAGTTGTCGGATGTCGGTCGCGAGATGGAAGGCGCCGCCGCCGCGCCGCCGCCGCGCCGCCAACGCGCTACACATTGTTGTAACGTATTGGAGGAAATTTTATTACCATACAGGATGCTGCTTTTGGTGTGTGTATATCCCTTTAGAACAATTACCTACAAAATTACGAATATCGATAAGGTTTGAGATGGAAAAGAAAAGATTATGGCTGAAGCAAGGGTGATGTATTAAATAAAAAAATTACAAAATCTCCTTACACAAATCGTGCCTTGAGACGACAGCAGCGACCGCATCATCCTGTAGGTAGAGCGTGAAATATCGAAGGAATATGTGAAGGGTGCCTTCAGGGGTTCCGAAGACATTCATTGCTTGTTGACAGCAAATAGGCTTATTGTGTTTCCACGCCAAGACAGTTGGTTCTCTTTTGTGTATGTCAAAAACCAATAAAGTATTATAGTTAGCAGTTACTAATGGTTATTTGACGCACACAATCGTGAATGCACGTGTGCATTGAGGATCGCCACGCCGCGCGCCGCGCCGCGCGCCCGCCGTCCAGCTGCAGACAGATCAACGCGTGTTTTATTTCTGTGTTGTGTTTTGGAACTTTGTTTTGGATTGCGTCCTATAAAAGACTTTCAAAATTCGCCCACTTCTTTCAGAATGTTATACAAACTTTAGGGGCACTTAACTAATGAATTAATTTTATATTTCATCTAAAATTCGTATAAAACAACGTCACAAGCAGTCCACCACAAAGGCGGCGCCCGCAGCGCTGGTTGCTTCCGGTCCAAACCGAAGCAGCCTCTGCGTCTGTGCTCGGATTGCTTCCTTCCACCATTAATTATGGACGTTTTCCCTAAACCCCCTGTTTCTTTGTCCCAGTCCCTTTGGACGGCCCGCCGCCGCCGCCAGCGCCTGAAGGATGGCCCATAAAAATAATTGCGAAAAAAATGGGTCGTTACAATAATTGGGGAAGTTGAGATTGCGACTCAAGTGGCACTTGACTCGGAGCAGACAGATTGAATTGGTCACATTGTATTTGAACCGAAAACACAAATAAAACAAAAGCTTGCCGATGAAGGTATTAGAACAGTATAGTGAGAAGATGAGACTGACTATTTGCAGAACAAATCGCAGGTGTGCAAGGCTTTTCCGGAACTCTACTGACACGACAACGGATCGAAGCATTCCTGCTGTCACCTTGATTATTAATGAGTAGCATTGTGTATCGCATAGGGTTCAAGCATTCCCCGGGTTCAAAATAAAACACATCCTAAAATAAACACAAGTTGATCCGTCGATGCTTATAACTCCGTACCTACCTATTAGGATGCGATTGACATAGTAAACTGTGCCTAAACATTAAAGTAAACTGCGACTATTATGCAGTAGATGAAGATGAACTCTGTTCATAAACGTTAATAAGTACGTAGATATCGCCGTGAGGCTCATTTATCACACGGTAACTACGTAGGTAGGTACGAAGGTCCCCCTGGGAGTCGGCGCGGGTGTCGGTCCTTGTAAATTGTCCCGGCACCATGTTGCGTGCAGGAAATGTGTTTTTGGAAGTACTTCCAAAAGGACGCCATTTTCAGGGTGTTTGTAGCTTATTTACGGTTTATCTTCGTAATTAAGCGTTAGGGAATGTCACTCAGCTTTCGGGTTTTTTCTAGAGTGATTCACTGGAGTTTTGACCACTACAATCTGATTTGCTTTAAAACACGTTTCACGGATTTTACAAAACGAGGAAATCAGTGTATACATTCAAAATAGCGAATTCGCAGGGCGCAGCTAGTTTAGAATAGTAATAAATTTCCCTTTATTCCATCCAGTCCTACCAGTAGTTCGATAGTCGTCGTGCGCATGTACACATTTAAAAAACAAAAAGAAAAAAATGAAAAGGAACATTTTCATACAAAATGAGATGTCGAAATTTTAATCTCTCCGAAGATTGCAGAGCGATCCATCCAAAATGTATGGAGCGTTTGTGGATATGGATCTATATTTTAAAGGAAAAATATAGAGAATTTGTGTAAAACAAACACATTTTGAAAAATGGCCAAAAAGGAGGGGAATAATTTTCACAAGGGGGAGCTACCTTACTAAATGGGGTATCAAATGAAAGCTATCGGTTTGTACATTTCAAAACAGTTTTTGAAATTTCTGCAGGTTTCATACTTTTCGAAATATTTTGAAAAAAGGCCAAAAATTTACCTAATTTCCGAGGTATCTATGTAGAGCGATCCATCTAAAATGTAGTTTGGTACCTACTAATTTTAGGCATTTGCTAATACTTACAATTTAAAATAATACCTTATATTAGTATTGGTCATAAATCGTTCTAATAACTTTAATGTTAAATATATAGTTTGCGTTACAAAGTAAACATTGTTTCATTATGTTTCAACACGCTAGTGTCATATAAGCATAGGGCAAATGAAATAAATCCAGTATCATTTCCTATATCCGAGCTAAGTGGAGAACGCTGTAGCCATCGCTACTACAGCTCAGTCCATTTCAATTCCATGTCCTATAAGTGCACAGTGTTATAGAGTTAGCACTGTAACTCTAATTCTGGGGGCGGTAAAAGCAAAAATGTAATAAACCGCGATGACGTGTGCTTTACGATGTTCCGCCGCGGTACGCATGCGTGTGCGCAGGGCTATGTTCGCATAATGCACGTTGTTGAACGGAACACTTAACGAAGGAATGGGTAGTTTGTATGTTAGTTCAAACATTAAGTACCCAACATTTTGTAGGGCGGTATTTTTAATAGAGGAAACTAACTTGGGAAAGATTAATATTGTTTCGGCCGTAAGTGTCCCCCGCCAGGGCAAAGGCGGCCCTCTTCGCCTACACTCTCCTCTACAACTTTTAGTTTAGCGCAAAACGGGTCAGTTCCTCAGTAAAAAGCAGAGCTCATCTCGGCATTTCCTCATTGAGATGTGCCGTAGAGGAAAATAAAAAGTGTATTTAAAAGGCGGAAGACGTTTTAATGAAAAGCCAGACAAAGCGATGTGGCAGCAAGTTAAAATGTTCAAGAAAAATGTCCGAGAAAAGCACGACCGTTGACGCTAATTTTATTGCAGGTTTTTTGATGTACTCCATATTCACGAGCAAAATAACCAGCAAGACGAAGTATGTGGAGTTGTAATGCCAGCAATACACGTACAGTACTCATGTCGCTCGTAAAACATTCCGAGAAAGTTCAGCTAACGAAGGAGCCTTCAAGTTTGTAGCGCTTTATGTACTGCAAACGTTATGCGGTGAGGAGTCAAGTCTACACTTCATTTGGGCCACGAATTTTCGCTGATTGCTTACATTATTACGACGCGGGTGAGTGGGGGGAGGGGGGGGGGTTACTAATGAAGACAACTTCGAGCAATTTTGTTAACAGTAAGATGGTAAACGAATAATCTTTGTTCAGGAGAATTGGATGTTGTTTATTAATGGTTGGATGAAGGCCTCAGCCATCAGCCAGGCTCGCAAGAGCAGTGCGTCGACATGTTGTTTTCGTTTGTTTACGATTTGTTGTAGAAGCTTGAGAATACGTAAACAGATAAGGGTTGTCGATTTACGAAGCTGTACTCAAGTATAATCGAACTTTTAATAATTTATGTACTTACCTACTATTATTCTTTAGATCAATTGCTGCGCCCTTACAGGGTACATACCTCTACTTACCTTTAAGTTACTTATCACCTAAGCTAAAACTTTGTAATAATGTATAAGTATATTTATTTATGCAATAAATAAATCTGAATCTTCCTGTGCGTTAATGAAAAGTGACATCAAAATTATGAAGTGCAGTTACCTATTTCTGGCTACATTTGCTAACACAGCTTCACAATTTGAGACTCGCAGAACTCATGAAACATTAAATAAAGCTTTTCCAATAGTCCGTCCGTTAAGAGTAACTGGCGGCAGGTTGACTGGAGCTCGTAATGTATGTACATTTATTTGCACGAGGCTCACGCGGATTGGTTCAGCTTTTTACCCGGCGCCGCTGGAGGAAACTCCGCTATTTAAATAATCACCATAAATTATGGGGAGTGTGAGTTGACAGGAGAATTAGGTGTTTTGTTATTTAAATGTGCTTCCATACAAAATACATTGTTTCTAAGTTAGTATACTGTTGTTGCGTCTACTGTGTCCCAGACTGTAAGAAATTCTTAACAAAGATCTTTACAACGGTAGAATTAAAGAACAGAAGCGACGCCGCTTAGGTATTTGTGAAGTGTCAGACAGTTCTGGCTGCTTCCCAAATTGGACATTTATTATTTAAGCCTTAGTGTGTGGCAAGTAGGACTGGATTGCCGTAGGTAATGCAGAGAATACGGGAGAAGTCATGAACTACTGTTTAGTGATCTGTGATCTTGTATTAAGGCTTAATAAGTTCCTCGCTGTGAAACTGGGGTCCAGTTTCTGTTCACATTTGGTTTGAGTTACGGCGCGTCTAGGCTCGTCAATTCTATAAATCTAACCAAGGACGTAGGTACGAGTCAGCCAACATGGAGTGTGGGGGTAGAGGAACCAGCTGCCTCAAGGGCGCCGCGCCATGGCGCTCGTTAGGGGAGGCGGATGTCCAGCAGTGGAATAGTTTAGGCTGATGATGATATGTAACGTTTGGTGGAGGCGGGTTTCACACTCGACTCGCGAACTATTCCTTCCAACTCCTGAACTCACAATTACTCCCTGGTACTAAAAAGCCCTCAATAATGAAGTCCTCAGTGTCCAGGAGAGCACTAGACACACAACACCTCGGATCATTGGTGCCTCCAGCACGAGCTAATGATGTCGTCGCTCCCGATGGCACCAGCTAGCGCCAGCAGCGGTGCCGATCGCTTACTGAACTAGAATTGATGGGACTTCTACTGCTGCTGGAGACTTCTTGTTAATGTAGTGACACTTGAGGTAGGTATTGAAAAACTCATCTTTTATGCAGAAGGCGAAAGTAACTCATGCTATTTATTATTTATACGACTGCATAAATCTTAGTGAAATTTGACAAGTAAATAGATTATACTGTGGAAGTATAGCGTGCAGGCAGTTGCACACAGTTAAAAAGTGTCGAGTCTCTGATTGTTTTGGTTTTTACTAAGCTAATACAAGTCTGAATAAATAAAGTACTTAGAGTAAAACAATCAATACAGCCCCGTGGCTGAGTCGCGCAAAGTGCAGGGAGGGGGCACGAGGAATAAAAGTTGGATGTTCCGAGTGTAGGGTGACCAGAACATTCGCTCGCGAAGAGACAACTTTGTCAAAACAAACCGTTTTCATTTTTCGATGATATCATGCGATCTCCAGAAATGATCACATACTCACACAAATTAGTTAGGTTCCTATTTTTAATTATTATAGAAATTGATGGAGATTTTTGTAATTTTGTGTAAGTACATACCTAAAGGTACACGATATTAATAGTAATTATTTTAATTGTGTGGTTCTATACCGCCAAAATCCTAATAATAGTATGTTCTTCTACGTGTATCTTAATTAATACCCTATTTCTATTGTCTTTTTTTTATGTTTCGTAGATTCCCGTGTATCAATAAAATTAATAATTACCAAATACCAAACGGATGTAATAAAACAACACACAGAGTGGTTTTATTATGACACCTTCTTTGATAAAACACACTTTCGACTAACGTTTGAACAAGTTGAATCTGAATGTACAAGCCAACGAGATACAAAATTTGAAGCGAACAAACGTATATATCCTGCGACGCGGTCGTCGGTCGTCGGTGAGGCGCGCCGACCGCCGTTGGCGCCGCAATTAAAAGTTGCTGGACCACACCGTGCGGTCCAAGTTAAGCTCTGCGCACATTTATACAACGCTGTTACCGCACACCACAAAAATGTGCATTCAAATATGGGCTTAAACTCGTTATAGTTAGATACATGTTACAATGGTTAAATGCCTTCCTACAAGCTACAAATGAGTAACTCACGAGCGTCGAGCAGTCATATGAAATGCATTTTTATAGTTAAAGCCCATATTTAAATGCATATTTAGATATGGGCTGAAACTCGCACACCACAAGTGCGGCAGCGGTGCACCTCTGATCTGCGACAACCTCTAGACCGCGCCGCCATGCGGTCCCGTCGCTACGCGCCGCCGCGCCGCCGCGCCGCCGTGCGGTCGCCCTACACTCGATGCACGGCCGCTGCTGCCGCCGTTGGATTCTGTTTCGACGGAGATCTGAGATTTCACAACTTTACACAATAGTTTCTATCTCATATGTGTTCAGAATTCGATGTAGCTAGATGTAGCTATTAAGTACTAGCCACTGCCTATAGCTTTGTACGTTTTCCGAGATAAGGCTTTATAATCAAAGATAATTACAATAAAGTTATAGAAACAAGTTAGAACTGGAATTTACAATTGAAACTATAAAAATTCTGAGATAACCCGTACGTATTCGAAAGAAGATGTTTTGTTTTTGTTCGCAAACAAACAAAATTTTCAAAATATGATAATATAATTCTGAGTATTATTCCTCCGTGTGATAAGAACTATTATGGCGCTTGTTAGGGGAGGTTTATGTCCAGTAGTGGACTAGCAAAGGCTAAAGACGTAGATGATAGGCTTACTTACAATATAACACAGGGACGCGCAGGAGAGCCTAGATGAAACAACTCTGCTCTGTAACGAAGCTGCGAAGGTAAGCAGTCGATTCCTCCCAACCAGCCTTCTTTGAGATGCTAATCATAGAAGTTACCTCGTTATGAAATTGAATCTGAGTAATCCGCGCTTGTCAATTACATCATTTCGTTTTATTAAAGTTTGGGACGTCCCGTCCATGGACAGGACGTTACTTGGAGGGACTGGGAGTGATGGTTTAGGGTTTGCCGAGGGATTCTAGGGATTGTGGGGATTATATCGTTTGGCTGGAACAACCGTTTGAGGTGCCGTTAAGCAGAAAACGATTTATCTCCTGTAATCGTATAGTCAAACTCATATACCTAGTAGGGTCACCACAGCGGACCTAAATAAAGTATTCAAAAGCGGATAAACATGTAAAGAACCTTAAAAAGAGCAATGCAATCGGACAAAATCGCGGCATAACATTATTGTTATAATTTCTTTTCACTGGTAATTATTTGTGATGACGAAAAACACATTATTTATTTATTTAGCGTTAAGCGTGACAGAGCCGTGGTCTAACTTTCCCACCCCATTTTCATACACAAACAATCAACCCTCAACCGTACCCATTAGCAACCTTCAACAAATATTAGCTACACGTCAGCCCTTGGCCACTGTAGTACCAACTGCATGCTACACGCGGTAACATTGACCCAAAGACAGCGGGAAGTGCCGGGTCGTCGACCCCGGGCCCGGGGGCGCCACCATCGATCCCATTCATGCGTGCGCCACGTGGCGGAGCCCACACTCACTGGGGGATGAAGTGCGGCCCTGGACGGGGCGATATCTACGACCTAAAAGGTTTTAGGAAAGATTATTTACGTAAGAACGGAAAGAGTTTTATTGAAGACTAGTTTATGCCCGTGGCATCGCACGCGTTGTTTCTATGGAAACGTTAAAAGGTAATATCTATCCCATGGGAACTGACTTATGGGATAAAAAGTAGCCTATGTTTGATTCCAGAATTATAATTAGGTACCTGTATGCAAAATGCAGCCTGATCCGTTCAGTAGTTTTGACGTGAAGAGGTAACAAACATCCATCCATCCATCCATCTATCCATCCAAACTTTCGCATTTATAATATTAGTGTGATACGAAAGTCATGATTTTTAAGGAAGGGGCTTTTGGCTACGTGTATAATAGGGTCGTCGGTGAGTAAACATATAATGGTGGTTTTTCTTATAGTTTTAGTGAGTTTAGTAATAGGTACCGCGAGCGCGTTACTTACCTACTTACTTTACTTTTTCAACAGGGAACGACATAAGTATTTCATTGTAAATCGTTGTGTAAACAAGTATTCGTGGTACGAGTACATCGAAATAAAATGCCGTATCTGATTGGGGTCGTATTTCCACCTGGGAAAGGATTAGTCCCTGATAATCCAGGCCATGATAAGAATAAGCTATTTCACTTACGACTCCTTCGCGTGTCTCCGTCGATAAAAACGATTTAACCCATTTCAGCGAATCTGATCCCTAATCCTACCGCGCTACGGCGCGCGGCGCCGCGGACCCGGCGGTCGCATGACAAACTGACGTATGTCAAATACATTCGTTTTGACAGCTGACGTTTTGGCGGTTTGCGCCGATTTGAATAACGCTGAGTTAAATTGATATGGCTTTCGGGGAGGGGTTAGTGGGGCAATTAAAAGGGCTATTAGCGGGCAGACTATTAATGTGGGGGTATATGGGGTTTTATGATTTTAAAGATAGCCGAAATTTCCATTTTCGTAATTAAACTTTATTTTAGTAAAAATATTAGGCAAGGGTAAGTCTCGTCGGTCCGGAGGCCTGGCCCCTGGGTACTGTACAGAACCAGACAAGTTTCATTTTAGCAAGTTGTAAATAAATCCGATACCGGGAAGAGTACTCCTCGTTTATAGATAAAAATGTATTTCTGTGCCGATTGCCGGTTTGCCTTCCGGTTCCCTCGGGCTCGGCTGCCCTCGGGCTTACATTTCACCGGACCCCTCCGCGTGGAAACAACAGAGGGTATTTATCAAGCGCGTCTAACCCAGACATATTTATATCCCTTTACCATAGCCTTATTTATTTTATAACGAGTTCAATTTAAAAGGGCGTCCATCAAACACACAAAGGGTCAACAAGCCCGCCCGGCGCCATTTACGCGATAACTGGAAATACGCTTCACCTGAAAATATTTTCATTTAACGACGACGGGACATTCGCTTTTCATATCTAGATTATTATGATCGTAAAATAATTTACTTATTTATTATTAGGAACAACAGAAAGGGTTATAAATGGTTTTCAATAATAATGCTAAGATGTTCACATGTTCACCTATTACTATAATACCAATTTTGTTATTCCGTGACACGATTTTGAGATAGTGTCAATACACAATGTAATTTTTAAAAACTCGCTGACGTTTATTGGCGTAACATATTTTCATGAAACATGGCTAAGAACACTCGGGATAAAATTATCTATGACACAAAAAAACTAAACGAAAATCGGTTCATCCGTTTGGGAGCTACGATACCACAGACAAATACACAGATATATACCAAATATATAACCAGATATACCTATGTATAACCAAAATAACCATGGCCAAAATCAAAGGACAAGCGTGCACTCAAAGCACGACGCAGTGTTTTTTAATCATACTCGTATAACATCTCTTGTTTTACTCAGTAAAGTTAACTTCCAGAATCCGTAGTTCAACATAAAAGCGGGTTGAAAATTAAATGAACTAAAGTAAGCATCAGAGTTCAGAGTTCGCAGCAAATCCCTGTGGGTCATGTGCCGACTAAGCGACTTCGGACTCTGAGTGCTTTCTAGGCGAAATGCGAATGTTCCCTTCAGACACACGATATACTACTCTTATCAACAGCTTAGAGCATACACTTGCTGAATGAATGCTGACAGGGGAGCTACAGACGATCTAGTGCAGAGTTGGATCAGCGGACTTGCAGTGAGTCTCGTGGGTAGGAATGGAATGCTATTTGCTTCAGTTACGTGATGATATGTTACATCAGAAGTCCTGTAAGTGTTTGGAAATGAACGGTCGTATCGTAACGGTCAATGAACAACATCGAAATGTGGAAAATACATAATATTGGTGCAGTTACTAATTGGTTGAGTTATTGCAAATGCCTTTATTTTGCAGCAGACTGGACAGTACTTAACTATAAATCAAAACAACTTTTTATTTCTAAGCGAGTCGTGATTTCATGCCCTGGCCAACTAGTAGCTGAACCAATTTGATGATCTTTGCTACGTCCGGCCAGAGGTGTAGTAGGCAGCGCGATCAGGTCAGATGATCAATACCAATGGATCTAAGTACACAGACACTACGGCATACCTTCATTCCCTTCCATAGAGTGCAGATCCTGCTGCGACCGCCTCCGCTGGCGGTACTCGGCGCGGTAGTCGTGCCAGCGGCCGTACTGCGCCGGGTTGTTCAAGTACTCCTGGGAGGAGAAGCGGGACGCGCGAGGTGGGCTGAACCCCATCTGGCTGTAGTAGTCGTGTCGGAACACCACGTCGGGGTGGTTCATCCCGCCCGGCGCGAGCTGGCTGCCGAAGTGCCTTTGCCCCAGGTACTCCGGCTTCATGGCCGTGGGGCCGTCCGTCAGCTCGTGCCCGTGGATGGAGGTGGACCGCTGCGGGCCGAACTCGCGCCTGTGGGACTCCATGCGGTGGGGGGAGTAGTCCAGTCCGCGTGGGCCCATCTCGAAGTGTCCGTGACGGCTGCTGCTGCTGCGGTTGTAGAAATGGGGAGAGAAGGGATTCTTGCTTTCGGTGCGATTGAAGGCGTCTTTCGGCTTATCTTCTTTAGGTTTCGGCTGAAGCTTTTCGATCCCAGGCCTATCTGCTAGAGGTTCTTTCTTAGGAGTTTCATTTTTTTTTGTCGGAGAGTCGGTTACATCCTGTGAGGCTCTCCGGTTGAACTCCTGGACTCTCTCGGGCACGAAGCCCTGCGTGGGTACTTGCGCCATTGTAACGTACTTATCAAAAACACATCTAAAACACTGCGGCAATATTAGTTATCAAAGTTATGTATACTTGTAAATTCACAGTTACTGCAGAATAATCACAACCGAATAAGCTAGACACTGGAAAAACATGACTTTACTTTTTAGCATCATTTGTATGTAAAGCATTTGTTTGTAAATGTAGCGCACTGAGTGGTATATTTAGTTGTATAGGTAGTTTTAGTAGAAGAAAATTAGTTATACTGCGAAGTCATTAAATTATCATTAGAGCAGTTACTAAAACATTTACTAAAGCAGTCAACAACTTTCCAGGGTTCCCTGGTTACTCCACTAATGTGTGATCCATTAATCTAAGTGACTGGTTGCTGTACCGCTGCCCGCGACTGCACCCGCCTGCTGGCTGTCGTCGACCCACTTGTTCCTCACATCCACCCGATGCGATGTATGTTTGTGTCTATTTGATAAACAACTTAATTTGCTGACCGCCGTCAAAAGGATTCTTGAGAGTAGTTTTAGCAATTAGTTTGTTTGCGCCATGAAGTATGTATGTTTGTTTATTTACACTACACCTGCACAGAAAGTTGCTTATTCCTATTCCAAACATAAGGTAGAAAGTACGTCATTGCAGGCGTACTATACATATGCGGCTCTATGGAATTTAATTTTTCTTGCGTTTAGCAGGAGAGAAAAGTGTACGGAAATCCATTACTAACATGTTATTTTCAGAGTTTCGAGATCGAAGATTGGTTTCGAAACCCTTATGGTCTCGCTTTGTCTGTCCTTTTCCCCTTCTTAATAACTCAGCAACTACCGTAGCTATCAACTTAAAATTTTAAATAATAATACATTTCGTAAGCTTGTACACATTTATATAAAAAAAAAAAGAAAAATGAAAATGAATATTTTACGTACAAATAGTGATATAAATTTGAAAGATACCTACAGGGTCATGTGGGGTATCAAATGAAATGTATCGGTTTGTACATTTCAAAACAGCTTTTGTAATTTCTGTAGGTATACATACTATTCGAAATATTTTACCAAGTCAAAAAATTTACCTAATCTCCGAGGTACCTATGCAGAGCAATCCATCTAAAATGTAGTTTACCTACTATTTTTGGTATTCATCAAATAGCCGATATCTCTTACCGGTACCTTACTCCTTAATTGTATAATTGACAAACGTTCGAAGCCCTCGGCGCAAGAGTTACACTTGCACTTGACGGATCTTATTTTTTATGAAATTTCAGCCGGTAGCTATGGTTTTTTTTATAATAGGTCAAACGACAAAAAGTTTTTACTCCGAATCCGCCATACGATATCGGCCTCTTCCGTATTGGGAATTCAAAAAAGAACCATGTAAAAATTGCACGTGCGCGTTTATTGCTACATTTGAGTTTTTTGAAGATCCTAAAACGATGATTTTCCCCGAAGGTGTAGTATAACGCACTAAGTATCAATGGGGGGAAAGTGGGATTCCTACATCGTGGGTTTTAAGGCTCTCGTAAATGACTCACTCGATAGGGCACTTTCTCGCCTAGATGTACAATGTACTATTTATAATCTAACTTTATTTACTTTCATGAGTGAAATTATGTTTTAGTGAACTTGTTTTAATAGTTGACGAAATGATGTTGTAGGTAAATACAAATAAAGTAATTAAGCGCAGAGCGATCTAGTGATTGTAACGTAACGGAAACCTATGTTATTTGCAAGTAGCTCGCGGCGTGTAGAGGTAACAACATCCATCCGAACTTTAGCTTTTATAATATTAGTGTGATTGTCGATACAAATTCAATAAAAATCACGTGAGCTGGTTACTGCGACAATGAACCCGGTGGTGATCACGTTAGGTCCAATGAATCGACTCTCGAATCCTATTACTGGAGCTTAGCGCGAGCGATCCTCTCGCGGTAGTGCGCAACATTCTGAATATTCGAGTACGCGACTTGGATCTCAATAGCATATCGAGTTTATTACAACTCGAATGCAGTGCTCGTGAAATTGCCTTTGAAATTATTCGAGTTAAGTTTGAATAGAGAAAGCTTATTTCAGTCAACCGGTGGATAAAACTTTGTACTTTTGTACTAATCTATTTACTCCATAGTTACCACTTGTCACATTAATGAAGTACCATGGATATAAGTCACCTGTGTGAGGGACAATTTTATACAAATGCTTTTCCTATTTTTTTTTTTACTTTATTATGTGTTTCTGAAACACGCATAAAATTAAATCAGTAGGTACGACGGTACATACATAAAGTTATGACATACCCAAATAAAAATATTGAGCTGCTCAATGAAAATGTGATATCTAATAATTAAAAAAACTGAAAGGTATGTGAGTATCGGTTTCTCCGCTCCACAAAGTTTCTCCGTGAATTCATTCGCGGTGTTCGCTATAAATCGCGCGATTATCACGGAATCTACGAGCGCGCGGTTTCGTGCAACTTGAGCACTTTCCGATTTCCGCCGCCAGGGCGACGCGGCAGGGCGGCAGGGCGGCAGGGCGGGCGGTAAATTAATGAATTATCGACATCATCCACGGCTCGAGAGACGTGTTCTATCGATAAGACAAGGGTATCGATATTAATGGAAAGTCAGATGACAATTTAAGAGAAAGGTGGTGTTATTCTCATAGCGGTAAAACATTGCCCTGAGGACTGTATTCTAGAACGGCGATTATTAAGTTAAATGAACGATTTTTATGTTTAAATTTCGGTGCGATCTTGAGATATATTTTAATTTGGAAAGACAACATATGATTCTGGGGCAAAAGCCAAATTATGTAGTTGTTATCTCAGCCTGTAGTTAGTACTGAATGTACTGATACAACACAAACAAATCCGTGACGGATCGGCGGCCGGTTGCACAATGCACGTTGGCCGCCGGCCAGCGCTGATATCCGGCTGCTGGCCGACCGCGGCCGTGCACTGACCTACTGCCATCGGCAGATACCCTGGGCAGGCCTAGGTGAGACTTCAAATAGACAACCTTAATATTCCACGATGGAAGATATCAATCGCGAAGAACACAGACCAAAAAGGCAAGGGCTGGATAAAACTTTATCCATCACAACGTCACGTTGTAGGATCAAAAACTCAAGAATATTTAGTAGAAGTGAAAGAGGTACTCTATGTTCGAGTAGTTGTGGAAGTTTCAGAGGCGGCGACGCAGGTGCGAGGTGCCCCGAGTTGGTAAGTATCACTTACTATTCCGAAAGGTTCCTTGACCCAGGACTTTGTTAGGGGCTTTAGTAGCGGGTTGCTTAGCAAAGTGACGGGTAATTTCTCTTACATTGGCTTCAACACTTTTCTCTGATTCAAAGTTAAAACCTGCCGACACGAAACAAACAATAAAACCTCCCTCTCCGTTCCCGGAACATCCCCCAGTATTCCCGCGATGAGCGTTCATCGAGCGGGATGTATAACCGCTTACAGAATTTAACTTATTCCCAAAATATTTTAAGAGGGACATAACTTTGTGTAACGGTGGTTTAAGTGGCGGTGTTGTAGCCTTTATTGCGAGGTGGTAGGACTCGTTTTGTTGAAGATTTAGTGGATTGTGATAGCTCTGGAGGAGATGAAGAAAATGCACGTTAGAGGGGCGCAGATGCGCGGCAGTACCTACCGAAGTACCGACGACAAAACAGATTTACTAAATTGATATTCCGGTCGTCTGCGAGGAGTGTGTGCACGATGGGCGCGCGAGGAACACTCGCACTTAAAGTCGGACCGCGCAAAACACGAACTTTCTCAAACTCGTACTAGAAAGAGATAGTTAGAAGGTGGTGGTCTGGTCGTTCCAAAGTAGACCGAAAATTAAGTTTAGTAGTCATAGCGAAGCAGCTAGATACTGTTATTTGCCCAGAATCAGAACACGACGTGAATACTAACATCGGAACTTTCTAAAAGCTAAGCTTGTTGGGGATTCCCGAACTTGATTAAGAATTCCCAGACTAAAAAAGTTACTTTGCGTGGCTTTGCAAGCGCGAGGCGTATGGAGTAGATAATAATATTGTACATCCAAGTTGGGGCTCATATTATATGGACAATCTGAATTTATTGGTTCATTTAATAAATGCCAGACTTTTATTAGTTGAATATTAGTTTCTGCCTACATAATATCCATTGAGAGTTGTTTGTACCGTCTGTGCAACATATTAATACGTTTGTAGGTACCTGCCGCACCGACGCGGCTACAGAAGGTGACGTACATTGTACACACACATCTAAACCTCATGCTCATATTCCCCAAACATACATTATACAGGCGCTATAGTCGCAGGGAATATAATACTCGCCATTACGTGTCTTCAGTGCACCGTAAAAGCGGCGCGTAAAGTGTAAGTTTTCTTTGAACTGATGTTTTATTGTTTGTATGATTGATCAAAGGCAGGGTTTGTGTTCTCCGATGTTTTGGCATAGAGCGTGCCCCTACCCTACCCCTACCCTTCATACATATAACATTTCACTTAGAATTGGAGTAGTGCTGCTTAGGGAGTCATCAAACGATCGGGAATCGGAATGTAATTGATTTATTGTCAAACGTCTTGTCTTATAGCGAGGAGGCCATTAGTCACAACACAAGTCAATGAGGCAGGATGTAATGTGTGGTCCCGAGTGCGAGCCCGCGCCGCGGGACGTAGGTGGTCCAACCACTGTGTGTGTGTTTGTGTCATGGAATGTCTATTGTGCGCGTTATTTTAGATTCGGGGAACATCGGCGTCTCGTGAGTCATTATTGCATTGCTTGTCTACAAGATAAAAGGAAAAATTTCAAAGAAAGAGATTAAACATTTTTGAGTGAGGTCGAAGAGTGAAATAATAATCTTCTGAAATATTTATAAAGCAGATAAGCAAAGGGTAAACTTGTATCATTATTCCAGGACATTTGGTTTCCTTCAGCATGGCAAAGGGAATTCATCTATACAAGGCTCATAAATTCCCAACAAATACTTGTATGTGAGGCAGGAACGGAGCATTATCCCTTATAAAACACGGCGTGTCCGATTCATACATATTTATCGACCTGACTCCCCTCGCCTGGACCGCATCCAAGCGCGGATAGCTAGTGACGAGATCATGTCGATAATTTATATCGATTACGTTGTCGATAGTTTTACTGCTCGTTAAAACAGAAATAGCTCGCCGAACTGGCTCCGATGTTTGTTGACAATTGTAAAGTCGTTACACTAGTTATGATCGAATCTAATACGAATGCTGCGGCATTAAAGTACGAAAACGTGAGCCACTTAGCTCCCAACCCAGATACAATGTGAATTTTTCTAAATTATTTCTCGTTTTCTATTTGTAGACTTGGCCATTTTCAGTTTCCATGATCTCTCTACTTTCACCGATAAGTTGAGCGCAAATGGCCCCATCCCTAGAGCGATCGAAAGACTATCCCAAGTTCTTGATCTGTCTGCTCCCCGCTCCGGCAAAGTCTGATTTCTTACTATTGAATCCTTTATGGCGGTAGGTATTTGTATCGGACGGCGGACATGATGGTGCGAGTTCTGATGGAGCCCGGGTCGCGTGCTCTGTCGTCTCGAACTACGTTTGTTATGTTATATACGTCATATAGTGCGCTGATATAATATACTACATACATACACAGTAAAGTTCCTCAACCGATTATACGAAAGATTATAAGAGTAGTACTGATACTAGACAATAAAGGCCGCTCTAAAACATGTCGCAGTTACTTGTACCTTCCCCTTTATTACAGAAATAATGTTTGTCGAAAACGTAATTTATTTTTATATGTTGGTAACTGTCGAACGTAGGTACAAGAAAATGTATAGAGAGAACTAGGTATATCGATAACAACGCGTCCTTCCCGAACAGCGACGTCGATCAAGTAGTTCCTACTTTAACCAGATGTACTAAAGTCTGACCACACACAAACAACGCACCAGGAGCATCTCCCCAGTGTTGTATTGCAGTAATCCCTAATCCTCGGGTTTACTGCGAATGAATGAGTAGTAAGTGGAGTCTACCGCGCCGCAGACAGACGAACAGACGAACAGGCGGCTCATTAATATAGAGAACTGGCTGAGAAGTGATTCCTCTTACAGGAAACCATTGCCCACGGAGATATAAGATGGCCGACATAACTACGTTGAGACTATATAATTCGTGGATAAAAGGCAATTATAAAAGTTGTTAGCAAATATTTTGTAAAGCTTCTCTAACTATATTATAGAGTCGCATAGTTTCTAACTTATTCTCCTGTTAGCTATTTATAAAACTTGGTCTTGTACGTAACATGCAGTTGTTGGTTGGTATGCTGATTAACGAAATTTTATCATTGAAGAGTTACATAAAAGAGATTATCAGTGAACAATAACCGACTGCAAGACTATAGTTCCAAAATAATGTATTCAATGTTCAACCTACTCATAATATGAGTTTAGAGCGTAAAGGGACAAATTACAGTGTTGCGGTTTGTGGGAACACAAGCTCTACCACAGTCGGATGCACCACACCATTGCCAATGAATCCCGCTCTGAGGTCAACTCTACAGTTATTAATTTACTAATTTGTTGAAATCGTATCCGAACGCCGTTATTTATTCATTTTTGCTTGCATGTACATTCATTTATGACTGTTCGCGAGTAGCAATAAAGCATGGTTTCCTGTATTTGCGGCCGTAAATCAAACTGCAGGCGTTTACGTAAAATGTACGTTTCCTATGAGTGTTTCTACTAAAAATACCCATAAATCAGCGCATCGTGTTGCAGGTGATTACTGTCGTACTGCGCGGAGGTAGTGCTGTGCGGCTCAGCACGGGCTGGCTAACGAATGCGGGGCGCGCCGCGTGCTGCACTGACGCGAGGTCCACACTTGCACGTAGCCAAGTATGTGACGCTAGCTACAGCAACACACGCATTAACATAATTGCAACAGGGAAAATGAGATCGAAATGAAAATGTGATCGAATCAACCTACACACATATCAATACTCGGTCTCTAACTTGATTTCCATGGTTTGTTTTCTGTTTAACTATTTCATACCTGTCACTGTGACCTCTTATCAAGATAGTGCCGTCCGACATTATGGATTCTAATGACTGATGGATATTTGAGCCGGCCGGCATAATAACCGGCAAACGCCCGTAATCACTTTAACATCTATAATCCATAAAACAAAAATACGTGTCGTTCGTATGTTTGTTGAATGGTTGACAAGAACAACCGGGCGAGCAACAAGTTCACGGCCTGTAAAACTATTTAAACAAACAATGCGCATTAAACTTTCAGGTGTATTTATTCGGTGAGATTGTGTGTACGTACGAGACGCCGGCGCGTGGCCGTGCGCGCGCGCAGGTCGCGCCTCTGATAGTTACTGTCACAGGAAACAACTCGCTAATCCTTCACGTATTACTATAAATTGATGATTTTTAATATCTGTCGGCAATGCTGTTTGATATTTTGAAAGGTTTATAAAATAAATAAATTTAAAGAACAAAACCCGGCGTAAAATCATAAAACACCAAAAAGGAAATCTAGTTTAGTTATTCGGTGACATTTTTCATAATTGTCGACCACTCCATGCGCTACACTTGGCACTTCCACTACACTACACTACTCCAGAGTAGAGTACAGTAGGACACACGGCACATTCCCACCTTACACTAGACTACATAATGATATGTTTGGTGGGGCCTCCGACACGCGGGCGCTCGGGCCGAGGGCGGGCGGCGACTGCCGGGCGGGCGGCGATACGGGTTAACGATCACGCCTGTTTCCACCGATAACCGGAGGTTGAAGGTTAAGGCAAAGCTATTGCACTATATCCGAGTGAAATATTACGATTAAAAAAATCAAGGTTAAAAAACTAAAGAAAATAACCACTCAAGAAATTAGTAAAATATTATTTTATTTTATCACAATCCATAATCATATTAATAATAATCATAATCAATTTATTGCATGAAAAATGGTATTATAAAGGTCTTAGGCTTAAAATTAGTTCACATAATTCACCGGTTAATTCGGCATGCAAAATAGACACAAAATATAAATTAAATTTGATCTGAATAAAATAAATGGAAATTAAATTTGAAAAAATATTTAAAAAGGAATGTTATGTTCCATTAATTTATACTCATATTATACTCGTAAATTCGAAAGTAACTGCCAGATCTTATTGAAATTTGATGAAGAGTTGATATCCTGGGGAAGGATAACTACTATCACTCATTTTTATTGGCTACCGATCCGCGGTCAGACACTAGCTCTTAAAGAATGTTGAAAAATGTTAATGTCGAAGCGAAGCGCAACTATGCACTCATTATGTGTACTAATGAGACAAGCGCGCCCTCGCGGAGGAGGAGGGCGAGAGCTCATCGAGAGATCATCTTTCCATCCGACCTGAGCTCAGCAGCCGGGAGCCATTCACACTGAATAAATTATCATTACTTCCATTAGCACGGATAGTGTATACTTCATAGAAACACTTTACTTGGCGATTCTTCAAAATTCTACTCGAGGAAGATTCATATCTTCTCGCTGATGCACAGCGAGCGACATAAATAAGCATTTCATAGAAAAATATTTCGTTGTTGTGTCTATGTGTCGGATAAACAATCTTCTCTATCTGTTCTTTTACTTTTTGCACGAGTTCACTCTACTAAAGCATTTTATGTAATTTTCTTCGCCGACATTCCTGCAACCTTATTATACGCTAAATTGGTTGAAACATGAAATATAATTTGCACCTGCGAGGGTTATTAGCAAGCGCGAGAGCCTCGACTGTCCTCAGTACAGTCAGCGCGAAACTAACCTATCAAATGCCAATAGTTCAAACGCTTTTCTAAAATTTATGACTACGTAGGTAGTCAAAGTACTCATAGAAATGTAAATTTCTACAAATTCTATGATTTAAAATACATTTTGAAACATTCATTCTGTCGTGTGTTAATTTTTTTATCTATTTTATAAGGTATACCTTTGTTTTTGCACACACTTTGAGGCAGAATGTAGTGAACTAAATAATCTAAGACCTACTGTACCTATTTTACAGAAAATCGATTGATTGATTGATTGTATCATAATGTACGCTATTTTTGGTGTATATTTTCTTATTCAGTGTTTTTCAATATTGCTAAAAATGTTAATTTGTGCGTCTCGTTCACGTGTCTGTGACACCGAGACTCCCTTCCGTTATGTATTCTGTTTGGGGCGCAGAGCACAGAGCACACTGCAGCTAATAAACCGACTCGCAAGGGTTTATTAAATTCTTCCACTGATGAACCGGCCCGGGTTCCGAACCCGCCCCGCCGCCCGCCCGCGCCGCGTCGTTGCACCACATCAACTGTACTCCTCTACAGTTTACACAGCGCCGTTTCACGCTACTCTATACTTACTGTGTGTTCAGTTAGACTACTTTGTGATTATCCTAGAAGCGAGTACAACAAGCGACAAGAGCTAGTCAAGATTTTATTTTAACAAAATAATGTTCAAAAAATCAACATTGTCGCAGAGAAACTCCCATAACAACTTCATAAGGACTTCTAGAGTGTATCGCAATAGAAAACGTTTTGTAATTTGCTCTGACAAACAGACATTCTGTTTGACAACAGTTGGACCGGTGCGCGGCGCAGCGGCGGCAAACACGCGTAATGAAAAATGGTAGTTTTGACCGACCACTGTTTGTGTTTGCACCCGCGCCCGCCCGCGCCCGCGACCGCCCTGTCTAGGGATGCACACACGTCGATGAAAAACGTACATTAAAGATGGAAACCAAACATAACTTGACACTTTATCGAGTAAAGCCCTAGTAGCTGTAAGTTTCACCAACTCAAACACAGACAGTAAACTGTTTACGGCTGAACAAACTAAAACTAGAGGCTGACTACCCAGGCTCATGAATAACCCATCATGGATTATCGGTCCATCTCCCCGCGGCGTGGCGCGGCGCGGCGCGGCGCGGCGCGGCGCGGCGCGGCGCGGCGCGGCGCGGCGCGGCGCGGCGCGGCGGACGCTGCTGATTGGAAGATCAATATTTAATCAGAACTGCAGAATTTTGGGTTTTATTTCCGGAGAATCGTCATCATTCAATGTGCCTGCATCTGATTCTTTATGGTCATTACTTAGGCGGTAAATTCCTGTAATTTCGGAAATATGTATAATTTTCAGGGTTCCGTAGTATTAAATCAAGATACCAACCAAACCTTGCGTCTGAGATAATACATGCTTCAAGCTATTTAAATTTTCTACAGTCAGTTTATACATCGGATGATTAGAATAAATAAATAGATTATGCTAGACAAATCACGTAGCATCATCATCATAAGAGCAGAGCTTGTGTTTTGGGCACTAGATAACTGATATACTCGACAATGATCGATCGACAACACCCCATCTCTAGAAGACAGCTTGTAGACGTCTACTACGCTACGAGTGCTACGAGGCTCGTAGCCGCGTAGCCCCTCTACGCCGGGCTCGTAGCCGCGTAGCCCCTCTACGCCGGGCTCGCAGCCGCGTAGCCCTCTACGGTGCTACGTGCTCTCTACGAATGGTTACTTACGGTCTAACTAGTTTTATTCTTCTTGTTTTTTTGAAATTTATTAATGTATAAGTTGAACATAATGTATAAGACGACCACTGTGGCGCAGCGGGCGAAGGTCTGCCTGCGACGCAGGAGGTTGCGGGTTCGATTCCCGCCTCGGGACAAATGTTTGTACGATCTGCAGACATTTGTCCAGGGCGTTCTGGATGTTTTCTATGTATAATAAAAAATATCTATCTATCATTGTATTAAGTATATCAGTTATCTAGTACCCATAACACAAGCTCTGCTTAGCTTGGGGCTAGATGATGCTGTGTGAATTGTCCAACATTATTTATTATTATTTATTTATTTAACATGAAAAATTCTAAATAGTTTCTAAATTTTCAATAACTTGTTGCTTTCTGACGATTCCAAGTATACATTTTACATAATGGACCTTGGTTTTGTAAATATAAAAAATGAACGTAGTTAATTTATTAATTACGAAGCTATGCAAACACAGCTCTCCAACGGTTCATTTAATCACTTTATTTTCAGTTGAGCTACCTGTAGACTGTTTGCAACAGTCTGCAGTTAGCTCAATTGTTTCAATTGTAAATACGAGTATAATTTTCTTCGTGAATAAAGGCTTTCCTTTATTTTAAATTCTCGTTTACAGATATAATTTTCCGTTGCGCTTGAATAAACTGGATTCATTTGACAATTAATAAAACAAATTCCTACCTGAGCAATTCACACTTAATAATTTCTTCTACAGCTAGAATTTAGTTCCTGTAACCGAAACCAACCGTTTATTTCCGTGGATTCACATCGCGAGTATTAAATTGAATATTGGCAATGTTGCCGTCACCATAAATACCTACCGCCCCCGCATCAAGAATGCATCTCGAACAGGCTCACACCTGCAAGCAACCACCGACCCTATTGCTTGCGATTTTTGACTCAAATTCACCTGCAATATTAACGACGTAATCTTCATACTGGGGTAGAAGGTTGTGAGCTCTGGGAAGGTTGGTTTAGGGTTCATTGTTGGGTGAAGGGGGCTTAATACAATACTTAAGGATGTAGCGCCTCGGAGGGGCCGTGAATCAATTTAACGCGAGCGCAGAGTTATGGATGTACTCGTACCGCCATGGGATGTTCCACGGGGTGCTCCTACTCACCTACCTACCTACCTACCCACCTACCTTCCTCACCACGAGTAGTAGTCAGGGTTCACGAAATATATTTTACAAAAACTTTGATATTTTTGTTCCTCAGTGAAGCTCCAGTTAAGTAGTCTATGCTAAATGTATAATGCGTAGGGGTTCCTATTTAAGCAGGACGTGTTAAGAGGCTAACAGTTGCAGGGCCCCGAAGTGGCGGCCGCAGGGGGCAGGGCCCCCGGAGGCCCCCGGAGGCCGTAATGAGGTAAAGGAGGGATCTCGAACGAGGCCAACGCGAGGTTTCGTCGTAATTTGTCACAAAGCAAATAAGTGATTGGATTTGTCGGGAACTTGTTGCGGTGGCACGGAGCGGTCGGAAACAATGTGGGTTGCGGCAACTGAAGTAATTGACTAATTGTTAATAACACGTCTTCATTATAAATGATGCAAACTAGCTACAGCTTGATTATTTTGACTTTCCTAGCTTTTCTCTGTTATTTGATTAGAAGGAGGAGGTTTAGAAAGGCGTCGATGCGTGCGGCTTGCACAGGAGCGTGCTCGGCGACCAACACTTCAGGACCCTACACCTGCGGGTACTGATGATCATTCAGGAAATTAGTGTAATTTACATTTACAAAGAAAATTATACTAGTATTTACAATTGAAACAATTGAGCTAACTGCCGACTGTTGCAAAACAGTCTACAGATAGCTCAACTGATCCATATCAACACCAGTCGGAAGCGTCCCCCAGACGCTGGCTACATTGCCACGCTGTACGATACTTTATTGTAATAAAATCAGTTTTAAAGACACCCCCTTAAGAATGGTACATGAAGGATCCTGGAAGTTACAGTTCCCCGAGAGCCCTTGTCCCGGCCGCGAGGGGGCGCTGCGCTGTCTCAGCTCGCCCTCTATGGGGTACGCACAAAATGTATATTAGATTCTATCAGCGATATTTTTTTATCATAAAAATTATAGATTTATCAAGAGATGTAACTAAAAAGTATAAGTATTGGCAAAACTGGTTGATAATAGAGAGGAAGGAGAAATTGAATGGAACATGAAAGCAGCTACGTTCATCGACCACTAAATTATTAAGTTGTGATGTTTTAGGCTCAATGTAATAGAATACGTCCAACCGATTTACGTTGAGGTCGAAATAAAAGATTTGTCCAATTTAGAAACATTTCAGATGTAAACCTGAAACCAGCTAAGCCTCGCTTCTGCGTGAGTAAGCACGCGCCCGCGGCTCCGCGCGCCGCGGGCCTCGGGGATCCCAACTCGCTTTGTATACAGATTATACCTACACGATTGTTCCCATTATGGCTCCTCATCCCGTTACGAACACAATCGCAACGACAATGTCTCAGGGCTTTCATAACTTCACTCTATCCATACGTACTCAATTCAAAGGAGCATACATGGGTGATCCTTATCCCTCTCCGGAGTGTAAACAAAGGGGGCACTACTTCGTGCGTTCCGAAATAAATAACAAGTCGTTACGCAAGGATTAATAGCACTCGTAAGCTTATTTTTCTTATTTCTGCGCAGATGTACGCCCTAGTATGTACTCACATACATAAATAAACTTTGGGCAATGTAGTGATTTAGATGAAACCATCTCCGAAGAACGTTTCCCGGAAAATATTATTCCAATGTTAAAAGAAACCAGCAATGTTAGCTAAACTTAATCAGTTCGTAACAGAGAGCAAATATTATAAAACCTGAAGTACCTATTTTTCCAGACGTTCAGTCGAGAGCCGGTCTCCAGTCGACAGATCAGTCTGCATAATATATGAAGTTCGCAGGAAAACAGTATCGGCTAAAGAACACCGTGCCCGTGATGAGCAAGAGAATATAATATCAGGGATTCTAGGAAAACACTAATAAGGCTTTCAAAGAGTTCAAATAAAACTCGATATACTCAACACCTGCTACAGGAAGAAAGACGATAATAACATCATAACAATGTTTTTCGTAGAATTTTCATCGACTGAGTTCGGAAAACCTGTCCAAATGCGAGGATGTCCCGCGAACATCCGCAACGTATGAAGTTGTTTTTATTTTTTGTCGTGGTGATGAGCACACACCCAACGATGCCTGTGACGCGCGGACAGGCAGACAGTCGGCGTGAGCTCATATGCATTCACCGGCCAGCCTCCAGCAGCTGCACAACATGCTCCGGATGCTGTCCTACCTATACCCAATGCAGGTATATTATAGGCAATTGTTACTCAATGTATGTACTAATAGAGTCCCGCGGGCCCCCATTGGGCATGGAATCATAAAAAATGAATATAAGACAATGAATAGAAGCAGTGCTGACCTTTTCCATGCAGCTGCTGCCGGTTCTCGGTGCCCTTGAGGCTCTCTGCGGTGTGCAGCAGCTCGTCCAGCTGTGGTTTCTTCTGCTCCAGCTCGCGCAGCACGCCCTGCAACACAACCAACAGCGGTTACACCACCACTCCCGCATCACGACCGCACCCAACTAAGGACTTGGACCTAGTTCAGATAGTGCGAAATGCTTCTAAAACGTGATGATTCCCTCCATGTCTGAACTAGAAATCCGTGTCCCGGCGCATCATACCTAAGTATATCGTTCAAAAATAGCTTGAATCAATAAATAGCTTAAACAATTTTGGAGTGTGAGCGGGAAGCCAATCAGTACACGTACTATCAACGTAGGAATTTAAGGTAACGAGTTGACGGCAAATGACTTAGGTAAAACGATTTTTTGTCTACAAGTTTGCGAGGTCTCATTATGATTTCATCCAAGAATTCTAAAACTTGATTCCTCTGGCTTTCTGCTCGCTCGGCTCGGAAGGTGTGCAGCGAGCGACGCATTCACCCGGCTGCTGAGAGCTAATTAAGGTGCTAAGCCCGGGGGGGGGGGGGGGGGGGTCATAAATATTCTTTATTAATTTTATATTAAGCTTTCGATTCGCTCGCTTTGTTCGTGTTATCTTGTTTTGATGCAAAACACCATGTTGTGAGATTATACCTACTCCCTGGATTTATGACGAGATAAAAACAAGATGAAATTGCTGTAAGAGAAGTAGAGTCCGTCAGAACACACATACAGAGAGCCGGTTTTAAAGGTTTTCATGAAAACAGAAGGGGCTCATCATTAATTTTTTTAATAAATACGATACTTTCTTTGTAAAATTTCCTCGTCTCAAGTTCATCCTAATACCTTTGTGAAAACATTTTCTTGGATATTACAAAGTATTTTTCCGTCTCTACATTATTATTGCTGTGAATATCCTCAAGGTTATTTCCAACAAGACAAGTGAAGGAAGTATCGAAATCGGGATCTTAGTCGATAATGAGGTCTCCGGCGGCAGGGGGCGCGGGGCGCGGGGCGCTGAGCGCTCCGCTCGGCCGGAAGGCAAATGTGTCCCACTTGTTTACACTCACTATTTTATATTTTAATGGCTCACTTAACACGTTAACGTTTTAACGAGGGTAGTTTTTTTAACCTCGTGAATATCAATCAAAGAAATATCGTCTTGATTATCAAGAATAAATATAAAATCTTGATGTTTTATATGTTGAAGTTGAGACGTGAACGGATCTACGTCTGTCGATCCTATCTATCCCACCGCATCATCACCTCATAAGTCATATTACTTTTAAGGTTGTAGGATAAGTGGGCCGCAGTAGCACACAGTACAAAAACTTTCAGTGAAATGTGGGCCTAAACTAATATAATTATGTAATCTGTAGAAAGTATGGGTTTTCAAAAAATTATCTGAGCGTCTGGTCGAAGCGACGCGTGACCCGAGAGCTGGTAAGTATCTGGCACAGCGCATCAGCATTGCCATACAGCGTCGCAATGCAGCCAGCGTCTTGGGGAGGCTTCCGACTGGTGTCGATATGGATCAGTTGAGCTACCTGTAAACTGTTTGCAACAGTCAGCAGTTAGCTCAATTGTTTCAATTGTATATCTGTAGAAATATTTTACAGAAACAGCATAAAAAGAAACAGCGTGTGGTAAGCGAGCTAACCGCAAACTAGCCACTCGTTTGCTTCCGTAGTTTACCGCTAGCTTCAAGCGAGTGGCTCGCTTGAAGCAACTTGAACGATAGATTATACGGCTCTTTGCCGATGCACGATGGTGCGTGGACAGCGAACTTGCTGATAGCTGTGCGGGAGCTGTTCGATAGCGGTGCTTCTTAGATGTGCTATGTCCTTTATGCCCTAAAGTCATATAAGTGCTGTACTTAATAAAAAGAATGCCGCAATCTATAAAATATATTAATTCCCTGGCATTTTTAATATAAATAACATGAAGTTCCGTTTATGGAATATTCCCTGAAGCTAGAATCAGTGTTATTCCGAGGCCGCCAGCGCGACAACGATCATAAATAATATTTATGTTGCTAAGAGAATTCTCGTAATTCTTTGACAGCGACAAATGAGGAAATAATATTGTATCTACGTGACGATTCTGTGACAAAATTGTTTCGTTAGTAAAAAGATTGGTTAGCAGAATTGCGCCTCTGCCTAACTTGACATATAGTAATCTAGGTGGAAATAATTGTCTGCGGAGAAAACCAGTAAACTGGTTTCCGAAGGTGACTCTCGCTCGATACTATAGCATCCTACGGGTCACGCCGAGTCAGAACAGCATGTCTGTGAGTCTACGTATGTACCGAGTTCCGTCGGAGAAATGAAGAAGCATTTTAGCGAGAAACACGAAGCAAGTGACATTCGTGAAGGCTGGAGGCGCTGATAACGGCGGAGGCGGACTGATTAAAGAACGCTCCAGTTGTATCTTAATGAATGTCTACCGAGCCCGCTAATGACTCCTCACGGGCGGGCTTGCCGTCCACTGCGGCGCAAGTACAGGTACGCACTACATGATACAGAGTAAATCAATAAATAATGTATAAAGATTAGGAAAAATATTGAATTACCCAATTTAGTAGAGCTTTTTAATTTCAAATTATTCGAAAAACCATCTTCTTTGCTATAATATTATATGAAGAAAAGCTAAGGGAGCTTCAATGAATGTGACTAATTCAAAATTGTGGTAAATCGCACAAAACTTAAGGATGCCTTTACCAAGCAGTGGCTCAAATCCGGCTGCCTATGTCGATGAATGTTGAACAAGATAGCGGGCATAGGACTTTGTAAATAAATATCGAAAACGTGCGTCCCTTTGCGCCGCAGTCGGCCCACGCCCCAACGCGTCGTAGTGGTGAATAGTGTATGGGCTGCCTGCACGGCGCACGGCGCACGGCCGCGGCAGAACGTCGCAACTAGTTTGTGCGGACCTTGACGACTTTAACTCAGGACAAAAGCTGACGTTTACGCGGGGAATGCGACGGCAGGACGTTCAAAAGATCAGGCTATAGAAATACATCCCTTTACAAAACTATTTCCTGGAAGTCTATGATATTTAAAAATATTTTCTGGAATTCCTGCATTGCTCTCGAGCCAGGTCAATAATGTGCACGCGCTCGTTGACATCATTTGACATCTTTCCTCATTCAGGGTATAAGTAGTGTTTTATCAAGTGCAAGTGTTTTTTTATATTATGAGCATCTTCAGACTACTGTAACTGTTGAGGTACTGTAGATAATTCAAGACAGGCCATGGAATGGGCATGATAATTATTCGAGACCGAGTTGTGATGAGCTCTAGGAGCTGTCATGGGCTGACATCCCCCGCGACCCGCGACCCGCGACCCGCGACCCGCGACCCCGGCAGACAGCCGCCCAGGCAGAGAGGATGCTAATGTTGATCTTGCAGTGAAGACAATCTGAAGGCAGGATTCCAAGGAATGAGAGGTTTGTTCTCACGGCAGTGTGGGTTGCCGGTGATTGTGCTTAGCTAACTAGTGGTCATGGTTCGTGAATAAATTGGAAAGGTTGCCAGTTTTGACAAGTTGTATACATGTACAAGTACAAGCAAGTCAAGGCTCGCCATGTCTCGGCCAACACGCAAGTAATGGTGCAGTGACATGTACGTAAATATGTAACTTCGGCAGTGATTCAATTCGATGTTTTATGACCCGCTGGCATCCTGTCAAGCGTAGTGTAGAGACCGTTCGCCTTGCTCTAGGAGCTAGGCGTGTATCCTCTCCTCCCGGGCGGACCGCTCAAGAGTCAGTCAAACCCGAGCTGTAGCAGTAGATACCATAAATATGAGCGATTTGTTTTCGGCTGAAAGTCGAAACAAAAATTAGGCGTAATTGTTCGCCGTAGTTACAATGATCCAATTACGTTGAATAAAACAATAGCGCCCGCAAACAGCGCGACGTCCGCTCCCCCCGGCGGTCGGCGCGCGAGTGTCGCTCCCCCCGGCGGGGCCACCCTCAGCCTCCCTTTAGGGTTCCCAACTGGGTTAGTTTAAACGGGTTACTGGATACTCATAATAATTTGATTCTCTACGAAGTTGACATCGGCCCCGATGGCAGTAGATCACTGGTGAGCCTAACCTCTCAATGTCCCCCTAGCCTAACCTCCTTCACAAGATTATTTTACGAAAAATTTGTTTAAAAAATATATAATTTTAAGGCCTTTTTGCTATAGATAAATCTAAGTATCTGGTAGGAAAAATGATAAAGATCAGTTCAGCCGTTGAGACGAGACTAGGAGACAGACAGACAGGCAGACAGACAAACAGCAAGAAAATTTCTTTCGCATTTATAACATTAGGTAGGTAAGAATTAGAATTATTATGGAGTATGGCCGGATCCTAGGTATAAAACCATGATCTTTTCGAAGGAAACGCGCCAGAGATCGGAATTGGATATTAGATTCTTTGACCAGAATAGACAACATAGAAACCTCCATACAGAAACTATCAGACCATTCACTATGTTTTCTTTGATACCTCTTTTTCATTTGATACCTATTGTATATGATGCAAGAAAAACTGGCGAGTGGCGACATTAGTCACAATAACACTTAGCTGGCAACTCCCCCTTATCGATCCCCCCAACAAAGACCACCCCACGGCGAGCTCCCCTGCCCCGCGCGCCTCGCACTGCGCGGGACCAAAAGGACAGTGACGTTACGAGGCGAGAGGTCACGTTACGCTGGTCAATTGAACAGGTAGAGCGGTTCTCCATTTTTGTATCAGAAGTCCACAGAGCACCCTTTCACACTTTTGTGCATTTAAATAATGACTCTTACTTTGGATGTTATAAGTAATAACTCGTTAAACTCCTTAGATTGTGATGCTGTTGAATACTCATACTCATTTATTCGCCGTAGCAGCACAAGGCACACTTGGAGATGTCAGTTTAAATATACATTGGTTACAATAAGTGGTGCATAAATTATGAATCACTGCTGAACTATAATTGTGACTGGATTTTTATCTTTGACTAGCCCACGGCTTCGCACGTGTTGATTCTATGGAAACGAGGTTCAAAAGTTATTTTAGTTGTATTGTAGCCTAAAGGAACTATTTTATGGAATAAAAATCTCGACCTACATCTATACAAAATTTCATCCTGATCCATTTGGTAGTTTTGGCATGAATCAGTAACATACATAGACACGTACTACATCCATCCATACATCTATTCATCCATCCAAACCTTCGCATTTATAAGCAGCAGGGGCATTAACGATGCCCCTCAGTACTTTATTCTGGAGCATCCGCTGAGGTGTCTAAACCCTGGTCTAGGTACCTCCCTCCCTGGCACGGACCCCACTGTCCTCGGTCTCGTCGGCGTCACTTGGAAAAAGTTTCAAATTATGTAGTTCTTTTAAACCGACATCGAAAAAGGAGGAGGTTCTATATGTTCGGCTGTATGTATGTTTCTTCGATTGTTCCGTCATTTATGGGCCGATTTGGATGATTCTTTTGCAGTAGGTACCTAGTTGAGTTGTTAATGATTATATCGGGTACTAGACGATCGCCTCGCGGTTTCACCCGCGTAGTTCCCGTTCCCGTGGGAATTCCGGGATAAAATATAGCCTATGTCACTCCCTGAAAAGTAAGCTTCCTAACGGTGAAAGAATTTTTCAAATCGGTCCAGTAGTTTCGGAGCCTATTCAATTCATACAAACAAACAAACAAACAAAAATCAAACCTTTCCTCTTTATAATATTAGTATAGATTTATCGCTTTTTATTAACTTTTATTAACTATGTTAACAAATCGCGAAAGTTTAAAAAGTTCTAGTGGTGTTGATCACGAGGTGGTCCCATATTTTGTTTATTCCCGATGGATGAGTATTGATTCCATAAAACTATTGAAAACTAAGGGATTCAATGTCTGTTTGTAGTTTTTTCAAAACAATCAAATTATTGTTAACATGATTCCTGCGACTACATTTTTTTATCAAATACTTATTTATTCAACTTTTGTACAATAAATGGTCGCAATAAAAATTTTGAATTTGAATTTGAATTTAACTCGGTCTCTATTTCAATTGGTTCATCTATTCCGCGCCGCTCGCCGACACGTCCACCAGTGTAAGTAATCTCACCAAAGTGATCGTAAGAGCACGTAGTAGAAGGCGGCCCGAAGGCTTCATTACCTACAACTGTCACGCTGCCGTACAATGAGCCCAGCAAGGCGCGCCCAACACGGGTATCCATTCTAAAATACATGTATCTTTCATCTTCATTTTCAATGTTGGTTTACAGGTTGTGCGGTTGTGGAGAGTTTTGGAGCACGCAGTGAGAAAATATTCATACAAGTAAAGCTGTAAGTCCGTACATATTAATTAATATAAGTACCTGCATATCCCATATCCGGCCTAAGCATGTGAACAAATAGATTATATCCTAGGGAAGGGAAAAGCGTGTGCAAAACCGGGGGAACTCGCATATCTTATGATTATTTCTATAACGAAAGAATCATACAAAAATGTTTGTCGCGCCGTCCCGCGCACCTTCGGTGCGGCCGCCTGGCCCGCAGGTGGCCGGTGCAGTGTCGCTA
Source organism: Eupithecia subfuscata (assembly GCA_963564075.1). NCBI lineage: Eukaryota > Metazoa > Arthropoda > Insecta > Lepidoptera > Geometridae > Eupithecia > Eupithecia subfuscata. The sequence goes on along the minus strand of OY751116.1, from coordinate 284,127 downwards.
GCGTGCCGGCTCCGTCGCCTAGCAACCGCACCCTTCACGACCAGAGGCGTGGGGTGGGGAGGGGGAGTAGGGACGGGACACTGTCGATAACATTGATTAGTTAGTTATCGATGAATCGATCGACGAATCGAGGTGAACGAAAAAAGCCAAATAGCGAATAGCAATGGCAGCGATGTAGGAGGCTGGTTACAAAAAAATACAGTTTTTTTTTGTAAAAATCTTAAGGGATTACATAATGTAGGTTTTACTTGACTTGTGTAATGACTTAGATAGGTAGATAGATAATACTTTATTGTACCACACAAAGACAGATAACAATACAGAAATACTAAGAATAGACGAAGTACAAAGGCGGCCTCATCGCTATGAGCGATCTCTTCTAGGCAACCTTGGGATGGACTGGACATAGACGGTGGCATGCGAAAAAGAAAGAAAAGAATACTTACACTACATACTATAATACCTACAAACAATATAATACACTACTTACATAAACATAAAAACTTGACTTATTAAATGGTTATGAATTTATTGTAGTATTTTTAAAGATTTTAATGAAAATTAAAATCTATGAAAATCTGAACAGGATATACACCGTTAGGGTTCTACGAATTTGAATTATGTCACAAAAATTTACGACCTCGACGAGACTTGAACCCGCAACCTCCCACTCAGCACGGAACGCGCTATCTATTGCGTCACAAGCTCAAGTAACCGTATGCACAATGAAAAATAAATAACCCTAATTATCTTTATTGTCATTTTGAGCTAATTCTATTCGGGCCCCACTCCTGGGCAAAAGCTTACTGCCACCCCTTCTTACTTCACGATCTCGAACTACTCCCCTCCAGATGACCAGGAATCTATCGATTTGCATCCCGAGATCTATCGGATTCGGTCTATAACAGTCAGAAGATATATTTTTGTCTGAAGAAATCATCGACTGTGTCCTACCTCTAGTTCAGTTCGCGCATGCGCCACCCGCCGCCCCCTGCCTATAAAAGCAGCTGCACAGCTGGAGTGCGTCAGTTTTTCTGCGCTTTTTGTTCCTAGCACAGAAAACCAAGAATCCACAAAGCCGCAGGCAGCCAGGCTCCACAGGGGAACGGCTGCTCGCAGGTCCAGAACGGACCGGCCCAACGACCCCTCGCCCTCAGGCGCGGGCGGATGCGCTCCGCAGCAATAGGCCGAAGCCCGAAGCCGCCTCCACCACGAGCACGAGTGCCTGCGAGGAGGCAGAGAGTAGAGTGCGGCAGTTTTAACAATGAACTTGAGATGCACACAACACAACGAACGAGACGGACGAGACAGTTTGGTTGAAATCAGAAACCAAGGTGAGAAAAGAGACATTGATTCTGCATTAACAGTAAATTCTACCGTCTCGAAGAGAGTTTCAGTTAAAGTCCTATAGGTCAAGTCAAGACTATAGGAATAGATCCGGTCAAGACAAGGCAGCCTCCCTATGGGTGAATGGTTCCCTGTACCTACTTAGCGTCTCATTTCGTAGCGAGGGATGTATGAAAGTTGGTGTGACATTATTTTGAAAAATGTTTACAAGTAGGTATTTATAGACACACACAGGAATCAATCATATCTACTTATAAAATGAATTAAACGCTTAACGAATAGTATAATTATGAATGTCTCTAACTCAACCAATAAAATAGAAAAAATCAATAGAAAATTCAAATTTACGATGTAAACAATAAAATTAAAATAAGTTGGTCGGAGGAGTATGTCAGTGAGTTTTAAAATTCAAATAAGTATTCTTTTAAATCATAAAAACAGTTTTCAAGTACATAGCCAATTTTTTAATTTGGTTTTATACATGTTTAATGGCAAATCTTTAAAGAAAGAAATAACCATTTCAAGAAAGAGTCATCATTTCGCCTCAGATTTAATTTATTTAATCTGAACGTTTCGCAAATAGCTCGACCAAAGAATAAGAACAGTTACTTACTACATTATCTCAGTATTGACTCAGGACAAATACGTAAGTACTTCTGAAGGTCTCTAGGAAAAATTCATTGTCTCATAGAAAGATTAATTAACGTCATTATTATCTATTACGTAGGTACAGACCACGTGTCCGGCGCCGCCGCGCCGCCGCCGCGCCGCCGCCGCGCCGCCGCCGCGCCGGCTCCGCGTATTAATTGCAGGGCTCAGCCCACGCGCCGCATACTAATGCTCACACCTGCCGCGCCATTCCAAACTCTACCCTTTTCCAAACAAACACAATCCAATTCACCTTCAACATTATTTGGTTCAGAAAACCGAAGAAAGTTAAACACTGTTGCAGCTTGATAAGGTCAAATTTCTCCCAGCACGAAGTTATAGAAAAGGAGATAGCGGCACAAAAACAGTCGTAAATAAGATGTGTCGAAATGGTTATAAAATGCGCTGGTAATTTGGACTCGTGAGTGATAGTCTCATTTGCGCGTAATAAGAACTGCGTGTTTTCAGAATATTAAACATTTTTATAGAAATAGCGCAGTAAAGTTATACTGTGATGAGATGAGACAGAGTTATGTCGTGGGTTGTACAGAGGAACACAGATTGCTTTACTGGAACAAGAGACTGGAGACTGGTTGTTGGGAACTATCTACGCTAACTTCAAATGGGTCCATAAATAATATTATTACTTCTACACCCATAGATTCAGGCACTATATTAGAGAAAAAAATATATAAATCACTTTGTATTCATGGAAGACGGTGATCAAAATCAAAAGCACATGGCAGCTCGCATGACATGTCATCGACATGTGTTTACAAAAATGCGTTTTAATGTGTTACAGAGAGGGAGAGTCAGTGACGTGAAGGGTCCCTTTGAATGAGAATGTGTGACGTCATCTGACGGCAGGTACCCACACGTGGGGGGCCGCGGGCCGGGGGACGAAGGGTGGTTGGTTGCCACTGTTCTATATTTAATAGGATTATAATTGATGACTTACAAAACCATAAGCCACCACCTACCCTGTTTGTAATTGTTTGCACGAAGATCAATTAACCAAAATTAGATAGGTACTTCGTATGTTATTGTATATGCAAATAAAACAATTTACATAGCATGCCAAACGCCATGTTTTTTCTTTGCTTACATGTTGGTAGGTACCTGAATTCTTCTCTCTCGAGTTATAAAAGCTGTGAATAAAGCCAGTTATTAAAACTTCGATCAGAACAATGTAACTGGTGAACTCAGTAGGATACTTAACTTAAGACGTATTATGAAACTATGCTCCGTCATCAATCTATGCTTGAGTAACGCTTCTGTCATAGGAAACCGTTACTCAAGCATTGTTTGACTGACTGAGCGAGTTTTGATAAAACAAACGGACTTTAGTTATGTGTTAAGTTAGGAAAATCTGCGAGGCTTCAGATTGAACCTTGATAGGCGAGGGCTGCAGTGTACTGCAGCTGTACTAGCACAAGAGCTAGTCTTTCGCGCAGCAAGAGATGGAAGAAGTGGAAAAATAACTGGCTTTACATTTTACGAAAAATATAAAAAAAACAGTCTTGTATTATTTTCTCGTCTTCATCGCGCCTGGCTCCGCCTGATGATATTACGTACCTTCTGCTTGTCGATCTGGTTCCGTATGTCGTCGAGGTCGCCGACTGCGACCGCCTGCGCGCGCAGCATGGCCGCCTCCGCGCTCAGCCAGTCGCGGATCTGCAACCACCATCGCAAGGTCAGGGCCATGGGACATACTACATAATCAACGTGATACACAGTTCTATTTTAAATTAGCTCAAAGAGAAAGCAAGCTGGAGTGGCAGTGGGCCAGCCATTATCTCGCGAGGAACTGACAACCGCTGGGGTGAACGTGTTCTTGAGTGGCGACCGCGACTCGGCAAACACACGATTGCCCAAGCACACGTTTGCCGTCTCGGTCTCCACTCAAGAACAGGCTCGAGAGCTCCGGGCGCCCTCCTGCCTGATGGGATGACGACCTGCAGAAGACTGCAGGCAGACGGCTGGATGCGGCGAGCTGAAGCCAGGCCGTCATGGCGTTCATTAAGGGACGCCTATGTCCAGCAGTGGGCTAAGAAAGGCTGATGATGACAGTTCTATTCCTACTAATCACTTAAATCATCTTTACATTCGCACGGATGGGCCGTTTAGCTAAACACTTTATTTCTCGAGTCGTACAGGAGGACTCACCAACCGAATACGAGCTATACTCTTTATCGTGTTTTGGTAAATTATTTTCCGTAGCTATGAAGCGCCTGAAACGTTTGAAAGCTCTAATAAATGGACCTTAGTTATGAAACCCTGAGCCGCGGCGTTGCCTTTTTGCTCCTATCAATTCTGATCACATATCTCCCCTTTGTCCCGCTCCGCCGGCTGGGGGAAGGGGGAGGGACTATAAAAAACAAACGCCGTCCATCGGAAACCGATCATCGCAAATAAAATATCCTTTGTCGTTATCCTAAGGGTTTTTACCGCAGCACCGCATCGCAGCTTGTATATATTATAATTGAGTGAATCTTGTATATATGGAATAAAACTATGATATACATTTATTTTAATTCGTAAGTAATTTGAGATGAGAGAGTATTAAAAATGGGGTGAGTTTCCCCAGTCCCCAGTTCCCAAAAACTGCAAATGGGCATTCCACCTACTTCTTTCAAGCCGTTCTGTACGTTCCTACAACAATTTCTTATTTCAATAGAAGTTTCTGCGGTGGGTCACCTCGTCTGTGACTGCAATTCGGGTCAACATGGGTCCCGAGCCCCGACCCACGGATACTGATTTAGAGCCCGGAGAGGAATGCACGGAACGACATTGTGAAAGAAAATGCGGGGTCCAAAACGTTCCGGGCATCTTCACCCTACATACAAAAATACGTAAAAAAACCCACACTATAATAGAAAAACTGTAAGAATTGTGCTCCGATTTACCTTTTTCCTTTACATTTTTGTGGCGTCTATAAGCGAGTATTTATTCAAATCTGACGGAAACCTCTTAAAAACAGATTATAAAAGGATTTCTTCCAGACCAAGCACAACAAAAACAAGAATGCAAATGGCAGCCCGCCTCGCCGCCGCCGCGCCAACCGAGCCATCTTTTACTTCGAGAATTCCATTAGCTTCTTGAGCTGCTGGCTTTACTCGCTCCTGAAAATACCTGAGATTTTGTTTTGTTTTGCATTCAGTACAACGTACGACCTTGTAACGCGACTCGTAGGGGTAGAGGGTTGTCACATAAGTTGCTTAAGGCCCAGACTCCACCAAAGCGGACATGTGTGGAGATGTCCGAAGCGGAGACGAGAAGAGACTTTTTCAGCTAGGGTGTGGAGATGCGTACTAGCTAGACTGGAGTGGAGATGTTTGCCGGCTAAAGCGGAGATGTGTGCTGGCTAGAGTGGCTGAGCTGCGTGCGGTGAGCATCGGATATTATGTTGAGATTAATGCACTACCGGCGCCGTCCAATGCCGTTCACATCTCTCCTCGTCTCCGCTGCGTGACGTGGCCGGCTTGCGAGGCACAGCCCACATCTTCGCTTCAATCTTTCTTTGTTTCTTCGCATAAAAATATGATCTCCGCTCGGTGGTCTCCACTGAAGCTGAGCGGAGACGAGATGTGTGAATGACGACGTTCTATTGTTTGTTTAAGACGCATCTCTTCTCCGCTCATCTCGTCTTCGCTTTCGTGGGGTCCAGCTCTATATAAAGAACGGTGACGTAGAGCTATTTTGTTCTGAAGAACTCGATCGTAAAAAGCTTTGTTTTAAGATAGAAGCATACCTACTGCACCTACTGCTGCAGTCTACAATAAAGTGAGTGCGTGTTATTCGGTGTAGGTATTGTGTTGTGGAGCCGCGGGCGGTTCCAGGGCGAGCGGCGGCCGCAGCTCCAGCCAGATACAATTAAGTTGTAGGTTTGTAGGCACTGATGGCTGACGTTATTGAGCTTTTAGACATGTTTTAGGGAACAATCTGTCTAAAATATCTGATGTGCAATATATTTAGGGAAAGACAATTATGCATCGTAAATGGAGTGAGTTTTTTGACTAATTTATTATTGAAACTGCCCAACAAATTAATACAAAAACAGCCACTGGGTTTTTCAAAATATATAGAGCAGTTGAAAATATGAAACGCAAAAGAAATAATAATAAATTGTGTAAAATAAGAGGAGACTGGCGGAGCTGCGGAGGCGGACCGGGGCATTATTTACTCTTCGCCACAGTCTGGTGAAGAGTTAGTAGCTCGGTGCCATACGTCATCACTACTGACAAGAGAACATTCTACTTTCTGGTTTTACTTTCGAAAGCTTCCAAATTTAGGAATGATCTGCGAATAAAATGTCTTCACTTTCTGTCGTTCCCGAGCTAGCGGAGTCTAAGTAGGTTCGTGTCTCGACACGTGACTCCGCGTGATTCCGATCTCTCCTCGCGGGAAATTATCAGGTTTTTGTAGGAGTTGCTGATGGTTGCGTTTTATCGTTGTACGCGGTAGTCACTGAGAGGCGGCCATCGCTCAGATGTATATGTATAACCTGGTTCCAGTGTTTAGATAGCAGGGTTCATAACATTTTAAGGAATATAAGTAGGTGTACATATTTTTATAACGTCGCTACGAGCAAACGTATAAAATATTCGTCGTTTCATCCAAATTAATAGCAAAAATACGGCCAACGTCCCGTAAACTGAGACCGTAGGTACTCGGCCAGACAGAGCCGTAACGTAGTTTTACTACAACAGCGAAAATGGAAAATATAAAAATGTTCATCGGCGAAGTGCGCGTAAAGCCGAATATGATAACTCGTAAACTACATGTTCCGGAGGCACTGAGCCAATTGCGAGGAAGAGATGAATGTCGGGGTTGTGTCCCGGTCCCCGGCGTGGCCGGAGACGCCGGCACTCGTGTCGCAGAGGCACGCCCTGAGGCGTCCAGTCCAATGTCCAACCGTAGGGACCTACGTTACAATTTGTGCGATAGGCTTCTTTTTTAATAAAATGTTAGCTATCAAAGATTCTTCTATAGTCTGAGGGGTGAGTCTATTTAAAGTTCGTTAGTGACGAGACGTGGTCGTGACGTCTGCTTTTAGCATGCGCTTGCGTAGTTCCCCGTCCGCACGACAGAGGCGCTGCACCTAACTGTATGGAAGAGGGAGACGTTGCGACCTTATAGAAGCCCTTGACAATAATAAAAAACTTAAAGGCGAGATGTCTGCGTTACATTCCCAGAATGTTTCTTTAACTGAGGAACGTGATAGGCTTCAGTTGATTATAGATAGGTTCGATGAAAAATGTGGCATTGAGTTCGAGTCCGTCCTGCATAGAACTTCAGTCCTGGAGAAACAACTAAATGACGCCCACCACCATATCACCCAGCTGGAGGAAGCAGCCGATAACTCTGCCACCGCGAAAATACAAAACTTATTTGATGAGTTAGTATCCGCTGAACCGTCCTCGGGCCAAGTTTCTGTTGCAGGCAGCAACTTACACACAATGCAAACAATTGACTTAACTAAAGATGACTCAGTGTGTAATGTGGAGGCTAGCAGCAGAAACAACAAACACAATCTTAGCAAAACTAAGTCTAAAAAAAATTTTAAAATAAGTAAGTTTATAAAAAATACTCAAAATTTATTAGAAAATCAAAAAGATGAGGTATCTCGGCTTAAATGTAATAGAAAACTTGTTGAAGAATTAGAGCTCTGTACATTACAGCTAAACCATAATCAGCTGCAATATGAGGCTGAATTGCAAGAGCTGAGATGTAAACTTGGCCAGGCCGAGCACTCCCTAGGGCACTACATCAGCCTTTATGAACAAACTACACAACAGACAAGGGAACTCAATCTGGCCATGGATGCACTTCTCAGTAGCCAGCAGAGCCTGGAGGGCAGGATTCTGGAGGGCTGCGGCAACTGTGATCCTGGCCCAGTCTGTGACCACTCAGGTCCGGACAGTACTGTGTCAATCGCATCCCTTCCGGATCTCAGCACTTCATGCTCAGGTATAAAAACAATAATGTACTGCGATGAAATTGGAATAAATATGGGCCAGTTCTTAAATATGAGTATGGAACATCCTTTTATAAATAATTGTTTTCCAAATTCCAACCTGCATAATATTATGCAAAAAATTGACAATGAAACTTTTCAAAGTAATTCAAACTTAATCATATGCCTTGGTAATAGGGGTAATGTGAACAAATCTGACTTGATTAGGTATTTGGACAAACTGTGCACATTAAATGTAAAAGAAATTGTGATGTTCACATTCCCCTACAGCGACAGCTTGCCACAATCAGAGAATAACCTTAGATATAAGCTTAATATGACGTTGCACACTATTTCATGCAACAACAATGTACATGTGATTGATACTAACAGTATTGTTGGTAAAAAATACTATTTGACTCAAGGTAATTACTACCTACCCAATTTTTATAAAAGACAGATAGCAATTTCGCTATCCTATTATTTTAAAACAACAGCCAAAAACTTGGCTAGAAAAAATGCTTCTTTTGAGCATTGCAATCATTTAAAAAACAAGACCTTGGAAGTTATTCCAAGTCATTTAAATTAGAAATAACGACAATAGAGGAAGTCTCTAGCCCTAAACAGTCTATTATTATTAATCACAAGAAAAAACAAATAAAGCAAGATTGTAAAATCAAGGCAAAGTATACTAACCTGGTACACCAAAATATTCAAGGATTGAGAAATAAATTATTAGAATTAGAATTGTACATGAACTCATTTGATATTGACATCATCTGCTTAACAGAACACTGGCTGAAAAGCTATGAGCTCATGTTTAACTTCAGTAACCACCAGGTTGGTAGTTCTTTTTGCAGATCACATGCTATTCGTGGAGGCTCTTTAATATTACTAAATAAACTCATAAAGTTCAAAGAACGCAAGGACATAATATGCTTATCCGTTGAAAGCCACATCGAAGTAGCATGTGTAGAGCTGGAGCAAAGTATTGTAGTAAGCGTATACAGCCCACCATCAGCCTCCTTTGAAATATTTGAAAAAATTATGGATGATATCTTATTTAAAATATCAAAATCTAATAAAAATCTCTTGGTATGTGGAGACTTTAATATTGATCTTTTAGAACTTTACTCCCTCAGTAGTAGACTAACTAATTTATTTAACTCTTATAATCTAAGGCCATTATTTATGGAACCTACTAGAATTACTGAAACTTCAGCAAAATGTATAGATAATATATTTGTTTGCCAAAATGATAAATTTATTAGTAAAAAAATAATAAGCAATTTAAAATCAGACCACTTAGGTCAACTAATTCAATTAGACATACAAGTGAAAAATAATAATTGTAAAAAGAAAATAAAATACATACCTGTGACCACAAGTCGATTTGAACGGTTGAAATTGGATTGGGATTCTAAGCCATCACCTAATTACTCACATAACAACCCAAATGAGTCGTATTGTAGTTTTTTTTATAAATTCACCAATGCGTTCAATTCAATATTCACATCCAAATCGATTATGGTCTCAGAAAAACTTAGCTTTAGTGAGTGGGCAACAGTAGGTATACATAAGAGTAGACAAACTTTGTATGAACTATATAGTGAAAAACAATACAATTTTAGCCAGGAGTTCAAAGCAAAAGTAAAAAATTACTCAAAAATGTTCAGAAAAGTTTGTCAAATAGCAAAATCAAATTATATAAGCTCCAAAATTAGAAATAGTGAAAATGTCATAAAATCAACGTGGAAAATAATAAATAGTGAGACTGGAAAGGTCAGTACCTACGTTAATGATTACAATTTAAAGATAAATGATTGCACAATCAAAAATGACATTGAAGTAGCCCAAGCTTTTGAAAACTTTTTTACTGACATTCCAATCTCTACTACGAAGTGTCTAAACTCTTCTCAATTAATCGCTGAGTCATTACTCATAGAAAATGTACCTAAATGCGAAAATAAACTTAATTTCAACTATGTCGATGAAAAAGATATTAAAAAAGCCTTCAAACTTTTAAATATAAAGAAAACTGCAGATCTCTGGGGCATTTCCGTTAAAATTATTAAACCTTTAATTGATACGATTGCACCAGATCTAGCTTTTATATTCAATGAATCTATTGATTGTGGCGTATTTCCTGATCTAATGAAATGTAGTAAAGTAATCCCACTTTTTAAATCGGGTAGTAGGTCTGACCCCACTAACTTTAGACCAATATCAGTACTGCCAACTTTCAGCAAAGTTTTTGAAAAACTTATTTTACATCAATTGCTTAGGCATTTTAATGGCAATGACCTGCTACATGGTAAGCAATTCGGGTTTACTCGGGGCAGGTCAACTACTGATGCCGGTGTAGAGTTAGTATCGCATATTTTTGATGCTTGGGAGAAGTCGCAAGATGCTTTAGGTGTTTTTTGCGACTTGTCAAAAGCATTCGATTGCGTACACCATGAAACATTAATCAGGAAACTACATCACTATGGAATAAGAGACACCTCTTTGGATCTTCTTACATCTTACTTGAGTGATAGGATACAAAGAGTTGACATTAATGGGAAACGGTCTTCGGGGTCTGTAGTTACAATGGGTGTACCGCAGGGCTCTATCCTCGGTCCTTTCCTATTTTTAGTTTATATTAACGACCTACCACATCTTGTTAAGAATAATCACGAGATTGTGTTGTTTGCTGATGATACTTCATTAATTTTTAAAATGAAACGACAAAACATAAATTTCGACGATGTGAATAATGCAATCTCAAAAGTAGTACATTGGTTTAGTGTCAATAATCTTTTGCTTAACGAAACCAAAACAAAATGTATAAAATTTACTCTACCTAATGTAAAACAAGTTAAGGCTGATGTAAACGTAAAAGGAGAAACATTAGAAATTGTAAACAGTACAGTATTCTTAGGAATAACCTTAGATAGTAAACTTCAATGGGGCCCACACATAGATAAGCTAGCAAAGAGACTTAGCTCTGCAGCGTATGCAGTCAAAAAAATCCGTCATCTTACAGACGTTGATACTTCTAGACTAGTCTATTTCAGCTACTTCCATAGTGTTATGTCTTATGGCATTCTGCTGTGGGGGAACGCTGCAGATATTAACACCGTATTTGTGCTGCAGAAGAGAGCTGTTCGTGCAATCTATAATATGGGTCCCAGAGAATCCCTGCGTGATAAATTCAAAGAAATAAACATAATGACAGTACCATGTCAATACATTTATGAAAACTTGTTGTACACTCATAGAAATATCAATCAATTCCCTAAAAATAGCGACATACATAATATAAATACTAGAAATAAGAATAAACTCGCTGTGCCCACAACTCGGCTACACAAGATAAATGCATCTTTTAAAGGGCAATGTATACGCTTCTACAACAAAACTCCAAGTGAGTTGCAAAAAATATCAATAAATAAATTCAAACAAATTGTCAAAACCTTGCTGTGCAAAAAGGCTTACTATAAAATATCAGATTATCTAGAGGATAAAAAAGCTTGGGACGGGTTTTGCTCCAACTCGAAAAATAACAACTAACAGGCTAAAGGTTTCTTCGTCGCTTCTTTACTTTAGTCTACATACCGAAGCGACAGAAATCAAAAAATATCACTTTATTTCCGTGTCTGTGTTTAGTTTTATATTTTGACCTTTTCTAAGTGTACATTTATTGTATTTATGGAAATAAAGAGTTTTTGATTTTGATTTTGATTTTTGATTTTGACCACGTCTCGTCCAACGTCCGACAGACTCACCCCCAGGAGGACCAGAGTACTGACAATTAAGATGGTTGAAATGCCATTTTACTAACACGTTATCAGATTTACAATGGCTTTTACTGATTGTATACAAAACAGAACCGCTCGTTATTGTGCCCAACATTATCAAGTGGGTATTATTTTGCAAATGACGTAGATGAAAATGTATGATATTATTAAGGTAATTGATCCCTCTCCAATAACTCGGGGGAGCGGATCACCCGATTTAATTAGCGTTCGATAAACAGGAAGCCATGCAGATATTGCGACCTCGCGGACCCTACAAGACCGCGCAGTGCTGGATGTTTCAGGCGAATTCCTCACATGAATTCCTCACTGGCTTATTGCTTTCTATAAAGCTTGTTACAACAAGTAAGTTTGCGATATGCTCTGAAAATATAATATTATTCTGCATGTAACCTTCGAAGAGCCTGTTAGGTAGAAGCTCTCTTTGTCTGTCTCCTCTCATAACTCCTTCTTTCGTCCCGTACAAAGGGACTCACAAAGACACTACTGCTTTGCAAAAATTTAACAGCAAGGAAAAATATGTTTATTTCTCTCAGTTTTATTTGATAACTAAAGATATTACTTTAGCTTTAATGGCAGAATAGTACATCATTATGTTGGAACTAACATTATAGGGAGGGTCACTGACAAGAGATGAGAATTTCGTGCCATTTCATTTCATGAGATCATGATATTTTTTTAAACCTGGCGCGATATAGTTTTTCGACGTCACAAATTCAGGTTCCAGTATACGAAAAACCAAACGGGATAGCGCCAGCTTTAAAAAAACTATTTGTTCGTGAAATCTAAAACTCAACTCAAAAGTGGCTCAACACGATAATGAAATCTATAATTTGAGTGCAGTAGTCTAGCACACGCCTGTGCCTTTAGTATCCACGAGCTTATCATTGGGTAGTGAGTGGTGCTCACAGCGGCCCCGACCGGGGGACCGGCCGTGACTAGTGCAGGCCCCGACCGCGGGGTGGCACTGCTCTCGCGCTATTGTATCCAATATAACTTCAGCAACGTAATGGCCCGACATTGACTTTGAGATTCTTACTGCGAGAGACTGAGAGGAGCAGTTTAACTTTCTACGTGACTTCACTAAAGGTAGTTTTACTTCTAACGTCGAGTACTCAATTCATGTTTTTAATTCAAACATTTATCGATCCTGTGACCAGATTAACTCTTGATCGGTAAAGTCTAGGCGGCAATGACTAGTGAAGACTAGAGGAGAATCGATGGGAGAGAATGACTAGTAGTGTTGGTAGTAGAGAAGAGACTAGTGCAGACAAGGAGGTAGAGAGAGACTAGTCGAAGCAAGCTGATAAAATTTGCTATAAAAGGTTATTATTTTAATTCTCTAACTTCTATAGTTAAGAATAAATTGAAATTTTAAAAGATGTGACACTTAGTTTTGCAGGCCAGTGAGTGACATGTGACTTTTGGAAACTAGGAGGAGAGTCGGAAGGACTTGGTGGTAGAGTCAAGTATAATTGAATTACCTGCAGCACGGAGGTGTCGAAGTGCGCCAGCAGCGCGGCCGGCGACTGCTGCGCCTGCGCCGCGCGCCGCCGCCCGGACGCGCGCGCGCTCCAATCTGAAACAACATGGCGCACGTCAGCACACGTCGTGGGAGACCTGGGACAGCACATTGTCACGCTGCATCAGCTCAGCTAGCCCCAAAGAAAGCAGAGCGTCTTCTATGTCTATTGGTTTAAGGTTGCCGCGTTAGTGGTTAGTGGTGAGCTATGGCTGAGACATCGAGCGCGGTGAGCAAACGCCGCAATGGACGTGCCAGAGCTGCGATGCCTTCACCCCGCAGCCCGCGGGGCTGTGAACCCACCGACTAGGCGGCCCGTATCCGCGTCGGCGTGTGACTCACGCATCTCTAGGACGCCGCCAAGTGACGAGGAGAACTACACAAACAAGTTGGTGGTATGTCACCAAAATGTATGCTCTCTTAAAAATAAAACTAAACAGTTGGAAGTAATGGTTAAAAACTTAATTAAATGTGAAGTTTTTTGCATAACGGAACACCACTTAAAAAACTTTCAAATAGACAAAGTTGCTATTGATAACTTTATTTTAGGTTCTTTTTACTGTAGACCAATTATAGAACGTGGCGGTTCTTGTATTTATGTTCAGCAAGACGTTAAATTTAAGGAAATTGACTGCACCGGTTTATCCGTGGAGCAAGTATGCGAGGTATCCGCTGTGGAGCTTACCAAATATAATATTATAGTTGTCTGTATATATAGATCGAACAAAACATCTGTTTCGCTATTTTATCCATTGTTAGAACGCTTGCTCGATAAGCTAGGTGACAGTGAAAAGGATTGCGTCGTCGTTGGCGACATGAATTTAGACTGCTTATGTCCACTGAACAGCGATCAGAAAAAGTTGTACGACATCCTTTACACCCGTAATTACTGTAACGTGATCGACGTACCCACGAGGATAACCGCGACGACGAGTACCGGCATAGATCATGCCTACGTTAGCAGTGAGAGAGTGCAGGCCGGGCCGGGACTGTGCGCGCGACCGCGGCACGCATGCTGTGGAGCGACCACCATGCCGTGCGAGTCGATCTGCTGTGCGAATCTAAAGCCCAGCCCACACCGCGTCATGCGAGATCCTATACGATTGCGAATCGATGTAATTTTATATCCGCGATTGAAAGTGTGGATTGGTATGAGGTAAGTCAAAGGCGGGCGACTGCGGAAGAGCTGGCCCAATCAGTTGTAAATATTTTAGTAAATAAACTGGAAATATGTTTTCCTTATAAGCTCGTGTCAAGTAAGACAAAGACAAATTCATGGGTCACGAAAGAAATTTTGAGCTTAGAGTTTTTTCTGAAAGAAATAAAGTCTAGCGTAGGAAAATTCCCTTTAAACCAAGCGTTGTTGGATAAATTTAACGAATTCCAAAATAGATTTGATAAAATTCTAAAAACGGAGAGAAGCCGTTTTTATTGCAACATTATATCGAGCTCGAATAACACGACTAAAACAATGTGGGATGTCGTAAGGCTCGAGACCGGACGACGCCGACTGAACCTTGAGCTAGTGGATACCCTCCGGACCCCTAGCGGCTCCAGGTACGCGAGCGGGGCCGAGGCAGCAGACGCGATAAATTCGCACTTCGTGAACGCCGCGGCGACCTGCGGCGCGCCCTCCGCCGACGTTACGGCAGCGTTAAGTGCACTGGTAGGCGCGCGGGCCCCCGCCGACCGCTCACTCAGGTTCAAACATTTCACGCCTCTGGAGATTCTCAAAATCATATCTAACGGAGTAGCGCGTAAAACAACTAAGGATATATACGAAATATCGGTGTCTTTGGTGCACGCCGCCGCCGCGCCGCTTAGCAACATTCTTTCAATCCTATTCAATTTGTGCGTGCGAGAGGGACAATATCCACAGGTGTTTAAAAATGTCAGAGTCTCACCTCTATACAAGGGTAAAGGGAAAAAGGAAGACCTAAACAGTTACCGACCAGTCTCAATAATACCAGCCCTAGCAAAAGTTTTTGAATACGGTCTCAGCTGGAGGCTCACGGAATACCTTGCGGATACTCAATCCCTTTCCGACAGACAATTTGCCTACAGGTCGGGACGGTCCACGACGGACGTGGCCCGAGAGTTGGTAAGTCGTGTGCTACAGGCTCGTGAGGACCGACTACAGGTGGCAGTCATTCTGTGCGATCTATCGAAGGCCTTTGATGTCGCCGATCACAGCGTGCTCACCGCTAAGCTGGCGCACTACGGTATCGATGGCCCCGCACTCTCTCTTATGGGCACCTTTATGACAAACCGATCGCAGACTGTAACAGCTGGTAGAAACATCAAGTCGGAGCCTCTCAAGGCAACTATAGGTGTGCCCCAAGGATCCTCGCTGTCCAATATCCTGTTCTCCCTCCTCCTCAACGACCTGCCTGATTGCATCGGTGATGCGCATACACTTATGTATGCGGACGATGTTGCAGCTATCGTAACGGCGCCCACTCTCGACGGCCTGGAGAGGAGGTTGAACGTGGTAGCTGCGAGGCTGCACGAGTGGTTTCATCGTAACGGCTTCCTTATGAACGTAACTAAAACCAACTTAGTACATTTTAACCTTGCAGGCCGTATCTATAGAGGCTTAGATGTGTCCCTAGGGGGTGCCGCAATCACTCAAGTGAAGCACACCCTATTCCTGGGATTTATGGTGGATCAGAGCCTAACGTGGGAGCTACACATCGATAGACTCTGCGAGAGAGTGGGAAGGGCTTGCTTCGCTTTATGGCGTTTATCGGCTATTCTTGAAGAAGGGATGACCAGAAGCTGTTACTTTGCATCCGTTCACTCGCTCCTTCAATATGGCGTGGAGCTGTGGGGCAGAGCTGCTGACTGGGAGCGAGCGTTTAGGATGCAGAAGAGAGCTGTTCGAGCGATCGTGAGAGCTTCCTGGGATACCTCGGCTCGTCCTTTCTTCAAGAAGCTAAAAATAATGACTGTTCCCGCCCTCGTCATCTTTAACGCAGCTGTGTATGCTCGCCACCACCTGGACGAGTACAAGACACTTGGTGGCGCCCATAGGTACCCGACCAGACACGCTCAAAGACTGCAGGTGGTGCAGCGGCGGATCACGAAATCAAAGAAACTGATTCACGTGATGGGGCCAGCTGTCTACAACCGTCTTCCGAAAATTATTACCGCAGCCCGATCAGCTCAAGCCTTTAAGAACAAGCTAAAGAACTGGCTTATCGAGCAAGCCTTCTATAGGATTGACGATTTCTTTAGTGAGTATGATTGTACTATATAAGATGTACCTAAACTTAATTTATTATGTGAACTTTTATTTAAATAATTTCAAATGTATTATGTGCAATGTAATTTAAATTTACTTACTTATTTACTTTGTTTTATGTGAATTATTAATTGAAGTTTATTACTTTATTATTGTATGAATTTTGTGACATGTAATGACAGTTATGAATAAAGAATCTGAATCTGAATCTGAATCTGAACCTCCGATCGCCACATGTAGTCACAGCGGGTAAGCAGATGAACATCGCAATAAGTAAATGGAACTCGCACTACCTCGCACCCCCGTCCCGCCCTGGCCTGGCGCTGGGCAGGAAGCGAACCCGCGCCGTGCGCCGGCTGCCGTGTAAAACTCATTCTGAAGCAGACACGCCAGTTCCGCTGTCATTTCCTTCTTATTTGGTCGATGCGGGCAAACATCCACACAGCTACCGGAGTTTCGTTTATTCCGACCGAATGGACAACTAAAGGTTCTTGTTTCTTTCAGGGTACATAGTGGTATTTACTTTGCCCCAATCAGAGTTATTTACTGTTTTTAATTGAGTGAGCTCGGCTAATTGGCCTACTGGACGACCCTCGATGATGGCTCCACTTGATGCTCAAACTGAAACTTCTTCGTCGGAACTTGTTGAAAATCAACAAAGCCTACAAGTCTGTTTATATACCTTTTTAGTGTTTTAGTTTCGCCGAATTTTTTAGTGCGGTCGGTGACCTCAGACACGTTATTTGCTGAGACTCTGGTCTCAATTTATGGCGGCATGCAGTGTAATGTACTTTCAAACTTATTAAAAATGCACGATGTTAGTCGCCCCGTCTCAAATAGAATAGGTACAGAACTACGAATGTAGGCACTCTCGCGGGATGGACCACTTCTACTTCAAAGAACTGTTTAATGATGATAGCAAAGTTTTAAGTCCTTATAAAGATAAACGCATATTATCTTCAAAACCAAACGCGCCGTAAGAGTTTAGGAAGTCATGAATAATTTTAGAATTCGTTGTTCGGTTAGAATCGCTAGACATCTCGCACAAAAGTCCGCGCCACGCCGCGCTGAGTGAGAGTGAAGCCAAATGACGAGCTGGAATGGTGTCGGAGGAGTCGTCGACTAGTTTAATTAAATTCCCGGAGGACGCGGCACAAACACCGGGTTCCGACACTAATTCCCTCATGTAGACTGAAAGGTATTCCCTGCCAGATGACCGAGGCGACGAGGCTGTGCCGTCCGGTTCAGGTAGGTACTTTTTGGAATTAGGTATACTTAGTTCGGCAAATAAACGCAGTAAGCAGTGCTGCCAACAAGGCAATCTCTCTCGATAAGGTGAATGTATAACGCGCCAACAGAATTAACAAGCAAAAGGCGTACTTTAAGGCGTTTAAAATGCATCAGATAAGCTGTGATTTTTAACGGCAAAGAAATGCAAATGTTCCCTTTTACGCCAAGTCTTGAAGTTAGGCAGTCGGGAAAGTTTCCGAGGAGAAGGGAAATATGAACTAACTTGAACTCTCGTGACGAGAACAACTTGCAAATCTTCCAATAATGTTTGAGTCCGGCTCTCCAGAGAGATTGCTTCTACATCTCCACTTCAGCAGTACGGCAAAGTAAGTACTTAGCTAAGAAAGTGAACCTACATTCAAGCAAGTAGGTATATTTTAATAAGTATAATCTAACTTGCTAGAGTAGGTACAGACAACGCCCATTGTCTAGTCCAAGCACTATCTTATCCAACAAAGACTTAAACAACAAGTTAAGTACCCGCCTACTCAAGTCAGTCTCTACGCGTCTCTACGCAATAAAATACAGAAGCCGGCTAACTAATACAATTGTCTAGCTCATTACCGGACAACGCCCTCTCTCGGTCAATTGGATTAAACAACACTTTACTATACAACTACTTCTACTCAATGCAGTTTCGATATTATTTCAAGAGCTGGGGAAATATTATTTTAGTACGAGCAGGTTTACGGAATGACAGCCAGGGTACGAGTTTCAATAGGAACACTGTCCGCGTAGTACGTAGCGCGGTGCGTGAATGTGAAGTGAACCGCGCTGGCACCGAACCCGCGACCACGGAACGGAATGCTCGCTCCGATGAATACACGCAGTCGAAAACACACAACGGTAGGAGCTACATATTAGACTAGGTATACTAGCAATACAGCTCTCGGTGAATGTGAATAAACAGCACGCTAAATTAACTTACCCAAAAAAAAACTTTCGTCTGACTTGCAGATCACTTTATTTAAAAGGAATTATGAAGGACTAGCTGCGCCCCGCGGCTTCGCCCCCGTGGAAATTTATGTTTCCAACTTTCTTAATTTTTTCTTTCATAAGAACCTTCTCCTGACAATAACAAACACAACAAAGAAAGAATTAGCGAAATCGGTCCAGCCGTTCACGCGTGATGCCGTGACAACGCGAAACGGGTTTCATTTTTATATATAAGATAGAACTAGTAACGGGAACAAATTACTGGATAGATAATCCTATTATCCAGTTATTTGTCGAGCGATCACCGCGGAGTGGACTGCAGGCTCTCGCTAGTTGTTACGGACCCACGCCGCAAGCGGCCTTTAATAATAACCGCTAGCTAATGCCTACCCTGGGAACCAGGCATAGAGGCCAGTTTAGCAGAGCAGCGGCAGCCGTGTCGAGGAATAGTGATCCGATATTAATGACAGATTATACCGTCCGACATTATACCGTTCGACAACTGATACTCGCTCGGAAGACTCTGAACTGAGTGGAGGCGGATTAGGGCAGTGCAAACGAGAGATCAGGAATGCTCCGGTTTTTCAGCGAAGGCCTTTGACTTGGCTTGATTTCTATGTTATTGGCAAGATGTGTCTGGTTCGCCACTTTTTTGCCAGTGTCCAGTTCATGCAAATTTCATAGTTATCGAATGGTGGCAAGGCCTTTGAGTAGGTATAAATAACTACGTTCAGTCTGCAGCTAAGTTCTGTCAGTATCCCTGTCACAAGGAGCATGCAGTCACGGCACCACATAGCTATGGCTCGTTTGCGCATAACTTTATACTGTTTGGACACTCCAGAGGTTTGGAACCAGCACAAGTTCTGGTTGAATAGTCTGTTTGCTGAAGTAGTTTCGGTGAGTTTAGAGCAGACACTAGCTCTACCGTCGTGCAATGATACAGTTAGGCTAGCAAGTTACGAAGTTGGCTTTTGATATTTTGAAAAATTAAAACCTATTCAATCTTTCAAATATTTACCCAACATCTGACAGTTTTCAATAAGCAATTAATAACCCAAAATAATGTATTCTCAAGTATCCGAGACAAAGAATTACGGCCCGTCACTCTGCCTGAGAGACGGTCGGATGAACTGCGATCAAAGTTTAGACAGCGGCTAATCCAGCGGCTCACAGCGGACAAAGCGGACAAAGCGGACAAGGCGGTAATAGCCGTTCAGCTGTGCCGCTATTGAAGTAAGGAGATGCGCGAAGTAGACAACGAATAGGAAACTATTTCCAAAAATGTTAATAAAGGGAGACAGGGAGGCTTAAATACGTTCAAATCTTTGATTATTCATAGGTGCTATTTTTCTTATGGGGTTCAGGTGCATATTAATAAAAAGTAAGAAAATTATTAATAAGCATAAGGTCAGCTGTAGCCGAATAAAAATAAAGCTTAGTGTTGGACCCGTTGACCGTAAATTAGAGGGTGTCCTAAATATAAGCCGAGCGCTGTGTGCGCTTTCACGCTCTGCTGGCGCGCTGCCCGCGTCAGCGACCGCCCGCGCCGCGCCGCGCCGCGCCGCGCCGCACGCCCCGGGGGCGGCGCGCAGCAGGCAGGTACTCTACCTAACCACCAAAGACAACAACAGGACGTTCAACATTATAAAGTATATCAGAACAGCTAGCACTGAACCACTTGAGCTAGGTACTAAACCACGTCCCGTGAGATTCCCTCTCTAATGAATGTAAGCAATACGATAGGTCCCTCCAGAGCACGCGCAGGCCGCTCCGTGATCCTGCTTCAAATCACGTACACGCTTTGAATGACGAAGGAGGGCCCATCGCAACTCAAAGCAAATGAAACCTTTTACTTTTCAATATTAAATCCAGACTGTATTGAAGGGACAGATAAAAATACGGTTGCAAAAGCTAAATCTGGGGAGAAAATGAAACGAGACAGGTCTATTTGTAGCGCCGGGGGGAGCCGGCGATATGATTTTAATATGAATCGCACTAAAAACCTTTTACCCGTCGCCCTCGGGCGCCACATCGGCGAGCTCCCCTTTACTCAGGTGACATTACGATTCGATATTCACGTTTCGATTAAAAGCAACAAAACGCTGCCACTTTCGATGATGAATATTTAAATATTGTAATTTGTTACGACCCTGCCTTTCTTGTTTTGCGCTGCGTCATCCGATTAACCACAAGTAAAGGTTTTTATTTTTTATAGTCAACATTATCTTTGTTCGAGACCATCTCACCGGATGGAAGTGACGATGTGGCCGGGTTTTAGCTTTGATCGATACAAGAGTGTTGGCTTCGACTCGTCAATTTGGAAATTTCGTAAATAATCTACTCATTATTATATATACTTTCCTAACAGTAGCTCGCTGCAGAGCACCGCCCCCGCCCGCCCGGCCGCACCTCCGCTTGCACGGACTGCTTCATCACCGCTAGATTGTGCTCCGCTCGCTTTACTGTGTACTTTGCACTTACATAAACAAGGAATTAATTACTGCGCCCATTTTAACGCAATGTCGGCAAATTGCTTTTAACAACGCAACGAAATACATAGTTTTTGTCATCAGCGGGCTCGGGCAAAAGCGCGGGGCCTTATTTGAAATGCAAAACATTTTGTATTAAAATGTTTAATCTTTGTTTGATCGTGTTCATGTTTGGTTCGACGCGACGAGCGTTCGGGACAGAACAAAGCCCCGCTACCAACTTTGTAACTCAATCGCAGAATAATACAATCGCATTATCCCTTCTAATGTTCCAAACAATAAGCCATTACAAAGCCTTTTGAATCCTTCAATAGAAACCACCTCCACCGTAATTTGGACCCTGATAACTGAAACTTATAATGTAGTTTGGTGTGTACGTACGTGTCGCGTTAACACGTTCGTGGCCGGCGCATTAGCGGCGGCGGCGGGCCTCGGGGATTAGTGGCCGGGGCCCTCCCCGGCCCCACATGCCTCTGATTACCCGACACAATTACCTACACACCACACATTGTGGACAATCATTAACTTATTTATTCAAACAATGCAATGTCGATAATGATTGGAAAAATTACGACTTTACAAAGTTGTACTTTTGGTAAAGTGCCTTCTAATAAGTTGTATTCATGTTTGTCCTCAGTTTATTCTACCTATCCGCTATCGCAAAACTTACAACATGCTTTAGATTAATCTATCCCACGGGTAATAAGACGCGCCATTAGTGAGTCCCCCTCTCCCCGTCGCTCGTCCTCGTAGGGAGCCACGATCACACCACACGTTACAAAAGCAGGAAATATCAAAACTTCGCCATTCCCGCGCCTCTAATCTCGACCTTCACTATTGTTCGCGCTCAAATGTCGCCACCATGTTGTCCGCCATTATTGTGACGTCATCTGACAACGGCGCTGGCGGGAAACTTTCTCCACTTTGTTTTGAAGTTGTACTTACCTTCATGTAATGTGCAGAGGATTTTGAAATGACTTAGGTTTAGGTTTAGGTTTAGGTGGAAGTACTCCTGTTTCCGCATTTAGACTCGTGTTTGGTCCATTATGCGTCTCATTTGCTAGCATAGCCAGCCTAACTCCGTCCAGAAGCGCAGAATCTTCCTGGGATCTTTGAAAGGACTTTTATTGTTTCAAAGTTCTTAGTTGTAATATTTCTTTGACGTTTTTATTTTACTCTGAGTTGCAGCAAAAATTTTGTACACATAAATAACTAAATAAAACATAAAGTCAGTTAGGTATTATTTTTTGTGGGATAGACATATTATTCCAAGATCTAAAGAATAGAATAGAATATACTTTATTGCACAAAAGTTGTACATAGGCGAACATAATGCTAGATAGTATTCTCTACCTGCCAACCTTTGGGTAGTGTGAACAACAATTTAGTAGGTTAGGTAGTGCTAGAGAATAGAATAGAGAAAAATACAATTAATAAATCGTAACATTAACATAAATAAATACACACATAAATATAGTAGAATATACTACTCAAATAAATACTTAAGGCGGTACCCTACCTCGTTATTGTGTGAAGAGGATAGGCATAGGATTTCGCGTTCATAGGAGCGGGACAGAGCAAAGCGGCGTAAGCCCAAAAATCAAGTTTTTAGTAGTTATTTGCTCCCCACAAACATTAGAATAGTTAATTGAAAAAAAGGCAACATATAAAATGTTCTTTATACTTAGCTCAATTACTATGCTTAATCTCAAGATCTTACATCTGTTTTTATTGAGAAATTAGGGTTTTAGTAAAAAATTAGAGGTAACTTTGCGATTTTTTTCTATCGAGAAAATCTTATGGAATCGTGTTTTCGAAACATATGATCGATAGAATTAGTCCTGAACTTTACCATATATAAATTTCAAAGTTAAATATTCAGTAGTTTGGAAGATATGGAGGTCCGACGGAGTTGAAAATAAGCAATTTGAGGGTAGTTACCCCCTTAAGTGTATATACATACATAAATAATACCTCGCGACATTCCATTGGAATATATGTCACTTATCTGTATTTATCTCTAAGTGACAGTAATAGCGGACAGCATTCCGATGAAATTCCGGTATTATGTAAAGCGGCGCAACTCCGCATAATGTCCGCAGTCGCGGCACGTCCTCGGAAACATTACAATTATTTTTGCGAATTTTTAAATGTCTTCGCTTATTTCCTGAATTTAAATTCCGAAACAAAATTAATGAAACAGAATGAAAGACAGCCGCGCTCAAAATACCATAACCTCTTATTGCGCGGCAAATGGAACCATTTCCCTAAGGAACGGACGAAATAAAGCGGAGGCGATGACGACAGATGCGTCATTTACACATTTACTTTGCCGCATCTATAGAACATTCTTGTGTAAATAATGTTATTGGCCCTGGCGTTGTGTCGACGGAGGCCGCAGGTACAAATGAGCCGCAGCCAACGAGGCGGGGGCGGCTGGTAATCCGGATAAGACGTTGAGATTGGACCCCCGGAGCCCCCGGCCCGGGGCCCTGAGCGCTGCTGAGCCCCACTAATGAACTAATGATCACTGCCCTTTATGTGAACGTTTACAGGGATCTATGGGGGCGACAATACTATCGACTACAGAAAGGTTGAGCAGCAACGAATTTTTTGTAAAAGTCGGACAGTTCAACAATGAATAATAATAATAATAATTTTCTATTTTATGTGGGTCTTTGGTAACAACCGATGCACTTGCGGTCCCCAGCGGCGGCGCTGCCGGGGCCCCGACATGAGCGATGCCCTCGCGCAGAGCCCCCGAGTTGCAAGAATCCATTAGTTAGGTCTGAGCCGCCGCCGCCGGTGGTGTGGCCCGCGCTTTACTTTCAATTAAATCGCCAAACTTGGCGCAGGTGTGCGCCGCCCTTATTTCGTGAAGACGAAGCTTAATGGGGAACAGTTAAGATAGTTTACAATAGCAAATGTACTTCTGAGAGATATCCGAAAACTGGTAGAGTCATCAATTCTATCACTATTTTACTCTATTTTAAATTTTGGGCGCAAGCTAAGGAACACAACCAACATTCGCTTGTTGGGAAATATTTTGTTGTGAAAACTCCTACTTATTGTGGATAGAGAGAGTAGGAATTTTCGTAACGGAATAATATAATAATAATAATAATAAATAATCTTTATTTTCAGTAAGTGGTGTTTACATAGGTACATTGGCTCTTTAGTAAACTGAGGCCGCTCGGACTCATCCCAACGGGATCATTCGACCTAAGCATATTTTGAATTGGTAAACTGATCCCACTAATAGATTTTATGATTTGTATAGACACACGCAAAAGTCTTTGAAATTAATTTGAAATTAGATTAACGAAAACAACAACGCAACCCCTAACTCACAATTGCATTGCGAGTAAAGTAAAGTTGAGTAGTCGGATAGTTTGTCTAGCCTAATGTCAGAGATAAGTAGGTACCTTAAGTTAGACTCTGTTCCCCAAACTAGGTCAGGATGACCTGTATTATGGGGTCACAGGGATTAACTGCCGGACTCTAATTAACTGAGACTATGAGTGAGGCCCTGCTTTAGTTATATTTTTAAGTACACTTCGCAATACTTCTTATATCTAAGTTATGTGCTAAGTAATATGAATAATAATAATGTGATCCACTTATTAATATTCCACTTATCTTCCTTTCCTTCTTCACCGTAAACAAATCTAAAAAGGAAAAAGTTGGGAAAGTTGTAAAGTCGTACTGAGACTTATCCATTAATAAAAGCTCTTGTATAGAAAGCGAGAGTGGTCCAGCGGCCGGACGCGGGACGGGCTCACGTCACGTAGGCACTGTCGGGAACGGAGGATAAGTTTCAATCCCACTCGACTTAGCGAACTTATGTTTTAAGTCGGGATAAGTAATCGTGTGAGGGAAGTTTTATAATCGGGCCCCTCGAGGCGGAGCCGATCCAAAATTATTTCTGAAACGACGGAAAATTATTTGTACTGAACTTCGTCGAAGTAGGCAGAAGCTGGAGTTGGATTACAGCTTTTCTCTGGGCCTAGGCCAAGTTAACCAGTACCAACCACGGCAACCTTTCCGGTTATATGCGGGTAGGTAATAGGCAGCAAGTTTCCACTACTTGGAGTTGTGGGCGCTGTTAGGAGTACCGGCAGGCAGGTTCGCCATCTGCTTGTGATTCTCGTCACAATCACGTCGCTTCCGTCCAGAGCCAGCTGACTTGTCAGACAGCGCACGTGCCCGCGCTGCCGGACCACTCAGCTCTTCTCGTCCGTTTCTAAGTCAGTGTACATATCACAAACGGATTAACGGAATACGGCACAAAAGGAATAAAGGTAAAGTAAATACTTCATTATTTAATCAATTTCTGATTGTTGGTCAATACAGTTTTCCGTCCGATCTGCGTCAGCCGAGCGATGAATGTATCGTTTATGGGCTGTAACTCTCTTTTCATTACAGTTTTATTGGAGCACTCGTGTAGTCGCCGTGCCGTGTCGGCTGCGGACGGGAGCGACACGACACGGAATGCGTATAAACGAATCAACATTCATGTTTTTATTATTGCCGTAATATTAGCGACGAGTAGTTTGTGTGAGCTTTTGAAAGTTCATCAACCGGATAACAACAAGGCAGGTAATAACGCGCCCCTCGCCGGAATCGAACCCCACCTGCGCTGCAGCCCTCGGCTTGTTTATGTTTATTGTTCGCTCGCAGTGCCATTGTGAGTGCGAGCTCCTGCCGGCGGCGGCGGCGGCGGCGGCGGCGGCGGCGGCGCAGCGCGCAGGGCGCAGGGCGGCCCTTCACGGAGGCGTCCGCTTCGGGGGCTGCGTTACCTGTCAGATTGTTGTTTGCGATACTTACAGCGAGACTTCTCACTTTTTTTATTAATCATGGATAGTTTTTACTGTCTCTACCAATATTATCTATCTTTTCAGCATGAAAATCTCTAAGGGCCATGTTATGAAAGCTATCGACAACCGAGCAAGCTAACATACGTAATACCGGGCCTTAGAGTATGGTTAGAGATTAGTAACTATACTGGAAAGATAGATAATGATTATTACCTATTGGCAGTATCATTATGTCCCTATCAATTCCTTGCACCTGCACCGTACCAAGAATAAAGAGTCACATCTTTAAAAATCAATTGAGAAACCCTAACAGTCACACGGAATGGCTACTCCTCTGAGGTTACCGACAGAGACCTGACCGCTGTCCCCTCACTGCCTGCTAGGAGGAGTAGGCAGCAGGCTCTCCCCTGGGCGTCGTCAGTTACGTCCAGGGGGGACGCGAGACAGGGGCCTGTCTCGCGAGACCAGGTGACATGTGCACGTACTATAATTAGGGTTTCATGTAGCCCGCGCTCCGCTACATCACTATTATAAGTACATTCGATGTAGGTAGATAGATGGTACTCAACTGACAATTTCTTAGAACAGCAGCTTCATTTTCAGTAAGCCTTTAATTGCCAAAATCCTTTAATTGTAAAACGTCGAGCCAAAAGGGCGTAGCGAAGTACGGGCAGGGCGGAAAACGCGGTTCGCACTTCTCACAGGCATCATTTTTGCCTTCTCGATGTGGTCTGGGACCGAACCCTCGTTTGAGTGCAAAAAAACTGCAAAACATCTAAGGAAACCACAAAATTTTCTCGTCTTGCTCCGCTCGCCGGTGACATCTTGTCGTATTTCGTAATCCATATATGCATATGGTCACGAGCTCACATTAAGATCATTTTGACCACCACCGCGAAAAATTACAAAAACTGAAATTTTTCGCGGCTCCCTCCGCTCGGCGATGACAAACAGGACATGACAAACAGTCCGTGCCGCTGGCGGCGTAAGGGAGGGGGCACTCGTGCGCAAAGCCGGGGCCCGTACTTTTAAAAACGAAATCGAAGTTTCTGATTCGTTTTTGTACAAACGCTAATCTTATACAAGCGACTTATGAGTTGGTTATGCAAGACAAAGAAAACGAAACTTCGATTTTCCTTTTCCGAGTAGGCGTCCAGATGTTTAAAATTTTCGCGAATCGCTCCGCTCGCCGTAGATTCTCTAGGGCGGGTCTCAGTTGTCCTTTTATGTAGTTGTCACTCGCAAAAATCTTATAATTTTTCTTACCTCGTTATCTTAGCTTCCTTGTCTTGCTAAGCATACCTCCCCGAATTCAAAAAGGCTGCGGCTCACTCCACTCACCGATATTCATTATGTATTAGTTTCTTATCAATTTTGTTAGTTGCAACCTCTCCAAAAATTTCTCTCTCGCTCTGCTCGCTGATATAATTATCTTATTTTTTTGTGTTCCTATCTTTTATCTTTTTCGCCGAAAATACACTCGAGAGCAATGAATCCGGGTCACTCAAAGAATCCAAAAAATCTCGGAAAGTAAGAATGCTAGGTTAATGCAATAAATTGTATTTAATAGACAATTTAATACTCCTTAAATGAAAGATAAAAAAATATGAGTCACCATACATTTTATTTACACAAAATTACATAAAGAAAAAAAACTGCTGATCTCTCCTTAAAACAAAAATAGGAAACATGAAATTTTTGAACTTTATGACGATTTTCTTGAATTTCAATACTTCGTATTACCTCCTCGTGCTTCCATTACTGCGTTTACGCGGTTTGGCATGCTGTACACCAAGTTCCTTATACGATTTTGGGCAATATTCTCCCATTCCTCTGTGAGAGCAATTTTGAGCTCAGGAAGCGTGATTGGGGGAGGGTTTCGTTGTTTTACGCATCTCCCTAGCTCGTCCCAAGCATGCTCGATCGGGTTGATATCCGGGCTGCGCGCTGGCCACTCCATACAAGTAATGTTCATCTCTTGAAGGTAGTCATTCACAATCCTACCTGTATGAGGTCGGGCATTGTCATGCATAAATATAGCATCCTCACCCAAATTGACCATAAATGGACCAACGTGTTCGTTGAGGATTTCTTCCACATATCTTACGCTATTTAAAGAGCCGTTTTCTATGATCACCAGCTCTGTGCGACTTTCAGAGGAAATTCCGGCCCACACAAGTACAGACCCACCACCGTAGGCTACTTTTTCTTCGATGCATGCTTGCTTGAATCTTTCCCCTGGTCTTCTATACACTCTGTGTCTTCCATCGTGCTTGTAGAGCATAAATTTTGATTCGTTGGAGAACATAACTTTCGACCAATCTTCAATACTCCAATTTACGTGGTTCTGGGCATATCTTAGTCTTGAAATACGATGGCCACGCTCCAGTTTAGGGCCGTTTGCAGGTCTAAGGGGTTTTAAGTTAGATTCAGCAAGCCGACGTCTTACTGTCCATGCGCTTGGGTTACTTCCTCCGAGGCGTCGAAACTGATTTGTGAGTTCAGTTCCTGTGAGAAAGCGATTTCGAAGCATGGTGTTCACCAAGTATCGGTCTTCTCGTGCTGTGGTACACCTAGTTCTGCCCGTTCCTGGTCTGCGTAGGTTAGAACCAGTTTCTTCGTAACGTCGGAGAACTCTTTGTACTGTTGACAGCGACACACCGACAGTCCTGGCTGTATCGCGCTGACTCCGGCCGGTTTCCACCAATGTAAGTATTCTGGTGCATTCTTCAAGTGTAAGCGACATGATTTCAGCTTGAATAATGAATATTGAGCACTATCAACCTGGTTTATGTACCAACATAAATGACAGATTACAAACAAAAGCAAAAACAAATCCTGTAATTTCGTAGTTCCATCTTCGACAGTGTTCCCTTTTCAAATTTGATTTTTTTATGATATAACTTTACAATAACTAAGAAGTTTTAAGAAGTTAGTGAAGTGAACGCAGTTCTTGATGATCTAAAAATCATCACAGACGAATTTCGACAAATAGGTTTGGAATTAAATTTTTCAAAGTGTGAGCTTTTTATTTCGGACTCTTGTGTAGACAAAAACAATATCATTGAGAAATTCAATACATTAGCCCCCAACATTACAGTTGTTGATAAATGTTCACTTCGACTCCTTGGTTCACCAATTCTTGATGAGTCTTTTCAGTCATTTGTAGATGAGAAAATTCAAAATTTCCACAAAAATTCGGACAGACTGCTCAAAATTAATAGTCATATGGCTTTTACAATTATTCGGTTCTGTCTATTTGTACCTAAATTTACGTATTCTTTGAGATGTAGTCAACTGTGGAAACACAGCGAGCTCTTGGAAGGCTTAGACAACATAATAAAGAATACCTTATCATCGGTTTTGAATATCGATTTAGATGACAAGGCATGGTCGCAGGCCTCCCTGCCTGTCAAATTGGGAGGCTTAGGTATACGCAAAATTTCAAGTGTAGCCCTACCAGCGTTCTTGTCTTCTGTCTACAGCACTAGTTCTTTAGTTGAAAAAATTTTAAATCCTTCTCTTTTGGTCCCACCTGGAATGTCATTGAAAATTTCATTTTTAGACGAAGCTCGAACGGCTTGGCATAGTGCTTGCCCCGATGCTGCTCCCCCAAAATCACTTTTGTCCCAACGGCAATGGGACGGGCCTCTGTGTGAGTTGACACGGAACTGTTTGTTACAAACGTGCTCCAGCTCTGCAGATCGTGCCCGCCTCCTGGCCGTTTCTAAATGGGAGTCAGGACATTGGTTGCAAGCATTTCCTTCATATAACACTGGTACTTTATTGGATCCCGTAACTTTCCGTATCGCAACATGTCTCCGGTTGGGTGCAAGGTGTTGCGCGCCTCATCAATGCCAGTGCGGTACTGCTGTCGAACAGCTTGGTCATCACGGATTATCGTGCACTAGGGCCGCTGGTCGGATATCTCGCCACGCTAGCCTTAACGACATCATCCGGCGGGCCTTTGTCACCGTTAACGTACCAGCTATTCTCGAACCGAATGGTCTGTTGCGTGACGATGGTAAGAGGCCCGACGGTATGACACTAGTCCCATGGGAGTTGGGGAGGCCCATTGTGTGGGACGCTACATGCGTCGACACACTTGCGCCTTCCCATCTTCCGAGGACATCCGTGAGGGCGGGTGCGGCGGCAGATTTGGCCGAAGATCTCAAGAGGCGCAAATATGCAGGTCTCGACAGAGCCTACACATTTGCTCCCCTTGGAGTCGAGACCCTAGGTCCGTGGGGTACCGAGGCTCTTCGGGTTTTCAAAAAACTATCTGAGCGACTGGTCGAAGCGACGCGTGACCCGAGAGCTGGTGAATATCTGGCACAGCGTATCAGCATTGCCATACAGCGTGGCAATGCAGCCAGCGTCTTGGGGACGCTTCCGACTGGTGTTGATATGGATCAGTTGAGCTATCTGTAGACTGTTTGCAACAGTCGGCAGTTAGCTCAATTGTTTCAATTGTAAATACTAGTATAATTTTCTTTGTGAATAAATGTCTAGTACTAAAAAAAAAAAAAAGAGAAGTTTTAATACTTTCATTTAAGGAGTATTAAATTGTCTATTAAATACAATTTATTGCATTAACCTAGCATTCTTACTTTCCGAGATTTTTTGGATTCTTTGAGTGACCCGGATTCATTGCTCTCGAGTGTATTTCAAAAATGCTGCGATTATCCCCGCTAGCCGTCATCTTAGCTTCCTTGTCTTTCTTGCTAACCCGACCTCACGAAACTCTAAAATTACCGCGGTTCGCATCAAATCTACCACTGCTGTCTTAAAAATTTTCAGAGCTCGCTTTGTTTGCTGTTATTTCTGCTGTCATAGAGAGCACTTATCACTTAATGTTCAATTTCCAGATTTGGAAAAAATCTCTACAAAATCCCCTTATTGAATTCCGACGACCGTTCCTGATGTACTTTAGATATATTTTAGGTTTTACCCTTGCCTCCAGCTCATATTCGTTTAGGCGCCAGAAGTGGATGTAGCCTTTAAACCGTTTAAATTTCGCCTCGTCTCTGCAAACAGCTATTTAACAAAAACACAGCGAACTCCAATCAGTTCACCAATTGCCGGTAAAGCTGCGCGTTCACGGAGGCAGCGGGCCTGAAGCGATGCAAACAACACAAACAAAGCCAAGAGACCAACTTCGTTTTCTCTTTGCGCGGATTTTGTGGAACGTCAGCTTTAAGATAAACATCACCGTATTTGCGTTAATATTCAAGCTTGTGCTCATTGTAGGTTTGTTTATTCAATATTCTGTTCTTTGATGTTCGAATAAACTCAGTTAAGTAGATTCCATGCGAGAGGCTCAGCTAGCGACGCGCGGAATGCCGCGCCGTCCCTACAGCAGCACGCCTTCACAACTTGAACAAGAAACTAAACTCCCAATGTGGGCCAAATTCCGCAAAGTAGAGCACCTACTTGTTTACGAAACGCTTGTTTCGAATAGTTAGCAGCTTTTACCACTAAAAGTTTCTTTGGAAAATTTCTAACCAAAGGACGAAGGAAATATCATTTAGACTGAGTTGACCGACCGTAATTTGGATGTCCACAGATGCGTACTTATCATAGAGATCTGTGTACCTATTCTCTCTTCTCTGCAATGTGGTGTACCTGTAGGTACCTGTGTATAACGTCCGTGAGCTGGGTGCGTGTGTGTTTGTTTGAATGTTATTCGGCAAGAATGCGGTTTTGTGTTCTGTGTAGCACTGTCACATTTTTGTGTATCGTGGACATATTGGATTGCGTCCTTTTGATTGCAAGCCTCGGTTCGTATTACCATTCTGTCGTTTCGCAAATTGAATGAAAATGGACAAGCACAAGCCTATTGTATTTTGGTTGGTATACAAAAGTTTAAAAAGGTAAGGTCCAAATCTAGAATAGGTATCTAACATTTAAAATGTATTAGAGCAGAAGCAGGTCACGTGTACCTGTCGGGACCTAAATCACTTCCGCGGCGCTCACCTTTCTTTTACGGCCTTTTAGCAGACAATGGCCTTATTTGTGCCATTCCGGAAATACTCGCGTCCGAAAGGTCCGGTGACGTCACACATAAATTAGTTTTACGGCCCGCGGATTGGATGCCGTACCTCAATACCAACAATCACTACCTATTTTATGTAGAATAGAAACTCACACGCGCGGAAACCAAGCAATCTTCTGTTCCCTTACAGACCGTGCAACATCTTTAGATCTTTATCTCGTGTAACACACGTGTGCAATAAATATTTGAGTAAGTTAAGGGTATCGAATGGTAAATAGGGAGGCAAGGAGCGCGGCCCTCGCTGCATCCGGCGCGGGCGCCTCATTTGATATCTACATTACTTACAAGAAGCTCGCACATTATATCCAGTGAGTTCTGCAATGTACCCGAGAAGTAGTATTTCAATTCTAATATAGTATATTGAGTTTCGCTTCTGTGTCTGAACGTGATGCGATGCTCGTAGGCACGACCGCTCCTAGTGAAGATAAAATAACGGGTTCCGCGCGACAAAGCGGAGAGCTCCAATGGATACATTACGAAGCTCAGGATTCGGGACACCTGCCGGTGATTTAGCTCAGTTCGGAATTCAGAGTCAGCCTACAAGTCTAGTAATATTTGTGTACCAATCGAACGGTGCGAAAGACTGCAGGCAGATGCTGGATGCGGCAAGCTGAAGACAGGGCGCTATGGCGCTCATTAGGGGAGGCCTATGTCCAGCAGTGGGCTAATATAGGCTGATGATGATGATGATGAATCGAACGGTATAGACTATAGAGGCACTGACGTGACTTTTTTCATTGAGAAAGTTTATGACCCGGAGAGTGAAAAAGCCTACCCACTTGTGATCCGGAGCACGTCGCAAGCCGCGGGGAACGGGGAACAAAGTCGGGTACTTTCCTGTAGGAACAGCTGTACCTTGGGTAGGCAGCGGTAGGTAGGGAGAGTTGTAGATTTGAACTGAAACTTAAGTAACATACATACATCACTATTTGTGCGTTTGACATAGTCTGTAATAACCAAACCACACGGCCAATAGGCCGTGTGGTTTTGTCGTGTACTTTAATGAAGATAATATCTAGCAGCGCGGCGCAAGCAAACAAACGGATACGAGGGGCGGATGGTACCGCAGCGACGGCAGCATGCAAGGCGATGCCATCAACGAGGCCAGCGAGCGCTCGAGCGGGATCCACTCCAACGACCGTGGCCTCGGCCCTGGTAAGAACTCCTTCTTACATGTGTCCTTCAGTTAGATTATTTTTATTTATTAATTATTTATGTATTTGGATCAAAAACCAACGGATAAATTATTTCTATTAGCGATGGTTTACAATAAAATGGGCTCCGAGACTGACCTCACTTGAAGCCTGCCCGCTTGTTATTCCTTTGAGTTTTGTTTTAGTGCGTTTTTATGGCGGTTCCCACAGGTTCGAGCCGCTCTTGAAGTAGGGTAAGCCAGTCTTAATCCCTTTCCGAGAAAAAAGAACAATTTTGTTTGGTTTGTTTTATATTGGAATCGTTATTTATCAAACCACAAGGGCGGATTTAATGTTTGCTCTTGCGTAAATCTGGTAGAGCCTCTGTTCCCGCGACCAATCACAGAGAGGACCGTCTCATATTTATACATGGATGCCAAGAGGTACATTTTAATAGAGAAATAAGCGGTTAACCAAGTCAAAGAAAATAAATGCGTGGACGGAGTATAGCTATTACCGTTGGAAAGAAACAGCAGAACTCTGTAACAGACAGACAGACAGCGAGGCCTTAGGTCCCGCTGTACCTACTGAACCTTAACAACGGCTTTCGAAACCCGACATGATCTGCGACAAGTGCGAGTAGCGCCGGGCCCCGCGGCACTGACGGATACTCTTTGCGCAACACTTCATTACGACAGGCGCAGGTGTACGTTCCAACCAGCCTCCCCGCTGTCCGTCTGTCTGTCTGTCAATAAGGGGAATATGCGGTTGTGTAAAATGAGACGGAAAAATGGGACAGCTGTTGAAACAACACAGCCATATTTAATGACGTGGTCTTATTCAAGATCCTGGGATCGCAAAACGGACATTAATGTTACCATTTGTAATTGTACAGGTATATCTTTACAAGCAGATGTAATTCATTGAAAAGTCAATTTATTCCGTATTTATGAATGAATGAAATTCCGCCCCCTGTCTCCGTCGCGATGAAGTGGACCGACCACTTCATCGCGTCTCTCCTCAACAATAATCGACTGAGTATCTTGGGGTCACAAAGAAAAATATCCTACTGGAAACAGTCAAGTAATAAATCAGAGAATCCAATTTCGGAATGAGTAATAACAAGACAATTCCCATTGTAAGCCCCTCGCTTCGCACCGCGGCAGTATTACCTTCGAAGAAATAAGCCCTTAAATTTAATAACCTTATAATAAGCTTCCGTTACTTATTTACCCCGTAACAAATCTCATTCGGGGCGAGACGCGGAGGGCGATAAATAATAAGATAATAGTAAGGGGGAGCATCGACTACCGATCTCTTTGACGCGCGAACGAACGAACCACCGGGGGCGGTCCGCTGCGGGGGTGAGAGGACACTTTTTATATCTCTTGCCATTGCCTTACCAAAGTTACAAGTGTAAGTGGTAAATATTTGACATCTTAAGAACGTTCTTTGCATAGATTCTGTAATATCCCGTTCCGGTTCCAAATGATCCTCACCGTATTTAGAATCAGAAAGGGTAGTCGAGTACATAGTGACAAGCGGTGTGTTCGTAACGAGGTGTCTCGGAGATGAGATGAGTGATGGTGTTCGTCTGAGGAAGCACCCCGCGGCCGCCTGCGAGACGCTGCTATCTCGGAGGCACGCGCGGCCGTTCTAACTGTTGCTGCCAGCGATACATATCTTTTGTACATCTAAAATGTGTGGGTCAACACCTCGATAGACCAGTTTAGTACGAAGAAGCAACCTCTACAACCAAGTCAATAAAGCAGAACTAAATGAAATTTTTCAATCAGCAAAATATTAAATCAAATAATAAATTTGATGACTTCCCAAGTCATCAAACGCATTAATTAACCGCTTAAGATCTGATTTTTATCTGTAGTGACTACAATAATACGAGTATATGTACACAAACAAACATAACCTTCAAAGCCGGCGTCGGAGCCTCCTCTGGAAACTCAGTGTTGGGGGTTCCCAGACTCAAGTGTTGGCAGTCCTGTGTGTTTCTCCGACACAGGCTTAGTTCGTTAGTGCACTACGGTAGCACGTCACTATGCACAGACACGAGACGCGAGTGCAACGCACGTGAGCACGCGGCACGTGGCGGTGGAGCGAGACGCGCGCCCCGCGGCCGCCCAGCGAGCACTGCCGCCCGCCCTAGCCGTCCAAACGAGAGCGAAAACATCCCCTACGGTCTTCCATCCCCCTCCTACTTGTTTTCTTGCGTATTTCCGTCTCCGGGTGACTTTTCCAAGTGAATGTGTTGGTTTCATTGACGCCTGTCCCTAATAAAGGAAGCAGCGGATGCTTTTTGTCACGGCTGTACGCTGATGACGAATAAATGAATAGATATCTAAAATTTAAATAATCTAATCACTTTTTTTAAAGATAAAGATAAAGATAGTTTATTTGCTTGAACACAATGTGGGTAAAACAGATGTTAATAATTTTTTCGTTTCAATTATGTTCTACTAAGATAAGCATGCAAATGTTACAGTAAGTTCAGTGAATACACGATACATTGTAATTTTATATAATGTCAAAAAATTCACAGTTAATATTAGTAACAGGCGCAAAAGTGAAATAAGGTGATGTCAAAACGTATCGGTCATAAAATCGTTAATATTATAATAGCATTTTTTAATTAATAATTGTTACAATTTCGTCCTAAATATAGTGTAAAGTAAGAGTAACGTTAATATTGCCATGGTGACACAATCCCTTAGTATTTTTGACGAAGTAGTTTTTGCAAAAGTTTGCATTATTTTTCTTTCCATTTATTTTTTACACTTCGAAATATGGGCAACTATGAACGATATTTTTTCACGGATGAATATGATGCAATTCACGCCGCTGCTGCTGTCAGAGATATCGTCAGCCGACGCGATGGTGTGAAGGGTCCTCGTCGAAGCACTGTACGTGCGAGGAGAGCGGGGAGCGCGAGGTGCTTCCGATACCAACCCGCGGATTAAGATCACATCGCACTTTTTTGTGGTTGATGTTTGCGACCGCTCGATTGATCGACGGTGAAAGAAATCAAAATCAAAAACTCTTTATTTCCATAAATACAATAAATGTACACTTAGAAAAGGTCAAAAAATAAAAGTAAACACTGACACGGATATAACGTGATATTTTTGATTTCTGTCGCTTCGATATGTAGACTAAAGTAAAGAAGCGACGAAGAAACCTTTAGCCTGTTATTTGTTATTTTTCGAGTTGGAGCAAAACCCGTCCCAAGCTTTTTTATCCTCTAGATAATCTGATATTTTATAGTAAGCCTTTTTGCACATCAATATTTTGACAATTTGTTTGAATTTATTTACTGGTATTTTTTGCAACTCACTTGGAGTTTTGTTGTAGAAGCGTATACATTGCCCTTTAAAAGATGCATTTATCTTGTATAGCCTAGTTGTGGGCACAGCGAGTTTATTCCTATTCTAGTATTTATATTATGTATGTCGCTGTTTTTAGGGAATTGATTGATATTTCTATGAGTGTACAACAAGTTTTCATAAATGTATTGACATGGTACTGTCATTATGTTTATTTCTTTGAATTTATCACGCAGGGATTCTCTGGGACCCATATTAAAGATTGCACGAACAGCTCTCTTCTGCAGCACAAATACGGTGTTAATATCTACAGCGTTCCCCCACAGCAGAATGCCATAAGACATAACACTATGGAAGTAGCTGAAATAGACTAGTCTAGAAGTATCAACGTCTGTAAGATGACGGATGTTTTTGACTGCATACGCTGCAGAGCTAAGTCTCTTTGCTAGCTTATCTATGTGTGGGCCCCATTGAAGTTTACTATCTAAGGTTATTCCTAAAAATACTGTACTGTTTACAATTTCTAATGTTTCTCCTTTTACGTTTACATCAGCCTTAACTTGTTTTACATTAGGTAGAGTAAATTTTATACATTTCGTTTTGGTTACGTTAAGCAAAAGATTATTGACACTAAACTAATGTACTACTTTTGAGATTGCATTATTCACATCGTCGAAATTTATGTTTTGTCGTTTCATTTTAAAAATTAATGAAGTATCATCAGCAAACAACACAATCTCGTGATTATTCTTAACAAGATGTGGTAGGTCGTTAATATAAACTAAAAATAGGAGAGGACCGAGAATAGAGCCCTGCGGTACACCCATTGTAACTACAGACCCCGAAGACCGTTTCACATTAATGTCAACTCTTTGTATCCTATCACTCAAGTAAGATGTAAGAAGATCCAAAGAGGTGTCTCTTATTCCATAGTGATGTAATTTCCTGATTAATGTTTCATGGTGTACGCAATCGAATGCTTTTGACAAGTTTTTCACAAATACCTAGAATATAACCTTCCTTTCTCGTCGCGTATTTGGGTAAATAAAAGAAAGAGACAAATATCGAAAAAAATTATAAAATATTTCGTACTTTTGATTATTGTTTATTTGAATTATTGAGTGACAATTTTTTATATTTTTCTATGTAATCTGCAATTAGCTCAATTGTTTCAATTGTAAATACTAGTAGGTATAATTGATATAATTGATGACACACCTACACCCCCACTTATAACGAATAACGTATAATGTTCCCGTCAGTATGTTCGCGGCGCGCGTCGCTCCCCTTCCCCTCTCGTGTTACTGTCCGCCGCTAATGCCTCAAGCTCCGTCTCCCGCACCCTCGGAGGCCGTCCATCATCAGCGCGCGGCCCGCCACGGCCACGGCTCGTATGACACATTCCCCCGCTATCTTATCATTTGTGGCATTTTTGTTAAAACATTTTGTAGCGCCGAACCCACCTTGTACACTGGTGAAAATATATTTTTGGGAGCTTCATAATGAAATTTAAATTACAGCAATGTATTTGAATAAACTTTTTTTTTCTATAAATAAGGATTTATTTTATTTCACGCATTGACCACGAGCAATTTTGGACTTTCCCTTAAAGAGGTCCCACAGCAACTGTTAAAGGCCCACGTGCACGCCCCGTGTCGCCCCAAGCTCCGCTACGCCGCGACAGCCGCGACGGCCGCGTCACCTCCCGCACCGTGTCCGCGGGGCGCGAGAGGCTAAGGGGACCTACCAATATATTCCCTTTTCCTCTCCGCGACAAACTTAAGTTCTCATTTTATCTGCGGAAATTGTCGGCTTCCGACCACCGTCAAGGACAAGCGGCATGGCCCGGGGCTTCGAACTTTGTTCTTAGATTTAAGTTATTTGCTGTATTGAGGTTGATTATTTATTTTTAATTGCAAGGTTAAATGTGGCATGATACACCCAGCAATGACAGAGAGTTCAATAATTCGGTAATTATTTGAATTTGGTAATTATTTGATACTAGAACCGCAGAATAGTTACTTTACCTTTGCTGATAGAATGGTGTGAACTCAATCAATAATACTCGTGGTTACATTGGAAAGCTCCCCGTGAAGTTGGCCGCAAAGTTGGTTCATGCATAAAACAATTTAACAAGAAGATGCAAAGTAAGCCAAGTTACTGCTGAATGATGCATCGAAAAAGCCCTCGCCGCCGTCGCCGAGTTTCGCAGGCGAGAGCCGGGACGGCTTTACGAGCAACTGACACCATTCGGAGTTTAAAGAACAAACGAAAAGAAGAAAAGAATCTCGACCTTGTCTACATGAAAATTAACAAATATAACTTGATAATCGATAGAGTGAAATTGTGGACCGTTTTGCAAATGTTTAAACTAAACGAGACTTGGAACAAATAATGAAGTCCATAAATACCGGCGGAGTGGTGTAGATGGTCAGAGACAGAGGCGCGTGGAGTAGGCACTCGCAACGAGTGGACAGGGGGGCGGGGGGGAGTCGTTTGTCAAGGACGTGTCGGGCGGGGTAGCACTACGTACCGCTGTAGGCGAATCAAGTGGCTTTGTGTACTTACTGCAGACTTAGACTTTTGACAACTGATGCGGAGTCGACTTGTAGGGTTTCAATACATTCATGTAATCAGACCTCTAGCGAACGTAGGCTGTTGTTAATTTTAATTAATTTCTCGACCAGCGGTGTAAATACTAATGATTTGTTCAGTCGTGGTGCAGTAACTCCCGCCAGACGGGCGCTGCACGAGGCGAGGTGCCTCCGGTTTCATTACGCGTCATCAATTAGCGGCGGGGGCGGGGGTACGGGGGGGCGGCGCCATTCACTCGATAATTAGCTTATTATTTGGTAAATCACATCACACTAATAATATAAATGCGAAAGTTTCGATGGATGCATAGATGGATGGATGTTTGTTACCTCTTAACGCCAAAACTATCTACTGAACGGATCAGGCTGAAATTTCGCATACAGGTAATTCTAATCCTGGAATCAAACATAGGCTACTTTTTATCCCACAATTACCATGGGATAGAAATCACCTTTCAACGTTTATAGAAAAAACGCGGGCGAAGCCGCGGGTGTAAGATATTGTAATTTATTTAATAATTAACATATAATATAACAAGTATATATAGTGGTAAACAATAAGGTTTCAAAAGATATTCAAAACTAAAATGTAACAGGCCTGATTTCCTACTTGTTTTCCCCGCTAAAATTCAAATTCTAGGACAAATCAGTTTCATTTTATAATTAAACTATTTCATATTGCATTATATTGAATATACTAGGTATCTTAAATGTTAATTTATATTTAAGAACATTTGTCATGGATATTATAGCATATTAGAAGATATTTCAATGTATTTAGTTGTGAAATGTTATAACAAACCATTTTTGCCGATGTTTGACGGAATGGCTCAAGGTATAACGACAGCCAACGGTTCGTTGAACTAAGGATATTTAAAAAAAGATGGTGGGCTGGCTCTGACACTCTTTGATGGCCCTGTAAGCTGAAAGCATCTCTCATTATGGTAAGATATTTACATTGTAGAACCTTTTTCTAGATATTGTGTCCTAGTTTGTTTTAGCTTTGAAATTATTGAAGGTCAAGATTAAATTATAAGGTTATCTATTCTTTTATAATGTTTCTATTCATATGATCTAAGTAATGCTTTTGTTTTAATAACGAACATTATAAGTATTAGACACTTATGTGAATTATAAATGTGCTGGTGGTTTCTTTTTCACTTCTTCCACTGGTGGACAAAAGATTGAAGTGAAGAGAATTTCAATAACACTTTATTTCTTATTTGATAGTAATTGATGGGTAAACTTGTCTATGATTTTATCTTGTGAGCCTAAAGGAATAAAGTTATTGACTTCTGACTTCTGATTTCATTATTTCCGATTCCTAAATTGTGAGGTTGCATTGTAAGGTAGGTATTCCATGATTCTATCGAAATAAGATCATTTTATAGGTAGGTAAAGGCCATGAATCTATCATCAGAAGTGGGATAGCCTGGAACTGTTTCAAAATTCTAATACATTCTTGTACAAGTTCCAGACTGGATCCCGCAGCAGACCTTCGAGTACGAAGGTCTGCTCAAGGCGATTTCTGACTGTGCGACGACTGACGCTGTGTCTTCCAATCTGCGACAAGATGGTGACGTGATGCTACCAATGTCCGATCCCACGACGACGGCGCTACTATTTGGTGCGACCACCACATTGAGATGCTCATCAACGAAATTTGGACAAAGGAGCAGCGTGGCAGTAACAAAGTTTCTCAAGGGTTCGTAAACTTGGTACGACCACGTGGAATCCTAACGTTGGACGATACTAACGGAATTTCTTTATAGCAAAAAACTTTTATTGTATCCTTAAAAGAAACCTGTTCAATAAGTTGTTTTCATGTTCTATTTTCAAATTCGTAAAAACCTACACAACACTAAAGAAATATGAAACAAAATTTGCCACTTCTAGTAACGTTTGATCCATGTTTCTTGCTAACCAGCCTATTGTCCGGGAATTCGAGTTGTTGACGTTATTTCTAACTACCGGCAGTTAATAATTTTTGAAGCTTTTTTTTACTTCTGTACGATTAGCATTGTTACTTTTAAGCACAATTAGACATTTTATAGGGTTGGTTATAAAAGTGCTTTAGAAGGAATTTAGAATAATTAAATGAATTGCTAATATATTTTGTATTATGCTCAATTATGGGGGCACTGTCAAAATAAACATATTTGCATAAAAAAATATAATTTGAAGGCCAATGCAATAAATTAGTGAGCTATTTTAATTTGATCGAAACAGT
This sequence comes from Eupithecia subfuscata, assembly GCA_963564075.1. Lineage (NCBI taxonomy): Eukaryota > Metazoa > Arthropoda > Insecta > Lepidoptera > Geometridae > Eupithecia > Eupithecia subfuscata. The sequence continues at coordinate 242,728 of OY751116.1, read as the reverse complement.
TTTATTTTTGTGTAGTCAGCTTGGCCGAGCGATTTGTGTAAGGTTCAGTAGCCAATAAATACAACCATACGAAATAATTATCCAGGATTTACCCCACTCTGATTACTTTTTATATGGAAGTTGAGGCTAATAAACATACCTACTGGGTACTACTAGAATAAATGACGTACTTGGTGATACTCGCCTAGATCCACAGATAGATGCTCGATCTGTTACGGATGATGTACTTATATAGGTACCATTATCTTAGACTAAGTTATTAGTTTTAGTTAGTCTTAATTATTAAACATTTATGTGTCCTTATGACAAAAAAGTTGGTTATAAGTAGGTACCTATGTTGAAAGTGATAATAAGAATTGAGAATAAAAAGAAAATAAAACTCAGTAAATTTTAATAAAACGAAAACAAAAATACGAAATAAATTCCGCTGGCGATCGTTGACTTGATCTATCGATCAGAGGAATACGAGGACAAAATTACTGGATTCGAAATAAAAATAGTTCCTCCCGCTAGTCGACCGTACACTTAGCGTATACTTTGGATATTGATAGCGGGTATAGCGAGTATGTGGCCGAGGTATACGGTAAGAGGAAAACATAAAATGCTTAATGAATTAGGTCCTTCCGCTGGCGGCCCACGGACTTGATGTATACTTTGGATATTAGCAGCGGGTATAGCGAGTATACATGTCGAGGTCCCTCGGTCAGAGGAAAACAGACTTGTGACTTCACTTTCTACGACTAACTTTTAATATAACTATACAGATATATTGATGCGTGTCCAGATGTTGGACTATAAAATAAATGAAAAATACTAATAAATAACTTTGAAAAATAAAATCAATAAAGGTACCTACATAATAATGTGCTTGATGGTTCTGTTTCCTTTAGATATAAGTAGTTTAATAAGAATTAAAATAAGAAACATTTACAAAATGTGTAGGTACTAACATAGTTGGTCTTGTGAACTACTTGTAAATTGTTCAACAGGTTGTCTTCTCATAAAATAATAGCATTATTATTAACATTCATCAATAAACTTGAAATTAGAAAATGTGTATTAAAACGTAAAAATTACATGCTTCGAGAACGAAGCATTTGTCAGAATGGCAGTGTAAGATATTGTAATTTATTTAATAATTAACATATAATATAACAAGTATATATAGTGGTAAACAATAAGGTTTCAAAAGATATTCAAAACTAAAATGTAACAGGCCTGATTTCCTACTTGTTTTCCCCGCTAAAATTCAAATTCTAGGACAAATCAGTTTCATTTTATAATTAAACTATTTCATATTGCATTATATTGAATATACTAGGTATCTTAAATGTTAATTTATATTTAAGAACATTTGTCATGGATATTATAGCATATTAGAAGATATTTCAATGTATTTAGTTGTGAAATGTTATAACAAACCATTTTTGCCGATGTTTGACGGAATGGCTCAAGGTATAACGACAGCCAACGGTTCGTTGAACTAAGGATATTTAAAAAAAGATGGTGGGCTGGCTCTGACACTCTTTGATGGCCCTGTAAGCTGAAAGCATCTCTCATTATGGTAAGATATTTACATTGTAGAACCTTTTTCTAGATATTGTGTCCTAGTTTGTTTTAGCTTTGAAATTATTGAAGGTCAAGATTAAATTATAAGGTTATCTATTCTTTTATAATGTTTCTATTCATATGATCTAAGTAATGCTTTTGTTTTAATAACGAACATTATAAGTATTAGACACTTATGTGAATTATAAATGTGCTGGTGGTTTCTTTTTCACTTCTTCCACTGGTGGACAAAAGATTGAAGTGAAGAGAATTTCAATAACACTTTATTTCTTATTTGATAGTAATTGATGGGTAAACTTGTCTATGATTTTATCTTGTGAGCCTAAAGGAATAAAGTTATTGACTTCTGACTTCTGATTTCATTATTTCCGATTCCTAAATTGTGAGGTTGCATTGTAAGGTAGGTATTCCATGATTCTATCGAAATAAGATCATTTTATAGGTAGGTAAAGGCCATGAATCTATCACGGGCGTAAACTAGTTCGTTATATAGGAGCCGTGGCCATGCTCCCACTAATTATGGATAGAAGTTAATTTTACAAACAGGATTGAAAACACAATTAACGGCCGCTCTTTTCCGCATTAAATTTGCATTTCGATAGTTGATTTATGGGTCCGGCGGAGGATGAATTTCCCATACAAACGTAGTACCAAAATGATTTGTAATTTATGAATATTTCTGCTATTATTTGTATTAAAATAGTATTTATCTAGGTTCCTGACACAATTTTTTTTTCAAAATACCTTTCTGAAATGAAATTAAACCGAATCGCATTTTTACATCAAAGAATTAATGTTTTCTTAGTATTTGTCTAGATAAGTATTTTGAAAAAAGCTTGTGGCAGGAACCTAAATAAATACTTTTCTAATACAAATAATAGCAAACCATGGTGAAAATATTCTTAAATTCCAAATCATTTTGGAACCTACTACGTTTGTATGGGAAATTCATCCTCCGCAGGACCCTTAAGAGCTAATTCTTTACATTACATTGTTAGAGCTCTGAAAACAAAACGCAGAGCTAAATATCAAAATATCAACCACGTTCTTGGTTCTCATCCGTCCGATCGAACTCCCTAACGTTGAAATAATTAAACTGTCTACTACCCGCCCGCGGGCCACACTATCTCACGTCTACTACCCGCCCGCGGGCCGCACTATCTCACGTCTACTACCCGCCCGCGGGCCGCACTATCTCACGTCTACTACCCGCCCGCGGGCCGCACTATCTCACGTCTACTACCCGCCCGCGGGTCGCACTATCTCACGTCTACTACCCGCCCGCGGGCCGCACTATCTCACGTCTACTACCCGCCCGCGGGCCGCACTATCTCACGTCTACTACCCGCCCGCGGGCCGCACTATCTCACGTCTACTACCCGCTCGCGGGCCGCTCTATCTCATGTTTTCTAGCCGCTCGCGGGCCGCACTCTCGCGTTGATTCTAATAAAGGAGCTGTGATTGCGTGCAGAGTCCTCCGGGAGAAGTTTCATAATAGCTGTAGCTAGGTATCGATAATCTCCCCGAAATGTCTCCCGCATCGTGAAACTTCTGACTTTATTTAGCAGTTTCAAAGGAACCTCATGTTTTTCCAGCAAACTCGGGTAATTCAACGACTTCCTAATCTCAGTGTAAAAAAGTTTGAGCGAAAAAAGTTGGTAACTGAGTTCAAAGGAAACAGAACAAAGTTTGTTCGGTCGCCCGCGCTGGCGGCCGGCCGCCTGTGCCACGGCGCCGGACGACTGAGCCCCGCGGACGACTATTGGACATTGCCACTAACCTGGCATTATCTATTTGATTGAAAAACCACGAGGAATCGAATCTATATTGCCAAGTTAGCCCTGCCACTTCTACAATTCCAATACAGGTGAGCTTATCGTCAGTAAGCATCTGTTTACAAGCAGTCCTTTTTAACTTTTACATTTTTAAGCCAAATTTCTTCCTAAACTACAAATAATATCTGGATGTGGGTACTTATCTGCGGCGATGTAAGAAATCCCCCTCGGTCTCCTCGAGTACACTGTTTGCACGCGGCGAATGTTGTGATGTTGTTTAATGTTTTACTCACTCTGTTACGGCTACACCAGGCCGCCACCAACTACAGCCGTTTATTATATCATACGTACCTGGAAAGAAGAACGCAACATAAAATAAGAAACTCAAAAAGTTAATACTAAACGCTGTACATTTAATTTAATTTCACACGTTAGAAAAAGCCCACACCAAAGTTATGTTATAAAAGCTAGTAAACGTGTAATTTCGTAGACCCTCTACGGCGTAGCACCACTACCAAGGCGAAGGCAATCAACGATATTTTGTAGCACGATTTCGTAGCTCCGTAGCACTAGAGCGGCGGCGGCGTTGCAAGTTCTCGCTCATTTTAGTTTGCAACTATACTTTAGGTAGAGCGATATTTAAAAGCTGCACAATCTGGCGGCGACTGTTATTGCAATCGTAAAACAAAACTTAGCAAAGCACCTACGAATGCCTGAAAATATCCACACATGAGTGCGATATTAAGCTGTATGCCTCGGCAATAAAGATGATGGTGCATTTGTCGAGACGATTTAGAGCAGGCCGGTGTGAATAACTGCAGGCCCCAGATGCCAGTACGGTGGATGCGGTAAGGGCAAGTTGTCTAATTATCTACGTGATTCTGTTCCTATACCTCCCCGCGCTGTGCCTCTCTGCAACGCACTAAACCAAAAGTTTTTTGAAGCAATGACACTTTTTTACTAAATAAATAATCAATTTGAGTGAAACACGAGTTCACATTTATTTGATTTTTTTTTATCTTAATGCTTGTATTAGGATTGGGTTCACGTCAGTAAATCGATGGGAATCGAACTCATGACTTCTCGATCGAAAGTCCGATACTGTTAAGTAATAATTTGAAGCAGCAGTTCCCTGTTTAAGATGCTTAAAATTTTTAGACTCGGTACTTGTTTAGTTCTACTTTTGTGTTCATTTATCAAACGATTGTGATTTTTCAGTATATCAGTATAACCGAACAATGGTGATTTTTGTTCATGAGTGTACTTAAAGTTCAAATAATACACTACTTTTTATCATTTCTTAAAAGTGGGATCAAAAATAATTAAATTTATTATTTGGTCAACTCATCCCGTAGGATGAGTTTGGAGCGGGATCAGTCAACTAAAGAGCCAACTAAAGAGCCTATCGCTGTTACCTACTGCTAAAAACTAGAACAGAAGAACACCAACAAGCGTTGGTGTTCTTCCAACACAAACTAGGTTCGTAGTTAACCCGCTTACATTCATAATGAATTCGTCCAACAAGAAACGAAAGTTTTTATAGAAAATAAAACATACAGGCAAATTGAGAACCTCCTCCTGTTTTAAAGTCGCATAAAAAATAGAGCGATGCGATGCGATTCTGTCACATTCTATTACGCCGCCATTGAGAAATGACAACCGTTGGTGATTTACATTCCTAAGAATGAGGGAGGCGGTGGTGTTGCCCTCGAATGACAATTTTCGCCGAACGTAAGTTCCAGTTTGCAGGTTTACGGTTCGTAGATACACGGAACCATTTGGTTAAGATTTGTTTGATAAAGCCAACTAAGCAGAACTTTGTTGCTAGTTTATCGCATGGTAAGAACGTGGAAATCAGTAGATATGTGGAGCAATACCTATTTAATGAGAAGGCTCAGTAGTCCAACATACGTATAACGAGTCGTGGCGTGTGTCAGACGACTCGGTCCGGGGCGCGTCCTCGACGGATCGAAGGCAATCACTCTGCAATTAGCGGCGCTGCCGGAAGCGGACCGCCTCCGCTCTCCATCACGTCCATTTTACATTTCAGCCTTGAGCCGGCGCTCAGGCGAGGCGAGGCTCGGCTCGGCTCGGGAGGGCGCTCCGACTCATCACCACCAAATGTGACAGACCTACCTCACGGTTATCGCATTCACCGCCCCGCGCAGCCCGCGCAGCCCGCGCGGCGCTCCTGCGGCCGCACGCTCAGCTCGAGTCATGGCGCACATGAACACACACGTCATGGGCATGGGCATGGGCACTCAATTTTGGTAGGTAATTATTTGTAAATATTCTGACACAAATTTAGAGAATAAATAAACTGAAACTGAAAAAATAGGAAACGTGATGCATTACAAGGTTTTATTTAGTTTCCCCACTTCCCCACTTCTGTCCGGGTCCCTAATCAAATGATGCAAGTTAATTAAGACCCACTTTCGGTTTCCGATCGAGCTGCATTTTGGCATGCATACTATACTTAATTCGGATGAAAACCAAACTATCGAGATTTGTATACGCGCTAAGTATCTTAAAATCTAACACAAACTACCAAACTGCCCTAACTGCCTACTATGCCCATGCCTTAACTGCCAGCTTTTAACTACGGAATTATACTATGGAGTGACAGCACGGACTTTGAGCAACTTTTTATAACGCAAAAAAAACTAATACGCATCCTTGTTAATATTCCTCCGCGAGAAAGCTGCAAGCCACACTTTATCCAGAAAAAGACACTTAGCTTGCCCTGCATCTATATATTACAAGCGGCAATGTTTGTTAGGAAAAATAAAAAAATATTTCAAAACAAAACAAGAACTAGACAATAAATATAACAGACGAAATAAAAATAAAATAACACTCCCCGAAACAACCCTAACAACGGTTAGTAAAAGCCCCAAATTTAGATTAATAAAAATATTTAACCAACTACCTGAAAACCTAAAGTGCGAACCAAAAGATAATATCTTTATGAAACACCTGAAAACTATTTTATTACAAAAATGCTACTATTCAATTAACGAATTTTTCTCCGATGAAAGTTTAAAACAAATAACCAAAAGTGTACTAGCTGACCTACTTAACTATCACCTATAGATTAAGTTAGTAAGTAAGTACCTAAGAACTAATCACAAGATAGACATATTTTATTTAAAATTATTTGACGTTGTAAATACCTATGCCATTAGTACCTACACAATAAGCATGCCTACCTTTTATGACAATTTTCTATTACTTACCTAGACATAGATGAAATTGATATACTTAACCAAAATACCTACCTAATTGTAGCGCCCTGACAGGGTTTTTATGCATTGTGTACCTACCCACTAAGACCTACACCTAAGAAAAACATCTGTATGCATAAAATGACAATAAATTATATGAATATGAATATGAAAATGCAATATTATGATAACATGGAGCCGATCTGATGATGGGGCCGGAAGGTGGCTAAGGGGACTTTGTAAAAAATCAAACTTCGTCTAAGTTTAAACATTGTTTGTTAGGAGGTACGTACGTAAATCGCATTGATTCTGTTGGTTTAGTGGAAGCTGTCTATGATGGCAGTCGGAGTGTGGTTGCCGAAGCTAAAGGCGCGGTGCTCGCGCCGCACCACCGCCGCCGCGTCGCCGCCGCGTCGCCGCCGCGCCGCGTGCGGTCGTTCGACTTCCGGTATTCCGTAGTAGGTACAGTCGAGTCGTCGATTACTCGATGAATTAATTGAAGGAATGGTTTTAGTGGTTACTTGCGGGCGCTCGTGTTGGATATCGTCTAAGTACCTACCCATGCTCGTATGTACCTACCTACCACGCCAAAAATACAAAACGTTTATAGGATCGTATAAAGTTATATTAGTTTAGAAAAAAGTTACAGCCCAAAACTTGCTGAATAGAAAACAAATGGTTTCAATAAAAATGCCAAGCGGCGCAGCTCTCACTGAACCAGCTGCAATAAATAGCCGACGCAGCTCCGGGGGGAGGGGGAGGGGTAGGCGCTACATTTTGAAAAAATACCTCCGAAACATTATCGCTAAGTAAAGTTCACGAAACAAAACCATTGTACGAGTAATAGGTAAGGTACGCCTCAGAATTGAAAAAGCAGAGCCTTCGTCTCTAATTACAGGGAGTGTGTGTAGGTGGTAGGAAAGGGGGGGGGGGGGGGGATCTCAGCAACATTCAGATCAAAATTCCACAAAGTATCATAGCGAGACAAAAGTAGGGCTCGGATGTAGGCGACTGGAGCAGCCTTCCCGTTGTGAGGCGGGGGCGGCGTGCTGCGGGGGGCACTAGCGCGCTCCCGCGGCTCCGCCCGCTCTCCTTTGAACGCCCCGCGACAATGCAGGGCCCTTTTGTTGCTTCTACACTTTTAGAGATATTTGTCTTTGACTCGACAACAAACAAAACGTAGGGTAATCCTAATTTAGCTGAGCAGTGACCTTTCTTTACGCTTGTTTGTAGGTATCGTCTTAGTAACAAAGTCTCAAGAGATTACCATATTACCAAAAGCAGAGGAAGGAGAGGAATTGTTGCTTCGTAGGTAGTTATTTCATTAGTCAAGTCGTGCCAGTAAGTAACGAGGTAATTCAGTTCCAGCGCCGCCGCCGCCGCCGCCCGGGATACCTGTGGGAGCCCTGCGCCGGCCGCCAGCCCCGCCTCCTGCCTCCGCGACATCTGGCTCGTCGGCAGCCTAGTTCGCGCCGCCGGCTCTCAATGCCGCTCCGGAATTAATCTTCAATGGGAACGGCAAATATTCAGCCAAAACACAGCGCGTTTCAGAGCTCCCGAATGCCGCAGTCGACTCGAATTCCGGCGAACTGAATGTTGTGCAAGCTCGCTAATAATAGGGAAGTTTACAAGCTCGGAGGCGCAGGCTGCGAGCTGGCGCCGGCTCAAAGAGCGCTCTGAGCAAACTGCACCGCACTCGCACTGTTCAGCGCCGATTCATTCAACGTTTATAAGTATAGTTGCGTGCAGTATCCTAGCGATACAACCGGCCTGCACCCCGTCAGCGCTCGCCGCCCCTACACCTACAGATAGCCATCGGTAATGTTTCATTTAGCGAATTCTTAGTCGCACGACTCACTTAGCGACTGTACCGCTCTGTGTTTGCGACCGGCGACAACGCGTGTTTGGAACCTCAGAGGAAAATCATAGATACCTACTGATCTACAGCACAACTTATGGACTACTAGCTTCTGCCCGTGGCTTCGCTCGCGCTTGTCCGGGATGGAATAGTCCGTCCCCAGGATACCGGCAGCCATTCAGATCCGTTCAGCCATTCAGACGTAAGAAGGTAACGAGTTACTGTCCATGTATATTATTAAAGTGTGTGCTGCGGGGCCCCCACCCCCACCCGCGCCCACGCCGCCGGCCTGCAGGGCTGCAGGCTGCAGCGCCGCCCCGGCGCGGAGCGCAACCGTCGCGGTCATTCCCGCGACCATTAAAACGCTCACAGCTTCCATTGTTGCGCAAAATCATTACGAATTCCTCGCTAGGTTTATGATATTTCCCATTGTTTTCCAGAAACATGCTTCCATTTTAGTGGCCGAGTGGAAATTAAATAAACAAATGTAGGTTCGCGAACAAAGTGAAAATAAAAAGAAAATTAGTTTATTCTATTCGAGACTGCACATTTCGTGCAAGCCGAGTTATTCAGTAGGCAGTACGAAACTGTAGTCGCATTGCGGGTTTTAGATAGTTTTTTAGCGATTTGTATTAGTCGTGCGTGCCCCCGGGGGCGCGGGCGGGGGCGCGTGCCGCAGACGTGCGACTGATTTGTGGGCACTTCCCTTTTATCGCCGTCACCGGAGCATTTTGTTGGAACAAATCAATTATTATAATTGTTGCTTTTCACTGCGTTTTACTTGAAAATGATAGAGCAGTGTGTGGTGTAATTGAATCGATTGCGTGAGGAGGGATGCCACCTCTAGGCACATCGAGCCCGCCGCCGCCGCCGCCCCGCCGCCGCCCCGCCGCCGCCGCCGCCGTCCCGCGAGCGCGAGATTACATCCACTGCGTGTGTGCGTCGCCGCGCAGGGAATACCTGATGTAGCAGAACTGTTCCGCGGCACGGGACGGACAGAGCCGCTGGTACATTCAGTGACGGCTTCAGCAGCTACCTAGGTAGCCCTACGTCGTCGTCCTATCTTTGTACCCCTTGCTTGCAAAAATATTGACCTATGACGACACAAGGCAACCTACTTGAGGTTTATAGTTAAGAGGCTGAGTTCACCACCAGCGCAGTCTGACAGACACCTGGCTTCGTCTCTGAGACACCGCGCCGCATCCACAGCTTCATGTACATGACCTGTGATGTACCGCGCCAGGCGCTGCGCTGCGCTGGTTCGTTGCCGCGCTGTGATGTACCGCGCCAGGCGCTGCGCTGCGCTGGTTCGTTGCCGCGCTGTGATGTACCGCGCCAGGCGCTGCGCTGCGCTGGTTCGTTGCCGCGCTGTGATGTACCGCGCCAGGCGCTGCGCTGCGCTGGTTCGTTGCCGCGCTGTGATGTACCGCGCCAGGCGCTGCGCTGCGCTGGTTCGTTGCCGCGCTGTGATGTACCGCGCCAGGCGCTGCGCTGCGCTGGTTCGTTGTCGCGCTGTGATGTACCGCGCCAGGCGCTGCGCTGCGCTGGTTCGTTGCCGCGCTGTGATGTACCGCGCCAGGCGCTGCGCTGCGCTGGTTCGTTGTCGCGCTGTGATGTACCGCGCCAGGCGCTGCGCTGCGCTGGTTCGTTGCCGCGCTGTGATGTACCGCGCCAGGCGCTGCGCTGCGCTGGTTCGTTGCCGCGCTGTGATGTACCGCGCCAGGCGCTGCGCTGCGCTGGTTCGTTGCCGCGCTGTGATGTACCGCGCCAGGCGCTGCGCTGCGCTGGTTCGTTGCCGCGCTGTGATGTACCGCGCCAGGCGCTGCGCTGCGCTGGTTCGTTGCCGCGCTGTGATGTACCGCGCCAGGCGCTGCGCTGCGCTGGTTCGTTGCCGCGCTGTGATGTACCGCGCCAGGCGCTGCGCTGCGCTGGTTCGTTGCCGCGCTGTGATGTACCGCGCCAGGCGCTGCGCTGCGCTGGTTCGTTGCCGCGCTGTGATGTACCGCGCCAGGCGCTGCGCTGCGCTGGTTCGTTGCCGCGCTGTGATGTACCGCGCCAGGCGCTGCGCTGCGCTGGTTCGTTGCCGCGCTGTGATGTACCGCGCCAGGCGCTGCGCTGCGCTGGTTCGTTGCCGCGCTGGGAGATGAGCTAACTCCTCTGAGGTTGGCGCACGCGATTGTCTCAGCATCGTGCGGTGCAACCTTACGGTAACAACGTTTAGGCCCGTATTATAAAAGATAGCTCAGTTTATCGGCAAATTTGGTCAGGCATTTTAAGTTTTGGGAGACATGTCGTGTATCGTTACAAAGAGCATTTTGTATAGCACTTTTTAAAAGCATTTGAAATTCATAAGCGGGTTTAATTATTTTTTTAAGCTGCTGGCAAGTTGAGGTGTTCGATATATTTTCCTATTTTCATATCATTAAAAGCCCATCAGTTTTTCGTTTATTGTTCTTTGCGGTTTGTATCATTACTTTTAGACCAGGAATAAATTACAGATTGAAGATAATACATTTAGACTAAAAAACAACAAAAATCAAAAGTTATTTAGTCAAAAGGCACGGTTTAGGAGTTTCATAAAAATATAAAAAAATCGTATAAAAGAGTGTTAAGTCAAAAAGTTGATATGGTAAAAGTGTTGAAAATGACCCCAGCTAACTGTCATTTTTACTGTCGGACCATCCACCAAACACCCATACATACTTAATAAAATACACTACTTATATGGATATTTTTTACTATTCATAGAAAACATCCCGAACACCCCTGAACAAAATATCTGCAGATCGTACAAACATTTGTCCCGAGGCGGGAGGTGGGCACCGCAACGTCCTGCGTCGCAAGCCGACCTTCACTCACTGCACCACAGAGGTCGTCATCGTAAAGATAGCTTTCTTGTTGTAAACTCATTGAATGTAGGTGTAGGTATCTCCGGAGCTGAGTGTTGCGTTCAGATAGAGCCAACTAACATTGTGTATCATTGAAGTGTTAATCCTGACTTCAGCACCCACGCTGTGCGTCGGTTCTACCACCAGTGACAGCGCGCACTGCTCCGCGCGGCGCCGGCAATGAGGCCCGGCGGCGCCAATGAGGCCCGGCGGCCGGCGCAGCGCCTCCTGACCAGAGGAACACACGCGGCGCGGTGGTGGGGGAGAGTCAGATATTACCGCGCCCCTAAGCGAGAATGTTTACAAGAATAAGAATGCATTTATTGTTTAGCTTGGAAGGTTAGATTTTTTTAAGGTACTGGTAAGAAATTGCCTAAGCTATAACTTAACCAGGTATAACTTAGCGAGATTAATCAGATCTGATCTTCTAACCTAAAAAAACAAATAGAAGTAAAACATAATAAAACTACAGATACAGATATTATCAGCACTCCAGCAGTTGCTATGCGCAGTTGGCTGGATGCAGGGGCGCGGAATTGTCAACCGCGCGGTATCATGCAACTCTCGCCCAATACGTACTTCCAAACACAAACACACGGCAAAGTTCGGCAGTAGTTCTGAATGTTTCCAAAGTGTGGATATCAGCCCCGGTTAGACGCGAGCGCTGCGGCGCGAGGCGGCGGCGCTGCAGCGAGGAGCGCCGCCAGGGTTACAGTTAGTTGGGTCCGGAGCGGCGCGCGGGTACAGTACCCCAACCTCCCGGCTGCCGTTACCTGCCACACTACTTTATGTAGTGTTGGTATATTCATTATTAATGAAACAAGCGTTAGTATTCCACACGTTTATTGCAGACATCATGTTAGTAAGCTAATTACAGACTTCACAAGTTAGCACAAGAGCCACCACACGGACACATTGCTGTTACAGATTAGAGTTATTAGTTGAGTAAACGTCCAGATAAATCAATCACTTGTCTCAGCGATTTCTGGTAACGCATCGAGCGCCATATCGAGGCGGTCGGAATGTGTAAGTGACAGCGAGAGATCCGGACGTTCACTCATGCACCACTGTTAGCCGCGAGCACACCGCCACCGGCCCCGCCACCGCACACGAGCACAGGCTCAAGTGATTCCCTCCCGCTCTTTCCTCCACTCACCGCTGCGCTGGCTGTCCACGGAACTCTTGCGCGAGGCTGCCGAGGACCGAGCGTCGCCCGAGCTCTCCCGATCGCGGGCCGAGCCCTCCCGAGCGGAGTCGTCGTCGCGAGCCGCGGCCTCGCGGGGCGGGCTGTCGCGCGGGGGGGGTTCGGCGAGGGCCGAGCCCTCCCGACCGTCCTCGGCGCGAGCCACGGACTCCCGAACTTCTTCGGCACGAGCCGGAGACTCCCGACCGGCGTCAACGCGAGCCGGACTTTCACGAACGTCATCGGCGCGGGCCGGAGACTCTCGCACTTCCTCGGCGCGGGCCGGAGACTCCCTCGGGCGCGCGTCCTCCCGCAGGCGCGCCCAGTCCTCCTTGAGCCGCTGCACGCGCTCGCGCAGCCCCGCGCCCACGCCCTGCCGCTGCGCCGCACACTCGCGCTCCATGTTGTTGTAGTTCTCCACCAGCTCGCCGATCTCGCAGGCGCGCTCCGCCACCGCCTCCTGCGCACATACACATCACGTTACACTTACGTCGGAACGGCCCCGAGAGACTTCGCTCAACTTCACGGTAAACCTAGTCGATAGTTGAGCCTGCGACGGCGAGTGAACTACTGAACCGACCTTCAGTAAGGAAGAACAGGATGAAGAAGAGTCGTACGTAAGTACCTGCAGCAACGCCAGCGCCCGGTCCCTCTGCGCCTGCGGCAGCGCGCCGGCCGCGCGCGCGTCGGAGCGCGCCTGCGCGAGCCAGGCGGCGGCGCGGTCCAGGCGCGCGCAGTACTTGCCCAGCGCGCTCAGCTTGCCGCCCACCAGTGCGCCGTGCGCCGCCAGCTCCGCCTCGACCTACGACACGGGTGATCACGACTCTGCCAGTCAGCACGCAATGCATCGGGCTTTGGCTTTAGAGCTGTGGGGGGGAGGGGGAGAGGGAGGGGATAGGCTCTAGAGAATGGACGGGTCAGTACGCAATGCATCTGTTTCTGGAGCCTAGAGGCAAGCTACAAGTTGGGCTGGCTTTATTTGGACAACGTACGTCAACCGTTTCAATATTCAGTACCGTACGCAACAGTATGATCGATCGGGCCGGAACTCATTCTCGGAACTCTCGCCTAGAGACTCACTGTCTCCACAACGTCCAGTTGCAGCGGGAGCGCTGGTCGCTGGTGTACGGGAGGTGCTGTTGTGGATGAGCTTGAAGTCAACTAGGTATATAGAACTAACTAGCTGCAGCGAGCTCCATACTATCTACTACTCCGCTGTGTCGATCCGACGCATCAGCTTTACGAGCTGTCTTATTCCGCGGCGCAGATTACGCGCGAGTGGTCCCTCCGAGGCCGCGCGCCCGCGCCCCCGCCCGCGCCCCGCGGCCCGCTGAGCGGCGATAGAATGTCCGCCCAAGGCGTAGCGAGAGATACGCGCGTCCTATTTCAGAGAAGGGACATCGTTTCACGGTCATAAACTCGGCGCAGTGGAGATCATTTTACGACGCCGACGGAGGGGGCGCGGACTCGAGGAGGGAATTGGTATTGCGACAAACCCACATACGTGGAAATTGGTTCCCGTATCTACTAGTTAGGTATTATTTATATGGCCGCGGATGTTTAAATGTTCCCGTGGTTCGGCGAAAATGGCGAGAGAGGGACATCGCAGAGGTTTTAGTGGGTATTACGTCTTTTTCAGGGCGTCGAGTCCCACTTAATTCTGGTCCCCCCCAGACCAGTTTATTCGTGAATGAATTTCCTCGACGAGACAAAACAAAAGGTATTATATACCTTAAACTACAAATTTTGATTTAGGTAGGTATCTAACTACTTAATCTGATGTATTTCACAGTAGACATTTTAATAGATTGTTTTTTCTGTTGTTTACTTAATTTATAGCATAGCTAAGTTTAAGTCTAAGTTTAAGCACGCCTTTTTGTCGTTGATGACCTTGTGTGGTTGGCAGGTAGGAAATGCCATCAGCATTTTTGAAATGAAATGAAATGATATTTTATTGCATAAAACATTATGCCCACCATTTGTGTACTTTTTAAATTGTGTGCAATAAAGTCACACTAATATTATAAATGCGAAAGTTTGGATGGATGGATGTATAGATGGATGTTTGTTACCTCTTCACGCCAAAACTACTGAACGGATCGGGCTGAAATTTTGTATATAGGTAAGTCTAACCCTGGAATCAAACATAGGCTACTTTTTATCCCATAAATCAGTTCCCATGGGATACAAATAACCTCAAAACGTTTCCATAGAAACAACGCGTGCGAAGCCGCGGGCAGAAGCTAGTATTAAATAAAAAAAAAAAAAAAAAATTGTGTACGTAGTGTATTGTCATAATTAATTCAAATTTATTGCATGAAATACATGTAATTAAAGTTGTTATAATAATGTAATAGAATGTCACAAGGTTGCCACAAGGTTGCACAAAGGTTGCCTGGAAGAGATCGCTTCTAAGCGATAAGGCCGCCCATTGTACTTGTGTCTTATTTAATGTCTCGTGTATTGTATTTTTGTTGGTGTACAATAAAGTATTTTGCATTGTATTGTATTGTATTGTCACAATGTATTCTGCTTTGGTCGTTGTAGGTGGTGAAGTAGTTTCTTCAAGATTCAACCTGCCGCCGGCGTTCGTGTTTCGCGTGCGTATTGTTGTATGATGTATCCTACCTTCCACCTTTGTACTTAATTAGGTAGGTATATTGCAAAACATTGGAACTAGCGCGTCTTTGCGTTTAATTGAAACACAAGACAGGCCATCAGTCGAGGTAGCGCTGGCGCTGCGAGAACGCGCCGAATCTACAGAGTTTAACTTATATCTATGTGTTCATAAGATAACTTGTACTATGCTTGAAGACACGGCCCGTGGAATGGACAGCTCCAGACAGCTTCGTACTACAACACAATCATTTGAATTAAAACATAAAGCGGGGGAACCAGAGGAGTGTTTGTTTCAGTTGTGTTGTGTTATTCACAACGTCGTCGTAAGGGCGACGTGCGAGTCCGAGCGTACATTATCGGCGCAGCAGGCGATAATGTACGCTTTTATTACATTTACTGAATGAGGTCACTCATAAAGTAAACTGGTACTGCATAATATGTAAGTACCATGCATGACATAGCCAGAGCTGTCGGGGATCTTTCTCTTGACCTCGATGAGTTACCGCTGCAGCTGGAGAGGAAACAGCGGACTCATCATTATCCCAACCAAATACAAATATATTTTGTATTTTTGTATTTGTATATTGGCTTTGCAGAGTTATGAAGTGTGGTCTATCCTCAAGCAGGCCGCAGTCGATCGCACAGAGTTCAACAAGGACGGGGACGGAACGATGTGGCCATTAACAAGTTCCCACTGTAGAGTACAGTTGACAGTATTAGTGACGTCGGGAGTGATCATCATGAGGATCCGTACCGTTTTTAATTGAGAATGCAGATTTATAAGGCTAACAAATATTTACATAACACATAGTGCAAAAATTCTTGTTCTACGACAAAAATTGACGAAGTTATGACTAGTATGATGGGTCTCTCAAAACTGAGTCTATTTGGTTCTGTCATTGTTTTTCCTAAACTTATAGTTTCAGAGTAAATCACTAAAAACTGATATCTGCCAACGGTTAAAGGGCGGCGACCGAGCAAGTGACGTCACACGCACCCGCAGCGGTCACTCAGTGAAATTCGCTAGTAATTTAGTCATCACTTCTAACGTAATGGTCCAATTTTGATAATTTAAAAAGATATATCATTCTAATGTCATAAAGAATAACGTGGATACTAGTTCTATTTAATATAATCTCATTGTGTACTTAATTTAATTAAAAACCGGGTGTAATGTAACACGGGTGCCGGTTCAGGGAAGAAGAGGTGGATAGAGAGACGGGCTGTATACTAGAGTTGGATTGTTCCAGTGGCATCCTTATGATTGAAGTGTTAGGAGGGTTTTGTGGTGCAGTGAGGTGAGTAGAATATCTTGTGTTACCTGTTCTAGTTGGTGGTGCAGCAGGCTGGCGCCGGGCGCGGGCGCGCGCAGCCGCGCCGCCGCCTCCTCCTGCCGCGCCTGCAGCACACAACACGCGCACATACATACTCATGCATAGCACAGAGGAACACTCCGGTGTTCTCGGTCTGGTATGGGGTTGATTGTATTGACTCGAGATTGACACTAAGATTGATAACTATTTGTATTCATTGTTTTTGTATTGTATTGTTCAAGATTTGAATACTCTGTGCCTATTTTGTTATTCTTATGTATCTGACTCCTGGACGTTTTGGTTTCAACTGTAAGTCCATTTGTAAATAAATAAAATAGTACAATATTAGATCCAAAGCAAGCGTACACGAGAGATCTTCTAAAGAATAAATTATTCTCCTCGATATTATCCGCTATATATATATTAAGAACAAGGTAGGAAGTCAATGTCAAGATAGTCAAATGCACCGTCGTTACACACTAGAAATAGAATAGACCTAACATGCAGTCTACCTTCCACAGAGCACTGTGTCCAGAAGGGCGGATAACATGCGCTCCACGAGTCAACGGTCGGTTGTAAATGAAAACTGGTGTGCAGTTCAAATGGAAGACAATGGGGACATAAGGTTCTTAAACAGATCGGTCTAGTCGGTGGCGGAGGGAGGAACACCGTTATCTGGAGTATGGCTCTGGTGGTGGGGCGCGGGCGCTGTGCGGGCGCCGTGCGGGCGCTGTGCGGGCGTCGTGCGGGCGCCGTGCGGCCGGAGGGCAGACAACATATATTCACGTTCGGTGGCGGCGGCGGGCACAGTTAATTTAATATGCTAGACATATAACGAGCCCGTCTTGCAGCACCATGCACCGTGGTGGCAGCACAGCACTGTGTACACCGCACTCGCGTTATCAAAATGGTCCCCATTAGGTATCGAGCACGTTATCGGGATTCCGTTTATTCTGCAAGCGGCTGCAGACTGTATCTGCTGAGAGAGTTAGTAAACTGGCAACACATGGAGCAAAGCTTCTGTCGGGCAATCCTTCATTTACCGAGTCGCGCCAGTTGTAGCTGCGCCCCTCCTCCTGCGGGCGCGGCGCACCACGCGCCTACCGCCTCACACGAGCCCCCACTCAACATCTACTGTTTACTCTAACTAGACACGAATCTTTCTTCCTCTGTATACTCCAGACTAGACGGTTATATGCACTGATAATTAAACTTTTCACACATAGTATATCTCGCGATGAAACGAGACGAGACGCGACAACACAACCAGACACGACTCGAGGAGTGACACCGCCGCCGCCGCGGACACAGCCTCCCGTGGAGTGGACACGGTCGCGGAAATGCTCGCTCCCACTGAAACTAACTGAAAACGCAACACTTCATCGCTACACACGAATCACAGAGGCACCTGCTGAGCCAAAGTGAACTCTACTCGGAGGTGATAAGGTGAATGCGCGGACATGTTTGGAAGACGTTTCGGAAGTGGGGTGCAAACAAGCGATGGGACAGAAATATTTTCATTTCATAGTCAGAAATAGATCGTAGTCGCGAGCGAGGGGCTCCACAGCCGGCGCGAGCGGCGCCGCCGGCCTCTTGTAAGGCCGCAGGACGAGGCGCCTGCGGCTGCTCGCCCGGCGGGCTGGACGTCGCAGCGTCTAGCCACCGATGCTTATCAAGAATCTTCGTAGATATGACAAGTCTTGGAAAAGGACAGACACTTTCAAAACGCGATTTGAACTGAATATGAACATTTGGAATCGACTGAGCAAGATATTTCTCGTTTAATACTATGCGTAGTTAAACTATTCCTTCGACAGCAGTCAAGTACTTTCGAAAGAGTCAAACATTTCTGAAAAATATGTAAGGTAATGACAAATACAAACGAGTTGGAACACAAAAGGGAAAGAAGATGCCAGCCTCGTTAACCTTGACAATGATCTCCAACAGATTCCCGATGCGGGCCGCGGGCTCGCGCGCGCGGCGAGCGGCGAGCGGCGCGGCGAGCGGCGAGCGGCGCGGCGAGCGGCGAGCGGCGCGGCGCGGAGCGTGCGAGCTTATCGCTCGGCTCGAGGTTTGTGATGGAGCTTCAGACGGAGCTAGTATCATTCGATACCATTCAGCGAATACTCCCGAGTGCGGCCGGCCGCCGCCGCCGCCGCCACCGCCGCCGCCGCCGCCGCCGCCGCTGCTCTGAGACGGCCGATCCGCGGCGACATTACAACCTGACATGACTCACTCACGTGATAAATGTACCAGAAGATTGCTCGACGAGACCAGACGCTATAACTTTGGAAGTTTTCAAAATACGTCTTCAGGATTAACACCGTGTGAGTCTTTGCTAATGGTTTCCGTCAAAAGCTGTGCGAAGTTAACGTGTCTTCCCGTCCGTCGGCTCGTGTCGGCTCGTGTCGGCTCGTGTCGGCTCGTGTCGGCTCACGGACGCGCGGCGGAAACGACGACGGTCACGAGGGTACAGTCAGCTGAGAACATATCTATACACTCTCAAGTTTTCAATTTGACTAAATATTGTGATAATTTATATGCCGCATTCTGCATATACTGCACCTGACAATTACCTACGATGACTCCTTTTTACAAACCATGTGTGAACGTGAATATTTATTCGAAAAGTTTCCGAGTAAAATAAATGAAAGCTTGAAACTACACAGGGAGATTATATCTGAGCAGCCGGCTGTACACAGGGAGATTGAGCAGCCGGCTGTACACAGGGAGATTGAGCAGCCGGCTGTACACAGGGAGATTGAGCAGCCGGCTGTACACAGGGAGATTATATCTGAGCAGCCGGCTGTACACAGCACAGGCATCACACCCGCTCTTGGGTATTTACAAATAGTGTCGCCAGACCGACCTTGTGCCCGCCTCCTTCAACAGATTGCATTGCCTTGTTGACAGCGACCATTATTGCTTTACGTGAGAACGTTCCTCTTATTCCTCCTCCAGTGGGTACAACGCTACGAGCATTGTTTGTCTCGCTCTAATGAAGCGAAGCAAACCACCATCCGCGGCGAATGTCAAAGGTGAAAATGCATTTATGACTCTATCTATAAATACGTTTGTGGACTTCGGCCGCCGGACTCGGCAAATCAACTAAGATTGTTATTTATTTTCTTGAATAACAGAGCTGGCGCACTAGTCAGTAGTCATACGGGAACTACAATAAACTTGATACAATTCTTCTTCGTGCGGCTCTCAATAATACTAAATAAAAGCTCGAAACTCAACTCATAAGTTTCCTCCGGGCGTGTTTGGAATAGCTGAGTGTTAGATAATGTAATGCAATGATTGTTTACAAACAGCAGTGAGCGGCGCGCGCGCACTATTCATACCGCGCGTCCACAAATAGCGGCGCAGGACAACGCCCCCGAGTCGCGACACACGCGGCCATTCCAATGCTAAATTCGAGATTGAGTACGCATTATGCGTCTTAAAGCGCGCCCTTTTGGAAACGCACGTTTTAAAAACCATCTGGTCAATCAATATCAACAGAAGCGTTTGAATGTGAACGTATGTATCGGACCGATGTGTTTTGAAAGCGCGTTACAAAAGCGCGATCTTCAAAACACTGTGTACATTCACTTACATTAAATGTTCCATTCCATCATCATCATCATCATCAGTCTATTTATTACAATTGACCGAAAACACACAACCTGCGGCTGGACACAACTGGAATTGTGAATTAGAATACAGCACACTGTGTGTTTTATTTAACGAGTAACTACTGATGCTTGGCACACCCCTCTCAGGTATCAAGAGGTCCTTCAAGCGCGCGCGAGAGGGGTCGGGCGCGCCGCCTAGTCGCGCGCCCCCCACGCCCCCCACAGGGGTGCTCTTGTTATCACAATGCTAACGATCCTCCAAATACTCTTTATTACAGGCAAGTGGATACTAAAGAATATGTTTTTATACGATTTGCTCTACCGACATTATTATGTAGACGCGAGCTGCAGCGTAACGCGTAGGTTCGATCAGTCAGTACTCGTATGCATAAAAAGATAGAAGTTTATAATTGGTGTACAAGTACATGCACTCACGGATTAGGAAGTCATTGTAATTGGTGTGCCGCTGGCACGCGTCCCCCTCACACCATCGGAATGAGCGCGTGCTCACCGGCGCCCCCCGCCCCCCGTCCCCTGCCGAGACATTGTCCCACATAGCGACACGGGATAACGCACGCAAGCCAATTCGTACCCAAATAGTGCCAACGGGATTTTATTTACCGTTTATCAAATATCAAAGTGCTTTATTTCCTTCAGTTAGACCTTACGGGACTCTTGCACGCCTCACAGTCACAGAACTCAAATAACTTAAGTAAAACTAGGAAATACAGGGATCGATTTTTTGACAATTTTTTTTTGTAACGAATCGAACAAGAAACCTTTAAGCACTTTGTTTGGGTGTTTGTTTTTGAGCTGAAGCCAAACTCGTTTGAAGCTTTTTTTATTCTTTAGAGATAATCTGATATTTTGTAGTAAGTTTTCATAAATAAATTGGTCGTGTGGCTTAGAATTTGCACCACCCTAACTCTTCCCGCGGGTGTCGTAAGAGGCGATTAAGGGATATCCACCAGGGGCGGGCAACAGCGCCCCTGCAGAACAATTCTACCACCGAACTGCGATCCCCAACCCGCATGCCCAGCGTGGGATTATGGGCATTACCCCCTTGAGATAAAAGCCAACAAGGCGTTTATCACGGGGAGGCCTGCGTCCAGCAGTGGACCAACACAGGCTGTTGAGGTTGAGGTTTGAGGTTTCATAAATATATTGACATGGTACTGTCATTATGTTTATTTCTTTGAATTTATCACGTTGGGAGTCTCTGAAAGTCTGTCTAGAAAAGGCACTGCAGCAGCGGTGTGCTGCAATGGAATCCGGGCTTTGCACGCTGGGGTTACGGTCGGTTATTGATGGCATGCGGCAAACATCCAGCCTTACGGGACGAGGGAGCAACGTGAGCTCTACCCGCGTGTACTTAAAGTCGGTTTTTACTCGTCAGGCTCCCGGCTGGCGGGCTGCCAGCGCGGCGCTCCTCGCTGCCGGGCGACGAGGCACGGACGCGGCGCGGGCACCGACGGATGCGCTCATCGGAACAGCCTGTGGTGCCGTGTGGAGGCGACCCATTACTCCCAATCAGGTTTTACCAATAGAGACGTCATACTCTTTATAAAGAAATAAAAACATGGCGATATTTTACTATAGCTACCTGCATAGGACTATGGAACTTTATCTGTATCACTGAGTAGGTTAAATGACCAGAGATATATAGGACCCCGTTGTCAGAAAGAGATGAACATACTGTTCACACTTTACACGAGCGGCCAGCGGGCTGACCGCCAATGAAAGCCTATAGCCGGGGTTGGGCGCGCTCCACATTCTCGCGAGAATCGCGCGAGAAGGCGAGAACAACACGAGAAACGTGAGTGTGGAACCGATTCACATCTTCAGTTCTTCGCAGGTTCTCGCCTAGTTCTCTGCTTTTGGTCGGTTTTATGACGCGAGGCAAAGAGCGCGAGAACGCGAGAACAGGCGAGAACTTGTATTGACTCCACACTCGCATATTTCTCAGTACTTCAGTAGCGATCGACTCGCCGATCGAAACAGTTGTGCGTTCCGTTTGGGTAGGTATTTATTGAGCTTGTGCATCATGAGCCGAATTAATTAGTCGAATGAACTGGAAATGACTTTCATTGAATATTTTCAATTGAAACCATGTTTGTGGAATGTAAATTTAAAGGATTAAAAATAAATTAAAAAACCACAACGTTGGAAATGCATTAGTTCGTTAATGGTAATACCCATCGAAGAACTTAAAAAAAGAAAATTCGTTATTAGCAAGCAATAATAGCAAGTAATATGTAGAAATATATACATATGTATAATCTGTAATATAAGCGTAATTGACGACCTCAGTGACGTGGCGGGCGAAGGTCCGCTTGCGACGCAGGAGGTTGCGGGTTCGATTCCCGCCTCGGGACAAATGTTTGTACGATCTATGTATTCTAGTTTTCTATGTATAATAAAAAATATCTATCTATGTAGTGTATTGTATTAAGTTTACAGTTACAGGAGGTAGGTAGGTAATTTAATTAGGTTATTTTATATTACATAAGTCTGTTGTTTAATTTATCTAAATTTTAAGTAGGATGAATTTAAGGAGGTAGGTAGGTAATTTAATTAGGTTATTTTATATTACATAAGTCTATTGATTACCTTCTCTTATTTTAATTAGGATCAATTTGTGGGAGGGCGGGCGGTACACACGGATTACATTTTGTTGGATCTTATCAGATAAGGTTTTGCGCGGAATTGTTACTAAATATTGTTTTCTGATGGATTGGATTGTGATGTACTTTTTAAATACGCCAAAAGTACCTACCTACTTTAGCCTACTTACTGGCAAATGTGTTAGAGTAGCTATTTTTGCCTGTCCTACGTAAGCCAGGAAAAGTATGAAGGGAAAGTTCCATCACAAGTTGTAGGTACCTACGATTCGATACCTACACCACCGGCCGGCTACAGGCGAGAGCGGGCGGCGCGGCGTGATAAGGTCACTAGGGTGTCCATGAAATCACGTAGGATAGCAGAGAAATGAATTATGAAATTCCATCGAAACTAATTGACTTTTATTTTTAATAATAACTTGTATCGTCTTATTTTAGGGGTGTGCATACGTGGTTTCAAGGATAAGACTGTTTACGCTAACACCCTGTATAATACCTATCTGTAGTACATTTATATAATCACACTAATAAAGAAAATAATATTTTTACTAAACTTAGTAATTACAATGATAAAAATTTATTAAAGTTTGGTTTTTGAAATTTGTGTGTCGAAAGTCAAATGTTGAAAGTCAAATACATCTTTATATTTTATCCTAGTATGAAAAATAATTGCGTAGCATAGTGAAAAATAATATTGTTGTATTGCTTGATCATATTACCCATATTAATCTAACCTTCCTTAGCGTCGGTCGAACCGACAACACGGCACGCGATTATATCGTTCTCTCTGTCACTCATGAATGCAACGCACTACGTCTTGTCTCGTTCGTGTAAATGACAAAGCGGCAACATCGCGGTTGTGATTTTTTTAATATAAAATTATTGATTTTCCATTTTAAATAGACTAAACAGTACTTACAAATGAAAAAATACACCTTGCCTGTGTTTACAGCCGTCCCAGTTTACGTATAGCATTTTGGAAACAAAACACATGGCATTGTGGAACGAAGTTCCTTATCGCGCGTTGTGAAAGGGGGCTAGACGGAAAAAATAAACGAAAAGTTGTAATGACACATTTTGACGAAGACAACCGAAGAGAACCGAAGCGACGACCGCAGCCGAGTTGAGCCGAGGTGGGCTTCGATTCGAACAATCGTGTGTTCCGCTCGCTCGCACAACGTGTCATTGGAGTGAGCGGGATGTATGCGACGACCGCAGCCGAGTTGAGCTCCCGGGGGGAGCATTGCGGCGAGCGCAGCGATCCCCCCCGGAACCCCCTCCCCCCTCCAAAAAAATCTGATATGGGTATCGTTTTCGACTAACATGGGGGTAAGGATTACGAATTTGATGACGGCAGGCGTGTGTCGGATTGCGTGACCCCCGCGTGCCCCCCCCCCCTGAAACCGGGGGAGCATTGCAGCGAGCGCAGCGAGCCGCAACCTGACAACAGGGGAACAGCACGGCGAGCGAAGCCAGCCGTGCTGTGACCCCCTGTGCCTCCAACCCCCCTGAAGCCCCTGCCCCATCAAAAAATCTGATTTTGGTATCGTTTTCGACTAAATAGAGGGTGAGGATTACTTATTTGATGACGGAGGGCATGTGTCTAGTATAGGGGAACAGCACGGCAAGCGAAGCCAGCCGTGCTGTGACTCTCACGCCCATTGTAAATCGAAAGGAACTTCGTTCCATCCGGGTGTGCCTTGACACCTCTCAAGTTTTTATTCGTTTTTATTTCTTTCCTCCAAAATCCCGCAACGTAAGTTCGTATCACGGCGCGACGCAGAACGGACTGAGTTCACTCAAGATAATTAACTTGTGTTTGTCTTGTCGCGCAGACCTCCGTAAAACGCATCTACCTCAGTTTATATATAACATCATTGATTACTCCAGTAACTCACAACCGTTGAGTGGTCGAAACTGATTCGAAGTTGTGTAAAATATTATAAACGTAACATTAAATCAAACATCGTCGTTGTCGTCTGTTTAGATCGAGTACTTACCTACTTCGTAACCTGCGCGAGCCGGGTGCCCGTCGCCCGGGCTCCTCTACTCGAGCTCGTGAGGCGACAGCGGGGCGAGAGGTGTCGGGGGTCTGCCAGAGCTGTATAGGTTAGGTGTTAGGTGAAGAGCGTTCGGTGTTACCTTGACGAGGCTGGCGCGGATGGTGAGGCTGGTCTCGTCGGTGGGGTTGGGCGCGGCGGAGCGCAGCAGCGCGCGCGCAGCCTGGAGCGCGGCGCGCGCGGGCTGCTGGCGCGCGGCCCAGAGCGCGGTGCCGGCGCGGTGCCAGCGCGCCGCCAGCGCGTCCAGCTGCTCCTGCACGTCGCGTGCCAGCGCCGCACCGCACGCGCCCACCACGGCGCGCGTGTGCGCCCGCGCCGCCGCCAGCACGCCCTGCTGGGAGTTCATCTCCCGCTCGAGGTCGGCCAGCGCCGCGCCCCGCGCCGCCTGCAGCTGCAGCTCGGCGCGGTCCAGCCACTCGCCGCAGCCCTCCAGCTCCGCGTACAGCTGCGCCCACACGCCCTGGCACGCCACCCACCTGCGCACACACACACGTCGTACAGACAGACTTGCGACTGATGGTTCGGCGGATGCTTGCGCACCATAATATGCTAGACACTACCTGTCGTATCTGGCCTGGTAGTTCTCGTCGAGCTGCCCCCACTCCCCGCGCAGCCCGTCCCGCGCGCGCTGCGCCGGCGCCGGCGGCGGGTGCTTGCCGCTCAGCCGCAGGAACTCCTTCTCCACCTCCTCCACTTGCGGCTCCAGCTCGGCGACACCGCTCTTCACGCGCTGCGGAACATACGCAACTTACTAACTATGGCGACATCTCTCGCCCGGCTCAGAGACAACATCTCCCTCCGCATCGCGGCGGCCTACATGGTCCACGTGCCGGTCTGCTCGCAGTGCGTCATCGAGACACAGAGTGCGTGCGGCGCTCACCTGCAGCGCGTCCTCCTGCAGCGGGAAGTCTTCGTAGTCTCTGGCGGCCAGCGGCGGCGCGCGCAGCCCGGCCCGCGCGCGCGACACGCCCTCGCGCACTGCACGCGCGCGCGCGCGCCACGCGCTCCACGCCTCCTGCTGCGCCTGGGGACATGCCAGGAGGAGAGACAACATCCTCGACTCATTTCGTGCAAGAATCTCACGTAAACGAACACTTGAGACAGCATCGGCCGTCTGCATTGCGAGGTACAATTGCTTTTTAGGGTTCTGTACCGTAAAAATAAAAGGAACCCTTCTAGGAGCACTTTCTTGTCCGCCTCTCAACCCCCTTTTATCAGTAACGTGTCGTATCGAGTTGAAATGAACATCAAGGTTGTAACCTCTTAGAGCTGCGATATAAATACAACTTCCAAGTCAACGTGATACAAAGTTACAGCCGTTTGTGTCCGAATATTTTGAAATGTCCAAGGGAATCACATGCACACAAAAACCTAAAACCTTCCCGTTGACCTAGAAGATAAAATTTGGCAAGAAGCAAGGTCTTATAGCAGAAATAAAGGGAAAAATCCGAAAACCATAAATTTGTAGTAAATTCATATAAATAAATGATGTGATTCTCGAGATGGACCTATAGGGTACCTACTTCGCGTTGACACAGAATCATGATTTTTGGACTTGTACATTATTATACAGAAAATTAAATTAAATTATTAGCTACATCGTTGATTTTTCGTTTCACTGATTCTGATAAAAAAAAACATGTAAAATGTTGAGTAGTACTGTTGGGTGTACCTGTTTCCCCTTGTGGAGGGGCAGCTGGGCCCGGGCGTGCTGCCGGCGGGCCCAGGCGCGCAGCACGGCGTGCACGGCGCGCTCGGGCAGCGCCACGTGCGCCGCCTTCAGCGCGCGGCACAGCTCCTGCACGCGCTCCACCGCCGCCTCCCGCTCCGCCTCCGCCTCCTCCCCCGCGGCCTCCTCCCCCTCCGCCTGCGCCTCCCCCAGCGCCGCCAGCAGCGCGCCCAGCTCCGCCAGCTGGTCCTCCGCCTGCAGCGCGCGCGCCCGCCCGCACTCCACCTTAACACGAACATTCAAATCAAATCAAAAAACTCTATATTTCCATTATAATATAATAAAAAAATAATAATTATTCAAAGCAACTCGTAAATAGAGAATACATAAGTGCACTAAACAAATGGATACAGCTAAGTATAACAAATTAATACAATAAATGTACACTTAGAAAAGGTCAAACTATGAAATTAAACACTGACACGGAAATAAAGCCTGCCTAAGTAAGCCTTTTTGCAAAGCAAGGTTTTGACAATTTGTTTGAATGTAATATAATAACTGATAATTTTTAAAACTCACTCGGAGTTTTGTTGTAGAAGCGTAGGGGAAGGTTGCTACGAATGGACCACTGGACCACTTAACTTTACGACCTCATATCTCAAAAAGTTTATTTCTTAAGTCCTTTATTTCCTATAATCGAACGCACAAACAATTCCGGCTAATACTTTCCGATATATACGAAGAAAATTAAATCTTTGGTTGTTGCCTTCTTTGGCCACCACTAAGTTGCCATGAATGGACTTCAAGAAATTTGTTCTAAAGGTCCAATCATGGCAACTAATTTTAATTATCATTATTATTTAGTTACACAGCTCATTTTCTAGTTCTGGAGGAACTTCACTTTCAGATCCCGGGATTTGGACGTGTTCTTTGGCTTTTTGGTTGACTCCATCTAATGTTCGTTTTAGTATTACTTCGGGACTTGCCTAAGCAAATTATTAGATTTAGACCGTCGCAAACATACTCGTACTAACACACGCCATGCGCCACTCCCCGCCGCGTGTCGTAGCGTAACTGAGGTAAGAGCGGGGCGCGACTGACTCACCACGGACTCGTTTACAAAAGTTTACTTGTTCCTAGCTTGCACAGTTTTGGAAATACCGTGGTGGTCCAATGAAAGCACTGACTGGTCCAATGATCGCAACCTTCCCCTATACATTGCTCTTCGCAAGATACATTAAGCTTCGATTCTCCACATAGGTACCTTACTAACTTCTGCATGCGGCTTCGCATGAATTTTTCTGGACAAAAAGTAGCCACTAGTGTAGGCACTGAATTTGTCCTGAGCGTTGTCGGTCACCGTGCGTTATAGTCGAGATCATTTTAGATAACACTTGATTTAAATAAAACTATTTTTTAATCTTACTACTCTCTAATATTTCCTCTAATTTCGACGAAACAAAAGACAAACCGAAAATCGTCCAAATTTTGGACGGTTGCCACCACGGAATTAAAGTAAGGGGAAATGGTAAGTGGGCGTGGCACGCGTGCCACAAGTACACGTTGTTATGCTTACTCGACCCCAGTCGGGTTCTAACATCGCGTGGAGTTGCTAGTCTGGCCTTCAATTCATTTTTTCCGTAGTTATGTCGTATTGTTCTATTTTAGAGTGTAAAAATGATAGTAGGAGGAAAAATCTTCAGAATGGAGGTGTTTCGTACCATCGGTAAGTGCGATTTTTATTGTTTTGTAATAAAATCTTATTTTATGTCAACTCATCAATAATTTAATAGAAGGGTTAGTCAAAAACTACCTTATGCAATTAAAATAAAGTTGATTTTGGATTGATTCTATTCTTCGCTACTCAATTAGTGATGTAGTCAAGTCGGATGTTGATGATATCGATACAAGAAATTCAATTGTAATTTAAAATTTTAATGTTCATGAACATTATGTTACACATTATTATGTTAATTAATTATTTATTTAGTATTTCTATAGTAGGTCCTCCAACCTTCATTTTAAATATTTGTAGGTTTTCCAAAGATGCAAACCTCAAAGAAAAATGGATAGATGCAACGGGTAGAGTTCATTTGGATGCCAACCAAATTAAGCACGATATGCTCTGAGCATTTTTTAAAAGATGATTTTATAATTTCAAATAAAGGAAATAGATATACGAAACCTACAGCGCTTCCATCACTGAAAATCGTTAAGTTTTATAATCAAGTAGTAAGTTACCATGTTTGATTTGTATCACTTTCCATCATGATCATCAGCCTACGTTAGTGCATTGCTGGACATAGGCCTCCCCTAATGAGCGCCATAGCGCCCTGTCTTCAGCTTGCCGCATCCAGTATCTGCCTGCAGCCTTTCGCAGGTCGTCATCCCACCTTGCAGGAGGGCGTCCTAAACTACGCTTGCCGAGTCGTGATCTTCACTCAAGAACACGTTTACCCCAGTGGTTATCGGTTTTTCACGAGATATACAACACACCTACAATTTATAAACTTCTATAAAGATACTATTACCTCAATAAAACAGCATTTACTGACTAAATATAAAATCTAATTCCTAAACACACACACAAGTTAATTTTTTTCTTGTTAGTTTTATTACTTATTTGTTTTTTTTTTTCAATAATTTTATTTTGGTTTCAGCCACAAAATGTTAATGAAGACAAAGCAGGTTCTTCAAAAAGACAAAGTGATTCAGAGAGCTCACACCCAAAAAAAAAGATTCGACTTCATGAAGTTTTAGAAGTTGAACAAAATTTTACACAGAAAAGAGAAGACGCGATTCCTGTGAAGTTTCATTCCGCATACGACGAAGAAACGGTTAAAAATATGGATGGTACGGGTGGTTCGAATTTTTCAACGCCGAGGAAAAAGAAACTAAAAGGTCAGCTAAGATTTTGCAAAAACAAAATTGTAAAACAAGGTCTAAAAATAAAACGATTACAAGTGTATTTTATAGCTGCATTGTACCTGAAAATTCATTAATCCAAAGAAGTTCATCCGTATGAAGATGTTTCTTCTCGACCACACATAAACAATCATGATGGTGAATGCTTGCCCTAAAAACAGCAGGTTCACAAAGAATGCACATAACTGTGAGTTTGTTCAGGTGAATTATTGTTAAGAATAATATTAATCAGCACAGCACTGATCAACAGAAAAACCTGATCCAACTCTAAAGAGAATATTGTTGCCAATAAAGTATCATAGTTAATAATGTAATCAATCATTGATTGTTACTGCACAATTTTAGCCGTAAAATATTGGTCTTGTAATTGTTTAGATTTGAGGGGAGAGTCTATTTGATGTTAGTAACATGAAGTGTTTCTGAAGTTTCCTTTTTATATGGGATTTGTGTAGTTCCTTGTCCGCACAACAACAGCATTATATAGCCCCAAGCCAAGCAGAGCTTGTGTTATAGGTAGGTACTAGATAACTGATATCACATCACACTAATATTATAAATGTGAAAGTTTGGATGGATGGATAGATGGATGGCTGGTTTTTTACCACTTCACGCTAAAACTACTGAACGGATCGGGCTGAAATTTTGCATACAGGTAATTCTAATCCTGGAATCAAACATAGGATACTTTTTATCCCATAAATCAGTTCCCATGGGATAAAAATCACCTTTAAACGTTTATAGAAACAACGCGTGCGAAGCCGCGGGCAGAAGTTAGTAATTAATACAATACACTGCAAAGATAGATATTTTTTAATATACATAGAAAACATCCAGAACACCCTGAACAAATATCTGCAGATCGATCGTACAAACATTTGTCCCGAGGCGGGAATCGCAGGCGGACCTTCGCCCGCTGCGCCACAGAGGTCATCGCTGCATATAGCTGTTTGTGTACACCACGGAAATGGAAGTTAGAGTGGAAGGACAATGCAACAAAATTACTAAGGGCACCGGTGTCGCCAAACTCACACAAATAAACCAGTAATCATATAATGCATTACAAAGAAACAATTCGTTTGATTGGTAGTTTAAGTTTAGTCAAAACTAGCCAACGTCACTGATTTGGAAATAAACCTTGACTTCTACAGATAAGATTTATTTTACTTTAGCATCAGAACGTATTTACGGTCTATAGTAACCAAACATTCGATTGACGAGTTAATTCCGCTACTTGACCATAGATGGCGGTATTTTCAGTGGTCGCAATTATAAACTTAATTTCCTCAGACTTAAGATTGACATTCGCGTGATAGGTCGACCATCGACTGCTACTCGATTAGAGCTGCACCAGGTAGCACATTGAAGTACATTATCGATATCGATAGATACCCGATTTTTTGTTCAATTCGCAAAAAAATGAACTTGTTGGTAGTTTATTTACTTACTTGGCACACAAAGAGCTGTATATTTTAAACCATTTATAAATAGACACAGACAGGCAGGTAAAAATAAATGTATGTTGTTTATGCCCCTGAAATAAAACGTATTTATTAGGAAACTGGTGTTTGGAAAGTTTTATGTTTAATTTTAGTAAATGGTGTATGTGAACATTTATATATTTAAACTTAACGATTTTCAGTGATACAAGCGCTGTATGTTTCGGAATTGTATATCTATATCTTTTATTTGATATTTTGAAATCGACTTCCAAAAAGTGTTCAGAGCATATCGTGCTTGATTTGGTTGGCATCCAATTAACTCTACCCGTTGCATCTATCCATTTCTCTTTGACGTTTGTATCTTTGGGAAACCTACAAATATTTAAGATAAAGGTTAGAGGACCTAATGATGTCAATTTAGTGACTTGTAATCTAAATACTAAATAAATAATTAATTTACATAATAATACTAATCACTTATTTAACATTAACATTAAAATTAGAAATTAAAATTGAATTTCTTGTATTGATATCAATCGACAAAATCAACATCCGACTTGACTACATCACTAATTGAGTAGCGAAGAATAGAATCAATCCAAAATCAACTTTATCTTAATTGCATAAGGTTGATTTTGACTAAAATTAAATTATTGACAAATTGAAATAAAATAAGATTTTATTACAAAACAATAAAAACCGTTCTCCCCGAAGGTACGAGACACCTCCATTTTGAAGATTTTTTCTCCTACTATCATTTTTACACTCTAAAATCGAACAATACGGCATGATTACGGAAAAAATGAATTGGTTGCGAGACTAGCAACTCCACGCGATGTTAGAACCCGACTGGGGTCGAGTAAGCATACCAGCGCGTACTTGTAGCACGCGTGCCACGCCCACTTACCATTTCCCCTTACTTTAATTCCGTGGTGTACACAATAAATAAATAAACTACGAAATTTTATTTTTGCGAATTGAACCAAATATCGGGTATCTATCGATATCGATAATGTACTTCAATGTGCTACCTGGTGCAGCCTTAATCGAGTAGCAGTCGATGGTTGACCTATCACGCGAATGTCAATCTTAAGAATATGGCTATTAAGTTTATAATTGCGATCAATGAAAATACCGCCATCTATGGTCAAGTAGCGGAATTAACTTGCTAATCGAAAGTTTGGTTACTATAGACCGTAAAAACGTTCTGATGCTAAAGTAAAATAAATCTTATCTGTAAAAGTCAAGGTTTATTTCCAAATCTGTGACGTTGGCTAGTTTTGACTAAACTTAAAACTACCAATCAAACTAATTGTTTGTTTGTAATGCATTATATTATTACTGGTTTATTTGTGTGAGTTTGGCGACACCGGTGCCTTTAGTAATTTTGGTGCATTTCATTTCCCCTTACTTCTAAATTCCGTGGTTGCCACTCAACGGAAAATTAAAATCGTTCAAGTTTGGGACGCCTGCCACGGGAGAGGCTTTGTAAGACGTCAGCCCGCTCCGATCAGTAATTCTGACGTTGTCTTCGTATATCATTGAATCACCTGGTGCGCCGAGCAACGCCAGCCGCCCACGCTCACGCGGGGCGGCTGCCTCCCGAGGGGCACCCGCCCTCGCCCGCCGCCCGTCTGGTTCTACAGGACACGTACCTCGGACATGACGAGCGCCCACTTGTTGCGCAGCCGGTCCTGGTGGTGCGCCAGCAGGTACTCGGCCAGCAGCGGGTGGTGCGCGTGCGCCGCGTACACCAGCGAGTCTCCGCGCGACATGAGCGCCGCCGCGTCCGGCGCCACGCCGCCGTCTGGTTCTACAGGACACGTACCTCGGACATGACGAGCGCCCACTTGTTGCGCAGCCGGTCCTGGTGGTGCGCCAGCAGGTACTCGGCCAGCAGCGGGTGGTGCGCGTGCGCCGCGTACACCAGCGAGTCTCCGCGCGACATGAGCGCCGCCGCGTCCGGCGCCACGCCGCCCGTCTGGTTCTTCAGGATCTACGGAACAAAGGCAGCATCGGTCACCACACCACGCAAGAACCACGCAGAGAGAGACATCGGGTAGCCGGCCTAGACTTCATTTATTGATAACAATATAGTTTTACACGTCAAATAGTAGGTGCATAGTACACCTTCAAATACACTAAAATAATTTTCAATGATCAAATTATACATTTAAATTAAAATAATAATCCAATCAATGAAATTCACTACTAATAAATATATAATTGGAAAAGTATTAATATAAAATGACGATACAATATTATTATTACTTCACAAATTCGTCAATCCGTAGAAGGATTGTTCGATGAGTCAGTTCTTTACACATCGCTTTATCAAAAGCACGCCTAAGGTCAGTACCTACCGCCTGAGTCTGATGAGCCAGTTCTTTATTTATTTTATTTATTTATTTAATTCGGATTGCCATCAGCTGATCTAATTACAATAGAAATTAAAATAGACACAGAAATCTAATAATAGGCATTCACTAATAGAATTATAATAAACTACTTAAGTGTGATCACTAAAAAATTTTACGTCGACAATTGCGTACCTAATGAAGCAATAAAATTATAACAAATAAAATTAAGAAAAAAGCAAATAATAAAAATTAAGTGTATAGCTAGATCATGTGCAAAAGAAGTTAAGAGTCATGCATCGCCTTGCCCTGTGAATGCTGGTATTGAAAGGGTCAATGTTCAACATCTTGCTGAAATCATTGAGAGTTCTACCAGTGCTCCGTCACTCGCGCTCAGTTTTGAGTTATTTACCTACAGTTTTTCTGTCCCCTCGAGGGGACACTGTCAAAGGTTACCGCCGCCGCGCGCGAGCGTGCGGCTCGCGCGAGCCGAACGATAAGTTTTGTCTCGCTCGGACATAGCCGAGATTATCTCCGCGCAGGCACAGATAATATAATACTATGCGTAGGTTTGTTTTTTGTAGACTACGAAAATGACTGAAAGGACTTTAGATATGTCAGCTACATCTACCTATCATTTGTGATTTGAGTGTACAATTTTTTCTGTACATACATATGACACATCTGTACATACCTACTACCTACGTATACAGAAAATAATGTCTTGACACAAAAATATTTAAATTATATCCTAGGATATAAGCAGCTTCAACCTAGCAATAATAATACCTTTTACCTAGCTTACATACAATGTTCTCTAATAATTAAAATGTATTTTTTATTCTACTATTGTTTTTGTTCACGGACTTATTTATTAAGTAGGTGGGATAGGTACCTACTCGTGTATTTAATCCTAAATTTAGGTATACTTATCCTAGGTATTGCAGAGCAGAACCGTATCACGAACCTACCTACACTCCATCCAAATTCGGTTAGTTTACAAAAATGTCACACCGAATTTGGCTGGAGTATACGTAGGTGCTTACATACTACATAGGTACGTATTTCCTGATCAGTTTAGTTAGGTTCTAGGTACCAATGATATTACCTATATTTGGGTTCTACATAGGTACCTAGGTAAGTATTTCTTGAGATATACGTAGGTAGGCCTTGTAGAGAAATTTGAAGAAAAAAACGCGTTATCAAACTAAACATTCACTTAGATTTTTTTTAAATACACTTGCACTTCCCAAAATGTAAGTACCAAGGTACCTACCTACCTAGTTATATTGCATGAGAGAGTTAAGGCACTTAAAGTATAATATCCGCACTTGGACAAAAACTATCGATGGTCAACCCTACCGTCAAGCCAAGGGCCGGCGAGGGAACTGTAGAGGTAGGGGGGCGCGGGTGGCTTTGATCGAGCCGCCTCGCTAACAGCGAGTAGAGCGTTACGAACTTTATTTCCTCTCCCTTAAGACTCAAAGTAGATTGGTTAAATCGAGTAAGTGATGTATCTGTTACGTTATCTAATCTGTGGTTCTACTCGCTCGCACTACAAATGAATTTTGTCTATAATTAGTTCCAACATGTTGGACATGTAGTAGGGGATTGTGTCTAAGCTGCTTACGCGGTACATTGAAGTCTAATTTGCTAAGAAGTTCTGGACAGTCAACATCATTGTTGATAATCTTAAGAATATAAAGATAATCAGCTATATTCTGCCTGTTTTTGAGTGGCAAGAAATGGAACCTCTTGCAGAGTTCATCATATGTAAAAGGTTTGTAAGGAATCTTTACTCTAAAACACAGGTATCTTAAGAACCGCCTTTGAATACTTTCAATACGATCTTTGTACTGTGTTCTGGTAGCACGGGTTCCATATCTGAGACGCGTATTCTAGGTGACTCCTTACGAACGTGCAATATAGAAGTTTAAAAGTTTTGACGTTGGCACAGATATTATAATACTATAGTACGTTGGTAAAGCTCTTAGAGATTCGCATGACAAATCCCAGTGATCTCGAAGCCTTACTAATTATGTTGTCAATGTGAACGTCAAAGAGTAGTTTTGAGTCGTGGTAGACTCCGAGATCACGCATACCAGGAGCTTTGGTAAGTAGCTGCCCTGCCAGTTCGTAGCGCGTTGGAATAGCCCGAGGCTTGTATTGTATTGTATTGTATTGTGTACTCTATTTTCCGCACTTAGACTCGGTTTGGTCCGTTGTGCGTGCTTTGTTCTGCTAGTGTAACCAGCCTAGCTCCGTCCAGAAGCGCAGAATCTTCCTGGGATCTTCGCAGGCTTCGCGGAGTGACCTCGGGTGGTCGAGGATTTCGTGTCGTTGCGCTGTTACTCCCTCGCATTCCAGGACTACGTGGGCAGCTGATTCTTCGTCACTGAGACACCCCCTGCAGAGAGGGCTGTCTGTCGCTCCGATGGTGAAGAGATGTTTATTTAGTGGGCAGTGTCCTGTGAGTGTCCCCACTAGGACGCGTAGGTCCATTCTGGTCAGGTTCAGTAGGCGCTTAGTTAGCCTTGGTGATGCAGCTGGAAGGGCTGCTCTTGCCTGGCGGCACTCTTGTAGGTGTGTCCATCGTTCGGTATGTGTTTCTCTAGTTTTAAGCCTTATCCATGTTCGGATTTGGGAGAATGGTAGGGGAAGGAGCGGAGGTGGGCCTATTATCGGCGTCTCCGAACCTTTCCGTGCCAACTCATCGGCGGCGTCGTTACCGAGTGATCCGCTATGCCCCTTGATCCATTGAAGGGTTATCCTGTTTCTGCAGGAAATTCTCTCAAGTGCCAAGTGACATTCGTACACGATCTTGGAGTTGCAGCTGTGTCCTGCCAAGGCCGTGAGTGTAGCAGCACTGTCAGAGCCCGAGGCTTACGAGTAAAAGTAGTAGCAAAACATTTACACATCGCTTTATCAAAAGCACGCCTAAGGTCAGTACCTACCGCCTAAGCTTAGTGCTTTTGATAAGATACGCTTTCACTAAAGTCATTTACAATACAACGGCATATTTACCATGACTTGAGTTTTGAGCTTTCCGATATTTCGGCACAGTTTCATGCGCCATGATCACGGAATAACTGACGGCACTGCGAGTGAGTTGTTATTGGCAGATATATCTATCTACCCTCATTTTTGTCTTTTGCTACGAACGCTACTACTACTACCGGTTTCATTATCGAACGCAACTCGATCACGACACACAACACGGACGGTATCAGGTGCCCCGGTTGGTACATCACTTCTTCGGTTTGACAGGGTTCCAGGTTCCGGATAATTGGAAACCTTCTTCTCGGTTCCTGCGTTTGGTAATCTTTTGGTAATTTAGTGTTAATAACCATGATGGATTTAATATATTCACTTTAATTTCACTAACAACATTTGGTGTGCTATACCTTGGTCCTATTTCATTTCTTGTCTCTTAATTGACCATCATTAAATACAGTGAAGCCTGTCCGAGTTGAGCGAACATTTATAGAAACGAAAGGCAACAGAAAATCTTCACAAAATTTTGAATATAAATGTAATATGAGTATGACTAATAGGTATGTGTGTCAATAAAGCAGGTACCTCAAGTCGTTTGGCGGGGTCTCGCTCGACGGCGACGCCCTGCAGCGTGAGCAGCACGACGTCGAGGCGGCGCAGCATGCCGCGCGCCGCGCCGCACCACTCCGCCAGCTCCGCCGCCGCCTCCGCGCTCAGCCCGGCGCAGAGGGACGCGTCCTGAAAGCACGCACTGACATTACTCAACCCGACCACATACTCTGAACTATCCAACGAGGACGCAGCACTCCTACTGACCGGCTGCGTCTCCTCGTCCGAGTGCTGAGTGTCCGGACTGTGCCGCCGCTCCTCGCCGGCGCTGGCGGGGCTGGCGGGGCGCGCGGGGCTGGCGACCGGCTCGGCGCCCGGCTTGGGCGACATGGCGACCACGTGAGCGCGCGTGTCGCCCTTGATGGGCGTCGACGTACACAGCGGCGCCGGCGAGCCCGACGACGCGAGGATCTGGGGGGCACGCTGTCTTAGCGCCTGTTTACTTTGTGATACTCTTGTATCACAAAGTAAATAGGTGCTAACACAGTTTGACTTTAGTTGTGATCCCGGGAGCACAACTAAAGTCAAACTGTAAATACCTACTAGACCTAAAGGAAACGAGGAGAGAGGAACCTGCTACTTGGGATAGGTCTGGGATCGTCTGCGTTACAGTCTTGTTTTAAGGTATCTACACGCTGGATGTATTACAAGTACACAAATGAACACTCGCGACGAAGTTTGTCGGACGTTTCTGTCGTAACTTTATTATTAGTAGTCGTATAACCTCGTGTTGTGCGTCGGTACGGTGTTACCTGCGGCGTGTCCTCCACCTCCGAGTAGATGAGGTCCTCGTGTGCGGCGGGGCGGGGCGCGGCGCGGGGCGGGTCGCCGGTGGCGGAGGGCTCGGGCAGCGCGGCCGCCTCGCCCGCCGGCACCTCGTCCAGGATCAAGTACTCGTTCTGCTCCTCCCGCGCCCCCGCCGCCGCCGCCGCCGCCGCCGCCTCGCGCCGCGTCACCACGCCGCGCGTCGGCTGCCGGCGCGCCTCCAGCGTGCGCACTTCCACCACGAACGTGCGGGGCTCCTTTCCGAGGTCGACGGGGGGCGCGGACGCGGGGGGAGACTCCGTGTCGCTAACGGACGATAGGGTGATCTCTCGCTGCGTGACGGCTACCACGTGGCAGTCCTCGCGGGAGGGCGGGGGTGCGGGCGCGGGCGCGGGCGGGGCGGCGACCAGCTTGTCCTCCGATATCTGCGTGAAGAGCGCGCTGTCCTGCAGCAGGTTGAACGTGCTGCTGTCTTTGCAGGGGGAGGCGGGTGTGGCGGGGGCAGGCGGACGCTCCAGCTCGGAGCCCCTGCTCCGCGCGCCCCCCTCCTTCACCTCCCGGCGGATGGGCGCGGGGCTCCGCAGCGCGAGCGGTATCTTCGACTTCTTGAGGTCAGGCTTGTCGCGGTCGAGCGCGCCGTCCACGGGGCTCTCCAGCCGGCGCTTGATCGTGTCCGTGAGGCTCTCGTACTCCGCCGCCTCCGCCGCGGGGGCGGGGGCGGGGGCGGCGCCCTGCAACAGGCCGCGCTGTGGTCTCTCCTGCGTGTGCCGTCGCTATGTACATGTTAGTGCCGACGCCGCCGGATGGTAAGCATGATCCCGTGACTCCAAGCTCCATGAATGGGTTGCCGTGATTCAAAGCTTCCACACACACATACACACACACACACCGACACCATATTTACATTGTGGTATTTACAAGGTGCACTGCGAAACGACGTACATTATCTTCGTTTTAATCACACGAGAGAAGGAAAACGTTTGTGAGTGTGTTTAGTTTGTTAACGCGGAACAACAGCGGGCGGTGGGTACTGTGGGAGAGAGAGGGGGGGGGGGGGAGGGGGGGGACTTACCGTGGAGGAGCGCGAGCGGTGGTACAGAGACACCAAGCGACCGACAGACAGAGCAACAGTGTTCTAGGACACGGACCGAGATCCCGCGCCGGGTGCAACGCCCAATGAGGCCCGCGACTGCCGTGATATGAACCGATGAGATTCCCAAATGTTACCTCGTATTTTCTGGGTATTTTTCGTGAAAGAGAATGCCTTTTGTATGGTTCTATGAACTCGATTTAATGCGTCAACATTTTAAGAGCAATGACTTAGTTAAGTTTAGACTCCCATAATATAATCCAGTCCTAATCGCGCTCGAACTCAGTTGAACGTGTCTCTAACGTAGGTATCTCTGTTGCAGTTTTGTGGCGTCATCGTGTGGAGTCTGTGGAGGAAGCACGTTCCACAACTCGCGGGCGCGATGTATGGGCGTTTTTCCATTATCCGGCCCGACACCGGCGCCGACGCCGACGCCGACGCCGTGCCGGTGCCGGCGAAGCAAATATGTATGAAAATGTATGACTCGCTTTTTGACTTACCGGCGCCGGCGCCGGCCCGGCATTGAGTCCTACCGGCGCCGTCGCCGTCGCCGGGGTAGCAAGCTTCCCACCCGTGCCGGCCCGGCAAAATTGCATGTGTATTGTATATGAATTGTAGCCGTGTGCGTGTGTGAGTGCGCGGGACGGGTAGGAGGACCGTAGTAAACCGGCATCGACACCGGCGCAGTGGAAAAACGAAACCCCGGCGCCGGTGCCGATGCACGGCCATACCGGTGCCGTGCCGGTGCCGGGCTGGCTAATGGAAAAACGCCCTATCTCTGCCACCTGCACGAGGACACGACTGGCGGTGTTGCATGGAGGCGTGTTTACGAGTCGAGTCGAGATTAAAACTAAAGCATATGGGGAAGTCAAGTACACGCCGATTACGACTTCGACCTTTACAGGAAATCGTGTGAAATGTTTTTTAAGGTGAAATTTCGGTAAACAAATAGTAGGTCTGGGTCTCTTACGTAGCGTGAGGCCTGACAGGCAGCTAGCGTGCTCTTCACTCACCGTGATCTTGTCCAGCACGGCGCGGTAGGTGCGCTGCAGCGCGGCGTCTCCGGCGGCCTCCACCGCGGGCGCCTTGTCGCGCAGCTCGGCCGCCAGCACGCGCAGCTTGGCGGCCGACATCGTCTGCGGCTCCTCCAGCTCGCGGGCGATGTCCGCCAGGTAGTGCGCCAGCGGGGTGGCAGGCGG
Organism: Eupithecia subfuscata; assembly: GCA_963564075.1. Classification (NCBI taxonomy): domain Eukaryota; kingdom Metazoa; phylum Arthropoda; class Insecta; order Lepidoptera; family Geometridae; genus Eupithecia; species Eupithecia subfuscata. The sequence goes on along the minus strand of OY751116.1, from coordinate 202,951 downwards.
GGCGCGCAGCAGGCGGTCCCAGCGCGCGTCGAGCGCGGCGGCGCGGCGGCGCAGCGGCGCGAGGTGCGCCGGCAGCGCGAGCGCGTCCAGGCGCGCCAGGTTGGCGTGCAGGTTGTCGCGCAGGGGCCGCATGCGCGAGGCCTCCAGCTCGCGGCGCTGGCCGGGCGGCGGCGGCGCGTCCAGCCAGGCGCCGAGCGCGGCCAGGTCGTGCTGCAGCTCGCGCGCGCACAGCAGCGCCGCCTCCAGCCGCGCCTTGCTCTCGGTCACCTGCGCGCCCAGCCGGTTGTACAGCTCCTTGAGTCCGTCCACGCGCGCGCTGGACACGCCCGCCTCCGCCCCGCCCTCCTCCGCCCCGCCCTCCTCCGCCACCTTGCGTCCGCTCTTGATGATGCTCTCCACCTCCGCCTTGATCTCGCTCAGCGTGCGGTACAGTTTCTGCGACACACAGGTCAGAGAGTCAGCGGCGCGGCTCGGCGCCGCCTCCCCTCCCCTCCGGCCGGACACTGCTCTAGTCCAGCTACACTCACGACACATTTGTACGAACAAGGCAGAACACAAGGCTTCTATACGAATGTAAGCGGGTTAACTATGCTTACATTCATAATGAATTCGTCAAACTCCGAAAGTTCCAATGTTGTAACATTCCAACCAACATCGCAACATTGTAACATTGCAACATTGTAACATTGCAACATTGTAACATTGCAACATTATAAAATTGCAACATTGTAACATTCCAACCAAGTAGGTAAAAACACAAGACTTATTAAAAAACCTAGAAAGAGAATGAACAGCATTAGACAGGACGTATTACTAAGTTAGCTAATCCTGGCTCTCCTCCGCGTTAACACAAGTATCATGAAAGGCGTGGTCGGTACAAATAAATAAAACTTTAGTTGAAATGACTCAAAAGTATGAATAGAAGCGGGCAGTGAAGGCCGCTCCGCTCCGCTCCGCTCCGCGATAAATTGCCCGATGCGGTCCTCACCGTTTTAATTGATATCTGAGCGAAATTACTATCTGACAGAATAAGGTGTAATACATGGTTTTTTAGGTTTTTCAGTAGGTATCGTGCAAAATAGTTTTGCCAGTTTTCACCCACACGAGTTAAGTTTTTTAATTTGATTACCCTTGGTCGGAGTAGGTAGGTACATGGTAGGTGGGCACATCACCATCGGAGAAGAGGAGAGCTGCTGACCTAACACTGTTGCACAATACCCTACTTAACTTAATTTTAAACATAATTAAGTTTTATAATTGTATTTATTAGTGAATACTGTAAAGCTTTAGTTATACCAGCAATGTCTCCAACTCATTTAGATATACAAGCTGTTTATTTATTAACATAAATTAAAATAAAATAAAATACATACGAGCGCGGCCCGGAGGTCGGCGCGCACGGCGTCCGGGTCGGCGTGCACGTTGTTCTGCGTCAGGTCGAGCGCGCGCTGCACGCCCTGCAGCGTGGCGAGCGCCGCCGAGAGCCGCGCGCCCAGCCCGCCGCCGCCCGCCGCCGTCTCCGCGCCACCGAGCGCCGCCTCCACCGCCTGGAACTTGGTGCGCAGCAGCTGCAGCTGGTCGCGCAGTCGCGCCGCCGCCTGCGCCTTGCCGCCCGCCTCGTACGCGCCCGCCTGCGCCTCCACGCGCGCCAGCACCGCGCGCTGCTCCTCCAGCTCCGCCGACAGCTTCTGCGAACAGAACACGCGGACAGTCAGCCGGCCCCGGCCGCGAGTCCTCGCGCGCGACGGCGAGTCGAGCGATGCCGAGTGTACCTGCAGGGCGGGCTGCGGCGCGGGGCGCTGGTCCAGCGCGGCCTGCGCGCGCGCCAGCCACTGCTGCAGCGCGTCCACGGTGAGCTCGAACTGCGCGGCGTCCCGGCCGAGGCGCTCGAGGTCGCGCGCGCGCGCCGCCGCCTGGTCGCGCAGCGTCTCCCAGCGCTGCGTGACGGCGTCCACCTCGGCGCGGATCCAGTCCGGCATGATGAGCGCGTCGGCTAGCTGGCGGCCCACGTCCTGGATGCGGTCGAGGCGCGCGGCGCTGTGGTCGCCGACGTAGTTCTCGAGGTCGGTGAGGTCGTGCGCCAGGTCCTCCGCGTCGGCCGGCAGCGCGGGGTCGCGCCGCAGCCGGCGCTCCAGCCCGTCCAGCCAGGCCGCCTCCTGCGCCAGCCACGCGCGCAGCTCGCCCGTCTCGTGCCACGCCTCGTCCAGCACGCGGTGCCGCCCGTACACGCAGCGCATCACCTCGTCCCAGCGCGCGTTCAGCGCCGTCACGCCGCGCGCCAGCGCCGCGCCGCGCCCCGCCTCCACGCCCACCAGGATGTCGTTACCTGGGGAGGACACAGCGCACACCTATAGAAGGGGACCGGCCGCGCGCGCCGGCCGCGAGTCGCGGATACTGACTGGCTTCGATGAGGTTGCGGAAGTCCTGCGTCTTGTTGTCGCACTTGTCCTTGAGCGCCTGGAAGAGCTGCTTGGTGCGGTAGAGCTCGGCGCTGTCGGTGATGCGGCAGGCCTCCTCCCTCGGCACCTGCGCCTCCAGCTCCTCCAGCCAGGCGCCCAGGTCCCGGATGCGCCGGAACACGTCCTCGCTGCGCTCCAGCGCGCGCCGCAGCGCCTCGTTGAGCGCGCGCGCGCGCTGCACGCCCGCCTCGTGCCGCCGCGCCAGCTCGCGCGCGCGCGCCGACACGCTCTTGCCGAGCGCCGGCTCGCACTCCTCCAGGACCGACTCGATGGCCTCGTTTACGTTATCGACTTTCGATTTGTATTCGTCTTTTTCGTCTTCGAATTTCTGAAACAGAAAAAAATTCCATAAAACTTTTTAACCCACAACAAAACAAAAATTGTAAGCCAAAATGTAATATTGCAGAGAAGCTTATCAGGGTTAGAAGACTCGCCAAGCTGTTGCACTTGGTTCCACCTGGTCCCCGTTATCATAATTCTTTTTTTAATATATTTTTAAGGAAGGCCTACACTGCCCTAACTTATTGTTACTGTACTGTACTGTTTGTTACTTCTTCACGCCAAAACTACTGAACGGATCGGGCTAAAATTTTGCATACAGATAATTCTAGGCCTGGAATAAAACATAGGCTACCCCAGTGGGAGAGAAATCACCTTTAAACGTTTCCATAGAAAAAATGCGTGCGAAGCCGCGGGCATAAACTAGTTTTTCATAAACATCGCCCACGGAAATAGAAGTTTGGAAGAAGAAATAGAAGGGTGGAAGGACAATGCGACAAAATTACTAAGGGCACCGGTGTCGCCAAACTCACACAAATAAACCAATAATCATATAATGCATTACAAAGAAACAATTCGTTTGATTGGTAGTTTAAGTTTAGTCAAAACTAGCCAACGTCACAGATTTGGAAATAAACCTTGACTTTTACAGATAAGATTTATTTTACTTTAGCATCAGAACGTTTTTACGGTCTATAGTAACCAAACTTTCGATTAGCAAGTTAATTCCGCTACTTGACCATAGGTGGCGGTATTTTCAGTGGTCGCAATTATAAACTTAATTTCCTCAGACTTAAGATTGACATTCGCGTGATAGGTCGACCATCGACTGCTACTCGATGAGAGCTGCACCAGGTAGCACATTGAAGTACATTATCGATATCGATAGATACCCGATTTTTTGTTCAATTCGCAAAAAATTGAACTTTTTTTATTTACTTACTTGGCACACAAAGAGCTGTATATTTTTAACCATTTATAAATAGACACAGACAGGCAGGTAAAATAAATGTAATGTTGTTTATGCCCCTGAAATAAAACGTATTTATTAGGAAACTGGTGTTTAGAAAGTTTTATGTTTAATTTTAGTAAATGGTGTATGTGAACATTTATATATTTAAACTTAACGATTTTCAGTGATACAAGCGCTGTATGTTTCGTAATTGTATATCTATATCTTTTATTTGATATTTTGAAATCGACTTCCAAAATGTGTTCAGAGCATATCGTGCTTGATTTGGTTGGCATCCAATTACCTCTACCCGTTGCATCTATCCATTTCTCTTTGACGTTTGTATCTTTGGGAAACCTACAAATATTTAAGATAAAGGTTAGAGGACCTAATGATGTCAATTTAACGTGACTTGTAATGTAAATACTAAATAAATAATTAATTTACATAATAATATATCACTTAATTTAAGATTAACATTAAAAATTGAAATTAAAATTGAATTTCTTGTATCGATATCAATCGATAAAATCAACATCCGACTTGACTACATCACTAATTGAGTAGCGAAGAATAGAATCAATCCAAAATCAACTTTATCTTAATTGCATAAGGTTGATTTTGACTAACCCTTCTATTAAATTATTGACAAATTGAAATAAAATAAGATTTTATTACAAAACAAAAACCGTTCTTCCCGATGGTACGAGACACCTCCATTTTGAAGATTTTTTCTCCTACTATCATTTTTACACTCTAAAATCGAACAATACGACATAACTACGGAAAAAATGAATTGATGGCCAGACTAGCAACTCCACGCGATGTTAGAACCCGACTGGGGTCGAGTAAGCATAACAACGTGTACTTGTGGCACGCGTGCCACGCCCACTTACCATTTCCCCTTACTTTAATTCCGTGAACATACCTATAAAAACAATATACTTACTCAACAAAAAAGAATAAACCCCCCAACTCATAAACTTCTCTCGACACTAAGCAATAGTTATGAGTCGTTTGTTTGCTTATGTTGGCTGAATGAGAAAAAAGCACTGCTCAGCCATCTTGAAAGACTTCTTAGGAGATAGCTTGTGTACATACATTTACAACAAATAAGTCCGGATTGAGCCTACATACATACCTACTATAAATTAATAAATTATCATTAAATAATTTGGTGCGAATGCACACTCGTGCAATGAGGTCAATGTTATCTATATTAGGGGGGGGGACTCACGTTGCTCTCCAGCAGGGCCTTCTCCAGCTCGGGCACCTCCCCCAGCGGCAGGTAAGCCAGCCGCTGCAGGAACGTCTCGAGCGCGTCCAGCCACGCCGCCAGCGCGTCCAGCTCGCGCTGCGTCCGCTGCAGCCGCGCCGACCCTGACGACACATCGCACACTGACGTTCAACGGAACTCGACCGACAACGCGTCCGACCATCGGTCGATCGAACGAGTTAAAGATAAAGATAAAGATATTTATTTGCAGAAAACATGTGTATAAAAGATGACAAAAAATATATGTGAAACAACATGCTTGACCGGTTACGGTATGCAAATGCAAGTAGAGAGATGGCATGCATTTAATCTAATCATTCAAAAATTTAACAAATAATTATGATTTATCCTTTAAAAATTCGTCAAGACTATAATAACATTTTGTAATTAACATTCTTTTAAGTTTTAATTTAAACATTTGTAAATTCATGTCTCTATATAGTCTAGGTAATTTATTATAGATTTTGGTAGCAACACCAACAATACTTTTCTGCATTAGTTTTGTTTTTGCAGGGTGTGTTCTTAGCTTAGTATTGTCCCGTCTGTTTCGACTTACAGAATCAGATAGCCGGGGGAACAGATGAGGATTACTTTTAACAAAAAGAGCTACTTCAAATAAGTAAAGTGACGGAAGTGTTAGAATTTTGTGTTTAGCAAAGAATGGTCTACAGCTATCGGTGATTTTTATTTTGAACATGGCTCTCACACATCTTTTTTGTAGCCTAAAAATAATGTCTTTATTGGTAGAGTTGCCCCAAAATATTAGTCCATATCGTAGAACAGACTCTACCATACCGTAATATGCAGTCAATAAGGCATCTGTATTAACTGTTGATGACAGTTTATGCAGGGCATATGCTAGACTACTAACACGCTTACTTAGACCGTCTAAATGCGTTTTCCAAGTGAGTCTTCTGTCGATGATAAGTCCTAAGAATCGTGTAGTATCCACTTGATTAATTATATTGTTATTAAATCTTATATTCATGTCAGATGGGTTTTGGGATCTTTGGTCAAAATGCATAATCATGGTCTTACTTAAATTGATTTTTAAATTATTATTGTCAAGCCATTTTATAATTGATTCAATTGATTCATTTATGTCAGTTTCATAAGATTTAATGTCATTGCAAGAAATAGTTATTGTGCTATCATCAGCAAAATAATGTCATGGGATTATTTGTTGCTTTTGGCAGGTCATTAATATATATAGTAAATAGCAGCGGCCCCAGCACACTGCCTTGAGGTACGCCGCATTTAGCATATCGTATTTTTGACTTGTGTACAACTTCAAGTTTGGTCTTAGTCTCTATCCTTGATATCTCTGTGATTTGTTTCCTGTCACTAAGATAGGATTTAATTAAGTCTAAGACGTTTCCTCTCATTCCATAACTTTCGAGTTTTTTTAGGTGGTTGTAGGATATTATGATCCACATAGTCAAATGCCTGTGTCATGTCACAAAATATACTACAGATAGGTGTTTTCTTGTCAACTTTTGAAATTACATTATAGAAGAAGTCATAGATAGCCATGTTTATTGTTTTCTTTTCACGAAAACCTTTTTGCTCATCACATAGAATATTGTGTTTTTCAAGGTATGTGTTTATTTCGGCGTAGTAATATTTTTCATATATTTTTGAGAATATGGAAATTAGAGCAATGGGCCTATAGAATTCCATAAGTTCTCTATTTTCTTTTTTAAAAACTGGTTTGACAATAGTTGTTTTTAGGTCATCTGTTCTCACCTTTCTCTAGTTTTTCGATCTTCTGCAGCAGGATGGTCTTGGCGTCCGTGAACTTGGTGACGAGGTTCTCGATGCTGGTCCGGAAGCGTAGGTCGAGCGCGGCGGCGGCGGGCGGGCGCCGCGCGCGATCCGCCGCCGCCGCGTCGCACGCCGCCTGCACCGCCGCGAACTCGGCCAGCAGCGCCCGCAGCGCGTCCGCCCGCGCCGCCGTCTCGGCCGGCTCGCCCACCATCGCGTGCTCGGCCACGATGCGCGTCTCAAGCGCCGCGATGCGGTCCCGCAGCGCCCGCGCCTCGTCCTCCGCGCGCGGCGCCTTGCCGAGCGCCGCCTTCAGGTCCGCCTCGCGTGCCCGCAGCGCGCCCGCCAGCTCCGCGTACGCCTGCTCGGCGTCGGCCCGCGCCCGCGCCGCCTCCTCCGAGAGACGGTCTCGCAGGGCGGCGGCGGCGGCGGCGAGCTCCGCGCGGGCAGCCTCCAGGGGCCGCAGCGCGCGCAGGTGGTTGCGCAGGTGGATAAGCTGATTGTTTGAGGGCGCGCCCGAGAGCGCGTGCTCGGCCTGCGCGCGCAGGGCGCCTAGTCGCGCGCACAGTGCGCGCGCCCCGCCCGCGACGCGCCGCGCGCCCGCCGCCTCCTCGATGCGGTCCCAGCGCTCGTTGAGCGCGAGGATGCGCGCCGCGTGCTGGGCCGCCTCGTCTGCAAGGACAGGGTACATAGAGCGCCTGCACCTACCCCACTGCGGGGCGACGAGGGTCGCGCTCCGGCCGGGCTGGCTACCTTGCAGCGCGGGGTCGCCGGCCAGGCGCCGCTGGATCTCCTCCACGTGCGCCAGGTCCGCGCGCTGCGCCGCCAGCTCCGCCAGCACGCGCCCCGCCGCCGCCGCGCTCTCCTCGTCGTCTTCACCCGACATCTGTTACAAATAAACAATGTAAATGAATATCGAGCCTTCTATTGCATTCGTCAATCCATCAGTGAGGATCCGTTACGTTATAGCAACTTCAATAGAACTTAGTATCCACGTTATTTGATTTCTTAGTTCTATAAATCTGCATTCGCAACTAAACACGTTACGGAGCCTCATTCAATACTAATATTTAGGTAGGTACTCAGTGTTCATGTGGAGTGTGATGCTTAGCTTACAGTGTCCAACGCGTGCTCTGCTTGGCTGGCCCAGTCGTCGAAGGGCTTGTACCCGAGCTGGAAGTCGGCGGGCGACTCCTCGAGCCGCGGCTTCTTGGACGCGTGCTCGTCGGCGCGCGGCGCGGGCGCGGGGGCGGGGGCGGCCTGCTCCGCGCACTCCGCATCGATGTCGATCTCGAACCCCAGCTCCTTGATCTGCAACCAGAATGAGACATTCGCTAAGTTCCGTGTGATTAGGAAACACATAAGCATAGCGCGTCCAACCCAAGTATACTGACCCTGTCGGCCTGCACCTGCAGGATGAGATGGCAGGCGTCGAGGCGGTCGTGCGTGGCGTCGAGCGCGTCGGCGAGGCGCTCCGCCCCCGCGCCCGCGCCCTCCGCCTGCAGCGCGGCGCTCTCGGCCAGCAGCGCGCGCGCCGCGCCGCCCGCGGCCCGCACCTCCGCCGCGGCGGCCCGCAGCGCCTGCACGCGCGCGCCCACCTCGCCCACCGCCGACACCGGCTCCGCCTCCATGCGCTTCAGCGCGCCCTCCAGCCGGTCCGTGGTGCGCTGCAGGTCCGCGCAGGCGGCCCCCAGCGCCGCGTGCCTGCGCTGCAGCAGCGTGAGGCGCTGCAACTGCGCCGCCGTCCACTGGCAGGTGTGCGCCCAGCGCTCGCTGAGCGCGCGCAGCTGATCCTCGATCTCGGTGACGGGCGTGTCCTGCTCGTCCACCACGATGACGCAGTCGGCGAGCGCGTCCACCAGCGGCTGGTGCGCGCGCAGGTCGGCGTGCAGCGCGCGCACGGAGGCGAGGCGCGCGTCCGGGTCGGCGGGCGCGGCGTCGAGGCGCGACATGCGGTCCTCGGTGGCGGTCAGCCAGGCGCGGAAGCGGTCCAGCTGGCGCAGCTGGGTGTCCATGAGGCGCGCGTGTATGGCCGCCTGCGTGGCCATGGCGCGCCGCCGCAGCGACTCCCAGCGCTCGTTGAGCAGGCGCACCTGCAGGCGCACCTCGCCCGCCTCGTCGCGCGAGAGCCCCGCCTCCAGGATGAGCCGCGTGCCCTGCTCCAGCACGCTGCCCACGCCGCCCTGGTGCTCCGACAGCTCCAACAGGAACCGTTCGTGCCGGTGGAAGCGGTCTTTGAGCGCGCCCAGCTCGTCGCCCGCCGGCTGGTCCTCCACCTCGGCCGCTGTGAGCCGCTCCTCGGCCTCCAGCAGCCAGGCGAGCACCTCCTCGAAGGCCCCGTAGTAGGGCCCCAGCTCACCGGAGCCGGTGGTGGCGGAGGAGACGGGGCGCGAGGGCGCGGGGAGCGCGGGCGGTGGGGTCGCCGGCGTGCTTGGCTCCGAGGGCGGGCTGTCGAGCGCGCCCACATCCTCCCCCGAGTGCGGCAGGGATTGGAACAGGCACATCAGGTACATCATGATGGACTTCTTGTCGGGGTGCGCCGTGTTCACGTCTGCAATGGGACAAGGGCAGGTGAGTACCGCGGCAGGGACGCAAGGATCGGTCGAGATGACGGGAGCAAGTAGGTACCTTCCGGGTCGAGCAGGCGCGGGATGGATAGATGCGCGTGCGCTAGCGCGAAGGCGTGGTCGAGGCGCGCGGCGGCGGGGCGCGCCAGCACGGCGCTGTAGTCGAAGAGCGCGGGCCGCCAGCGGTGCAGCAGCGCGTTCAACGCCAGCCCGTCGCTCCAGGAGGTGGTGAAGTTGCGCACGTTGACGCCGCTGTAGTTCTGGAAGGCAGCACGGTCACGAGGTTAGCGCGGCGCGAGTGAGGCGGACGGGGGACGGCGGACGGCGCACGGCGGCTGCGCGGCGGTACCTGGGTGTGCGCGCGGCACCACGCTAGCAGAGTCTTCTCGAGGTTGGTCTGGTGCAGCTCCGACATGAGGTCCTTCAGGTGGTACTGCACCTGCCAGTGCAGGATGATGCTCCACACCAGACCTGCAACACACTATTGTTTGAGTAAAGCACTCATACAAGCCGTAGTTCGAGATACGTTTTGACTGCTTTCTGTTCTCATTGCAGTTTTATCTTAACATAGATCACTTGTCGTTCATTGTAAAACCATGTAATAGAATTCTTAGATCAAAAAAACTACAGTGAAACGGAAGCTCTTCTAAAAGTTCTGTCTTAACAGTCAATTTCACAACACTACACCAACAGTTACACTATAACGCAACCTTAGAAGAAGAAGACTTAGAATGATAGTTGACACAAACGAGGTAAATCTAAAAAATTGCTCATTTTGAGCCGTTAGTACCTACAATACTTCAAATGAGACGGAAAGCAGCTCTCACACAAAAATATAAAAATGATGCGTTCGTCTATCCGTCCGCAGCTTAGTCCAGAGACTATTAGTACTAGAATGCTGTAATTTGTCTAAGTTGGGCATTATTATTTGTGAAAAAATGCTAGTAGTAGGTGGAGTGATTTTAAAAGGAAAACTACACAGCTTTAGTATACTTTACTAGTTGAGTACCTAATAGTCATCCTAATCAACTTAAAAAATGTACTTTGGTAGGTATGTGTAAAACAGGTAAATTAGTTGGTTTAGATAGGCCATGAACCGTGCAACTGCTTACACTGCACGTGGCCGAACACGCACTTGACCGTCTATTTTAAATTATTGTTCCGAAAATGATCGAAGCCGATCTTATTTCAGTACTAGACATTTATTCACAAAGAAAATTATACTAGTATTTACAATTGAAACAATTGAGCTAACTGCCGACTGTTGCAAACAGTCTACAGATAGCTCAACTGATCCATATCAACACCAGTCGGAAGCGTCCCCAAGACGCTGGCTGCATTGCCACGCTGTATGGCAATGCTGATACGCTGTGCCAGATATTCACCAGCTCTCGGGTCACGCGTCGCTTCGACCAGTCGCTCAGATAGTTTTTTGAAAACCCGAAGAGCCTCGGTACCCCACGGACCTAGGGTCTCGACTCCAAGGGGAGCAAATGTGTAGGCTCTGTCGAGACCTGCATATTTGCGCCTCTTGAGATCTTCGGCCAAATCTGCCGCCGCACCCGCCCTCACGGATGTCCTCGGAAGATGGGAAGGCGCAAGTGTGTCGACGCATGTAGCGTCCCACACAATGGGCCTCCCCAACTCCCATGGGACTAGTGTCATACCGTCGGGCCTCTTACCATCGTCACGCAACAGACCATTCGGTTCGAGAATAGCTGGTACGTTAACGGTGACAAAGGCCCGCCGGATGATGTCGTTAAGGCTAGCGTGGCGAGATATCCGACCAGCGGCCCTAGTGCACGATAATCCGTGATGACCAAGCTGTTCGACAGCAGTACCGCACTGGCATTGATGAGGCGCGCAACACCTTGCACCCAACCGGAGACATGTTGCGATACGGAAAGTTACGGGATCCAATAAAGTACCAGTGTTATATGAAGGAAATGCTTGCAACCAATGTCCTGACTCCCATTTAGAAACGGCCAGGAGGCGGGCACGATCTGCAGAGCTGGAGCACGTTTGTAACAAACAGTTCCGTGTCAACTCACACAGAGGCCCGTCCCATTGCCGTTGGGACAAAAGTGATTTTGGGGGAGCAGCATCGGGGCAAGCACTATGCCAAGCCGTTCGAGCTTCGTCTAAAAATGAAATTTTCAATGACATTCCAGGTGGGACCAAAAGAGAAGGATTTAAAATTTTTTCAACTAAAGAACTAGTGCTGTAGACAGAAGACAAGAACGCTGGTAGGGCTACACTTGAAATTTTGCGTATACCTAAGCCTCCCAATTTGACAGGCAGGGAGGCCTGCGACCATGCCTTGTCATCTAAATCGATATTCAAAACCGATGATAAGGTATTCTTTATTATGTTGTCTAAGCCTTCCAAGAGCTCGCTGTGTTTCCACAGTTGACTACATCTCAAAGAATACGTAAATTTAGGTACAAATAGACAGAACCGAATAATTGTAAAAGCCATATGACTATTAATTTTGAGCAGTCTGTCCGAATTTTTGTGGAAATTTTGAATTTTCTCATCTACAAATGACTGAAAAGACTCATCAAGAATTGGTGGTTTTTGGTTACACAAATTGTCAAATTGTTGAATGACACTATCCCCCTGCTGAGACAGCAGCGAGTTTTTACTCTATGTCAAGGGCTATGTCTTATTTTGCAGACTTGGAGTAAAACCTTTTTGTCGTTTGACCTAGGCAGAATGATAGTAACCGATAGGTACCGGCTGATATTTCGTAAAATTAAAAAAAACAAGATTTTTTTTTAGATTTTTTCTATTTGACAATAAACTATTGACACCTTCAGTAAATTGAAATAATGTGATATAAAAAATAAAAAGGGTAGGTGATAAAAACAATGAAGTATTTTCTTAATGGGAACTTTGCTTCAGTTACCCAATTTTTTAGGGAAAATGCTATTCACTTGCAACATTCAATCATACGAATGTGTGAGTGAGGGCACTGTATTTACGAGCTGTCAAAACACACATAGATCGGTTTTTGGTTACACAAATTGTCAAATTGTTGAATGACACTATCCCCCTGCTGAGACAGCAGCGAGTTTTTACTCTATGTCAAGGGCTATTTTCGCTTGACAGATTAATAACTGCTACGTCAGAATCTGTCATTCCTGTTTATTTAAACTCAGAACTGATGGCTTGCAATTTAACCGCCTGCTACAAGCTGCGCCCCGCGGCTTCGCCCCCGTGGAAATTTATGTTTCCAACTTTCTTAATTTTTTCTTTCATAAGAACCTTCTCCTGACAATAACAAACACAACAAAGAAAGAATTAGCGAAATCGGTCCAGCCGTTCACGCGTGATGCCGTGACCAAGGAAAACGGGTTTCATTATTTTTATATATATAGATAAAACGTTTTGTTTAGTTTCGACGATTCAATAATTAAATTTTGAATCCAGGGAATTGAACTTTATTATATTATGTTTTTAATAGATTTAAAAACGTCCCATTTCCTGCTAGTAGCGTAAAGGGTTTTAGGATTAATAATAAACAATGATTTATCATTTAAAAATAACATAAATTTATTGTCCTTCATAAAACGTAACAGTATCATTTAACTGTAAAAAAAAATTATAGAGAAATATCAGCCTAATAACGCGTGTTTCCACCATTAGCTTCGATGACTGCTAACAAGCGACTTCTCCTAGAGCCAACGAGGCGTGAACAAATGTCTGTCCCGCGCAAAGCCTCCCAAACTTCATGGCAATGACTATCGATGGCATCTCGAGTTCTCTGATTGCGGTGATGCCATCGCTGCACCATAAGTCCCCAAAGGTTTTCGATCGGGTTAAGATCTGGACTTTTAGACGGCCATGGAATCAAGTTAATGAATGAATGTTGATCAAACCAGGTACGAGTCACTCTAGCTGTGTGTAATCTGCAGTTGTCTTGTAGAAAATTAAATTGAGGCAGATCGCTTTCCGGGTAGACGTTCCGGACGGTTGGCAACATAGCATGTTCTAAATTATCCACATAATCTAAAGCGTTGGCTTTCGGAGGTAGTCTGCTTAATTCTCCGACTCCATCTGCCGACATCCAGCCCCAAATATTTACACTGATTCTACCAGACTCCGTGGTCGGCACAACATGTTCTTGAGTGTATTCCAGGAATCCCCTTCTGAAGGCATTCAAGCTTATTCCAGAGTTCCTCTGTCGCGTCCAAGAAACAAACATCCGCGTAATCGAGTAGGGGAAGTAGCAGACTCTGTATCTCACACTGTATCTTTTTCTGTATCTCACGAGTCGATCCGTACCTTTTTAAATAATCACATGGGTATGAAACATGTTGCCGCTCGACTAGTCCCAAAAGACCTGAATTTTCTCCAAAAACTTCTTCGAACAAGGCCATCATTGCGACCGAATTTTTGACCAAACACTCAAGAAATACCATCGAGCAACCACCATATTCACCAGATATGGCTGCAGCCGACATCTTTCTTTTTTCTAAACTAAAATTACCACTTCGTGGCACCCGTTTTCAATCGGTAGAAGACATACCTAAAGGAGAATTCGCGGCGAGAACCGAACTCAATTCCGGAAACAGCGTTTAAAAATGTTTTGATGATTGGATTATTCATTGGCGTAAGTGTAACGTTTCTGAAGGAGCATACTTTGAAGGTGATAAAATTAATTTGGATGAATTGACAAACATTTTGTGAATTATTGATATTTTCCCGGTACTTTCTTGACAGAGTAGTATATAATTTCTGCTCATTTTGTTGTAGTAGAAGCGGTTTCAGTTCCATGTAAAGTGGGAGAGAGGTACCTAGGTATAGAGAGAGTGCAGCTGCAGGCCCTGCCTAGGCTACAGTGCAGTGCAGACAGACCTAGTATGAGCTTGGGGTTTCCGTCGACGACGTCGTTGGAGGAGATGTTGACGAGCTTCACCCCGCTGGCGTCGAGCACGCCGAGCGCCGTGTTCACGTTGTTGATGTGGTGCACGCGCATGCGCCCGCGCTCGCGCTTCTGTAACCAACACGCGCACCGGTCACTGTCTGGCCCCGCGGCCGCGGCCGCCACCGCTCGCAGGCGCGCACTCACATACTGCTGCGCCGTAAGGATCTCCAGCAGGGACAGCAGGATCTCCCCGTCTCGCAGGTCCAGAAACAGGTCCTCCACCAGCGGCTTGTCGTTCTGGAAACCACAATAACAAGCTCTGTATTACACGTTCCAACAACTAACTAGATCCATACGCACACGGCAATCAAGTGTCGTGTTAATCAAGTGTCGCATCATTTCGGTACAAGTTCCACGTCACCTTTACTTTCGTTAGGCACCTTTCAAAAATCAAAATCAAAAACTCTTTGTTTCATAAATACAATAAATGTACACTTAGAAAAGGTCAAAATATAAAACTAAACACTGACACGGAAATAAAGTGATATTTTTTGATTTCTGTCGCTTCGGTATGTAGACTAAAGTAAAGAAGCGACGAAGATACCTTTAGCCTGTTAGTTGTTATTTTTCGAGTTGGAGCACCCGTCCCAAGCTTTTTGTCCTCTAGATAATCTGATATTTTATAGTAAGCCTTTTTGCACAGCAAGGTTTTGACAAATTGTTTGAATTTATTTACTGATAATTTTTGCAACTCACTAGGAGTTTTGTTGTAGAAGCGTAGGTATACATTCATCAAATTATGTTTATCGCTATTTTTAGGGAACCGATTTATAGTTTTTATGAGTGTACAATAAGTTTTCATAAATATATTGACATGGTACTGTCATTATGTTTATTTCTTTGAATTTAGCACGTAGAGATTCTCTAGGACCCATGTTATAGATAGCCCGAACAGCCCTCTTCTGCAGCACAAATACGGTGTTAATATCTGCAGCGGTCCCCTACAGCAGCATACCATAAGACATAATACTATGGAAGTAGCCGAAATAAACAAGTCTAAGAAATCAAATAATATCGCAAAAATTTTCGACTTCGACTTTCTTAGAAATTACCCTTAGTGTGGGGTTACGCACTATAATAACAAAAAACCTTAAACAAGTCTAGTCTATTACCTGAGCATGAAGTGCTGAGGTCCAGGTGGGATGCGGCTGAGACAGTACTGTCCGGACTTAAGTTGTGACCGACCAAATTGAGTCCACAGCACCCGCAGCCCTCCAGAATCCTGCCCTCCAGACTCGCCTGGCTACCGAGGAGCGCATCCATGGCCAGGTGGAGTTCCCTTGTCTGTTCAGTAGTTCTCTCATAAAGGCTGATGTAGTGCCCTAGGGAGTGCTCGGCCTGGCCAAGTTTACACCTCAGCTCTTGCAATTCTGCCTCATATTGCAGCTGATTTTGAGTTAGCTTTATTGTACATAGCTCTAATTCATCAACAAGTTTTCTATTACATTTGATTTCAGATACTTTATGTTTTTGATTTTCTAATAAATTTTGCGTTTTTTTTTATGAACTTACTTATTTTAACATTTTTTTTAAACTTATTTTTGCTTAGCTTGTGTTGGTTTTTGCTGCTAGCTTCCACTAGGCACAGCTAGGCACAGCACCGTGGAGCGGGCAACATTCAGTAGTGTCGGGAAGGGCGTGGTGCAGGGCGGCGCGGGCGGCGCGGGCGGCTGCGCGGCGCTCCTAATGAATCCATTATCTGGTGTAAGTGGGCCGCGGTAATTGCTGCGATGTGCTCGAGCCCCCGCGGTTCCCTCGCTCGCGTGACTCACTGCCTTTACTAAACTTTATAAGTATCGCCGATTCCATTTTAACGCTAGATTAGTTTAACCCGTTTCTTTTATTATCAACAAACAGTGTAGGGGAGACCGGGGATGGTTGACTATAGGGGTAGGTAGACTAACTGCCGATAACATGTGACCAGTTTGAGTGTGACGGCATCCAATCACAGCCAAGTATCACCCTCCCCGCCCCGCTCAGTCGTCCGAAGCGCCGCATCGCGGTCGCGCGTCGTTTGGGAGCAGTGACACGTTCTTCATTTGTCTATCACGTAAGTAAAATTTCCACTTTGTATATATTTTGTTTTGTTGCTTAAACGTTCTATGTGATGAGTTTGTCTGTTAGCATAAACGTGACTTAGACGTATATTTAATATGTTTCGTATCCTGTTTTTCACATCGGAGGACGTATTTAGGTTATGCTTGCGTTCAAAGTCAAAAATGGCGTATGGGGCTGGTAGGCCAATTTCTGTCGGGGCTGGTTGAATAACTAGTAAACCAACTCTATTTGAATATGGATTTGAAAACACAATTTAATTGGGACTTTTAATGGACTTAAAATAAGTATAGGGTCAAGTGGGGTAATTGCAACAGCGGGCGAAAGTAATTTAATTTATTTTATTTAATAATTTATATGTTATTTTAAATTTTCATTAGTTTAAGTAGTAGTATTAATTAGTTATTAATTAATAACATAAGCTATGTAGAATTAGTTTAAATCAAAAAATGTTTTAAAAATAAGACATTTGCAATCACCATTTTTTTAATATACCTACTTAAATTTATTTAATAAGAGATAAGATTTGATTTTAATAATTTTGTTTAAGACTTATTAAGAAATATCTGTACCTGAGTCAAATTGTAGTTTTTTAATTTAATATCATCAGCATAGTTAAATAAAAAATGTTAAATATAATAATTTCATTAAAAATAAGAGCTATCTCTGATAATGTGTAAAAAACATTTAAAAAATGTCAATACCTGATTCAAATTGTTGTTTTGTTTCAATAAAGGGTTCAACAACAATAAAAAAAACATCTTATTATTTACCTTTTCTCATGAGTTGACGCATAATGGTAGTTAGGTCAACTTACCCCAGACATATGGTCTACCTGCCCCGGTCCAGGGGCAGATTGACTAAAAGTTAGTGTACTGGAAAATGCATTAAATTATCGATTACATACTAAACTAAGAACTATTTATTATATTTTTTATTAGTTTAATAGTTTCCTTACCGAATAATATTGTTTTCTTGTCTGTATATATAAAAACACGAAAGATATATACAATTATGTAAAAAGTTAGTCAACCATCCCCGGTCTCCCCTACCTACCCTGCAATGGGGAAGACCCTGTCTTCTGTAATAAAGTTTTTAAACTACCACAGAAGGCAGAGCTGCCCAGAATCATGTTCCATTATCTGTTGTTCAAAAATACACATTTTCACTTCGTATTGTATATTTTTTCGGGTTATTCCAGTTTTCCCCCTTGAAATCCCCCTTGAGGGGGAAAACTGGACATCGAAAAAATGAATTCCAGTTCTCCCCCTTGACAATTAGCCTTAAGGGGGAAAACTTTCCGTATACTTAAAAATTTCCAATTCGTAGAATACAGGGAGGAGCAGTAATAGATAACAGATTTGGAACCCTAGTTTTGATGTTTTTAATAAAAGAATCGAGCGCATTCAAATTAAGTTTACGAAGTACCTTTGTTTCCGTTTAAGAATTCCATACAGTTCAGCCAATTATCTCGATTTATGTAAGCAATTTCACATTTTCCCTCTTTCCAAGCGGCGTGAGATCGCCGACTTATCTTTTATACTGCGACTTACTTTATACTTCGACGATGTGAATAATGCAATCTCAAAAGTAGTTCATTGGTTTAGTGTCAATAATCTTTTGCTAAACGAAACCAAAACAAAATGTATTAGATTTATTCTACCTAATGTTAAACAAGTGAAGGCTGATGTAAACGTTAAAGGAGAAACTTTAGAAATAGTAGAAAGTGCCGTATTCTTAGGAATCACCTTAGATAATAAACTTCAATGGGGCCCACACATAGATAAGCTATCGAAGAGACTCAGTTCTGCAGCGTATGCAGTCAAAAAAATCCGTCATCTTACAGACGTGGATACATCTAGACTTGTTTATTTCAGCTACTTCCATAGTATTATGTCTTATGGTATACTGCTGTGGGGGAACGCTGCAGATATTAACACCGTATTTGTGCTGCAGAAGAGGGCTGTTCGGGCTATCTATAACATGGGTCCTAGAGAATCTCTACGTGATAAATTCAAAGAAATAAACATAATGACAGTACCATGTCAATATATCTATGAAAACTTATTGTACACTCATAAAAATATAAATCGGTTCCCTAAAAATAGCGATAAACATATTTTTAATACCAGAAATAAACATAAACTCGCTGTGCCCACAACTAGGCTACACAAAATAAATGTATCTTTTAAAGGGCAATGTATACGCTTCTACAACAAAACTCCTAGTGAGTTGCAAAAATTATCAGTAAATAAATTCAAACAAATTGTCAAAACCTTGCTGTGCAAAAAGGCTTACTATAAAATATCAGATTATCTAGAGGACAAAAAAGCTTGGGACGGGTTTTGCTCCAACTCGAAAAATAACAACTAACAGGCTAAAGGTTTCTTCGTCGCTTCTTTACTTTAGTCTACATACCGAAGCGACAGAAATCAAAAAATATCACTTTATTTCCGTGTCAGTGTTTAGTTTTTTATTTTGACCTTTTCTAAGTGTACATTTATTGTATTTATGGAAATAAAGAGTTTTTGATTTTTGATTTTTTGATACTTAAAATCACGTCGAATAAGTAATATTAACTCTCCCAATTTGCTTCAAAAAATTAAACTTACCGTTCCCTGCAAACCTATCAGATTTAACCCCCCTATCTACGTTCCCCATGCTGGCACTAACTACCGACAGAATTCCTTCTTGTGGCGAGCGAGTAATAATTTTAAAAAATTATGTAAACAATTTGACCTGTATTTATTCTGCACAAGTGTCAGCTCGGCCAGGCGGCGCGAGAGCGGAGAGTTTTATGGTGGCAATGATGATGATAAATATTAAGTTTAATTTTTTTATACTACACCTGCTCGGAAAGTTGCCTATTCCTTTTCCATTTATAGAATAGAAAGTATGTCTTTGCAGGCCTATAGGAAACCGGGAGGAAAAACTCTATGGAATTTCATTTCTCACGTGTTTAGCGGGAGGAAAAAATTTATGGAAATCCATTTCTAACGTGTTATTTTTTTTTTATTTCCTAAAAGATCGGCCGGTAGCTATGGTCATTTTCGTTCGGTCAAACGACAAAAAGTTTTTACTCCAAGTCCATTAGGCCTCCTCCGATTTTCGAACACTATTTTGAAAAAAGAACCCAAAGGCTGGCGCGGTCAATGAGGCTTTACCAACATCATTGGGCGCGGTAAGTTCACTGTAATAATTTTAATATAAATTTTAATTAATAATTAATTCTGCTTTTTATTTTCCTCGAAGGTGTAGTATAAAGCACTATTTATCAGTCGGCAGAAAGTGCGATTCCTACCTCGTGTGCTTTAAGGCACCACGGTAATATATATACAGTAATTCGACTTCATACAAACGGACGAAACGCGAGCTATACCTACGCGCCTCGATCTCGGCATGCGCTCAGCATGCAGACAGTCGCGACTGTGCCGCAGTGACGAACGGACGGTGTGTTGTTTTGTTCACAATAACCGCGCGATTTTTTCTCTAAAAATAAGTTCAAGTACCTACATGCTACATGTGTGACGAGTAGGATATATTGTGCTGCTTTTGGTTGCATTAATTCGTCAATAACGCATCCAGAGATAACTTTTTTTAGATTACCTGGAAACTCGGAAAGGTAAGACTATAAAATAATTTTACTTACTAGTAGGCAGTTACACAATGTGTCTCTTTTTAATCGATAAGTAAGTAAATATTTCCTTTATCTCCCGAAAAAAAAAGATGTCTGGATTAATAAATAAAGTGAATAGAGTAAAGGAAAGTGATTGACACGAGTGAAATAGGTAGGTAATAGGCGGCTCATGAATCATGATAGGTAGGTATACAGTAGGTAGGTACGCTTGTGTTAAAACCGGGGAATGTGTGTTTTGTTTTGTTAGTTTGTATGCCTACCTAATTCAAAGTAAAGACGTGGTATTTTAATATTAATAATCGTTGTTTATTGTACCTAAAATAAATGTAAATTGTAAATCTTGTAAGTAAATCTACCAATCAAAACACAGCACGCATTTTTATTGAACACTTCTCATTCAATTCACAAAGTATTTTATTTGTTTATATAAAAAGTATATTTACAATCACAAAACTAAATGGAAACACAAAGTAGGCAAATGTACCTGTACCTACCTAATTAAAATGCTGGAGGCGGGCAGCCCTATCGCATGTTTACCTACCGCGCGGCTGTAGGCATTTATTTCAAAGATACGGCCGAGTTAAATTACTGTATAGGATAATATTACCGTGCCAAAACGACACACTCGGTAGGAATTGATCACTTTCTCGCCTTGGTGTGAAATGCACTATTGTCATGTAGATCCTAATCTAACTATGTTTTTAAAGATGATGCATGTTGACTAGTCACATCATGTTCAGTCTTTTTCATCGTACTATTCCACCACTATCCGTGAAAACCTTCAATAAGCTTTCTGGTACCTACTTATTAATTTGTAATTATGTAAAATTTTAAGCCTTTGGTTTTCCCCTAAATAAATGAACAATTTATAAGTTAGTAGAAGTAGCTGCTTCTTACGTACCTTCACAAGTTGGGAGTTTATCCATTTAGCAAATGTTTTCTTTTGGACATCCTCCCGCTCATCTGCAACAACAAACAAAACAATGTTATTTGGAGCGAAGTCCTCCGCGGCCACCTGGCCGACCCGGCGCCGGCCGCGTGCAGCTTGTCGTCGCCGAGAACATTTGCCGGAGAATATCTCTCTCGAGCGGATCATCCAAACTTGGATCAGAAAATTGCTTGTTCCCTTTCTCAACATAAGGTAGAAAGTACGTCATTGCAGGCGCACTGAAATGCGGGAGGGAAAACTGTATGGAATTTCATTTCTCACGCGTTCAGCGGTAGAGAAAAGTGTATGGAAATCCATTTCTGACGTGTTATTTTATTTAATTATCTGAAATATCAGCCGGTAGTTATTTTCATAATAGTTCAAACGACAAAAAGTTTTTACTCCGAATCCGCCATTTATGATATCGGCCTCTTCCGTATTCGGAACAATAATTCAAAAAAAGAACCATGTGTAAATCGCACGTGCGCATATTTAATGCTACATTTGAGTTTATAATTTCAATTTACTCGTGATTTTGAAGATTCTAAAACGATGATTTTCCTCGAAGGTGTACCTAGTACCTATAAAGCACTATGTATTACTCGGGAGAAAGTGCGATTCCTACCTCGTGTGTTTTAAGGCCCTTAGCCTTGCGCCTCGGGCCTCAAATGACGTGTGTGATGTGTCGTTTGAAAGTGTATAGTGTACCGTAAAGTATTTGTCCTTGAAGAGGGCGCATCATGCCTCACTCTCTCTGCGCGCCGCCGCCGCCGCCGCCTCCGCTCCGAGCAGAAACAACGCCTCTAAACTCTTAAGGACAGTTAGCATCACTCATAATTTTTCGTTATTATAACAAAAAAAAATCTAACTGTATGTAATTAATAATTAATTACATACAGTTAGGCTAATAAATAATACTATAAATATTAATAAATAATTACTAATAATTTATTAACAGACTTAAGACATTGCGTTTATGTGAGACAGCACTGTTGTACCTATTAGGGGACACATTAGATGGGATAGGTCCACATCCGTGAGCCGCACCTCAGTGGGCATTGGCTCATCGGCCTGTTTGTCTGTGGCTCAAGCTGAGAGCCGGCGGCGGCGGCGGCGCGGCGCGGCGCGGCGGCCGTCGGGAGGCATCGCTCCGAACGATACCTTATGTAACGCGCACAAGGTCACGCCGCTCTCCTCACCGGCTCTCGGATTCAATCTTAACGCTCCCAATTCATGTTATTACTGACCTACATGTACAAGGTTCAATGAATGCCCCATTCAAGTATAGTGTCCCGCAAAGATAAGTCAGCGTCAATAACTTAGATATGTCATACATAAGACGAACTGAAAAGCGAAATGAGAACGATGGAACTTGGAACCATTCATCATTTACATAATGTCAAAGAAAATAATGACTCTTCCAGCCAGCATTATAACTTGCACAATCTAAATGGGTCAGTTGAAAAGCACACATTTATTGAGCTACGAGTAGCGATTGCAAGCTATGCAGGCTACCTGACACGGGACGGGCAGGTCGCGCAGCTCGGGCCGGTACGTGCCCGCTACTCGGTATATTGTCAGCTCCACACGACAACAAACCGGTAATCTTCACAATTAGGTAATTCCTAATTTGGATAGTTTTAGCAGCAAGGTCAAGTTTTTCCGGCGTCTCACGCGTCACGCTACAAAAACTCCGTGAGTTATTGTAAGATAAAACAAGATCCGTCAAGTGCGAGTGTAATTCGCGCGCCGAGGGTTTCGGACGTTTGTAAATTATACATTATGAATGTACTAAGGTACTGGTTAGAGACATCGTCATTTGATGAATAAAATTTTTAATAGTAGGTACAAAACTTTTTTTTAAATAAATAAATGGTAATTTATTCACAAAGAAAATTATACTAGTATTTACAATTGAAACAATTGATACAAAACTATATTTTAGATGGATCGCTCTGCATAGGTACTTCAAGAATAGGTCAATTTTTTGACTTAATTCAAAATATTTCAAAAAGTGTTTTGAAACGTACCAACCGTACTTACCTTTCATTTGATACCGTGTGTCTTTGCTAATGTGTTCTCTGTGGGGTAGCCCCTCCTTTTGAAAATAATTCCCCCCCACCCCCGTATTGTTCCATTTACAAATTTCTCTATATTTTTCCTGTAAATATAGTTCCATATCTACAACGGCTAGGCAAGATACAATTCAGATGGATCGCACTGCAACCTTCGGAGATGGGGGAATAGGTATTTTTTCTACTTTTTAAAAAATATTTCGAAGGTAATGAAACTTACAGAAATTTCAAAAACCATTTGGAAAAGTACAAACTGAACCATCTTTCATACCCTACATGACACTGATGGTATCTTTTAAAATTTCAACATTACAATTTGTATGAAAAGTATTCATTTTCATTTTTTTTTCTTTAAATCTGTACAGGCGCACAAAACTTATTATTATTGTAAATTACAAGTTGCGTCAAGTGCGAGTCGGACTCGCGCGCTAAGAGTTCCGTAAGACCTTGTGTCTTGCCAAATTATCATGATTCTAAGTCAACGGGAAGTAGGTAGGTAGGTACCCTGTAGGTTTTGGTCCATGGTGAGAATCAAAAAATATTTTATTTGTGAATGGACTAAAGTTAAGTCGCCTAAGATCGGATGTGACATAAGATCGGATGCATGGAATAACTCGCAAACTAGGCAATATTTTCCACTGCTGGTGACACTACTAGATCCGCCATTTTATTCTGCCCTTCTCACACTGCGGCCGGCCAGCGACCAGACGGGACGTGCACACAGGTGATTCGGCAGAAAAGGTGTATTATGTAGGAAAAATCGTCGATCCGATCTTACCTACAAAACTTTGATGGCTCATTGTGGTGAATACTTTCATTGAATTAATGTAATTAATTATTTTGGGGCAGAATTAGCGAATAATCTTTCGATCTGTATACTTTGATTACGCCTAGGACGTTTACAACCCAAGATCCGGTCTTCCCTCCCAATGCCGAAGATCGGATATAGCTGTGTCCGTTCATGGATGTCATAAAATAATCAGTGGTTTTCAAGTGTTCATGCCTACTAACGACGCTATGATGGCGCTTAGACGACGCTAGGACTATCAGATCTTAGGTATCTTTTCATTATTAAGTCCTAGGACACGAAGGATAAAAGTTTGTGAAACTTATTTAGGATGAGGAGGGAAGACCGGACTATAAAAACGCAAAAATAAAGAAAAATCGTATCTGTCAAATCTTTTGAGGAATTTCCTGACCGGATCATTGATATTTAATATATGAACGAAGTCCGGATGTTTTCCTAATGTGTACTTTATTATTAAACGAATAGAAGTGATGATACTACATAGTCGATCGATCTTCGGTCGAAATGTTATTTTCTTCACTATGATAAGTTGAAAAAAGTCTGTTATTTAAGCTCTTAATTTGCCAAAAAAACAAAAAATTAGGGGTTAACCAATATTTCATTGTCTTCAATTTACAGTAGACCGCAACCGAAAAACGACATTGAATCATGAGAAAAAAATTAAAAATGCAGTACGTCTACAATTTTCGGCAAATGCGTCCGATCCTATACAAATTTACGGTTTCTGGATTTTTCACTTTATTTGTGCTATAACCTTGCTTCTTACTAAATTTTATGATTCTAGGTCAACGGGAAGTACCCTATAGGTTTTGGTTTATAGCAAGAATCAATAGTATTTTTTTTTAGTGAATGAACAACAAATTTACGGTTTTAGGATTTTTTCCTTTATTTGTGCTATAAGGCCTTGCTTCTTGCCAAATTTCATAATTCTAGGTGTACGGGAAGTACCCTATACTATAGGTTTTGGTCCATGGCGAGCATTAAAACTAATTTTTTTAGTGAAAAAATTACACATTTATAGTTTTCAGAGTTTTTCCTTCATTTGTGCTATAAGACCTTGCTGCTCACCAAATTTCAAGATTCTAGGTCTACGGTAAGTACCCTATATGTTTTGTGTGCATGTGATTCCCTTGGATATTTCAAAATATTCGGACATAAACGGCTGTAACTTTTGAGTGCGTTGACTTACCTAGAAGTTTTATTTATATCGCGGCTCCAAGAGGTTACGGAATTGAGTATTTGACGTTAATTTCAATTTGATACGTCCACTCGTTCCTGAGAAAAGGGGGTTGACAGACGGATGGACAGAGAGACTGACAGACAGACGGAGAACAAAGTGATTCTTTGAGGGCTTCTTTTTTACTTTTGAGGTAAGGAACCCTAAAAAGGACAGACAAAGCGAGACTACAAGGGTTTCGGAACCGATCTCGTACCCTAAAAACATGACGTTTTATTTAACATGTAGTAAATATGTATTTTAATCACAATAATAATGTTATTGTGATGAAAATTACAATCAAATAAGAGAAACAAATTAGGACTAGTATTTACAATGTAAGCCCAGGTCAGGACTGTTGGCAACACTGACTAGTGACCAAGTTGCTCCTCAGTTTTCATTGGAAAACAAATAAAACATACAGTTTCTCTTTACAAAAATAACAGTAAAGTGATGAAAGGAACCCAAATAAACAAGTGAAAATCCGATCTAGTGCCAAAATATAGTGCAAAACCGATAATCTTGAAAAACAACGGCCCTCACAATATCAGTGAAATTTTTGAGTAAATCGGCTAAAATCATCAAAATAGTTGGACAATCAGTGTAACGTTTATTACGTAGTGTGAAGATCATCTAAGGACTAGTGAATAACCAATTTTACTTCGGAAGAAGTAATCTTAGAAACCCTCCAAAACTTGACGTGTCATTATCGATCATTTACTTGATAAAGGCGCAATCTTCACGCAGAACAGCGAACTACACACAAACAAAAGACGCTACTTTACGCGCTGCATTATGGACCACTTAGAAAAAATGCTTCGGGAACTCAGGGCTGACATAAAGACGGATTCGGATCGACCTCTAGAAAGAACGGAAAATAGAATCACAAATACTATAAATCAGCACACTGACCAACAAATTTCAATTGTGCACGGAGAAATAGACAAAATCAAACAGACTTGCTCCGAACAAGACAAAAGATTATTGGAAGTCGAAAAACAAGTACGGATCCGAAATCTACTATTTTTCGCGGTAGAAGAAGGCGAAAAAACTTACGAGGAACTGGTAAAAACGATTACATAAATCATTAACGAAGACATTAAAGTTTCATGCAACAAAAACGAGCTGGAAATGGTGAGAAGAATGGGGAAAAAACAAGAAGACAAAACGAGACCCATTGTAGTAACATTTACTACCTACGGCAAAAAATCGCAATTCTGAAAAACAAGAAATACATTGGTGATAGTCCAGTCTACCTGAAGGAAGATTACCCACAACAAATTCTGCAAAGTAGAAAGAAACTCCAAGAGCAACTTCAAAAAGAAAGAGCGGAGGGGAAAGTAGCATATCTACGTTACGACAAACTGATAGTACGGGAGCCTACTACTTGAAGAACGCAAAAATCAATCATACAGGGCCCAAATCAACAAAAAACGGGAACTGGAATCAACCCCACCAAACCAAGTAGGTCCAAACTACCAGACCAGTGCCTCGGTGTGTTCACCCACGGTTCACCTGTCAAACTCCAGGCAGCCAAAAAATTAAAAGTGAAGAAAAACATAACACATAAAGGTCAGAACTCAATGACAAGCTACTTTAACAAATTGAGCAATACTCCGGCTTACACTACAGCTCAATCATCAAATGACTCGGACGAATAGCAACAAACAGAGCCCCCCCCCCCCCCCCCAATTCAAAGAACGATGCCAACACCCCTAGGAACCAAAACCTAAACAACACTAAAACAAATAAAACGTCAAGTGTGAGTCGGACTCGCGCACTAAGGGTTCCGTTTAATTGTAAGACCTTGTTTCTTGCCAAATATTATGATTCTAGGTCAACATGAAGTAGCTACGTACCCTGTATATTTTGGTCGAGGGAAAGAATCAAAACATAATTTTTAGTTAAAACTATAAATTTACGGTTTTCAGATTTTTATCGTTTTTTGTGCTATATGACCTTGCTTCTTACCAAATTTTATGATTCTAAGTAAACGAGAAATAGGTTTTTGTCTATGCAAGAATTAAAAGTTTGTTTTTTGGTGTATAAACTACAAATTTAACGATTTCGGATTTTATCCTTTAAAAACTATTCTTCAGTAAAAAATATATCAAAACGGTGAATCACCGGCCGCGAAGCTAGGCTCCAATTATTATTAGTAATAGATGAGACATGTGAAATATGCTGGTAACTTAGTGGGGCCAAAACCGTCGAGGGGTTTTTGAGATCCCTTATCTCCAAAGGGGTCCAAAGGGGGGTAAAATCAATCAATTAAATCAAGTTTGCTCTTCTTAATATGAAAGGTATACTTGAGTATATTTCAAAATGGTTTTTTTTTCTAGCGTGAATATTTTTAAAATAATTTTTCAAATTTTTGACCATTATAAATAAATAAATGAAATAAATAAAATAAATAAATAAATAATGCTGGACAATTCACACAGCATTATCTAGCCCCAAGGTAAGCAGAGCTTGTGTTATGGGTACTAGATAACTGATATACATAATAATATACGAGTACATAGATAGATATTTTTTATTATACATAGAAAACGACCAGAACACCCATAACATATATCTGCAGATCGTTCAAATATTTGTCCCGAGGCGGGAATCGAACCCGCAACCTCCTGCGTCGCAGGCGGACCTTCGCCCACCGCGCCACAGAGGTCGTCGAAATTATAGACCTGGTAGAGATTCTATGACATCGTAGATCTTCTAAAATCAATGCAGTGAAATATGCACCATTGTAACAACCCAAAACAACGTAACATACCCTATCTGTCCATTAATGATTATCATCGTTTGAACTAAGTATTTTACATTTGAACTAACTAAGTATTTATAAGAATTTGGATTAGCCAGCTCTAGGATGTAGGTACATAACACCATTCGTCTAATCGTCGATAAACGTTAGGATTAGTTATCACAGGCTTGCGTCAACTGTCTAACGACAAATATTTAAAATCTCACGCTCCTGGTTGATAGAATGATCCAATCCTTCCTCGATATCCTCGCTGGTCCGAAGAAACACAACGTAACAATCTGATCCATTCTGTAGCCCTCCATCATGCTTGGTCGACCCAGCATCCTGCCAGACACACAATTCCCCACAATTTCTGTAAAGCCTAGCAAAAACCCCCAAAGCCCACTGACTCCTTCAGAACGCCAAAACCAACTGACCCTTTCAGAACGGATTCCCTTATCCTCGAGTACTCAAATTCAAATTCATATGTTTTGCCACGCAAGATTTAACAAGGTTTTTGTTCTTTCAGCATGACGTTTCGAACCTATTTACTGTTCAGAGTATTCCTCCAGTATTACAAGCTATATCAGAGAGTGTTAATTGTTTCTATATTTGCAAGTTGAACAAGCTAGCATGAGCTGGAGTTAGGGATTGCAATCCGGATATCCGGATATCCGAATTATCCGGATATCCGCTAATTTTCATATCCGGATAATGGGAGCTCCTTTATCCGGATAATACGAATAATACGGATAGGTACCTACAGCTGATTTTTCTAATTCACGACACAACACTACACCGCATCCAGCATTTTAGAAATGTTATATTTAATGCATACAATACTTTGTGTTGTTAAAAATATACATGTAATAATTCGTGCGTGTTTCTGAATCTGGAAGCTATAAACAAGCAAGACCTACACTAGCGGTAGCGCGCAAACGCATCACTAGCGTTGACACTGGTTGGTCAGTGATTCGACGACGCCGACACAGACCGATCTCCGCGCACGCAGCACAGCTACCCCACACACACTACTATAACATAACTGTATGTGTACATTCGTAAGTTTGATCTCGTGACTGTGTTGGTTCTTTGTTAAAATCATTTTAGAGTACCTATTAAAATAGCAAGTTGATTTACGTTCGTTCGTTGTTAAAAAATAAGTTCGATGGAAAGAAATAAACTGTTTTTATTTCATAGATATTTTAGTTTTTCAAACCATTTGATCGATACTCTTATTTTTAATTTTATTTATTTATTTAGGGGAAAACCAAAGGCTTAAAAATTAACAGAATTACAAATTAATAAGTACCAGAAAGCTTATTGAAGGTTTTCATGGATAGTGGTGGATTATTACAATGAAAAAGACTATGAACATGATGTGACTAGTCAACATGCATCATCTCTAAAAACATAGTTAGATTAGGATCTACATACAACAAAACAAAAAATTTAGACTTCATATTTATCATCATCATTGGCACCAAAAAACTCTCCGCTGAGCCGCCGCCTGGCCGAGCTGACACTTGTGCAGAATAAATCTAGGTCAAATTGCTTACTCAATTTGTTAAAATTATTACTCGCTCGCCACAAGAAGGAATTTTGTCGGTAGTTAGTGCCAGCATGGGGAACGTAAATAGGGGGGTTAACTCTGATAGGTTTGCAGGGAACGTAAAGCTTAATTTTTTGAAGCAAATTGGGACAATTAATATTATTCGACGTGATTTTAAGTATAAAAGATAAGTCGGCGATCTCACGCCGCTTGGAAAGAGGGAGAATGTGAAATTGCTTACATAAATCGAGGTAATTGGCTGAACTGTATGGAATTCTTAAATGGAAACAAAGGTACTTCATAAACTTAATTTGAATGCGCTCGATTCTTTTATTATAAACATCATAACGAGGGTTCCAAATCGGTGATGCATATTCTAAGATGCTTCTAACAAACGTACAGTAAAGAATTTTAAATCTCTATGGTGTTCAGTTTCTATGCGAATTCTATTTTTATTTTATTAGAACTTTAATGTAACGTTTTTTGAATATAAATTTATAAATACTTATACTTTAAAAACCCATTTTCCTTGATTAAATTTAATTTTTATGTATATTTTTCAATTATCCGAATTATCCGAAATATCCGAATATCCGAATAGTAAGGCTCACTACTATCCGAATTATCCGGATACGAAAATTTAACGGATAATGCTGGAGTGTTACACACTGAAGTATCCGTGAGCTCTCATATTTTGTTTTGTTTTGAAATACGAATTCTACAACAATTTTGCTAACCTCTTTCAAGAATAAGGTAGAAAAAAAAACAAACTCCAGCCCTTAAAAATAGCAGCGAGTTACTCTATGCTCCAGCCAATTTTTGGCAGTTTTCACTTTTATTCAATTTTCTCAGAAAGTCATTGATTTTGTTATGGCTCCTTTCAACGAAAGGCGATATTTAATTTTTGAATCGGTTATTAATTAGATTACCAAAAAACCCTGGCAAAAAATTATATGATAGGGCAGAAAATAATCCCTTGCGCAATTTCTCCGAATCCAAGGGAGAAAGACCCGTCGTGTGGGGTGTCTACGTGATCACCAGAAGGAGCTCTACAACTTGTCCCCAAGGGAATATCAAACCGTCATAACTCCGGAACCACGCAAGACCCCCGTTGTCGAATGTCTAATAATTAATTATTTGACGTGTTTTAAAAAACTATAAACCGACTATAAATCCCCCAAGTGGCGACATCTAGTTACAAATAATCGCAAGTCTGAAACCGCAAAAGAATGTAACACATAGCTTTCTGTAAAAGCACACGCAGTAACGAATTTATTCAGTTAAGTACTGATTTTAAAAACGCAACTTGCTACTTTTGATTTTCGGTTTGTAAACGTTATTAATTTTTTTGATGTCCCATAGTAATAGTATGGTAGAGCCCGCACAGCGGTTAACCGCATTCGGTTTTTATTTATTTAATATTCATTTATTTTTTATTTGTTTTGTATTTTAAGCCCAAAGCCACAACACACGCTGTTCGCACAAAATCCATGGTCTTACTGAAATAAAATTATCTTCATTTTGTGAATTTTTGAAGTCGGTTAAAAAATCAGGAGAATTAGCAACGTGGATCACGTGGATAAACAAGCCCCGGGGCGCGACGGCGGCGCGGCGGCGCGGAGGCCGTGTGGGCTCGCCCTCGCAGGTGCCGTTACGACACTCCTAGAAAGTTACGCTAAATATTCGACAGCTTACGTACATACGCCCACGAGACAGATGCATTTCAATCATCTTCATTGGTGAGCATTTGGAAAACAAACATTGATTGAGTGTTCCGGAACCTTAAACAGAGATCACTTCATCTTGGTTTACGGATATAAACCTGAAATTAGTAAATAGCATTCAGCTCGTTTCAGTGGATAGGTAACGGCCGGAGGCCGGTTATCTATATCCACTGGCAACCGCGCCGCCCTCGGCCCGCGGGGAACCTGCACCAGCCGCCCCGACCCAACCTTTCTATACCTACCTCGCTCACATGTCATTACTTTCATTTCGTTGTTTGTTACAATGAGGGAACGACCACTCTGAGCTTATTCCAATGAGGAGATGTTGCCCTCCGCTGTTATCCAAGTAAAGGTTGATGTTTACCTAGTCACAGGTGGCGCGTGCTGGGGTGCTGGGGTGGGCGCTCACATGCCGGCCTGCTGTCGCCGTCTCATTGTGCATTCCCTTCTACATTGTCAGTCGAATTGCAGCATCGATAGTGCATTATAGTATAGCGGCAGTGCATCGATAGTTGTCTTATCATCCAGCGAGTAGGTACCTATATTCGTCATATTTTATAATCATCGCGCTAATCTCGAATCGTTATCACGGCTGCGGCGGCGGCGGGCTTCCAAAATATGTTTACTTTATAATTACCGGGACGATCGTTACCAAAATTTCTAATTTCCATACTTTTAATAACCACGGATGGATTGCCAGTTCATAATACTAATATCACTGAGCCATGTGATATTATGATAAACTCGCGACAGTGAAGCTCGATACGACGTGGGTGACGATGACAATGCCAGGTACGCGCATCTTGCATACTAATGTGGTGGCAAAACGGACCCACCGGCCGAGACACCCGCAGGAGGCGCCTCGTCACCGCCAGCGCGCCGGTGCAGCGCCAGACCACTATAAGAGCTACATCTCTGACAACTGCGCTGATTATTGCGCTATTACAACAAATCCTAAATAAAACGTCAAGTGCGACGGACTGTCGGACTCGCGCACAAAAGGGTTTCGTAGGGTTGGGGTAAAAATGTCACCGTCGAATAAAATATTATTTTTTATGGGTAAATTCGTCACCGATTCTTTCATCGTGGATTTTGTACAGTCAGCATGAGAATAAAGTGAAATAAACTAATACTGTTTGTAAAAATAATAGTAAGTTAAGTACAATATTAATCAACTTTTTGTATTAATTAGATATACATATGTAGGGTTTCTCAACTAAAATATAAAATATTTAAATATTATGTACCTACTAATTGTAAGACCTTGTTTCTAGCCAAAAATTATGATTCGGATTAGGTCAACGGAAAGTAGCCTAGGTACTCTATAGGTTTGGTCCAAAGCGAGAATCAAAAGTTTTTTTTATTTTGAGAATAAACTAAAAATACATATACCTACAGTCTTCCGATTTTTCCCTTTACTTGTGCTATAAGACCTATAGGTTTTATACTACACCTGCTCGGAAAGTTGCCTATTCCTTTTCCATTTATAGAATAGAAAGTATGTCTTTGCAGGCCTGTAGGAAACCGGGAGGAAAAACTCTATGGAATTTCATTTCTCACGTGGTTTAGCGGGAGGAAAAAGTGTATGGAAATCCATTTCTAACGTGTTATTTTTTTTTAATTTCCTCAAAGATCGGCCGGTAGCTATTTTTATTTTCGTTCGGTCAAACGACAAAAAGTTTTTACTCCAAGTCCATTAGGCCTCCTCCGATTTCCGAACAATATTTTGAAAAATGAACCCAAAGGCTGGCGCGGTCAATGAGGTTTTACCAACATCATTGGGCGCGGTAAGTTCTTCTTTGAGTTTCAATAACTGTAATAATTTTAATATAAATTTCAATTAATAATTAATTCTGCTTTTTATTTTCCTCGAAGGTGTAGTATAAAGCACTATTTATCACTCGGCAGAAAGTGCGATTCCTACCGAGTGTGTCGACGACGAGGTACACGCCTCGTGTGTTTTAAGGCCCTCGGCTGGGTTTTTCCTCCCTGTTTCCTATAGGCCTGCAAAGACATACTTTCTATTCTATAAATGGAAAAGGAATAGGCAACTTTCCGAGCAGGTGTAGTATAAATGTAATTTGCCGCAATCAATTCTATTTTTTATGAACCCGCGTCTAAAATCTAACTTTAATTCAATTTTATTTTATTTTTAGTGGGAGAATTAGGACGAAAAATTAGCGAAGTGACAGGAGACTCCCGCTCCGGGTCGTTCTTGGTGCAAAGGATTGCCATCGCTATTCAGCGAGGTAATGCTGCGAGCATTATGGGCACCTTTGCACCGGGAATGGTCAGGGGCGGGTTATTTAATGACTAGGTTTTAGTTGTGTATTTAATTTAATACATAATGTAGACCTTTATGACTTTTATACCTAAAATAAATAATCATACATTTTATTTTAGAAGCATTTGGGAAAATGTTGTTTTATAAGTTAAGTACTAGTTTATGCCCGCGGCTTCGCACGCATTGTTTCCGAAACCTTTAAACGATTAAAGGTGATTTCTATCCCATGGGAACTGATTTATGAGATAAATAGTAGCCTATGTTTGATTCCAGGATTAGAATTACCTGTATGCAATTCAGCCCGATCCGTTCAGTAGTTTTGGCGTGAAGATGTAACAAATATCCATCCATCCATCCATCCATCCCAACTTTCGCAGTTATAATATTAGCGTGATAGTGTGATTTATATTATAACCCAAAATCTCGTCAAAGTTGTCTTTTTCATAAGTTAATAG
This sequence comes from Eupithecia subfuscata, assembly GCA_963564075.1. NCBI lineage: Eukaryota > Metazoa > Arthropoda > Insecta > Lepidoptera > Geometridae > Eupithecia > Eupithecia subfuscata. The sequence continues at coordinate 169,244 of OY751116.1, read as the reverse complement.
AAGAATGGTTTACGATTAGCGGCAAATTACTTTTCCATTAGTTTAAATCCTTGTAGAACGCAGAAAAAATTAAAAACCAAAAAAAATAAGAATCTCGCGCCAACATGAAACGATCAACCTTAATTCATCACCTCTCTGCCCTTATCCCACTACTGCAGGTGGGGTCTCGCTCGGTACGACATGCTTTGTTGTGTTATTCTTGTTCATGAAAACATTAAACCGCCGAATGGGCGCCTATACTATTACGAGTATAAATAACAGGACCCTTGCTTGTCTAGTTTGTCAGATTGGCAGAAGCGGAGTTATAGTTAATTAAGCGCATAGTTGAGTGGAGTGCGTCACGCACGCGCCAGCGCCACTCGACGGTAGCTTCATTAGATAGGACGGCCATCGCCCGCGCCCGCGCCCGCGCCGGCGGCGGCGGCCGTTGGCCATTCGCTGAAAACAATGTCTATCACTTTAATAACTATACTACCTACTTCACTGGTCTTATCATATCGAGTGGCTTTTAAGGTTCCATATCCAAGTGGTTTCAACAGGACCCTTGTATTAAGACTACGCTGTTTGTCTGTCCGTTTGTATCTTATGCACCGCTATGGGTAGACATTTGAAAATTTCATAATACTTAACTTTAATTTGCGTAGAACCCGCTTGGTAAATTATTTGTATGAAATTCATGAGTAATCCTGGCTGGCCGGATAAAGTTAATTCATAAAGGGTCATTCCATTGTGACGGGGGGTGGGACATACTAACTCTTTTTTGCTCAAACTTCAAGTACTTAATTTCTCTAAAACTACTAACTCTATCAGTTTCAAAATAAGATAATAGTTTTATATGAAAACATAAAAATCCAGTCCTAAATAACACAGTTGACGCAGCACATTGACATTTTCCAAGTGTGACGGGTGGGACACCCATGACACCCACTTATCTGAGTGGAGGGCTATACTTCCCAAATCAAGACAAACCATCAACATTTTGTTAAACAGCTTTCTCATAGGTTGTAACTAGCATGTTAAGGTCCCATTTTACATTAAATTACAATTATTTTATTACTAAATTACCAAAATAATGCCCAATACAGTGTGTGACGGGTGGGACGAGTAACGTTTGTGTGTGATTATTACATTACAAGTCTGCGACTTAAATTTCGCAAATAAAACACACACAACTGTTTAGACAAGCTTCATTAAACATCTATCTATAGGAAATACTCCAACAAAACGAAAAAAAGGAAAAAAAGACGACTAGTTTTTTCACGTAAAGTAATAGAAAAAAATCTTCCGTGGGCAGTCCATATCGAAATATTACTACCAAAGGATATTTTAGCTTTTTTCCGACGTTTCAGCTGGTTTAGTCATTCCGTGACCACGTCCGAGTACAACGGAACGTTGACTGACCGTCAATATTCTGTACCGAAATAGAGATTTCTTTCGGAGACGGAACGGCTGCAGAGCGTAACCGCTCTTAATCTTCTGAAACGTCGGAAAACATGAACAAAAAACGCGATAAATTACCGTAAATCGTATTGTTATTAAGTAAGTATTAAAAATATATTTTTATGTAAAATCAAACCACTGAAACGATGAAAATCACAAATTAGTCAAGGCTTTATTTGGTCCCACAGGCCGTTGTGACGGGTGGGACAGTGTTTCCAATCTCAATATTTCTTTAAGTATTTATTTGGTCAATGTCCCATGTAGCCAAAACCGTTATCCATAGCACAATTGTTACTTCTGTAAACCTGAAAGCCAAAATGTTCTATATTTTTAGGTCAGGATAAAGAAGAGTATGTTTTGCTGTGACGGGTGGGACACCAGGCTTCTGTTCGCAACGTCCAGCGCACTCATCACCCAGCAAGCGCGATGGTTTGGGGCGGTGCGCGGTGTTTCCTATGAAGGAGTCACATCACTCCTTCTGTACGCAACGTCCAGCGCACTCATCACCCGGCAAGCGCGATGGTTTGGGGCGGTGCGCGGTGTTTCCTATGAAGGAGTCACATCACTCCTTCTGTACGCAACGTCCAGCGCACTCATCACCCAGCAAGCGCGATGGTTTGGGGCGGTGCGCGGTGTTTCCTATGAAGGAGTCACATCACTCCTTCTGTACGCAACGTCCAGCGCACTCATCACCCGGCAAGCGCGATGGTTTGGGGCGGTGCGCGGTGTTTCCTATGAAGGAGTCACATCACTCCTTCTGTACGCAACGTCCAGCGCACTCATCACCCGGCAAGCGCGATGGTTTGGGGCGGTGCGCGGTGTTTCCTATGAAGGAGTCACATCACTCCTTCTGTACGCAACGTCCAGCGCACTCATCACCCAGCAAGCGCGATGGTTTGGGGCGGTGCGCGGTGTTTCCTATGAAGGAGTCACATCACTCCTTCTGTACGCAACGTCCAGCGCACTCATCACCCGGCAAGCGCGATGGTTTGGGGCGGTGCGCGGTGTTTCCTATGAAGGAGTCACATCACTCCTTTTTTGCCAAAAAGGGGTCACATTAAGGTGAAGGCACAAAATTACCAAAATGACATTTTGGGAGCGGTTGTGAAACCCTTAAATGATACACTGCTCGCCGGCAAAAACTGGGTTTTCCAACAGGACTCGACCCCGCCCGTCCCGTAAAGCAAAATCTACCCAACACTGGCTGGAGACCAATTTGCCGGGCTTCATTCAGAGCGAAGATTGGCCGTCGTCGAGCCCCGACTTGATTATTCTTTATGGACTGAAATGGAGCCAAGGGCATGCAGAAAGCCTCACCCAAACCTGGACTCTCTCAAGCGAGCGCTTATTAAGGAATCGAAAAGACGACCAAAGATTCGTGGTGCCATAGATGAATGGCCCACGCGCTTGAAAGCCTGCATTAAAAATAAGGGCGGCCCGTTTGAATGACTTATTTTATATTCAAACGTATAATAGGTACGTAATATATATCATATTTTAGGCACACAATAAATAAATATACATGGTGTCCCATGCAACCTGTACCAGCGAAGGTCTGTGGTACAGACCACAGACCTTCGCTGGGGACACCAAGACCTATCGATTGTACCCCCATGTATGTAATTTTGTGAAGTTTTTGAGATATTATTTTTTTTGTTTATTGTTAGGTTTTTTAAAATTTTGGATGGTTTTAAGTAAGTACTTAGCTATATTTTTTTTCTGTAAAGTGATTCTTTGAGATTTTTTTTGTTTGTATCATGGCTAGTATGTGTATTCGTCTGTAAAAACGGTATACACCAAAATTGTAACTGAGAACAAGTAGCTCAGATTTTAATCACAATATTAAAATGTCTGTTTGAGAGAAATTTTTACTTGATTTCGACTTGAAATAAAAATACATAACACTGACTGAATAACGTTTTGGTAATTTTAAAAACTGTATGGGTTCCTTAGCTTTCAAAATAACACAAAAAAGTTGGTACTTTATAGGTCATAAAAAACTTGAGAGGTGTCAAGGGACACCCGGATGGAACGAAGTTCCTTTCGATTAATTAGTAAAGGAATTGTAATAAAATTTGGAAGCAAAAGCTTTTTGCTTTACTAGTTTTTTATATGTGCGCGAGCTGCAAGCAGCTCGCGTCGGCTGTGTTTATTGTTTGTTTATAATTGTATTCCCCTTTTCGTAGCCTACACCTTGGATTTGATCAAAATCGATAACCAAGAGTGGAGACTACGATAAAAAAATGTCAGCCAACTTGGATTTTGAAATGAACATCTTTTTCGTAATCTACGATTTCGAGTTTATCGAAAACGATACCCATATAAGTGGGTGGACTGTCACACAGCAAGGCTCGCTTCGCTCGCCTCGCTGTGTGGCGTATGTCGTATTGCGGTGAGCGAAGCGAACCTGCCTTCATAAAAATCGTAACATTCGGGCTGGGCATGGGGTCACAGCATGGCTCACTTCGCTCGCCGTGCAGTTTCCCTATAAACCCCGCTCGTGCTGCCACACAGCAAGGCTCGCTTCGCTCGCCGCAATCCAACACACGCCTGCTGTCATGAAATTCGTAATCCTCACCCCTATGTTAGTCGAAAACGATACCCATATCAAATTCTCGGGACAAATGTTTGTACGATCTGCAGATATTTGTCCAGGGGTTCTGGGTGTTTTCCTATCTATAATAAAAAATATCTATCTATGTAGTGTATTGTATTAAGTATGTATATCAGTTATCTAGCACCCATAACACAAGCTCTGCTTAGCTAGGGGCTAGATAATGCTGTGTGAATTGTCCAGCATTATTTATTTATTTTATTTATTCTTGGATGGGGAAGGGGGTTCAGGGGGCTGGGGCGTGGGGGGTCACAGCACGGCTCGCTTCGCTCGCCGTGCAGTTCCCCAATAGTTGTATTGCGGGTCGCTTCGCTCTCCGCAATACGAACCCGCTCGTACTGCCACACAGCAAGGCTCGCTTCGCTCGTCTTGCTGTATGACGTATTGCGGTTCGCTTCGCTTACCGCAATCCGACACACGCCCGCCGTCATCAAATTTGTAATCCTCACCCCCATGTTAGTCGAAAACGATACCCATATCAGATATCCATATCAGATATTTTGATGGGAAAGGGGGTTCAGGGGGGTGGGGGGCGTGATTTCATTACATTTCAAAAGTGTTGTTACAACTTTTGGTCTTAATTTTTTCCGTCTAGCCCCCTCTCGCAACTCGCGATAAGGAACTTCGTTCCAATATTGCAGAAATATATAGCACCGTCCAAAATTTTAAAACTACAAAAATCCAAGGGTCCATTCGATAGGTATTAGTGTCTTCAAACCACAGGCTGGTACAGGTTGCATGGAACACCATGTATTATAATATTCTTCCAAAAATATTTTAGTTTCACTTCATCTCAAAACTTATGAGCACACGAGGTATTTTTTATTTTATTTTATTTATTTATATTTATTTTATTTATATAATTTACATTTAAGAACTCTTCGTGTGCAAGTCACTCGCACTTGGCCGTTTTATTGAAATACGAACGCGGGTCGTGAGGTGCACCCCTGTGCCGTCGTCGTCGCCAGGCCACCCTCTGACGTGCAATGTAGTGTCACACATTTAACAATCTTCTGTTGCTCTGATTTTTGTCTAAGGATAATTTGATTGTACATCAAATTTTCCTTATCTAAAAGGAAATTAGTAGATTGGCAAAAAACACGTTGCATCAATTTGTCTCATTTCTCTAAAGACATATAGGTATGTAATATGTTTGACCAAAAAATTCGCAAAGGGTTTTCCCAAGAAATTTAAAAAATCCATATCTGCTCTGGTTCTTTCTCAGATCTTCCGAAACCGTAATTATTGTAATGTGGTTACTAAATCCTATTCAGCACAAGCTAGTTATGTTATGAGACCGGTTGCATGAGTACAAACATGATCTGCTGAAAGGTGAGATCTAATATTTCATAGCTTTCTTCAGGACAATTGGAGCATGACAGATACTCATGTGTTGCTGCAATTAATCCGCACATTCTGCAGGTACTTAATGCTTTACTGCTCACTTGTTATTCTACTCAACCATAATAAATAGAAAACACCAGGAACAAAGCAGATCATATAACATTTGTTCTGAGGTGGGAATGGAACCCGCAACCTTCTGAGTCACAGGCGGACCTTCGCCCTTTGCGCTGCAGAGGTTGTCATGCAAATAACAAATGACGTTGTGGAGTGGAAGTGGGTGCGCTGTCTTCTTCAGACAGGAGAGGAGACACACACTACATGCACACTATTCACACATCTGTCCTCATCAGAGACAGCTTGTTCTTTACACAAAATTTATTTATGCCAAAGATTTATGCATTGGCTTTAGTTAAACAGTGTATATATATACTTTATAGGCTTTTCTCTGAATTTGTTAGCACTGAAATTACTACTATTACTGAAAATAGTGTATACTCAATCTCGTTACTATTTTGATGACCTTCTTTGAGCAAAGTTGACCTTTCACTTACACGAAATTATTGCGCAATGGCACCAGCAGCATTGCTAGTAAGTTTTAGTGACTATATATCATTTTTTTTTGTAAAGGAGTGCATGTAGGTAACTCGTTAAGGACATTATGTGTTTTAGTTCTAAAACCTTTTTCAAGCCATGAAATTCGACTCTTAGAGAAGGTTAAATATTTTTAGTAGGTACAAGTAGCCTCCTTCAATAGGGTAAAATAGTTTCAGCTCAAGAATTGTTTTTCGTTTGTGACCATTGGATCATATCAATAACTTAGAGAAAATCTTTATTTGTAGCATAAGTACCGTGACTAATAATAATACTTCATGGTAGTATACTGGTACTTACAGCTGTGAAAGTTTTGGAATTTTCCATATCATTTATGAGAAATTATTATAAAAAGGATCATTTTATTTATTATACATTGTTTGTGTTAAGTGCTATCCAGGCATTGGTGTGCAATGACTGCCCTGCTGGCCACACTATGTTGTCACTATGGCTTTCAAGCTTGGTAAACATTGAAGTCCTTGCTGTCCTCGACCTTTCGTCTGTAACTTTATTTCAGCTTGACCATCAAGGGCTGATCGCGCTGTCATAATATTTTGTCTCTTAAGTTAGGAGTCCGATCCAGTTCAAACAAAGTTCCCAAGTCTAACTTTCTGCTTTCAACTATTTCCACTCAAACCCCATGTGGGGCGCTCATTTACTGGACTATAATGTGAAGACATCTAATCAATTTGCAATTGGCAAGTCTTATGATTAATAGGAGTGCGACTTTATTTTACAAACTAAACAACTTTTAACATATTATGAAACATCATGCTTGAAAACATATTAGTGGAATGTGAGAAGATTCTTATCAGAATGTAGATAATCTCTGTGCATGACAGGAAAGGGGTTTGTATGAGCGCAGAGGACACAGCGCCGTCGGCGAGCGCGAGATAAGATAGCGGAGGCAGGCGGCGCAGCGGAGCGCCGGCCGCGGGCCCGGGCACTCTTCGAGGGGACATTAGTTAGCGCCATAATCAAGGTCTTACTCAAGTTACTAAGTGTGCGGCGACACGGTGCGACTCGTCCGGTACCTACATCATACTTAGGGTATATTATCTAAATACTAGTAGTCTAAATAGTTTTACTGACCTACGATACTCTCCATTTTCTTCTCGGACTTCTCGGTCGACATAACAAGTAGAAGTACCAAGGTTTATAAAGAAGACATCACTTCCAAGCACACATACACTGTCACTCGCGAGTTGGAAACTTTGTCCAAGTTCCAAACTTTACAAAACTAGTCCGAGGCGCGCAGCCTCGGGCACGGAGACTGCGAGCGCTCTCCGAATAATCACTTCCAGTGTACTCTATAATTGTAAATGAATTACAACTAAATTAACTGCAGTTATCTCGGTAAATATCCGAAAAACATTGTCACACTCAGCACACACAACATACCCAACGAGCGATAAGCGGGCGACCGACCGACCGACGAACGAAACGAACGAACGAACGATGCGACGAACGAACGGAACGGCCCGAAGAACGAAATGAACAAACAAAACCGTAGAAAGAGAAACCTAGAAACCTATAGAACTCGCGCAATTGCCATCGCATTCACACTAAAGAGAGAACGACTTATGCCTAAAGCCTAAGAAGAAATGAAATAGGACGATTAGCTCTCTATCTCATCCAGCGTGCCGGTTTTTGCATTGTTTAGCACCTCCATGTGCTAAACAAATTTCCTTATCCATCGACGGAGCTCGACACGAGACTGGTGAAAAAAGTTTTAAAAGTTCTAAACTTTTGTTTTTTATGTTTGAACGTGATCAATGTGTTTATGTGGACATTCCCGCAGCTAAAAACAATAAAATAGAGAGACAAATATGGTGCGGTGCAGCGTTTTTGCATGTAGAAGTGATAGTGAAGAAAAAGTGCCGAATATATCATTCCACTCGTAAGTACAAGTTCTTTTGACTACAAAAAGGTTCAAAATTTACAGTTTCATAGATTTACATACACACAAGGCTCAAACATTATGTTTTATGCTATTTTTAGTTCATCTAACTTGTAATTGTGAAAATTTAGGGTTGCCTGCACCCGATGATAAAATTCCCCGAATGGCGCATTGAAATATTTTTTAATAGGTACCTACATAGCTAGTTTATAGATAATGTAGCTCGCTATGCATAGCAAAATAGTTTATGCCCGCGGCTTCGCACGCGTTGTTTCTATGGAAACGTTTAAAAGCCATTTCTATCCCATAGCAACTGATTTGTGGGATAAAAAGCTTTTTATATAAATCCTGGAATCTAACATAGATGTTAGATTCCAGGATTAGAATTACTAACCTATTATACAAAATTTCATCCCGATTCGTTCAGTAGTTTTGGCTTGAAGAGGTAATATGTAAGTTGTTGCTATGACACACATAGCCCATCGGACTTCGTGAGATAGAACAACTATAACAAACATCCATCCATTCATCCACACTTTCGCACTTATAATATTAGTGTTTTTATTTGTTACAGATTTCCCGAAGATAAAGAATTACGTTTGCATTGGATCAAAGCAACGGGTTGCAAAGTATGGGAACCTAAAAAATCTTCGTAATAAAAAAAATTGTAATGATTCTGTGATATTTGTACTTAATCTAATTCAACTGTCCAAATCTAATCTGACTGTCCCATATAAATAAGAAAAAAATTATCGTAAGTAGGTTCTTGTAGAAATTGGTATGCTAATTTTAAAATGATTCTGTGATTTTTATAATGATTCTGCGATATTTTAAATGCTTCTGTGTAAATGCGTGTGTATTTTTAAATTAAAAAAAATGCTGTGACTAACTAGGTATAAGTACCTATACGCAAGTACAAAGAAAGTTAAGTACTTTTTAGATAGCAACATTACTATTTTTTAGCAAATATACGATGTTACGTTCGTAAGTAACCATTTTTTTTTTAAGTTTTATTAATTTTATGTAAATGTTATTGTATAGGTAATATAACTAAGACATTTATAATTAAACTGTGATTTTATGATTAAGTAGTAATAAAACGAAATGTTGAAGACTGATTTAAACGGTAAAATTTATAAACGTTAATTATTGTAATAAATATTGATTATATCAAAAACACTTGTTTCTCTATCTGTACTACTCACCTTAATACCTTCATAATTATATTTACCTACCAAAAACAACCTCGGTCTGCCTGCCTTCCACTTGTAACGCCAAACAGGGTTCACATTGTGATACTTACTTGTATAATTATAATCACCTAGCAATAGCCTTTATTCACAAAATAGAAAATTATACTAGTATTTACAATTGAAACAATTGAGCTATTTTCAGACTATTGCAGGTAGCTCAACTGATCAATATCAATACCAGTCGGAAGCGTCCCCAAGACGCTGGCTGCATTGCCACGCTGTATGGCAATGCTGATGCGCTGTGCCCGATACTCACTAGCTCTCGGGTCACGCTTCGCTTCGACCAGACGCTCAGATAATTTAATTTTTAAATTTATTAACTGGAAAATCGCAAATCCGATCTACCAACTAAGACATGAAATAAGGAACCTAAAATCGGGGTAAGAAAATTGCATGGCAACACTTTTCCCCCACCACCTCGTATACTTTGTCTTGCTCTCTGGCATGCTCGCTGAAGATCTACCTATATTTAATCTGAGAACAAAACAAACCATCGCGACCGAGCGGAGTGAAAATAGCATCCCTAAAAATATAAAGCTAGGTTCACATTGCTTTTTTAGCTTTTTTAGTAGGTTGTGTTGGGGTCCCCAACACAACCTACTAATGTGAATCTAGTCATAGGTAATAAAATAAACGTAACCGATTGCGCTCTGGCGGCGCGCCACGACACACCCCGACACAGCAATGTGAACCTAGCTTTATACACGTATAAATTTCATCTGTGTTATAATAGCTGCATGGTGATATACGTGTATTATTATTATGACTGATAAGATAAGTGTTATTATTATTAGATACACGTATAATACCATGAACCTAACAGTGGCGTAGCGTGCCTTGGCGGGGCCCCGTATGGTTTGTTTGGGGGCCCTTTTGAAGGGTAAAGATTTCTCAAAAGAAAAAAAATGTTTGCATAAAATTAAAAGTAATATTTATTCATCATAATTTCTATCTGTCACTTTTTCCAAAAATTTTACAAACAATCAAAAACAATTCATTTAAATATGCACTCTCCTTGCCTTTTTTTCGGCAAATTAAATAAATAAATAAATAATGCTGGACAATTCACACACAGCATTATTTAGCCCCAAGGTAAGCAGAGCTTGTGTTATGGGTACTAGATAAAGATAACTGATAATATCAGTTATCTTATAATATCAGTTATTATTATATTATAATTAATACAATACACTACATAGATAGATATTTTTTTTATTATACATAGAAAACATCTAGAACGCCCTGGACAAATGTCTGTAGATCGTATAAACATATTTTGTCCCGAGGCCGAACCAAGCCCGAGGAATCGAACCCACAACCTCCTGTGTCGCAGGCAGACCTTTGCCCGCTGCGCCACAGAGGTCGTCAAACTGATATATTAAATCATTTGTATCCTTCTCTTTTGGTCCCACCTGGAATGTCATTGAAAATTTCATTTTTAGACGAAGCTCGAACGGCTTGGCCCGATGCTGCTCCCCCGAAATCATTTTTGTCCCAACGGCAATGGGACGGGCCTCTGTGTGAGTTGACACGGAACTGTTTGTTACAATTACAAACGTGCTCCAGCTCTGCAGATCGTGCCCGCCTCCTGGCCGTTTCTAAATGGGAGTCAGGACATTGGTTGCAAGCATTTCCTTCCTATAACACTGGTACTTTATTGGATCCCGTAACTTTCCGTATCGCAACATTCTCCGGTTGGGTGCAAGGTGTTGCGCGCCTCATCAATGCCAGTGCGGTACTGCTGTCGAACAGCTTGGTCATCACGGATTATCGTGCACTAGGGCCGCCGGTCGGATATCTCGCCACGCTAGCCTTAACGACATCATCCGGCGGGCCTTTGTCACCGCTAACGTACCAGCTATTCTCGAACCGAATGGTCTGTTGCGTGACGATGGTAAGAGGCCCGACGGTATGACACGAGTCCCATGGGACATGGGAGTTGGGGAGGCCCATTGTGTGGGACGCTACATGCGTCTACACACTTGCGCCTTCCCATCTTCCGAGGACATCCGTGAGGGCGGGTGTGGCGGCAGATTTGGCCGAAGATCTCAAGAGGCGCAAATATGCAAGTCTCGACAGAGCCTACTCATTTGCTCCCCTTGGAGTCGAGATCCTAGGTCCGTGGGGTACCGAGGCTCTTCGGGTTTTCAAAAAACTATCTGAGCGTCTGGTCGAAGCGACGCGTGACCCGAGAGCTGGTGAATATCTGGCACAGCGTATCAGCATTGCCATACAGCGTGGCAATGCAGCCAGCGTCTTGGGGACACTTCCGACTGGTGTTGATATGGATCAGATGAGATATCTGTAGACTGTTTGCAACAGTCGGCAGTTAGCTTAATTGTTTCAATTGTATATACTAGTATAATTTTCTTTGTGAATAAATTTTGTAGCTGATGATGACTTTAGTTTTTCTAAAGTTTCTGCCTCTATGTACAATAGTGTAGTGACAGGTCTGACAGGCGTTCATGTCCCATCGAAGTTCTGTAATTTTTATCAGTTTTAATTTTGGAAACTTCTTTCAGCAGTTGCGGTTGTAACTGGAAGGGTCAAGAATAAAAAGCATGCTGTTATTACCTCCGAAAAACTGGATGCAAGACTATTTAATTTTATCAGCAATAATTCAATAAGTTCCTTAATGGAATGAATTTTTTTAATTACATATTTTAAATATGATTTTAGAGCCTTTAATTGGTCATAAAGATTAACTAAGATGTCTTTACTGTATTTATCTGTATTTACTGTATCGTTTAATATCTCTTCGTTTGAAGAAGACAGGAGTTTCTCCGGTTGTAATCTCTGTAATGTAAATCTTGTAAATCTTTGTTTAGTTTGAGAAATTAATATATCTAAACAGCAATAGTAGGTATACATTGACTTTGAAATAGGATTCCGGTGTGTCTACCATGAGTTGTCATTGTCACAGTTAGATCGTTTGACGTTACGACAGTAGTTACGTAAATGCCTACGCAGATAGTATAGTCAGCTTCTTTGATGGTACCATGAGCTGTGTTGGCGCTTACTACTAACGAAACGTTGCTCACTTCACATTGCATATTGTCATCTCTTTTTAAATAATGCACGATGATAGAGAGTTTACTATTTCGACAAAATATGTAGAAAGTCGCCTGACTTACTTATTTTAATGAAATCTAATGCAGCCCAAATTTATTCGTGTTACGATGGTTCCGACTCGCTTGCACTCACTCAATTCTTAGCGAAAACACGTTACAAACAAAAGTAGGGATTTTAATAAAATCAAATGTGTTACAACCATTGTTCATTTCATTAGATATTAAATTTCAAGTCTTTTAAGAAAAGTATGTAAAGAAGTAGGTATGTAAATGCCTTTTCATAAAAATAAATTCAAACCAATTGTCAAAACCTTGCTGTGCAAAAAGGCTTACTATAAAATATCAGATTATCTAGAGGATAAAAAAGCTTGGGACGGGTTTTGCTCCAACTCGAAAAATAACGACTAACAGGCTAAAGGTTTCTTCGTCGCTTCTTTACTTTAGTCTACATACCGAAGCGACAGAAATAAAAAAATATCACTTTATTTCCGTGTCAGTGTTTAGTTTTATATTTTGACCTTTTCTAAGTGTACATTTATTGTATTTATGGAAATAAAGAGTTTTTGATTTTGATTTTGGTTAATCTATAAAGTTTCACAAACTTGGTGTCACATAAAGTTTGAATGGAATTTCCAACTAGAACACTCTTTCATCTCCTTGTTCGCATCGTCGTTCATCTTCTATTTCAGCAATAGGTAACATTTCCAAGACAAAACATGCTATTAAACATCTTTAATTCAAAAATCACAAAATCTTTCATAAACTATAGTCATTTCACGAAGCAAAATGTCTGTGAGTGCCGTAACTACAGTAGTTATAGTTCGTTACTATGACATCTGTCAAATTTGTAACCCATGATTTCTTAATTCGCACAGTCTATTCAAAAGATTACTTAGGTAATAAAATACTAATTTCTGTAAGTTATTATTTTCATGTTGTAGAGCTTAATAAAAAAAATCGGAAGTTCTTATTAATTTTTGTTTACGCATGTCGGGGGTCCCCGTGACCCGGGGGCCCCGTATAATTGATACGGCAGATACCTATGGATGTAGCTACGCCCCTGTTGTCTAATACGTCCATTTTGTGATGTGTTTGTGAAGGAGGGTCCATTTCATAAGATTTCATGCTTTATTAGAGTTTCGTACCCGAAGAGTGAAAACGGGACCTTATCTATTAATAAACCTCCGCTGCTGTCTGTCCATAACCGTAAAAGGTAGGACTACCCGACCTAGACAAGGCAGTTAAAATTTTCGCTATAGGTATTTACTTTGCCGGTAGGTACCTATAACAACAATAACAATAAAATAAATATTAAAATAAATTCAGGGCTGAAATAAAATACCTATATTCCCATACAAGTCGAACACAGACCGATCACCGAAGTTAAGCGATGTTGGGCGCGGTAGGGGCCGCGTCATGTTGGCTTACCTATTGCTTTATAAGGTCCATCTTGATTCTTTTGCGAAAGTATAGCTAATAAAGATTCGTAGCTACCGGTGCAAAGCTTTAAAGAGAAGCTATAATAGAGTGAGAGAGAAGCAAATATTCGAAAATTTTGATACTTATTCGAATAATTCGAATATTATTCGAATCATAGAAAAAACTTTATTTTTATTAAAATCACGTACCGTACCTCAAAAGGAAAAAAGGAACCCTTAGGTATAGGATCACTTTGTTGTTCGTCTGTGTGTCTGTCTGTCTATCCGTCTGTCAACCCTCTTTTCTCAGGAACGCGTGTAGGTATCGTGTTGAAATTAATATAGAATACTCACGTCCGTAACCTCTTGAAGCCGTGATATAAAGGAGGATGGGAATTTTGGGCCCGTTTGGGTACCTAGGTACTTTGTCCAATCAAGACGAGTCATAAGTCGTTGGATAGCTATTTTCAAGTGGACAAAAAAAATCTACTACGACGAACCCGTTACAGTTGTCCGTCATGAATGAAATATATTTTTCTGAAGATGTTGAATTTTTATCAGATAAAAACTCTACCATCAGGTTCAGCTTAATTTTTGCGAAAATCACTGAGTGTAAGTAGATGACAATCTCTCCTCATTATAAACCTCTCTTGGGCAAATAAGCATTGGAATGGCTGAATAAGAGGCGTTTTTTTAACCGAATAGACCTTTGTTGGACCACAATCTCCGATGTACCGATTAATCACGAAGGTTTATTATTTATTCGCTCTAGTCTTGAAGAGACCCATAATGTTGTTGTGTTGACATAAGTCACATTGTAAAAAAACATTTCTTAGCCTATTAAGTCTAAGGGTAGGTACTTAGTAAAGCACTATCGCATTCACTCTCTGCCTCGTTGGTCTAGCAGTCAGCTTGTTCAACCGCTGATTATGAGGTCAATCAATAGTTGTTATAGGGGTTTTTCTAGCAAGAAAAATTCTCAGTAGCAGCCCGTAGTCAGGAAGTTGGCGGTGTTACACCCCCGTGCCTCGGAAACCACGTTAGGCCGTTGGTCCTGCGCTTGACCTCTCCCCGGTCGTGTCGGTCTGCCGATTATGAGAGTGAGGGAATAGAGAGTGCACCTGTGTTTGCACAAACACTTGATATTTCTTGCGCATCTGGCTAGTCTCCGATGAGACTGGCCGCCGTGATCAAAATTCCGCTAGGAGGATATTATTATCGCATACACAGCCCAGAATCGGCGGCGGTGTGACCATGCTAAACACGAAGGCCTTACTGAGCCAGCACTGTTTTCAAATGGTACCAAGACATTTGCGCGAAAAACACTTCGCGAAGGACATTAGCGCGAGTAGATTGTACTTGCGCGAATGACACATGGGTGTATGGCATTTGCACGAGTGACCATTTGACCACTTGCGCAAAAATTCCAAAACTCCTAATAACTCTCGAAGTAGACGTCGCATATTTCACCATAGCTAGGGGATCGTTAGGGGGCTCTTGCCTCTGATATATCCCACGTTTCCCCTTTCTTTAGATCTTCGTAGCACGTGCTACGATGGGCCGTCGTAGCATGTAAAAGACTTCAACGCCACCCTTCTAGCACTTTTCTACCCCACACTCAACTGCTCATAGCTACGGAACTAATACACCTGACGAGTTGGTGTTTTCGGAATGATGATGTAAAGCTTTTGCTCTTCACAATCAATGTACTAACTTTTTGCTACCCCTGCCCCTTACTTTCCCGGACATAAATATGATAGTTCGTAGACTTACGAAGCGCATGCGGCGTAGCCAACGAGTTTTTTACGCATTCATATCTGCGAACAGTGGTACTCAGTAAAGTGGTGACTTGTTTTTACTAATGACTACTGGCAGCTCTGAATGTCTCATGTACACACACATGAATACGTAAAAACCTCGCTGGCTATGGGCCGCCGGGCGGTCCGCCGTAGCATAGTAGCTAGCACTACGAAGGTCTACAAAAT
The DNA here is from genome assembly GCA_963564075.1 of Eupithecia subfuscata. Classification (NCBI taxonomy): domain Eukaryota; kingdom Metazoa; phylum Arthropoda; class Insecta; order Lepidoptera; family Geometridae; genus Eupithecia; species Eupithecia subfuscata. The sequence goes on along the minus strand of OY751116.1, from coordinate 153,628 downwards.
AACACATTGGAAGGAAGGGAGAGGGGTAGGCAGAAATAAAATAAAATAAATAAATAAATAATAAATAATGCGGGACAATTCACACAGTATTATCTAGCCCCAAGGTAAGCAGAGCTTGTGTTATGAGTACTAGATAACTGATAGACATAATACAATACACTACATAGATAAATATTTTTATTATACATAGAAAACATCCAGAACACCCTGAACAAATATCTGCAGATCGTACAAACATTTGTCCCGAGGCGGGAATCGAGAAAACATTGATAGTAAGGAACGAGAACTTTCCTTTGTCATACTGAAAAAAGCAACTCGTTAGTTGTATTCGTTTTGTAGCTATAAATTTTTTTTTGTGTATAGTAGTAAACTGGGTGCGCGTTGAAGTCTGGTATGCTACGACCACAGAAATCTAAATAACTTAGATTTCTGTGGCTACGACGGTCCATCGTAAAATCGTTGCACGTGCTACGAAGATCTACGTTAAAATGTGTATCGTTATGGGAAAGTAAGGGGGTGGAGCAGGGGAAGATGAGATGTGTCAGAAAAAAGAGGGCAAAATCACACACAATGGTGCGATCTGCAACTCTCTGCAACGTCTATTTCGAGAGTTATTGGGAGTTTTGTGATTTTTCGCGCAAGCGCAGCGTCTACTCGCGCTAATGGTCACCCGTGCAAATGTCCTCCGACCAAGTGTCATTCGCTCAAGTGTCTAATCGCGCAAATGTCTACTCGCACAAATGTCCACTCGCACAAATATCTTCTCGCGCAAACGTCTTTCGCGCACGTTTACCGAGATTATTATTATTAATAGTTAATAATTGAAAAACGCAGATTTTCTGAAGGTGATTCGTAACTAAACTAATACACCCGACAGTCAATAATAGTTATATCGATGTAGCTCAAATAATTAGCATTATTTGAGCCGGGCATGTCTCGCGCACAACCGCTAGGGTAAAAGTGTTTTGAGTTGAGACCGTGACTCGGCAAACGTAGTGTAGGACGCCCTCCGGCCTGAGGCCAGGTGGGAGGACGGACGGCCTGCAAGTGCAAAGATTGTAGGCAGATGCTGGATGCGGCAAGCTGAAGACAGGGCGCTAAGGCGCTCTATGAGGAGGCCTAGGTATATCCAGCAGCGGACTAATATAGGCTGACGATGATGATGAATTGTAAAAACAATATAACTTATGCATAAAATGTAAAAAAATGACATATTTTTTTAGGCACCTTTTATGATACCTACTACTCTAGTAGAAAGTGTCAAAAAACTCGAAAATAAGTAACTTTCAGGGTAGGATTACTCAAAACGGACAACGAACCGGGACTAGCGCCACGGTTATTCATAATCTACAGAAAAAGAGCTTTCCAACGATATATCACTCATTTCGATTGGTGCCGGTACCAGGTTCCATACATTTGTGCCCATCATCCTTTAAATTCTAAGTCAACGCACTCAAAAGTTACAGCATGTCCGAATATTTTGAAATTTCCAAGGGAATCACATTCACACAAAACCTATAGGGTACTTCCCGTAGACCTAGAATTATGAAATTTGGCAAGAAGCAAGGCCTGATAGCACAGGTAAAGGAAACAACCCTCCATTATTTCTAAAAAAACTACTTTTGTTTCTCGCCATGGACCAAAACCTATACGAGCCATTTTCAAAAAATATGTACATTTCGTGAAAATTCTTGTCCGGCATATTAAATATTAAATTAAAAAAAAAGTAATGTTGCTTATTTAATTTTATCAAGTTCTTTTACAAATTTGAACTTTTCTCTTATATTCCCACTAAAAATACATGGATCTGTTAAATCGATTGTATATTAAAAACTCTTTTTAATTATTTCCACCCTCCATGACCCATACAAAAATAAATGTCCTTTTTGCACCTTAGAAGCTTCAAATCATATTATTGGCTCCAACATGTTCTATAACAAACCTAATCTATTTATATAATGTTAATTAATATATTTCCTGTTATTTATTGAGAACCAATATTAATTTAGACAATATTTCTAAGATAAAAAAATACTTTAATGTTTGTCTCAGGTTTTAAACATGTGAGTCACTCAGAGGATGTCACGGAGGATTTCCATAGTTTTCGTTGTAATTCTGCCACTTAAAGTTATTTTTTCATTACTGGAAACACTATGCGGCCTACTAGTTCTCAACAATAACTCGGCCATTTGGTTTTAGTTCCATTTTTTGTGTTGACAAAAAAGACCGGCCAAAATTCCCAAAAAAAATCATGTGAATCACGGTGGATTTACAAACGAAGTAAGGTGTGTATTATTTTCAATTATTTATAAAGCATAGACCTAACAAATGCTAGTTAGATTGTGTGTTCCATTCATCTGTATTGCTAATTATTTTTACAGAATATTTTTGGAGGTTAGGTTTTGCACAGAATGTTTACCAACATGTTAGTCACATTTCGTGAATTTTCGTGACTCATATGACGTGACTCACATCAACTTGCAAAGTAAAGGTTTGCTTACACTAGCAAAAAAATTATACAAAATGTAATATGTAACTTTTCTGAACGGATTTTCTGTAAAGCCAGATGCTTTTGTTTTATTAAATGAAACAGATTCAATTTACTTCTAAAATTATATTGTAACCTTGCATCTTACTAAACGTATTTCTGTTAAAACATGTCATGTCAGTTAATTTTTGATTGCAATAATAGTAAGTAATAATAGTAGTAAAAGTCAAATAAAACATTTTATTTTAACCCCAAACTAATTTGTAGTTTTGTTTAAAAAACTTTATGTGCACACGCCCTTACAAAAAATGTGACTCACATTTACTATAAAAGTACAGGTATATCACGAAACAGTTAAGTCACAATTTCAATCATGTTAGTCACAATGTACATATTTTTAGATAATGACCCATACTTCCCGTTGACGAAGAATCATTTAATTTGGCAAGAAGCAACGTCTTATAGCACAAGTAAAGGAAAAAATCCTAAAAACGTAAATTTGTAGTTAATTCACCAAATAAAAAATAATTTTGATTCTTGCTATATACCTATAGGGTACTTCCCGTTGACCTAGAATCATAAAATTTAGTAAGAAGCCAAGGTCTCGTAGCACAAACCGTCGTAGCCTTATTTGATTTCTTTGATTGCGTATTATTATTATTATTAATTTAAATTTGTAATTGTATATTTAAATGTGTAACATCTATGGATTTTCTATGTCTGTACTAAATTATTTTTAATTTAATTTTAATTCAGCTTTATCACCAATGTCTCTACTCATTCAAGATCTACAAGCTGTTTGTTTTCCATCGTAATTAAAATAAAATAAAACATCTTCCGTTTTGTAGCAAGGACATAATGTTTTGTTAGATTGTTTACATTATTTTATTAGGATAAAATAAAATAAAACGTCAAGTACGAGTCAGACTCGCGCACTAACTTCCGTAAGACTTTGCTTCTTACGAGTTTTATGATTTTATGTCAACGGGAAGTACCCTATAGGTTTCGGTCTATAGCAAGAATCAAAAGTATTTACTTTGGCGAATAAACCACAAATTTACGGTTTTAGGATTTTTCCCTTTCCTTGTGCTATAAAAAAACCTTGCTCCTTGCCAAATTTTATGATTCGAAGTCAACGAGAAGTACCCTATAGGTGTAGTTCATGGCGAGAATCAAAAGTATTTCTTTTTAGGGTTCCGTACCTCAAAAGGAAAAAAGGAACCCTTATAGGATCACTTTTTTGTCCGTCTGTCTGTCTGTCCGTCTGTCAACCCTCTTTTCTCAGGAACGCGTTGAGGTATCGAGTTGAAATTAACACCAAATACTCAAGTCCGTAACCTCTTGAAGCCGTGATATAAATTAAACTTCTAAGTCAACGCACTCAAAAGTTACAGCCGTTTATGTCCGAAAATTTTGAAATGTCCAAGGGAATTACATGCACCTAAAACCTATAGGGTACTTCCCGTACACCTAGAACAATGAAATTTCGTGAGCAGCAAGGTCTTGTAGCACAAGTAAAGGGAAACATCCAAAAAACATAAATTTATAATTAAGTCACTAAATAAATTACTTTTAATGCTCGCCATGGACCAAAACCTATAGGGTACTTCCCGTAGACCTAGAATTATAAAATTTGGCAAGAAGCAAGGCCTTATAGCACGAATAAAGGAAAAAATCCGAAAACAGTAAACTTGTAGTTTACTAGTTTATGCCCTATAAACGGGAAGTAGGTACCTACCCTATAGGTTTTGGTCTATAGCAAGAATCAAAACTTTTTTTGTGATTTAACTACAAATTTAGGGTTTTAGGATTTTTTCCTTTCCTTGCGCTTTAAGACCTTGCTACTTGCCAAAATTTTATGATTGTACGACAACGGCACAAATGGAAAGTACCCTATAGGTCAGAGGTCGGCAACGCTGTGACCGCTTTTTGATGAACCAACTTTTTGATGCGCCCTCGCTGCAAAACACGAGTGCTCGAACACGGCCCACATTTAGATACACTTTTGGACGAATTCAATTCTCATTTCCAACAATTTAAGAATTTTGAGCCTGTCTTGGAGTTCATAATTAACCCATTCGCAGAAGGTAATGTTTCGAAAAAGATCAAAAACTATTTTTGCATAGAAAATTACGATGTTAGAGCTGAAAATAATAACTATGAAGAACGACTTGAGCCTGAAATAGTACATGAGGGACAAAAACTTTTGGAATATTGTTGATGAAAATAAATATCCCATTTTAAGAGCATCATCTCTTAAAATACACGCGTATAGTGCATCAACATACGCATGCGAATCCATATTTTTGACAATGAAGCACTTGAAATCAAAATAAAGAAGCAGAATGACCGATGTAAATTTGGACCATTGTATGAGGACAGGTACTTCCAATTATGAGCCAGATTTCATCAAGTTTTCGGAAGAAATGCAAGGCCAAGGATCACACTAATAATTAGTGTCTTAATGTACCTATGCCTCATGTAATAAATAAACATCTTGTCTTGTCCTTGTGTAACATTTTTTTTGCGTCAACCATACATGCGCCCTTCAGGAGTCAATTATTTTAGAATTAGCTCTGAGGCTTGATAAGGTTGCCGACCCCTGCTATAGGTTATGGTCCATGGCGAGCATTAAAACAAATTTTTTAGTGAATAAATTAAAAATTTATCGTTTTCAGATTTTTTCCTTTACTAGTGCTGGAAGACCTTGCTGCTCACCAAATTTCATGATTCTAGGTCTACGGAAAGTACCCTATAGGTTTTGTGTCGATGTGATTCCCTTAGAAATTTCAAAAAATTCGGACATAAACGGCTGTAACTTTTTAGTGCCTTGCTTGGCCAATGATGTTATTTATATAAACTGAGGATACTTGGTAAAATCTCATTGGCCTTGGCTTATTGAAAACCTTATCACATTAAAATTTAAAGCGTATTATTTTCGGAGACAGGTTTTAGGTACCTACCTAATCATTTTTTTCGTAAAGTGACGATTTTTTTTATTTCTGTGGAGATTGTTTTAAGTTGATTTTATTTTAATTTTCTAATAAAGCTCGAATAACAATTTTTTTATGTAAGTAATTCTAGACTGACTGTACTTGTCGTTTGAGACACGCCGACTATTTTCATTTCCAGACGATTTGCTACAAGGTCATTTTCGCATGTTAGTCAATTGTAGGTACTGAACGGTAGTTTTCCTACTTAGGGGTTCTGATAGGTTATTTATATCACGGCTTCAATAGGTTACGGACTTGAGTAGGTATTTGACGTTAATTTCAACTCAATACGTCCACGCGTTCCTGGGAAATGAGGGTTGACAGATGGACAGACAGACAGACGGACAACAAAGTGATCCTAGTTTAAGGGTTCCGAAGGGGGTAGATAAGGTACCTACTAGGGTTGCCACTTGCCACCCGTACTTTATAATAAAGTATTGTAAGTACCTACTATATTTGGGCTTACGTACTTTATACTTTATGAGCACAAAAAAGTACGTCAAAATACTTTATTTGGGTTTTGAAGTTTTTACAAAAAAAATACAACAAAATACAAAATTCATTTATTTACCTTTACAAAAAGCTTATACAGTTTACTGGTGGTCCCCGCACTAGGTTCAGAACCTGTATCGCGGGAGGCCGAATTACAAATAGAATTACTTATATAAATTGACTGCATAAACAGGGCAGCAGTTCACTCTACAAAAGATACAATATAAAAACATACTACTGATAGACATAAAAAATAAAATTGAAGTAGAATTAACATGTGCATTTAAAATATTAGTGTTGAAGTATAAAATAAGACATGAATTGAAAACTGGATGACATGATTTCGATAATGACAAGGACACAACACGACTTAAGAGCGGGATGGTGAGGGACTTTATTTTAATGTTCACTTCACTGTACCTACTAAACGTTAATTGAAGTTTTTGAGAGTAACAGAACGGATTGCATCGTGTTGTTCTATACAACCATAAAACACATAGCGTTTGAACGCAACATAAAACGTCATTATGGCAATAATCAACTTGTTTTTTTTTTTCGTTGCGACCAGTGTTGCTGATCATTTTGCTCCGTTTCAGATATTTCTCTATCTCTGCGGACATTTTGCGGATCATAACGCTATAAGAATCTTTTCAGACCAAAACGCCTATCGAAACGGCTCTTTCATATGAGTTTGTTCCTGAAAGAAAGAGACATTGAAGAAGTCTACAGTATGGAATCTATTCATGCCTAATTGTGGTTGGTTTCACGTTACCACGAGATAATTTTATATTGCGGTTTTTAATACGTTTTTCCTTCTAAAAGGAATAAAACTACCGGAAATGTAATTTATTTTGTTGACTGCGGCCAAAAAAGTCTCCGAAATGGTCACGGTCTCTGCGAAATTGCGCATGGTGTTGCCTTACACACTTACACTAGACATCGTCATCGATTAACGCTACCCAAAATAAGATTAGCGAAAGCACAACACAAAATTGACTACATAGGCGTGAAAATCTACAATAATCTACCGGACTCTATAACTAGTGCCGCGTCGACTGCAATATTTAGGCTGAGCGCAGACTTGAGTCACGACAGTTTTAAGACAGACTTGCCTCACATAGACAAGTCTGTCTTAAAACGAAAACAAAACTGTTTTGTCTACGACACGTCGCACACCTAAAACGAAACTGTTTTGTCTATCAGGGTTGCCAGATAAAAGCTAACTCAATTCGCCTAATTTTGCCTACCGAGTAGCCTAAATCGCCTAATATATTTTTTCGTACAAGTAGCCTAATTCGCCTAAGATTTTGAACTGAGGATATTTATCCCAAACAAAGAAGACACGTAAAAAAAACGTAAAGCAAAACAAAAAGTAGGAAGATAGAACTTCTGCAGCAAGATATGGTTTTATTCCTCTTGTAATAAAACAATGACTTCCTGTAGAAGTTCACCATCAATTTCAGCGGAAGAATCTTCATTGCTCGAAGTGGTGGCAGAAGTAAATGATCCAGCTGAATCAATCGGTCTTCTTTGATACAACATTTTTGAGTTGTGCATTTTAATCATTTCGTTCGCAGGGCGAAATTTAGTGCAGCATATTTTTCACACACTAAATGCAAACGAATGCGAGTTATCGTTTGCATCATCGGCAGCTGCATACGGTTCCGCATTTTGGATTTTACAACAATGATGAAACAAGCAATCCAAAAATTCGCGCGCGGCTTGTTAGCGAGTTCATGAGTTGAGTTAGTTGCATTTCACTTTCTTGTAAAGATTTTGAACTCTGTCTCTGTCATACAGCGACTTAGAATCATTAGAATGAGTTACTACTCGGGCGATTTAAATTGCCACCTGGATTCGTGACATCTCATAGCGGCGCTCTAGCTGGGCTAGAAACGCGCGGACGTATCGAGTTGAAATTAACGTCAAATACTCAAGTCTGTAACCTCTTGAAGCCGCAATATAAATAAAACTTCTAAGTCAACGCACTCAAAAGTTACAGCCGTTTAAGTCCGAATATTTTATAATTTCCAAGGGAATCACATGCACATAAAACCTATAGGGTACTTCCCGTAGACCTAGGGCCACTTGCGTACGGATATTTAAATAGACGCTGAATGAAATTCATGACTTAAGTACGATTCCTGTCTTGCACTACCTACAAAAATTAAGCTCCTAATCATAATTAACAAGCTGTCAAACTTAAATGCCCAAAATTGGCCATTTAACTTTGTTAATCGTATTTAGCGCCTGACAGCTGTTTGGTTTGACATCACTCATCATGTCATCATTGTCAGTGGTTTTCATAAAAATGTTTTGTTGTCACAAATAATTCATGTAAATATTTGATTATTTACAAAGTTTTCTTGATAATTCCTTTACGTGTCTGCTTATATTTGTATGCCTCAAGTAAACAATGCAATGTTCCAGAAAATTCCATATATTTCTGCCATTAAAATTTACAACAATTTACCATTAGAATTAAAAGAAATAGAAGATAATAAATTCAAATTAAAATTAAGAAAATATCTGATATCTAAAACACATTATAATATCAAAGAATATTTTGACAGTACCCCCCCAAAATTTAGATAGTAATCATTGTTATTTAGCTCCTATTGTTAACCTTATTTAAGTATAAAGAAAATGTGCAATTCTCATAATTTTAAGTTAACTAATGTTAAATAATAATTATATAATAATTATATTATTGTATGTCCGAAAGGACAAACTGTTGGACAATTACTAGTTCTTAAGACCAACTATGTACACAGTTCATACAATAACTGTCAGTGCTTTTATTGTTTATTATGTTCAGACCATAGATTATAATTTTGCTTCTACGGTTCAGTCGAATGAGTTTGATACAGAATTGTTGCCATTAAAAAAGTTAAATCGGATTGTAAAAAAGTCGTACCTTTTCTGTACGATTTCGATGTTACGATCGTACTCGCAAAAATCTTGCAAAAAGTCCTACATATACGATTTAAATCGTACAAATGGCAGCCCTGGGGGTACGTCACTAGACTGTTTTGTCTTTGATGTGCGCGCCCGCATACATACAAAAGGGAAGCCGACAATCGTTAGTCAGACTTGTCGCCGTGCAGTTCTTTTAGGTATTAGACAATTTTGTCTATGAGACGTTTTGTTCGAAGTGTGCGCGTCTTCATAAATTTAGTGAAGCAATAGTCTGTCTTAAGACTGTCGTGACTCAAGTCTGCGCTCAGCCTTACGGACAAACTGAAGAGAATCCTAGTGGACAGGGCATACTACAGCTTAGAAGAGTTCTTCGATGACAAATTTGTTGACGCCGATGTCGTAGATCCACACTTATAATTATAATAATATTTAAATACTCTTGGTAAGATTACCAAGGACAATTATTTGTACTTAGTTTTTACATTATTCTGTACCTAGCTAAGTTAGTTTGACGTGTAAGAAAATTTTTCTTATAAATAAATAACTGAACTGAACTGAACTGAACTTAGCTTGCTTGCTATTTTGGGCAATGAAGCTGCCTGAAAATTATTTATTTATGCTTGCATGTACATTCATTCTTAGGTCTACGTGAATGATTAGTTATTGACTTATCACTAGCTAGGTACATGCACCCTGGAAGGGCACTGCAAAACTGAGTTCGTACGTACTTTATTTACACCATGTCAAATAGAGTTAAAAATACATAATTAAAACAATAACATTAACGTCACGCAGAAAAATAAGTTTCACACTAATAGAATTGAGAAAATTGAATCTAGAAGCCAGAATTCATAAAAGTCATTGTTTCATCATAGGTTAGTGTCACTTTAGTCTGTCCGTAGCGAATGGGTCAACAGAATATTATGCGTTGATCACTCTTCTCCTCGTCATTATTTTCTTTAAATTTTTGGCATCAGCCACTACAATTTCTGTTTTTATGCTCTTTTCATTTTGGCCAGTTTCCACTTAAGTCTGAAAATTTTTCGTAAAAAAATTTATATAATATAGTAATATAATTGTAATATCTTTTAGGTTTGTTTTCTCGCCATTTTGGCCAACAGCAACTCTAAATTCTAGAACATATCAAATAAATTAGTAGGTAAGTAGGTAGGTACCTACTCAATTTTTACACGGCGTACTTTTTTTTTACCCCTGTACTAGGTAAATATACTTACTCTATTTCCTCGAAAAAAAGGTGGCAACTCTAGTACTTACTTAAGTACCTACTTAGACTAGACGTAGATTTAGAATAGACTTACTTTTGTGATGGCTAAGATGTTTCTCATAGGGCGCAGAAGCGAAACTTGGGGCTTCTCCGACTTCAACAATCCACGTGACTCGCTTTGCTGTTGAAGGCGATTTGGATGTCATCTTCATGAAGTCCTCGGTGGCGGCCACAGCACAACACTAGGTACGACATTTCATCTCGAGCTGGGACCCGAGGCTCGCGACACTGCCTGCGTCGGCCAGCCCCCGGGCCGCTGTTCACAGGGAAGGCACAGGCACACCATTCCCTGCGGGCGCGCCTCAACTAGAGGGCCTTTTGTATGTAGGTAGGTAAGTAGGTACCTAGGCAGCTGTTGTACCTATAGTGGGCCCCGTCTCTACAGGGCGGCGCGGCGGGGACCGGGGACACTGGCCGCGCGCGACCTTGAACCACTGCAGCACTGCAGCGCGCGCCACCCGTCCGCAACACAACACAACACAACACCACGAGCGCGCGAAGAACGCGGACTAATCAGCTGTTCGGTGCCGGCGCATGATACTCGTACGTACCTACCTACCTATATTAGATGTTATTGTACTGGTCGGGTCGGGTCGGGATTCGGTACGGAGTGCAGAAGAGTGCAGCGCGATCACAGAACAAATTATATCCTACTAATTCCTAACGCGATGTGCGATGCACGCGGACGGCGGAGCTCGGAGGGCAGACTCATCTTAAATGAGCGGTCGTTGACACGCGGCGCGCGGGGCGGGCGGCGGGTAGCGGGCGCCCTATCAGCAATTGATCATTGCGTCCATTGCAGCATTGATTTCAATAATTAACCAAAACTAGGTACTTAATTAAGCAAACCGGGTCGTAATACCTAGTCGTACCTATACATAGAAATACACAAAGTATTTTTTCTTTGAAGTATAGGGGGTTATTCCAGTTTTCCCCTTTGTACTTACATTTAAAAAAATCAATGGCAGTTATGTTGCAGATGTAGATACATTCTTCGTTTCTTCAGCTAGGTATTCAACAAAATATTGTTAAACGTTGTCGAATAGCTGAAGAAACGTTCCTATGAGTTCCGAAAATACCCAACTCCGTTTATCTCGATTCTAGACTATTGTCAGTTAGATCTAATGATCTCATCTCAGGTAGTACGTCAAACTATCACCTGGCCCTGGAGAGCCAAATAAAAACAACATTTATAATATTAGTCATCATCATCATCATCAGCCTATATTAGTCCACTGTTGGACATAGGCCTCCCCTAATGAGCGCCATAGCGCCCTGTCTTCAGCTTGCCGCATCCAGCATCTGCCTGCAGTCTTTCGCAGATTGCCATCCTACCTGGCCGGAGGGCGTCCTACACTACGTTTGCTGAGTCGCGGTCTCCACTCAAGAACCCGTTTACCCCATTGGTTGTCGATTCTTCCCAAGACCGGCCCAATGCCACTACAGTTTGCGAATTCTTTGGGTTATGTCGATAACTTTGGTTCTCTGTCGGAAGTATTCGTTACGAATCCTATCCTTCAGAGAAACTCCAAGCATAGCTCTTTCCATAGCTCGCTGAGCCACTTTGAACTGGTGGACCAGCCCTACCGTGAGTGTCCACGTCTCAGCTCCGTAGGTCATGACGGGTAGGACGCACTGATTGAAAACTTTCTTGCATTGCGGTATGGATGACGAGAAGACTCGACGTAATTTTCCAAACGCTGCCCAGTCTAGCTGGATCCTCCTCTTGGCTTCCTTCTCGAAATTGTTGTTACCCAACTGCAGAATCTGTCCGAGGTAAGTCTTCTCGGAAACAGTTTCGAGAAGGTGGCCATATACGACCACTGGTCTTGAATCAATGAGGCCATTGATCATGACTTTGGTTTTATCCAAATTCATGCCAAGAACGTTATATCAGGAGGCTGAAGCTAGGCCGTCCAGCGTCTGGTTCAGCTCCTCTAGCGACTCCGCCATTAAGACATTTTGTAAGAATTTTAATAAGATTTTTCGATATTTTCCCGGAATTTCAACTATTGAGGGCTGTGTGGTACCGGCTTAGAATTTGCACCACCCCAACTCTTCCCGCGGGTGTCTTAAGAGGCGAATAAGGGATATCCATCGAAGGCAGGCAGTAGCGCCCCCTGCAGAACAATTCTACCACCAAACTGCGATCCCCAACCCGCATGCCCAGCGTGGGGATTATGGGCGGTTAGTGCCCATAATCCCCACGCTGGGGTATATGTAATAAAATCCAATAAGGCGCTCATCAGCGAGAGGCTTGCGTCCAGCAGTGGACCCGCTAATACAGGCTGTTGAGATTGAGATTGAGAGTGCTGTGCTCTAACTTTTATCTAAAATAGAATAATTTTATTGTGAAATAATTGTGTTACATGAAGGTCTTAAAATAAAATAAATGTTGAACAATTTTATGACAAAATAAAAAAATAAATGTTGACCCGAGAGCTGGTCAATATCTGGCACAGCGTATCAGCATTGCCATACAGCGTGGCAATGCAGCCAGCGTCTTGGGGACGCTTCCGACTGGTGTTGATATGGATCAGTTGAGCTATCTGTAGACTGTTTGCAACAGTCGGCAGTTAGCTCAATTGTTTCAATTGTAAATACTAGTATAATTTTCTTTGTGAATAAATGTTTAGTACAATTTTATCCGTTTCGGACGTTCAATAATAATTTGAATAAATTTAAGAAATTTTAGTGGTACAAATGAAATTATTTACTTTTCGTACTACATAATTAGGCCTTATTTGAATCTCAAATTGAAATCGATAACCCACAGTATAACTACTCGTCAAAAAATATTTTACATTTATATTGCACGCTTTCCTCAACTTACATTTGAACAATTTCTATTCAGTTGCTTTATTTCTAATGGTAATTTATTTAATATTGATAGCTGCATCTAGCTGTTAACGTAAGTGCTATTTGGAACACACCAAACATTATTTAATTGGCGGCCTGGAGGCTGTGACTCCACAGCATCTAAAAGATCTTCTGTCTGGCGGGTCTGGCCATGCAGGTCCTTCTGAAGGATTTGACATCTCTGATCAACCTGATGTTGTCAGGCCGAGTCAACAGCGAGATCACAGAACCAGAACTCCTTTACGGTGCGAATCTTTGTGCACTAAAAATGAAGGATGGCGGAATAAGACCCAATAGCCGTGGGCACCACCTACCGCCGCCTCGCAGCTAAAGTCTGCTGTCGGAAAGAAGCCGACTATCAAGGCGACTATTTCCGACCAATTCAGCTAGGCTTTGGTTCGCCCCCCCCCGAAGGGTTCCCGCCTTGTCGAGGCGGGGGGCTTAGTAATCGCGGCCTAGTCACCCGCGATGAAGCTAAGAGGAACCCATGGGGCCGTGCTCACGCAGACGGCGACACGGCTGGCCCCTGGACGGACCGCTCCTCTGGGTTTTAGCGCTCTAAGCCCAGTTGGAGCGGTAGTAGGTTGCGGTGTCGTATGGGAGGCACCGCAACTGAGGCGGGCGGCTGTGCTGTATGGGCAGCATGGCCGCAGTGAGGTGGAGGCCGCGGCGGGAGAGGAGTGCCGGTATTGAGGTACGCCGCTCTCCCTGCCTTCCGCGGCCTTGGCGGGGTCGTCGTCGCAGGGGGACCTTGGGCGTTCGGACACGGGGTCGTCCGGCGCCCAATTGGCGGTTAAGGTCCCCAAGGTGGTCGTGGCGCGTCATGTGTTTCTGGCGCGTCGCGAAGAGGGGGTGCTGCACAGCACACCCCCAGTGAGGGGCCCGATATCGGGCAGCCGCGGTGGGTTCGTGGATGAGTAAGCGTTCCCACGTTCCTACCACAAGCGGCAGAGGCGGAAGCACCCTGAGGGTTTTAGTGGTGTTAGAGTCCCACATCATCGTACTGTCTCCCCGTGGCAGTACGATATGCGTGCGCATTTCCCTCAGGATAAAAGAAAAGGCTTTGGTTCGCGAGGCGAATGTGAAGCCGCAGTACATTCCCTTCGTAAATTTTTAGACCAAAATTATAGGGAGGTAATTCTGAAGGTAGACGTCAAAAACGCCTTCAATGCCGTAAACAGGGGCGCCTTGTTAAAAGAAATTAAAGACAAAATTCCAAAAATTTACCGTTTTCTTTGGTAATGTTACGGTTCACCATCAAAATTAATTTACAGGAACGAACAATGTCATTTCGTCCGCTGTTGGCTGTCAGCAGAGCAACCCTCTTGGTCCGGCCATATTTAGCCTTGCCATCCAACCAATAATTCACCGTCTTCAATCCAAACTTAATGTTTGGTATTGGGATGATGGAACACTAGGTGGAGAGGTGAACACAGTTTTTGATGATCTAAAAATCATCAAAGACGAATTTCGACAAATAGGTCTAGAATTAAATTTTTCAAAGTGCGAGCTTTTTATTTCAGACTCTTGTGTAGACAAAAGCAATATCATTGAAAAATTCAATAGTTTAGCTCCCAACAGTTGTTAATAAATGTTTACTTCGACTCCTTGGTTCACCAATTCTTGATGAGACTTTTCAGTCATTTGTAGATGAAAAAATTCAAAATTTCAACAAAACTTCGGACAGACTACTCAAAATTAATAGTCATTATGGCTTTTACAATTATTCGGTTCTGTCTATTTGTACCTAAATTTACGTATTCTTTGAGATGTAGTCAACAGTACTAACTGTAGAAACGCAGCGAGCTCTTGGAAGGCTTAGACAACATAATAAAGAATACTTTTCAACACACTTGCTCATAAAGTGGCTCTATGGTCACCGCAATTAGGCACATAATCAAACTGTGACTTTTTCATTGCTATAACTCACTAGTGAGTTATAGATTTTTTTTTTTCAATTTTATTGGTTGAGTTGCTTTGTTCTTAAAAAAGTTTTTATTTAAAAAAAGTTCGTGTTCAATAGAACAAATAAATTAATGTTCCTATTGCTTGCTCGTTTCATGCAACTTCTTATTTAAATAGATAATTTTAACTCGTACGTGTTTAATAAATAAAACTTTCACTCAAATATAACTTTTATTTTCTATGTATTAAAAGAAAACTTTAAATTCCCCATTTCGTACGTGGCAGAATAGGCGCTAAACCTATGCGCGGAAAATAAAAAAAACCTCATCCCTTTAATCTGTGGCCGATCGCAATGCGCGCGCAGAAAACTGATTAATTTTTATCTACTAAATAAAATGAGTTTTTACTGTTATTTTATTCACAAGTGTGTTGAAAAACGTCGTATGATACACGTGGTATTGATGATTACCATCCTCGGCTCTCTTAAGACTCAATGGCGCCTCGGCGGTAGTCACCAATGTTACACACTAATACCACAGCTAATACCATAATAATGTAGGTACTATTATCATCGGTTTTGAATATCGATTAAGATGACAATGCATGGTCGCAGGCTTCCCTGCCTGTCAAATTGGGAGGCTTAGGTATACGCAAAATTTCAAGTGTAGCCCTACCAGCGTTCTTGTCTTCTGTCTACAGCACTACCTAGTTCTTTAGTTGAAAAAATTTAAATCCTTCTCGTTTGGTCCCACCTGGAATGTCATTGAAAATTTCATTTTTAGACGAAGCTCGAACGGCTTGGCATAAGTAGTGCTTGCCCCGATGCTGCTCACCCGAAATCACTTTTGTCCCAACGGCAATGGGACTCTGTGTGAGTTGACACGGAACTGTTTGTTACAAACGTGCTCCAGCTCTGCAGATCAGCCCGTCTCCTGGCCGTTTCTAACGACTAACTACGGGAAACTGTGTCGAGTCTTCTCGTCATCCATAACGCAATGCTTGAAAACGAAAGTTTTCAATTAGTGCGTCCTACCCGTCATGATCATGACCTACGGAGCTGAGACGTGGACACTCACGGTAGGGCTGGTCCACCAGTTCAAAGTCGCGCAGCGAGCTATGGAAAGAGCTATGCTCGGAGTCTCTCTGAAGGATAGAATTCGTAACGAATACATCCGACAGAGAACCAAAGTTATCGACATAGCACAAAAAATTAGCATGCTGAAGTGGCAGTGGGCCGGCCATATCTCGCAAAGAACCGACAACCGCTGGGGTAAACGTGTTCTTGAGGGAAGACCACGACTCGGCAAACGTAGTGGGGCTAGGGCATGCACCCGGTTCAACCCGGTTCTACCAGAACCGGGTATACCAGGTTTTTTCAAGGTATGTGCGGAACCGGTTCCGAAAGCAGTAATCCCGGTTCCCCCGGTTCCTTAAAATAAATTCAAAATAACGAATTTATACGCATTAACGCCAGAATATTCGAAATTAGCCAATTTTCGATTAAATTTTAAACCTTATGCGATTAAATTATCCTTTGTTTTGATTGATCAAATCTATATTTCATAGTTGGATAAACATTTTTGATTATTCTTTGGTTCAAAACACGAAATTTATCACTTCGCCTGATGATAAATAAAAAATTACGAAGAAGGGATAGTTTTTGCTTGTTTTTGTGGTTGTACTTCAAGTGTATCAATATCAACGTTTAGTCTCCAAAAACATGTCAGAAAACTCTGAGTTATGATTACTACGTAGTAATATAATATTCGATGTCAGAAAATAGGCAACGACGTTTATTATGAATGAAAAACAAACAGATTTGCGAAATTAGGCTTAACAAATTGAATGCATTTTTTCCAAAGTCAACCATACAAAAACAAAATTAATAGCGCGTACGGCTTCCACGGGCTCTTATGAGAGTCTGAATGCGTTTTCCTATGCCTCCAACGTTGCCATCAATCATTTCTTGAGGCAAATTCTCCCATTCTTCGACTAAGGCCAATTTCAGCTCTTCGACGTTCCTGGGAGCTGGGTTCCTCTGATGTACCCTTCTTCCGAGGGCGTCCCAGACATGTTCTTTCGGGTTCATATCTGGAGAACGGGCTGGCCAGTTCATTTGGGTAATGGCAACCTCACTAAGGTAATCGCGCACCACGCACGCTGTGTGGGGCCGAGCGTTATCGTGCATAAACACAAAATCATCGCCAATAAATGGGGCAAATGGCATTACATGAGGTTCTAGGATCTCTGAGATGTATCGCAGTGCAGTCAGGGATCCATTTTCGATAACGACCAGCTCTGTACAGGCCCCCAGAGAGATGCCACGCCACACTATAACGGAGCTCCCACCATAAGCCACTGTTTCGGTGAAACTCGATGGATTGTAGCGTTCTTCTCAATACCGCCACATTTTCTCTCTCCCACCAACTAAATTTACACAAAAACAGCATTCGTCAGTGAATAGAACTCGCCTCCACTCGTCTGTCCAATCACGGTGCCGACGAGCAAATGCCAATCTGACTACTCGATGACTCACCTCGAGTTTTGGCTCTTTGGCTGGCACTCGTGACAGCAAATTAACTTCATATAATCGTCTTCTCACTATTCGTTCACTTACATGGACATTACAGACTTCTTCTAACAAATTTCGTGTCTGAACAGCAGTTTGACGACGGTTTCTCAAAGTTTGCACCTTTATAAAACGGTCATCTAAGACGTCAGTTGCCCGATTTCTTCCTTGTCCTCGCCGACGCACGTAAGTCCCCGTTTGTCTGTACCGTTGAACATTGCGATAGACCACAGATACCGACACACCCAACACTCTACTCACTGATCGGTAGGAGTGACCTGCCTCGATCATTGTTACGGCTCTGGCAACTTCAGTAGTAGGCAAATCACTCATTTTGCATTCAATACAATGTATACTTTTCAAAGCATTTCAAAAATGAACAGTAGAGTGTGGTAGAGGCAGTTTAAAACATGTTAACATAATTTTAATTAATAGCACTTATGACCGTTGATTGTCAACAAACATTCAAGTGGGTATAATTGAATGTTTAAACATCGAAGAACAGAATTTTTTTTAGGTCAGCATACCCAAGAGGTTCGCGGTACAAAAAAATAGTCCACTTGCGAAAATACCCAACTAGTTGAAAATAAAACGAGGTTTCTTGTCTGTTCCCCTAATTTTGCAGGTGTGTGTATTATGGTTAGTTTTTCTCAAAACCTTTCCCCGTCAGGTAACGGAAAATCTAATGTCATAGGTAATAGAACGCATAATATTAAAAGAAACTGGCTGCCCCCTTTGTAATTCGATCCGCAGTTCAGAAAACTGACTTACAAAACTTTTTTGACGAATATTTTATCCGATTGATGATGCAAAAAGCAAGTGCTTGCGTAAATCGTTGTTCTAAATACAATATTTCAATAAAAAAAATACCAGAACCGGGTTTCAGAAATCCGGAACCGGTTCCGCTTTTGCATGCCCTAAGTGGGGCGTTGTATACAGTGGGAGCCATCACGTGCACTAGCCTCGACGTCTTTTCCAGCCGCCGTGAAATATGTAGCACCGCCGGGTCTGCGCGTTGCGCGTGATATATTTATGGCTATCCCCTAATCTTGCGAACGTAGCTAGGTTCTCCCTCGCGTACAGTGCCGCCTGGAAGATTACCATGGCGGGGACCGTAAGTATCCCTAGGGATTTGAAGTACGGCCGGGCGGACGTTTCCCTAGACACTCGCA
Organism: Eupithecia subfuscata; assembly: GCA_963564075.1. Lineage (NCBI taxonomy): Eukaryota > Metazoa > Arthropoda > Insecta > Lepidoptera > Geometridae > Eupithecia > Eupithecia subfuscata. The sequence goes on along the minus strand of OY751116.1, from coordinate 134,946 downwards.
CGATGGCGCTTACAGCTCGTTTTTGCATCCTGAAAACTCTATGCCAGTCGGCAGCGCGTCCGAAGAGTTCGATACCATATTGTAGCTGTGAGTGGACCGACGCGAAATACAGACTCTTTACCATGTGTTCAGGCAAGATCGCAGAAATCCGCCACAGTACAAAGCTGGCCCGACACATTTTCTTACTGAGGCTCTCGATGTGCCGCTCCCACGTCAGGGCACTGTCCAGTTGGAAGCCAGGGAAGGTTGTACAATATACTTGTTCAATGTGTTCCACGCCTATATCTAGCGACAGCAGCCTGTACTTCCGCCCCGAGAGATGAAAGTGCACGCAGTGGGTTTTGCTGACGTTCATTACGAGTCCGTTGGCTTCGAACCACCCGTTACTACACCGAGACATCGACTCGGAATCTGACACAGATTTGCGCGAAATTCAAATATTTTAGTGGTTTCAAATATTTTCTGCGTTCTGCAAGGAATTAAACTACCAGAAAAGTCGTCCAAAGAAGTCTACAAATTCTAGATCATTTTCCATGAACCCATTCTAATTCTGAATGGGATCTGAGATCTGCACTGACATCTCGCATAGGAGTGTATTGTGCATTGTCCCCCTGCCTAATCAGGCCCTAACCAGCCCAGCTCTTTAAAATATCGGAGCAGGACTTTTGGCGATTTACAGCTTCGTTTCAGCTTTTCTGTAGGCGTGGTCGGGATTGATTCCTCTATGAGAGTCTTCAGTCCCGATTTCAGTCTGGCGTCCTCTGTGGTGTGCAGTGACAGTGGCATGAACCCATGTTTCAATAAAGTATGATAGTGTAGCTTTTGGTAATATGTTGATTTTTAGTAATAAAGCTCTCATAATATTAATAATTCCAAAAGGAGCACTGAATCGAAATTCGTTAAAACATGGGTTCCATAAAAAAATAAATATACGCGTCGCCTTGAGAACCTCCTCCGTTTGTCGTCGGTTGAAAAGATGTGTTACCCCGCGCCCGCCCCCGTGCGCAGCCCCCATTGCATCCCTGGGCGCCGCCGCCGCCCGCCCCCGTGCGCCTCCCCGCGCCAGGCACGGCCCGCGCCGAGCTTGGAGCGTCACAGCAACAGACAACAAGACAACACCCGTCATTCAACAATATCTCACACCCGCCTCTTTCTGCTGGCACAGTTTGCCTATTGACACAGTTCCGGCGGCGGGCGGCGCGCGCCTCGTTAGAGGAGTAGCTGTCCGGGGCCTCGAGTCCGGCGGAGGAGCCCCCGCACCGCGCACCGCGCAGGCCCTCGCCGCGCGTGCTGCGGCGGCCAAGCCCTGCCGCAGCCTCGACGTGCTCAGACTTCGCGCGGATTTCCTTCGCTACACTAATACTTACCTACCTTCATGGTGTGCCTGTATCTACTTTTCATGAGATGTAAATCAATCAAGTGAAATAACATCCATTGCGAAACGTGTTGTGTCTGTGAAACAAAGACGGGTGCGGTGCGCTACCGGAGCGTTATGATGCGGCGGGCGATGCGGTGCGGCGGCGGGCGAGTGGTGCGGTGCGGCGGCGGTCGGGAGGAGCCGTGCTAGTTAGTCTACTAGTCTATCCCACGAAGGCTAGTAGGCTATGCAGACAAACTTGGAAACAGTTCATTACTAAGTAGATACCTAATAATGACCTGGCGGTGGTTCGCATGAAGATGAATGGTGGGAAATCCGATGCGTCCACTTCAACTGATGATGTGAAGGTAATTTAATTTTATTATGTTAGGTAAATAATAACCATCAAACATAACTGGGTAAAATTGTATATCAGCCTGGCAACACAGTGGGTGACGCACGACGAGCCAGGCAACACTCGATCAACGGCTCCCGGATTCATTCTATCGCCGACAGCCGTCCTGAGCAGACTTGGTATTTTTGACCTACAACTGAATAGTTGTTGCCCAGCCTTTGCTTGCAAAACGAGTCTGTACCAGTTTGGGACCGAACGGAGGTGGAATCGGTTGAGGCATGCTGTTTTTGTATATACCGCCCAACAACTTCAGAAGAGGGATTCCGATAGCAAGGTACGTAAAGTGAAGATTTCTTATAATTATTCGTAATTACTGCTCTTTATCTTGTTATCACCCTGCCCACAAGGTGTTGAGGGTTGACTTGTTAACACGTAATCGGGGTACATAACTCCGATAGTGTTAACAGATTGATTTAGAAGTGCGGGTTTGTGCAGGCATTCGGCCAGGGCATGCCGTCCCTGGTAATGTCGTCACGTACTTAGTGATTTTACTAGATACCTACCTGCATTTTTGGTTAGTTTGAAAGCCTGTTTGTTAGCACGTGGTCAGGGTATCTACTCCCTGACAGTGTTGGCGGAATGATTTGCAAGTGATCGGTATTTGTGTAGGCATTTGGCCAGGGTACTCCCTGGTAACGCCGATACGTGCCTGGTTAATTCTGATTAATATACTAATGACAATATGTTAAAGTACACTAAATAGCGATTGCTCGATAACATGTAGCGGGTTCACCGTTAAGTAAGTAGGTAGGTACCTACCGAATCTGTGATCGTGGCCGCGTTTGGCCAAGATACATAGGTACCCGCCTAGTCGCCTACTCTATGATAGCTTGAACGCGGGCTCAGCAATTTAACTGGCTGGATTTCCTTTTCAACGTGTTTTTTGTAACCCCAAGAGAAATTTATAAACTTTTGTTTGGATTCTGGTTATCAGTGATCCATGATCGCATTAACTTGTCAGATGAAATGGAAATATGCCTTGAAGAACATTGATGCTTGATAATTTTTAACAGCGAATGATGGAAGCAGTTAGCGTGACCACCACCGTAGCAGAGAACACCGTCGCCATAAGGCGCCAAAGCGCCGTAGCAATCGACGGAGCCGCGACGAACACAGCCAGCCAGGTACCATAGATGCTGACGTAATGTGATCGTGATGGCTGTGCTGAGAAGCGTCCAGCGAACGATGGACGATGCAACGAGAAGCGAGGTAAGTCGTGTAATTCTACTCGAAATCCTTCACGCAACCGTTGATATAGTAGGAAGAATCGAAGCGCCAAAGCAGGCGTACCTAGAACAGCACGTCGCAGCGAGAGGCTAGTTGCGCCTCACATTTGAAGCCGTTGTCGTAATCGGCACTATAGTGAACTTCGTGAATCGAATCGGAATGTATTTGAAGGTGTACTTTATTAGTACCTAGATATAGATATTATGTACCTATGTCAAAATCCGTTGATAGGCTTTGATCCATGCCATGCCTCACTTCTTCAATGGACTACAAAATATTTAGATTTTACCCTAACCAAATCTGGTGGGCCTCACCGAATCGTGATACCAAAGAATACCAACCCATTTATTAAATTTTGATTAGCTCCGTTATGTACTAACCGATGTAGATAGGTGTACGATGATGAAGATTTCATGGCTTTATGTAGGTATGGGATAGAATAAAGACCTCGATATTTACTGCTAGTGACCTGACCACCTTATAAATTACCCAACCTTCGGAACGAATACATTCTACAGGTACCTACGCAATATCTACGCTCAGAATAACTACAGTAGGTACCTAGCATAATAAGGAATAGGGACAAATTTGATATATCTACGTAGGCACTAATTCTAAGTTAAGCATGAAATGAAATCATGGAGCTGTAATATTTTTTTTTTAGTTTTACGATCCGTTTCCGAGTCGTAGTACCACAGAAACATATCTAGATATATTTCTGTGCGTAGTACCTATGTTGCATAGGTATGCATCAGAGTGCACTTGAACCGATCAAGATAGCGACGAGTTTCAGGTTGAGTTGTCGGTGAAAATGCTAATCACAAACAAAGCAGTTTACTTAAAATATTTGCTACTTCACTTGATAATAACGAACGTTTGGCTACTTACGCTAAGAACTTTGTAGTATAAACGGATAGGTGCCATGCCAACGTCATATTATATCCATGCTCAGTTTGCAAACCCATGAACACAACTAGCTACCTATCTCTCTCTAGACCTACCTACCTACATACCAATGCACGAATGCACCTTTGATTGCAGCGTATTCATGAAATATTTGCTAGAGAAAATATAATATTTAAATAAACTCGATCATAGTCTTGAAACAATGCTCACCTACCTAAATATAGATTTGTAGATGACCAAAACCTCGATAAGTAGTTCCAAGATTTATAGGTATTTTTGGTGGCAAAAGATCATTCACTTTCTATTTTTCTGTTAATAAAACCATGACACGAAGCCGTGCTCGCGGTGGTTTCCAAAATAGGACTTTTGTGAGAACATGCGGGTTCGATTCCCGCGGCGCGGCAGGTATTTGTTCGATTTCCGGATGGTTGTTCGGGGCCTGAGGCATGACAAGCATTAAGTACTTTAATTTATATGTAAAATAATAATGAGCCTTTGTAGGAATTCCGATTTAAACTACGTAGAAAGCGTAGGAAGGTACCTACCTATAAAAACAAAACACAAATTCTAGTGTTTTTTTTTATGGTTTAAGTCATTTCTTTGATCATCCAAACTATTATTTATTGCAATGGACGACTGGAAGACAAAACCTAAGATAAGTCTTCGCAATCTACTAATTTTTTTTGAACAAGGAATAAAAACTAAGAATTGAAACAAAAACAATTTATGGCAGCTCCTTAATCTAACACTTTTGATGCCCGCGACTCACATGCAACCTTAACCAAACATTTTGTCATTCAGGTGGCAAACTTCTTACGTGTAAATAATGCATATAAATGAAGCAATAAAATATCGAATAGAAATCATTGAGGGTAGCGAAAAGAAATGTGAAGTAAACATGTAGGATTAGAGGAGTAGAGAGTATGAACAGGATGTAAGAGTACGAACGCTAAGCAAGTATGAACGGGAGAACCACACTTTTCATAAAAGTCAACAGTGTGTGAATGTGTAAATATATAATGTAGTGTAGATGATATAAAATGAACAATAAATAATATACTTAAATCAAACGCTTAAACTAAATATTGTGGGAAGATTCCCACGTAGGTCTTTAAACTAACATTTTCATGGCCCGAGACGCAGACGAGCCTCTCGACTCGACCCTCGTGTAGTGGCGGCGGCGGGGCGCGCCCCTGCGGGTCGCACCGCCGAAGCTGGGCAGCGAATGCGTTAATACGCAGAGTATCAATTACATACATATTTATGCCTGATTATGCTTTGAGTACGAGTAGGTTTTCGGTAGGTAAATTATTTAGTACGATATTATTATACTGTTACACCCTACGTGTTAATTAGAGTTTAAACGGTGAAAACGATATAAGTACTCGTAAGTTGTTTAGGTCCATAATAAACAAAATAGAATAAAATAGAATGGAATCGAATGGAATCGAACATAATCGAATAAAATCGAGTAGGATCGAATAGGATAATAGAAAAGGTATTTATATTTACTAACAGACGCAATTGAAACACGGGTCGTCAGTGACCGTGATCAGAGAATTAGTTACTGCTGGCATAATAAAATAAATTGAGTTTCCAAAGTAAACTACTTACGACTTTTCAAATGAATTTAGGACTGTAGTAGGTTCAATTAAAAATAAACAGAGTTAATACCATACTCAAATAAATAAAATTAAAGGTAAAATACACACCTAGGTTTACAACACCTATAAAATGTAATATACTAGAAGACGATTTTTCTAATTTACTAGTGACGACGACTTTTCTCATTTACTTGTGTAAAGGTTCTCCTACCTGCAGCCAAATCGCGCTTTTTGGATAGTTGTGTTGGTTTAAGGAATCTTGACCAGTGTTTGAGCGGGAAGGGAAATTGAAGGCAAACTAGGCTATCCTCGATTGGTTGATATGTCGTTATGGAGCGGCGGTGAATAATTATGCTTTTATACTAAAGTATCTTCAAATAGGTCGAACGGGACTTTCTATTCTTTTTTTTTAGATAATTTGAAGTCGTGCAATGTCTTACAAAAATAATTTTAGTAACAATTTACTAGACTTAGGCCTATCAAATTCTATTTTTGGGTCTATTTGAACTCCCTAATCCAATATAGGGTAGTTAATGTAAATTTAAACAATGATGTTGAAAGTTGTAGCTGTAGGTACATTGACAATGAAAATCATTATTATTGCTGCACTGATCATGATATTCTATTGGATATTATACGTAAACGTTTTGCTAATAGTTTAGCAGAAGATAACAATGACATCTTATTGACACACAATTTAATAGTCAGGTATGCAATGCATTTCATGATAATAAACTTAATAATGCTGTCCACGTTTAATTCGAACTTAGTCCGCTGGTTGTTAACTGTGGACATGCGGGGCACAATGATGCGCCGCCCAAAGAGTCTCAGTTAACAGTCAGAGTGAAAAAAAAACGATAAGTTATTTTTAAGTCAGGTGAAATTAATATAATTGACTAACAGCTTGTTAACTGTGGGCATGCACAACGATGTGCCGCCCAACGAGAAGCAGTTAATAGACTCAGTGAAAAAGGGAACAATTTGGTTATTTTACGCGTGAAATAATTTTAACGTAGGGTAACCAAATGATATTACATGATGGGTTGTTAATTGTGGGCATGCCAGGCACAATGATGTGCCGCCCAATGAAAAGCAATTAACAGTCTGGGTATTATAAATAATAAAAAGCAATTGGGTTATGTTGCGCGTGAGTTATTTCTAGCGTAAGATTAACCAAATGACATGACAGATTGTTAATTGTGGGCATGCCGCCCAGCGAGAAGCAGTTAACAGCCTGAGTGATGATCTACTTATTGTGGGCATGTTTCGCTCAGTGAAAAGCAATAAGTTGATGAAAATAGTAATTCTCACTAATAGTTTTACTATAAGCAAATGAAGTGATAAGCTTTGCAACCAAAGCTAAGAAATGAGAAGGAATGCAGTGACGAACTTAACAACCAAAGCCTAACGTGGGAGCTACACATCGACAGACTCTGCGAGAGAGTGGGAAGGGCTTGCTTCGCTTTATGGCGTTTATCGGCTACTCTTGAAGAAGGGATGACCAGAAGCTGTTACTTTGCATCCGTTCACTCGCCCCTTCAATATGGCGTGGAGCTGTGGGGCAGAGCTGCTGACTGGGAGCGAGCGTTTAGGATGCAGAAGAGAGCTGTTCGAGCGATCGTGAGACAATTAAATCCAAGACTTATTTTTGTTATTATTATATATTGTTATTATTTGACGGGCTCATTAGAGAGAGATATTATTAGAAATATTTCGAATCTAATAAATAAATAAATGGTTGCCGTACCTAAATGTGAACAAAAGGGATTCTAAGCTTTGTTAGCTGGATCGTGCTCTTTGATTTAAATCTCTTTGGCATACGTTTGTAAGAATATGGTCTTTTATTCGTTACCTTTTGTTTTTTTTTGATGAAATATATATTTTGTCCGCAAGGATAGATAAAGTTCAAATTGAAAAATCAATGATTGTTTGGAAAATAAATTAATGTTTACTTAAATGTTAATATTTATAAGCAACGAAGGCACTCGTTGACGGTCCGATGGCCGAGCTGTTAGGTAAATAATAACCATCAAACATAACTGGGTAAAATTGTATATCAGCCTGGCAACACAGTGGGTGACGCACGACGAGCCAGGCAACACTCGATCAACGGCTCCCGGATTCATTCTATCGCCGACAGCCGTCCTGAGCAGACTTGGTATTTTTGACCTACAACTGAATAGTTGTTGCCCAGCCTTTGCTTGCAAAACGAGTCTGTACCAGTTTGGGACCGAACGGAGGTGGAATCGGTTGAGGCATGCTGTTTTTGTATATACCGCCCAACAATTAACATTTTGACACACAAAACAAAAGCTTATTTAATTAGGTTACGATAGATTCTAATTAATGATTATTGTTAAAAGATAATACCCGATAAGGTATTAAAATTTAATTTGTTAAAAGACCAAGACAATTACAACAGATTCTTAAATTTAGTCCAGTCAACGAAGGATGTGGATGGAAAAGTCCAAAGCAGAAAGTTTGACTTCGGAACTTTGTTTGGACTAGTTATGTGATAAATGCACAAACGCACTCTCAAGAACGATTATTGGGTAAAAGGGGTTCCTATCCTACTACCAAAATCTAATTTATGAATGGCGTAATCTGTCGTCTTCACAAACGTGTTCGCGATGGTCGGCGAAACCTGCAGTTCTCACAAACGTGTTCGCGATGGTGGGCGAAACCTGCAGTTCTCACAAACGTGTTCGCGATGGTGGGCGAAACCTGCAGTTCTCACAAACGTGTTCGCGATGGTGGGCGAAACCTGCAGTTCTCACAAACGTGTTCGCGATGGTGGGCGAAACCTGCAGTTCTCACAAACGTGTTCGCGATGGTGGGCGAAGCCTGCAGTTCTCACAAACGTGTTCGCGATGGTGGGCGAAACCTGCAGTTCTCACAAACGTGCTCGCGATGGTGGGCAAAACCTGCAGTTCTCACAAACGTGTTCGTGATGGTGGGCGAAACCTGCAGTTCTCACAAACGTGTTCGCGATGGTGGGCGAAGCCTGCAGTTCTCACAAATGTGTTCGCGATGGTGGGCGAAGCCTGCAGTTCTCACAAACGTGTTCGCGATGGTGGGCGAAGCCTGCAGGTCACGCAGCGTCAGTGGATTACCAATAACCCTGTATACACTTATTTATTACCTATTCCCAATCGTTGTCTAAATATGAGCTCCGGAAAACGGTCAATTTGAAAAAATGTGTTATAAATGATCGCACTAGCGTTTCTTCCAGTCCGTATATTGATACGGATTGATTGATTGGTACCTACGTCAAACCAGATATATCCCTCTCCCCTGAACACTCATTGACTATAGAGCTAATTACAGGCACATTTCCAGCCATCCATTAAAAAAATAGATTATTCCGTGTTGCGTTGCTCTCCGTATTTGTTATGTTCCCGCAGGACCGACCGCTCTGCCTGTTCTACTTCACGCACCCTTTCGGCGTGCTATCGCCGGAGCCGCCGGTGGTGTCGGCGACGCCGCCGCCTGGCGTGTTGCGCGCCTTCCTCAACATGCAGCCCCTCTCGCCGCTGTACTGGGCGCCGGCGGAGGAGCCCTGCTGCAGGGCGCCGAGCCCGCGGGCGGCCGACGGGCCCTTCGAGCTGGGCGGGGCGCAGGTGCACGCGCGGCCGCTGTCGGTGCACGCGGCGTGGCTCCCGCGGCGCGGCGCGCTCACGCGCATGCTGCCGCCGCTGCGCCTGCCCGCGCCGCCGCACCCCGCCGGCGCGGCCGCGGAGGACGCGTGGCCGCGCTCCGGTGCGCGCTGCCCGCCCCGCTTCTCCCTGCCGCCGATAGAGCTGCCGCCGCCGCCGCCGCCGCCGGCACCGCGCTCGCCGCACGCGCCGCTCACGCCGCCCCGCGCGGACGGCGCCGCTGCGTCCAGTGCGAGCGCGAGGGACCTCAAGTGCGTGCACGCGCACCGGCTGGGCGTGCGGAAGGCGCGCGGGGGGCGGCGCGCACGAGGCGCGGACGTGCACAGGATGATCACCTGCCTCATGCGGCGCGCTATCACTGGTGAGTATCTAATCTACCACACTAAAGCATGCATATTCGGATTTTTAAATTTTTTTGGATCTGAGGGATTGACCTTAGGTGAGTAGGGGCTTACACAGGGGTAGGCTCACTTTGATCAGGGAGGGTAGAAAGGGTGATTTCGTTCATAGAGATAAACAAACCTCAAACACAACTCAAAGATAAGACTCTTTTCAATCAAAACCAACGTCACAGGCACGTCAGTGCAACTACTCGTATATCTCGACCATGGTACAATATTTATCTCGACACAAGGGGGTGATTTGATTCATTCAAGCAATAAAAAAAGAAAACCCCTTTTACATTAGATCTTTCTTCGATAAGGGAGACAATAGGTTTTTTTTCTCGATGAGATCCTTGCACTCAAGCGCGGACTTTATTTACTTACTCTATCCGGTCCACGCATTCTTAGGAATCACCGTTTCTTTTTATCACGAATAAAAAAATATACTTAATTCTAATTCATTAATGATGCTGCTGTTTGAAAGAATCTGCAGTTTTGAATCCAATAAATAAGTTCGGTGTGAGTGAAGTGAAGTAACCAGTGAAGACGGAGTTGTAGGACCGCGAAGTATCGGGTCGCGGTCGGCATGGGCGGGTGGCTGGAGGCGATCCCGGAGGTGCCAGCGTGCTGCGGGCTGCGCGCGGGCAGCGTGCTGTGCGCGCTGGCGGGGCTGGGCGCGGGCGGCGCGCTGCTGGGGGCCTACTGCGCGGCGCCGCTGGAGGGCGTGATGCGTGCCGCGGCGGGCGCGGGCGGCGTGGCGCTGTGCTGGACGCACGCGCTGCTGCTAGCGGCGGTGCGCGCGCGCAGCACCGCGCTCTGCGCAGACTACGTGTGGTCCGTGGTGGCGGTGTGCGGTGCACTGGCGGCGACGACGGCGGCGGCAGTGGTGCGCGCACTGCTGCAAGGCGCCGTGCTGCTGCCCTCGCTGGGCCTGCTGGCGGCGGCGCTGGGCCTCGCGGGAGGCCTCTACTCCGCCCTGCTGGTCGCCAACTACCGAATGACGCTGCCGTGAGGACCCCCCCTCACTGCTCTCGCTTAAACTGAAACCTGCACAGGTGCAAGTTACCACTTTTCAGTAAATGCTTTCACTTGTTCAAGACGAACTTTTACTTTATTCGATGCGAAAGATGAATGAAAATATTAAAAATAAATTGAAACATCATTGTTTCTATTCTCATGGTTATGACGGCGAATGCAACCTGAAGTGGAAAACAAAATCCATGAAACATTTAACACGTTCACATGCTATATCAGACCCGCTCCGATACACGACCGTCCCGCAGTGCGGCTTCAAAATTCTAGGTCCCACCTCTGGTACGGAACGGATATCTCTGGTATTTCAAGGAGCTTAAGATAACTCTTTGCATAGAAATCATCCAAAACCCGGCCGAAGTGAGCTTACTCAAACAGACCAACCACCTCTTTATTATGTACAACAGTTATCTTATCTGTTACGATTATTCTTCAATTATATAAAGTGTTAACCATAATTGATGAATAATCGTTTTATCCATGTTTATTTGTTTATTGTCGAGCAGAATATTTATTCTGTTGACGAACTTTTACAACTGTAAACCCTATATTCATCTATGACTTTATTATAATTTTGTTGATTCCATGTGATTTATTTTATTAATTTGCGACTTCGATACATTGTGTATTCCCTACAAAAATTCGACATGTAAATTGGTTTTATCAATAAATTGTATTTCTATTTCTGTATTTCTATTTCATAATGTACAACACTACATTTTATCGATAATTGCAATTAACATACAGCGTGGATACCGGGTCGAAAAGATTCCATAAATTAGGCAAGTAATTTTCATTATGTAGCAATAATCACATAATAGATATTATGCATATTCCTGATTACGACTATACTAGCTAAAGCTGCAACCGCCACCATCTACTAACTTTGAAACTTCGTAGAGATGCCGCCGACCTCACATTCTTTCATAATATTCCTCTTAATAGCATACCTAAGTCTATTATGATAAGAAGAATATCATTGAGGAATGTGTTGGCATATTCTATAGAAGATCAAGATCATTGCTTTTAGCTACGACTCGGCCAGCGTCAAGAAGTTGTCATACGTTTCACTTCTTACTACTTCATAGTTCCGGTCAGGTGGGACCCTATTCAGCTAAACTAATCGTTGCACTATGACAGTGGTATCGTCACAGAATGACACGTTTTAGTATTCCACTATGAAAGAAATTATGATGAATGCAGATGGAGAGACGCGCGTCAAAGTGTCAAGTTTGATACTATTAATTTATCTCGCACGCACTACCTGGAGTTATAAAAGTCTTAGGATTCTGCGACGATTCCATTGTCATAGTGAAGCCATTATATTGCAGAATTGGGCTGCTGATCCATTTGACTGGATCACCACAATTTTTTTTTCATTAGTAAGTAAGTACTTACACATTTTTACTTTCATCCTCTCTCCCAGGGAAACCTTACTGAATATCGGGATAAAATGCATCTCATGTCCTTTCTTGTAGTATGAACTCAAATCGTGTCAAGCCTCATTCCAATCATTCAGCGGTTTCGGCGTGGTGCGTGGTGAAGGAATTTTACTTTCATCCCCTCTCCCAGGGGAACCTTAATGAATACCGGGATAAAATGTATCTTTCCTCGTAGTACGAACTCAAATCGTGCCGAGTTCTGTTTGAATTAATTCAGTAGTTCCTTCGTGATGCGCGGTGAAGGAATTTAACTTTCATCCTTTCTCCCAGAGGAACCTTGCTGAATTCCGGGATGAAATGTATCCCAGTCCTTTCTTGTAGTATGAACTCAATTCGTGCCAGGTTTCATTGCAACTCATTCAGCAGTTTCGGCGTGATGCGCGGTGAAAGAATTTTACTTTCATCCCCTCTCCCAGGGGAACCTTACTGAATTCCGGGATAGAAAGTATCCCATATCCTTTCTTGTAGTATGAACTCAAATCGTGCCAGGTTTCATTCCAACTCATTCAGCAGTTTCGACGTGATACGCGGTGAAGTAATTTATATTTCATCCCCTCTCCCAGGGGAACCTTACTTAATTCCGGGATAAAAAGTATCCCATATCCTTTCTTGTAGTATGAACTCAAATCGTGCCAGGTTTCATTCCAACTCATTCAGCAGTTTCGACGTGATACGCGGTGAAGTAATTTTACTTTCATCCCCTCTCCCAGGAAAACCTGACTGAATTCCGGGATAAAAGTATCCTATGTCCTTCCTCGTAGTATGACCTAAAATCATTCCGAGTTTTATTTCAATAGGTTCAGTAGTTTCGTCGTGATGCGCGTTTAAGAAACAGACAGACAGACATGAATGGAGAAAATTATAGTTTTAGCTTCAGTATCGATAATAGAGTGCACTCCAAAAAAAATTTTCAAAATATCTTTAATGCACAGAATTGGACCTGTTACAGTTTTATGATAAGTATAGATACATGCATAATATAGTAGGAAAACACTGATAGTGTTAGAGGTTCCTAATGTGATGTCGTAAATAAACACATTTTTTTGCACTTACATTGCAAACGCTGCAGCTGGCTGAACTCTACGAGATAGATCTAAATAATGTTGGTACCTACTACAGTATTGTACAACTTAAAAAGGTCTACAAAAAAGTCCGTAATGGTATATGTCTATCTCATAAGGATAACCCACAATGACCATTTTGTTATCCTTTACTTTTTACTTAAATAAAAATATTATTTATTTATCTTCACAAAGGTGGTTGACAATTACTATAACAATGGTTGTCTATTCTATTCTCTTTAACTCATTTTCTCCAGCGTACCTCAAAAATAAATTTGAGTTCCTTTATTCTTCTAACTCCCTCAATCTTAGGTCATCAGATAACTTACTTCTCAAGTTTCCCACCCATTCCCAATCCTTTTATGGCAATTCTTTTAGTGTACAGGCAGTACGTCTTTGGAACAAACTGCCTGTCGCTATCAAACGTGCTCCTTCCATTAACTCATTCAAATCCCAACTCAAGTCCCATTTCCAATCTTCAGGTATTTAAGCTGTGCTTCCTTTCTTTCTGATTCGCCTTAACCTGTCACTTTTGATGTCAATGTAGCTTAGATAATTAGTATTATGTATGTATAATGTTTGTATTTGTATTGTAATTGCCTATGTATATATTCCTGTATTATGTTTTTTATTTTATATGCACTACCAACAATTTATTTCTTATATCTACTGTTAGTAATAAGGTTGCCTGGAAGAAATTGCTTTAAGCAATAAGGCCGCCCATTGTACGTTTTTATTTTATTTAGATACAAGTTATTTTATGTAAGTATTGTAAACAATAAAGTGTTCATTCATTCATTCATTCAATGGATAATTTACAATAAATTACCTTAGACAATAAAAGAAATTGACAGTATTTACATGTTTAAAAAAAGTCTGAAAAAGTTTTTGATACATAAATCATATTATACGGTTATGGAATATTTAATAGACAAGGATATTTTGACATTACTATTCAAATAACATTTAATTTTGACTATTCTAATATCCTATGCATGAGATATTAAGTGTGGCTTAAATTTTATTTCTTATTTGAAGCTTGTTTGTGTATAAATCAAATTATTTTAATTCTATTGACATTCGTATGCTATAAAAAGTAGAATATGGTGACACATTGTATCTTACGACCAACTGTATATTTATTCTCTACCCATGTTCTAAGCGAATATACGATTTGAGTTTGAGTTTGATAGACTATAGGGATTTTATCAGGTAAATATTGACAAAACCTGTTTTGTGAAGACTGGTGCCTGAAGTAGGTTCAAAGAACCTGTGTTACAGGTCACCAGGTGTCCTGTAGACACCAGTCTCTGTAGAGTCTGGGCCACAGGAGATACCAAGTAATGTGAGTCCTGGATCTCCTGTAGACACCAGTCTCTGTAGAGTCTGAGCCACAGGAGATACCAAGTAATGTGAGTCCTGGATCTCCTGTAGACACCAGTCTCTGTAGAGTCTGGGCCACAGGAGATACCAAGTAATGTGAGTCCTGGATCAAAAAAATCAAAATCAAAATCAAAAACTCTTTATTTCCATAAATACAATAAATGTACACTTAGAAAAGGTCAAAATATAAAAGTAAACACTGACACGGAAATAAAGTGATATTTTTGATTTCTGTCGCTTCGATATGTAGACTAAAGTAAAGAAGCGACGAAGAAACCTTTAGCCTGTTATTTGTTATTTTTCGAGTTGGAGCAAAACCCGTCCCAAGCTTTTTTATCCTCTAGATAATCTGATACTTTATAGTAAGCCTTTTTGCACAGCAAGGTTTTGACAATTTGTTTGAATTTATTTATTGATATTTTTTGCAACTCACTTGGAGTTTTGTTGTAGAAGCGTATACATTGCCCTTTAAAAGATGCATTTATCTTGTGTAGCCTAGTTGTGGGCACAGCGAGTTTATTCTTATTTCTAGTATTTATATTATGTATGTCGCTATTTTTAGGGAATTGATTGATATTTCTATGAGTGTACAACAAGTTTTCATAAATGTATTGACATGGTACTGTCATTATGTTAATTTCTTTGAATTTATCACGCAGGGATTCTCTGGGACCCATATTATAGATTGCACGAACAGCTCTCTTCTGCAGCACAAATACGGTGTTAATATCTGCAGCGTTCCCCCACAGCAGAATGCCATAAGACATAACACTATGGAAGTAGCTGAAATAGACTAGTCTAGAAGTATCAACGTCTGTAAGATGACGGATTTTTTTGACTGCATACGCTGCAGAGCTAAGTCTCTTTGCTAGCTTATCTATGTGTGGGCCCCATTGAAGTTTACTATCTAAGGTTATTCCTAAGAATACTGTACTGTTTACAATTTCTAATGTTTCTCCTTTTACGTTTACATCAGCCTTAACTTGTTTTACATTAGGTAGAGTAAATTTTATACATTTTGTTTTGGTTTCGTTAAGCAAAAGATTATTGACACTAAACCAATGTACTACTTTTGAGATTGCATTATTCACATCGTCGAAATTTATGTTTTGTCGTTTCATTTTAAAAATTAATGAAGTATCATCAGCAAACAACACAATCTCGTGATTATTCTTAACAAGATGTGGTAGGTCGTTAATATAAACTAAAAATAGGAAAGGACCGAGGATAGAGCCCTGCGGTACACCCATTGTAACTACAGACCCCGAAGACCGTTTCCCATTAATGTCAACTCTTTGTATCCTATCACTCAAGTAAGATGTAAGAAGATCCAAAGAGGTGTCTCTTATTCCATAGTGATGTAGTTTCCTGATTAATGTTTCATGGTGTACGCAATCGAATGCTTTTGACAAGTCGCAAAAAACACCTAAAGCATCTTGCGACTTCTCCCAAGCATCAAAAATATGCGATACTAACTCTACACCGGCATCAGTAGTTGACGTGCCCCGAGTAAACCCGAATTGCTTACCATGTAGCAGGTCATTGCCATTAAAATGCCTAAGCAATTGATGTAAAATAAGTTTTTCAAAAACTTTGCTGAAAGTTGGCAGTACTGATATTGGTCTAAAGTTAGTGGGGTCAGACCTACTACCCGATTTAAAAAGTGGGATTACTTTACTACATTTCATGATCTCCTATAGACACCAGTCTCTGTAGAGTCTGGGCCACAGGAGATACCAAGTAATGTGAGTCCTGGATCTCCTGTAGACACCAGTCTCTGTAGACTCTGGGCCACAGGAGATACCAAGTAATGTGAGTCCTGGATCTCATGTAGACACCAGTCTCTGTAGAGTCTGGGCCACAGGAGCCAATTGCTGAGTCATTGGAAATAGAAAATGTATCTAAATGTAAAAACAAATTGAATTTCACCCACGTTGATGACAAAAATATAAAAAAAGCCTTTAAACTTTGAAATACAAAGAAAACTGCAGATCTCTGGGGCATTTCCGTTACGATTATTAAACCATTGATTGATACCATTGCAACAGATCTGGCTTTTATATTTAATGAATCTATTGATTGTGGCGTATTTCCTGATCTAATGAAATGTAGTAAAATAATCCCACTGTTTAAATCGGGTAGTTGGTCTGACCCCACTAACTTTATACCAATGTCAGTACTGCCAACATGCAGCAAAGTTTTTGAAAAACTTATTTTACATCAATTGCTTAGGCATTTCAATGGCAATGACCTGCTGCATTGTAAGCAATTTGGGTTTACTCGCGGCAGGTCAACTACTGATGCCGGTGTAGAGTTAATATCGCAAACTTTCGATGCTTGGGAGAAGTCGCAAGACGCTTTGGGCGTTTTTTGCGACTTGTCAAAAGCGTTCGATTGCGTACACCATGAAACATTAATCAGGAAACAACATCACTATGGAATAACAAACACCTCTTTGGATCTTCTTACATCTTATTTGAGTGATAGGATACAAAGAGTTGTCATCAATGGGAAACGGTCTTCGGGGTCTGTAGTTACAATGGGTGTACCGCAGGGTTCTATTGTCGGTCCTTTCCTATTTTTAGTTTATATTAACGACCTACCTCATCTTGTCAAGAATAATCACGAGATTGTATTGATTGCTGATGATACTTCATTAATTTTTAAAATGAAACGACAAAACACAAATTTCGACGATGTGGATAATGCAATCTCAAAAGCAGTCCATTGGTTTAGTGTCAATAATCTTTTGCTACACGAAACCAAAACAAAATGTATTAGATTTATTCTACCCACCTACCTAATGTTAAACAAGTGAAGGCTGATGTAAACGTTAAAGGAGAAACGTTAGAAATAGTAGAAAGCACTGTATTCTTAGGAATCACCTTAAATAATAAACTTCAATGGGGCCCACACATAGATTAGATAAGCTATCGAAGACTTAGTTCTGCAGCGTATGCAGTCAAAAAAATCCGTCATCTTACAGACGTGGATACATCTAGACTTGTTTATTTCAGCTACTTCCATAGTATTATGTTTATGTGTTATGGTATACTGCTGTGGAGGAACGCTGTAGATATTAATAAAATAGCGACACCGTATTTGTGCTGCAGAAGAGGGCTGTTCGTGCAATCTATAATTATATAATATGGGTCCCAGAGAATCCCTGCGTGATAAATTCGAAGAAAAAACATAATGACAGTACCATGGCAATATATTTATGAAAACTTGTTTTACACTCAAAGAAATATAAGTCAGTTACCTAAAAATAGCGATAAACATAATTTGAATACCAGAAACAAACATAAGCTCGCTGTGCCCACTACTAGGCTACACAAAATTAAAATATCTTTTAAAGGGCAATGTATACGCTTCTACAACAAAACTCCTAGTGAGTTGCAAAAATTATCAGTAAATAAATTCAAACAAATTGTCAAAACCTTGCTGTGCAAAAAGGCTTACCATAAAATATGAGATTATCTAGAGCAAGGCTGGCCAATAGATTTTCCAGGTGAGCTAAAATTCTCAGACTGTGGCGGCGCCGGGCCACCACTACAACTTTATTCATAACGAAATTCATACGTATAAACACAAAATATGCTTTATTTACTTTATTTTTACATGAAATGAATTAACATACTTAATTAAATGAAGTTTTTAATGTGAGCTGTGAAGAGGTTTTCCAGATAGTAATTTGTCGATATTAGGTTTTAAATCTGATGTTGAAAGTATAATCAAATCAGAGATGTGTTTCGCAGTGAGTGATGTGCGATATTTATTTTAATGAATGATAGGTTTGAAAATGTTTTTCACACACATAGGTGGAACCATATCTGCTTAAAATATGCGTAGCAATGTCGCGCAATGTTGGAAAATCTTCAATAGAAACTTTTTGCCAAAAGCGCTCGGGCTGGCAAGTTTTCGTTTCAACCGACCAATCAGGTGGAAGCGGTGCAACCGCGAATCGCCGGCCGCCGACGCCGCCGCGCACAGCGCGGGGGCGCGCGCGATGGTCGGTCGGGGTGCTGGCGGGCAAATTCAAATGCCTTGGCGGGCCACTCCGTGGCCCGCGTGCCTGGGTTTGGCCGGCCTTGATCTAGAGGCTAAAAAAGCTTGGGACGGGTTTTGCTCCAACTCGAAAAATAACAACTAACAGGCTAGAGGTTTCTTCGTCGCTTTTTTACTTTAGTCTACATACCGAATCGACAGAAATAAAAAAATATAACTTTATTTCCGTGTCAGTGTTTTGTTTTATAATTTGACTTTTTCTAAGTGTACATTTATTGCATTTATGGAAATAAAGAGATTTTGATTTTGATTTCTTGGGGCTAGATAATGCTGTGTGAATTCTCCAGCATTATTTAATTATTTATTTATAGCACTGGCTGAAAGTCATCTTTAAAACCTTACGCAGTAAACGTGTTAATACAACATAATCAAATGGTGGTGCGTGCTGTGCCGCCCGTGCCCCCTGCGGTGTAATTAGGTCAGTGTACCAGCGCCCTCCGCTCCCCGCCGGCCGCCCGCCCCGCACCCGCCGGGACCCGCGCCCCGTGCCCCGCGCCCCGCGCCAAATCGCACACACACTACACATTCCAAACAAATCTGATTAAATTATTAAATGGTTAACAAAACTAAGTTCTGCTTAGTCGCGTTCATATTCGTAATATACGTGTTGTGTGACATGACGGCTCCTCCTCGGCTCGGCGCTGGAGCCTGGTCAACTTTGTGTCGGGAGAATGTGCTGAGCTCGTTTAACGCATTAACTGCCCAGCCTCGGCGCGGGCGGTGCGATCCGCAGGGACGCGCCGCGCCGCACTACTGAGCCACAGGAGGATATCTGCGTCTTGGGCGATGAAGTGTTAAGGCCGTACCCCGCCCGAGGCACCCTACGCCGCCATCTATTTTATCTTATTATTACGTTAAAGATAGGAAATTTCAAAAATTACGTTGGGCAGTTTGTGATACCTATTAAAAGCTTTTTATTAATGCCTCTATAATAATTCTGATTTGTATAGTAATTATAAGCAGAGATGCGAAAATAGAGTTTGGTGGCCACCAATACAAGGGCAACTTCGGCGTTGAATAAACATATGCTCGCTGCACAGTAGATGAATATACAGTACTCCGACTGCATACTAGAGCCACAATATTTGTGCTCGCTGTGTCCACAACTAGGCTACACAAAATTAATGTATCTTTTAAAGGGCAATGTATACGCTTCTACAACAAAACTCCTAGTGAGTTGCAAAAATTATCTATAAGTATTAATAATATTATGGAGAGGAAAGATTTGATTGTTTGTTTGTTTGTTTGTATTGAATAGGTTCCAAAACCACTGGACCGATTTGAAAAATTCTTTCACCGTTAGGAAGCTTACTTTTCGGGGAGTGACATAGGCTATATTTTATCCCGAAATTCCCACGGGAACGGGAACTACGCGGGTGAAACCGCGAGGCGATCGTCTAGTCTATACTATCTATACTATCTATACTAATATTATAAAGAGGAAAGGTTTGATTTTTTGTTTGTTTGTTTGTTTGTATGAATTGAATAGGCTCCGAAACTACTGGACCGATTTGAAAAATTCTTTCACCGTTAGGAAGCTTACTTTTCAGGGAGTGACATAGGCTATATTTTATCCCGGAATTCCCACGGGAACGGGAACTACGCGGGTGAAACCGCGAGGCGATCGTCTAGTATAATATAAAGAGGAAAGGTTTGATTTTTTGTTTGTTTGTTTGTTTGTATGAATTGAATAGGCTCCGAAACTACTGGACCGATTTGAAAAATTCTTTCACCGTTAGGAAGCTTACTTTTCAGGGAGTGACATAGGCTATATTTTATCCCGGAATTCCCACGGGAACGGGAACTACGCGGGTGAAACCGCGAGGCGATCGTCTAGTCAGTAAATAAATTGAAACAAATTGTCAAAACCTTACTGTGCAAAAAGGCGTAGTATAAAATATCAGATTACCTAGCTAGAGAATAAAAAAGCTTAGGACGCTTAGAACAAGAAGACTAATTGACACAAACGAGGTAAATCTAAAAAATTGCGACGAATCGTCGCAATTTTCATTTTGAGCCGTTAGTACAATACTTCAAATGACAGAAAGCAGCTCTCACTTAAAAATATAAAAATGATGTGTTGTGCGGTGCGAGGGTGTTTAAATACCAGTAACAGGAAAAATAATATCGCAAATATCTCATTGCACTGTTATGTACTAATATTCCGTTTGTAATTTTGCCTAAAACGGTCATCAATACTCATAAATAAATTAAAAAATTTCGTCCACTATTTTCGTGAAAATGTTGCTATGCACGGGGGAAGAAAAATATACGGGAAAGAAATACCCAGGTTTTGTTACTCAGTAGTACTGAGTATACAGGGTGTCCCAAGACGTAGTGATATACTAAAGCTGGGAGGTAGAGGACCTAAAGGGCTATCTGAATCACCCCCATGTATGTTCCGCGATTTTTTGTATTTTCGGAGTTATGATTTTTTTTAAAATTTTTTACCTTTCGCCGAGTACGATGAGATTTTTATTTATGGTGACGTGAATTATTGCAGTAGATGCTTGATTTTTTTTGTGTGCTAAGCTGATAGATAGGCCAATTCAGTATGGTAACATTTACTATCGTTAGATCTTCAAATGGAATAAAAAATAAAAAAATGCCAAGAAAGATAAAATTTACGCAGTATGTTCACAACTTCAAGGGCCCTTAAAAAAATAAAATCACATAATAAATAAATACCATTTGGCTTTTAAAAACTTGCTCTATCTATCAGGTAGCTACTCTGAAAATTTCATTTTATTATTCATAAGGCTTCAATCAAAAAATTTAAATCTAAATGTGGTAAGTGCAAAATTTTAATTTACATGATGATTAATACTAGCAAAATAAAACCAATTACATTACAATAAATGTTCAAAATGGCCCCCCTGTTGCTCAATGCAAGTGCGACATCACCGGAAAAAGTTGTATTTTAAACGTCTGAATGCACTTCTATTATTTTTAATGGTTTTTTCTGCTACTCTCATTTTCCGGGTTAACTCGTCCAAATTGCGGCATTCTCTCGAGTAGACGAGGTCTTTGTAGTATCCCCATACAAAAAAATCAATGGGGTTTAGGTCGGGGGACCGTGGAGGCCAGGCTATAAGGCAGGCGTCACCCCGGCCGCAACGACCAATCCATCTTTCAGGGTATCTTTGATTTAAATAGTTTCTCACGCCCAAGGCAAAATGGCATGGTGCACCATCACACTGCAGTACTATGCTTCTGCGTGTCTCCAAGTCCACATCTTTTAACAGCAGGGGCAGATCGACGCGTAGAAAATTTAAAAAGTGATTGCCGCCCAAGCGGTCTGGCAGCTGAAAGGGCCTGTCGATTTTTTTTATTTTTTTTATATTTTTATTTTTTTTCGATATTTTTTTTCGATTTCCAGCGATGTCGTACTTGCATTGAGCAACAGGGGGGCCATTTTGAACATTTATTGTAATGTAATTGGTTTTACTTTGCTAGCATTAATCATCATGTAAATTAAAATTTTGCACTTACCACATTTAGATTTAAATTTTTTGATTGAAGCCTTATGAATAATGAAATGAAATTTTCAGAGTAGCTACCTGATAGATAGAGCAAGTTTTTAAAAGCCAAATGGTATTTATTTATTATGTGATTTTATTTTTTTAAGGGCCCTTGAAGTGATTAAATTTTATCTTTCTTGGCATTTTTTTATTTTATTATTTCATTTGAAGATCTAACGATAGTAAATGTTACCATACTGAATTGGCCTATCTATCAGCTTAGCACACAAAAAAAATCAAGCATCTACTGCAATAATTCACGTCACCATAAATAAAAATCTCATCGTACTCGGCGAAAGGTGAAAAATTTAAAAAAAAATCATAACTCCGAAAATACAAAAAATCACGGAACATACATGGGGGTGATTCAGATAGCCCTTTAAGTCTTCTACCTCCCAGCTTTAGTATATCACTACTTCTTGGGACACCCTGTATAAAAACAGTAGAGGAGAGGGTGGAATTCCCTCAAGTTAGGAATCAAACTACACGGAATATCACAGTTTTAGAATTTTCAGTCACTCGACGATATTCTGAGTAGATTCAAGATGTAAACTCAAATTACTATTTTAAAAAGAAAATTACAATCAATGAATGGAAACAATTAGAACTAGTATTTACAATTGAAACAATTGAGCTAACTGTTGCAAACAATCTAGAGGCAGCTCAACTTATCGATATCAATACCAGTCGTCGCGTCCCCGCTACGCTGGCTCCATTGCCCCGCTGTATGGCAATGCTGGTGCGCTGCGCCAAATACTCACCAGCACACACTCAATCACAGCACGACGATTTCTATAATGTCAACTTCCGAAAACGACAACTTTCTAGAATGTCAACTTTCGAAAACGACAATATCCTAAATCGTCAACTACCTATATTGACAATCGCCAAAATTGAGATCTTCCAGAAACGACAACGCGTATTCTCGACCCTTTTTTAAAGGACTTTTGCCGCTGACTGTAGTTTCATTCGTTTTTGTCCTGTGTACCACTTCATAATATGTAGTATATCAACAAACTAACAAACAATTGATACTAGAGTGAAGTGAACTTTACTTTTCGCGAAATGCTACTTCCTCATTGCCTCATTGAAACTCTATGATAAAGGTCCTATTGCGTTCTTAAACTCCTTAGTCATATTGGCATAGGGGGATTTCAAGGGGGAAAACTGGAATAACCCTATTTAAAGTATGTCTAAGAAAAAGCAGTATCTGTCAGCTTGACAATCCTAAAATGCAAATAGGTAGTGTTGATTTCTTTCATGAAATTATAATGAATTTCATAAAATCACAAAAAGGGAAATACCGTTTAATTAATGATGGATATAATACAAATAATTTTTGTTTTATTTGCAGTTTTTTTTAATTTGTTACTTTAAAGAATAGTTAATAAATAAGCTGTTTTAAGTTGTTTGCTTAATTAAATGATGTTCAATAACAGAGGAAAGGTTATTTATAACGCATAAATTAGACAGTTTTGTCATTTTCGGAATCTGTCGTTTTAGGAATTTGCCATTTTAGGAATTTTTCATCTTAGGAAATTGACGAGTTTAGAATACACATTCTCGGAAGTTGTCACTTTAGGAAGTTGTCGTTGTCACCCTTAGGGAGCAGGGGTAGGCTTCAGAAGTCAGGTTTCCACAGCTGACATTTGACATAGACTCGCGTTAAATTCAAATGTTTTAGCTGTTTTCGGCACAACGTTTCTCATATAATATGTAGGTATAATACATAGTTTTAGCTGAAAGTGAGATATATCAGAAAAAAGAGAGCACAATTCCTTAGGCAATTCTCTGCGACGTTTATTTTGTAAGATGTTAAAAGTTTTGTGATTTTTCGCGCACAATGTGTACTCGCGCAAATGTAAAATACGTGCGGTCTCAATGCCAAGAAGTGCTTCTGTATCTTTTTTAGTAGGTCTCCTAACATCCTGACTCACAACTACAACATCGACAGTCAAACTCTCGTCAGAAGTAGCTCTATAGTTGATCTTGGAGTGACCCTGGACTCTAAACTACTATTTGAGCAACATATACAGAAAATCACCTCTAGGGCGCTGAAGATGCTCGGCTTTCTCAAAAATATTTGAAAAATATTTATATGGTGAAATTTATTCATACTTAGAGAATAATAACATATTGTGCAATGAACAAAAACGGTTCCGACGTGAAAAAACAATTAATTTAGCAATATATGACTTCTTAAAATGTATAATGTCCCAAGTAGATAACAGAATTCCTGCCTGCGCTGTTTTTTTGCGATATGACTCAGGCACTCGATTATGTGGACCATAGCATTTTGTTAAAAAAACTGGAGGCCTACGGGATCAGAGGAAATATCTCAGACTTGATCTCGTCGTATCTGAAAGATCGACGAGAAATAACAGAAATAACTAGATTGGAGCGAAAAACCAAGTGCGAACTATCTTACAAGTCTGCAGTCAGGAAAATCAAATATGGAGTACCCCAGGGAAGCTTATTAGGACCCTTACTCTTTATCATAATCTCCGACATATTGCAGATCGAAAACTTATTATTCAAGTTTATTTATTTATTTATTTATTTATTTATTTATTTATTTAGGGAAAACCAAAGGCTTAAAAATTAACAGAATTACAAATTAATAAGTACCAGAAAGCTTATTGAAGCTTATTTACCGGGCCCTATGCGAATCCATTTTGACTTACTGCATTACATCATGGGGTGGAGTGGGTAAAACATTATTACTAACTGTCGAAAGAGCACAAAGAGCGATACTTAAAGTATCAACTTTCCGTCCTTTTATTTTTTCTACAAACCTCCTTTTCAAATCATGTGAAGTATTATCAGTTCGACAGTTATTCATAATGAACATTGTACTTAAACAACACGCAGCCCTCCCATATGTCACTGAAAGCGCTAGCAAAAGGAGGAAAAATAACGTTTGCCCTAAACAACTGGATCGAAAACATACTTTTTCAAATAAATTTTACAGTATCCTTGGTCCTTTCCTATATAATAGATTAAATGTGTTAGCCGATATTTATTCCTTAAATTATAATAGTTGTAAGAAAAAACTTAAGGACACACTGCAATGTATGTCATATGATGACACAGAAAATTTATTGACTGTTTCAAAGTAGGCCAAAAATCTGCAAACACCTTTATTATTTAAACTAGTTTTAGTGTAGGTAGCATAAGTCATTATTTTAAAGTATGCACCATTGCCTTGTATAATTAGTAAGTTATATGTACCTATTTGATTACTTAAATTTATTTGTTGTTAGCACTGTTTTTGCCTGAAAAACAGGTTTTACCTAGTTCAGGCACACGCATTATTTAATACCATAGAATTTAAGATGAAACCCTTTGTTATCTTTCTAGTCCTAAGCTATTTTGAAC
Organism: Eupithecia subfuscata; assembly: GCA_963564075.1. NCBI lineage: Eukaryota > Metazoa > Arthropoda > Insecta > Lepidoptera > Geometridae > Eupithecia > Eupithecia subfuscata. Next base: position 109,513 of record OY751116.1, on the reverse strand, counting down.
AAATTATTTTATTTATTTATTTATTTTATATATAAATGACCTGCCGAACACAATTACCCAACCTATGACATTATTTGCTGATGATAGTACAGTGACAATTAAGTATACGGACATTAACTCTTATAAATCTGACATAAATAATTCTCTTAATTCAATAATTTCCTGGCTTGACAACAACAAATTAAAAATAAATATTAATAAAACAAATATAATTCATTTCAGTCAAAGAGCTCAAATTCCAATGGATATTAATATAGAATTCAAAGGTTGTAGTGTTAATAAAGTTGACTCTACACGATCTCTAGGCATACAAATTGACCAAAAACTTAACTGGAAATGCCAAATTGACATACTTAGTAGACGAATCAGTCAAATCAGTAGTTCAGCATAATGGTCCATGCAAACTATCCACAACGGTTAATATACAATCATTGCTCACGGATTTGGGATAATACTTTGGGGTAACTCTACCGAGTACCGACAAGATATTATATTTACAGCGCAAAAACGAACTATTAGATCCATGTTCGGCATACCTATGACTGATAGTTGCAAACCTTTATTTAATAAGCATAAGATTCTTACACTTCCGTCACTATACATTTTCGAAGTTGTATTATTTGTAAGAAAAAACCGTAATCTGTTTGTAGGAAAGGCTGATATTGCGATACGTAACAGACGAGATAACAACAGACTAGTTGCAAAACTGCACTGTTACAAAAAAGCATAGTCTATATGGCACCTAAAATATATAATAAAGATACCGAAGTCCTTTTTAAATCTTAGTGTGATTATGTTTGAAACTAAATTAAAACAATTATTAGTAAGTAAGTGCACAGATTAGATAACGTTACTTCGTAAACTTTTTACTAACTTTCGTGGTAAGTGCTACTATAATATTAATGACGTTTTAGTTGACAATCTGAAACTTTGACCATTTAATTATACAAGAACAATTTACTTTATTTAAATATAATTTTAAAAATTTGCATGCCTAATTTTAAGGTAGAACATAATTGAAACATTTAATATATTTAAGATCTACAACTATAACCTACATTATGTTGAAGCAAATAAATTTATCTTTAAATTCCGGGTGACAAAAGATTTCAGTTCACTTAAAACTCTAAAAAATATTTACTGCTCACTGGTCCGAGTCACCTCGAATATGCCTTACAGCAGGTATGGAATCCCCAGTAGGTATCACATTTATTTTATTTTATTTATTTAATTCGCATTGCCATCAGCTTAACTAATTACAATAGAAATTAAAATAGACACAGAAAGCTAATAATAGGCATTCGCTAATAGAATTATTTTAAACTACCTAATAATTGTGAACACTAAAAATTTTTCGTCGACAATTTTATTGTGTACTTACTGATGCAATAAAATATTATACTAATTAAAATTAAGAAAAAAGCAAATAATAATACTAAAGTGTAAAACTACATCATGTGCAAAAGAAGTTAAGAGTCATGCATCGCCTTGCCCTGTGAATGTGAATGCTGGTATTGAAACGGTCAATGTTCAACATTCTGCTGAAATCATTGACAGTTCTACTCGCTCGCACTACAAATGAATTTTGTTTAAAATTAGTTCCAATTTGTTGGACATTTAGTAGGGGGTTGTGTCTTAGCTGCTTACTACTTAATGTACCGCACATTGAAGTCTAATTTGCTAAGAAGTTCTGGACAGTCAACATCGTTGTTGATAATCTTCAGAATATAAAGATAATCAGCTATATTCCGTCAGTTTTTCAGTGGTAAAAATGGAACCTCATGCAGAGTTCATCATAGGTAAAAGATTTGTAAGGGATCTTACTCTAAAACACAGGTCTTAAGAACCGCCTCTGAATACTTTCAATACGATCTATGTACTTTTGATAACGCGCGGGTTCCATATCTGAGACGCGTATTCTAGATGACTCCTTACAAACGTGTAATATAGAAGTTTAAAAGTTTTGACGTTGGTAAAGCTTTTAGAGATTCGCATGACAAATCCCAGTGATCTCAAAGGCTTACTAATTATGTTGTCAATGTGAACGTCAAAGAGTAGTTTTGAGTGTTAGTAGACTCCGAGATCACGCATGCCGCATAGCTTTAGTAAGTAGCTGCCCTGCCAGTGCATAGTACGTCGCAATGGCTCAACACTTTGGAGAGAGGCCTTGTTTCATCCATCGGGACAGCTGTAGCAGAACAGTTGGCGGTAATTATGAACAAAAACAATAAAATAATTGTCGATAGCATTGGCAAGCTAAATGATAGGCTTACAGAACTGGAGGGCAAGCTGAGAAATTGTCTACCAGTAATAACTCAACCAGCCTGCGCTGAAGTGTTCCTTCCTTCACCCCTAGCCGCTCAAACGATGACCGGGCATGACACCAATACGCAGGTAGCATCATTGGAGGAACTTACGATCTCTCCCCCGCCTGAGAGTAAGCCAGCGGAGCGTACGGTATCTAAGGACAAACTTGGACAAACCAAAGCTGCCCAAGTAATGCAATCAGCTGGCAGTAATTTATCGCCATCAGCCGGGATAGTTAAACCCAAACGCGCTGATACGGCTTCAAAGCAACTTGGTAGGTCCAATAAATCTGCTCAGGCAGTGACGGCTACCGCAGCGCCGTCATCACAGTTTAGCTCACCAAGGAACCCAACATCTTCTCCATCTATTGACCCTGCTCGTAAAGAGAACGTAGCCCCTAGCAAACTCTCATTGCCTACCGCCACCTCTACTGTAGCTGACGCAGGAGCAAACGATGGCTGGCTTGAAGTTAAGCGTAAACAACACCGGATGTCTACTCCCAATCCCAATGTATCGCGTGGCATTGCAGCTCCCGGATCGACGCTCCTTGAAGCATCTGAAAGAGTTCAATACCTACACCTATTCTATGTTAAGCAGGGGACGACCGAACACATGGTTCTTGATCATCTGAAAACCATATGTGGGAGCGATGTTTGCACAGCCCATCCTCTGAAGTCCCGCGGGAATTATGCGTCATTCAAGCTCGGCGTTCCAGTGAAGTGGTCAGAATGCGTCCTATCCCCCAAGAACTGGACCGAGGACATATGCATAAAGCCATGGAAGCAGCTTTTTCGCGGGAAAGGCGACAAACTACAGCAAACGCAATAAGTACAAAAAGCTATCGCTATTCTACCAAAATGTACGCGGCCTCCGATCCAAAACAAGTTTGTTTCGAAATAATTTAAGTATATGTACATCCGACCTTATTGCACTTACTGAGACATTCCTAACGAGTTCCGTCTACGATGGAGAGCTTTTCCCTCCTGGGTACACTGTACTACGGAAGGACCGCGAAGGCGATACAGGATGGGGCGGGGTTCTCCTAGCCGCTCGTACTGATCTAACCCTCCGACCTATTACCAATATAGATGGCCTTACAAGGGAAATGGAAATTTTAATCGCCCATGTCTCGTTTAAAAATGTTAAATTCATTTGCTGTGTCACTTATTTGCCGCCTAACTACAAAGACGAGCAATATATTAATGTTCTAAGTTGTATCGAGAATGTAATATGTAAATATTGTGACCTAGAGGTAATAATTATTGGAGACTTTAATTTGAATTCCTGTAGCGTTAATGTTAGGGCTCATTTTGAGCTATTTTGTGAAACATGTGATGTCCATCAATTTAACGATGTTGTCAACGAATACGGCGGCTTGTTGGACTTGCTACTCAGCGGGATGGATGGGGACCTCCTTTCGGTCGAGTGTGCCCCCGATGCATTGGTTCCGATTGATAGATATCACCCTCCACTTCAGATTGATTTCCTGTTACCCCGTGGGCACCGGATCTCACCCACGTCCGCATCTGTGGGCTCCAACCTTTGCTCTCCACCTATGAAGGAGTGGAACTTTCGGAAGGCCGACTTCCATAGACTCTATATGTCTTTATGTGAAATCGACTGGAGTGAGCTCTATGGCGAAAGTGATCCGGACTTGGCTACAGAAATCTTCTACAGCAAGATGAATGGATGTTTGGATGAATGTGTGCCCGCTAAGCGAAACTCGATTACCGCCTCACGGAAGTATACATATCCGAGTTGGTATACATACGAAATTATCGAAAATATTAAAAATAAGTACTTTCACTTTAAAAAATTCAAAGAATTAGGAAAACTATTTAATCTAGAGCTATACAAGTACTACAGACAGTTAGTTAAACAGTTGATAGATACGGCCTTTAAAAACTACATATCACAGACACAAACCAATATCATACGCGATCCTTCCAAATTCTGGCAGTACGTCAAAGACAAGCGACAAGACAGGCCAACACTCGGAGAATTTAAATGGCGGGGTGCGACTGTTGCGGGTCAGGAAGCAGCGGATGCCTTTGCTGAATTCTTCGGCTCAGTCTTTCACGTCAACGAACCCATCTTGAACGCGGAGGCGGCGCAGGGTGTTGCTGTGTCTGGATCCTTAGATAGTACTAGAGTCGTAATCGAGCACATCGGGATACCGGATATTCGTAGAGCATTTAAGCGGCTGAAGCCAGGTTCGGCGACGGGTCCAGACTCGGTACCGGCATATCTGGTAAAGGATTGTAAATCAATATTTGAGCAACCCCTCCTTTATTTATACAATCTTTCACTTCAGCGTTGCTATTATCCAAACCGTTGGAAGGTCTCTAAAGTCACCCCAATTCCCAAGAGTGCCTCAAACACACAGGTGGATATGCACAGACCGATCGCCGTTCCCTCAGTCTTCGGTAAAATTTTTGAAACTGTCCTAGATTATGAGATTCGCCGTCAGGTTGGTGGACTTCTCGCCGACTCTCAGCATGGTTTCCGCGCAGCTAGATCAACGGTCACGAACCACGTAAACTTTGTTGACTATGTGTCATTGTGTATGGATACGGGCTCCCAGATAGATGTCACCTATTTCGATTTTAAAAAGGCGTTTGACTTAGTGGATAATGACATTCTCCTCCAGAAGCTAGCTGCGATGGGTTTCGTACCTAAACTCCTAGCATTTTTTGCTAATTACCTACGAAACCGTCGCCAATACGTCTCCGTCCAGAGATATGTGTCGGAAACATATTTCACGCGATCAGGAGTCAGCCAGGGAAGTACACTAGGCCCAACCCTGTTTCTACTAATGATAAACGACCTACCATCTGTTGTTGTCTCCTCTGAAAGTCTCCTCTTCGCCGACGACCTTAAACTTTATACGGCTGTACGCGAAACGGACGACTGCTTGGCACACCAGCGTGATATTGATCTTGTCGCTGACTGGAGTGAAGACAATCATCTCTCTTTTAACACCTCCAAATGTAAGACAATCACCTTTACACGTCGACGCAATCCAATTGTGCACGGTTACTCTTTGTCCGGAGCTCCTCTCGAGCGTGTTCAGACCATGCGGGACCTTGGACTGGTGATGGATCCAAAGCTCAACTTCAATGCTCATATAAAGGCTATATGCAAGCAAGCGTGCAAAATCTTAGGATTCGTAATGCGTGTAACCTGGGACTTTCCCGATTTACGAGCGGCGATGATGTTGTACAATGCCTATGTACGTAGTCGTTTCGAATTTGGAGCGATTGTTTGGGATCCTCACGAGGCCAAGTATAGGACAATGGTCGAGAGGGTACAGAGAAAGTTTGCACGTTATTCCTATAAACGCATGTTTGGGTATTATCCATACCTCTACCCATCCTTGTTTGTCTCTGGTATGGTCGGTTTTGACACTCTGCACTCGAGGCGGAAGCTCCTCCTGCTTATGCACTATGTCATGGTGCTGCGTGGCAAGGTAGACAACCCAGTAGCTCTACAGCAAATGGGCCTTGCGGTTCCGAGACGGTACATGGCAGGCGCAGTAGGAGCTGTCGGCCCGCGACGTCGACCGGTGCTATTTGCGCTACCACCCGGATATCGGACGCATGCCGGGGAGAGCGCTCCCACCCCTAGAGCACTTACCCTCCTAAACGAGTTCATCTCCTCAACTGACGCCGACGTTTTCTTTGACAGCATCGCCAAATTACACTATTTGACGCTATCATTTTTCAGTTCTACTCTTTGACCTTGTTATTAATACTATTATGTTGACTATTGTTATTATTTTGACATTGCTATTATTTTGACTATTTAGATACTATATTTTTTGTTTTTTAAATTGTGACCTTTCCATTATGTATTATTTTATATAATTTTAAGTACCTACCTACTCTAGATTTTATTATAATGTTTGACGTTTTGGAATGTATTCTGTAAGTCAAGTATGAGTAAATAAATAAATAAATAAGGTTTACGAGTAAAAATAGTAGCGAAACATTTACTGGGATTTAGTTCAAGCTTATTTAATAGGCAATAGTCTTCAAGACGGGAGATATCTGACTGAAGAGCAACAATGTCAAGATTGGATGTTACAGTGGAAAATATCTTCATATCATCGGCCAAACATAGCAGATTTGATGATTTGAAGCAAGAGTTGATATCCCTAACATACAGGGTGTTTGTGTAAACAGTTTACTCCTTGAAACCATGTATGTAATTTCACGTTAATTAATAAGACAGGGTGGTGTGATCGGCGTAAGAGGATCTACACACTCGGAACTCGGAACTCGGAACATCACACTAATATTATAAATGCGAAAGTTTGGATGGATGGATGTTGGTTACCTCTTCACGCCAAAACTACTGAACGGATCGGGCTGAAATTTTGCATACAGGTGATTCTAATCCTGGAATCAAACATAGGCGGAAAAATACCCATTCAAAGCCCACAGAAATGTCATAAACTGTTTCGAAATGTACAAACTGATACCTTTCATTTGATATCCCATTTGACCATGTAGGTCTATTCTAATTTCGACATCACAATAATTTGGTATCAGGACACTTGCGCGGAGATTTGCACGAGGAGATATCCCAATAATTTGTATGGATACTGAAAATTTTCATTAACAATTTTGTTTTAATCTGTAGGTGCAGGCCACGTGCAGGCACACCAAATGTACTATTATTTTAGATTTCAAGTTAATACCTGCGGTGGTTACTGAGATATTAAAAAGGGAAAAAAGGACGGACAAGGCGAGACCTTATGGATTTCAAAACCGATCTCGAAATCCTAAAAATGACCTCATTGTGGACCGGGTATGGAACTAGCTGAAAAGTTTTAAAAGACACGGTACATTTAAATGCTGTCCGTCCCCAATTGAGCAATTATATGAAATACCCAGACCGCAGTAGTACCTAGTACAGACAGACATATGGTGGAAATCCCACGTGGACGAAGTCGCGGGTAACAGCTAGTTTAATCATGATGTACCACACACAGTGTACTACGCTGTAGGCTCTTATTACTCATAGTTACGTAATCGCATTTGATTGTCTCGGTCCGGTCCGGTCCGGTCCGGTCCGGTCCGGGCGGTCTGCGGCGGCGGGCCTGCCGGTGCCGACACCGCTCACTGCACCCTCCTTACTATCTAGGTTGACTATTGTCTCACTAGTACTGCTGCCTGGGTAGCATGTAGCATAGCTGCCTCTCTGGATGCACGAGGCGCGTCGTTCTGCGCGCGCTCGCGACTCGGGTTACCTCCTGGTGCCGGATACAATGCAGGAGGGGCATTGTCTGTATCAGGCATCAGCACCAGTACATTATTACTACCTCGTAATGATGCCTCAGAGAATACGTATACCGGTAGGTCCATATTCACACTTGTCAGGAAGAGACCCCAAGTTGCAAGTGACCGAAAAAACAGCAGCGGGGAGAGTGTTCCTAACCCCAGCCAAGCGAATGAGGAAGGTGGAGGAAAACCGTTCAGTGCGAGTGGAGGGTATATCCACCAAGTAGGGATGGCATTGCGCTGTGCGTCTGCTTGCCCTGGAGTGGAAGGGGGATGGTGGGATCAGGTCATGCAGATCCTGTGAGCATTCTCTAAAATTTACCTATCCTATAAAAGATCGAAAGACAAGCAACCGTGCGGCGGTGTTCGAGTCTGTGTAAGGTATAATAATTGTCAGGACTTCTTGTCCTCTGGTGAACCGTGACAAGGATGCGCTGAATGCGTTGGTGGACTACCTTCTGTACAGTCGCGTCTATTATTAATCACTGTGAGTTTTTGTTTAAACAATGCAAGAGCGAGCCGGAGCTATACGAAGCTGAATCTATTTCTTTCGCCTGCTAAGTTGTTGGCGGCATATGAATTATATGCCTGAGTGTATCTGCGCTTTCCCACTCGCTGCGAGTCACCGGTCAATTTGTTTGGCGGCAACTGTACCTACTGCTCGTCAAGGAGTTTTAGGGCTCGTCGTTGTATCGCGTCCAAGATTGCAAGGTACTTGGCCGAACCGCCCAGACATGGCAGCAACGCTGACCAGTGCTAATAAAGGGATAGAGCTGTCCCGGTGTGAAGTACCGCCTAACCTTGCTTAGGATTCCTAGCTTCGTGGGTGCTGCTTCAACGTTCGATGAGGGCTCCTCACATGAATGTTAGGCAAGCTATGGGTGCTTACCCATGATTGTATGTGTATTGCACGAGCTATTAACAACCATTTAAACAATATTTATTTATTATTTTATGGTGTTACACAAATTTTTTCGATGGAATAAAATAGTCGTCGCTCGTCGCTCAGCTCTTGCGTTGCGTCGCGCCGCACGGCCTCGGCCGCCGCCGCCGCCGCCGCAGACAGCAGTGACTCAGTGAGAGCCGGCCGAGCACCCGCGCCGCACGCAACGCGCACCAGTTAGAGCCCCTCCGGGCTGAGCTGCGGAGAGCGTTCCAGCTGCTCCAGGACCGACCGACCAGCCCGCGGCGCGCGCCATAAACCCTCAGGGTGTCGAAGCGTCGCGATCCTACCCGCGAGTTACGGTCACACTTCAAACACTTGTCCGAAACGCCGGAAGCGGAACTTACTTCGAAAGCTTCGGATATACTACATAATTATACAAATACGTACCTACTAGGCGCACCACCTCACCTGCACACCTAGTTGCCTGCACTGCAAGGCCGACAACTCGACAAGGCAACAGAAAGCGAAAAGGTAAGTTTTTCGTGTTTTTAATGACTCAGAATGTAGGTATCTAGTGTATCTACATGTTATTGTCAAGTACCTATCTACTTAGGTTTTTTTTTAATGCTGGACAATTCACACAGCATTATCTAGCCCCAAGCTAAGGAGACCTTGTGTTATGGGTACTAGATAACTGTTATACTTAATACATAACAGTACATAGATAGATATTTTTATTATACTTAGAAAACCTCCAGAACACCTTGAACAAATATCTGCAGATCGTACAAATGTTTGTCCCGAGGCGGGAATCGAACCAGAGGTCGTCCAGTTATTGTCCTTTTATTTTCTCTACAAACCTCCTCTTCAAATGTGGAGTATTGTCAGTTCGACAGGTATTCATAATGAACATTGTACTAAAACAACACGCAGCCCTTCCATCCATATGTCACCTAATTTAAGGAGGAAAAATAACGTTTGCCCTAAGGAACTCGATCGGAAACATACTTTTTCAAATAAATTTTACAGTATCCTTGGTCCTTTCTTATATAATATAATAGATTAAAATTAAATGTGTTAGCCAATATTTATTCCTTAAAATAAAATAGTTGTAAGAAAAAACTTAAGGATACACTGCAATGTTTGTCATAATGATGATACGGAAAATTTATTGACTGTTTTAAAGTAGGCCAAAAATTGGCAAGCACCTTTATTATTTAAGCTAGTTTAATGTAGGTAGCATAAGTAATTATTTTATTGTATGCACCATCGCCTTGTATCATTAATTAGTAAGTCCATTTGATTAAACTATCTGTTATTAGCACTCATTATTTTTGCCTGAAAAACAGGTTTTTACTTAGTTCAGGCACACACATTATTTAATACCATAAGAATCTAAGATAAACCTTTTTGTTATCCTTCTGGTCCTAAGTTATTTTGAATAAATTATTTTATTTGAAGTATTTATTTTATTTTCACACGTCCCGGTCGCTGGGTCGCGGCTAGCGGTGCCGAAGTGTGTGGCCTTGCAATACACTTTGGCGCCGGCTACCCGGCCCCGGCAACCGGGACATACAAAAGGCACTTAGTTTTTAGTTTTATCTAGCAAAAGAAGTTTCACGTTATTTAATGACCGGCCATAGGTAGGTATACATAATAATATGTATTATGTGAGTCGTATTAGGGGAGGCCTATGTCCAGCAGTGGACTAATATAAGCTGATGATGATGATGATGATGATGATGATGTGAGTCGAGTCGACTCGCAAAAAGTTTAACAATTTGTTTGAATTTATTTACCTACTGATAATTTTTGCAACTCACTAGGAGTTTTGTTGTAGAAGCGTATACATTACCCTTTAAAATATACAATAATTTCATGTAGTCTAGTTGTGGGCACAGCGAGTTTATGTTTATTTCTGGTATTAAAATAATGTTTATCACTATTTTTAGTGAACCGATTTATATTTCTATGAGTGTACAACGGAGGGCGAACCTGGATGAGATTGGCGCAGGACCGTGTGGAGTGGCACAAAAGTTTGGAGACCTATACCCAGCAGTGGGTGAAGTCGGGTTGCGGATGATGATGATGATGATGAGTGTACAACAAGTTTTCATAGATATTATTGACCCATATTATAGATTGCACAAACAGCCCTCTTCTGCAGCACAAATACCGTGTTAATATCTGCAGCGTTCCCCCACAGCGTACACTGCTGTGGGGGAACGCTGCAGATATTAATAAGAAAAAACATAAGAAAAAAAACTATGGAAATAGCTGAAAAAAACAAGTCTAGTATCCTCGTCTGTAAGATGATGCATTTTTTGCCTGTATAGGTACGCTGCAGAACTAAGTCTCTTCGATAGCTTATCTATGTGAGGGTCCCATTGAAGTTTATTAACTAAGGTGATTCCTAAGAATAGGTACAGTACTTTCTACTATTTCTAAAGTTTCTCCTTTAACGTTTACATCAGCCTTCACTTGTTTAACATTAGGTAGAATATATCTAATACATTTTGTTTTGGTTCCGTTTAACAAAAGATTATTGACACTAAACCAATGAACTACTTTTGAGAATGCATTATTCACATCGTCGAAATTTGTGTTTTGTCGTTTCATTTTAAAAATAAAACGTCAAGTGCGAGTCAGACTCGCGCACTAAGGGTTCCGTTAAATTGTAGGACCTTGTTTCTTGCCAAATATTATGATTCTAGGTCAGCATGAAGTAGGTACCTACCCTGTATATTTTGGTCGAAGTAGAGAATCAAAACTTATTTTTTTTTGGTTTTTAAACTACAAATTTACGGTTTTCAGATTTTTTGCCGTATTTGTGCTATAAGGCCTTGCTTCTTGCCAAATTTCATAATTCTAGGTCTACGGGAAGTACCCTATAGGTTTTGGTCCACGGCGAGCATTAAAAGTATTTTTTTTAGTGAATAAATTACAAATGTATGTTTTTCGGATTTTTCCTTTTACCTGTGCTATAAGACCTTGCTGCTCACCAAATTTCATGATTCTAGGTCAACGGGAAGTACCCTATAGGTTTTGGGTGCATGTGATTTCCTTGGAAATTTCAAAATTTTCGCACATAAACGGCTGTAACTTCTGAGTGCGTTGACTTAGAAGTTTAATTTATGGCGGCTTCAAGAAGTTACGGACTTGCGTATTTGACGTTAATTTCAACTCGATACGTCCACGCGTTCCTGAGAAAAGAGGGTTGACAGACGGACAGACAGACACACAGACAGACAACAAAGTGATCCTATAAGGGTTTCTTTTTTCCTTTTGAGGTACGGAACCCGAATTAATGAAGTATCATCAGCAAACAATACAATCTCGTGATTATTCTTGATAAGATGAGGCAGGTCGTTAATATAAACTAAGAATAGGAAAGGACCGAGGATAGAACCCTGCGGTACACCCATTGTAACTACTTACAACTCTTTGTACGCGACGACCTCTGTGGCGCGGTGGGCGAAGGTCCGCCTGCGACGCAGGAGGTTGCGGGTTCGATTCCCGCCTCGGGACAAATATTTGTACGATCTGCAGATATTTGTTCAGGGTGTTCTGGTCGTTTTCTATGTATAATAAAAAATATCTATCTATGTACTCGTATATTATTATGTATATCAGTTATCTAGTACCCATAACACAAGCTCTGCTTACCTTGGGGCTAGATAATGCTGTGTGAATTGTCCAGCATTATATATTTATATATTTGTATCCTATCACTCAAATAAGATGCAAAGAGGTGTCTGTTATTCCATAGTGATGTAGTTTCCTGATTAATGTTTCATGGTGTACGCAATCGATCGCTTTTGACAAGTTGCAAAAAACGCCCAAAGCATTATTTAACGGGTATTTATCTCGTTTATTTAGCAATTTTTGGTGGTCACGACCCCCGTGACTCCCCCGATTTGCACAAATCAAAGATTGCACGATCGAGCACTCTAACGCTCGTTTATCATCTTTGTGACTCTTTCACAGTCGGTAGAGTTTCCCAACAATGCAACGTATATTACCAAAAATAATTGGACTGTATAATATGAGTAGTCATGTTTGAGATTTAATAAAGTTGTCATAGGATGCAATCGTTTTAGATATCATATGCCTCAAGCAATTTTTGTACAGGTGGAGTCGATATGAGTTTTCCAAGTTTGGGCCGGATGGACCTAGTTCGAACCCCAACCGCTGTTCAGAGGGATATAGAGTGATGGTTGTCTGGCAGACACGGCATTGAAGAGCATCGATCTAGTTTAGTCCTCGTTGCGATAGAGTTCGGTTCGGCCGGTAAGTGGATAATGGCTAACATAGTGCTACCGAGGTCGCGACTCCTCGGGTCCGGCGCAGAGCGGAGGCACTCGTCCGTCGGGCGCGGGGCGCGGGGTGAGCCACTTACTCATTGTAATATTAGATGAAACGCAGAAGGTCAGCCGGTCGCCGCACCGCCCCGCGCCGTCCGCGCGGCACACATCTTTCGTACCTATAATAATGACAATGTGTTACAATCTCCAAGCGGCTATAGGTACAAATCACTATACATAATTATGTATACAGGGCGCAACAAAAAATAAGGAGCAAACTTTCCGGGGTGCCGCCGCCGCGGCGCCCCTGCGGAGGCGAAGGCAATCACCGCGTTGCTTGCCTTCGCCTCCGCAGCGGCGCTACGCCGCCGCCGCGCCGGCGCCCCGCCGCCGGGCGGTTCTTAGTTCTTTAATAATAACTTCAACATGTTACAGGTCACTTATTACTGAATTATGTAAAGAATACATATATTATCTACGCCATATTGCAGATCGAAAACTTATTATACAAGTTTACCGGGCCCTATGCGAATCCATTTTGACCTACTGCATTACATCATGGGGTGGAGTGGGTAAAACATTATTACTAACTGTCGAAAGAGCACAAAGAGCGATACTTATGGTATCAACTTTCCGTCCTTTTATTTTCTCTACAAACCTCCTCTTTAAATCATGTGGAGTATTGTCAGTTCGACAGTTATTCATAATGAACATTGTACTTAAACAACACGCAGCCCTTCCATATGTCACTGAAAGCGCTAATTTAAGGAGGAAAAATAACGTTTTCCCTAAAGAACTCGATCGGAAACATACTTTTTCAAATAAATTTTACAGTATCCTTGGTCCTTTCCTATATAATAGAATAAATGTGTTAGCCGATATTTATTCCTTAAATTATAATAGTTGTAAGAAAAAACTTAAGGATACACTGCAATGTATGTCATATGATGATACGGAAAATTTATTGACTGTTTTAAAGTAGGCCAAAAATTGGCAAGCACCTTTATTATTTAAGCTAGTTTAATGTAGGTAGCATAAGTAATTATTTTATTGTATGCACCATCGCCTTGTATAATTATTAGTAAGTCCATTTGATTAATCTATCTGTTATTAGCACTCATTTTTGCCTGAAAATCAAGTTTTTACTTAGTTCAGGCGCACACATTATTTAATACCATAAGAATCTAAGATAAACCTTTTTGTTATTCTTCTAGTCCTAAGTTATTCTGAATAATTTTTTTTTTTAATTTTTTTTTATTATTACTTAAATATAAAATAAAATAAATAAATTTAAAATTAAATAACATCATAACTGAATCACACACATTTTAAAATCATAAAATCATTAACATGATAAATAGATTGCGTTATCAATCAGCCACGTTTTCAACTTAAGTTAAGTTGAAAACGTGGCTGATTGATAACGCAATCTATTTATCATGTTAATGATTTTATGATTTTAAAATGTGTGTGATTCAGTTATGATGTTATTTAATTTTAACTGTAAAAGACTGAGTGAATTGTGCGCTGGTGATAGAGGTTGGACTGCGGTTGTAAACAGCCGTCCCCATCTCGTGCTGCAGCTTGGACGTCTTCGCTAACCGCCCGCGCCCCGCGCCGCGCCGTGGAGGAGCTCTTGTCCGGTGCGCGTGCGCGTGCCTCCGCCTCGGCGTGCCTCCGCCTCGGTGTGCCTCCGCCTCGTGTTGTATCTCGACGGTCCCCGCACCTCGCATGTTTGTCTTGTCCAGGTTGTTGCGCACATGCTCGCACAGTGCGGATGGCTCTCAGGTTCAGCTTCTATGACAGAAAATAAGAAAACATTTAAAAACATCTTGACTTTAAGTGTTCGAGATAGTTATAAATAATCCGTCTGATCGGGAGAGGTAGACAGTTGAAATTTTCACAGGATGTGTATTTCTAATTAATTATTTATTAGCTATAGGATATTTATCGCGTACCGTTTGTTTCAATTATTTATTTATTGGCATACATAATCAATCAATCATAAATAATGTTGAAAAATAGAACAATTAAATTCATAAAGTAAAAGTTTTATGTGTAATATCCCTTAGCCGAATTAATTGGTCGTGTACGATTTATGTTTAAACCGCACATTTTGCACTTTTGCAAGCGGTGCATTTTTACTTATGTAGCTAAAGCATTTTAGTACGCGATCGACCGCAGTCCCGTGTAGCTCTATCATTTCATTAGCAATAAATCAAATTATCAATTATCATATCTTATCATTATCATCTAAAGGTGTAGGGCGGAAACCTTCCAGGTCGAATGAACAGGAAATGACTTTCATTGAAATATTTTATTCGAAATTTCGTTATTAGCAAGCTAAGTAATATTATGTAATATGTAGAAATATATATTTGATCTTTAGTAATATAAGCGTACTTGACGACCTCGGTGGCGCGGCGGACGAAGGTCCGTCTGCGGCGCAGGAGATTGCGGGTTCGATTCCCGCCATAAGAGAAATGTTTGTACGATCTGCAAATGTTTCTTCCGGGTGTTCTGAATATTTTGTACGTATAAAAATATATCTACGTAAAGTATTGTACTTATTATGTATAAATTTACTTAAATAACTAATAACTTCTGAATTTTCTTGTCTTTTTGAGAGTCTTTTAAAGAGAACACTTAGAATTTTATGAAACGTAAACCCGTTTCATAAAATTCTAAATGTTCTGTTTGCTTTGCACCAAATGAGTTTTTATTTATCTACTTCCTGGTGTAATGGTGTGTATGTGAATGTACGTGTTAGCGTAAGTAAAGTGGCGAGTAAGCATTTTCAATATGTTGTACTTATTGTAATACTAAACAGACAATAAACGAGGGCCGCTCAGTAAGGACGGACGTTCGACTATCTATCGCCGATGCCTCCGCTCGCCCCTCGCTACACACTACACACTACACTGGCGAAGTTTTCCGTCGAAATCAGTTAGTTTTTCTTTTATTTTCTTAGATATTAAAGATAAACTAGATGAACTTCACGACAATATCGTGAGCGGCTAACTACTAGTTATAATGATTATCAGGAGCTAAAAGATCCTGCATGTGAATACAACTTCAATTGCATTTTAAGTACTACGCTCATAGTTGCGTGCGCCCCGCAGGCCGCAGCGCGGGGTGCGCAGCGCAGGAGTGGGGCGCACCCCGCACCCCGCAGTCTGCGCGCGCGCCGCGGAGCCGCGGAGCAGCGCAGTAGGGCGCGAGGCAGGCAATTTAAAACCCTAAAAATGCGTAGAATGTACTCAACAGAACGTAGTATAGTAGTGTACCTAGCAGGGTTCGCCGATATAAATATCAGCGGATATACAATGTGTCCGGTCACCGGTGTCGGAGACTTTGGGGGGGGGGGGGGGGGTGAAATACGGTAAATTTAATCGACAAATCACTATCCCTATTTTTTTGACGTGACAACGTGTTATAAATTGGTTTGCCGGGTGACACTTCAAGAAACTGCGTTACGCTCCGCGTTGGTTTGCCGGGTGACACTTCAAGAAACTGCGTTACGCTCCGCGTTGGTTTGCCGGGTGACACTTCAAGAAACTGCGTTACGCTCCGCGTGAGCGGAGCGTAACGCAGTTTCTTCAGTTACCACTCAAAGTCGTTGTCACGTAAAACTTTCGCCCGTATACCGACTTTACAGGAAACCAATTTTTTTTCTCTCCATAATAAAATGGCAGCTATTTTGTTTTCTGTTGCCTCGAAGCACGGGTGCTTGTACTGATTAAGGTATAGCTACCCATGTAGAGGTCTTAGGAAGACGATAGAGAACTCATTTGATAGCCAATAAGGTATACAATAAAGCAATGTTAACATTGTTGCAATTTCTATTTTATAATAAAAGAAAAGAGAATTTACAAAACAAAAAAAAAAGTTCTTCTTAACATTTTTTTTGAAATTATTAGCTTTTTCATAAAATCGAAACTGTCAAGCTACATGTTTTTTGTTATTGAACGATAGTACAGAATGTGTGCTTCAAAATCAGTCTTGCATCTTAGCCCTAAGTAAGATAGTTTAGAAGTTATGATGATTTAAATCATTTATTAGATTTAACTCACGAGCATGCTTATATATTTGACTCAAATAAATATCTCTCATATGATCTTACCATGTTTGACAAATACTCAAGCAGGATAAATAACCATGGCATGTACGTCTTATTTCAAAATCTGAATACGTACATAAATAAATTACATAAATTCGTAATTAAAAGCACACCAGAACAAACAACGAATACTCAAAAGATACCTGTGGATCAAAATCATGAGGAGTCACTATTTTTTCGAGACTAAATCGATAAAAATATTTCATCAGAACATTGCAGGACTAGTAAATAAGGCAAACTCTCTCATTGTTCATTTAGAAGAAATGGCGGAACAAAACATTAACTCAGATGTTTTGTGCATAACGGAACACTTCATAAAAACAGGACTCGAACATACTTTGGATATGCCCAACTATACACTTGCGTCATGCTTTAGCAGGAGCGACAGATGTAGAGGCGGCGCATGCATATTAGTTAAAAATACACACAAGTGGAGAGAAATTGAAGAAATTAAAAAACTGTCGTTAGTTAAGTCATTTGAATGTTGTGCTGTTGAACTTACAGATTGCAAAATTTTTATTATATGTGTATATAGAATTCCTAATTACAATAATTTAAATATATTTTTCAATAAACTAGATAAAGCTCTGACATACATTTCAAAATTAAATTGTAATAACATAGTCTTAGCAGGTGATTTCAATATAGATATGTTAATTTCCAATAATATCACTCGAGATTTTGAAAACTTATTGTTAAGCTATAATCTAAGGTTAGCAATTAAGGAACCAACACGCCTGAAAAGTACCACCTGTATTGATAACTTCGCACATGATTATAAAAAGAAATGTAAGGCTGAAGTGTTTGAATTAGGGCTATCAGATCACACTGCTCAAATTATCAAAATACCAGTGAAAAAATTATTTAAATTAAAGTTTTGGTACAAACTCGTTAGAGATTACAGTCAAGAAAATATCCAAAAATTCAAAATGTGTTTGAAAGAATTAACTTTTACTGAAATGTACAACTCAAGTGAGGCAAATATCGCATATTCTCATTTTATTAATGAATTTAAGCTTTTTTATGATCTTTGTTTCCCAAAAAAAAAAACCATGATAAAAATAATAAAAAAACCTAAATGGATGTCACGCGGCATAAAGCTATGTAGCAAACGGAAAAGACATTTACTCTGGAATCTTAGAATAAACCATACTAAAGAAAACAAACTAAAATATAATCAGTACAATAAACGATTTAAAAAAATTATGTCACTCACACAAAAAGCTCAAAATATACATAAAATAAATTCTTCTATTAACAAATCAAAGACATCATGGGAAATAATCAATAAAACACGCTATAATACACCAAAAGAATCCATATTAAAAGTAAAAAATTACGATAATGAGTATGTTACTGACGCTGCAGATATAGCAAACTTATTTAACAATTATTTTATTGACAAAGTTAAACCAGTTCCAGGTGCAGGCGGCAGGATAGTAACGGCTAATATACGTAATCGTATGGGATCAATGTTTATGGCGCCATGTTTGCCGCAACACATAATCAAAATTATAAGCAATCTGAAGAACACACATAGTGTAGGATCTGACGGTGTTACAACAAAAATAATAAAAGCTGTAAAGAAATATATTACCGCTCACCTCTGTTACATAATTAATCTCAGCATAGAAACAGGTACATTCCCCCAAGACTTGAAATTGACAATAGTAAAACCAATATTTAAAAAAGAAGATAAAGAACGAATGGAGTTCTACAGACCAATTTCTCTCATATCCGTATTCGCAAAAATTTTTGAAAAGTACTTCTACAATGAAATTAATGACTATTTGGAAAAAAACAATATATTATGTAATGAGCAGAAAGGTTTTCGACGAAATAAAACCATTAATATGGCAATATACGATTTTTTCAAAAACGTCATCTGCCAAGTTGATAATAGAACTCCCGTTTGCACCATATTTTGTGATATGACGCAAGCCTTCGACTACGTAGATCACAGTATTCTATGCAGTAAATTAGAAGCATATGGGATTAGAGGAAATGTGTTAAGTTTAATTGCCTCATACCTAAAAGATCGGAAACAAGTAACAGAAATAACACGTTTTAACTATAAGACCAAGTTTGATGTGACTTATAAATCTAATGAAAGTGCAATTAAATATGGTGTTCCTCAAGGAAGCGTTCTAGGACCGCTACTTTTTATTATATATATAAACGATCTTCCATTAATTGTCAATAAAATAAATCAACATATGACATTATTTGCCGATGACAGCTCTATCACAATCAAATGTAACGACATTCAAAATTATGAATTTGACATTAATCAATCACTAACCTCTATAATTAATTGGCTTGATGACAATAACTTAAAAATAAACCTAAAAAAGACGACGATAATGCATTTCAATCAATTAACAATAAAACCTGACATTAATTTAATATTTCAAAATAATAAAATAGAAAACACTGACTCCACAAAATTTCTTGGTTTATATATAGATAACAAACTAAAGTGGAAAACTCATATTGAATATATAACCAAGAGAATTAGTAGTTCGGCATACGCGTTGTTTAGATTATCCCTAACCCTCAATATTGACACGCTACTTGTAGCATATTACGGCTTAGTTGAATCAATACTGAGATACGGAATAATTTTTTGGGGGAATTCTACGGACAAAGACATCATTTTTAAAGCGCAAAAACGTTGTTTGCGAGCCATGCTTAGAATACACGTGATGGATAGCTGTAGACCTTTTTTCACAAAGCACAAAATATTAACACTTCCGTCGCTATATATAATAGAAGTGGCTCTGTTTGTGAGAAATAACCCCCACCTGTTTCCACGCATGTCAGACGAAAAGCCAAGAAACAGGCGTGAAGATAGACTTTGTTTATTTCCATCCAAAACTGCATTACTACATAAGAGCATAGTATCAATGGCACCGAAAATTTACAACAAAATACCAAAGAGCTACAAGCAACTAAATGATTGTGAATTTAAAAATAAATTTAAGAAATTGTTAATTGAAAAATGTTATTATAAGACTGACGATTTTCTAAATGATAAATTTTAATCGTTTAATGAATTTGTGTGTTTTAGAATTAATATTAAATATCATTAACGCAATTACTTACCTAAATATAATTTTTTGACATTACTTCTAACTCAATTATTATTTTACATTATTGTCTCTGTTGCATGCCGCTCACAATTTGTACACCGTAATCGGTAAAACATGTTGAGACCTACATACTTGTTTGTAAAATCTTAAATGCACTACACATGTTTATACAAATAAATGATCTTTATCTTTATCTTTATCTTTATCTTTAAACATGTAGCTTGACAGTTTCGATTTTATGAAAAAGCTAATAATTTAAAAAAATGTAAAAAAAAAACACTTTTTTGTTTTATAAATTCTCTTTTCTTTTATAAAATAGAAATTGCAACATTGTTAACATTGCTTTATTGTCTACATTATTGGCTATCAAATGAGTCCTCTATCGTCTTCCTAAGACCTCTACATGGGTCGCTATATCTTAATCAGTACAAGCACCCGTGCTTCGAGGCAACAGAAAACAAAATGGCTGCCATTTTATCATGGAGAGAGAAAAAAAATAAGAATAGTGATTTCTCGATAAAATTTACCGTATTTCACCCCCCCAAAGTCTCCGACACCGATGACCAGACACATTGTATATCATCATGACATATCAATTGATTTTTATCTTGATATACAATTGATTTTTACCTGTCTTCTAAACTAAAAAATTTGGAGAATAATGTTTACCCTGGCAACACGTAGCGAAAAACTACAATTCAGAATAATTTAGATTGTTTCCCAAAATGGCAACCTCATTTATAGTTGGGGAAATTCCCTTTAACTTACCAGTACGATTACTATTTATTGAAATTCAAACCTTAACTTCATTCGTATTAGGTTTATTTTACGAGGTATTAAAAAAACGAGAAAAGGTACAACTGGGGTGGTAAAGAAGCATTTCAGGCACTCTGTTAACAATTGCTGTCAGCAAGTAGCGTCAACGGCCTGGTTCAATCAAAGATTCGTCATCGATTAGGAACCCAAAAAGCACGTATAAATTGGTTCATATCTTCAAGACTTTCAACCAGTCTAAATCTAAAAGGGGCATCCATAGTACAGCTGCAGCTCCGTCATACAATATGGACTGGATTTGGAATCCCAGTGTGAATGTGAATGAGGACAACATAGAAGAAACAGAGGCCTGACCCTGAATTATTACTTTTTTTATGATAACAAATTATTATTAAAATTACTTGATTTATCTCACAAACAAACGAAGATTATTGTAATAATATGTACCTACTTGTTTTTTTAGTGTTCATTAAAAAAAACTTTCTCAAATAAACACTAATTCTTTTGTAATTTTTTAAAGATTTTTTTAAATAAAAGAATGTGGTAATTTGGCATTTATATTATTTTACAAATTCCTTTAACATTTTTAAGTGTATAATCCCCTTACAGAATGAAATTCGCTTCTTTTTCTTGGCCTGGATATATCAAAAAATCGGATTTTTGATATTTATTATACATATCGGATTTTTTCATACCCTGGTACCTACTCTAGTAGTTAACCGACTCCTACAAATACTTGTTTCTAATCAATTTAGTTTAGGCATATTGCATTCCATCGTCGAAGGTAATGAACCGACCGGCCGGGCTCCGCGCGCGCGGGTCTCGCGCGCTCACGGCACTCGCGCGCTCACGGCGCTCACGGCACTCACGGCACTCACGGCGGAACTGTTCTATGCGATACGAGACTCGGCATCATCTTAGAATAATGTTTTTATCGGATCCTATATATTGTCCTGTCCATAGATATGGTCCTATCACTAATAATTAGGACAGTTTTTAAAAATGGGATATCTGTACTATAATAGTACAGGGATGATTATAAATAGGAAAGTTCGGATTGATGTTTGTAACCTCGTCCCTGCAAAACTATTTATTTATTTATTGATCTGATCACCAACACAGTGTACCTTCACTAAAACTAGCTTGGACTTATTGAACGGATCGGGCTGAAAATTTGCATACAGGTAGTTCTAGGCCTGGAATAAAACAGGCTAACCTCGCTAGGCTAGTCCCTTATATCTGTTCCCTGTTTGTTGGGATTCCATAGAAACAACTCGTGCGAAGTCGCGGGTCGAAACTAGTTATCTTATAAGCACGCGAGTGAAGTCAACGGCAGACAACAGTTAGTAAAAAACAAAATCCATAATCTAATGCGTAGCGCGATGTCTGGAGAGCAGTCGGATCGGATCGTAGTCATTATGGTGTTCGGTGTGCTCGGTGATGTGATGTGATGGATCTGCCCGTGCCTGGGCGGCGGTGTCGGCGGCGAGGGCGACGCACGCCGCGGGCCTGACTCCTGCGACCTGCGAGACGATGTCACCGATCTAAAATAAGCAGCGCCGTGCCGGTGGTGGGGCGGGCGGCGCGGTGCATCGACCTGGGCGGCGCGGGGCGGCGGCGGCGGCGGCGCGCTTTGTTTGTGTTGTTGTCCAGTTTCCAAGGTAGCGCCGCCGCCCCCTCGCCACACCGCCCCCCCGCCCCGCCACTGCGCCCAATGAACGGGGTCAACCTTCTCTAACCAGGACCCAGTACCTGGCCAGATGATACACATTGACCGAACGAAGGAATTCCTCCACCCCATTACTCAACTCAATAAGGTGGTTGGGAATTTTCACCCCATTGACTTGAGTGTACCACCCTACTGACTTTTTATTATTACATATAAATATTAAATCTCACCACTATTCATAGGCTTTAGGTACTATTCACATAATTCAGTATTTGTAGGAACAGTCGGAAATAAAAATGCCAACTTATTTGAGCAAATCAAATTCTGATTTACTGTAATTAACATTTTTTGTAAAATATACATTAGCTACACCAATTTGTAAAATCAAAAATAATCTTTACAAAAATAGTGAGTAAGTAATCACAATCACAGCATCATACCCAATTTGAATGGCTTATTCCAATAATCCCCTGCCATAATCCCCTGCGAAGGGGATTGTTGGACTTTTTGTTTTAGATATTACTAGTTTATGCCCGTGGCTTCGCACGCGTTGTTTCTATGGAAACGTTTAAGGGTAATTTCTATCCCATGGGAACTGACTTATACGATAAAAAGTAGCCTGTGTTTGATTACAGAATTACAATTACCTGTATGCAAAATTTCAGCCTGATCCGTTCAGTAGTTTTGGCGTGAAGAGGTAACAAACATCCATCCATCCATCTATCCATCCAAACTTTCGCACTCATAATATTAGTGTGATGTGATGTGATTTGTTAATAAATAATAGTTTAAAAAAACTAAAAAACACGCTTTTTATAGAAAACCGAACTAAAAAATAGAAAATAAATTTTAATGAATTTAAATTAAGAAAATAGTGTTAAAAATTTCAATGAATATAAGTTAATAATAGTGTGAATAAAAAAAAATTATTTTATTTAAAAAAAAGCGTGGGTTGCTCTTTAAAATATTATCGAAATGATAATCACTCTACTCATATCTGTCAATAAAATATTTATAACTATTGACACCATGCATGGTCCTCAATAAATCTACAAAGTTTGAACGAAATCTGGCCGTTTAAAGTGGGTCAAAATCGCGCCCAAAGAAGTCGGTTACAAACAAACATACAAACATACAGGTGAAGCTAATAAAAAGCGAATAAAAAAATAATTGTAAAATAATGGTCTCAGTAATCACATCTATGTATATTTTACAACTTTTATGAAGAAATGTTTCACCCGGTAGGTACGTACTCCGGTTGTACACGTGTCGTCTCCGGAAGATGCGGGTCCGGCGTAGCACTGTAGCACGCTGGTCCGGCGTAGCACTGTAGCACGCTGGCCCGGCGTAGCACTGTAGCACGCTGGTCCGGCGTAGTACTGTAGCACGCTGGTCCGGCGTAGCACTGTAGCACGCTGGTCCGGCGTAGCACTGTAGCACGCTGGTCCGGCGTAGCACTGTAGCACGCTGGTCCGGCGTAGCACTGTAGCACGCTGGCCCGGCGTAGCACTGTAGCACGCTGGTCCGGCGTAGCACTGTAGCACGCTGGTCCGGCGTAGCACTGTAGCACGCTGGTCCGGCGTAGCACTGTAGCACGCTGGTCCGGCGTAGCACTGTAGCACGCTGGTCCGGCGTAGCACTGTAGCACGCTGTGTTCGGATGCGGTCGAGTGTTACTCGCGCCTCGCGCGGTGAGAGTTGACTACTTTTGTCAATTATACAAACAAATCCTAAAGATAGAAGATAGATAGATAGAAAATTCTTTATCGCACACTTGTTTATCAAAGCAAGGTACTTACCAGTTTAAAAAGCTAAGTTTGACTAAATCTATCCCTTTATCAAGCACAGGTCGGTCTGGAGGAGGCCTTCACCCTTACATGAGGGGTTCTTGCATGAACTTGACATATAGATTATTATTTTATTAAATTGTTAAATTAAATGTAGAATTGATATTAAAACAGTATGACATTAATTAATCTTTAACTACCAAATAATGTAGGTAAGTATTAGGAAATGGCAAGAAATAAAAGGCTATTTTATTTTATTTATTTATTACGTCCACGCGTTCCTGAGATAAAAGGGTTGACAGACGGACGGACGGACAGACAGACAGACAGACCACCCATAGACGGACAACAAAGTGATCCCATTATGGGTTCCTTTTTTCCTTTTGAGGTACGGAACTCTAAAAACACGCACACAATGAAGATCCCATCCATATATTGTTTAATTATAGTAGCCTCATTGTATCTTTGTGTTGCAGGCGCAAGGTCCGGCGGCGCCGCGGCCAGGAGTGGGGGTGGGACGCGCGGGGGCGGCGGCTCCCCGGCGCCGGCACTGCAGCGCGCGCTCGCCACCATCCGCGACGCCTGGGCCGAGCCCGCCTCGCTGAGGCAACGTTGGTAACTACCCACACACACCTACCTACGTACTGACTGCGGCCAGGAGTGGGGGTGGGACGCGCGGGGGCGGCGGCTCCCCGGCGCCGGCACTGCAGCGCGCGCTCGCCACCATCCGCGACGCCTGGGCCGAGCCCGCCTCGCTGAGGCAACGTTGGTAACTACCCACACACACCTACCTACGTACTGACTGCGGCCAGGAGTGGGGGTGGGACGCGCGGGGGCGGCGGCTCCCCGGCGCCGGCACTGCAGCGCGCGCTCGCCACCATCCGCGACGCCTGGGCCGAGCCCGCCTCGCTGAGGCAACGTTGGTAACTACCCACACACACCTACCTACGTACTGACTGCGGCCAGGAGTGGGGGTGGGACGCGCGGGGGCGGCGGCTCCCCGGCGCCGGCACTGCAGCGCGCGCTCGCCACCATCCGCGACGCCTGGGCCGAGCCCGCCTCGCTGAGGCAACGTTGGTAACTACCCACACACACCTACCTACGTACTGACTGCGGCCAGGAGTGGGGGTGGGACGCGCGGGGGCGGCGGCTCCCCGGCGCCGGCACTGCAGCGCGCGCTCGCCACCATCCGCGACGCCTGGGCCGAGCCCGCCTCGCTGAGGCAACGTTGGTAACTACCCACACACACCTACCTACGTACTGACTGCGGCCAGGAGTGGGGGTGGGACGCGCGGGGGCGGCGGCTCCCCGGCGCCGGCACTGCAGCGCGCGCTCGCCACCATCCGCGACGCCTGGGCCGAGCCCGCCTCGCTGAGGCAACGTTGGTAACTACCACAGAAATCTGAATTATTATTCAGATTTCTGTGGTAACTACCCACACACACCTACCTACATACTGACTGCGGCCAGGAGTGGGGGTGGGACGCGCGGGGGCGGCGGGCAGGCTGTGTTCTTTTACAATTTGACACAAGCGCGGAGTACGCCTAGACTGCAAATAAAATAAATAGGTTATTATTTTATTCAAAACACTAACATAAGTTCTATGAACTGTACCTATATTACTATGCCATGGACATGGACCTAAGTTTAATTTCTTGTGTTGACTGAAATAAAATAATTTTATTTATTTACCCACTTGAAACAACCACAGTAAAAGTAACCACTAAACCAAATATTTCATTTTATTTTAAAACTATGTATATTACTTGTCTTAGTAAGGCAATTTATCTTACCCACAATTAATAAAAAATCATATGACGTCCAGGACGACCGACGACAGCCATGATGACGTCATGATAAAATAGCTTGCATAATATATTTTACAATTAAATAAATAAACCGTAGAAAGTGGTCATCTCCGGGGCACCTCTTAGTTTGGGCTGAACTGAACTACTTACCTATTAAACCCATAGATATAAATCGTATTAAACCTATTAATGTATCGTGACTGGGTAAACAAACGTACCTATGTTGAATTCAATGCACAAAAAGTTGTTCTTGAATGAAGGTCCAACATTTAAAACAACCACCCCCACTACTAGGCTACACAAAATTAATGTAATTTTTAAAGGGCAATGTATACGCTTCTACAACAAAACTCCTAATGAGTTGCAAAAATTATCAGTAAATAAATTCAAACAAATTGTCAAAACCTTGCTGTGCAAAAAGGCTTACTATAAAATATCAGATTATCTAGAGGATAAAAAAGCTTGGGACGGGTTTTGCTCCAACTCGAAAAATAACAACTAACAGGCTAAAGGTTTCTTCGTCGCTTCTTTACTTTAGTCTACATACCGAAGCGACAGAAATCAAAAATATCACTTTATTTCCGTGTCAGTGCTTAGTTTTATAATTTGACCTTTTCTAAGTGTACATTTATTGTATTTATGGAAATAAAGAGTTTTTGATTTTGATTTTTGATTTTGAAAACATACCGATAGGATCTTGGATATTCAAAGCTTAGAAAGCAGCGTATTTTTACTTTTATTCTATGATTCAAAGTTTAAGATATAATGCAGGTAGAAATTGTTGAATCAATCTGTTTGACATTGCCGACGAGGATTGCTGTCAGAATGAAATGTTGTTGGGGCAGCCGCTATGGCAGCCGCGACCCAATATAAAACGTCAAGTGCGAGTCGGATTTGCGCACCGAGGGTACCCTATAATTATAAGACCGCGTCTTGCCACATATTATGATTCTAGGTCATCGGGAAGTACCTATAGGTTATTTATGGCCCTATAAGATTTGGTCCCATAGAATGGGTTTCCATAGGAAAAACGCGTGCAAAGCCGCGGGCATAAACTAGTTCCTTATGTTGTTGTACCGGGCCCGCCCGCGCCGCCGCGCCGGGCTTCCTTTTCGGGGCTACTTTTTCTTCAGGCGGTTTGATACCTTCTTGGTTTACGGTGAAACCATGAACCATGAACATGAACTTGACTTCTGATTCGCCGAGAACACATTTGGAAGGATTGATTGTGATGTCGTTGTCTTCTAGTCTTCTTAGAACTGTGCGTAGGTGTTTTATGTGAGTTTCTTCATCGGGGCTGGCTATGAGTAGATCGTCGATGAAGGCGAAAACAAAGTCAAGTCCTTGGAGAACTTCGTGGATGAATCGCTGAAACGTCTGGCCGGCATTTTTTAATCCTGGGCATATTCTCTGACATTCAAAAATGCCCATTGGCGTAATGATGGCTGTCTTCTCTATGTCTTCTTCGCGTACTCTAATTTGTTGGTAGGCGCGATTTAAGTCGATGGTGCTGAATATTTTCTTGTTACTTAGTTGAAAAGTGAAGTCTTTGATTCTTGGAATAGGATAACGGTCTGGAATAGTGATGGCGTTTAGTCTTCTGTAATCTCCGCATACTCGCAGATCTCCATTTTTCTTTGGCACGATGTGTAGAGGCGACGACAGTGGGCTTTTGCTTGGGCGGCATAATCCTTGATCGATCATGTTCTGAAATTTTGATGAGGTGCAATTGGGCGGGCTCGGCAGTGAAGTGGCTGTCCAGTAGTTTCGATGAAATGTTCGACGTTTTGTTTCTGAGTTAAGTTCATTGAAGTTAGTCTTGTAGTTCCGGGAAATCGAAAACAAGTCGGGAAATTCCGCTAGTATGTCGTGATACGATTTTTGTATATCGATGCTGCGAAGCGAACTGTAGGAATGTTGGTGGCTCGTACGGAAGGCTTGAAGCCTTGTTTTTCCGTCGATGAGTTTTCGGTTCTTGATGTCGACGATGAGTTGGTGATGTTCTAGAAAGTCAGCTCCGATGATGGGTTTTCCGACTTTAGCTATGATGAAAGTCGAAAGTTGAAAGGTCTTCTTAAGTTCAAGTCGACTTCTATGGTCCTTTCTCCGTATGTTGGAATTGTCGTGTTGTTAGCGGCGAAGAGTTGGAAGTTCAGTGGTTTTGGGAGTTATCCTTTTCTCGGCGGTAGTACTGAGATGTTGGCTCCGGTGTCGATGAGAAATTGTAGTCCTGTTTTTTTATCGGTGACGAATAGGTGGTAAGAATGTTCATGTACGCCGGGGCCCGCCTCATCCAGCGTAGTAGTTAGTTTTCCGATTTTTTATTTTCTTTCTTGAAACTGCATGGTGTTGTGCAGCGATAGGCTTCTGCTCCGAATCGGCGGTGGTAGTATCAATAGGGTGATGGCGTCTGGCTTCGCGATCTGTTGTTTCCATCTTGTCTATTGAATGAGCGATTTCGATGATAAGGTTCTCTAAAATTTTGATTCTGTTGGTTGTTCTTAAAATCAAAATCAAAAACTCTTTATTTCCATAAATACAATAAATGTACACTTAGAAAAGGTCAAAATATAAAACTAAACACTGACACGGAAATAAAGTGATATTTTTGATTTCTGTCGCTTCGGTATGTAGACTAAAGTAAAGAAGCGACGAAGAAACCTTTAGCCTGTTAGTTGTTATTTTTCGAGTTGGAGCAAAACCCGTCCCAAGCATTTTTGTCCTCTAGATAATCTGATATTTTATAGTAAGCCTTTTTGCACAGCAAGGTTTTAACAATTTGTTTGAATTTATTTATTGATAATTTTTGCAACTCACTAGGAGTTTTGTTGTAGAAGCGTATACATTGCCCTTTAAAAGATATTTTAATTTTGTGTAGCCTAGTTGTGGGCACAGCGAGCTTATGTTTGTTTCTGGTATTCAAATTATGTTTATCGCTATTTTTAGGGAACTGACTTATATTTTTTTGTGTGTACAACAAGTTTTCATAAATATATTGACATGGTACTGTCATTATGTTTATTTCTTTGAATTTATCACGCAGGGATTCTCTGGGACCCATATTATAGATTGCACGAACAGCCCTCTTCTGCAGCACAAATACGGTGTTAATATCTGCAGCGTTCCCCCACAGAAGTATACCATAAGACATAATACTATGGAAGTAGCTGAAATAAACAAGTCTAGATGTATCCACGTCTGTAAGATGACGGATTTTTTTGACTGCATATGCTGCAGAACTAAGTCTCTTCGATAGCTTATCTATGTGTGGGCCCCATTGAAGTTTATTATCTAAGGTGATTCCTAAGAATACGGTACTTTCTACTATTTCTAAAGTTTCTCCTTTAACGTTCACATCAGCCTTCACTTGTTTAACATTAGGTAGAATAAATCTAATACATTTTGTTTTGGTTTCGTTTAACAAAAGATTATTGACACTAAACCAATGAACTACTTTTGAGATTGCATTATTCACATCGTCGAAATTTGTGTTTTGTCGTTTCATTTTAAAAATTAATGAAGTATCATCAGCAAACAATACAATCTCGTGATTATTCTTGACAAGATGAGGCAGGTCGTTAATATAAACTAAGAATAGGAAAGGACCGAGGATAGAACCCTGTGGTACACCCATTGTAACTACAGACCCCGAAGACCGTTTCCCATTAATGTCAACTCTTTGTATCCTATCACTCAAATAAGATGTAAGAAGATCCAAAGAGGTGTTCGTTATTCCATAGTGATGTAGTTTCCTGATTAACGTTTCATGGTGTACGCAATCGAACGCTTTTGATAAGTCGCAAAAAACGCCCAAAGCGTCTTGCGACTTCTCCCAAGCATCGAAAATATGCGATACTAACTCTACACCGGCATCAGTAGTTGACCTGCCGCGAGTAAACCCAAATTGCTTACAATGCAGCAGGTCATTGCCATGAAAATGCCTAAGCATTGATGTAAAATAAGTTTTTCAAAAACTTTGCTGAATGTTGGCAGTACTGATATTGGTCTAAAGTTAGTGGGGTCATACCTACTACCCGATTTAAATAGTGGGATTATTTTACTACATTTCATTAGATCAGGAAATACGCCACAATCAATGGATTCATTAAATATAAAAGCCAGATCTGTTGCAATGGTATCAATCAATGGTTTAATAATCGTAACGGAAATGCCCCAGAGATCTGCAGTTTTCTTTGTATTTAAAAGTTTAAAGGCTTTTTTAATATCTTTTTCATCAACATGGGTGAAATTAAATTTATTTTTACATTTAGTTACATTTTCTATTAGCAATGACTCAGCAATTACTTGAGAAGAGTTTAAACATTTTGTAGTAGAGATTGGAATTTCAGTAAAAAAGTTTTCAAATGCCTGGGCCACTTCGACATCATTTTTAACTGAGCAATCATTAATCTTTAAATTGTAATCATTAACGTATGTACTGACCTTTCCAGTCTCACTTTTTATTATATTCCAAGTTGATTTTATTACATTATCACTGTTTCTAATTTTCGAGCTAATATAATTTGATTTTGCTATTTGACAAACTTTTCTGAATATTTTTGAGTAATTTTTTACTTTTTCTTTGAACTCCTGGCTAAAATTGTATTGTTTTTCACTATACAGTTCATATAACTTTTGTCTACTTTTATGTATACCCACTGTTGCCCACTCACTAAAGGTAAGTTTTTCTGAGACCATAATCGATTTGGGTGTGAATATTGAATGGAATGCATTGGTGAACTTGTTAAAAAAATTGCAGTACGACTCATTTGGGTTGTTAAGTGAGTGATAAGGTGATGGTTTACAATCCCAATCCAATTTCAACCGTTCAAATCGATTTGTGGTTACAGGTATGTATGTTATTTTCTTTTTACAATTATTATTTTTTACTTGAATTTCTAGTTTTATTAGTTGACCTAAGTGGTCTGATTTTAAATTTGCTATAATTTTTTTTGTTACAATTTTTCCGCTTTGGCAAACAAATACATTATCTATACATTTTGCTGAGGTTTCAGTTATTCTAGTAGGTTCCATAAATAATGGCCTTAGATCATAAGAATTAAATAAATTAGTCAGTCTAGTACTGAGGGAGTAAGAGCGGCGACTTCGAGGGTTGCAGTATTTCTTCCACGAGGAACTGGGTGTCGGAATTCTGTGTTTGAGGTGAAGGATGTTCAACGGCTGCGACTTGAGAGCTGGGACTATTTTCCATCATCGTGTCTGCAAGAAGCGCGAGTTCGTCGAGTGCTGTTTTCGTGCTGAATGATTCGCTAACTGCCAATACAGAACGGACGTGAGGGGGAAGGTGGTTCGTCCACATCATTCGCAGCGTAAAATCTAGAACTCTCCGGCTAGGGTTTTCATTCGGCGAAGAAGTTGAGTGGGCCTCTGGTCGCCTAATTGACGTCGTGAACGTTAGTGAACGAAAGTCTTCGTTTCAGGTCTGGCCAAAATGGCGTTTTTGTCAGTATGTCCGTACTCCTCTACAGGTCGTATTTTACAACCGATCGGTATGAAACTTTGTGTACAGATTCTATGATTTTATAGAATTTTATTGTCGTCGGGATTTTTTGATTAAAGGCGTACTTCTTCCACAATAAGGCAAAAAGGCGGATTTGGAATATCTCCGCTTTAAGAAATCTGATTTTGATGATTGTACTTTTAATTGAAAGGTAATAGCTTTATACTGTTTTTATTAAAATTTGGTAAAGATCTGATGAGGATTTTCGGCATGACGAGCAGAATAGCTTCGCAAAATGCAGTAATATGCAAGAGAGCATTTACATGTAAATGCTCTCTTGCATATTACTGCATGTTCCAATAGGTGGCACTGTACTGCAGTACAGTGCCACCTATTGGAACATCTTTGTAACACTTCGAGAATTATAATGAAATAGCGCGGCCGCATACACCGTTGTCGTCGGTTATATAATAAAATCAAAATAAAATAAAAACTACTAGAACATGTACAAGAACTTTTGAAAAGGTGTTAGTTTTACAAACTTCTCAAAGTATATTTTTCCTGTAAAATAATAGATCCATATCCACAAACGCTACATAGGTAGGTACCTAGGTACATTTCAGATGGGTCGCTATGCAATCTTCGGAAATGGGAGGGGGGGAGGGGGTAAAGTATGAACCCCACAGAAGTTCTCATTTCATTATATAGGTACCTACCTAGGTACCAAAATATCCCGTTTTAAATAAAATTACTTTAGTACATTACGTATTATGTAAATTATTTGTTGAAAAAAGTTAGTGTTCGCGACGTCTACTGTTCGTAGAACTACTAGTTCTATATTTGTCAGTAGTTTTTGTAGTTGTCGGCTGTCTGATTTTTCAGATGAGGCGATTTTTTAGGATGTTGTACTGATCCGTAGCTGGTGGGTTTTGAAGAAGGTCTGCGATTTGTTCTATATCTTGTTTTTCCAATTTTGCTATGACCAATTGGGCGAGTTGTGCTTGTCCTTTCTTCAAACCACTTATAACTGCTTCAAAACTGATGAACCAGAGCCTTGGTTTGTCTCTCCAGAATGGTGGGAATTGGGATGCGCATTGAAAGACTGATTTAGGCCAGTTCTAGAGGAATGTTTGCTGCTGGAATTGCTTGGGCTGCTTGGGCTTCTTGCAACTGCTGTGCTTCTGACCATTGTTCTTTCTCCATAATTTTTCTTATATAAATGTGTTCTTTTCGGGGTCACCAGTTATAGGGATCCTGCCTATCGGATTATAACTCTTATAATAGAGAGAAACGCCAAAGTAAAGGTAGGTAAAACTTGTGTCTTTATTCAAGAAACTTAACATATTTATGGACTAAATTAACACTATCGTTGAGCTCAAGTCCACAGAGCAAGGCACACGATACGGCCAATCAGAAGCAGGCGCGCGCGCCGTGATCAGGTACTGAGGGACGCGTGAAGTGCGGGACGAGGTAGCTATAAATATATGGTCACATAAATATTCTGCGGCGTCGTGCGAGCCGCGCATTTTCTTGGAGACAGCGTGGAGTGAGGACGTATGAGGACTGCGCCGTGTTGAATGTTCGGTTGGTAAATAGTAAGTACGATCGTAGCTACAGGTATGTCTGCCCTCAGTCAGTCCGTTCCGACTGCGCATGCGGCGCACGAAACTGAGGGTAGATCGGTATGTATGAGGGTAGATCGGTATGCCTGCCCTCAGTCAGTCCGTGCCGACCGCGTATGCACAGTAGATAAATGTATAATCTATTGTGGCGCATGCGGCGCACGAAACTGAGGGTAGATCGGTATGTCTGCCCTCAGTAAGTCCGTGCCGACCGCGCATGCGGCGCACGAAACTGAGGGTAGATCGGTATGTATGAGGGTAGATCGGTATGTCTGCCCTCAGTCAGTACGTGCCGACCGCGCATGCGGCGCACGAAACTGAGGGTAGATCGGTATGTATGAGGGTAGATTGGTATGCCTGCCCTCAGTCAGTCCGTGCCGACCGCGTATGCACAGTAGATAAATGTATAATCTATTGTGGCGCATGCGGCGCACGAAACTGAGGGTAGATCGGTATGTCTGCCCTCAGTCAGTCCGTGCCGACCGCGCATGCGGCGCACGAAACTGAGGGTAGATCGGTATGTATGAGGGTAGATTGGTATGTCTGCACTCAGTCAGTCCGTTCCGACTGCGCATGCGGCGCACGAAACTGAGGGTAGATCGGTATGCCTGCCCTCAGTCAGTCCGTGCCGACCGCGTATGCACAGTAGATAAATGTATAATCTATTGTGGCGCATGTGGCGCACGAGACTGAGGGTAGATCGGTATGTCTGCCCTCAGTCTGTCCGTGCCGACCGCGCATGCGGCGCACGAAACTGAGGGTAGATCGGTATGTATGAGGGTAGATCAGTATGCCTGCCCTCAGTCAGTCCGTGCCGACCGCGTATGCACAGTAGATAAATGTATAATCTATTGTGGCGCATGCGGCGCACGAAACTGAGGGTAGATCGGTATGTCTGCCCTCAGTCAGTCCGTGCCGACCGCGCATGCGGCGCACGAAACTGAGGGTAGATCGGTATGTATGAGGGTAGATCGGTATGCCTGCCCTCAGTCAGTCCGTGCCGACCGCGTATGCACAGTAGATAAATGTATAATCTATTGTGGCGCATGCGGCGCACGAAACTGAGGGTAGATCGGTATGTCTGCCCTCAGTCAGTCCGTGCCGACCGCGCATGCGGCGCACGAAACTGAGGGTAGATCGGTATGTATGAGGGTAGATTGGTATGTCTGCCCTCAGTCAGTCCGTGCCGACCGCGCATGCGGCGCACGAAACTGAGGGTAGATCGGTATGTATGAGGGTGGATCGGTATGCCTGCCCTCAGTCAGTCCGTGCCGACCGCGTACACACAGTAGATAAATGTATAATCTATTGTGGCGCATGCGGCGCACGAAACTGAGGGTAGATCGGTATGTATGAGGGTAGATCGGTATGCCTGCCCTCAGTCAGTCCGTGCCGACCGCGCATGCACAGTAGATAAATGTATAATCTATTGTGGCGCATGCGGCGCACGAAACTGAGGGTAGATCGGTATGTCTGCCCTCAGTCAGTCCGTGCCGACCGCGCATGCGGCGCACGAAACTGAGGGTAGATCGGTATGTATGAGGGTAGATCGGTATGTCTGCCCTCAGTCAGTCCGTGCCGACCGCGCATGCGGCGCACAAAACTAAGGGTAGATCGGTATGTCTGCCCTCAGTCAGTCCGTGCCGACCGCGCATGCGGCGCACGAAACTGAGGGTAGATCGGTATGTATGAGGGTAGATTGGTATGTCTGCACTCAGTCAGTCCGTTCCGACTGCGCATGCGGCGCACGAAACTGAGGGTAGATCGGTATGCCTGCCCTCAGTCAGTCCGTGCCGACCGCGTATGCACAGTAGATAAATGTATAATCTATTGTGGCGCATGTGGCGCACGAGACTGAGGGTAGATCGGTATGTCTACCCTCAGTCTGTCCGTGCCGACCGCGCATGCGGCGCACGAAACTGAGGGTAGATCGGTATGTATGAGGGTAGATCAGTATGCCTGCCCTCAGTCAGTCCGTGCCGACCGCGTATGCACAGTAGATAAATGTATAATCTATTGTGGCGCATGCGGCGCACGAAACTGAGGGTAGATCGGTATGTCTGCCCTCAGTCAGTCCGTGCCGACCGCGCATGCGGCGCACGAAACTGAGGGTAGATCGGTATGTATGAGGGTAGATCGGTATGCCTGCCCTCAGTCAGTCCGTGCCGACCGCGTATGCACAGTAGATAAATGTATAATCTATTGTGGCGCATGCGGCGCACGAAACTGAGGGTAGATCGGTATGTCTGCCCTCAGTCAGTCCGTGCCGACCGCGCATGCGGCGCACGAAACTGAGGGTAGATCGGTATGTATGAGGGTAGATCGGTATGTCTGCCCTCAGTCAGTCCGTGCCGACCGCGCATGCGGCGCACGAAACTGAGGGTAGATCGGTATGTATGAGGGTGGATCGGTATGCCTGCCCTCAGTCAGTCCGTGCCGACCGCGTACACACAGTAGATAAATGTATAATCTATTGTGGCGCATGCGGCGCACGAAACTGAGGGTAGATCGGTATGTATGAGGGTAGATCGGTATGCCTGCCCTCAGTCAGTCCGTGCCGACCGCGCATGCACAGTAGATAAATGTATAATCTATTGTGGCGCATGCGGCGCACGAAACTGAGGGTAGATCGGTATGTCTGCCCTCAGTCAGTCCGTGCCGACCGCGCATGCGGCGCACGAAACTGAGGGTAGATCGGTATGTATGAGGGTAGATCGGTATGTCTGCCCTCAGTCAGTCCGTGCCGACCGCGCATGCGGCGCACAAAACTAAGGGTAGATCGGTATGTCTGCCCTCAGTCAGTCCGTGCCGACCGCGCATGCGGCGCACGAAACTGAGGGTAGATCGGTATGTATGAGGGTAGATCGGTATGTCTGCCCTCTGTCAGTCCGTGCCTACCGCGCATGCGGCGCACGAAACTGAGGGTAGATCGGTATGTATGAGGGTGGATCGGTATGCCTGCCCTCAGTCAGTCCGTGCCGACCGCGTACACACAGTAGATAAATGTATAATCTATTGTGGCGCATGCGGCGCACGAAACTGAGGGTAGATCGGTATGTATGAGGGTAGATCGGTATGCCTGCCCTCAGTCAGTCCGTGCCGACCGCGCATGCACAGTAGATAAATGTATAATCTATTGTGGCGCATGCGGCGCACGAAACTGAGGGTAGATCGGTATGTCTGCCCTCAGTCAGTCCGTGCCGACCGCGCATGCGGCGCACGAAACTGAGGGTAGATCGGTATGTATGAGGGTAGATCGGTATGTCTGCCCTCAGTCAGTCCGTGCCGACCGCGCTTGCGGCGCACAAAACTAAGGGTAGATCGGTATGTCTGCCCTCAGTCAGTCCGTGCCGACCGCGCATGCGGCGCACGAAACTGAGGGTAGATCGGTATGTATGAGGGTAGATCGGTATGTCTGCCCTCTGTCAGTCCGTGCCGACCGCGCATGCGGCGCACAAAACTGAGGGTAGATCGGTATGTATGAGGGTAGATCGGTATGTCTGCCCTCAGTCAGTCCGTGCCGACCGCGCATGCGGCGCACGAAACTGAGGATAGATCGGTATGTATGAGGGTAGATCGGTATGTCTGCCCTCAGTCAGTCCGTGCCGACCGCGCATGCGGCGCACGAAACTGAGGGTAGATCGGTATGTATGAGGGTAGATTGGTATGTCTGCCCTCAGTCAGTCCGTGCCGACCGCGCATGCGGCGCACGAAACTGAGGGTAGATCGGTATGTCTGCCCTGAGTCAATCCGTTCCGACCGCGCATGCAGCGCACGTAACTGAGGGTAGATCGGTATGTCTGCTCTCAGTCAGTCCGTGCCGACCGCGCATGCAGCGCACGAAACTGAGGGTAGATCGGTATGTATGAGGGTAGATCGGTATGTCTGCCCTCAGTCAGTCCGTGCCGACCGCGCATGCGGCGCACGAAACTGAGCGTAGATCGGTATGTATGAGGGTAGATCGGTATGTTTGCCCTCAGTCAGTCCGTGCCGACCGCGCATGCAGCGCACGAAACTGAGGGTAGATCGGTAAGTCTGCCTTCAGTCAGTCCGTTCCGACCGCGCATGCGGCGCACGAAACTGAGGGTAGATCGGTATGTATGAGGGTAGATCGGTATGTCTGCCCTCAGTCAGTCCGTGCCGACCGCACATGCGGCGCACGAAACTGAGGGTAGATCGGTATGTATGAGGGTAGATCGGTATGTCTGCCCTCAGTCAGTCCGTGCCGACCGCGCATGCGGCGCACGAAACTTGTCCAAATATTTGAAAATTTGAAACTCAAATCCGGGCAAATATCCTATTTGTTAGCAGTTCGTCTAAAACGCGTTTTTCCAATTACAATCTAAATGCGTTTCGTTCTATTCCTGTTGTAAGTGACTCTGGAGTTGTCTTTTCCCCAACTTGCCTCCATTATGCATCATTTTACCGTAAATAAGCGAGTGAATATTAATAAGTTCATTATTTGCACTTGAGTGGCGCCCCGCCCGCCCCCGCCCCCGCCCCCGCCGCCCGCGCAGCCGGGAGAGCGCATTCCGAGTCGTGAATGTGCTCCGTACATAGCCGCCGCCGCCGCCGCCGCCGCCGCCGAAGTGGAGCGTGGCGTGCGTGTTACAGCTCTCGCGGACGCTGCACTCGGCCCAGTCCGCGTCGATACGCGCACCACACGGACGGGTACTCGCGGCACGAGCTCGCCGCCTCGCCGCCTCGCCGCCTCGCCGCGCCCCCGCGCCGGTACGTAACGTAGGGACAGAATGCCTAGTGCATAAACTCTACCTAGCCACCGAGCCGTAGCCGGTATAAATAGGAACCTAACCTTCTGAGCTAAGTCGTCCAGGATCGTTCGCGACAAACATTAAAAGTCGGCGAAGAAGTGCGACCTTGCCTTGGTGTCTTTAGCGTTAGCGGGAGTGCCGGTGTGCGGTGCACGAGCGCGCCCCGCCCGCGCCCGAGGAGCGCCGGCGCCCCTGAGGCACACTGGCACCGCTACCTCATTTTATACAGTTTATGCCTTGGTGGCCACCAAACTCTACTTTCGTATTGTGGCCACCAAGGGCAACTTCGTATCTCTGCCTAAACTATACCTACAAAATTAAACTATTACAGAGGCATTAAAAAGCTTATAACAGGAATCACAAACTGGCCAAAGTTATTTTTGAAATTCGTCTAGTCATAAGATAAAATAGGTGGTGGCGCTAGTTTGAGTC
Source organism: Eupithecia subfuscata (assembly GCA_963564075.1). Lineage (NCBI taxonomy): Eukaryota > Metazoa > Arthropoda > Insecta > Lepidoptera > Geometridae > Eupithecia > Eupithecia subfuscata. Next base: position 71,195 of record OY751116.1, on the reverse strand, counting down.
GGGGTGCCGCCCACGGCCACGTCTCCGCCACCGCTGCCGGCAGCGAGGGCGCGGCCTCTGTTATTGTGTTTGTAACGACGCCACGATCATAGCGCAGTAGGCTGCTGTATGAGAGTGTTTTAAAATGCGCATTGCCAGGGTGGCGGCGGCGCTGCTGTCGACGTCACCGATCACCACAGAGTCTCAATGAAATATTCGGCTCAGTGCTCGCCTCGCTGATGGTTGTTTTGACTTAAAAAAATTTATAGAACGTTCTCGTTCCGTTATTATTTTCATTTACTACCTAATGCTTTTTTTATTTATTTATTCCAATATAAAACAAGATCCGTCAAGTACGAGTGTAACTCGCGCGCCGAGGGTTTCGAACGTTTATCCAATTATACAAATATGTACTTACTAAAAGTACTGATTAGAGACTTCGCTTTTTAATGAATACAATACCTAAAAATAGGTGGTACCACAAACTACATTTTAAGAAAGAACGAAAGAAAGAAATTCATTTATTATTTTATTAGATTAGATGTTAGATGGATCGCTCTGCAATCTTCGGAGATAGGGAGGGGGGAATGGGTCCAAATTTCGACTTTTTTCAAAATATTTCAATAAGTATAACTTATACTTACAGAAATTTTAAAATGGTTTTGAAATGTACAAACCAATACCTTTCATTTGATACCCCACTCAGTGAGGTAGCCTCACCTTTTGAAAATTATTCCCCCCTTATTGACCATTTTTAAAAAGCCTAAAGCAAAAATATTATTCCTGTAAAATATAGATCATAAATCTACAAACGCTACCTACATTTTGGATAGATCGCTCTGCAATCTTCGGAGATAGGGTAGAGGGTAAAATTTCGACTTTTTTCAAAATATTTCAATAAGTATGAGACCTACAGAAATTTCAAAAACTGTTTTGAAATTTACAAACCAATACCTTTCATTTGATACCCCATGTAGGATCTGGATGATGATGAGCTTACATGAAAGATGATGTTGTAGAGGTAATCCAAGTTGTATGGTACCGCACTGTGTAGATATCTATCACTGAGTTCACTGATGCGTAGTAGGTCACGTACTGAAGAAGGTATGTATTTAAAATTATAACAATCAAAGTTAAATGCAGCGCGTGCGAAATGACGCGTGCGCGATTTTGTTTATGTATGGTGAAACCTAATGTTATTAGGTACCTAATGTTTACTATTTAATTTACCTATTCATTTAAGTACCTACTAAGTATAAGATGATTGTCAAAAATCTTTAAGATTTTATAGTTGGCTTACAAAGCCAAACTTTATTCATAGAGCGTTATTATTACTTAGTACCTAGTACTTATAGTATTATAATATCTGTGCTAGTACCTACTTATCTTGCTGTGCCCTAGCCGGGCCCATATTTGAGACTGACTACTTATCTTGCTGTGCCCTAGCCGGGCCCATATTTGAGACTGACTACTTATCTTGCTGTGCCCTAGCCGGGTCCATATTTGAGACTGACTACTTATCTTGCTGTGCCCTAGCCGGGCCCATATTTGAGACTGACTACTTATCTTGCTGTGCCCTAGCCGGGTCCATATTTGAGACTGACTACTTATCTTGCTGTGCCCTAGCCGGGCCCATATTTGAGACTGACTACTTATCTTGCTGTGCCCTAGCCGGGTCCATATTTGAGACTGACTACTTATCTTGCTGTGCCCTAGCCGGGTCCATATTTGAGACTGACTAATTTTAACAACTTTTGCACAATATGGTCGCAATAAAAATTTTGAATTTGAATTTGAACCATACATGTTGGAAACCCCAAAAAGATAAAGTTAAGTTAGGTAAATGTAAAGATAAATCAAAGTTATAAATGTAAATGATAGTAAAGATAAAAAGGTAAGTAAATTAAAGTTAAAATGTTAAGTTCAATAAAATGTAAATGACTATCAAGAGAATATATGCCAGTACAAAGCAAAGGAAGATCATTCATCAAACGTAGACGCGATGTTGTCTCGAGTGTACGTAGGTACGTTGTAGTCCGACTCCGACCCGCGCTCGTGGCGAGGCGAGGTCGCTGCGTGGCTGGGTGCTTTTTGGATGTCCTTCTCTTGCGTGGAGCGTTGTTGAAGCTCTATGTCTTCATTATGTAGCTCGTTTGAGCATCTTTGAGGTAGATATTTTCTAACTAACTACCCAGATGATGATGATGAGGATGGCGACTGCAAGTAGAGTGTAGCAAATCGCGTATTGATGTAAGTCATGAGAAGATATTTGTTCGGGGAGGATCTCTCTTTCCTTTTGGAATAGTAGTCTTCTTTCAATGTCTTGTACCTCCTCCGTTCGCTGTTGGATTTCCCATGGTATGTTATGGTAGGTCAAGTTCACAATGTTGTTCACTGTAGAGTTCAGCAGTGGGATGTTAAAGTTGGCCTCCATGTTCATGTTGGTGTTGTACTCGTTGCGTGAGTAGATAGTGAAGTCGCTGGGTTGTAACAAGCATCCTTGCTGTAAGGTTACAATGGCCGATGATGTGATAGCGTATGACGTGACGTCACTGTTGTCGCATACGGTGCGCAAAGTGCAGCCTCCGCAGCAGACAGCCAGCCAGGAGTTCCTCGAGTGTAGTTCCACTCACACGTCACTGCATCACGTTTTTATGGCGTCACAAGGCGACTTTGTAATTGAATCCGGCTCGAAGGACCAAAATGTAGGGTCTGGATGATGATGATGACTGTACATGAATTCAGCAACAGTCTGCAGTTAGCTCAGTTGTTTCACTTGTAAATACTAGTGTAATTTTCTTTGTGAATAAAGGCATCTGCCATGTAAAGTTACTAAACTTAAACATTAATTGAGTTTATTTATTTATGTGGAAAACAAACAAACAGCTTTAAAAACTGAAATGTGTACAAAAAGTCACGTATAGAGTTGCTATAGATAGGTAGGTAGTCAAGCTAAGCGCAGCCTAGTGGCGGCGGCGCAGTGGCAGCGCTTCTGATGCGAATGGGTAGGTAGGTAAGTAGGTATGTACTGTATCATTACTCACGCGTCACTGAATCTTTTTTCTCGCAGCTCGCTAACTTTTCCAATGTGATGTGGAATCTGGATTTCACGCGCGGTGCGGTACCTAACGCAAATGACAAACTAGGCATTATTACTGGGCGATTTTAATATAAGTACTAACATGTCATAGGTGGACTTCATCTGATGACACAAAATAACTTATTTAACTCCTTAATTTAACAGCACTAATTGCAATCAAAATTAACTGTTTGACTGTATGAATTTATGCAGTTTACCTCAGTATAATCATGTTAAAAACGATCTTGATGGATTACTGGACCTGGTTTATTGTAATGATGAGATATCCAATTACCCACTGCCTGTAGTTAAGGAAGATAGGTACCATCCAGCTTTTATTTGTAGAACTCATTTTGTGGACTTAACACACCACACACCGAATCCAAGGCTTAAATATTTCTATGACAATGGTAATTACTCGGCTATATGTAAGGACTTAGATACTAAGGACTGGAATTCACTATTACTTTGTGGAAGTTTGGAGGAAGCATTGAATACATTCAACTATATTTTAATAAGCTTGAGGGACAAATATGTTCCATCTAAGAATACCTCAACCTCAACAGCCTGTATTGGTCCACTACTGGACGCAGGGCTCCCCTTGATAAGCGCATTATTGGCTTTTTTTTAAATAAAATAAATAATAAAAATCGTTTCATAAGGAACCAAAACAATGGACATGGTTATAAATGGAAACGATGCCATCGGCAGAAGTTTTAAAAACTGTGTCGCAGATGACAACGCCTTCCTCTGAAGTTAAAGTGGGAAGGGTTCCAAAAAAGTTAAAATTACAAATTATAGTTAAGTAGGCAAGTTGATTACCTAAATTACATACCGACTTATTACTTTATTATTACATACAGAATAATAGAGATAAGTATAGTTTTTTATATAAAAGAGAAAAAACAAAATTACAAAGAAATCAATCAAAAATTACAAGCTAATTACTAATTACAAAGTTGTTATATGTTCTTAGTGCAAGTCTCTGTTTGGAAAAATGTGTGTGTGGTGTATAAGATGTGTGTGGGGGTGTGTGTGTATGTGTTTGTGTTTGTGATTTGTACTCCTGGGAACGCTGAACTCATAAGAGTCCGTGTACAGGAGCTACATGGGTGTGTGTTGTGTTTTGTTATGTAAATTAATGTAAGTCAGGTACATAAATATATATAAATAGAGTAGGTAGTAATATATAATATTTTGTAATATATAACGGTAAAATAGTGAAATAATAATAACATCATCTAATAAAAAGTAAAAAATCTTCCGTTTGATCATAATCTAGAGTGAAGAGCCAATTAGTCGTTTCAAATTTACATTCAGAGTAGGTAATTTCGTGTATACTCAACTGTTTATTAATTTTATTATATAAGTAATTTGACATGTATGTGAACTGCTGTTTTATGTATACTGTACGAGGTTGAGTATTACAACAAATTCGATAGCTTCTCCTTTTAGGGGGTAGATTTCTGTCATAAGGTGTTATTCTGTGTTTTTTAAGTTAAATTAGTAATATTATTTGTAGTATGTATAATATACATACTACAAGTAATATTACTAATCGCCCAGTAACACAGTCACCGTAGCCGAAATCGGTTGGGATACATAATAATAATAAATAATAATAATAATAAAATGTTTATTTCGATAACTTATAAAATTATACAAACAGGGTTTGGAGTCCCCCTTTAAGCAAAATTTGCTTGTATTAGAGGACACCGCTCTTGCCAGAATTATTCCCAGATTATAAGTTAGATACATCATCATCATCATCATCATCAATATTACTAATTTAACAGATATTATCTGTATAACGGTGAGTAATTTACATTCAGTGTATAGTAGTCTAGTCGGGTATCTATAGGGCTTGAAGGACATGACCTTTAAAACGCATCTTTGTGCTCTTTCTAACGGCATAAGGGTGGTTTTATGTGATCCTCCCCAAACAGAGATGCAATATTGGGTTATAGACTGGCATAGAGTTTTGTAAACAATGGTTATAAGACGAGTATCTGCTATATGTCTTAACTTTTTGAAAGTCCAGGATAACTTGCGTACTCTACCTGTCAGCAACCCTACATGTAAGTCCCATTTGCAGAGGTCATCGACGATAACTCCCAGGTATTTTATTTCTCGGTCGGATATCTCGCCACGCAAGCCTTAACGACATCATCCGGTGGGCCTCTGTCACCGCTAACGTACCAGCTATTCTCGAACCGAATGGTCTGTTGCGTGACGATGGTAAGAGGCCCGACGGTATGACACTAGTCCCATGGGAGTTGGGGAGGCCCATTGTGTGGGACGCTACATGCGTCGACACACTTGCGCCTTCCCATCTTCCGAGGACATCCGTGAAGGCGGGTGCGGCGGCAGATTTGGCCGAAGATCTCAAGAGGCGCAAATATGCAGGTCTCGACAGAGCCTACACATTTGCTCCCCTTGGAGTCGAGACCCTAGGTCCGTGGGGTACCGAGGCTCTTCGGGTTTTTAAAAAACTATCTGAGCCTCTGGTCGAAGCGACGCGTGACCCGAGAGCTGGTGAATATTTGACACAGCGTATCAGCATTGCCATACAGCGTGGCAATGCAGCCAGCGTCTTGGGGACGCTTCCGACTGGTGTTGATATGGATCAGTTGAGCTATCTGTAGACTGTTTGCAACAGTCAGCAGTTAGCTTAATTGTTTCAATTGTAAATACTAGTATAGTTTCCTTTGTGAATAAAGTTATTTTATTTCTTTCGTTTTTTTAATTTCTAAGCAATTGCAATGTGTTAAAGACGAGGCGCGATCACAATTATGCAGTAGCAGTTTAAAGGATTCTGGTGGTTTACTTGATTTGGTAATTGTGAACGTCATATATTTAGTTTTTTCAATATTTAGAGTTAGTAAATTAGAATTTAGCCACATTGACACAATTTCAATGCCTCCTTCAGCGTGAAGCTGCGCCTCAGACCAGGTCCTTCCGTGAAATACAAGGACTGTGTCATCAGCAAAACATCTTTTTCAGCAGAATCGGAACTGACACAGTGTCGAATGCTTTCTTCAGGTCAAGAACGACGCCAATGACCTTTTCCTTACAGTCGACCTGTTTTGTCACTGTATTTATTAAGTAATTAACAGCATCTTCTGTGCTCTTTCCTTTTGTGAAGCCAAATTGAAAAGAAGAAATAAGTTGTTTTTTTTTATTAAAAATAAAATGAAGTGATGTAGGTGGAAAGATGGCGTCTGTCTGTCTGTTGCGCCCTACTATTTACTAGTTCTTACCTTAGCATGTTTTTCTTTTTTCAGCTGTATAACGAAACCCATGTATCCACAAAACTGCCAAAGCGGAGAAACAGGAAATAGGATAGAGGAGCGCAGCTCGCGGGAGTGGGACCTCGCCGCCGCCGCCATGCTGACGCGCAAGCGCTCGCCGCGCGCGCAGCACGCGCAGCACGCGCCCGCGCAGCCCGCGGCCGCGCGCGCCGACGCCTCGCCCGGCCTGCTGCGCCGCCGCTACTCCGTGCCCGAGACCGTCATGAGGAAGTGAGTCGACGACTACGAACGTCAACATGAAACTATATCTACCTATACTGCACTGCACGGGTTCCCAACTACCACACTAGCGTTAAGAAAACCTGTATATCATTCGTATATCGGTTCCATTCGAGTACCTATCTAAGTTATTAAAATAAAATTAAAGATTAAATTAATATTATTTAAAGTTATTAATACTTACCGGTAGCAGCGGAGTTAGAGACTGCTTTAACTCACATTATAATATAACCACGAAAGAGGCTCACGATTTTACGGGTAAAGGTTATAGCCTGTAGGCTGTAGAGCAATGGTATAAAGGTGGTAAAGTACTGCACAAGACTGTTTATTCATTCTCAGCTACTACTTGAACCGGTAGATATTACTGTGCTTGTAGATGGGTTGCATAACACCACTACGAGTATAGGTCATAGAAAAAAGTCAACCAAGAATGATATAGGTACTTACCTCTTAAAACTTTATTAAACCTATTGAAAATAGTTGTTTGACACTTTGACGCGTAATAATTAACTAAAATATAGACATTTATTCACAAAGAAAATTATACTAGTATTTACAATTGAAACAATTGAGCTAACTGCCGACTGTTGCAAACAGTCTACAGATAGCTCAACTGATCCATATCAACACCAGTCGGAAGCGTCCCCAAGACGCTGGCTGCATTGCCACGCTGTATGGCAATGCTGATACGCTGTGCCAGATATTCACCAGCTCTCGGGTCACGCGTCGCTTCGACCAGACGCTCAGATAGTTTTTTGAAAACCCGAAGAGCCTCGGTACCCCACGGACCTAGGGTCTCGACTCCAAGGGGAGCAAATGTGTAGGCTCTGTCGAGACCTGCATATTTGCGCCTCTTGAGATCTTCGGCCAAATCTGCCGCCGCACCCGCCCTCACGGATGTCCTCGGAAGATGGGAAGGCGCAAGTGTGTCCACGCATGTAGCGTCCCACACAATGGGCCTCCCCAACTCCCATGGGACTAGTGTCATACCGTCGGGCCTCTTACCATCGTCACGCAACAGACCATTCGGTTCGAGAATAGCTGGTACGTTAACGGTGACAAAGGCCCGCCGGATGATGTCGTTAAGGCTAGCGTGGCGAGATATCCGACCAGCGGCCCTAGTGCACGATAATCCGTGATGACCAAGCTGTTCGACAGCAGTACCGCACTGGCATTGATGAGGCGCGCAACACCTTGCACCCAACCGGAGACATGTTGCGATACGGAAAGTTACGGGATCCAATAAAGTACCAGTGTTATATGAAGGAAATGCTTGCAACCAATGTCCTGACTCCCATTTAGAAACGGCCAGGAGGCGGGCACGATCTGCAGAGCTGGAGCACGTTTGTAACAAACAGTTCCGTGTCAACTCACACAGAGGCCCGTCCCATTGCCGTTGGGACAAAAGTGATTTTGGGGGAGCAGCATCGGGGCAAGCACTATGCCAAGCCGTTCGAGCTTCGTCTAAAAATGAAATTTTCAATGACATTCCAGGTGAGACCAAAAGAGAAGGATTTAAAATTTTTTCAACTAAAGAACTAGTGCTGTAGACAGAAGACAAGAACGCTGGTAGGGCTACACTTGAAATTTTGCGTATACCTAAGCCTCCCAATTTGACAGGCAGGGAGGCCTGCGACCATGCCTTGTCATCTAAATCGATATTCAAAACCGATGATAAAGTATTCTTTATTATGTTGTCTAAGCCTTCCAAGAGCTCGCTGTGTTTCCACATTTGACTACATCTCAAAGAATACGTAAATTTAGGTACAAATAGACAGAACCGAATAATTGTAAAAGCCATATGACTATTAATTTTGAGCAGTCTGTCCGAATTTTTGTGGAAATAATCTAACTAAATAAATTAACTAAAATAATCTCAAGAGTATATCGACAGTGGAAAAGCAATATGGCTAAAGCGCCAATATGTCGACAGTGGAAAAGCAAAATGGCTAAAGCGCCACTTTGGTCGAAATAGACTTATATATATCACTAAACTCGTTTTTTTTTTCTGCGTCGATCTGTCTATGTTTCGTGACGATTTGAGCATTTTTTTGGCGCTTTAGCAGACCAAAATTTTGTACCTTTGTCATTGATCCATGGACTAAAGCGACGTTTTTTTGGTGTTTTTGATGTTGATGTCGTTTAAGTTATTGATGCGTACGGTTTATTCATGTTTGACAATGATTTAGCATTTTTGTATAATTGCATTTGACGTCTTAATGTCTTATCAGCAGTTTTACCTGACCTACATTATTGGTTATGTGTCGCTTTAGCAAAACTCCGTTACGGTTTTATTTAACTCTTTGGTATTTTAGCGAAAGTTAATGTAAGTAGTTTTCCATGGAACGATGGATTAGCGGTGCTTGGCATTACAATTATTTTACTTGGAGTGAATATTAGTAAAAAAAATATGTGAATATAAAAGAACTTATCAACTTCAGTTATTTTACTCTTACGCAACTTGTACTAATATTTGTGTTTCTTAAAAAATACTGGTTACTATCGAAGACACGCGTGAGCTTTAGTTCGCGCCAAAACGTGTCGCGACATGTCGGCTGGCTCGGTCAGTCAGTTTGCGCTTGCGAGTTAAGTGGTGTATGGTAAATCTAGCATTTCCAAAAAATGCAGTGTCATATCTTACCAAACCAGAGGATATTATGCCATCCCACCCAGCTAACTTTCCTAACAGAAGCAGTTCCGCAGTTAAAGAACCAGTTCCGACTTCTATGATTCTGAAATAAAACTTAAGCAATGGTATGTATTAACAGGTAATGGCTGTTTCACTTTAACTTTATAACAATTTATTTCAATGTTTTTATAAAACATTGATCTAAGTTGTTATAAAGTTAGCCAGATATTATCACATCACACTAATATTATAAATGCGAAAGTTTGGATGGATGTATGGATGTATAGATGTAGGTATGGATGTTTGTTACTTCTTCACGCCAAACCTACTGAACGGATTGGGCTCAAATTTTGCATACGGGTAGTTCTATGCCTGTAATAAAACAGGCATATGGAATAAACATACTTTTTATCCCATAAATCAGTTCCCATGGGATAGAAATAACCGTAAAATACGCGTGCGAAGCCGTGGGCGTAGTTTATTATAAACTAGGACACTTTTCGGGCAATGAGGTTTAGTTATAACAAGTTTATGTCCGCGGTTTCGCACACGTAGTGTAAGCTTATTTTTATCCCATGGGAACTGATTTATAGGATAAAAAGTAGCCTATGTTTTATTTCAGGCTTACAACTACCCGTATGCAAAATTTCAGCCCGATCCGTTTAGTTATTTTGGCGTGAAGAAGTAACAAAAATCCATACATCCATCCAAACTTTCGCATTTATAATATTGGCGTGATTAGTGTGATTATGATGAGGGAATAATAATTAACATTTTTATTTCTGTCCCACAGAAGTCGAAGATGCTTTACTTCTAAAACCAAAGGGCACCCAGAATTTGACTCACCTTTATCTAGCTGATGTTGCCTCTTCGCTCCAGCCAGAGAATACAAACACCCAGGACTCGACTCACCTTCATCCAGCTGACGATGCCTCTTCGATCCACTCAGATAATTCAAACACCCAGGACTTAACTCACCTTCATTTAGCTAAAGATGCGTCTTCTCTCCAGCCAGAGAATACAAACACTCAGGATTTGACTCACCTTTATCTAGCTGATGTTGCCTCTTCGCTCCAGCCAGAGAATACAAACACCCAGGACTCGACTCACCTTCATCCAGCTGACGATGCCTCTTCGATCCACCCAGATAATTAAAACACCCAGGACTTAACTCACCTTCATTTAGCTAAAGATGCGTCTTCTCTCCAGCCAGAGAATACAAACACTCAGGATTTGACTCACCTTTATCTAGCTGATGTTGCCTCTTCGCTCCAGCCAGAGAATACAAACACCCAGGACTCGACTCACCTTCATCCAGCTGACGATGCCTCTTCGATCCACCCAGATAATTAAAACACCCAGGACTTAACTCACCTTCATTTAGCTAAAGATGCGTCTTCTCTCCAGCCAGAGAATACAAACACTCAGGATTTGACTCACCTTTATCTAGCTGATGTTGCCTCTTCGCTCCAGCCAGAGAATACAAACACCCAGGACTCGACTCACCTTCATCCAGCTGACGATGCCTCTTCGAACCACCCAGATAATTCAAACACCCAGAACTTAACTCACCTTCATTTAGCTAAAGATGCGTCTTCTCTCCAGCCAGAGAATACAAACACTCAGGATTTGACTCACCTTTATCTAGCTGATGTTGCCTCTTCGCTCCAGCCAGAGAATACAAACACCCAGGACTCGACTCACCTTCATCCAGCTGACGATGCCTCTTCGAACCACCCAGATAATTCAAACACCCAGAACTTAACTCACCTTCATTTAGCTAAAGATGCGTCTTCTCTCCAGCCAGAGAATACAAACACTCAGGATTTGACTCACCTTTATCTAGCTGATGTTGCCTCTTCGATCCAGCCAGAGAATTCAAACACCCAGGATTTGACTCACCTTCATCCAGCTGACGATGCTTCTTTACTCCAGCCAGAGAATACAAACAGCCAGGATTCGACTCACCGTCATCCAGCTGACGATGCCTCTTCGATCCAGCCAGAGATTTCAAACCTGGGTGTTTGAAATCTCTGGCTGGATCGAAGCCCTTCATTTAGCTAAAGATGCGTCTTCTCTCCAGCCAGAGAATACAAACACTCAGGATTTGACTCACCTTTATCTAGCTGATGTTGCCTCTTCGCTCCAGCCAGAGAATACAAACACCCAGGACTCGACTCACCTTCATCCAGCTGACGATGCCTCTTCGAACCACCCAGATAATTCAAACACCCAGAACTTAACTCGCCTTCATTTAGCTAAAGATGCGTCTTCTCTCCAACCAGAGAATACAAACACTCAGGATTTGACTCACCTTTATCTAGCTGATGTTGCCTCTTCGATCCAGCCAGAGAATTCAAACACCCAGGATTTGACTCACCTTCATCTCGCTAACGATGCGTCTTCGCTCCAGCTAGAAGCCCCAGGTTGCTCAATGCGCCAAAATTCCATGAACGCGAACCTTACCTCACTATTGCAACTAAATAGCGAAGAAAAATTTACTCACAATTATTCTGCTAACCTTAATGATTCCTCGCCTATTCACTCACAAAGTTCAAGTGACTCCACTGATATAGAAAACGAGTTTTCTAATAGATCTTTTACAGTGCAAGCTCTTCTCCATGATTCGCCTGTCAAATCTTCGTCAAGGCCTTCGTCGAAAAGAACCACTTATAATCAAGATGCTTTTACTTCTCATGATGAAGAAATAGAAATATGTTTACAGCAAATAAGATCCGAAGATAATACAGAAGGAATTAAATCAGAATATGTATCAGTTCAAATAGATCTGGAAGATATAGCAGACGAAGTAAATAACCAAAAAGGTGTGGCTTTAACACAAACCTTTGAGTTTTAGTTCATGGGAAAATACAGACGATGATAGAAAAAGTCGCAAAAAAAAAGAGTAAACTGAAAAAAAAATAAGTCCAACAAAAGAGGGTACAAAAATTAAATTTTATTCTTTGTTTTATTTACGTAACACTAGGCCAAGCGCATTGATTGTTGTCAAGGGTAAATTGAGAAAATTTACAACTTCAATAATTTACGCAATGCACAATGACGATGTCATTTTCATTCCATTCTAGACAACAATCGTTGCGATTGGTCGACAGGCTTCAAATTCCATGACGTTTCACAAAATATTCTCAGTTATTGCTTTTTTCCAAGACTTGATCAACAAATTACAGCTGTAGCTTGTACCTATGTAAGTATATTATATTAGTAAATTAGGGCTAAGGAATCATGGTAATAACACAATAATCTACTTTTAGCTCACGAAAACTATAGATTAGACCTATTGCACTAGTTTGAATGTACACACATTTAGCAGTTACGCTTCATTTATCTTATCATGTATCAATTTATTCGTTCTTCAGCAGTTTTTGTATTCGATTCAGTTCAAGTAAAAAACTTATTAGTAATTCAGTTTTTATATTCTGTAATTTTATTATGCACTTAAGTAAATATTGTTTTTTTTATCTAAGGCATTTCTATTTGTTAGTTTATTTATTTTAATTTAAAAAGCGAGTAACCTGGATATAAGCAATTTTTGCTTACTGCACATTTTCTAGAAATGAATTATTTTCGCTAAAACGACAATTATCTCGTGAACTAGGAGCTCTATGAACATTATTTATTACGCATAAGAAAGAGGAAAAAATATGATATTCTACATATGGTGTTAATTAAAACAATATCAATCAACAAATTTTATATGATTTTTTTTCGTAAAAAAAGAACTTTAAAATTCTCTCCTGTAAAGTTTACATATTGGCGCTTTAGCCATATTGCTTTTCCACTGTCGATGTAAACTTTACAGGAGAGAATTTTAAAGTTCTTTTTTTACGAAAAAAAATCATATAAAATTTGTTGATTGATTTTGTTTTAATTAACACCATATGTAGAATATCATATTTTTTCCTCTTTCTTATGCGTAATAAATAATGTTCATAGAGCTCCTAGTTCACGAGATAATTGTCGTTTTAGCGAAAATAATTCATTTCTAGAAAATGTGCAGTAAGCAAAAATTGCTTATATCCAGGTTACTCGCTTTTTAAATTAAAATAAATAAACTAACAAATAGAAATGCCTTAGATAAAAAAAACAATATTTACTTAAGTGCATAATAAAATTACAGAATATAAAAACTGAATTACTAATAAGTTTTTTACTTGAACTGAATCGAATACAAAAACTGCTGAAGAACGAATAAATTGATACATGATAAGATAAATGAAGCGTAACTGCTAAATGTGTGTACATTCAAACTAGTGCAATAGGTCTAATCTATAGTTTTCGTGAGCTAAAAGTAGATTATTGTGTTATTACCATGATTCCTTAGCCCTAATTTACTAATATAATATACTTACATAGGTACAAGCTACAGCTGTAATTTGTTGATCAAGTCTTGGAAAAAAGCAATAACTGAGAATATTTTGTGAAACGTCATGGAATTTGAAGCCTGTCGACCAATCGCAACGATTGTTGTCTAGAATGGAATGAAAATGACATCGTCATTGTGCATTGCGTAAATTATTGAAGTTGTAAATTTTCTCAATTTACCCTTGACAACAATCAATGCGCTTGGCCTAGTGTTACGTAAATAAAACAAAGAATAAAATTTAATTTTTGTACCCTCTTTTGTTGGACTTATTTTTTTTTCAGTTTACTCTTTTTTTTTGCGACTTTTTCTATCATCGTCTGTATTTTCCCATGAACTAAAACTCAAAGGTTTGTGTTAAAGCCACACCTTTTTGGTTATTTACTTCGTCTGCTATATCTTCCAGATCTATTTGAACTGATACATATTCTGATTTAATTCCTTCTGTATTATCTTCGGATCTTATTTGCTGTAAACATATTTCTATTTCTTCATCATGAGAAGTAAAAGCATCTTGATTATAAGTGGTTCTTTTCGACGAAGGCCTTGACGAAGATTTGACAGGCGAATCATGGAGAAGAGCTTGCACTGTAAAAGATCTATTAGAAAACTCGTTTTCTATATCAGTGGAGTCACTTGAACTTTGTGAGTGAATAGGCGAGGAATCATTAAGGTTAGCAGAATAATTGTGAGTAAATTTTTCTTCGCTATTTAGTTGCAATAGTGAGGTAAGGTTCGCGTTCATGGAATTTTGGCGCATTGAGCAACCTGGGGCTTCTAGCTGGAGCGAAGACGCATCGTTAGCGAGATGAAGGTGAGTCAAATCCTGGGTGTTTGAATTCTCTGGCTGGATCGAAGAGGCAACATCAGCTAGATAAAGGTGAGTCAAATCCTGAGTGTTTGTATTCTCTGGTTGGAGAGAAGACGCATCTTTAGCTAAATGAAGGCGAGTTAAGTTCTGGGTGTTTGAATTATCTGGGTGGTTCGAAGAGGCATCGTCAGCTGGATGAAGGTGAGTCGAGTCCTGGGTGTTTGTATTCTCTGGCTGGAGCGAAGAGGCAACATCAGCTAGATAAAGGTGAGTCAAATCCTGAGTGTTTGTATTCTCTGGCTGGAGAGAAGACGCATCTTTAGCTAAATGAAGGGCTTCGATCCAGCCAGAGATTTCAAACACCCAGGTTTGAAATCTCTGGCTGGATCGAAGAGGCATCGTCAGCTGGATGACGGTGAGTCGAATCCTGGCTGTTTGTATTCTCTGGCTGGAGTAAAGAAGCATCGTCAGCTGGATGAAGGTGAGTCAAATCCTGGGTGTTTGAATTCTCTGGCTGGATCGAAGAGGCAACATCAGCTAGATAAAGGTGAGTCAAATCCTGAGTGTTTGTATTCTCTGGCTGGAGAGAAGACGCATCTTTAGCTAAATGAAGGTGAGTTAAGTTCTGGGTGTTTGAATTATCTGGGTGGTTCGAAGAGGCATCGTCAGCTGGATGAAGGTGAGTCGAGTCCTGGGTGTTTGTATTCTCTGGCTGGAGCGAAGAGGCAACATCAGCTAGATAAAGGTGAGTCAAATCCTGAGTGTTTGTATTCTCTGGCTGGAGGGAAGACGCATCTTTAGCTAAATGAAGGTGAGTTAAGTTCTGGGTGTTTGAATTATCTGGGTGGTTCGAAGAGGCATCGTCAGCTGGATGAAGGTGAGTCGAGTCCTGGGTGTTTGTATTCTCTGGCTGGAGCGAAGAGGCAACATCAGCTAGATAAAGGTGAGTCAAATCCTGAGTGTTTGTATTCTCTGGCTGGAGAGAAGACGCATCTTTAGCTAAATGAAGGTGAGTTAAGTCCTGGGTGTTTTAATTATCTGGGTGGATCGAAGAGGCATCGTCAGCTGGATGAAGGTGAGTCGAGTCCTGGGTGTTTGTATTCTCTGGCTGGAGCGAAGAGGCAACATCAGCTAGATAAAGGTGAGTCAAATCCTGAGTGTTTGTATTCTCTGGCTGGAGAGAAGACGCATCTTTAGCTAAATGAAGGTGAGTTAAGTCCTGGGTGTTTTAATTATCTGGGTGGATCGAAGAGGCATCGTCAGCTGGATGAAGGTGAGTCGAGTCCTGGGTGTTTGTATTCTCTGGCTGGAGCGAAGAGGCAACATCAGCTAGATAAAGGTGAGTCAAATCCTGAGTGTTTGTATTCTCTGGCTGGAGAGAAGACGCATCTTTAGCTAAATGAAGGTGAGTTAAGTCCTGGGTGTTTGAATTATCTGAGTGGATCGAAGAGGCATCGTCAGCTGGATGAAGGTGAGTCGAGTCCTGGGTGTTTGTATTCTCTGGCTGGAGCGAAGAGGCAACATCAGCTAGATAAAGGTGAGTCAAATTCTGGGTGCCCTTTGGTTTTAGAAGTAAAGCATCTTCGACTTCTGTGGGACAGAAATAAAAATGTTAATTATTATTCCCTCATCATAATCACACTAATCACGCCAATATTATAAATGCGAAAGTTTGGATGGATGTATGGATTTTTGTTACTTCTTCACGCCAAAATAACTAAACGGATCGGGCTGAAATTTTGCATACGGGTAGTTGTAAGCCTGAAATAAAACATAGGCTACTTTTTATCCTATAAATCAGTTCCCATGGGATAAAAATAAGCTTACACTACGTGTGCGAAACCGCGGACATAAACTTGTTATAACTAAACCTCATTGCCCGAAAAGTGTCCTAGTTTATAATAAACTACGCCCACGGCTTCGCACGCGTATTTTACGGTTATTTCTATCCCATGGGAACTGATTTATGGGATAAAAAGTATGTTTATTCCATATGCCTGTTTTATTACAGGCATAGAACTACCCGTATGCAAAATTTGAGCCCAATCCGTTCAGTAGGTTTGGCGTGAAGAAGTAACAAACATCCATACCTACATCTATACATCCATACATCCATCCAAACTTTCGCATTTATAATATTAGTGTGATGTGATAATATCTGGCTAACTTTATAACAACTTAGATCAATGTTTTATAAAAACATTGAAATAAATTGTTATAAAGTTAAAGTGAAACAGCCATTACCTGTTAATACATCGTCGCCGTAGAGCGAAAAGTCACTAACTCGCTATTTGGCCCAAATCGAGTTAGATGTGCCATCAAAATCCCCGATTTTTTCTGCATTTTTCAGTCTGACAACCGTATCCCTAGCTATCACGGTTTTCATTTTAGGTTGAGCAAAAAATTCACTAACTCTACATTTGACTTACAGCATTTTAGTCGAAAACCAACTAAGTAGGCTTAGATACTTTTTTCCTACTTGAAAGAATTGCAAAATGTAAACCTAAGTCGGGTTGGTTACTTTCTTTTCTAAAATAATAACTTGTTGCTAGGACCCAGTCTAGTCGAGAAATAACTAAATATACTTGATTAGTTATGTGGTAGCAGGTTTGATACACAACTTGAAAGCGAAAACTAACCAAGTCGACTTAGTGTCTTCTAGATCGCTATTTGCGATAATTGTACTTCATGATTTTAAAGCAAGAAATCATTTAACATGTTAAGTTAGTTTTCGCCCCAAAATTTTGACTACAAAGTTTGGTTTTGAATGATAGCTAAAGTGTTTTGTTGATTTATTAAAGCCAAACTTTCGTACGTCTGTGTTAGGATAGACAATTAAACGTGCAATTTAGTTACTTTTACGCTCTTGATTTTGCTTACTCGGCGGCTAGTGACTTATATTAGGCCCTAACCTGTCCAAAACGTCTTCGCTGGTTCATCAACATCGTTAGTCTACTGCTGGACATAGGCCTTCCCTTAATGAGCGCCATAGCACCGTGTCTTCAGTTTGCCGCGTCCGACATCTGACTGCAGTCTTTGGCAGGCCGTCTCCACCTGGGTGGAGGGCGTCCTACACTACGTTTGCCGAGTCCCGGTCTCCTCTCAAGAACACGGTTGTTGGTTTTTGCGAGACACGGCCGGCACGCTACCACTTTAGCATGCTTATTCTTAGAGCTATGTCGATAACTTTGATTTTCTGTCGGATGTATTCGTTACGAGTCCTATCCCTTAGAACAGCTCCGAGCATTACTCTTTTCATAGCTCGTTGAGCGACTTTGAACTGGTGGATCAGCCCTAAGGTGAGTGTCCACGTCTCAGCTCCGTAGGTCATGACGGGTAAGACGCACTGATTGAAAACATTCGTTTTCAAGCATTGCAGTATGGATGACTCTTTTTTTCTTTATTTATTTTAAAGGAGTTTTGTCAACATGACCATGTCACTCCCGTAAAGAATGGATGACTCGGCGAGGACTCAGCGTAGTTCGCTGTGTGGTGCCGGCTTAGAATTTGCACCACCCCAACTCTTCCCGCGGGTGTCGTAAGAGGCGACTAAGGGATATCCACCGGGGGCGGGCAGCAGCGCCCCTGCTGAACAATTCTACCACCGAACTGCGATCCCCAACCCGCATGCCCAGCATGGGGATTATGGACATAACCCTCCATGTGATAAAAACCAATAAGGCGCTTATCAGGGGGAGGCCTGCGTCCAGTAGTGGACCACTACAGGCTGTTGTTGCCTTCTCAAGTAGTCCAGCAGTTTAAATAATATAAAGGAATGTTTCCTTTCAGTAAAATTTGCTAACTTGAATATTTCGGGTAACTGCCCTCCGTCCAGGTAATGTTCGTTTGTACCACACTGAAATGTATTTCAGAGACCAAGAAAAAAAAACCCGTTGATATGCGTTCGTCGTCTGAACTGGACCATTCCCCGTTATCTTCATTCATTGTACGAGTACTCTCTACTTTACAGCTACACACAAAGATGTTGCAGAAAAGCTGCTGGTGCCCGATGCCACTATAAGGCCGTATTGTGAAAGCTTACTCAGTCATCGGTCTATGTTTGAGAAGCGATTATGCCATGGAAAAGCGATAATCATGATCAAGAATTACGACATTCACAATGTTAAGACTCACTGGACCAGAATGCTATCATTAATCATTTTAATAGGATTTCAATATTTAAAATCTTAACAATACGTCAAAAACATTAATTTACTTATAAATTGTTCTGAATGCGTTTTTTTTTGTATTTTTCAAGGAAGTATGACAACTGCATTTGATTATTTATCATTGTCTTATTGATTACCTGATTCGAGAAATAGAAATTATATAAAATTAAGCAGATAAGAGCGTTAGAAAAATTACTTTAACACTAAATAAACTTATCCAAACACAGGTGAAAAGTCAGTTGGTGACTTTTAACAAATCATTGTCTCACAAAGTTAGTACAAGATTTGAGGGCGAAAAGTAACTAAGCCAGTTTTTTTTTTAATTTTCCCTGAAAATATCAGTCATTCATTGACTGTAGTGAATTGACCTTAAGAGCTTTTATATTTCCTAACATATGAGACCATAAAATTAGAAATATCCCATAGCGAAAGAAAGTTATGATTTTATTTTGTTTTTCAAAACTTTAAGCCTTCATAACTCAAAACACCAAATGACCTAGTTAGTGACTTTTCGCTCTACGGCGACGACATACCATTGCTTAAGTTTTATTTCAGAATCATAGAAGTCGGAACTGGTTCTTTAACTGCGGAACTGCTTCTGTTAGGAAAGTTAGCTGGGTGGGATGGCATAATATCCTCTGGTTTGGTAAGATATGACACTGCATTTTTTGGAAATGCTAGATTTACCATACACCACTTAACTCGCAAGCGCAAACTGACTGACCGAGCCAGCCGACATGTCGCGACACGTTTTGGCGCGAACTAAAGCTCACGCGTGTCTTCGATAGTAACCAGTATTTTTTAAGAAACACAAATATTAGTACAAGTTGCGTAAGAGTAAAATAACTGAAGTTGATAAGTTCTTTTATATTCACATATTTTTTTTACTAATATTCACTCCAAGTAAAATAATTGTAATGCCAAGCACCGCTAATCCATCGTTCCATGGAAAACTACTTACATTAACTTTCGCTAAAATACCAAAGAGTTAAATAAAACCGTAACGGAGTTTTGCTAAAGCGACACATAACCAATAATGTAGGTCAGGTAAAACTGCTGATAAGACATTAAGACGTCAAATGCAATTATACAAAAATGCTAAATCATTGTCAAACATGAATAAACCGTACGCATCAATAACTTAAACGACATCAACATCAAAAACACCAAAAAAACGTCGCTTTAGTCCATGGATCAATGACAAAGGTACAAAATTTTGGTCTGCTAAAGCGCCAAAAAAATGCTCAAATCGTCACGAAACATAGACAGATCGACGCAGAAAAAAAAAACGAGTTTAGTGATATATATAAGTCTATTTCGACCAAAGTGGCGCTTTAGCCATTTTGCTTTTCCACTGTCGATATTATTAACAAACTGTACCTACCTAAGTTAATGGTATACGAGTATAATGCGTACGGCAATATTGTGACAATCACCGAATAGCAAGACATAATAATTGACAGAGGAATGGCAAGACATAATAATTGACAGAGGAATGGCAAGACATAATAATTGACAGAGGAATGGCAAGACATAATAATTGACAGAGGAATGGCAAGACATAATAATTGACAGAGAAATGGCAAGACATAATAATTGACAGAGGAATGGCAAGACATAATAATTGACAGAGGAATGGCAAGACATAATAATTGACAGAGGAATGGCAAGACATAATAATTGACAGAGGAATGGCAAGACATAATAATTGACAGAGGAATGCGCTATGCGCTTTTTCAAACTCATTTAAGTAAAGAACATGCTGTAATTAGCACTACTCTCTAAAAGCTGTCTAACATCGTTCATTAAAGTTCTAGAACCACTATTGGCTCTCAATTTCCTCTATATCGTTTTTAATTAGAAATGAGATAATTATTACTCAGTTTAACAGATAAAGTTATAACAACACCCGTAACTGACACCAAGATGTTAGTCTGCTTTTCAAAAGATCTTTAACAGAAGGAGTCATGCCCGTTATTTGGAAAACTGCATCTATATCACCCATCCACAAAAAAGGCTCCAAACGCGAGGTATGCAATTACAGACCCATTTCAAAGCTGTGTGTGCTGGCTAAAGTCCTTGAAAAGGTGGTTCACGAACAAGTATATCAAGCTCTTAGGCACTCCTTCATGGTTGAGCAGCATGGGTTTCTCAAAGGTAGGTCTACTACCACCAACCTTGTGACTTTTATCGATGCTGTCACCGCTGGCATGGAATCAGGTAGTCAAGTGGACATAATCTATACTGACTACAGCAAAGCTTTCGATCGCATAGACCACTCTATCCTACTAGCGAAGCTCTGCGCGGCAGGAATGCGAGGTGATCTACTTCGGTGGTTTACCTCGTATGTCCAGGGTCGTTGCCAGGCTGTAGTGCTGAACGGCTTTGAGTCTTATCCTTCCTTGATTCCTTCGGGAGTTCCACAAGGTTCGATCCTCGGACCCCTACTATTTAATATTTTTACTAATGAAATTTCCTCCTGTTTTGCTAACTTCCTTCTTTACGCGGACGACCTGAAGATAATGAAGATTATAACCTCTCCTTCTGACCTCTTACTATTGCAGAAAGATCTGGACAACCTCGACGCATACTGCTCTGTAAATAAGCTAGACATCAACGTTCAGAAATGCTACTGTATATCCTTCCATAGAACTTCTCCCCCTTTTTGTTCTGATTATAAAATCAATGGCGAGTCACTTACTCGAACTAACACAATTGTAGACATATGAATTACTTTGGACTCTAAATTATTATTTGATAAGCACATTGAAAAGATCACTGCAAAAGCCATGAAGACTCTAGGGTTTCTCCTTAGAGTAACTAGAGATTTCAAATCGCTAAAGACGCTCAAAATACTGTACTGTTCACTAGTCAGGAGTAACTTGGAATACGCCTGCCAGGTTTGGAATCCTCATTATAATAAGTATATTACCCAACTGGAGAAACCACAAAAAAAATTCCTCAAATTTATTAATTTCAAACATAATATCTTTATTCCGGACTATAACGACAGCTGTAAACAGCATCATTTATTGCCACTGGAAAGCAGGAGAGAAGTCGCAGACTTAACACTATTGCATAACATTTTATTAAACGTAGTTGACGCCCCCTCGCTCTTATCTGATATCCAATTATCGATACCCTCTCGTCGCTCCTCTCGTAGAACCAATCTTAAGCTATACTTTCCTACGTGCTCGACTAACTACCGTAAGAACTCCGACCTGCCCCGCACAATGCATACATATAATACACGCTATTCACAAATTGATCTTTTCCACGCCAAGCAAAACATATTTAAACACACAGTAACCAAACAATTCTTTAACTCTCAGCAGTAGATAAGTAACAACATAATCATTACATAAACAGCTATATATTTAGATCTTATTCTTATTTATCGTCAGGGTAGTATAATATTGTTATTTTGTTATTTATAATATAAGGCAGGTAAAGACTCTTCAGACCAATATTTTCCTTCCTAACTATTATTTGTTCATCGAACAGGCAACCCACTTCAGTTCAAACTAGGTTTACTCACTCATTTAATTACTTGTTATAACTTTTTATGATTACTTAAATTTAGTTTAAGCATATTTTTCGTTTTATAAGTGAAAACTCTTAAGCACCACTGTTTCTACTCATTTAAGTTTTGAAAAGCTGTTTGTTTTCCACATAAAATAAATAAATAAAATCGTTTCAGGTATCGACTAACGCAGCAGAGCTCGGACACGGAGTCCGAGAGCGGGGGGTGCCTCAGCGCGGGGGGCGCCGCGGGGGAGGCCCCGCGCCCCCCGCGCCGCGACCGCGAGCTCATGCGCAAGTCCGCGCTGCTGCGCCGCATGTGGGCGCGCGCGCCGCCGCCGGCCGCCTGCGCCTGCGCCTGCGACGCGCGCTCGCTGCCCGCCTCGCGCGACGAGCTGCGTGCCTCCTGCGTCCTCTCCTCCTGCCCCGACACGGCGTGCGCGCCCAGCGAGGCCAGCGCCCCCGCCCCCGCCCCCGCCTCGCCGGAGGAGAGCGCGGCGAGCGCCGGCCACGCGCCGTTCTCCTCGGAGCGGCTCGTGTGCGACGGCGCGGCGCCCTACGAACTCCTCGAGATCGTCGTCTCCGAGTCAGCGAGCTCGTCTCCGCCGGAGCGCGGCGCGGGCAGCACGCCGCCCACGTGCCCCGCGCCGCCGCGCCCCGCTCCCACCCCCCTGCTCGACATCGACGAGTACGTGTCGCGCGTGCTGGTCGAGAGCCTCAACTCGCTGACGGACCGGCTGGAGGGCATGAACGCGTCCGTCGGCGCCGACCGCAAGCTCAGCGTCGTCGAGAAGGAGATCAAGGTGCGCCTGCAGAACGCCGCCGTCAACACCATCGTGCACCTCAGCCCCACCTCTAACCACCAGATCATATTCGGTAACGAGGAGCTATGCGGGCGCGCGCCCCTTGCGCCCCCCGTGCCCCCCGCGCTGCCGCCCGCGGAGGAGGGCGATGAGGAGTCCCCCCGCGGCGATGCGGTCGACCAGCAGGAGGGAGTGAACCGCGCCGTGCTGCGCCAGATACAGCAGCTGTTCCGCGAGGAACTGCGGCTAGAGGAGGGCGCGGGCGTGTCGCTCGTGGAGTCGGCGCCGCTCAGCGCGGTGGGCGCCGGGAACTACTACCGGCCGCTGCAGCGCGCCGCGCTCGTGCCGCGCCGCACGGCGCTGCCGCACTCCGCCTCCATGGAGGTCAACACCTCCGAGGACTCGGACGCCGGCCTGGACGCGCTCGCCTCGGACGCCGCCAGCCTGGTCGACAGCCTCGAGGACCCGCTCTCGCCGCGCCTCGCCGCGCTCCGCCGCGCGCCCGCCGCGCCCGCCACGCCCGCAACGCCGCCCACGCCCCCCACGCCCGCACCCCCGGAGGCTTTCTTCGTGCCGATCCGCGACGACGTCACGCCGGAAGGCGCACGCGTCGCCGAGTACATGCCGGAACGCATTCGGCAGCGCCTGCACCGGCGGCAGCGCACGCGCGAGCTGCGGCTAGAGAGCGCGCGCCGCGGCCGCGTGCGGCGGCTGCAGGAGGAGCTGCAGGCGCGCCGCCGCGAGCGCGCCGAGCGGGACGCGCGCGCCGCGCTGGACGCGCTGCTGGACGACGTGGTGGCGGAGCTGACGCGCGCCGAGGCCCGCGCCGCGCGCCGCGACCCGCCCGCCGCCACCCGCAGGCGCGAGCGCTCCCGCCCGGACCCCAGCGCGCCCGCCCAGCGTCCGCCGCGACGGATATACCAGAAGTCGGAGATCCACCGCGGCGACAACTGCATCGAGATACTGGAGATCCTCGAGTACTCGCGCTCCTCCTCGGACGGCGCGCCCGCGGAGGAGCGCGCGCGCGCGCGGCGCTCGCGCATCCCCGTGCCGGTGCCCGACCACATGCGGCTGACGGGCGGCGACGCCTCGCCCCTCGCGCGCCTGCTGCTGCGCGCGCTCGCACCCTCCGCGCCCGCCCCCGCGCCGCGCGACCGCTCCAACTCGCTGCGGTTCAGGGGCATCTTCGACATGATCCCGGAGGAGCGGGCCAGCCTCAGCCTGGAGTCGTCCGCCGACGCCGAGGAGGCGGACGGCGGGCGGCGCGCCTCCGCGCCCGCGCTCGCGCCGGCGCCGACGCGCAGCGCGGGCACCTCCCCGCCGGCGGCGGCGCGCCGCTCGCAGACCACGATGACGTCCCCCGGCAGCCGGTCCGCCGCCACGAGCCCGTGGCGCGCCCCTCCCCCTCCTCCTCCGCGGGAAGGTATCGTGTGCGCCTTCCGCCCCCCCGCGCCGCTGCACCGCACCGCTTCCCTCGCCGTAGAGTAGCCGCCGCGCCGCCAGAGCCGCACACGTCACGCGTCGGCCGCGCACCGCGCACCTTCACTCGTGAACTCATCTCCCACTCTCAATTACCTGTAGACAATTTCAAATGAACAAATAAATACCTAGCGCCCGATCTGACAAATAAATACAATCAAGTATTTATAAACGGTCGTTTCATTGAACCCGAAGGTCCTCGAGAGGCGCGTTCTCCGCAGAGGCCGCCGCGGCGCTCCGTGCCGCCCGCGCCGCAGCGCGAGACGCGGCGGCGCGCGGCGGCGGGGCGGGGCGCGGCGGCGGAGCGGGAGTCCAGCTCGAGCGGCGACTCGGGCAGCTCGCTGCTCTGCGCGCTGGCGCCGCGCTGGCTGTCCGCGCACGCGCGCCAGCGCCGCCGCGCGCGCCGCCCGCCCGCCCCGCACCCGGCACCGGGTGAGTACCTGCAGTTTCCCCCCCCCCCCCCCCCCCCCCCCCGCCCCCCCGCCTGCTGCCCCCGTTCTCACGAGACGTTCCTCCGCAGGCGGCTGGTCGGTGACGGTGGCGGGCTCGTGCCGCGCGGCGCTGCCCGCCGACGTGGAGATGCGCCTGCGCTTCCCGCAGGAGGGCAGCGGCGCCGCCCCCGCCCCCGCGCCCGCGCCCACCCCGCGCCACCGGGACCACGGCTCCGCGTCGGGCGCTCAGTCCCGTCAGGTACCTAACACCCGCCGGTCCCTAAGGAACGCTTTCATAATTCATGATTATCAAGTGCTACGTAGTAAAGGACGTTAAGCGGTTGGTCCTGCATTTTACCTCCCCCCGGTCGCCTCGTTCTGCCGTCCTATTGAAATGTTGTTGGTAGAAGGAGCAATTACAATACAATACAATACAATACAATTATTTATTAATAACGCCAAGTTACAAGTCACAGTGGAATAAGGTAAGCAATATAGTTTATAATATTGACCTTAAGATAACATCTATTATAATATCAATTATATACCTAATTCAGATTACAGTCTTTTGATATCAATGTCATTCTAATCTAATTAAATAATAGGCAACGCGTAGAACTCGTCTACGGAGTAAAAAGAACTCTCTAAGAGCCATTTCTTCAGTCTATTTTTAAAAATCATGGTGGAAGTAGCGTCCTTTCGGCAGCCTGTTGTAGACCGAGGGCCGCCTGTAACCTGCTAACACGCCTGTAGTTGGTTCTGTACGGAATATTTATTGATGAAAAACCACGCTTTTTATACAAGAAAATTACTTAAGTACCTCTAATTTGGATTGATTTTATTTTATTTATTTGGGAAACAAAAAGGTTAAGTTTAGGTGACAATACATTCTTAAACTAGAACAAATGAAGCTCAAGACAGTTTCCAGTTTTATTGAATGCTTATCTTTGTAATTCGATATGCTTATTGTTTTACATAAAATGACTGTCTATTTTCGGGTTATTACAGTTTTCCCCCTTGAAATCCCCCTTGAGGGGGAAAACTGGAAGTAAAAAAAAGAATTCCAGTTTTCCCCCTTGAAGATTAGCCTCAAGGGGGAAAACTGGAATTCATTTTTTTGACTTCTAGTTTTCCCCCTTGCAAATCCCCCTTAAGGGGGAAAACTGGAATTATTATTTTTGCAATTCCAGTTTTCCCCCTTAGACGTAATTTGTATAGCAATCATATATTACGAACCAAATTAGAGGAAACAAATTTCTTATCTAAAGATTCTCCGTAAGTAATCCGATATGTTTGACATATAATAAAATATAATTATATATAATACTAGCTTCTGCCCACGGCTTCGCCCGCGTTGGACAAAATTGTGAATCTAAACCATTCCCAGATACCCTTGAACACACACAAAAAAATTTCATCAAAATCGGTCCAGTCGTTTGAGAGAAGTTCAGTACACACTCACAGAAGAATTATATATATAAAGATTTCCCTTCCTAACTATTATTTGTTCATCGAACAGGCAATCCACTTCAAAACTAGGTTTACTCACTCATTTAATTACTTGTTTTAACTTTTTACGATTATTTAAATTTAGTTTAAGCATATTTCTCGTTCTATATGTGAAAACTCTTAAGCTTAAATTGTACCACCACTGTTTCTACTCATTTAAGATTTGTTTTCCACATAAATAAATAAATAATTCTATTTTTCCTTATCTCAAAGTAGGTCATTGAGTGACGTCGTACTGTACTCGTATGTACCTACACTACACCTTTCCCTTTTTTTTTTGCTTAGGTATACTAATTAAT
Organism: Eupithecia subfuscata; assembly: GCA_963564075.1. NCBI lineage: Eukaryota > Metazoa > Arthropoda > Insecta > Lepidoptera > Geometridae > Eupithecia > Eupithecia subfuscata. Next base: position 44,574 of record OY751116.1, on the reverse strand, counting down.
CTAATAGTACATTATGGTACTAGCACAGTATAAGCACAGTATAAGTAAAACATACAGTAGGCTGACGCCTTTGATCTTGCGGTAAATCCCGACAAATCACACGACAGCGTATTAGGGCCAGGGTTGTCACAAGTATAGAATATCTATTCACTTAATTATTTATTTGAGATCAACATCATCATCAACGTTTTGTATGACCTATTAAATTAATTATTAATAAATATAAAAAATCTAAATTAAAATTAATTATTAATAGCAAAAATTGCTTTTAGAAAAAAAACGCTATGTTTTATGTAGCTAGGTACTTATGTAATGTAGGTGCATAATAATATTATGTTATTAATGTTGTCAAACAATTAGCAACTGGCAGTGGGCCGGTCATATCTCGCGAAGAATCGACAACCGCTGGGGTAAACGTGTTCTTGAGTGGAGACCGCGACTCGGCAAACGTAGTGAAGGACGCCCTCCGGTCAGGTGGGATGACGATCTGCGATAGACTGCAGGCAGAAGCTGGATGCGGCAAGCTGAAGACAGGGCGCTATGGGGCTCATTAGGGGAGGCCTATGTCCAGCAGTGGACTAATATAGGCGGATGATCAATGTTGTTAATGATTACTTCGATAATTTCTTCTCGTACTTTTCCTTTTTCAAAACGCAAACTCCAAATGTATGATTTTTTTAGGCTTTCGCAAGTTCTTCCAACTAAATCAGGTCTTCTACAAGCTACAATACAAAATTTGCATCTGTAAATTATAAGAACGTTTTTCGCATGCAGCATGCAGGGTAATGTTCAAGCAGCTCGCAGGATCTACATTCATCCTAGAAGTATGAATCCCGCCTACAAACTTTAAAATTTCCCCTATTTTGGTCAGACGATACTCATTAGTAAACTTAAAAAAAAAACATCAGCCATCTTGGATTTGATAAAAAATCCCATATTCATAATTGGCACCCTCAAATTAGTCGAAAACGATACCCATGAGTAAAATATGAAATAAATAAGTATCCACCATCTTGGATTTGAAAAATAACCCCATATTCGTAATTGTCACCCTCAAGTTAGTCGCAAACGATACCCATGAGTAAAATATAAAATAAATAAATATCCGCCATTTTGGATTAAAAAAATAGCCCCATATTCGCAATTGGCACCCTCAAGTTAGTCGAAAACGATACCCATGAGTAAAATACGAAATTAATAGGTATCGGCCATTTTGGATTTGAAAAATAATCCCATAGCCGTAATTGACGGCCTCAAGTTAGTCGAAAACGATACCCATTGTTCTATCAAATTAATAAATAAATAATGCTGGACCATTCACACAGCCTAGCTAGCCAAGCTAAGCAGAGCTTGTGTTATGGTTACTAGATAACTGATATACTTAATAAAAAACACTTCATAGATCATTTTTTTTATTATATATAGAAAACATCCAGAACGCCCTGAACAAATATCTGCAGATCGTACAAACATTTGTCCCGAGGCGGGAATCGAACCCGCAACCTCTAGCGTCGCAGGCGGACTTTTGCCCGCTGCGCATCAGAAGTCGTCAAAATTTAACAATATTATTGTTAAAAATGGAGTTAGTCGTAAACAATACCCATCTAATAAAAGTCATCACCCCAAATAATCGTAAAATAGACCAAATAGCACAAATCAACAAAATCACATAAATGAAACTCCGTTATAGGTAAGACTTTTTCATTGCTATAACCAAGGTAATATTATCAAGGTAATATTATATTACCGTGCTATAACTAACGAGTTATGGATTTTTTTTAAATTTTATTGGTTGAGTTCATCGATCAAAAATTTCCGGCCGGCGGGGGAGGCCGCATACTTGATCGATGGTTGAGTTGTTTTGTTCTTAAAAAAGTTTTTATTCAAAGAAAAGATCGTGTTAAATAGAACAAATAAATTAATGTTCCTATTGCTTGCTCATTTCATGCAACTTCTTATTTAAATAGATAATTTTAACTCGTATGTACGTGTTTAATAAATAAAACTTTCACTCAAATATAACTTTTGTTTTCTATGTATTAAAAGAAATCTTTAAATTCCCCATTTTGTACGTGGCAGAATAGGCGCTAAACCTATGCGCGGAAAATGAAAAAAAAAACCTCATTCCTTTAGTCTGTGCCGATCGCAATGGATTAATTTTTATCTACTAATTAAAATAAGTTTTTATTGTTATTTTATTCACAAGCGTGTTGAAAAACGACGTATGATACACGTGTGTATTGATGATTACTGTCCTCGGCTCCATAGAATAATACTACTCCTAGCGCTCGGCTCTCTTAAGACCTCAATGGCGCCTCGGTGGTAATCACCAATGTTACACACTAGTACATACAGTCGTTCGACGAAGGCGTTTTGACAGGCTATCGTGCGGGGGGCAAGAGACGAGACGGGGGAAGGGCTCACCCGCCCGAGTAGACTATACCGTGTACCTCACTACTCGGGTGCTATTTTTCAGGGCTGACGCATAATTTTATTGCTTTTATTGTTATTTTAAAAAATGGTTCGTACAACTTGTGCCGTGAGAGATTGCACATCATCATCATAATATCAACAAAGATTTACGTTTTCACCAATTTCCACACGCGGAACAAAGGTAAATTAATCAGTGTTTTTTATTATTTTTCAATTTGTCACATCTTCATCGTCATGCATGGCGTGCCCAATTGCTAGTGTCAACAATAGTGCGGACGACCGTTGTACGGTTTCACCATACATCAGCAAACTTGCGCACGCGTCATTTTGCACGCGCTGCATTTTACTTCATTATAATTTTTACATACCTTCTTCAGTACGTGACCTACTATTAGGCAAGAAACACCTATCAAGGGAAGATTTGCCACCTTAACCTTGTATTACGTAACTTCGTAAATAAACTTTAACTTTAACTGTGAATCTTGTGGTCCTACTCATTTTAACTGGCATAACTAACTTTAACTACTTATTACCCTATCAGTGAACTCAGTGATAGATACCTAGTGCGGTGCCATACTTGGATACCTATCTACAACATCATCTTTCATGTAAGGTCATCATCATCCAGACCCTACATTTTGGTCCTTCGAGCCTTCGGGAAAACGAGGTATTTATGCTTTTGTATTCTTTGTGGCGATAGCGAATCGGTTGAATTGGCCTCCCACCAGCGGGAATCACCAGTTTGATTGAGAAGGCGTACATATTGTCATTTAAGTGCAAGCTAAATACCTGCAACGACCAGTTTCAACTGAAATTGTGAAGACTACGGAAACTCTGTGGCCTTCTTGTCGTCGTGAACCAACGCTGCTCTCCCTCTGCCACCGTCTACTACGTGCCAGAGCTAGAAGCGAACCAACTACTTAACCTTACCCTGCCACCGTCAACTACGTGCCAGGGCAAGAACCTAACTCTACATTATACAAACTTACTTTATAGAACTTTACTCTGCCACCGTCAACTACGTGCCAGAGTATTTACCTTACTGACTAACTTACTATACAAGGAACTTGAATTTTTACTAACTAAAACAACATGGAAGTATTAGGAGTACAAGAAGAATGTTTCAACAACATCAAGACCCTATGCTCCAACTACGGGAAGGATAGTAAGTCGAGAAAAACAGAAGACTATCTTACTCTCCGGCTCCAATCTCTCGAACACCAGTGGCGGGACTTTGAGAGTCGTCACGCAACTCTTCTCGATACTATCGAAGAAAGAACCCATGCTTACTTCATCGACGACATTTTCACCAAAACATTACGGCTGTATCTAAAAACTAAGAAAGACATGGACAACTTACTGCATCAACTACGGAATCGCAAAACTGATCAATTTGATTTGAGCGTTACTATTGAAGAAAGTACCGACGCACATCTAAAAACACTACTCACACGGCAAGAGTGTAACTTCAAAGCTCTTGACCGTGCCATGACTAAGGTTAACTTGAAAACTATGACGGAGAAATGGGAGCTGGAAGACCATCTTTCTATTTTGAAGTCTAAGTGGGACATCATCGACAAACATCACTGGGAGTTGGAGGCTCTACTTAAAGGCTCCGACGACACCAACTATTACAGTATGTTCGTGTCGATAGAAGACAAGTACGATGAACTGAAAAGAAACTTAAACGCTAAGATTTGGTCAACTGTGCATCATCACCAATCAGCGCCTAGGATAGAGATGCCTGAGTTTTCCGGGAACTACTCTAACTGGATATCTTTTAAGGATCTTTTCCTGGAAACCATTCACAATAACCCGACAATAAATAAGGCTCAGAAAATGCAGCATCTCAAGACAAAACTGCGAGGAGAGGCTGAACGATTGGTACAACATCTCAGCATCAGTGCTGAAAATTACGACTCGTGTTGGGACATACTGTCGCAGCGCTATGACAACCATCGTCTTCAGTTTACTTCCTTTGTCAACACAATGCTCAACTTGCCAGCTATCAACCAACCTGATAGTCAAAATCTGAAGAAGCTGCATGATGTCATTAGGGAATGCATGAATGGGTTAGCTAACATCGGATTGGACACAACTACATGGGACCCACTGATCGTACATCTTATGTCGCAAAAACTTGATGTCACCACCTACACCGACTACATGAAGGAACTACAAGATCACAGAGAGCTACCTCATCTAGAACAGTTCCTTTACTTCTTAGAGAGTAAATTCATGGCCTACGAAGGCATGAAAAATTCTAAATGGGAGATACCTAAACAAACATCATCATCTCAGAAAACTTCTGACCAACATTATAACAAACATCCTAAAAAATCTCTACATAATTCATTTTCTTCATTCGGTCAGTGCCCGCACTGTAAAGGCAGGCACGTGCTGATGCAATGTCCAAAGTTAATCGATATGGACAAAACTGAACGTAATAAAATCGTTGCGAAATTACATTTATGTAAAAACTGTTTATACAGCCACGGTGATACAAAATGCTCGTCAACTAAAACTTGCAGGGAATGCAGTAATAAACATCATACTATGTTACATAACAATAAAGCCATGCCTACAACATCAACTAATCAACAGACCTCCAATCATCTTGCTACGAAAGATTTGGAGATACTTTTAACAACGGTTCAACTTGAAGTTAAATCTGCAAGCGGAACCTACGTCACTCTTCGAGCTCTCCTGGATCAAGGTTCACAAGTGAACTTGATCAGTGAACAAGCTGCCAAACTGCTTCGACTGCCGAGAACACGGATGAACGCCACCATCTCTGGAGTCGGAGCGCAGTCAGGAGACTGCAAAGGACGTCTTCAACTAACCTGCAAGTCGATACATTCAAATTATACGTTTGAAACTCAGGCGCTAATATTGACCCGACTTACAAATAACTTACCGAACTTGTCCTTTGAAAAGCCAAACTGGCCACATCTTGAAAATTTGAAGCTAGCTGACCCTGACTTCAACAAATCTCGTCCTGTCGACCTACTACTGGGAGCCGACATCTACTCGGATGTTATCCTCGACGGAGTCCTGAAGGGAAACCAACACGATCCGATTGCACAACAGACGCATCTTGGCTGGATTCTGTGTGGAAAGACGAAAACTTTCAACTGCCATACCGTTCTAGCCGGGCTCAACAACATCCACGAGCATGAGGATACCACCCAGGACAACGAGGACTCATCAAACGACGCCCACTGCGAGGAGAACTCCTCTAAAACAACAACAGGCCTCGATCTCAATAGCATACCAAATAAAGGCCTTTATACACTACCAAACGAACTCTACATGGATGACTTAACAAATCACACCTCTATTTTCGAACTCCAACAACTACAGCCATCGCTCACCAACTTACTACAGGGCAGCAGCATGAACGAAAAGGAATGGTCGACTAACCATCAGTCTTTACTACTAAACTTAACTAAAGACCAAACTACAACAAAACAAATAAACGAACTTCCTGAATTCAACACTATTACAGCAAAGATATATTCGTGCGTCATCAACAATCGTTCTACTTACGAAGGTGGCTTACCTAAAACAATTGTATTCGCCGCTAAGATTCCAGTGACTAGGGCTGCCCCACGCGCGCTAGACATCATTCTGTCTGTATCTCAACAGAAACTCAGCGGTGGCAGCGCTCGGCTACACTCACAACTAGTGTCGAAAGCCATAGTAGCCTTCAAGGGAAGTCATATAACATTTTACACTATGTACCCTACAGAACTACTCCACTTCAAACTGTGGTGGAAAGGACCAGTTTTCCTACGCACTTGGGAAGAAGATAAGGTCCCGAAAACTATGTGTCTCCACATCGCTATCACTGGAATTAAACCGAAAACGACGGTGACAGCCCTACTAAAATGTGATGAGACAGATACTGGCATCGACAAACTTATAAACAACAAAATTAAGGACAGTTCATTGACGTGCCTAACACGAGTGACGGCTCACGCGAATGAACAGATTTTTAAACGAATAAATTGTAACAACTTGACAATCACAACACTACTTACGAAGAGGAACTCTCGGCGTACTCAAGTCAAACTCAACATACTCAAGCAGCCTGTCGTGAAGCTTTCTCTACTCCCTCTAGCAACGGAAACTTCGCAGAAGGAAAAGAAAATGGATACGACGTCATCACTCAAGCTACATACCAACAAACATCGAATAAGAACGAAGACAGCTGCTATGAAAATATGCATAACATTAATAATAAGTATATTTACAATGTTTACATTGGCAACAGAAGTACACAGTGCCTATAGTGGCACGCACTCAGGCGCTCACATTACAAGCCTCGAGCCCGACCGGCCGGTCTATTATGATGCGCTTGGCAAAATGCAAACAATCATGACGAATGGACACTACTTATGTACTATAACTTAACGAATTATTGGAATGGCTTACAACGTGTCGAAAACTACCTATACAAATACAACTTAACTGACCTTTGCCATAAAACTGACCCTAGATATTGTGAACCTACACTTGGACAATTATCTCATGAAATGGAACTTCTTCAGCACTACAACAACATATTATTGACCCCTCATCAGCACCTGGGCAATCGCAAGAAGAGAGGACTGATCAACGGTATCGGCTCCATCGCTAACAGCCTGTTCGGTGTACTCGACCAAGAATTCGCCGATAAATATCATCAAGATATAGCAGCTATTCAGAAGAACCAGAACTACTTACTTGGCCTGATGAAGAACCAAACTTCTATTGTCGAGCTGGAGAACCAGGCGCTAAAGAAAACTGAAGACCATATTCACCAACAGCTCAACTTAGTGGACAACTTCATGAACGAAACTAACTTCAATCTAGCTAAAGTTGAGTCAACTATGGAGGTCATCATGGCAACCAGCTACTTCAATTCAGCATCTCTGGCTACTTACCTACTACTCAAAAACTTGAGAGAAATGCAGGAATTACTTTTTGACACACTAACCAACGTGTACAAGGGACACATGGATGTGCATTTACTGACGCCTGTGAACTTAATGGAACAGTTAAATGTCATATCTGGGAGTCTTCCAAAAAGATTATCACTCCCTCTGGAAAACGTTAAAGATGACATCAAAGACATCTACAAGCTACTCTATGTGAAAGCTCGAGTAACTTCTAACTACTTTTTATTCGAAGTCCACATACCACTAACATCAGATGAAGATTTTCTGCTCTACAAAGTGACTCCGCTACCTGTGAGGAACGAGACAGAATTTACCATAATCCAACTACAATCGCAGTACATAGCCGTCAACTTTAAGAAGAACTCCTATATCTTACCATCTGATCAGGAGATAAAACTGTGCACTGTAATGAAACAAGAACGATTCATTTGTAACAAAAACATGCCAATTTACAGCTTAGAGAGCAAAACCGCTCCATGCGAGGCAAAACTACTGAGTCACAATACAAAGTCGCCGTGTGACGCCATAAAAACGTCATGCAGTGACGTGTGGGTGGAACTACACTCGAGGAACTCCTGGCTGGCTGTCTGCTGCGGAGCCTGCACTTTGCGCACCGTATGCGACAACAGTGACGTCACGTCATATGCTATGACATCATCGGCCATTGTAACCTTACAGCAAGGATGCTTGTTACAATCCAGCGACTTCACTATCTACTCACGCAACGAGTACAACACCAACATGAACATGGAGGCCAACTTTAACATCCCACTGCTGAACTCTACAGTGAACAACATTGTGAACTTGACCTACCATAACATACCATGGGAAATCCAACAGCGAACGGAGGAGGTACAAGACATTGAAAGAAGACTACTATTCCAAAAGGAAAGAGAGATCCTCCCCGAACAAATATCTTCTCATGACTTACATCAATACGCGATTTGCTACACTCTACTTGCAGTCGCCATCCTCATCATCATTATCTGGGTAGTTAGAAAATATCTACCTCAAAGATGCTCAAACGAGCTACATAACGAAGACATAGAGCTTCAACAACGCTCCAAGCAAGAGAAGGACATCCAAAAAGCACCTAGCCACGCAGCGACCTCGTCACGAGCACGGGTCGGACTACAACGTACACCTCGAGACAACATCGCGTTTACGTTTGATGAATAATCTTTCTTTGCTTTGTACTGGCATATCTTCGCTTGATGGTATTTACATTTTATTGAACTTAACATTTTAGCTTTACTTTACTTACCTTTTTAACTTTACTATAATTTACATTTCATCTTACATTTATATCATACATTGATCTATACATTTTAATTAACTTAACTTTCTCCTTTTGGGGTTGCCAACATGTACGGTTTCACCATACATCAGCAAACTTGCGCACGCGTCATTTTGCACGCGCTGCATTTTACTTCATTATAATTTTTACATACCTTCTTCAGTACGCGACCTACTATTAGGCAAGAAACACCTATCAAGGGAAGATTTGCCACCTTAACCTTGTATTACGTAACTTCGTAAATAAACTAACTTTAACTGTGAATCTTGTGGTCCTACTCATTTTAACTGGCATAACTAACTTTAACTACTTATTACCCTATCAGTGAACTCAGTGATAGATACACAGTGCGGTTCCATACAACTTGGATTACCTATCTACAACATCATCTTTCATGTAAGGTCATCATCATCCAGACCCTACATTTTGGTCCGCACTATTGTTGACACTAGCAATTGGGCACGCCATGCATGACGATGAAGATGTGACAAATTGAAAAATAATAAAAAACACTGATTAATTTACCTTTGTTCCGCGTGTGGAAATTGGTGAAAACGTAAATCTTTGTTGATATTATGATGATGATGTGCAATCTCTCACGGCACAAGTTGTACGAACCATTTTTTAAAATAACAATAAAAGCAATAAAATTATGCGTCAGCCCTGAAAAATAGCACCCGAGTAGTGAGGTACACGGTATAGTCTACTCGGGCGGGTGAGCCCTTCCCCCGTCTCGTCTCTTGCCCCCCGCACGATAGCCTGTCAAAACGCCTTCGTCGAACGACTGTATGTACTAGTGTGTAACATTGGTGATTACCACCGAGGCGCCATTGAGGTCTTAAGAGAGCCGAGCGCTAGGAGTAGTATTATTCTATGGAGCCGAGGACAGTAATCATCAATACACACGTGTATCATACGTCGTTTTTCAACACGCTTGTGAATAAAATAACAATAAAAACTTATTTTAATTAGTAGATAAAAATTAATCCATTGCGATCGGCACAGACTAAAGGAATGAGGTTTTTTTTTCATTTTCCGCGCATAGGTTTAGCGCCTATTCTGCCACGTACAAAATGGGGAATTTAAAGATTTCTTTTAATACATAGAAAACAAAAGTTATATTTGAGTGAAAGTTTTATTTATTAAACACGTACATACGAGTTAAAATTATCTATTTAAATAAGAAGTTGCATGAAATGAGCAAGCAATAGGAACATTAATTTATTTGTTCTATTTAACACGATCTTTTCTTTGAATAAAAACTTTTTTAAGAACAAAACAACTCAACCATCGATCAAGTATGCGGCCTCCCCCGCCGGCCGGAAATTTTTGATCGATGAACTCAACCAATAAAATTTAAAAAAAATCCATAACTCGTTAGTTATAGCACGGTAATATAATATTACCTTGATAATATTACCTTGGTTATAGCAATGAAAAAGTCACAGTTTGATTATGGGTGTCATTCTGTGCCTAATTGCGGTGACCATGGAGCCACTTTATGAGCAAGTGTGTTGAAAAGGTTATTTATTTCAAATCTAAATATTGCAATAATATTTGCAAGTACAATTTTATGTTTACAAATAAATGATCATTGTTATCTGATCTTACAGTTTTTGCTTACTTGCTAGTAATACTATTTTAATGTGAGGAAGATGAAGATCCTTATTAAGAATGCAGTATTTGCTGTCAATAATGGTTTCATATTTCTAGTTGCTCCTTTAAATCATCTGATTTTATTAATTAATTTCTCATTAAATTAAGAGATTTTTGTAATCTCTTGGGATTCTTGTAATCTATACTTAAGCTCTATCTATACTATAGCATAAGAGTTTAAATTATAAAACGGGATCTACTCCACTTAAAATGTCACTTGGTATATGACATAGTTTACCGAACACCAATTCGTACGGTGTATACTTTGTTGCCGTATGCACTGTTGTATTATAAGAAAAACACCAATGCTGTAACCAATCTGACCACTGATAAGCCTGATTTTCTGTCTGTATTCTTAAATATGCTCCTAATGATTTATGTGAATTTTCTAAGGAAGGCTTTCATGGTGATAAGCAGTTGATTGCAGTTGGTTAATTTTTAAAATTTTACATACTTCTTGCATGGTTGACGAAAGGAATTCGATCCCCCTAATGTTGCGATTTCGGTAGGAATGCCATAACGTAGGTAATATAAAATTATCGACAAACGATCGCGCAACCGTATCCGTTTCCTTATTTAGGAGTGGGCATGCTTCTACATTATGTACTTAGTAAGTTCACACTGTAATTGTATAAAGTATTTATACGGATTCCTAACACATATTTCTCTGGGAATAATATCTTAGTCGCACTTGGTGTTAGTTGAGCCTACTGTTTGTAGCCTGTGCCGGTCGGGTCTCAATACAAGTTATTTTAACTTACACAGTTAGAGCGAGGAGTCATTTTCTTTGACCCTAATAATAGGTTTATATTAAGCATATTTGTGCTAGATGTGTGATCCAGTCGAAATGTATAATAATATTAATAATTAGAATAGTACGAATATTGTAAACCTTTCTGTAAATAAATATTTTTATTATTATTATTATTACTGTAATGTTAGTACGTAACGTATTCTTAGTTAATGGACCTACTAAATCTAAAAATATTTTGTCCACCGCAGTTGTTGCTGTACTAGTAATACGAGTACATACATGGCTGCTTAATATTTCTATGGAACTTTTGTTTTTGTAATGTTTGTAACACGCTTGCAACACGTACAGATCGGCTCCGTAACTTTTGTTTTTGTAATGTTTGTAACACGCTTGCAACACGTACAGATCGGCTCCGTAACTTTTAATAATCTTGAGACACAAAATGTCACTAAAATCGTTTGAACTTGTGTTACGCGACTTGCAAACTACAGTGCAAACACTTGTAAATAAAGTGACTGACTTGGAATCCCAAGTCAATCATCAAAACCTAGTGATTGAGAAACAAACCGAGGCCATTTCGGAACTCAAGAAAAATGACCCCTCCGCTACCCGCACATCAACATTATTGACTACTGAGGCAGGCAAAGCCCCTTGGTTGAGAGGCCTAAACGGCAGGCCTACATCAATGCCGCTGCAGCGCTCAATACTAAGAAGAACTGTGTTAGTGGTGCATCATCACATCACATCACCAGCTGAGCCGATCAAATCCAATGAAAAGAATGCTATGATTCAGACGGGAGCGTCGCACTCCACACCCATTACAACAGCCCACGATTGCACCCAAGAGCGTGACCAAATCACAGGAGGAAAATACCTCAGATCCTACTTCTAGACTGATTGACGACACATCTCCTTGGAGTGTAGTGAAGAAAAAACAACGTAAAAGTAACATTGCCAACGTTTCAAAAGGGGTCGGCACACAAAGCCCCGAACTGAAAACTGTAGAAAGACTAAGATTTCTGCAGGTGTGGTCATTTAGTCCCAAAACTACAACTGAAAACATCCATAATCATTTGAGGAAAATCAAGGATTCAAACGACTACTCCGTCAAGAAACGTGAAATAAAACCCACTCGGCACGCAGCATTTGTCGTCGGAATCCCGGAGTCACTCTTCGAATTAATAGCTCAGCCAATGCAATGGCCAGCTGGAGTCGTCTGTTTTACGGAGTGGTTTCTCATGCGGCCCCGCACCCCGCGGGGCGCCCCGCAAGCACAGTAATCACACTATATGTGAAAAACGGAATAAATGCGACAGAATGCGTTGAATTCATTGAACTTGCGGAGGAACAGTTCTGTGAAGTGTCTGCAATCGAGTTGATCGATTTTAATGTTGTGATTTTATGTGTATATAGAACAAACTTGATTAGCTCGTCATTTTTATTAGTGTACATGGAACGTCTTCTCGAGCGAGCCTGTGATAGTGGTAAACAGTGTCTCATAGTAGGTGATTTTAATATAATTTGGCTAAATGAACAATGCTCCGATCGTAAACAACTTAGTGATTTGTTACACAACTTTAGTAATGAAGTAGACTTTCCAACCCGTGTATTCGGTGCGTCCTCGACCTGCTTGGATCACGTATTTGTAACGTGGGACCAGGGATGGTGGCGGCGGCGCCGGTGATCGCCCACCTGAGTGACCACCGCGCCGTCCGCGCCGTCCTCGCCGTCCTCGCGGTGCCGAAACGTCCGATACAGCCGAGAACACGGCTTGTAAGGGATTATTCCGAGGTAAGTCGTATGAATTTTTATGCGACTATTTCGAGCATAGACTGGCGCGAAGTACAATACAAGCGCACTTCCCCAAACGCATTAGCTACGTCCGTAATAAACATATTAGCTAACAAGATTGACATCTGTTTTCCTCTCAAACGTAAAAACATACGAACTAACTCGTGGATTAGCAGAGAAAGAAAAAACTTAAATGCCCTTCTTTTTGACATTACTAGTATGTATGAAAAGTATCCACAATTCGGCTATTTAGAAGATTTAATTACAAAGATTAGCCTTCAAACTTAATTAATTGGTCCAAATCAAATCACTATAGTAATATAATTTCAGCAAATTCTAATACTCAGAAAGCCGTTTGGAAGGTGGTCAACGATGAGAGAGGAAAACACTCATCACCCTCCAATAATTGTATGGACGTCATCAAAGACCCTTGCTCTGGAACGAAATTTTGTTCAAAGAAGGCAGCCGCGGACGCCATGAATGCAAGATTTGTGGGCGCAGCGGCCGCGTGCGGCGCCCCGCGCGCTGACCTGCGCGCTGTCGGCGCCGCCCTCGCGGCTGCCCGGCCAAAAACTGACCGCTCGCTGCGGTTTGTGCGATTCACACCTGCGGAAGTACATCAAATTATAATGACGCGGATCCCAAATAAGCGTATCAAAGACTTATTTAAGATTTCTATGGAAACGTTACGCATCGCAGCGACCCCACTCGCGCCGACCCTAGTAGTTTTATTTAACTCCTGTTTGGACGTTGGTATTTACCCACTAGCTTTCAAAACTAGTAGGGTCTCCCCACTATTCAAGGGCAAAGGTAAGCGTGAGGACATAGACGGCTACAGACCGGTGTCCGTTATTCCAGCGCTAGCCAAGGTGTTCGAGAATGGAGTAAGTACTCGACTTGCAAAGTACCTCGCAGACACCGAAGCATTGTCGGAGCGCCAGTACGCGTACCACTCCATCTCTCCACCGCAGCTGTAATTTTTGACAAAGTTGTCGTTTTTGACCTCAGCTGTCATATTTGGCATTAACTGTAATTTTTTAAAAATGTATGAAACAATAAATGTGCAACTTAAACTATTTTGGATAATTCTAAAGTAAAAGTACTTAGTAAGAATTGGACGAACTGCGTATGGATTATTGACGAACCGTTAATTGGACGAAACGCATGTTGGAAAAAACGCGTATTGGATGAAAGGCGTTTTGGACGAACCGGTAACAAGGTGTAAAGTAAAAAGTGCCTTATATTACCACCACCACCACCACCAGTTGAAGCGATAAGTGCTAGTGAATTAAATAGGCGCACGGAAGACCTGCAAGTGCTTCGTGTAAATAAAAGAAGTGAAATCGGTTCTCAGCTCAATAGTTATACCAATCGTTGCCCGGACAGAGCGGCTAGGCGGGGCGGGGCGGGGCGGGGTAGAACGGACACGGGGGTAGATAATAACGATTTTGAGGAACAGACAATACTTAAGTGATCAGGTTTATTTAGTTTATACCATACCACTTATTTATTTTATTAGTTTACTTATTTTACTTACTATTTTACCAGTTATCTTTAAGTTATTCTATGTTTTGTAAGAATTATTAGATTAAGACCAATGTGCTTTTATATTTTGCTTAAAACCAATTTGTATATTATGAACAATGTTTATTGTATTCGATGACATTTATAAGATGTAGGTGTTATGTATCACCATCATTCACCAAACCACAGCATCCTCATCTCGTTGTCGGGAGTATGTTCGGGTCGCACCGACCACGCAGCAGATATGCATTTAGCTGCGCTTGCATTTGAATGCGTATTCGCTTGCGATTACCTAAATTGACCCAGTTCGCGATCGACCGCCATCGTCGCGGGTTCAAATTCAAACCTTCCGTACCATTTATACCCTAAGCTGGCGGCGGCAGTCGTTTAAATAACCATAATTAACTGTGTCTTGTGAATGTAGTCCGTACCATACCATACCAGTAACTTTCCGTGACCACCAACCAAACACCACACCAAATACCTAGGTACCAATCTCAAAGGGCAGCTTGTGGATCAACCAGCACCATCTCCCACAACCCCCAACCATACCCCTTTACAAAGCTTACGGGACACTTGGCCGATTCCACGTCACATATTTTCATGATATTTACAGGAGTGCTCGTGCTCGTCGTGCTGCCCCCCGCAACCCGTCCCCGCCCCCGCCCCCGCCGCCGCGCTGCCACCCCCGCACCGCGACCGCCTCACGCTCCCCTTGAAAAAGGAAGCTCAAGGTATGTATCGCACTTTACCGCGTCCAGACTCTATCCCACCTCTCTTCCTTACATCATGTGCCTCAGAGTTGGCCACTCCTCTGCATGTTCTATCCCACCTCTCTTCCTTACATCATGTGCCTCAGAGTTGGCCACTCCTCTGCATGTACTATCCCACCTCTCTTCCTTACATCATGTGCCTCAGAGTTGGCCACTCCTCTGCATGTACTATCCCACCTCTCTTCCTTACATCATGTGCCTCAGAGTTGGCCACTCCTCTGCATGTTCTATCCCACCTCTCTTCCTTACATCATGTGCCTCAGAGTTGGCCACTCCTCTGCATGTACTTTCTACAAATCAATAAAATCTGGTTTCTTCCACTCCAAATGGAAGCTCGCTTTCGGCGAACACAATCTACACTGACTTCTCAAAAGCGTTTGACCTCGCTCGATGATCGCGGATTACTGGAGCATGGTGGAAGTAAGGCAAGGGCAAGCTGGAATCTGTGGATCCTTAGTTCGTTGGTGCGAATGTTACCTTGCAGCCGTTCTCGGGAGGTGAGTGAGCGGGGCCACATCTTCTGCTGTCGTGGTACCCTCGGAACATGCCAGACGGGTACTGGCTGACGCGTGCAGTACCGGATCTGTACCGCGCTGACCGCCCAATGAGGAACTCTCCTCTATACAAGTATAGGTGCTCGTTAAAGTTTCGGTACCGCGTATACCGAGCGTGCTGATGTCCAACCGAAACCTTACCGACTAATCCACAATTTTTGTTATATTCATAGATTTTTTAATAATCGCCTGTCTGAACCGGGAATCGAACCTGCCAAATGGTAGAAAAACACACGTAATTTTACGATACCGATCGAAAGGCTCAATCGTAAGTATTATTTTTTTCCAGACAACATAATATTATCATAAATTAAAGGAAGACCATGAAATCACACTTCACACTAATATGTGCTAATATTATAAATGCTCAGCCGTTGGCACACCTGGTTCACAATACATGGTCCTTCCAGAGGCGGCCTCTCCTATAGATAAAACTTTTAAATCCATCATGGTTATTCATTGATGTAGAAAATCAATGTGGTTATTAACACTAAAGTCATTAACAACGGGATATTTACCATGATTTGAGTTTTGAGCTTTCCAATATTTCGGCACAGTTTCATGCGCCATGATCACGGAATAACTGACGGCACTGCGAGTGAGTTGTTATTGGCAGATATATCTATCTACCCTCCTTTTTTGTCTTTTGCTACGAACGTTACTACTACCACCGGCTTCATGATCGAGTTGCGTTCGATAATGAAGCCGGTGGTAGTAGTAACGTTCGTAGCAAAAGACAAAAAATGAGGGTAGATAGATATATCTGCCAATAACAACTCACTCGCAGTGCCGTCTCCTATAGATGTTGCATTAGGTACGTTACATCCTTCCCTATACCTAGATGTTACGTTTGCATGATGTAATGTGAGAGCATTGATTACCTATCCCCGCACTAGGCTAGGCCTGTTTCGCGGGAGACCGAGTGAACATGATTGATTGCTATGACACTGAGAGAGCGGTACACTAGCAAATAGATCCGATAAAAAATGTATGACAAATGCAAAAATTAAATAGGTACCTACAATGTGAAAGGCATGCAGTAAAAATAATAATATAAAGATTGAGAACAATAAAATTAAGCAAAAGCTAACCGATGGGTAATAAAATAATAATATAAAGATTGAGAACAATAAAATTAAGCAAAAGCTAACCGATGGGTAATAAAATAATAATATAAAGATTGAGAACAATAAAATTAAGCAAAAGCTAACCGATGGGTAATAAAATAATGATATTAAACAATAGTAATTCTTATTCTAGTTCTACTTCTGCAGGATGCTATGAATGTGGGTATGAATGGGTTTGGCAAGGTCACGGAAATTTATTAAGAGAGTTGAGTGTGTGTGTGTGTGTGTGTGTGTAGTCAGCGTGCGTTAATGGTGGTAAGGGAACTGCTGTGAGCAAATTAGGATGAAAGACAACTAAGTGATCGAAAACAGAAAGAAGTATTAAATACCTAGTACTTATGTGAAAAACTTGAAAATTTATATAAATTATATATAATATAACTATCTTTTACCCGCGGCTTCGCACGCGTAGACTACATCCTTCTCCTTACCATATTTTAATAGTATGTAGAGAAAAAGTAAAAAAATAATGATGATAAAAATAATTTAATGATACTAATAATAAGTAATCATAATTTGCCATACAGCGTGGCAATGCAGCCAGCGTCTTGGGGACGCTTCCGACTGGTGTTGATATGGGTCAGTTGAGCTACCTGTAGACTGTTTGCAACAGTCAGCAGTTAGGTCAATTGTTTCAATTGTAAAATTTTATAATTTTCTATTGTCACGGCGAATATTTAATTTTTTGGGTCAGAATTGCCCTTTCGCACAACCATTCCAAAGATTTGTTTTGTATGTTAGTTAGTAACATCCGGATAAAGTTTATCTATCAACGCTGGAACTGTTGTTACAACAGTGCAAAGGTCGTCGGGTATATTCAACATACCATCATTTTCTGGATAAATACAATTTTCAAGTTATTGACGTCGTGAACGTTAGTGAAAGAAAGTCTTCGTTTCAGGTCTGGCCAAAATGGTGTTTTTGTCAGTATGTCCGTACTCCTCTACAGGTCGTATTTTACAACCGATCGGTATGAAACTTTGTGTATAGATTCTATGATTTTATAGAATTTTATTGTCGTCGGGATTTTTTGATTAAAGGCGTACTTCTTCCACAATAAGGCAAAAAGGCGGATTTGGAATATCTCCGCTATAAGATCTGATTTTGATGATTGTACTTTTAATTGAAAGATAATAACTTTATACTGTTCTTATAAAAATTTGGTAAAGATCTGAAGAGGATTTTCGGCATGACGAGCAGAATAGCTTCGCAAAATGCAGTAATATGCAAGAGAGCATTTACAGTACAGCGCCACCTATTAGAACGTCTTTGTAACACTTCGAGAATTATATGAAATAGCGCGGCCGCATACACCGTCGTCGTCGGTTAAATAATAAAATAACAATTGGTCTAATGGTTGATGTGTTTGTGCAACATTTCGTTCAAAAATTCCGACAACAATCGTATCGCAAAACAGACGCCTATTCTTGCACGGTGGGCATTATTTCAAAGGTAGGTACCTAAGGAAATCATTTCATTAGTTTTGAGCTAGGTATATAATTATACCTACTAAACAATTACCCTTACCTACTTACCTACCACCTAAGGTTGGTAAGTTGCCCAATGCACACCACACTAGCGTAAACCAATATTTAGGTAGGTACCTACCTACCCATAGGACTTTTCTTACAACGCGTCCAAAAGTAAGAGGCACCGATAATTACATAGATATTAGGTAAGTACCTATAATACTTATGACAAGTTTAGCACCATTAAAGGAAGGCTGGCGCCTACCTATGCTGGTGCTTATTCTGATAAGAGGGCACTTTTGCTCCGTGATAAGATGCTTTCACACTGGCATGGCGATTTGCAAGGAGTCACCGCCTAAAAACATGGTAGGTACATATGCCTAAGTACCTAAATATCCCGTTTTAAATAAAATTACTTTAGTACATTAAGTATTAAGTAAATTAGTTGTTGAAACAAGTTAGTGTTCGCGACGTCTACTGTTCGTAGAACTACTAGTAGTAATAGTTCCGAAAACTGACCCGCAGCGACTTCACAATTTAAGTGTACTCTCATATGTTTGGATAGTTTAAGTAAGTATTATTAAAGACCACAGAGAGACTTCTTAAGACACGCTTTAATTTCATCCGCACGTGTTCCTCGCGGAACTATTGGCAATGTTTGACGAAAGTCACCAGCCAGTAATACTGTCAGCCACCCATCAAGTTCTTGTTACACCTAATATCTTGCAGAGTCCTATTTAAAGCTTCAATGGCTTTTTTGTGAGCCATCGTACTCTCATCCCACACTATGATCTTAGCTTTCCTTATCACTTCCGCCAGATTGGTCTGTTTCGAAATGTTACAATAGGAGTATCTACATTCGTGAGATTAAGAGGCAATTTTAGTGCAGTGTGTGCAGTTCGACCCCCTTGCAAAAGAGTAGGACTATCATCCCCTATTTCACCCCCTTAGGGGTAGAATTTACAAAAATCCATTCCTAGTAGATGCCTGCACAGCATAAAGTATCTATGTGCAAAATTTCAAGTCTCTAGACGATTTCATTATTCCCATGACTTCATCCCCCTTTCACCCTCATGGGGGTGGAATCATCAAAATCGCTGAGACACGTGTAAATTATTTTTTAATCTTCAGCCTAAACCCAAAATATAAAGATCCTAACTTTAAAACTGACGGATTTTCATACAAACTTTCATCCCCTATTTCACCCCCTTAGGGGTGGAATTTCCAAAAATCCTTTCTAAGTGCTCACCTAGGTACATTACCAAGGAATCTACGTGCCAAGTTTGAGGTGAAGCTTCAGCCGTTTGCGGTGTGCATTGATGGTCAGTGAGTCAGTCACTTTCTTCTTTTGACGTGACAACGTCTTATAAATTGGTTTGCCGGGTGACACTTCAAGAAACTGCGTTACGCGTTACGCTCCGCTCACGTTATGCGCTCACAAAGTCGTTGTCACGTAAAACTTTCGCCCGTATACCGACTTTACAGGCAACCAATTTTTTTATTATACATAATAGATAGAAGGCGGCTAAATTGCGGTTCAGGCTTGAATTACCAGTAGATTTTCTGTTTTGTCGTATCAAATCAAATCATTTATTCGCAGGAATGTAGGTACAAAAGCTCTTAATAATAATGGTAACTCCAATACATTCATCCTGGTCGAGGCGGGCAAAATTAAAATTTTAGGCTTTATTAAAGTAATATCTCAAAGATTAATTATATAATTCAAAATGGGTGTCAAAAATTTTTTGTTAGTAAAGAGCTTATTACACCATCCTAAATATCGGATGTCCTAATTAGTCAATCCTGAATTCAGGAAAGTTTAATAGCATTTAGGACGGTAGCATCCTAATTAGGATCCGATTTAGGACAAGAATGGCTTCCGACGTCCTAAATCTATTTTTAGCGTCTGCTTCAGTGTTGCCGGCAGTCAAAATAAAAAAGCTCCGATCCGAACGCTAAAATGGTCCGAAATATGACGGCTCCTGCAAGTTTAGGAGTTAAAAAGTGTAAAAAAAATTACTTGTCGTAATGGGGATATTAAGTTTTCCATATGAATTGTACTTTATGTTGCTTCATCTTAATGAACTTCAGAAAACTTCGCTTATTTTTTACAAAGGTTGAAAGACTGAGATAAAATAAAACGTCAAGTGGGAGTCAGACTCGCACACTAAGGGTTCCGTTTAATTGTAAGACCTTGTTTCTTGACAAATATCATGATTCTATGTCAACATGATGTAGGTACCCGGTATTATTATATATTTATTATTTTGGTCGAGGGAGAGAATCAAAATTTATGATTTTTTTGTTAATAAACTACAAATTTACGGTTTTCAAATTTTTCTCGTTATTTGTGCTATAATTATGATCTTGCTTCTTACCAAATTTTATGATTCTAGGTAAACGGGAAGTGCCCTTTAAGGTTTTGGTCTATAGCAAGATATTTTTTTTTTTAAAGAAAAAACAACAAATTAGGTACTGATTTCGGATTGTTCCCTTTATTTGTGCTATAGGGCCTTGTTTCTTGCCAAATTTCATAATTCTAGCAGGGTTCTGATTGCGCTAGGTCTACGGGAAGTACGTACCGTATAAGTTTTGGTCCATGGCGTGCATTAAAAGTATTTTTTTTTGTGAATAAATTACAAATTTATGGATTTTGGATTTTTCCCTTTACTTGTGCTATAAGAACTTGCTGCTCACCAAGTTTCATGATTCTAGGTCTACGGGAAGTACCCAATAGGTTTTGTGTGCATGTGATTCCCTTGGAAATTTCCGCAAAGAGTCATGGTACGCAAAAGATCCGCAGAGGCAGAAAAAAATCCGAAACGGACCAAAAAGGTCCGCACCGGCAACACTGGTCTGCTTAGAGTCCTGAATCAGTGAACGTGTAATTAGGAGCTCCTGAATCAGTGAACGTGTAATTAGGAGCTCCGAGGACGCGACATTTAGGATGGTCATTAGACCATCCTAAATGTCGCGTCCTAAATTCAGTGTCCGATTTAGGACAAGAAATTAAATAAGCTCTTTAGGTACATACGTCAAAAAAAAGTTTTATGGTCAAAATATTCCTTTATGTCATAAAAACATTTCTCCAATAACGACACTTTTAATTTAATTTTGAATAAATTCAATGGCATAGCTTTAAATTCATTGGGCAATTTGTTGTAGATTTTTATTGCCTGGTGATAAGCATTCTTTGTAACCAGTTTTACTCTGTGTTCCGGGACATAGAGCCTGTCTCTATGTCTCGTCCGTCTCTCCATTTCATCGGCGTGTGTCTTAAAGTAATGAGGATATTGTTTCACAAACAGGCACAGATCCCTTATGTACATAATAAATCTAAGATGAGTAACCACCGTCGTATTTTTTCTTTGACACCATATAGAAAGACGAGGACGATAACTCACAGTGTTTGCTGGCACAGCGATAAATAAAAGGAAAATATTTTTTTTAAAGCAAATTGCGAACTTTGACTTGACTACAGGTACTTTGACCCTTAAACGTCGGCTTGAACCTGGTAGGTTGCTTGAGGTCTGCGAATGAATAGATTTGTTGTGCGCGGTGGTGACCCGTTGGATGTGGAGTTGGCAAACACTAAGGATTTGGGTTAAGGCATATAATAAGTCAGTGGGAAATCGGAAGAGCAGCCGACACATAACCTTGAGGACCGATCGTTGGCCTCTTTCAACAGTAATCATGTGAGTCTTAGCAGATCCCCCCCAGACTGTGATGCAATAACCCAAGATTGACTCGCATAGGACTGTGTACACGAGCTTCAAAGTGTCCATGCCGGAACCCTCCCGGAGCAACTTCATGATGCGGATCATTTTGCGGACTCTCCCAGACAGTGCAGTGATGTGAGCCTTGAAGGACAGGTTCTCATCCAGTATAACACCTAGGTAGCGAAGAGAGCCTGACAGTTCGATGGTGGAACAGGAACAGCCGCTGGCACCAGGGTTCACATGATCGCATTCGTGTATTCGTAAGGCTCTCAGATTAGGAGGTGCAGTGCAGACACTTTGGTTTTGTGAAAACACAGGAATTTAGTTTTGCTGAAGTTAAGATTAAGACGGTTGGCATCAAACCACGCAGAGACACGTGCTAAGCCCTCTTCTGCGCGACGAGCAGTGTTCTCCCATGTATTACAAAAGAATAAGATTGCCGTGTCATCAGCATAGCAAACAATTTGCGTATTATCTGAGCCATTAAAAATTTCAATTAGGTCATTTATATATAGTATGTATATGGGAGGGACCCAGAATACTGCCCTGTGGTACCCTAAAGACAATATTTAGAGTATCACTAGTTTGGCCAGAGACCGATACACGTTGCCCTCTGTCTGATAGATAGCTACGAAACCACTCGAGAGCGACGCCCCTGATGCCATAGCATTCCAGCTTCCTTAGAAGCATTCTCGGGGAAACAGTATCGAAGAAAATATAGGAGTTTTCATTCTTAATCCTTACAAATGGCCCTAAGTGGTCCATGTGAAGTGTGTGAAACGTTGTATCACCTTTTGGTATGGGGTGCTAGTATCCGCTATGTTTTCATGTCGACGATTTGTTAAGGGCACAACTCATGCATGCAGTAACATATTATTTCTTAACAAATCTTCTCATTTTGGGAAACAAATCGTCCTATTTTATTTTGTCCAGAGTTTTATTGAACACAAAATGTCCTGCTTCATCAAGATTGAGTTGGCATATTCGCCATTTGGCTCCATTTGGTACGACCCATTTCAGTTTACTGTCAACTCGTTTATAATCTTGTCATCTTGTATGATGTAATTGTCCAAAAATATCTTGAATATCTTTCTTATCACCATTCAATACAGATTTTATAAACTTCAGTTTAGGGTCTGTCATCTGTACAGCCTGAAGCCATTCAGTTGTGGATGTTGCAGTGACGTTCATTATTTTTAATTCCGGCATATCGGCCATATCTATCTGCTGGCAGCTGTCATATCTAGTGTTCGGGACCGGGTCTCTGCTTAAAGCGTCAACGTGCTTCATGTGTTCGCCAGGTCGATACTCAATGGTGAAATTGTATTCCTACAGTAGCAACCACCACCTAGCAATACGTGGTACTAAATCTCTTTTAGTAATGTTGATTTTGCAGCATTGCAATCCGTATATTACTACTTTAAATAGTATACCTATCAAATATGTGCGGAATTTCTTTAGTGACAGAACCACAGCTAATGTTTCTAATTAGTATGAATTGAAATATTCTTCATCCTTTGCCGATTGTTTGCTAAAGTATGCAACGGGCTTAAAAGAGGTCTGCTCATTTGGACGTTGCAATAGTATTTTATTTTATTTTATTTTATTTTATTTATTTATCTTTGGGAAACAAAAAGCTTTAGAACTAGAGGATTAAACACAATATTATAAGAGTTAAGCTAAGCAGCTTCCACACATAGTACGAGAATAAATTATCGGATAATATTATACATAAACACAAGTTACAGAAATTCAAGAATAAGCAGTTGAAAGAGCCATATCAACCGTTCAAAAGGGAAAGGTACAGCTTTGTACCTTCGCATTGTTACTACAATTAATTAATAATGTTACTACCTACTAGATACCTGTAGTTAGTAAAATAATGTAGATAATAAGTGTATATTCCGTGTGTATTCGCCAGTGTGTATTCCTAAGTGTGTATTCCGCCAACCCCCAGCTTACTACCGTCACAATGTACTGCAGTGATGTATGAGTGATCATAAAGCGCCAATAAAGGTCTTTCCGTTAGTTTGGCTTTTATTGTTTTAAATGACCCGTCTTATCCATTGCCCCACATCCAGGGTGTATTGGCCTTGGTGAGGATAGTCAGTGGTTTGATAATGCTAGCAAGATTCAGCACAAACCCGCGGAAGAAGCTAGCTAATCCAACAAATTGACGTACCTGATGTACATTGAAAGAAAGAAAATCAATTTATTGGTTCATAAAATAGGTAGGTACCATAAACAAAAAAAAAACAAAAAAACTTAAATATAAAACATTGTCCACCATGTGAACCATGTGGTCCTGCCTCAGCATAATGTTGCTCAACAGAAAGTAGAGCAACGCTGGACTCTGGCAGGAGATGGACATTGGATGGAGTTGGGATCAACGCTACTGCTTCTGTTTTTCGGGAACCTGGTCTTAATCCCTCATTCGAAACCTCATAACCCAAATAATCTAATGAAGTCTCATACTCGTAGTACACACAGGGGTAATGACAGATATCATATGTCTTGAATCCATTGCCATGCCATAGGTATCTGGTGATAGCCAGATTTGAAATCTAGGCTTGTAAAATATTTCACTACGGACCCATCATACTCCTGGCCATTTATGCCCATTGAAGCGGTCTAGAAGATCATGTATTACTGGCATTGCACAGTGATACTGGCGCCCTACAAGCACGGTCATACATAACTTTGTAATTTGGGATTTTTATTTAGAGAAAATAATAATAAATACTTCGTAAGTGTTCAATAATACTAATAATTCACCAAATTCAATACATATTATTAAATAAACTGTACAATATGCACTTTTGCTATATAAAAGAGTGAGAATTTTGTAAAGTACAGAATGGGACACATTTTGAGCATATTTTGTAAATTAAATTAAGGCGAATAGTAGGGGTGATAGTGGCGCCACTACATATTTAATTTTATAATTACGTTATACAAAGGAATTATCAAAAAATCGGACCGCGCGCGTGGATGATATCTATCATAAGCTTTTATTTAAATGTATCTTTAATAGTTTATTGATTTTGAAATTGAGTAAAAATGTGATGTGTTGTTTTGTTTCAGAGAGTTCGATAGTAGCGCGCCTCGGCAGGCGCTCCTCGAGCGGCGCGCTGCCGGAGCTGGGGGCGCGGGGGCCGCGGGGCCGCGCGCCCTCTGTCAAGGTACGCTCGCGGGCCCCGTGCAGACATCGCTGACAGTGTCGGGTGTCGCTTAGAGTTCGATAGTAGCGCGCCTCGGCAGGCGCTCCTCGAGCGGCGCGCTGCCGGAGCTGGGGGCGCGGGGGCCGCGGGGCCGCGCGCCCTCTGTCAAGGTACGCTCGCGGGCCCCGTGCAGACATCGCTGACGGTGTCGGGTGTCACTTAGAGTTCGATAGTAGCGCGCCTCGGCAGGCGCTCCTCGAGCGGCGCGCTGCCGGAGCTGGGGGCGCGGGGGCCGCGGGGCCGCGCGCCCTCTGTCAAGGTACGCTCGCGGGCCCCGTGCAGACATCGCTGACGGTGTCGGGTGTCGCTTAGAGTTCGATAGTAGCGCGCCTCGGCAGGCGCTCCTCGAGCGGCGCGCTGCCGGAGCTGGGGGCGCGGGGGCCGCGGGGCCGCGCGCCCTCTGTCAAGGTACGCTCGCGGGCCCCGTGCAGACATCGCTGACGGTGTCGGGTGTCGCTTAGAGTTCGATAGTAGCGCGCCTCGGCAGGCGCTCCTCGAGCGGCGCGCTGCCGGAGCTGGGGGCGCGGGGGCCGCGGGGCCGCGCGCCCTCTGTCAAGGTACGCTCGCGGGCCCCGTGCAGACATCGCTGACGGTGTCGGGTGTCGCTTAGAGTTCGATAGTAGCGCGCCTCGGCAGGCGCTCCTCGAGCGGCGCGCTGCCGGAGCTGGGGGCGCGGGGGCCGCGGGGCCGCGCGCCCTCTGTCAAGGTACGCTCGCGGGCCCCGTGCAGACATCGCTGACGGTGTCGGGTGTCGCTTAGAGTTCGATAGTAGCGCGCCTCGGCAGGCGCTCCTCGAGCGGCGCGCTGCCGGAGCTGGGGGCGCGGGGGCCGCGGGGCCGCGCGCCCTCTGTCAAGGTACGCTCGCGGGCCCCGTGCAGACATCGCTGACGGTGTCGGGTGTCGCTTAGAGTTCGATAGTAGCGCGCCTCGGCAGGCGCTCCTCGAGCGGCGCGCTGCCGGAGCTGGGGGCGCGGGGGGCGCGGGGCCGCGCGCCCTCTGTCAAGGACGCTCGCGGGCCCCGTGCAGACATCGCTGACGGTGTCGGGTGTCACTTAGAGTTCGATAGTAGCGCGCCTCGGCAGGCGCTCCTCGAGCGGCGCGCTGCCGGAGCTGGGGGCGCGGGGGCCGCGGGGCCGCGCGCCCTCTGTCAAGGACGCTCGCGGGCCCCGTGCAGACATCGCTGACGGTGTCGGGTGTCACTTAGAGTTCGATAGTAGCGCGCCTCGGCAGGCGCTCCTCGAGCGGCGCGCTGCCGGAGCTGGGGGCGCGGGGGCCGCGGGGCCGCGCGCCCTCTGTCAAGGTACGCTCGCGGGCCCCGTGCAGACATCGCTGACGGTGTCGGGTGTCACTTAGAGTTCGATAGTAGCGCGCCTCGGCAGGCGCTCCTCGAGCGGCGCGCTGCCGGAGCTGGGGGCGCGGGGGCCGCGGGGCCGCGCGCCCTCTGTCAAGGTACGCTCGCGGGCCCCGTGCAGACATCGCTGACGGTGTCGGGTGTCGCTTAGAGTTCGATAGTAGCGCGCCTCGGCAGGCGCTCCTCGAGCGGCGCGCTGCCGGAGCTGGGGGCGCGGGGGCCGCGGGGCCGCGCGCCCTCTGTCAAGGACGCTCGCGGGCCCCGTGCAGACATCGCTGACGGTGTCGGGTGTCACTTAGAGTTCGATAGTAGCGCGCCTCGGCAGGCGCTCCTCGAGCGGCGCGCTGCCGGAGCTGGGGGCGCGGGGGCCGCGGGGCCGCGCGCCCTCTGTCAAGGACGCTCGCGGGCCCCGTGCAGACATCGCTGACGGTGTCGGGTGTCACTTAGAGTTCGATAGTAGCGCGCCTCGGCAGGCGCTCCTCGAGCGGCGCGCTGCCGGAGCTGGGGGCGCGGGGGCCGGGTGACAGACATCGCTGTCGGGTCGGCTGTGCTTGTGCCAGTGCAACAGCACACAGTATTGACATCCAGAAGGCGGTTGTTTCAGACGCGGCGCGGGTACTCCCTGCACTGCTGGCTGCCCGCCGCCGAGCGCGCCGCGCCCGTCAGGTACGCACCACGCACCACGCACTTGTTTTAAACATTGTTGGTTGCTTCACCGCCATTCTATCTAGTAGCTGTTACCGCGATTTCGTCTAAGTGAGATTAGATTCTGTAACTTTATAGTTTTGATAAATGTCACGATTATGGACAAACGGTTTGATCTGTCGGCTTTTGGTCTTAGGCTCACTGCTCTCTGCATTGCATCATCAAACCTGCCAAACGTTCTGGTTCTGTCACCTCATGTATCCTCCATTTTGAACGGTTTATCTTTTAGGTATGCTTGAATACGATTATTGCTATAAATAACAGGCAATTTCATAACGTTTATGGATAGGTACATAATTTATTTTAGTGCTTTGCTTTCAAAAATTCCTTATAAACGTGATTGAGGTCTACGTAAAAAACCATGCGAGCGATAAACCCCCTCCGAGCGATAAACTGTTCCACGGATCACCTTTATTTAAATACTAGACGATCGCCTCGCGGTTTCACCCGTGTATTTCCTGTTCCCACGGGAATTCCGGGATAAAATATAACCTATATCACTCCCTGAAAAGTAAGCTTCCTAACGGTGAAAGAATTTTTCAAATCGGTCCAGTAGTTTCGGAGCCTATTCAATACAAACAAACAAACAAACCTTTCCTCTTTATAATATTACTAGCTTCTGCCCGCGGCTTCGCACGCGTTGTTTCTATGGAAACGTTTTGAAGTTTTTTATATCCCATGGGAACTATAAGGGATAAATAAATAGTGGGATAGACAGTGTGTCCACAGATATAATATATAGGACTTCACACTATATCATACTTCACACTATGACACTAATAATATTATAAATGCGAAAGTTTGGATGGATGGATGTTTGTTACCTCTTCACGCCAAAACTACTGAACGGATCGGGCTGAAATTTTGCATTCAAGTAAGTCTAACCCTGGAATCAAACATAGGCTACTTTTTATCCCATAAATCAGTTCCCATGGGATACAAATAACCTCAAAACGTTTCCATAGAAACAACGCGTGCGAAGACGCGGGCAGAAGCTAGTTAAAAATATTAACTGTACCACCCCTCTTTAGGGTTTCGTGCCTCAAAAGTAAAAAAGGAACCCTTAAAGGATCACTTTGTTCTAAGAAATCAAATAATATCGCAAAAATATTCGACTTCGACGGGACTTGAACCCGCATCCTTCCTTCAGTACAGGAATGTGCTAACCAACTACATCACGAGGTCAAGTGACGTGGGATGGGAGTCGGATAAACTTTAATGTTTCCCCTGTAGGTGGAGCTAACGGCGCTAGAGACCGTAGGAAGTCGCAAAGATTTTCGACTCCCACGTCACTTGACCTCGTGGTGTAGTTGGTTAGCACATTCCTGTACTGAAGGAAGGATGCGGGTTCAAGTCCCGTCGAAGTCAAATATTTTTGCGATATTATTTGATTTCTTAGAAATTACCCTTAGTGTGGGGTTACGCACTTTAATAACAAAAAACCCTAGATCACTTTGTTGTCCGTCTGTCTGTCTGTCTGTCTGCTGTCTGTCCGTCGGTCAGCCCTCTTTTCTCAGGAACACGTGGATGTATCGAGTTGAAATTAACGTCAAATATTCAAGTCCATAACCTCTTGGAGCCGCGATATAAATAAAACTTCTAAGGCAACGCACTCAAAAGTTACAGCCCTTTATGTCCGAATATTTTGAAATTTCCAAGGGAATCATTATAATAAACTTCTATCTGTACTGTACCTGCGACTACGTTCGCGATTGTTTAAAGTACTAGCTGTACCTGCGACTACGTTAGCAAATGTTTAAAGTACTAGCAATTGCAATACCTGTAGGTTAATTATTTACATTTGACCACAGTTCCAGATTTCAATAACTTTATTTCTTTAGACTTACAAAATAAGCACTGAGAAGAGTAAAATTTCTATACCATAATCATTATTATCAGTCGGGTAGATAAAGAATGGGCTTGGAAAAGTATCCTAGGTCCTTCTTTGTAGTATAAACTCGAGTAATGCCAACTTTCATTTGAATTCATTCAGTACTTTACTTTGGCGTGATGCGTAGCCAAGAAACAGACAGACAGATAAAAAAAATTGTTTGTTCAGTTTTGGTTTCATGAATTCCAGTTTTCTGGGATAAACTGGAATAACCCAGTATTGATACTAGATTAAAGCCAAAATCTACATAATAATGCCCTCCAATAACCTTTTCATAACATCTTCACTATAGGCTTAGCGTTCACAACGAGTAGGTTTTACACTCATTCTAATTTACATAATGTTTAAGTCAATCCTTGTCTTTGT